>CM077643.1:378054418-380846918 GCA_039707465.1 Rhabdophis nuchalis | reverse complement strand
TTTTCCAACAGCTTCATGTGTGAGGAACAGAAAAAAATTGAGAAAAGAGATGAGAAGAGAAAAGAAAAAAGTATCACAAACAGAGAGAACAGAGACACCACTTAATGCTTAATTATGCCTTCTCCTCCTTAGCCTATAAAGTGGAGCCTCCAACGATTTCCCCTGTTGAAATTAGGACTTTATTAGAAGAAGAAAAAATTAAACAGAAGTTATCTTTCATCTATTGGTTTTCTCAAAAGTTCAGATCAGTGGTGGGTTTCAAATTTTTTAGAACCTACTCTGTAGGTGTGGCCTATTTTATGGGCGTGGCTTGGCAGTCATGTGACAGGGTGGGAGTGGCCACCTTTTAAAATGTGGTGAAACTTATTTAACAACGCTCTTGCTTAGCAACCAAAATTTTGGACTCAATTGTGATGATAAATTAATTAATTAATTAATTCTTTCTTTCCTTCCTTCCTTCCTTCCTTCCTTCCTTCCTTCCTTCCTTCCTTTCCTTTCCTTTCCTTTCCTTTCCTTCCCATTGGGTCACTGGCAGCGGCGGGCCAGATTTACTTCCAGGTACGCCGGTGGAACCCCCTCTCACCGGTTCTCTAAATTTCATGAACCGGCTCTCGCGAGTAGGTGCGTGCCTGCAGAAACCCACCACTGGTTCAGATGCTTCTGGATGGTTCCATTTTAGATGGAAGCTGGGACTTTAGGTATAACAAGGTAGAAATCCTGCCACATGTCAAGTAATTTACAGTAATTTAAATCTCACTTTCTCTATAGAGAATTGTGGAAAAGAAACTTGTTGGTTGTGCAACTCCCAGTTTAAATTGAAGCTTTCTAGTAATATAAGAGACATTTCCTGTGAGAAAAATTATTTGCAATATATCTGGTTTCAGTTCTTGTTACAGTAATACATTGAAATTAATTGGCATCATGGAATAAATCTATATATGTCTTTATATAGTACTGACACATTCTAGTACCAATAGCAGTATAGCAATAGCAATAGCACTTACACTTACATACCACTCCATAGTGCTTAGACCAGGGGTCTCCAACCTTTGCAACTTTAAGTCTGAAGGACTTCAGCTCCCAGAATTCTCCAGTCAGCAAAGCTGGCTGGAGAAGTCTGGGAGCTGAAGCCCTTCAGACTTAAAGTTGCAAAGGTTGGAAACCCCTGGCTTAGACCACTATGGTAGGATTCAAAAAATTTTACTATTGGTTTTGTGGGCATGGCTCGGTGAGCGTGGCATGGCTTCGGGGCATGGCAGAGGAAAGATGCGGTAAAATCTCCATTCCCTCTCCATTCCAGGGGAAGGTTACTGCAAAATTCCCATTTCCTCCCAATCAGCTGGGACTTGGGAGGCAAATAATAGATGGGGTGGGGCCAGTCAGAGGTGGTATTTACCGGTTCTCCAAACTGCGGAATACCACCTCTGGCTTAGACTTATATACCACTCCTCAGCACTCTTTGAGCAGCTTACAATGTCAGCATAGTACAGATTTGAATTTCAAAATATAAAGGTCAATATGTAATTGCAAGAGTTAGGGCAAAACTTGATTTCAAATCAAATCAAATCATTTAATACTTATAAACCGCTCCCTCTCCCCATGGGGACTCGGGGCGGTGCACAGGTAGAATAAAAACAGTAAAAAACATACAAACATCAATAAAATATACAAACAATTTAAAAGCCAAATTAAACTCAGCCTGTGCTAAAATCCCATTTAACTAACTAAACTAAAATTTACCCAGTAAAACCCCTAGACAGGGGGACTATCCCAAGCCGGCCAGACGGAAAAAGTAAGTTTTTAATTTCAGACGGAAGGAGCGGAGGTCCGTGGTCGTCCTAATATCGGGGGGAAGGTCGTTCCAGAGGGCCGGGCCCGCCACAGAGAGAGCCCTTCCCCTGGGTGTCGCCCGCTGACACAGTCTAGTGGACGGCACCCGGAGAAGTCCCTCTCTGTGGGAGCGAATCGGCCGTGAGGATGTATGAGGCAGGATCCGATCCCGCAGATAGCTAGGTCCCGAGCCATGGAGCGCTTTAAAGATGATAATTAACACCTTGAAGCGCACCCGGAAGACGACAGGTAGCCAGTGCAGCTCGTGCAGCTCGATTTGTGATGTTGATGCAAACCCGGCTTCTAGACCAAATATAGTGTGAATGCAATCATAATCATGGTTTGATGAGTACCAGGGAAATCAAATTGGCCTACAAGAAAGACTAAATGAAGAACAGAAAAGAGACAGGGCAAGACAAAGTATTACATGGACAGTACACCTCACCTACCCTGTCCCCCCCCCCCCACACACATACACAAAAAACAAAGCAGGCAAAGCATATACCATATTTTTGGAGTATAAGACGCACTCTTTTTCCTCTAAAAAGAGTCTGAAAATCTGGGTGCGTCTTATATATCCAATATAGCATTTTTTGTCTCCTGAAGCCCCTCCCCTTCACCAAAATGGCTGCACGCATACCCTTATGGAGGCTTCCAGAGAGCTCCTGGGGGCTGGGGAGGGCAGACATGAGCAAAAAACAGGGCATTTATGCCCCCCCAGCCCCCAATGCATGCTTTTTTTTTTAACCAAAAAATGGCCCGTTTTCATGAAAAAAGGGCCATTTTTCTTGGTTTTGCCCCCCTCCCCAGGAGCATTCTGCAAGCCCCCCCCCCAAGGCTATTCATGCCTTTTATTTGAAAAAAAAACAGGCCCATTTTCTTGAAAAACGAGCCGTTTGGAGGAGGTTTGCACAGTGTAAAAAGGGGTTTTTTCTCCCTTTCAGAAAGCTGTTTGGTTAGAGTCATTAATGAGAATTATGTCTCTCTCTCTCTCTCCCACCTACCTACCTACTCTCTCTCTCTCCCTACCTATCTACTGTATTTCTCTCTCTCTTTCTCTATTTTTCTCTATCCCTCTCTCTATCTACCTATCTACACTCTCTCTCTCGCTACCTACCTACTGTATCTCTCTCTCTCTCTCCTGTCTACCTATCTACATACTCTCTTTCCCCCCCACCTATCTACTGTATTTCTCTCTCTCTCTATCCCTCTACCTACTTATCTATCTACACACACTATCTCTCCCTACTTACCTACCTACTGTATTTCTCTCTCTCTCCCTATCCCTTTATCTACCTACCTACCTAACTATACACTTTGTCTCCCTCCCTACCTACTTACTGTATTTCTCTCTCTCTCCCTCTCCCCCTAACTAACTAACTAACTAACTAATCTCCCTCTCTCCCTACCTACCTACTGTATTGCTCTCTCTTTCTCTTCCTCTCTATCCCTCTATCTACTTACCTACTTTTTTTTTTTAAATGCCTCTTCAAAACCTGGGTGCGTCTTATACTCCGGTGCGTCTTATACTCTGAAAAATTCTGTATATTATATATAAACTTTTTATTTTATGAAAAATCTTAATAAGCATACATAAAAATATCATAAAATAGCCCATGGTATATTATGATAATAAGAAAAATAAAACAAATTAGTAAGATTTATTATTATGGTTGATTGCAGTCAGCCAGATGTTTAGACTAGATTTGGCCTTTTAATCCACCAATCAAATCCTTCCCCAAGGACCTTGGATAGGCAGATGTTGTTGTTTGATGGTGTTAAAAGATATTATTGCAGGATATAAATTGTTCTAAGTAAATCTACTTTTTGCAATTGATTGATGGTGATTTTGTCAATGCCAATGGTATTCAAGTGATGTTCCAGTTGTTTTGAATAGGTAACTATCACTATTTTTGCTTTCCTTTACCATTATTGTTCCATTTCTATTTGCAAGTCTTTGTAGTTTGTTATTTTTCTCTGGTTCTTTCTCTTCTCTTCTGCTCTCTCCAGGTACTGCAACATCCACTATGCAGACTTTTTTCTGTTTCTTCTCAACAATGGTTAAGTCTGGAGTGTTAAGAGGCAGGTGCTTATCTGTTTGAATGCTAAAATCCCAGGGCACTTTGGCATCTTCGTTTTCTATTGTTTTTATTTTATTTTATGGTTACATCATTTCTTTCTTGCATGCAAATGGTATTCTTGCAGATATTCCAATGCACCATTGCTGCTCCTTTGCCATGCTTTTCCTGTAGTAGTTGGTCTATGTGAATTTCTTGCAGCAGCTAACTAGACAGTCCACTGTTCCTCCGTCTTCTTTGCAGAGGTGGCATTTGCAGTCTATTGCTGTCTTCTCAGTTCTGGCTTTGTACACATTTGTTGTTCAGCTTTGATCTCGGGTAGCCAGAATTAGCTCCTCTGCTCTTTCTTCAATTTTCCTCTTCTTAGCCATTGCAGTCTTATTACCGTATTTTTCGGAGTATAACATGCACCCAGGTTTTGAAGAGGCAATTTTTTTTAAAAAGTAGGTAGGTAGATAGAGGGATAGAGAGAGAAATAGAGAGAGAGAATACAGTAGGTAGGTAGGGAGAGAGAGAGAGAGTAGGTAGGTAGGTAGGTAGGTAGATGTTTCCAGGTGTATTTACCCATGTGCTGGAGAAGGAACTCACTGGCCACCTTTGGAACAAATCTTTGTTTCTGCAGGCACAGTACTTGACCAACGTAATTCTCATCAATCACTCTAACTAAACAGCTTTCCAAAAGGGAAAAAAAACCCTTTTTGCACTTTTTGCACTGTGCAAACCTCCCTCATTATTTTTCAAATAAAAGACATGAACAGCCTTGGGGGGGGGGGGCTTGCAGAGTGCTCCTGGGGGAGTTGGGGGGCCCAAAGTGAGGAAAAACAGCCCTTTCTTGTGTGAAAACAGACTTTTTAGGGAGGGTTATAAAGTGCTGCTGGGGGCTGCAGGGGGGAGGGGGACAAAAACACCCTGTTTTTTGCTCATTTCTGCCCTCCCCAGCCCCCAGGAGCTCTCTGGAAGCCTCCATAAGGGTATGCGCATGACCATTTTGGTGAAGGGGGCGGGGTTTCAGGAGGCAAAAAATGCTGTATTCGATGTATAAGACGCACCCAGATTTTCAGCCTCTTTTTAGAGGAAAAAAGGTGCATCATACTCCGAAAAATACGGTATGTGATTTCCCACTTTCTGTTCAACAGCTAATTAGAATCTTATTGTTCCCCCTCCCCCCAAATATTTTACAAATGCCTTTATCCTCTCAGTTAATCTACATCTTTGTTTCTTTCTCTATCTCAGAATCACTATTTCTCAGAACTGAGAATCTTTCTGAAAACCACTGCACCATATTTTTCAAAATCCTGGACCACCGAGGAACTATCTGAGGACTAGAAAATATCTGATGTGATTCCAATATTTTTTTAAAAAGAGGAAAAAATGAATCCAGGAAATATCAATCAGCTTGACATCAATAGTCGGGAAATCTTACAAAAGATGATCGAGCAACTTATCTGCAAACAGTTAGAAACAAGCAAAATTATTATTAGAAGCCAACATCTGTTTGTCAAAAACAGATCATGCCAAATGAACCTTATGGCATTATTTGAAAAAATGATTAAATTCGTGGATAAGTGAAATGTTGTGAACATGGTATACTTGGACTTCAATACAATACAATACAATAGCAGAGTTGGAAGGGACCTTGGAGGTCTTCTAGTCCAACCCCCTGCCTAGGCAGGAAACCCTATACTGTTTCAGACAAATATTCATTTGTCCAACATCTTCTTAAAGACTTCCAGTGTTGGGGCATTCACAACTTCTGGAGGCAAGCTGTTCCACTGATTAATTGTTCTAACTGTCAGGAAATTTCTCAGTTCTAAGTTGCTTCTCTCCTTGATTAGTTTCCACCCATTGCTTCTTGTTCAGGTGCCTTGGAGAATAGTTTGACTCCCTCTTCTTTGTGGCAACTCCTGAGATACTGGAACACTGCTATCATGTCTCCCCTGGTCCTTCTCTTCATTAAACTAGACATACCCAATTCCTGCAACCGTTCTTCATATGTTTTAGCCTCCAGTCCCCTAATCATCTTTGTTGCTCTTCTCTGCACTCTTTCTAGAGTCTCCACACCTTTTTTACATTGTGGTGACCAAAACTGAATGAAGCATTTCAACTGTGGCCTTACCAAGGCCTTATAAAGTGGTATTAACACTTCACGTGATCTTGATTCTATCCCTCTGTTTATGCAGCCTAGAACTGTGTTGGCTTTTTTGGCAGCTGCTGCACATGCAAAGCATTTGACAAAGTAGACCACAACCTATTTCTTGGTAAGATAGAAAAATGTGGGCTAGTGTGACCACTAGATGGATACAATAGCAGAGTTGGAAGGGACCTTGGAGGTCTTCTAGTCCAACCCCCTGCCTAGGCAGGAAACCCTATACTGTTTCAGACAAATATTCATTTGTCCAACATCTTCTTAAAGACTTCCAGTGTTGGGGCATTCACAACTTCTGGAGGCAAGCTGTTCCACTGATTAATTGTTCTAACTGTCAGGAAATTTCTCAGTTCTAAGTTGCTTCTCTCCTTGATTAGTTTCCACCCATTGCTTCTTGTTCAGGTGCCTTGGAGAATAGTTTGACTCCCTCTTCTTTGTGGCAACTCCTGAGATACTGGAACACTGCTATCATGTCTCCCCTGGTCCTTCTCTTCATTAAACTAGACATACCCAATTCCTGCAACCGTTCTTCATATGTTTTAGCCTCCAGTCCCCTAATCATCTTTGTTGCTCTTCTCTGCACTCTTTCTAGAGTCTCCACACCTTTTTTACATTGTGGTGACCAAAACTGAATGAAGCATTTCAACTGTGGCCTTACCAAGGCCTTATAAAGTGGTATTAACACTTCACGTGATCTTGATTCTATCCCTCTGTTTATGCAGCCTAGAACTGTGTTGGCTTTTTTGGCAGCTGCTGCACATGCAAAGCATTTGACAAAGTAGACCACAACCTATTTCTTGGTAAGATAGAAAAATGTGGGCTAGTGTGACCACTAGATGGATTCATAATTGGCTGACCATCTACACTCAATGTGTAGTCCTCAATACAAACTATACCTAGAGAGAGAGAGAAAAGCATCCTGTGAGGTAGCACAAGGCTCTGTCTTGGGCCCAGTACTCTTCAACATCTTCATAAATGACCTGGATAAAGGGATAGAAGGGGAGCATCAAATTTGCACACAACACCAAATTGTAGGGAATGGCCATCTCTTTAGAAGATAGGCTCAAGATCTAGAAGGATCTTGACAGAGTTGAACACTAGATCCTATCCAATTCATTGGTGAGAAAAGTAAGGTTTTGTACTTAGGAAAGAAAAATCAAATGTACAGATATAGAATAGGTAATACTTGGTTCAATAGCAGTAACTGTTACTGGAATCTAAGAATCCTAGTGGATAACCTCTTAATTATGAGCCAACAGTATACTGTAGCTGCACAAAAAAAAAGAGGATAGCATTAAATCATGTAAAAGTGTTAGTACCACTTTACAGAGGCGTAGCGTGGGGGGGTGCAGGGGGGGCCGGGCGCACCGGGCGCAACATCTGGGGGGGGGCGCTCGGGCAGCCCCCTGCCCAATCCAAAAAGCCCCCTAGATGGCATCTCTTGGGCGGCATGAACAATACATTTAAACACTTCAAAACCCGCGTTTGATCCCCGGCGCAGCTCGACGGATGGCGCTGGGCTCGGAGCTGTCAGAGCTTCTTTTGCAACAGTTTTGGCTTTTGGGGGGGGGGGGGGACAATGAAAAGCAAAACGCAAAAAAATCCAAATTGTTGCAAGGAGCGCCTTTCCTTTCCTTCCCGACGCAGCAAGCACGCCAAAGCTCTGGGAGAGCGGGAGGGGGAAGGAGGGAGGGAAAAGAGGAGGAGGAGGAGGAGGCGGCACGGGGAGGGGGGGGAAGAGGAGGTGGGCGCCCGTTGGCAAAAAGAGAGAGAGAGAGAAAGAGAAAGAAGAAGAAAGAGAGGAAAGAAGAGATAAATTGGGGAGGGGGAGGCAGAAGGAAGTTTCTCCGCTGTTTCAAAGCGCAAATCTTCCCCCTCGAGTCAGATGGGCTCCCTTCCCCAAGTGGGAGGGAATGAGGAGGGGCTGGGAAGGCAGACTTTCCTTCCAACTGGTGCTTTCTGCAAGAGGGGGGGGGGAGGAGGGAAGAATGTGGAGAGGAAGTGCGGAGAGAAGAGGAAGGAGAGAGGGTAAGAGAGAGAGAGGAGGGGGGGAGAAGAAGAGGGAGGAGGAGGAGGAAGAAGTGGAAGGAAAAGTGGAAAGAGGGAAGAATGTGGAGAGAATGCCAAGAGAGGAAGACAAAGGGAGGAGGAGAGGAAGAGGTGGAAGGGAAAAAACGGAGGAGGAAGGAATGCAGACAGAGAGTCTGCATTCAAGAAGACAAGAAGAAAGAAGAAGAGGGGTGGAGGCAGAGAATGAAGGAGGAGAAGAAGAAAGAAGGAAAAATGAAGAAAAGGAGAGCCACCAAGAGGAAGAGGAGGAAAAAGTAGGGACAAGGAAGAAGAGGATGATGATGAAGAAGAAAAGCAAGAGGAAGGAAGAGTGAAGAAAGAATGGAGAGAAAGACAAACCACTCAGGGGCTACAAGAACATCGATTTACCTATTTTTATTTTACGGATGTATTTGTGTTCCACTTTAATAACTCCAGGCACTAAAACAGACTTGCAAGCCCTTCCTCTTTTTCCCTCTAACAACCCTGTGAGGTGGGCTAGGAGAGAATTAAATCCCCATGTTCAACAACCGTCGGTCGCTAATGTTGAGCAGGGGACTCTGCAATCCTCATACATGCAGACAGTTGCCCAGCTCCCAAATTTTGATCGGATTCAAAGCGTAAAAGCAGTGAGATACCAAATAGGTGAATTTTATGATGCTTTTTTCGAAATATCAGAAATTTCCGAAGATCAACAAATTAAAAGCGAGGCAGAATCTCTTGGAAATGCAATGAAAGACTATAAATTTTTAGTATCACTGGTTTTTTGGTACGATTTACTGTTCCAAGTCAATTATGTAAGCAAGGAACTTCAAAGTAAATCTGTAGAAGTATCCATTGCACTTTCTTCATTTGAAAAACTTTTAAAATGGTTAAGCGACTACAGAAATACTGGATTCAAACAAGTTTTAGTTCAAGCAAAAATTCTTGCACAAGATTTGGAAATATCTACAGAATTTCAAAATAAAAGGCTTCGGAAAAGAAAGAAACATTTCAATTATGAAGGCGATGATGAACCTATTGTAGATCCGATAAACGCATACAAGATATCTTTTTTAAATTTTGTTTTAGATAAAGCTACAGAATCACTAAAAGATCGTTTTGAATAATTCAAAAACCATAATGACTTATTTGGGTTTCTGGGAAAATTTCAAAATATGGAAAAAGAAGCACTTCAAAAACATGCAGCTAAATTAGAAATTTCTCTAACAGATTCTAGGTTCACAGAAAATGATGCACCAATAGTGAAGGAAACTGATATAGATGGAAAAATGTTAGTTGAAGAAATGGAAGCTTTAAAATCTATCCTTCCATCAGAATTTTTTGAAAATCCATTTAAAATGTTCAAATTTTTATCGGAAAATGACAGAGCAACGGCATTTCCAAACTTGTTTATTGCTCTCTGAATATATTTAACAATTCCAGTGAGTGTTGCTTCTGGAGAGAGATCATTTTCCAGGCTAAAACTAATAAAAAACTATCTGAGATCGACAATGACTCAGGATAGATTAAATAGTTTAGCAATTATGTCGATTGAAAGTGAAGAAGCAAGGAAATTGGATTTTCAAACCATTTTAGAAGAATTTACAGAACAAAAACTTAGAAATATGTAAATTCATATATTCATATTCAATGATGTAAATTTATATTCAATAAAATGTAATTGTTTTTGTATTTTGCATATTTTTATTTTTTAATGTATGTAGAAGTTTACCTATCTTATGATCCATGATATTTGATTTATATATATATTGAATTTGCATTTTATTTAAATATTTAATATATAGAGGGCCCCGCAAAAAAAAATCCAATCGGGCCCCGCACTTATTGGACATACACACACAAACACACACACACACGCAGAGTGACAGATGGGTGGAGGGAGGAGAGAGAGACAGATACAGAGAGAGAGAGAGAGACAAAAAAGAGAGAGAAAGAAAAATAGAAAGAAAAACAAAGTGGGAGGGAGAGAAAGAAAGAACTTATGACCACAATTGAGCCCAAAATTTTGGTTGCTAAGCAGCACCGTCATTAAATGAGTTTCACCACATTTTCCAAGTTGGCCACACCCACCCAGTCACATGACCACTGAGCCACTCCCATAGAACAGGCCACACCTTTTGGCTCTCAAAAGAAATTTCAGTCGTGGTACTGTTGATATTTGGCTCTCTTGACTAATAAGTTTGCCCACCACTGCTTTAACTAATCTAGTGGAAGAGACTCGAGTGCTAAAATCCACGAGTTAGGGGGCGCAAATTACTTGCCTTGCCCCGGGTGCTGACAACCCACGCTACGCCACTGCCACTTTAAACTGCTTTGTAAGGCCACATTTGGAACACTGCATCCAGTTTTGGTCACTATGATACAAAAAAGATACAATAATACAATAGCAGAGTTGGAAGGGACCTTGTAGGTCTTCTAGTCCAACCCCCTGCGTGGGCAGGAACCTTACACCATTTCAGACAAATGGCTATCTAACATCTTTTTAAAGACTTCCAGGGTTGGGGCATTCACAACTTCTGGAGGCAAGCTGTTCCAGAGGTTAATTGTTCTAACTGTCAGGAAATTTCTCCTTAGTTCTAAGTTGCTTCTCTCCTTGATTAGTTTCCACCCATTGCTTCTTGTCCTGCCCCCAGGTAGGATGTTGATCCTCTAGAGTGTTGAACCTCTAGAGTGCAGAGTGCAGAGAAGAGCAACAAAGATGATTAGGATAGTAAAGGCTAAAACATATGAAGAGCGGTTGCAGGAACTGGGTATGTCTAGTTTAATAAAAAGAAGGACCAGAGGAGACATGATAGCAGTGTTCCAGTATCTCAGGGGCAGCCACAAAGAAGAGGGGTTCAACCTAGTTTCCAAAGCACTTGAGGGCATGACAAGAAGCAATGAGTGGAAACTAATCAAGGAGAGAAGCAAGCTTAGAACTAAGGAGAAATTTCCTGACAGTTAGAACAATTAATTAGTGAACAACTTGCCTCCAGAAATTGTGAATGCTCCAACACTGGAAGTTTTTAAGAAGATATTCGATAACTCTTTATCTGAAATGGTATAGGGCAATGGTTCTCAACCTGTGGATTGGGACCCCTTTGGGGGTTGAATGATCCTTTCACAGGTGTCGCCTAAGACCATCAGAAAACACATATTTTCAATGGTCTTAGGAACTGAGACACCAATTTAATGGTTGGGGGTCACCACAACATGAGGAACTTTATTAAAGGGTCGCGGCATTGGGAAAGTTGAGAACCACTGGTATAGGGTCTGAGCAGGGAGTTGGACTAGAAGACCTCCAAGGTCCCTTCCAACTCTGTTATTCTGCTTTTTGTTGCAGGAGTTGGATATAACTAGTCTTATAAAAAGAAAGACTAGAAGCAACATGACAGCAGTCTTCCAATATTTGAGGGGCTATCATGGAGAAGCAACCAACCTATTCTCCAGGGCTGGCTGGAGAAGTCTGGGAGCTGAAGTCCTTCAGACTTAAAATTGCAAAGGTTGGAGACCCCTGCTCCAGGGCACCCGAGGGCAGGAGAAGAAGCAACACATGAAAACTTATCAAGGAGCGATCCAACCTAGAACTCAGCAGAAATGTCCTGTTAATGAGAAGAATTAATCAGTGAAATGACTTGCCTCCAGAAGTTGTGAGTGCTCCATCACTGGAGATTTTAAAGAAGAGATTAGGTAGCCATTTTTCCAGAATGGTATAAGATCTCCTGCTCAGAGAGAGGGTTGGACTAGATCCAAGATCCATTTCAACTCTTGTTATTCTGTTAATGTTCAGATTCATAAATCATCAACTCACTTTTCTTCTTTCAGCAAAAAGTCCATATAAGATTTCCTTTCTTTCAGAAAAGTTTGTTGTATGCTCTCTGATCAGACAAGTCACGTTTATCATTTCTGCAAATTGTGACATTTTACAATGAATTCTTCTATTGTGGGAGTTTCATTATTCATCCATCATTCTTCATACAATTACCGTACTGCAGTTATTTTAATGAGAGTTTTTGAAGTTCCCCGGGAAAACAATGACAGAATGAGAGCCTTACATGTTTCTCTGAAGCATGGAGCTCTGGACTAGAGTTTTGCAGACAACAGAACTACAGATTTATGTGTAGACGTAAGCCCAGGCAACTACTTCTTTCACTAGTTATCTGAAGTGTACAGACTGAGGAAGCCATTCTAGGACAATTCGGTCTGAGAACCATGACAACTAGTGGTATAGGAAGTTTCGGTAGTTGATTGTTCTTCCTCTGGAGAAAAGATGGACATTCCCCCCTTGCTTTGCATTTCAAATAGGGGACTTTTCCTCCTGCTATTCTTGAATTGCACTTTTTCATATCGACGCATGTGAAGCTACTAGTCTGTCATTCCGTTTTTTCTTTCATCAGTATATTTTACTAAATAACACAAACATGGAAGATCTCTCAGCTGCCTTTCAGGGTACCATCAGTTATGGTATCCTTCAGAACAGGTTTACAGGATGCCCACAACAGCGGAGAGAGTGACTTCTATGACCCCGTGAAATTTCTTCGTTGGAGAATGTGACTGATAACACACAATACAATAGGCGAGTTGGAAGGGACCTTGGAGTTCATCTAGTCCAACTCCCTGCCTAGGCAGGAAGCCCTATACCATTTCAGACAAACGGCTACCCAACATCTTCTTAAAGACTTCCAGTGTTGGGGCATTCACAACTTCTGGAGGCAAGCTGTTCCACTGATTAATTGTTCTAACTGTCAGGAAATTTCTCCTCAGTTCTAAGTTGCTTCTCTCCTTGATTAGTTTCCACCCATTGCTTCTTGTTCTGCCCTCAGGTGCCCTGGAGAATAGTTTGACTCCCTCTTCTTTGTGGCAACCCCTGAGATATTGGAACACTGCTATCATGTCTCCTCTAGTCCTTCTTTTCATTAAACTAGACATACCCAGTTCCGGCACACCGTGGGTGGAAGGGTAAACAGGATCAAAGACAAGACACGAACTGAGCGAAGTTAGAGCTGGCTTCATTTGGTCTGTGCCAACATGACGCTCCTAATAAACAACTTGATTTTTCTTGAGACTTGGCTTGAGCCTCCTGCTTTTATTAGGGCATCAGTCGGAACCCTGACACTATTCCTAGTACATTGCACAGTAGCAACTGGAAGCATTTACCTACAGTACAATCAAACGAAGTACACCAAGTTAACTGGACAGCACCACTAGTGCTGATACATTAGAAAGAAAGATTTCAGAACTGTACTTGAAGTTGAGCAATCATGATGGTGCAAGTCAGTTTTTAGCCTGTGGTGCAGAATAATTATTCAATTGTGATCAGAAACAGCCAATTACACTGGGAAATGACTGGATTCAACTTTATCCAGAGGGTTTTTTTATTACTTTTGTCTCAGTGAAAGTTCAGAGATCTTGAATGAAGCTTTCTAAATTATCCAGTTGTGCACTGGAGTTGGAAACAACATGGTGCACCAAATGAACCACTGCTTTGTGGAATCTTTGGAGTCTATAAGTTCTATCGCCGTCCAGAGTTGCATTATAGGGGAGTTGGGAGGCATAAATAGATTAGAGGATAGATAGATAGATAGATAGATAGATAGATAGATAGATAGATAGATAGATAGATAGATAGATAGACAGACAGACTGACCCCATATTTCCCAAAAATAAAGGAAAAAAAACATGCTAGGTCTTATTTTCAGGGAAACTGGATGGATGGATGGATGGATGGATGGATGGATGGATGGATGGATGGATGGATGGATACATACATATATACATGCATACATACATACTGTATATTCCGCCATATAAGGCGACTGGGTGTATAAGACAACCCCCTACTTTCAGGCACCCGCGAGCTGGCTGAAGGCCTCCGTGCTGCTGGGCTTTTGTAGTATGAGCTCAGCGCCTTCCTCCTCCAGACTGCCAGCCAGACCTTACTAAGCCATCCCAGCACTCATCCATCCATGTGCCCAGGTGAGGAGCACTGAGGTTATCAATTGAAAGGCCGGTGTCTGTGCTGGTGGCGGCGCTGCTTTTTGCTTAGCGGCACTGCTTTTTCTTTTCTTTCGGTTTTTCGGTATGGCCTTTCTTATACCCGGCGTATAAGATGACCCCCAATTTTTGAAATAATTTTTTCGGGTTAAAAAGTGGTCTTATACACCGGAAAATATGGTATACAGACAGACAGACAGACAGACAGACAGACAGACAGATGACAGAGATTTGGCCACATCTCAAGACAGCAGGCAGTCACGCTGGGAAATCACACACATGTCATGGTGTGACAGATATTTCCTTACCTCAGACGATTGCAAAATACTCTTACTCAAATATTCTAGCTAGATGTATCCCAAACAGACATTCAAACAGAATTAAAAACAACTTCTCCTTTGTTTTCTGTGTGTTTCTCTGCAGTGGATTTGCATAACCTCTTTGTTCGTGATGGTTCTGCAAGTTTAGTACGATTACACTTTTTCTTGACTCTTTGCCATTGGCATATCTGCCCATTCTCCATATTGAGTTGAATTGAGTGTTGTATCCTAGGAATGTATACATGAATAGGATGAATTGGTAATTTTTAATTAAGGCTAGAAAGTGATAATGGCTGAGAGCTAACTCATTGGTACTTAATTAAAGTTTTATTGTGTGGACATATATTAAAATACAGGTAAAGCCACAATCTGCTATTGGCATGTAATTAATTAATGTAATAAAAAATATTGGAATGTGCACAGATGGATAGGCTCACGAAAGAATTAAAAGTTAAAGAAGAATCTGAGTATTACTCTGTATGGGATTCATGGTATAATTGGCTAGAGGAAAGGAGGGGGGGGGGAGTAGGAAAGGCAACAAAGAAAAGAAAGATAAAGAAATTAAAAAATAACTATAAAACCGGAAAATGAATAAAGGGTAGAATTACGAAATAGACGGTAGCAAATAAATAATAGAAAATGGATATATAACGAGTCAAATGTATATAAAGGTTGTTACATATAGAATGGAGAAAAAAGACGTATGAAATAATATAAATTTATGTATGTATGTAGGTATGTGTGTGTGTGTAATTATATAGTTATATAGTTGTTATATAGTTATATGGTTATATATTAGTTAATTAGTTAATTGGTTAATTGGTTAATTGGTTAATTAGTTATATAGTTATATAGTTATATAGTTATATAGTTATATAGTTATATAGTTATATAGTTACATAGTTATAGTTGGTCTTGTTGTATTTGGGTCTTTTCCCGTGTAAGATTGAGATTGTCTTGGCAACGTTTCAGCGAGATCTCACTGGCCATCTTCAGGCTGGTGTTTTCAGCTTTGTGTTTGTGTGAGGTTTTTTTTTTTTTTACTCACACAAACACGAGATAAAAGAATCACAACAGATATGTAAAAGAAGTGTAATGTGTGGCAAAGATGTTATGTTTACATAAACAAAATAAAAACTTTTTTAAGGAAGATAAATCTGAACTGGCATCTGTTAGACCAGGGGTCTCCAACCTTTGCAACTTTAAGTCTGAAGGACTTCAGCTCCCAGAATTCTCCAGCCAGCTTCTGGAGAGCTGAAGTCCTTCAGACTTAAAGTTGCAAAGGTTGGAGACCCCTGTGTTAGACCAAGAATGCTCTCTTGTATAAATGCCTTATGTCTGGTTAGCTTCCCCATTGGTCTGTATCCTTCCTTGGTATATTTGACAGAAGGATACATTTTTCTTTAAATAGATTGGTCCTTCTTTTGGATTTAGGGAGACTGTGTCAGCACTGACCTAAAAGATAGTGTTGTTTTTTTCATTTTTCTGTGACCACCATAAATGGAAGAAAAAACTCTTTGGAATGATTTCATTCTTAGTTTTTGAGTATGGTTGCTATGCCACCAACCACTGAGAGGTGTAGAAATAATCCTTTACAAGAAAAGATGTTTCTGGCTACTTTCTATGGTTTCATGAGGTGTTCCCTAGTAAGTTCTCCTTTTTTTTCCCCCAACAGTTGCCCTATGATATCAATTCTCAAGCATGGTTTTCTGGTATTTTCCCCTTATGAGTAAATACACATAAGCTTCCCCGTGAACATAACCAGAAAGTTGTATAAAAGGAGAGTTCTAGAGTAGTGAGCCACAAACAAAAGAGGCACTATTTTCAGCACTCCTGAATCTGCTCTTCAACTCCTCTGCTCATCATGAAGATCTCGGTGGTAGCCTTCATCTTTCTCTTTCTTGTGGCTTCCATCTCTCTGCCTGTAACTGATGCATGTGAGTTAACTTAGAGCTAAATGAATTTTAATCTGAACCTAACAAACAAATGTATAATTGTGGATGATGTATTTGATAGATAGCATGTGATGAGGGATATTAATTGAAAGTAACACAGTTCTTCAGGAATATGTCTGAAACTAATGTAGAAATTATATTTCTATTGTATTGTATTGTATATCTTCATAATAGTGACATTTTAAAAGGAGCTAGTTCATTTCAAATACAAATCACCCAGTGGTTAGGAATCTCAGTTTGGTGTACTCTACATTAATAGGTTCTACAATCAGAATCACTGATAAGCTAGATGTATTTAAAAACAGCAGCATTAGCTCAAGTTTTCACCAAGGAGAATGATGTTTATTATAGGCTAGAAGCCATTCATATCTATCTGTCTGTCTATATCTATCATATGTCTGTCTATCTGTCTGTAATTCTATATTTCTGTCTGTCTGTCTGCCTGCCTGCCAGCCTGCCAGCCTGCCTGCCTGCCTGCCTGCCTGCCTACCTACCTACCTACCTACCTTTCTAACTAACTATCTATTTATCTATCTATCTATCTATCTATCTATCTATCTATCTATCTATCTATCTATCTATCTACCTACCTACCTACCTACCTACCTACCTACCTACCTACCTACCTATTATCTGTATGTCTATATTATCTATCTAATCAAGCTTTACAATCCATCTCCCTCGTAGAGGAGTTCTGGGTGGTGATGACTAAACGAAACCACCATCTGATGGGAACAACGGCTGTCTCATATGCAGTTCTTGAAATATGTTGAAATAGGCCATACAGATCACATCTCGCCTCTTGCCACCTTAATAGATGTCACTTTGCTATGAGACAAATTTCTAGGAATTAAGAATATCACAAATTAGGAGGAGCAGGGGGAGTAAATTCTGTTAGAAGATCAATGAATCTATTTTAAGTCATTAAAACAGGTGTCAAAACAAATTTTAAATATGGTAAAAAGAAGACAAAAAAAAAGGAAACAACTCATATTTCCCAAACCTATCCCAGTCTTGTGATGTTAGATGATTCTGGTAGGTCCCAATGGAACTGTGAGATTTAAATGTGCTCTGTGAGATGATGAATGGTCAACCTGGGGAAACAGAGGTCTCAAAGTCCTTGTATAGAAAAGGCTGATATTTTATAATTGAGCTAAGCTAAATATTGACACATTTAACGTCTCTTACAGTGGGCTTTGATGCAAACATCTGCTGCCTGAGTTACACCAAGAGAAAAATCCCGAAGCATCGTGTGAAAAATGTTTTCTCCACCAATGGGGCATGCAGACTACCAGCTACAGTGTAAGTCTGGGAATTGGACAAAAGCTTAGGAAAAGGTTGTCTTTTAACGAATTAAAGTCTAAAAGCAGAGGCATAAGGCATAGAACAGGGATGTCCAAACTTGGGAACTTTAAGACTTGTGGACTTCAACTCCCAGAATTCCCCAGCCAGCATAGCTAGCTGGGGAATTCTGGGAGTTGAAGTCCACAAGTCTTAAAGTTCCCAAGTTTGGACATCCCTGGCATAGAATGCTGAATGCAGAGTGGAGAGATAGTCCGTCTGTGTAAGGACTGAAACTTTTGAAAGTGTGGGTACCCTACTGCAGTGTTTCCCAACCTTGGTGACTTTACGATGGACTTCATCTCCCAGAATTCCCCAGCGAGCATGGGTGAATGAGAAGTTCTGGGAGTTGAAGTCCACATATTTTAAAGTTCAAAGGTTGAGGAACACCGCCCTACTGTAGAATAGTAGTATAAAATCCATTCATTACTCTGTAGCTAATAAATATGGTATCACTTAGGAGTCAATGTGCTTTTCTAAACCCAGCCAATTGTTGTTGTTTTTGTATATATTTAACCAAATTGTAGCTTAGTGTGCTATGTGAAGCTAGATGATGAAAATATAGCTTAAATTGTAAAAAATTATCTTGCTTTCTGATAGGTTTATACTAAGGAATGACATGCTAGCCTGTGTTAACCCAGGAGAAGAATGGGTCATGAATATTGAGAGATCTTTCAAAGAAGGACGAAGATCCTAGCTGCGGAACCTCTGCCATACATTGCCATACATTGCGGTCAATAGAGAAACTCCATCTAGGAAACAACTACATTAGAAGCTCAGCTGTGCCTTTGAAGGGCCTCCTTTCTTAGCTAGGCCTTCCAACTTCAGATCCTATTGTTCCCAGGATTTGTTTGAAAATTATTCTGCTTTATCCTGATGTGGCCGAAAACCAGGCATATTGTTCACCCAAAATGTTTGAAAGCTAAACTCCTGAATGTAAAGAGCCCACTCGTCCTGTTCTTAAAAATCATCTCACTTTGAGTTCTAATGGTGCTGCTAAATTAAATGTGTTATTTAACTACTGAAATGTACACCAGTTCAGGACTAGGCTAGACTAGACTAGACTAGACTAGACTAGACAGAAAGTCCTAGAGCACCTCTTCAAATTGTAACTCCCAGAATGCTCTGTGGGATATCATGAAAAGAAAGATGGACAATTGTTATAAAGATTTCATTAAACAGATTGAAATTGAGAGCAGACAAGCTAGAAACTTCAGTGTTTGTGTAAATTATTTTAGTTGTGCACCTATTTGTTTGTGTTTATTTATATACTGATGTCAGGGGCATTTCCCATCCTTATTTGAAACTGAATATGTGATATTTCTATTTATATTGTATTTCTAATGATACATAGTTGTTAAAAGCTGTGTTCACAACAGTATTTATTAGCCTCCATATCCCAGGAAGATGTTTCTTGATACTTTCCAAAATAAAAATGAAATTTAATTTAGTTTTGTTCCTGTCTCTTTTGCTGAGTTTGTTTCTATACTAGGAGTCCCAAAATAATATGGTTTGCACCCTATGAACAAGTGCAGGGAAGGGAATTTGGTCCAATGCTATAATATTCGACATGGGGTAGAACAGCAAATGCAACTGCAGGTTCAAATTCAATGTCAGGGTTTCTTTTAAGCCAAAACATTACCTGGAAATGTTCAGTGGTTAACAAGATTCTTAGGTTGTAATCAGTGGTAACTAAGGAGACTTCTGTTGCTATTTTCTGGTTCCATCTGTAGCCCACCATAAAATATTCTGACTCTTCGTTGACTCTCTCTGTTGCAGTAGAATAAAGCATTAACATGGAACCCTAACTTTTTACTTTTCCATAATAATATAAACTAGCCATTTCTATAATAACAAATCAATCTAATCAGTAAAACCCAAAATCAAAGTTTCCTTTTTTTTCCCACCTCAAGCACAAAATCCAGAAGCAGTTCCCAAGTAGAAATAAAAGTATTTGCATTTTGATCAAAACTGTCAATTTAGCCATCTCTATCAACTCCATCAACTTCTGTAGCCATTTGTCCATGGTGGGAATTGAATGTCCTTCCATTTTTGTGCATACAGTAGGCTTGGTGCCGTCAACATATATAAAATCAAAGTCCCAATTTTTTTTCCTACGGTAAGCCTTTTTCCAGTAAACCCAAACAAAACGTTTCTGGTGTCAACTTTATCTTCATTTTTTTTTCTTCCTCCCCTCCTCACTTGTCTTTCCCCTTTTCCTCCCCAGTGTGTCTTACTATTTGCTTTTGTATTTTTGTATTTTATTCTATAATCCAATAAAATGTTTAAATCCAGGGGGGGGGGGATTCTGACTCTTCCAGAAACAGTCGGGTTTTTCTTTGATCTGCTACAATCTTTCTCAAGGGTCAAATCCAGATTTCCAATGAAACTCCATAAACAGAAGCCTCAATGCTCACCAACCGCATACCTCCCTCCGTCCGATCCGCTCCCATAGGGAGGGCCTCCTCAGGGTACCATCTGCTGGCCAATGCCAGCTAGCGGTACCCAGGGGGAGGGCCTTCTCAGTGGCTGGACCATCCCTCTGGAACAACCTACCCCCTGAACTTCGGACCATCACAGACCTTCCCCTCTTTCGCCACTCACTTAAGACTTATCTGTTCCATCAAGCCGGCCTAACTTAGCCAATGAGTAAATGTATTTTAGAATTTTAATTGGGATTTTTAGCACAGGCTTTTAGTTTAATTTATTCTTAATTCTTCTGTATTTATTGTTATTTATCCATTTTAATTTCCTGTGCACCGCCCTGAGTCCATTTAGATGGAGAAGGGTGGTTCTATAAATCTAAATAAATTAAATTAAATTAAATTAAATTAAATTAACCCTCATAAGGTTCAAACACAGCTATGATGGAAGCGGACGGGAACTTAAAAATCCCTTCTAGGATATTTTAGGGTCCCCCAGAAGTCATAATAATATAGCAGACAGTAAAAAGGTAAAGGTTCCCCTTGTACATATGTGCTAGTCATTCCTGACTCTAGGGGGTGGTGCTCATCTCCATTTCTAAGTCGAAGAGCCAGCACTGTCCGAAGACGTCTCTGTGGCCATTTGGCCTGCATGACTAAACCCCGAAGGTGCATGGAATGCTGTTACCTTCCCACCAAAGGTGGTCCCTATTTTTCTACTTGCATTTTTTACTTGTTTTCAAACTGCTAGGTTGGCAGAAACTGGGACAAGTAACGGGAACTCACTGCATTATGCAGCGCTAGGGATTCGAACTACCGAACTGCCAACCTTCTGATCGACAAGCTTAGCCACTGAGCCACCACATCCCACTTATAGCAGACATTAGAAAGAAATTTTATTCCCTTTATATTTATATAGTGACGTTCTTTAACCTAGCTGCCAATCCCAACATTGATCATATTTCCAATGAACTAATCAAAGAGTGCTAATCAAATTGACCAATACCTTTTAAATTGAAAAAAAAAACCACTTGTATTTACTTTATATGTAACACAACTGCATGACACATTGAATAAATTGTATTTATAATCAGCTTGTTCTGCCAAGATTTTCTGGTGTCCTCATTGCAAAATTTTTGGCAGTGTGTGTGTGTGTATGTTTGAATGTTTGGGAAACGGTTTACTCAACCTACTTAATGAGATTAGTTAAAAACCCAGTGGCTGCATTTGCACAAGCTGATGTTTTGGTTAGTTTTAACCTTAGTCAGATGTTCTGTTGCTGGATGTGTTGCTCAAAATCAAAGTCTACATGGTTGCTTAGTTTGTCAGTATATTGTGTGAACACAGCGCTTCCATTAATTTGGTTAATTATGTGCTTCTCCAAGGATCACATCCAGCACTCTTAGGATGTCCACCTAGATTACATGCTCTATAGCAGGCTGCACTGGTGTAGTTATCAGATAGCAATCCAAGGAAGCTATTGGTTCTTCTCAGAAAACATAAAAGATTTTCTCATTTTTCTAGTGTCCTAAATATTTCCCAAACACCTGATTCTGGCTATAGATTTCCTTCCTATGGTTAGAAACAGGCTCTTCCCCTTCCAAAGGAACTTCTATAATGCCCGATTGACCCTTCCTGGTAGAGGTAGTGTCTTACCTCCCTTCCTTAAGCTCTTCCTTTTTTTTTTTATTGCAAAAGTTTTATTGGTTTTTACAAATTTTTTCAGATAGGGTAGGGTAAGGTGGAGTACAGAAATATTTTAAGCACTTTCACGTCGAGATTGTTGGCCCCTCCAGGGCTTCTTAATAAAACATTGGTGATACATTTTTCAATAATACTACAAGGTGAAAATAAATGCATACATCATAAATTCTAAGTACCATGCTGGCAGTCGTGTACAAACATCCAGATGAAAATTATACTGTATTAATAAAGATAAAAGTCATTTTTTTGATCTAAGTCTCTTAGCAATTATTTCTTCTTGTTCTCCTTCCTGGCCCCCAGTGGGCGGGGCCGTGGCCCCCTCTGCCCCTCCCGGATCTTCCCCCAGGGTAAAGGAGTGTTTTTTAAGAAAGGCTTCCGCCTCAGCCACTGTTTTAATCCTTACTCTTCCTCCTTCCCAGAACACCAACATCCCTTCTGGCATCGCCCACTTAAACCAAATCCCATGTTTAAGCAATTTTTTAGATAAGAAGGAATACTTCCTCCTCACCTCTCTAATCTTTTTTGGGATCTGCTTCAAGATAGCGACTTCCTTTTGTTGATGAATTAACGGACCCTCTCTCTGCACCTTCAAGATTCCCTCCCTAGTCGACCTTCTAACAAATTTAATATGTATCTCTCTGGGTACTTCATTTATCCTGGCATATGCTGACTTTATTCTGTAGACTAGGTCAATGTCCCCCCTGATCTCATCTTTAGGTTTGTGTAAATAGTCTGCTAAAATTGTACTCATGAGATCAGGAAGGCATTCACCAGGTTCCTCAGAAATATTCTGAAATCTTAAAAAATATGACATCCTCTCAAAATCCATCCTAGACATATGACCAGACAAATCTCCAATTTCAGTATTAATATTTTTAAGTTCCCCCTTTGCCCCAGCCAGCCCCACTTCCAACTCCTCGGTATTCTGCATCCATTTTTTCTCTGTTTCCAAAAGTTCAAGTTTAGAGCTGCAATGATCTTTTCTCAATTCTTTAATTTCCAACACCAAGGAGTGTAACACTGCTTCCATAGCTGTCATTCTTTCTTCCAATCCTGGATTTTCTGGTTGTTTTTTTGAAGTCATGGTGAGCTGTTAAAGTCAGTGCCACTAAGATGGCGTTTTTTGGGTGCGGCCGCTGGAGCAAGTCCAGGGAAAAAAGTTCAGGAAAGTTGTAGAAAGTTATAATATCCAGAGAGAAAGACACTTTCCCCTATCAATTATTAAGACAAAGAAGGCACTCCAGGGAAGGAATCAATTAATCCAGAAAATCCTCCTTTAGTAGAGAGAGACAGTCCAGGTCACAAAGAGATGTTGGTAATTTTTCCATAAAGAATAGTCATTTAGGAACAAAGGGCAGCCATCTTCCACCACCCAATCTGACAGCCAGCCGGAGAAAGTAGCAAAAGAAATTGTTTCAATAAAGCCGGACTTAGATACATTGTATAGAAACAAGCCGCAAAAGACTTTCACTTGTTCTGCAAAAGTCCGGATGCGAAATATCCGCTCCCTCGCGTTCGAGGAGCCATTTCTGCGCGCCGCTGTTATAAATCCGAGGGGGGGGGTTAGCAAACACCCCCCTCCACGTTTCTCTCGTTTAAAGCCGCCAGCAAAAAAGTTAAAGTCACTTACTCTCCACCTCGCCGCTCAAGCCCCGGCACAGCCATCCGGCCCGAACGCTCCCGTTCTTCTCCAAATCAGTTATTTGTTACCGCCCTCCGTTGGCGAAGGGAACCAAGCCCCCCGCAGCATGTCTTCTGCCACCTAGACCGAAGACAAGGACCTCTTCCCGGCCGCCGCCAGGCTGAACAGGTCCAGGCAAGCCAGTCCTATGGAGGGTCCCCCCCAAAAAAGGGGCACCCCGCCCCGTTTGGGGCAGAAAAAAGAACAAAACGGCGGACAAGTCCTAGGACTCGGAAGCCGGAACAGGAAGAGCTCTTAAGCTCTTCTTATAGCTCTATTAACACAACATGCTTCCCTTGATTATTGAATTAACTCACGTTCTGAGATTGCACAGTATATTTAATCATAAATCAAACATATAAATCATATAATCTTATAAAACTAAGCACCTGCCAAAGGTAGTATTTTTTAAGCTTAGAACTTAGAACTTTGGCTGATGTAGTTATGAGTGCTGTGGACATGCAGCCTATGGTTGTATGATTCCGTTCTATGAGTCCAATTCTATGATAGGATGCTTTTGTTTGTAGTTTTCCCATTTCTGCCCACTGCTGCTGCTTTTTTCCTTGTATGAAAACCCCAGGAAGGTGGAGAAATACCAGCACAATGTCTTTTAATTGGTAGCATTAGGAGCTGTCATTGTGAATATACCAGAGCTGTAAAAGAGATAGGGCAGGAATGTAAGTTATTCTTTACACCACAGGCTCCCAGTCTTAGTACAGGTAGTTCTTGACTTAATAGAATAGAACAGAATAGAATAGAATAACAGAGTTGGAAGGGACCTTGGAGGTCTTCTAGTCCAACCCCCTGGCAGGACAGCAAACCCTACACAGTTTCAGACAAATGGCTATCCAACATCTTCTTAAAGACTTCCAGGGTTGGGGCATTCACAACTTCTGGAGGCAAACAGTTCCACTGATTAATTGTTCTAACTGTCAGGAAATTTCTCCTCAGTTCTAAGGTTGCTTCTCTCCTTGATCAGTTTCCACCCATTGCTTCTTGCCCTGCGCTCAGGTGCCTTGGAGAATAGCTTGACTTACAACCAATCATAACCATTCAAAGTTACAAGGTGACTGAAAAAAGTGACATGACCATTTTTCACACAGCCATTGCAGCATCACCATGGCCACACCCATCCAGCAACCGGGCTGAAATTTTTGAAGCCCACCCCTGCCTGTATCTTCTTTCCTTTGGGGCAAGAGTAGAGGGTGCCCACCTATTACCAGTTTGTGCAGTTCTCAGCCTCCTTATCCTATTTCCCAAGACCCTTAATTTTAGCTACAAAGTGCAGATTAAACCTGAAGAAAATGTAAATTGGCCTAAGCATACTTAAAATCAGAAACTCTGAATATATTTTTTTTAAATTGAAACCGATCCTTCCATATGGGTGATACCATGCTGATGGAACCCTCTGCAAAACCTCAGTTGCCAGAACCAAAAACCAAAAATGAAATGTGCAAAAAAAACCAAAAACCTGACCACAAAATGTTTTCTGGCTTCTTTTTTAAAAAGGGGTCACAGCCCCGTCTCCCCGTTTCATCCAAGAGGTGCCTAAGCGAATTCCATATCTGCTTCTTCTTCCTTTACCAAGAAGCAGGCTGCTCACCTCCTCACTCTTCCCCCCTCCTTCCACTTAAAAAAAAAAAAAATCACCCGGAAAGCAATATTATTACATTACTGGGAAATTCCAGGCAGGATCTTTAAAAAGCTTAATCAGACTGGCATATATTTAGACTATTGAAAGAAAGTCAGCAGCTGTGTTTAGAGGTATTTCCTTTCCAAATCCTTTTGCCTCTTCCTTCTTGTTTCTCTTGTGGTCAATTGTGGTCTACCCAAGGGCCACGAAAAAGAGAAGTTGATCTTACATGTGATTTCTTTTCAGACAGAGATAGATATGACCATGGAAAGCCTTTCCTGAATTGTGCAAAACATTAGGAAATATATGTCGGGGATATGAAGCCTGCTAAATGGAATACTGTGCAGAGGTTGCCTGATAAGGCAATTCTTCTCTCCTGCCATCCTCGGTATACTTTTCTTGAATGCAAGAGCTTCTTCGGGGATTCATTAAGAATTGGTTCTGTACGCTTTTCAAAGGGAATAAACAAAGATCCCTTTCTTCCAAAGAAATTCTTTTTTTGAAATAAAATAATGATAAATAGATAAATAATTCCTTAATCCACAGCATTATTGCTATTTGTTCTTTTAATCTGGGAAAAGCAGAAAAGTTTTAGCTGTTTTTCCTTCCATCCTTCCAGACTGCAAGGCAGATGCCACCAATTCCCTTGGAAACAAATTTACTTGGAAGAGTTTACATAACTGGAGACACAGGAGACCAGGGCAGGACAGATGATATCTGGGGTGTAGTTTGGCTGCTGGTTTTTTTTCGGGAGAAAAATGAGGTCGGGTATTGACTTACTTCCAAGGGGTCAAAAGTTTCTTCAGTTATTTTAATGCTTTAAAACAGGATCCAGTCTGGATTGGTCACTAGGATCAGAGGCGAAGTCCTCTGCACTTTTGAACTACTGTTGGAGCCCCTTCTCAGGAAACTTCTCTCTCACCACCACATGTACTTTGGGGTCTTCTATGCATAGTATTTGTGTAGTACTTTAACTCTTCAAAAGTCTACTACATCTTGAAAAGTGCTGGCCTCTTTGAAAAGAAACTTCTCCAGATGGATCAGAAAAGTTGGTACAGATAGTCCTTGACTTACAACTGGTTGCTTAGCAGGGGTGGGATTCAGCTGGTTCGGATTGGTTCAGGCGAACTGGTACCTCCAACGATCAACTGGGGAGCAAACAGGTTCGCTCCAACAATGAGGTGGGCCCCAGTGGTGGGTTGCCAATTTTTTTACTACCGGTTTGGGTGTGCTCCCACGCATACACAGAAGCGTCCAGGTGGGTGGGCGGAGCCTCCTAGCACCGCTACTACTGGTTCACCCAATCAGGGCCGAACCAGCAGCAACCCACCTCTGGCGGGCCGGCCTGCTTGCCCCTATGCTTTACTTACCTATATCCTCTCAGCTGACTCACGTGGCAGAGCGGATTGCCACGCCTCAGCTGTGTTCTCCCCAGAAGTAACGTGGAAGGTACGTTTTGTTAAAACTGCATACACATGTGGAGCACACAATCACCAAATCGGTTGTTAAACCAGCAGGATCCCACCACTGTTGCTTATTTGTACGTACCTAGGGGTTACTTATGATCTGGATTTGAAGTTCTGATGGTAGGGACACCCCCCTGCCTTTTGACTGGGGGATGCAAAGGATGAAAGTGGGTGCATTCAAGTCAGTGACTGACAGGTTTGCCATCAAATCAGGGTGTCCTTGATCATCAGATCGTCATTACCTGCTCCAAGAAGCTCTTGGAATAAAATATATATGGGAGAAATTCACTGTTTACTGACCTTTTTTTTTCATTTGCCATCCCTGAAAATTGTAAGATAAAGTTTAGAATCTATCATATTAAGGTAGTCCTCAACTCACAACAATTCATTTAGACCAGGGGTAGTCAACCTTTTTATATCTACCGCCCACTTTTGTATCTCTGTTAGTAGTAAAATTTTCTAACCGCCCACCGGTTCCACAGTAATGGTGATTTATAAAGTAGGGAAGTCAATTAAATTAAAAAAAGGAAAGTACTTCAGTATCAGACAAAACCCTACAGGCCACCATGAAAGCTAGAATTCCCACTAGTGGGCGGTAGGGACTAGGTTGCCTACCACTGATTTAGACTGTTACACCGTGACTGGAAAAAAGGGACTTATAGCATCTCCATGGCCATGTGATTAAAATTCAGACATCCCAGTGATTAACTTTTGCAACCTTCTGATAAGCAAAGTCAATGGACAAGCCAAATTCACTTAACAAGTATGTTTCAAACTTAACAGCTGCAGTGATTTACTTAACAATTGTGACAATAAGGTCATAAGATGGGGCAAAACTCACAACAAATGTCTCACTTAGCGACAGAAATTTTGGGTTCAGCTTTGGTGGTATGTCAAGGACTATCTGTAAAGGGAGATATATCTCTCTCTCCTTCTCTTCCTCCTTCTTTTTACTGTACATTTCCTGCTCTAATGTGTTGTTCCCCTATACATTTCATTATTCAAACGTATCTAAAAAAAAGTTGAGATACCCGAAAAAATAGAATTTAAAGGCTTGTAACATTAGAAAGCAAAAAAAAACAAAAAACCATAGAAGAAAACACTGCATCTATTTCCATAAAGTTGCCGAAAGGAACTGCACAGATATAATCATCAGCAGTGGAACTAAGGTGATTTCTCAGGGGTCTAGGACAGGGGTCTGCAAAGTCCCCAGCTATGCTGGCTGGGGAACTCTGGAAGTTGAAGTCCACCAGTCTTAAAAGAGCCGACTTTGCAGACCCCTGGTCTAGGACAACTCAGTGCAGCTCACTCAGCATGGCCAACTTACCGCAGGACTACTATAAAAGAAATGGTGGAATAAGAATCTTTTTTAAAAAGGATGCAAAGAAAGAAGGGACAAAATGAAAGGTGAATGTCAGAAATTAAAATAATTTTAAAATTATTTCAAATACTTAAATTGAAGGGTTGAATAGTCTCTTAGCAAGTTGGCCCACAGTGAGTTGGCCATGGCACAAAGGTGGTACTCAGCAGGTTCTGACCAGTTCTGGAGAACCGGTAGCGGAAATTTTGAGTAGTTCAGAGAACCAGTAAATACCACCTCTGACTGGCCCTGCACCCATCTATCACTGCCATGGTAAGTTGGTTGCAATGAGTTGTCCCATTCTGATTTCTATCAAACTAGATGTAGCTCCTTTTGTTATGCTGCTCCTGCTCCTATCTTTTTATTTACATTATCCTGAACAAGAGAATTCTCCTTTTTTCTCAATTAATCTTTCATGACTCCAGGATTTGGATGATTCAGGCAAGCTTCCCCGACCAATACTCTAAGCTAAGGATCCAGCTGAGAGGTAGATTGAAAGATCCCCAAACACACTAATTTAAAAATGTTTGGTTTGAGAGCCTGAGCTAATCCGAACCAGCTGATCAACTGAAACAAGAGATTCATCCTGAGAGGTTATTATAACACATATCACAAAGAATGTGACTCATTTTTTGAGGATGGCCTAAGTTGTTGACAAAACCAACAATGTTTAAAATGTATTTAGATACCTTTCTGGAAAGGTTTATAGTGACAATCCTTAAAAATTAACTTAGCAAATTCAGTAGTTTATCCTTCCTTCCAGCACTTCTTTCCTTCTTTCTTCCCTTCCCTTCTCTCATATCTCCTTTCCTTTCTTTTCCTCCCGTCCCCTCTTTTTTCTTCACATGACTTTTACTGCTGAACAACAGCTAATGGTCAAGCCCCCAAACCCTGATCAAGCTATCAACTTTCGTTCAGTCACTCTTTCTCTATCCAATCTGCTTCACAGAATTATTATGATGGGGCATAACAATACAATACAATACAATACAATACAATACAATACAATACAATACAATACAATACAATACAATACAATACAATACAATACAATACAATACAATACAAGCAGAGTTGGAAGGGACCTTGGAGGTCTTCTAGTCCAAACTCCTGCCTAGGCAGGAACCTTATACTGTTTCAGACACATGGCTATCCAACATCTTCTTAAAGACTTCCAGTGTTGGGGCATTCACAACTTCTGGAGGCAAACCGTTCCACTGATTAATTGTTCTAATTGTCAGGAAATTTCTCCTCAGTTCTAAGTTGCTTCTCTCCTTGATTAGTTTCCACCCATTGCTTCTTGTTCTACCCTCAGGTGCCTTGGAGAATAGTTTGACTTCCTCTTCTTTGTGGCAACCCCTGAGATACTGGAACACTGCTATCATGTCTCCCCTAGTCCTTCTTTTATTAAACGAGACATACCCAGTTCCTGCAACCGTTCTTCATATGTTTTAGTCTTCAGTCCCCTAATCATCTTTGTTGCTCTTTTCTGCACTCTTTCTAGAGTCTCCACATCTTTTCTACATCATGGCGACCAAAACTGAATGCAGAATTCCAAGTTTGGCCTTACCAAGGCATTATAACGCAGTATTAATACTTCACGTGATCTTGATTCTATCCCTCTATTTATGCAGCCTGGAACTGTGTTGGGTTTTTTGGCAGCTGCTGCACACTGCTGGCTCATATTTAAATCATTGTCCACTAGGATTCCAAGATCCCTCTCACAGTTACTACTATTGAGAAAGGTACCACCTATACTGTACCTGTGCATTTCATTTTTGTTGCCTAAATGTAGAACCTTACTCTTTTCACCATTGAATTTCATTTTATTAGATAGTGCCGAATGTTCAAGGAGAGTGAATGTGATATACTAATTTAATTTAATTTTTAATTTATTCACATTTATATACCGCCCTATCTCCCTTGCGGGACTCAGGGCGGTGCACAGGCAATAATAAAATACTGTAGACTATAAATGCAATAAAAATATCTTAAAAATAAATTAAACTAAGAAACCTGTGCTAAAATTACAATAGAAACCCCTACTAAAACCAAGATTAAAACTATTTAAAAACTATACCAGACCGGCTGCATAGAATAAGTGTGTTTTCAATGCCCGGAGGAAGAGGCGCAGGTCCGTGATTGTACACAGGTCAGGGGGTAGGTCATTCCAGAGGGCGGGGGCTGCCACAGAGAAGGCTCTCCCCCTGGGAGTCGCCAGCCGGCATTGTCCGGCAGATGGTACCCTAAGGAGGCCCTCCCTGTGGGAGTGGACAGGTCGGTGGGAGGTATGTGGTTGGAGGCGGTCCCGCAAATAACCAGGTCTCGTGCCATGGAGTGCTTTAAAGGTGGTTACTAGCACCTTGAAGCGCACCTGGAAAGCCACAGGCAGCCAGTGCAGCTTGCGCAGAAGAGGTGTTACATGGGAGCATCTCGAAGCCCCCAGAATCCCCCGCGCGGCCGCATTCTGAACTAGCTGGAGCCTCCGGATGCACCTCAAGGGAAGCCCCATGTAGAGACCAAGGGAAGCCCCATATGTTGCTTTGAAGTCCTGGATGAAAAGGGAGATACACATTTAATAAATAAACAATTTATATAATATTTAAACTCTCATGTCTGTTTGTTTGTAACATTCAATTGGGCAAAATGGGGTGTCATAGGGCAACACTTTTTGAATCAATATACCTCAAATGGACTAACTTACAGAATACATCCAAAATCTGAGATCCATGACTCCTATGGATTTAAATTGGGTAAAACAGTGACCAGTCCAGTGCTGGTGTGCTGCCAGGTCATTGTGCTGCCATGATCAGCCATAGACACATAATCATCATTTCCAACTCCCTATCAGTTTCCTGCAAGGAAAAGCAGTGGGGAAGCCAGCAGGAAGTCAGATGTTGCTCCTTTTTTTCTCAACCATGGTCATTCTGTTTCTCTGTTTAGGTAAGGAAGCATTTCTGAAATGACCCTATGGGCCACAGATTGTCTTGTAATAAATAAAGTAACATTTCTTTTCTGACACTCAACTAACTTGATCCTTTCTATTATTGAGCTCCTGATATGCTGTGTTTCTATACACACAACATTAAGGCTACAAGATCTGGGGTCCTACATAGCAGACGATCAATAGATGGATGCAAAGAAATATAAGGAAAATAATAACTATCACCATCAAGCAGGCATTTGGGGGATTCTGTGTTGTGGGATTCAACTATTTCTGAAAAGAATGTCATGGGGCACCCTATGTGGTGGTGAACCTATGGCACCTGTGCCACAGATGGCATGCAGAGCCCTCTGGGAGGGCATGTGAGCCGTGCATGCGCCTCCCACTGGCCAGCTGATTTTTGGGTCTGTGTTGTGCATGTGGGTGACACGCACGCATGCGCAGGGGGGCAGGGGATCCTGTGCGCATGCATGGTGGTGGGGAGCATAGGGGGTGCAGCGCATCCACCACACCCCATTTTTGGTTCCAGAACGTTTCAGGGAGGCCTGCTAGACCCAAAACGGAGTTTGGGGGGAGCACAGGGTGTCACGTGCATGCACAGAGTGGGGCGCATTGCATTATTGGTGTTGGCACACACACATGCACTGTCGCACACACATGTGTGATTTCAACACACAAGGAGAAAAAAGTTAGCCATCACTGTCATAGGGTGAATGGGGTCAGGGAGTTACACACATTTGGGCAGATAACTGGCATTCATTCTCACTTCTGGAGAAGAGCTGGATTCACAACTGAAAGATCCCTCAGCAGCAGTGGTGGGTTTCAAATTTTTTAGAACCTACTCTGTAGGTGTGGCCTATTTTTGGGCGTGGCTTGGCAGTCATGTGACAGGGTGGGAGTGGCCACCTTTTAAAATGTGGTGAAACTCATTTAATAACGCTCTTGCTTAGCAACCAAAATTTTGGACTCAATTGTGATGATAAATTAATTCTTTCTTTCTTTCTTTCTTTCTTTCTTTCTTTCTTTCTTTCTTTCTTTCCTTCCTTCCCATTGGGTCACTGGCAGCGGTGGGCCAGATTTACTTCCAGGTACGCCGGTGGAACCCCCTCTCACTGGTTCTCTAAATTTCACCAACCGGCTCTCGCGAGTAGGTGCGAGCCTGCAGAAACCCACCACTGCTCAGCAGGAACTGACAAGGAGATTCAATGGTGTGTAAACTATTGACATCTTGTTCAGTATTGATTATCCCGGCGATAGTTCTATTTACCCCAATATCCTTTTAAAATATTCTACAGAGAATGCCTAGCCAGGAGGGAGATGGCCAAAGTATCTACATAATTAGAGATGTTCATTTCAATGCATTATCCTTTTTTATAACTGTATGTTTTCTTATTTTAAAGTAGATGGTGTTACTGAATAAGGAAATCTTAAACTGCAGAGAATGGTGCTGTTTTTTTAAATTAGGGCTGGCAATCAATTGTAGGCTGGAATGCAAAAATCAAAAATGTAACTTTTGTACTTTACAAGTGATGTAATACAATAAGAATAGGACTAAGGGGTGGGGTTCTCATCCCCAAAAATTGTTTAATTTTACCTCTGTTTTCTCAGCTCAGAAACCCAAAGAACTTCATATGTTGTATCATTCCGTGTGTGTGTTGCGCACGCATGCACACATGCACCTTGTGTCAGTATTAACAGTTGCACATGCCTGAACAAGCCTCTGCAATTTTCTTTGCAAGATTTCAGAAGTGTTTTGCCACTGCCATCTTCTTAGGGTGACTTGCCCAAGATCACTTAACTGTCTTTGTGCATAAAGTGAAACTAGAACTCATGGTCTTTCAATTTCTAGTCTGATGTCTTATCATTATACAAATAACAATAGCACTTAGGCCTAAATAGTGCTTTGCAGCCCTCTCTAAGGAGTCAGCCTATTGCCCCCAACAATCTGGGTCCTCATTTTATCGACCTTGGAAGGATGGAAGATTGAGTGTACCTTGAGCTGGTCAGGATCGAACTGCAACACTGCATTCTAACCATTGCACCAAGACCAAACCGATTCTCTTTATGACATTATATTGTGTGAATTACATGATGATGTATATGACATTATTGTGGCTTATAAAGATTGTTTATGTTGGCATGCTACTAGTGAAGTTATAGGCCTGGGAAGAAAGGGGCTTCAAGTACGAAAGCAGTGTCCAAAAATTTCTTGAAAGAGACTATTGTTTGCTGTGTGCAAGGATTAATGTTATTTTTCTTCTTACACAACCATTCAACAATGTGATGCAATGAAGTTCACTGAGGTTGGAACTAGAAGAGTTGCCTTCATTCATAGAAAAGAATTTGAACAAGCATTGCGCAAATAATTTATGGCTGCAGATTCTCCATTTATCACAGAAGAGACCTATTGCGCTATGATGTCCTCAAGGAGTTGAGAAAAAAACATGGAAAGTCCCTGCCCAAGTTTACATATCAATACCTTGGTTCTAAACTGGCACGTCCGCAGTTTACTTGTATCACTATTGCCTTCATCTTAAAAAATTTGGCTGAAGAGAACGTTGCAAAATTCATACTTGGAAAAACCACTGTAAGCTCAGGTAGCTACCACAGTTTGACAGGAACCACGATAGACTTAAAGGTGTCCAAAGGATTCAAACCAGGTGAAATGCTACCGGTTCGGACCGGTTTAATATAATAACACAATAGCAGAGTTGGAAGGGACCTTAGAGGTCTTCTAGTCCAACCCCCTTCCTAGGTAGGAACCATTACCATTTCAGACAAATGGCTCTCCAACATCTTCTTAAAGACTTGCAGTGTTGTGGCATTCACAACTTCTGGAGGCAAGTTGTTCCACTGATTAATTGTCCTAACTGTCAGGAAATTTCTCCTCAGTTCTAAGTTGCTTCTCTCCTTGATTAGTTTCCACCCATTGCTTCTTGTTCTGCCCTCAGGTGCTTTGGAGAATAGTTTGACTCCCTCTTTTTTGTGGCAGCCTCTGAGATATTGGAACACTGCCATCATGTCTCCCCTAGTCCTTCTTTTTATTAAACGAGACATACCCAGTTCCTGCAACCGTTCTTCATATGCTTTAGTCTCCAGTCCTCTAATCATCTTTGTTGCTCTTCTCTGCACTCTTTCTAGAGTCTCCACATCTTTTCTACATCGTGGTGACCAAAACTGAATGCCGTATTCCAAATGTGGCCTTGCCAAGGCATTATAAAGTGGTATTAACCATGTGATCTTGATTCTATCCCTCTGTTTATGCAACCCAGAACTGTGTTGGCTTTTTTGGCAGTTGCCGCACACTGCTGGCTCATATTTAAATGGTTGTCCACTAGGACTCCAAGATCCCTCTCACAGTTGCCCCAATTGAGCAAGGTACCACCTATACTGCACCTGTGCATTTTGTTTTTCTTGCCTAAATGTAGACCCTTACTCTTTTCACCCGAGTTTGCTCAAACCAGTAGTAAAAATGCTACTAGTTCACGTGAACCAGAAGTTTAAAAAATGCTACCGGTATTTCAAGTGAACCGGTATTTCTGATCAGCTGTGATGTGTGAATTATATTAGCTAGAAAGCACGATTTCCTGCTTTCTAGCTAATCTAAGTCACGTGGCACAGCGGATTCTCCCCCCCTCGCTATTCGCTTGCTTTTGGCACTCGGCAGCAGGCTCCACCCATCCTCCTGGACATCATCACGCATGGACGGAGGTGATGCGCGCCCGCTCACATTGCTACCAAACCAGTAGCAAAGGTAAGTTGATTTCAACCCTGCTTCAAACCCCCTATGTTGGCTCTAGATGCTGTCAACACAAAATCTTTCTCTTATAAAATTACGATCTTCTTAAGACAGGGATGTCCAAACTTGGGAACTTTTAAGACTTGTGGACTTCAACTCCCAGAATTCTCCAGCCAGCTATGCTGGCTGGGGAATTCTGGGAGTTGAAGTCCACAAGTCTTAAAGTTCCCAAGTTTGGACATCCCTGTCTTAAGAGTTAGCGATTTTCTAGGGATTTCCTTATCTTTGGTGTAAGTCATATTCACTGATAGGGGAAAGCTGGTGGGTTGTGTAGTTTTGTTTTGTTTTGTTTTGTTTACTTACACAAATGAACTTATAGTTTAGTGATGCAAGTAAATTAAAAAAAACAATTTATTTTCTCCCATCAGCAAAGATGACCAAGGGGACTCATATCAAAGGTAAGGAAAATTACAGAAAATAGGTTATTTTCAGTGGATTCTATCCTACAGAAGCAAATATTGCAAACATCCTGTGGCCATTCAAACTACTTTTCTGCAGAAGCCACAAATGCTAGTTCTTGTGAGCTCAGGGTACAGAAAACAAGCAAGAGGAAGGAAAGGCATCATCTCACCTCCTTCCTCTTCTCCTTCCTCTTCCTCTTTCCACCATCCAATTTTGAGGAGCACCCAAATTTACATTTTGATTTCTGACATCTATCTCATATTCGTTTGTTCAGCACAATATCACATGGGTGTTGACAACATATCAATGGAAGCCTTGAGTCACAATGAAGGAAAATTTTGCTCATCTATCTACTATCATCATTAGCAAGAAGAAGGAAAGGGTGAAATTAAGAAACAGATTTGTGGTCAATGTGATTCAATGTTTTAGTTGAATGGATTACTTAAAAATTGATTTATAGTATTTTTTTTAATTTTATTTAAATTTATATCCCGCCCTTCTCCAAAGAGGACCCAGGGCGGGATATAATACACACACACACACACACACGCACACACACACACACACACACACAATTGTGGGGCATGATGGTCTAACACAAGGGTGTCAAACTCAATTTCATTGAGGGCCGCATCAGTGTTGTGTTTTACCTCAGGGGGCCATGGTGGGCATGATGTCACTCATGTTGGGGGCGCCTGTGGTGGCCTGAGTACTCTGCCAGCAAAAATGGGCTCCTGAACTCCATTTTCAGATGCAACGGCCTCCTGCAAACCTCTGCCAGTGAAAATGGAGCTTGCGAGGGCCCCCATTGAGCTCCATTTTCACTGGCAGAGGCATCATGGACTGGTCCTTGGCTGTTTCCACAAAGGCTGCATGGGCCAGATCTAAGCACCCTGTGGCCCAGATCTGGCCCCCAGGCCTTCAGTTTGACACCCCTGGTCTAACTGCTAGTCAACATTAGGCTTGTTGACCAGCAGTTCAAGAACCGAGTACCACATGACAGGGCATTCCATGCACCTCAGTGTATACTCATGCTGGCCACATGACCATGGAAGCATCTTCAGACAACACTGGCTCTCTTGGCTAGGAAACAGAGATGGCCACTGCCCCTAGAGTCTAATACAACTGGCTAGGGGACCTCATTTTATTTATTTATTTATTTATTTATTTATTTATTTATTTACTTACTTACTTACTTACTTACTTACTTACTTACTTACTTACTTACTTACTTACTTACTTACTTACTTACTTATTTATTATGCAACAGTATAAATCTTATAATATTATGGTAGGAGCTTTTTCCTATTTTTGGTTTTTAATATTATAGTATTTCCTTTGTTTCTCGTTTTATTTTGTCCTTTGTTTTATTTTTAGTGTAAATTCTTTAGCATTCCTTTAAGTCAAGGGTTGGGAACGATGGCTGAGGAATTCTGGGAGATGAAGGCCACAAGTCATAAAGGGGATATTGTTCCAGAGGCAGAATTCAGCAGGTTCTAACCAGTTCTGGAGAACCGGTAGTGAAAATTTTGAATAGTTTGGCGAACCAGTACATACCACCTCTGACTGGCCCCACCCCCATCTACTCTCTGTCTCCAGAGTCCCAGCTGATTAGGAGAAAATGGGGATTTTGCAGTAACCTTCCCGTGGAGTGGAGGGGGAATGGAGATTTTACAGTTCTCCAGAAGAAGCTGGGAAATCAAAATAGCACAGTGGGGAAAAACATTGGCAAAGCCAAAACAATATTTGAGATGACAGTGAAACAGAAGAACCAATTTCCAGACTCTCTTTTTAGAGAATGATAGACAGGCAGCTGAAGGACATGGGTTATTGTAGAAGACACTTGGGTCCCAATGGATCAAGGGAATCCAAGAAACACTTGGAGAAAGAAGAGGTGTACAATGGTGGTAGTTGCTTTTCTGTTAAGAGAACTGAAATGGCTAAGTGCAAATCTAGTATGACGCTGCACGAAGCGTGCTGCCTACCAGGTGTATACGTTCTAAGTGCAGGCCCACTGTAGAACATGATGAAGTGACCAAGACCATTCAAATTGACCAAATTATCCTTTCCTTTCGTGCCATGTGGAAATAAATGATATAGAAAAATCATAGCAACAATCTCTGGAGACTATGAGATCTTGGACCAAAACATGAGAGGGATCTTGGAATCCTAGTGGATTCCAAGATCCCTCTCAATCCCTGTGAGAGGGATCTTGGAATCCTAGTGGACAACCTAGTGGACAACCATTTAAATATGAGCCAGCAGTGTGCAGCAGCTGCCAAAAAAGCCAACACAGTTCTAGGCTGCATAAACAGAGGGATAGAATCTAGATCACGTGAAGTGTTAATGCCACTGTATAGTGCCTTGGTAAGGCCACACTTGGAATACTGCATACAGTTTTGGTTGCCACGATGTAGAAAAGACGTGGAGACTCTGGAAAGAGTGCCATCGATCCGCTCCCACAGAGAGGGCCTTCTCCGGGTGCCGTCAGCGGGGCAATGCCGGTTGGCGACACCCAGGGGAAGGGCCTTCTCTGTGGCGGGCCCGGCCCTCTGGAACGACCTACCCCCCGACCTTCGCACTCGGACCTCCGCCTCTTCCGCCAACATCTTAAGACGTATCTATTCCAACAAGCCGGCCTAGGATAGCCCCTACCTCTGACTTTTTAAAAATAAATCAATTTGGTATGGTTTTAACATGGGTTTTTAGCACGGGTCTAGTAATTTAATATATTTTAATTGATATTGTATTTTGTGGTTTTAATAATGCCTGTGCGCCGCCCTGGGTCCTAACAAGGAGAAGGGCGGGGTATAAATTTAATAAAATAAATAAAATAAATAAATAAGAGAAGAGCAACCAAGATGATTAGGGGACTGGAGACTAAAACATATGAAGAACGGTTGCAGGAACTGGGTATGTCTAGTTTGATGAAGAGAAGGACCAGGGGAGACATGATAGCAGTGTTCCAATATCTCAGAGGGTGCCACAAAGAAGAGGGAGTCAAACTATTCTCCAAGGCACCTGGGGGCAGGACAAGAAGCAATGGGTGGAAACTAATCAAGGAGAGAAGCAACTTAGAACTAAGGAGAAATTTCCTGACACTTAGAACAATTAACCTCTGGAACAGCTTGCCTCCAGAAGTTGTGAATGCCCCAACCCTGGAAGTCTTTAAGAAGATGTTAGATAGCCATTTGTCGGAAATGGTATAAGGTTCCTACCCACGCAGGGGGTTGGACTAGAAGACCTACAAGGTCCCTTCCAACTCTGCTATTGTATTGTAATGTATTGTATGAGGCAACTGAAAGCACAAGGAATTTAAAGAAAATTCTTCAAATTGGCTCATAAGGCAAAAAGACAACCAAGTTCTACAAGTCAAAATGTGGCCATGCAAGTGGTGTCACCAAAAAAGGTTGAATTTTATGACCATCCCCTCAATACCTTCATGGAGGACTACTGGGAAGAGAAGAAAAATGTGAACATACAGTGCTGATAGGAATCTCATCAATCTCATCAGCAGAGTATTAGAACAAATGGGGAAAGGAGGCAAAAACCCAGAACCACATATACAGCCAAGAACTGAGGCCAAAAAAGCAGAACATTAAGGAAGAAGCTTGAGGTCAGGATGGGGACTCAGATTTTAATTGGACTTTACAATAGAATGTCAACAGGAAGTACAGTACTCAGAACTTCAGATGTTTCTATACCAGCCTACAGAGTATGGGAAATAAATAGGAAGAACTAGAATTCCTAATTCAGAAAGACAAATTGTATGGGATAAGCATCAATAAAAGTTGGTAGAAAAATACTCATCGTTGGAACACAGCAATACAATGCAATGCTATTAGTTTTTTGCCCCAAAAAGAGCAGATTGAACAAAAAGGGGGAAGAGGTATTTCACCGTGCAAGAAGAAATAAAATTTATACACACACAAATCCAGGATTCTGAATATGGACCTCCTATTGGAAATATTTGGGTAAGGTTAAAAGGAGAGAGAAATAAAGTAGAAGATATAGTTGAGGACTTTCCACATCAAATAACCAATGTTTTAGAGAGGGTTGCAATCGCAGTAGTTATCTTGGCATCTTGATTTATCCACCCAAAAGCTCATCCCTGTTTCATTGATGCCAGTCTTGAAATCCTATACTAGTATATCTTGACCTCTGTGGAAATCTAACTCTGCCACTCTGCAAACTCTGCTACGAGTGAGTGGATCAACAATTTCCTGTCTTCTCTTACTGATAACTTCACTTTCAGAAAATGGAAGACAGAACAAGGGGGCATGTTAGCCTGAACCCAATCCTCACCAAAAGGAAGGAAAAGCCATACATGCACATGGTCACCATGAGGTGACCATGAACTCCTCCATTCACCTGTTCTTATAAATGTGGAAAATGAAGTTGCCCAAAGGCAAAAGAATTGTAACGTCAATCTTGAGAGATTGAAGAACGCTACAGGGAGCATTCAGGAAGAATGCTACTGGGCAACTCAGCTGCCAAGCCACCAATAGGATGACTAACTTACCCTTATAGATTGCTTTGCTATGATTGTTTATGCAGAGAAAATGCCATTCATTTCTGGACATTTGTTAAGGCTCTAAGTCTGTTCTTGATCCAGTTGGGCAAGAGTAGAGGTCCCTGACTCATTGCCTTGCTCTTTCCTCAGATAGGGAAACTAGAAGGTCCTTTCAGGGCTTCTGGGTTTCCTCTTCAACTCTAACTCTTGAACTCTTAACATGTAATTGTTTTCCTTGCTATCTGATTCATGTTCCCTGTGACTCAAATGTTCCTTGCCCCAAATGTTATCCTTTTAACCAGTTGGGTGGAAAACTGGAAGTCCCATTCACCTGATAAAACTCTACATTCTAAAGAAATATTCTAAAGAAAAGAAACAAAAATTAGTTGAGCAATTTCATCCTAGATTAGATTTTGCTTTTTTAAATTTCTCCTTCTGTTCTCAATATCAGATTTTTATTATTGTCATATAGACCAATCCCAGGAGATTGAGTTGGATGCAAACAGAAATCTCTAGTCTCAGAGATCTCTCAATAGAAGGAGAGGTGGTTGATCTGTTGGATTCTAGACAAGCTAGTGAGGCCTTTCTTTCTACCAAGGAGAACCATGCCGAACTAAAATTCGGGTCAAGAGAAATGTCCTGTTTCTTTCATACTGCAAACATATTATTAGGAACCTTTGATGCATCCTTTCCCTGCTGGAATATTTGCCAATGGGAGTCCAAAATGTCTTCTGAAAAGGAAAGACCTTCCCTGGCAAATGTCCAGTGCTCCTCTGGGGTTTAATCTGATATTATTTCAGCATTGGCATTATTTTCTTCTACAATTAAAAGAACATTTCAAGTTCCTACAGATGAGAATTCTTGACATTTTAATGATTCATATCATTTATTAATGACAGACGACAAATTATATTTTGTTAATTACTCATTTAAGGAAGGAACTGAGTGAAATTTGCAAAGGTCGGAATGCTTTTTCTGTAGAAAGAAGTGATGTGTTCATATATGAGGCCAAGGAATAATGTGGTCTGTTTGGTTTTGCTTAATCAGTTATGTGAATCTAGTTATTACGATTGCTTAATTATAATTTAGTGGTTTATTTAGATTACTACATTTTGTTCAACAAATCATCTCTTCATGTGTTCATAGGTATGTTCATATGATGAGCTGTGAGAGACAGGAAGAAGAGCTGCAGGTTAGACAGCAGTCAGGAAAAAATATCTCAGTCCACAGAAGAAATGGTATATTGGAAGTATCTCAGAAGAATAGAATAGAATAGAATAGAATTCTTTATTGGCCAAGTGTGATTGGACACAGAAGGAATTTGTCTTTGATGCAGATGCTCTCAGTGTACATAAAAAGACAAGATACATGTCATAATCGTAAGATACAGCACTTAATGATAGTCATAGGGTAAAAATAAGCAATCAAATCATACTAGGAAACAATCAATATAAATTGTAAGGACACAAACAATAACATTACAGTCATACAATCATAAGTGGATGGAGATGGGTGATAGGAACTATGAGAAGATTAATAGTAATAGTAATGCAGACTTAGTAAAATAGTTTGACAGTGTTGAGGGAATTATTTGTTTAGCAGAGTGTTGGCGTTCGGGGGGAAACTGTTCTTGTGTGTGCAGTGCTCTATAACATCATCTTGAGGGTAGGAGTTGAAACCATTTTTGTCCTGGATGCGAGGGGTCTGTAAATATTTTCACAGCCCTCTTTTTGATTCGTGCAGTGGAAGGCAGGTTGGCAGTAATTGTTTTTTCTGCCGTTCTAATTATCCCCTGAAGTCTGTGTCTGTCTTGTTGGGTTGCAGAACCAAACCAGGCAGTTATGGAGGTGCAGATGACCGACTCAATAATTCCTCTGTAGAACCGTATCAGCACCTCTTTGGGCAGTTGGAGCTTTCTGAATTGGCACAGAAAGAACATTCTCTGTTGTGCTTTTTCAATGACGTTTTTGAAGGGACCCTCCGTAGTTCTCTGGAAAGCAAAGATGGGGCAGAACAACTTTTAGAATTCTGCTACTGTAATGTCCATAAAGGTAGTATTAGTACTAATGGTTTTAGCTTCTTGTCTGGACTGCCTCAAAGGGCTGGCAAAGGGCTGGCAGAAGTCACCTGGAGTTAAACTCAACTCAAAAAGTCCTTTTTGTTATCTGTTCTGCGCCTCTTGAAAGGTTTCCCCACCCACCCACCAACAAAGACATTCTTTCACAGAGAACGCTAGGTTCAATCACCCTGTTTCCCAACAGAGAAAACTGGTTTAGATTCAAGGCATAGTCATACATTCTCTACAAAATAATTAATGTGTTCAGAGGAAAACAACTTCCACTGGAAATAAAAATTGGAACTTGAGAATAACGTTATGTCAACACACATTAACACTGAATTATTTGTTTCACTTGCATCTGAAAATAAGCTTGTCCTGAGTCCAGCACATGTGTGTGGCGTTTGTTTTTATAACAAGTTAATAATGTGTTAACTATAAGAATGAGAAACACAATTTTATGTTTTACAGTTTCATGACATTTTCCTGTAAGACGGGTTCTTGTTTATGTAAAGCATATGAGCGATTTTTTTCTGTACAAATCCCAAATGGCACATACAATGGTGTATATTTTATTCACATTTCTCCATGTTGGCAGCTTTGCCTTTAGTGCTGATTTTGCCAGCAATTTTCCTAAATACACCAAATGGAAACAAGAGAAATGACCACTTAAAAACGATCTGATGTGGGTTTAATGCCTGCTACGTGTGGATTGCTTTGGACCTAATAAGAGCTGGCCCTTTAAAAGTGGCAGAATATTAGGAAGGGCCCAGAGACGTCTTTGGGAGAATGTATTCTCCGCGGTCTCAAAACCTTTCTCTTTCAACGAGCCAGGCTGGCATAAAGCATGATTTAAAAAATTTTAAATTTAAATTTTTAAATTTAAATTTTTATTATTTTAATCAGGATTAGTTTGGGTTTTTTCCACGTTTCGGCCAATATTTTAATTATATCTTTTAAAAGCTTTCTTTTAACTTTTATATATTTGTTTTTATTTTGGCTGTACACTGCCCTGAGTCCTTCGGGAGTAGGGCAGTATAAAAAACCAATAAACTAAACTAAACTAAACTAAACTAAACTAAACTAAACTAAACTAAACTAAACTAAACTAAACTAAACTAAACTAAACTAAACTAAACTAAACTAAACTAAACTAAACTATTTGGAAACACCATATATGAAGAGGCCCTTTCTGACATTGCTCTCCACTACCTCCAAAAGCCATGAATGAGCAAAATAACAAATGACTCAAGGGGGTAAACATAACTAACACCCTTTCCTCCTCCTCTTTTCCCCACAACAATAAGGTGAGTTGGACTGTGAGAGTATGACTGGCTCAAAGTCACCCAGTTGGCTTTCATGGGCTAAGTCAGGATTAGAACTCACAGTCTCAGGCTTTTCTAGCATGGTCCTTAACTACTAATCAAACTACTCAAAAACTGTGGAACCTGCTGTCTTCAAAGATGCTTAGTGTTTTCATTCTGGGTGTTCCAGAAAAAAATGAGGATACTTAATACAACAGCAGAGTTGGAAGGGACCTTGGAGGTCTTCTAGTCCAACCCCATGCCTAGACAGGAAACCCTATACCATTTCAGACAAATGGCTATTCAACATCTTCTTAAAGACTTCCTTTTAAGCAGGCAAGTGAGATTTAATCTGAATGTGTCTGGATTATCCTTGTCAACTGTCTTTACTTTGGAGGTCAACTGGGTTGGATTTAGATAGCACCAGCTTCACATTGATGACTTAGATTTATTTGAACAGGGAATATAGACATTTGAAAAGCCAACCTACAAAGAAAAATAATGCCACTCCTGACGTGGTGAGATTCTGCATTCATTGTCAGCCTTACGGAGCTGTGTGGGGAAATTCTTTTTTAGTACAATTAATCTTCTACTTATGACCACAATTGAGCCCAAAATTTTGTTGCTCGTTGAGACAATTGTCAGGTGAATTTTGCCCCATTTTACCACATTTCTTGCTACAGTTGTTAAGCGAGGCACTTCAGTTAAGTTAGTAACACAGTTGTTAAGTGAATCTGGCTTCCCTATTGACTTTGCTTGTCAGAAGGTTGCAAAAGATGGTCACATGACGTCAGGACACTGCAACTGTCATGAATCAGTTGCCAAGCCTCTGAATTTTGATCACAGGGATGCTGCAAGGGTTGTGTGAAAAATGGTCACTATTTTCAGTTCCGTTGTAACTTCAAAGAGTCACTAAACGAAATATTGTAAGTTGAGGACTACCTACTGTATATACAGTTGAGGATCAGGTTTACATCCAAGGAGCTCAGTTGTGTTTCAAAGAAAATAAGAGTATCTTTAAATAGTGGGTTGATAGTTTCACCCATTTGGAAGTCATGAAGTAGCAATTATAGCCTGCAAGTTATCATGATACATTTTAGGTTCTCAGGAGGAATGGTTGGCAGCCTTCCACACAGCTGTTTTGGACTTTATAGTTCCTCTTCAATATGATAATAGATTTGCTGTTTTGAGACTTGTGTTCAGAGAATTAACCAATGTTTAACCTGGTTCTGAATGTTAATAAAACAAAGGAGATTGTTACTGATTTTAGAAAGAGCCACCAGCATAGTCATTCTCCACTTGGTATCAAGGCTTCAGCCAATAGTGGGGGTCCAGATAACTAACAATCCAACTTCATATATTATCTTTAATGAAGTGTGCAAACCAGCTTTTGCATCTCCTGCGTCTGATGAGTAAAACATACCTTTCTCCTTCTGTCCTGGTCACTTTTTACAGAGGCGTGATTGAGAGTGTTTTAACAAACCACATCAATGTTTGGTTTGGTGGTAGCCGTGCCTCAGTTAGAAAGTCCATACAGAGAGTGGTAAGAACAGCCGAGAAGATTATAGGAAGCTCACTTCCCATTATTCAGGATATTGCTTATAAGCGCTTTGTGCTTAGAGCTCAAAGCATTGTTAGAGACCCCACATACCCTCTTCATGGATTGTTTCTTTTGCTCCCCTCTGGGAGGAGGTTGCGAAGTATCTATAGTAGGACTACTAGATTCTGTAACAGTTTTGTTCCTTTTGCCATCCGTTTTATAAATTTGCAGAATTCTTTTCCCCCCACTGTGTATATGTATACATTCAAACTAGACTGTGATGTTTTTCTGTGGTGTGTGTGTGCATGTTAATTGCATAATGGTGTGGTGTGTGTGTGTGCAAGTTAATTGCTCTCTTTTGAGAGCTGACCGCAATGAAATTTTATTTTAATGTATGCTGATTAATAAATTATTGTCATTTAAAGTGACAATAAAGTTTCTATTCTATTCTATTCTGTTATATTCTATTCTGTTATATTCTATTCTGTTATATTCTATTCTGTTCTGTTCTGTTCTATTCCATTCCCCAGGCACTGCAGGGAACTCTGCTTGTCCAGTCTCTCCTCCTGACAGCTGTGCTAACAGCCTCTGCTGTGAAAGGCAGAGAAGATGTTGGAAGCTCCAGATCAGAGAACATTTGCTCATCTCAGGTGAACCTTTGAATCGATATCAAGGCCAAGCTCAAGCCAAAGAGCAAGTTTCCCTTGAGAACTTATTTGTTTCCCACCAGTGTCCCTCCATTTCTTTGCAAATCAACGCTCTTAGAAATCCCCAAAGCCTTGCACCATTTTCAGATCCTGAGGCCCTTAATTGAGATTGATATACATTTAAAAGTCTATAAACACTAAACGCTGCATATCCATCACCTTATTTAAAAATCCGAGTGAGACCAGACCTCCTAGGGTTCCTTCTTGATTTCCCACTTCCTTTCCTCACCCTCTCACACCTTGCCAGAGAAAGCTATCCTGCTCTTCTAGTATCATTCCCATTTCCCCCCCTACCAGGAATGTTATTTCCAACAAAACCCCTAGCTCAGATGGCTTAAGCTCCACCACTTTGCAAAGTTAGAGGAAGGCTGCATTCCCTTTCTCTGGCAACATTTGCTTCCTCTTTCATCCAGAGAACTGATTGTAGCAGATTTTTTTACTGTTATGTCATCATTTCTCAGTTATGAAGCGTGGATTTTATTTCCAGGAAAACTCCACCCTCTCCTCAACCGATCTATATAACATGAGAAGTTGTGCCTCTCAGCGTGGAGCTAGGGAGGTGCACAAGCTACCCCAACTACTATTTCTTCTCTCCTTTGATCCAAGAGCAAAGATGAACAGCTCCCTGGCTACCCTCGCCCTCTTCCTGATTGCTGCTATGTTCTTATCCCAAGCTCACGCTCAATACGGTAAGACTTCGTTTTCTTCTCTTTTTCAGCATCCCACCTACAATCCGAGGGCAGTTAGGTGACTCATGGTTAAAACGCTGGACTTATCAGCTGAAAAGCCGGCAGCTTAGGTTCGAGACCTGAGCGCCAAGTGATGGGGTGAGCTCCTGCCCTTGCCTCAGCTCTTGCCAACCTAGCAGTTCGAGAGCATGCAAATGCGAGTAAGTAAGTAGGTATCACTTTGGCGGGAAGGTAATAGCACTCTGTGATGTCATGTTGGCCCCATGACTGCAGAAATGTCTTCGGACGGTGCTGGCTCAGTGGCTTTGAAATGGAGATGAGTATTGCCCCTATAGTTGGCAATGACCAGCAGAATAAAATCCTCAGGAACTCCTTTACTTTTTACCTACATTCGGAGTTATAATCCTTGCCATCTTGACATGGGTTCTAGGTTTCGCTCAACCATCTCTCCTGAAAGTGCTGGTCATCCAACAAACCACAAGGACAGTTAGGGACAGCCAATGGCTGCTCAGAGTATAAGTACCACCCCATTTGCAAGGGAAGCTCTGTGTTAAGCCCTCTTTCTTGGAGCTGAATTCGAGATGAGAAGGAGGGAGTAGCACCCTATCCAACACTTCAGAAGATGTATGTGGAAAGAATGAGCTCTTCCTTTCAGGTTTCAAAAGAGGAAAGGGTAGATGGATACATAACATTTGTCCTTTTTACTCTGAAAAGTTTCTCTAATTACCATAAGCCATTTCAAGGATTTGTGGGGTGGGGACTACAGTATCAGTTATATTAATGCATGAAAAAATGCTTATTTTCCATATTGAACATTGTCTATTGAGTGGACAAAAGAGAAAGCTAAAGTTCCTCTTCAAAATAAGTTTATTTTCCTCTAGTGCCAGGTAGATTTTTTAGGTGTTAGTGCTTTGGGGCTCACATAGTCACTATCTGGCTGTAATAGATGCATACTGGTAAGAATCTATTCTATCACAAGGAAGGAAGGAAGGAAGGAAGGAAGGAAGGAAGGAAGGAAGGAAGGAAGGAAGGAAGGAAGGAAGGAAGGAAGGAATCTGCCTGAGTGAGACAATTCCTGCATTCTTAATTTTTGCAGAAATCATTGTTGAATTTGCTTCTGAAATTTTCACTACTCAAAGTAAAATAAAAATCTCCACCTCTTAAGCACATTGTTGAAAAGACTTTGGGCCAGTCATTCTGCCTTAGTTCAACCTATCTCTAGGGCTGTTCTTGTGGAGAATATGGGAGGATGAAGCATTAGCTAGGCATTCTATCTTGAATTACAAAATAAGGTTGGATATAAATCTAATAATAATAACAACATGATCCATTGTAACGTCAGTCCATGGAAAATCTGCCCATATTAAATTAGGGGAATGGTAGATATTCTAAACTAGCAGGTGAGAAGTTCAGGTTCAAGACTCAATGATTGGGGAAGGGAAACCATTAAAATGACACAAGTCTCTTTTCCTGTCTTTCAGCCCCCAGTACCTGTTGTTATGACTACCAACCCAGGCCTATTCCACAGAGGAACCTGAAGTCCTTTGAACATACAAATGCCAGGTGTAACAAGCCAGCTGTCATGTAAGTACTTTTAAAAAATCTATCCACTCCTAAGTGATTCCTGAATATGTTAAATATGATGATGGCTGCTCTTGAAACATCTAGTATTTTTGTGTGACCTTTATGGAAAAGTGCACCAGCCATAATCATATTTCCCTATATTGACTTTATGTGGATTTAATTTAAATGTAAAGTGAGTTGCAGTCCCACCCAACATATCACAACGAGGCCAGAAAGTTTTTCACACAGAGAAAAAAAATCAATTAGTTTTTTTGCAATAAACATTAATGAAAAGGTGGGGTTGCAATTGCAAGGCCCTTGGCTGCTATCTTGATTTATTTGTCGCCTCCTCTGCAGATATCCTTATGCCAAAATCTAAATTTATCTCCCTCTTGAAAGGGCCTGTGTGCAGGTTTAGTTCAACACTTCAATCCACAACTTTCAGGCAAATCAGTCCTTTAGCTCAGGGGTCTCCAACCTTTGCAACTTTAAGTCTGAAGGACATCAGCTCCCATGTTAAGTCTGGGAGCTGACGTCCTTCAGACTTAAAGTTGTAAAGGTTGGAGACCCCTGCTTTAGCTTAAATGTTGAAATTAATTGAAAGGTTTAGTGGACATCTGCCCATGCACCCCCTTTCATGAAATCAATTTGGAACAGGAGCCTCTTGAGGGCAACCGATGGGAGGGGTCAGATCTGCGCCCTTGAAAACTGTGTGTGGTTCCAGTTGTAGAGAATTGTTTTCTTTCCATCTTGTGACGAAATATGCATGTTTATGTCTCTTCTGCAGATTTACCACAAAGAAGGACAAAACGATTTGTGCTGATCCCAATGCACCATGGGTCCAGGATCGTATAAGATATTTGTCTCAAAACTGACAACCTCCCATCTCCTTCATATTCACCCAGAGAATCCCCAAGAAGTCAAACTTTTAAAATGCTTCAGAGGTGGAAAAAAAAGAACACGTATGACTCTTATTCTGGCCTTGCACACTCCTAACTTAAACTTCATTGATGGAAGATGAAATAATGTATTTTATTTAAATTATGGACCAATATCTTATGTATTTTATATTATTTTTTAAAAGAAGAAGTTCATTTGTCTGAAGGTTCTGAAAAATATTTGACAGAAATGTAATGTATAAATAAATCTCAGGGTTATGGAATCCATACATGTCTCTGCTAGTCTATGTTTGAAATATTTTCAGAGCTCCTTTAGGTTACACAACAATTCTTATTTCATTGAAACATTTACTAGGACTCTGTCTGGGGCTATGTGTGGCTTGGCTGTCTTTCTGCACTATTAGAACATAGAATAATAGAGTTGGAAGGGACCTTGGAGGTCTTCTAGTCAAACCCCCTGCTCAAGCAGGAGACTTTATACCATCTTGAATAAATGGCTGTCCAGTCTCTTCTTGAAAGTCTCCAGTGATGGGGCACTCACAACTTCTGGAGGCAAGCAGTTCCACTGGTTAATTGTTCTCACAGTCAGGAAATTTCTCCTTGGTTGTAAGTTGCTTCTCTCCTTCTTAACACGAGTATCAACCATGTGGTATTGTAACTAATACAGGTGGGAGTTTCTGCAGATCTGGGATTTCCAACATGAAAGCATGTGGTTATTACCACCCCTACTTCATGGACAGGAAGTATTTTCTTTTAAAATATGCCACTGAACCTATGCACAATACTGTAATTTAAACATCATTGGACTGATCTGTGCAGATGTGAAACAGTTTGTGTGAACCTGGGGTCAGGTTCTGTTTTCATAATGCTTAAGCCTGCCTGTGCTATTCTGTAGAGGAGGCTCACATTACTATAATTACTAGGATATTTTGAAACAGATCCTTTGATGGATACTGTTTGTTATGGTTATTTTATGGGACACTTGCTATTGACTTTTGGTTAACAGTCCACAATTCTCTCTTTCCTTCTTTTTCATTTTAATCTATACATTTCTATTAAAACTTTTAAACAAGAAAAACTAAACCAATTAATAGAAACTAAGGGAGAATAAAATCAAAGAAAGCAAAAAGGGCAAGAAAAAGAAAAGTTAAAGATAGCAAAAGTTATAAGCACAGATATATTTTAACCTCTCTCTAAATTCACATTATGTTACAATGTTCTTCCTTTCTTGGGCTGAGGAACCCATAGTGACCCATCCTCAGGGAAGCAAGAGGCTAGGCCAGAGGTCTGCAAAGTTGGCTCTTTTTAAGACTGGTGGACTTCAACTCCCAGAATTCCCCAGCCAGCAAAGCTGAAGTTGAAGTCCACCAGTCTTAAAAGAGCCAACTTTGCAGACCCCTGGCCTAGGTCATAACACTGTGCTTGCTTGTTTTCTTGCAGCCGTTTCATTACCCTAACTAGGTAACATCATCAGTGCTAGTAAGGAGTGCTTTTGCTTTATAAACTGACACCAAACAACACTCCTTACTAGCACTGATGTTGTTACCTACTTAGGGTAATGAAATGCATAGCTGGCTGGGGAATTCTGGGAGTTGAAGTCCACCAGTCTTAAAAGAGCCAACTTTGCAGACCCCTGGCCTAGGCCAGTGATGGCTAACCGTTTTTGGCGTGCCAAAAGTGCAGGGGGGTTGTGCGTGGGGAGACTAGAGTCTAGAGTCTCCACATCTTTTTTACATTGTGACGACAAAAATTGAATGCAGTATTCCAAGTATGGCCTTACCACGGCATGATAAAGTGGTATTAACACTTCACGTGATCTTGATTCTTCTTTTAATTTGATGCACAAATACAGTGCTACAGGTAATCCTCAATATACAGCCTTTCATTTAATGACCTTCAAGGACAAAAATGGCACTGAGAAAAGTGGCTTAAAACCGGTTCTCCATGGTCACAGGATCAAAATTCAAGCACTTGTCAAACGTGAGTGCATGTGATTACCATTTACAAGCTTCCGACAAGCAAAATTAATGGGGGAAACTGGATTTGCTTAATGACCATGTGATTCACTTAATAAATATAACAAAAAGGTCATAAATCAGACATGTCTCGCTTGTTGCATTACTTAATGATGACCGTTCTGATCCCAAACGTGGTGATAAGCTCAGGACTACTTGTATGTATATGCATTGGAGAGGCAGTTTGATGTGAATTCTAGTCCTAACTTGAGCACAAATCCATCTGGTGACCCAAGGCCAGTCACTTTCTCTCGGCCCTGGGAAGTTAGCAATGACAAGTCACTTCCAAATATGTTACCAGAAGAACTGCAGAGACCTGCCTAGGCAATTACCACTCCAAGAGAGGCACACCACTTTCCCACATAAGCTACTGTCTTACCTCTAAAACAGCCCTGTTCAATTTCTTGGCCTGGCTGTTCATCAAGAGATGAGTATAAGTATAATAAGGGAAAATCCCTTTCCACCTTGCTTGCTTCTTAAATATATTTAAGTTCTAAAATCAAACTGACAGAATAATCACAACTTGGCTCCAGAAATTGTGAATGCTCCAACACTGGAAGTTTTTAAAAGAGTTCAGATAACAATTTTCCTGAAGTGGTTTAGAGGACAGCTGTCAAACTTGCAGCCTGTGGGCCAGATGTGTCATGCGCTGGCCATGCCCATGCCCAGTTTAGCACCGGGGGGGGGGAGTCACGATACATCACAACGCCACTGTGACATGAGTTTGATACCCCTGGTATAGGGTTTCCACACTGAGCAGTGGATGGATTAGAAGACCTCCAAGGTCCCTTCCAACTGCTATTCTATTCTGTTTTATTCTATTCCTTATTCTACTCTACTCTATTTTTCTATTCTATGTTTCTATTCTAAATTCTATTCTATTCTAAATTCTACTCTACTCTATTCATTATCACTGCTTACTTATTCATGGGCTTGATTTTAGGTTCTCAGCTACTTGGCATAGAAAGGCAGCCCTGGAAAATCTTATGATAGGAGAAGCCTAAAGCTGTCAGATATAGTGAATGTGATAGTCAACAAGCAACAATCATTCCTGGAAATCCAAAATGAGATTGAGTTGTTCTTGTTGTTGTTGCTGCTGCTGCTGTTTTTACTAGGGATTAGGTAACTATAACTGCTGGTTGCATGCTCTATCTTTTTTTCAGTCTATTTTTCCTGTGTTCAAGCTTTATTGGAAACAGTAATCAATCCCACTCTGCCATTCAATAAGCCAATGTTATTTTCCTTGATGCTGGAACCAGTAGGCTTTAACAGCTTGAAAGAAATACAGGAAGTCCTTGACTTACAACCGTTCATTTAGTTCAAAGTGCAAACCACTGACAAAAGTCACTTAAGATCATTTCCCACACAATCACTGCAGCATCAAAATTCAGACACCTAGCAACAGACTCATATTTATGACCGGTGCTGTGTCCCAGGGTCACTTTGAGCACCTTTTGTGACCGTCTCACAAGCAAAGTCAACGGGGAATTCAGATTCACTTAACAATGGAGTTACTAACTTAACTGCAGTGATTCACTTAACAACTGTGGCAAGAAGGGTCATAAAATAGGCATTCCCTATTTACAAATTACAGTGCACACCATGCGCTGGTTATTCCATAAAATGGAATACAGGTCATTCCTCCATTCGCTTATCTGTTCATCCAAAACCATGCGAGGCAGGGGTGTCAAACTAAGTGCTTAGATCTGGCCCACAGGACCGCCCTGGAAACAGCAAAGGACCAGCCAGAGGCGCCTCTGCCAGCAAAAAACGGAGCTCAGGAGGGTTGCATGCAGTTCTCCCAGGCCCATGTTTTCAGCTGCAACAACCTCCTGCAGCCCTCTGCCAGCAAAAACAGGGGTTCATTTTTGCTTTACAGAAGGCTGTCATAGCCAAAAACTGGGCCCAGGGGGGCACATGCAGCCCACCTGAGCTTTGGTTTTGCTGGCAAAAGTCTGCAGGTGGCTGTCACAACCGAAAACAGAGCTCAGGAGCCCCTTTTTGCTGGCAGAGCGCTTGGGCCACAACACAAGTGACGCCTACTCTGGCCACGCCTACTCTGGCCACGCCCACCTCGGCCCCTGAGGTAAAACACAACCCTGATGCAGCTCTCAATGAAATTGAGTTTGACACCCCTGATGTAAGGGATTTGAAGGACATGTGGTAGCAGATAGTAAAGGACTCGGCCTGCTTTAGAAGTTATGTTGCTTTGTTTCCTCTTCTGCTTGTGTACAGTCATGGATTTGTAGAATGTATAGAGTAGGAATAGATACATTTATTTTTGTGCATGAAACAAAGATGCACAGTAGCACATGTGGAAACAGTAAGAAACGCTAGTTTCAAACAAGGCCTGGTGCTTTATTTCATCAGAGTGCTGAGTGTTAAAACAATTAATCAGAAATTGTGGGTCCGAGCAACAGAAAAATGCTCCCACATCAAGAGTTTAAAAAGATACATACTGAAAGGCAAAGAAAGTGTGATACTTGACATTAAGTCACGTTAGGTTAGAACAGGGGTCTGCAAAGTCAGCTCTTTTAAGACTGGTGGACTTCAACTCCCAGAGTTCCCCAGCCAGCATAGCTGGCTGGGGAATTCTGGGAGTTGAAGTCCACCAGTCTTAAAAGAGCCGACTTTGCAGACCCTTGGGTTAGAAGATTTTAAAAACCAGCTGAACGTAAAATAAAAGACCATTTGGAAAAAAGCGTTAACACTTCCCCCCCCCCACTCCCCCAATCATCTTTTTAAGTTTCTCTGTAAGAAATTCATTAGCTGTACATTGGAAATGGTTATGTGCTTAAAATATTTTGACAACCTCTCTGTTGCTGGAGTTTATCCAACCTTCAAAATATCTCAGCCTCATATGCAGACTCGTAACAAAACAAGTTTTCAGTTCAAAGCTCACGTTCTTTGGCATCTCAGTGTTAAAAAGTCATTCCGTGAAGGAGATGGGCAATCTCCAAATTTGATATATAAATAAAATCATACAAATAAAAATATAAATACATGGCAGCTTTCAAATCCAAGCAGTTTTTTTAAAAAAAAAAACCTCCAAATACAATAAATATAACAAGGGCAATTTGGTGTGCTGCTTTGAGGCAGGATAGAATTACTTACTTCTTACCATAGTCTCGGTCTCTCTGACTGTTCCATAAAGATTTAGCTGGCTATCCACCAACCTTATATACTTGATAATCCCCTGTATGGCTCATATTCACCCTACATTTAACAATTCAAAGTTTAATTATTGAAGCACCTCACTGTTTCCAATTACACCCTTCAACCCTTCCAGCAATCTCTAAATCTCACCCTAAAGTGTTTTCCAAGAGTCGCAGAGCCATAAAACTCATGAGTTTGAAAACAACATCTTCAGGCCCAATTCAGGGAAGCATAGAACAGTGACGTCAAACCTATGGCACGCAGAGCCATGTTGCCTGACACATGTGGCGTTGCCAGTTCCACTCCCAGGTTTCTGGCGTGCATGTGCACATGATGATCAGCTGGCCTTTGTGCATGTGGCAGTGCCGCAAACCGGAAGACCTGGCCTTCCATTTTCTGGCATGAGCATGCATGCCGGCTTGCTGATCAGCATGTGTGCATGCGTGGCAGTAACCAGAAGGCTTGCTGGCTGGTGCATATGTGCGCGCCGCAAACCAGAAGTTCATTTTCCAGTGCACACATGACCTTTTCCTGGTCGCGTCCCAGGCGAGCTTGTTTTTCGGCTCTCGGTGCTGTGCTCATGCACGCACACTCCCTTTTCGGCACTCAGTGCTGAAAAGGTTCGCCATCACTGGTCTAGGAATCCCAGGGCTGAGAATCTAAAATACTTTGAAATTAGCTTCTTTGTAGTACAGTGAACCTATTCAATGATTAAATCTAGCTGATAACTAGACACAAAATCAATATTCATAATTAGCCCAGAAAACAAGAACAGGTTTTTAATTTCGCCATTTCACCTCTAGATGAAGAAAGATCAAAGCTATTTTGTAATTATGGATGTAAAGAATAACACTGATAAGGCAGGAAGGCAGAGTTCCTGGAAGAATAACTATGTCACTATATCTCCCAAGGCCGTAAGAAAACAGCCCTAATATATCTTGACTTGGAAAGGTGGCAGGAAAAAATGTAAATAAGCATGGATTTCTCCATACTTCAAAAGGGGAATTTTTTGCTCAGCTGTGTCTATGAGCACTCTACTGACTGAACCAAGGTTTATACAAATCTACTGGATTTTTCGGAGTATAAGACACACCAGAGTATAAGAGGCACCAAGGTTTTGAAGAGGCAAATTTAAAAAAAAGTTTTTGCACTCTGCAGACCTCCCCCAAATGGCCTGTTTTTTGTCAAAAAGGGCATGCATAGCCTTTAGGAGGCTTATAGAGTGCTTCTGGGGCTGGGGGCAAAATTGAGAAAAAAAACGGCCCATTTTTTGCTCATTTCTGCCCTCCCCAGCCCCCAAGAGCACTCTATAAGCCTCCTAAAGGCTATGCACGGCCATTTTGGTGAAGGGGGCAGGGTTTCGGGAGGCTAAAAATGCTGTATTCAGTGTATAAGATGCACCCAGATTTTCAGCCTCTTTTTTCAGGGAAAAAGGTGTGTCTTATACTCTGAAAAATATGGTAATTAAGTGTCTAGAGATGAATTGGCATACCTGGCATCGCCAATGGAAATTTCATCTCAAAAAATAAAAATATGAACATATTTAGGATCATTAGTGCCTCAGATTATTTTGATTTGGGCCCTTTTAACGTACAGTCTAATAAGCCAACAACTTCATGCCACCTTTCCAAGATAATTTTAACAAAAATCAAATACAAGCATTAAATATATTTGCAGATTAGTATTAAACATTTTGAATAGCAAATGATGGTGCACAGACATGGTGCACACATGGTCATTATCCTGTTTTCTGGGGGATTTGGAAGGTTGCAGAACCCTTTAGAATTTGGAAATTCATCTACCTGTTTGTGATGAAGAAATTTAGGGACCAAATGTGTTCCAGCTTCACAACAGGAATAGGAGAAACTGTGTGTCTACCATTTTGCTGTCTGAAGGATTCGTTCGATTGGCAAATATAGGAGACGGTAATAATCAGTGCAAGCAATGGGAGCAGAAAAAATGTGAAATAGTTCATCTCTACCAGCACGGAGCTTTTATGAACTCAACTTTCAGCCACCAAATGTCCCTTCAGCAGCCTGCATTGCTACCTGATATTGTTACAAAACTGTTTTGTCTTACTTTGCAAGAGAATGCCTTGCAGAAGATATTCACCGCTTCCAATAATGGTTCTGGTAATTGACAGGAGATACAGCAAAGCACAAGTGCCTTGTGTAGAAAAAAGGCAAAACACTCACATCTAGCCCCATTTGAATATCTTTTTCCATTTTTTTTCTTTTCCCTCCCTCCTTCTCCACCTTGGTGCAACACAGAAGATGCTGTGTTCAAATGATGCAGTGAATGATGTGGTTTTCCACCCAGTGAGGTCATAAAAATAGGAGTTGATTCTTTTTCAAATTAAAAAAAAAAGGAGTTGATCTGTAAATGCCAATGAATGAGAAGAAACCTCTATCTCTGAACATTCAAGAGGACTCAAAGACTACTTCAGAAAAAAAGACACACCACAGAATATTTGGGTCAAGGCAGCGGAGGCCGCCAGCCCAGCATTTCCTTTAGTGCTACTTAAATGTGAAAGCTCAGATTTGGATTAACAACGCTACTCATACCTGGAACAGAGTTGCAGGTCTTTTCACAATCCTACAACAGAACAGCCAAACCTTGAACAAAACATATAATATAAAAGTTAACTTCTGCTATGCAAAGTTAGCAATGGCACTGATGTGAAACACTGCACACACGTGTATGCGCACACACAGCACAACCATATACATGTCATCTCATAACAACACACATTATAACAAGCCACCATTGTTATTCACTGGCTTTTTTTTTTTTTTAAAAGAACAAGTTCTTAAATATGTGGGAGCAGCATAAAGGGAACTGTTAACAAGGCATTTAAGAACATTAAGGTTGTCCCAGTCCTGGATGGGGAGAAAGAAGATGACGTGTTGGTTAACTAGGATACTTCTTTCTATTTATCGTCAGAAAGAGACACACTGATAGATGGAAGTAACTTTGGGGAATCCAGCAGATCATTCCTCACAGATTGAATCCAAGACCCACAAAGTGATCAATCCATGCCAGGATCGGTCCTAACACACAAGTAGGTTCAAATATCCATTTATCCCAATACCAAGACTGCTATCCCAAGATAGTCCATAAGTGTTCCTTCTTCTTTACTGAAATGTTTTAGGATTATCCAGATCTTCAGTTATCCTACAAATTTCCCATCTGAATGCACTCGATGCTATTGGCTTCCGACAAAACAGAACATAACCTCCTTTAAGCAACCTTTCGCATCTATGTTGTCTAGTTGCTTGTTCCAGTCTTTGTTTTTTCCAGGTGAATTCTGAAGCATCAGAAGAACACGGTACTCTCCTGTAAAACTACAGGGAAAAGTTAACAGGATGTGGGTGCAGCCCACATGGGAATGAAAAATATCAGCCAACACAATACATTCTTGGTTTTAGTGCCAGCATTTCCATTTCTTAAAGCTTCAGGCCTAAAATGAGATTACAGGGAACTCTTTGGTAGAGATCCCTAAATTGTCATTTCTGAACATTGTTTGTCCCACTTTTGGTTAGCAAAGCTTATGCTGAGTCACATAAATAGCCTGGAAGTACCTACTGAGGCAATAATTAAGTCAGTGGAAGGAGAAGCATTATTAAATGTGGAGGTCTGAGATGAATAAGAGAGGGGGGCATTTTTAAATAAAAGTACTTGAAGAATACCAGCAGATAATCCCAGGGCCAGCAAATTTGTTTTGCTAAAATCTCTCAGGGGCCAATAGAACTGACCTTACAAAACCATTTCTTGTAACACATTACATTTAAATTGAGTTACAAACCTGTTTGCACCCATTATGCAATCAAGATGCAATTATTCTGCACCATTCCTACAAGCATGGAAGGCTACAAAGCATTCAAGCATACAATTTGGGGGATATAGTTCCTTACTACAATCATCAGCTAAAGTTGATGTGCTTAACTCTGAATTTCCTGGTATAATGTCTATAGCATCCTGGGGACTCTCTATTTTTCTCCAGGTAGCAAAATCTCTCAATAATGTCACCCATATTGCACTGTTGTAAAACATGATGGTGAATTCTTCTTCTCCCTTGCTTCATTAACTACATATTATGTCAGTTAAGTCATGTAGAAGCATTTATATTAGTCCAAAAGCCTGGACAAATAAGCAGACTAATACTGTAAGCTTTCCCAAGATGCAATTTCTCAATTGCTTGGAGAATGTCTCTCTCTTTTTTAAAAATAGCAAATTTACTCGCTAGATTACATCTAATTTGGTTTTTAAGCCCATGCTATCTGCTTGAATCTTGGTGTAAAGGATGCTTATTATTGACTGGGTTCACTAAAAACACTAAATGCAGCTTACAAAACCATTACCTCAAGACATTTCTATACCCAAAGAAAGAAACCATATTAACATTATGGTCAAATTCTCACCGTTTGTTAAACTAATGGCTGGATTCTCACAAAGGCCTGAATCACCAATTACCCATTTTAGCCTTACTGTACCTACCAACGGGAGGATATATAGTATAATCAATCAAAACCATGTATTGTGTGAAGTTGAACAGTTTAACAATTCTGGTAGATCTTCCTACTTATGCAAGAACCAGAAAAGGGCCAATAAAAAGATTGATTAAAGAGGCATTCTTTATATGAAGGAGAACAAGAGATAAAATGAAGGAACACCACAGTAAGAGATTCGAAGCTTTTGAGTGGTGTGGTGGGATTAGAGAGCCAAAAAAGAGAACACCTGCCCTTTCTCTATGCAAAAATCAATCAAGGTCAACAACTTGGAGGATTGGTGTTTCAATTTCATTGTCTGCTTCTTTTCTTTTGTCATCTTTGCTGTTTAGCATGTGATAGATAAATGGACTAATGTGGTGCACACTTGGCTGGAAATAATAGAGTTGTGCTCCCATGTTGTCAAAATCATGAAGGTTAAGTAGTACATTCAATCAGAAAGCACCTTCAGATTGGTGAATATTCTCTTGGAAAACTAATGTGTAACTATGGCAGAATAAGGAGGAGACCATTTGAACATCTGAAGGAGCAAGAGATGTTATTAAATGAGTCTGATGCTCAGAATCAACCCAAATTTGAAAAGGTTAAAAATGCCCCCATTTGTCATCCTGTCATATAATTACTTGGATATTCGATCTGTACTTCAAGTAGACAACCTGAGTCTGAGAAGAATTGGGGAAGCAGGTAGTTTGAAAATATAGTGTCCCAAAAGGGGCTAAGAGGTTGGTAAGAAGTTAGTACTGTTGGAGTCTAAGAGTAAAGAAGATGAAGAAAAAAACGCAGAGATGGAGCTGGCAGTCTTAGGCTACCAAACAGATGTAGATCCAAAATCTCTGAAGAGCAGTTGCCAAAGAAATCATTATAAAAGGAGAATAATGCAACTGGTGCAGATGCCCATAGGGAGAAAAGGCTTTGAAGATACAGGAAAAATCAAGATTGCATTAGCTATGAGACACTGACAGCTAATTATTATTTTTTTACAAAGCCCTTGATTAACTCTCTGAGGAAATTTTGTTGCTGCAGCTTAGGAAAGGTATACAATTATATTACCAGAAGCAGATTTATTAAAGGCAAGGAAATAGTTAACCTCAGGATTGTACAGCAATTAAGCCATGAAGCAATTTGCCATATTTGGTTCTCCTTTCATTACTGTAGGCACCATCTGCTTTCTAATATCCATCTTTGATATACTTCAAATAAATAAAAAAGCTCAATCTATTTAGGGTAAGGTTCTTGTGTGTTGTTATCTTGTCTGGTCAATTCTAATGACCAGACAAGCATGCTTTGCCTATTATTTCTGCTATGAAATATGGGCTATGGTACTCTACTTCAATATTTAGTAGAACAATGTCATTTGCAATCTCCCGATTCATTCCCTTTGCCATTCTTCCATTGTACTGTCTCGTGATGGGGTAACGGTTGACTGGGGTTGCTCAACTTCTACCGAGGTCCGGTGGATCGGGCCCAGAACAGAGATCTCAGTCTCTTTCTCAAGAGTTGCATGGAAGTTTCATTTACACTGTATTTTCTATAGCTACACTGCATCCGATGGTGGGGGAAACAGGTGAGAGACTCCTGAAAAGCATGTGTGTTATGCATACATATTTACCTTATAGGAACAAAATCAACTCCCTTATTTTGAATCAGTTCCCTAGTTTATTAACTCATTTTATATCTAAATGGACTTAGGATTCGCCAGCCCTAACTGGAGATGTCAGGTTTCGTCATGGGACCCCTTCATATGGAAAATCGATGCCTTATCACTGAGTGTTTGGGATATGTATTTTATTCAGAAATGGCAACAGACGGATCTCTTAAAACATTGGGAATATGGCACAGAAAATTTATCTCCTGGAGCTCAACAGTGTGTTCAACACATATGATAGGATACTGTGAGTAAGCAGGAGTGAAGGTTGCTTCAGTGGGATTATGATGATGTGGCAGAAGGATGTAGACGGTCCCTTTCGTTTCTTTAGAAGTTATGGTTTTCTGCAAAAATAGCAAAAAATGCTATTGTGTGGCCACAGAAGATGGGAACCACATCTAAAAAACAGTAGGCCTGCATTGAATCCAGGGTTCATTTTTTTTCCACCACTGGTTTCCATGCTCATGTGTTGCCTCTGCTGAAGCCTCTGATAAATAAGTAAAATTGAGACCTACTCTGGTGATGAGCCAGTGATAGAGCTGTCTGGATGAAAAGATATTGGGCTTAAGGCACCCAAGAGATTCCCCCAGTGCACAGCTATGGGCTCCTCCCTTTGATTCTTGTTTGCCCCAAGAACTGCAGATGTTGCTGCTGCCACACCAGAAGGCTGCCTTTTCGAGAAGCAGATGTGGTCGCTGTCAGTGAGGCCCTTTCTCACTGAGATGAGCTGGAGCTTTCCCCGCTCTGCTTTATTGCACATTTTTGTTACGAAGTAAACATTAAGACACAAGCTCATTTTCCTGTCCAGCGTCACCCCCTGCAAGAGGTCGCGGTTGGTACAAATCGTTTTCTCTACTTTCAATGTTTCATGAGTGGATACAAACAAGAGGAACGAACAGAAAGCTCCCCATGGGAGACAGAAGCTGCCAGAGCTTTGTGAATTCCAATCCTCTCCATCACGTTGAACCATGAAGCTGCCAAGGGCAACTCAAAGAGCAAATGCCTACAAAGCTCTTTGCAGGATGCCAGGGGCCTGGTGGTGCAATCCCAACTCTTGTTATGGGACAGACTCAAACTTATGAACCCCCCCTCTCATCCACGCTATGGAGGGCAGATGCCGGTCATGGTCTTTATCTGATTCGGGCTGGCTTTGGGCACGCTCTGGCTTGGGGGTCAAGGATGGTGGGTCAGGCTGCTGGACAGACATAGTTCTCCGGAGGTGATTCCTCTTGCGCAGGAAATCGGGTTGGGAATGAAGACCAAAGCTGCCTTTCCTTAGGATCATGCGGGAGTTGTTCTTCTTAGGCCGAGAACGGAGGCTGAACTCCAGGGAAGCCAAGTGGGCTGCATAACCTTCGCTGATAAACTGGAGGAAAGAAGGAGAACAAAGATGACAAAGGTTTAGCGCCATCAGTGGCATGGAGGAAGGGAGTAATGTCATGCAGAAGCTTCATTGCTTTTCTCTCTAAACACCAACCAACCAGATTAAAAGCCAATAAGGGACTAGTGAATCAAGAATAGACCAATCAGCTGGCTGTTTTCCTTGCGGCCACCTGCAAGAAGTAAGAGAGAATTTGTGCCAAGGAATTGGCCAAGGATTCTCCAGTGGAGGGAAATGTTTGTCTACATTTGTAATAAAAAAATGCAAAGAATGCAAGAACTCTACAGCCTCCAAAAAGGGATGAGTGGGTGGGCAAGAAACATTAAGCTGGTTTTGGATTAGCTAGCTCAGGGGTCTCCAACCTTGGCAACATTAAGACTTGTGGACTTCAACTCCCAGAATTCATCAACTCCTAGAATTCTGGGAGTTGAAGTCCACAAGTCTTAAAGTTGCCAAGGTTGGAGACCCCTGACTAGAGGAAAATGTGGAGCTATAGTAGACTACCTGAATTTGTTTACATATTGAAAATGCTTAACTATTAGAATTGATCAATTGACCTAATTGAGTGCAAACCTGTTTAAAATGCAGGATTCTGAAATCAGCACACATTAGCAGGCATAACCAAAGCCATATTTAGAGCGTGCAACAGAATAGACATTTACTGAAATATCAGAGAAGATAAGTTGCTGAAACGTTCCATATTTGTCTGCAAGGAGGATGGGAGTAATTTTATATCTTTTTAATTTTTTATTATGCATTTTTCCACTGCATTTTTAAAATATTTTTTCTTAGTTTGTATTTGTAAAATTTAATAAAAAATAAAAAAAATAATATTAATCAAGTCTGCCATATTTAAGTCTGCCATATTTAAGACCCATTTATTTCGTGCTGCCGGCCTGTTGTAGTTTTTAAATTGATTTTAGTAGGGGTTTTTAATTTGGCAGGCCAATTTATTTAATTATATCTTAACATTTGACCTTAACTTTTATATTACTCATTTTTACTGTTGGCTGTACACCGCCCTGAGTCCCGAAAGGGAGATAGGGTGGTATATAAATGCAATAAATCTTAAATCTTAATGTTCAAAACAATTCTGGTATCAATCAGAACAATGCAACATAAGAGTAGTAAAAAAAATGGCTGATGGTCATTGCAGGTTTTACTCTGCTGCACAGAAAGCATAGATATAACATTTACCGTATTTTTCAGACTATAAGGCACCCTTTTTTGTCTCCCATAAGGCAGTGGAAATGACTATGTGTCTTATAGACCACCTGCTGGTCATATTTTTTTTTTGACCTCCACACGCCCTGTTTTCAGGCCTTTTGTGGCCCATTTTCAAGGTTTTTGGGGCCCGTTTCTTCTACAAAAATGGGCCGAAAAAGTCTCAAAAATGAGCCAAAAAGCCTAAAAAATGAGCCAAGAAAAGCCACAAAAATGGGCCGAGAAAAGCCTCGAAAATGGGACCAAAAGCCTCAAAAATGGATAGAAAAAAGGCCGAAAAAGGGCCAAAAATGAGGGGCGCAGAGGCCAAAAACCTTTTTTGTTGTTTTCCTCTTCTAAATTTAGGTGCGTCTTATACTCAGGTGTGTTTTATAATCCAAAAAATACGGTAAGTAGATTAGAAAATGTACTGCTTAGAAGCATTACATGGGAAAAGGTCTTAGATGTGGTCATTAGCAAGAGGCAGCAGTGTTAGGAAGCTGGTAGAAGAAGCACTAACCAGTTCAGGGCTACATTAGGGGGAATACTGAATCAAAAAGAAGTGAAATTCCTATTCCCCTCTACACCTGGAATGTCTATAACTCTGGCAGCCCATTTCTAGATGTATGTGACAACTTAAGAGCAGGTTCCATGGAGGGCAACACAGATGACGCTATGACTTGAGAACATGCTCTGTAACGCCCCCTTTAATGTTGTAAGCCACCCAGAGTTGCCTCGCAGTGAGATGGGCAGCAAACAAATTTCATCAATAATGCAAAGATTGAAGGAACCTGAGAGATTCGGTCTGAACAAAACCGGGGAGACACATCAGTTGCACAAAAGGGAGCCATACTCTTTCGGTCAAGAAATGTTTTCCATAGGATCAGAAATAATGGGCATAATATATTTTATTTTATTTATTTATTTTCAAATTTATACCCCGCACCTTCTCCTAAAAAAGGACCCAGGGCGGCTCACAGGCAATATTAAAACAATACATATATACAAAATAATTTTTTTTAAAAACTATTAAACTACAACCCTGTGCTAAAACAATTATAAAACCCTCTAATTAAAATTTATAACAATAAAGTCAGGATTGGAAGGTTATGCTAGGCCGGCTTGTTGAAATAGGAGCATTTTGAGACGCTGGCGGAAAAGGCGGAGGTCCGAGGTGGTGCGTAGTTCGGGGGGCAGGTCATTCCAGAGGGCGGGGCCCGCCACAGAGAAGGCCCTTCCCCTGGGTGTCGCCAACAGGCATTGCCCGGCCGACGGTACCTGGAGAAGACCCTCTCTATGGGAGCGGATCGGTCGAAGGGATGTATGGGGCAGGAGGCGGTCTCGTATGTAGCTAGGCCCCCTAATATAGAGTTGCCAAATTATAAGCCTTTTGTTTAACTACTATTGAAAGCTCAATGACACTGAAAAAAGTGATTTATGACTGGTCTTTGCAGCCAGGTGCTCAAAATTCAGGTGCTTGGCAACCAGCATGTGTATATAACGGTTGCAGTCATTTGCACCCTTCTCACGGGGCTTCCTACAAAGTCAATGAAGAAAGTTGGACTCTCTTAAGAATTGTATGATTGGTTTAACAACCATGGTAAAAAAAAAAAAGGTGAGCATCGCTCACTTAACAACCGCATCACTTAGCAATGGAAGTCCTGGTCACAACTGTGGCTCTAAGTCAAGGATTACCTGTGGAAGAGAGAACCTGTAGCTCGGGATTGAACTGTGGAGTTCTTGGTGCTCTCTGAGCTTTGTGGTTTCGTTCTCCAGTGAAAGTTAAACTGATGTTACCTGAAAATGTTACCTAGCTGGGTAATGAAATTCTGCCCAACAAGCAGCCAAGCTTAGACAGCACCAAGGACTCTATAATGGGAATATGATGCAGCTGCCTAGGTTTTGTTTAAATATAATGGCAATCTTCCCTATGGTAAGATCTGTTCAACAATGCAATTTTCTACTTAGGAAGCTTTGGGATTCTCTGGAGTTTTTAAAGAAATAGCCATCTTTCAAGGATGGTTTCATCAGTTTTCTTGTACACTATAGAGCTGTGATGGCGAACCTATGGCATGTGTACCAGAGGTGGAACGCAGAGCCCTCTCTGCTGGGTATGCACACCGTCACCACAGGTCAGATTTCCGTGGTGTTTCTTTCGTGAGCTTCTGTTTCCCTGCAAATATTGAAACAGAAACTCAACAAAGAAAAAGATCTTACCTCTTTCTGCACTGCAGGTGTTGGGATGCCCTGCCCCCTGCCAGCCAGCTGGTCTTCAGATCTCTGCCTTTATTTGCACATGCACACATGTCCATGCATGTGTGCATTCACACATGAGTGCATCTTTCAGTTTGGGGGTGCACGTGTGTGCAGTTTGGGCACTCCGTGTCTAAAAGGTTTGCCATCATTGCTATAGAGGGTAGGAGTAAATCAGGGTTTCTCTGATTTACTCCTACCTCAGCAAACTTTAAAATGTATGGACTTTAACTTCCAGAATTCCCCAAGCAGCATGGAGAAACACTGGATGAGATTATCCATGAGATTCCTTCCAGTTCCACAATTCTACGATTTAAGACTTACAATTAAAACTTAAACAAGGAGAGCGCATATATCCTTTAGTCTAGGGGTCTGCAAAGTTGGCTCTTTTAAGACTGGCTGGCTGGAGAATTCTGGGAGTTGAAGTCCACCGGTCTTAAAAGAGCCAACTTTGCAGACCCCTCATCTAGCATGTTTCTATATGATGCATGCAGGCATGTCAGACTAAGCCAGGGGTCTGCAAAGTCGACTCTTTTAAGACTGGTGGACTTCAACTCCCAGAATTCCCCAGCCAGCTATGCTGGCTGGGGAATTCTGGGAGTTGAAGTCCACCAGTCTTAAAAGAGCCGACTTTGCAGACCCCTGGACTAAGCTAAGTGCTTTGATTCACTGTTGTTGCTGCTGCAACAGCAGACAAATTCCATCACACAAGAGTTAATTGCACAATGCCCCCAGGAGCCTTCTTATTTTCCAGGGCCCTTAAATCTTTCAGAAAAAGAAAAAGAAAAAATCACCTGGCACAGAGTCTGATATTTCTTTGCTGGTCGTCCAACAATGTAAATCTGAGAGGGGGAAAGACCCAGGACATTATACACAGAGATGTCCTTCATGGAGCCATATGCAGCACAGATTTTGATGTGGCACTGGAGGGAGAAATGTCAAAGGTTAGCCATGAAAATATGATACCAGTCAGAGCTTATAGCTCCCATTTTTAAGTCACTTCATCAGTCTGGGTCACTAGCAATCATGAATTTGAACTATGAAGTTGTTGTGGTCCACCACTGGGGCTGGCATCAAAGTAGGACAGTGAGGAGGTTGGGAAGGAACAGCTAAGAAATCAGGGTTGACTTGGGAGTAAAGCCACAGGGGGATGGTGAATGGCCCCTCTCTTAGGAAATAAAAGAGGAGCAAAAGGGGAGTGGGCTTTTGCAGGAAGCCATTTGTTTGTTTGTTTGTTTATTCATTCATTTCAGGAGTGTGAAGATCTGTCCGTGAATCTCAGAGACTCTGTGCCAAGTCTTTCCTTGCACAGCACTGCATTTGGAAAATATTTACATGGCAGCTTTCCAAGCTAGATACTGTAAGGTCTATGGTCATAAATTCACCTTTGAAGGACTGTTTACCAGGCCTTTGCTGAATGTGAATGAGAGGAATTCACATTCGTTTACTAAAACGTGTTTTTTTCGGGACCAGGAATCTGCTTCGGGTTTATTGGGGAAGTCTAGGTCACAACAGAAATACATGGATTATTGGAGTCTTAACTCAACATGTTATGGCTGTTTCTGAATGAACTACTTAGGAAAATTAGTGTCTAATTAACCAAACTTCCAAACTCCCCCGTTCAATGTTCCTGAAAGGGCAAGAAGGAAGGCTATCAACTAACTATTACCTCTTGCACAAGATTCCGGAGAAAAATGGTTTTCTGCCTTAAAGGATCATGGACAAGACCATCAGAGAAGAAAATCATCCCTTGAGGGAAGTTGTGCTGAGACAGCCAGGAGACAACACGTTGCTTTTGCATGTCGGGACGTCCTGTGATATAGATTATCAGGTAGCCAAGATCTTGCCAATGCCTGTAAGAGAGAGAAGAGAAAAGCAACTGGGATCATCAAACAGTTTATGACTATTCTGTCTGGTAGACGGGAGGAGTTGAATGGGAGAATACCAGAGGGTGAGAAAGTAACTACAGAGGTGTCTATGGAGATTCTCAGTCATCCAGGTCATGGCTGTCTCAAAGATGCCTTTTCAAAAGACAACTGGACTTCCTTGGTTTTTCCTTGAAGAGGTTTTGTTTCTCATCTAAGAAGCTTCTTCAGTTCATGTCCTCAAGGATAAACCAAGAAAATCCAGTTGCCTTTTGAAAAAGCACTTTGGGGTCAATCGTGACCTGGATGACTGAGAATCTCCATAGACATTTATTCTGTCCAATAGAATCCCAGAGGGGAAGAGTGAGAATGGGAGAGTGCTAAAAGGTGAGAAAGTAACTACAGAGGAAAAACAGATGGTTAGGAAGAAGGAAGGGATGGAATTGCAGATGATGGTTGTGGAAGTGAAGTTGTAAGTTGCTGAAGTCCCCTTGTTATTAGCATGCTATATAACAGTCAGAGATTGGGGAATAAAATTATTTAGCTTACAATTGAATGCAAATGCATAGCACTTTAAAAATAATTCTGAAGCCAATAAATAATCATGAATTATCCTTCAAAATTTTCATTTCTCTGTATTATTTAACACAGTCTTCTTAATAATAAGTTCCCTCTTTTACCCCTGATCAATTACGTTTAATTTTAACTTTCTTTCTCATCCAGTGTTTCTCAACCTTTAGTGCATGGACTTCAATTCCCAGAATTCCCCAATCACTGCTGTAATCTTTTTTCCTCCTTAGTTAAAAGTTTATAAATTATGCATATTAATGAAAAAAGTAAAAAAAAATGCATATTAAACATGGTTTGCAAAAGTTGTAGACAGTGATCCAAAATACAAAAAGGAAACCGTTGAAGCTTCCCCCTCTGTCCCCACATATATTGCATCTGCCAATAAACTTAATCCAAATTATCTTCCTTTCTCCCACAGTTCTACTATAGAAACTTCAGACACACTTTAAATTAGGAGTTTTGACAGATTAATTATTTTACATTTGAGGCTATCTGAATACTGTTTTTAGCAGAGTGAACTGTGAGGATTGAATTGGATCAACCTCAATTTGCAATACACGAGGAAGTGGATAGCATGTTGGCAACAATATTTTTATATCCTTGCACAACCTGGCTTCCAACTTCTATCCAAGAGGATGTTAGTAATTACATATTACTTCAAATTATGCATGCCTTTCTGAGGGAAAGCCAAATGCATCTCTATTTAAAAAAGATAGTTACTAGATCACTTCTTAAGGAGCTTTCTACTTCTTAAGAAGACAGGCAGTTAAAAGCTAGTCTCTAATCTACCATGGTTGGTAAAGGGATTGAGAGACTGCTGTCTTATCAATTTTAGCCAGTCCTGGATGAAGCAGATTATTCTAATGACACTGCCAAAGTTTTCCAGTTTGTGGCAATATAACAATGTGATAGATAAAATCCAATAAAACAATGACACATTTCAAACTGGCTTTGGGGTAGGCTGTGGGTTGTCTAGCATGATAATCTTTGTTTAGGAACAGAGGGTGTAGATCAGAGGTGTCAAACTCACGTCATCACGGGGGAATTACATGATTTATCGGGATTTCCCCCCCCCTTGCTAAATCGGGGTGGGCGTGGCTAGGACATGACGCATCTGGCCCATGGACTGTGAGTTTGTCACCCTTGGTTTAGATTCTTTTGTGTTCTCTCTTTGGCTATAGATACTATCAATTTGGTAGATTAGTCTTATCACTATCTATACTGAAACTGCTAAAAGATTTGGTGCGATGTGACATTAGTATATTGAGGACACCCTCTGTTACATCTTCAGGAAATGGCAAGGTTTCCCTGAAGAGCTGCCTGCCTACAGCCAGTAATGGGCTGAATGAGAGAAAAATGAATTAAAACTGCATCTGGAGAAAATGAACGAATTGATTGTAGGAGACCATAATTCGAGAAATGATAGTTCTGTCCGGGATTAAATTCTCTCAGAAGGAGCAGGTAGGCAGACTGGAGCAACTTCTGGTCAAATCTAATTTCTAGACTGAAAAAAAAAAAAAACCAGGACTGCCTTAAAGTTTTGTTTTTGGAAGAGGATGACTTAAAAGTGTGGTGCACACAATGGTAAAACCCGGGCCTGACCACGTGAATGTGTTCTCTGCCTGTGAATCGGAGAAGCACCTGGAGGCTTTAAATGTTACATAACTAAACCGCCAGGTGAGTCTAGGAAACAATGCTAAGAGACCATATTACACCTGTGCTTAAAGCATTGCACTACCTGCCAATTTGTTTCCAGGCAGAATGCAAATTGCTGCCTTTGAAGCCCATTGATGCTTAACTCCAGGCTGTTTGAGAAAAACTCCTCCTTCTATGAAGCTCCAGTCTGACTGAAAGCATCTGAGGAAATCTGCCTACAACGATGAACTTGATTAAACCTTCTCTGAGGGGGCCTGGCATCGTTACAAGCTTTAAAAAGGCTCTCAGGGCATTCCCCCACCCCCACCCCCACGCAGGCTTCTATCAGTTGCTTTTGCACGTAGTCCTTGACTTGCAACCACAATTGAGCCCGAAATTTCTATTGCTTCGGGAGACGTTTGCTAAGTGACTTTTGCTCCATTTTACACTTTCCTTGCCACAGTTGCTAAGTGAGTCAGGGCAGTTGTTCAGTTAGTCACACGGTTGTTAAGTCAACCTGGCTTCCCCAATGACTTTGCTAGTCAGAAGGTTGCAAAAAGTGATCACATGACCCCCAAGACGCGGCAAACATCATCAATATGAACCAGTTGCCAAGCATCCAAAATTCTGATCATGGGACTGTGCTGTAACGATCAGAAGCATGAAAACCGGTCATACAGTAAGTCCCTTTTTTCAATGCCATTGCAACTTTGGTCACTAAATGAAGGGTTGTAAGTCGAGGAAATACCTGCACTTGTTAATATTAATTCTACTTCTTTTATGCATTTGTTTTCATTGCTACTTAAGGTTTCGATTTTAAATTTGTTGCATGCCACAGAGGGACTTGTTTTGGTTTTGTTTTAGCCTGGAATGTGAATGCTCTTGGGGTTTATCAAACATGCTTTATGGCTTAATGTAGGAATGGTTTATGACTAAGCAGATCAGGGGTGGGCTGCTGAGGGGTTCGGGAGAACCTCTAGCTAAGATTCTGTGCAGTTCGGAGAACCCCCAAATCCCACTGCTGGCTGGCCCCGCCCCGCCCCTCCGTTCCCCTCCTAGGAGTCCCCACGTGGCCCGTTTTGAATGCAGGCAAGTGCAGGGCGCGCGTGGAAGCTCAGGGAGGGTGAAAAACGGCCTCCAGAGCCTGGGGAGGCCATTTTCACCCTCCCAGAGGCTCACATAAAGCTTCTGATGCCTGGGGAAGGCAAAAATGCCCCCCTCTCCCCCGTGGTGCAGGAAGCCGACTACACCATGCCCACCATGGCCATGCACACCCAGAAACTGGGCAGAGAACCCCTTGCTAAAAATTTTGAAGCCCACCCTTGAAGCAGATCTAGCTATTCCTTTGCGCCCCCCACAAAGTTCTCTCCGACTCCTGTAAACAAAGTTCAGTAACCAGGTTCCCTGCCACTTGAGAATGGAAATACATACAAGTTGTGGTGCACAGTCTAATAATAATAATAATAATAATAATAATAATAAATTTAATTTGTTGACCGCTCCCTCTCCCGAAGGGACTCGGAGCGGTGCACAGGGCAAATAAAACAATAAATATACACACATAATAAAAACAGATTAAATGATATCCCTGCGCTAAAAAATCCCAGTTAAAAATTACTAAAATCCCCTTCTAAAATTATTAACAACCCCATAGAAGGGAGACTACCCTAGGCCGGGCCAAGCACAACAGATATGTTTTTAGTTTTAGACGGAAGGAACGGAGGTCCGTGGTTGTTCTAATGTCGGGGGGAAGGTCGTTCCAGAGGGCTGGGCCCGCCACAGAGAGACCCCTTCCCCTGGGCGTCGCCCGCTGACAAAGTCTAGTGGACGGCACCCGGAGAAGTCCCTCTCTGTGTGAGCGAATAGGCCGTGTGGATGTATGAGGCAGGATTCGATCCCGCAAATCAAAAGTACAAAATTAAGAGTCAAAAGTACAAAATTAAACATCTCCTCAGTCGTATTATCAGTCAACATGGGACTGAAGATTGGGGTGGGGGGGGGGGGAAAGAAGAGCAGGAAATTCCCCCTTCCTCACACAAGGTTGCTTAACTACGGTTTCGACCGTTTGGTGGCAGGAGAATCACAGGGAAAATAGTAGGGATGGGTCAGGGGGCATATGATGGAGACAGGAAACGCAATTTCCTTCGAAACGTTGAGGAAACGTTCCACGGTTTAATATTTCATGGAACCTGGACATTTTTGCCTGGGGATATTTTGCTAGCACTGCTGCCACCAAGTGGTAAAAATGTAACATGGTTATTCCCAAACAGATTATTTCCAAGGTGAAAACTGACAGGAATATTCCCATACGCATTTTCATTCCGGAATGATTTATCCCTCGACTGCTTTATCAGTAGACAAAAGGGGCTGCCTTTACAGCAGAGGTCTCATTCTCGCGGCCCGCGGGACGGTATCTTGTGGCCCCCACCGTGATATGAAAGTATAATATTAGTATTAATATTAGTATTATTAATTAAGGAATCCCTTATGCGGCCCAGCCTCACCCAGACTCTGCCTCCAGCGGCCCCCAGGTAAATTGAGTTTGAGACCCCTGCTTTACAGGGAAAGGTTAGGAATTCTGCCTGGAAGCCACTGGCTATTTCCACTTGGATTGACTGATTTTCCCTTGCACAGATACATCTTATGTGGCAGTTGTGCGCTTTCCTCGCCCAGGAGGCCTCACAACTGGACTACTGTACTGCACTCTACCTGGGGCTGCCCTTGAAGACCAGACAGAAGCTACAGCTGGTTCCAAATGCAGCATTGCAAGCAGTAATGGGCACGCCTCATTGTGCCCATGACTGCTTGTATCACCACTGCTACACTAGCTGGCTTCTGGGTGCAATTCAAGGTGCTGATTGACACCTTTATACCCCTTCATGGAATAGGACTCGGTTGTCTGAGGGATCACCTTTCTCAGGTACCCTCAGGCTGAGTTGGGTGCGCTCCAGGACCCTTCTATTAAAGCCGTGTTTCTCAACCTTGCCGACTTGAAGTCCACAGGACTTAAAGTCACCAAGGTTGAAAAAAACACTGTATTGAGAAGGCGGAGCTATGCCGCGCCGACACAACCGGAGGTCTCTATGCTGCAGAGACCCCGGTTGAACTTTTGTCTCCCCCTCGGTTCCATAGGAACCTAAACCTTCCTGGTGGGACAGTGATTAGGAAGCAAGCCTCGCTGGTCACAGGGGTATCGCAAATCCCCTATTTGACACGAGGGAAAAGCTTCTGAAGGGTGACAAATAGGCAGCCCCCCTGTGGGCGGATAAGGCGTTGGGAAAGCTTCGGAACGGAAGGAACTGTTTGAAGTGAAAGTGTAACACTGGGAAGGCATTCTATCTTTTTTCTTGAAACATTTTGCTAAAGAAACTTTTTTTCCTTTATATTAAAGCCTTGAATTTTGAAATAAGCGGTGGATTTAATTGAATTGAGAGATTTCTGCTTCTAACAGAATTTTTTGAAATGGCGGATTGAAGCGCAAGAACAAAGCCATTTCTGTTTGCGCTGAAAGTGATTGGATTATTTCTGGTTTTTTTATCTTCTCTTCCTTTTAATTTACTCTACCTAAAATTTTGACTCTGGGATTACTTTTATAATTTCGATAATTATTTTTGAAGTTTTATTGCGCATTCCTGAATTTAAACAAAGACTATACAATTATTTTTATTTTTTTCATTCGTTTCTGTTCCTCCTCTTGACAACAAAGAACATTGAAACATTGTTAGGCTACTCTGTTTTATTGTATCGCCTCTGGAAGTCGTTGGTGGATACTTTTGAGCAGTTATATTTTCTGATGCACTGAAGAAAGAATAAGCCAACGAACAGAGAGGCACTTAGACCTAACTTTCATTAACTTTCACTATCTTCTGGATTTGCCAATATGACCACATACATAGAAGAGGATACCATAGAAAATCAAAAACTTTTGGCTGAAATCTTGAATGAATTAAAACAAAGCAATGAAAGAAAAAAACACTGTATTAAAGGCTGCCATCTTGTGGGGCCAAGGAAGCATGCCTTCTCTTTTGTGATCCCCACCCTCTAGAACAGCGGTCATCAAATGGTGGTCCACAGAAAAAATATTTCCACTTTTTATAGTGCACTAAATCAGGGGTCCTCAAACTACGGCCCCTGTAGTTTGCAATGAACATGCAATGAACGGTTGTGTTGCTGCACAGAGTCTCCCCCTTTGGGGTCTTTTTGTGCAGGTTGGGGGGGGAGAAATTCTGACTTGCCGTCTGCTTCAGCCTCCTGGTGGGGGGCTTTGGGTGAAGGCTGGAGGGAAGTGCCAATGGTGGTAAAGAGCCGGAGGTCCTCGTTCCAGTGGGACTGCATCATGGCCTGGAAGGGGCTGACGATCTTAGCCCACTGAGCCTCCAGGCGCCGGTACCTCCCTTTGCACTCCCACAGGTCTTCCCTCTGCTTGGAAAGCCTATGCTCTTTGTCCTCAGTGAGGTGCTTCTGCTGAGCCTCCTTCTTGGTCGGATCCAGTTTGAACAGAGCCAGCTGTTTTGTTAACTCTTTCTCATGGTGGCTGCTTAGTTCCAACAACTGCTTCCTGCTGGGGCCCTAAGGAGCCCGGGCGGGCAGGTGAGGAGTGGGTGAGAGGGGAGGGCTGAGTAGAACCTGGCGAGGCGTCCCTTGACATGAGTGACATGGAGTTGGCCACACCCTCCCAGTCACATGACCACATAGCCACGCCCACCCAGTCAGTCATTAGGCAGATCACATTATTGGTCCGCGGAATATAAAATAATGAATTTAGTGGTCCCTGAAGTCCGAAAGGTTGGTGACTCCTGCTCTAGAACAACACCCCTCCTCCCCAGACAACACCCTCTCCCTTGGGGTTCTGAAAAGTCCTTAAAACCTGGCTCATATTCATGTGTTAGGCATGGTGATATGCACTGTTACGCTTTTCAATGATGGTTGTTTTAGCTTGCTTGTTTTAATTCGGTATTATCTTGTAAGCCACCCAGAATCTCCTGGAACAGGAGGCTATGATAAATCGAATAAAATAAACAAAAAATAAAGCTTTAAATGGAATTGTGAGGTGCCCTTTACCTGACAACATCGACTGCTCCGGCTCTGACTTTAGGGTCACTGCCCATGATGGAGACACTGGCAGCAAAGGACCCATCGATGCTGAAGACGACACACTCCATTCCTCGAGGAAGGACAGTCAAGTAGCTTATGGCACTACTCTGATCTCCCCTGACGATCATGAAGGAATATAGAAAACAATTATAATAGAAAGCCCACCATACCTATTCAGGTGGCCTCATGATGAGTTCAGAAGAAAGAAAAAACCTTCAGCTTTCCATATGATGGTCATAGGTTACTTAAAGGATACAGAAATGGCAAGAAAGGTGTTAGTAGAGAGGAAGAATATCAAAGCGTATCTTCCTTTGTGAACACATAGCTTTACATGTCCCATTACTGGGGAACAGCTATAAGGGAGGGACATAAGTATGGACTACATCAGATTGCAGTGATCTGTCAGCGTGCTCATTCTGCAAGTGAATCAGCCCAAGGACAGGCATACCGAAGGAAATTTTTACTGCCAAATTCTTGCTTTCTGTGGTTCACGGTGATATTTATCTTTAGAATAGTAACTGGCACTGAGTGATAAGGATTATAAAATAGTGTAATAAAAGTGCTGTATTCATTACACCAGCAATGGGCAACTTGTGGCCCGAGATACAAGAAGCATCATTTAGTCCCATTTTTGCAGCTCTTGGACCATAACTGTAAAACCGGAGCCCAAAGCTTCCTGCCATGATATGGTATGGCCTGAAAACAGATGACAATTGGAGCATGATCCCTAAAATAAGTACTGGTATATTATAACTGAAAATTAATAATCCCATAGAATTCAATCTGGACCAGTCATCAGGACTAGAGGCTTTGTCTTATGAGCATTTGGACTTGTGCTGGAGCCCATCTTCAGAGAACATCTAAAAAGTTACATACAACAGGTACCATATAAATACCACACACGGAACAGCCCAAAATATGCAGTCTGCTAAAGAGAAATTCCCAGAAGATGGGCTCCAGTCTGAAGGCTCAGAAGACAAAACCTCTGGTCCTGGTGACCCACCCAAATTGGATCCTGCAACAATATTCTGGGACACATATATGTGCCTTCATTCGTGATAAATACCATATTAATCAGAGTATAAGATGCACCAAGATTTTGAAGAAGCAAATTAAAAAAAGTTTTTGCACTCTGTAGACACCCCAAAAATGGCCTGTTTTTTTTTGCCAAAATGGGCCCGTTTTATAAAAAAAAAGGGCATGCATAGCCTTTAGGAGGCTTATAGAGTGCTCCTGGGGACTGGGAGGGCAAAAATGAGCAAAAATCGAGCCATTTTTCACTCATTTCTGCCCTCCCCAGCCCCCAGGAGCATTCTGGAAGCCTCCTAAAGGCTATGCGTGGCCATTTTGGTGAAGGGGGTGGGGTTTTGGGAGCCTGAAAATGCTGTATTCAGTGTATAAGACACTGAATATTTTCACCCTCTTTTGGGGGGGGGGGGGGAAGGTGCGTCTTATACTCCAAAAATACGGTAATTCCCCCCATCAACTGCCAGCCTCAAGCACGTGTTGTAGAAAACTCTAGAATTTGATTAACCTTTTATGAGAGTAGGACATAATCCTCAATCTCTCAATAATTTAAGGATGTATTTATATTCTTCCAGACTTACCTGACCACCATTTTAATGGGATAGACGCCAACAGCAGGCCTTTTGTCCTTGGGGACGTTGTATGAGATTCTACCACTACTATTGGTGATTTCTGTATCAAAATAGACCCAACGTCCAGAGGAAGATTCGGTCATGATGAAGATGTCAACCTGAAAGATGAAAAGAGAACACGTGGTCAAATTCTTTTATGGAATTAAAATGCAGTAATAGAGAAGTTCAGGTTAGGCCAGGGGTCTGCAACGTCGGCTCTTTTAAGACTGGTGGACTTCAACTCCCAGAATTCCCCAGCCAGCTATGCTGGCTGGGGAACTCTGGGAGTTGAAGTCCACCAGTCTTAAAAGAGCCGACGTTGCAGACCCCTGGGTTAGGCGAACAAATTCCTGTCGACACACACAGACAGTTAACATCAAAGTTCATGAGGGATATTATGTTAGCCTCTCAAAGAAAAACTAGTTTTGCAGCATCTTAAAGCCTAAAACAGTGTGGCCAAAGCTTTGAGGATTAGTAGCTATTTCAGCAGTATGACATAACTGACAATTTTAGTCGGTTTTAATAGAAGCACACACACACACAAAAAAGCTCGCTGCTCTGTACTGTCCAGTCTGCAGCTAAAGCATATGTCCAATTCTAGGTGCCACATTTTAAGAAAGACAGTGTCAGATGAGGACAATCCAGATGGTGAGGGGCCTTGAAACCAAGTCCAATGAGAAATAGCTGAAAGAGCACAGCATGTTTATCCTGAAGAAGAAACAATAAAGGAGAAATAATAGTAACTTTCAAACATCTGTAGGACTATCTCATAAAAGACAGAACGGAAATGTGTATCAACAGTTAAAAAATCTTGCAGTGAGTAGGGCCTGAGCTTGGTCCCTCCTACAATTTTAGAATACGTACTTTGCTTGTGACATTCACTCTCTAGCACAGGGGGTTCCCAAATTTGGCAACTTTAAGACTTGTGGACTTCAACTCCCAGAATTCTCCAGCCAGCTAAGCTATGCTGGCTGGAGAATTCTGGGAGTTGAAGTCCACAAGTCTTAAAGTTGCCAAGTTTGGGAACCCCTGCTCTAGCACCTTTAACTAAAATATTTCCAACATGCAGATCAAAAGAATTAAATACTTCGCTGCCTGGAACTCTGTGGACTGTTTGTAAGCAGAGTAGACGCAAAGAACAATGGTCTGATTCAGAACAAGCCAGCTTCCTACAAGCATCCTCTCATACAGGGAAGGGCATAATTAATAGAAATATTTGTCTTCAGAAAACTGCAGGACGTGGGATCCGAAGAAGCAATAGAGAGGAGGTATTGAACTCATGTATAGTTTATAAGTCTGGAATATGGGCATCTGATATGAAAATGCAGAAATAGAAGGGCTTTTGGTCTGATCAGCTATGGGACTCTTCTCATGTTCTTAAGGGCCTACGTGTCTTCAATGGCTTAACAGGGAAGGCGGGAGAGAGGGAAGGATGACCTTGGAATGTTACCTTCTCTCCTGTTAAAGCCACCATGTCAAGTGGCCCATACATGAAACGGCCAACTAGCAACTGAGGACCATCTTCTGCAACAATGACATCATTCGATCTGTGGTTGGAAGTTACATTCTGAAAGGGAAACAAGAAAGGGAATGAAATGACTGGATTGCAACCTAGGAGAAAGGTATTCGTTTTTGAACATCTGAAAGAATAGACCCTCTAAGATTAGGAGAAACAACACCTTACATGTTCTTACAGCCCTTCTCCAGTAATATTGTACTACAAACTAGGGCATACAAAACCTTTGCTAGACCAATTCTCAAATACAGCTCATCTGCCTGGAATCTGCACTGCATATCGGATATTAATACAACTGAAGAGAGTCCAGATGTATTTCAGGAAAAGAGTCCTCTGCTCTCCTACTCACAACAGAATACCCTGTACCACCAGGCTTGAAATTTTGGGCTTGGAGAAGCTAGAACTACACCGCCTACGGTCTGATCTAAGCATAGTACACAAAATTATCCGCTGCAAAACTCTACCTGTCAATTACTACTTTATCTTCAACCATACTAATACACAAGCAAACAATAGTTACAAACTCAAGGTAAACCGCTCCAAACCTGATTGCAAAAAATACGACTTCAGCAACAGAGTGGTCAATGCCTGGAATGCTCTACCTGACTCTGTTGTTACATCCCCAAACCCCCATAACTTTAACCTATGACTATCTACTGTTGACTTCACCCCATTCCTAAGAGGTCTGTAAGGGGTGTGCATAAGCGCACCAGCATGCCTACCGTCCCTGTCCTAATGTCTCCATTTACTCATACCCATTTACTGTGTTCATATTAATGTTTATACTTATACCTGTTATCTTTTACATGTTTGACAAACTAAATAAATACCATATTTTTCAGAGTATAAGACGCAGCAAGGTTTTGAAGAGGCAAATTACAAAAAAAAGTAGGTAGTAGATAGAGGGAGAGAGAGGGAGAGAAAGAAAGATAAATACAGTAGGTAGGTAGGTAGGTAGGTAGGTAGGTAGGTAGGTAGGTAGGTAGAGAGAGAGAGTAGGTAGGTAGGTAGGTAGGTAGATAAAGTAATAGAGAGAGAGAAATACAGTAGGGAGATAGGGAGAGAGAGAGTGTGTGTGTAGGTAGGTAGGTAGGTAAAGGGGGGGGAGAGAAAGAAATACAGTAGGTAGGTAAGGAGAGAGAGAGTGTGTGTAGGTAGATAGGTAGGTAGAAGGATAAAGAGAGAAATAGAAAGAGAGAGAGAAATACAGTAGGTAGGTAGGGAGAGAGAGAGTAGGTAGGTAGATAGATAAAGTAATAGAGAGAGAGAGAGAGAAATACAGTAGGTAGATAGGGAGAGAGAGTGTGTGTGTAGGTAGGTAGGTAGGTAGGTAAAGGGGGGAGAGAGAAATACAGTAGGTAGGTAGGGAGAGAGAGAGTGTGTGTAGGTAAGTAGGTAGGTAAAGGGGGGGAGAGAGAGAAAGAAATACAGTAGGTAGGTAAGGAGAGAGAGAGTGTGTGTAGGTAGATAGGTAGGTAGGTAGAAGGACAAAGAGAGAAATAGAAAGAGACAGAAATACAGTAGGTAGGTAGGGAGAGAGAGAGTAAGTAGGTTCTTTATCGCGAAAACGGGCCATTTTTGTGTCAAATAAATTGCATGCATAGCCCTATGGAGGCTTATAGAGTGCTGGTGGGGGCTGGGGAGGCAAAAAACGACCCCATTTTAGGCTAATTTCTGCCCTCCCCAGCCCCCAGGAGTTCCCTGGAAGCCTCCATAAGGCTAGGCACAGCCAGTATGGTGAAGGGGGTGGGGTTCCAGGAGGGGAAAAAATGCTGTATTCAATGTATAAGACGCACCCAGATTTTCAGCCTCTTTTTAGAGGAAAAAAGGCACATCTTATACTCCGAAAAATACGGTACATACAAATAAATAAAATGTTGATATATGGATGAGCCTTCTTGATCTTTTCCTTAACTCTGCATGTGTGTGTTTGTGTCAAACTGATGGCCTCATGGATAGCCTTGTGCTTTCACCACTACACCTAACTGGACCTCTTTCCTTAATTAGACCTTTGACAAATTAAAATAAAATTCCACTGAGATTCATATGCACCCACTTCAGGCTTCAATGGCTGTTTTTATCTTTTAAACAAGACAGGCTGATCAGCAATCCTTCTGGCTCTCTTGCTATCTTTGAACAAGTACCTGGCCACAAAAAGTATTTTCATCACTTCCTATCGTTCAAATGCTGCTCCAGCTGCTATTGTTGTTATTAAACTTTATTATAGCCATCTGTTTCCAGAGACGACTTGGACAAATAGAAAATAATAAAAGCAATTAAAAAGACAGAACCCCAAAGGCAGCCCTGTCTAAAAAAAAATCAAGCGGTAACAAATTGGACCCAATCGGAAATGCATCAACCCAATTTAGTGGAGCGACCACTGCTGCTCTTCTTTTCTTTTGCTTTGAAAAACTGGTTTAAAATGGCTTCGGTTCCTTTGAAATATGCTACATTATAGAGCAGGGGGGTCTCCAACCTTTGCAACTTTAAGTCTGAAGGACTTCAGTTCCCAGAATTCTCCAGCCAGCTTTGCTGGCTGGAGAAGTCTGGGAGCTGAAGTCCTTCAGACTTAAAGTTGCAAAGGTTGGAGACCCCTGTTATAGAGGACACGGTGACTCAGTGGCCAAGACGCTGAGCTTGTCAATCACAAAGGTTGGCAGTTTGAATCCCTAGCGCCGCGTAACAGAGTGAGCTTCCGTTGCTTGTCCCAGCTTCTGCCAACCTAGCGGTTCAAAAGCATGTAAAAATGTAGGTAGAAAAATAGGAACCACCTTTGGTGGGAAGGTCACAGCGTTCCGTGCGCCTTCGGCATTTAGTCATGTTGGCCACATGACCATGGAAACGTCTTTGGAGAGTGCTGGCTTTTTTGCTTTGAAACGGAGATGAGCACCACCCCCTAGAATCTGGGACGACTAGCACATATGCCTTTACCTTTCCCTAAATTATAGAGGAATTGGATAAAAAGACAATCCTGTACCCTTAGCTTGACTTGGGTTCTTTTGCGCAGCCATTTCTCTCGGGGATTTGAAGGGCTGAGAGTCACTGGATCCAAACTGTTGCTTTCCTTGACATTGATGGTTTCAAATCTCATCACCTGAAATGAAACGTAAACATGGGAACGGCACTCAACATAGCCATTCTGCCAAGTAAGTTCAAAATAATGGCATATATGAATCTTCATACACCACAGGTTTAGAACAACAGCTTACTGCTTGCAAGAAGTTCTCATCTATGGGGAGAATTTGCATAAATCTTTTGGGTATTTCATTAATTTAACTGTATTTTTACCTTCTCTTACACAGTTTAATGAAAAGAAGGACCAGGGGAGACATGATAGCAGTGTTCCAATATCTCAGGGGCTGCCACAAAGAAGAGGGAGTCAAACTATTCTCCAAAGCACTTGAGGGTAGGACAAGAAGCAATGGGTGGAAACTAATCAAGAAGAAAAGCAACTTAGAACTGAGGAGAAAGTCCCTGACAGTGAGAACAATTAATTGATGGAACAACTTGCTTCCTGAAGTTGTGAATGCTCCAACACCAGAAGTTTTTAAGATGTTGGATAGCCATTTGTCTGAAGTGGTGTAGGGTTTCCTGCCTAGGAGAAGGCCTCCAAGGTCCCTTCCAACTCCGCTATTCTATTCTGTTCTACACTGAAAGGGTGGCTTGCAGATGTTATCCACACAGCAACTGAATTAAACAAGGAAGGGATTTCCTGCAAGGCCGTCAATTCAGTTTTGTGGCCTAGATGCACATTGCATTTGTCATCCACAGATACAGACAGAGGGAGAGCACCCAAGGAAGGCATTGTTACCTGTCTCAGAATGAAAGCAACCACATCGGTTGATTCCCAGTAGCTGGCATGGAAGAGATGTGGCAAAGCCACTGTAGGAAAGGCTGTGAGGACATCCGGACAGTACAAAACGTAATCTATTCGCTTGGCTCCCCACCATTTGGAAGTTACTGTAGAAAACAAACAGGCATTCCATTTGTCTATTCCACATCACAGAAGCTCCCCAGATCCTACCTGAGAATAAAATCAGCAGGAAGGAGCAGAGTGGATTCCTCAGAAGAGAGATCCAGGGGCAAAAGCTAGGTGTAGCTGTTGACAAAGGCTTTTCTTCAGTTATTTTACCAAATTGCCAACAGGTGAGGTGGCGCAATGGTTAGAGTGCAGTACTGCAGGCTACTTCAGTTGTCTGCCTGCTATAATTCGGCAGTTCAAATCTCAACGGCTCAAGGTGGACTCAACCTTCCATCCTTCTGAGGTGGGTAAAATGAGGACCCAGATTGTTGGGGGAAATAAGCTGACTCTGTAAACTGCTTAGAGAGGGCTGTAAAAGCACTATGAAGCGGTATATAAGTCTAAGTGCTAGTAAGCCAACCCAAAACAGGCAGCACTTCACAAGGATACGAAGTATGGGGATCGTATCCTGCCCCATACATCCCTTCGGCCGATTCGCTCCCACAGAGAGGGACTTCTCCGGGTGCCATCCACTAGGCAATGCCAGCGGGCGACGCCCAGGGGAAGGGCCTTCTCTGTGATGGGCCCGACCCTCTGGAACAACCTACCCCCGGATATTAGAACGACCACGGACCTCCGCACCTTCCGCCAAAAAGTAAAAAAGGTATTTATTCCATCAGGCCGATTTGGCCTAATCGACGCTTCTTGCCCCAGTCTGTTTTTTGCAAATTATCTATTTGGTTTTAATGGGTTATAATTTTAATGTTTTTAAATTCTTGTACAGGGTAATTTAATTCGTTTTTAACTTTGTATGTCTTGTATGTTTTTAGATGGTTTTTTAATTTTCCTGTACACCGCCCCGAGTCCCTTCGGGGAGCGGGGGCAGTTTATAAATGTAATAAATTATTATTATTATTATTATTATTATTATTATTATTATTATTATTAGTAGTAGTAGTAGTAGTAGTAGTAGTAGTAGTAGTAGTATTAGTATTAGTATTATTATTATTAAAGCTACCAATAACTACTAGTCCAAAATGACACTCTGGTGTTAAAACCAATTGCACTCACTGTTTGCTATGTTGCTGGACAATAAGCTCTCTGTTGACCCAGAGCTCTCACTGTTGCTGCTGTCCAGGCTCCCTCTCCGCATTTTTCCTTGTACAGCATTGGGAAGTGCTAAAGTTTCTTGCATGAAGGATGACTTCGCAGAGCTGTCTTCAGCAAACAAGCTGCTATGGTACTGGAATATATCAGCTGTAAGGTGGGAAAGAACTGAATCAGATAAGGAAGATTTTTTTTTTTTGCAAGTAAAGTTTCTGATAAATAGTACCAGATAAACATTTGGGCACGGAAGGACTACTAAGCTCTATGAAGCCATTTAGGTAATTTCCCCCTATCTTATTTGATATTTCAGCCATGTATATTTTTTAATGGGCATAGATTTCATGTGGGCAAAGCCAGGAAGGAAGAACCACACAGAGTTCAAAAAGCCAAGCCAATGAATAGGGAATGTGAAACATTCCTTTCCTTATCAAAGCAATAACAAGTGGAGTTTGGTATCATAATTTTGGGATACATGACATATGAAAAAACAATCTTGGTGAAACACAGGACCTGTAAGTAAAGGAGTGGGGAGGCTCAACCCAGATTCTAATAATTAGGGTATTATGGGAATTAAAGTCCACATCTGAAGGATAATGAGTGTCTAATATGTATGAATACAATACAATACAATAGCAGAGTTGGAAGGGACCTTGTAGGTCTTCTAGTCCAACCCCCTGCGTGGGCAGGAACCTTATACCATTTCAGACAAATGGCTATCTAACATCTTCTTAAAGACTTCCAGGGTTGGGGCATTCACAACTTCTGGAGGCAAGCTGTTCCAGAGGTTAATTGTTGTATGTATGTATGAATGTATGTATGCACTGTATGTTGTCTAGACGCAAGCGTGGATGATAAGGTAAAGGTAAAGGTTCCACTCACACATATGTGCCAGGTGTTCCTGACTCTAGTGGGCAGTGCTCATCTCCGTTTCAAAGCCGAAGAGCCACTGCTGTCCGAAAATGTGGTCATGTGGCCGGCATGACTAAACTCCAAAAGCACACGGAATACTGTTATCTTCCCACCAAAAGGTGGTTCCTATTTTTTCTACTTGCATTTTTACGTGCTTTCGAACTACTAGGTTGGCAGAAGCTGAGATAAGTAATGGGAGCTCACTCTGTTACGTGATGCTAGGGATTCGAACGGCTAAACTGCTGACCTTTCTGATCAACAAGCTCAGCATCTTAGCCTCTGAGCCACCAGGATGATAAGGTGCATGGATTGGGGGGAAAATCCCTATGATATCATATTCTGGGTAAACATGAGACGGCGCCTTGAAACTCCACAGATAGCATAAGTCAATTCTTGGCAGAGAGTTGTTATTTGTTCATCTCTGTAAAGATCATTTTACATAATTGTCTAGACGGCTGAGGTATGCAGAAGTACTTGGAAGACAGGCGACGTGACTACAACAGGTTATGTGAACTGTACAAGCCAAAGACATAAATACCTAAGAGGTGGGATCGTCCATCTCCCAAGGGGTATCTCTGGTACCTTGGTACTGTACAGGGAGGCAGAAGATGGAATTTATTCTCTAATAATGGCTCCAGTCTCGAGGCGGAAGGGTCAGCTGAGTGGAAGAGGCTGTAAACTTGGCTGCAGGCTGGATGTACTTGGCAGACTAGACACAGGGAGAAAGGATGGCTCTGAGTCATTATGAACTGTTTAGATATATCTTCAGAGCGCAAAAAGAAAATACAAGGCGTTACAGACGTGTCACTAAATTTCGAAAGATGTAAAATTCCCATGGAGGAAGAGTCAAGTACTTTGGAAACAATGGAGTCCATTCTGAGCTATGTCCTTCCTTCTGCCTTCCAACCCACTCCCATGGTTTAAGCAAATATATTATATTAATGAATAACAATACTTTCCACTTGCTAAAAGATGATTCTGTGCTCTTTTTTCCCCTATAAACAAAGCAATCAACTTTTTTAAAGAGTAGTTTTTGCATTCAATCACTTTAGTAAGCCATCACTGAATTAAATTGTTTCTTAAGATTAAAAAATATATATTTAAATCAGAGTCCAATGTACCCAAACAAGCCACCTCCTGATATGCTGGATTTCACAGAAAGTGTGCCCCTGAGTGAATACAGTTTGATGGGTATGGTATACTTAGAATACATATCAAATAGATTTCCATACTTTGTCCATTATTTGAACACGGTGACTTTCCATTTATTGCACCTTTATTTAGTTATTTATTTATATCAATGCTTCCTCTTCAAAATACTGGACTGGCATGCAAATTATGTTGCAATTCAGAAAACACATAATGGTCCCATTCAAATTCCAATCCAACAAATTAAAAACCTCAATTCTGTTTTCTCTCTGCACACAAGCTAGACAGAGAGGACTTCAACCATATTTCTAATCCAGGGATGTCCAAACTTGGGAACTTTAAGACTTGTGGACTTCAACTCCCAGAATTCCCCAGCCAGCATAGTTGGCTGGGGAATTCTGGGAGTTGAAGTCCACAAGTCTTAAAGTTCCCAAGTTTGGACATCCCTGTTCTAATCAAACGTTTAAGATGGAGTCACCATATCCCTTTTATACAATTGTATAGACAGGATAACCAATGTTGTTGTCTCGCTCTAGTTATTCTGTATTTTTAATTTGCTTCTTCCATCTTTCTTTTTCTTTACCTGAATAACTGGGCAAGAAATGAGCAGACCAATGGAGAATAGTAGCATAATAATTGTGAGGTTGGGTAGAGGGACCCATGCAGTTAAGGAAATGCACATTCTTGGAGAAGGTGGGTAGAAAGAATGATTCCCCTTTTTCTACTATTTGATTTGCATTTCTTATGGTTGCAGAGCTAGTTTACCTCCTAGGGCAAGGGGATAAGACCCAGGCCTCCTTATGGCTTGCCTTTCTTTGAAGCAATGTAAATGGAAGGCATTTGAATAATTTAAGCTTGTACATCTTTCTACAGAGTTCTTAACAACCTTAATTAATTGCTTTCTGAACCACTGTTCTTTTTTAGAGTAAAGGAATTGTTCTACCTCCCTCACATCCTGCGGATATTAGCTACTTAATCAACATGCTTTATTATGCTATACTCTTCTCTTTAAACGATTGTTCATTTACACAATAACAAAATGAAAATATTGGCTTTCTAAAAATGGAACTGTTATGAGACCTGAATAAGGCGAGGTGCTGAATCTCTGATAAAAGCGAGTTTTAAGGACAAATAATCAGCAAGAAAATGAAGCTTGCAAGTTTCCTATCCACTCTGTGAAACTGATAAAGCTGGAGTTGTTCATAATAATGAAGATGTACAAACATGATGAACTAGAAAAGGTTTATCAGAATGGTCTATGATTTGCTAACGTCTCTTTTTTGTTCCAAAAACAAATTATTTCTAGCCTCGATTGCCTTTCAAGACAAAGTTGTCATTACTCAACATTCACAAAGAGACAATCCCAGCACCTGCCTATCTGTGTTTCATCACTAATCAAAGCTGTTATAGCAAACTAAATAGGAAACTGCGCTTTGAAAATCAGATTAGAATTTCCCCAGGGCTAAGCAAAGAACAATCCAATGGTATTAATTGCTGTAGTAAGCCTGGCATTTTACACCAAATGTCTGCTCTGCCAGACCTGATTAATAAATCAGATAAAACTTCAGTATTTAAAGCACATATTGGTTCACGGATGAATAATTTCCACCAGCAATGGATTGATTCTTGTTGTACAATTGAAAAGATCTCTTAAAACAGATATTCAACTTGAATGAAAAAGAACCCACAAAATGGATTATTTCAGAAATCTTGATATTGCACACAATGTTTGCAATGGTCTCAGCGGCCATTAAGTAAAAACCTAACCTTTAACAAGTGTGAAAAAGTGGGAAGAAAAACATCTGTCAGGGTTCCAAATAGCATCCAAAATTAAATCAGAGTCTGAGGCAAAGCATTCCTCAAAGTTCTAATTCATTAAGAGAGCCATGTTGAGAAACATTCGGGAAAACCCAAATCTGAAAGCTTCCCGGTTTTCCCCACCCAGTTGAAAGTTCAAGATCTTGCCCCCACACCCACGAGCCCATCACGTGGTCTAATCTTCCACTGCCATACTGGCATTTTTCATTTCATTTTCATTTTATTATATTTATATCCCGCCCTTCTCCACAGAGGACCCAGGGCGGCGCACAGGAAGTTTAAAAATATACAAAAATACAAAAAATAAATACATAATTTAAAATATATATTAAATTACCTGATCCTATGCTAAAACCAAATTATTAAAAACCCAATTTAAAACTTTCTAAAAGTCCCCATGGGAGGTTAGGCTAGGCCGGCTTGTTGAAAGAGATATGTCTTTAGACATTGGCGGAAGAGGCGGAGGTCGGTGATGGTACGTAATTCAGGGGGTAGGTCGTTCCAAAGGGCTGGGCCCGCCACAGAGAAGGCTCTTCCCCTGGGTGTCGCCAGTCGGCATTGTCTGGCCGACGGCACCCTGAGAAGGCCCTCTCTGTGGGAGCGTATCGGTCTAAGGGATGTATGGGGCAGGAGGCGGTCTCGCATATAACTAGGCCCCGAGCCATGGAGCGCTTTAAAGATGGTCGTCAAAACCTTGAAGCGCACCCGAAAGGCCACAGGAAGCCAATGCAGCTCGCGCAGGATCGGTGTTATGTGGGAGCATCTGGTGGCTCCCGTAATTACCCGCGTGGCTGCGTTTTGGACTAGCTGTAGCTTTCGAGTGCACCTCAAGGGGAGCCCCATGTAGAGAGCATTACAGTAGTCGAGTCGTGACGTCACGAGAGCTTGAGTGACTGTGCGAAGGGCAGCCCGGTCCAGTAAGGGGCGCAATTGGCGCATCAGGCGTACCTGATGAAACGCCCCCTGGCCACGGCCGCCACATGGTCTTCCATGGACAGCCGGGGATCCAGGAGGACACCCAAATTGCACACCCTCTCCACGGGGGCCAGTGTTTCGCCCCCAATGGCCAGAGTTGGAGTAATCTGGCTGAACCGGGGGATGGCATTTTCACCCATCCAGTTCTGGTCAGGTGCAGAGGTGCAAAGACAAAGGATGACCTTGGCTTTCTAGAAAGAATTTTGTTATGACTACATATCATCTAATTCCATACAATCCCCCCTCCCATTTTCTCACAATAGAAAATGCAAAGTGGAATAATAGAAAGTGTGGCAGGTCAAAGATCCAAAAGAAAAGATGGCTGCAGGCCTGACAGCATCATCACGAGAAAGACCTTTACTGAAAACTGGGTAAGTTTTATGGATTTTGAAATGTTGGATCTACTACTTTTTATGGAAAAAATCCCTTTTCAAAAATAATTTTAGGAAAATAGCACTGAATCTCCTATACCAGGGGTCCCCAACCTTTGCAACGTTAAGTCTGAAGGACTTCAGCTCCCAGACTTCTCCAGTTGCAAAGGTTGGGGACCCCTGTCCTATACTCTGCCCAAAGATGTTTGTGCTCTTAAGAGAAAACCTGAGCAAACTCATTCTATTCAGGGACATAAAAGTTTGGCTGAAAGTAGCCAAGAGTAGCTATCTGTCAACTGACGGGCATCACTCACCTTCCAGACTAGGCAGGACTGTCCTCCGCATAGCCAGCACCAAACCGAGGGGTGAACCAAAGAGGAAGAAATCAGACACCTCAAATTCAAATCGCCCCAAATTAACATCCAATGTGCCTGAAGTGTTTGTTGGGGGAAATTCTGCATCTTCATTCAACATTGTTGAGTGGATGCTGGGAAACAGAATAAGAAGAGTGAAACAACACAGCTCCGTTCCACAATGACGATAGACTTGAAGCTGAAATCAACGAGACAAAGACTACAGGTAGTCCTCGACTTACAACAATTAATCACCATTCAAAGATACAATGGCACTGAAAAAGGTGGCTTATGACCATTTTTCACACATGACCATTGCAGCATCCCCATGGTTATATTATTTACATTTGAATGCTTGACAACTGACTCACATTTATGACGGTTGCGGTGTCTTGGGATGCATGTGATCCAGGGATGGGATTCAAAATATTTTTACTACCGGTTCTGTGGGTGTGGCTTGGTGGGTGTGGCATGGCTTGGTGGGCGTGGCAGGGGAAGGATACTGTAAAATCTCCATTCCCTCCAGATCAGCTGGGACTCGGGAGGCAGAGAATAGAGGCGGTATTTACTAGTTCTCCACACTATTCAAAATTTCCACTAGCGATTCTCCAGAATTGGTCAGAACCTGCTGAATAACACCTCTGACGTGATCCCCTTTTGCAACCTTCTGACAAGCAAAGTCAATGGAGATATCAAATTCACTTAACAACTGTGTTACTAATTTAACAACTGCAGTGATTCACTTAACATATGTGCCAAGGAAAATCCTAAAATAGGGCAAAATTAACTGAACAAATTTCTTACTTAGCAACATAAATTTTGGGCTCAATTGCAGTCATTAAGTTGAGGATTACTGTACCTGTAATACCTTTAAGGGTTGCAAATATATTGGTAACTGAATCAATGTATAAAAATGGGAATGGTGCATTTCTGGACAAAACTTCAACACCAGAGGAAGAGAGAAGCAGGTTTACCTTCACCAACACAGAGAACAATTTAGCTTCTAGGAGGCTTTGGACTTCAATTTGGAAGCATGTAAAAGATTTTTTTAATGTTTATGAGCGTGCACTTTTGTGAGTGTGTGATGTCAGTTGGTTACAAACCATCGGTCTTAAGGAAAAGACTAAGTCATTTCCTTTAGCTAATCTATTCCAAATAAACAAGAATGAAAGAAAACTTTACATTTGCAAATACAAAATTCAGTTTATGAATTAAACAAGGGCAGCAGCTAGAGTTTATGAATGCAGAACTATCAGCATTAAAAGCCTATAGACTTTCTAACACCTATTTTTCCCTCAGTTACGAGGTTTGTGCCTTATGTACAATTTTTAAAAATCTGCAATATTATGATATACTGTTAAAATATTCATGACAGGGAAAGACATGCGAACAAGGTCAGCCAATGAATAGGCATAGCAACTGAGTCAGCCAATGGGAGCTTAAACAGATCTGAGTCTGTGCAGAGAATTGAAACAGAAACTTAAGCAGTCTGCTGCTCTGAGAAGTAAACTAGAAGTCTGTCTGGGCTTCTCTGCTGATTTGAAACTAACTGCTTGTATTTGCCTGTAACTCTCCTGCCTTGTGTTTACTTGGAAGAACCACCTGTTGGTATTGTACAGTTATTCATCTATTCTTATGTACATAAAGGAGTTAATGAATCCTGCTGCATCAGTCATCTGTGTGTGCTACTGGATTTCAATTGATGCAACATATACTATCTGAGAAGTAATTGGAAAACCTATTTTCATGATGGTGCCTCACATATGGAAGGGGCTCCAGAGTATACCTGTGTGCTTTTCAAAAGTTCTCTTTGGCATCCTGAGTAAGAAGGTAGATAAATACCAAGCTCAGGCTATACAGCTTACTTGACATTATCTACCCATTGCTTGGTTCACACTAAGTCTTGCTTCTTGCTTGCTTGAATTAACACTTTCTTCATGCAAGGCTTTTAGTTACCTGGATAGGAAAGCATGATGGTTTGTTATGCTATCACAGTCATAGTTGGAGCAGTCACTTTGTTTCCGAGGCAATGGTTGTCTGGGCTCTTCATTCTCCATTATTCCTGAGATATCAATATTACTTTTGCTGAGGCGCTTGAGGTCTTCTAAATTTGAATCTTCAGCTGAAACAGGCTTATCCTAGAGAAAATTTATTTATATGTCTTATTTCAAAGAGGGAAATTACTATGATGATACACATGAAGGGGCTCTATACAATTTTCATACCCAAAGTTTACTGCAAACAACAACATGAAGTTAGTTTTTAAAACTAACATAAATCTTTGGTAAAATTTAGGCTCTTTGGACAATGAGAGAAAAACAATAATAAGAGAATAACAGATCATACAATACTAGAGTTGGAAGGGACATTGGAGGTCACTAGTCCAACCCCTTGCTCAAGCAGGAGACCCTCTATCATTTCAGACATCTGTCCAGTCTCTTTTTAAAAGATTCCAGTGATGCAATGCCCACAACTTTTGAAGGCAAGCTGTTCCACTGGTTTATTATTCTCACTGTTAGGAAGTTTCTGCTTAGTTCTAGGTTGGCCTTCTCTTTGATTAATTTCCATCCATTGTTTCTTGTTTTGCCTTCAGGTGCTTTGGAAAATAGGTTGATCCCCTTTTATTGCAGGCAGCCCTTCAAATATTGGAACACTGCTATCATGTCACTCCTAATCTTTTTTTCCCCACTAGACAAACCCAGTTCTTGCAACTGTTCTTAATATGTTTTAGCCTCCAACCCCTTAATCAGTGGTGAAATCTAAACATTTTTCCTATCGGTTCTGTGGGTGTGGCTTGGTGGGGTCATGTGACTAGGTAGGCGTGGCTATGTAGTCATGTTAACTGGGGGATCAAAAGACAGAAACTCATTTTAACAATGTCCTGCTGGAGCAGGATTGGACTAGATGACCTCCAGGTCCCTTCCAGTCCTGGATTATCTTCTGAAGCTGCATCTAGCGCCAGGTTTGTAGTCCTTCCTTCCTTTCCTTTTCCCCTCCCTTTCTTTTTCTTTCTTTTTTTCTTTCTTTCTTTCTCAGCTGTGAGACGTGCAATTATCGGAACTTTTTTAGTATTTTTTTATTACTGGTTCTGCAAACCAGTAGCATTTTTTATTAACGGTTCGGGCAAACCGGCAGCATTTCACCCCTACCCTTAATCATCTTTGTTGCTCTTTTTTGCCCTCTTTCCAGAGTCTCAGCCTCTTTTTTATAATGTGGTGACCAAAACTAGATGTAGTGTTCCAGGTGTGGTCTTACTAAGGTTTTATTAAAGCGGCACTAATATTTCACGCGATCTCGATTCTATCCCTATGTTTATGCAAATTAGGATTGCATTGGCTTTTTTGGCTGCCGCCACACACTGCTACCTCATATGATTGTATGAGCCTGTATTGGTGCATAGTGCAGTTAGACAGTAAGTTCACAGGAGTTTTATATCATTTCCCTGTCATGGCATTCCAAATGGTTCGCAGTTTTCCAGTTAGCAAAACTGCTATTACAGGTGATAAGCTATGCAGTGGCTGCCTTCTCTGACATTCTCCCATGCATACCTGAACACTGCTGGTGCTGCCTCTTCTGCTGCTGACTTGGCTTTCATCTGCTAGTCCTGTGCTGTAGCAAATGGCATCAAAGCCCAACATTCCTCCCACACAGTCCCCCACAAGGCACACCTGGAAGATCAAGAAGAAGCACCAAGTAAGTTTGTGATTTGGCCCAACCACAGAAGTTCACTTTGAGCCCTAGATCATTATAGTCACATACCATACGGAGTTATGATTATCAAAATAAATATTTCATGGCTATTTTCATAGCTTCACAGGAGTGCCTGGTTCACACCGCATCTTGGCGGTTCCTTGAACTGCAAACTTTCTAATGTTTTAGCATCGCGTAATGTGTGGTGAGAATCCAAAGCCAGACACAGGTGAGTCACAAATCTTTCAGTCACACAGCAAAGACTTGAACACAAGAAGGATCTTGCAATAGGGTATTTTTGCTCCTTATGGAGAGAAAATATTTCTTGTAGTTACCATACTGGAATTAATAAAATAAGTTTTCAATATGTGAATTCACTTACATCAGTTGCATCGATAAAACAAGCCAATACGGCAAGTTTGTGCATAATGAGTATCACATAAACGAGACATAAAATACAGAGAAATTAAACTAAGGTGTTCACAACACTATGAAAATCAACAATGGGGACCATCCAAAATTGCACTGGATTGCAACAATCTTAAGAAAGGTTAATTCTTCCTTCCAAATCTTTCCCCTGGATATAAACATGCCAACTTCAACTATTATTTACTTATTATAAAAGAACCTAATATTGGTTCAGGTCTACCTCTTTACCACCTTCTCAAGTCTAAAGAAGCAGGCTTCCATTATGCTAATTTATCCTCCTGCTTCTAATTCCCCAGACATTCTTTGTTTCTATCGCTTTCCTTCCAAAGTTTTGTGAGAATTCAACCAGTTCAATCCACAGACCAGTCTGGCATGAAAAGCAGTATCATATGAAAAGGATAATCTAGAGACCACAACTATTAAGCCTTTATTAAGCGACAGTACTGTGCAAAAGTACATCACTACTCATTAGTAGATCGGAAGAGTTTTCCCTTCCTTGTGGGGTTTGGAAGGAAGTTAAGGAGATTATTTTCTTAGCAGGACTCCTCATAAATTTTATCTCTTCTTCCACATAATATTTTTCCATGGAAATTAAAAGATAGAGAAGAAATAGAATACTATAAGATCTGGAATAGGTGGTACATTTGGCTAGAAACTAGATACAAAATTAATACATAAAGAGTACTTAGGAACAATAGTAAAGTGAAAAACTGTATATACCTGTAAACATAGCAAATAACACTAAAAGTTAAAGGGTGTGTGTGTGTGTGTGTGTGTGTGTGTAACATATAACATGTAATGTATAAAATACCATAAAACTGAAAAAGTTGCAAATAGAATGGATACTGGTATCGGAACGCTGTAAAGATTGAAAATGCTGTTTTAACATTTAAAAACATTGAATAAAAATTATTTTTAAAAATAATACTTTTCTATGGAAATGGTTTTTATTGCATTTTTTGAGGATCAATAGTGAAGGGGAGGAAAGTTATGTCAAGATGAGGCTTGGGAGGAATGGCTGATGTAAGAAAACTAGAATGGGTGATTTTTGTAAGAAAACCCATTCTGGAATCAAAAATTCCAGAGACAATGTTCTTCATTCTTACCTAACAGAAGAAAGTAAGTTGCTGAAAAACTCACTCCAATGGACTGCCCCTCTCTTCCTGAATTGTGTCTATCTGATCATAAAATAACTATTTATCTTTAAGAACTGATTTTTTTCTTCTCTGTTTTCTCTATTTTTCGATATCACATACTCTACAGTTTCCATTTTAGAGTTTTTTGTTGGTTGAAACATGAAATAAACATAGGATAAACTTTAGAAAGTCAATGAGCCAATATGAGTAACTACAAATGGTCCATCAACAACGCATTTACATGTCTCCAGAATTCTCCAAAATTGAGCCAGCATATTAATTTTTATCCCACCATTATTATTTATCCAAATAACCCAAGGAGGCAAACTTATCCAACATACCTTCCTCCTCTTGTTTACAAGAACCTCATGGTGAGGTGGTTTGGGCTGAGAGTTACTGGCCTAAAGTCACCCAGCTGGCTTTCATAACTAAGGCAGGACTTGAACTCATGATCTCTGGCTTTCTAGCCTAACCCTAACCCTAACCCTAACCCTAACCACCAGACTAAATTGGTGGCATGAGATTTCCTTTTTTTTAATTTCACAATTATGTAGAAAGTTAGACCTGTTAAAATTTTTAACAGACAGCACTTATTTCCTGAAACTTTCCAAACACCAATATTTGCAAGAAGGGAGACTCAATGCTGTCTCAAATGGCAGCGCTTTTATCATGCCTCTGTAGCCCTCAGAAACTGAAAATAAGTGTGGTCTTGTTCTGACAACCTCCCCTCTGACCTGCGAAGAGTACAAAGCACAGGCTTGGCTGCTTGCCACTGTTTAATTGCTGAGATTAGGAATTCCTTGTCTGTGAGCCCAGATAATTCACGTTAAAACTCTGCAGCACTTTTTCACACAGAGTCCCAAACAGACACGACTCGAATGCACAGACAGTCTCGATTACGATTTTGAACTGTTGTTTCCTGCAAATGGCCCCTCCCAAAGCCTTCCCTATAAGTTCTCTTGGGAGGGGCCAATCAACAACCATCTGGTGACCAATTATCTCCTGCGAGCCTCTGTCTCTCAGCCCTGCGTAATCTAGCATCAGGGACAAACTGCCCCTGATCCTCCCCACTACTCCATGCCTCAGGCACCTCCTGTTGGCCAACCAGCCTCTCTGCTTCCTGCTCTGCCTCTGAACCCTGCCCAAGGTCTTCCTCATCTTCCAGGGCAGACTCATAGGACTCTTCGCTAGAAGAGTCCGTCAGCAGCTCATTCGGGGCCAACTGGGCCACAGCAGGTCTCTGCCTGAAACATAGATTTCCTCTCCATTGAGATCAGTCCACAAGCGTCATATTTCAAATACCAAGGTTTCAGGAAGCAAATTATACATGGAGCAAAAGTGCAAGGGCTAGGGCCTGATCGAATATCGAATATCGAATATTTATTTGTATAACCGCGTCCTCTCCCCTAGGGGACTCGGAGCGGTGTACAGGGAGGAATAAAACAGCATAAAATATATACATGAATACAATAAATACAATAAAAACAAATTAAATTTGACTATCCCTGCACTAAAATTCCCATTTAAAATTAACAATCCCTAATCCCTGGGCAGAGACTAACCTAGGCCGGCCAAGCAGAAAAAGTGAGTTTTTAATTTCTGACGGAAGGAGCAGAGGTCCATAGTTGTTCTAATGTCGGGGGGAAGGTCGTTCCAGAGGGCTGGGCCCGCCACAGAGAAGGCCCTTCCCCTGGGCGTCGCCCACTGACAAAGTCTAGTGGACGGCACCCGGAGCAGTCCCTCTCTGTGGGAGCGAATCGGCCGGGAGGATGTATGGGGCAGAATCCGATCCCGCAGATAGCTAGGTCCCGAGCCATGGAGCGCTTTAAAGATGAGAACTAACACCTTGAAGCACACCTGAAAGACGACAGTGCAGCTCGAGCAAGAGCGGTGTTACATGGGTATACCTTGCGGTACCCATTATTGCTCGCGCGGCTGCATTCTGGACCAGCTGAAGTCTTCGGGTGCACCTCAAGGGGAGCCCCATGTAGAGAGAGTTACAATAGTCCAGTCGGGATGTCACGAGAGCGTGGGTGACTGTGCGAAGGGCGTCCCGATCCAATAGGGGGCGCAACTGGCGAACCAGGCGAACCTGGTAAAACGCCCTCCTGGCCACGGCTGTCACTTGATCTTCCATGGACAGCCGGGCATCCAGGAGGACACCCAAGTTGCGCGCCCCATCCACTGGGGCAAGATGTTCGCCCCCAATGGCCAGCGATGGAGTCAACTGGTTGAATCGGGCAGCCGGAAACCACAGCCACTCGGTCTTGGTCGGGTTGAGCCTGAGTCCGTTTCTTCCCATCCAGATCCGTACGGCTTCCAGGCACTGGCACATCACCGCTACAGCATCGTTGGGGTGGTTTGGGGTAGATATATACAGCTGAGTATCATCAGCGTAGAGATGGTACTCTACCCCAAAACCACGGATGATCTCACCCAGCGGCTTCATATATGTGTTAAACAGGAGAGGCGAGAGGACCGACCCCTGAGGCACCCCACATGTGAGGGGTCTCAGGGTCGACCTCTGCTCTCCTGTCAACACAAATTGCGATCGGCCAGAGAGGTAGGAGGAGAACCACCGTAAAACGGTGCCTCCCACCCCCAACCCCCCCAGCCGATGCAATAGGATACCATGGTCGATGGTATCGAAAGCCGCCGAGAGGTCTAATAGGACCAGGATGGAGGAACAACCCCCATCTCTGGCCCTCCAGAGATCATCGACCAACGCGACCAATGCCGTCTCGGTGCTATGCCCGGGCCGAAAGCCGGACTGGCGCGGGTCTAGATAATCAACTTCCTCCAGGTGACGGGGAAACTGTTGTGCCACCACACTCTCAACAACCTTCGCCAAGAAGGGAAGGTTGGAGACTGGACGATAGTTGGTTAAAAGAGCTGGATCCAAAGAGGGCTTCTTAAGGAGGGGCCTCACCATAGCCTCTTTTAGGGAAGCAGGCAAGGAACCCTCACTTAAGGATGCGTTGACAACTTCTTGGAGCCAGCCTCGTGTCACCTCCCAGGATGCCAGTACAAGCCAGGAGGGACACGGGTCCAATAAACATGTGGTGGCTCGCAGTCGCCCACGTAACCTGTCCATATCCTCGGAAGTAACGGAGTCAAACTCCTCCCAAACAAGATCTGTCTCGTGGCATCCCACTAGGCCATCAATGGGGGCTAACTCGTTCTGTATCTGAGCGATTTTGTCCTGCAGAAAAGTCACAAATTCCTCTGCTCTACCCTGTAGCGGGGCTTCCCGCACCCTCTGTTGGAGGAGGGAGCGGGTCACCCTAAACAGGGCGGCAGGGCGGTTTTCTGCGGATGCTATGAGGGTGGCACAATGATGGCGTTTGGCCACTCTCAGCGCCACAATGTAAGTCCGTAAATGGGCTCTTACCTGTGTCCGGTCGGAATCAGAACGGGAAGACCTCCATCTTCTCTCTAGGCATCTCTTGTGGCGTTTCATCACCCTTAGCTCCTCGGTGAACCAAGGAGCCAGGGTGGCTCGCCGCCACAAGAGAGGCCGCAAGGGCGCGACCCGATCCAAGGCTCCCGTGGTCGCAGTATTCCATGCGGCCACGAGGTCCTCCATCGGGGCGCGGGTCAGGGGTACAGGAAGTGGCCCAAGCGCCGTCTGGAACCCATCAGGGTCCATCAGGCGCCTGGGGCGGAACCAGACTGATATATTGGTTAATTTCTTATTTTGTTACTAGTGGCAGCGGAGTAATTTCTGATTAAAGAAATAAAGAATGAAGTATATACCTCCTGTGAAAAATAAATTTTATCAGTTTCAGTGTACCGATATAATGAGGTCTTTTAGGTTTTCCAGCAGGAAGAAGAGTGGTCATACCTGCCCATTAAAGCCTGCCCCATCAGGAGATCCAAGAAATTCATTATAAACTTGGTTGGCTCTGCTGATCACCATGGCAACTGCATTCTGGTACTGAGGAGAAGAGATCGCCAACAAGGGCAAGGCGGCCAGCGGGATGTGATCTTCACTGCTACTTAGAGATGTCTCATCATAGCTGTAAGGATTCAGGCTAAAGGGAGAGAAGGGGATGGCAGTGCAAATTAACCACAATTAAGAACATTATAAATGTTGGGTTACATTGAGGATGGAGAAAAGATGTGGCAATTTAAGATGAACTATTACTATTTATTAAATTTGTATACCGCCCTTCTCCCTTGCGGGACTCAGGGCGGTGAACAGGCGTAATAAAACCACAAAACATCAATATACAATATACAAAATAGTTTAAAAATCAATTAAATTTAGAGCCTGTTCTAAAACCAGGTAAAATTCTCAGATAAAATCGATTAAAATTGATTAAAAACTACACCAGGCCGGCCGCACGGAATAAGTGCATTTTCAAGGCCCGGCGGAGGAAGCGTAGATCAGTGATCATACGAAGGTCAGAGGGTAGGTCGTTCCAGAGGGCAGGAGCTGCCACAGAGAAGACAGCACATTCAACTGAAGCGACATTAGTGACCCCCAGTAGTCCAGTTTTTTAGGTTTTGCCACCATTATCATGATTTTCCTGGGAAATATGTAGTGTAGAAGTCTTCCCTTTGCTTTCTACACCGCTGTGCACACACTGTTCAAGTGGCTGCCACCACACACCATGTGCTGTTCTTCTGAAGCTGTTCCAACCAATATGGCCTCCGCCTTCAGTCGATACTGATGAGCCAGCTGCCACTCATGAGGCCTGTTGGTCCACAGGAGGTATTTGATTCCCTCCAACCCGCCATTTGGACATAAAGCCAAACTGGGTAGGGCTCCCCAATCTGCCACCCAGGTCTTTGGGGGTTCCAGGCTCCCCCTGAAACCAAAGGCCATGGCTTCAAAATCTAAGGGACTGGTTTGGACAAACTCAACAGCAGTTTTTGTGTGGTTGTTGATAAAAATAGGGTTGCCAACATGATCACCAATGTCCGATGATGGATATGGCAGAAGGAGGAGGAGGAGGAGGAGGAGGAGGAGGAGGAGGAGGAGGAGGAGGAGGAGGAGGAAGAGGAGGAGGAGGAAAAGGAGAAGGAGGAGGAGGAAGAGGAGGGAGGAGAAGTCAAATTCTTCAAAAGTATTTTGAAGAGCATCCATTTCCTGGTAACAAAAATTTAGTACATTTGCATAAATATGTTTGTTAAGCGCCTATTTGTTTTTAAAAAAATACAAACAAGTAAGTTGGCTATCCTCTTGTGACACTGCCATTCTCTCTTATGGCCCTCTATGGCAAGGAAGAAATTGCCTCTAAAAGACCAGATAGTTTCCTTGGGTCTCTCTCCTTGAACTTTCCAGCAGTCTATACGCTCTTTGCCTGTTTCTGCTTTAGAGCTTGCCCACTTCTCATACATACCATCCTGCCTGCGTCTTACCTACTAAGGGAGAGCGTCTTCCTGGGGCTGGTTGAGATGAACAGTATCCTGACCCATGGGAATAAGATTTGTCCTGCCACCAACTCAACTTCCATGATATTCCTAATGCACTTTGCCTTATTAACCTACACTTGGCAAATATGGTCAGGAGCTCATGATCCTCAGCTGAGCGCAAGGTGGAAGGAGGCAGCACAGCAGGAAGTTAACCTCTCCAGTTTAAAAATGAAGGTCAGAGACCCAAGTATTTCTCTGGATACAGAGGTACAGGGAAGAAAAGAAAAGTCATATTCCTGAGATCTCAAGGGAACTGGCATTTTTGACCGAAAAACACCAGCACTAGGTTGGTGTTATCACCGTGCAAGTATCCAACAAGGAACTTGGATATGGTCCCACATAGTACAGCTTGAGAAGCCTTTTATAATGATCACACCAAAACATGGGATTGATTGTTTGGAGAGACTCTCCTTATAGTCTTTCACTGGGTGACGAAAGCCTTAATTAGTTAAAGGAAGACATTTGTTTTAACAGTATGTAAAATTAAATTGCTGTCTTATGTTTGCTACTGTCAGTCCGTTTTCTTCATTAATACATACTATTTTTCGTGGAATGATGACTCCAATTGCTTTCAATTGTCAGCTGTTCCAAGAGAAGTGTCTGCCCCACTTAATAAGGGGAGAGGAGTTGGTAAATTACTAAATAAGAAAATGTAAATGGCAGGAGAACAAAATAAATAAAAGCCTGATGGTGAAGTCCAACTTTGGGTAAATTTGAGAAGGGAAGCAATGACTGCAGCAGCCATTACATCTTCCTCCTCCTTACTTTGATAAACCTAATTAGGAAGAAAAGATGTTTACTCTTAGCATGAATAAATTTTGGAGACTAGTTGCTAAACTTTTTGACAAAACATTGTTATGTAACACACACACACAACACACACACACACACACAAAGGGAAAGGTGAAGGAATATGGAGGCATGGGCAAACGAACAGTTTAGAAGTTTCCATAGTTGTGAAATAAGCTTGTTAATTGCACACTCTTTTGTGCCTTGCTCTTCACACATCTTGTGCATTCTGCTTGTCAGCACAATGCAGATTCCGGGTGAAAAAAAGGGATGGGAGCAATCCTGCCCATATGGCTGTGCAAAACGAACCAATACAAATATGGGTCCTCTGAGAAGCACCCACATCAACATCATGGAGATACGGAGCCATCAGTTCTCAGCAATCATGGTAAGACAGGGCTCTCTGTGAAAGAGATCTGGGAATATACCATCTCCCCCCTCCTTGCAAAAATCGAGGAAGAGAAGCATTTTGCAGGCTGCTCAGCTTTGCAAGCATTAAAGGTTTTCCTTTGGTTCAATTTACAGCTTTTGCTTCAAAATTATTCCCTGGAAAGGCACCTCTGTTTCTCTTCTACTACCTTTACTCTGTGAATGACCAACTAGATGCCACAAGGAGGCAGTATTGACCCGCCACTTGTATAGGCTGGAGGATAATTTTGGCTTCTGGGTGTCCAAACAGGGCCTACAGCAATAGACAAAGCTGCCTTATGCTAATCCAGACCATTTATCTTAGCCTTAGTACTATCTACGGTGACTGGCTGCTGCTATACAAGACGGCAAGATTTCCAAGCTCTATCTTGGACACTGGAATTGAATTTAATTCATGTGAAGCATTAATACCACCCTACAGAGGCTTAGTGTAAATACTGCATCCAGATTTGGTCACCACAATATAAAAAAGATGTTGAGACTCTGGGAAGAGTGAAGAGAAGATCAAAAAAGATGATTAGGGGGCTGGAAGCCAAAACATGAAGAAAGGTTGCAGGAACGGGGTATGTCTAGTCTAATGAAAAGAATGACGAGGGAAGACATGATAGCAGCGTTCCAATATTTGAAGGGCTGCCACAAAAATGAGGGGGTCCACCTATTTTCCAAATCACAAAAGCAAGACAAGAAACAATCGATGGAAACTAACCAAAAAGAGAAGCAGTCTAGAACTAAGGAGAAATTTCCTACTGGTGAGAACAATAAACCAGTGGAACAGCTTGCCTTCAAAAGTTGTAGGTGCTCCATCACTGGAGGCTCTTAAGAAGGGACTGGACAGCCATCTGTCTGAAATGCTATAGGGTCTCCTGCTTGAACAGAGGGTTAGACTAGAACACTTCCAAGGCCCCTTCCGACTCTGTTATTCTATGTTCTATGCTTTAATTGGGAGCTGCTGACTACAACACAGATACTGGATTCTGAGCTGCATCCCTTCCCATTCCAATTTGAAGCTCTGGAGAACACCCAGTCAGCTGCCTTCAGCTGGAAAGGATACTGAAGGTTCCAGAAAAATGCTCTTTTGAGCTAAGTCACTCAAATTACTCCTCTCCATCTAAAATAGCCAAACAGCTGCAGGGCTTGGAACTTGGGAAAAGTTTCACAGAGCCTGAAAGAAGAACTTTAAGTTACGGTTCAAAGGAGGATATAGAATGTTAGATCGGGTAAAGGAAGGACACACTAGGAGTAAAATCAGCTCTTTATTGCAAGGAAGCCAAGTAAAAACACAGCCAGCCGTGGTCCCTTTTTAAGGACCCCGCCGGCGCAATCGACCAATCATAGCCGACCTATTGTAACCAATCAGCTCACTCCATTAATAATAATAATAATAATAAATTTTAATTTATAACCCGCTCTCTCTCCCCGAAGGGACCATTACCTGTGGACTGGAGTGGAAACCTCTATTGTTCGGACACAACATACAATAAGATAGGACAGCTCAGAAAAATAGTCATCAACTCCAACTTTCAGATCAGGAACCTATAAAGCAGGCATGTCAAACTCAAGGCTCCCAGATTTGGCCCGCAGCAGTGGTGAGTTACAGTGCCTGCCGGGAGCACACGGTACCGTTCCGGTATGGTGCTCCGGAGGGCCCACCCGCCTTTCATCCTTACCTGTATTTGAGCTCCTTACCTGTATTTGAGCTCTTTGGCGCTTCCGTGCACGCGCACAGAGTGAACGGCACATGCACGACGCTCCAAGCAGCTGGAGCATCGCAGAGGTGTCATGGAGTGTTGCAGGAGGTATGGATGCATGTGCATGCTGCGCATGTGTGCTGCGTGCATTCATGTGGTGGACACCAGACCCTGTTGCACCGTACCTGTTGCAACGGGAACCCACCACTGGCCCGCAGGGTGCTTAGATCTGGCTTGCAGGGCTGGCCCGGAAACAGCAAAGGACCGGCCTACGGTGCCTCTGCCAGCAAAACCAGAGCTTGGGTGGTGCGTGTGGCCTCCCCATGCCCCATTGTTGGCCACAACGGCCTTCTGCAGCCCTCTGCCAGTGAAAATGGAACTCGGGGGGGGGCATGTGTGCCCCACCCAGCTTCCATTTTTGCTGGCAGTGGGCTGCAGGAAGTCATCGCTGCTGAAAATGGGGCATGAGGGGAGACGCGCGGACCCCCATGGGCTCCATTTTCACTGGCAGAGGGCTAGCAAAACAAACTAAAAACAAAACAAAAGGAGAAATGTTTCCCCTTTTGCATTTGAGCACACAGGAGAACGGGAAAGAGGAAAGACAAAGAAAAAGAAGGAAAGATGGGAAGAGAGCAAGGAAAGAAAAATAAGGAAAGAGGGGAAGGAAGAAGAAAGGAAAAGGAAAAGGGAAGGAAAAAGAAGAAGAGGAAGGGAGGGAGGGGATTATGAGAGTGAGGGAGGGTCTCAGGTCCTGCCTTAGCACTTGGCCATCACAGGTGCCCACCCCCTCAAGATGAGTGACGTCGAGCTAGTCACGCCCCCCCCCCAGTTGAAACACAACCCCGATGAACCCTCAATGAAATCAGGTTTGACACCCCTGCTTTAAAGCAAAGATGTAGAGCAGCAAGATTAGGAAAAGTGGGTCAGGCACCTTGTCAGGAACTCTCTGCCTCCTATGCAGCTGCCACAGATTTGCAGAAACATCTACAATTGTGAAAATGAGCCCCAAGTGACTGAAGCAAAGAGACTAGTAAAAAACCATATCAAGCTTTTATAGGGGAAACAATCCTCTGTAGAGTGCAAGCAAACTCCATCCAAACTCCATCATAAACACTGGGCACTGCTTCTTACAGCACTATTTTAAAGGTTAAACAAAAGCTATTATAATTATAGTGTGCCAGATTGGCTTGCTTATTTCAGGAAACGATGTGAATTTCATCCGCCTTCAACTCTGCAGCTCTTAGTGCTTTCTCAACTCTTTCAAGCCTGCTGCTTTCCTCTTCCTATCTTCTCCATTATACTTCCCTTCCCTCCCACTTCTTTTAGTCTTCTGTCCTTCCTCCGTGTCTTTGACTTTCCTCCACCCTATAATCAAGGGGTTTAACCTATGTCAACAGGACATTGTTCCATTAAAAGCTTAATTACCGCTACAAAATCTCTTTCCTGCTTTCTATCAATAAATTGATAGTCTGTATTGTAATTCTGATAATATCTCAATGATTAGTGGACTTTCAGATATCATCTGTTGTTCAAGTCATATACCAGATGAAATCTAGTTCACTGAGATCTATCAAGAAGCAAAATAGCCCTACAGCAACATTGACCAAGCAGTAGCTCAAGACACTGCAGTTTTGGTGGGACAACTGCATTATTTAAAACATATTTATTCTAGGTAGGCTATTCCAATTCAACTAAGACCTTCTCATTGCACTGAGCTACAGCACAATCATTACCTGACCATTGTTTTTGGGCCCTCATGTTGTTGTCTTCATTTTAGTCTTAGAATAACAGAGGTGGACGGGACCTTGGAGGTCTTCTAGTCCAACCCCTAGGCAGGAAACCCTACACCACTTCAGAAAAATGGCTATCCAACATCTTCTTGAAGACTTCCAGTGTTGGAGCATCCACAACTTCTGAAGGCAAGTTGTTACATTGGTTAATTGTTCTAACTGTCAGGAAATTTCTCCTCAGTTCTAAGTTGCTTCTCTCCTTAATTAGTTTCCACCCATTGCTTCTTGTCCTGCCCTCAAGTGCTTTGGAGAATAGTTTGACTCCCTCTTCTTTGAGGCAGCCCCTGAGATATCAGAACACTGCTATCGTGTCTCCCCTTATACTTCTTTTTATCAAACTAGACATACCCAATTCTAGCAATGTTCTTTATATGTTTTAGCCTCCAGTCCCCTAATAATCTTTGTTGCTCTTCTCTGCACTCTTTCTAGAACCTCAGCATATTTTTTACATCATGGCGACCAAAACTGAATGCAATATTTCAAGTGTGGCCTTACCGAGGCATTAATAAAGCGGTATTAACTTTTTACGTGATCTTGATTCTATCCCTCTGTTTATGCAGCCTAGAACTATGTTGGCTTTTTTGGCAGCTGCTGCACACTGCTGGCTCATATTTAAATGGTGGTCCACTAGGACTTCAAGATCCCTCTCACAGTTACTGTGAGCAAGGTATCTAATAATAATAATAATAATAATAATAATAATAATAATAATAATAATAATAATAATAATAATAATAATAATAATAATAATAATAATAATAATAATATAATCTTTATTGTCATTGTAATAAGATTGTAATAAAATTACAATGAAATTGGTTATTTCTATATATACATTATATTTATATATATTGTACCTGTGCATTTTCTTTTACTTGCTTAAATGTAGAACCTCACTTTTTTCACCATTGAATTTCATTTTGTTAGGTAGCATCCAATGTTCAGGTTTGTCAAGATCCTTCTGTATCTTAAGCCTATCTTCTGGAGTGTTGGCTATTCGTGCCAGTTTTGTCCCCAGTCTATGAGTGAGGGCCTCAATTTGTCCTCTGCTATTCTGGGGTCAAAAGTAGCATTTCCATCCTTATTCTGAAATAACAGATTTGGCAGATCAACAGAGTTGGAAGGGACATTGTAAGACATCTACTCCAACCCACCACCCAAGCAGGGGAACTTACACCATTTCTAACACTAATTTAGGGAGTTTTGAAAAGGGGTTTCCACAAACTCACACAGAGAAGAGACTGAGCTACGAACATCTACAACAAAACTAAGAAGATTTAGATGCAATCTTTGGAAACTGTGATTAATTACATTAATAAGTAAGAAAAGATTGACAGAGGAGTTGGAATATTATTAAATTTGGAACATTTGGTACAAATGGTTGCAAAACAAGAATTAATTAAGCCAAAAACAAAAAAACAAACAAACAAACAAACAAACAAACAAACATACATACATACATACATACATAATTTGTTTTCGTAGATTTTCACGGATGTAGGATGCTGGTCTTGTTGTATTCGGGTGTTTTCCCGTGTAAGAATGAAATTGTCTTTGCAACGTTTCGGCAAGATCTCACTTGCCATCTTCAGGCTTTGGTCTGTGGCTGCATAGACGCCACCCTTCCTTAAATCTTGGGGGGGGGGGTGTTGAGTGCTGACTCTGTTGCTGTGAGTAGGTTGATTGGCTGTGCAGCTGCATCATGATTAGTAGATTGATGCTGATTGGTCCTATTTATGTGTTTCTCCTTATTTTGAATTTCAACGGCTTGGGTGGTGGGTGGGGCTCGTCTGTTGGCCAGTGCTGGTTTCCAGATAGACGGTATTTCCAAATGTAGGGGAATATAAGAACTGCAATAATAATTTAAGTGTATATGCTCTGTGACTCCTAGACAGTTTGGAAACTTATGAGTCTCCTTATCCAAGAACTTTCCTCTGATGATGCTCCCCATTCAAGGCAATCTGCTCGTTTTAATTACATGTACAGTATGTAGCTATGCTGAAGATTGTCTCATTTACACTGAAGGATGAACATTAATTTTTCAAAGGTGAGGAAAGGTTGTTTGGTTTTGTTCAAAATCCTGTTAATGAGCTCTGTATTTCTCTTATTAGCTGGTGCAGGATCAATTCTTCCTTCTATTCTCCCCCACCCCCTTCCTGGAATAGTCGCCAGGTGATGTCACAGAGGCAAACAACAAAATGAATCTGACTACATGATGCTGGTGACTGCAAACAAAGCCAGATTGAAAGCCAAATGGAAAAGAAAGATGGTGCCAATGAAACAGACAAAAACAGAGCAGTTTTGGTTCAGTTCCAGTTGAAATGTCAGCCTTCCTTGACCTCAGCCATATAATTTTCAGAACATAAATGCTGTCCCTCACCTCTGAAGATAGCAGAGCATCATTTTCTCTAGGCCTCTGGTCAGACTGACCTGGAACACAATACTGACTGCTTTACAATCTCTGGACACAGAGGAACTCCGGAATGACATGTTGAAATCTAATTATTTACAATGCTATTTAACTAAATTAATGTCTCTAATGGCACAGAAGAAAACAGCAATTAGGGCAGGAGCTATATTTTGACAGAGGAACCAGCTCACTTAGTGCCAATTATATTATTGTAACTAATGAAGTGAAGGTAGGAGAATAGAAAGTTTTGATTCTGCTTCTGAATTCACCTCTTAGTTGATTGCAAAAACCAACACACCAATCGTTTTGAAGGTTCTAATTATATCTGACATTTTATATATTTAATCAGCAGAACTTTCATATGAACCAAAGTAGGAGGAAATATTTATTGCCCAGCAAAGAAACACAATGAGATCGACTTCTGCCACCGAGAGCCTCCCACCGGCCAGTACGCTCCCATAGAGAGGGTCTCCTCATGGTGCCATCAGCTAAACAATGTCGACTGGCGACACCCACGGGGAGAGCCTTCTCTGTGGGAGCACCGGTCCTCTGGAACGAATTGCCCCCGAAATTAAGAACTATCCCTGACTTACGCACCTTCTGCTGTGCTCTCAAAACCTTTTTTTCCCAACAAGCCGGAAATGAATTTTAAATTATGAATTTTTATTAATTTTAATCGGGGTTGTTTGGTTTTTTAATTTTGAGGCCAAATTGTTTAATATGTTTTTTTTAAACTTTTTAAACTTTTATAGATCTGTTTTACTTTGGCTGTATACCGCCCTGAGTCCTTCGGGAGTAGGGCGGTATAAAAAACAAATAATAAAAACCTAAAAAAAACAATGTGCAGCCACCAAGCTTTCGATTTGCAAATACAACAGAAAATCTGGATTGTGAGCCATTCAGCATGCAAGGAATGAATCAACAAGAGATTTTCTTCCACCTGCTGAGAATCACTTATGTCCTCAGCTTTCCTGAAAATCAGCAGGGAGAGGGCTTCGTCTTCTTGTGCCATATCCGTCATCAAACGTTGGGGATGATATTGCCGATCCTATTTTTATCAAAAGCCGCACAAAAAAGTGCTGTTGTATTTTGTCCAAACCAGTCCCTTAGATTTTTAAACCATGATCTTCTTCTTTTGCCTGGATCTTTTTTTTGCCTTCAATCTTTCCTTGGAGGATTAAGTGAAGGGTGGCGTTATTTTCTGGCTGTCGCATCGCACGTCTAAAATATTCTAACTTTCGCTTTTTTATGCTTTGATGATTTTCCTTGGCTTTCCCAGGCGGCTTATCACCTCCTCATTTCTCATTTTATCAACCCAACTTATACGTAACAGCCAGGGGTCGTATTTAAAATTTTTAGCAACCAGTTCTCTGCCCAGTTGCTGGTGGGTGTGGCCATGGTGGGCATGGCCTACTCGGTCTCCTGCACCACGGCGGGGAGGTGGCATTTCCCCCCTCCCCAGGCTCCGGAGGCTTTCCTCAAGCCTTGGGAAGGATGAAAACAGCTTCCCCCGGGCTCTGGAGGCCCTCCAGAGGCTGAAAACAGGCCCATTTCAGGATTTCTGGAACTTCCGGGAGGCCCATATTTCACCCTCCCGGAGCCTCCATGTGGGCCCTGCACTTACTTGGCATCCAAAACCAGCCACATGGAGACTCCTGGGAGGGAAGGGGTGGGTGGGGCCAGCCAGTCCTTGCAACTACAGGTTCTGCAAACCAGATGTATAATTAGCATCTGGTTCACCTAAACTCGTCCGAACCGGCTGAATCCCACCCCTGGTAACAACTGTAAATCCACATTTCAAATGCTTCTAGTCTCTTCAAATGTTTTCTGTTAGAGACCAACTCTCTACCCTGTAGAGCAGGATAGAAAAGATATAGCATCTGACAAGCCTGATTTTCAATCTTAGACTTAAATCGTGACTGCAGAAGACCTTTTCCATTTTGAAGAATAGGGAGAGGGCACTTGACTTATTTCTTAGCCTCTTGCATTCATGGGACCATCAGTCTCTCTCATCCAGCCTTTTCCCCCGGAGCAATTAACACATTTCCATGCTTCCTTCATGAGTTCATTGTTCAGCTGTCATAAAGTTCAATGGGTAAGTTGGCAATAAGTACAGAAGCAAATATCTTGGTGGAAACACAGTCAACCCCTGCTAAAGCATGTAATGTGACTTTAATAATCTGCATGCCAAAAAACAGATTGTCTACAATTGTCCAGGATACATGAAAGATAGCCATAAATTTTATTCCTATAGGCTTTTATTACATATGGCTAATTTCTGGGAGCTTATGGTATATGTGCAGCCTTTGACAGCTGATTACATAGTGCAGGGGTGTCAAATTCGATTTCATTGAGGGCTGCATCAAGTTTGTGTTTGACCTCGGGGGGGGGGGATCTAAGCACTCTGGGGGCAGGATTCAGCCCCCAGGCCTTGAGTTTGACACCCCTAGCTTAGTGCTTATCCACTTTTTCTTTGAGGGCAGAAGTTGGCGTATGTGGAGATTTCCGCTATATTTATCCCCAGAACAATTTTGTTTGCCAGCCTTGCCCTGGTGAGACCAGGAAGAAAAAAAAAATTCTTAATGTTTAGATTTACAGAGTCGGAGGGTCATTCTGAGAACTGGGTACCAATTCCAATTGTTTTCCATCTCCATGATATATGCTCCTCATTCTGTCTCTCAAAAAGAGAAGGAAGACTCTAAACTACTAATTAGTTGAAGATGTTTGGACCCCCTTAGCTGAGCTGAAGTTAGAATACTTTTACCACTAGAGAAGGCAATGGAAGGGATTCTTTGGCAACTAGAATGAGGCATTTTGCTCTCCCTGTTCCAAAGAGCTGAAGCACTTCAGTACCATATTTTCCCCTTGGAGGGGAAGTGAAAATCCTGATTTAAACCGAGTCTATTATGGGAGGAGACATGACCCCATAGGACAGTGTTTCTCAACCTTGTCAACTTGAAGATGTCTAGTCTTCAACTCCCAATTCTGGGAGTTGAAGTCTAGACATCTTCAAGTTGACAAGGTTGAGAAGCACTGCCATAGGAAAAGGGATCCCATCTAAAATATGGGTTGGTATTTAAAATGATCAGATACAATTAATGTTTAGTTGCAAGAATTATTCCAGTACCTTAAGTTTCTCCCATGTTCTTGCTGTTTCTTGAAAGCACACAAACGGGGGTTTTAAAGAGAGGGAAGGAACACAAAGAACATTCAAGAACAAGAGGCTGAAAAGCTCAGTGCTTCTCTTCCCAGATGATCTGAAACTCCAGATGAAACAAAGCCGAATCCTTTTGCTAAGTTCCTTCTTTTCTCCAGAAAGGATATATCAGTGTATATCAGTGTATCCCCTGGACTGTCCCCACCGTTCCAACCTGGTTGGCTTCATGTTAAGGAGGTGGGTTTTTTTCTTGAAAGCACACAAACGGGGGTTTTAAAGAGAGGGAAGGAACACAAAGAACATTCAAGAACAAGAGGCTGAAAAGCTCAGTGCTTCTCTTCCCAGATGATCTGAAACTCCAGATGAAACAAAGCCGAATCCTTTTGCTAAGTTCCTTCTTTTCTCCAGAAAGGATATATCAGTGTATATCAGTGTATCCCCTGGACTGTCCCCACCGTTCCAACCTGGTTGGCTTCATGTTAAGGAGGTGGGTTTTTTTCTAGTTTCCCGCAGAACAAAAAAAAATATTGCCTAAACCAATCTCAGAAGTGCAGTATTCAGGATTTTTATTCTCAGCAGTGGCATTGGAGGTTTATGTTTTATTTCAAACACTCAACTCATAGCTTGAGGAACATGTAACTGTGCTGAGAAAATTCCCTGTAGGAATCTCAAAAAGCCAGAGGCACTAAAAAAAGAATCACTTAATACAGCCTGAGCCACCTGTGGCCACAGCTGAAAACAGAACTTTTCTGACATTCCCATTTATATACAATGTCACCATTTAGTACTATTGGTATTCCTTCTGTTTATTAATCTGTCATTTCTAATCCAGCAATACTTCTTCCACAATAGCAGTTTACAAGGCAAGCTACTGGTATTCCCCACTTCTCAGATGGAAATGCGCCAGGTGGAAGAATAGTTTACCAAAAGGTGTATCTAGGGGTGGGCTTCAAAAATTTCAGCAATGGGTTCCCTGCCCAGTTGCTGGGTAGGTGTAGCCTAGTCGGCCTCCTGCACCATGGCGGCAGCCGGGGGGGGGGGGGGGAATCTTCACCTTCCCAGGCTTCAGAGGCTTTTCTTGAGCCTCTAGGAGGGAAAAACTGCCCTTCTGGAACTTCCAGGATGCCCATTTTCCCCCTCCCCAAGCCTCTGCACGAACCCTGCACTTACCTTGTACCCAAAACAGGCTGCATGGAAACCCCTGGGTGGGGCGGGGTGGGCGGGGCCAGCCAGGGATAGGATCTGGAGGTTCTCTGAACCGGCCATAACGTTCTCCTGAACGCGGGAGAATCCGCACCAGCCCACCTCTGGGTGTATCTCATTTCCTTTCCCACAAAACTGTCATAGAAAGCCTATTTCCTAGTTCACTGAAATATGTAATACTAGCTGTACCCAGCCACGCGTTGCTGTGGCCCAGTCTGGTTAAATGGCCAACCAATCTGTGTGTAGATGTACACCTGCACACATACACACAACCACCGTTTAACCCCCAACCTACCTACCTACTCTATTTCTCCCTATCTATCCCTCTACCTACCTACCTACCTACCAACTTTATTTCCCCCCCTCTCTCTATCCCTCTACCTACCTACCTACCTACCTACCTACCTACCTACCTACCTACCTACCTTACTGTATTTTTCCCTATCTCTCTCTTTATCCCTCTACCTACCTATCTACCTATTGTATTTTTCCCTATCTCTCTCTATCCCTCCACCTACCTACTGTATTTCCCCCTCTATCTCTATCCCTCTACCTTCCTACCTACCTACTGTATTTTTCCCTCTCTCTGTGTCTACCTATCTACCTACCTACTGTATTTCCCTATCGCTCTCTATCCCTCTACCTACCTACCTACTGTATTTTTCCCTATCTCTCTCTTTATCCCTCTACCTACCTACCTACCATGCAGCCTCCTGGGACCAAAAATGGGCCACCTGGGAGTGTGCCATCCCCTATGCATAGTTTTGGGCCTAGTAGGCGTCCATACAGCCTCCTGGGACCAAAAATGGGCCACCTAGGAGTGTGTTATCCCCCATGCCTAGTTTTGGGCCTAGCAGGCCTCCATGCAGTGTGGCAATGTTGGAAGCTTATTCGGTTGCTGAGTAAACGACTGTTGGAAATGTGAGAGGCCTGTGCGTGATGCATCATAAGAAGCAGCCAGATGGAGGAGCTACAGGGAGGTGAAAACCTGAGAAATGTGTACCTTTTACATTTGTGCTGCTTGCACATGACACACGTTTGCAAGCCACACAAAATGTACGTATGATTGCATCGGAAGTCCTTGGGAACATTGTGTGAAAATTTGGTGGCGATCGGTGCAGTACTTTCTGAGATTAGTAGCTTTGCACAAACTATTTTACATTTTTATTTATATAGATGATAGTTAAGAAGGAAGGAGTAGAACTCACTTTGCCATGAGGGAGAAGGCTTCAGAGCAGACAGCTGGACAGGGAACAAGTCTGATTACAATATGGCCGAGTGAGGAAGGGAAGTGGGCCTGAGTCACTTTCTCAAATACAGATGTGAAGGTGTTGACATCAGCCATCTTGCTGCTGGATTCTCCTGCTCCTGTATCTAGGATGTTGCCCCCATGAAGGACAAGAATCAGGACACGTGTTCTACAGTTGCGCAAGTGACTTCCTTCCTGGAGAGGGAAAGAAAAAGAAACCAAATGATTTGAGGAGAAAGCAGCTTTGTTTTGTGTTACATTTACTGCATGAGAAAAAGAGCAAAACTCAGATATTATTATTATACTTTAATGTCATTGCACCTCATACAATGAAATTAAATGCCATCTTCAGTGTACATTATACATAAAAAATAAAACAAAAACACACATCCTTCACATTCTCCAAGGCACCTGGGGGCAGGACAAGAAGCAATGGGTGGAAACTAATCAAGGAGAGAAGCAACTTAGAACTAAGGAGAAATTTCCTGACAGTAAGAACAATTAACCTCTGGAACAGCTTGCCTCCAGAAGTTGTGAATGCCCCAACCCTGGAAGTCTTTAAAAAGATGTTAGACAGCCATTTGTCTGAAATGGTATAAGGTTCCTGCCCACGCAGGGGGTTGGACTAGAAGACCTACAAGGTCCCTTCCAACTCTGCTATTGTATTGTATTCTATACAATTGAATTGAAAACCTCTGATATTGCAATAGAATAGAATAGAATAGAATAGAATAGAATGGAATAGAATAGAATAGAATAGAATAGAATAACAGTGTTGGAAGGGACCTTGTAGGTCTTCTAGTCCAACCCCCTCTGCCTAGGCAGGAAAACCTACACCACTTCAGACAAATGGTTATCCAACATCTTCTTAAAAACTTCCAGCCTTGGAGCATTCACAACTTCTGGAGGCAGGTTGTTCCACTGATTAATTGTCCTAACTGTTAGGAAATTTCTCCTTAGTTCTAAGTTGCTTTTTTAGTGCATTTTGCCATATTAGAAAAAGCTCAAGTCTGCACATTAAAAGATAATTTGAAACCATCATTAATATTGCACTACACAGTAGAATTCGATATAGTTACTGCTATGGGATAGAAGCTGTTTTTCAGCCTATTTGTCCTTGTTTTTATTGTCCTGTACCGCCTGCCAAATGGTAATAGTTAAAAAAAAAAAGGGTACCCAGGATGAGATGGATCTTTAAGAATTTTTGAACTTTCTTAAGGCAGTGGGAGCTATAAAGCTCTTCCAAAGAGGGGAGAGGGCAACCAATGATTTTTGGGGCAATGATGTTAATCCTCTGGAGCGCTGTCCTATCTGTGACTGTGCAATTGGCAAACCATACACCCAAGAGAAAGCAGAGGGTGGAAAATATGACCACTGCAGAGAATAATTCATTATTTTCCAGTGCATTTTGCCATATTAGAAGAAGCTCAAGTCTGCAGGTTAAAAGATAATTTGAAACCATCATTAACATTTTTACTGTGTGCCTCCTATAATCACTTTTTTATGTGATGGATGGCTATATAAGTATGATTGATTGATTGATTGATTGATTGATTGATAAATGAAATGTTTAAAATTAAAAATAGCAAAGCCATGGATGTCTCTCTACTCTGCTTTCTCAGTAACAGAATCAAATCCCAATACAAGGATGAAGGTTATGATTTACAGTAATTAGTTAAATAACAGCCCAGCAAATGTAATTTTGGCGTCAAAGACAGTTTTGACTGCTGAGAATCAAAAGATTCCCTCCCAAAGCATTATAACATCTGAGATTTTGGAGCATGTTTGTAGCAAAATCCTAAGAGTCACTTAAGTGAGATGGGAGGTATAAAAATATGATGATTAAAATACACATTCTAAAAATCTGAGTACTGTATTGCTATAGATCAGTGGTGTCCAACTTTAACAATTTTAAGACCTGTGGACTTCAATTACCAGAAACCCACAGTCAATATTCTGGGAGTTGATGTCCACAGGTCTTAAAGTTGCTAAAGTTGGACACCCCTGTTGTACATGCAGAAGCTGCCTGAAGCGTGATCCAGGTAGTAATTCACCTCAGGGTCCTCATGGATTTCAATGCTGCCCTGTGCAGGATAGCGATGCTTCCTTAGAGAGGCTCTGTACAACTCCCCTGAAAGACAAAAGAAGAGAGATACAGTGGTACCTCGGTTCACGAACGCCTCTATTCACGACCAATTCGGTTTACGAACAGAAATTTTCCTCAAAATGTGCTTCGGTTCACGAACTCTGCTTTGGTTCACAAACAGGAACCGCGGCCATTTTTAATGTATTCCTGGCTGTCACATGGTTGTGACTTCCTGTAGGAAGATCGTAGAGAGAAGAAAATACAGAAAAAAAGCCCCAGCACGTACACTGTGAGTACTTTCAGTGACTTTTTTTAAATTTTTGTTATGCTTTTAGCATATGGAAAACTGTGCCTCGGTTCACGAACAATTCGGTTCGCGACCAGAGTCAGTTCATGAATTAAGTTCGTGAACCGAGGTACCACTGTATTACCTTTTTTTATTTCAATATCCCAATTACTGACAGTTGTAAAATGGATTGCTGCGTTATTGATATGAATCTTCAGCCAAGATCTAAACAGCCATGGTTTTGTAATTCTGACACCTCAGCCAGTGAATTGACTGTACTTCAAGGGCACCTATTTCCAGTCAACAGTAATTATTCTGTCTTGCCCTCAACCGAGTTCTTTAAAAAAATAAAAAAAACTTCAATAACAACTGGAAAATGCTACTGGTTATTGAGTGGAAGATTTTCTTTGGCTGTTCATGAGTGCCTGCATTATGGAACAGTGTTTTATTTATCCATTAAATGTATATCCTGCCTTTTCTCCAGGAGATCAAGGTAATATGCATAGCACTTTCTCACTTAATTTTATCCTCCCGAGCCACGAAGTAGGTTAGAAAGCCAAAAGTCAAGCAATGAAATTAGCTAAATGCAGCCTGAACTTGGACTTCTCTTGCTTTGATAGTATTGCTGTTAACCACCGTTCTTCACCACCGTTCTTCACCATAGATTTATAAATCTATGGTGAGGCCCCATCTGGAGTATTGTGTACAGTTCTGGTCACCATACCTTCAGAAAGATATTATGGAAATGGAAAAGGTGCAGAGGAGGGCAACCAGAATGATTAGGGGGCTGGAACACCTTCCTTACCATCTGAGGCTGCAACGGCTGGGCCTCTTCACTCTAGAAGGACGGCGCCTGAGAGGTGACCTGATTGAAGTCTATAAAATCATGCATGGTGTGGACAAAATAGAAAAGGAAAAACTGTTTTCCCTATCGCACAACACTAAAACTAGGGGGCACTCCATGAAGCTTTTGATAGCTAGACCTCAAACAAATAAGAGGAAGTACTTTTTCACCCAGAGGATCACTGGTCTATGGAACTCCCTGCCAGAAGAAGTGGTGACAGCTGTCAGGCTTGACACCTTTAAGAAAGGATTAGACGAATTCATGGAGAACAAGGGTATCCATAGCTATCATTATGGATGCCTAAGGACAGCCTCCGGGTTGGAGAGATAGGCAGGATATTTCTCAATGCCATTTGCAGGGAATCATAAGCAGGTGAAGACATCTGCTTGGGAAGACCCTGAAGCAAATGGTGAGCCACTGTGTGAGACAGAATGCTGGACCAGATGGGCTGTGGCCTGTTCCAGCAAGGCTATTCTTATGTTCTTATGTTCACAATCATCTGAAAGTTTCAGTTGTCACCAGTTCAATTTATGACCAAAAGTGGCCATAGTGTTGTTTGCTTTAGTATTTCAATACAACAAGTGACCTTACATAGTTCATGTAGATGTTGAATAAAATAGGATAGAAAGTTGTGATCTGTGGCATCTCACAAGGAAAGGACCTAAGAAGCAACCTCTTCTCAATCAAAATTGGTTGAGTCTCAAGGAAATAAGAGAACTATCATAAAAAGTACCCCTACCATAAAATGGTACCCTAACCTCTAGAACTAGTCCCAAAGGATGTTACAGTTAACAGCATATAAAGCTGCTGAGAAATCAAGGAGCGCAAGGATGGATGCACCATCTTCATCTTGACTCTACCACAGGTAATCTACAGTATAACCTTCACCAAGTCTGTCTCCATACTAAATTCCATCCTGAAACTTAGTACAGATAATCTGCTTCCTCCAGAGTTAGCATTAACTGCATACCAAGTGTAGTTTTCTACAACCTTCCTTCAAAAGAGAGAAGTTATTTAAAATCATTGGATTCAAATATGGCCTCTTGAGAAGGTGAAGCACCAGGGGTAGGATCCTACCAATTTAACAACTGGTTTGCTAAGCCGCGCGTTGAGTGCGCGTACATGCTTTATAGAAAACTCACCTTCCGCATTACTACTGGCGAGGAAAACAACTGAGGCGCGGCAGATCAGCTGAGCTTCAGAAAAGGAAATATAAGTGATTATAGCGCAGGGATGGGCAGGTGGGCCCACTTCAAAGTTGGAGTGAACCAGTTCGCTCTCAGCTGATAGTCGGAACTACTGGTTCACCCAAACTGGTCCGAACCGGTAGAATCCCACACCTGGGATGCACTATTCCTTTCTTCAAGGAGGGGATATCACCCCTTCCTCAGAAACGCTGACACCATAGAAAGCATTCGGTCATAGATCACCTCCTTGGCTGTTTTCAAACCTAGGAGGATCCTCAGTTCAATAACTAGGTGGCTAAACTGACAGCACAGAGAACCCTGTCCCTTTTCTCAGGAGTCACTGGTTCAAACGCATCCAAAATTTATTTTTATTTTATTTTATTTATTGTATTTCTATACCGCCCTCTCTCCCTGACGGGACTCAGGGCGGTGCACAGGGATAATAAAAATAATAAATACAATCAAAATAATTAAAAATGAAGTAAATCGAATTTTGTAAACCCGTGCTAAAAGACATAATTAAAACCCAACTAAAATCAGCCATAACAGCTATGCCAGGCCGGCCGCATGAAAGAAGTATGTTTTTAATGCCCGACGAAAGAGGCGAAGGTCCGTGATTGTACGGAGGTCGGGGGGCAGGTCATTCCAGAGGGCGGGGCCTGCCACAGAGAAGGCTCTTCCCGCATTGTCCGGCAGACGGCACCCTAAGGAGGCCCTCCCTGTAGGACCGGACAGGTCGACTGGAGGTGTGTGGTAGGAGGCGGTCCTGCAAGTAACCAGGTCCACATCACAAGACTGGGCTTTAGCTTCCCTGGCCAGATCTGTCCATTGGAGTTTATCTCTTTATTCACCAAGTAGTCATAAGAGCTCTGAAGATGTTTTGCCACTTCTATCCCTCCCTTCTCAGAAGGGACTGGGTCACTCTGAATAGGCCTTTCGGTCTGATCCCCTAGGAATCTCTTGATGATTCAAACAAAAGATTTTTTTTTAAAGCAGAAGATGTCCTTTTTTAGAATCAGTCTACAAATGTGACAAATTGTCCCAGACACAGATGGCAGTGTAATCAAAGAAAGCCATTGAAAGGATTAGTACATGGGCGGGGAGCAGGAGTGCAAAGAAAACAGAAAAATTTCATTACCTGCTGAAATGAAGCTGATTATATGGCAAATTATGTTTTTCTATTTGCAAGAAAAGCTTTAATGAGGAAAAATTATAACTGAGGCTTAGCAGGACTCAAAAGAACTTCTCAGGTGAAGTTTCAGATTTTTTACCAGTTTTCCCTGGTAATCTTATTTATACTGCTATTACTGCAATTCATGCTAATTACATCATTAAGCAAACTATGGGAACAAAGGAGGCAAAAATCAAATCTTGCACAGAAGGTGACATTCAGCGTACATAATGGCTCACTATTCAAACAGCAAGGGGTGGGTGGGTGGGTGTTGATTGGATGTATACTTTAACAATATAGATTTGAAAATTGGACATGTTTTGAAACAAGTTAGAAACAGCAAGATGACAGAAAATCCTACCTACCAAGAACTCTCCCATCTATATTTACCACCAAGAATCTTGTGACATTTTGAAATCTAACCCACATACTATGACCACCACGTTCATGGATCTAGAAAAGTTTATGATGTATCAAATCTGTTACTCCTTAAAATGGCATAAGACTTCTCTCTTATGCCATTTCTCCTACCTCTCCGGAAATTGCTTTGCAATTCTTTGACTTTCCAGATGGTTTCTACAGTATGAAAATTTGAAGTGGGGGAAAAAAGCACCAAAGGTTTTGAAAAGCAAAGCGTAGGGTAGGACAGACTCTTGAGTGGGTATGGGGCACGGTTCCCCTTAGGGGAACATCTGTGGTTGTCTAAAGTCCCTATCCCCATGATAAATATATTTTGGGAAGGGGGTTTGAATAAGGACTGGTGTTATGAACTTCAAATGAAGATTGAGCTATAGAGTTCCCTTAAAATTGCCTTGTTTGAAAAGTATATATTAATACTAACACTGCCCAGTTCTTCATCAAATAGAGGAAAGAAGTCACTCATTTTTGCAAATTGGGAGAATCTGCTTGGTTAATCTAACCTTCATGAATATCATTTTAAAAAAACAGCCATAGACAGCCATTGCCCTATATCCACTTTTGTCCAAGTAGCCAGCTAACAACCCTCAGAGAAACCCATAAGCAGGATATGAGAGCAATAACTTCCTCCAGTGTTCTTTACTAAATATGTCTCTGATACTAGATCATGACTGGCAGCTACTGACAACTCTTTCTGTTATGAATACAAATGACTATCGAGTAGGTGGCTATTACCACATGTTGTGCCGTGAATTACATAGATTGCATACTGTATGAAAAGGTTCCTTTTTTCTTATATCCTTCATTCAGGTTCACTACATACATTCTCTTATTAATACTTACAGGGTTCTGGCCAATCAAGGTGGAGTACTTAGACCAAGGCACAACTACTCTATCAGAGAGTTAAGTTTGTCCAAATATCCAACCACAACCGTTTTTGGCTCAAACATCCGCTCCTTATCTCATTTCTGTCAAAAAAGAGCTAAGCCTTGCCTTTACTTCCTGAAAGAATCTAAACACTTGGCTCATGAGATGAGCAATCTCATGCATACTACAATATGAAACCAATGTGATTACTTCTGGATCCAATGTGATTACTTCTGTTCACTTGTCCTTAGCCTGTCCAAAAGACCAGATGATTAAATTGCAGGGGCATTTAAAAAAGGGGGGATAATATATCCTGAATCAGAAAGTGGAGATACAATTTAATATTAAAATTAGACACTCTGACTTTTAATTTAACTATAGATGACCAAGCATTCCATTACTAACATTACCAGAAAAAAATATCTGATATGGAGAAGAAGCGTAAGATGCCCAGAGTCACTTGGCTATAAAAGTTGCATGAATGAATGAATGAATGAATGAATGAATGAATGAATGAATGAATGAATGATCTAAGCTGCTGAAAGGTAGCATAGCTCCATTATTGGACTGACAAAGCCATAGGCAATAAAATTGTCCAATGGAATTCTGCCTCAATAAAATCCTCAGGTTATTTGGATGAATTTTAATTGAGTAAAAGCAAGGGGATCCATGGAAGAAAAGGTAAACAGCCATTCACTCACTGATTAAATGAAACTAATCTGTGCTACAAAGGAACCAATGATTAAACTAATGCTTAACATGAATAACTGTTCAGATTCTGATGCATTCTCCTATTTTACATTATCTAGAAGGAACAATTTAGCACTGGCTATGAATATTTTCTGAAAAAGAAGATTAAAACTGGAAAGCTCCTACCTACAGTACTATAGATGCCTAATAATAATATTAATAATAATTATTATTATTGTTATTATTATTATTATTATTATTCACAAACTGACTACCTACAACGCCATGACCATGTTGCTAAGATCATTTACTGGATATTGTGCCAGAAGTTTGGATTTGAGTACAGCAAAAATTACTGGGAACATCAGGTTGAGAAAGTTTTAGAGAATGAGAAAGTCAAGATCTTGTGGGACTACAGAATCCAGACTGACAGGCACTTGTCCTACAACACACCTGATATAACAATAATTGAAAAGAAAAAAGTATGGTTCGTTGACATTGCAATACCTGGTGATGCACGAATTGAAAATAAGCAGCAAGAAAAAATCATAAAATACCGGGACTTGCAAATTGAAGTTGAATGACTGTGGAAGAGAAAGTCGTATGTTGTTCCAATTGTGATTGGAGCCCTTGGAGCAATACCTAGGGGACTGCCTCACTATGTGGAGGTTCTAGGTTTGCCGGACTTGAGCATTCTGACTCTACAAAGGGACACCCTGCTTGGAACTGCTTATATCCTCCGACTTTACCTTAACAGTTCCTAGGTCCTTGGTTAAGACTCGAGCTGTTGAGCTACCAACCAGCCCCAAAGGCTGTGAATCTCACCAAAGATTAACCAAATAATAATAATAATAATAATAATAATAATAATAATAATAATAATAATAATAATAATAATAATTATTATTATTATTATTATTATTATTATTATTATTATTATTATTATTATTATTATTATTATTATTATTAGGACATATGTTTTGATCACTAAGGGGATTCTTGTTTGGAACTTTTAGAAAATAAGGCCGTATATATTAGTTCATATTGTTTCCTATTGTTAAACAGATAGACAAATCTTAACAATTATATAAGAACTGTATGACACAAACATAAGATTTATTATATGAATGCATAAAAGATATATATTCCTTCCTATATTCATTTTTAAAATGAATACTTTAAAAAATACAGTATGCATCTGTTTAGGTTTTTGTTTCCAATAAGTGGATGGGAGCGCAACACCAATTGAGACTACTATGTGCAGAGGCCATGGGGCAATGTGTGCTGAATAAACTTTCATGTAGTGTAGTTCAGCTCTGCAGTCCTTAAAGAAAGAAGTGATTTGGAGCAGTGGTGGAATTCAATTTTTTTTACTACCAGTTCGGTGGGCATGGCTTGGTGGTGTGGTGTGGTGTGGCTTGGTGAGCATGATAGGGGAAGGATACTGTAAAATCTCCATTCCCTCCCCACTGCAAAATCCCCATCAGCTAGGATTCAGGAGACAGAGAATAGATGGGGGCAGGGCCAGTCAGAGGTAGTATTTGCTGGTTCTCCGAACTACTCAAAATTTACGCTACTGGTTCCCCAGAATTGGTCAGAATCTGCTGAATACCACCTCTGATGTGAAGCCATGCATGTACTTACTCTATTCCCTTGTTATTTCCTACTTCTCTCATTCTGTGTGGTATTTTCATTATTCTGGTTCAGAAATCTCTAATTAAAGGAACTCTTGACTCACTCTGTTACATAGCAAAAAATAACTTGCAATCTGAAGATACATATTTGAAAAGGTAGTTTTAGTAGGCCCAAGGGATTGAGGCTGAAACATTTCTTCCTCTGTCTGCTTTGAAGCACAAATTACATTTTGAGAGCCGTCCCTCCCGTTATTATAAAATCAGTTATTAGGGAATGCTAGAGTGATAGGATTTGTGTTTAAGAAATTTGAACTGATTTCGTTTCAGATCATATCATATCGCAATTACACAGTGGAATGTTTTCTCGAGAATGCTCAGGAGGCAGGTCCTCTCCATTTTGATTATGTCAAGCAAACATTCAACAAGAAGAGCTTTTAAAGGCATTTGAACACAATTGCTGGAGATCAGAAGAGATTGCTTTTTTCGATACAGGAAGCAGGGTGAACAAAAAAATAGCCTGTTTTCCTTGAGAGATGCATAAGTTTAGACTGTTTTCAACAGATTCTCCTTAAAGCAGGGGTCTCCAACCTTTGCAACTTTAAGTCTGAAGGACTTCAGCTCCCAGACTTCTCCAGCCAGCTTTGCTGGCTGGAGAATTCTGGGAGCTGAAGTCATTCAGACTTAAAGTTGCAAAGGTTGGAGACCCCTACCTTAAAGCACAAATGTCTGTAAGCCACCTTGCATCGCCTCTGGTGAGATGGGTTAGCATACAAGTTTAATAAATATACAAAGCAACTCAGATACCCTTGGCATGGAAGTTACTAATACAAAAAGGATTTGCCAGGACAGCCTCCATGATCAACCATGAGATGGAGAACATTTTAATGCTTCTTTGAAACCTATGTTTGTACGATGTCCTATACTTATCAAATTTGGGGAGAAAGTAATGGATTATATAAATATGATTGTGCAACAAAACTAAAATTTTCAGAGGATGTGTAGTTATGTGTCTTGATAGACAAACCTGACTTGCCTCCATTAAGGACATGTGAAAGGCAAAAATAAGGTGGGTCATTTCAGAAACCTATCAAGTATTTACTGGCCTGATTCATGCAATATAATAAGCAAGATATAATAAAAAAGGTAAAGGTTCCCCTTGCACATATGGGCTAGTCGTTCCCAACTCTAGGGGGAGGTGCTCATCTCGGTTTCAAAGCCAAAGAGCCAGCACTGTCCAAAGATGTCTCCATGGTCATGTGGCTGGCATGACTAAACACCGAAGGTACACGGAATGCTGTTACCTTCCCACCAAAGGTGGTCCCTATTTTTCCACTTGCATTTTTTATATGCTTATGAACTGCTGGGTTGGCAGAAGCTAGGACAAGTAATGGAAGCTCACTCTGTTACGCGGCACTAGGGATTCAAACCGCCAAACTGCCAACCTTTCTGATCGACAAGCTCAGCGTCTTAGCCACTGAGCCACCGCGTCCCATTCAAGATATAATAGCATAGGTTATTTTGTATGAAGACAAACCAATTGTACTTCATGTCATAAATCACAATTAAACAAGCTATACTTTAATGCAATATGCAGGTCCAGCCATTGCATCTGAGACGGATAAAGATCGCTTGCTATCCTTGCTTACATTTGGCATAGGGTAGCAAGAGATAATGGCTGAGAAAACTTATGCTGCCTACTGTAAAAGGCTGCAGAATGGCGGAGTCTGTAAGTAGTTCTGGAAAATGACAGATGTGCTTATCTTTCATCCCTGAAGAATTTGCCAAGATGCCATATTTGATCAGAGCAACTAAATACATTCAGACTCACATGGGAACGAGATATTGGGCCTCGACACCTGAATAATCTCTTTCAGATCTGTTTTTTTTTTAATGCTAACATCTGAGGAAGTGTCATCTCAGTAAAAGGAGAGAAGGAAAAGAGACACTTCCCATTTGCACATTCCCATAAAAAGTTGTCAGTTTTTATGCCATCTGTTGCACTGTTGCTAGCTGTTTATAATAACAAATCTGTTACAGAGAAATAAACTTATGCATGGCTGGTGGCATATGCTTCTTATTAGCAAGTGATCACAAAAGTATTTTAAACTAGAAAAGGATTGAGATCCTAGTAAGTTAAAGTGAAAAAGAAAGAAAATGCCATACAAGGGGGCAATACATTTTAATGTATCAGGGCAGAGTCAAAGTTACCTATTGTTTGTATTGTTTTAGACAATACAATAAACCTTAAATATGGAAATACGTTTTAAAAGCTCCAGGACTCACGTTGTTTTTCATGTAGAACACCAGATGAGCAAAAAGTGGGGTCTTCACCTGTCAAAGACAGTAATAGAGATGTTAGATTTTATTCATAAGTATGTTTTCTATAGACTCATTCAATTGTTACATCACCCACCAGCACCCAACGCCAAGACCGAAATTCATCCATTCAGCTCACATTCAAGATGGACCATTGTGGCTTCCTCTAATTTCATCTATCTGTCCTCCATCTCTACTTCCTTTCAGCATCATCAATATATGGATAATGGCCTTAAAATTATGTTTACTTTGCTGGCATAACTACAATAAGTTTTATAGTGAACCAAGGGCAAGCACAGGAAAACAATTCTTCTCTCCTGATGTTAGAATTCAAGGTGCATTATAGAGCTTGTTGGAATCAGCTATGATATCTGAACTACCAGGAAGAAGAATTGCTTCCCACCATGTCTAATTAAATGTAATTCAGACATAAAACACCAATCCTTGGCTAGTAGATCTTTAAAAAACAAATATACCGAAAATAGGATGATTAATGGTATTAGTCACCTCCCAGTACAGAAGCAGCATATCACTGAACACCAATTTATAAATAATGTGGATTAAGAGTGAGTTATTTACCCAAATTTATTGGGTCTTTTTTAATAGCAAGACTACAAAATTAAACAGAGTGCACACATACAGAAATAAACAAAACAATGAAATACAAAAGACAATAAATTACAAAACAACCCCCAAACCAAACCTGGGGGAAAAAAGGAAGGGGGAGAAATTCCAAATGTACCAATATAAAACATCTGATATATGTAAAGTATATATTAAGCATATAGAAATCATTGCTTATCAAAACATCTCATTGCAATACTATATTGCTATCAAATAGAAATAATAAATGTTACCCATTCTATAGTTATAGTTTATAGTTATAGTTTATTATAACTCGACTATAACTCGATCCCGACTCGACTACTGTAATGCTCTCTACATGGGGCTTCCCTTGAGGTGCACTCGAAAGCTACAGTTAGTGCAGAATGCAGCCGCGCGGGTGATTACAGGAGCTCCTAGATGCTCCCATATAACACCGATCCTGCGCGAGCTGCACTGGCTTCCTGTGGTCTTTCGGGTGCGCTTCAAGGTTTTGACGACCATCTTCAAAGCGCTCCATGGCTCGGGACCTAGTTACATGCGAGACCGTCTCCTGCCCCATACATCCCTCAGATCGATACGCTCCCACAGAGAGGGCCTTCTCAGGGTGCCGTCGGCCGGACAATGCCAGCTGGCGACACCCAGGGGAAGGGCCTTCTCTGTGGCGGGCCCTGCCCTGTGGAACGACCTACCCCCTGAACTTCGTACCATCACTGACCTCCGCCTCTTCCGCCAGTGTTTGAAAACACATTTATTTCACCAAGCCAGCCTTTCATAGCCTTTCATAGCCTCCACTGTGGACTAGTATAGATAGTTTTTAAAAAGGAGGGTTTTAATTGGTTTTAGCGCAGGATTCCATATTTAATAGATTTTTAAATTTTGTATTTTGGTATTTTTGTATTGTTGTATATTGTTTTAACTTTCCTGTGCGCCGCCCTGGGTCCATTCGGAGAAGGGCGGGATATAAATTGAATAAATATAATATAAATATAAATATAATATTAAATTTATATACCGCAACCTTTCCCAAAAGGGACTCGGGGCGGTGCACAGGCAATTTAAAAACATATATAAACATAACAATATACAAAATATTAAACCAGATTAAATTAGTATCCCTGTGCTAAAAAAATTAAATATGTTAAAACAATATCCCTAAAAACCAATTTAAAACAATTTAACTGCAGACTATAGGCTAGGTGGTGTGAGTTAGGCCAGGCCGGCCTGTTGGAAAAAATAAGTTTTAAGGTTCTGGCGGAAGGAGCGGAGGTCCATGGTCGTTCTCAGTTCTATTGTTGTAAAATATAAAATGTGAATCATAGAAGAACATATTGTTTCTTTTTCTAGATTTCCAAAAGCTGTAATTAATATCTGGAATAGTACCACTATTCAAATTTCTACAGCAACCCATCTAATAATAATAATAATAATAATAATAATAATAATAATAATAATAATAATAACAATAACAACAACAACAACAACAATAATAGTAATAGTAATAATAATAATTATTATTATTATCGTTATTGTTGTTGTTGTTGTTGTTGTTGTTGTTATTATTATTATTATTATTATTATTAATTTATAGACCGCTCCCTCTCCCCGAAGGGACTCGGGGCGGTGCACAGGGGAATTAAAATATACAGACACAAATATACATAAATATAAATCAAATCAAAAAATTAAACAATTTATCCCTGCGCTAAAACCCAAAATACTAAAAAACAAACCCCTTAAAAACCCAATTAACAATAAAACAGATGACTAACCCATGACTAATCTAGTCCTTCTGTATCCTGCAAGTGCCAGCCCAATGCATTCAGAGAAGCTCCCAAATATTTACAGGAGGGAAAAATTCTAGTGCTTTTCACTGTTGCATTCCAGAAATTACTACTTAAGATATGCTACCTCTGATTTAGTCATGAAGATTTCTGGGCACTGATGGCACAACCCTCCATGTCTTTGTCAAGACCCCCTTTAAAATAATCAGAACTGGTACTAACTTCCACATATTGGAAGCAAACTCCCCAGCTTAACCATGCATTAATATTGCTACCATACTCTGCTCTGTCATAATATACACATATTGTTGAGTGCACTACTCTACACTTAAATAGAATACTTGTGCTGATAACCCAGGGTTGTCCAGGTTATGGTTATAGTTATAGTTTATTAAATTTATATACCGCACCCTTTCCCAAAAGGGACTCGGGGCGGTGCACAGGCAATTTAAAAACATATATAAACATAACAATATACAAAATATAAAACCAGAGTAAATTAGTATCCCTGTGCTAAGAAATTTAAATATGTTAAAACAATATCCCTAAAAACCAATTTTAAACAATTTAACTGCAGACTATAGGCTAGGTATTTATTTACAGGAGGAAAATGCCCAGACAAATGTAATTTCTAATGTTGGATTTTCCCCTTTACCAGAGGGAGCCCCCTTGTGGAGTACTGTGAAGCCATTATGATGGCAACTCCACTGCGCTGTACAGTAGAAGCCATTTAAGGCACAATAGGCTGTATTATAACAGAACACACACTATTTGTTTCCAGAATATGAGAGAGAGAGGGGGGGGGGGAGAGAGGGAGAGGGAGAGAGCTATTTTTATATGTATAGATTGAATTGCTAGGTGAAATATTTTGGTCCGCTATATTAAAAAGATTCCTTTTTTTTTTCAAATGACAATTAAAAACTGCAGTGCAATTACTGAGTTGCCAACCAGAAGATTCCATGAAAACACAAACATTCAAACTGAAAAGCAGATTGAGCACTAAAGCAAATTAATTTAGTTCAGGGGATTAAAAAGGCTTTCAGTGTAAGAATTTGTGGCAACTACAGCAAGCTAGGGGAGAAAATGGAGGTTTCCAAGAGGGATTAATTTAGTTATCTATGAAAACTACATCAGCATCACAATGCCTTACTGATATGGTCTCACTCCTACCTGTAAATGGCACTAGAGTGGATTGTGCTAAATTTCCAGCTGGTCATATTTTAATCTTCTAGGAAACAATATTTTTAAAATGGGGTATAATGACTTGTAATCCTTTAGACTGACTGAGCAATAACTCAAAGCAGCATAAATGTAAAGACTATTCAATGCAAAGATTATCACTCATTAGTCTTTCAAATTCAGACTAACCAAAATAATCAACCATATTTTCAGTTAAAGTTTACAGACTATGAGACTAGATGTCCTTCATCATTCCCAATATGTAGGAACCAGAACTATATAAAGTTGTAATAAGAAAGTTCCATTCCTAACTAATCATGTTAATACAGTTCAAAAATGTACTAATTTGACTTAAAAAACCTGCTTCCTAACAACTAATTGGTGAACAACCTATGAAATAAGCAACAATTTGTAGCAGAAACTCAGCCAGCTGTTGATGGACAGAATTAAAAGATATAAGGCCCACTTTGGACAACTATTTTCTTAAAAGTCTCCACTGAGAAAACAGTGTCTTTCCCCATCTATATAAATAAAAATGTAAAATAGTTTGTGCAAAGCCACTAATCTCAGAAAGTACTGCACCGATTGACACCAAATTTTCACACAATGTTCCCAAGGACTTCCGATGCAATCATACGTACATTTTGTGTGGCTGGCACACGCATGTCATGTGCAAGCAGCAGTAAAAGGTACGCACTTCTCAGGTTTTCACCTCCCTGTAGCTCCTCCCATCCGGCTGCTTCTTATGATGTGTCACGCACACACCCCTTACATTTCCAACAGTCGTTTCCTCAGCAACCGAATAAGCTTCCAATGTTCCCACACTGCATGGAGGCCTACAAGGCCCAAAACTAGGAATGGGGGGGGTTACACACTCCCAGGTGGCCCATTTTTGGTCCCAGGAGGCTGTATGGACACCTACTAGGCCCAAAACTAGGCATGGGGGGTGACACACTCGCAGGTGGCCCGTTATTGGTCCCAGGAGGCTGTATGGACGCCTACTAGGCCCAAAACTAGGCATGGGGGTGACACACTCCCATGCGGCCCATTTTTGGTCCCAGGAGGCTGTATGGATGCCTACTAGGCCCAAAACTAGGCATGGAGGGTGACACACTCCCAGGTGGCCCATATTTGGTCCCAGGTGGCTGTATGGATGCCTACCAGGCCCAAAACTAGGCATGGAGGGTGACGCACTCCAAGGTGGCCCGTTTTTGGTCCCAGGAGGCTGTATCGATGCCTACTAGATGTATCTGGAATCCATACATACTGCTGTTGTGTATGGTTGCCAAGATAGTCTCTCCAAACCTAGATTTTAATATGCATTATTTGTACCTCTTCAATTCACAATAGTCACTCATCTTAGCCATATAACCAACTGGATTTATTGCTCTGAAAATGCCTTCATGTGAAAGGATTTATATGTATGTTGTCCACTTCCCAATGAAACATGTAGACCTCTCTAGCTGCTTTTCATCTATATTGCGCATAAAAACCCTTCCCACCTTCAGGAGATCAAACTGTACATCTGGATTGGTTTTCAGAATAGATACTAGAAATATGCAGAGCTTTTGATTTGAAAGGCAAGAATGTCTTTTCCCAGGATCTCATGAGAAACTAAACTAATCCCAGGATTCCACAGCAGGAATCATATAACCAGGAAAAAGTATCGTTGTTTTAAGGCATGCCCAGCAAGAGCTACATCTGTGCCTATATATACTCTGAAAGAAATGTTGCCATTAAATCCAAATCTCTGCATAGGTGTACAGTACAGTATTGGACAAATGATACCAATCAATTATCCAACAGAAGATGACAGAATTTCAATTCTTCAGGTGAGGAGAGAAGCAAGGGAGCTGTCCAAGGTCCCTCTTTGTCCAATAAAGAATCTACCTAAAGCACAAGTGTCAAACTCAATTGCATCACATGACATATCACAATCATTTTTGCCTTTGGGGAACTGGGGTGGGCGTAGCCTGCGCATGATGCATCCAGCCCGCGGGGCCACCAGTTTGACCCCCTTGATAAAGCAACAAAAATATTACTGTAGCGCTGAAATGAATATAAAAAAGCAAGAACTTTGCATTTTTGATTATTGGGGAGGAGCAACATGATAAATACAATCCTTACACTCTATGTTGTCTCTGTGCTATTATCCTTGATAGCAATGTAGCGGTCTCTAAATGCCATCTTCTAGGAAACTAGTCATTTCCTTCTGTAATTGGTTGGTCACTGTGAAAACAGACTGGTGGGTTAGGTGGGCCAGAAGTCTGATCAGGCAAAGGCACTGCATATGTGTTGTGTCCCCTGCAGCGGCCAGCATAGCTGGCAGCAGATTCGGACAGTGAAGAGGTTGGGGAGGAACATGGGCCAGTCCTGGAGTCTGGGGAAGGCTCTGATGAGGGCTCTGTGTTGGAGGCAGAGAGGGGGCCAGAGCTGTATGCCAGTTATCAGCTGCTTTCAGAGTCAGAGTCAGTGAGGCAGACAAACAGCTGGAGCCTGTTCCCAGGGTGTGCATGCACAGAGTGGCCAGACGAAGGGAACAGCTAAAGAACAGAGGTTGACTTGGGAGTAAGGCCACAGGTGGACGATGAATGGCTCCTCCCAGAGGAAATAAAAGAGGAGTGAAAGGGGAGTGGAGTTTGCAGGAGACAATTAGTTCGCTTAATTCGTTCGTGACTCTCCGAGACTCCTTGCCATGTTTTGCAGATATCGGCCTGTCAGCTCTCCAAGCCAGATAAGATCTGTGACTATAAATCCTCCCTTGAAAGACTTTACTGGATGTGAATGAGCAGAATTCACAGTAAATTAATAAAAGGGGATTTTCTTGGGACAAGGAGTTTGCTTCATGCTCTTGGGAAGCCTAGGTCAGAACAATATGTTCTTAACTATGCATACAGCTAACATCAAATCAACAATACTGATACTACTCTAATCATAAATACTTTATTACTTTTAATAAAATATTTTTGCCCCTAAACTATGCTACAATCTTTAAAGCTCTAAGTACCTTTATTAATCTTACCCTTCTGCTCTTCCTATTATCTTTCTTTCCAGAATTTGTAGCTAGCAAGCAAGAGTTCTCTACTAAAGGAACTCCATCTTGAAATAATACTTTAAGCCTTAATATCACCTTCATTCCTGGCAACTGCCTGGGCAAGTCGCTGCAGTTTTCATGTCAAGATTTTCACAAGTGGTTTGCCCTTGCCTTCTTCCTATGAATGAGAAAGTGACTGGCTCAAGGTCACCCAGCTGATTTTATGCCCAAGGCAGAACTATAATTCGCCATCTCCTAGTCTTAATCTGGTGCCTGAACACTGCACCAAACTAACTCTTATAGACCCAGAAAACTGGAAAGGAAAATTTATGGGTCACAAGCAGATCAATAAAATTACAGCTGACAATATTTTAACATACTGCCATTCCCTGCGAGGAAGAACCAGTTCTGTCAATTCCAGTTGAACTTTGATAAATCAAATACAACACGAGATTTATGGGACACAATGGTAAAAATCAATTTAAAATATTTTTTTAAAGTCCCATGGAACGTACATTGAAATTACATGACTCCTCAGAGAAATCAGATGTAAAATCTCCTTTCAGAACTGTCTATTCATTTCCCATAGAATGGTTCAGCTCACTGTCAGATTAAATGCATTTTCCTACTCACTATCAAGAGGAGAGATGCTCAGAATGCAGACAGCATCTTTCTCAACTCCCCCTAAATCATTGGCTGTTGATTGACATAAATTAGCAGGGAACACAAGGCAGCCTTTCATATCACTGTCAAGAGCAGCTGTAAAACATGTTCCAGTCCTTCAAAGCCCACCCACTAATTATCTATTTTGCTGTCTTTGAAACACTGTTTGAGTATGTGGCCACTGCATCACTCAGCTGATCAGTGGTGTAGAAAAAAAATTCTATTTGTGCACAGAATATCAACTTTCAAAAAACCCAATTAAATAAACCACCAAGATAAATTAGAAATCATATGATAAACAAAAAGTTCAGAAAAAAATACAGAACCTTTGCACAGACAAAGATAACTTGTTAGGATGAAGATTCATTTAGCTGGAAAACATTGTATTTGAATAAATCTAATTGTGGGTATTTTCATAGCAATTTGGGTTTCTGCGAACTTTGTAACCAAAGCAATTTCCCAAATTTTTAAGCACCAATGAACCACAGAAGCATGCTGTTTAGTTTCCTCATGCTTTACAATAGTGAAGACAGCTGTTTACAAGACATGATTTAATTTGTCATGTTGCTTCGGTTTAGGAAAAAACAAGGGTCCTAAACAAGGATTGGTGTGTGTTTTTCCAAATTTCTATAAAAAAAAGATTCAAAAGGACTAGGACTAGATGACCTACAAGGTCCCTTCCAACTCTGTTAATCTGTTAAATTCTTTTTCTAAAACTCACATTTCTAAATAACTAAAACATCACTTAGAAAAATTGCACACAGCACTTTTAAAGGTTCAGAGGATTTGACTGACAAAACATGCTGTTCCTCTTTTTTATTTAAACTAATGAAAAACATAGAACAAGTACAACTTATTGAGGCAGAGATATGAGCTCTAGACCATAAAAATACTAGTCTTGGGTGATCTTTTGCATCAGCATTATTAGCAAAAGGCACACAATCTGAAGTGGAACAATTAAGGAAGTTGGTTTATATCTTTGTTACTGATTGGCAGCCAACTGTGAAAACCTCTCTGGACTTAGCATGCGTTCCCTTCTCCGACGGGAGAAAATTTCAAAAGTTCAAGTCAGAATATTTTTTTTCTGAACTCCAACTTTCAACTCTAGTCAGTGTGCAAATTATACAAACTTGCCACATATTTGCTCTCTTTTAGTTCTGTACTTACCTTCTCTTCTTAATTCTAGAATCAAGAAAGTGCTTATAGGCATTGGTGGCAAGATTTCCTTTTTTTCTGATTTAATGATATGAACTGAAGACAGACCTTGATCTAGCACCACGAGGGCGAACCTATGGCACGTGTGCCAGAGGTGGCACGCACAGCCCACTCTGTGAGCATGCCCATTGCCAGCTGCTCTTCAGAGTTTCATCATGCGCATGCACTTCAGCCAACTGGCCTGCCGCCCATGTGCTCCGGCCAGGTGGTCTCTTCTGGGTTCTTCTCTGTTTTCTTACTTCATCTTCAAACACACCTCAAGGCTCCTTTGGAGTGAATAGATAAGGCCTCATGCCAGTTCTCTTATCCTTTTAGCGCTCTTTCCTGAGATTGTGTCCTTGAATGCTTATGGATTTTGTATAAATTGTGGACAAATGAGATCCAGCACTGCAACACTGTCTTTTAAATTACTAGATTCCCTTCTGGTTTGAAACCAACAACAACTACCACCGTCTAATTCAAAGTTAGTCATTGCAGCTGCCAGTCATACATTTCTAAGCTTCTTCTTCTGATGGTCATGCTGTTTTTAAGAGTTTCCCCTTTGCTGCCTTCAGCCCTCTTTCTCCTGTGAAAACTATTTTCTATTAAAATTTAAACTAACACCTACTTTCAACTTATCAGCAAAATGAATACAAAACAACTTTGTTTGCACAGATACACTGACAGCCAGTTCATCTGTAAGGACACACTTGGAATACTGCATACAGTTTTGGTCGCCACGATGTAGAAAAGACGTGGAGACTCTGGAAAGAGTGCAGAGAAGAGCAACCAAGATGATTAGGGGACTGGAGGCTAAAGCATATGAAGAACGGTTGCAGGAACTGGGTATGTCTAGTTTAATGAAGAGAAGGACCAGGGGAGACATGATAGCAGTGTTCCGATATCTCAGAGGGTGCCACAAAGAAGAGGGAGTCAAACTATTCTCCAAGGCACCTGGGGGCAGGACAAGAAGCAATGGGTGGAAACTAATCAAGGAGAGAAGCAACTTAGAACTAAGGAGAAATTGCCTGACAGTTAGAACAATTAACCTCTGGAACAGCTTGCCTCCAGAAGTTGTGAATGCCCCAACCCTGGAAGTCTTTAAGAAGATGTTGGATAGCCATTTGTCTGAAATGGTATAAGGTTCCTGCCCACGCAGGGGGTTGGACTAGAAGACCGACAAGGTCCCTTCCAACTCTGCTATTGTATTATTGTATCTCAGTTGATTCATCTGTTTTAGGGTGACATGGAGAAGGAAGCCTCGGATATCCCCAAGACTGTATACAAATTCTCTTTTAAAAAGCAGTGGAAATCTGGGTCCTGATCTATGAGAATCTCATCCCCTCCTATAACTGAACAGTTTAAGCCATTCATTCAGCAACAGCATTCGCTATGATTGTGCACAAGAGAACTGTTCCCACCGGTTTGGCACAATTCGGCCAAACCAGTCGTGATATGCCAACCTCAGTCGTAGAACTGGCAGCGACCCAGATTGGACATGCCTCTGAACCAGTTCCCCAGTCACCACCATTACCATCTTGTTTTTGAGTTCTGCACGTGCACAGAACAATTTCCATTGAACTGTGCATTTGCGTGCAGCATGCATCCAGTGCATGCACGCATGCTGCGAAACACGTGCATGAGCAAACCGGCAGTAACGCCAGCCAGAACCCACCCCTGTTCTGAATGTCTTTTGGAATAAGTGCAAATCACAAGAATGCCCTTATTTCTTTCTGGTGACCTCAGCACTGGGCTAGCTATATATAATACAATTCGAGAAAATGGAAGAGGAATTCTTTCCGTGGGTGTCTTGTCTTGTTTTCCCTTGATATACTAATACGTATTTAATACAAAACAAAACAAAACAAAACAAAAGCAGAGTTGGAAGGGACCTTGGAGGTCTTCTAGTCCAACCGCCTTGCCTAGGCAGGAAACCCTATACTGTTTCAGACAAATGGCTATCCAACATCTTTTTAAAGACTTCCAGTGTTGGGGCATTCACAACTTCTGGAGGCAAGTTGTTCCACTGAGTAATTGTTCTAACTGTCAGGAAATTTCTCCTCAGTTCTAAGTTGCTTCTCTCCTTGATTAGTTTCCACCCATAGCTTCTTGTTCTACCCTCAGCTGCCTTGGAGAATAGTTTGACTCCCTCTTCTTTGTGGCAACCCCTGAGATATTGGAACACTGTTATCATGTCTCCCCTGGTCCTTCTTTTTATTAAACTAGACATACCCAGTTCCTGCAACCGTTCTTCATATGTTTTAGTCTCCAGTCCCCTAATCATCTTGGTTGCTCTTCTCTGCACTCTTTCTAGGGTCTCCACATCTTTTCTACATCGTGGTGACCAAAACTGAATGCAGAATTCCAAGTGTGGCCTTACCAAGGCATTATAAAGTGGTATTAACACTTCACGTGATCTTGATTCTATCCCTCTGTTTATGCAGCCTAGAACTGTGTTTGGGCAGAACTGAACTCTCCATAATTGACTAATCTGTTTCTAAGCCTCATTTAAATCAGAAGTATAAGTCGATCCCGTTCCTTCTCCCAAAGTTTTCTTCAGTCTTAGGATAAGCAGTGCCCATTGCCAATATAATCTAATATATACATGAGTATGAAGTCTCACTGAAAATACATGGAAAGGCATGCCAGAACTAGCCATTTCTTCTCCTGGAGTGCCTATGGACTGGTTCCTTAGAATGGAGGCCTGTTAATAGTTCCATGGAAGAGAGGATAAACCACCGCTGAATTTTTTTTCTCTGTAAGGTTGCCCTATCCTTTTCAGAATGGCATCAATAATATTCCCGCCAAGTCAGATATGCTATCTGATCACAGGCTGTGGGAGAACATTGGTTAGAATGCAGTTAACTCACTGTTCACTGCCAAGAGTTCGATCCTGACCAGCTCAAGGTTGACTCAGCCTTCCATCCTTCCGAAGTGGGTAAAATGAGGACCCAGATTGTTGGGGGCAAATATTTTGACTCTGTAAGCCGCTTAGAGAGGGCTGTAAAAGCACTATGAACCAGTATATAATTCTAAATGCTATTGCTATATATCAGACCCAAATTTTGCCACACTCATAATAAAAACCAGATAGCACTCAATCATTGGGACACGGGTTAAACCAAAATCATACCTTGATTTTCATCCAGCTTTCCAATTGTCTCGATCTGCTCCACCAAGTCATTGGAATTCCACTGACTCATCTCCAGAAGGATGGCATTCTTTCCTTCGGCCACCTCCTCTGCAAAAGGGGGGGGGGGGGGGGAGAGAGAGAACAACCATGTAATTTCAGTGATGGCCTAGAAAGCAGAGGCAGGATTACTTCATTGACAATCAACAGAAAGCCAAATCAGCCTAAGTGGAAAATACCCAGGTTTTCCAGAGGGCTTTGCAAGGACATATTCCCTATATAATCTGCCTGCTTGTAGGAATCAAGGAGGCCTAGAATTTGACTCATCTCTTTTATTTCTAGTACTTGTATTCTATCAGTATATCGAATTCTAGGCAGAGCACGATGATAATACTTAAAGGATAGATATTCCAAGTGAATAGTGAACATTTATATAGGTGCCATTTTTGAATGACACAGCACCATCCTTGCTGATCTCCTGATTCTAAAAGTATCACCCTAGCTCAGGGATGGCTAATCTTTTCAGAACCAAGTGCCCAAAGTGTGCGCATACATGTGCAAATGCACGTGCATGCCTGAACCCCCAAAAGTGCAATGTGCATGTGGTCCCGTACATGTGTCCACCCACATCCCCTATGCATGTTCCCCCCCATACATGGGCACACCCTCTTCATGTCCCCCACACGTGTGTGCACGCCCCCTGCTCCCTGTGCATGCGTGGCAGAGACACTCGCACATGCACAGGGGAGCTGAACTAGGGCAACGTCTCACGTCCCTACAGAGAGGGCGCTATGTGCCACCTGTAGCATGCATGCCATAGGTTCGCCATCTAGCTGTTGCCAGCAATTGCTTCCCACTCACAATATGACCTCACATATTATTCATCATCCCTCCTTTCCTTACCTAGACTTGGCTGTCCCCCACTTCAGTGGGAGAGGCTGAGCTAAGTACATTTGCCATCTAGCTTAACTAATGACTTACTCAGGGGACTGGACTTCAGAGCAGTCTTCAGCAACTAAGACTCATTAGCACTTGTTGTGTGCTTACAGAAGGCAGAGGTAAATTGTCTATCCCTAAAGGTTTTGGATTATTGATGCCATGACTCTAAGCAGTGAAACCATTCATTAAAGCAATTCCAAATGCTTATAAGGAGTTCAGTGGCTACAAAATATAGAGAGAGTTCAATGGCTACTACCGGGAAAATAGGAATTCCCATGTATGCATACTTTAAATGGGAAGGTGTGGAATTTAGGGAAATGGATAGCATGGGCTACATGTCCCACTATCTTCAGCACAAACCCAAGCAAATTGAAAAGATATAATTACTATTTATGGACTCCAGTAAAATGGTAAAGATTTTTCTTTGTCCAGGCGATTCAGGCTCTAGGGGTGGTGCTCATTTCCATTTCTTAGCGGAGGGAGACAGCATTGTCCAAAGACATTTCCGTGGTCATATGTGCAGCATGACTATATACTGAGGTGCACAGAAAGCTGTTATCTTCCCTCCTAAGTGGCAAGTAATGGGAGCTCACCCCATCGCACAACGCTGGAAGCTGTCAGGCTTCCAGGTGTCAAGCTCAGTGTCTTTAACCACTGAGCCATTGCCCCCCCTGTAAAATGGCATGCAGTTACAAACAATTACCTCCTCACTTATTTCTTTGTTTTAGATACTTTACACCCCATCATATTTCCACAAGAAATCAGGTACATTAACCCAGGGGTCTCCAACCTTTGCAACTTTAAGTCTGAAGGACGTCAGCTCCCAGACATCTCCAGCCAGCTTTGCTGGCTGGAGAAGTCTGGGAGCTGACGTCCTTCAGACTTAAAGTTGCAAAGGTTGGAGACTCCTGCATTAACCCATTTAAAACTCATTGGCATAAGCATTATTCTAATAATAAGAGAAATATAATCCTAACTTACAAAAGCATTACTAGCAATAATTTCTAGAAACTAGAGTTGAAAAAGAAAAAATAAATACAACAAATCAGGAGAATATTCATCCAAAGGAAATTTTAAATAGTCATTTTGCAGCCAACTATTTAACACTCCACTGTAATTCATAGTGTCTACATTCACCCAGCATACTGAATCTGCTTACCAAATTAAATCATTTTTCTGGATTTGAAGAATTTATTGCACTGCCAAATAACCAAACAGGCTGCTGGTATCCCAGGTCCACATCCATCTTCTCCCAATGGAGCTAATTAAAGTTACCAGCAATTAAGCACAGGTTGTACAAATGCATACATTTTTAACCTGACTTGGATAAAAGTATCACATGAATGTAGTAGCCTAAGTTGTAAGACAAGAAGAAGAGATCTGGATAATGATGGGAGAAGAGAAGAAGGATCTCCTTTGAGTTGTCTAGAGTAATAATTAATAATAATTTATTAAATTTCTAAACCGCCCCCTCTCCCCGAAGGGACTCGGGGCGGTGTACAGGAAAATTAAGAACATCTAAAAACATCTAAAAACAGTAGACCATACATAATGGAAGCTTTATATGTTAATGCCAACCATTTGAGTTGAGCACAGAAAAAAGTGAAACAAATGTATAGATAACAAAACAGTTGTGAGATAGTTAGGTATATATGTCTAGACAGTATCCTATAATTACTTGCATTTGTGGAAGCTTCTGGAAGCTTGTTCGGACAAGGTCATTTTAATATGCTGTAGTATGATTATAATAAAGTAATTTAGTGGTTGACTAAAAGACCTCCAAGGTCTCTTCCAACTCTATTATTCTATGTTCTACTCTGCAAACAACTAAGGCATAGATGGAGATAAGATCTGGGTTTATTTCTTATTAATAGAGGTCTAACAAAAGCTGAAAAAAACTTTGTTTTTTCCCTTTTTTGCACCCAGGAGAACCAATTTGCATTCCCAAATTGTTAACATAAACTTCCAATATGACTACAGCCTCATCCATGACAGGCTGCATAATTATTCCTGAGTCTAATTACTCATCCATCAAAACTATTTGTTGTTGTTATTTGTTTGGATTAAGCTGCAGTTTATTCTTTCCCATTAAACCTGTCATAGGTGATAAATAGTGGTTGACTGCTTCTACTGCTCCTTGAAATCAGATAGAAGCTTGAACATTTTTGTGGACAAAGATGGAAACTATCCAGAGCAAATCATCTGATCTGCAACTAAATATGGCTCCTTGAAACCCATTTCGAACATGGAACCTGGTTTGTTCCAACTTAGGAAACCTTCATGAGACCTGACAACAAGGCTGCCCTCCTTTAAATCCTCCACAGTGTAAAAGCACAGTGTAGAGAGGAATCTGTAAGGCTCCCTTCTTTTCTTTTAGGATAATCAAGGGAAGAAAAATTCTGAAATGAAGGTATTTATTTACATTGAGTTCCTAAACAAAACCTTTCCATTTATCAAGCACACCGCCCTTCGTTGTGTATAAAATATATCAAACTGAAATCAAATCAAGGGGAGCCATCTGCTGTCAATTCATTCATTCACTGAGGAAACATATTTATAAAATTGCTGTCTTCCATGCTTCAATAATTTAAATTTACTGGGATTGATTCTCCCTTCCAGGCATTTCATCACCATACAAACAGCCCTGAAGATCAGGTCAAGATAGATCTTCTTGAAGTAATCAACTGGGTGCCCTTCAGATAGTTTCAGTTCCTGTAACCTCAGTCTGTATGTCCAATAGACAGCAATTAAAGGGATTGTTGCTCAATATATATATATAGGATACCAACTTGCTCAATCCCCTTTAAACTAGAATCTTCTCTTCTCCCTAGGGTTGAGGAGATCAGTGGTGGGATTCAATTTTTTTTTACCACCGGTTCTGTGGGCATGGCTTGGTGGACATGGCAAGGGAAGGATACTGCAAAATCCCCATTCCCTCCCCACTCCTGGGGGAAGATTACTGCAAAATCCCCATTCCCTCCCCACCCCACTAAACTGCTTGTTCTCCTGTTCAGGGCAACAAAAGAAGATTAGCTGGGAGGCAGCAGGGGCAGGGCCAACCTATTTGCTGGTTCTCCAGAACCCGAATACCACCTCTGAAGTAGATGGTCTTAAAATCCCAATAGTCTCCTGAAAACCTCGTACTTTCTACCATGTTCATGTCTCAGACCTTGGGAGTGCCATATGTTCATTACAACCAATAACCACTGATGGACAAATTTATTGAAAGAGACTTACCATCAGAGTGGATTTGATTTAAATTAAGTCAATTGAAATGACGATTGAAATCATGCTTTAAATTATACTCGATTTAAATCATATGTTTTAAAAAGTAACTGTCATCTCTGTCCCACAGCGGCTCCTTCTCTGACCCGCTGTTGACTCACCGACAGTCCCATAATGGGACGACTGGTGATGTGGCATTGACACAAGGTGAGGGACGTGGCAGGCAGCAGGTGAGTGGATGCCCGCTGCCATGATGGATCTGCAATGACAGGTGCTCTTTAAATGTAAGGACTCATTCTTGCTGGTAGTTAGAATCTTTAATATTACTGTTTGCAAACAAAATGACAGTTTCCTATTCAGCTTGCAGAGCTTGGATTCATTGAATGAGTTTACCAAAAATGTTAATATTGCAGAATATACACCAGGGGTAGGGAACTATGGCTCTTTTATGACTCATGGACTGCAATACCCAGAATTCCTGAGCCAGCCATGCTGGCTCAGGAATTCTGGGTAGTGAAGTCCATGAGTCATAAAAGAACCATAGTTCCCTACCCCTGATATACACCCTTGTGCTACATAACTAAGCTCCATTTCATGCTTTCTATTTTCTTAAATAGAAAATTATCTTTAGATATATTTTTACTCTGAAAACATTTTATTAAAATAAATTTAATAAAAATAAAAATAAATCTGATTTAAATTTTAAACATTTGATTTAAATAAAAAAAATCCATTTTTAAAAAAAATTATCAATTTTTATCCACCCTGCTTATCATGAAAGCAATTATCTGTCTTCCATTGTGCTCCAGTAAAGTCCATAAACTGATCTGCAAATTGTATAAAATTGTGCACTGTATTTTTGCTGTCTTATAAATTTCATACCTTACATTCTTGATATACTCAAAATCTATGCATCTATTGACATTGGTATGGGGGGGAAATACAGCCATATATAACTAGTGTTTGGGCAAGATCAGGTCTTTTTGTAAAGATAATTTAACTCTAGCTTCACTGTCCCCATGAACCACAAGTGCTCAATTCTGCAAATATCCTTTGCTACCAGATAACCTTTTGGAACTGGTACAAAATATGAAACTGTGATAGCTTTGATTTTTAAATGTCAACATTAGGAAATTTATTTTTAAAAGTATATACTTTTTTTAAATAAAAAAAGCAATACAATCTGTATTAAGAACATTTGCAGGCAATATAGTGTATGTCAGTTGTTACCAAGATATGATGAAACCGCAAAACCAATTTAGAAGATGTGCATTCAGTACATACATATCTATTACACTATTCCCTTTTGGGGGGAAAGCAACATTATCCACATAAAAAGGAGTAAAAAGTACTGAGACAAAGACATCATGGATGAGAGAAGAAAAAGAAAAGGAAACATGAGCAAACTAGTTCACATCAACATTCTTCACAACACACCTTTCTATCTTTGCAAATCATCCTATCTCTCACCATGCCCATGTACCACTTCATATGCTGTTCTTAACATTTTTTTCAGAATCAATTTCATCAATTATTTTCTCTACCTTTCCTCTCCTCTAAATCCATTCATTTTTCTTTCATATATTTGCTTTGTAATTTGATCCTCATACAGTCTCTCTTTATCACAACTTACTTCCTCCACTGGTCATTCTCTTTCACATTCAATCCACTTTCATTCTTGGCTCAAAGTTTTTTCTGTTTAATAAATAAAACACTTGCTTTTTACTACATAATCTTTTTAAGTACATTCAATGTACGCATTTTATATATGCATTTTCTGCAGACAAATATCAGTGATATGTTCTACAGGTTTTTTTTTAAACTGCCAGTTTGGAATGCTGCCTAATGCTGCCTAATAATGTAGACACTAAAATAAACTGGATTTTTAAAAAAAACCATGCATGTTTACTCAAATATTGACATTTTCACTTTAAGAGAATCTCCTGCTTGCTCCTGCTTGCTCCTGTGGCAATTTCCTTTAAAGTTCATGTTATAATTTTCAAGAAGTACATTTGTCAGGAGGAAAAAGAAGGCTCCTTATTGTGTCTTCTCTATTGAAGATTTTAATCTAATGCTGTAAGTGTTCTCTGTGTATTTTGTTTCTGCTGTGAGTTGCAGATTTAATGCTCTAGATTCTCATTGATTTAATGCTCCAATAGATAGTATCTATCTATTAGAGCATTACATCATTGAGAATCTAGACCAACCAAGGTTTTACTAATACTGTTTTTTTTAAAGAGTCTTTGAATATGACAATATTGACTTTGGTCCCGTCACTACATACCTGTGGTTGCTATGGAGAATCTGGGTCTCTGTTAAAACGTATGCCTGAGGACACATACCATTCATGCTTTAAATGACAGATCTAGCTGAGCAACCCCAAAAATAGCAACTGCCCATTTTTTTCAGTAGTATCAAAAGAAGAGAACAGTGATCAGAAAATACATCAAGTCACAAAAATATGTTTATTTAAAAAAAGAAAAATAGAAAAGCTTTGGCAAATCATTTTTTCACTCCCACTTCCAAAGAGTAAAAGTGCCAAGATATTTGAAGGTTGAAACTAGATCTGTATTATTATCTGTCATCAAAATTTGCAGCAAATCAATCAGAATCGTTGGACGGGACCTTATAGGTCTTCTAGTCTAGCTCAAGCAAGAGACCTATTCCATTTCAGACAGGTGGCCTTCCAGCCTTTTCTTTAAAACTTCCAGTAATTTGTGACTTTTCTGCAGGAGAAAACCGCTCAGATACAGAGTGAGCTAGCCCCCATTCATGGCCCAGTGGGATGCCACGAGAGAGATCTTGTTTGGGAGGAGTTTGACCCCGTTACTTCCGAGGATATGGACAGGCTACGTGGGCGACTGCGAGCCACCACATGTTTATTGGACCCGTGCCCCTCCTGGCTTGTACTGGCATCCTGGGAGGTGACACGAGGCTGGCTCCAAGAGGTTGTCAACGCATCCTTAAGTGAGGGTTCCTTGCCTGCTTCCCTAAAAGAGGCCATGGTGAGGCCCCTCCTTAAGAAGCCCTCTTTGGACCCAGCTCTTTTAAACAACTATCGTCCAGTCTCCAACCTTCCCTTTTTGGCGAAGGTTGTCGAGAGTGTGGTGGCACAACAGTTTCCCCGTCACCTGGAGGAAATTGAATATCTAGATCCGCGCCAGTCCGGCTTTCGGCCCGGGCATAGCACCGAGACGGCATTGGTCGCGTTGGTAGATGATCTCTGGAGGGCCAGAGATGGGGGATGCTCCTCCATCTGGTCCTATTAGACCTCTCGGCGGCTTTCGATACCATCGACCATGGTATCCTATTGCATCGGCTGGGGGGGTTGGGGGTGGGAGGCACCGTTTTACGGTGGTTCTCCTCCTACCTCTCTGGCCGATCGCAATTTGTGCGGGCAGGAGAGCAGAGGTCGACCCCGAGACCCCTCACATGCGGGGTGCCTCAGGGGTCGGTACTCTCGCCTCTCCTGTTTAATGCATACATGAAGCCGCTGGGTGAGATCATCCGTGGTTTTGGGGTAGAGTACCACCTGTACGCTGATGACACCCAGCTGTACATATCTACCCCAAACCACCCCAACGATGCCGTAGCGGTGATGTGCCAGTGCCTGGAAGCCGTGCGGATCTGGATGGGAAGTAGCGGACTCAAGCTCAACCCGACCAAGACCGAGTGGCTGTGGTTTCCGGCTGCCCGATTCAACCAGCTCTCTCCAACGCTGGCCATAGGGGGCGAACATCTTGCCCCTGTGGATGGGGCGTGCAATTTGGGTGTCCTCCTGGATACCCGGCTGTCTATGGAAGAGCAAGTGACAGCCGTGGCCAGGAGGGCGTTTTACCAGGTTCGCCTGGTTCGCCAATTGCGCCCCCTATTGGATCGGGACGCCCTTCGCACAGTCACTCATGCCCTCGTGACATCCCGACTGGACTATTGTAACTCTCTCTACATGGGGCTTCCCTTGAGGTGCACCCGGAGGCTTCAGTTAGTTCAGAATGCAGCCGCGCGAGCAATTATGGGGACCACTAGGTTCACCCACGTTACACCGCTCTTGCGCGAGCTGCACTGGCTGCCTGTCGTCTTCCGGGTGCGCTTCAAGGTGCTAATTATCATCTTCAAGGCGCTCCATGGCTCAGGACCTAGCTATCTGCGGGATCGGATCCTGCCCCATACATCCTCACGGCCGATTCGCTCCCACAGAGAGGGACTTCTCCGGGTGCCGTCCACTAGCCTTTGTCAGCGGGCGACGCCCAGGGGAAGGGCTCTCTCTGTGGCGGGCCCGGCCCTCTGGAACGACCTTCCCCCCGATATCAGAACGACCACTGACCTCCGCTCCTTCCGTACGAAATTGAAGACCCATTTCTTTCGACTGGCCGGCCTTGAATAGTCTCTCTGTCTATAGATTTCAAATGTATTTTAATGGGTTTTTAATTATTTTTAGCACGGGATAATATTGTTTAATTGTGTTTTAAAGTATGTATTTTTGTATTTATTGTTTATATTGTTTTTTAGTTCCTCCTGTGCACCGCCCCGGGTCCCTGTGGGGAGAGGGAGCGGTTAATAAATTCGAATTTATTATTATTATTATTATTATTATTATTATTATTATTATTATTATTATTATTATTATTATTATTATTAATGAAGCACCCACAACTTCTGAAGCTTTTGCACGGGTTAATTGTCCTCACTGTTGGGAAGTTTCTCCTTAATTCCAGGTTGCTTCTCTCATTGATTAGTTTCCATCCATTGTTTCTTGTCTTGCCTTCTGGTGCTTTGGAAAATAAGTCGACCTCCTCTTCTTTGTGGCAGCCCCTCAAATACTGGAATGCTATCATGAATCCCCTTGGAACGTTATTTGTATTTATTTTTGGATTTATTAAATTTATATACCTCACCTTCTCCCTACTGGTTATTTATGTTGATGGCAACAATATTATTTTATGCACAAAAACGGAAGGATGCATGACTCCTTACAAATGGATGGTTGCAAAAGCTGATGGAATTAGCAGAGATGGCTCAATTGACTTCTTTGACAAAAGTAAAAAACACAAGTGCTTTTGTTGCTACTTGGAAATTTTCCAAGTAAAAAAAGCCTTTGTGCTCGAGGCGGAACAAAAAATGAAAATTTGATTTTGGGTTTTACTGATTGGTTGTTATAGAAATGGCTACTTTATACTATTATGTTGAGGTAGAAAGTTGAGGTTTGATGTTATTTCTTGTGCTACTGCACCAAAGGGAGTTGAAAGTCAATGCCTTTTCTTTCTTTTTCTCTACACTTCTCTCTTCCCTTTTCCTCCCCTACTTTTCCTATGATTCCCTTTTGTATATATTTTTAATATTATAACTAATAAAAAGTGGGGAGGGGGGAATAAAATAAATGCAAGAAATCTTAAAGCAACAAGTTTTTTGGGGGGAGAAATGTCACCTCTAACACTTTTTTTCTCTAGACTGGCCATACCCAATTCCGGCAACGGTTCTTCATATGTTTTTGTCTTCTGGTCTTTAATCATCCTAGTTGCTCTTCTCTGCAAAGTCTCAACATCTTTTTGTAATGTGGTGACCAAAACGGGATACAGTATTCCAAGGTGGTGCGGCGTGGCGCCCCCTATCGAGGGGACGGGCCGCAGAAGGCGGGCGGCTCCGGTGGGAAAAGAAGACAAAGCGCAGGGGTTTTCCTCGAGGTGAGCTCGCCCCGACTAGCTCGGTACGGGCTCTTTTATTAGTTACAAAAGTAAAAAGTTACATTTAGTACAGCTTGATTGGTCACATTCTGTTGCCTAGTAGAATACATTCAGTTGCCTGGTAGAATACATTCAGGCTGGCCTTTGTGTATTGCCATATAAGGAAATGTTGTGTGATTCGTGCTCTGATGATCGGATGATGGTATGACACTAGCCTTTGTCTTAGCCTTTGTCAGGCAGGACCTTTTTGATTGACGTATGCTTCCTAGGTTCCGGGTTCATTCAGTGGCCTAAAGGTGGCCTAAAGCCTGCTGAGATGTCGAAATCTGGAACAATAATCCCAACAGTGTGGTCTTACTAAGGATTTATAAAGCGGTACTAATACTTCACATGATTTTGATTCTATGCCTCTGTTTATGCAACCAAGGATTGTATTAGCTTTTTTGGCTGCTGCCATACCCTACTGGCTCATGATTTTAGTTGATTGTGAGCTTTTCATCTCTGCAATGGTCCATTAAAGCCGGTAGATTCTCTAACGCCAGCCTTAATTAAGGAAAGAACATATCTGCTGTTAAATCTAGAGGACCCCAAATTAATCAGAATGATTAAGTGGACCTCATATTAATTGAACCATGCCATTTACATACAGGAAGTCGGGGAATAAATAGGTTCTAAAGCAGATAAATGAAAGAAAACAATCCATAAAAGTTGTTTTGGCTGCAGATATCCATTATCTTTGGGTACAGTTTGCTGTAATAAAGTCTACAAGGTTCCCAAATGAGTTACAAGTCACAATATTGGAGCAAGCAATTAATCTGGCAATTTCTAAGATCCAGAGACAGATCTGAGGGGGGGAAACACTTATCAAAGTACAACCTTTTTTCCCATGCCATGCCTGCACCTTTAAGATTCATAGTCCAAAAAAGCAAAATGCTACCTCCATTCATACTCCATCTCTCACAAGTCTCACTTATTTATTTATTTATTTATTTATTTATTTATTTATTTATTTATTTATTTATTTATTTATTTATTTATTTATTTTATTTAATTTTTACACCGCTCCTCTCTCCCCGAAGGGACTCAGGGCGGTGCACAGGAAATTAAAAACGGAAATACAAACATGTCAATAAAAACGGACGTATAATAAATAAGACTACAGAATAAAATCTAATTAAATTTAAATGCCCTGTGCTAAAAATTCCCTAAAACATGCCCACACATTAAAACCCTCAAGATAATTTGCTACTCGGTCTATGAAAGTGGTCTCAGGGACTAGGCTAGGCCGGCTAGTTGGAAAAGATGGCGGAAGAGGCGGAGGTCCGTGGTGGTCCGGAGTTTGGGGGGCAGGTTGTTCCAGAGGACTGGGCCCGCCACAGAGAAAGCCCTTCCCCTGGGGGTTGCCAACCGGCATTGCCCGGCGGACGGCACCTGGAGAAGTCCCTCTCTATGGGAGCGAAACTAATGCAAGAGGCAGACCATTTAATTTGATAAATGATATAACCTGGCATTGTCTGTCATCCCAAAGCCTTCCAAAATACTAGGTTTTAAGCAGAAGGATCCTTTACATATATGGCAGAAAATCAAAGTAAAACAATTTGTTAAATGACCAAAAAAGCCCTGTACCAACAAAACAGTGGCATACTTTTTGAATAAATTGAGAAGTTCCAGAGCAGGCTTTGATCTAAGAGCTTATGCCTGCTTTGAAAAGGGCATTTTTGTTTCTCTCTGTCAAGCAAAAACAAAATTGCAGAGAAGGATGGATTGTAATTTTCTCCTCACTTTATTTTTAGCTAACCTAAACTATGGTATGTGAGCCATCCACACAGAGTCCACAGTCTAGTTTTGGCACAACATCAAATCTCAGTCCCTGAGCAAACAGATCAAGGAGGAAAAGCCATAACAAGCAACAAGCAAAAATTTACCCAGCCTCTGTCAAGAAAGGTGTATACAATATGACAAAAAAAATCGGCATTGTCTTGCTCTTCATTGGAGCAACATGTCCAGCGTATTTTAACTTTAAATACAAATATTCACCGATTCCATGCAGATAGACAAACCTCTCCCAAATGAAAAACCCCAATTACTCACTTTCAGATCACCAGTGGCTACAAGCACATTCCTCTCCCCTTCTTAAAAAAAACAAATTAGCCATAAATCACCCTCTGTGGAGAGATTCTCCAAGTATATTACAAATTATTTTCTGGAAAGCCAATTTACAATAATAGTTTTCAATAAAGCCCTAAAAGGAGAATAAAACTATAGGATTTTAGATTTTAAGAAAGCTAAACATAAATGTAAATCTTACACGTACACCATGCTTGTTAAACTCCCTGAAAACTTGACAGCTCAGAATCAATGAAGAAGGATTACAAACCTCGTGCATCGAAAAATTCATCATCAGAGCTTTCCACTGAGTTGATGCCTTCCATGAGCCACTGGGAGCCAAAATGGTGCAATCCAACTGAAAAAGGGGAGAAATGCAATATTAGCAAACAGAGGATTACAAAATGGAGCCCAATCAAACATTCTGCATATTTAAAACCTTCCATCATTCAATCAGCAACTTTAAAATATACCGAATATTAAGCATATGAGTCTACTGAAGTTGGGTGGCTAATAAATTCACATACATACATACATACCAGTGGTGGGATTCAGCCAGTCTGCACCTATTTGGGAGAACCGGTTGCTAACTTTCATAGCAGTTCGGAGAAACACTTGTTGGAAATAGTTTCTTCCCACTTTACAGGGCTAATCCTGTAAGGAAGGAAACATTCTGGTGTTGTTTCTAGCCTAATCGTTACTGCCCTGCTTACAGAAACTGCCTCTCTGGTTAACTCTTATTACATTGTAAGAGCTAAGGCTAAGCGCCCATTGACCTGAGTGATGTTGAGTGGGCCACGCCCACACAGTCACATGAACACTGAGCCACACCTCCCCAGCTGGTCATTAGGGCAGAGAACCCATTGTTAAATTATTTGAATCCCACCATCTCATACATACATACATATTTTTAAAAACTGCTACTGTCAAATCATATTTTCCCTGGCTGTAATAATCTATCATTTAATGCTGTAAAAACATGTTTCTTTCTCCTATGCAATTTTGATGCAGACATAACCAATTAGCCAATGACTAGATATTACAATTTCTTAAGTAACTAAATAATTGTAAGGGCCTTGGCAGTAGTCATGGGATTTTGAGGATCTCTTTGTGACGCATTAAACAATGACTTTTATATTTGGGAACTTCATTGCTATTGTGCCTCTGTAATCAGAAATCCGATGACACTGGAAATAAAGGACATTAAACATCAAGAGGGATTTGGAGGGGACAAGTTAAGAGACACTCTGAATGATCCACCATGGAACAGGGGGAAAGTGGAACTGACCTATTTTATTACCCTACCATTGGGAGCTATAGAAAGGAAAAGCTATTCATTTTGCCTTGCTGGCAGAATCCTTAGGATTTGACCCTATCAGATTGTACTTAATTCAGATGATAGCACTTAAATTGAGGGCAAGTCCAACATGCTTTAACTTTAGCCTTGGGAAATCATCGTACTGGCTGGCACACCTCCATTCTTTAGATAAGGGACTGCCCAGATCAACTTGCAGATTTAGGATGCCACGCTACATTACAGATTTGCTTCTCAGACACATAGCATTCTGAACAAACCTCAAACTCTGACATATTGTTCATTTTATGTCCTGTTTTTCAATCAGTTTTGTCGGCCAAAATAACTCAAGTCATAAAAAAAGATACTGAGCTGGACCTGCCCTGAGGCTGAAAGTCAAAAAAGACAAGGCACATGGGAGATGAGCAATAGTAGGAAAAAAAGAAGAGTCAGATTGACTGTTCGAGGCCAAAATGAAGTGGTAAGCAGCAAGATGGCGTTTATACATAGTTCAGTCTGGGCTGGTTTTAACTTACTGAAACTCTTGCTTAAATAGAAAGTTGTGACAGCTGTTCCTTTGGATAATAGATGGGGCCAGATTTGCTAGGGCAGATGGATGTAGGTGCAGTGTGGCGCTCCAGTTCCAGGGCAACTGGAAGCAGCAAAGTGCAAAACAGATTCTTCCCATCTGGTCTTTTCTTACCATTGTAAACATATAGAGAAAAGCACATATGTATACCTATCCTTTGTGGCCTGATCAGTGTACACTTGAGGATTCATAATTAATGTTGCAAGTTCCTGGGCAAGATTTGTTTGATTTGTACTTATTTTGATCTTGTACTTTATGTTATATGCTTTATTTTAGTTCTGATTCTTCTGATGCCAATAAAACAAAAGACCACTATAATCAAGCCAAAAGTCCTCTTCCCATTATATATTTTCTGGAAAACCTGGATGCAATCCCCCAAGAGCTTTTGATCCATTGATGGTTGGATGAAAATGGTATGTGTGCTACCCTTTCTCTTTCCCATTCCAAGAAATATGCCAAACTAATCTTATTGCATTCTTTGACAAAGTGACAAAATTAGTGGACCAGAGGAATGCCGTCGATATAGTTTACTTGGACTTCAGTAAGGCATTTGATAAAGTAGACCATAACCTACTACTAGATAAAGTAGAAGAATGTGGGTTAGACAGCATCACCACCAGATGATTCGAGTCCCTTTGGGGAGAGGGTGCGGTCTACATATCAAATAAATTGAAATTAAATTGAACTGAATTGTAACTGGCTGACCAACCACACTCAACGTGTAGTCCTCAATGGAACTGCATCTACATGGAGGGAATATGCAGTGGAGAACCACAAGGCTCTGTTTTAGACCTAGTACTCTTCAACATCTTCATCAATGATTTGAATGAGGGAATAAATGGGGAAATCATCAAATTTGCAGATGACAGCAGGAATAGCCAATACTCCAGAAGATAGGCTTAAGATACAGAAGGATCTTGACAAACTTGAACATTGGGCACTACCTAATAAAATGAAATTCAATGGTGAAAAGAGTACGGTTCTACATTTAGGCAAGAAAAGCAAAATGTACAGGTACCATATAGGTGGTACCTTGCTCAATAATAGTAACTGTGAGAGGGATCTTGGAGTCCTGGCAGACCAATATTTAAATATGAGCCGGCAGTGTGCAGCAGCTGCCAAAAAACCAACACAGTTCTAGACTGCATAAACAGAGGGATAGAATCAAGATCACGTGAAGTGTTAATACCAGTTTGTAATGCCTTGCTAATGTCACACTTGGAATACTGCATTCAGTTTTGGTCGCCACGATGTAGAAAAGATGTGGAGACTCTGGAAAGAATGCAGAGAAGAGCAACAAATATGATTAGGGGACTGGAGGCTAAAACATGTGAGGAATGGTTGCAGGAACTGGGTATGTCTAATTTAATGAAAAGAAGGACCAGGGGAGACATGATAGCAGTCTTCCAATATCTCAGGGGTTGCCACAAAGAAGAGGGAGTCAAACTATTCTCCAAAGCACCTGAGGGCAGAACAAGAAGCAATGGGTGGAAACTAATCAAGGAGAGAAGCAATTTAGAACTGAGGAGAAATTTCCTGACAGTTAGAACAATTAATCAGTGAAATTGCCTCCAGAAGTTGTGAATGCCCAAACACTGGAAGTCTTTAAGATGATGTTGGATAGCCATCTGTTTGAAAGGGTATAGGGTTTCCTGCCTAGGCAGGGGGTTGGACTAGAAGACCTCCAAAGTCCCTTTCAACTTTGCTTTTGTGTTGTGTTGTGTGTTGTGTTGTATATTGTATAGTGTGTAGTGTAGTGTGTAGTGTAGTATTGTGTGTAGTATATAGTATTGTTTATAATGTATAGTATTGTGTATAGTGTATAATGTATAGTATTGTATATAGTGTAGTGTATAGTATAGTGTATAGTATAGTGTGGGGGTGGGGGGGTATTGTATTGTATTGTATTGTATTGTATTGTATTGTATTGTATTGTATTGTATTGTATTGTATTGTATTGTATTGTATTGTATTGTATTGTAAATATTCCCTTCTCAATGAAATTCAACAACAGAACACCAGAGACACTCACAGAATGGTACCGTAATACTTCAAAAATAGACTGATGTGAGATGGGGGATGGGACATATGGACGTATGACATATCCTGAACTCTCTCAGTCCAAATGCTTGACCAATGTTTTGCTGATACAAGATCCTCAAAGCGGAAGTTCATGGCCAAATGTATTCTTTCCTCTTCGCTTAGGAATTTTCCTTTTCTGTTTCAAAATTGCATCGATTTGTTAAAGAAATGCTATTTCCTCTTGATGTTGCCTCAAACAGCTAGGCCAGGGTGACCTAATCTTTACCAAGAGCATGTGAATAAGCACAGGAGAATAAAGGGATCTGCCATCTTCTCTCAGTACTGATGTTTTGAGCTGAACTGGGCTCTTAGATCACTCTGAATTGGTCCCTAATTTATCTTCTCAACACTTCACATTTTCCTTTGGTGTCATATCTTTTATAGTTCTCATTTTCATTAGTCTATAATTACAGTGGAGCAACATCTGTAACAAGGAACAATGACATTAAAATGGCAATATATACATCATCATTGCATGAATTATTGGTATGACGAAGTTGGTGTAAGTATTATGCGGTATCATTTATGTCATGCCATTATGTATCATTTTGCTTTCTCCTTCGTTGAGCCCTCAGATGCCCTACTATGGGAGCCTTTCAAACTGATGAGGACAAGCTACATAATTAACAATGAAGTGTATAACAGCGCAGGAGTCACACTCTGGGTGAAGATGACTTCTAAAGAGGTTGTTATATCCTGTTCATGATATTACAGGTCACGGGCTGCTGTTGTAAGTTTATTTTAAATTTGTGTGACTCTTGTGGGCCTCTTCCTCTAATAATTAATTGTAGTTCTGTCAAGATCTTAACTTGATGACAAAACACACGGTCTGTGGGCAGAGGGCTCAATTGCTGAACATCTCTTCTTTCTAAAGATCTTAGTGATGGATGGTTTCTCAGCCAAGATAACCCTTAAAAATAGATTCCAGCCAGAGTGCAGAGTAGCTATTATTTTTTAAATTATATTAAGATGATTATTTCAAAATTTTACTATACTCCCAATTCCCCAAATAAGTGATTCAAACTGGTTTTACATGCTGGTAGGTTAATGTTAATTATCTGCTGTTTCCTTCTGCTTTTCATATCCAAACAATATGTTGGCATATACATGCAATGATTAATCATTCAGCCACATTTTACTATCAACCAAAGCCTCTCTATTTCTCCTGCAGAACCCATTTAATATAAATACAGTAGGCTATGTTTTTATAAATTTAAGATCTCCAATTAAAGCTAATGAATATTGCAGTTATGAAGCCAGTATCTTGATGTCTTTGAACCGGGAAAATGCTAACAGCTTGGCTATGTTAAATAAAATCCACTTAATGCTAAGTGTTCTCAGACAAATAGTCTTTCAAATTAAACTACCAAAAAGTGACAAGTGACAAAAACTTGCTAATTGAGCGTAGGTATTATTAAGATAAATGTTTAGGGCTTGAAGGACATTCTTTTTACATTTCATCTTTACCTTAAGGATGCAATTATGCAGACCTTTATTTTCAAGCTGCAAACAAGACTATACAATATCACTCAGGCAACAGTAGTAAAGGATCAATTTATTTAACAAACACTATTTAAAAACAAATACAATATGGACAGCTGAAACTTACTGGGATTTAACATTTTCTTCCCTGCTCAAATCCTGAGGAAAATCTGCATCTAAAAAAGTTTTTTGTTTAGATTCCACTGGCCCTGATGTGACTCACTCCCAAAGCAAACACCATCTATAGAATAATTATTTCTTCAGGACTTGAGCAAGGAAGGAAAAAAATTTAAATCCTCCTCTAAGCTTACTCAAGTTTCAATAATCATCCACAGCTGGGATTAATTGCAGGTTAGGTTTTACATCTGGTTGTGAAAATGGGCCAATCAGATCCTGTTAATTGGAAACTCCTATTTTGCTACTCTTATCCAAGCTTTCTAAACCCAATGGTTCCATGTAATAAAATTCTCTTCAAAAAATATTTACAGTACTTGAGGACATACAGCTGAATAAATATATGTTGCTGTGCTATTGGTTTTCCAATAACTTTTGTTGTTGTTAGTTGCGAAGTCGAATCCAACCCATTGTGACCCCATGGACAACATTCCTCCAGGCCTTCCTGTCCTCTACCATCCTCTGGAGTCCATTTAAGCTCACGCCTACTGCGTCGGTGACTCCATCCAGCCACCTCATTCTCTGTTGTCCCCTTCTTTTGCCCTCAATCCTTCCCAGCATCAGGCTCTTCTCCAGTGAGTCCTTCCTTCTCCTTAGGTGGCCAAAGTATTTGAGTTTCATCTTCAGGATCTGGCCTTCTAAAAGAGCAGTCAGGGTCCAATAGTAAAACAGTCCAATAGCTTTACTAATCAAATGTTAGGTTATAAGGTTTTCATGGGACATGGTAAAGTTCCATGAATACAGAAGGTGCTATATAAATAATTATTCAAAAGACCTGGTTCACACAAGAACATATTTGTGACAGAAGCACTCATGATGCAAGCAAAGTTTGGTATGTCCAATTCTTCCCTGCAGAAGATCAAAACAGGCAATCTTTGCCCTTGATGCTGAAATGAGAAAGAACTTGGGGGGGGGGGTCATTTGACTTTTTCTGTTTCCTTTTATATAATATATGCATCTGATGAGGTTTCTCAATGTTATTTCCGATTTCATTTGCATTTCCCCTTTTATCTCCTCCTGGGAAGACATGATGGCTTCACAGGGCAAATGTCTCTTGCTGTCATTTTCATGAATGGTATCTACTGTTTATAGGCAAGGAATGGGCCCATCACTATTTTCTCATGGCAACAGCTTGCTTTTGCAAAATATTGCAGCCATTTGGCCAAATGCTGCGTTGTCAAAACTCAACCATGACAAGGATGAACAACAAGCAAACTTGGACCTCTTCAGTCTCGCTGATTTGTAGATAATTTGGCTTCCTAAATAGGGAAGGAGCTGGTAGCAGCAGGATGGCCCCACTATGCAAAGTTTTCTGTATCAGGAAAACTGCCAAAGGGAGAAATGTGCAAATCAAGTTGGCATAAGGCTCATATATTTCCATCTGTCTTAAAGAGAGGCTGCCTGTTGTAGAGACAAAATGCTAACATTTCTAATTATCTTTCTTAATGAGAGCGGCATTGCCATCGATGTGAAGGGTAGGGCTAACTGCGAATGTTATAACACAAAACGAAGACTCTCAGAAGTCCTGAAGCCTTAGAGATGGATTCCTGCGGTGAACTGATCCTTTTTGTTTGTATTCTGGACAGTGGGAAGTATTCTCCTGAGAAGCAGATATGTGTTTCTCTCCCATCTGTTTCCAAAGTTACATAAACATTTTATTATTGTGCATAAATTTCCAATAACAACATTAAATCAACCAAAATGTCTTTGGGTACTTTGCTTTTTTTACTGTGGTTTTTTAGAACCGAAGTTGCATTATTTCCCGTTAATCTAAAAACATAAATATTGCAAACAAAAGAAAACAATACAATATGATATACATAAAGAGTCAAGGGGTCCTCTCTGAGTTTCCTTGTTTTCTTGCAGCTGTTTCATTACCTGAACTAGGTAGCAGCATCAGTTACCTCAGCATCAGAACTACCACTGATGTTGTTACCTAGTTGAAGTAATGACATGAAAGAAAACATGTCTGCAAAAAAAACAAGCAAGCTCAGAAAGCATCAAGGACCCTTCATTTCAACCCTAAGAAGCAACTTAGAACTGAGGAGAAATTTCCTGACAGTTAGAACAATTAGTCAATGGAACAGCTTGCCTCCAGAAGTTGTGAATGCCCCAACACTGGAAGTCTTTAAGAAGATGATGGATAGCCATTCGTCTGAAACGGTATAAGGTTCCTCCCTAGGCAGGGGGTTGGACTAGAAGACCTCCAAAGTCCCTTCCAACTCTGCTATTGTATATTGCAATATTCTCCTTTATTGGTACATAAAAAGACTGATGGTATCATCCAGTGGTGGGTTTCAAATTTTTTAGAACCTACTCTGTAGGTGTGGCCTATTTTGTGGGCATGGCTTGGCAGTCATGTGACAGGGTGGGAGTGGCCACCTTTTAAAATGTGGTGAAACTCATTTAACAACGCTCTTGCTTAGCAACCAAAATTTTGGACTCAATTGTGATAAATTCTTTCTTTCTTTCTTTCTTTCTTTCTTTCTTTCTTTCTTTCTTTCTTTCTTTCTTTCCTTCCTTCCTTCCTTCCTTCCTTCCTTCCCTCCTTTCCTTTCCTTCCCGTTGGGTCACTGGCAGCAGCGGGCCAGATTTACTTCCAGGTATGCTGGTGGAACCCCCTCTCACCGGTTCTCTAAATTTCACCAACCGGCTCTCGCGAGTAGGTGCGAGCCTGCAGAAACCCACCACTGGTATCATCATTCAAAACAGGAGAAACAGGAAATATCATGTGACCAGTGGTGGGTTGCAGACGGTACGCCCTGGTACGGTGCCTGCTGGGACCACTGGGTACCGTTCCGTTAGGGTGCTCCAGAGAGCCCACTCGCTGTCCTTATCTGTATTTGAGCTCTTCGGCGTCTGTGCGACGCTCCACCGGGCAGCTGGAGCATTGCAGAGGCGTTGCATAGCGTCGCAGGAGGTAAGGATGCATGCGCCCGCTGTGCACGTCTGCTGCGCACATTCGTGTGATGGACACCGGGCCCCGTTGCACCATACCGGTTGCACCTGGAACCCACCACTGCACGTGACTAAGAAACCCCCCACTTGGAAGACCTTTGTCTAATCTGGCAGCCATTTTCTAACCACTTTTACTGGGAAAAGAGGAAATAGCAATAAGAAGCACAGCTTATTTGCTAAACACATATATACCAGTGGTGGGTTTCTGCAGGCTCGCACCTACTCGCGAGAGCCGGTTGGTGAAATTTAGAGAACCGGTGAGAGGGGGTTCCACCGGCGTACCTGGAAGTAAATCTGGCCCGCCGCTGCCAGTGACCCAATAGAAAGGAAAGGAAAGGAAAGGAAAGGAAAGGAAAGGAAGGAAGGAAGGAAGGAAGGAAGAAAGAAAGAAAGAAAGAAAGAAAGAAAGAAAGAAAGAAAGAAAGAAAGAAAGAAAGAAAGAAAGAAAGAAAGAAAGAAAGAAAGAAAGAAAGAAAGAAAGAAAGAAAGAAAGAAAGAAAGAAAGAAAGAAAGAAAGAAAGAAAGAAAGAAAGAAAGAAAGAAAGAAAGAAAGAAAGAAAGAAAGAAAAGAATTTATCATCACAATTGAATCCAGAATTTTGGTTGCTAAGCAAGAGCGTTGTTAAATGAGTTTCACCACATTTTAAAAGGTGGCCACTCCCACCCTGTCACAGGACTGCCAAGCCACGCCCACAGAGTAGGTTCTAAAAAAATTTGAAACCCACCACTGATATATACCTAGTAGACATCTCCCAAAGCAAGGCTTAACAAAAAAAGATTTAATCTCTTCCATGTGCCAAAATAGCATAGCGGCCATCTTTGTGGATAGATTGGCAGTAAATCCAAGCATCGAATGCCTCTCCCCCTTTTTTAAAAAAAGAAAGAAAGAAAAGGTGGGGGGAAACAAAACATCTTATTAATTCATAAAAATTAAATCAGCTAAAAAATGGGTTATTGAATGGAAAGCCAGGCTTTGATTTTAATTAAGCCAAACTGGAGGGACACCTGGGAAGAACTGGCAGCCAGAAGGAAAAGCAAGATAAAAACAGCCAAAGGGAATAATGAGTGGGTGGGAAGGCAGAATGGATTGCACACAAAGAAGGGAGGAAAGCCTCTGGCTTTGCATTTTAATATCAGTCCCTCAATTCCACTCTCCCCCAAATGCCAAGTGCCTATGTCCTTGGGGTAAGGAGAAGCTAGGTCCATGTAGAAAGAGTACAGAGAAGAGCAACAAAGATGATTAGGAGACTGGAGCAGCGGTGAAATTCAGCAGGTTCTGAACCAGTAGCAGAAATTTTGAATAGTTTGGAGAACTGGCAAATACCACTTCTAGCTGGCCCCAGAGCGGAGAGGGAATGGAGATTTCGAATATCCTTCCCCTGCCACGTGCACTTCCAAGCCACGTCCACAGAACCAGTATTAAAAAATTGAATTTCACTACTGGACTGGAGGCTAAAACCAGGTTGCAGGAACTGGGTATGTCTAGTTTAATGAAAAGAAGGACCAGGGGTGACATGATAGCAGTCTTCTGATATCTCAAAGGCTACCACAAAGAAGAGGGAGTCAAACTATTCTCCAAAGTACCTGAAGGCAGGACAAGAAGTAATGGGTGAAAACTAATCAAGGAGAGAAGCAACTTAGAACTGAGGAGAAATTTCCTGACAGTTAGAACAATTAATCAATGGAACAACTTGTCTCCAGATGTTGTGAAGATCTTTAAGAAGATGTTGGATATCCATTTGTCTGAAACGGTATAGGGCTTCCTGCCTAAGCAGGGGATTGGACTGGAAGACTTCCAAGGTCCCTTCCAACTCTGTTATTCTATTCTATTCAGTATAGTCAGGAGATATGATGGTGAGAGAACTATCTGTAATCCTACTATCTTTAGTGGTTAAGGTTCTTGGCTAGAAATCAGGAGGCAGTGAATTCCAGCCTTCCTCTCTTAGGTGTCAAAACCACTGGGTGATTTTAGGCTAGTCACACTCTCTCAGCCCTACCCACTCAGAGAATGGCTCTGGTGGGGGAAACAGATTTCATAGATTTGATGTTGTAGGTCTGACATCAAGAGACTGTCTGAGAAAAGTATAAATTGATTTTGCAAGAGGAGATCTCTTGAATTTATAGCAACATTCTCAAAGCCACTAACAATCTCCATCCTCCTTTGGAGCAGTTTTTCTTAAAGTGTGGTCCAAAGAGCCTCTTGGGAGTCCATGAAATCAAAATTAGTTGACAGCCTATGTGGCAAACCAATACATTAGTACATTAAACATTAGTAAATATATATATAAAGTGAGGATGAGTCCTAGGAGAGGGGGGGGGGGAGTTTAAGAAACACAGCTGTAGAGCAAATTAGGAGATCTAAACTAGTGGAGAAACATACCACACTGAAAGAAGGAATGCATATTAATGGCAGGGCTTTAAAGTATAATGAAGCCTGGCATATCCACCCTATATTTAGCCTCAAGTTGCTATACAAGAATAATTAACACTGCTTCAAGATGGAGCAGTCCTATCCCTGCCATAAGTGAAGGGGGAAACCAGGAAAAAAAGAATGAAACAGTACTAAACTCCTTATTCTCCCACCGTTCATAGAGTCAAAACAGCACAAAACGTGCCCCCACCTCACAGAGGAAGCTAAAGCTAAAAAAATTCAACTTCCTCTCCCAAGCTCTATCTCCAGACCTATTAGATAGGGCAGTATTTCTCAACCTTGGCTCTTTGAAGGTTTATGGAGTTCAACTCCCAGAATTCCCCAGACAGCATGAGCATAGCATAGCATAGCACAGCATAGCTGTGACTGTAATATGGCATTTCTCCTTGCTCTACTCCAAGGGCTAGTCAACCTCTTTATACCTACCGCCCACTTTTGTATCTCTGTTAGTAGTAACATTTTCTAACCGCCCACCGGTTCCACAGTAATGGTGATTTATAAAGTAGGGAAGTTAATTAAATTTAAAAAAGGAAAGTGCTTCAGTATCGGACAAAACCCCTACTGGTTTGGTTATGGTTATGGTTTATTAAATTTGTATAGCACCCTTCTGCCTTGCGGGACTCAGGGCGGTGAACAGGCATCAATAAAAAACATATAAGAACATCAATAAATAACATACTTTAAAATAATATTAAATTAAATTAGGGCCAGTTCTAAAATCCAAGTTGAATAAAACCAATTTAAAATAACCAATTAAAAGCTACTAAACCAGGCCGGCCACACGGAATAAGTGCGTTTTCAGAGCCTGACGGAAGAGGCGCAGATCGGTGATTGTACGTAGGTCGGAGGGTAGGTCGTTCCAGAGGGCAGGGGTTGCCACAGAGAAGGCTCTCCCCCTGGGGGTCTCCAGGCGGCATTGTTTGGCCGACGGCACCCTGAGGAGGCCTAATCTGTGGGAGTGAACTGGTCGGTGGGAGGTATTTGGTAGCACTGCCCACCATGAAGGCTGGAACGCCCACTAGTGGGTGGTAGGAACCAGGTTGACTACCACTGCTCTACTCCAGGGGTCTCCAACCTTTGCAACTTTAAGTCTTTGCTTTGCTGGCTGGAGAATTCTGGGTGCTGAAGTCCTTCAGACTTAAAGTTGCAAAGGTTGGAGACTCCTGCTCTACTCTCTTGTTATCATTGGATTTTTAAAAATGTCTAAAATTGCAATAATTTAACTATTCCTCTTCTGCAGCAAAAACAGCCAGTTGTATTTGGGTGGCTGGGAAGTTATTGCATGTTATATTTCTAAGGTGATGTGACATTAAATAGCTGCTTCTGAGACAATAAGTAGATTTTTTTTTCTACACAGCATTGCAGAATTGGTCACGTTTTCTTATATAGAAACAGAAAACTCCAAATGGGGCTTCATTCCCCTTGTCCCCATCACTCTATTTCTCCCCCTAAAGCAGGGTTCTCCAACCTTTGCAACTTTAAGTCTGAAGTCCTTCAGACTTAAAGTTGCAAAGGTTGGAGACCCCTGCCCTAAAGCACATTCTTGTTTTGAAAAGGAAGAGGACACTGTTCTCAAACTTGATTCATCATGCTCTGAAGTGGTGTGGCATATCATTTAACCAGCCTCCCTGTAAAATAGGTGGTTAAAATAAATTAAGGGAACAGAAGCCCATTTTAATTGATTGCGGAGGATGTAGCCTGGAATTATAACAGGCAGAGTATCTCTACTGAAAGAAGCCAGCCTGAGGTGTCATTTATCACTGGGAATTTTGGATTCTAAAAATATCCTGGCCTATTCAAACCCACATGAAGATGGCCATTCACCCCAGCACCAGAGCCACAAGACTGATTCACTCATGGAAGAAAAAGTACAGGTAGTCCTCAACTTACAACCATAATTGAGCCCAAAATTTCTGTTAAGTGAGACATTGGTTGTGAGTTTTGCCCCATTTTACAACCTTTCTTGTCACAGTTGTTAAGTGAATTTCTGCACTGGATAAGTTAGTAAACCGGTTGTTAAGTGAATCTGGTTTCCTCTTTGACTTTGCTTGTGAGAAGGTGATCACATGACATTGGGATGTGGTCACAAATATGAACCCGTTACCAAGCTTCTGAATTTTGATCACATGATAAGGCGGATGCTACCAAAGTCGTAAGTGTGAAAAACAGTCGTAAGTCATACTTTTCAATCCTGTTGTAACTTTGAATGGTCACTAAATGAACTGTTGTAAGTTGAGGAGTACCTGTATCAGCCTCTACTTTGCATGCTTGCTATCGGCTGCCATGTAACAGGGAGGGTGGGGGGCTCATGGTCTTTGCAAGGGGAAAAGTGTGGTGGAGATATCTCAAGAAGGGGGTTTTGTTCTCACCATCTTCTGCTCATGCTGATGGCTCGTGTTTGGGTTTGATCAAGGCCAACCGTCTCTGCATACCAACTGAATGAGGCCACTTGAAGATGTGCCCCACATGACACCTTTGAGAGTTGGAGATTGGACATTGGGTTGGGGTAACTGGGGGGAAGGATTTGGGTAAACGTTTGATATGTACAAGTTCTCGCTTTTTAGCTTCAGGTCTTGCTTCACTTTCACTGTTTTCATTTCATGTCCAGTAAAAGTACCCTTTCTCTAATTAAATGGAGTTGGGGGTTTTCTTCCTTGGATATTGAATGAGGCAAGCCTGACAACCTGTTTCTGTTTCTTAGATTGCAACCACAGAGAGGGACTTCTCCGGGTGCCGTCCACTAGGCAATGCCAGCGGGCGACACCCAGGGGAAGGGCCTTCTCTGTGATGGGTCCGACCCTTTGGAATGACCTTCCCCCTGATATCAGAACGACCACGGACCTCCGCTCCTTCCGCCAGAAACTCAAAACTCACCTGTTCCATCTAGCCGGCTTGGCCTAACTTCATGCTTCTCGCCCCAGTCTGTAATTTTAAATTATTTTATTCGGTTTATGAGTCTAGTTTTAATTTTTATAAATTTGTACAGAAGACTATTTAATTTGATTTTAACTTTGTATGTATTGTTATGGTTTTAGTAGTTTTAATTTTTACCTGTACACCGCCCCGAGTCCCTTCGGGGAGAGGGGGCGGTCTAGAAATCTAATAAAATAAATAAATAAATAAACATCAAGTATTCTCTGATCAAGGTGCCTGAGTAAAATATTCCTTCAACAATATATTCCTTCAACATCTCTGCCAAGTCAAGCAGAGTCCCTCCCTCCCTCCCTCCCTCCCACTAATTCACTCACTCTTTCTCCTCAGTGATAGTCATCCCACTCAGCCCAATTACTGAAAATCAATTATTGCCCTCAGATCCCACAGGGAGATGTCTGTCAAAGAGTTCTCACTTCACAGGCACATTACAGTATCATGCTGCCTCAGTAGATCCGAGTAAAAGCAAAGGAGTTCTTCTCATCCCATTCAGGCAGAAAATAACACTTCTTAAAAATATGGAAAGAATGGGAAAGGACCTTTTCTTTTTACATGCCTGGGTTTAACAGCAGGCATTGGACTGGGGACTAATATATTTGGGTAATTTTACAGAATGTACATTTATTAATCAGGAATAGCTAACTCACCCATGGGTTGTAAGTAATAGCCCACTATGTGAACTTTCTGTTCCTTAAAGAACCTCTGGCAAACTCACTTATTTTCAGCAATGCTATTTTCACATGTTCCTACTTTTAAGGATACTAAATGACAAGGTTCATGTGATATGCTTAATCAATCATCTTTGGTGGGTTGCACAATGCAGTAAAATATACTTTAATTAAATGGGCTCAATTTGCATTACATGCCACACCACACAAACATAACCAAATTTAACATTTAAAGGAGTTTGGCATTTTTGTATTAATGTGTGTGAATACATTTTATGTACTTCCCCCAACTACCGTATTTTTTGAACTATAAGACACACCGGAGTATAAGACCGCACCAAGATTTTGAAGATCTTCCCAGCCACCAGGAGCACTCGGCAGGCCTCCCAAACCCTCTGCACGTCCGTTTTTGCGAAAAATGAGATGCACGGGGGCAGGGTTTTGGGAGGACAAACATTCTGTATTCAGTGTTGTTAGGCAGGGGTCCCCAACCTTTGCAACTTTAAGTCTGAAGGACTTTAGCTCCCAGACTTCTCTAGCCAGCAAAGCTGGCTGGAGAATTCTGGGAGCTGAAGTCCTTCAGACTTAAAGTTGCAAAGGTTGAAGACCCCTGTTGTTAGGAGTAGACTCCAAGAGTTGAGTAGGCAATATATAATACCATGATGACAAATGGCTTTAAGGATGTTGGAATGCTGGAATGCAATTAGGAAGTGCAATTATCTCCAAATATAAGAGGAAGCCAGCAGAACGCATGTTCTCTCTGCCGGATTTGCTGATCTCTCTGCTAACTGCTCCCTCTGTTTGAAGATCTATCTATTGATAACTGATTGCTTGTTGTGACTGACTGTGTTCGAAGAAGGAAGAAGGAAGATTGTGGTTTACTGACTGTAAGCAAACTGCTATTTGTTAAGGACTTAGTTTGACTCACTTTACTATCACTGCTAGTTAAGCAGTAGTTTAGTTTTACACCAGTAAAGCTAATTGTTTTTACTAACAGTGTCTGGTTTGCTATTTATGTGTTGTGAGAAAACTAGCAACGTTTTCTCTAGCTGTACATTCCGCTGCACAACTTTCTGTCTCCCAACGGAGATATCCCCTAACAAGGGTATAAGATGCACCCAGATTTTCACCCTCTTTTTTGGGGGGAGGGGGAAAGGTGTGTCTTATACTCCGAAAAATACGATAAATAAGACTCTCTTTATCATTATAATAATAATAATAATATAATGTTGAATTTATTGACCGCTCCCTCTCCCCACAGGGACTCGGGGCGGTGCACAGGGAAAATAAAAGCAATAAATATACGAAATACATACAAATTTAAAACAGATTAAACTTATTCCTGTGCTAAAATCCCTTAACTAAAAATCCCCACTAAATATATATATACATTTAAAAACCCATAGAGAGAGAGACTACCCTAGGCCGGCCAGGCGGAAAAGATGAGTCTTCAATTTCAGGCGGAAGGAGCGGAGGTCCGTGGTCGTTCTAATATCGGGGGGAAGGTCGTTCCAGAGGGCCGGGCCCGCCACAGAGAGAGCCCTTCCCCTTAGCAAGGAATGTTGCATATTGAGAGAGCCCTTCCCCTTAGCAAGGAATGTTGTATATTGCATGGATAAAATTAAAACTAGTTTCCTAACTAGTTCTTGGGATCTTGGGAGCCTCACGGCATTCCCATGTAACACCTCTCCTGCGCGAGTTGCACTGGCTACCTGTAGCTTTCCAGATGCGCTTCAAGGTGCTGGTAACCATCTTTAAAACGCTCCATGGCACGGAGCCTAGTTATTTGCGGGACCGCCTCCTACCACACACATCCCTTCGGCCGATCCGCTCCCACAGGGAGGGACTTCTCCGGGTGCCATCTGCCGGGCAGTGCCGGTTGGCGGCCCCCAGAGGAAGGGCCTTCTCTGTGGCAGACCCAGCCCTCTGGAACAACCTACCCCCCGAACTTCGGACCACCACGGACCTCCGCCTCTTCCGCCAACTTCTTAAGACCCATTTCTTTCACCTAGCCGGCCTAGCCTAGACCCCGAGATCATTCCTACAGACTGAGTTTTAAATTATTTTTAATCTTTGGTAATTTTATTATTTTAGTTGTATTTTTAGCACAGGCTATTTTCAATTTAATTATATTTTAATATTTGTAGTTGTATTTATTCATATATTTGTATGTCTGCATTTTAACTTTCCTGTGCACCGCCCTGAGTCCCTTCTGGGAGATAGATGCGGTATAAAAATCAAATAAAATCTAAATCTAAAATCTAAATCTAATATACATACATGTTCTTTTTCTTATCAAGAAATCTTGATTGATCAAAAACACAGTGGATTGTGGCATTCATATCTACAGGCCTATCTGGTAAGTTATGTTTTCTCTTTTCTCAATATTTCTTTTACTTGTTCCTTTTCTATGATTATTATTCCATTTTTGACATATTATTAACTTGAAAAAAAAATAGTGTAATCAGGTATGTAGGGATATATACAAGGCAGGGACACAGTGGCTCAATGGCTAAGACACTTTGCTTGTCGATCAGAAGGTCGGCAGTTCGGTGGTTCAAATCCCTAGCGCCGCGTAACTGGGTGAGCCCCCATTACTTGTCGTAGCTTCTGCCAACCTAGCAGTTCAAAAACACGTTAAAAAGCAAGTAGAAAAATAGGGACAACTTTGGTATGAAGGTAACAGCGGTTCATGTGCTTTCAACGTTTAGTCATGCTGGCCACATGACCACAGAGACATCTTTGGACAGCGCTGGCTCTTCGGCTTAGAAACGGAGATAAGCACCGCCCCCTAGGGCTGGAAACAACTAGCACGCATGTGCGGGGGAACCTTTACCTTATAGATAAATGTATAACATATTCAACTGCCCAATGGATAAAATAAATCCTGTTGTCTGAAAAAAGGCCCAGGAGTTAAATAATTATCTCCACTGTTCTCAGGACTGAAATATTCGTCCTTCCCCTCACAGACACCACACCCCTGCTAACATTCTCTATGGTCTGATAAAGAAAAACAACAAATTATAGCTACCAACCTGACACTTTGTAGAAGCAAAGGTTAGATTTTGAAGAAGCAGAATGTCAAGTGTAGTGATGCTTCTGAACTTTAGTGTTAGAGAAGACTCCTGAGACTGTCATAGATGGTCCTTAAGCAAATCAACCCAGAGCTCCCACCCAAATGATCTCAAGAGTTTGCACAAATGATCAGCTCATATTATCATAATTTGGGAATACTTTTTTCTCTTGGAAAATCTATAATGCTGGGAAAGATGGAAGGAAAAAGAAGAAAAAGACACCAGTAGCACTTGTAAACTGAATGGATTAAATTACAGTCGTGACAGATATACCAATGGAAAAGGACCAGATTGGAAACAAATCCATCTATGTAGTCATAGAGTCATAGAGTTAAGACTAACTTGATGGCACATAATTAATCACCACCAAAGAAATTGTCCAAGAACTGTAGATTGATTGTGTTTTGCTTCACTTTCATTGAAATTATATAGGTTTGTTGCATTTTTGCTAGTCTACATTCAGTTCTGAAGATACTACTGATCTGGAATAAGACATTCATGGGTCATCAGTCCACATTTTACTAAAGATTAGAAAAAGTTTTGTAGCTGAATCCTAGGTTTTTAAGGCTAAATAATGCTGTTCTGTGGCCCCAATGACCTCCAGCAAGTCCTCCCCAAATTTAGAGGCAATATGTGCTACCTCTATAGTTCATAGTTTGTTTAACCATGGTTTATTTTGAGAACCTAGCCAAAGATGGAAACATGGTACCATGTCAGTGAATCACAGAATAAAAGACACTATTCTGGAAACTGTCTAGAGTAGGGGTGTCAAACCATGGCCCTCAGGGTGCTTAGATCTGGCCCGCAGAGCTGCCCTGGAAACAGTGAAGGACCAACCCACAGTGCCTCAGGCAGTCCTCCCAAACTCCATTTTCACTGGCAGAGGGTTGCAGGAGGCCATTGCAGCTGAAAACACAGCTAGGGTGCCTGTTTTTGCTGGCAGAGCACTTGGGCCCCTACAGATACCCTTGACATGAGTAATATCATGCTGGTCATGGCCCCCTGGCCATGCCCATCATCACCATGAGGTGAAACACAACTCTGATGCGGCCCTCAATGAGATCGAGTTTGATACCCCTGGTCTAGAGCAGGGGTCTCCAACCTTTGCAACTTTAGGTCTGAAGGACTTCAGCTCCCAGCTCCTGTTCCAAATTGATTTCATGAAAGGGGGTACATGGGCAGATGTCCACTAAACCTTTCAATTAATTTCAACATTTAAGCTAAAGCAAGTGTCTCCAACCTTTGCAACTTTAAGTCTGAAGGACTTCAGCTCCCAGACTTCTCCAGCCAGCTTTGCTGGCTGGAGAATTCTGGGAGCTGAAGTCCTTCAGACTTAAAGTTGCAAAGGTTGGAGACCCCTGCTCTAGAGTGTTGACTATTAGCAACAAATTTCTTCAAAGAGCACTATAAAATTTAAGCAATATGGCCAGAGAACTGGGCCTACCTCTGACTTTCAAACAAGACCACCATTTTTTCCCTCCACAGAAGGTACTCTAAAAGCACCTTTTAACTCCACTTTAGTTCCAGGGAAATAGTTTCCTAGCCTACCAGTTGCTAGGCTACCACAACAGTCTCCTTTGCCTGCAACTAACCACAAGCCAGAGCTAAAGAGAATGAACGCTGAGGACAATTAATGGTCTGCAAGAACATCACTCAAAGCTTTGGCACCCTGAACTGTGTGATGGAAAATGTATCTGCAAAAATTCATATTCATATTCTCTGTCTCCTCACTCCCTTCCCCCCCCCCTCTCAAACACACAAAACATCTCATGTAAGGCATTCCAGCTGCAGAATCCAGCTGTACACACGCATACACTATCTCTTACACATTCACACACACTTACAAAGAGACAGAACCCATTAGAAGCTTTCTTGAGGATCACATCACTGTTTGGTGAAATGAAACCTTTTATCAGGCACTCAGAGTTGTTTTCTCCTTCAATGAGCATTCATGTCATGGAAATCTTAGATGCACTTGCTCTTCCCTTCCAGAGCGAGAGAAAAATAAAGAGGGCATTTTTTTTTCTAATATTGCATCTTTTCCCCTGGTTAGCATCAAAAAAACACCTTCCTATTAGTTTTCACTCAAATTCAAAGTTCAGTTTTTATAGGGTAAAGTTTTTTTTAGCAGCCATGGGTATCGGGTGTGTGTGAGGAGTCAGGAGGTGGAAGAGAAAGTTTTTCGTATTAAATTATATCAGTAGTCTGCTCTTTTCTAGCTAGACAATACACAAAGCTACTGCATATGAAGCGGGCAGGAATGCCTCTTGATGAGCTGCCTCCTGGTGCATTGGATATGCTATACAAGTGATATTACATAGGACCGACCATTTCAGTTGTTGCAAGGATGCTTTATTTCTTGAATAAATGTTTTGAATAATTATGAAAGAATACAGTATTGATAGAATAAATGTAATACAGTATTACTTACTCAGGGATGAGCATTCATGATATCAAGTTGTGTTCTATGTCTTCAAAATATGTATAGTATAATAATTTATGTAAGTAGAGCCATTTCTCTTCGTTGAGAAATCTGTGTTTGTTTTCCAGCTGTATTGTAAGGTGTTGGCACTACTTAGTAACCCAAGGTCAGCAAAAGAGGTAATCTTCCTTTCAGAAATCTATTCATGAGTCATATGATTTCAAACTTTGGAATGCAATCTTTAATAGCACAGCCCTCTCTGCATTCAAGAAGAGCATCACAACTTTTCATTCTAGTTTTTGAAGTTGATTGAATATGATGGTATTGGATAATATTCTTCTAGGCAAGATCAGTTATTTCTCAACTAGTCTCTCTCATAAAGAATTCAAGTACATGGTCAATATATTAGTCCCTCTTCCTCAACACTGTCAGGAATAATTGCTTGTGTACATACAATTCATGTAACCAGATTAGCTAAAGATTAATGACTCTGTTTGCACATATTTAGCATCCACCCTGGCTAGATATTTTTATGGTTTGGAGTATTGTTGAAATCTCAAAAAAAAGGAAATATAGTAACCAAATTAAACCTTGCAAACGCAGCCATTGAGGTTAAAAAAGATGAAAAAATAGAGATGACCAACTGATTTTTGCCACAATCTCTCAACCTAGGGAAGGGTGTGCATATAAAAGCAATTAGATGAACGCCTGTGCACAGAGATAATATTAAAGTGGGGAAAACATGCATTCAACTCTTATTATAGTATATAATATATCCTTACATCTCTCCATTTAGAGACTCTCATATCCATCCATTCATTTTCTCTGTGTGTGTGTCATATACATTCATCTATATTTTCCCCATCCATCCTGCCTTGTACAGACACTCAGACAGGGGTGAAATCCAGCAGGTTCTGACAGGTTCTGGAGAACTGGTAGTGGAAATTTTGAGTAGTTCAGAGAACCGGCAAATACCACGTCTGGCTGGCCCCAGAGTAAAAGATATTGCAAAATTTCACCGGTTCAAGGCTGACCCAGACATCCATCCTTCCGAGGTCAGTAAAAGGAGGACCCAGATTGTTGGGAGCCATATGCTGATTCTGTAAACTGCTTAGAGAGGGTTGTAAAGCACTGTGAAGCAGTGTCTAAATGCTATTGCTAAGTGCTATTAGGCCATAGACCTATATAGTTCACAATATTACGTCACATGACCAACAATCTTCTTTAGTCAGTTCAGTGGTGGGTTCCAGAGCCCGTTGCAACGGGGCCAGGCATCCACCACATGCATGCGCGCGGCACGCAGCCTGGGCGCGCATGCATACTTACCACCCACGACGCTCCAGCTGCTTGGTGGAGCGTCGCGCAGGTGCCATACACCCCAAGAGTGTGTGCGGAAGCCCCGATCAGCTCAAATACAGGTAAGGATGGCTGGCGGGCAGGTGGGCCCTCTGAAGCACCGTACCAGAATGGCACCTGGTGCTCCCAGCAGACACCGGTACGTGCATACCAGGGCGTACTAGTCGTATCCTACCACTGAGACAGATGGTTACGGTATGCTGGTTGTGATGCTGAAGGTAAAAACAGTAATCAGTAATACTGGAAATTTATTCATTTACTTATATGATTTATGGAGCTGCTCCTCTCATAGCAGTGACACATGAGATGGGCAAAGACTGAAACCACCACAGCCCCCATTTATATCCTGACTCTCCATGAACGTAAGGAATTTCTTATAATAACTTGCCATTGCCACAAAGGTTGACCATGAATTTAACGCTGCCTTGCATGAACAAGAATTTCTTGCAGTCAATCTTCCGCCAGGCTCTTAAAACATATCTCTTTCACGAGGCCGGCCTGGCATAGCTCTAAATTTTACTCTTATGTTAGAAATCTTATGTTAGTTTTAAATTTTGGGGATTTTAATTCCGGTTTTCGCGCAGGTTCTTTATTAATAAGGTTTTTTTTAAATTTGTTATATGGTTTTGGATGTATTTTTAATATGCCTATGCGCCGCCCTGGGTCCGTCTGGAGAAGGGCGGGGTATAAATTTAATAAAATCAAAAATCAAAAAAAGAAATGGGTTTTAATTGGCAATTTTAGCATGGGTGCAATTTAATTTAATTTATTTTTAATATCCTGTATTTATTGTTTTTTACATTTTATTCCTTTCCTGTGCGCCGCCCTGAGTCCAATCCAGAGATAGGTGTGGGATATACATTTGATAAATAATAATAATAATAAGGCAGTCTGGTAGAACCAAAGGTTTTTCCGAGTCATGAGCTACAGCTTACTACATCAAGTCTTGTATCTCCCTTTGTTAAGATTTAATGGGTGGTCTTGAGTTCTAACTTTATGAGAGAAGAAAAGAAACACCTCTCTTTCCTCCAACGCCACCCATCTATACTGTGGATAATGTTATATTCTTCCCTTGTTTTCCTGGCTCTCCAGTTCTTCTCCAATGTCCTCACTTCTGATGCTGTCTATTTCCATTTTGTATCCTTTGTATCCATCTTCTGTATCTGTACTTCAGGGGTGGGTTCCTGCCAGTTCTAACCTCTTCTATTGAAGAGGTTCCACAAAGCTACAGTGCCGTTTAGAACCGGTTCCAGCTCCCTCCCCCCCGCTCGTCCACACATCATCAAGATGAAGAGAGAGAGGAGGAATTCTGGGAGTTGAAGTCCACAAGTCTTAAAGCTGTCAGGTTTGAACACCCCTGGGGTTTTTTTCTAAAGGGTTAGGGGTGCATGGGTTAGGGGTGCCAGGGGAAGGGCCTTCTCTGTGGTGGGTCCAGCCCTCTGGAACGACCTGCCCCCCGAACCTTCGTACTATCACGGACCTTCACCTCTTTCATCGAGCATTAAAGACCTACTTTTTTCATGCGGTCGGCCTGGCATAGTTTGTTTTTACTATTGCTTGTTTTTACCATTGTTTTAATAGGGTTTCTTAATATTTTAGCACGGGTTAAATTTGTTTAATTTAGTTTTAAATTTATTTATTGATTGTATTATAGGTATTTTATCTTTTTTATCTTTTATTATCCCTGTGCACCGCCCGGAGTCCCAACGGGAGAGAGGGCGGTATACGAATTAAATTAATAAATAATAATAAATTGTGACTTGACAGCTTTAAGACTTGCATGCTTCAAATGCCAGAGTTTCTGAGCCAACATTTTGGTTGCTAAGCAAGAGCATTGTTAAGTGAGTTTCACCACATTTTACAAGTTGGCCACACCCATCCAGTCACATGACTGCCAAGCCACTCCCACTCGGCTACATGGCTGGCAAGCCACTCCCACCCAGTCACATGGCCAGCAAGCCACTTCCACCTGGTGACATGGTTGGCAAGTCACTCCCACAAAGCAGGCCACACCTACAGAAGAGGTTCTAAAAATTTTGAAACCCACCACTGCTGTACTTGTTTACTCTTGGCAAATCTCAGCACAGTTTTCCAAAACCCTTTGCTCATACTTGCCTTACGTTTCTTCAGCCACAACGTACCATAGGTAGATAACAGCTTTTAGGCTGAATTTAAAAAGTTACTAAATATGGATGTGCAATTTATTTTATACTCTCTGTAACTTAATTTTCACCCTCCTTCATCCAGGCCTCCCAACAGTTTAACTGATTTGTTGCAGAGGTGGGTTTCTGCCAGTTCGCCCTGGATCGGACAAACTGGTAGTAGTGGTGGCGGCGAGAGGCTCCGCCCACCTGCCCGGATGCTTCTGTGCTTGCAGTAAAATAAATTGAAACCCACCACGGATTTGTTGACATGACTTTATGAGTTTAAAGTTTGATGGTTCTTGGTTTTTAGCCCTGTTTCCCACTTCCTTTCTCCCCTACTTCCTGTCTATCTTCCCATCGCTCTTCACATATATTCCCTGCTGTGGCCTACAGGTGGATCTCTCGCCTCCCAATCAGGAGGTTGTGAGTTCAATCCTAGGTAGAGGCAGATGAAGATCTCCTGCTTGAGCAGGGGGTTGGACTAGATGACCTGCAAGGTCCCTTCCAACTCTTGTTAATCTGTTAACATGGCCAGCCTCAATCTAGGATTCCAGCCCAGGATACAATCCTTGCTCTGCTTCTGACCTCCTTGTTCAGATCCAGCCCTTTTCTCTGTTCTACCAGGATCCTGGGAAGCAACAACAACAAAAAGTACATGGAGAGATCGTTTCCGGTTCCCGAAGGTAACAGACGTGCCTTGTGCGCTGTCTGCCACTTGTACCGGTGGGCTCCTTCGGGAGCACAAAAGACCTCGTTGGGGTCTTTTGCCGGAGGGACGGCTGGCTGGGATGCTCCCAGCCTCGACCTAGGAGCTGGCGAGCAAAAAGTGGGGGGGATTCTGCCTCTTTGTCGGATGGAGCTCGGAAGCAGAAAATACAATGAGAAGAGCATCTGAACGGCCGGAGGCGAGGGACGCTCCCAAATCACCTGGATTATTGAGGAAGGATGGCAATAAGTCATTGTAAGTTCCAGTTCAATCTATTTTAAATGAAGATTGGAGGGGGGAACTTTTAATCCCCCCTCAGGCTAAGCGGCAAGCAGAAAATTCCTCTCCATTTGAATGGAGAGAGGAAAGGACTAACTTGCTATTTGAGTTAGCTATGGAAAAGAATTACATTGTATCACACTTGCAACAATTGTTTATGGAGTTCCTTTAAGAAAAGAAAGTAAATAGAATGGAACTTTCACTTTTCTTCCTGTAGAGTGGCGGGGCAAGATGGCTTCTCTTTGTTCTTCGTTTGTAATTCCCCTGCGTGAAGCTTCGTCATTCTGCAATCAACGACGAAGGATTTGAAATTTGAAAGCCATTTTTTTTTACTAACTGAAATAATGGCTTCCAAAAAGCCACCAACGGGAAAATCACTCTCTGCACCTTCTTCAGCGGCTTCTAGTCCGACTACACAATTAAAGATTTCACAACTTCTGCCGAAGTAGTGCACTGAAGAGGGACCACAGGAACAATCAGTTGCGGAAATGTTTCGTGAGATAATGAATAAGCTGACAGATTTAACACTTGAACTTAGGGAAACGAAAAGGGATACAACAGAAAATAAACAGAAAATTGCAAAATTGGAGGAAGGGGCGGCTGAGATGGGGGGGGAGGTTAAGGAGATCCGGAAGGAGGGTTTAGAATTAGGAGCTCACATAACTAAGATTGAATTTGAAAGAATGTCTTTTTTCCTCAGGTTTCAGAACTTGCCAGAAGCAGATAATGAAGACCTTAAAGATATTAGGAGTACAATATTAGCAGAATGTATTAAAGATAAAGATCAGCTTTGGTGGGATATGGACCTGGTTTATAGAATTAATTCAGCTTATGCTAGGATAAATAATGTACCAAGATAAATTCATGTTAAATTTCTCAGGAGATCCACAAGGGATGAGATATTAAGGGCCCAACAGGATGGAATTTTAAAATATCAGGACAGAGAAATAGCCATCTTGAAACAAATTCCGAAAAAAATTAGAGAAATTAGAAGGAAGTATTCCTTCTTGTCTAAGAAATTATATAAGAAAGGAATTTGGTTCAAGTGGTTGTTGCCAGAAGGAATGCTGATATTCTGGGAAGGGGACAGGGTAAAATCAAAACATTAACTGAAGCGGAGACGTTTATCAAAAAACATTCCTCCCAGTTGGGAGGTGAAGAAGGGGGAACAGAGGGAGCAACAGCCCCGCCTGGAGATGGGAGGGAAGAGTCAATTGCGAAAAGACTTAGGTCTCAAAAATGATTTATTTGAGAACTTATTGGGATTGTTGATACACGAGAAAATGGCAAAGGGAAAAATGATTGATTACATGGATTATAAGATGTAATTTTTTCTATATGCTTATCCTTTATTTTCAAAATTGTATATATATGAAGTTTTTTGGGAGGGATATCACCAACGGCAGGGAAGATGCCAAAATGTTATTTCACCTTGCACCTTTTTCCCTGTAAATTTTTTTAAAAAACCAATAAAATTCTTTTTTTTAAAAAAGTACATGGAGAAAAGAAGGAGTAATTGAGCAAAATGGTTTCTCTCTCTTCTTTTTAAAGTTTTAAATCTTTTCATGATCTAATGAATCTCTTTGTGGTCATTACAAAACAGCAGCAGTTCAACCAAATCCATCCACATTTCCTTTCTTGAGAACCAGATACAAGCGTATGATGAGAGGAGAATGAGGACAAAAGCTTTTTTTTTAAAGCTACTCTGAAATAGAAACAACAAAAAACTGCACACACCTTTTCTGTGCCTCCATCAGCTCAGTGCTTCTCTGTTCTCCACTCTGATGGAAATTAAGTTTAAATACATTTTACACCATTTGCCTACATACTAACAATAGATGGCACTGTCTATATTAAGCTAATTAATTAGATTGCTTTGCTAATTAATTGGGTAGCTGCCTCCACACAAACTATTCAGAAAGTCATTTTTGGGATAGTTGCCAAGGCATGCTACAACGATGCCTGTCTTGAGAAAGCTCTTAACATAATTTTAAAGAATTAGCAAGCAGCATATATTCCTGGTACTAAAAAGGTGGACTTATGACACAAAGTCCACATTCCATGTTTTCATTTTAAGATCAAATGTTGGCTCAACTGGTCCTATTCCACACCTTGATCTAGACTGGCTACGAGCAGAAGATATGCACCTAAGATTTCAGAATCATCCAAGCTACTGTGATTCAACGTTTCATAAATTAATTCTTCATCCATTTATTTTCAGGTTTGGAGTTAGAAATATATGTACGATTGATCGCAGAAACTGGTCCATTACATAGTCTTATGCCTGCTGTTTTCTGTTTTCCTCTGGGATAGCCTTTATAGTTTAAGAATTAAACTATAAACTATGCACTTCTGATAAAACTCCGGTTCTTCTCCATTGCTCCCCTAGGAACTTACCATGACACTGCACTCTCTGGTTTAAGTGCTTTGAAGTTATTTATAATGTACCCCTTTGTATTCAAGGAAATAGCAGCCTGTCAACCTAGCAGAGCGGAGCGTCGGACGCAAAGGGAAATGTACACTGGAGTAAATTTCCCCAAGTCATTTGAATTCCTGAACTGTTTTATTCTCTGAATGAAGAAAAGGCGATAATGCATACTGGCGCATGTTATTTCATAGTGGACAGAAGCTACATCCTATTAGAAGAGCAAAAAAGATTTCTCTATTGCTGACAAAATCAGATTTATTAGTCGGCATCAGTGGTGGGTTGCAGGCGGTATGCCCCAGTACAGGTGTACCGGAGCCTGCCCGGAGCACCGGGTACTGCTCCGGTACAGTGCTCCGGAGGGCCCACCCACACGCCTTACTGGTCTTTAAAGTGTTCAGCGCTTCCGCGCACAGCGCATACAGCGCCTACACGATGCTCCACCAAGCAGCTGGAGCGTTGCAGAGGCTAGCGGATGTGTCTCTGGACAATAAGACGCATGCACGCGCTGCACACATCCATGTGGACGACACCAGGCCCGTTCCAACCATACCGATCAGAACAGGATCTGGAACCCACCACTGGTCAGCATCCTATAACTCAGTAGTCGGTAACCCCTAAACACTCAAAAGAGTCACAAAGGTCCTAACTGGAAGCCCCCCATTCAATTCTGGTGCTGACCAGAAATCCGGTTCCCCCACTATAGAGTCTCCTCCTAGCACGCCATCCTTTTTCCTCTATCTGTCCTAACCGAAAGCCCTACCAAAAGCCGACCAGTGACAGGGAGCTGCATCAGAGAGATGAAAGAGCCACATGCAGCTCCAGACTGTTCATCCTTTATCCAAATCTATAAATTTGCTGTAAAGGAAGGAAGGTATGTGTTAACGCAAACTGTTTTCTTTTATCAGAAAAACTCTCATTTTTTTTCAACTACGCCCAAAAAAGGAAAAATAAAATACATTTGCCCAAAACAGGTTTAGTAATTTGACTGATTACTTAAATGAATAAATTTTTGAAGCAAAGGTTACTGCTTTTTTATATTAAAAATCCTTTTGCTAAATTATAAAATGACTAAGTTATTGAGGCACATTATACATTATGATAATTGTAGAGAAAAACATGTGGAATGTGGGATAAACTGGACAATCTTTCTTGATTTTTATCATGAAATTTTAAAATAGGAATGTCTATGGAGATTCTCAATCATCCAGGTCATGGATGTCCCAAAAGTGCTGTTCAAAAGGCAATTTGACTTTCTTGGGTTTTTTTCTTTGAAAAGGAACGTTGGTCTTACCTGACACATTTGTTCTCTGTGCGCTGCAGGAGAATGTTTCCGTTCTCATCCAAGAAAGTGCAGTTGGCTTTTGAAAAGCACCTTTGGAATAACCATGACCTGAATGATTGAGAATCTACATAGACATTTAATATGTGCTTTGGGATGAACACCCTTTGAATAGGACTGAAGAAGCTTTTTGGATGAGAAGTGAAACGTTTTCAAGGAAAAAACTAAGAAAGTCCAGTTGCCTTTTGAAAAGCACCTTTGGTTCAAATAAGAACATTAATATCATACCTTTTTTACAAATAAAAATAAAATATTAAAAATAGTTCCATGCAGGAAAAGAGAGACCCTCTTACAAAATGGGTTCCCTACTATCAGGTCAAACAAGGCCGATGCATTGAAGGAGCCGAAAGGCTCCTTTCAGGTCTCCGAGCCTCTAGTGGTTAGTGGTGTGAAGCTATGCTCATTCACGCTAACCCGTTATGCACAGTACCTCAGAAATGCCTGCCAATCAATCGGCCTTCAGCGAGCTCAAGCCAAAGCTCTTCATGATGGAAAGGTCTGCTGGCTCCACCAGTCAGACCAGGAGCCAGCCGTTTGGGGGACAATCACACCGTTCATTTTGCTGTGAAGACTCCCAGGAATGCTACCTCAAATGAATGGAGCAATTTTTGACATGTCTGTCCTAGCTGAGGGACTGAATCAAAATCTGGGGACCATTGGTAACAGAGGTGTGTCCTTGCGGCTCTGACAGACTCAGCCCAATCAGCTAGGAGACGTCAACCTTTTCCTGGATTCTCTCATCAGCACCCTGGAGAATGGAGCCAATTCTTCCTCCAAGGACAAACCAGCTCCAACCCCATTTCATTCCTATAACCAATCTTCCCCAATTGTATATTCCCAACTGTATATTCCCCAATATACAGGTGTGACCCCAGATATGTGAACTTAAACTCAATTCTCAACTTAGCATTGGTACTGTTAGGAATTACAGTAGTTGTATACATATGAATAGGTCCGAGTTTTGTGAAATTGCCTTAGATTTCTCTAGATTTCCTTAGCACAGTGGTCGGCAAACTGCGGCTCACGAGTCACAAGCAGCTCTTTGGCACCTCGAGTGCGGCTCTTCCACCACCCTCGCCAACGGGAGGACTCCTGGGCCTCAGCAACCTTCCCTACCGGCCGGCGGTTCCATCCCTCCCCCACAGAGCCTCTTCAGCCCAGCAGCGGCTACCCAAACACCAAAGAGGCAGCTGTAGCTTCCCAAGCCGACCACTCGTCTACTGCCAGGGGCTGCAGAGTAGCCAAACAACTTTCAGTAACCCCAGTCATGTGATCAAAATTTGGATGTTTGGCAACATGTATATATGTGTATTTGCATGAATTAAAATCCTTGCAGCATCTTGGGATCATATATTTTTCATAAATTGTAGCATCCATGAACTCATTCATGAAATTTCACCTACGGATGGCTTGTATTCAGAGGACTTTGAGTCTCATTACAGGTTATGATAACAATTATTCCAGGAGGAAAAATTGTTTTAATTGCTTTTCTTCTTTAATAACTATTTTTTACTGTTTGTAAATTGTCTTGTTTTGCACTCTTGACTCTTTTGGAAGGAAAAACAGAATAAAAATATAAATAGCAATTGGACAGCACCCTTTCCGTTGCCACTGAAGTTAGTGGCTCTACAAATGTCTCAACTCTCAGCTAAACAGTACTAGTTTTCCATTACACTGGCTGAAAAAAGTTACACTGAAACATTTCTATGGATTCACAAAAAGGAAAGATTCTCAAGCTGGAATCTGTGTTATAATTTTGCTTCACTAAAGATCCTCAGCAGATGATGGCAGCATTTAACTGACTTGAGCTTGAAAGTTATGTAAAGTTAGGATTGATTAATGCTCAAGTGAGAGACCTCCTGGGAGTAGTAGGGATGGCAAGTCTAGACTGAAGAATTTTAAAACATGTCTCAATAATAGATAAAAGCCATTTTTGTACTGCTGCCAACAAAACCACATGGATATGTTCATAAAGTCACCAGAAATGAAACTCGGTAAAGGACCTTACATAACTGCCCAATTCTTCCCCATAAAACTAGCTGCAGAAACTCAGAGTTGTATTCCAGTAAGCATGGTGGCTCATGGACACCCAGAAAAACAGAAGAGGATCTGGGGAGCAACCAAGAATTTACTATATTCAAATCAGAGGTGGGTTTCTACCGGTTCGGCCGAGTAGGTTGGCTGGTGACGCTCCCAAATCGGTTCTATCGGCGGTGCCTACAGCTGTGCCATCTTGTTTTTTGCTTCTGCACATGCACAGGAGCATTTTTTACCTACTGCGCATGCGCACATGCATCCCTGAGTGAAACGGCAATAGAAGAAGCCAGAACCCATCCCTGATTCAAATTTCATTAACATCCATTGAAAACAGCAGAGTTACAGGTAAATGGAGAATTTCCTTTTTTTTTAATTTCCAGCTTTCTATGTGTGAAGCAGAAAAAGTAAGACATTCCTTGAGGAGATTGCAAAATGATGCCTCTTGAGACATCCTGAAGCTTTTAACACATGACTAGTGAATTAATGTTGAAAAGTATTTAAATTTCAGAGCGTTGATGTTTAATAACATATAATCTGTGATTCCAAGAGTTTTTTTTCACACATTGCAAACCCCAAGCTGTAGTATCTGCTGTCACAGCGCCACAGACCAATACTACTTATGGGTATTTTCAACTTAAGTGAACATTTACCGGTGTATTGTAATCTCAACAATTTGGTCACAAATATCAATGAAGCTTGTTTTCTGCATTGCCTCAGAAACTGCAGCTACTCAAATGAAAAATGAACCAAACCTTGAGTTAAATTTCCGCAAACATTGTGATGTCATCATGGCATAACTAGTCATCTTAGTGCAACTGTGATAGAAGAACTTAGTTCCAAGTATGTAATGGCTATGCAGGCCTACTCAATGCTAGAGAAAGGTTGACTGAAGAGTTTTCCACTGTGCACAAGAGATTAGTATTCAACAGCTACAAAGGTACCTTTGCATAGCTATGTTCCTTTTGGAAAATTTTCTTGACAACTTTGAACTGATCATGAAGTCCTTAAAGATCTTCATATTTTCTCCTATTGCAAGGGTTTAACTGATATTCTTAGCCCTGAATAGAACAATTTTCTGTGGCACACGTCAGCGGATCAATGCTTTGACAGTCCTGTCTAGTAAGAAATGAATGGTTCAGCAAGTTCCAAATTTCAGCTACTGGATAAACCATTATAAAATAAAACACTCAGGACCTGTGGTGCAGCAGGAATGGATCCCAGGGCCAAAACCACGTGTCTCCCAAAAGCCCATCTTGAAAATGATGGAAAAGGTCACAGCGAACAAGGCTAGCATCAGGTTCCTAATGGCAGGTTTGAATTAGGTTGAAGGTTTCCAAACACTCAAAAAAGGATGGCTAATAAAGAATCTTATACACTAGGACTAAAGCCACTTTGAACAGTTCATTGACATTTTTGACAGTTAAAGCTGTTGTCTCCATCTTACACCCTCTTGGGTTTAAACTCAATAAGTCCTCCCACTCTTTCCAAATCTTAATAGAAAGACTGTTTCATGCTTCTCGTGTCCTATGTATGTAATCAAGTGTTTCTTTACATTTCTAGCATTCCTCCCTTGGGAAACTCTACTTCTCAATATATATTCTACATCTAGCATCAATACATGGATTGTCATAGGTACCAGAGCCCAATGGAAATCACACTGGCTTGCTATTGAATATGTTCTTATATTTTTTTTAAAAACCACCAAAACATTATATACTCAGGGGAGCAGCACTTGACATTGCATATAGAAATAAATGCCAATTTTTAGATTCAAGGACTAAAGTGACTTAATAATAGCATCTCTATGATAAATTACCTGTATCACTCACAAACACAAAGACGCAAATCATATGTTCCACAATTACAATACAAGCAAGATCCCATTAAGGCCACATGCCAGGAAAAGTTAATTATGGAAAACTCTTGTGCCCAGCTTATTGTTGAAGGAAAGGAAACTCTCCCTAGAGTACTGGAAATTATTTATATAAATATTACTTATTTATATTTGTTACTAATATTTCTATAGTTTGTTCTCCAAAATGGCTCCCAGCAGCATGCAGCTTAGAAATATCAATGCAATGACAATATATATTACCAAGTCAAAATTGATGTACAAGATATACAGTACAATTCTGCAAAGGTTATACTGGAGTCAGAAGGTTTATATATTCACAGCTTGCTGAACTAGCTTATGTCTATTTTCACTGCTCCAGATCCGGACAACCTCTACAACTGAGAATCTCCCCATATTACCTGTCTTGCCAGAACTGGAGAAACAGAACTGAATAACATCAGTATATTGATAATACCCAAAAACATGCTGACCTGTGGCATCATCTAGTGTCCCCATTTAGTTATTAAATAGTATGAGGGAAAGGACTGAGCCAGGGATAAAATCCAGCAGGTTCTGACAGGGTCTAAAGAACCAGTGGAAATTTTGAGTAGTTTGGAGAACTGGCAAATACCACCTCTGCCTGGCCCCAGAGTGGGTTGGGAATGGAGATTTTGCAGCATCCTTCCCCTACCACGCCCACCAAGCCATGCCCACAGAACCGGTAGTAAAAAAAATTGAATTTCACCACTGGACTGAGCCATGCAGTTAAAATTTGCAGCTGCTCTAAAAGGATACCATGGTGGATGGTACCAAAGACTGCTAACAAGTCAAGCAAATTATACTCTTCCTATTCCAGTCTTGCTAGAGGCCCTTGAGCTGGGAGATCAATGTGGTTTTGGTACCCTATTCAGACCTGAATCCTTACTGACAAGGATCAAGATAATCAATTTCTTCCAGAAGTCTCCGTAGCTGTGCACTCATTATTTACTCTATCAGCTTTTTTTTTTTAAAGAGAAGGTTAAACACAGGGTAGTGATGTGCAATTGCTAGGCCAAGAGTTGGCCTCTTGAGAAAGGAATGCATCGGTGCCTCTTTCAAAGAAATGCCTCTCACCCAAAGATGTATTTACCATTTCAAATACCCAGCCCCTATTACCTTTGCAGATGCTTTTATTAAGCAGGAGGGGCAGAGATCCAATCCTCACCATGATGGGCTTAAGGTACAGAGAAGTTTGTTTCCTCAGGGCACACCGGTTCAAAACATTCACAGATAACTAAACAAAATGATGTCTTCTGTCATCTCAGTTGGATCTGCTCCACAACTAATCAACTGCACACAAACACAAGTTAACATCCAGCTGCAGAACAAATTCCTTTCAATGGCCCAGTAACAATTCTGGATTCATGGTGAAGGAGTGGTACATGCCAAATGCTTTTTCTTCCAGTACAGAACATTCAAACAAAAGTCAGAAGGATTAATTATACTAACAAGCTTGGTTTAATAATCCAGATACTAAATGTGCTATGCTAGCATACCAACCTAGCAACAGAATGGAGAAAAGAACATAACTTTCATTCTAGCCTGCCTAGAATTAAGAGGCAGTCCTCTGCCTCTTAATAAGACCAAATATGAAAAAGATTCAGATAACCAATATGACTATAGCACCATCCACTTTTGAGAATGTTAAGAAAACATGACATTTGCATTGACATTGACGAGGTCAAGCTCCATTTAGAATTGCCTAGAAAAACTGAAAATAACCCATGGAAAAATTGTTAATAACCCTCCCAAATACCCTCTTCCAACTACTTTTGTGACACGCAACAATAACTGCCATGAAGAGGCAATGGGATTTGAAAACCTCTCAGAATGAGATTTCACAAAATTATGTCCTCTTTTATCAGATACTCAGAGGGAAGCAGCTGCCTGCCTGAATAATAAAAGATTTTTAAAAGGCTGTTATAACAATTGCATTGGCTCCTAGTTTTTTTTTATCAACGCATTTCAGAGTTCTAACACTCTTGAGCAAATCTTATCCTTAAAGGGCTATGCAGCATGTTGCAAAACGTCTACCACAATATTACAGAAAAACACCATAAATGGCATCATCATAACAGATAACCGTGTACAGTTCGGCTATACAAACAGTGAAACAGGATGGTACCAAGAACAGCATGATTACACTATATCCATACATCCCTGCGGCCGATTCGCTCCCACAGAGAGGGACTTCTCCGGGTGCCGTCCACTAGGCTATGCCAGCGGGCTACGCCCAGGGGAAGGGCCTTCTCTATGGCGGGCCCTGCCCTCTGGAACGACCTTCCCCCCGAAATCAGAATAACTACGGACCTCCGCTCCTTCCGTCAAAAATTGAAAACACACTTCTTCTGCTTGGCCGGCCTAGGTTAGTCTTCCGTCTTTCAATTGGGTTTTAGGGGATGTAATGTAATTGTTTAGTATCGGGGGTTTTAGCGCAGGGATTATCTTGTTTAATTTTTATTTTATCTATTTATGTATTTTGTATTAGTATTTTTAATTTCCCTGTGCACCGCTCCGAGTCCCTTTGGGGAGAGGAGGCGGTCTACAAATAAAAATTTTTATTATTATTATTATTATTATTATTATTATTATTATTATTATTATTATTATTATTATTATTATTATTCTGGGTTGCAACGTCAGGTCCCTCGTTAAACTTCATACGTTTCAACTCCTCCAGATTTGACATAAGAAAAATTTACCTCCCATTGACTGATTACTGATTGCTTTATTTTTAACCTTAAAAACTAAAGCAAAATGTAGGAAAATAATAAAATGTATTATAGACATAAACAGAGGGATAGAATCAAGATCATGTGAAGTATTGATAACACTTTATAATGCCTTGGTAAGGTCACACTTGGAATACTGCATTCAGTTTTGGTCACCAAGATGTAGAAAAGATGTGGAGACTCTAGAAAGAGTGCAGAGAAGAGCAAATAAAGATGATCAGGGGACTGGAGGCTAAAACATATGAAGAACGGTTGCAGGAACTGGGTATGTCTAGTTTAATGAAAAGGACTAGCGGAGACATGATAGCAGTGTTCCAATATCTCAGGGGTTGCCACAAAGAAGAGGGAGTCAAACTATTCTCCAGGACACCTGAGTGTAGAACAAGAAGCAATGGGTGGAAACTGATCAAGGAGAGAAGCAACTTAGAACTGAGAAGAAATTTCCTGACAGTTAGAACAATTAGTCAGTAGAACAGCTTGCCTCCAGAAGTTGTGAATGCCCCAACACCGGAGGTCTTTAAGAAGATGTTGGATAGCCATTTGTCTGAAATGGTATAAGGTTCCTGCCTAGGCAGGGGGTTGGACTAGAAGACCTCCAAGGTCCCTTCCAACTCTGCTATTGTATATGGACAGCTGTAGACAAATAAAAAGATACTGTATTTACCAAAGCCGTTTGACAGCTGGACATCTGATACTGATAGCCAGTGCGATGAAATTAGCAACTTGCTTAGAGATTATCCAGTGACCTGTAGGCTAAGAGCACCCTGGTGTAAGAGTATGTTAGAAAATACAATATTAAGTTGGCTGACCATGCTGAATCCCACAAACCGATGCAGTGTGTCCTTTATGCACGGATGTGTTCAATCTTTTAACAGTGAAAATGGCAAAATATTATAACCAACAGGTGAGAATGAAAATTCTTCCGGGGAATGCACAAAGAATATTTGCTAAACTCTTAGCATGGGACAACCACCTCTTGAACCAAGGAATGGGTTTTGCTCAATTAAATGTCTATGGAGATTCTCAGTCATTCAGGTCATGGTTGTCCCAAAGGTGCTTTTTCAAGAGGCAACTGGACTTTCTGGGTTTTTTAAAGATGTTTCTCTTCTCATCCAAGAAGCTTCTTCAGCTCTCGAATATTTTCTGCTATATAACGGCCTCAAGATTCCACATGCAGATAATTTTAGTTAATTTAAAAAGAGAGGATTGACTAACAGGGAAATAGAAGGGACACTTTGCCCACAACGGAAGTACATTGCACAAGGGAAGGTGCAAGTCATCGCCACACGACTGTTGGTTTGAAAACATGACAATAGTTATTTTCCTAGAATCCTAACAGATACCCGATGCAAGATATCTAGACACCAAAACCCAACTTTAACCTCCACTTCACTCTAAAGCTATGTGAACCAGCATATAGTTCTTCAAAGAGCCAGGCAGAAATTTTTAGGAGAGTGACCAGAGGAAGGCTGTATCTAGGGAACTCTTTTTTTCTTACCTTTCCCCCTCCCACCCCCTTCAGTAGGCATTTAAAAAGTGTATAGTTTTATTATCTTCTGGGCGGAGCTCCAGTTTCCTGCTTCTCAAAGCCTCTATCCCAGTGATGGCTAACCTTTTTTGACTCGCGTGCCAAAAGCGGGGGGAGCGCAGGGGAGTCGTGTGTGGGCATGCCACGCCCATAGTGCTATGTGCGCGACCCCCCATTCCCTGAAGCCTCCAGAGGGTGAAAAACGGCCTCAAAAGAAGGCCTAAATCATCTGGCCAAACGCACACATGCGTGCTGGAGCTGACAGGGCAATGCCTCGCGTGCCCTAAGGAATGGTTCCGCGTGCCACCTGTGGCACCCGTGCCATAGGTTCGCCATCTCTGCTCTATCCCATGCAGTGTCCTGAGTTACACAATATATTATAAACTCAAGGGCAATTGTTATGTTCATATAACATGCTAGGCCCAAATAAAAAAAAGTATTATGGTATAAAGCCGTGATGGCGAACCTATGGCACATGTGCCACAGGTGACACGCGGAGCCATTTCTGAGGGCACATGAGGTATTGTCCTGTCAGCTCCAGCACGCATGCGCACGCTGGTCAGCTGATTTCCGGCCTTGATTTCCGACTGTTTTTCACCCTCCTGAGGCTTTAGGGAAGCCTCCGGAGGGAGAAAAAACACCCAACCAAAACTTCTGGTTTGCGTGTTGGGTCATTTTTTGCATTCCCCAGGCTCCTAGAAAGCCTCTGGAGCCTGTGTGTGTGTGTGTGTGTGTGTGTGTGTGTGTGTGTGTGTGTGTGTAAAATGGATCTACCAGGCCCACTGGAAATCAGAAAACAGGCCGTTTCCAGCCTCTGGAGGGGCAGGGGAGGCTGTTTTCGCTCTCCCCAGGCTCTAAGAGAGCCGTACGCATATGCACAGAGCAGCAGGGGGGTCTGTCACATGTGCATGCTCATGGGACACTGTGCAGGGGGGAATTAAATTATGGGGTGGGCAAATGACCGCATGCACGAGTGCGTACATGCGTGCTTTTGGCACCCGAGGTGAAAAAGGTTCGCCATCACTGGTATAAAGTGATACATTCAGTTAACTTATTATAACTGCTAAGACAACAGCTGAGCTCCTGCAACACGCTAAACTGCAAGCTACCTAACTCCACTTTGTGCTGTGCAAATTCAGCCAGTCAGCACATTGCAGGAGTCTACAGTCGGGATGTACCAGGGCATCTGTAATTGTTCCAAACAGAGGTGCAGCTGTCAGATCAACCACCTACCAAAAACCTTCAGACAGAACAATCATAAGTATGCCTGAGGTTATACCTGCAGACCCAAATTAGTGCCAAGGCCAATTCCTCGCTCACTATAGTTTAAACATAATTTAATTTAGTTTTTTCCCCCCCTGTTGTAGTACTTCCTTACCACAACAGGAAAAGACATATGAAGAACGGCTGCAGGAGCTGGGTATGTCTAGTTTGATGAAGAGAAGGACCAGGGGAGACATGATAGCAGTGTTCCGATATCTCAGAGGGTGTCACAGAGAAGAGGGAGCCAAACTATTCTCCAAGGCACCTGGGGGCAGGACAAGAAGCAATGGGTGGAAACTAATCAAGGAGAGAAGCAACTTGGAACTAAGGAGAAATTTCCTGACAGTTAGAACAATTAACCTCTGAAACAGCTTGCCTCCAGAAGTTGTGAATGCCCCAACCCTGGAAGTCTTTAAGAAGATGTTAGATAGCCATTTGTCTGAAATGGTATAAGGTTCCTGCCCACGCAGGGGGTTGGACTAGAAGACCTACAAGGTCCCTTCCAACTCTGCTATTGTATTATTGTATTAACTACAGGAATAACATTATAATCAATGGTGCAAACAATACACCAGTGATGAATATCACTGTTTTAATATGTTGTGTGCCATTTACTCCCTTTTCTGGACAGGGAGGCCCTCTGCCCTGGTCGTAGTTTGAACTATTGCAATATGTTCTACCTTGAAAAGTATCCAAAAGTTTTAGCTGATACAAATGTAGCTGCTTAAGCAATCTTGGGTGCCCAAAGAACAGCACATATAACACCTCCGCTGTGTGAGCTGCATTAGAGGCTGGTTCGTTTCCAGGTCAAAGTGTCAGTTATGATTTCTTTAAAGTCTTAAATGGTATGGGCCCAGATTATCTATGGAACCATCTTTATCCCATCACATCATCAGTCTGATCTACCCAGTAGGCAGAGAAGATGTGTATGTACGTATGTACGTATGAATAGAATAGAATATATCTTTATTATGGTCAAAGACTAGCATGTACACTATATTGCCAAAAGTATTCACTCACCTGCCTTTACTCACATATGAACTTACAGTAAGTGACGTCGGTCCACTGCGCACTGTCCTTGAGCTAATCTGAAGGTCACATGAAGTTTGGAGGTCTGTAGCGATTGACTCTGCAGAACATTGGTGACCATTTCGCACTATGTGCCTCAGCATCTGCTGACCTCGCTCCATCGGTTTACATGGCCTACCACTTCATGGATGAGTTGCTGTAGTTCCCAAACGCTTCCACGTTCTTACAATACAGCTGACAGTTGACTGTGGAATATTTAGGAGCGAGGAAATTTCACGACTGGATTTGTTGCACAGGTGGCATCCTATCACAGTTCCACGCTGAGCTCCTGAGAGCGACCCATTCTTTCACAAATGTTTGTATAAACAGTCTGCGTGCCTAGGTACTTGATTTTATACACCTGTGGCCATGGAAGTGATTGGAACACCTGATTATTTGGATGGGTGAACAAATACTTTTGGCAATATAGTGTATGTATGTATGTACATATTAGATGAGATGTTTCAGACCCTGTCAGTTAAAGAATTTTGACAGGTGGAGTCCAGGAAGAGTGTCTTCCCTATCATTGCACCTGTCCTTTGGAACATTCTCCCTCCAGGGGCAAGGTGGGACCCAACTCTCTTTATTTAATTTTTATTTAATTTGGTTTGTTAAGCATGTATGAGAAAACAAGTATAATTATGAATATAACATATAAACATATAAGTATAAGCAGGTATAGGTATATACATGAGAAATTAGTACAAATAAATGAGAACAGTAGGACCAGGACGGTAGGCACACTGGTGCGCTTATGCACGCCTCCTTACAGGCCTCTTAGGAATGGGGTGAGGTCAACAGTAGACAGTCTAAACATTTGGGGGTTTGGGGAAGAAACCATATTGTCAAGTAGAGCATTGCCCACTCTGTTGCTGAAGTCGTATTTTCTGCAGTCAAGTTTGGAGTGGTTTACTTTGAATTTATATCTATTGTGTACTCATGTATTATTGCGGTTGAAGCTGAAGTAGTCATTGACAGGTAGGAAGTCGTAGCAGACAATTTTGTGTACTAAGCTTAAGTCAGAGCATATGAGGTGTAGTTCTAGGTTGTCCAGGTCCAAAATTTCAAGCCTAGTGGCATAAGGCAGGGGTCTCCAACCTTTGCAACTTTAAGTCTGAAGGACTTCAGCTCCCAGAGTTCTCCAGCCAGCAAAGCTGGCTGGAGAAGTCTGGGAGCTGAAGTCCTTCAGACTTAAAGTTGCAAAGGTTGGAGACCCCTGGCCTAAGGTATTTCTATTGCGAGCAGAGGAATGGAGTATTCTTCTCGTGAAATACCTCTGGGCTCGCTCGATTGTATGAACGTCCATTATACAGTGTGGATTCCAGGCAGACGAACTGTATTTGAGAATTAAACTTTCAAAAATATCTGAAGACCTGGCTCTTTGGTATCTCTCTTGGGGCTCAGAGGAGCATTCAGCAGGAGCTGTGAAGGCCCCTCCTCTTGTCTTTTAATTTTTAATGTTGAGTTTTACCAGCCTTGTCCCCGTTTTAATTTTTTATACTATTGTTTTTGTGTTTTTTAACATTTTATTTCTACATCACCCAGAGTCCTTCCATGAAAGAAATTGGCACTTTCTAAATCTGATAGATAAATGACATGCAAATAATAACTAAATTAATCCTCGGCTAGTACCGTATTTTTCGGAGTATAAGACGTACCTTTTTTCCTCTAAAAAGAGGCTGAAAAACTGGGTGCGTCTTATACATCAAATACAGCATTTTTTGCCTCTTGAAAACCCGCCCCTTCACCAAAATGGCTGTGCACATACCCTTATGGAGCCTTCCAGAGAGCTCCTGGGGGCTGGGGAGGGCATAAATGAACAAAAAACAGGGTATGCATGCTATTTTTTGACCAAAAAACAGCCCGTTTTCACTAAAAAAACCAGGCCGTTTTTCCTCATTTTGGGCCCCCCCACCTCCCAGGAGCACTCTGCAAGCCCCCGCAAGGCTATTCATGCCTTTTATTTGACAAATAAGGGCCCATTTTCACGAAAAACGGGCCGCTTATGGGAAGTTTGCACAGTGCAAAAAGGGTTTCCCCCCCTTTTGGAAAGCTGTTTAGTTAGAGTGATTGATGAGAATTACGTTGGTCAAGTACTGTGCCTGCAGAAACAAAGATTTGTTCCAAAGGTGGTCAGTGATTTCCTTCACCAGCACATGGGTAAATACACCTGGAAACATCTACCTACCTACCTACCTACTCTCTCTCTCTCCCTACCTATCTACTGTATTTCTCTCTCTCTCTCTCTCTCTCTCTATTTCTCTCTATTTTTCTCTCTCTATCCCTCTACCTACCTGCCTATCTACACACTCTCTCCCTCCCTCCCTCCCTACTGTATTTCTCTCTCCCCCCTCTATCTACCTATCTACCTACTATCTCTTCCCCTACCTATCTACTGTATTTCTCTCTCTCTATCCTCTACCTACTTATCTATCTACACACTCTCTCTCCCTACTTACCTACCTACTGTATTTCTCTCTCTCTCTCTCCCCCTCTACCTACCTACCTACCTAACTACTCTCTTTCTCTCCCTACCTACCTACTGTATTCCTCTCTCTTTCTCTCCCTCTCTATCCCTCTATCTACCTACCTACTTTTTTTTAAAAAAATTGCCTCTTCAAAACCTGGGTGCGTCTTATACTCCGAAAAATACGGTAATTTTTTATTGAATCATTAAAAAGCAAAAGCTTACAGAATAAGACATTAAATGATACAAAGTGATTGCAGAGAGTATTACAATATAACTAGAGTTATTTTTGTCTTCATCCAACGCAACCCCATCTCTGGACACAAACTCCTCCTGACCCTTAGCCCATCATTTTTTTATATTTTTTTATTTGACATTTTCCAAACATTAAAATCACAATTACACTTTTACAGCTTTCTATTATCAGTATTTCTTTTTTTTCTGATTTCAGGTTTTCCATTTTCCATTCTATTATCATATCTTATCCACTTTGTTTCATACTTTCTCATTTTACAGTATATACATCTATATACAATATTTCCATCTCTATTGCTTTCTAAGTATTTAGCCAATCATATTAATGAGAACTTAGATCAGTTAACTAGGTTATTTTGCCCTAATGTTTTTAATGTAGAGATGAAACTGCAGTGAAGGATAAAGAAAGGAAGGATAAGGAAAAATCTTGAGGAAATCCCAAGTCCTTCCAAGGTTGAAACTCTCCCACCCACCACCCACCTCCCCACACACAGCATAACCAATTTCTGAATCCTTTCCTCCAGAAAGGATCAAAGTGTCAGCCTCTGCTTCGCTTGCTCCCCATAAATGGGGAGGGTGGGGGCTTGGTATTTGGGAGGGGGAATTACTGCTGCTGGAGAAGTTACGAGAAAGGAATTTTGTTCTCACCATCCTCTGCGCATGCTGGTGGCTTGCGTTTGGAAATGGTCAAGGCCAACCGTCTCGCACACCAACCTGATGAAGCTTTTTGAAGATGCATCCCACATGACACCTTAGGGAGATGCAGATTGGACATTGGTTTGGGGAATTGTGGGGAGGATGCTGGGAAAGGTTTGATACGTACGTGTTCGCGCCTTTCTGGCTCAGATCTTGCTTTTCTTTTTGCTCTTTTCATTTCATGCCTAATAAAAGTACTTTATCTCTATTCAAATGGAGTTGAGGTTTTTCTTTCTTGGCTACTGGACGCAAAGCCCAAGTCCCAAAATCAACCCAGAAAGTTACCATTGCCAACCATACTAAAAGCCATTCACACTTTTTTTTTCTATTCCTTTAAATTCCCCAACTAGGCTGGCTAATTTTATTTTTATCACAAAACCAGGTTCAAAAACACCTGGTTCATATAATTACTGTGGTGCAAGGTGGCTGGAAGTGAGACAACATGACCTATAATCTTTCTGAAGGGAAAAAAATAGAATCCAAAAGGTGAGGGATTACATCCATCGTCAAGAATTCTGAAGAAGGTAAGGCTACCGGATTAGATCTCCAAAGACTCAGGAAACGAATCCAAAGGTTTACAAGGATTTAAATCAATCTCTGAAGGCATTCTTTGGTTAAAGCTCTGTTCTTTTTCAATTCTTGCTAAACACAATCAATCTTCTATTGATCTTAGTGTTGCTTTTTTCAAACACAGTAAATCAATTTTAGCTCTTGCCAACACCAATATAATTTGGGGATATGCTCTCTAGAGACAAGCAATATGGCTTTTGGAGTATCATACTGCTATAGGTCAGAACAATAAACTTTTAGGAACTTGGATCATATCTACATATTACTTATAGCAGCAGCTGTGGGACTCACAAAATTCAAATTGTCCACTCAAAGGTATTACCACACATTGGAAAAGAAAATGCCAGGCTACAACCATTTCTAATGCAATAATTTTCTGTGTGCAGGAGTTAGTTTGACTGTATAATTAAATTATATAAATAATATAGTCAAAAATATCATAAAGGTAATCTAATCTAGCCACAAACAGAATGTAGTGCAGGATAGAGTTATAATATCCAACCAGAACTTTTTAAAGTAGTTTGTTCCATTCACATACAATTCATATTGTTAGTGTTTCCCATACCATTTAACGAGCAGCTGCTTGCTTATATTTTCCACCAAATATTTTTCTTATTTGCTTGTTTAATTTCTATGCTGCCTATCTCACTGATACAAGGACTCTGGATGGCTCAGAATATAACAGAATATAAAAAATACTAGAAAATGGTTAAAATTATAATTAGAAAAGATTGAATAGAAAAGCTAAACACCAAGATGATGGGCAGTCTGAGGGTGGAGATTTTTCCTACCTGGTAACTCCCAAAACTGCTTTTACAAAAGGCAACTGGGCTTTTTGATTTTTCTTTGAAGTTGTTTTGTTTCTCATCCAAGAAGCTTCTTCACCACTGACTAATGCGGGAGGAGGGAATGGAACCATTTAGTCAGAGCTAAAGCAGTGTTTTGGATGAGAAGCAAAACATCTTCGAAGAAAAACCAAAAAGTCCAGTTGCCTCTTGAAAAAGCACTTTTGGGACAACCATGACCTGGATGACTGAGAATCTCCATAGACATTTACCTGGTAAGGTACCAAGGCCGATGTTGGGCTCCAGGCCAAGTGCAGAGCAAAGTTTTTAGGCTCTTCTGGAAGGCTGGGAACATGGGGCTAGAACTCATTTCCAGCAAAAGACTTTTCCAGACATGGGGGGTGGGGGTGGCACAGCAGAAAAGACTCTTCTCCTGACCCTGCCAGTCAGTGTTAGCCACTTCCATTGGAATGAGTGGGGAAAGCTAATTCCATTGGGATGAAATTGTTCCTCAGACACCCTGGATCCAGGTCATAAGGGGTTTTAAAGGTAATGACCAACACCTTGAATTGGACCCGGAAGCAAGCTGGTAGTAAGTGCAGCTCACATCATGGCATTATAGCTCACATAACAGCACTTAAGCAGTATAATACTCAAAAAACCATCTTGCTTGTCTCTAGAGAGTATATCCCCCAAAATATGTGCTACTCAAGGGACCTCCAGAACTGTCCACACTGTTGTGTTCTGTACCAGTTGTAGCTTCTGAGTACTCTTCAAAGGTAGTCCCATGTAGTGGGTATTGCAGTAATCCAACTGGGATTGGGCGCATGGGTGACTGGGCGCAGGCTCATGATCCAGAAAGTGTCACATCTGGCACACACATGAATTTGCACAAAGGCTCTCCTCATCACGACTGCTGCCTGCTCTTTGAGCAGGAGTTATGAGTCTAGGACAGTGATGGCGAACCTTTTTCTTATGGCGTGCCAAAATTGTGTGTGCGCGCACTATTGCACACACACGTGTGCCCACACCAATTCAATCCTCCCTGCCCACATGAGCATGGGCGTGTGACACCCCCAGGCACACATGTGCGCACATGACCCAGGAGGGCAAAAACAGCCTACCCTGACCCCCCAGAAGCCCTCCGGAAGCAGGAAATGGATCATTCTCGAACCTCTGGTTGGCTTATTGGTGCTGTTTTTTGCCTTCCCCAGGCTTCAGGAAAGCCTTCGAAGGCTGGGGAGGGCAAAAAATGGTCCCCAACGAGCCAATCGGTTGGCCTCTTGAGCCTATTTTTCACCCTCCCCAGTCTCTGGAGGCTTTCCTGAAGCCTGGGGAGGGCGAAAATAGCCTTTCCCAACCCTCTGGAAGGACAAAAATCAGTTGACTGCTGGCATGCCAGCAAATATGGCTGGCATGGTGTGCAGTCTTGGTGAGAACACCAAGACTGCACACCAGGTCTGTCTGGGGTAGTGCAGGCCCCCTCAAAACTAAGGATGATAAACTTCCAGATCCCAAAGCCTTTTGAACCCATAGTCACTCCATCTTATCAGGGTTCTAAGCACACGAGAGGGTAGCTACAGCATTCCTTGGCTCACCAGAGAAGGAGATATAAAGTTTGTTATTATTTGCATTTTAATGATACCTCATCCCATGATGTTGGATGATCTCACCCAGCAATTTAATGTAGATATTTTAAAAGGGTGGAAACAGCACCAAGCCTTGCAGCATACCATAAAGGACCGGCCATGGACTGGACCTCTCACTCTCTATAAACACAATCGAGACCTGCCTTTAAGAAAAGAGGTGAACCAGCCTAAGATGACACCGTCCAGCCCCAGCTCCTGCAGTTGGCCCAAAAGGATACTATAGTCAGTGGTATCAAAAGCAACCAAGAGATCAACAAGAGCAAGGATGGATGCACTACTCCTATCCCACTCCTCCAAGAGATCGTCTACAAGTGTTACCAATGTCGTCTCTCTTCCATAACCAGACTTGAAACCCAACTGAAAGAGGTCCAGACAATCCATTTAATCTAGGATCTTCTGAAGTTGCAGCGCAACGACTTCTTCCACCACTTTCCCTAAAAAGGGGAGGTGGGGAATTAAACAAAAAATGTGCTGGCAGATGGGATCCAGATGGGATCCTTTCCTAAGGTCCTAGGAATACCCCCCTCCTGCAGGGAATGTATTAATTACTGCTTGGACCCACCTGCATGTCACCTCTTGGTGGCTTTTATCAACCAGAAGGTTTAATAAGATTTAATAAACAAGTAATTGCACTGTCCACTTTCTCAGGTCCAGCAGGGTTAAACTGCTTCCAGATAACTAGGGCTAAGTCTGCTCCCTGGGCATCTCCAATGGATCTGGCTCCATGGATTGGATTCCAACTGAGAACAAATGCCAGGGTTTTTTTCTGTCAGGTGCTCGACAAATTCCTCATATTTTCTGTGTCCATCAGAATTGTTTTGGGCAAGGCTAGCTGATTTTGGCTTGTTTCAGAAGCTATGTAGTCAACCTTGGTTGATCTTGGGATGAAGGACCAAAATGGAAAGTTACTGGCCACTACTGCCAAGAAAATCACATTACAATAATTAGGAATCAAGCTCAAGTTTCGCCTTTAGTTCATCACTAGGGCTGAAGTAGAATTCAATTAGCAATTCATATGGACTGAAATGCTTTTGGTTTCTTGTAGATTCTTTTTTTTAATTGGAAACCAATTGTTCGGAAACTAACAGGAGGACAATGAAATTACATATTTTATGGCTACAAAGATGTTGATTTTATAAGATTGGAAGCATTCTTATGCTCCATCAGGTATATAACGAGCTGAGGAGTCTATCTCTTTCTATATTTGATCAAGCACTTTATCCACTGAAAGGACTATTGTACTTAACAATCTGAACTGGAAATACTAACATCTTAATTTCCAGTTTTTCTCATAGTTAAAGGAGCTGACAAAATTTAACATATAGGATAATATCAATATACATGCATAATGAATTTGGTTTGTTGACAACAAATTAATACCTTTGTACTTGTTTCCTATGCTTTCTTTTTTTTAAATATAAATAATAACACCACAAGAATCAGTCCAATTATTCCTGTAAATGAAATAAGAGAGTACCAATTTATTTTATTTAGAAAACACAATACCTTCAACTAACTCTGGTTATGTAACCTAGTGTGTAACCTGTCAAGGTCATTTTGAATCTTAATTCAGTCTGCTACCAGGTTATCTGCCCTTACAAGCACCCTGTAGTTAGCATAAGACTCTCCCTTATAAAGTCGTTTATAGAATTGCTGACTAACACATAGCTTAGGTACAACCTGTACCATTCAAATATTTTTCATGCGTTGCTGAAAGTGGGATACAGAGAACAGAATGTTTTTATGATTGGACAAGCCTATAGCTATTAAAATCATGTTAAACTGATATGATTTATTTTGGATAAACTCAAGCTGGCTCCTAATAATCTAAGTACGTTTTGGTAGCCACTCACAAACCACTTGATAATAGCAATATCACTTAGTTACCGCTTTATAGTGCTTTAGGGCACGTTCTAAGTGGTTTTTAGAGTCCGCATATTGCCCCCAACAATCTGGGTCCTCATTTTACTGACTCAGAAGGATGGAAGGCTAAGTCAACCTGGAGCCAATCAGGATCGAACACCCAGCAATGAACCTGCAGTGCCACACTCTAACCACTGCGCTACCATGGCTCTAATCAATTCCAGAATTTTTCCCAGGGTGATCCACACACTACCGTATTTTTCAGAGTATAAGACACACCTTTCCACCCAAAACAAGAGGGTGAAAATCGGGGTGCATCTTATACACTGAATACAGCATTTTTGGGCCCCCACAACCCCACCGCTTTCGCAAAAATGGACGTGCATAGGCTTTGGGAAGCCTGCAAAGTGCTCTTGGGGACTGGGGAGGGCAAAAACAAGCGAAATATGGGCCAGTTTTTGCCCATTTTTGATCCCCAGCCCCTAGGAGCACTTTGCAGGGTTCTCAAACTCTCTGCATGCCCCATTTTTCACAAAAACAGGGCATGCAGAAGGTTTGGGAGGACTGCAGAGTGCAAAAACTTTTTTTTCCATTTACCTTTTCAAAAACTTGGTGCGTCATATAGTCCGAAAAATACGGTAATCCATGAGAGGAATGACTGTATTCCACAGATCAAAACCACAATCCTCCCTTTTTTGACACCAGGAACAAATCCTGTCCATCTCCAGACTCTTAGTTCCTTGCTCACTTCCACAATTTCTCAGCGATTAGAAAAAAAGCTTCCACTCCCTTCAACTTTTTGAATGGCAAAACTAAGGTAGCATTCAGTCATTGACTGAGTCCAAAGGCAGGCTTTTTCCTTCACTTGCTACCTATAAGAACTACAAAACTCTCCCTGTAGTTTTTACAGTATGGCTTCCTCTATTTGTAAAACAGACATTAGCCATACAGTCGGAATCATACAAATACTGCTGTTTTCTCAAACCAGGGGTGTCACTTAAGGCCAGTGGGGCTGATCCGGCCCACGGAGTGCTTAGATTTGGTTCACGGGACTGCTCTGGAAACAGTGAAGGACCAGCCAGAGTCCTATTTTCACTGGCAGAGGGCTGCAGGAGGCTGTTGCAGCTGAAATTGAAGCCTGGGCGGGTCACACGTGTCCTCCTAAGCTCCGTTTTCACTGGCAGAGGGCTGCAGGAGGCCGTTGCAGCTGAAAACAGAGCCTGGGCAGATCACACGTATCCTCCCTGAGCTCCATTTTCGCTGGCAGAGGGCTGCAGGAGCCTGTCGCAGCCACAAACAGAACGTTGATGGGTGATATCGAACTGGCCACCCCCACCCTGGCCCTCCCAAGGTGAAACACAACCCTGATACAGTCCTCAATGAAATCAAATTTGACACTCCTGCCTAAAAATGTAAAACAAAATACAGCGATGTTTCTCAACCTCAACAACTTTAAGATGTGTAGAGTTCAACTCCTGGAATTCCACAGCCTGCGGAGTAGAGGAAAATAATAAATGCATACTGCCAGTACATTCTGTTTGGAGTAAACATGACGACATCTACAAGAGCCTTACATAAGATGAGATTGTTACCTCAAAATAAAGTGTGGCAATTTGTTGAGTGCTTCAACTATCCATTCAATTTAGTATTTTAGACAAACAGACACTTTGTGGAGAATTTTGCTGCTGGCTGTTCATCCCACTGTTAATCCAGCAGGCTGTGCTCCTTAATCCTCCTAAATCCTCAACTCAACCAGTGAAAATCAACAATGCTGCCAATTGACATGTTTTTTTTAAAAACTACAACTTAGTAATTTGAAATTCCAAACATAGGTTGAAGTGATTAATAGGACATGATCTCCCAGGATGTTTTTCAATGTATGACTGAACAAGATGAACAAGATATGTGCAAGATTACCATATCTTATATAGTTCCTGTTCGTTTGAGACACTTCACTGGGCTGTGTCCATCTTTGTGAATCTGTCACATAATATGCTATATCTAAAACAAAGTTAGCAAAACAGGTAGTATTACTGCTAGATAAACAGTACTATATAACAGCCTCAGAAGATACAGAAGTGGCTAGGATCCTACAACAGGCTGGATTTTGACTCATCTTATTGGTATGAATTGCATATTTCTAGAATCTTCTGGGAAGCGAAAAGGTTACTGCAAGCACCAAAGATGTAGGATTTTGTCTCAAGCTAGCAATCCTTAAAAGATATATCTCTACATGAAGGGGGAAATACCATGGGAAATTTTGGATAATGTCCTGGGCCCTCTTCTCTTCAATTCTTTATAAATGACTTAGACAAAGGGATAGAAAGGACGTTCAATAAATCTGCAAATGTCTGTGAAGAATTATTAATAATCCAAAAGAGAAGCTTAAAGTTCAAAGGATATGTATATTAGGCCCTATCCAGCCAAATGCCGTTAAAAGGGTGAAAATTGAAATCTTCTGCATTTCAGTATGAAAAACCAGATACACAAGTCCAAGATAGGTAGGCAATACTTTTGAGAAAGATATGGGTGGCCTGACAGATCACAGCTTAAGCGTGAGTCAGCAGTAAGCAACAACTGCCTAAAGAACCAGTGCAGCTTTGGGCCACACCAACAGAGGTATAAAGGTGAGATCATAAAGGTGGAATGGGATACCTTTTATTGGCCAAGTGTGACTGGACACACAAGGAATTTATCTCTGGTGCATAAACTCTCTGGTGCATTTATCTCTGGTGCATAAACTCTCACTTATTTTGAGGCTAAGGGACCCAATCTCAACATAAGGAAGTATTTTCTGATGAGAGTTATTAAGCAATGGAATAATCTGCTTCCTGGGGGTTGTGGGTGCTCCATCACAGGTGATTTTTAAGCAATTAGCCATTTGTCTGGGATGGTTTGAGAATTACTGCTATGGGCAGGGTGTTGGACTAAAAGACTTCCATTTCACCCAATTCTATGATAGTCTTTGCATAGCATGCTGTTCAAAACCATTTCTGGAGTGGGGAATGCCACTTGGCCTAGCCCAGGGGTCTGCAAAGTTGGCTCTTTTAAGACTGGTGGACTTCAACTCCCAGAATTCCCCAGCCAGCATAGCTGGCTGGGGAACTCTGGGAGTTGAAGTCCACCAGTCTTAAAAGAGCCGACTTTGCAGACCCCTGGCCTAGCCTATATCAAAATGGCACACTCATTCCTCCTGTTCCACATACTCAAATGTTTGCAGAAGCTCAGTTGGATTGTTTTAACGAGTTGCTGCCTTCTCATGCTTCCTGTTTGCCACATGGGGTGCACTCTGCTTCTACCGAGTGCTGCAGGATGCTAAATGTCGAGCCTCAATCAGACAAAACCGACAAATGACAAAACAAGAAGCCTATTCACACCCAAACAGAGGGACAAGAAAGAATCATGCACGTCACCTGCGCTCTCAGAAACCCCCGCAGAATTATTTATAGAGACAAAAGGGGACTCACAAGATGTGCCTGTTTCTAGCCCTGCCATTGTGACCAGATAGCGAGTTAAAAGGCCCTGAAATAAAAGCCTATCCCAAAACCTTTGAAAAATATTATTCCTGTAATCCTTCCATTATTTCCTCTGGACAGCATACAAAGCATTTGATAATTGGGGGGGAAATTAGCCAGATTAGTGATGTGGAACAAGTACAATTTCAAGGCAATGGAAAAGGTTATCAAAGCACGGAATGGTTGTGATATTGTGTTGGTAAGATTTTTAATAAGAGGGGGGGGGGGAACAGCACATCGTAAGTGAGACAGTGTTTTTTGTTTGGACCTCCTTGCATTAAAATGACACATTTATGGGAAGCAATGGATGTATAACTGAAAGAAACACGGTTGTCAAGCCACATGCATTTTGTTTGTTTTATTTAGAACCTTGCAGGTTCTAGCTGTGCAAATGAAATGTTAAAATCTATTGAATGAAGCAAGCATGTATTTTCCTATACATCCTACACCACCCCATTTCGACAAACTTAAGGCTTGAAAGCTTAAGGCTCTAGGTCAGTGGGTGACCAACCGGTGGTCCGTGGACCACCGGTTGGTCCACGAGAAAATTTTGATGGTACGCAGAAAAAATATTTCCATTTTTTATATTGCACTAAATCAGGGGTCCTCAAACTACGTCCCCCTGGGTTGGATACGTGCAATGAATGTTTGGGTTGCTGCAGAAAGTCTCCCCCCCTTCGGGGTCTTTTTGTGTGGGCTGGAGGGGAGAAGAAATTTTGACTTGGTGTCTGCTTCAAACTCCTGGTGCAGGACTTTGGGGGATGGCTGGAAGGAAGTGCCGTTGGTGGCAAAGAGCCAGAGGGCCTTGTTCCAGTGGGACTGTATCATGGCCTGGAACTGGCTGACCCTCTCAGCCCACTGAGGTCTTCCCTCTGTTTGGAAAGCCTATGCTCATAGTCCTCAGTGAGGTGCTTCTAACTGAGCCTTCTTCTCAGTCAGATCCAATTTGAACTGAGCTGTTTTGCCAATGCTTTCTCATGGTGGCTGCTTAGCTCCAACAATTGCTTCCTGTTGGGGCCCTAAGGAGCCCAGACGGAGAGTGGCTGGGAGGTGTGAGTAGAGGCTGGCGAGGCACCCCTCGACATGAGTGACATTGAGTTGGCCATGACCACCCCGTCACATGACCGCCTAGCCACACCCACCCAGCCAGTCATTAGGCAGATCATATTAGTGGTCCGTGGGATTTAAAATTATGAATGTAGTGGTCCCTGAGGTCCAAAAGGTTGGTGACCCCTGGTCGAGGTGACTTCGGGCCAGTCACTTTCTCTCAGCCCAATTTACTTCAAAGGGTCATGGTTGTTGTGAGGAAACTAGGAGGAGGAAGGAGTATTAGGTATATATGCCGCTTTGAGTTATCTATAAAAATAATAAAGACGGAATTAAACCCCCCTCCAAGAAAAAAAAGTGCCTTGTAGTCACCAACACTCAATTAGACTGAACCTACAATGCAGATAACAAAGTAAGGGCAGATTGATGCGGGCTTTACGTTTATTTCTTGAAGCAATACCGAAGTTTCATTACACTAACAGGTTAAGCAAATCATGCAGAGAGCATCGTTTCTCGGGTTTCTTCCAGCCAACTTACTACCAGCAGCTATGGGTTTTCGGCGTAGGTGAAAAACATGGGGAGGGTCTGCATCTGTGCTGCTCTGGGTCTAATGGGGAGGGAGAGGACTTAAAATGTTCTCCTCACCATCATTCCAAGCCAATGCCCCAAAAAGGCCTCTCTCCCATAGGAACATTGGAGGATTTGGGGGTGGTAGGGGGAATGTTTTCCTCTGAAGGTCCCGGCCCAACCTTGGTTCCTTATCAAGCACGATCTTTCTTTTGCAAACTTCTCCTTTTCCTCCCCCAAACAAATTCTGTCTTGCCTGGTCAGATTTCAAAAATGAATATGAGCACAGAGAAGGACAAAATCCGAAGCCTATTGAATCATTACGTTCCCGCATTCCATTGAATTGGCAAGAATAAACAGGTTAGGAAAAGTATGCAGAGCATGTCTTGTTGAATTCTTTCCACTCCCTTTAACCAAAGTCACCATAGGAGTGTAGAAAGTTAGCACCCGCCTCTCTTAATAGCCCCAGAATGAAATGTTTTGGGAAATATTATAAAAGGCAGAATATTATATTTCCCTAAAGGAGAAATGTGCTCTTGGAAAGCAGCACCCGCCTTTCTTAATAGCCCCAGCAGGACTGGGCCAGGCTATCTACAAGACAAAAGGCCTTCAGCTCCACGACGATGGGATTATCCTTCAGGGCAAAGCCATTCAGCCATAATAGGAACTGCATTGCATCAGCCCAAGTTTCAACCAAGCTTGGCTAAAAAAGCCTACAAAGTTAGCTAGGACCCCTCGATAGCCTCTATAGTCTGACAGCAACCAATAGAATACATGTCCTTGCCACAGAACAGGAAGCTCAAGTGCAAGGCCCAAGAGAGGGTATAAACAACACTCACACTCCATTCCATGTGGTCAGCTGTCCAGGACTTCAAACCCATGTGGTCCTGTTCATCAATAAACCATCTTCCCAATCAGCCTCCAAGTTTCCAGTGTCTTTCTCCCCACTTGGAACTGAACCAGATGCATATTTCTTCCAACAGGAGGCACCTGCTCTTTCTTCTAAGTAACAAATTAATGGTAAATGGGTCTTTCTGCTTTTTCTCTTATGGTGCATCTGTGTATCTGTGCACTGGGAAGACGTTCTTCTCTTGGGTCCTCTTGGAGCAGGGGCTTAGAATGGAGCTGTCAACAATACTTCAAATGATTTCTGTTTTGTGCAGCCCGTAACTAGACTCAGCCCTTTTTAAAAAAAAAATACATCTTTCTTTGGCTGGCTTATTTAGCCATACCAAATTTGGTCTTGTTTTGTTCACTTTTTGGAGCATTATCCTGCTGATACCCAGAGAGATAGATGAGCAGATAGATGGACCACAGAATTGCAAATCCCTTTACTTAATTTCTGCCAACATTCCATTTGTTAGAAAGGATAAAAAGAACAATGCACACCACACTACAATTTATATCTCTCAGACAAACATCTCTTTTTTTCCCATGCAGAGTGATTTAGCATCCTAACCTTTTCCATTCCTTTTTTTTTTGCATAAGAAAACAGCATTCAATCAGAGCATACTTTCTAAAAAGGAGTTATTCTTCCATCAAATTCCACATTTATGAAGAGAAACACACTGTGCACATGATCAATAATTCCAAAGCAATGGACTGACATTCCAAGTTGATTTCAGCCTCAGTGAGCCTAACTAAAGGTCATTCCGCAGACCTTATTACCAAGCATATAATCTCCATGTACTAGACTTGTAAGCGCAACCATAGAGGTAGGAGCAAATGAAGAATCTTAATTCGGCTAAAACTTGGAAGGCTAAAAATAACCCAAGCAGGGACTTGCTGCGCATGCTGATGAGAAGGAAAGCACCAGAGAGAATGCCAATGAGCTTCTGCTGACGCATGCCGGGCTAGCTGCGTTCCACAGCATGCCAAGCTCCAGAGTGATATCAGACACTAATTTGGGAATCGTGGATGCAACTTTGCTACAATTTCAGAGAGGAAGGGAAGAGGGCGCAGCAAACAAAAATGGGGTAATAGAACTGAGTTGTGCCTCATTAACGCTTGACAATTAAGCCAAAGATCAGAAATCCTCAACCAACAGCCCTATGAGGGTTTCTGCCCAGTCACTGCAGTCCAACCCTTGCAAGAACGAGAAAATCTACATTTTCAGACATGTTCCTGCACCAATTCACGTGTTAGAGATGTACTATAAATCTAGAAGTTCAACTGGCTTACAGTATAACAGATTAATAGAGTTGGAAAGGACCTTGCAGGTCATCTAGTCCAATAGTCAAACTATTCTCCAAGGCACCTGGGGGCAGGACAAGAAGCAATGGGTGGAAACTAATCAAGGAGAGAAGCAACTTAGAACTAAGGAGAAATTTCCTGACAGTTAGAACAATTAACCTCTGGAACAGCTTGCCTCCAGAAGTTGTGAATGCCCCAACCCTGGAAGTCTTTAAGAAGATGTTAGATAGCCATTTGTCTGAAATGGTATAAGGTTCCTGCCCATGCAGGGGGTTGGACTAGAAGACCTACAAGGTCCCTTCCAACTCTGCTATTGTATTGTAATGTAATCCCCTGCCCAAGCAGGAGACCCTACATTTGCCTCTACCTAGGATTGAACTCACAACCTCCTGATTGGGAGGTGAGAGCTCCACCTCTAGGCCACAGCAGCACCCAGTAAGAGACAATATTTGATTGATTGGTTAATTTGATGCTGCTTGACTCCAAACAATTCTGGGCAACTCAGGATACACCAAACAATATGGAACAATATGCTGTTAACAAAAACAACTAAATCAAAACTTGGGGAAAGAAAGACGAGCAAGATGGTGAACTTTAAGTGAACCTTAAACACCCCCCACTATAACTAACATCCAACAAAGGAGGAAACCAACCATCCTAGATCTTCAGCTTTTTAGAATAATCACATAAGCTGCAGCTATGGGAAATCTATTATGGCTTTCATCTCCCATTGATTCGATAGAAAATTGATAAGCCATTTCCCAAAGAAAAGTAGTGTTATCTACCCATACTTTGGTTGGCAGAAATAATTATTAGGGTGACATTTACTGTCCCAATTTGCTGATCCTTATCCTGCTTCTAAGATTCTGTTTCATCACTGCCAGTCATCTGAGTTTCCTCCTAAGTCAAGTGATTTGATTGAATGCACCTTGAAGCTGCTTATGTTATTGAAGTAAGGGAGGAAATATTACTTTAACATTAGTAAAGCCAAAGATAACCTTATCTTGTTTGTATCTCACTCACGAGCTGAAGATCACATGAAAGTAACATGGGGATAAAGCAGAAAAATGCTGCCAGACCATCTGTTATTGTGGTTGGGTGCAGGCAGGGATACAGCCTTTGTCCTTTTGTTGAGAGGAATGAATTCTACCTGGAATGGATCCTGCCTTGGGAGAGAGAGAAATCAAAGCCCTTGTAGCAAAATTAGAAAAATGTCCTTTGCCAGAAGCTAGTCAGAGTAGAAAATATCTGGTGCAGATAGAACAGCCGCTAATTCAAGGTAAGACTACATCATAGACTCACAAAGAAGTACAATGAACACATTGTGGTCTGACATGCTGTCATCACAAGAAAACAAAGTTTGTTCTGTAACAAGGTTATAAGGCCAGGTAGACTGGTTGATCCAAAGGCTGCTTACTGCCAATCAAATGCACACAGACCTGCAGAAATACAGGTTCAAAAGAGCAATCAATAATGTGTGGAAGGGAATCAACAGGACTGAATTGCAAGGATCGTTCCAATTTGCAGTAAGAAAATACTATTGGTGTTTCCTGGAGCATCGACACATCTGTGGAAAGAAATTGGCAATCACCCAGGTCATCTACAGGGCTTTTCACTCATATGGTTCTCAAATATAATATGGAATGGGATCTCCATTAGCAAAAGTTTCATAAGTCATTTGCAGACTCTCATCTGCCACACAGGGCTTTTCTCAGCTTAAGAGTTTTCTTAGGATGCTACACAATTTTTCTTGACTTATCTGAAGTAGACTATTTTGCCTGGCTAAAGTATTAGAAAACCTTAATGAAGATCAAAAACCTGAGACGGTAGATTTTTTTTTTAATGTTATGATTGGTACTCTGCTATAAGGTAGCCTCAGCCATAAACCAAAAAAACAACAACCAGAAACTCTATTGCCCAGAACTAAGGGGAACATTTCCATTGCTGCAACGCAGTGGCTCAGTGGCTAAGATGCTGAGCTTGTCAATCAGAAAGGTCGGCAGTTCGGTAGTTCAAATCCATAGCGCCGCATAACGAAGTGAGCTCTCGTTACTTGTCCCACCTTCTGCCATCCTAGCAGTTCAAAAGCACGTAAAAATGCAAGTAGAAAAATAGGAACCACCTTTGGTGGGAAGGTAATAGTGTTTCGTGTGCCTTCGGCATTTAATCATGCCGACCACATGACCACAGAAATGTCTTTGGACAGTGCTGGCTCTTCAGCTTTGAAACGGAGATGAGCACCGCCCTCTAGAGTCGGGAACAACTAGCACATATGTGCGAGGGGAACCTTTACCTTAACACAAGAGGTAGACAGGGGCCGATCCTTCTGAAGACAAGCTTTGGAATTCTCAGTTGAAGCGTCTCTCCAAGGAATGACAAACAAGATGGGCTAAGCCCACCTTCCCTTTATAGAAGGTACCATAACATCTTTCTTTCATGAGCTCTTTTGCAACTCAAGAGCAGAGACAGCTTTCATAAGAGACAAATTAGTCTGTATTAGAAAAGAAGGTCACTGCACAGACTCTGAAAAAAGTTCAAGTCCCATTTGCAGTCAAGAGTCTCATTAAGCACTTGTGCCAATAAGGACTGCAAGTAACCCAGGCAGAAGCTACACTGAACTGGCAATAAGCCAAGACAACAAAACGTTAACACCTTGAAAAATACTGTTTATTTTTCCAGAACCTCTCTCCCTTCCTCTCCCTCTCTCTCCCTCCCTCCCTCCCTCTCCCTCTCTCAGAATCAAGCTCATGTATAGCATATGCTGTTTAAACATCGCAACTTGTGTTAAGGCCAAGAAGCCAATAGGCAATGAAAACATGGGGAGCTGCAGGGTTTCGCCTATCAAACTCTGAATGTTATGGTTGCAAAAAGAAACACAGCAGTCCTTTGGCTTATAGCTACAGCAGCATGGTACAAAAAGGATTATGTGCATTATTGGGTCTGAGAGGGCAACTACCACAGAAAGATACGCTTCTCCCCTGTTGCTGCAGAAAACAGAAAGCACAGCAATTTGGATATTTAACAGAGAGTTAATTGGCAAAAATTCAATTTTATATGGCAGTCAGGGCAAAATTATTCAGTTAACAAAATTATAACTCCTTGAATTTTTCAGGAGCATCCTCTCCCCCCCCCCCAATAAATAAATTTAATTAAAAAAATAAATAAATAAAGTCCCAACTATCCTCCTTCACCTTTTGTTTTCTCCTCCTTTGCTTTTTTGGGACAATCTGTTTTTACATAATCTGGATAGAGAAAAAGCAGAGGTACTTCATCAGCCAAGCCAATCAAGCTGCAGATCATTCAATTGTAACAGTATTGATTCTACTTTTCCCATTCAATTTTGTGTTCTATTTATAGTGATAATCATCTTTTTATCCTTTCTGAAAACTCAGAGCAGCCACCCCAGAGGAGCTGACAACTTGGACCACAAAGAGCCAAGGATTCCCTCCATCACAAAACACACCTTAATACCGCATCCAGTTTCACCAATATATATATATATATATTTCGATTTATATAACCGCCCTTCTCCATCGAAATGGACCCAGGGCGGTGCACAGGGAGTTAAAATCAATAAATACAGAGTAATGTCTAAAATAAATTAAACTAAAGACCTGTGCTAAAACATCCCATTAAAATTCTAAAATACATTTACTCGTTAGCTAAAATTGAATTAAATCAGAGCTCTAAGGTCTAAGCTAGACCGGCTTGATGGAAAAGATATGTCTTAAGTGAGCGGCGAAAGAGGGAAAGGTCTGTGATAGTCCGAAGTTTGGGGGGTAGGTCGTTCCTGAGGGATGGCCCAGCCACTGAGAAGGCCCTTCCCCTAGGCACCGATAGCCGGCATTGACCGGCGGATGGTACCCTGAGAAGGCCCTCCCTATGGGAGCGCCTCCCTATTGAAGGAAACCAGTGGTGGGTTCCAGATCCCAGTGCAACCGGTACGGTGCAACGGGGCCCAGGTCCACCACATGAACACTGGCAGTGCACACGCACACAGCACATGCATGTGTTCTACCCTCCAGCAATGCCTCGACGAGCCTCCACTATGCTCTAGCTGCTCAGCGGAGTGTCGCACAGGTGGCATACATGCTATCTTTGGATGCACCAAAGAGTTCAAAGACAGGTAAGGGCGACCGGCAGGTGGGTGGGCCCTCCGGACCACCATACTGGAATGGTAACTGGTGATCTGGGCACGCACCAGTACGCCCATACTGGGGCATACCGCCTGCAACCCACCACTGAAGGAAACTAAACAAAGCCATCTCAATGGTTTATTAATATAATCATCCATCACATAGAGAATGAAAAAGCTTCTTAATATAATCATCCATCACATAGAGAATGAAAAAGCTTGCCAAGTTTGGGAACCAAGAGGTTCCCAAACTTGGCAAGTTTAAGACTTGTGGACTTCAACTCCCAGAATTCTAGAGCCAGCTATGCTATGCTGGCTGGAGAATTCTGGGAGTTGAAGTCCACAAGTCTTAAAGTTGCCAAGTTTGGGAACCTCTGTTCTAGATGATTTGGCCAAGAGCTCAGCCAAAATTGGAGATAGGCAATGTTTTTTTTCCCTTTAAATGGAATAATGTATAACGTAGATACTTCTTCCTTGTTATCTAATTATTTACATTTTACACCTTTTAGGCATGGTTAAAAAACTTGCAAATTTTATTTGACATGAAACACAGGGACAAAGAAAATTCTCCCAACATTGAAGACAACAATGGTTTTTTTTGGGGGGGGGGAAGCCCCTCCATTTCTCACTGTCATTTTTGATCAGAACTTGTCGCTTTTTTAAAAAAAATGTATTAAAAAACCTCATGAATGCTGTCTACCAAGATATGACAACAGGATAGAACCGTGATGGTGAACCTAAAGCATTCCAATGGATGGTTCCTAGGCATTCTGCTTCTCTATGCAATTATATTCCTGCTTTTTCTGTTGAAAAGTGTCCCATCTCTTTAGAACTAAGTTGGTGTTCTGGACAATAGAGAACAGGCCTTTTGGTCGTGTGCATGGGGTACTCTTCAATGTCACTTCTTGGTCATCTCCTTTCTCAGGGTACAGAAGCCCTGTTCTTTCAACTTTTCCTTATAGGAGATGTCTTCCGTAGTCCTCGTCTCACTGGCTTCTTTGGAACTGTTCCAGTTTGTCTACTTGTTTAAAAAAGAAAGAAAGAAAATCTACTGCAGGGGTTACCAAACTTGGCAACTTGAAGACTTGTGGACTTCAACTCCCAGAATTCTCCAGCCAGCAGAGCTGGCTGGAGAATTCTGGGAGTTGAAGTCCACAAGTCTTCAAGTTACCAAGTTTGGAAACCCCTGGTCTACTGTAAGCCCTCTTTTCCCTAAGTGTTCCTAGAGCAAAGGACGGAACCAAAACCCAAGTCCCCGTTCTTGTTTTCCCTTGGGGTTTATCTCCTTCAGAGATGGTGATAGGCAGAGTCCTCCTCCCTCTGCATTTCACTCTCATAACACTTTCTGAGGTAAGCTCAACAGGAGAGATCACGACTGCCTACCTTGACAAATAAAGTTATCTGGAGACACAAAAAGGTTCAAATTCCTTCACATTGTCTCCATTTATATTCACCACTTGTCAGACCTTTCTCTTTATGACTCACAGAGGAAAATCCCAACTCTGGAGTCTGGCTACCATCACCGCTGCATGAGAAAAATGCTGAGACTCTCTCCTCTCCCCCCCCCCCCCCCCCACTTCAAAATAAGCAATGCTGGCTTGTGAACATCTCAGAGTAGCCTTTGTTGTCATGGAAACTGCTCCCTCACCACTCAATGAAGCAGCCAGTGCAACTCTTGTCCCACCCCTCCCTCCTTAAAGGCCACAGGGGCCAAAATCAGAGCCCAACCATGGAGTCGGGGGTATCTCTCCTGGGAGTATCGGAGCCATTTTACCCAGAGCAAAGGTTGCGAGGAAGGAAGACTTTTTTTTTGTTTTTGTTAAGAGGGAGTTGGAAAAGATTTGAAAACAGGAGCCCCTTACAATCATCTGCATCCCTTGCCATATTTTTTTCACTGCTTTTTCTACCGACATCAGTGGCTAAGGTGTTGCTAACCCATTTTTCTATGCTTGACCCCCACGCTGCAAGGCCAGTCTTGCACACTCATTCTGAATTTTGGTCGATGCCGGACGAGGCAACCTGACAAGAACATCAGCTGAACAACTGACAGGTAATGCTTACAAAAAAGTGAGCAACAGGAGCCGATAGACAAAAATAAAAACATGCTCTCTACATGGGGCTCCCCTTGAGGTGCATCCGGAGGCTCCAGTTAGTCCAGAATGCGGCCGCGCGGGGGATTTCGGGAACATCTCGAAGTTCCCATGTAACACCTCTCCTGCGCGAGCTGCACTGGCTACCGGTGGCCTTCCGGGTGCGCTTCAAGGTGCTTGTCACCATCTTCAAATCGCTCCATGGCTCGGGGCCTAGTTACTTGCGGGACCGCCTCCTGCCACATACCTCCCACCGACCGATTCGCTCCCACAGAGAGGGCCTCCTCAGGGTGCCGACCGCCGGTCAATGCCGGCTGGCGACGCCCAGGAGTAGGGCCTTCTCTGTGGCAGGATCCGCCCTCTGAAACGACCTGCCCCCCGAACTTCATACTATCACGGACCTTCCCCTCTTCCGCCGCTCACTTAAGACACATCTCTTTCAGCAAGCTGGACTAGCATAGAATTTAGATCTAGGAACGATAGAGCCTCAGCTAAATTAGATAGGTTTTAATGGGAATTTTAGCACACGTTTGTCATTTAATTTCTTTTTAACCTTTGTATATTTGTTATTTATTCATTGTAGGTTTTAATGTCCTGTGCACCACCCAGAGTCCGTCTCGACGGAGATTGGTGCGGTTTACAAATCGAATTAAATAAATAAATAAATAAATAAATAAAATGGATAAGCACCTCTGGCTTCCCTAGATTAGGATAGAAACCTCTGTATTTGTTTGCTCAGCTCAAATTCTGCATCTCTGGCAGGGATACTGTTTAAAATGTAGATGTTAAATGCCTTGCTGCCTGATTAATATCTTTGGCTAAATGTGCAATTTCCCTATTAAGCCATCCAATCTATCAAAGAAGGATTGTTATGAATGAGCTTCTGTTCAACCCATTCCCTCCAGGGACAAGGTTCTTCTGAAAGGGTTGAGGTTAATTTGCCCAGATGTTGTTCTCAAGTAGTCTTACAGAAGGTGCCTGAAAATGGGGAAGTCTCCCCTTGCCTCTGAAAGATACAGCAATGTTGCCTCATTTCGGCTCCTGCATGCTTGTCAAGGTTCACGTGTTACTTTGCAAATCTGCGTAACATTTGCAGGCATTTTCACAGGAGCCACACAAACTACAGCGCATAGATGTGTTGCTCTAAGTCTAACAACAGTCAAAAAGGCAAGAAAAAGGCAAGTAATGACAGCAGGAAGAGGGAAAGAGGAAATCCAGCACTGTGAGGAAATGGGTGGGAAAGTTCAAGCTTCAGTTGAATTGAGCAAGACCACGTGGTTGTGGGGTTTTGAGGTTCACTGCTTCTAGGGAATGTCCATCTTTGTTCTGGATGTGGTCACACACAGACACACCCCAGCAGACTCTCATGGCTCTTGCAGGTATCAGCCATGGCCAATAGGTCCTCTACACCAGGGGTCTCCAACCTTGGCAACTTTAAGTCTGAAGGACTTCAGCTCCCAGAGTTCTCCAGCCAGCTTTGCTGGCTGGAGAAGTCTGGGAGCTGAAGTCCTTCAGACTTAAAGTTGCCAAGGTTGGAGACCCCTGCTCTACACAAATCCATCTTGTATGCAAACTATGCCTATTCCTGAATCAGGAGGTTCTGCTCATAGTTGCTTATGCCTTGGTCATCTCTCATTCGAACTAGTGCAATGCACTCTACGCAGGGCCGCCTTGAAGACCCCTTGGAAGCTGCAATTGGTTGAAAATGCAGAAGTGCAGATAGTTATGAGTGAATAGTGGTGCAAGATGGATAGGTTCAGTTACAGTGTAGGACGTTAGCACCCACCCCTCTCCTAGAAAAATGAAATATTTTAGGAAATATTAAAAAGGGCAGAATATTTCCCCTAAAAAGGACGCAGAAAATACAGAGAGAGAGAGAGAGAGAGAGAGAGAGAGAGAGAGAGAGAGAGAGAGAGAGAGAGAGAGAGAGAGAGAGAGAGAGTGAGAGAGAGAGAGAGAGACCTTTGTTAATAGGCCATTAAGGCCTGAGCCACTTATCTGCAACACAAAAGACAAAGCCTCCAGGACATAATAGGACCCATCTAGCAACAGAAACTCACCACATGGCACCTAGGAAGATTACATCATCCAGCAAGACTCAACCAAGTTTGGGACTCAAATGACAAACCTACAGAGTTTCCCCTGCATGGTCCCATGGGAATCTGACATCCAATCAGAATACAACAGTGGTAGGTTCCAGATCCCGTTCCAACCGATCTTACTTGAGTCTGGCAGCTCCATCACTTCTCTCTCTCGGCCGCTCTGTGCAGGGAAACATCTCACGCAGTAAAGAAAAACTTCTCATGAAGTTTGTCTTTATCATGCAAGGTTTCCCCTGAAAAGACCAGCCGAGAGATGCAACAAAGCTGCCAGACTCTATTAAGATGCGCATATTGCGATGGGGTACAATTTGGGGGGTGGCAGGTGGGGCAGAGGATGGGGTGCCTGGCACCCCTGCCAGTGGCAAAGAAGTGCAGGACTCTCCCCTCCCCTCTCTCGTTGGGGCAGGGGTGGGGAAGGTGCCTTCCAGACCTGAGACCCGGAAGGAGAAACTTCTCCTGGCACGCTGCCTCTGCTGTCCTGTCGCCGGGGAGAGGGGGCATGAAACCGTGGTCGCTGGCAGCGTGGGCAGTGGGCTCCAAGAAGTGGCTGCCAGGGCACCCCATCCTCTACCCCACCTGCCACCCCCCAAATTGTGCCCCATCGCAATATGCGCAACAGAAAGCAGAAAACAAGTCTGTAGAGGAAGAGGAGGGCACATGGCTCTGCATTGTGCACCGGAGAACTAGGAATGAAAGCATTTTCAGGTGGCAGTGGGTGCTGGAACTGCCTGCCACCTGAAACACGATGCACTTGTTTGGCCTCTGTACGGGCTCTTTTTTGAATCGAGAGGGGATTGTGGTGCTGCCGCCCAAAAATGCTTTCATTGAGAAGGCTTTGAACGCCATTCCCCGGGCTGCTTTGGGAATCAGGCTCGCCGCATGGAATCACCCAAAAATGCGACGCACGGAGCGAGTGGGTGGAGCTACATTCGGAGTATAAGACGCACCCAGATTTTTGCCCTCTTTTGGGGGGTAAAAAGGTGCGTCTTATACTCCAGAAAATATGGTAAATGAACAATCCTACTTTTCTGCAAGCATTTTCTAAAGTGTTATATGATCCTGTCTAGACATGAGGAGTTGAATGGGAATGCTGTAGTTGGTCTCAATCTTCTGCATTGGGTATTGGTGTGTTTGGTTCCTTTGTAGGTTTTTTTTTAATCATATGTAAACTTCCCAGAATTGCTATGGCAAGTTGGAAGGCCAAATAAATCAAATAATAAGGCACCTGGGGTAGAACAAAGCTATCAGAAGACTGGCCTCTTTAGCTTGGTTGAAAAAAAACAACTGAATTCTCACACCTGTGTTCTATTGGATGGCACGTATCAAAGCACATGTGACTTCTTGGATTGTGGCTATGTCGTACACATCTGCTATTGTAATTTATGAATCATGGGTTACAGTTTAACATAATGTATGATTCTAGCCAATTGTGATTTAGTCATAATGAAACAAATAACAGCTCAGCAAGATGAGCAAACCTAATCTATTTGACAGTAGCATGCACAACTTCTGTCCCACAAATACTTACTATAATTCAACAGTAAAATCTAGGAAAGAAAGCATGATTCATCTGCATAAAAAAATACATGTATCTACCAACACTGAAATACAACCAACAGGTAAACAACTCTATATCTTCCTAGAGAAACTATTTTTTTCCTCTAAAAAGAGGCTGGAAATCTGGGTGCGTCTTATACATTGAATACAGCATTTGTTGCCTCCTGAAACCCCGCCCCCTTCACCAAAATGGCCACACGCATACCCTTATGGAGGCTTCCAGAGAGCTCCTGGGGGCTGGGGAGGGCAGAAATGAGCAAACAACAGGGCACTTTTGTCCCCCCGGCCCCCAGTAGCACTCTATAAGCCTCCATAAGGCTATGCATGCTATTTTTTGATCAAACAATGGCCTGTTTCACACAAAAAACAGGGAGTTTTTCCTCATTTTGGGGCCCCCACCCCCCAGGAGCACTCTGCAAGCCCCCCCAAGGCTGTTCATGGCTTTTATTTGGAAAAAAGGGGCCATTTTTGCGAAAAATGGGCCATTTGGGGGAGGTTTGCACAGTGCAAAAAGGGGTTTTTTCCCCTTTGGGAAAGCTGTTTAGTTAGAGTGATTGATGAGAATTAGGTTGGTCAAGTACAGTGCCTGCAGAAACAAAGATTTGTTCTAAAGGTGGCCAGTGATTTCCTTCTCCAGCACATGGGTAAATATACCTGGAAACATCTACCTACCTACCTACCTACCTATTCTCTCTCTCCCTACCTATCTACTGTATTTCTCTCTCCCTCTCTATTTCTCTCTCTATTTTTCTCTCTCTATCCTTCTACCTACCTACCTATCTACACTCTCTCTCTCGCTACCTACCTACTGTATTTCTCTCTCTCTCTTTCTCTATTTTTTCTCTCTCTCTCCCTCTACCTACTTATCTACCTACACACACTATCTCTCCCTACTTACCGACCTACTGTATTTCTCTCTCTCTCTCTCTCTCTCCCTATCCCTTTATCTACCTACCTAACTACACACTCTGTCTCCCTACCTACCTACTCACTCACTCTGTCTCTCTCCCTCTCCCTACCTACCTAACTACGCTCTCTCTCTCCCTAACTACCTACTGTATTTCTCTCTCTTTCTCTCCCTCTCTATCCCTCTATCGACCTACCTACTTTTTTTAAAATATTGCCTCTTCAAAACTTGGGTGCGTCTTATACTCCAAAAAATACGGTAGTATTAAGTTTATTTTATTTATTTATTTATTTATTTAAATTTATACCCCGCCCTTCTCCTTGTTAGGATCCAGGGCGGCGCACAGGCATTATTTAAATACACAAAATACAATAAATATCAATTAAAATGTATTAAATTAATAAACCCGTGCTAAAACCCAATATTAAAACCCTCACCAAATTATAAATTTTTCTTTAAAAAGTCAGAAACGGGGGCTATCCTAGGCCGGCTTGTTGAAATAAATACGCCTTAAGACGTTGGCGGAAGAGGCGGAGGTCCGAGATAGTACGAAGGTCGGGGGGTAGGTCGTTCCAGAGGGCCGAGCCCGCCACAGAGAAGGCCCTTCCCCTGGGTGTTGCCAACCGGCATTGCCCCGCCGACGGCACCCGAAGAAGACCCTCTCTGTGGGAGCGGATCGGATGAAGGGATGTATGGGGCAGGAGGCGGTCTCGTATATAGCTAGGCCCCGAGCCATGGAGCAATTTAAAGATGGTCATCAATACTTTGAAGCGCACTCGAAAGGCCACAGGCAGCCAGTGCAGCTCGCGCAGGAGAGGTGTTACGTGGGTTTGCCTTGAGGCACCCATAATCACCCGCGCGGCCGCATTCTGTACTAACTGTAGCTTTCGAGTGCACCTCAAGGGGAGCCCCATGTAGAGAGCGTTACAGTAATCCAGCCGGGACGTCACAAGTGCTTGAGTGACTGTGCGAAGGGCTCCCCGGTCCAGTAAGGGGCGCAACTGGCGTATCAGGCGTACCTGATAGAACGCCCCCCTGGCCACGGCCGCCACATGATCCTCCATGGACAGCCGGGAATCCAGGAGGACGCCCAAGTTGCGCGCCCTCTCCACGGGGGCCAGTTGTTCGCCCCCAATGGCCAATGTTGGACTTATCTGGCTGAACCGGGGTGCCAGAAACCACAGCCACTCGGTCTTGGACGGGTTGAGCTTGAGTTTGTTACTACCCATCCAGATCCGTACGGCCTCCAGACACCGGGACAGCACCTCGACGGCATTGTTGGGGTGGTTTGGGGTGGATATGTACAACTGAGTGTCATCAGCGTACAGATGGTATTCCACCCCATAACATGAGTTCCCATAACATGAGAAACAAACCTATAATCCAAATTATAACTAGTTCACACAGCATAGTAAAATAACTGGCTTCCTATTACAAATTGGATTGCCAACTATCCAACTTCATTTTAGCTTAATCTAGTATGATCCCAAATCTTCATGAGTATTTATAGATTGCATTAAAGACATGTACTTTGCTTGGTTTGGGCCAAGCAGGCTCTGTAAAAACTAATATACAAAGGCAACAATTTAGCTTACGGTAATTAAGATAAACCAATATTTGTGCTGATCCAGCCCAGAAGTCTGATCCTGTCTGTAGAGAAACTCCTTAGTGTTGTTCCGCCACAAATTCTCTCATCTGTATCAAATCAGTTTTGGCTTATCTATGTTTTAGTGCAGGGGTCTCCAACCTTTGCAACTTTAAGTCTGAAGGACTTCAGCTCCCAGAGTTCTCCAGCCAGCTTTGCTGGCTGGAGAATTCTGGGAGCTGAAGTCCTTCAGACTTAAAGTTGCAAAGGTTGGAGACCCCTGTTTTAGTGCACCACAAATATCAAAAAGCCAAAGCTGCTCATTTATCCACATATTAACAATGCTATCAGCTGGGTCTTTCTACCACACAATTTTAGTGCATAAGAAAAAACAGGTGAAAGAAACATATATTTCTCCAAAGAGGTGTTTCTATTTCCACACAAACAGCTGCTCTGCTTCAAGGTTTTTTATGCAGTGTAGATCTATCCCTTTTAACTAAAAATGAATATATTTTCAGAGGTTCACACCTGATCTTCAACAATTAAGCCAGGTAGCTGTCATACCACAGGTTAAGTTCCCTGATTCAATTACAGCTACTTAGCTTAATCCATTTTGTTGCTTGCTGTTAATAACAGCCTTGGAGATAGCATGCAGGGCTCAGTAACACTACTCTGTTCAAACCCAGCCTTCATGTCACTCACTGCCAAAAGGCAAGGGTTTCATTCTCACTGGTGTTTCAGCAGCAAAGGGCTTTCCCATTATTAACTGGTTTCACAGATTGGACTAAAGCCCACATGATGGGCTTTAATCATGATGATGTTAACCATAGAGGCTAGCATTTCACATGTTGGATTGGGTTTGCCCAATAAAGTAATTTATATTGTTCAACTGCCTTAGCTCCATCCATGGATCAAAGTATTCAATATTGTTGTGCATGCCCAGAGAATGGCTGAGTTCACATAACAAGCTACACTAAGCTTAAATAGATGTGATAGTTTGTCATGTTATGTGACTCAAGCCATTGTCTAAGCATATGCCCCAAGCCATCACATCAAGCCATGATATGATTGATGAGCATAACATATAGATCAGTGGTGGGTTCCAGCCAGTACAACCCGATATGGCCATACTGGTAGTAGCCGGGAACAGCAGTCACCATACTGGTACTGTGGCTAATTTGGCTCACCCACCTGCCCACATTCCACACCTGTTTTTAAAGCAACCGGAAAATTGTGCACGTGTGCACGGTGTGCAACACCTGCACAATCTCTGATAAGCAGCTGGGTGTCGCAGGGACAGTGGAGTGTGCATGCGTGCACAGCGTGCATGCATGACCAGGACATCCAGTCGCATGCGTAGCGTACCGGTAGTGATGGGGAGAGGAACCCACCACTGATATAGACCAGTTATATTTGTTCACCCAGCCAAACTAAGCATAGCTTACTGTAGATTAGCTTACTTTAAACAAAGTTTCCATATCATGTGAGTTTGTGCAAATGCCTAAATTACAGTTAAGCAGCCCATGTCACTAGTAAAATAAGATGGGGCCTCAGGGCTGATTGATTGTAGTGTTGTTCCTACAGTAGTATCTATACTTTCATGCTTCTATTTCAACTCTCACTCCTATTGAAGTGCAGCAAGAGCTTTATTCTGAAAACAGACTGGGAAAAACTAATGTTTTCCTACCTCTTTCATGTGATTCTGAGACCTTGGGTAACTGTGGGCTTTAAAAATATAATCATGCAGGAGGAGAAGCAGTAGTAGTAACATGCACCAAGTTGTAGAGATGTCTACAACGAAGGAGGGAGACTAACAAACCATGACCATCCAAAATTTTGTTAAGTCACGTTCATGTATTTAGAACATTTATATAGCCCATCCAACTCAAACAGTGAGAGTCTGGGCAGCATACTAAATCATTAAACAAAACAAAACACCAGTAAAGCAGATTTTTAAAAAATTAAATCTAAAATATATCTCACCAATCAGGAACACTGCTAAACCTGACACAGAGGATATATGCTAGATGCCTTAAATACAGCTAACGTTAAGTCATACTTTACAGCTCATAAAAACATGACTGTTGTGTCATGGATCCAAGTTTATAAACTGGGAAGGTCTGGTTCACACACCAGGCAAAACACTAAAAGCAGATTTTCTATGTTAAGCCAATGTGTGATAAACTGAACTTAAAATACTTTGATTAGCAGAAGTACAATATTCAGCTCTGAATTCTCCCATGCTGGAAGAAGAAAAATGAAATAAATATCCATCTTCCTCCTACTTGATGAGGGGAAATGAGTATCTCCTGCTAATTAAGACCCGAATGTATTCCTAAGTAGCAGTTGGAGTAGAGGCCTCAGAAATTCGGCTGCAGTTTCCTGAAAGTACAGAACATTTTAGAATATACTTTAAAGCAGGGGGGTCAAACTCGCGGCCTGTGGAACGGATACGTCACGCGCTGGCCATACCTATGCCCAGTTTCGCGAAGGGGGGGGGGGAGAAAGTCGTGATACATCATATGACGACATGAGTTTGACACCTCTGCTTTAGAGCACTATCATTTCCAGGACGCTTGAGAAAGCCACGTCTCTGACACCGGACTCTTGCAAACATTCTGGAACAGATTCCCATGTGCTATTATGAACGAGGGGGGAAGGTACTGCAGTGTTTTAAATTGCCAGCCATAGTGATTCATTTTTTCAGCTCCAGCTATGCATACATAAACCACTAAAGAGTAAGAGTCCTTCTAACTGGAATTTGACCCCAGATAACTTCAGGGAGATATTCGTGAGTTTTCAAGGCAACCGTACGGAAGTCATTGTCATTGTTTTAATTTTAATTTTCTAGTCCGAGTATTTCCTGATGCACTGTAAAATCGAATCACTGCCCATCCAAACGATATATCCAGCACTATGCCTGGCACCCCTTCAGCAATCAATATTAGTGGCAGCCAGTTATGGGAAAAGGAAGAGGTCACCTCTGTCCATAGGAAGTGAAAAAAGAATCAAACCCTTGCCTCCAATTGGAACTATCCCAATGGTAGATGCCAGACATCCTTCAAGACCAGGCAGATTCTGCCTTCCTGTTTCTCCTAGAAAAATTAAAACCTCAAGTTGTTTTTCCTGTTCTGCGAAGTCAAAAAAACAAACAAACCCCATTATATAAACACTCTCACAAACTTTTCTGAAGTCCTCAGCAAGAGACTTAAGAAAATCCATCAGAAATTTTGCAAACTCCTGGAGTTCATCTCCTTAGTATTTCCTGAACAAAACTGGGAGATGCACTTGTTTCACTTTGGAACAGATGTTAAGACAGCTTTATGACCTCTTCCAGAAAAGGGAATAAATATCTTTAAAGCAGATTTTTTTTTAAGGGAATGATTCATAAAATAGCAGAAGAAAAGCTACCTTGGCTAACATCTTTCTCATTTCCTTTGTGGTTTTACAGGTCAAACAGTCAGCTTTAGCAATAGCACTTAGACTTTTATACCGCTTCACAGTGCTTTACAGCCCTCTCTAAGTGGTTTACAGAGTCAGCATATTGTCCCCAACACGTGGCCACGGGGGGGGGGGCTTCCAAAACTTTAGCAGGGGGTTCTCTGCCCGGTTGCTGGGCGTGCGTGGCTATGGTGGGCATGGCCATGGTAGGTGTAGCCTAGCCGGCCTCCTGCACCATGACTGGGGGGGGGGGGTTGTTTTTGCCCTCCCTGGGCTCTGGAGGTTTTCCTTGCGCCTCCAGGAGGGTGAAAATGGCCTCCCCAGGCTCCAGACGCCTTCTGGAGGCCAAAAATGGGCCTGTTTCTGGCCTTCCTGAACTTCCTGTCGGCCCATTTTTCACCCTCCCTGAGCCTCCACACACGGCCTGGACTTACCTGCATCCAAAACGGGCCACATGGGGACTCCTGGGAGGGGAGGAGCCAGCCAGAAGTGAGATTTTGGGGCTTCTCTGAACTGCACAGAATCTTAGCTAGAGGTTCTCCTGAACCCCGGTGAACCCCCAGCAGCCCACCTCTGCATATGGCCCCCAACAATCCGTTTTATCTACTTTGGAAGAAGCGAAGACTGAGTGGTAAGAATTTTAGCCTCTAACAAGTAACACATTAGGAATTTTTGCCACAACACTAAAAGCATAAGAGAGTTGGTTTAATTGTCCCTTATTGATACATCCAAGATGGCGGCGCGCTTAGGCGCAGCGGCTTTGAGCTCCTGGTGTCACAGCAAACTTTACCATCAAAACTCGCTCTCAATCTACTGTAAAAGAAAAAAGAAAAAGAGACGTGCATTTTCCTCTTCCACCAACTCCTGGGATGCCAAGCAGATTTGAAGAAATGGATAACAGAAGACAGGGTGCAGTTGATCCTTTTCAACTGTCATTTGTCAGCCATTTTGTTTCAACAGTCATTTGTCGGCCTTTTCGTTTGCCTGGAGAGATTCCTGTTGTGGCTGTCACTGGTGTCTGTATCCCACCTGGTGCAAGTGTTGGCACGGCGCTCAAACCAATTCCATTGTAATTTTATTACAGTATTATTACAATGACAGTAAAGATTATTATTATTATTATTATTATTATTATTATTATTATTATTATTATTATTATTATTATTATTATTATTATTATTGCCAGCACCTCAATGATCTGTCACACATGCACACCCTTTCTACAGCATTGTCACTTGTTGGAGGGAAGTGTCTCCCATTTTAGCTCCTACAGCAATGTCCTAAAAGGAAAGCAATAACCAGGGGTGGAGAGAGGCTAATTAAAAGAGAAAGGAAAGCCGTCTTTCTTATAATAAGGTCACCACACCATTAATGCCAAATCCAAGCACTTTTCTCATATTCACATGCCTCCTGCTTTAAATACAAGTCCAGTGCTCTTACTCAGCTCCTCGATACAGAAGTCTTCATATATTTGGGCAATTTATTTGCTGCCTCAGTTTTCCAGTTTCGCAGTAGTAGTAGAGGCTACAGCTGAGATGCAATCTTCCCAAGGTCATAGAGACGGTAAAAATCTCTGAACTAGAGAGACTGAATCATCCAAACTATTACACAAAGTCCTCTATTTAGGATTACAATTACGCCCAACATTTCTGTTACTGACTGAGACAGTCCCGTGAGCATTATCTCATTTTATGATCTTTCTTGCCACAGTTGTTGAGTGAATCACTGCCATTATTAAGTTAGTAACAAGGTTGTTAATAACGGCTTCTCCCCATTGCTTGTCAGAAGGTCAGAAAAGATGAATCACATGACCTAGGACATTGCAACCGTCGTAAGATGAATCAGTTGGCAAGCATCTGGATTTTGATCCCATAGGGATGCTGCATTGGTCATAAGGGTGACATCAGTCACTTTTTCCAGTGCTGTTGTCACATCGGTCATTAAATGAACAGTTGTAAGTTGAGGACTTTCTGTATTTCGGGACTTTAGTTTGCAAAAATCTTTCTTGCAGGTCAGCTCAGTTTAATTACTACAAATGGACAATCAATTAGTAGTCAGAGACTTGCATGCTTTTGGAATGAAATGCCCACCAGACGATAGAGAAGTGAACCTAGCCTGTCACAGGGCAGAGAAGCAGATGGAAGTCAGTTTAGATAATTTAAGAGATAACTCTTGCCATGGTTTGCCCAAAGCATCCAAGGGTCAGGTGGTACTTTCTGAAAAGAAAACCAAAGAGCTTCCAGATATTGTGGATAGGTACCTTAACTTTTCATGTGGCATTTAAGGAATAGCAAACCCAGAAAAATGACACTACTTTGAAACATTCTAAAGCTTAGGAAACGGGAGAATAACATGTAATATGAGTTAATAAAGGCAACCCTATTCACTTTTGCGTCAGGCGATGAAGGACCCTTAGAAGCCAGTCAGTTTAAGCTCCGTTCTATCTCATCTGAACATTTCCAAAGTTCAAAAGGAACCAAAGCACAGCCACAAAATAGATGGAATATTGTCGAAGATACCTGGAGAGAAATGAGCATGTTGCAGAATCAGAGTTGTCATGGCAAAGCTAGGCATCATGCAATGAAACCCCAGTTGGCAAGGCAGAAAGACTGTACATCTCTGTGCATCCTGTACACACCTCCTGATAAACAGTATGCAGTATATGCTTCCCAAAAAGGGCAGCCGGCCTCGTTAACATTTGCATTTCTACATATGGGTTCCAAACGGCGCTTGGGCCAGTTCCTGTACCCCTGACCCGCGCCCCGATGGAGGACCTCGTGGCCGCATGGAATAGTGCGACCACGGGAGCCTTGGATCGGGTCGCGCCCTTGCGGCCTCTCTTGCGGCGGCGGAACACCCTGGCTCCTTGGTTTACCGAGGAGCTGGGGGTGATGAAACGCCGCAAGAGATGCCTAGAGAGTAGATGGAGGTCTTCTCGTTCTGAATCTGACCGGACACAGGTAAGAGCCCATTTACGGACTTACATTGTGGCGCTGAGAGTAGCCAAACGTCATCATTGCGCTACTCTCATAGCATCCGCAGAAAACCGCCCTGCCGCCCTGTTTAGGGTGACCCGCTCCCTCCTTCAACAGAGGGTGCGGGAAGCCCCGCTACAGGGTAGAGCAGAGGAATTTGTGACTTTTCTGCAGGAGAAAATCGCTCAGATACAGAACGAGTTAGCCCCCATTCATGGCCCAGTGGGATGCCACGAGAGAGATCTTGTTTGGGAGGAGTTTGACTCCGTTACTTCCGAGGATATGGACAGGTTACGTGGGCGACTGCGAGCCACCACATGTTTATTGGACCCGTGTCCCTCCTGGCTTGTACTGGCATCCTGGGAGGTGACACGAGGCTGGCTCCAGGAGGTGGTCAACGCTTCCTTGAGTGAGGGTGTCTTGCCTGCTTCCCTTAAAGAAGCGATGGTGAGGCCCCTCCTTAAGAAGCCCTCCTTGGATCCAGCTTCTTTGAACAACTACCGTCCCGTCTCCAACCTTCCCTTTTTGGCGAAGGTTGTCGAGAGTGTGGTGGCACAACAGTTTCCCCGTCACCTGGAGGAAGTAGACTATCTAGATCCGCGCCAGTCCGGCTTCCGGCCCGGGCATAGCACCGAGACGGCATTGGTCGCGTTGGTTGATGATCTCTGGAGGGCCAGAGATGGGGGTTGTTCCTCCATCCTGGTCCTATTAGACCTCTCGGCGGCTTTCGATACCATCGACCATGGTATCCTATTGCATCGGCTGGGGGGGTTGGGGGTGGGAGGCACCGTTTTACGGTGGTTCTCCTCCTACCTCTCTGGCCGATCGCAATTTGTGTTGACAGGGGGGCAGAGGTCGACCGCGAGACCCCTCACATGTGGGGTGCCTCAGGGGTCGGTCCTCTCGCCCCTCCTGTTCAACACATACATGAAGCCGCTGGGTGAGATCATCCGTGGTTTTGGGGTAGAATACCATCTGTACGCTGATGACACCCAGCTGTACATTTCTACCCCAAACCACCCCAACGATGCCGTAGCGGTGATGTGCCAGTGCCTGGAAGCTGTACGGATCTGGATGGGAAGTAACGGACTCAGGCTCAACCCGACCAAGACCGAGTGGCTGTGGTTTCCGGCTGCCCGATTCAACCAGCTTATTCCATCGCTGGCCATAGGGGGCGAACATCTTGCCCCTGTGGATGGGGCGCGCAATTTGGGTGTCCTCCTGGATGCCCGGCTGTCCATGGAAGATCAGGTGACAGCCGTGGCCAGGAGGGCGTTTTACCAGGTTCGCCTGGTTCGCCAATTGCGCCCCCTATTGGATCGGGACGCCCTTCGCACAGTCACTCATGCTCTCGTGACATCCCGACTGGACTATTGCAACTCTCTCTACATGGGGCTGCCCCTGAGGTGCACCCGGAGGCTTCAGCTAGTCCAGAATGCAGCCGCGCGGGCAATTATGGGGACCGCAAGGTCTACCCATGTAACACCGCTCCTGCGCGAGCTGCACTGGCTGCCTGTCGTCTTCCGGGTGCGCTTCAAGGTGCTAGTCATCATCTTCAAAGCGCTCCATGGCTCGGGACCTAGCTATCTGCAGGATCGGATCCTGCCTCATACGTCCTCACGGCCGATTCGCTCCCACAGAGAGGGGCTTCTCCGGGTGCCGTCCACTAGACTGTGTCAGCGGGCGACACCCAGGGGAAGGGCGCTCTCTGTGGCGGGCCCGGCCCTCTGGAACGACCTTCCCCCCGACATTAGGACAACTACGGACCTCCGCTCCTTCCGTCTTAAATTGAAAACTTACTTTTTCCGTCTGGCCGGCCTGGGATAGCCTCCTTGCCTTGGGATTTTATAGAATAGGTTTTAGTTTAATCGGGATTTTAGCACAGGGTTTATTTAATTGGTTTTTAAATTTTGTTGTTTATTTATTGTTGTTGTTATTTATTGTTTTTATGCTACCTGTGCACCGCCCCGAGTCCCCGTGGGGAGAGGGGGCGGTATAGAAATAATAAATTATTATTATAGAAATAATAAATTATTATTATAAAATAATTGCGCTGAAGTGCCTGGGAAACACCAGCGTATACATTCATAAGATGCCCAAGCAAGGGGTGGGGGTGGGGGTCAACAAATTTCAGTGGGAGGGGACGGGACCTCACATTCTCTTTTGCAACCTATGTTTATATGGAGGGGTGAGGATGTGGTTTCCTTTTGCTTTCCCAGTAATTTGAAACTGGACACACATGCCCCGGAGAACAAAGTGCTTGTTTTGCCATTTAAACTTGAAGCCAACTACTAGCAAAAGCAGATGGAGGTTAATAGAGACACATATCACACAAGTGTTACAAAACTGGAAACTTGGCCATAGAAGAATTAACACTATTAAATATTCTTGGGGATTGCCCTGATAGTTCTGGCAATAATTGTTGCTTTTCTTTGTGGCTACTTGTCAGATTGCTCACAACTCTTCTCGCAACTGCCATAAAACTGCCTACAATGGAGAATCTTCCCGCCCCAGCTTAAAAAAACGAAAACCATCCAGGTCTCATCCTTGAGACTTGACAGCACTATGGATTCACAGCGGTGCTATTTTCTCTCTGGAAAGCTGTGATGAAGGGACAGCGGGAATCCGGCAGTTCCCTCGGCAAAGTTAAAATATGCATTCTGCACTGCTTAACCGATCTATTAATAAATTGGCGTGTCAGAAAACGCTATCAACCTTCGTCAACTTTCCCTCCCCAAGGAAGCCCAACCTGAGCAAGAATTGCACCCGGGAAAGGGATGGGGGGGGGGGGAGTAAAAATCCAGGTGATGAATTTCCTTGACCCAGCAGGATGAAGTGCCAGGACAAGGTCCATGAAAGCAGCGGGCTTTACCGAGACATCCCCCCCCCCCCAAGACATTCAAAAGAGCTTTCCCTGTTATTTGTATTGGAAGCGGGTGGCGCAGTCTGCTGAACAGACCGATCGACGGTATAACGCACGGGCAAGCCACAGAGGAGCAGCGCCTTCCGGCCACAGCAGCAGAAAAGCACTCCATGCATGTTCAGAGTCCTCGCGCTTTTAGAGGCCGCGAGCAAGAGCCGCAACGGGATCCAGCGGGATCCAAAGGAGATCCGGAACACGACCACAAGGCTGCAACGGCTCAAAGGAGGGCGCGCCGCTTTCACAGACAAGGCGCCCCCCCCCCACTTCCCCACCTTTGGCTCCGCTGGTGAAGACTCCCACAACTCTGGCGGGGAGGAAAAGGCTCCCTTCCCGCGTGCCGCTCTCCATTTCAGAGCGCTCTGCACGCGCTCAGGAAGCCTCTCGCCCCTCTCGTCGCCGCTGCCGCCGCCACCCACTCGCCCACCCTTTTCGGCCATGCCTGGGCTACGGAAGACGGGGCACGTGCCAGGGAAAGCCAGAAGCCGCGCCGCAGAAGCTCGCTCACCTGGGCGCGGCGGCGGCGGGTCGGTCGCCATCGCCTCTGAATGCCGTCGAGCGCAGCGCCTCCCCGGAGACTTCTCCCTGTCGCTTGCGCGCCGTCTCCAGCGGAGAAGCTGCGTCTCCAGCCCCGGCCTGACTGAGGCTCCCGTTCAAGCGCCGGAGAAGCTGCTCTGCTGCTGCTGTTGCTCGCACCGCCGCTCCCCTTCCTTTAAAGGCACCACAGCCAGTTCGCGGGGAGGGGTGGGGTGGGGGAGAAAAGAGAGGTCTCTTTAAGCGGCTGGGGAGGGGCTGCCCACCCGCCCACCTCCCCGAGCCCAGGCCCTAAACGGATGGCACCCTCCCGGTGGCGCAGGGCTGCTGCAGCGGCTGCAGGGTTTGCCGCCGCGCAACCAGGCAGAAACATTTGAGTTGGAGAAGCTGCGCCCCCCCCTCTCCCCCCCCCGTCACGCCCCTGTTTGAAAAGCAACCGGCGGAGGGCCGGAAGGGGGATCGCAGTGGCTCTCCTTCCACCACCACCCCTCCGGTCTGCCCCACGCGTGGTTGGGACCAAACTCAAGACGAGAGCAAAAAGAAGGTCCCGAGCATGTACAGACCTCATTCTCAAGGGCGGGAGGGTGTGTGTGTCTGAATTCGCACCACGGACTTAAAAGTAAATTTAGCGAGGACTGGAATCACTTGATATGCTAAGAGCTTGGCTGGAATTGGGGGGGTGGGATGGGATTGTGTGAAGTGTTGTGATCAGTTGATTAGACAATTAGCGGTATATTGTGCAAACCCACCAAATGGGCAAATTCAGTAACCATGTTGTGTGAATGCACTCGATGCGTTTCCCTTTCCATCTCTAGAATTGTGGCCATTGCCTTGGGGTAGGAAATCCCAAGAGAACCTGGGTTGTTGAAATTGAAGATCTTCGGCTTAGGATCACAACTGAGCCCAACATTTCTCTTGCTAAGCAGGACATTTGTTAAGTGCATTTCCTCATATTTACGACCTTTCTTGTTAAGTGAGTCACTGCAGTTGTTAAAAGAGGGGGTGGATAAGTGGCTTTCTCATAGGCTGTTTGTCAGAAGGTCGTCAAAGAGGATCACTGGAATACTGCAACCATCAAAAATATGACTCATTTGCCAAATATCTGAAGTGGGTCATGTGACTATGGGGATGCTGAAGGGGGCATTAAGTGGGGGAAATGGTGATAAGTCACTTTTTTCAGTGCTGCTGTTGTAACTTCAGACCGTCACTAAGCAAAATGTTGTAATTCAAGGACTACCTGTATGCTGATGGGGATATCCCAAGCTCATAAGAATCAGGGCTTTAGCTTTCCTTTCAAGGGACAGGCTGGTTCCTGTCTTTCTTCCCTCCATAAAATAACATGGGCTATACCTGTTACCTGTCTGAATTCAGCGATGGAACCAGGGACATCTTACCAGCATTGGGGGGGCCGGGCAAAGCAGTGTACTGGGGCCCCTATGACAACTAATCCCAGGAATAAAAATGTAAATGGTCAATAAAATGAGACATATATTTATTTTATTGGCATGTTAGCATTAATAAAAAATGCAGTAAAACGGAATAAATAGGGTGCTGTATTGATATGATACAAGGTGGATTGAGGGGTTAACATAAACAGATTAGTATGGAGGCCCTATGCTCATGGGCAAGTGCCCATCAGGCCCATGCATTACGACAACCCTGGATGGAGCCAGCCTTTCACTGGATGTTTTTAAGAAGATGTGGGATATCCATTTGTCTGAAGTGGTGTAGTGTTGCCTGCCTAAGCAGAAGGGTGGACTAGAAGACCTTCAAGCAGTGGTAAAATTCAATGTTTTTTACTACAGGTTCTGCTTGGTGGGCATGGTGTGACTTGATGAGTGTGGCTTGGTGGGCGTGGCAGGGGAAGGATACTGCAAAATCTCCATTCCCACCCCACTCTCGGGCCACCCAGAGGTGGCATTTGCCGGTTCTCTGAACTACTCAAAATGTCCACTACCGGTTCTCCAGAACCTGTCAGAACCTGCTGGATTTCTGCCTTCAACCCTGCCTTCAAGGTCCCTTCCCACTCTGTTATTCTATGGAATTCTATGGAATTTCCTATAAGTAGAGGAGGGGAGGTCCAGCTTCAATGGTACAACATTCAAAAGGCCCCCAAAACACATGGTCCTTGGCTAAAATATCTGGGACTTGTACCCAGAAAGCTGGAGGACAACAGATAGGGAAGGATGCATAGTGCAGTATTCGGGGTGGAGAGGAAAATTTACATTTTCTTGTACTCTGTCTCTGCCTATCAGGTGGGCAAGCAATTAGACCCAGATTTAAGAAAGAAATACATAAAGCTGATGATCCCATCCGTTATCCTTATAGTAGCTCCTCTGCTCTCACCACCAATGTGTCTCCAAAAGTCCTAGGAAGATAGGTTTCCATCACTCAGTCATAGATTCTGTTTCAGTGTGAAGTGCTAGGATTGAATTCACGGTGTTCTGTTTGCTGAAATTGTGATTGCATTCCATCAGATCTTTATTATGGTCGTAGACCAGCATAAAGAGAATGTGATACAAACAATTTTTAAAACGATAAAAACGATAAAAGCAAAAGGTACGCAAGATTAAAAAGCATTCAAAATACATTTTTACAAAGCTAAAATATATGAAAAACAACAATAGCATCTACCTAAAATTAAAACATTAAATAAATACAGGGGAACATAAAAGTTAATATATGACTAACTAATTCTATCGCAATGCAAAACACACTTGACCAACAAATTAAATGCTCATTAAGGCTGGTTTGAGGCACAGGTCATCATCATCTGATGGATTTTAAGCACTGCTGTGCAGAACCTAGCAACATTATATGTTATAACAGAATTAGCTTCTGCAAGCAGCAGGGGAGGTATACAAGTGTCCTGTGTGCCCTGAATATTTATACAGTAATGGTGCGATGAGGCTAGTATGAATATCTCTGTAATACAGGCATTAGAGAAGCACATGCTCTGTTGCTTCTGTATGTCCAGGTCATGGACATTGTTTTTCTGAGTAACATGTTATGGGCCTTTTTGGGCAGCTTCATGCCAGCATAAAGGCCTTCCAGTGACTCTGAAGTTGATTAAATATGTCATGGAGAAAACTTGCAATAATAAATAAAAGGTGGAGACCTGGCTAGGTCCAAACCAAAAGATTCAGCAGCCCCAAAACGTGGGGGGCGGGGGGGGGGGGGATCACCTACAACAGGGGTCCTCAACCTTTGCAACTTTAAGTCTGAAGGACTTCAGCTCCCAGCCCAGGGGTGGCCAAACTTTGCAACTTTAAGTTCTGGGAGCTGAAGTCCTTCAGACTTAAAGTTGCAAAGGTTGGAGACCCCTGACCTACAACATACAGTGTAAGGACTAGAATGGCTAGTACAGGGGTAGGCAAACTTTGCAACTTTAAGTCTGAAGGACTTCAGCTTCCAGAACTTAAAGTTGCAAAGTTTGCCCACCCCTGGGCTAGTATGTACGACAAACAGGCACAAGACCAGCAAAGCACATTCATGAACACCAACTAGCAGTCAGAAGCAGTGGTGGGTTCCTACTGGTTCGGCCAAACTGGTAGTGGTTTGGCAGCCTAGGTCACTGGAACCGGCAGCGACCCAGGCCTGACACCCCCCCAAACTGGTTCTCCATCTTGGTTTTTGCTTCTGCGCATGTGCAGAGCAATTTTTATTGCACTGCATGTGTAGCGCACATCAAACGTGCATGGGTGGCACGGCCATGAGCAAACCGGCAGTAGCAACTGCCAGAACCCACCCCTGGTCAGAAGATATGATGAAAACTCCTTAATTTTGCAACACATGGGTAGACTTAACCATAGTTTCAACTGTGAAACTATCAGCATCCTAGATCAAGGCAACTCCAAAAGTGCTAGAGAATTTCTGGAAGCCTGGCACTTTGACAAATTGACCATCAACAGGCACATATAGATAAACAACATTAACATACCATTGAAAAGAGACGATCAACAAACCAAAAAGGAAACAGAAAGACCAAAACACCTCACTAGCAAACAGCACACAGATGAGCAAAGATTAGCACTAGACCAACAATCAAGAAGTAAACAATACCCCAATGGAGGAATTACCAATGCAGACAAACAAGTTAACAGTAAAGAATAGCCTAATCAAGGGATCACCAAGACTACACCCAATACTGACGGGAAATCAATAGTAGAGGGATGTCAAACTGGCATGCCCACCCCGGCTCCGGAAAGGCTGAAAATATCGCGATATGTCACGTGACATGATCGAGTTTGACACTCGTGCACTAGTATATAAAAATAGGAGCAAACTTCACTCCCTCATAGTACTGATGATGTTACCTAGTTTGATAATGAAACTTCTGCAAGAAAACTACCGAGCTCAGAGAACACCAAGGACCCACCTTCTATTTTCAAATAGTTTCAAATAAATAATTCAAATTTATATTCAATAGACTATAAAATAGAAAGTCTACCATTTATAACTCCTGTAGAAACTGGAACAAAACAGGTACAAAAGCCCGGAGATGCATTTTGCCCAACCATAAACTGGTTCCCCTTGTAACATTTTCCCTGCCGTGTAATAGTTCATATTTCCATGCCCATTTTCCTTCAATAATTCCCATCCTCCCAGAGCCAAACTTTACCATAGTGCTTTGTGGACGTTTGAGTGGAATTGGCTTTGATTAAGTTTTAATCATTTTAAAAACCCTGACTCTGCATGTCCTGGGGAAATTGATTCCTGATTATACCTTTCCAACCTGTTTCCACTCCACTGATACTGGATCAAAAGCCCTTACTCAGGGAAATGCTCTTTAAAAGTGGGAGAAGTTTCTTTTGTGGCACCAGTCCACATTTTCACAGAACCAGCAGTCCATAGAATAATTTGTTGGCTTTCCTTCAATTGTTATGATTTAATTGACACCCATTGATTATTCAAAGCCTAATCATTTTTGTTGCCATAAAGAAATAATCAATTCTGGAAACCCTGACCTTCACTGCTGCATTTTATGTAGCTTTCCAAAGAAAAATAAATGCATGCACAGGAAATATTTAGTAATTCATGTCATTGAAACTGTCAACAGCAATGGCTGCCCTCTACCAGTCATCCTCGACTTATGACAGTTCATTTAGTGACTGTCCAAAGTTACAACGGCACTGGAAAAAGTCACATAGGACCATTTTTCACACTTGCAACCTTTGCAGCATCCCCATGCTTGGCAACTGATTCATATCTATGACAGTTGCAGTGTCCCAGGAAGATGTGGTGCCCTCTTGCGACCCTCTGACAAGCAAAGTCCATGGGAAAGCCAGATTCACTTAACAACCTGGTTACTAACTTATCAACTGCAGTGATTCACTTAACAAATGGGGCAAGAAAAGTTGTAAAATGGGGCAAAACTCAACTAAACAAATTTATCACTTAGCAACATAAATTCTGGGCTCAACTGTGGTCATAAGCTAAGGACTACCTATACAAAATTTAGAACGCAACCCAGATGGGAGGAGGCAAGATGTCCATGGAAAAACTGGGCTTGCATCCTAAGGCCTGAAAATTATCTCTGGAAGTCCAATCACCCATTCCTTGCTCCACACAGGATTTACTATGTTAATAAGGCAGTCTTCTCCCTAAAAAAGGTAACATGGGCATTTCTTAAAAGAAAGAATATCACCACATTCTGATTCATTCTGACTTATTCTGAAAGAGTTCCCAATGCTTAGAACAGAACAGAACAGAACAGAACAGAATAATTTATTGGCCAAGTGTGATGGGACAAACACTGAATTTGTCTTTGGTGCATATGCTCTCAGTATACGTAAAATAAAAATAAAATAGAATACATTCATCAAGAATCATAAGATACAACACTTAGTGATAGTCATAGGTTACTAATAAGCAATCAAACCATACTAAGAAACAAATAAAACAATATAAATTTTAAAGATACTAGCAAAGTGGTTATAGTCATAAGTGGAAAGAGATAGGCACTAGGAAGGAAGAGACGAATAATAGTAATACAGTCTAAGTAGGTAATATGACAGTGTTGCGGGAATTAGTTGTTTAGCAGAGTGATGACATTTGGGGGGAAACTGTCATTGTGACTAGTTGTTCTAGTGTGCAGTGCCAGAAAGAAAGTTTCTCCTAACAGTATAGAAACTGTTAGAAAGTTTCTCCTAACAGTATAGGCACAATCTTCTTTATAATTTCCCTTATAATCATTATAATGAATCTATTCCTTAACTCTGCTGTGCCACTGAAGATTCTCCGTTTTCTCTGTGACCTCCCCTCCCTTTGAATATTTTCAGACTGTTGTGTTTCTCCTTAACCTTCAGGCTGAATCTATCCCGTACTCCAGTTACAGAGAGATATCAGAATGGGTCAGAATGTAAAACAGCTGAAAGCAAGATCCAGAAACAGTGTGTTGTTAAATGCCCCTAAAAAGATATGATATGAAGCCTGGAATTAATAGATCCTCATTTAGAATTTAGATGCAATGCAATGGACAAAATTTTTATTCAGACATCTCTCCTGAATAACAAATATATTCACTGCATCCAGTGTAGCTCAGATGACAATTAAAAAAAAATACAAAAACCTTTCTTAATTGACTTATTTGCAGCTCCTTCTGTAATGGCATAATTATGCAAATGACAGAAATTACATCGCTTGAGTCAATTTACATATGTGTAATGTCATTAGGCAGTGATGCAAACTGTGTCACTTATGTATGATGCAAATCAATGCATTATGTAATTTATGTAATTTGCATTTTTGACATCATTACACAAATAATGTAAATCAACATGGATGATATAATTTCATCTTAATGGATGTTCAGAAAGGACATCTCCCTGAATGGATTGTTAAATAAAGGTTTCCTTGGACTTTTGATAGGCAGAGGTAGATGTTGACCAATCCTAGTTGATTTGATTTCAGGGTAGGCAGCCTTTGTGGGCAAGGGGCATATTTCAAATGAGGGGCTTTCATGAAAAAAGTGTTTATTTGCATAAATGGCCTCCATAGTTGTTGGGAAAATGAGCAGACAGAAGTTGCAGAGAATTTGGCAGGAAAGATTCTGGACCCATTTCAGCCAGGTTTCAGCCCAAGGAGACCACTGGTCATGCTTGTCAATGACCTTTGGCCACCCTAGGATGGTTGTGGTCCAGTGGTGGGTTTCAAATTTTTTTAGAATCTCTTCTGTAGGTGTGGCCTGCTTTGTGGGAGTGGCTTGCAGGCCATGTGACTGGGTGGGAATGACTTGCCAGCCGTGTGATTGAGTGGGAGTGCCTTGGAAGTCATGTGAATGGGTGGGCGTGGCCAACTTGTAAAATGTGGTGACACTCATTTAACAACACTCTTGCTTAGCAACCAAAATGTTGGCTCAGAAACTTTGAGAAAAGTCTCAGAAAATTTGAAGCACCCAAGTCTTAAAACTGTCAAGTTACAAGACCCTTGCACCCCCAACCCTTTAGAAAAAAACCCCAGGGGTGTTCAAACTTGACAGCTTTAAGACTTGTGGACTTCAACTCCCAGAATTCCTCCTCTCGCTCTTCATCTTGATGATGTGTGGACGGGTGGGGGGAGGGAGCTGGAACCGGTTCTAAACGGCACTGTAGATTTGTGGAACCTCTTCTATAAAAGTGGTTAGAACTGGCAGGAACCCACCCCTGGTGTGGTCAGTTCAACCTTGCGCTGTTTAATCTCTCAGTCACTTTCAATCCTTTTGGACTGGCTGCAGAGTTTGGGATATTACAGTGGTTTTCTCCTTACATTCTCAGTCAGGCCAGAGCATGCATAAAAAATGGGGTGTCTCAAGTAGGATGCTTCAGAATGGAAGGACCCTTCCTGATAAGTAGCAGCATGAAACTTGGTACCAGAGAAAACTGTACCTGGGTCCTGAAGAAGCCCTTTCTCATGATGCCCACCTTAACAGCAGCACCTAAGTTAAATCAGCACAGAGCTAGAAGGGACCTTGGAGGTCTTCTGTCCAACCCCCTGCTCAAGCAGGAGATCCTATACCAGGGGTCGGCAAACTTAAACATTCAAAGAGCCATTTGGACCCGTTTTCCACAGAAAAGAAAACATCAGGAGCTCCTCTCAAAATTATGGCGCCAACTGTTGATGGAGCCGCAGCAGAGGGATGAGAGAGCCACATGCGGCTCCAGAGCCACAGTTTGCTGACCTCTGCCCTATACCATTTCAGCCAAGTGGCTGTCCAATCTGTACTTAAACACCTCCAGTGATGAAGCACCCACAATTTCTGAAGGCAAGCTGTTCCACTGATTAATGGTTCTCATTAGGAAATTTCTGCTTAGTTTCAGGTTGCTTCTCTCCTTGATTAGTTTCCATTCATTGCTTCTTGTCCTGTCCCTGGTGCTTTGGAAAATAAGTTGACTCCTCTTCTTTGTGGCAGCCCCTTAAATATTGGACTACTGCTAGTGGCATCATGTCCCCCGCAGTCCTTCTTTTCTCTAGACTACCCAAACCCAAATCCTGCAACTATTTTCATATGTTTTAGTCTCCAGGCTCTTGTCTCAGTTGCTCTTCTCTGCAAGTCTCAACATCTTTCTTGTAACGTGGTGACCAAAACCGGATGCAGTATTTGAGGTGTGGTCTTACTAAGGTTTTATAAAGCAGTACTAATACTTCACGTGATTTTGATTCTATGCCTCTGTTTATACAACCAAGGATTGTATTAACCTTTTTGGCTAGTACAAGACCTGCAGGAATGTTCAACTACAAAAATGGGTGGGGAAGACAAAAACAGATGCGTACTCATCTGCCTGCCTTCCTCCATCGGTCTTTTGCAGAAGAACATTTCACGTAGAGGTCAGTTGGCTGTAGGCTGGGCTTAAGTGCTGTGCTAAGACACAACATAGATTGCTTGGCTGTGGTTTAGCAGGATGCATGAGCCTCATCCTTATCAGCTCCTGCAGAGACAAGGACAAACATGGCTAAAAATTGTATTATTGTAATCCAGGAAATGTTAGCCATGCTATTTCCTGGCAGGTGGGCATGGTAGTTTAGAATTTACATCCAGTCAGTAATGAAGTTCTTTGTACTCTTTTATAGTTCCAGTTTCTTTCAAAAGGAAAATTGTGTTTCCTCTTATTTCAAGTTATAGTGTCTATTGATTGATGTTGGTTAGAATCTCCATATTCCTCCTCTACTACCCTGAGAAGCACGCAAAGGCAGGCCAGAATCCCTCAGCCACTAACTGAACTCTAACAGGCATTTTAGCTTAGTCAGTAGGTCCCAGTGGTGGGATACAACCGGTACGCCCCGGTATGGGTGTACCAGTACCTGCTGGGAACACCAGGTACCATTCAGGTATGGTGCTCTGGAGGGCCCGCCCACCTGGCCTCCTTACCTGTATTTGAGCCAATCGGGGCTTATGCACACGCGCATGGAGCGTACCGTGCCTGTGCAATGCTCCGCCGAGCAGCTGGAGCATCGCAGGCTGTAAATACACATGTGCATGCTGTGCACATGTTGCGCGTGTGCTTGTGGTGGACGCCCGGCCCCGTTGCACCATACCAGTTGCAATGGGATCCGGAACCCACCACTGGTAGTCCCAATTAAAACAAAGCAGTGTTCCAATATTGGAGGGGCTGCCATAGAGAGGAGGGGGTCAAGCTATTTTCCGAAGCACCTGAAAGCCAGACAAGGAATAATGGATGGAAACTGACCAAGGAGAGATTCAACATGGAAATAAGGAGGAACTTTCTGACAGTGAGAACCATCAGCCAGTGGAACAGAAGTTGCCTTCGGGAGTTGTGGCTTCATCACTCGAGACTCTCCAGAGGAGATTGGACTGCCAGAAATGGTGTAGGGTCTCCTGCTTGAGCAGGGGTGTTGGAGTAGATGACCTATAAAGTCCCTTCCAACTCTGTTAATCTGTTAAAAATCTGTGAAATTATAGTTTAATGAGAGGTGTGAACCCATCCATTAGTCTAATCCATTATTTCGCAACCTTGACAACTTTCAGATGTGTGGTCTCCAACTCCCAGTGTTCAAGGTTGAAATGGTTGTCAAGATTGAACAACCCTGACCTAATCCCGATTGCTAAACAAATTGTGTAGAGGTGGTTTACTGAAAAATAGCACAACTGAAGAATCACCTACCATGCTACACCATAAACCAGACATTTCAATTCAGAACAGTTAAGCTCATGTGGCACATTAAGTCAAAATGCATTACAGCTTTGTGTAGTATGTAAACCTTCTGGCTGCTTGGGCTGAAGCCTTCTGATATCCCTTCCAGAACTTCCTGTACAATTCCATTCATCAGTGGAAGCAGTATCCCTGCAGGCTGAAGTTGCTGGTCTTTTTCCCTGAGATGCCAGGCTGATCTTCAATTATTTTTTTCAGAGCCTTCAGTAGGTGCTTTGGCTCCAGAGACTTGGTTTGAACACATGAAAGAAAGCTGCCCCATCTGGTAGATGCATGCCAGTGGTTCAGGCAATGAAAAGTAGTGGGTTCCCACCCTTATCAAGGATGGTTGCTTCTCTTGGACATCAGCTCCATTCCTGTTTTTTCACCGCTCACAAAAAGGAATACAACTATTCATTGAAATTGTGTAAGTTACTCCTTGCCATCATTTATTAGATACTAGCTGGATACCCGTGCTTCACGACGAAGCTATGTGATCGGGCAATACAGGAAAAATCCAGTTCACTCTAGTTCCATCCATTGGCTCAGTGGTGGTCGGTGATTGATACACATAAGGTAATATTGCTCCCGCCACTTTGAGTTCAGAAGCAGTTCCATAGGTGGAAGGTGTAGACATTTTGGTGAGGTACCAACATTTAGTACTGTAAGGAGCCCCAGACTGCTCCTGAGTGAAGGAGTGGAACATCTGCCAGTTTGAACTGAAGTAATGGAATGTGAAGCAACTGACAGTTGGAACAGAGTTCTTTTCAGGTGGGGAGGAGCAGTAGAACTCCTTAGCATCAGAGCGTATTAATTGCTATATAAGGAATACTAATGATCTGATGGTCATTTTGAAAAATCCTTTCTTAGCGAGCACCTAGAAGCCAAGAGGAACATATCAGCCAAATTTCAAGTTTGTAGGCTTTACAGTTCTGGAGATTTCATGATGAGTGATTGGTACTTGGCTTTTACATTTAGATATTCATACAGTGAATATGTAAAAACAATTGCTGAAACATGACTATAATCTATCAGATAAAGAACAACTTTCCTGATTTATTTGGGTCAATGACATACCTTATATACTATTACTAACCTTACCTATAACTAACCTTATTTCCAGGAAGGCCACAAGAACAGGTAGTCCTCGACTTACAACAATTCACTTAGTGATCATTCAAAGTTACAACAGCACTGAAAAAAGTGACATGACCATTTTTCACACTTACGACCTTTGCAGCATCCCTATGGTCACATGATCAAAATTCAGATGCTTGGCAATTGGTTCGTATTGATGACGGTTGCAGTGTCCTGGAGTCATGTGATCAGTTTTTCGACCTTCTAACAAGCAAAATCAATGGGAAATCCAGATTCACTTAGCAATCACGTTACTAGCTTAACAAATGCGATGATACACTTAACAACTGTCGCAAGAAAGGTTGTAAAACAGGTCATAAAACAGGTCAAACCTACATAACGAATGTTTCCCTTAGCAACATAAATGTGGAACTCAATTGTGGCCGTAACTCGAGGACTACCAGCATTGACCATCCATTTATTTACATGAAAAAGTAAAATGTCTTTGAGCATGGAAGTTCTATTTAGATTTTGTGGCATACTATTTATCAATTATGGAACTCATGGAAGTGAAGGAAAAATCCTCAAATCTCATTGCTAATTGATGTTCAGTGACTGGGTTCAGACATGATGCTAACCTTTAAGTTAATAGTATTAACTGTTCTAACTTGCTTGTTTAATAAACCACACTTTATTCAGACATCACCCTGCCATACTCAACAAGGCAGATTATGGCATAGCCATAATAGGGGTAGCCAGCCACTTAAATGCACCAACCATGGCTAGATTCCTAGGCAAACCTAGATTATCGTTTGTTGTTTGTATTGTACATCAAAGTCTGGTGTGAGGATCCAAATTACGATTAGAAGTCAAGGTTTGTTCTTGGGCTAGGAGTTACAGCTAGTTTTAGCCATGGCTTATCATGACATTTTTAGTCACAATCTAGATAGTTCATTCATTGGTTTATTCTTACTTCCTGTCTAAGCTACCTGCCAAAAAGCAGAAATGTGACAGCTACAAGAGAAAACGACTGTGTAGGCTGACTCACTCCTGCTTTTTCTAAATTAGCTTTTTCAATATACAGGCCCTCTTTATTTTTCCCTGAACAGCCTTTCCCCAGCAGAATGCGCAGCTTTTCAACTGTTGCTAAAAGAGAAGGGAATTAAAAATAACAGCAGTCAGTAGAAGTGCCCTTACTGAGTACACTGCTGGAAACCCCAATTATTACAGCCCAAAGGTGCAACACGAAGAAATGAACTTTGTTTATCCTTCTGCTTCAGTGCATATTCTAGAGATGTTTCAGAGAAACTCCAAATCCCGATCCAATAATCTGGGCCAGGAATCCCTACAAAGGGTTGCGCTCTCATGCTTCCCAAGTAAGGCTCAATGGCTCAGAGGAGTTTGGGTTGTCTATGCAACATGATACCTGAAATGTGTTGGGAGATAGTTCAGCTCCCATCCTGCCCCCATCACATAACTGGCCTTAGGTGTTTGGAGGAAACTGTGAGGATGCTAAAATTAAGAGTGAAAAGATATTGTTGAAATAGTACCTGAATTATTATGAAACAAAACATGGAGGGATACCTAGAGCCTGAGGTAACCTATTAGCAGCGTTGTTTGAGTAAAATGTCACCCATGTAAAACACATTCAGCGCATGGCTAAAGAACAGCTTTAAATAAAGTCATATCAGAATGGTAGATTCATTTGCAAACATGACTAATGAACATCTTTAAAGCGCTCCATGGCACGGGTCCTGGCTACCTGCGAGACCGCATCCTGCCACATACCTCCTTTCGATCTGTCTGCTCCCACAGAGAGGGCCTCCTCAGGGTGCCGTCTGCCGGTCAATGCCGGCTGGCGACCACCAGGGGACGGGCCTTCTCTGTGGCGGGTCCGGCCCTCTGGAATGACCTCCCCCCCGACATCCGAACCATCACGGACCTGTGTCTCTTCCGCCGGGCACTTAAAACTTATTTCTTCCACCTGGCTGGCCTGACATAGATTAACGAGTAATTTTAATTGAATTTTAATAATTTTAAATTATTTTAGCACAGTTTATTTAATACCATTTTATATTGTTGTACTTGTTGTGGGTTTTATCTTTTCTGTGCACCGCCCTGAGTCCCATCTGGGAGAATAGGGCGGTATATAAATTCGAAATAAACTAAACTAAACTAAACTAAACTAAACTAAACTAAAATAACCCCAGAATGAACAGGATGTTTCATTCCAGACCAACCTTACTGTATCAAAGGTGGGCCTAGAGCAGCTGGGTAGACATGAGAACTAAGACCCAAAGATCAATAGCTAAATTCCCCATTCGGATAGATGAAGAGGTTGTTTTTGACCAGAAAGCACATTTCCTTTCTAAAAAGGAAATTAAATTGTAATAATACTGCAATTGGAGTAATTCAAAATGGCTGGCCTGAGATGAACACATTGTTCCACCTTAGCACAATACAAGGAGAAAACGAGGCTAGTTAAATTAGTTCATTTTAGATCATCATCTATCCATAATCAACTATCTGCACACTCCATAGCGCAGGTGTCAAAATTGCCACGTTATGTTGCTGTCACATGATGTTTCACGACGTTTCACCCATTGGCCGAGCTGGGGTGGGCGGGGCCTGCGTGTGATACATCCGGCCTGCCAGTTTGGCACCCCTGCTCCATAGCATCTCCCCATCAACATTCATTTTGACAGCTAGAGAACAGTGCTGCTGACAATCAACTCTTTTACCTTGAACTGATGGCTAAATTCACTTACAGCAATATTTCTCAACCTTAGCTGCTTTAAGATATGTGGATTGTTGGCTGGGGAATTCTGGGAATTTAAGTCTACATTTCTCAAAACAGCCAAAGCAGAGAAACACTGGCTCACAATCTCTGCTATTTCAATCAGTTTTTGGTGGCAGAAATTAAGTAGAATTAGAATCGTAAATGTGGTTTTTATTTCTGTGTATAACTTATAAATGAGCAATTATTAAGTATCCATTACAAGCTGCATAATGCAGGTGTGAATGATATATGTATGCAAGGTGGGGAAATCACAGTCTGTAAGGATTCCAACAAAGACATAGGTTGACACATGATTAACCAAGCTAATTACAGCCACCTGGAGTGTGGGATGTTTCCACAAATTTCAGGGAGAGAATTTTAAAATTCTTCCTTATCACACAAAGTGTTGTAATTATAAGCCAGTAATTAAAGCCAATGTCAAATATTCTTTTCTTGGAGCAATTGATCAAGATATTGGTGATCTACTAGATCCAGATGCATTTGTATGAAAATAATTATCTGGAAGCAATTTGGGCTGGGGTTCCATTTGAGATACATTATGAAACTGCATGGTGATGATATCTACCACTACAACTCTACACCATCCAACTCAAGGAAATAATCAACACCCTGATTGCCTAATCTCCATTATGAGTTTGGAGAGAGACTGGATGAGAGAAAATGAAATGAAATTAAATCCAGACAATGTGAAGATGCTGTTGATTAAAAACAAAACAGTGAGCCAGACTGCTAACTATAAGATCACTTAATGCTTGTTTTGAAAGCTCTGTGCAGGTTGCCAGTGACCTACTGGGCACAATTGCTGCAATTGATCTTTAAACTCGTAAATTGCTTAAGACCTAATCACCTGATGGACTTTCTTCTCTTACTATGAATGTTGGATTAGGAGAGGCCCTTTGAAAGATGCCCCTAATGCCAAAACTCCAACTATTAGGTACAGAAGAGAGGGCCTTCTTCTATATGTCCCAAAAGTGCTTTTTTCAAGGCGCAACTTGGACTTCCTGGGTTTTTTTCGAAGACGTTTCGCTTCTCATCCAAGAAGTTTCTTTAGCTCTTTAATAAAGTCATGCACACAATAGTTAGGCAGCTTTATAAATAAAATGTGGGGTACAAATGTAATGTTACTAATAATGCCCCAAGTTCTGCCTACTGCTTTCACTAATTAATTATACCAGCCTTTATTATACCAATTATTTTGAGATTCATGAATAAGGATAGTCCAGGGGTGTCAAACTCACAATGTCATGTCGTCACATGATGTATCGCAACTCCCCCCACCTTGCTGAACTGGGGGTGGGCCTGGCCAGTGCATGACGCATCCGGTCTGCAGACCGCGAGTTTGACACCCCTGGGATAGTCAATTCTAATTCAAACTCAGTTGATCCCTTGAGGGGAAAACATTCCCTTCTCTGCTTTGCTGACATCTGGGGATGGGGTTAGGATGCGTGCGGAAATTTAATTTAATTTAATTTAATTTATTAAATTTATAAACCGCCCCCTCTCCCCAAAGGGACTTGCCCCAAGAAATTCCTTCTTTAATAGTTCCTCTTAATTTGCAGCCTCTTGAGTTGTGCCAAAAAGCTGAGGATGTCCCAGGCTTTGCATCTACAGCAGCCGCAAGTGGCTGGTGCTTGCTTGGTGACCTGCAAATAACGTATTAGCAATACAAGGAAAAAGCAAACACAAGCAGTTCCCCCTCCAAAAAAAATCCCACTTTGGTCATGTTGGGACAACTCAAAACCAATGGGTTAATAATTTCTGCAATGCTGTGACTGAAGCCTTTCTTTCCCTTTTGCACAATACTAGAACTAGGGGGCACTCCATGAAACTTTTGATAGCTAGACCTCAAACAAATAAGAGGAAGTACTTTTTCACCCAGAGGATCACTGGTCTATGGAACTCCCTGCCAGAAGAAGTGGTGACAGTTCTCAGCCTCGACACCTTTAAGAAAGGATTAGATGAGTTCATGGAGAACAAGGGTATCCATGGCTATCATGATGGATGCCTAAGGACACCCTCCGGGATGGAGAGATAGGCAGGATATCTCTCAATGCCATTTGTAGGGAATCATAAGCAGGTGAAGACATCTGCTTGGGAATACCCTGAAGCAAATGGGGAGCCACTGTGTGAGACAGAATGCTGGACTTGATGGGCTGTGGCCTGTTCCAGCAAGGCTGTTGTTATGTTCTTATGCCATCCTCTTTTAAGAATTAGTTTTCATAAACACAAATTATAAAACAATGCAGTTAGAAAAAAAATCATTACATAAAACATTTAAGTACATTGAGCTGGTTTAATAAGTTTTATGTAGAAAAACAAAGTAATCACGTATGAATTGTGCTGATTTATCATACAAATCCCTCTGACTCTATACAAAATAAGTATGGCTAGTCAAACAGCAACAGTAAAATAAATATTTTATTTTTATTTTCAAAAGGAGCTGGCTTAAGGAAACTCCCCATTGTCTCAGCCTCAAGTGGTTGTTCAGTGGGACAATATAGATTAAAATCGGTGCTGTACATGCATAACTCTTCCTTCTATACAGTGAAATACAGCAGGCTCACTTCAAATGATAGGAGAGAGCATTTCAGTAGGAAGAGACATCAGGATCAAATAGAACCCCAAGTAATTGTTTGATCCATAACCCCCTAAGAAAAGGCAAACAAGGCTCACTGAAATCAAACCGAACAGAAGAGAAACAGAAATGACATCCAAAGTTCCACCTGGTCATATGGATGCCATTGGAAATCTTTCACCAAACCTATGTTGCCATTAGCCACTGACAGGGTTTTCACAGATTTTTGGACATTTTAGAAGCATCTTATTCATTTCCCCAAAAACTGGTGTAGAATCTCATGGTCGGCAACTTTTTCAAGTTATCGGATGCCTACTTTTTTTTTTCCTTACCTGAAATACTGTAAAATGAGGTACTATGTTATCAACGTCAGCGGCAGAGAATCCAGGAGCTGAACTTGTAGTATTTCGAAGAGTGAGCTCTCCACAATACAAAGCTGGGGCATTTTCTGTCACTGCCTGAACTAACTGGATCCAGCCCTTGAGTAATGAGCATCCTTGTAAGATGGCTGCCACTGTAAGAACTCAGCCAAGAAACTAGTGACCCTTTCTATAAGACATAGAACTTTGGAGGGGAATAATTTGTCAAATGCTTAGCCCAAATGAATCATGAAATGGAAAATATGGCTGTGCATGCTTTGAAAATGATTGGGAAAAGGTGCTTTGGAATGTGTAACATCTTTTTAAAGGAACAGTGAGGAGATTTTTTTTCCAGGCTTTCAAGGATCAGACATTCTCCCAACATTATTTATTTATTCTACCAGTACCAGCCTTCCAAAGAAGGAACGTAGAAAGTAATACATGAATTGTCAAATTTCATTCCTGAGAATGAATTGGTCTTTGTCAGGTTCAATCTTTCCGCCGAACAGTATTCACTGAAGGCTTTGGTTTACTCAGCTACCTTCATAAACTCTGAAGTGAAGACAGCTTCGGCACAGTTGTCACAGAAGCTATGGAGCTCAGCTGCAACATCTGTCAACATTTCCTCTGTCAGCTCCTCTGCCAGGCTAAAAGAAAGAAATGGAAGTAGCTCAGCAGCCAAGATCTGAGTTCCAAAGTTTCTACAACATGGATGTCAAACTCGCGCTGTAACGTTGCTGTCACGTGACGTTTCGCAACTTTTTTTCTGTTCGTGGAGCTGGGGTGGGCATGGCCTGCGTGTTATGCATCTACCTGTGGGCCGCCAGTTTGACACCCTCGTCCTACAACCTGATCCATAGCAGTAGCATATAGGCCGCCCTCTCCCTCTCCCGTCATTTCTCTCGGTCATGGTTTCAACCCTTCAAGATAGGCCAGACTAGGAAAGCAAAGTCATGCAAGGCCAATATTATTGTTATTATAAAGATACCATAACAACATCTTTCGAGCGTGAATCTGCTTCATCCCTTCTGTTAGGTGATATCTCCGTTGGGAGACAGCAGAGGGTGTGCAGCGGAGTATGCAGCTAAAATAATGTTGCTAATGTACACACAATTAGTATACCAGACACTGTTTAAATAAAATAAAATGGCTTTTACTTAAGTTGTAAAAACTACTAAACTAAGCTACTGCTCAACAAGCAGTGATGTTAAATTGAGTCAAAAACAAAATCTCAACAAATATCAAATATTGCTTACAGCCAGCAAACCCAATCTTCTGTCTTCTTCAGTAATTCACAGTTCACGACACAATTCAGTTATCAAACAGCAAGTCCAGCAGAGAGAGAGAGAGAGAGAGAGATGCGCTCTACTGGCTTCCTCTTATAGTTAGAGATAATTGCACTAATTGCACTCTAACATTCCAACATCCCTTAAAGAATGACCATATTTTCATTATGGTACTATATATTGTCTACCCAACTCTAGGAGTCTACTCCTAACATTTTCCCTCTCTTTATCTCTGAGAACTACAGAGAGCGTTGCATGAGATGTTTCCTCATATCACTGGGCTTTTTTTAAAAAATGTTTTTTTTAATTCCACCTTTATTTTTTTTTATAAATAACTCAAGGCAAATGTAACTAATACTCCTTCCTCCTCCTATTTTCCCCACAACAACAATCTGGTGAGGTGAGGTGAGAGAGAATGGCTGGTCCAAAGTCACCTAGTCCAGGGGTCTCCAACCTTTGCAACTTTAAGTCTGAAGGACTTCAGCTCCCAGACTTAAGTCTGGGAGCTGAAGTCCTTCAGACTTAAAGTTGCAAAGGTTGGAGACCCCTGGACTAGTCAACTCTCCTGGCTAAGGCAGGACTCGAACTCATAGTCTCCTGGTTTCAAGACTGTGGTGCCTCAATTTGCTCGGTTCCATTCTGGACGCAGGTTTTTTTTTTCTGACCATAATCTGAATAGCAGGTCTTTCCCTCCTGTCCCTCACCACCACTCCCTACAACCAGCAAGAAAGAAGTAGCAGGCCATTTCTGAAAAGCTGCTAAGGAAACTGCAGGGGGCAGTCATCAAGAGTAAAAACTGACTTGAAGGTGCAAATTTTGTCCTCTGTCACAGATGCACTGCTGTCAAACAGCTGATCAGGGCATAGGCAGCAGCAACCCCATTTGACACCTGCCGTTAACCTCATGTCTTCCGCAGCATCCTTCTTATTGCCTGTACCTGGGGCAACTGTACCCTCAACCCTCCCTTGGTGCACCACAGTCCTGACCTTACTAGAAAGGGATTCCACATATATGTGAATCAGGTATGAGAAAGAGCCTGTGTCCCACCGGGGTGGGCTTGAAGGAAACAAGAACAAAAACATTAGCTATGGCAATTGGGTAAGGAAGTAGAAACGGTGAGAGCAGCTACCCTTGACAATCCCTCTAAAAAAGGAAATCTGAAGGAAGGGGACCAGATATCCAAGAAGAAGGCAATTAGTTTGAAAAATTAAATGATATTCTAGCTAGACAAAGCAAATTTTTTTTTTTGCCCCACTGGAAAATTGTGAAAGAAGCCAGAGAAAGTATAGCCAAATTTGGCAGTCCTGCCTTAGCCATGAAAGCCAGCTGGGTGACTTTGGGCCAGTCACCGTCTCTTAGCCCAACTCTCCTCATCAGGTTGTCACAAGGGGTGGGCTTCAAAAAATTCAGCAACATGGGTGGGCATGGCCATGGTGGGTGTGGCCTAGTTGATGGGTGGGCATGGCCATGGTGGGCGTGGCCTAGTCGATGGGTGGGCGTGGGCATGGTGGGCGTGGCCTAGTCAGCCTCCTGCACCACGGGAGGTGGGGCATATTTGCCTTCCCCAGGCTCCGGAGGCTTTCCTTGAGCCTCTGGAAGGGTGAAAACTGTCTCCCCCAGACTCCAGAGGCCCTCTAGAGGCCAGAAATGGGCCCATTTACAGCCTTTTGGAACTTCCAGCAGGCCCATTTTTCCCCCTCCCCAAGCCTCCGCACGGGCCCTGCGCTGTGGTGCACTTACCTTGCATCCAAAACAGGCCGTGTGGAGACTCCAGGGAGGGGATGGATGGGCAGGGTGGGTTGGGCAGGGCGGGTTCGGTCAGGTTCGGGAGCCAGCCAGGGTGGAATTTGGAGGTTCTCTGAACCGGCCATAGCATTAGCTATGGGTTCTCCTGAACCTGACCGAACCCGTAGCAGCCCACCCCTCGGTTGGCAATTGTGGGGAAAACATGAAGAGGAAACAGTATATTATGTATCTTTGCTGCCTTGAGATATATATATATATAAATTTGGCTATATTTTCTCTGGCTTCTTTCACAATTTTCCAGTGGGGCAAAAAAAAAATTTGCTTTGTCTAGCTAGAATATCATTTAATTTGTCAGACTAATTGCCTTCTTCTTAGATATCTGGTCCCCTTCCTTCAGATTTCTTTTTTAGAGGGGTTGTCAAGGGTAGCTGCTCTCACCGTTTCTACTTCCTTACCCAATTGCCACACACACACACACACACACACATAAGGTGGGGTTTATTTTTAATCAGCTGTTGGAGAAAACTAGGGGGAATGGAAGGCAGTATTGCATTCCCATCTTGCTTGTGAATTCTATGGACAAAACGAAGGCAGAAAAATGAAAAAACAGGAGGAGATTGACTGCCACCTACTGGCCCTAAAAGAATCCACAACACAATTCTCTTCAACCTCTAACTTGGTGTTAAAGATGTGTGGACTCCAATTCCCAGAATTCCCCAACCAAGGGAGCTCTGTTTTCCGACAGTGAAGTATGGGTTTTTGAAATAGAAATGCAAATCCCTCCAGAAGACACAAAGCTTCCCCATACCTCTCTGCAATGCTCCAAGGGTTAAACTGCCCCACCTCTTCGAGGTAAATGCTCTTCAGGTGCTGCCGGTATCGGGCATCGTAATCGAAGAGGCTTTGGAGAACATGTTTCGGTACTGAGAGGAAAGTGCCTGGCTCCTTCTGTGGGGGGATGCGATGTGTAAAAGACTGCAGAGTCCCACTCCTGGGCTCTGACAGCTCTTCATCAATAGCGCTGAAAGCACAAATACAACCAGAATTAGGAGAAAGAAAGAAAAAGCCCTAAAATTGGATCAGACCAAAAGCCTCTGCTTCACTGAGGCAGTCCTGTTATGACTAACACCTACGAGAAACAAACAGGCTGGGCACAATAGCAATTGTTTTCTCCCCCATTTCTTTCCCTAAGCCTGCTATACAGAGGATTTAGAACAGGGGTCCCCAACCTTTGCAACTTTAAGTCTGAAGGACTTCAGCTCCCAGACTTCTCCAGCCAGCAAAGCTGAAGTCCTTCAGATTTAAAGTTGCAAAGGTTGGGGACCCCTGATTTAGAACCCCCAAATCAAATTCACATTTCAAAACCAATAGGATCTCACCACGGTACAGCTGTTAACTCTTCCTGTAGCCCTCTGCCTCCTTAGCAAGCTTGGCTTATTCTTCTCGGGCTGACTTAAGAGCAAAACAGACCATCTATTGTTACCCCAGTTTATTTAAATGCTCACTTCCCCTAACCGTAGGTGCTGGTTTTTTTCTAGTCCATCTCTTGTGTAAGTTCAACTACTGGTTTTGGACCTCGGCTATCTATCTCCCAAACAATTAAAGAAAACAACAAAGCCAAGCAAGCTTCAGTGAGAATGTGAAAAGTCAAAGAAAGAAAAGCTGCTTCTCTTTCACTTCAGCCCACCTTTCGACTTTCATTCATTTGTTCACCTTGCAAAATTTAATTTTGCTCTGCTCACAAACTTCTCTGAGGAATCATGTGAAACAAAATGGTGGGCACGATAGAACTGTCTCAGTCTATTTAGCACCAACGTTCCTATCTACCTCGTTCCCAGAGTCCTTAAGCAGGGGTGGGTTTCCGACAGGCGCTACTACCATTTTGCTCGTGTGCATGCTTTGCACGCAGGTGCACACTTGATGCACGCAGTGCAATTAAAATTGTTCTGCGCATGCGCAGATCCGAAAAACAAGATGGCGCCGCTGCCTGGGGAACTAGTTGAGGGGCAGGCTACTGATTCCAGCGACCCAGGCCGCCAAACCAGTCCGAGATGGTAGGAACCCACCACTGTCCTTAAGCCCTCCCTTGCTTTTATTTTCCTGAAGTACTAATATTACTGCTTTCCTGTGATAACTTGATAATTTGATTATTCCTAAACACCCCATACCTTCTAACCAAGGGGGCAAATCCACTTTTAGCATAAACAAAGATGATGCTGTTTAAGCACAGTAAGCTATTAAATCTGTTACTCACCAGGCATCCAAGGGTTTTTCTAATACTATGGCTATTTGTGGCTCTTTGTGATTATCTAGTTTTGTTATCTGGATGGGATGAACTATGGCAGGTTGTTGGTCTCTCGCTACAGACTCTTCCTCTAGGAGAAGGAATTGTTAGAGAAATAATTACCTCACTAATACCAGAGTAGACAAGCTCCCACTGTATTTCTTTTAAATTCAAAATTTTTATTATTATTATTATTATTTTTCCCATTTCAAAAACATTCATTGATATACATTCTTATAAATACTATTTAACATTTATCTATTCATCATTAATCTCTATACACATTCTTACATGTATACTATATGATACAGTTTGGACCGCTTTCTTGCCACCCCGTGTCTCCATCTTCTTTTGCAACGGCCTCACTCCTACTTTCTCAAGCTCCCTTCTCTGCCTCCCACTGTATTTCAAGTTCCATCTTCCCCATTCAGTTAACATATTTTTATAGAAACAAAAGCCAAGAAGAATCTATGGAATATTTGGATATTGGATAACCATTTGTCTGAAGTGGTGTAGGGTTTCCTCCCTAAGTAAGGGGTTGGACTAGAACAGAGGTCTGCAAAGTTGACTCTTTTAAGACTGGTGGACTTCAACTGCCAGAATTCCCCAGCCAGCTATGCTGGCTGGGGAACTCTGGGAGTTGAAGTCCACCAGTCTTAAAAGAGCCAACTTTGCAGACCCCTGGACTAGAAGACCACCAAGATCCTTCCAACTCTGTTATTCTATTCTATTCTATTTTATTCTCTATTTCTATTGCTGACCACAGAGTTTATCCCAAACACTACATTATATCAATCACTTCTGTTTCCTTCTTCTCTACAATATTCATATATTAAGAATGTAAAAATATATAATCACAACTAGAGAAGGAAAGAGAACCATTGACTACTCAGCTATTATTTGTTAAAAATCTAAAACCAAACCAGCAGCTCACCTTTGCTCTGCTGCACCCAGAAATCAACATCAGCATAAGCAATCTGGTTGTATCGTCTGCGCACAGTTTCTTGATAGCGCTTCAATATAGAAAGATAAACGCGGTGTTAATCAAATATTTTAGTTGATTTGACTGGGTTTGGAAAAGACTGGGAGATTGACAGATTAAAACACCCCTAGCAAAGCAAACCGCTCTACTTCTATGCAATGAGAAACTTAATTAATGGAGAATTCAGAATGGGAGAAGTTATATTTTCTCTCTCTGGAAAAAAGTACTTTTATATAATACTTTTTGTACAGAATACAATAAATATACAATATTAATGTCCTGCCACAAACTAGCAGGGCTCTGGGCAGCCTACAAAAAGACAAAAACAAAAATACAAAAGAAACATAAAATCATATAACCCCAAGAGTCCAATTTGGGGATCAAATTTTGATGATGAACAAGGGCAAGAGAAATGAGTATCTCCAAGTAAAACCATCAAAAATCTCAAGGAATCTTCAGTAAAGGAGAGCAGAGCAAGTCCTAAATTTGTAAAACACTAAATTTTGGCACAAAGCAGCCTTCCCCAATTGGCACCTCATGCTGGTTGAGAAGAAATTCTGAGAATTACAGTCCCAATACATCTGAATAATGTCAGCTTAGGAGAAGATGGAAGAAAGGATAGAATAGAACCTGTGCAAACATGCCAGATGGCACAAACAACAAATAGGTTCTTTTTTTTCTCTTGTAATGATGACAAAATGCAGCGCCCATAGCAGCAACATACAGCAGATTCTCAAGATATTCCTTGAGTTCAGTGTGTGAAGAGCCTGACCCCTGAGAGACATCAAAGCTCAATAACCTGATGCACAGGCATAGGTCAGCAACCAACAAATGAATGCACCTCTATTTCCTCCATCCTCTTCATCATTGTCTCCAGGTCAGAGATGCTGAGTGCAGAAAGAGCCTCATGTTCCATCTTCTTGCACTGTTCCAGACGGCAATCCTCCAAGCAAATACCTGGTAAGCTTGTTGCATCCTAACGAGAGAGGGAGGGAGAGAAAATAGCTTATTGTGTTCTCTAAAACCTGCCCACACACAAAAATATCCACTGGGGGAATGAGAGAAGCCAAGTCACGAAGCATCTTCAGTGACCCCAAATCATGTTCCATGAGTTGTAACACTACAGTATTAGAGGTACATTGTACTTTCCAGGTGTCCAGTGCTAAATGGTTATACCACAAAGATCCCCCATGATCAATCTTTCTTTCTAAGGAGGGATTCAATTTCTAATGAAGCAAAAATATATCAATCAAGATGGCCAACACCACCTTAGTCTGAATTAAGACTTTCTGGTAGAAGGGCCAACAAAATAAACTCGGTTTAAGAGCATTTATAGTTTCTCAGCAGCTCTCTTAACTCCTAGCTGCAAAACTAATAAACACTCAAAACTAATTTATTATTGAATAACTGACACACTAAAGTATGTCAGTGGCTTTTTCAGAAAAAGTTACTGATAAAGTTCAAATGATTTTGAAGCAAATGGGGAGCCACTGTGTGAGATAGAATGCTGGACTAGATGGGCTGTGGCCTGTTCCAGCAAGGCTATTCTTATGTTCTTATCTTCTTATGATTTCACAGAAATAAGAATCACGTTTTTATGGAAGTATGAATCTATTTTATTATTAGAAAAATGGAATATAAAACAACTCCGTACACAAAGAAAAACACAACTGGAAGAATTTAAAGAAACAAAATGGTAACAACTCCTCAAATCAAGGAAAGGCTCTGAAAAAATGTAAAGGCTTGTGGAAAACCAGCAGGGGGAACCAGCCTGGTCTCCCCAGAATGACTATTTCCACAATATAGATGCTGCAACAAAAAAGGATAATTATATAACTTATACTAACTCTTATTTTCTATTCTAGTGTTATAGCCACCCTGGGTCCTCTGTGGAGAAGGGCAGGATATAAATTTAAATAAATAAATAAATAAAAATTATGATTGAACATTGAAAAAAAATAGTTCTGGGTTATTATCCTGTATTTTGATTTCTTCTTGCCTTACAGAATATTGAAAGTGGAAAAAAGACTAAAAATGAGTATGTGGAAGTATTTTGCCTCTACAGTGAAATTTATTTGGCTTTAGAATCCTTTAAAGCTTTTTTGGGGGGCCAAGATGCTCTCTTGGAGCAATGTTGCAAAGCTAAATTACCTTAGGGTATAGGGATGGTTAAATATGTCACCCATTTCAAAAGAAAGCAGGAAGAAAAGTCTGGCACTTTTCCTAATTACTTTGTAAAGTCTGACACTTTTTGCATAAATTATCACGCACTGGATGCCCAATGTGAAACTGTTTAACAACCAAGTGAGCGCAACAACTGAGGTGGGGAGAGGTGGTTTCACACGGACTTTGTGATGTATTTCAGCAACATGGCATACAATGCAACTGAGAAAAAGAATTAAACCTGAGAGCCACATTTGTTTACAAAGTGGAGCTTTCGTTTCACCCATAACCACATTCAATATCTACTTTAAACAGCTGACTTTTCTGCACCATTTTTAAGCCAATTTTCTCCCAGGTCTGCCCGATCATGTAATGCAGGGATTGGCAACCATATTCCTACAGCATCTGTGAACTTACATTATAGGTAGTTTTGAAAAGACAGAGAGGGAAATAAACGCATTAAGTACCTCATGAAGAAAGGCAAAATTTTCAAAGTTCCTTATTTGAGTGCCGTCATTGCCCTGTGATGGAAGGACTGTTTGTGCTGCCTTGAGCTCCTATGTGAAAAGTAAGATATAAGTTGAATGAATGAATGAAGTCTAATAAGCACAACTCAATTGTTGCCTTATGAGCCTTACATCTTGCATTTAGCCATGGTGGCACAGTGGTAAGAGTGCAGTACTGCAGGCTGCTGCCTGCTGGCTGCCTGCAATTTGGCAGTTCAAATCTCACCAGGCTCAATATACAATAGCAGAGTTGGAAGGGACCTTGTAGGTCTTCTAGTCCAACCCCCTCCGTGGGCAGGAACCTTATACCATTTCAGACAAATGGCTATCTAACATCTTCTTAAAGACTTCCAAGGTTGGGGCATTCACAACTTCTGGAGGCAAGCTGTTCCAGAGGTTAATTGTTCTAACTGTCAGGAAATTTCTCCTTAGTTCTAAGTTGCTTCTCTCCTTGATTAGTTTCCACCCATTGCTTCTTGTCCTGCCCCCAGATGCCTTGGAGAATAGTTTGACTTCCTCTTCTTTGTGGCACCCTCTGAGATATCGGAACACTGCTATCATGTCTCCCCTGGTCCTTCTCTTCATCAAACTAGACATACCCAGTTCCTGCAACCGTTCTTCATGTTTTAGCCTCCAGTCCCCTAATCATCTTGGTTGCTCTTCTCTGCACTCTTTCCAGAGTCTCCACGTCTTTTCTACATCGTGGCGACCAAAACTGTATGCAGTATTCCAAGTGTGGCCTTACCTGGAATACTGCATACAGTTTTGGTCGCCACGATGTAGAAAAGACGTGGAGACTCTGGAAAGAGTGCAGAGAAGAGCAACCAAGATGATTAGGGGACTCAAGATTGACGCAGCCTTCCATCCTTCTGAGGTGGTTAAAATGAGGATCCAAACTGTTGGGGGCAAGATGGTGATGCTATAATCCACTTAGAGATGGGTGTAAAGCCCTGTGAAGCGGTATATAAGTTGCAGCGCTATTGCTATTTAGCCAAGGCAACAATTTTACTTGCAGTTCTGACTAATACAAAAGGTAAGATTTTGGAAGCAAGAGTTGAGTCAGACTTAATTTATATGAAATATCCAGCCTTGAGGTGCTTTTTCCTCTTCATGAAGAGGAAAGAAAGGAAGAAATTATCTCTTCATTTCACCAACAAGCAACTATGTCAAGAAAATCAAAAGGAAAAGAGGAAGAGTGTGATCCTCTACCTGTGCTTTGTCCAAAAGAAGCTCCAAGCTCTCAGGATCAGCTTCCTCTACCTCCTCTGTTGGAGAAGTCCCTTTGTCTCTGAAATTTTCCAAACAATACAGGACAGTGACAATCTGATGACTCATGTCATCTTTTAAAAATGTGACTAACAGAACATAAACAATAATAGGACAGCATAATTCAGCATCTCTGCAGACCAGGCACTCTGAAGCCTATGCCTTTCAGAATGCTTTTATAATAATATGCATTTGCATTCCTTGTTTAATGCATTCCTGAGAGATAAGTCTGAAACAGCAAAATATATCCCAGGTTTTAATTCTTTCCTCACCAAATGCAAAAGAGTACACCAAAAAAAAGGGAAATAGATCCAGGGAACTGGAGCTTCTAGTTTCTTCCCACAGCTCAAAATCACCGAAATTGGAAGCCTTTTCCAAAAGTGAAAAACCAACAGATGCCTCGGTCATCACCTCTGCTCCTATCCAAGTTAGTAATGAAGACTACTTTCAGAAGAGATTAAATAATGATGTCAAGGTGACCATTTAGATCCAAAATCTTATTTTATATCCCTGGGAGTAATGAAAGATGGTGAGATTTTTCTGTCGCAATATTCTTGTGAAATGTCGCTCTACTCTCGACATCTGACAAGACAAGGTCAAGTACCAAGCAGGTGTAAGGACTTAGTTAATTTTAGATATAGTTTTCAATGAAAGCAACACATGATAAATGTATACAGACAGCTTTTTATGAAAACATGGCAGTTGGGACAGCCCTACTATACAGCCTTCTTACGTTCAACTAATAAATAATAAGTAACAATGAAAGCAGTGGTGGGTTTCAAATTTTTTAGAACCTACTCTGTAGGTGTGGCCTATTTTGTGGGCATGGCTTGGCAGTCATGTGACAGGGTGGGAGTGGCCACCTTTTAAAATGTGGTGAAACTCATTTAACAACGCTCTTGCTTAGCAACCAAAGTTTTGGACTCAATTGTGATGATAAATTCTCTTTCTTTCTTTTTTCCTTTCTTTCCTTCCTTCCTTCCTTTCCTTTCCTTTCCTTCCCGTTGGGTCACTGGCAGCAGCGGGCCAGATTTACTTCCAGATACGCCGGTGAAACCCCCTCTCACCGGTTCTCTAAATTTCACCAACCGGCTCGCGCAAGTAGGTGCGAGCCTGCAGAAACCCACCACTGAATGAAAGCAAAGCAGAGTTTCTCCTTTTCTCTCATAATTTTGGGAAATCATCCCAACTGCTTCTTCAGAATGTAAAATCTAGGGTTATTGGCAAATTTCCCCCATAGCTAGTTTTCCTTTACTTGCTATATTCTATGCTAGTCGAGGAAACCAAGCCCAATTCAGATCTATTTCCAAAGTAAATGTTCTTCCACAGGGGTTTCAATCCAAATTTAGAATGACAAATGATATCTGCTGGGGACAAAGAAAAAAAAAATCTGTATCTATGAAGAAGAGCCTGTTAAATGTAGCGGTTTCTGTCCTCAGGACAGAAACTAAGAGCCTATGTGCTCTTTAGGCACAAAGCCAGCTGGAGGACTTTGGGCCAGCCATTGTCTCTCGGCCTTAGAGACTGCAGAGGCAAATGACTTCCAAAACACCTTGCCAAAGAACATTGCAAGGATTTGACCAGGCATGAAAAATTTACTTGAAGGCAAGAGGGGGGGGGGAGGAAGAAGAGGGAGAATGAGAGAGAGAGGAACAGAAGGGGGGGGGGGGGCAGAGAAAGATTCCCAAAATGTAACTATTTTAAAATCCACAACCTTCCACCCTCCGTTTCAGGCATACCTGGGGACTTCTTTCTCAGGTGTTTCTTTTTCCTTTGTCTCTTTCTCCAGAGATCGCTCAGTATTTTCAGGATTTTTCTCCATGTTCCTACAAGAATGAAGAATTTAAGTGGGAGAAGAAAAATAACAAGACAAGCGTATCATCATAGCGTTTGCCGTCCCAGGGGCACCAATTATAAATTTCCACATCATAAATTATTGACATTGGTGAAAACATCATTTGGTGAATGAAACATTTCTTCAAGCATTCCAGAAAGAGGGACGGGAATGAGTCTCCAAAGAAGATAAGGATCTCCTCACAAGAGGTTGACAATTGCTATAGTATACAAACCCAAAAGAACCTCAGTAATGGTGACTACATGGCTAAGTTTACATTCAGAAAGTTCTAGGTTCATTCCATATTATCACTAGGTGATCCTTGGAAATATCTGAAATTCTGTGGAATGAAGAAGATACTGAACCAAATGAATCAAATATCCGATCCATCTTAATACACAGCAGTTCTGAATGTTTCAATCTCCAGATAAAATCTCAGAAGCTATACTTGAAGAAACTTAGCAGACTTGAACACTGGGTGCTATCTAACAAAATGAAATTCAATGGTGAAAAAAGTAAGGTTCTACATTTAGGCAAGAAAAACAAAATGCACAGGTACAGTATAGGTGGTACCTTGCTCAATAGTAGCAACTGTGAAAGGGATCTTGGAGTCCTAGTGGACAAACATTTAAATATGAGCCAGCAGTGTGCAGCAGCTGCCAAAAAAGTCAACACAGTTCTAGGCTGCATAAACAGAGGGATAGAATCAAGATCACGTGAAGTGTTAATACCACTTTATAATGCCTTGGTAAGGCCACACTTGGAATACTGCATTCAGTTTTGGTCACCACGATGTAGAAAAGATGTGGAAACTCTAGAAAGAGTGCAGAGAAGAGCAACCAAGATGATTAGGGGACTGGAGACTAAAGCATATGAGGAACGGTTGTAGGAACTGGGTATTCCTAGTTTTAATGAAAAGAAGGACTAGGGGTGACATGATAGCAGTGTTCCAATATCTCAGGGGTTACCACAAAGAAGAGGGAATCAAGCTATTCTCCAAAGCACCTAAGGGCAGGACAAGAAGCAATGGGTGGAAACTAATCAAGGAGAGAAGCAACTTAGAATTAAGGAGAAATTTCCTGACAGTTAGAACAGTTAATCAGTGGAACAGCTTGCCTCCAGAAGTTGTGAATGCTCCAACATTGGAAGTTTTTAAGAATATGTTGGATATCCATTTGTCTGAAGTGGTGTAGGGATTCCTGCCTAGGCAGGGGGTTGGACTAGAAGACCTCCAAGGTCCTTTCCTACTCTGTTATTCTATTAAACTATTATGCCATCTGCCATAAATGAACTATCGTAAGAGTCATAATCCACTGTAGATGTTTACAACCCTAACAACTGCCCTCGCAAGGCTGTTAACCTACCGCAGAGCAGAGCGGAGGGGAGACTTGACACTGGGAGGCATCCAGGGGGCCCTATTATCTCGGACGGGTGGCTTGGTCTCCTTAAGCCGGAATGCAACGGTGGGATCTAGAAAGCGGGCTTGTTTGGCTACAGGCTGCACTGTTTTCGTTTTGGGAGGTCGACAGCTACCCTTTAGAGAAACAAAAACATGAAAATAATATGTGTTTCCAGACACGTTTTAGCAGTTTTTTTCCTATACAACAACATCTATTAAAGCCTCCATTTCAATCACTGTAATTTTGGAGGAAAAGACATTACATCAGGGGAGAAAGTGTGTCTCACAGCACCTAAAATTAAGCTTGGAGACAAAAGGAAGAGGAGTAGAAGCCGATGATTATATAACCGTACCTGAGGTCTGAGGGAAAACAAGCCGCCTCTCTTCTTCAGTGTCCCTGTTTTCTGTCCTGAACCAGAACCTGCTTTCAATGGTCCTGATCTCCTTACGGCCTCACCCTTGCCCTGTGCAACTGCCCCTCGCTCAACGGGGAGTGCGTCTTCCTGGGCTCTTGTGCTGCAGTGATTGATTGTCTTATATGGTAACAGGTCTGCAGATTCTGGATATTCATCTGAAGCAATTTGTTACGACAAATGGTACACATATCATATTGATTTATTATATGACCATGACACTTTACCAAAAAAAGAGAGGTAAGAAGAGTTGCACACCATAGGGCACTTACTATCCAAAATAGAGGACAGGAGGGGGGAAAACAGTATGCAGCAGAGGCATACTAAAAACAGAGGCAAATATACTGAGCTTGACTTAATTACAGTAAGATCTGGGGATAGGAAGCAGAGGGAATAATTTTAAGAGGAAGCAGGAGTCTCTTCACATAATAAACATCCAAATAACCATTTCCCCCTCTCAGCATCTTCTTCTGAAGTATTCCATTCTGAACATCCTGAATTCTGACCATCCAATTGGGCCAGAAGTTAAGTTACAAGTTCACTCAGAAATCCCCAACTCATCGGGGTCTACAACTTTGGGGGGGGGGGGGGAATCAAACACAATATGTAAGAATTACTAATCAGACTTCTTCCAACTTAGCACCCAGAAGACTCACCGGGAAGAAGTTTCCGAGCTACTGAAGGCTTTTTTCGGTCCAACGCACAAGATTTCTTTTGTTTTGGGGGCAATCTGTAGGGGCTTTTTGGTGCATCAACTTGAGGGGCAGAGAGCCATTCCTGCCCTTTCTTGGGGGACTCCTTTTTGGACAACACAGAGTCCAAGTCCTGCCATAACAATTCGTATCAAGTTAAACACACACAAATCTGACACTGAACACCCCCCAACCCAACCCACAGGATGCAAAGTTCAGGTGGATGTTCAGCCTTCTGAATTGACAAAAAGCAAAACCACCTCTGAATAAATTAGAAGACAAAATGCTATCTTACTAACATACTCACTGTCTGTTAAAAGATTTAGCGATACTTTTAAAATAATGTAATTATATTTCTCATCCCATGGGCCCAATACATTTTTTTAAAAATGAGACACCCGATGATCTGTTGAGTCATCCTTTTAGAGATATTTCTTCCCCAGATTCCTCAATGCCTTAAAAAATGACAGAACTTCTAATGTCCTGCCTTTACTGGAGAGATGTATCTGTCTTGAAAATAGCCCACAATGAACTATACAGCAGAATCAAACATCAGAACAGGAAATGTTTTCTGACATTTTATATTATGTCATAAGCTGTTTTATGATAATTTTTATTATAACACGTTTTATAAAATTTGTCAACTTTCAATTCCACAGGAGTCTTGAGTTCCAGATTTTAGACACATTCTGCAAGTTAGCCTATTTGGGATCCTTGATTCAAAAATAGTTGCCCTTGATGCACCATTTCGCCCAGTTAAAAGTTACTAAGCACTTTAGTAGCATATAGCAATAGTACTTAGACTTATATACCGCTTCACAGTGTTTTCCAGCCCTCTCTAAGCGGTTTACAGAGAATCAGCCTATTGTCCCCAACAATCTGGGTCCTCATTTGCCCCACCTCGGAAGGATGGAAGGCTGAGTCAACCTTGAGCCTGGTGAGATTTGAATTGCCAAATTGCAGGCAGCTGACATTCAGGAGAAGTAGCCTGCAGTACTGCACTCTAACCACTGCAGTTCTTTAGATACCTTTAACATATTCTCAATTCAATATGAAAGTTAAGAGCAATGGCTCATTCCTTAGAAATCAAATGCCAAAACGTGCCATTATTTAACACTTATTCCAAAGGGGTTGTGCATTCTCTGGATGATGGACATCTGTTCCTCCCCATGAAGAGTTATATCACACTGCCTAGGATGCCAAGCAAAGAAAAAAGTCACTCTCTCCTCACCTCAATTTGTAGCAGCAGATCTATGATGATATCAGGAATGGATGAGTCCATCTCGAGGCGAGCAGAACAGAGAGAGAGCTGCCTGATGAGGTTGCCCAGCTCTTTACAATGTGCAGAGGCAGACTGCTGCTCTGACTGGTCAGCAAAATGAGTGACAAACATTTGCAGAGCTCGGATGGCACCTCTGTGAGCGGCTGCCAGCTTGGCCATAGCGCGTGACTGCATCACAAAGGAAAAAGAATTCTGGCTTGAATCAAGTAATCTCTTGTCAAGAAACCCAGAGCAATTCCGCCCAATCTTCAAACACCAGTTCCTTGACAGCTTGGCTGGATACTTGGAATCCATTTCCACAAACTCCCCAGCCAGAATGGGTACTGGGGAAAATTCTGAAGGCTGAATCCCACACAACCCAAGACACCAAGATTGAAGAAGGCATTTCTAGTCTGTATCAGAAGAATAGCTATAGTGGAATACCACAAAATCTGACTGCTATGATGATTTGCAAAGTAGAAACAAACGTCAGGTCTGACTGAAAGATCGTACAGCTCAGTGAAAAGCACACGGAACACAAAGTTTAAAAAGTCATCTTCTACCTCATGCTTCCCACTATTCTCCAAAAGGACCTTTCAGGGAGGTTCCAACCACAGCAACTTTAAGATGTGTGAACTTCAACTCCCAGAATTCCCCAGCCACATCTTAAAAGTTTCTGAGGTTGGGATACACTGCCCCAAAGGCTCCAACTGAGCTTTTCCCTCACCACTCATTTCCCCCCCCCCAAACTCGTGAAGCAATTTCATCTCACCTTCTTTGTATGTTTAATTTTAAGGGGGCTCAGCTTCTCCAGATCTTCTTGAATTTGTTTTACCTGTTTGATAATGTGACAAATACATTAACAACAGAATGCAGTTTGGAAAACTCTCTGTCTGCGTAATAAAGTCTGCATTTGGAACCAAGCTATCTGGTTCAGACTGCCTTGTTTTGATTCCCCAGCTTGGGTCTGAAATATCTTCCCAAAGTTTCCTGAGATTGTTCAGACCTGTTGCTGAAGCACATAAAGCACTCGGGCAGAGCGCACAGCTTGTTCCTGCCGCCGAATATGGATCCGGCGTTCTTCCTCAGGATCCAGACATATTTCACTCCTCTCTGGGGAGAAAAAAGTTTAGCAAAATTGTTGATTATGCTCAGTTAAGAACTGACAATTTGGTGTAGAAAACACGAGATACATGACACAATTGAGAAGAGATAATGAAGAAAAATGACCGTCACTCAAAAGTCATCAAAAAATGTTCCAAAAACTGTATTAAATGCCTTATATCCCATAATAACAGCTTAGATCCAGACTACACAAAAGAAGTCAGCAATATTCAGACAGTTCTTCACTTTACCATCTCAAGTGTAAAATTTTAAAACTGATTTCCAAGAGTTCTTCTCTTTAATTCTGGCAGTTCAAATAATCAGCTCACAAGAGATCATTAGTACAAGGGCACAACACTGAAGCCTTTTCATACATTGATACAAAAGTGAAGAAACTAAAAGTATCATAGTAGGCTAGTAAGCATGTAGTTATTAAATTAAATAGGCATACTGTATTAATGCAAAATAGAGCAGCTTCAGTCTGGCCACATATATTTGATTTGCTACTGTGTTGATACTTTTCCCTCCCAAGATCAGTGCTGCAGAGTATCATTGGAGACAATGAATAAGCGAACCGTATGGAACACAAGGGCTACAATTTTAAGACTCTAATCAGTCTGTGGGAGAATCTGGCTGCAAAGTACATATACTCTGGTTGGTAACATTGACAAAAATAGTCTCTGAAGCACTACGATTACAAACATTTCTTTATATTGAACTGGGAGATGACTAGCAGGATAAATGGGCAGGAAAGTAGGCATAGAGTCTCATGATTACTCAAGTCTTCTTTATAAACCTCATTTAGACTTAAGAATTTAACACAATGAAGTCCTGAAAGTTAGGAACAACAGTTACAAAGAGTCATTGTTCTTTGTTGTCAATTTGCTTGTCACAATTTTCTTTCCCTTTAATCTTTTACCCACTTCTCAGGACTTGCTACAAGAATACTGGTTGCCTTTTTTATTTTTTATTTTATTTTAATTAAATTTATATCCCGCCCTTCTCCACGAAGGACCCAGGGCGGCGCACAGGAATTATTAAAAATATATAAAATAGCAAAAATACAAATTTTAAAAATATATTAAATTACAAATCCTATGCTAAAATCCAAATTAAGATCTCAATTTAAAACTATCTAAAATAGCCCCAACGGGAGGTTACGCTAGGCCGGCTTGCTGAAAAAGATGTGTCTTTAGACACTGGCGGAAGAGTCGGAGGTCTGAGATGGTGCGGAGTTCAGGGGGTAGGTCGTTCCAAAGGGCAGGGCCCGCCACAGAGAAGGCTCTTCCCCTAGGCGTCGCCAGTCGGCATTGCCCGGCTGACGGTACCCTGAGAAGGCCCTCTCTGTGGGAGCAGATCGGCCGAAGGGATGTATGGGGCAGGAGACGGTCTCGCATATAACTAGGCCCTGAGCCATGGAGCGCTTTAAAGATGGTCGTCAAAACCTTGAACTCAAAGCCTCCATTAAGTAGGAAACAGACAAAGTCCACGAAGATTCCAATCACAGACTTATATAGGAGTACCTAGCTTGTTAGGGCAAGAGTCTAGTAACCTGTATCTCTTCTACTTTCTTACATTGCACCTTCATTTAAGTCAGCTTTCCCCCTTACCTTTAGTTGCTAGCAATTCGATTTTCTGAATGTAAGTCTGAACCTCTTTTTGTAGCCTTCTGATTTCTATGGCACATTTGTCTTCCTCCTTTTTGGGCCCAGGTCCTGGATCACGTGTTGGTGGAGAATCAGACAAAGCGGGTTCTGACTTGACATGACTTGGATCACAAAGGAGGACTTTTGCTCCAGTGCTGTTCCTCTCCATCTTAGAAGGGTTACTAAGCTGGTGTTCATATTTCAAGTGGGACTTAGATGCTTTCAACACCGCAGCGTTCCCCGAGTCCTTTTCCCAACAAAATCTCACAGGACACTTATTCACCTTGGTGAGATGCTGCTTCACTTGCTCTTGCAGGTGCTTTCTTTTCACATCCCTTCTGGCCATCTGAACAGCCAGGTTGAGCTTCTCTTCGGATACAACGGAGAATTCAACAGAGCTCCTCAGATCAGATCCATCACCAGCACCTTGACTCTGTTGAGTTGCTGGGTGCTTCAACTTTTCTATGACAATTGGACAGGGATTGGTGTAGTGGACTGACAGGTTTTCAGGCAATGCGGGAGCATTCCGGCTGAACTGCAGCTGTTCCAAACATTTAAAACAGGCAGCGTGGTACAAGATGAGCATTGGATTAAAATCACCTAAATGCAAATCTCTGTTTAACAATTTTTAAAAAACCACCATTGGACAACTGAACCCATCACTCCCTAATAGTTTAAGTGGCTTCCCAGAGTTGTGGTGAGGATTAAAGGTAGTCGTGGAGACCATTATATATGCTAGTATACCTACTCAGGTTTTTCTGCACAAGCACAGAATAAGCAGCTTACAAGGATCTTAAATTATTTCCCAAACCAGTTGACTACAAGGTAAACTAGATAAGTTAGAATGAATCCACCTTATGCTAACATCATTATCTCTTAGCTTCTCCACACAGAGACCAGTTATATAGGCCAAAATATACCTTATACTAAGTTTAGAGGAGTAATAATAATTATTCTGCAAAAGGAAGGAAAGAAGACAGGTGAGGGTCTTGGTTTCAATAATTCCTATCATATTCCTCTGAGGAACATCCAACAATCTAAATAGGCCTTATACCTCAATTCATACATGGAAAAATGCAAGAAAAAAAATGCATGCAATTTTTTTAAAGGCAGAGAACATAAAAAGAAATCCAGACAGGATTTTACTTACCAGGTTTATGACAATTAGTATTAAAAGCACAAATCCCATGCAATATGTTTCTAAGAATCAGCACCCTCACATTTTAACAAAAATGACAAATTGGCAATGCTAGAATACATATTGGCAAGCTTATTACATGTTAGCATTTCATCACATAAAATCCACAGAAGTTGCTGATGATGTGCAATACCTGTGTCTGTGGGTACTTTGTATCACTTTTGGCCATTTGTGGGTGGGATGCCAAAGGAATAGTGGTTGTAGTTGCTTTTCGCAGCTCCATCATAATTTTCAGAAGCTCAAGCTCCTGTTGTTTATGAAGTTACTGAAAGTCACCAAATATTAAATTCCCATTAGCAAAAATACATTGTTTTCTTAGCTGAAAGACACTAACTAGACATAAGGATTATAATTTTCTCAACATGCTTAGAATTGAAATTCACTCATCAGCACTTACAACGCTTAGAATACAAATGTTAAGAATATCCTTTTTAAAAGTTATGGAATCATTTTGTTTGGTTTTGTTTTACCTATGCTTATTTTTTCAATCGGTTTTGCAAAATGTTTTAATTACTGGTTTTGCTGTATGTCATCCAGAATCCTTTTGTATGAGAGGAACAACCATACAAATTTGATAAACAAACTCTTCCAAAGAATCATTTGCCTTCTTTAGATTATCTGATTCTGGCTCTTTCATAGTTGATTTATTGATAATTGATTTTAACCTTTTCTAATTTAAATTCTCAGCACAGACCCTAATTTAATTCCATTTTAAACTGTTATATATTGTATTGTTTTGTATATGTTTTTATATTTCTGTGCACCGCCTTGAGTCCCCTCGGGGAGATAAGGCGGTATACAAATTTGATAAAATAAATAAATAAATACATTTGGTGCCTGACTATATAGCAGTGCTTCTCAATTATTTTCTGTCAGGCCCCCCCTAGGAAGAAAACATTTCGCGCGCCCCCCCCCCCCGCGCGACTGTAAATAGTATCATTTGTCTATAAAATTGTTATAAGTACACCTCTGCATAACACTGTATCCTTATTAACGTATAAGAGAATAAAAAAAAGAAAAAAAATTCTTTCTCTTTCTCTCTCTCTCTTTTTCTCTTTTTTCTTTCTCTCTTTTTTCTCTTTCCTTTCTGTCTCTCTCTTTCTCTCTCTCTGTCTGTCTTTCTTTCTCTCTTTCTTTCTCTCTCCCACTTTTTTCTTTCTTTTTTTCTTTCTCTCTCTATCTCTGTCTGTCTCTCCTTCGTCTGCCCATCTATCACTGTGTGTGTGTGTGTGTGTGTCTCGCATTCACGCACTTAATCACTCATTCTGTGTCTCTCTCTTTCTCTCCCTGTCTCTCTCTGTCTCTGTGTGTGTGTCTGTCACTCTCTGATTCCTCCCTCCCTCCCTGTCTCTCTCTGTGTCTGTGCCTCTCTCTGTCTGTGTGTCGTCGTCCCCGCCCCGCCCCCACTCCCCGCGGAGTCTCCTCAGCCCGGCTCACCCGCCTTAGCCTGCCCCGGCCGCCCGGCCACCCGCCGTGCTTGGTCGCTCGTCAGGCTCCTTCCAGGAGCTGAGAAGCCTCCGTGTGTGTGCGCGCGCACGCGCGTGTGTGTGTGTGAGGAACGGCAGTCCCTGGAAGACGACGAGTGGCCAGCATGCCGGCTGTGGAGGGAGGGAGGAGGAGGGAGAAAGGGAATCGGCAGAGCCCAGGAGTCCAACCATCGAGGAGGATGGAAGAGCCAAACTCCAACGGCGCGAACAGCTCTCCCACGCATTCTGCTCAGGGGGCTGCCGAGGTCAAACGCGCCCCCCTTTACAGAGCCTCGCGCCCCCCCTGGGGGGCGCGCCCCACTATTTGAGAAACGCTGCTATATAGCCAGTGGTCTCTCAAAAAGCAGCACAAAAATGCTGCTTGCCTCCAATATTAGATATCTGGAAGAAACACATAGAGAGATAATTGTCAGAAATAAAGCTTCCTTATATTAAGGCTCATTTGTCATCATTCTATCATTGATGTAATTAAGCAAAGGGATGGACAGGTTACAGTTTGCTTCTTCTTTACAAAGACTTTGAAAACATGGTAGACACACAACCAGGAACCTTTTGCAAAAAAACAGAAGTTGTAACCAGAAATAGAATGGATTAAAGTATAAATGCCTGATCCTCTGCTACAATTACTTATAAAAGTTATGATTACATTTTTAATATCCATAACAATCTATAAAATCATTAACCACATAGATGTAGAAAACTCTGTTTAAAAAAAATCAGAAAATATCATGATTGATATGGAAGATTTATAGTTTTAACAAGCTCTGACAAGCACTGAGGGATTGAAAGGCAATGAAGAGATTGTCCAGCTTGGATCCAGTTTTGTTCTATTTATGACCGTCCAAATGTCACAAACAGGATTGGGGAAGGCTAATCAGATCCTCCTTGTATAGTGTAAACTCAGAGCTGAAATGAGGGGTTCTTGGTGCTCTCTGAACTTGATTTTCTTCCTTGCAGATGTTTAGTTTGGATAGTGAAATATCTGTAAGAAAACAATCAAGCTCAGAGTTTATGGAATTTCTCAGTCATCTAGGTCATGGTTGTCCAAAGGTGCTTTTTTTTTCCAAGAGGAAACTGGACTTTCTTGTTTTTCTTTGAAGACGTTTTGCTTTTCATCCAGAGCTGAAGAGACTTCTCGAATGAAAAGCAAAACATCTTCAAAGAAGAACCAGAAAGTCCAGTTGTGATAAGGAAATAAATGGGGAACTCATCAAATTTGCAGAGGACACGAATAGCCAACACTCCAGAAGATAGGCTGAAGATACAGAAGGATCTTGACAAACTTGAACATTGAGTGCTATCTAACAAAATGAAATCCAATGGTGAAAAAAGTAAGGTTCTACATTTAGGCAAAAAAACCCGAAATGCACAGGTACGGTATAGGACAGTGATGGCTAACCTTTTTTGGCTCGCGTGCCAAAAACGGGGGGAGAGCAGGGGGGTCGTGCGTGGGTGTGCCACACCCATAATGCTATGTGTGTGGCCCCCTGCTTTTGGCGAGCTTTTTTCGCCCTCCCCAGACTCCAGAGACTTTCTAGGAGCCTGGGGAGGGTGAAAACAGCCTCCCCCCCCCACCTCCAGAGGTTTCAGGAGCTTCCCTGAAGCCTCCAGAAGGCAAAAAATGGCCTCAAAAGAAGGCCTAAATCAGCTGGCCAGTGCACACATGCGTGCTGGAGCTGACAGGGCAATGCCTTGCATGCCCTAAGAAATGGTTCGGCGTGCCACTTGTGGCACCCGTGCCATAGGTTCGCCATCGTTGGTATAGGAGGTATCTTGCTCAATAGTAGTAACTGTGAAAGGGATTTTGGATTCCTAGTGGACAAACATTTAAATATGAGCCAGCAGGGTGCAGCAGCTGCCAAAAAAGCCAACACAGTTCTAGGCTGCATAAACTGAGGGATAGAATCAAGATCACGTGAAGTGTTAATACCACTTGGTATTAATGGTATTAATGCCTTGGTAAGGCCACACTTGGAATACTGCATTCAGTTTTGGTCACCACGATGTAGAAAAGATGTGGAGACTCTAGAAAGAGTGCAGAGAAGAGCAACCAAGATGATTAGGGGACTGGAGACTAAAGCATATGAGGAACAGTTGCAGGAACTGGGTATTCCTAGTTTTAATGAAAAGAAGGACTAGGGGTGACATGATAGCAGTGTTCCAATATCTCAGGGGTTACCACAAAGAAGAGGGAATCAAGCTATTCTCCAAAGCACCTAAGGGCAGGACAAGAAGCAATGGGTAGAAACTAATCAAGGAGAGAAGCAACTTAGAATTAAGGAGAAATTTCCTGACAGTTAGAACAGTTAATCAGTGGAACAACTTGCCTCCAGAAGTTGTGAATGCTCCAACATTGGAAGTTTTTAAGAATATGTTGGATATCCATTTGTCTGAAGTGGTGTAGGGATTCCTGCCTAGGCAGGGCGTTGGACTAGAAGACCTCCAAGGTCCCTTCCAACTCTGTTATTCTAATTCTAATTCTAAATTGCCTCTTGAAAAAAAACAGTCTTGGGACAACCAAGCTCAGACAGCACCAAGGACCCCTCAAATGCAATCTATCTCTGAGCAGCACTTACAGCCAATACATTTTTGTTATCTTAGCAGCTGCAAGGAGCTGGACCATGGATCCCCAAACTTGGCAACTTTAAGACTTGTGGACTTCAACTCCCAGAATTCTCCAGCCAGCATAACTGCATAGCATAGCTAGCTGGAGAATTCTGAGAGTTGAAGTCCACAAGTTTTAAAGTTGCCAAGTTTGAAGGCCTCTGATCTGGACCTTTGGCCTTGCTGTTGCTGCTGCTGCTGCTGCTGCTGCTGCTGCATTTAGCCTAGATGGGTGCAAAAATCAAGCTGAAATTCCCTTTCCTCTTCCCCTTCTCTCTCTCATTCTCCAAGAAAAAAAACCACGGGACCAACCTGGCGAATTACCGGAAGAAGCCTAAAGAGCCATAGCTGGGGTCCGCTACAGGCTGAGCGGATCCCGCCTTCTTCCTGCTTCCTTGGCAACCGGCGCTATCAAGGACGCCTTGAAACAGATTCGAGGACGACAACGGGTGGCGATAATGGCCAATTAGCTGCTGGGGAAATTCGCAACGCTTTCAAATCTAATCCTGAACGTTCTTGTGAACGTTTTTGGACCAGGCGGCCACCATTCTCGGAGATGGGGGCGTGGTCCTCGCGTTTCCCTTTTCGTCTTCGCACACTTCCGCCCTTCCACAGAGACACGAGATTCCACCATGGGTTGGGAAGAAATCTCTGTGCACGGGTACGAGGAGTTCGTTCGGGTCGCCCGCGAACAGCAAAAGCGCGGCCAAGTATTCGTGTATTTCAGCGGTGACAAGGATCCAGACAGCGGTAGTAGTTGGTGCCCGGATTGTGTTAAGGGTAAGCCATCTCTATCATTCATAGCAGGGGTCCCCAAACATGGCAACTTTGAGACTTGTGGACTTCAACTCCCAGAATTCTCCAGCCAGCATAACTGCATAGCGTAGCTGGCTGGTGAATGCTGGGAGTTGAAGTCCAGAAGTCTTAAAAGTTGCCAAGTTTGAGGACCTCTGATTTATACGAATGGCTTTCTCCACCGCCTATTCTCTACAGTAGAATAGAATAGAATAGAATAGAATAGAATACTTTATTGGCCAAGTATGATTCAACACACAAGGAATTTGTCTTTGGGGCATATGCTCTCAGGGTACATAAGGAGAAAAATAGTGTAAAATAAATAAAAATAAAGATACTGTAAATGTAAGCTGCAAAGGGTTTTAACCAAGGTTTTCCTCAGGTTTAAATATTGCTATTTTTTTCTGTAAAATGGTTGTTGGGTGAACTGCCTTAAAAGGTTACTTGAGAAGTTGTCCATACCTTTTGAGGAATTTAAAAATGCAAAGACTGTTAATCCATGCATATATACAAGTGTCACCATGTGTCATATGAACTAGCATGAGTGGGAAACAGAACAGGATTTAACAGAGTTGGAAGGGACATAAAACCTCTAGTCAGGCAGGAAACCCTACACTATTCCAAACAAGTGGTTGTCCAATCTCTTCTTTAAAACTTCCAGTGTTGGATGCTTCAGTTCAGTGGAAGTTCTAGTGAAACTGGGAGAGGGTACTACAAGTTGGGAGAGGAGGGCATGGAGATGAAAGTTGCAGTATAAAATATATTACTATTATTAAAATCTTTGTTGGAACAGAAAGGAGGGACCTAAAATAAGAAATGATTAGGATTTATAGAATGGAAAATTAGAATTATGTATGTAATTATAACAGAGTGAAAGTGGACAAGATAAACTTGAAAGAAATACAGATAGAAGTAGGATGTCTTTATATTTGTAAATACTGAATAGACCAAATGTAAATAAGCAAGATTTATATGATATTTATCTTATATTTTAGTATATATGGCAAAGACAAAGCCAGGATGGTTACACTGCATCCAATGTTTTATTGTGTGTTCAATAAATATGCTTTGTGTAAAAAATCTATTACTAGAGTTTCTTCTCTAAGATCTAATTGGAAACCTTTTTAAAATTATTATTCTAGCTGAACCCATTGTACGAGCTGAACTCCCAAACCTGCCAGATGGATCTATATTCATTTATTGCCAAGTAGGACCCAGAAACTAGTAAGTAAGACATTTTGAGAAAGGTGGTAGAGTTACTTTGGTTCAGCCAACCGAATACGTATTGCATATATGGTTCATAAAAGTGTAACATTTAGTCTGTTGTCAGATTTTATGAGGGTCTTAATGTAATAAAATTTTAAAAATCTCTATGTGCAGAATGTCCTCAATCAGCAAAAAAAACCTTAAAAAGGAACTAGGTTACAGAAATACTGGCTTTAGTTTAAGTGCAATTTTGAGACAGATGACTACTCCGATCAGATCCTCTGCAATCATTTACTCCTTATACTTTGCTCTCCTTTCTGCCAGATTTCTTATCAGCTGAACTTTACCATTTTGAACTCTGATTATATAGCTGTTCATCTCATTGTTACATGATTCTAGGTAGTTTACGGTAAAACAAATAGGTTGTATCTGCTAAGTATTATATAAATTTCTAGATCTTTCCACTCACCTAGACAGCACACAAAAATTAGAAATGGAATGAGTATTTAAAAACCCATTGTAAAGAGCAGGTACTCCAACCAAGAAAACACACCTTCTGGGTCCTATAAGATAGCACTGCTAAAAGATGGGATCTGAGCATGTCTATTCTGTTGCATTTGAATTTTACAGAAACAGTTGGAGAAAGGCATCCCCTAAAATAACCAGGCCCTATTATGCCATATAGTGCTTTATAGCTGATGATCAGCATCTGGAGATATGGTGCTAATACATACCCATACCTTTTTATACCGCTGCACACCAACACACCAACTATTATGCTTTGTTTGAATCGAAAAGATTGCAATTGTACAATTGACTATGTTCATACGATCTCCACACATAGCAGCTGTCTTGTGTATTTACAAAATCTTGCTTTTTCCCACCTGAAAGTTGTTTTTTCTGAAACATAGCAATGTTTGAAAAGATGATTGAGTGCATTGTACTCCTCTGTCTGGATTACATCATGTCAAGGGTAACTTGCTTTTACCAAAAGTTTGCCTTTCTCAGTAGTCTGTCAAATATGGCAACTTCCATTTTTGTGAGTTGTCCCACACAAACTATTAAAAATGATTTGCTTCCAATATTCAATAATATTTTAAGATATAAAACCATTGTTTTATTTTCTCCATAGCTGGAAAAATCCCAATAATGAATTCAAGAAGAATCTTAAGTTAACTGGTGTACCTACACTTCTCAAATATGAAACTGTAAGTATATACATTTTCTAATTCATTTGGAAAGAGTCAAATATGGCCTGTAGTACTTAGCAGAATTGCCAAATATTTCTTCTCTATTATTAAACCTGGTTTTATTGCTCTCAACTAAAAATGGTAAGCATATAAAGAAATTATATTTGCAAAAAATTGGTCTAATCCTGTATAAATCTCACAAATGGCCAAAGTTATTTTCTGAACAAAGTCAGGCTATTGGTATCTTAATGGATAAACTTATTTCTCATCTGTGGTAATTGAGTAATTTAGCAGATGTAATTTTGTATCTTCTAAAAGTAGATAGAAAAACTGGAAAGAGTGCAGTTGGGAAAAATGTATCCAAAAATAAACCATGTAATTATTAAGTTACTTGGCAATCTAACAACATAATAGAAAGAAATATTTCTATAAAGAAATTGGATCTCCTATCATACTTGGAAAAGCAATAATATATCCTAACTTTTGTTTCAGCCTCAGAAGCTGGTGGAAGAAGAATGCTTTAAATCTAACCTTGTGAAAATGATGTTTACAGAGGACTAAGTAATTGAAACTATTACCAGCAGAAACCATTATGTCAAACTGCAAGTGAATACATCTGTAATCTATAAGACAACAAATTTAAATAAAATCACTGTAAAACTGAACTGTGTATCACTTGAAACTGTCTAGTTCATATGAACCCATTTGCTGGAGACTAGATATCTACTCATAAGATTAGATTAGACTCCCTTAGTTTCACTGTCTAAAGCAAATTATTTTAGAAAGAATTCAGACTTCTGCAGTAATTTATTTTATACATTTTGAATGAACCTCCACTGCAATAAAGACTGTTGAGTTTCTTTCAAAGAGTAAATTATATAGCTTCATAACTTAGAATAGTTGATATATTATCAACTATTCTAAGTAATGAAGCTATATATTGTTCTTATGTTTAGTGAACTTCCAAAGTTAGGGAATATGAGGACAAGATAAGTAGGCATAGTTATTCTATACATTTGCAATAATCAAGAAAATGACTTAGAAAAGATTTTTCTGAGGACTAGAATGATAGACATAATGAAGCAGACTTTAAACACCAAAGGAATATCATTGAGATTAAAAAATGGAAATACTAAAGTGAATATTTAACAATGTTTAGATGCAAAATATCTATCTTTAAATTATCTCTATCATGTCTAGAGAAATCTACGTTCCTCTAACATTTGCTAACTGTTACTGGCACATTACAGCAAAGTCTCCCTTGAGGGAGGTTCAGAAAATCTAAAATACATTTTCATATCAATCTACAATTCAAGGAAATTTAAATTAAAAGCCAAGAAACTCTCTACTGTATGCTACATAACTATTTTAACTGTCGAATTAGAAAGGATTATAAGGATCATCTAGTCTAACCCTCTAAAGTGTGTAGGACAACTATTTAAACTATCCATGAACGGTAAACCTCAAGTCGGTTAAGAGTCATGCTATAAACTATAGTTAACAAGTTTTTTCCACCTTTTGCAGTTATTGCTGATGCTTTACATCCAAATCACAGGATTTAAAATTACAAGGCTAATTCTTATGGATTAAGAGATAGCCAGAACACCATTTATTAACACCCACAAATTAGCATAGAACTTTTACTTCACAGTAAAATTAGCCACTTTTACTTCACAGTAAATACTCTTCTGCTAACCAGTATCAGGAAACACATCTACACCTTTAAATCAGGAAAGAAGAATCTCTTACATCTTGAAGAAATCATTTGTGGCAAATCTGAAATTCCAAACTGAAACTATTAAACATCCACAACATTTTACTAACAACGTCACCGTGCTAAGGCATTTCAGATAGCAATGCCTCAGATTAAATCCACAGGTGTCTTCTGCCCTTGCAAGGAGTTTTTGTAGTGCCAACTGGCTCACTTGACAGAGGTGCTGTTTTGCTGTTGCTGCTGCTGCTGTTCTGCAAGGGCCTGCTGGAGGCGCATCCGCTTACGGGAATAGTGCTGCCAGTGGAGTATCTGTTGCTCATCAATGAATTTTGCACACTGCGCATTCACCAGTTCTTTACGGAAATGTTCATATTGGAGGAGTTCTAGCATATGTAGGCATTGGGGATACCTTCATAATACAAGAATATATTATACTTTTTAATGCTTTTCCTAAGTCACCAGTACTCTTGACAAGAAATAAAGAATTCTATAAGTAGAAAGGAAGGAATTGAAAAATATTCTGGTCACTTAATTTGAAGCAAATTGCCAGTTTTCTAGTAAATGTAGTAAAAAAGCATGCATGTTAATACTATTTTGCAACTACATAAAAGAAGAGGGGACTGGCAAGTTTTTCATAAAAATACAGTTTTATACTATTTGTTATATGAACTATATATATTTAATGCAAAAGAGATAACATTATTATAATTCTTACTTTAGGTATTTGGCATACTCTGGTTCCTTCCAATAGAGCAAGTATTTTAAATAATTTACAAATGCTTTGTCTTTGAAGTATCCTCTCTGGGCAAGAACTAAAAGATATAAACATAAATTTACTTAAAATAGTTTTTCTCTGTATAACCTCACAACAATCTGTAAGGAAATTATTGTTAATCTTCAATGAAGGCACACAGTATAAAATTACAAAACAGTACAGCTAGTCCTCACCAAATGTTCAGCTTTCTGATTTCAACAGTTCTAATATTAACTTTGAGGGGATTGTATTCATTTTTTTTCATTTTCATAACCTACTGTACAGGTTTTAGTCAAATCAAACAAACAAGGTTCAACTATTGAACCATCTTTGACATTGGCTTTAAAATAATTTGCCTATAAATTTGGGCCTATTTACAAACACACATTCATATATTTCTAGTTAGTTTCTATATATTTTACAGTTTTCAATTTTGTATTGTAATTTTCTGTCCAGATTTCATGATGCTTGGTTGAAGTCAATAAAGAGGTCTTGATCTATAGTATATTTTAGATACTTACAATTGAGGTAATTGGGGTTTGCCAGACACTGCACAAATTCCAGCTCTAGTTGGAAACGAAGTCTATTTCCAGTATCATCTGGGACAAAGATAAAGGAGTGTGGAATTATACAATATATATTGCATGCATTAACTTCTTGGTGATGTTTTATATCACTTAGAGAAAAATTGAAAAAATATGGCAATCTATACTTCAATCAATCAATCAGAATAAGCTGGACCTCTTGGAGGTCTTCTAGTCCAACCCCCTGCTCAAGCAGGAGACCCTATACCAGGGGTGTCAAACCCATACCCACGGGCCAGATGCATCATGCACAAGCCTCGCCCACCCCCGGTTTAGCAAAGTGGGAGAAAAGTCACGATACATCATGTGACAATAACGTAACATCGCAAGTTTGACACACACACCCTGCCCTATACCATTTCAGAAAGTGACTGCCAGTCTCTTCTTAAAAACCTCTGTTTAATGTTTTAAAAAGCTGTTTAATTGTGCTCGCTATTAGGAAGTTTCTCCTCAATTCCAGGTTGTTTCTCTCCTTGATTAGTTTCCATCCATTGTTTCTTGTCCTGCCTTTTGGTGCTTTTGAAAATAAATCGACCCCCTCCTCTTTGTGGCAGCCTCTCAAATACTGGAATACTGTTATCATGTCCCCTCGCCCTTTTCTCTAGACTAGCCAAACCCAAATCCTGCAACCGTTCATATTTTTTAGTCTCCAGGCCTTTAATCATATCTGTTGCTCTTCTCCACACTTTTTCCAAAGTCTCAACATTTTTTTTGTAATGTGGTGACCAAAACTGGATGCAGTATTCCAACTGTGGTCTTACTAAGGCTTTATAAAGCGGTACTTTAATAGTTCACATGATTTTGATTCTATGTCTCTGTTTATACAACCAAGGATTGTAATTAGCTTTTACTTCCAAAACACTGGTGAGATGTGTGGGGTTAATTCTAGAGGAACTAGTACCAATCACTGTAGGAGCATGTCTTTAAGTCTGTGAACAGCCAAGAAACTGCTTTACAGACGATGTGCAAACTTTTTATGTATCTGCTTTGATCTTTCAAAATCTGGAACTACAACTCACATCACCGATTATGCCAACACGGGAATGATGAGTTGCTAGGAAGCAACAGACAGGGTGGCCACCTGATGGAGGAATGGCTGTTCGCATATAATCAGCAACGTCGCAAAGGCAAGAGTTCTCTCCCTGCAACTGCTGGGGGTCTTTCAATACCAATTCCTTCTCCACCTCCTCCAAGGACATGCAGCATTTATCTTTTAAGATCGCCCAAGCAAGAGGCTATTCCGTATCAAGAGCAAGGAAGCCGCCATGCTTTTTACGCTAGTTTGTCTTACTTATCTGTACATGTGAACGTATACGACGGGAATGACTTTTGAATTAATATCATAAATTATATAAAAGGTAAATTGTTTGTTTAGAGGGGTCTCCAACCTGGGCAACTTTAAGGCTTGTGGATTTCAACTCCCAGAGTTCCTCAGCCAGCTTCGCTGGCTGAGGAACTCTGGGAGTTGAAATCCACAAGCCTTAAAGTTCAGGTTGGAGACCCCTGATTTAAAGGGCTCTTAAAAAATGAAAGACACCCACTTCCCCATTATTTCCTCGGACCCGCGTCTACTCACCGCCCTCCATGGTGGCGGAGACAATATTCCGATCTCAACTGTACCAGTCACCAAGATGGCGGCGGCGGCGGCTCTAAGCCCTCCCAAAGCATCTCAGCATTCTGGGAAATTCCCGGAGGTCGTCAGGACGCGTTGCCGTAGCAACAGTGATGCCAGAAGCTGATATCTAGCTTCATGCGGGCTTTTTTTTTTTAAACAGCCTCTTTCTCTATTTAAGCAATGGTCACCTTTGCTAAATAAAGAAGCGTTTTATAAAAGTATTCCCACGGACTCTTCCCAGATATTTCTGTTTGTGCCATAAGGATTCCCAAGGCAACCTCGTGAATGATAGAATAAAATGCTTCTAGCCATCCCCAAAGCATTACTCTTAGATATATTAAGTCCATTCCTGTGCTAAGGGCTAAGCCATAATATATAAGTTGTTTAGTTTTAGTTTAGCATGTTGGATGCTTCTCATTAGTGATTTAACATTTTGTAGTTATGGAGATGAATTTATAATTCTGTATATGAGCCTGATCAGTAATTCAATCTCTGGCATCCACATTTTTTTAAAAATGCAGAAATTGGGAACTTGCTATTCTTACAGGTTTTTTTATTCTTTATTGTGGGGTGTTTACACATGTTAACAGTTATGTAAATGTGACAGAATTTTCATGATAGTATCTGAAAAAATATTTTTAAAATGTCATTTTTGTGCAGTTGGAGACCATCTCATGAGCACACTTAAATCATGATTTAGAGTGATATAAAATTGCCTTCCATTTTGCTATGTGAAATTTTTTCTTGCTTTTTCCTAAGAAACCTCTATGTTTGTTTGTTCATTTACTCATTCCATTTGTTTAGTCAGCCATCTCAAATCAATAACTCTGACCGGCGAACAGTCATAAAAACAATTTTAACAGTTAAAATACAATACAAAAACAAAATTAAATACAAATAGCAACCAACAGATATTCATTGGTACTAACATTGGTACCATGTTTCCCCAAAAATAAGACACGGTCTTATTTTCTTTTGATCACCGAAAATCAATAATCAATAATCAATAATTTAATTTATAACCCGCTCTCTCTCCCCAAAGGGACTCGACTGCTTGGCCTTATTTTCAGGGAAGTCTTATTATTTTTGAGGTGCAGGAGGCAGCAAGCGTGGTTACCTCAAGGCTGCTGCTGTGTTGCAATATTTTCAGGGAGTTCTTATTTTCGCGCATGCGCTCAAAAGCCTTATTGGGCTTATTCAATAATCAATAATTTAATAATCAATAATTTAATTTGTTGACCGCTCCCTCTCCCCAAAGGGACTCAGAGCGGTGCACAGGGCAAATAATTATTATCCAGGGAGGTCTTATTTTTGGGAAAACAAGATATAAACCAGGGGTGGGGTCCTGCCAGTTCTAACCTTTTCTATAGAAGAGGTTCCACAAATCTACAGTGCCGTTTAGAACCGGTTCCAGCTCCCTCCCCCTGCCCGTCCGCACATCAAGATGAAGAGCAAGAGGAGGAATTCTGGGAGTTGAAGTCCACAAGTCTTAAAGCTGTCAAGTTTGAACAACCCTGGGAGGGGGGGGTTCTAAAGGATTAGGGTTGCAAGGGTCTTGTAACTTGACAGCTTTAAGACTTGCATGCTTCAAATGCCAGAGTTTCTGAGCCAACATTTTGGTTGCTAACCAAGAGCATTGTTAAGTGAGTTTCACCACATTTTACAAGTTGACCACCCCCACCTAGTCACATGGCCGGCAAGACACTTCCACTCGGTCACATGGCCAGCAAGCCACTCCCACAAAGCAGGCCACCCCTACAGAAGAGGTTCTAAAACATTTTGAAATCCACCACTGGTATAAACACAAGGCCCTTCACATACTCAGGACCCATATATAGGTCTTCAAAGCCTTCCAGCAGGACTATCCTAATCTTTGGAGGAAGAATGTTACAAATGGTATTAAAGTGTTAGGATTATAATTAAACATAAATAGTTAATTTATGGTGAGATGTTAGTTTTTACTTAAGAAGAATGCAAGAGAAGATTAGGCATTAGAAGATATACTTGTCAATGGTTTTCCTACATACAATTACTAAAAGGTTTAAAGTAAATAAAATAACTTTTGGATTTGAATAATGTAAGGCTGAGTTTGAAACTACAAATACAAATAATGAATATGTTATTTCTAAAATGTATGTTTACTGAAATTTGAAACAAGAAAGTATGATAAAATGGACTGGGTTTTTGGTTACACATATAAATGAAACAATGGGAGTATATGTGGCTGAAATGGATGAAATTTACATTATTACCTTAAAGAATTTTTTTATAAAAAGATGTTAGAATATTCAGTGGAAAAAAATTCTAGAATGTATAAATGTATGTTGAATTTATATAGAAGATGTGGGGACATTTTACCATGCTTGGTGGACATATAAAAAAGGTGAAAAATTGATTCAATTACATACATTCATTCAGGAGATTTTAAAGATTAATATCAATGGAAGCCAGAGGTGTTTCTTGTGAGACTGATTGAAAAAAGTTGGAGAAAAGTTACATAATTATTTTTACATGTGATAATTGCAATTAGACTAAGATATGCACAACAATGGAATGACTTGACACTGCCCACAATGGAGGAATGGATGGTAAACATGATGGAACTTGCTGAAATAGCTAAATTGACAACTTTGATCAGTGAAAAGACATCAATTTTATTAAGTTTATTGCCATTTGGAAACTCCTTTTGGACTTTTTGTGTGAAACAGAAAAAATTAACTTGGATGGTTTTGTTAATTAGAAAGAATAGAAAACATGAAAGTGATGTTGTAATCATTAATTTACATTTATACTTCAGAATTTTTCTGAATTTTTGGTGGTTATTTCCTTATTCTAAATATTAGCTTTTATTAATTTTTATCTTTCATATTTAAAATGCCATTAAAAAATTAAATGTCCAAAATGACAGATTTAGTCTTCCTCTATCCAGCCTCTGACATGTCAACAATTGTGGAGTTAAATCTGTATCTTTCCATCAATAGTTTCAAAGCTTGATTAGCATGGTTTTAAAAAATCAGTGTAATTCAACAGAGCCTGGAATTTGGTTGTATTAAAGAGGAGAGTATTACACAGAAAAATCATAAAATTACACTGGTTGAAATTCAGCTCTCTAAAAAGTGCAGGACTAACTGTCTGTAATGCATTAAAATCAAAATTAGTATGCCTTTTGTTTTAGATCTCACCTTTTTCCTCTTTGGCTCCTCCTGTTTTTAAGTGTTCAAAGGGCAGCATGGTTTCAGATTTTCGTTAACAGGAGGCAATGTTAACTTTTTACTGTGACTGTGTCTCCTCCCTTTGCAATCATGTGTTTTTCATTGTTCAGGTTTTATGTACTATTCGTCCAGAGGTCGAATTCTGAATACTTGTAGGGAAAGAGAAGCAAGAGGCAGAAATGAAACAGGGCAGAGACATACAATCCAATTAAACATATTTTATATATATATTGACTAAAGAAATAATCTTTGCTATCAAAATTGTTTACAAGCTATTTTTTTGCCAAGAAGTTTTGCAATCAACTTTTACTTTTATAGCTAAAAGTTCTTATTCGGTAAATCTCACAAGCCAATGGCTGACCAATTTTTAAAAGACCTTGAAGATTCAGGTTTGAGGGAACCCTCTGAAATGAGACCTTTGGTGATCAAATGGATTGAAGAGCGGTTTCCAGGAGTCGAGTCAATACCAACACAAACCCTCCAGCAGTGGATGGAAGATAAACCAGGAGAGCTTCTCCTTCTTGTAAGTTGCTTTCTCCTTTGCTGAATCATTATTTTTTCTGTTGGATATGCAGAAAGTTTTCCAATATGTTAGTAAGGTTAAGGTCATTAGGTTATATCAATTGATAGGATAGACCTGTAAAGCCACGATGTCACATGAAATACTATGCTGGCAAATCTTCAGGGTTTTCTTAATTCTTTCCTCAGATTGATCCATATCATTTCTGTAATCTACCAGCATTCAAGCTTCCTGGTTTTATTTTCTGAGGTTAAGTAATAAAAATTGTCAAGAGAGTGGACCTTTAAGTAACTGGCTGTAGAGATAGCACTAGCACTTAGACTTATATACTACACCCGTGATGGCAAACCAATGGCAGGCATGCCACAGGTGGCACATGGAGCCATTTGTCATGGCACGCGAAGCAATGCCCTGTCAGCTGGCCAGCAAGCATGCACGTGCTGGCCAGCTGAATTCGTCCTTTTTTGCATACTCTTTTCACCCTCCCCAGGCTCCAGAGGCTTTATAGGAGCCTGGGGAGGGCAAAAAGAACCCCCCCCTCCCAGAGGCCCTCCGGAGCGCAGGGGGGTCGTGTGCAGGTGTGCCGCACCCATAATGCAATGTGCAACACCCCCCCAGTGTGCATGCGCACACTACAGGCGCAACCCCCCATTTTTTGCATGCTCTCTTTGCTCTCCCTAGGCTCCAGAGGCTTTATAGGAGTCTGGGGAGGGCAAAAACAGCCTCTCCCGTCCTCCAGAGGCTTCAGCAACCTTCCGGATACTTCCCTGAAGCCTCCAGAGCACTCAAAATGATGCGCTGCCGAAATCAGAAGTGACGTCCGATTTGCTTGGAGTGTCATTTTGAGTGGTCCAAAGGCTTATGGGAAGCCTCCTGAAGGTTGCTGAAGCCTCCGGACCACTCAATAAAGCCTCTGGAGCCTAGGGAGAGCAAAGAGAGCATGCAAAAAATGGGGGGTTGCGCCTGTAGTGTGCGCATGCACACTGGGGGGGGTTGCACATTGCATTATGGGTGCGGCACACCTGCACACGACCCCCCTGCGCTCCCGCCACTTATGGCACACGAGCCAAAAATGATTCACCATCGCTGTTCTACACCATAGTGCTTCGTAGCACTTTCTGAGCAGTTTATAATGTCAGCATATTGCCCCCAACAATCTGGGTACTCATTTAACTGATCTCAAAAGGATGCAAGGATGAGTCAACTTTGATCCTGTCAGGATTGAACGCTAAACTGTGGGCAGAGTCAGCCTGCAGTACTGGATTCTAACTACCCCACCGCCAGATACATGAGAGGCTGCAATCTTATTCTTGCAGGGAAAGGAGGACTTCTTTTCAAGTAGCAATCTAACCAAAGAATCCAACTAAAAGCTTTAGACCCGCCAAACTAAATATCTTATTTTTAATGCCAGGTCAGCTACTGATTAAACAATTGAAGCAATGTGTAAGTAAACATTTATATGGAAGAACATAATTTCAGAGGTGCCCAAATCTCTAAAAAAATGCAATGCTCCAGACAGATCACAAGATGGCAGTGGTCTGCTACTATTACCCAAGTCACTATAAAAAGTCTGGAGAAAGTTGGGATGAGATTTCTAAAGAAAAATGTATCTTCATCAACATACATTGAAAAACAATTGAACAATGAAAATAACTTGTACAGGAAAATAAAGGAAGTAACACTTAGCACACCACAGAAAATAGAAATAAAAATCTTAATACCACTGGCTGGATTATACCAGTACATTTTATCTCTTTCTACATTCCTGAGGTGAATAGTTCCTGGTTCAGTTTTCTGGCCTTCCAAATGTTTATCTGTGTCCAGAAAAAAATATTGCCTCCTCCTTTTCCATCTTTTCTCCACAGACTTTTCTATTTTAAAAGCAAAATGTTCTCTACCTTCATTAGAGGAAGGGTCTGGGATAACCTGTATGTGATATAGTGCAAGTCTTTTGCATAAAAGGATGTGACTTGTGAATCTGAGTCTGCAGTTGTCCATGCAGGCTAAATTCACAAGAACATCCTTGATAAAAGTGCCATCATCCTGAAATGTATTATAAAAACAAAGCTGAGAGGCGGGTGGCTTGAGTTAATCCCCACCAGCTCCTCTGAATTACTCTGTGATTAGTGGTGCAATGGGAGTCTGCAGAAACTGCATCTCACTAACCAGAAGTTCCATCCAACAGCCTGCTGATTTCTCTGGTTAGCTGAATTATTTATTTATTTATTTTATTCGATTTGTAAACCGCCCTATCTCCCCGAAGGGACTCAGGGCGGTGCACAGGAAACAATAAAACCACATTTAATAAATGCCGGCCATCTGAAACAGGTGAGTTTTTAGTGTCCGGCGGAAGAGGCGAAGGTCCGTGATTGTGCGGAGGGCGGGGGGAAGGTCATTCCAGAGGGCGGGGCCTGCCACAGAGAAGGCTCTTCCCCTGGGCACCACCAGCCGGCATTGGCTAGCTGATGGCACCCTGAGGAGGCCCACCCTGTGGGAGCGGACAGGTCGATGGCAGGAACATTAACACTCTTAATGTATTCTTCATCTCACCACCGCATTGTCTTTTTTTCTGAGTTAGCCAGAATGACTTCTGAAAGAAATACAGTTAAATTTCTAGATTTTGCTTGTCTTGAGGGATTTCAGAGCCATCATTTATTTATTTTATTTTATTAAATTTATGCCCCGCCCTTCTCCTTGTTAGGACCCAGGGCGGCGCACAGGCATTATTAAAACCACAAAATACAATAAATATCAATTTAAAATATATTAAATTAGTTAACCCGTGCTAAAACCCATGTTAAAAACCTTCCCAAATTATAATTTATTTTAAAAAAGTCAGAAACGGGGGGCTATCGTAGGCCGGCTTGTTGAAATAAATACGTCTTAAGACGTTGGCGGAAGAGGCGGAGATCCGAGATAGTGCGAAGGTCGGGGGGTAGGTTGTTCCAGAGGGCCGGGCCCGCCACAGAGAAGGCCCTTCCCCTGGGTGTCGCCAACCGGCATTGCCCCGCCGACGGCACCCGGAGAAGGCCCTCTCTGTGGGAGCGGATCGGACGAAGGGATGTATGGGGCAGGAGGCGGTCTCGTATATAGCTAGGCCCCGAGCCATGGAGCGATTTAAAGATGGTTGTCAACACCTTGAAGCGCACTCGAAAGGCCACAGGCAGCCAGTGCAGCTCGCGCAGGAGAGGTGTTACGTGGGTTTGCCTTGAGGCACCCATAATCACCCGCGCGGCCGCATTCTGTACTAACTGTAGCTTTCGAGTGCACCTCAAGGGGAGCCCCATTTAGAGAGCGTTGCAGTAATCCAGCCGGGATGTCACAAGCGCTTGAGTGACTGTGCGAAGGGCTCCCCGGGCCAGTAAGGGGCGCAACTGGCGTATCAGACGTACCTGATAGAACGCCCCCCTGGCCACGGCCGCCACATGGTCCTCCATGGACAGCCGGGAATCCAGGAGGACACCCAAGTTGCGCGCCCTCTCCACGGGGGCCAGTTGTTCGCCCCCAATGGCCATCATGAACTTGCAGCTACTGTTATCTGGCCTGCACGCGCAGTAGAACCCATGCTGGATTTGGTTTGCTGTTGTTAGGCCTTTAAAATAATCCTGCTCAGGAAACAGTCTGCACATGTCTTCATGGAATTATACTTTGCTGACCTAAGCTATAGTAACAAAATCATGAAAGCCTGGTTGCATTTGCCCATATCCCAGTGATTTAGGGAGGAGTCAGTCTGAAGCTTTTTCTCACACTTTCTGCTTAGTGGGCTTAAAGCACATTTTAGGTACTGACTCTAGTTAAATTAGAGAGATCTAATTTAAAAGATCTCTTGGTAACTCTGTTGTCATGAGTTGATGGCTGCCATAACTCTCTGCAGCAAGTAAGACACCTAAAATGGTTTAGCCAAAAAATCTGATGGATCTGGTTTTCTAAAAGTGTTTGAGAATTTCCCTCTTGTCTGTTGTTAAAACTGTTGGATACAGGCTGAACTGTAGAACACAAAAATGACTAGGTGGTAAGTGACCCTTGTAACATGTTTCCTCTTTCTTCTAGCAGAGCTAAGTAGATGCCTTCAGCAGTACAGAGCAGAGAATCAGATAGGTGGAAGCTGCAGCACAGGTGAAAGTCATCAAAAATGAAGTGTGGCATATTTAAGTCTTGTGTGAAATCGTATTCCATGACAGTGGATGCAGAAGGCTTATTTCTTTATATCTAGCTCTACAAGGCTGACAAACTCAGGAAACAAGAAATACTAGGATTTTCAGAAAGATCGTTATTGGCAATGGTAACATAATAGAATATTGAAAGACTGACAGGGCCAGTGGCCTCTCAACATATGCCTAGCATTAGGAAGGAGTTATTCTGAGCCTCTTTCTCACGCTTCCCCGCTCCCCTGTGCTGAGATGCCTCTTTTGCAATAGCCCTATTTCCTCCTCTACTTTCCCAGAACCTGTTAGACATTCCATCATAGTTATGTCTGCCCAAAAGATGCCAGTGATGCTTTTTTATACTGTGCAGTATCTCTTCCATCAACATGTTGCACAGAAAACAACAGTGAGAAGCTCACAATGAGCAATTTTCATTGTCCTTTGGGGACAAAGTTGAGCAAGACTTGGGGTATCAGGACAGGAGAGGGCTGTACCCACTTGCTCAATTCTTTCTCCACCCAGCTGATTAAATCAAACATGGTGCCTAGCGCATGGTTAAGGGAGATGAACTTCCTTAAGTATCAGATCTATTTCTACATGCTTAAAAGAAACCTTGTTATAATGTCTTTACTGAAAAAGGCATTTCTCTCTCATTATTTCTCATTAACAGAGTTGGAAGGGACCTTGCAGGTCATCTAGTCCAACCCCCTGCCCAAGCAGGAGACCCTACATCTGCCTCTATTAGGATCGAACTCACAACCTTCTGCTTGTGAGGCAAGAGTTCCAGTATCCAGAAGATCTCTATAATTATAGACCAACTTCAAATATTCCTTTCCTGAGTATGATGATCAAGAAAGCAGTGGCCTTGCAGTTCCATACCCAGATAGTCCTCAACTTATAATGGAGTCTGTTCATTACAGCTGCAAGTCATAATTTCATTATGTGAGGTGTCCGCAGAATCACTTTGCCTAACAACCCTCATTCCTGCTCTCCCAAATGCAGCTATTAAGTGACCAGGTGGATCATTAAGCCTCAGGTACCTCAGCAGTGGGGGAGTCCTGGGAGTCCTAATGCAGGCTCAGGCTTGCACTGCACCACCTCCCCAGCTCACATACAGCTTGCTGTGGGTGTCCCAAGGCCTCCAAGTACCCCGAGGCACCCTGTGTTCCTTTTCTAGCCTCTTGGGGTCTCTTTCTGGGAGCAACCATTCCACCACACAGCTTCTTACAGAGCCTAGGCTGCAGGGCTTCTTCCCAGAAGTGGGCACCCTTTCCAAATGTCTCCTGCTTCAGGGGCAGCTTTATATGGCCTACATAGGGAGCCTGAGAGGCTCTGCAGCTGCCGTCTTTCTATAAATCTTGGTGGGGGATGGGGGAGTGCTGGGCTTTGTTGCTGTGAGTGGGTTGATTGGCTGTGTAGTTGTATCATGATTGGTAGATTGGTGCTGATTGGTGCTGTCTGTGTGTTCATTGATCTTTTGTATTGTAACAGCCTGTGTGGTGGGTGGGGCTGGTTTCCAGATGTCTGGTAGGGGGGAGATATCATCACATTTGTTCATGTTGGGGGGGTGTTTCTCTATTTTGATGGCTTCCCTGATTATTCTCATGTTCAGCTGTTCAATTTTGGAGATTAATTTGGTTCCTTCAAAATCAATTTCATGTCCTGTAGCTTTAAAGTGCTGGTAGAGGGATGAAGTTGTAAGTTGTTTTCTTACTGCGTTCTTATGTTCTGCGATGCTACAGGACATGAAATTGATGTCATTACATATATCAACAACTTATGTTCAGTTCTTAGTCCCTGAATACATTGGATATCACCAGACTGTTGTATTAATATCTATGTTTTCAGTACCATTATTTTATTTGGCAAAAAGAAAGGACGTATATCAAAGTGCCATATTAACAGTATTCTGAAATGACATTTCATTGCATTTCATTTGCATATTTGCAGTATCAGTCCTGCTTTTCTTCACTGCAGTATCTGGGTTTCTATTGCTAATTTCTCAAATTTCCCTGTACTTGTCAGCTTCACTTGCTTTCCTCCTTGACAGAAGAAAGGTAGTTTTGGGGAAGTGATAATAGGCACCCAGAATCAACTGACAGTGAAATGGGAGGCATATCTGCTGCTGTGGCCTAGAGGCGGAGCTCTTGCCTCACAAGCAGGAGGTTGTGAGTTCGATCCTAGGTAGAGGCAGATGTAGGGTCTCCTGCTTGGGCAGGGGGTTGGACTAGATGACCTGCAAGGTCCCTTCCAACTCTGTTAATGAGAAATAAATTTAATAAATTGTGGGAAGGAATTGTTGCCTTCCAAACCAGACATACATATGAACTTTCCAAATGCATTCATTTAGCCATTATATATGACAGTGGTGGGCTGATAGGTTTAATAGGCTTAATTCTGCAAAGCTTTCCCCACATTCGTATATTTTTCTGTTGCCTAGCAGTTCATTTCTATCAGCTACCCAGTGGCGTAGCGTGGGTTGTCAGCACCCGGGGCAAGGCAAGTAATTTGCGCCCCCTAACCCTCCCCCAGATAGTCCCTCGCTCCGCTTTCAAACCACAATAAAAGTGGGAAGAGACAAAAAAGTGCGCGCATCGGGGGCGGGGGGGAGTGGGAGGGGACGCCCTGCGCGGGGAGGGGGCGCGGCGCTGGGGGATCCCGGGGGGAAAGGGTTGGGGCGGAGGGGGGGGCGTTCCTCCTCCCCCCTCCTCCTGCTCGCCCGGGGTGTCAATTTGCAGCGGGAGCTCCTCCTCCGCCTCCTCCTCCTTCCCGGCCCCTCGCTCGCATTCTCGACCCTCCCCGGGGGGGGCTGAGCAGGGGACCCCTCCGGCCGCCGGAGCTAGCGACTTCCACCCGGGCTCTCTCCGCCGCCTCCGCCCAGGCTTCCCCGTTCGGTGCCGCCTGGCCTTTTCCCGCCTCTCCGCGCTCCCTCGACGCCGCAGGAGGGGAAGCTCCATGGCGCCTCCGCCTCCCTTCCCGCGAGTGTCAAAACTTTGTCGGGGCGGCGTCGGCGGCGGGACGGGGCTGAGGCGGGAGGCCGGCCTGAGGCAGGCGGGGTGCGCGGTACGAGCGCGCCCCCCCAGTTGTTGCGCCCGGTGAGGCCGGCCCCCCCTGCACCCCCCACGGTACGCCTCTGCAGCTACCCATTCAGCAACACCTAGCTACCTTAGGATAATCATAGCAGGATCTGTTTTCTTCCTGCCAACTGTTATTTTTGCTTTAATGGCTTCCCATATATATTTTTAATTCACATGATTCCAAGTCTGATGCGGGAGAGGACAGGCAACTATCCTAAATGCAGGCAGTTGTGAAATCAGATCTATCTCAAAATGCATTGCAGTATGGTGGACACTTCCCCCTCTGGCTTCTTTAATATTGACCGGCGCCAGATGTGAAAGGAGGGATATGTGTTGCAGCTGTTTCACCACACAACCTCTCCTACAATCCCTTTTCAACCCATGCCTGCAAAACCATTGTGCGACTGGAGCACGTTTTGACAGATGGCTTAGCTTGTCAATCTTGCTAGCCATCAAAAGTCATCCTATAGTCCTTATCTCCAAAGTGATAACGCTATCAAAGGGGAACAAGTTGCTTAACAAGTGCAGCTGCGAAGCATCACTAGCCCATTCCCTGGTGTTTATGGTGCTACTGGTAGCTGAAAGCTTATGACAAGCTCCCTAGCATGCAAATGATCTGCTTCCTGGAACATTTAAAACAACCCTCTTCAGATTACACAAATACTTCAAGTGGTCGAGTCTCTGGACTTTGTAAAGTGTTTCATTTCCAAACAGAGGACATTTCCCGTTCATTCTTCATAGTAAGGTTCCCAGCCTGGCTTGCTTGAATTTACTTGAATGAGATGTAACTGCAAGTCCCAACACGAGGGGAGCGGTGAAGGGAGGGGATGAGAGTGTCCTCTAGTTGCCTGTAAGTAGGAGAATTAGCAAAAGCCTTACAGCACCCTGAAATGAAAAGTGTCAAGAAAAGGGCTCAGTGAAAGCCACATGAAATTGGGGGGCAGTCAGATCAAAAATAGTGTGGCACTCTGCCTACTGAACCAGATTCTCTTGTCTAATGAGGTTAACACAACCCCTGTGGTTAACCACGAAGCCCAAATAGCTTCAGTTGACATTCCTTTGCTGCATTATTTTTAAACCTTCCATTTATAATAGCAGCCTTGAAATATCCATCTGGACTTTTTTTTTAGTAGTGGTTTTGTTTATTTTTATACAATGAGCTATTATAAACGTTTCAACCTATAATCCTACCCAATCTATTGGTTCGTTTACGAAACAAGATACAAAACCTTCTAAAAATGACTTATTCTTAGTTTTTGTTTAAAATGAAATTGTAACTTTTAGTTAAGAGGCTTTAGCGGTTAGCAAACTCTTATTATAACAGCAAAAAAAAAAAAAAATGGAATCCCTCCCCAGTAAACATAGCCTCTGGGTTAAAAGGAGAGAGTAAAGCACAGATTCACTTTCAATCCTGATTTCTTCTTCACATGAGAAGTCAGTGTCCTGTAAAAGACTTTGGTGGAACAGAAAATAAATGTTGGCATCTCATTCCTGCCAATCAAAGCTGGAAACATTTTGGGGAAAGGAAGAAAAGAAAAATCAAATATTTATTTATTTATTTATTTATTTATTTTATTTATTATATTTATACTAATTCTCCAAACGGACCCAGGGCGGCACACAGGAATGTTAAAATACATACAAAACATAATAAAATTTTAAAAAACTTATTCTAATAAAATCCTGTGCTAAAACCGAATTAAAAATCCCAGATTTAAAACTATCTAAAAGTCAGTAATGGAGGTTACGCTAGGCCGGCTAGATGGAATAGATGTGTCTTCAGACACTTGCGGAAGAGGCGGGGGTCGGAGATGGTGCGGAGTTCAGGGGGTAAGTCGTTCCAAAGGGCTGGTCCCACCACAGAGAAGGCTCTTCCCCTGGGTGTCGCCAGTCGGCATTGTCCAGCCGACGGCACCCTGAGGAGGCCCTCTCTGTGGGAGCATATCGCTCTGAGGGATGTATGGGGCAGGAGGCGGTCTCGCATGTAACTAGGCCCCGAGCCATGGAGCGCTTTAAAGATGGTTGTTAAAACCTTGAAGCGCACCCGAAAGACCACAGGAAGCCAGTGCAGCTCGCGCAGGATAGATGTTATGTGGGAGTGTCTAGGCGCTCCCGTAATCACCCGCGCGGCTGCATTCTGGACTAGCTGCAGCTTTCGGGTGCACCTCAAGGGAAGCCCCATCTAGATTTGAATCTAGCTCAGCATGTGGTTCTGAGATAGCTCGAGAAGCATGGATGTACTAGAGGTGGAGATCAAGAAGGTGAGGGAGGCCTGCAGTTCAGATTATTCCCTTCTAGCAGCCATTTGGGAACCATTCCACCTGTGGAAGGATGGATGGATGGATAGAAGGAAGAAAGGAAGGAACATTCTTGTGGCTAAGTATGCCATGGCAGCAAAAAATAAGGAGTCTGGTGGCCTTTTAATAAAATATGTCAGCTAGAAAAGCTGCTACGTGACTCTCCTGAATTTTTGACTAAAGGTTGGCTAAGTTGAAGAAGAAAAATAGAAGAAGAAAATGACAACCCACTTGTGTCAATGTTATCTTCTAAATCAAATTTAACTCTAGGGTAGTGATGGCTAACCTTTTTGGCTCGCGTGCCAAAAGCAGGGGGAGCGCAGGGGGGTCGTGCATGGGCGTGCCACACCCATAATGCTATGTGCGTGATGCCCTGCTTTTGGTGGGCTTTTTTCGGCCTCCCCAGGCTCCAGAGGCTTTCTAGGAGCCTGGGGAGGGTGAAAACAGCCTATCTTCCACTTCCAGAGGCTTCAGGAGCTTCCCTGAAGCCTCCAGAGGGCAAAAAACAGCCTCAAAAGAAGGCCTAAATCAGCTGGCCAGCGCACACATGCGCATTGAAGCTGATAGGGCAACGCCTCACGTGCCCTAAGAAATGGTTCCGGTTATAGCTTGGACAGAGGGAGTTTGAGCCAGGCAGGTTAGAACTAACAGCCGTTTATTAGGCAAAAACACAAACAAGTGAACAGTAGAACTCAGCAAGTGAAAAGTTGCGGTAGACAGGGGCTTCCCCACTTGACAGCTATTTAAAGAAGAGCTGTCAAACGGGGAACCAATCAGGAGACCTGGCAACCGAATTCCAGCCAGTCGCGTCTGAACCAATCAGACGTGACTGGCTGTTACCAAGCCTACAAGGGTGAGGTCGAAGACTTGCGGCCGGTCGTAAGTCGAGGACCGGTCGCAAGAGGACCTCAACAGTTCCGCATGCCACCTGTGGCATCTGTGCCATAGGTTCGCCATCACGGCTCTAGGGTGTTTTTAATTTTACCTGATTGCTTTCCAGATGTTCATCAAAATGCATTATACAAAGAAAAATAAAGAGAAAATACAATATATGTAGTAATTCATTTTGCCTGCCAAAGTATTCACAAAAGTGAAAACCGAAAAGTCAAATGCCATTTTGACTGCTTAGATTATATGCTGCCCTTTGCTACCAGCCTACTCGTTTCAGTTCTATTCATTTCTCTTTTTATGCATCACACAAAGCTCAAAATGACAGTTTGGTCATATCAATCAGAATAGGGCATTTATTCCCAATTTAGCATGCTTTGAAATACTGTCTTCCTTTTTGACAGATGCCCCATATTTAAAATTAGCATTCTATGTGAGACCAGGATTGGTATTTCCTCATACTTTTGAACTGCTTAGGATTTTCACCCTTTTTCTAGTTAGCAAGACCATGACAACAACAGTTCCTGGGTCCTTCGTTAAGACTCGAGCTGTTGCGCTACCAACCAGCCCCAAAGGCTGTGAATCTCACCAAAGATTAACCACAGATAATAATAATAATAATAATGTACTTGGTTGATACCTAGGATGCTGGCAGCAAACCGTATCAACCATTAGCACCAGTCAATAGTATTTGCAATGCATTTTTAAATGTTCAGTTGGCTGAGTTTCATGTTTAATGAATAAAGTAAATAATAATAATACACACAATCAGGTTTTCCACCAAATGGGGGCAGGGAGGTTGGGTAGTTTACAATTTAGCCATTGTCATAGCATGGTCATTACATTAAGTAATAATATTTTTATATATTTGGGCACAAAAGTTATGCGAATACAGAAATGATGCTTCATTAATTCAGTCACTTTGTTTCTCCTTTTAAACATGGGAGAATCTGTCTTTTGCAGCATTCCTTGTAAAAATTTTCTATGGTTCATAGCAGCAAAACGCCTGGAGCAAAATGTAGCTTATTGTAGATGGAGGTATCTTTCCCGGCATATGTGTATAATCACACATGCCAGGAAAGATACCTCCATCTACAGTGCATATACGTCTATGAATAACCTGGAGCAGGATTATCTGTTGTTTTTAGTTGCAAAGTCATGTCCGACCCATTGCGATCCCATGGACAACGTTCCTCCAGGCCTTCCTGTCCTCTACCTTCCTCTGGAGTCCATTTAAGCTCACACCTACTGCTTCGGTGACTCCATCCAGCCACCTCATTCTCTGCCGTCCCATTCTTCTTTTGTCCTCAGTCTTTCCCAGCATTAGGCTCTTCTCCAGTGAGTCCTTCCTTCATTAAGCAGCCAAAGTATTTGAGTTTCATCTTCAGGACCTGGCCTTCCAAAGAGCAGCCAGGGTTGATCTCCTCTAGGATCACCAGTTGGATTGCCTTGCAGTCCAAGGGACTCGCAGGAGTCTTCTCTAGCACCATAGTTCAAAGGCCTCAATTCTTTGGCGCTCAGCCTTTCTTATGGTCCATACATTGCAACTGGGAAAACCATAGCCTTGACTATATGCACTTTTGTTGGCAGGGCGATTTCAAGATTATCTAGAAATCTTCAAATATATTTCTAGCATATGTCCTATAAAATGTATAGAAACACCCAAAAAAAATCACTTTCAACCAGGTCATAGAAGCAGGGTGTGCATGCAAGATGCTTATTTATAACCACTGGGATGTAGCCTGCAATTTCTTTACTCTTCCTCTGTCATTACACATCAACAGCTGAAAGATCATAGGGAAGCGCTGCCTGAAATGATGCAGGGAACATACTTGATTAGAGATCTGAATGTTCTGCCAGTTCTGTTTTTGGGGAATCATAAGGAACAGAGGTGATGAGGCACAATTTACAAAAACTCCATTGTACGACAAGTCTAGTTTCTTAAATTGCTCTTTTGAGCTACTGTTTCAATCAGATAATTTACTATCTCTTGATTAAGTTTTTAGTCTGAAGATGAAGCGTTAAACAGCATCTGTTCACACAACATCTTGAACCCCCAACTAGCCGACTACATTTTAGCCAACAAGGTGGCAGCACAAAATGCAACTTGGATGGTCATCTGAAAGTTTCACATATGGTATAAACCAAGAAAATTCATTAATTGGTAAACATGGATCATGTAAAAACAACAACAACAACCTTTCCCCCTCACATTTCTACCAATTGTGAAGCTTTACCAATCTTCTAGTAACCATAGCCAGTTCGGTGTTGTTGTTTTTTTAATGGGTCACTGATTAATACTTGGGCAGACTTTCTATCTTACGACCTTAAAGCAGTGCTCCATTCAGTTGGGTGGTTTTACTTCTGCTAAAATGAGCCCTTCTTATTCTCCCAGGCATCACCATGTCTTCCAAAACTGATTGCTCTAGTTCTGGGCAAGCCTAATCAGTTGCTTGATTGAGAGCCCTCTCAGCAAAACCCAGTAAAGACTGTTCAAAAGGCTCCATTACTGCCTCTGTTTTTTAACCTCAGTTCTCTTTAGGCCACAGGTACAATGATACCGGAAGAAGCAGGAGAAGGCATAAAATTACAAGAAGCAATAATGTGTCAGTAATATAATGTAAACAGGAGTGTATTGTGTCTGAGAGCAGGAATAGGTTCCCTGGGGGCTTAGATGGAGTTGTTTTTAAAAATTATACTGAATTCACTTAATATAATCTGCTATTTTTATCTTTGTTTTATTGACTTGATTGAGCTGCCCAGACTCGTTGAGAATTGGGCAGCACATATTTAATAAATTATTACAGTCCCACAATCAACCAGATGTTTAGACTGGATTTGGCATTTTTATCCACCTATCAAATCCTTCTCAAGACCTGCAACAGGCAAATCTTGTTCGATGGTGTTAAAGGTATCATCACAGGATATGAACTGTTCCAAGTAAAGCTGCCTTTTGCAGTTGATTAATGACGATTTTGTCCAAGCTGATGGTATTCAAATGGTGCTCCAGTTGATTTTAAGTGATTGCAACAAGGCACTTATTACTATTACTACTATCTTTGCTTTCTTTTGCTACAGTCGTTCCACTTTTATCTGCAGATCTTTTCTTTTTGCAATTTTTTTCATTTCTTTATTTTCTATTCTCCTGCCTTTGGGTTCTGCTGTGTTCAGTATCCAGATATCTTGGTCTTTCTTATTGACAATTGATAAGTCTGGGATGCTATGTGACAAGTGCTTGTCTGTTTGAATTCTAAAGTCCTAGAGCACTTTAGGTTCTTCATTTTCTATCACCCATTTTCTATCATTCACGTTCCTATCACCCATCTCCTCCCACATGATTGTATATGATTTGATTGCTTATTTGTATCCTATGACTATCATTAAGTATGTACCTTATGATTCTTGATGAATGTATCTTGTCTTTTTATGTATACTGAGAGCATCTGCACCAAAGACAAATTCCTTGTGTGTCCAATCACTCTTGGCCAATAACGAATTCTATTCTATTCTATTCTATTCTATTCTTATTCCTTTGTCTATTTTGTGGTTCCACCAGTTCTTGCTTGCAGGCAAAAGGTATTTCTTGCACATATTCCAGTGCATAATTGTTGCTACTTTGTCATGCTCTTATTTGTACTCAGTCTGTGTGCCATCTTCTTTTAGCAGCTTAACCAGGTGGTTGACAGTTTCTTCAGCTTCTTTGCCAAGGTGGCACTTGCTGTCTGTTGCTGTCTTTTCAATTCTGACTTTGTATGCATTTGTTCTTAAGGCTCGGTCTTGCGGGGCCAGAATTAGTCTTTTTTTCAACTTTCCTCTTCTTAACCATAACCACGTTATCTGAATTATTATGTATGTTCTACTGTTACTGCATTATTACTATTTACAGTTTATATCACAATTTTTTTCTACCTGAAAATGGAAGACTATACTAACGATTTTTCACAGTAGATGCCCAGAGATCTAAAAAAACCAAACCACCAGGGGGTTGAGGGCACCTGAAAATTGTTCTTTCCAATATAATATATAATTTGTAAGCTTTGCTATTATCTTGGAACCATTCTCCACTAGCCTACTTTTGCTGAGTTACCTCCTTACTTAAGCAGACTGGAAGCTTGCTAATCTTTGAAGAAAACATAACCAGATTTATGATACATCTTTCTTTTATTCCATCTTCTTAAGCAGTGATCCTGCTGTCAGGAAGGAACACAAAGGAAGGAAAAAGATGGGATGGGGATTCCCTTGGTGATTCTGTTCAATCCTTTCAAGATTTTCATTTGCTTATTCCTTTGGTCTTAGGATACTCGAAGTCCAGCAGAATTTGAAGTCAGCCACTTGCCAGAAGCAATCTTAGTTCCTCCTGAAACCGATGCTGTAAAGAAAATTTTCAAAGCATGGTTCGAACAAGGTATGGTAAAAAAAAAAATCTAGAAAGCATTGGCCTGCTTTGTGAAGTTTTCAAATGAACCAGGCTATTATAGTGTTTAGAGACATGATCGAAATATGCTTAAATACTTTTTAAAAAAAAACAATTTTATTGGTTTTGCACTATACAAAGGGAAAAGGGGTGTATAGGGTGTTTTTTTAACATTTTAGGACTTCCATGCCAGGTGTGGTGACTGCCCCCGAGGCTTCGTATAAAATACAGTTAAGTAAATGGTGGAAGAGATACATATATATCATGTCATAAACATCATACATTCAATCATTTGTTTCGTATTAACATCCGTTTTCAGGAATTACAATAATAATTTCAAAATAAACTCATTTTTGTGATCTGAGTCTCTTTGCTAGAGACGGAAGAACAGAACAAAAGGAAGGGCCAGGCCAGCAGCCGATGGAGGGAAGCGGAAGGAGCCGATAGGAGGGGGGACACACGAGTTGTTCCGTTTGAGGGCATATCAATCCAGAGGGTCGTGGGGAGAGGCAGGGCCGAGGGGAGACAAGTTTCATCCTCCCGGTTGGTGGCACGTAGCCGTTGGCTACAAACGGTCGGGTGCCACAACCCCCGCAGGCTAGGTGGTCAGGGAGTACACAGCCAGGGCCTGCGGCTGATGTTCTGCAATGCCAGGTCCGTTGTCAACAAAGCCCCCCTCATTAGTGACCTTGTGTCAGAGGGGGAGCCGGACCTGGCTGGAATTGCGGAGACCTGGTTGGGCCACGAGGGAGGACTCCCCCTCGTTGAAATGTGCCCACCAGGCTACCGCACTTTTCATCAGCCCCGGGCCCTAGGTAGGGGCGGTGGGGTAGCGGTCATTGTCAAGGAAGGTCTTGAGCCGAGAGAGACCATTGTGCCACAGACCACCGGTTGTGAGTCCCTCTGCGTGAAGTGGGGCCTAGGGAGGCAGTTGGGCGTGCTGGTTGTATACCTGGCTCCCCGCTATGTAGCAGCAGCCCTGCCCGAGCTCCTGGAGGTGATCGCTACGGTGGCAGTGGAGACCCCCAGACTTTTAGTCATGGGGGACTTTAATCTGCCATCGTTGGGCGAATCATCCGTGGCAGCTCGGGAGTTCATGGCTTCCATGACGGCCATGGACCTGACCCAACTAATTCAAGGCCCCACTCACGAGGATGGACATACGCCGGATCTCATCTTTGTCTCAGGCCAATGGAAGAGTGATCTGGATATAGGGGATATAGTCATCACGCCCTTGTCATGGTCAGACCACTCACTTCTCCGGCTCAACTTTCCGACCGCTGCTCCCCTCCGCGGGGAGGCGGAACCGGAGTTACCAATCTGGTTCCGCCCCAGGCGCCTGATGGACCCGGATGGGTTCCAGAAGGCTCTTGGGCCACTTCCTGTTCCCCTGACCCGTGCCCCGATGGAGGACCTCACGGCCACATGGAATAGTGCAGCCGTGGGAGCCTTGGATCGGGTCGCGCCCTTGCGGCCTCTCTTGCGGCGGCGAACCACCCTGGCTCCTTGGTTTACCGAGGAGCTGCGGGTGATGAAACGCCGCAAGAGATGCCTAGAGAGAAGATGGAGGTCCACCCGATCTGAATCTGACCGGACACAGGTAAGAGCCCATTTACGGACTTACATTGTGGCGCTGAGAGTGGCCAAACGCCATCATTGTGCTACTCTCATAGCATCCGCAGAAAACCGCCCTGCCGCCCTGTTTAGGGTGACCCGCTCCCTACTTCAACAGGGGGTGCGGGAAGCCCCGCTACAGGGTAGAGCAGAGGAATTTGTGATTTTTCTGCAGGAGAAAACCGCTCAGATACAGAACGGGCTACCCTCCATTAATGGCCCAGTGGGATGCCACGAGACAGATCTTGTTTGGGAGGAGTTTGACTCCGTTACTTCCGAAGATATGGACAGGTTACGTGGGCGACTGCGAGCCACCACATGTTTATTGGACCCGTGTCCCTCCTGGCTTGTACTGGCATCCTGGGAGGTAACACGAGGCTGGCTCCAAGAGGTTGTCAACGCATCCTTAAGTGAGGGTTCCTTGCCTGCTTCCCTAAAAGAAGCGATGGTGAGGCCCCTCCTTAAGAAGCCCTCTTTGGATCCAGCTCTATTAAACAACTATCGTCCAGTCTCCAACCTTCCCTTTCTGGCGAAGGTTGTTGAGAGTGTGGTGGCACAACAGTTTCCCCGTCACCTGGAGGAAGTTGACTATCTAGATCCGCGCCAGTCCGGCTTTCGGCCCGGGCATAGCACCGAGACGGCATTGGTCGCGTTGGTTGATGATCTCTGGAGGGCCAGAGATGGGGGTTGTTCTTCCATCCTGGTCCTATTAGACCTCTCGGCGGCTTTCGATACCATCGACCATGGTATCCTATTGCATCGGCTGGGGGGGTTGGGGGTGGGAGGCACCGTTTTACGGTGGTTCTCCTCCTACCTCTCTGGCCGATCGCAATTTGTGTTGGCAGGAGAGCAGAGGTCGACCTCGAGACCCCTCACATGTGGGGTGCCTCAGGGGTCGGTCCTCTCGCCTCTCCTGTTTAACACATACATGAAGCCGCTGGGTGAGATCATCCGTGGTTTTGGGGTAGAGTACCATCTTTACGCTGATGACACTCAGCTGTATATATCTACCCCAAACCACCCCAACGATGCTGTAGCGGTGATGTGCCAGTGCCTGGAAGCCGTGCGGATCTGGATGGGAAGTAACGGACTCAGGCTCAACCCGACCAAGACCGAGTGGCTGTGGTTTCCGGCTGCCCGATTCAACCAGCTCACTCCATCGCTGGCCATAGGGGGCGAACATCTTGCCCCTGTGGATGGGGCGCGCAATTTGGGTGTCCTCCTGGATGCCCGGCTGTCTATGGAAGATCAAGTGACAGCCGTGGCCAGGAGGGCGTTTTACCAGGTTCGCCTGGTTCGCCAATTGCGCCCCTTATTGGATCGGGACGCCCTTCGCACAGTCACTCATGCGCTCGTGACATCCCGACTGGACTATTGTAACTCTCTCTACATGGGGCTCCCCTTGAGGTGCACCCGGAGACTTCAGGTAGTCCAGAACGCAGCCGCGCGAGCAATTATGGGAACCACCAGGTTTACCCATGTAACACCGCTCTTGCGCGAGCTGCACTGTCTGCCTGTCGTCTTCTGGGTGCGCTTCAAGGTGTTAATTATCATCTTTAAAGCACTCCATGGCTCGGGACCTAGCTACCTGCGGGATCGGATCCTGCCTCATACATCCTCACGGCCGATTCGCTCCCACAGAGAGGGACTTCTCCGGGTGCCGTCCACTAGACTGTGTCAGCGGGCGACGCCCAGGGGAAGGGCTCTCTCTGTGGCGGGCCCGGCCCTCTGGAACGACCTTCCCCCCGATATTAGAACGACTACGGACCTCCGCTCCTTCCGTCTGAAATTAAAAACACACTTTTTCCGCTTGGCCGGCCTAGGCTAGTCTCTCTTTCTATGGGGTTTTAAACTTATTTATAGCTGCTGGGTATTTTAGTTTAACGGGTTTTAGCACAGGAATAGATTTAATCTGTTTTTATATTATGTATTTATATTTGTATATTTATTGTTTTTACTTTCCCTGTGCACCGCCCCGAGTCCCTGTGGGGAGAGGGAGCGGTTCTACAAATTAAATTTGAATTGAATTGAATTTGAATTGCTATTGTTTCTTCTTCCTCCTTCCCGCCAATGGGCGGGGCCATGGCCCCTCCCGTTCCCTCTTCTTCATCTCCCAGGATTAAGGAATGTTTTTTAAGAAAGGCCTCCGCCTCTCCTACTGTTTTAATTCTAACTCTACCCCCATCCCAGAATACCAACATTCCTTCAGGCATTAACCATTTGAACCATACTCCTTTTTTATATAATTTTTTGGACAAGAAGGAATACTTCCTTCTTATCTCTCGAATTATTTTTGGAATTTGCTTCAAAATGGTAACTTCTTTTTGCTGATATATCAAAGGTCCCCCTCGTTGTGCCCTCATAATTTCATCCCTTGTGGATCTTCTTACAAATTTAATGTGAATCTCTCTAGGTACATCATTTATCCTAGCATATGCTGAATTAATTCGGTAAATCAGGTCTATGTCCCCCCAGATATGTTCTTTATTCTTTTTAGTATAATCTGCTAAAATTGTGCTCATTAACTCCTTAAGGTTCTCTGTATCTGACTCTGGGACGTTCTGAAACCTTAGAAAAAAAGACATTCTTTCAAATTCCATTCTTGACATATGCCCTGCAATATCTATATTTTCTTTCCGTATTTCCCTTATCTCTTCTTTCATCTCAACTGCTCCCCCCTCCAACACCTCAATTTTTTGTTTATTATCTGCTGTGGTTCTTTGTGTCTCCAACAGTTCCAGTCTTGAGCTTATCAAGTCTTTCCGCATTTCTTTTATTTCTTTCATAATACTTTGAAGCATGTCATCTGTTGATGATCCTTGGGTGTCCTTTCCTGCTGCTTCTTTTTGCAGCAATGTGGTGATCTTCGTCTGTTGCAGAGTTGGGCTGGCTTTAGTTGAGGCTGGAGCGGAAAGAGACTTTCCAGTTGGTGGCTTTCTTGCAACCATCGCTGTGACTTTAAGTTCCTATGGCCAAAAAAATGGCGTCAGTGAGCAAGCAGTCAGTGAAATCCGAGATGTCAGGAAAAGTCTGAGTCAGAGTTCTAACCATATATTGTATAAAGTCCAGAGAGATAATTGTATTATCAAATCAAAAGGAAAAAAAGAATAATCCACAAATTGGGAGAAACACTAAGAGCTTCTTGAAGAGGCTTTAAGTATAAATTTTTTACCTTGCGATCTTATAAGGTTGAAGGAATGTTCATAAGCTGAGAAAGTTTTCAGCTGGGAACAAAGAAACGCCATTTTCCCGCCTCAACGCCGGAAGAGGAGAAGTAGTGAAAGTTCATTTCAGTTACAACAGAGCTCAGCTACAAAGTTGCTATTGCAATTCCATAGGCAGGAAAGAAAAAAAAACTTTCCTTTTTAGATATTGCTGGATCGGATGTAATCAATCCTCTCTCTCCCCGGAGATATGCTTAAATACTATTGAGACTATGTTTATCAAGCAGAATTGAATTTCTCTCTTAAATCATCCATGACTTCAGTTGTTGCATACTCCTAGATTTCTAAAAGGTCATACCTATTCACTATGGTGCAAAAGGCTGAGAGTTGGAAGACTTGGAAAATTCTCTTTTTCATTGCAACAATATGGCCAGGAACCAGGCTATTGACCATGAAGGTTTCTAGCTCTATAACAGTTTGTCTAATATCCTATTTCTGTCTTCTCTCTCAGGACCTTTAAATGCAGTAAAAATTATCCACTATACTTTCCTTTTTACTTCTTATGGTTCTGCCATATAAAGATATTTTCCTATTGCTCTCTCATTTCTTTCTTTTTACAAACAATTTTGGATTGAAAGAACGTGACATCGCCAACTCTACTCAACTGGTGGGAAAAAAGATCCTGAATCAAATTGGCCTTCTTTGGTTTTTCACAGCGCACTCTTTCTTCTGACTCCTTCCTGTTCTATTTTTGGAAATATTGGCCTATCCTTATTTCCCAGTTCCTGAACTCAAGCAAGCCATTATATCAAGCCATTTGCTATAAAAATGTCAATCAGCATGTTCAGTGGGAGAGGCGTCCTTAAGTATATGTGTAAAACAAGATTTTGAATGGGTGATTGAATAAAAATGTGAGTGACTAGTAATTAGGGTTGCTCTCACATGGTCAAAAGCAAACAGCCTGATTTAAATGAGACTGTGACCACACTAAGAAATGGATGAAAAGTATATGTCTGCCTAAAAAGAATAATTTCTTCGGATTCTTTTTCTAAAGCCAGCAGAAAAAAAATCACAAGTAATTAGAATAGAATAGAATAGAATAGAATAGAATAGAATAGAATAGAATTCTTTACTGGCCAAGTGTGATTGGACAAACAAGGAATTTGTCTTTGGTGCTTATGCTCTCAGTGTACATAAAGAAAAATAAAATAGAATACACTCATCAAGAATCATAAGATGCAACACTTAGTGACAGTCATAGGTTACTAATAAGCAATCAAATTATACTAGGAAACAAATAAAACAATATAAAATTTAAAGATACAAGCAACATGGTTATAGTCATAAGTGGAAAGAGATAGGTACTAGGAAGGAAGAGAATAATAATAATAATACAGTCATAGTAGGTAATATGACAGTGTTGTGGGAATTAGTTGTTTAGCAGAGTGATGGCATTCTGGAAAAATCTGTCCTTGTGGCTAGTTATTCTGGTGTGCAGTGTCCTATAAAACCATTTACAAGTCTGAACAGGTACAGCTAGCTGATTTAGTTTAGTTAGAAGAACTGGAATACCATCTGGAATGATGGTATTGAAAACTGAGCTGAAGTCTACAAAGAGGACCCTTGCATAGGTCTTTGGAGATTCAAGATGTTGTAGGATGTAGTGCAGAGCCATATCAACAGCATCATCTGTCGATCTATTTGTTCAGTGTGCAAATTGCAGGGGGTCTAATAGCAAACCTGTGATGGTTTGCAAGTGGGACGGCACTAGGTTTTTATAAATTTATGAATACTACTTATTATAAATTGAACTCACGTTTGATAAACCGTAGTCAGCCGGAATTCTTTCATAATACCTTCTTAACTTTTCTCTAATAAAACTTCCTTATGAGAAGTTCCTGGTTTCTGTGTGTCTGTTTAATTGGCTCTTGTTCTAGCCTGATTGAAGAAGCTAGAGAGAATGAATGAGGACTGAAGGAGAGAAAAGTATGGAAAGCTGTTGGTATAAACTAGTTTTAGCTATATTTTCTTTTTTTTAAATCAAATTTTTCCCTTATGCTTTTAATTTATTTGGCTTACTTGCTTTTTCTCTTTTTGGTATCCTGCATAATTTTGTTTATACAGAAAGTGGTATGTATCAGCATATATAGCCATCGCACTACATATACATGTGAGTAAGGTTTTTATTTTTATTCCATTTCAGAAAATGAAGGGTGTCATAGACACATGATTTGCTACTGCACTGTGGGCTATCGGTCATCCATGACAGCTCAGCTCCTACGTGACTACTTGTGCTGTGAGACAAATCAAAATTTCATTACTTCTTCTATGATTTACAATCTTCAAGGAGGTTTAGTGAAATGGGCCTCTGAAAAGAGGTGGATGGTAGACCAATATAACAAACCATCATCCAAAATGCATCCCTATAATGAAGTCTGGGCAAAGCTCTTAGAGCCAGAGTTCAAGGTGGAGACTGAAGGAAACATTTAAAGATGGTCTTGAAACAAACATATTCCAAGCTAGGACATTAATTTCAAAACAGCTTATTTCTCTGAACATTCAACCTGGGAAAAAAATTTAAGGCCCTTTAATCATTCCAAAAATGGTCCACAAGATAGCCACAGCCCCATAAACTTCAGAATGAAATAGTTAAAGAATTGCACCGACAAATAATTGGGAAGACTAAACCTCTTGTATACTGCAATATTATTCTGGGACACATATGTTTGCCTTCATTCGTAATGAATTTTGGACTGTTTCGGTCAATTTGCCTATGATGCTTGTTGTTTGCTCAGTTTGCTGCAACTTTTCTTTGATGCTGCTTCTGAAATTCTTGAAAAAATATTTCTAAAAATATGACAGAACCCCACTTGGAGGCTACTGATGCAAAATGTTTTTATATGGCTAAAAATCTTAGGATCTTTAGTTTTACATAATTTTTCAAAGCAGCTTGTTGATGAGAATGGTAACAATTTTTTTCTTTTTCTGTACTTCTACAATAAGTAGGTTTTTCATTCAAAGAACAATGAAAATACTTCAAAGATTTTACAAAGAATTTGCTTGACGATGGTCTCAAGGAGAATTTCATTTTACCATCCAGCTGAAAAATTAACATTAAAAGTAGTGCATTTTTGAGATAGCCATATATCAGCTTTAGCATTTTTCTTCAGTGCTCTAATCTTCTGGGGATTATTTCCTTGAGGATACTACAAATATTTAACTCAGATCGTCTATGGTTCTCTAGTTGTGGGTTGTTGGATCATTTTGGACAACTGCCTAGGTAAGGCTTGGACACTGCCACACAGTTTATTATGTTTTGGTGTTTGTACAATGTAATTGATCAGGACTGAGGTAAATCTGGGTCTCTTTTGTATTAAAACCAACTTTTTTTTCCTGCCCCTGTCTGGGCCCTGCCATAGTCATAACATGTTATCCTGACCTTGACTCAGTAATGTGTATTCTGCAAATCTGATTTTGGCTCCAGCTATGCCTTCTTTCCTGCTCCTGCTTTCTCTTTAGCCCCATCCAGTTGAAGTCTCCTCTTTGCAGTTCCAGGGAAAAAATGCTGCTTAATAGATCTCAGTTTACTGCATTGTGCTTTTCATTTTGGCTTTTTGCACCATGTGAATTGTTCTTCTTCAACCTTAGCAGCTTGAAGATGTGTGGACTTTAACTCTATGAATTCCCCAGCCAGCATGGCTTGCTTGGGAATTCTGGGAGTTAAAGTCCACATATTTTCAAGCTGCCAAGTTGAGAAATTCTACTCTTATTTTATTTGATTGAAAGAACATAACAAACATCACATCATTGCTGGGTTCTATAGAACATTCTAATCCAGATCAGTTAAACATTTAGCAATGCATTTCCCCAACAACCTAAGCTTTATTATTGTTAACTTTCACTAGACCTTTTATGAGTTAGCCCGTAGTGCAAATAGAGCTGATTTCTTTTTGAGCAAGATACCGTCCTGTGTATTTTGTATTGAACGCTTTGGTGCGGTGCCTGAGTTAACAATTACCAGAAACCTACCATGTGAAATAACGCAAACAAAACTTTTCTGCAAGAACTTTAATGAGACAAACATTCACAGCAAGGGTGGAAATGAGACCGTCATGGCTGGACTTTGGCTGTCAGAATCTTCAATATTAACCAATCCAAAAGAATGCTATTTTTTTTCTTGTTCAATGAACTCTTTTGTCTTTTTTTCTGATATTTAAGAATCTGGTTACCCTTCTCTCTTGCTGAATAGCTAATGGAGAAAAGTCACAAACCACTCTAGCCATACTGAAAGATTTGCTGGTTAGGGAATTCTTGGAGTTGAAGTCTAGGCAACCTAAAGTTGTCAATGTTGTGAAACACTGCTTTTACACACCTTTCTTTCTACATTAAAAAGTTCCAAATAGTATTGCGTTTCCTAGATGGAGAGCAATTTTAACCTCCTAATTATTTTGGTTGCCCCTTTTTGTGTTTTTTATAGCTCGGAGTATTTTTTTTAAAGTATACTATTGTATACACGGCAATCCTACAATTACAATAATAATACAATAGCAGAGTTGGAAGGGACCTTGTAGGTCTTCTAGTCCAACCCCCTGCATGGGCAGGAACCTTATACCATTTCAGACAAATGGCTATCCAACATCTTCTGAAAGACTTCCAGGGTTGGGGCATTCACAACTTCTGGAGGCAAGCTGTTCCAGAGGTTAATTGTTCTAACTGTCAGGAAATTTCTCCTTAGTTCTAAGTTGCTTCTCTCCTTGATTAGTTTCCACCCATTGCTTCTTGTCCTGCCCCCAGGTGCCTTGGAGAATAGTTTGACTCTCTCTTCTTTGTAGCACCCTCTGAGATATCGGAACACTGCTATCATGTTGCACTACATAAAAGTATTGCTGTCAAACTTTGGCCACATCTCAAGATCTCTTATAATGTGAAGTCATTTCAGATTCTTTTAGTTCTGTGTTCCCAGACATTGGTGCAATTTGAGCACTGAACCCAAAGAATAGTAGGTGCCCTAGAGGGTTATAGTCCAAATTGATGGAATGTGTTACTACATCTGCCTATATTAAAGAAAACGACATTAGTTACCTGGAGCTTTCTTCTGCTCCAAACAGGGCAGAATTACCCATTGTGCTAAAAACAATCCCTCATATATTGTACATATACTTGCACATTTTACAAGACTCTCATAAATTAACATTCCTCCCTTTGTGTCAGTCTCTGGGAATAATGCCTGTTTTTTGTCTTGGATTGGGTAATGTACACACCCCTTAGAGTCCATCAAAGGACCCAACAAGAAACTGCCACCCCAATTTTCTGTTGCTTTATCAGATGGGTTAGAGTGGTATTTCTCAAACTCACCACCTTTCACATATGTGTACTGAGAAACTCCGGTTTAGAGGACTTTCCTCAAAAAGGTTATCAGAACCACTTTCTCTTGTATCAACTCCTTGGGAAGGGTGAAATATTATAAGTAACCTCCAGAGGAATCCATTAGCATCACTGCTAAACTGTGATGATAGAAGATTGAAGAACTGTGAAAAATTAAGAGTTAGCACTGGATTCTTCTGTAGTCTTTTTTATGTGGGTAAGACACCATTAAAACCCCTGTTAAATTCTGGGTTCTGTTAAGATACAACCTGTTGTGCCTTAAAATGGCTTCTACTGTACAGTGCAGTGGAGTTGTCATGGTAACAGCTTCACAATACTCCACAAGGGGGCACCCTCTGGTAAGAGGGAAAATCCAACATTAAAAATTATGTTTGGTCCAGATATTTTTCCTCTTATAAATAAATGCCCGGGCAATACCAGGTTATTGGCTAGTTGTACTGTACATGAATTCTGAGATGCAGTATAGAATCATGGTAATGGTTTAAATGCTTTCTAGGTTTCCCTCAAATTTTGTAAGAATGGAGTCTATACAAAGCCTTTGATACCGTTAACATAGAGAAAGAAAAGGAAGAGAGGGAAGGAGGAAATTGTGTAGCTGCGTCTTCAGAAGTGTTCCCTATCTTGGATTTCTTTTCTTTATCAGGTGATAGGAAAAGTTGTCTTCATATTATGCTATTCTTTGAAACAGCTCAGTGTGGCACAGACAGATAACAAGAACCGTGTTGGGATTGTGAAACCATTAATACTTTTATTTTTTTTAATAATAGTTAAGTTAGAACAACAAAATCTTGGCTACGAGTTCATGAAAGATAAAATCTTTAAAAAGAGAACTTTAAAAAAAGGAACAATTGAACAGTACCCATTGATGTACAAACTCTTTCAAGAGGGCTGAAACACACTGAGACCCCTGACCAGGAAGTGGGATCCTGCAAGATCTTCCCCTTTAGAGTACACAGCCTCTATTCCGTCAAACACCATGTAAGCTGATGGTGCCAGTTCACAAAATGAATAACGAGATATGTTACAGTTGAACCTATATGAAATGGGGAAGGTAGGAGGTAGCTATCATCCTTTGGTCTCTTCTCAGGAGTTATATGGCCAGAAATCTCCAGTCCTTATTACCCTGGAAGGCAATGCATCCCCACTTTTCATGCAATCACTAGTGAAGTTGCCCAGGAAAAGCTATTTCAAGAATCGTATGGCTGTCCATGTATTTACACTGTAGGTTGAGCCACAATAGGCAGATTCATCCAACATGCTGTGTTGAAACAAAGCAAACCATGTGATGGCTTGGCTCAGTGTGCGAATCAGGTCACAGGGTTTCCAGTCTATCCATTACTCAAGGGTACAACTATTCAACTTTGCCACATAAATATCTGTCAGAATTGGAAATATAAGTATCATTGGATCTTTAACTGAAGAATTAAAATGTATTTTAAAGTCATTCATACTGATTGAAGACAGCGAGGAAAAACATCACGTAAGTTCATCAATTAAAAAATTATTATTATTTTGTGACATTCATTCTTGCAAGTTTCCAAAGTCAGGCAAGCTACTATAGGAAAAATAATGTAAACATCTGCTTTATATATTTGTGTTCCAAGTGCCATTTCTCCTGACTCTTGCAAAGAAACATTTGAAATGATGACTTCTCATATGCGGAAGGCCAGGCAAGGAGAACGTAGGGAATGGGAAGAAATATTATGTGTATGAGGGTACTCCAGATGTTTTCCATGGATATTCATGTAACATTTGAAAGAAGATCTACTCTTCCTCTTTTCTCAAGGGAAGATTTTATCCAATAGCTCACTGATCTGCTGCCTGCCAGCCACTGAGTTCAAAGGCATGGACATATGTAAAATGTATGTTTGTCAGATGCACAAAATGCAAATTGCATTGCATTGATTTAAAGGCAACTTAAATAATATTAAACATATTAAGCTACCTGTGTTTAGCTCTGGATGTTTCGCATTTATTTTCTCCCTTTCACGCTCAACCCTGCCCATTCATATCCCCTTCTGCTTTTTCACTAACACCTGCCTAGCTCCGGGTCTGCAAACGGGTTAGGAAGACACAATTGCATTTCTGCCTGGCTGGGAACTACCAAAATCAGAACACAGCAGGCTGTTGTTAGCCCATATAGTCCAGATTAGCATGCCAGAGTGGAAGAGACAGTCTTCTTGTCTTGAGGCATTTGCTGGGCCTTCCCTGACAAGATTTGCCTGAGTGAGTGAGTTTAGTCAGGCAGCAGGAGTCACATGCAAAATGTTTAACTTGCAGGCCCACGGCAGACAATATAGGGAATTAATCAGGCCTGTGCTTGACATACTCCCAGTTTTACCTTAATGACCATAGTTTTAGTCTGTTCTGAAGCCACTTTCTTCCTATATTTAGGCATGGCAGTTTTTGCCGCCATGAATTGTCTCTAAAGAACCCGTATTCTGCTCCTGGTTAGCCTGGAAACACAGCTGGGCAAGCACTGGCTGCAGGAGATGCCGCTGAGATGTTTGCTCAGAGATTCTTCTGGAAGCAGCACAAACATGTAGCTGCGGCTGGCATACTCTCCAGGTGGTCTGCCCCAACTCAGGACAAAAGGGTGAACCTCAGTGGGTTGACTAAGGTTTGAGAAAAGACTTGGGGCGAGAAAGGAACAGGATGTCCATACAAGTGCAGGATGCCTTTGGCCTTGTTTTCACTTCCCTAGGGTACCGTTTGCCCATGAGGGGAAAGTGTCTAACTGGAACATGAAACGCCCCCAGCTGTTGATGGCCAGACTTACGCAAATAACTCCAATGATGTTCATCACAATTCCAGTTTTAACCTGGAAGGGAGAGAAAAACAAAGAACACAATGAGCAGTCCAAAGGTCCTGTGGCTCATTCATAGAGCAAGCAAGAGGAGGAGTCATAAGGCCCATGTCTGTTTGTGACGTTCTTGTAACGGAAGGGAATCACACCATTCTCCCTGTTCCAGGAATACATTATACAAGTACCCTTTGCTCCCCCCTTTTGTATATTCTGGGAAATTCCAAAGAACAAAATGAACACCAACCACCTCCCCCTCCATTGAGAACTTAACACCGTCACTGGGGGAATGGTAGCATTGGACCTTCTGAACTTCTCACAGGCTCAGATTTAATTGAGATTCACTATTATGCAAGATTGTTCCGATCATCAGAGACATATCTCTATTTTACTCTAAAGAAGAAAAAAATCCGATGCTGCTGAATTGCAGGGCAAACTGCTATGGGATAGGATGGGAGCTTTTGGTCTATTTTGTTAATGCTCCTTCCTAATTTGTTTTTTGCCTTCAAAGTGGGAGTCACGACTCTAGTTTTATGGAAACTGAAAAGTTAGAATGCATATATCACTGAACAACCACTGAGCTTTCTGGTGGTAACAGTAATTGATTTACATCCTACTTTACAAAAAATAAAGTGTGACATTTCAATAAGTTCTAAATTAGTAGTAGGAATGCCTCAAAATTTACACTTGGACATCAAATTGAAACTCTAGTTTTATTTTTCAAAATGAGAACAAATCCATTTTTTTTTCAGAACAGTACTTTTATTTAAGTCCCCATTCCAGTTGCATAAAAATTAATCTGGCTTTACAGACACTGCCTGTTGTGGGAGCCGTTGCACACAACAAGTGTGTAGAGCCTTTTCTGACAGACACATAAGCACTTGGAGTGATGTGCCTAAAGACATACTCCCAAAAGAAAGCAAGTTAAGGATGAAAAATGTGTTTTATTTGAGCCAATTTAAACCAAAATGCAATGGCAAGACAACACCTAGCTTTACCCTGATGGGTACTGAAAATCAAATGAAAGTCAGATCTGTTTGCTATTTCCATGGAAGAACATAAAAAAAATCCCAAGAATGAAAATTAGACTGAAAAATCTTTAAAAATAAATTTCATTTCTATATTCCTGCCAGCTGGATATATCCTTGAAGTTATTATAGCATTACTAACTCAAAGGAAGTTTATCCAGAGTTCCAGTATAAACTTGATAGTGTAAATCCCTTACAATCAAATAAATAATTTCAGCTTTTATATGTCGGTTGGCCCCAGGATGTTGGAAATACCTCTACTTAAAAAAACAACATCCACCCTTGCCTTCTTTTTAAAAACTTAGATATGGACGCTTCAGTTGAAAGCAAAACTGCAAGCTTACCATGTCAGATACGTGGAGATGGCCGTATGAGAATACAATGGCGTTTGGAGGGGTTGCTACAGGAAGCATGAAGGCGAATGAAGCACTAAGAGTGGCTGGGATCATGATGTACAACGGATTGACTTCAATGGACTGTGACTAGACAAACGGAAACAGAGAACCAATGGGAAAGAAGGGAGAGAAACAGTTACAGTATTGAACTGACATGTGAAAAGATATGCTGGTTTGAAGCTGTAAAGCAGGGGTTCCCAAACTTGGAAACTTGAAGACTTGTGGACTTCAACTCCCAGAATTCTCCAGCCAGCCAGCTTTGGGAACCCCTGCTGTAAAGGAATGTTTTAGAGCAGCAATTTTTACATCAAAATATACCTCCCCTCACATAATCTTCCCAAACAATAATATGTAGTTGCTGCAGTTATGCACCAGAGACAATTTCCTTGTGTTCCCAATCACACTTGGCCAATAAAGAATTCTATCTTGCAATTTGAGCCATGGTGGCTAGAGTGCAGTACTGCAGGCTACTTCTGCTGACTGCTGATTGCCAGCACTTTGGCAGTTCAAGTTCTATCAGCTCAAGGTTGACTCAGCCTTCCATCCTTCCAAGGTGGGTAAAATGAGGACCCAGATTGTTGGGGGCAAAATGCTGACTCTGTAAACTGCTTAGAGAGCGCGGCAAAACACTGTGAAGTGGTATATAAGTCTAAGTGCTATTGCTATTGATAGTGTGATCAGATTGTACTGAAAAAATGAAGCATGATCTAGGGCAGGGGTCTGCAAAGTTGGCTCTTTTAAGATGAGTGGACTTCAACTCCCAGAATTCCCCAGCCAGCTATGCTGGCTGGGGGATTCTGGGAGTTGAAGTTCACCCGTCTTAAAAGAGCCAACTTTGCAGAACCCTGATCTAGGGCATACTCAAACAAAGGAAGCATAAATATTTAGTCAATCAATTCAAAAGCTCCCTCAATATTTTTGTCCTTTTTTATTTTCCATTCCATTGAAATCTGCTTTACTCCCTTGTTCTTCCAAATTTCTCTACAATGCTATTGTTCTCATCGTCATGCTGGCTCAGTCCCCTATTCTAACATCCTGTTCCATTGTTTTGTTCACATAACATGCTTCACTTGGTTTCTGAATTAACCCATTGTCTGAATTCGCATAAACACTGAGCCATAAACTAAATTTCACACAAGATGGAACATCACCAAAAAATTAACCTGGCATGGCTGGCTTCGGGGATTTTCCTGTGTATATAGCATGGAGATGTTATTGCAACGTTTCGACAAGATCTCACTTGTCATCATCAGGCAGGCTTCTGTCTGTGACAGAAGCCTGCCTGATGATGACAAGTGAGATCTTGTCGAAACGTTGCAATAACATCTCCATGCTATGTAGATTTTCACGGGTCTAGGTATGCTGGCATTGCAGGCTTCAGGTATTTTCCCGTGTATAAGGCATGGAAATGTTATTGCAATGTTTCGACAAGATCTCACTTGTCATCATCAGGCTTTGGTCTGTGACTGTGACTGCGAAGGCATGGCCCTTTTTAAAATCTTGGTGGGGGGGTGGAGTGCTGACTATTGTTGTGAATGTGTTGATTGGCTGTGCAGCTGCATCATGACTGGTATATTGTCAATCATTGTCAATCAATTTCAACGGCTTGGGTGGAGAGTGGGGCTCTTTATTTATTTTTATTTTATTTTATTAAATTTATACCCCGCCCTTCTCCTTGTTAGGACCCAGGGCGGCGCACAGGCATTATATAAAACCATAAATACAATATACATCAATTAAAAATATATTAAATTAATTCACCCGTGCTAAAACCCGTTATTAAGACCATAACCAAATTATAATTTATATTTAAAAGTCAGACGTGGGGGCTATCCTAGGCCGGCTTGTTGGAATAAGTACGTCTTAAGACGTTGGCGGAAGAGGCGGAGGTCCGAGGTAGTGCGAAGGTCGGGGGGTAGGTCGTTCCAGAGGGCCGGGCCCGCCACAGAGAAGGCTCTTCCCCTGGGTGTCGCCAGCCGGCATTGCCCGGCCGACGGCACCCGGAGCAGGCCCGCTCTGTGGGAGCGGACCGGACGAAGGGATGTATGGGGCAGGAGGCGGTCTCGTACATAGCTAGGCCCCGAGCCATGGAGCGATTTAAAGATGGTGGTCAACACCTTGAAGCGCACTCGAAAGGCCACAGGCAGCCAGTGCAGCTCGCGCAGGAGAGGTGTTACGTGGGCTTGCCTAGAGGCACCCATAACCACCCGCGCGGCCGCATTCTGCACTAACTGCAGCTTTCGAGTGCACCTCAAGGGGAGCCCCATGTAGAGAGCGTTACAGTAATCCAGCCGAGATGTCACGAGCGCTTGAGTGACTGTGCGAAGGGCCCCCCGGTCTAGTAAGGGGCGCAACTGGCGTATCAGGCGAACCTGATAAAACGCCCCCCTGGCCACGGCCGCCACATGGTCCTCCATGGACAGCCGGGAATCCAGAAGGACGCCCAAGTTGCGCGCCCTCTCCACGGGGGCAAGATGTTCACCCCCAATGGCCAGTGTTGGATTTATCTGGCTAAACCGGGGTGCCGGAAACCACAGCCACTCGGTCTTGGACGGGTTGAGTTTGAGTTTGTTACTACCCATCCAGATCCGTACGGCCTCCAGACACCGGGACAGCACCTCGACGGCATCGTTGGGGTGGTTTGGGGTGGATATGTACAGCTGGGTGTCATCAGCGTACAGATGGTACTCCACCCCAAAACCACGGATGATCTCGCCCAGTGGCTTCATGTAGGTGTTGAACAGAAGTGGCGAGAGGACCGACCCCTGAGGAACCCCACATATGAGGGGCCTCGGGGCCGACCTCTGCCCTCCTGCCAACACCCATTGCGACCGACCAGAGAGGTAGGATGAGAACCACCGTAAAACGGTGCCTCTCAGCCCCAACCCCCCCAATCGGTGCAATAAGATACCATGGTCGATGGTATCGAAAGCCGCTGAGACATCTAACAGGACCAGGATAGAGGAGCAACCTCTATCCCGAGCCCTCCAGAGATCATCCACCAACGCGACCAATGCCGTCTCGGTACTGTGACCGGGCCGGAAGCCGGACTGGCGCGGGTCTAGATAATCAACTTCCTCCAGATGTCGAGGGAACTGTTGAGCCACCACACTCTCAACAACCTTCACTAAAAAGTGAAGGTTGGAGACGGGACGATAGTTCTCTAATAAAGCCGGGTCCAGGGATGGCTTCTTGAGGAGGGGCCTCACCACCGCCTCTTTCAAGACGGTAGGCAAGGACCCCTCACTCAGAGATGAATTCACAATACCCTGGAGCCAGCCTCGTGTCACCTCCCAGGATGCCAGTACAAGCCAGGAGGGGCACGGGTCCAATAAACATGTGGTGGCTCTAAGGTTCCTCCGCAACCTGTCCATATCCTCGGTAGTAACAAAGTCGAACTCCTCCCAAGGCGTTATCTCAAGACCAGCACCGGGCATCTCGACCGGGCCACTAGTGGAGGGCAGCTCGTTCCGAATCTGAGTGATTTTGTCCTGCAGGAAAACTCCAAATTCCTCTGCTCGACCCTGCAGAGGGGCTTCCCGCGGCCTCAGATGAAGGAGGGAGCGGGTCACCCCAAACAGGGCGGCAGGGCGGTTTTCCGCGGACGCGATAAGGGTGGCACAATACTCACGTTTGGCCACTCTTAGCGCCACTAAGTAAGTCCTAATATGGTCTCTCACTAGTGTTCGGTCAGATTCGGATCGAGAAGATCTCCACCTACTCTCTAGGCGTCTCTTGCGGCGTTTCATCTCCCGAAGCTCCTCGGTAAACCAAGGAGCCTGGGTGACTCGACGCCGCATGAGAGGCCGCAAGGGCGCGACTCAGTCCAAGGCCCCCGTGGCCGCGCTATACCATGCGGCCACTAGGTCCTCAGTCGAGCCGCGGGGCAGGGATACAGGTACTGGCCCAAGCTCCCTCTGAAACCTTTCCGGGTCCATCAGGCACCTGGGGCGGAACCAACTTGGTGTTTCCGGTTCCGGTTCCGGTTCCGGTTCTCTGACCAACAGACGAGCCCCACCCTCCACCCAAGCCGTTGAAATTCAAAATAAGGAGAAACATACAATCAGCATCAATCTACCAATCATTATACAGCTGCACAGCCAATCAACCCACCCACAACAACAGAGTCAGCACTCTACCCCCCCCCCCCAAGATTTAAGGAAGGACGGCATCTTCGTAGCCACAGACCGAAGCCTGAAGATGGCAAGTGAGATCTTGCCGAAACGTTGCAAAAACAATCTCATTCTTACATGGGAAAACACCCGAATACAACAAGACCAGCATGTGTGTGTGTGTGTGTGTGTGTGTGTGTGTGTGTGTGTGTGCTAAGGCATTTGCCTAGCATGTAAAACAGCCCTGGTTCGAATCCCAGTAAGGGTATGGCTAGCTGATGAGAGCTAAAAAGCTCAAAATAGATCTATACTAGTCTCCTTGATTTATTTATTGATCATCTCAAAAAACCTAACACACACACGCACACATATATATATAATTGTGTGAAGATAGCTATAAATACATAACTGAAATAAATGTACCTTCTACTGCTGTTTACCCTTGATTTTTACTTTTTTACTTTCCTATTCCTTGTGTTGAAATATTGTGTGTATGTTACTTTAGTAATGGATCATCTTCTTTGTAACTATGCACATTGATGATGTTATCAAAGCAACAAATCATCCATTTGGTCCTTCTACATTCAATTAATCAAAGAAAAGTCATCTCTTGGAGCCCCAAACTGAATCTGACCCCATAAAAAACACTGGATGATCCCTAAGCACCTAATCTGGAAGCCTGCAGATCATTCATGAATCTTGCTGGAATGGTTGTATTATGTGTTACAAAACAAAATCTTCAAAATAAATGTAGGCCATGAAAAGAGCTTTACCAATGATGCAAAGACGGGCAGGAAGAGGGTGGCTGTGGCCACGTTACTGGTACATTCAGTGAAAATAGCGATGACAATCGAGAGAATAACTGCAATGGCCCAGGGAGGAATGGTATGTAGTGGTGTCATCTGATTCCCCAGCCATTTGGACAGCCCCGAAGCCTGATAAATAAAGGGCGGAAAACTGAGTTAGAAACAAAATCCCCTAAAATAAAAACATTACAGAGACTAAATTCATATAATACACAAGATCTCAGTTTATAAAATGGAATAGCTATATGATTTGCCCAAATAAATAAGTCACGTTTGGCTTAATGTGATGGGGTAACACACACAACATATTATCATAGTGGCTGAGTTGCTGCAATATGCTGAACTACAATCTACCCAACCCATTTTAATGTAAACTAGTGTAAATGCAGGCATATTCCTCTCTTGACTATGAAGAAAGATTGTGCCTTGCAAAAATGAAACATAAATCCTTATACGGCAGCTAGCTAAAAGTTAACTTCTATTTAATGGCAGAGAGATTTTTTTATCAACAACCATTCACCTTCAGGGTTAAATAGAATTACCAAATTCATAAAAATTATATCTCTGCATAGTTGGTCTAGGGCCAAACGACTACTAGCTGTCAGAAGGCTCATAATACAAAATTCAGATCAGAATAGTGGAAATCATGTCTGTGTATGTTCAGCCTAGATGATTTTCATATCAATCACACTGGAGGGTAAGAGGAAGAATATCTGTTTTCTACTGCCTCAGAGGGAAAGACTAAAACCAGGTAGTAGGAATTTCAGGAAAGGACAATTTTTAGTAATCCTAAAAAAAAAATCACCTAACACCAGTCTACTCTGGGCAGTAATGGGTGATCTTTGCTGAAGAGGGTCCGGTCCCCCCCCCCCAGCCTTTCATTTAATTGTGTCTGATCTTGAAGACTTCCTGGACAAGCCCCTTCAGTTTTCCTGGCAAAGGGTTTCAAAAGTGGTTTCCCATTGTCTGCTTCCTAGGGCTGAGATAAATTGACTGGCCCAATGTCACCAGGGTAGCTTTGTACCTAAGGCTGGCCTAGAACTCTCAGTCTCCCAGTTTTTAGCCTGAAACACTACACCAAACCCACTCTCTGGTGGAGCTTAAAGCAGCAATTTAGTCAAGGAAGATGTCCTGACACCTTTGGCTGATTGGGAGATTGGATGTACATGATGTCTATGTCTATGATGTCTAAGATCTCTTCCAACTCCATGGCTGCATTCACACATACGTGACCCCTGATAACTGAATTAATGCATTTAATTCATTTTTAAACAGGCAAAATTGTTCTTACAAAGAGTTGGCAGAATTTAGCGGTCCCTCCATAACAAAGCTGCTTTTTAGAAAAATAAAGGGTTCGTTTCTAAGCCAGATATTTAAGGATATTGACTCAGCCTTCCGAAATGAGGACCCAGATTGTTGGGGGCAATAAGCTGACTCTGTAAACTGCTTAGAGAGGGCTGAAAAAACACCATGAAGCTGTGTGTAAGTCTAAGTGCTATTGCTATGTAACATTACGGAGACCTTGGTGCTCTCTGAGCTTGGTTGTTTGCTTGCAGTTGTTTTGCTATCTAACTAGAAACCATCAACACTGCATGATGCTCTGGAAAGACTCTGGAAAGAGTGCAGAGAAGAGCAACCAAGATGATTAGGGGACTGGAGATTAAAACATATGAGGAACGGTTGCAGGAGCTGGGTATGTCTAGTTTGATGAAGAGAAGGACCAGGGGAGACATGATAGCAGTGTTCCGATATCTCAGAGGGCTCCACAAAGAAGAGGGAGTCAAACTATTCTCCAAGGCACCTGGGCGCAGGACAAGAAGCAATGGGTGGAAACTAATCAAGGAGAGAAGCAACTTAGAACTAAGGAGAAATTTCCTGACAGTTAGAACAATTAACCTCTGGAACAGCTTGCCTCCAGAAGTTGTGAATGCCCCAACCCTGGAAGTCTTTAAAAAGATGTTAGATAGCCATTTGTCTGAAATGGTATAAGGTTCCTGCCCACGCAGGGGGTTGGGCTAGAAGACCTACAAGGTCCCTTCCAACTCTGCTATTGTATTGTATTGTATGCTACCTAGGTGGGTAATGAAATATCTGCAAGCAAACAACCACGCTCAGAGAGCACAAATGGAAACCTACCACTGGTCTGCTTCTAGTCAGCCAGAGCTCAACTATAACCCAAAACACATCAGAATAGAAGCAGCAACATCTTTTGGGTGGCCATATGCTCTGCAAGGCATCAACACCAAAAGAAGGGATGTGCTTGGCTGGGAGGCACAGGAACCTCTTTGTCTGGCTCCTGTGTTTCTCTCTCCTGCCAAAGCTCTTTCGGGAGAACAAGGGCAGCCTGTTCCTTACAGTCACTGACTGCTCAATTTGAATGGCTGGTATTTTTGTATTAAACCTACAATTTAAAATGTTGCCAGATGAGCCATGCTGAATAACCAACAAGCTTGCAGCCTAGCTATTAGATGCTGCTTCCCAAAAGCTAAATTTAGGTCAAGTTCTCCTGGTCCTGATGCCATCTGAATGCAAACGGCAGCTGCCTGCCATTCAGGCAGAAGCACTCTGGTTGGGTGCCAGGCAGCAGGGTGGGGAGCTCTCCTTTTGAACCCCACAGAACCTCATAAGCACCATCCTGAGGGGTTTGCTGTTAGCAGCCACAGTTGCAACAGCAGCCGTGTTTTCTGGAAAAGCAAAGCAGAATATGCTAATTGATCGGTGCAGTGTGCTGGCCCAAGCTACAAACAACAACGTCCCTTGTTTTGTAATCAAGGGTTCTCCAGAAAACGTAGGACAAGTTCACCCAAGGGCTTCAAAAACGTATGTCATAAGATGTTGGTCTTTCGCTTTTCTAAACTGTATTTAAAGCCCAGGATGTCCTAATATTACCCACAAACATGAATTGGGGTTTCATGAGTAGGGACAGAAATTATACTTTGTTTTTTTTTGTTTTTTTATTTGTTTATGTCTTGGATTTTGAGGCCCCGTGGTTGATTTATGATATTTTAAACACTACACAAGTAGCATCCCCCAAAATTCAACAGGGTCTCTGCAGACAGCCCAATCTCAGGCCTGGAAACAGAACCAGGTCCTTAAGAGACTCCCAGAATGCTTGAAGAGTGGAAGCCATATGGATCTCCATAGATAAACAGCAACCATTTGAAGCATATTGGTACCTCTTCACTGAAAACTCTACATTAGACCAGAGGAAAATAGAACTTAGAGCAATAGCACTTAAATTTATATACCGTTTCATAGTTTTTACAGCCCTCTCTAAGCTGTTTACAGAGTCAGCCTATTGCCCCCAACAGTCGGGGTCCTCATTTTATCCACCTTGGAAGGATGGAAGGCTGAGTCAACCTTCAGCCTGGTGAGATTTGAACTGTCAAATTGCAGGCAGCTGGCAGGCAGCAGAAGTAGCCTGCAGGACTGCACTCTAACCACTGCACCACCATGGCTCATAATCTGACCCTCTGCACTGTACAGTCCATGGGAAGGTGGTTTTTTTATTGTAGTTGTTAAGGAAAAATCTGCTCCTCACAGCAGTTGCTTTCAATAGGGCTGAATTTGGATCCTGAGCAAGTTTTATGCAAACAGAATAAGTTGGTGATTTCTAATTTAAAGGTCAGTTGAAAAATAACCAGGATTGTGTATGGACAGAACCAGTGTTTTAGTTTAACCATAGTTTGAACAAGCTACAACGGCTGAGTTTATACATCACACTAAGAAATAATGCATGATTTAGAAACCATAATGGCTGGGTCCATCTATTGCATAAGCTCTATCTCCACAAAAGTTCAAGTTCAAAATAATTATGCTTAGTATGTTATATGAGTGGAGCTGCCAAATTTCTAATTAAACACACTTTAACCCAGGGGTGTCAAACTCATGGCCCGCAGCCTGATGCATCATGCGCTGGCCATGCCCATCCCCAATTTACCTAAGGGAGGAAAAGTTGTGATACATCACGTGATGAGAACGTGATACCACGAGAGTTTGACATCCCTGCTTTAATCAATTCAATTAAAATTTGGCACCTGCACTCACACAATACACTAACCATAGTTAGTTTTAACTTTGCATGGTTTAACTCAATTTACAAACCCTACCTGTTTGGTTAATTTATGGTTCAATGTTTGTAGAAATATAGAAACTCTGTGTAGAAATATAGGAGTCTATGCAAATACAGAGAAGCATGTGAATTTAATCACGGTGTTATATGAGCACAGCACACAGTAGGATAGGAAAAGAGCTCAATAACAACACTCAACCTGGAAACTACAGCATGAGATTTCCAACATGGATTGGATCAGGTTTACAAAATATGTTAAACCCAGTAGTGGGTTTCTGCAGGCTCGCACCTACACGCGAGAGCCGGTTGGTGAAATTTAGAGAACCGGTGAGAGGGGGTTCCACCGGCGTACCTGGAAGTAAATCTGGCCCGCCGCTGCCAGTGACCCAACGGAAAGGAAAGGAAAGGAAGGAAGGAAGGAAGGAAGGAAGGAAAGAAAGAAAGAAAGAAAGAAAGAAAGAAAGAAAGAAAGAAAGAAAGAAAGAAAGAAAGAAAGAAAGAAAGAAAGAAAGAAAGAATTTATCATCACAATTGAGTCCAAAATTTTGGTTGCTAAGCAAGAGTGTTGTTAAATGAGTTTCACCACATTTTAAAAGGTGGCCACTCCCACCCTGTCACATGACTGCCAAGCCACGCCCACAAAATAGGCCACACCTACAGAGTAGGTTGTAAAAAATTTGAAACCCACTACTGGTTAAACCACAAAAAACAAATTGACCAAGCAACATGTCATAATGCAGCCAGCGATTCTGCCTTATTACACTGATCCATGTGGGTAAGGTGCAGCCATTGTGAATGGCCTGGGTTTGCTACTGTGGGATGAATGCTACCAAACAGAATGACTCTTGCAACGGAGTCTAAGCATTACATGTAGGAAACAAGTGCCAAGGACTTACATCACTTCCATTGGCCAAAGCAAAGCCACCTCCAAGTAGCAGCACAATATTCCAAGGCATCTTCTTCTGAACAGTTTTCCAATCCAGCAAGGGGGCTGGGAAAAATGGTTCCTTCAGATCTGTAGAAAGAGCACGATAAACTAGATGAGTAGGAGGGGGTCTGGGGTCAGAGGAGGGAATACTTTATTGCCAATGCCAACTCTTTCTTTCCAAGAAAGTAGATGAAAGGCTTAATGCCATTGTGACGAATGCATGTTTTGTCTACACTCCGCTGTTGAACTAGTCTGAAGAATGGTATCAATTGTTTATGATTCTGATACAATCAGAACATTCCCCAAACAGCAACACTTATAGATGCCTAGTCAACAAGGAGTAGCTATTTTATATTTCTCTCTCGGCCTTTTGATCTAAAACTACTCCTGCTTTACCCACGTCCACTCATTCTGATTGGGTTTTTATTCTAGTCATAATATACTTGTGACAGTAGAGAACATGTATATTTCAAAAACACTTTGGAAGAAATGCTTTGTACACAAGCAAGTAAAACACCTCTGCACGTTAGATAACAGATGCAGATTAACAGAGTTGGAAGGGACCTTGCAGGTCATCTAGTCCAACCCCCTGACCAAGCAGGAGACCCTACATCTGCCTCTACCTAGGACTGAACTCACAACCTCCTGATTGGGAGGCGAGAGCTCCATCAAAACCTTTTTTCCTTCAGCCTGCCTTATAGGTTCTGAAGCACTTCTGAGACATTTTTGAAGTATCCTCAACCTTGCTGAGTCCCCACATGACTCATGTGTCCATGTGATCATTCCATTCAACGTGGCAACATGGAGCATCACACAGCCGCCTAGGCCTCAAAAGCCTTCTGATTCCATCCCCTGAAGAGCAACCTCCTTCCTGCCCTGCTTCTTGTGAAGAAACTGCTTTTCTGTAGTTCAAAGGTGGAAGCTAAGCTTCCTGAAAGTCTCCAGGAGTGAAGGAGGAAAGCAGTGGTGTTCATACCTTCCTCAGCCTCTTCCAAATCACAGCTGTTCTGGCTGCAGAAACCACATCTGGGCCTCATGGAAGGAAGAATGAAGAGCAGTAGGGCCACAAAAATGGCCACCGTGGCATCAGTTACATACCTGGAATGAATTTTAGAAAAAAGATAAAGGAGACCTGAAAACTGAGGCCCACCTAATTTTTTTTTCAGCCCCTGAAGCAACCAATCAACCAGTGGGAAAGGTTCGTCCTTCCTGATCCCTGCTACTAAACATCTTGAAGGGCGCCCAAGTGAGCATTCTGTATGAGGGGAATCCAGATCGCCTTCCCTCAGCCCTCAATCTCTCCTGGAGTATGTCTATAACGCTCTGTTTGGTAGGGATTTAGCAAATCAATAAGATCTCCCTCAGCTTTGCCTCAATTAACCTAATGTCTGTGTTTCAACTTTGAAATATAAACAACTTCCAGATCAATTGTATGACTGACTGGGGTCAATATTTGTCATGAATCTGATGCTATGTCCTGACCTCTCTCCAAATAGGTTAGGATGATGTCCACTGGATTAACTTATAAACATCCTGCAGAGAGAGGCAGGGTTTGCTCAGACTGTTTACTCACAGCTAAGCAGAGATTTGAACTCAGTACAGATGACAGAGTGCCCCATGCTAATCATTGTATTATAAAGCCTGAGTTGCAGCAAACCTGCTTACAAATTCTCTGCTTTCCCTCCATTTGGGGGGGATGGTGCTAATTTACATGTATGTCTTCAACATACGCAAGTGCAGCAGTGCTCTGCCGATTCACTGTCAATCATAAACTCTGCGCCATCTAGGAAAATACTCAAAGTAAATATTCAAGGCAGACTCTGTCTTTGCAAGGCAGCTATAATATCCACTCACTCTTTGTCCTTATTGAAGAGAAAAGTTGCCCAGCCTGGGATGAAGCCTGGATCTCGGGTGAACCAGAGGAGAATCAGTAGTGTGAAATTCATGAGGACACTGATTTCAGCAAAGGAGATGGGCCCCAACTTTCGGTACTCCTCCTTCAGCACGTTAAGAGCAGCCTTCTCTTTCTCAGTCTTTTGGGTTCCACAACCCCAGGTTTTCCTAAAGCTGAAGGCACAAGTGAATGGTCAAGCTGGCTGGCCAGGCTTTTTTGGGGGGGGGGGTTACAGGAGAGAGGAACAGTATTCTCTGACACTAAGCATTTACTGTACATGGGCTACTTTTGAAGATCATTCAGAGCCTTCAGCTGGCCAGAATGCAATGGCCCAAGAGTTGCCATAAGCATATTCTAGTGGTGCTGCAGGCTTTACACTAGCTCCCTGTTGGTTTCCAGATGCAATTCAGACACCTTTGGCTCCAAGGTAACTACAGGGCCATTTTGTTCAACCAAAACTGACCCACTGATTCCTACATCTGAGGAGAAGCTGCTTGTGGTATTTCATTAATGGGTCAAGAAATTGACCCACTAAAAAATCCTTAAACAGAATCAGCTTTTTTTCCAGATTTATATGGAAGCCTTAAAAAAACCTCCCAAGGTTATTTTGAAGAATAACAGAAGAGTGCTGTGCTCATTTTCACAAGGTCTGAAGCAGTCTGCCTAATCGATTTTTGAATCATACAGAGTCCTATTATTTCTCACAGGGGCTAGTGAAGCATCTCTCTCAGTAGCATTTGCAGTTGGAGTGGATGTAACCCTCGACTTACAAACAGTTCTTTTAATGACTGTTCAAAGTAACAACAGCACTGAAAAAAAGTGACTTACAATCATTTTTCACACTTACGATTATTGCAGCATCCCCATGATCCTGTGATCAAAATCCAGATGCTTAGCAATTGGCTCACAATTATTATGATTGCAGTGTCCTGGGGTCGCCTTTTGCGGCCTTCTGACAAGCAAAGTCAATGGGGAAACCAGATTGACTTAACAACTCTGTCATTAACAGCTGCAATGATTCATTTTACAACTGTGGCAAGAAAGGTCTTAAAATGGGGCATAATTCACTTAGCAAATGTCTTAGAAATGTTGGGCTCAATTATGATCGTAATTTGAGAATGCCTTTACTGCAATATAAAGGGAGCTGAGATGCACGCTTTTTCTTATAGGGGCTGGTTTCTGTTGTCAGATTGCCTCGCTTTAGATCTCAGCCTTATCCTCTCTTTCCTAGCTCTCCAGAAGCTATTAAAAACTAAACTGTTCTGGACAATGAGTGGTGATTAAGCAAACACCAATGATTGATTGATGGGTACATTGGTTTAATCTTAGTTTATGTATTTAGTACAGACCTTTTTTATTTCCTTGTGGTGCACCGCTGAGAGTTCTATTTGAAGTGGGTAGAAATGGAATAACATAAACAAAGGAACTGAGGAACATTGATAAGAAAGGACAAATGTGGACAAGAAATGACAAGCCAAGAGAGAGGTAGGTGTGATAGGTCACGTGTTCATACTGGGTGATTTATTCAGAAGAGGGAAAGAGGTGAACAAGAGGGAATGGAGACACAGCAAGAAAAGTGCAGGCCACAAGAACAGGGAGCAGCCAGGACACAAGAAGGAAAGAATGGAGAGGAAGAGTGAACGTATGGAGAAGGAAATAAGATGGTCTGGGGAAGTAGCTATGCAGGGTGGGAATTACCACTGCAGTTTGGGAGCTCTTAATAGAGGACAAAATCCAGTCCAGAAGCAAAGGAGATGGCTTGGCATAAGCCAACAGGGGATTCCATCCAGTTGACAGATCTTGGGCTACATTCATATAACTTGGGCTAATCTAATTACATAATTAACTGATGTGTAGATTTACACCTCACACTGAGCCACTAATAACTTTGTAAGACTTTTAATGAAACTAACCAACAATATTATGCTGTGCGAATGTGATTGCTGGATGTTTAACTCAGGGGTCTGCAACCTTTGCAACTTTAAGTCTGAAGGACTTCAGTTCCCAGACTTCTCCAGCCAGCTTTGCTGGCTGGAGAATTCTGGGAGCTGAAGTCCTTCAGACTTAAAGTTGCAAAGGTTGCAGACCCCTGGTTTAACTGATGTATGTACATTGTGCAAATGTAGCTGAGCCCCACACTCACACACATACTGTCCCTTGCTCAGAGGAAAGGACAATTAGGAAAAATAAACCATGAAAAGATCCATCTGGCCCTAAATTTCCCCCGAAAGCTGTATTGCTTTAATTTGTCAGCTAATTGTCCCAAAGGTACTTTTTCCAAAACTTTTCCCTTTTCATCCAATCAAATCATTTTCAAAGAAAAAAAAACCAAGGAAGTCCAGTTGCCTTTTGGAAAAAGCACCTGTGTGTCAATCATGAGTTGGATGATTGAGAATCTCCATAGACATTTGTCAACACCTTATTCATTCATTCGCCCAAATAACTTACTTAAATCCTATGAAGGAAAACTGAAGCCAAAACCAGGCCAGTGTCAGCATCAATAACATATTGGGAAAAGCAAATCCAAACCAGGAAGCGAAATTCACGATGTCATCATTTCTGGGAAACAATCTGTTTGCAAAAGGAAAAAAAAAGATGTGATTGTGCCCTGATCTAGTGGTCTTTTGCACACTGAAGGTAGATTGGGATGGGTCAACTCTGGGAAGCCTACATAATTTGGGGTGCTAACCAGTGGTGGGATTCAGCCAGTTCGCACCTATTTGGGAGAACAGTTTGTTAACTTTCTAAGCAATTCGGAGAAATGCTTGTTGAAAGAAATCTCATTTTACAGGGCTAATCCTGTAAGGAAGGCAGGAAGGCAACATTCTGGTGTTGTTTTCTAGCCTAATCGTTACTGCCCTGCTTACAGAATCTGCCTCTCCGGTTAACCCTTATTACATTGTAACAACTAAGGCGAAGCGCCCATCAATGTGAGTGACATTGAGTTGGCCACGCCCACCCAGTCACATGGCCACAGAACCACGCCTACCCACCTGGTCATTAGGGCAGAGAACCAGTTGTTAAATAATTTGAATCCCACCAAAAGGCTCGTGTCCTTTTTCACAAAAGGGAATCCAATGGGCAAGATTTGGGTGGATGCTTTCATATGACCTTGGGAAAATGCATTTCTCGGTGACAGTTGACAGTTACAAAGAACATAAGTTGGGATGATCCCAAGAGGAGGAACGAATGAATCCTCAAGATAAGGGAAACCACTTCCCACTCTGGTTTCAAAAATCATATGTCACTAGGGCACTTACTGATTCATCTGACCTTTCAGGACCAAGTTAGGGCCTGTCCCTGTAAGGGTCGCTGTCCCTCCAATGCTTGCTGCGTAACAGACACATAGGGTCATTCCCTTGTTAGTGCGCTTCTTTGCTATCCTGTCTTGCTCTTGAGAATCATCAGGAAGGTATCCATTGCCTACAGATGGAAGAAAACAAGAATTGCTTGGCCTACTATAAATCACCCTTGCGGTGAGGAAAAGCAGCAGGGCACAAAAATAACAGCAGAAGAACAGTTTTCAGTTATGCTCCCAATACCTGCTCTCAAAGTTCAAAAGCCAGAGAGGTAGCTTCTTCGTTATCTGTCCTAAACATCTGCTATCTGGAAATGTATTATCTCTGAACACGCAGCTTTCATTATGCATGACTGATAGCTTCTAGTCTGTGGAGTTTACAGGTGGGTGGGTGTTTAGCCATCTAACATTAACAGACATGATTATATCTTCAGCCAGCAAACAATTTGCTTTAGATTTCATCAGTGAGAACTGTTCCCAGACCATTTTTTTCCTTTCCAAGCTGGGAACTGGTGGGCTGAACAGAAAGATTTAAAATATTTCAGATTTTAATTGGATTCAACTGTTTTGTCACAAAAATGCCAACATACTTGTTATGTTAATCCACAGGGGCTCAATTTACACATTGCAATAAGCCACACTATGGCATGTTACAGGTGCATAAACTCAGCTACTCTGGTTTACCAACTTTGGTTTATTCATTTGTTGAATTTCTGTACGGTACTGCCCAATCTTGTGATACAATGTGTGAATTAAATTGGGCCCTACCTAGGCAAACAGAGTTAAGAGAACCAAGGCTTAACATGGTGTATCACTGTAAGGAAAGAAGGTTGCGGGGCCTATAATATTGGAGAACAATTTGTCCTCTCCTGGCTGAAATGGAGGATGATGGCTTGGAACCTCTCCAGTGACTAGGTGGCAGTCTCCTTATCTTTGACTGTTTATCATTGCATTAGTAAGCAGAAAACACCTTTTGTTTATCTCCATTTATGTAATTGCTCTATAGTGATAAATTATGGGTTCAAAGGCAAAAAGATAGAGAGAAATTGATCCACCACCTTCAATTTCAGTGGGAAAAGAAAACCTTCACCAAATTGAGGGGTAAAGGAGTGTAGAGATGAGCTTGTAACAACTGTTAAAACATGGGCATATAGTCTGGGACAACAGGAAAGTATGAAAAAGAAAAATTGCCCTGCCTTGACTCTCTTTGATATGAGAGTAATGGGTCTCAACTCTGGCTACTTTAGGCTAGGTGGACTTCAAGTCCCAGAATACTCCAGGAGGCAGCCATGTAGAGGGTAGGAAGGAGAAACATTGTTGGGCTTTCAAAATCCTGCTACTACAGCCTATATTAATAAAGCAGAGTTCCAGTATTTCTTTGACTCCAAAGGTCAGACATGAAATTGTTTTAAAAGCCATTAGTTGGGATTGTTCTTTATGCTGAGTTAGAATAGAATAGAATAGCTGGCTGGGGAATTCTGGGAGTTGAAGTCCACAAGTCTTAAAGTTCCCAAGTTTGGACACCCCTGCTGTAGTCTAAACAGGCGCTAAGGGCATCAGAGTTTCAACACTTCCATTCATTAATGAGATTGCATTGCACTCATTAATGTCTACGGCCCCACTAAACATCAGCCAGAGGTTTCATATGGCTTTTAAACATCTTCTTTATTTAGCTATGAATATGGTGGTTATGGATGGACATTTTCATTCAATTTTCAATCTTTTTTTAGACTGTAATACTACTCCAATTAAATTTCATTATTGAACATTGAAAGGCTAATAGCTTGTTAGGTATAGATAGTCTTCAACTTACAACTATTCATTGAATGGCTGCTCAAAGTTACAACGGCATTGAAAAAAGTGATTCCCCCACTGTCATGTAATCAAAATTTGGGTGCTTGGCAACTGGCATGTGTTTATGATGGTTGCGGCATCCTGGAATCATGTGATGCCATTTTCAACCTTCCCAGCTGACTTCCAACAAGCAGTCAGTGGGGAAGCTGGATTTGCTTAACAACTGCATGATTCATTTAACAACTGAGGGGATTTCCTCAACAACAATGGCAAAAAAAAGGTTGTAAAATCAGATACAACTTGCATAACGACGACCTTGCTTAGCAACAGAGATTATGGTCTCAATTGTCATAGGTTGAGGATTATCTGCATGTGACCATTTTTAAATCCTTCATAAGAGTATTCTTCGGCTGGGGTGGACTTTGGATCCACCCTGTACCAATTCCACCGTTTAATCATTACACCATACGCAAGATCATATTTATATGTTCTGCTACTATTATTGTACATGCCTCCTTAATTTTTTTTTAATGAACATTTGTGTCATGGTTAAGGAAAATTTGAATGTATGAGTGCAAGACAATCTACAGCAAAAGTTTAGAAAGCTTTTACATTAGCCAAATTCTTTCTGGTGCCAAAATTGTACTGAATTGCACCGGTGATTTTGGAGGTGCCCTGATAAAATTATTGGCTTATTAACTGAAATAGCAATTTTAAAATAACATAATTTTCACTGCTACGTATATGAAGAGCAAATGACATAATGACTCTAACAAATCAGCAAGTTTTTTTTATTATTGCTATTTACACTTGACCTTATAATGCTGAGTTAAAGGTTAACCAGGGCAGAAATTAATTGCTTCTTGAATAATGTTGTTCTTCCAGAGATCACACATAATCAGACTGTTATTCAGCTACACATTTACTGTACTTCTTCAAGAAATAATAACTACTATTAAATCTATAACAAAAAAAAAACATGCTGGAAGTGATGCTTACTTTATTGAATTGTACTGAAATTTGTTCCCACCGTATATTGTTAGTGGTTTATAACAGTCTTTTGGAGAAAAAAAACTTTTTTTAAAATTTAAATTATTTTAATTCAATAATTAAACAATAATTAATTAAACAATTAATAATTGTTTAATTATTTTAAACAATTTAAATTTAAAATAAATTTAAAATAATGATCAATAATTTTGAAAGCTGGTAAAGAATCTATTGGTCTACCCATCAACAGATTATACACATGATTATCCAATTCTTAGTTAAGTGCTGATGCTAAAATTTTGACTCTTGCACATAGATTACAAATGTGTTTACCTTTGTTTAGTTACCCATCTACAATCCAGTTTTATGAAAGGGCAACAAGCCTAATAGTTGAGTATTAACTGATTATTAATTATGCACTTTCATAAAAATTGAAATTGGCAATAGAATTTCATTGGCAGTGGAAAAGGGGTTTTTCATATGGTGAAGCTGAAATTTATTGAAACAGGTTTTAGTCAAAATAATTGGATGAAAATGTAATTGTGCAATTCTTCAGCCAGACTGATACAAATGGAATTATCAACTCAACTACCATGAAGTTGATTAAGATTTTCTTTATTTTGTCTAATATTTAATTTAAAATTAAAACTATTATGCCTGTATTGTTAAGGACGTAAAACCAACTAAATACATAGTTACTATATGATGATAGCTTATTTCTACTGATCAATATGAATGCTTTTGCCAAGATATGTTGGTATAATACAAAAGTTGAATTCTCAGTCTACTCAATTAATTGAACCATTTCATATACATCTTACTGGTTCAAATGTGCCCAGCGATATTCCAAAAAGGTGAGTTTTACTTGTATGAATTATTTTAAATAGATTAAAAAGTTTTATTTGTAAATGTAAATATTTCAAATTATATCTAAAATAAAAATTACTGTAATTATGCCTAATCCAAATGTATTAGTCACATCAAAAGTTCTTAATTATGAGTAATGAAGTATTTTCAATTACTCCAAACCTATGGGATTTTCTTTAATGGATAATTAATGAACACATTTAGGGCACTATTAATTATTTGCAAGAACTCTGAAATAAAAGAGTTAGAATGTATCATATTGAATAATCAATGGCTAAGAGTCTGAAAAGCTATTAAGTATTATAATCTTATGATGTGATGCATTCAACAAAAGGTATTTTCATGTTTATTGAATAATGTTTAAACTTTGAAAAATGTTTAAAAAGAGTAGGTTGTCAATATGTTAAAAATATAACATAATGGAAACTACTCTATTTAACCACAAGTCTCAATATGGTTGTGAGAACAATAATATGTTTAAAGATATGGATGTTATTTTCAAGTATGTGTTGAAGTAATCTATCAATATGTGAAGAATTATAGTTTTAACAAAAGTAGGGCATGGAAAAAATATGGGAAAAAATGTGCATCCTTTGATTTAATTATTTGCAGAGAAGAGCAACCAAGATGATTAGGGGACTGGAGACTAAAACATATGAAGAACGGTTGCAGGAGCTGGGTATGTTGAGTTTGATGAAGAGAAGGACCAGGGGAGACATGATAGCATTGTTCCGATATCTCAGAGGGTGCCACAAAGAAGAGGGAGCCAAACTATTCTCCAAGGCACCTGGGCGCAGGACAAGAAGCAATGGGTGGAAACTAATCAAGGAGAGAAGCAACTTAGAACTAAGGAGAAATTTCCTGACAGTTAGAACAATTAACCTCTGGAACAGCTTGCCTCCAGAAGTTGTGAATGCCCCAACCCTGGAAGTCTTTAAGAAGATGTTAGATAGCCATTTGTCTTAAATGGTATAAGGTTCCTGCCCACGCAGGGGGTTGGACTAGAAGACCTACAAGGTCCCTTCCAACTCTGCTATTGTATTGTATTGTATTGCATTTACTTTCTATTTGTGAATGTTTCAATAAAAACTTTGATTGACATTACTACATGTGACCAAGACGTAATGCTATATTTAAAAATTATTTCCTATAATATATGATTTCTTTCTTCTTGTTCTTTTTTTTCTCATTTCAGATTACTTATTTTTCCTTTCTTATTGTATTTCTTACTTATTTCCATATATAATGCACTTATGTCAGGGATGTCCAAACTTGGGAACTTTAAGAATTGTGGACTTCAACTCCCAGAATTCCCCAGCCAGCATAGCTGGCTGGGGAATTATGGGAGTTAAAGTCCACAAGTCTTAAAGTTCCCAAGTTTGGACATCCCTGACTTATGCAACCAACTAAAAAAAGCAAGGGGCTCCAAAGAGCAGGAAATACAAAAAGTACACACCACAAAATACTTTGTTGTTGAAATTAGTAGCTTCTGGGCCCTACTTATGTCGGCACACTGATAATTCTGTTTATCTTTAAGAGAACGTGAGGTTCTCATTTACTCTCATCCATGTTATAACTGTGTCATTGCACTTTCCTCTATTTAGCTCAGGTAGCGTTTTTTGCAGCTTAAACCAGCAGCTGGGAAGCTGCCAAGGATGTAAATTCCAAACGAATTTCAGAAACGTCGCTTCCTTCTATCTGCTGGGGAGGGAATCCACTCACCTTGCACCGAGGAGACTCCCGTGGCCACCTTCCCTTCCAGTTCAATAGCGTTGTTGATGTGTCCGGCAGCTGATTCCATGACTGCCAACTCATGCTCTGAATTGTTCATCTGATCTAGGACAGCCTGGATGATGGGAACCATCATGGCAGTGGTTGCTGTGTTGCTGATCCACATGGACAGGAAAGCCGTAACCCCCATAAATCCCAACATCAGGCTGAAAAGAGACACAGTGAGGGGAAAAGTTTCTTATAAGTTACAAGCACCACATCCGTATTTAGGCCTTCCATGCTACCATCTGGTGGTGATCTGGGCTTTTGCTGCCCAGATCTGGAGCCTCTGTTAGCTCAATGATCTGTTGAATAAAGATTAACTCCTTGGGATCAGACTGAAAACCTATGGAATTCCCTCTTCCTCTTGTACAACCAGCATAGTCAGGAGGGGAGTCATACGTGTGTCATTTTTTGCATAATAGCCTTTAGCTCTCCTACACGTATAATCCAGCCTGGCCTAATTTTGGGGAAAGGGAGAGAAGAGTTACTACTTACAGTGCAGGCTTCACTCCAACAATGAGCAACACCCTGAGGGCAATCCGCTTATGCAGGTTCCAATGCTCTACAGCAATAGCCACAATCAGGCCCCCAATAAAGAGCATATTTGTGTCCTTTAGGTACTGCATGCATACCTGAGAGGGACAGAGGATGGCAAATGTAGCATTCTCCCTGCCAAGGAGCATTTGGACACATGCAGAATGCTTGTCCTGTAGCAGCATTTTAAACTGTGATCTATTGTATTGTTTTGTATATGTTTTTTATATTTCTGAGTCCCCTCGGGGAGATAGGGCAGTATACAAATTCGATTAAATAAATAAATAAATAAATACAGCTTTGTCTCTTAAGAGTTACGAAGGAAGCTTTAATACAGAACAAGGAACCAAATCTGCTTTTTTCTGAATGGTAACTAGACTTTGGAACATTTCACTTCTCATCCAAGAAACGTCTTCCTTCGATACAATACAACACAACAGCAGAGTTGGAAGGGACCTTGGAGGTCATCTAGTCCAACTCCCTGCCTAGGCAGGAAACCCTATATCATCTCAGACAAATGGCTATCCAACATCTTCTTGAACCCGGGTCCCTTCGGGGAGAGGGTGCGGTTTACAAATAAAATAAAATAAAATAAAAAAATAAAAAAATAAGACTTGCAGTGTTGGGGCATTCACAACTTCTGGAGGCAAGCTGTTCCACTGATTAATTGTGGTAACTGTCAGGAAATTTCTCCTCAGTTCCTGACACTTAGGACAATTAATCAGTGGAATAGCTTGCCTCCAGAAGTTGTGAATGCCCCAACACTGCAAGTCTTCAAGAAGATGTAGCCATTTGTCTGAAATGGTATAGGGCTTCCTGCCAACCCTATGTTCCTTCTTCAGAATAGCTCAGAACTGAAGAAATTTCGGGTATGAGAAATGAAACATTTTAATGAAAATACTGAGAAAGTTCAGTTGCCTTTTGGGGGGGGGAAATGCATCTTTGGGACAACCATGACCTGGATGATTGAGAATCTCCATAGACAACTGGGAGCCAACATTATAGGAACCTATGTTACAAAACTAGTCCAGACACCCTTCTTATCACCTCTGTTCCTTTTTTTCCTATTCACTTCTAATTGTATAGGACACCTGTGTTTGTACAAACTAGACCAGATTAAAATAAGGCTGAATATTCTTGTTTCAGCATATAGTTGGAACCCCCAACCCTCATCCTAGCATATAGGAGCTACGGTGGCACAGTGGTTAGAGTGCAGTACTGCAGGCTATGTCTGCTGCCTGCTGGCTGCCTGCAATTTGGCAGTTCAAATCTCACCAGGCTCAAGGTTGACTCAACCATTCATCTTTCCAAAGTGGGTAAAATGAGGACTCAGATTGTTGGGGACAATAGACTGATTCCATAAACCGCTTAGAAAGGGATGTAAAGCACTGTGAAGCGGTATATAAGTCTAAATGCTATTGCTATTGTGTGAATCAATCTACCTTTTTAAGTGACAATGATTTAATGCAGGGGTGTCCAAACTTGGGAACTTTAAGACTTGTGGACTTCAACTCCCAGAATTCCCCAGCCAGCATTCGCATTCGCTGGCTGGGGAATTCTGGGAGTTGAAGTCCACAAGTCTTAAAGTTCCCAAGTTTGGATACCCCTGATTTAATGATTTGAGAATAACGTATTACTTGAACATAACAAAGAAATGAACATAGGGATTGTGTTCTGTTAATCCACATTTAGGGTTCAGTATCTTGTGCGAACAGAGTCAATATTTCTCAACCTCTTTCCACTGAATGAGGATTATGGGACTTTTTTAACATCTAAATTCAGTTCGTGATTTCATCGGGAAAGTAGAAACTAAAACTCTATGATGAAAAAGGTTTTACCCTCATTGCTTTTGCTCCTACCTTTTTTGATTCCAGGATGCCAAACATTGGGAACAATATGACTGGCAAGAGAGATGTCACAGCCAAAGGAATCACCTCTGTGCACCAGTACACAGCCATGAGAATGATCACATAGCCACATCTGGCCTCCTGCGGACAAGGAAGCACACATTTCAGACACACAGAGGCAGACATAAATATCTATAGCATTTTAAACTCTGGCTCACAGGCTATGATTTAAGAGTGCCTAGGATGTATTCTCAGGATGCAAAAAGTGCAGCCCATAACATAAAACTCATCAGCACAACATTCCTGATGCACAACTCATTTTTCAGCCTTTGGTCATTTCTGCTCATGACATGATGCATAAAGTCTGGTTTGCTTTCAAGGGAAAAGATATTGGACACTCCTGCAAAAAATTGCAGAAAATACAATTGCAGAAAATAGGACTTCAGCAACAGAGTGGTCAATGCCTGGAATGCTCTATCTGACTCCACTGTTACATCCTCAAACCCCCACAGCTTCAACCCTAAACTGTCTACCGTGGACTTCATTCCTAAGCGGTCTGTAAAGGAGGCGTGCATAAGCACACCAGGGTGCCTACCATCCCTGTCCTACTCTCCCCATTTATTTGTATTCATTTCCTTTGTTCATGTCCATGTCCATGGTCATACTTATACCTGCTATCTTGTACATTTTTGACAAGAAAGAAAGAAAGAAAGAAAGAAAGAAAGAAAGAAAGAAAGAAAGAAAGAAAGAAAGAAAGAAAGAAAGAAAGAAAGAAAGACGTGTGTGAGAGATGGGGGAGGGAGAGACTTACCTATTTACTTACTTACTTTACTTACTTTTGGGACACTGTTCTAGTAGCCCTAACTTCTCACACTAGGATAGATAAATCAACGCCCTTAAGAGCTACTAGAATTGTTTCTCAATCTTGGCAACTTGAATATGTCTGGACTTCAACTCCCAGAATTCCATCTGGCCATGGAATTCTGGGAATTGAAATCCACACACCTACAAATTACCAAAGTTGTGATGCGATACTAGAAGCAAATAAAGCAATCCGTCACTTTTCAGGAGCCACTAGGAGCTCCGATTCCCTCATCTATCGGGAACGGAACTGATTATTCCTCTGGAAATTTCATCAGCTATTTTTGGTGCGTGGAGAGGAGGGGATTCCCCCACCTTCACAAGTCCCTGCCTGTAATCAGAACGAAGATGCTAAATCACAATTTAAGTGCCCACAACTCAGATAATGTTGCATACACATGCCAAATTAAACTGCTGATGAGAGAGTAAGCTAGTCTGGAATTTGTGAAGTCAATTTTCTTGTGGGAAGACTAATTGAGTGGCCATAAATGATGCTTAAAAGCTCTTGGGTGCAAATGCTTCATACTAGTTAATTTGCCTGCGCCCAAAATGACTATGTAGAAAGCCATACTTGAGGGCAACAAGTGGATTCATGCCCTGCCAAACATGCAAGTTTCCTCTCTGGACTAAACAACTGATTTTTCACCCATGTAGTAGCATTTTACATTAGCCCTATCATGCCTAACGGGAGGAAAGCTTTACTGAGTAATAACCACAAACAGCCTTAAAGTACCTTTAAAGATAAAGAATGTATAATTTGCCTTTAAGGCAACAAGACATTTGTTACAGACCAACACTCCTATTATTTGTCTAGAAAATACTATGTAATATTTCTTGTGTGGGGAGGGAGGGTTGCGTATTTTTGCATGTGCAAAACAGACTTCCATAATTTTGCCACTAAAGCAAAACACAGATATTAATTATGACACCTCTGTTCAGCTCTATTTTGTCTGCAGCATAGACAAGCAACCGCATGCCCTTCGGGCATTTTGACTTTAAAATTCCCAAGCCAACCTGACCCATGGCAAAGGGGTGAGCTTCCACCAATATTTGGAAGATACTAGATAGACTGATTGCCTACATTTCCAGATTCTCTTGGACAGAGGTAGATCCAAGGATCCAATGGTTAATCAGATTTAAGGTCTGTGTGTTCTATTTCAATCATTGTACAGTGTCAACTGAAAATGACAAATAATTCTCAATCTTTCTTTGCAAAATGTTTCCAGATCTTATCTATACTTCACTACCTAGAACGGTGCTTCCCAAACCTAAGTAAATTATCCAAAATTGGGTAAAGGTGTATTTTCTTTGAATAATGACACACGAACCCATTACCTAATCACAACAAGGACATTTAAATAAGACTTTCTGATAAGCCGTAAAAAGGACTTTTGGATAAGTGGTTTTGAGTAATGAAGGAAAAAGTTTGGGAAATGCTGACTTAAGAGGATTCTTCGGTTAACAGCTTGCTCTGCGTGTACCAGAGAAGAGTACACTAAGATCTGTATGCACACACAGAAGATCTCTGTGTATCTCAATCCTTTGCACCTACTCACCCTTAGAAGAAATGGTCTCCTTACTTATTTAGAGCAAATAATTAATTCAGAGGTCAAAGAGACAAGGGAGGCTTAGAAATTAACAAGCAGATATTGGGGGTAAAAAAATAAGGAAGAAAGACATTCACGTCTTGTGAAAAAAAAAAGTATGGTTGTAACTTGAGTGAGAAAACGCAGAACAATTGGTGATTAGCCCCCTGCTTCCTGCAGCAACACAGTGCAGTGGTTATTAAGGAGACAAACATAGCCCAATAGAGAATATAGGTAGTCCTCGAATTACAACGCTTCATTTAGTGACCATTCAAAGTTACTGGAAAATGTTACTTCTGATCATTTTTCACATTGGTGAAGACCTCTGACGTATCCCTGTGATCACGTGATCAAAATCCAGGTGCTTGGTGCCTGGTTCATACTTATGACCGCTGCTGTGTCCCGAAGTCATGTGATCGCCTTTTGAAACTTTCTGACAAGCAAAGTCAATGGGGGAGCCAGGTTCGCTTAACGGCGAGGTCACTAACTTATTAACCACAGTGATTCACATAACAACTGTGGCAAGAAAGGTCAAAAAATGGGGTAAAAACTCACTTAACAAAATGTCTCACTTGACAGAAATTTTGGGCTCAATTGTGGACGTAAGTTGAGGACTACCTGTGTTGCAGAGTGGAGTCAGAGGCAAAAAATACCACCAGAAACTTCAGACAGTCAAAGCAGTGGTGCAATTCAGTCTCTTCTATCCAGTTTGAGCGCACCGGTAGCAGCACTGGCGGGGACGCTCCGCCCACCCACCTGGACGTTAACACACATTTGATGCTCCGCGCATGCACAGAAAATCCTGCGCATGCACGGAGGTGGTGCCCGTGCTCGCATTTGAAAACTGGTAATGAAGGTAAGTTAATTTCACCCCTGAGTGTGGGTGGGATATTTTGTGTTAGCCTTCACCATGTGCCAAAGCAGCCAAACTGTAATCTGGAGGGATCTATAAAGTCCTCTTTGCTCTTTACTAAGCCTTAATCAATCCTAATAAGACTGACTCTTCATTCCAATGGTGCAAAGCATTTGGCCAGAATTTTCACTTTGGTAAATGTTTCAATATTTGCCTTGTCACCTCCATCTGCCTTTTCCCACTTCTCAGGATTACTTAAAAAAAAAAAAACATGCCTTCCTGATTCTCAGCATCACAATCTCTTTTGAATTATCAACATAATTCATTAATGTGTGCCTTAGGGGAGAGGTTACCGCAGTGTTTATGCAGACGGCTTGTCCTGCAGTAGTTGCTGGTTCTGGAATCGCTACAGACAGACAAATTCTCCTGTTGCTTGTTTCTCTATCTCTCCCTCCCCCCGTCCCCATGCAGCAAACCTTTAGAGGTAGACTGCCCCTGAGCACAAGATTTGGCAAATATCTATGAATTGAATGTTTCAATCTTCTCCTTATCTCAATTTTAACATCCTAAGGAAAGAGAAAAATGCTTCTGTCCAATTTCTCCGAACTGGCCACCCTTGTGAAATCCCAATTTCCCCATCCCAGAGTTTCTCAACCTTGTGTGTACTTCAATTTCCAGAATTCCCCAGCCAGCCAGTTGAAACCCACTCATGTTTGGAGCTGGTGAAGTTGAGAAACTGTGCCCTCTCCCATTCAATGAGGAAATCACCCCTTGTGCTCAGCTGAAAGAGGCTGCACCTTTGCCTGCCGGAGGCTAAACTTCCTCCAGATCGCTCAGATCAGTTCCCAAAAAATCAAAACTCCTGACTTGATGATTATCAACCTGATACAGGTAGCCCTCAACTTAGAGGTTCCCCTCGCACATATGTGCTAATCATTCCTGACTCTAGGGGGCAGTGCTCATCTCTGTTTCAAAGCCGAAGAACCAGCATTGTCCGAAGACGTCTCCGTGGTCATGTGACAGGCATGACTAAATGCTGAAGGTGCATGGAACGCTGTTACCTTCCCACCAAAGGTGGTTCCTATTTTTCTACTTGCATTTTTTACATGCTTTTCTAATTGCTAGGTTAGCAGAAGCTGGGACAAGTAAGGGGAGCTCACTCCGTTATGTGGTGCTAGGGCAGTGGTGGCGAACCTATGGCACGTATGCCAGAGGTGGCACTCAGAGCCCTCTATCTGGGCACACGTGCCATTGTTCCAGCCCAGTTCTAATGCATTTCTCCCACAGGGGGGAGAGAAGGAGGGAGGGAGGGAGGGAGAGAGGAAGGGAGGGAAAGAGAGAGGGAGAGGAAAAGAGAGAGGGAGGGAGGGAAAGAGAGAGGGGAAAGAGAGAGAGGGAGAGAGGGAGGGAAAGAGAGAGAGAAAGAGACAGTGGGGAAAGAAAGAGAGGGAGGGAAAGAGAAATGATATTACAAAAGGTTTTTTTTCTTTTTTATTGTTGCTAAACGTAATATTTCAAAAGCAGGAAAAAAATGAAGGGACATAAAAGTGCATTCATCACGTTTTTCTTAGAACCATCAGCTGAACTCTGTTGTCTTGTTTATCATTATTTTAGGTAGTAAAACCTCATTATTCAGGTTAAATTACCACCTTGGCACTTTGTGATAAAAACGTGGATTTGGGTTGCAGTCTGGGCACTCAGTCTCTAAAAGATTTGCCATCACTACTGCGCTAGGGATTTGAACCGCTGAACGGCAGACCTTTCTGATCGACAAGCTCAGCGTCTTAGCCACTGAGCCACCGTGTCCCACATGTCCTCAACTTACTGAGCCCCCAAATTTCTGTTGCTAAGCGAGACAGTTGTTAAGTGAGTTTTGCCCCATTTGACAACCTTTTTTGCCATAGTTGTTAAGTTAGTAACACGGTTGTTAAATTAATCTGGCTTCCCCACTGACTTTGCTAGTCAGAAGGTCACAAAAAGTGATCACATGAGCCTGGGACCATCATAAATAGGAGTTAATTGTCGTCATAAATAAGAGTTCATTGTCGAGCATCTGAATGTTGATCACAGGACCACAGGGATGCTGCATTTACTGATCATAAATCAATTTTTCCATTGTAACTTCAAATGGCCACTAAATAGACTGTTGTAAGTCTGTGAGTCTTTTTCTGACTTTTCAAACATTGCAAACTGGGAGAAAAATGACGGAAGGCTGCGATAGATTCTGAAAAGCTTTATGTTATTACTGTCATTAGACGTCAGTCAACGGAGACCAAAATCCACCGACTTCCTGCTGGATCACTCAGACCAAAAGATCTACTATCAAATCTGTCCAGTGGTCAACGAGATGACTCAAAAAGTTCACACTTGGGGTATGAGGAGGGTGCATTTCCCAGGGATTGGCACCAACGTCAGGTACTATCTGCTACATACTGTCTGTGAACGGGCCCAATGCATACTGCAATGCTTTCTTTGCCTCCAGATTTTACTATTATATATCGGCAGTGTGGCTCAGTGGCTAAGATGCTGAGCTTGTTGATCACAAAGGTCTGCAGTTCAACGGTTTGAATCCCTAGCGCCGTGCAAGGGAGTGAGCTCCTGTTACTTGTCCCAGCTCCTGCCAGCCTAAGTTCCATGCACCTTCGGCATTGAATCATGCCGGCCTCAAGACCATGGAGACGTCTTCGGACAGCGCTGGCTCTTTGGCTTTAAAATGGAGATGAGCAGCGCCCCCTAGAGTCAGGAACAACTAGCACATATGTACGAGGGGAACCTTTACTTTTACCCAGGGGTGTCCAAACTTGGGAACTTTAAGACTTGTGGACTTCAACTCCTAGAATTCCCCAGCCAGCTATGCTGGCTGGGGAATTCTGGGAGTTGAAGTCCACAAGTCTTAAAGTTCTCAAGTTTGGACACCCCTGCCTTTACCTATGTGCTTGCTATTGGTCGGTTACCTTTTTATCAACACCTTCTCTAGAAAGTGGAAAGCGATCTCCCCCCTTTTTTGCCACACAACTAGGCGTTTGATGGTAGACTGGATTTGTCCATGGAGGCTCTATCTAGCTATCACAATCTTAAGAGGCCACTCCACAGAATAGGGGCAATTTCCCCCAATCCCAGCTGCCTTAACAGCTTTACACAAGCTTTCTTTTTCTTTTTTTTTCTCCAGGAGGGGAAGACAGTGCCTGCGCCATTTCTCCAGCAAACCATCGGCAAAACTGGGTGGCGATCAGAAGCGGCAGAAGAAAGGTTTGCTTTCTTCTGTTTCTTCCGAGAGATCGTGGGGCTCCCTCTCTCGCTCGCTTCCGAGCTGTCATCCCATCAGACAAATATTTGCCCAATCTATCCTTAAAAACTTCCGGCGTTGGAGCGCCCACAACCTCTGGAGGCAAGTTATTGCACTGATTAATTGCTTTGTCAGGAAATTTCTCCTTAGTTCTAGGTTGATTCTGCCTTTGATTAGTTGAGACTAATCAAATCCTGGTTGCTCTCCTCTGCACTTAAAGATGTTGAGACTCTAGAAAAAGTGCAGAGGAGAGCAACCAGGATGATTAGGGGACTGGAGACTAAAACATATGAAGAACGGTTGCAGGAACTGGGCATGGTTAGTCTGGTGAAGGGAAGGACCAGGGGAGACATGATGGCAGTGTTCCAATATTTGAGGGGCTGTCACAGAGAGGAGGGGGTCAAGCTATTTTCCAAATCACTTGAAGGCCAGACAGTAAAACAAGAAACCGAGTTGGAAGGAACCTTGGAGGTCATCTAGTCCAACCCCCTGCTCACGCAGGAGAACTGTACTAGGGATTCGACCCGCAGACCCTTCTGATTGTCAAGCTCAGCATCTTAACCACTGAGCCACCTAGTCAGGCTAGTCACGGAATAATGGATAGAAACTGACCAAGGAGAGATTCAACCTAGAAATAAGGAGGAACTTTCTGACGGTGAGAACCATCAACCAGTGGAACAAAAGTTGCCCTCGGAAGTTGTGGGGGCTTCATCACTTGAGACTTTCAAGAAGAGATTGGACTGCCACTTGTCACAAATGGTGTAGGGTCTTCTTCTTGGGGAAGCGGGGGTTGGACTAGATGACCTCTCAGGTCCCTTCCAACTCTGTTAATCTGTTCAATCTGTTAAATCCCGCTCCGCCAAGAAGCCAACGGCCACTCGGTTTAAGGGGAGAGCCCTTCTCTGGCGGGCGGCGGGCGGGCGGCATCCGATCCCGTTAAGTCTGAGATCGTCGGAAGAGTCGAAGGACCGTTCGAGAGAGATCCGCGCCAGCAGCCGGGGGCGGCGGGGGAGGGGGGGTGTTCACGGGTGCAGAGCGCGCCGGGCTCTCGCGTCTCCGCCGCGGGGCAGCGGCACCACCGAACGCCGATCCTCCCTCCCTCCGTCCTTCCCTCCCTCCGGCCACCAACCGACCGCGCCGGGGACCCACCTGGGTGCCGATCAGAAGCGGCAGCGGCAGCAGAACGAGCGGCGTGCCGAAGAGCACGACGAAGGCCTTGAAGCGCAGCAAGGAGCGCAGGAAAGGCGGCAGCGGAGGAGCCATAACGGGGAGAAGCGGAGAGCAGTTTAGACGGGACGGGCGAGAGAGCGTCCCGGCTGCGGAGCGGGCCTTTTAAACGGCGCTCCTCCCGGGCGCCGGCCCCGGTCCCTCCCTCAGCCCGGCCCCCGCTGACTCTCGCTCGGGAGGCTGCGCTTCACCACCTCCGCGGGGTGTCCCTGCCGGGGTCCCTTCCCTTCTCCCATGGCAGGCCGCCCTCGGAGCGCCTGAAGGGCTCCCCTCCCAAGCAGGCCCCCCTCCCCTCTAATAGCCTGCCCCCCTTACCGCTTTTTCCGAATGTTTCCATTGCAGAGCCTGTGGCTGGAAAGAGCCACATGCTCTCCGGTCACGGAGACCTGGAATTTCCCCAGCCAGGACCGCCTGTCGCCGCTACAAACGGCCTTCGAAGGATGTCGAACAGCTGGAGAAGGTCGAGCGAGCCGCACCGGCTACTCCGGGTGGGGTGGGGGGATGGGGCACGTGCCACCACGAGCCGCAACTCCAGGACCAGCATCGACTGGATGAGTATGGAGGAGTCCCACTCCTCAGCTAGTCGCCAAAGGGTTCTTGTGCAGGTGGTCTATCGAACAGTTGAGTGGAGTGGAGTGGAGTAATGGACTGGACTGGACTAGACTGGACTAGACTAGACTAGAATAGAATAGAATAGAATAGTTGGAAGGGACCTTGGAGGTCTTCTAGTCCAACCCCCTGCTTAGGCAGGAAATCCTACACTACTTCAATCAAATGGTTGTCCAACCTCTTCTTAAAAACGTCCAGCATTGGGAGCATTTACAACTTCTGGAGGCAAATTTTTCCATTGAGTTCTAACTGTCAGGAAATTTCTCCTCAGTTCTAAGTTGCTTCTCTCCTTGATTAGTTTCCACCCATTGCTTCTTGTTCTGCCCTCAGGTGCCTTGGTGAATAGTTTGACTCCCTCTTCTTTGTGGCAGCCCCTGAGATATTGGAGCACTGCTATCATGTCTCCCCTAGTCCTTCTTTTCATTAAACTAGACACACCCAGTTCCAGCAACCGTTCTTCATATGTTTTAGCCTTAATGAGCCCCGCACTGAGGGAGCTCAACCAATCTCATTGTACATATGTTGTGTGCACTGACAATAAAGAATTATTATTATTAATCATCTTCGTTGCTCTTCTCTGCACTCTTTCTAGAGTCTCAACATCTTTTTTACATTTAGTTCATTTAGTGACTGTTCGACACTGAAAAAAGGTGACATGACCATTTTTCACTCTTACGAATGTTGTACCATCCCCAAGGTTACGTGATTTTATGTTCGGATGCTTGGCAAACTGACTCACAATGATGATGGTTGCAGTGTCCCAGAGTCATGTTTGCGACCTTCTGACAATGGGGAAACACCGTGTCACTAATTCAAGAACGGCAGTGGTTCACTTAACAAATGTGGCGAGAAAAGGTGTAAAATGGGACAAAACCCAGGTATCACATTTCTCACCTAGCAACATAAATGTTGGGCTCAATTGTGGTCGTAAGCTGAGGACTACCTGTATTAATCCCTCCCACTCAGAAATTTTTAGCAAGCAAATGGGGCATGTGCCTTTCCCTTCTCCTTGCCCATTTTGAACTGGCCCGAGTGGAGTACAGCTGTTCCCTGCAGGTATATTCTTTCCTGCTTCCTGTCCCCACCCCCTCCTCTCTCTCTCTTAGGTTTCTCTTTTCTGTTCCCTCTGTTTCTCTCCCTCTTTGGTAGAACTTGAATGCAAGGCCAAACTAATTATTTTTTCAAAAGGTTTTTATTTGTATGTCAACCAAAATCCCTTTATGAGGGAGATGGGTAGTTCCTAAATTTGATGAATAGATAATTTTAAAAAAACGTAAAGATGGAAAGAAATTATGAATTGAGATGGTTAGATCTACATTTTGCATGGCCATTGCCTCTACGATAAAGCCATGATACACCTGGGATTCTGTCTCTGGAGCCGATGAAATTGATGAAGGCCACTTTCTGTACCAGTTGAGAGCCTCCAGAAACCACGTGCTTGGAGTTGACTCATTATAATCATTCTTTTTTTTAAAGTACCAAATATAGCTGTTTCATTGAGTATACAGAGATCATTTCTGATACTTCTTATATTTTTTTCTATTGCTGCACAACAGTAAGAAGAGTTGTCTTTTAATTAGTCCAAAACAATGATTACTATCTAGGGTTGATTTGTTTACTTGTTGTATTTACTCACCACCTTTCTTCTAGGAGTCCAAAGTGGTACACACAACAAAGTTTTTGCTATTTTTCCTGCAACAACAACCTTGTAGGTTGGGCTGAAAGAACATGACTGGCTCTTTTTGTCAGGGATCATTTCCAGGTCTAATGCAAAAGGTGAGTTCAGAGGGGGGGGGAATCTATCTGGGTCATAAGGAAAACTCCTCACCTGGGCTGTAGTAAACCCATAACCTGCTAGATGGCAGCAAAGTGAATAACAGAACAGAATAACAGACTTGGAAGGGACCTTGGAGGTCTTCTAGTCCAACCCTCTGCTCAAGTAGGAAACCCTGTACCATTTCAGACAAATAGTTGTCCAATCTCTTCTTTAAAATTTCTAGCGTTGGAACATTCACAACTTCTGGAGGCAAGTTGTTCCACTGATTAAATGTTCTGTCAGGAAATTTCTTCATAGTTCTACGCTGCTTCTCTCCTTGATTAGTTTCCATCCATTGCTTTTGCCCGGCCTTCAGATGCTTTGTAGAATAGCTTGACTCCCTCTTCTTTGTGGCAACCCCCGAGATATTGGAACATTGCTATGTGTTGTCATGTTCCCTCATATTTTTCCCTTAGTCAATTCTTCATTTCTTCTGTGCAGATATCTGCTATGATTTTTTTGGGGTCCCTGGCTTGGCTACAACCATTTGTCTGAAGCATTTGGATAACCATTAAACATGGAAACAAAGGACTACAGGAAACACGATGGCTTTACTGCCAACTGGTCATAAAGATGTTTGCAGCTTAAAGAGGATGGCTCTTTTTTGCACCATAAGAGTTGCTGAAGACATTGGGGAAGGATTAGGATCTAACTATACCATTTCCTGCAGTTTTCGTTGATGGGATTGGAGGGGAAAATTAGGTTCTTTCAAAAGCACTTGGCCATATTTTATAGGCTGACTGGTAAAGAATCATAGCCAAACCGTTTTTTATTTAGCTGTTTTATTATAGCTTTCAAATATCTGAAAAAAGATAGCATGTAGGTGCAAATAATGACAATAGATTGATGGGGAAGGGGGGGAAATATTGTAGTATTAATGGTATTGTGCTTATATTCAAACTATTGCTTGTATGATTGTATATGTGCGTTAACATTTACACCACATTCCAAATGCTTATTGTTCTTTTAACAACCGTAAAAGTACATATGCAATAGTACATATTGCGTATTTATACCATAAACTATTTATCCATTTGAGGAAAAATAAAATAGGAAAAACAAGATTTGGCTGACTTCCCTTGCTTACAGTTTCTTCTTCCTTTTCTGCATACCCCGAAAAAGGATTGTGTGATGGGTATGTCTGTTCAGAAACCAAGTGAACAAAGACTAACAATGCTTTCAGCACTTTGTTGCAATTCACCTTTCAACCTTTCAATATTCTTTATAGAATAGGAGGAGGAAGAAAATAATTGATGTGCTATAAGAACAGGGAATCCCCTCTGAGCCCCAGGAAATATAGGGGGGAAATTAATGAACTGGTTTGATGTAAGGCAGCTTTAGATAAATTTAATTTTTTTTGGCAGGGATCACAGGTAGTTAGGAAAACACCTGCGCAGCAGTCAGAAAACCCTGGTGCAATCAATCCCAGCTGAAGAAAAAAAGCTGGTGCTACGCAACGTTGGAAACATTGAATTAGATGCCAGAAGAATTTGATTACTTGCAAGCCAACATCCGGGTTTTTATGAAACGGCGTGGTATTCCCACTGCTTAGTGAAGCGTTTGGGAAGATGAAATACACGAAGCCTTCTGAACCATGCACAAAAGCTCCCATCTACCAGGAGGAGATACATCAGAAATGTATTTTCCTCAGACACGCTACTCAGCAGTGGTGGGTTGCAGGCGGTACACCCCGGTACTGGCGTATTGGAGCCAGCCTGGAGTACCGGATACTATTCCGGTACAGTGCTCCGGAGGGCCCTCCCTCCCTCCCTTGCTCCTTACCTGTGTTTTAAAGCTTTTAAAGCTGCCGCGCAGGTACATGGTGCATACAGCACCTGCGCAACGCTCTGCGGAGCAGCTGGAGCGTCGCAGAACGTCGTGGAGCGTTGCAGAGGGGCTAAGACGCATGCGCGTTCCGCGTGTGTCCATGAGGGCGCCACCGGCCCTGTTCCAACCGTACTGCTTGGAACGGGATTTGAAACCCACCATTGCTACTCAGGGACTGTCGAGCTAGAGAGCTCAGAGGTCTGGCTGTCCTTGTTCGAAGGCCAAGAGGTGGCAGGGCGATCGGTAACTCTCTGAGGCACAGGCCCTCTCCCTAAGAAACCCATTTGTGTACATCCATGCCCTCAATGTGGGAGTTATCAAAGATACGGGCATCAACGAGTTACCCGAAAAACCGGCTTCTCTGCATAGCTGGAGGGAGGCTGGTGAGTAAGTTGTGTCACGTAGCGTCCTTAATCCACTTCTGATCCCTGCTGGGACGTTGCCTAGACTGTGGCTTAGTTTTCACCTGAACCTGAACTCCAGCCTCCCCACACACAGCCAGGAGGTCAGGCCTGGATTTAAAAATATAATAATTTTCAAATAAGACCGGGTCTTATTTTCTTTTGACCCCCGAAATAAGCGCTTGGCCTTATTTTTGGGGAGGTCTTATTATTTTTGAGGTGCAGGACGTGGAGAGCGTGGTCACCTCAAGCCTGCTGCTGTGTTGCAATATTTTGAGGAGGTCTTATTTTTGGGGAAGGACTTACAAAAGCCTAATTGGGCTTATTATCTGGGGAGGTCTTATTTTCAGGGAAACTGTGTGTGTGTGTGTGTGTGTAAATAAAGTTTTTTTTCCTTCGTCAAAGCACCTGGTATGCCCAAATATGATTGGGAGCATATTGCTTCCCTTTTGCCTTTCAGCCCCACCCCAGGAGCCTTCCAGGCAGAAATACCATTTTGTGTTGCATTTTTGCTGATAAATTTTCATTTCATTTTCATTTTTCATTTTATTAAATTTGTATACCGCCCCATTCTCCCAAAAAGGGACTCGGGGCGGTGCACAGGAAAATAAAACCACGTATATACATAAAACCGGTAATAAATATATCATAAATATTAAAAACTAATTAAATTAACCCAACCTGTGCTAAAACCAATTAAAACCCCAATAAAATCTAATTCAATTTAAAAACCAGTCGATGTTCTCAGAAGATTAGGCCAGGAGACTAGTATAGATCTATTTCAAGCAATTTAGCTCTCATCAGCTAGCCATACCCTTCCTAGTCTCCCTTCCTTTATTTATCAGCAAAAACGCAACATACATACATACATGCATACATGCATACATAACATACATTTATAGGGAGGGTTTGTTTATTTATTTATTTATGTATTTGTTTGTTTGATTCTTATAGCTGCCTATCTCAGTCAATGACTCTTGAGTGGCTTACGATTCAAAAAGCGTGCTGAAATGAAAGCAACATAAACATTTTAAAACAATAACATGATTTATCTCTTTCATAAAAGCCTTTCTCAAATTAGGGCTCTTCAAAAGTACTGTGACTGCAATCAGAGAGGGGCTGGGTCTGTACAATGAACGCCCCATCTCTTTTCGTCACGTATTGTGACTTGTATTAAAAAAAGAGGGTGGAGCTTCAGTTGCCCAATTGCCCCCTTAGAATTTCTTTTTCTTGCATGGACGAAGGCATGACGGTGCCCCATGGCCTAAGACTGGCTCTGCAAACGCTCGCCATTCTAGAAGCAAACTACTGACAGAAACACTTGAAAGGAGCCTAGTCTTCATAATCTGTGAAACATCTCGGTTCCTTGTGTTGTGCAAATCCGGAAAGCCCACTCTGAAGCTGATGCACGACACCTTGTACCACACGCTGACTACATAGGCTACTGTTGTGGCCTGCCAGTGGTCAGCGGAGCTGGTGGCAGACTCAGACAGTGAGGAGGTTGGGGAGGAACATGGGCCAGTCCTGGAGTCTCGGGAAGGCTCTGATAAGGGCTCTGTGTCAGAGGCAAAAATAGGGCCAGGGCCATCTAACAGTTATCAGCTGCCTTCAGAGTCGGATATCAGTGGGGCAGAAGAACAGCTGGAGCCTGCTCCCGATGTGTACATGCACAGAGTTGCCAGGAGAAAGGACAAGGGCCAACTCAGGAGTAAAGCCACAGGTGGACGGTGAATGGCCGCTTGCATAGGGAATAAAGAGGAGCGAAAGGGGAGTGGAGTTTGCAGAAGACAATTCATTCAATTCATTAGGGCAGGGGTCGGGAACCTATGGCACGCGAGCCAGATATGGCTGTTTTGATGGCTGCATCTGGATCGCAGACAAATCTATATAAATAACATAGCCGCGCACGCACTGCACAATTACAGCTTAGAGCAGGACCACAGCCCCTCTCCCAACTGGTCCTTCCTTGCTCGGAGGGAAGCTTCTGCAGAAGGCAAGGCGAGCGAGAACAATTTCCCGCCATTACGAAGTGGAAAACATAGGTGCGCGCACACAGCCCATACAATTACAGCCTCGGAGACTTTGTAACGGTGGGAAGTTGTTCTCACTCGCCTGGGCTTCTGCAAAAGCTTCCCTCCGAAGCCCTCCGAGCAAGGAAGGACCAGTTGGGGGAGGGGCTGTGGTCCTGCTCAGGGCTTTAATTGTGTGGCGCGCATGGGGCTATGTTTTCCATAGAGTGGGGCTGCGGCCAGAAGACGAGACAGGCACAGAGAGAGGGGGGGAGGGAGGGAATCAGAGAGAGACAGACAGAGACACAGAGTGATTAAGTGAGTGAGTGGGTGAGAGACAGACAGACACAAACACACACAGAGTGAGTGATTAAGTGAGTGAGACAGACACACACACACACAGTGAGTGATTAAGTGAGTGAGACACACACACACACACACACACACACAGAGTGACAGAGAGGAAGGGAGGAGAGAGACACAGAAAAAGAGAGAGAAAGAGAAAGAAAGAAAAAGAATTAAGAGACTTATTGTACTTTAAAAGTGTTGGTCTTACATAAAATGTAAACATTTACTTGTATTTAAACATATTGCATGGCTCTCACAGAATTACATTTTAAAATATGTGGCGTTCCTGGCTCTCTCAGCCAAAAAGGTTCCCAACCCCTGCATTAGGGTGAAGATCAGTGGTGGGTTCTGGCTGGTACACCCCACTATAGGCATACCGGTGGCAGCTGGGAGCAGCGGCCACCGTACTCGAACAGTACGGAAATAGAGCACAACAATGATGAGAACTATCTTGAATGTATTTGGGTCAATATTAAAGGTTGGGGGGGGAATGATATTGTCATAGGTCTATACTACAGGCCACCCAACCAAGCAGAGGAAGTGGATGTACTTTTTGCTAACCAGCTAACTAAGGTATGTAGGAAGCACACTGCAATAGTAATGGGAGATTTTAACTACCCTGACATCAATTGGGAAACAAACTCTGCACCAAGTGGAAGATCCAACAGGTTCCTAACAAATCTAGCAGACAACTTTGTTTCCCAAAAGGTAGAGAAGGGAACAAGGGGATCAGCAATATTGGACTTAATTCTCACTAACAGAGAGGAAATGATAGAAGGTGTAGAAGCTACAGGAACTTTGGGGGCAAGCGATCATGAAATACTGGAATTCAACATTATGCAAACAAAAGTAGTTGAACAAAGTCAAACTAGAGTCTTAGACTTCAAGAGAGCTAATTTCAATAAACTCAGAGAGAGCTTGGGAAGGATTCCATGGATGAGAATCCTCAAGGGGAAAACAACTCAAGAAGCTTGGGAAATTTTGAAAAATGAGATTATAAAAGCCCAGTCCAGCGCAATACCAATGAAGAAGAAAAATAACAGTTCCCAAAAGAAGCCAGCATGGCTGCATAAAGAACTCTCTGACAAATTGAAAGACAAAAAGGATAAATATAAAAAGTGGAAAAAGGGGGACATAACCAAGGCAAAATATCAGCAAATAGCCCGAGCCTGTAAAGATGAAGTGAGGAAAGCTAAGGCTCACAATGAAGAAAGGCTTGCCAAAAAAGTAAAAAATAACAAAAAAAGCTTCTTCCAACATGTTAAAAATAAGAAAAAAGTTAAGGAAACAATTGGTCCACTGCTGGGAGAAAATGGCAAGAAGATAAGCAACAGGGAGAAAGCAGAACTATTTAACTCTTTTTTTGCATCTGTCTTTACACAAAGGGATAAAACAGTCCAATCAATCAAAAACAGCACCACAAATATCAGATTAGGAACACAAGTTGAAATAGGGAAGAAAATGGTAAGTGAGCACCTGTCTGCCCTGGACGAGTTCAAATCACCAGGACCGGATGGATTACACCCCAGGGTTCTGAAGGAACTGGCAGACGAGATCTCAGAACCACTGAACTATATCTTTCAGAGATCCTGGAGCACCGGGGAACTGCCAGAAGACTGGAAAAGAGCAGATGTGGTTCCCATCTTCAAAAAAGGAAAAAAAACAGATCCAGGAAACTATAGACCCATCAGCCTGACCTCAATACCAGGAAAGATTCTGGAAAAGATAATTAAACAACAAATAAGTGAACACCTAGAAGCAAACAAAGTAATAGCCAAAAGCCAACATGGGTTTGTCAAAAACAGATCATGCCAGACGAATCTAATTGCATTCTTTGACAAAGTAACAAAATCAGTGGACCAGAGGAATGCTGTTGATATAATTTACCTGGACTTCAGTAAGGCATTTGATAAAGTAGACCATAACCTACTATTAGATAAAGTAGAAAATTGTGGGTTAGACAGCAGCACCACCAAATGGATTCGTAACTGGCTGACCAACCGCACTCAACGTGTAGTCCTCAATGGAACTGCATCTACATGGAAGGAAGTATGCAGTGGAGTCCCCCAAGGCTCTGTTTTAGGCCCAGTACTCTTTAACATCTTCATCAACGATTTGGATGAGGGGATAAATGGGGAACTCATCAAATTCGCAGACGACACCAAGCTGGCAGGAATAGCCAACACTCCAGAAGATAGGCTTAAGATACAGAAGGATCTAGACAAACTTGAACATTGGGCACTGTCTAATAAAATGAAATTCAATTGTGAAAAAAGTAAGGTCCTACATATAGGCAAGAAAAACCAAATGCACAAGTACAGTATAGGTGGTACCTTGCTCAATAGTAGCAACTGTGAGAGGGATCTCGGAATCCTAGTGGACAACCATTTAAATATGAGCCAGCAGTGTGCAGCAGCTGCCAAAAAAGCCAACACAGTTCTAGGCTGCATCAACAGAGGGATAGAATCTAGATCGCGTGAAGTGTTAATGCCACTGTATAGTGCCTTGGTAAGGCCACACTTGGAATACTGCATACAGTTTTGGTCGCCACGATGTAGAAAAGACGTGGAGACTCTGGAAAGAGTGCAAAGAAGAGCAACCAAGATGATTAGAGGACTGGAGACTAAGACATATGAAGAACGGCTGCAGGAGCTGGGTATGTCTAGTTTGATGAAGAGAAGGACCAGGGGAGACACGATAGCAGTGTTCCGATATCTCAGAGGGTGCCACAAAGAAGAGGGAGTCAAACTTTTCTCCAAGGCACCTGGGGGCAGGACAAGGAGCAATGGGTGGAAACTAACCAAGGAGAGAAGCAACTTAGAACTAAGGAGAAATTTCCTAACAGTAAGAACAATTAACCTCTGGAACAGCTTGCCTCCAGCAGTTGTGAATGCCCCAACCCTGGAAGTCTTTAAAAAGATGTTAGACAGCCATTTGTCTGAAATGGTATAAGGTTCCTGCCCATGCAGGGGGTTGGACTAGAAGACCTACAAGGTCCCTTCCAACTCTGCTATTGTATTGTATTGTATTGTATTGAACAGTGCTTTGGAGGGCCGACCCTCCTGCCCTTGTTCCTTACCTGTATTTAAGCCAACCTGGCCATTTGCACACACAAATGCAGCGTACGGCGCCTGCACGACTTCCGCCGAGCAGCTGGAGCATCACAGGGCAGTGGGTGCGCATGTGTGCACAATTCACGTGCTCGTGGTGGACGCCTGGCCTCGTCACAGCGTACCAGTTGTGACAGGATCCGGAACCCACCACTGGTGAAGATCTGTTCCTGACTTCTTGCCCAATAATTGCTGCTACAGCGTGGCGTTTGGAAGATATTGGCCTGGCAACTCTCCAAGCCTGATAAAGGTCTATAGCTGTGAAACAATAACAATAACAATAACAATAACAACAACAACAATAATAATAATAATAATAATAATCATCATCATCATCATCATCATCATCTTTATTGTCATTGTACTAAAATTACAATGAAATTGATTTTAACTTCACTGGTGCAAAATTACAACAGAAACAAAAGAGAGACAAAAGAAAAAAGAAAAAACTAGCATGTGCATGGAGTGATTGCGGTTGAATTTAAAAGTCTCACAGCCCAAGGATAGAAGCTATCTTTAAACCTGTTCATTCGGCTGGCTATACTTTGATATCTTTGATATCTTTGATATCTGTCTGGCCGGCCTAGGATAGTCTCTCTGTCTTTGGGGTTTTATTGGGGTTTTATAATATTGCTTAGTTTTAATGGGAATTTTAGCGCAGGTTTAGATTTAATTTATTTTTAATGAAATGTTTATATGTATTTATTGTTTTACTGTGCCTGTGCACCGCCCCGAGTCCCTGTGGGGAGAGGGTGCTGTTTAGAAATATTAAAATTATTATTATTATTATTATTATTATTATTATTATCATCTTCTGCCTGATGGTGGAAGGGCAAAGAGATACCAACCAGAGTGTGAATCATCTTTGAGAATCTTCCTTGCTCTGCTAAAGCAGCGAGATCTGGCGATGTTATCCAGTGATGTCAGAGGGCAACCGATGGTTTCTTGTGCCGAATTGATCACTCTCTCATGAAAGACTGTTTGCTGGGACTTTGCTGGAGCGGAATTCACTTTAACCTAAATAAAACAGGTTTTATCGAGATGAGGAGCCTGCTTCATGACCTTAGAAAGCCTAGGTCAGAACAGCTAGGCTCATGCAACACGCTGAGCTACAAAAACCCAATGTTAATTAAATTTAGCATATCCGAAAGCAGCTACTCAGTCTCCGCTGGCTTGGTTGAGGGTATTATACTAATACAACGAATCTCTACTTCTTCAAGCTTTTTCTTCACCCACTTTTTCTTCACATTTATAATATTTATTCAACCAGTCAGTTTTTATAGCCTCCCATCTCAATCCAATTGGGGGATGAACAATGTCACCATACTGTATCACAGTATTATGAGCCACGGTGGTGCAGTGGTTACGAGTGTAGTACCGCAGGCTACTTCTGCTGACTGCCGGCTGACTGCAATTTGGCAGTTCGAATCTCAGCAGGCTCAAGGTTGACTCAGCCCTCCATCCTTCTGAAGTGGGTAAAATGAGGGCCCAGATTGTTGGGGGCAATAGGCTGACTCTGTAAACCGCTTAGAGTGGGCTGTAAAGCATTGTGAAGCGGTATATAAGTCTAAGTACTACTGCTATCACACAGTAACTATACTACTGCAAACTTTGAGAAATAGTGCAAAACACAGAGCCTAAAATGTATTTATTAAAGTCAATAGTATAATAAGTGTATGTTTCTTGCCCAGCTATAATCATAATTAAATCACTACTTTCCTCCATGGTGAGGAAGTTGTTTTGTCAGTCAGGGTAGCCCTGACCTTCAGAAGCCTGTAGTTCTCAAGAAGTACTCATGGTGCTGCATATTTTTCGGTAAACCCCCTCAGCTCTATGCAGTAAGTGCACTTCTGCTAAAATATGCCTGTGTATTTGCATGTATGTGTGTAAAGTGTTTGCACATTACTGCTATTTCTCTTAAATCTCCTCTCACAAATGTATTCCCTTCCCTTGGTTTCCTGATGGGTCTTTCAAACCACCATTCCATCTATGGTCTGCAAAGCTGCCCATCGCAGGACTTTCAAATTTGGGATGCTGGCCGCACACATGTTCAATTAGTCAGTCAGTCAAATACAGGTAGTCCTCGATATACGACCACCATGGAGCCCAGAATTTATGTGGCTAAGCAAGACATTTGTTAAGTGAGTTTTGCTCCATTTTACTACTTTCCTTGCCTTTGTTAGGCGAATCACTGCAGTTGTTAAATTAGTAACATGATTGTTAAGCGAATCTGGCTTTCCCATTGAATTTGTTTGTTGGAAGGTCACAAAAGGTGATCTCAGGGCATTGAGACCAGTGGTGGGTTTCTGCAGGCTCACACCTACTCACGAGAGCCGGTTGGTGAAATTTAGAGAACCGGTGAGAGGGAGTTCCACCGGCGTACCTGGAAGTAAATCTGGCCCACCGCTGCCAGTGACCCAACAGGAAGGAAAGGAAAGGAAGGAAGAAAGGAAAGAAAGGAAAGAGAGCGAGCGAGCGAGCGAGCGAGAGAGAGAGAGAGAGAGAGAGAGAGAGAGAGAGAGAGAAAGAAAGAAAGAAAGAAAGAAAGAAAGAAAGAAAGAAAGAAAGAAAGAAAGAAAGAAAGAAAGAAAGAAAGAATTTATCATCACAATTGAGTCCAAAATTTTGGTTGCTAAGCAACAGCATTGTTAAATGAGTTTCACCCCATTTTAAAAGGTGGTCACTCCCACCCTGTCACATGACTGCCAAGCCACGCCCACAAAATAGGCCACACCTACAGAGTGTGTTCTAAAAAATTTGAAACCTACCACTGATTGAGACCATCATAAATATGAACCAGTTGTTAAGCGTCCAAATGTCAATTGCATGGCCACGGGGATGCTGCCCTGGTCGTAACTACATACTATCGTTAACTTTGAATGGTCGCTAAATGAATGGTTGTAAGTCAAGGACTAGCTCTACTGGAAAAGCATCCTTTCTTTTTATCCATTCAGTCTCAAACGTGAGTGCTGGGAAAAGTGGAAGTATAGATAGTCCTCGGCTTACAACCCTTTCTTTAATGACTCTGAAGTTATAGGGACACTAAAAAAATGACTTACAACTGGTCCTTGTGCTTCTGACCATTGTTAACAGCCCCAAAATCGAGTGATCAAAATTCAGGGGCCAATGCAATTGGCATGTATTGAGAACAGTTAGGATGTTGGGATCCGGTGATCACCATTTGCGACCTTCCCAGCTGGTTTCTGACAAGCAAAGTCAATGAGGGAAGCCACATTCACTTAACGCCCATGTGATTCACTTAACAACTGCACAGGCACACTTACCAACTGTGGCAAATAAGGTCGTATAATGGAGTGCAATTTACTTAACAATGGAAACATCTGCTCCAATTGTGGTCATAAGCTGGGAAAGAGGAGAACAACCAGCAAAAGATGAGTGGTCAGTTACAGAAGCAATGGGGTAGGGAAACTGGCAAGGCAAGTCAGGGTCACATGATATCTTGCTTAACAACCACAGTGATTCACTCAATGACCCCAGGGAGAAAAAGGTCACGGTCACATGACACTTGACTTAATGACTGCACCTCTTAACAAATAATTTCCCAATCCCAAGTTTGGTCATAAGCCAAGGACTACCTATCCTAAAGTTTCTTCTGAATAAATTGTGACAAGGTCACACAACATTTAAAGTGCTTATTTCCAAAGGGTCCCTTTTTAAAATACAAATGTTGAATTGCAATCTCAGACATAAATGAGTCACTGTGGTAAATTTTGGCCCCCTGTGTTGAACCTGATATGGCAGAGGAAACAAGAACTATACCACTCAAAACAAATGGCCCCCTTGAGGCCTCCTTCAGCTCACGGTGCCCCACACACCTGTTTTGTATTGTTCCGTTACGCACCATAGAGCTCACACAAGCCTTTGTATGAAGGAGGGACGGTGACAGAGTGAGTGACATGTTCTTCCACGGTGTCCCTGTTTACTAAGCCATTGTGTACCTTTGCGAATCTCCTTTGACAGCCTTCAAGGCAACAGTTCTCAGGTTCTGCTATGACTTGCATGCCACCAACCCAAAGCTCTCTGTGACCTTCAGATCACAAATGATGGTTCAGGTTCCCCCAAGGACTTCTTAGCGTTCAGTGTACCATCACTGATGGTACAGCCTCACTTTTCCGGTCTTTAGGTAGGCACTGATCAAAAGTGGAGGTTAGCAGGGAAAGCTGTGTGGTGTGTGTGTGTGTGTGTGCTTGTGTGTGCGTGTGAGGATTTCAGATCTTTCACACTGGAACCTTCCATGAGGAAATGTGCATGAGATTCTGAGGTTCATCTTAAAAGACACCCCTAATTTGCTTCACACCAATGTTTCTCAACCTTGGGGACTTTAAGTCCTGTGGACTTCAACTCCCAGAATTCCCCAGCCAGCATAACTGGCTGGGGAATTCTGGGAGTTGAAGTCCACAGGACTTAAAGTCCCCAAGGTTGAGAAACATGCTTTACACTGTGTTGCCATACAGTTTCACCGCCTTCATTCTATCATTTACGCCCTGAATCCAGAGGTGGGATTCAGCCGGCTCGGTCCAGTTCGCCCAAGCTGTTGGTAGAAATCGCGGGTGGAGCAGCCCACCCGCCCCGGCTCCGAAATGTCCGATATAGCCTTGTTTTCAAGCCACATGCATGCATGCTAGCTGCACATGTGATCAAAACACATGCGTGGAAGGCTGAGCACATGCATGGGCTTCACGCGTGTGAAGGCAGCAAGCTTGTGAACCGGTAGGGAAAGTAAGTGAATACCAGTGTTCCAACATCTCAGGCGCTGCCACAAAGAAGAGGGAGTCAAACTATTCTCCAAAGCACCTGAGTGCAGAACAAGAAGCAATGGGTGGAAACTAATCAAGGACAGAAGCAACTTAGAACTGAGGAGAAATTTCCTGACAGTTAGAACAATTAATCAGTGGAACTCCTTGCCTCCAGAAGTTGTGAATGCCTCAACACTGCAAGTCTTCAAGAAGATGTTGGATAGCCATTTGTCTGAAATAGGGCTTCCTGCCTAGGCAGGGAGTTGGACTAGATGACCTCCAAGATCCCTTCCAACTCTGCTATTGTATTGTATTGTAATGTATTGAACTGCAAACATTCACAGCTGTTGAGCCACCTTTCCCTGGATAGGCAATGTTTGGTCTACCAAAATCAGTAGGGATGGTGCCGTGAAGAATTTCGGTTGCTAAACTCTGTAGCCTGACTGCTGCATTAAAGCAGGATTCAATTATTTTTCCTGAGTAGCAGCCACTTCATCTCTGCAGTTTGGCTGAATTGAAATTTCATCCAGGAAAAGAAGCCCAGCCTTCTTTACGAAGACTCAACAAAATACAATTGTATCTGAAATACAATCAGACAATGGTATTACAATAGTAGGAGTACTGTATTAACTTGGCATTCATAGCACACCTCCTGAATGAGGCCTACTACCCAGATATGATTCCTCACCAATATAAACATCAATAGAAAACACGTTCTTCTCATATAAGGCATGTTGCAGTAATGCCTTTGGGAAGTGACCAAGGCACGGGTGACCATGAGCAGAACCTTCCAGTCCTGGAATGGGCTCACTTAGCACACAGCACAAAGTTATGCAAAGGCCCTCCTGACCACAGCTACATCTGTTCCTCAAGAAGAAGCCATGTGTCTAGGACAGGGGTGGGCAAACTTTGCAACTTTAAGTCCGAAGGACTTCAGCTCCCAGAATTCTGGGAAATCTGGGAGCTGAAGTCCTTCAGACTTAAAGTTGCAAAGTTTGCCCAACCCTGGTCTAGGAGAACCCCCAAATTGCATGCAGGTTGAATTGGGGGTGGTGTTGGTAGTGCAAGACCATTCAGAACAAATGATGGAAAAATGATGGAAAAGAACCAGGGGGGCCTAATATTTATTTATTTATTTATTTATTTATTTATTTATTTATTTATTTATTTATTTATTTATTTATTTATTTATTTATTTATTTATTTATTTATTTATTTATTTATTTATTATTTATTTATTTATTTATTTATTTATTTATTTATTTATTTAAATTTATATCCCGCCCTTCTCCACAGAGGACCCAGGGCGGCCTCTTACCCCAGAGTAACTCTTGCTAGAATTGAACTGAAATCCTAAAGGTGGTTTTTTTCAAGAGGCAACTGGACTTTCTGGTTTTTCTTTGAAGACGTTTCGCTTCTCATCCAAGAAGCTTCTTTTGCTCAGAGCTGAAGAAGCTTCTTGGATGAGAAGCGAAACGTCTTCAAAGAAAAACCAGAAAATCCAGTTGCCTCTTGAAGAAAGCACCTTTGGGACAACCATGACCTGGATGAGTGAGAATCTCCAGAGATAGTTGGCCCAAAGCCTATTGTTCTCCATTCTAACCCCACAGCCTCCAAACACTGAGAGAAAACCTCCATAGCATCACTTGGGGGGTTACAGGGTAGAGAGGTAACGGTGCACATCATTAGCCTACTGATGCTATTGCGCTCCATGCTGCAAGATGACCTCATCCAAACGATGTGGATGTTAAGCAGGAGCAGACAGAGTAAAAACCTCTGTGGAACCCCACACAACAGAAACTGCACTCTCCCCCCTCCCCCCTCACCAATCAACACCAGTTGATCCCAGCCTGGAAGCAGGAGGAGAACTGGCACAGCCCAGTGTTAACCAAGTGCAAACTCCCAGCGTAGATGCAGGAGGACACCATAATTGAAGGTATCAGAAGCTGCTGCCAGATCAAGAAGAACAAGGATGGATACACCACCCTCATCCTACTCCTGCCAGAAGACATTGACAGGTGTAATCAGTGCTGCTTTGGTCCCACGTCCATGCCTAGAGCCTGTCAGAAAGGGGTACACATAGCCTGTGTTTTCCATTCTCTGGAGTTGCTCTGGTGACCACCTTCTCTACAACCTTCCCTAAAAAGGAGAGGTTAGAAATTGGATGACATTTGTTCAGTACAGTTGGTTCTATCAGTGGCTTCTTTACCAACTTTAAAAGATAACCGAGATTTAGATTGAAGTTAGCAGCTGGAATGCAACACTAGAATCGCAATAGCAATAGCACTTAGACTTAGATACCGCTTTGTAGTTCTTTACAGCCCTCTCTAAGCAGTTTTACAGAGTCACAATATTGCCCCCAACAATCAGGGTCCTCATTTTACCCACCTCGGAAGGATGGAAGGCTGAGTCAACCTTGAGCCTGGTGAGATTTGAACTGCCGAACTGCTGGCAGCCGGCAATCAGCAGACGTAGCCTGCAGTACTGCACTCTAACCACTGTGCCACCGTAGCTCCTAAATAAATAAATACAACATCAAGAACATGGTTCCCTGAGATTGGTCTCCCCATCTCCCACCATACTTCCCTATCCATCATCACAGATTTTTTTTTTTATTATTATTAAATTTATACCCCGCCCTTCTCCAAACGGACCCAGGGCGGCGCACAGGGATGTTAAAACACATATAAAGTTAGTTTAATTTCATTTTATTATTGTATACTGTTTGTATTTTATATGTATTTTAAATTCCCTGTGCCCCGCCTCGAGTCCCTTCTGGGAGAGAGAGCGGGTTATAAATTAAATTATTATTATTATTATTATTATTATTATTATTATTATTATTATTATTATTATTATTATTATTATTATTATTATTATTATTATTAAACATATAAAATTTAAAAAAACTTATTCTAATAGACCCTGCGCTAAAAACCGAATTTAAAAAACCCAAATTTAAAACTATCTAAGAGTCAGTAATGGGGGTTATGCTAGGCCGGCTAGATGGAATAGGTGTGTCTTCAGACACTTGCGGAAGAGGCGGAGGTCAGAGATGGTGCGGAGTTCAGGGGGTAGGTCGTTCCAAAGGGAAGGGCCCGCCACAGAGAAGGCTCTTCCCCTGGGTGTCGCCAGTCGGCATTGTCCAGCCGACGGCACCCTGAGGAGGCCCTCTCTGTGGGAGCGTATCGGTCTGAGAGATGTATGGGGCAGGAGGCGGTCTCGCATATAACTAAGCCCCGAGCCATGGAGCGCTTTAAAGATGGTCGTTAAAACCTTGAAGCGCACCCGAAAGACCACAGGGAGCCAGTGCAGCTCGCGCAGGATAGGTGTTATGTGGGAGTGTCTAGGCGTTCCCGTAATCACCCGCGCGGCTGCGTTCTGGACTAGCTGCAGCTTTCGGGTGCACCTCAAGGGGAGCCCCATGTAGAGAGCATTACAGTAGTCAAGTCGAGAGGTGACGAGTGCTTGAGTGACTGTGCGTAAGGCACCCCGGTCCAGTAAGGGGCGCAATTGGCGCATCAGGCGTACCTGATGGAATGCCCCCCTGGCCACGGCTGCCACATGATCTTCCATAGACAGCCGGGAATCCAGGAGGACACCCAAATTGCGCGCCCTCTCCATGGGGGCCGGTGTTTCGCCCCCAATGGCCAGAGTTGGAATAATCTGGCTGAACCGGGGCGCCGGAAGCCACAGCCACTCAGTCTTGGACGGGTTGAGCCTGAGTTTGTTGCTACCCATCCAGATCCTTACGGCCTCCAAACACCGGGACATAACCTCGACGGCATCGTTGGGGTGGTCTGGGGTGGATATGTACAACTGAGTATCATCAGCGTACAGATGATATCCCACCCCAAAACCACAGAGATATTGTGGCTTCTGCTAAGCCTCCAGAAATCCCGTTCTCCCCCAACCCATAACAGATCCATAAAAACATATAGAGTCAGAGACAATTAAACCTAAGAACATATCCAGGCAAGTTCAAACAACTTCCTGGCCCAAGTGCCGAAAGGAGGGGAGGGGGATCAGGTGTTCAAGACCCCATCAAAAGCCATCAATGCCTCTGAATCAGACAGAAGATGAATCTAGGCATGAAATATTTATCATGAAAACTTACAACAGGGAGAGAGATGAAAACCTGTCCAATGTTTCCATTATCAGCAACATCTCTTTGTGGAATGGCCACTCTTAATAATTATTTTTCATTGTTTAAAGGAGGGGGTGGTTTTCTCAAGGTAATTTGCAATAACGTAATTGTCACTAACTATCCTTTGTTTTTCACATCCCTGTTTATTTCCATATTGACTCAGCATGCGTTATTTTATACCGGTTTGTACAACATGCTGTTTACTGAATTGTCCCAATTTCTAGGCCAGAATATAGAAGACATATAGAATATAGAATAACAGGGTTGGAAGGAATCTTGGAGGTCTTCTAGGCAAAACCCCCAGCCTAGGCAGGAAACCCTACACTACTTCAGACAAATGGTTATCCAATACCATCTTAAAAGCTTCCAGTGTTGGAGCATTCACAACTTCTGGAGGCAAGTTGTTCAACTGATTAATTGTTCTGTCAGGAAATTTCTCCTCAGTTCTAAGTTGCTTCTCTCCTTAATTGGTTTCTACCCACTGGTTCTTCAGTGGGTGCTTTGGAGAATAGCTTGACTCCCTCTTCTTTGTGGGATATTGAGATATTGGAAAACTGCTATCATGTCTCCCCTAGTCCTTCTATTAATTAAACTAGACATATCCAGTTCCTGCAATCGTTCTTCATATGTTTTAGCCTCCAGTCCCCTAATCATCTTTGTTGCTGTTCTCTGCACTCTTTCTAGAGTCTCCACATCTTTTTTACAATGTGGCAACCAAAACTGAATGCAGTATTCCAAGAGTCGTCTTATCGAGGCATTTTAAAGTGGTATTAACACTTCATGTGATCTTGATTGTATTTCTATATATTGAAATATAAACTAGGAAACCAGTAAGCATCCCACCACACACTAAGCTATACCTAACCACATTTTACATGTGCAATTGCAATTATTTGTTTTAAATGGATTTATTTAAATTTATCCCCTGCTAACTAATTAACTCTATTGGCTGAGTTAGTCGCGCGGGGGATTTCGGGAACATCTCGAAGCTCCCATGTGACACCTCTCCTGCGCGAGCTGCACTGGCTACCGGTGGCCTTCCGGGTGCGCTTCAAGGTGCTTGTTACCATCTTCAAATCACTCCATGGCTCGGGGCCTAGTTACTTGCGGGACCGCCTCCTGCCACCTTCCTCCCACCGACCGATTCGCTCCCACAGAGAGGGCCTCCTCAGGGTGCGGACTGCCGGTCAATGCTGGCTGACGACGCCCAGAAATAGGGCCTTCTCTGTGGCAGGGCCCGCCCTCTGGAACGACCTGCCCCCTGAACTTCGTACTATCATGGACCTTCCCCTCTTCCGCCGCTCACTTAAGACACACCTCTTTCAGCAAGCTGGACTGGCATAGAATTTAAATTTAGGAACGTTAGAGCCTCAGCTAAATTAGATAGGTTTTAATGGGATTTTTAGCACAGGTTTATTATTTAATTTCTTTTTAACTTTTGTATATTTGTTATTTATTATTGTAGATTTTAATGTCCTGTGCACCGCCCAGAGTCCGTCTCGATGGAGATTGGTGCGGTTTACAAATCGAATTAAATAAATAAATAAATAAATAAATAAATAAATAAATAAATAAATAAATAAGTAAGTAAGTAAATAAATAAATAAATAAACAAGCAAGCAAGCAAGCAAGCAAGCAAGCAAGCAAGCAAGCAAGCAAGCAAGCAGAACATACCCAACCATAAACTAGCCAACTATATGGATTCACATAGCATGCTTGGCCTAATCCAGTCACAATTATAGCCAATTGAAACCATCAATTGAGTCAGAGTATGTATTTAGTTAGCCCAGGACTGCCAATGTCAGATACCTCTTGACTGTTTCAAACTTGGCTGAAGTTCTCCAAACACTTAGTGTAACACAGTTATCAAAATGTTATTGTCCATTAAGAATGAAGCTATTTTAAACAGTTGACAAACTTATGACAGCTACAGTTGCAGTATCATACCAGCTTGTTTAAATTCAAGACTTGGTCCTAAGTATTGGTTTTACATTTCCTCTGTTTTATGCTAAATGTGTTATTTAGCATAAATAAATAACAGGTTACGTGGGCGACTGCGAGCCACCACATGTTCATTGGACCCGTGCCCCTCCTGGCTTGTACTGGCATCCTGGGAGGTGACACGAGGCTGGCTCCAAGAGGTTATCAACGCATCCTTGAGTGAGGGTTCCTTGCCTGCCTCCCAAAAAGAGGCTATGGTGAGGCCCCTCCTCAAGAAGCCCTCTTTGGACCCAGCTCTTTTGAACAACTACCGTCCAGTCTCCAACCTTCCCTTCTTGGCGAAGGTTGTTGAGAGTGTGGTGGCACAACAGTTTCCCCGTCACCTGGAGGAAGTTGACTATCTAGATCCGCGCCAGTCCGGCTTTCGGCCCGGGCATAGCACCGAGACGGCATTGGTCGTGTTGGTAGATGATCTCTGGAGGGCCAGAGATGGGGGATGTTCCTCCATCCTGGTCCTATTAGACCTCTCAGCGGCTTTCGATACCATCGACCATGGTATCCTATTGCATCGGCTGGGGGGGTTGGGGGTGGGAGGCACCGTTTTGCGGTGGTTCTCCTCCTACCTCTCTGGCCGATCGCAATTTGTGCGGGCAGGAGAGCAGAGGTCGACCCCGAGACCCCTCACATGCGGGGTGCCTCAGGGGTCGGTCCTCTCGCCTCTCCTGTTTAATGCATATATGAAGCCGCTGGGTGAGATCATCCGTGGTTTTGGGGTAGAGTACCATCTGTACGCTGATGACACCCAGCTGTACATATCTACCCCAAACCACCCCAACGATGCCGTAGCGGTGATGTGCCAGTGCCTGGAAGCCGTGCGGATCTGGATGGGAAGTAACGGACTTAGGCTCAACCCGACCAAGACCGAGTGGCTGTGGTTTCCGGCTGCCCGATTCAACCAGCTCTCTCCAACGCTGGCCATAGGGGGCGAACATCTTGCCCCTGTGGATGGGGCGCGCAATTTGGGTGTCCTCCTGGATACCCGGCTGTCTATGGAAGAGCAAGTGACAGCCGTGGCCAGGAGGGCGTTTTACCAGGTTCGCCTGGTTCGCCAATTGCGCCCCCTATTGGATCGGGACGCCCTTCGCACAGTCACTCATGCCCTCGTGACATCCCGACTGGACTATTGTAACTCTCTCTACATGGGGCTCCCCTTGAGGTGCACCCGGAGGCTTCAGTTAGTTCAGAATGCGGCCGCGCGAGCAATTATGGGCACCTCTAGGTTTGCCCACGTAACACCGCTCTTGCGCGAGCTGCACTGGCTACCTGTCGTCTTCCGGGTGCGCTTCAAGGTGTTAGTTATCATCTTCAAAGCGCTCCATGGCTCGGGACCTAGTTATCTGCGAGATCGGATCCTGCCCCATACATCCTCACGACCGATTCGCTCCCACAGAGAGGGGCTTCTCCGGGTGCCGTCCACTAGACTTTGTCAGCGGGCGACGCCCAGGGGAAGGGCGCTCTCTGTGGCGGGCCCGGCCCTCTGGAACGACCTTCCCCCTGATATTAGAACGACCACCGACCTCCGCTCCTTCCGTGTAAAATTGAAGACCCATCTCTTTCGACTGGCCGGCCTTGAATAGTTCTCTCTGTCTTTTAACCACAAATTTTAATGGGTTTTTAATTTTATTTTTAGCACGGGTAATTTTATTTAATTCTATTTTAAGTAATGTTTGTATTATTGTATATTGTTTTTAATTATGCCTGTGCACCGCCCCGGGTCTCTGTGGGGAGAGGGTGCGGTTAATAAATCTCAATTTATTATTATTATTATTATTATTATTATTATTATTATTATTTATATTCTTAGCATTCTTTTCCTGGGAAATTAGCTCCAATATATCTCCTACAGTCAACACTGACTAGGAGGGGCTTCCTAGAGTTTTACAGTGCTACTTTTTTCCCAGGTAACGCAAAGGGAGTGGACCTATAGTCATCTGCTTTCAAATCATGTGTTTTTCCACTGAGCTACAATAGCCCCTAACTATGAACATATGTAAATGATGCATTTCATATATTAAGGAAGTGAGTTATAATTTGGTACAAGTCAAACAGGCTAATCTTTAAAGTTCAACAATATTTATTTTAGTCTTTGTGCAATTATTTACCTTGGCTGGGGTTGCTCGTAAACCAAGGGTGCACATTGGCTATGTTCCCACAACTGATTAAACTAAGCCAGTTAAAGACCATCTGTAACTACATTCCTGCTTGGATAGAATGGATTTTTCATATTTCTCGCTTCCTCTCTCAGCCTAGGAGGTTGGATAAACCCAACAATATTGGCTAGTTTAAGTGGAATATATCACTGAACCAGGAGCGAAATTCAGCAGGTTCCAACAGGTTCTGGAGAACTGGTAGCAGAATTTTTGAGTCGTTTGGAGAACCAGCAAATACCACCTCTTGCTGGCCTCAGGAATGGGGAGGGAATGGAGATATTGCAATATTCTTCCCCTGCCATGACCACCAAGCCATGACCACAGAACCGGTAGTAAAAAAAAAAAAAGAATTTCACCCCTGCACTGAACCTCCCTGAATGGCATAATTCAATATCCAGGTGAAGTGAATTACATGGGTTCAGCTTCTTAGTCATCACAATGTATGAGAGGGTTTCCCTATCCTAGAGTGGTTCTGAGCAAAGCTGGCTGAGGAATTCTGGGAGTTGAAGTCCACAAGTCTTAGAGTTGCTAAGGTTAGAGAGCCCTGACCTGGTAGAGTCCTCTACCATTGCATGAGAAAGTGGGCCACTCTTTAAAAGACCACTCTCCAATGGCTGCTGAGTGACAGACTGTTTGAATCCCAGAGCCACGATTGGTTGACACAGCAAGAACCATTGTTACATTGCTAGAGGACAAGGTGATGAGCTATAAAAACATTATTTGCTCTCTTGGGGCTGGTCCAGACATCCTAAGGGCCCCAAGGACGGGTAAGTTCAGAAAAAATAGCGACATCTCCAGAGCTGGTGGGTGACCTTAGCTGAATATCTGAGGTTTGGCTCTTGCTGCATCCCAGAGCCTGAGCAATCCCAGCGCTGTGGAATTGAATTGGTCCCAACAGGCATAATTCTCCTGGTTGGATCATTCTTCAGAGCAGAGGAAATCTGCTGAGGACCTCATCCTGGGCCCTAAGGTCCTTTTCCCTGTCAGGTAATTAATTTCCATCCTTGGGAAGCCTTGATGATTATCATTTCAAAAGGGAGGAAAAGTATTGATCAGGCACTGCAAAAAAAATCCAGAGAGCTTTCTGGCATTTTAAAAGACAACAGATTTATTAGAACAGATCTGCACAAGGTTCAAATCTCTCTGCTACGAAATGTAAGAATGTTATTGCTTTGTACATTGGGGATATAAGTGCTGTTACAGGAGTGGGTGGGTTCCTGCCAGTTCTAACCTCTTCTATAGAAGAGGTTCCACAAATTGACAGTGGCGTTTAGAACCGGTTCCAGCTCCCTCCCCCCGTCCATCCACCCATCATCCAGATGAAGAGCGAGAGGAGGAATTCTGGGAGTTGAAGTCCACAAGTCTTAAAGCTGTCAAGTTTGAACACCCCTGGGGTGTTTTTTGCTAAAGGGTTAGGGGTACAAGGGTCTTGTAACTTGACAGCTTTAAGACTTGCATGCTTCAAATGCCAGAGTTTCTGAGCCAACATTTTGGTTGCTAAGCAAGAGCGTTGTTAAATGAGTTTCACCACATTTTACAAGTTGGCCACACCCACCCAGTCACAGGCCGGCAACCACTTCCACTCAGTCACATGGCTGGCAAGCCATTCCCACAAAGCAGGCCACCCCTACAGAAGAGGTTCTAAAAAAAATTGAAACCCACCACTGGTGCTGTATCTCAGGGAGTAGAACCTACTTTTTTCACTGTTGAATAACAAAATGAAATTCAATGGTGAAAAAAGTAAGGTTCTACATTTAGGCAAGAAAAACAAAATGCACAGGTAAAGTATATGTGGTACCTTGCTCAATAGCAGTAACTGTGAGAGGGATCTTGGAGTCCTAGTGGACAAACATTTAAATATGAGCCAGCAGTGTGCAGCAGCTGCCAAAAAATCCAACACAGTTCTAGGCTTCATAAACAGAGGGATAGAATCAAGATCACGTGAAGTGTTAACACCACTTTATAATGCTGTGGTAAGGCCGCACTTGGAATACGGCATCCATTTGTAGTCACCACGATGTAAAAACAATGTGGAGATTCTAAAAAGAGTGCAGAGAAGAGCAACAAAGATGATTAGGGACTGGAGGCTAAAACAGATGAGGAACGGTTGTAGGAACTGGGTATGTCTAGTTTTATGAAAAGAAGAACTAGGGGAGACGCAATAGCAGTGTTCCAATATCTCAGGGGTTGCCACAAACAAGAGGGAGTCAAACTATTCTCCAAAGCACCTGAGGGCAGAACAAGAAGCAATGAGTGGAAGCTAATCAAGGAAAGAAGCAACCTAGAACTGAGGATAAATTTCCTGACAGTTAGAACAATTAATCAGTGGAACAACTTGCCTCCAGACGTTGTAGATGCTCCAATACTGGAAGTTTTTAAGAAGACATTGGATAACTGTTTGTCTTAAGCAGTATAGGGTTTCCTGCCTAAGTAGGGGGTTGGACTAGAAGACCTCCAAAGTCCCTTCCAACTCTGTAATTATATATTAAATCAGCCCTAGCAGCCAGAAGATGCCTCTTCTATTTCTTAGAGCCTGTCTTTGGTATAAAGGTAGTCCTTGACTTAACACCATTTGTTTAGCAACTTTTCAAAGTGAAAACAGCCTTGAAAATGTGACTGGTGGTCCTTCTACTTCTGGCCATTGTAGCATCCCCATCTTCATGGGATCCACCGGTTCTTGCACGTATATCTATTGCAGCATCTCTATGGTCTTATGTTCAAAATTCAGATGCATGTTCAGGTAGTCCTCAACTTATGAACACAATTGAGCCCAAAATGTATATTGCTAAGTGAGACATTTATTAAGTGAATTTTGCCTCATTTTACAACTTTTCTGGCCACATTTGTTAACTGAATCACTGCAGTTCTTAAATTAGTGACGGTTGTTAAGTGACTTTGCTTGTTAGAAGGTCACAAAGGATGACATGCTGGGACACTGCAACCCTCATAAATGTGAGTCTTTGGTCAAGCATACAAATGTAAATCATGTGTCTATGGGGATGCTGCAATAGTCATAGGAGTGAAAAATGGTCATAACTCACTTTGTTCAGTGTCATCGTAACCTTGAACAGTCACTAAATGAGCTGTTGTAAGTCAAGGACTACCTGTGTTTAGGACAGAGGCAGCATCCTGCAGTCACCATTCAATGCTTCTCAGCTAGCTTCTGACAAACAAAATCAATGGAGGAAGCAGAACTCTCTTAACAATCATGTGATTCACTTAACAATGGTAGAGATTTGCTTAACAATGTAGGCCAAAAGTTGTAAAATCCTTTGTGAATCACTCAACAACTGCCTTACTCAGCAACAGAAATTCTGAACCCAGTTGTCATCCTAAAGAGCTGCGATGGCGCAGTGGTTAGAATGCAGTACTGCAGGCTACTTCTGCTGACTGCCTGCAATTTGGCACTTCAAATCTCACCAGGCTCAAGGTGGACTCCGCCTTCCATCCTTCCGAGGTGGGTAAAATGAGGACCCAGATTGTTGAGGGCAAGAGGCAGACTCTGTAAACCGCTTAGAGAGGGCTGTAAAGCACTGTGAAGCGGTATATAATTCAAAATACTATTGCTATTGCTAAGTCAAGGCTTACCTGCAGATTCTTAATATCACTTGGCTTTTCCCCCCCCGAGAGGGGTAGCCTACCCTTCCTCTTGTTAGTAAAACATATTCTCCTCATTGGGAGGAGCAGGAAGGATGAGAATATTTGAGGAGGCTGACTGACTAATGAATAGCCACTGGTTGTTTTCCTTACTGTTAAGAATTGGAACCCACCTACCTCCGGGAATCTACCAAGGAATGATGAAGGCTGACAGATAAACACCCACCATTAAACTTACAGTCAATGGTGTGTGGTGATTTAAGAAGGAAAACAGCTTGCTTCATCGATGTAAGACTACTTCCACCTTTCAGGAGGACGACTTGGCCAGCATTACATCATCAAAGCAAAATATTGGGAGTTGCCAGGCTCTGTTGGATCAATAGAAACTGCAAATAAGGAAAATCTTGTATAGGAGAATAGTATTTCTCAGCTCAGCAACTTTAAGATGTATGGACTTCATGCTGCTGACTAGGGAATTCTAGGAGTCCACACCTCTTAAAACAGGGGTCTCCAACCTTTGCAACTTTAAGTCTGAAGGACTTCAGCTTCCAGAATTCTCCAGCCAGCAAAGCTGGCTGGAGAAGTCTGAGAACTGAAGTCCTTCAGACTTAAAGTTGCAAAGGTTGGAGACCCCTGTCTTAAAAATAGCTGAGCTGAGAAACACCAGTCTTGATTAGGGATCTTGCCATTTTAAATGAAACAATACACAGGTCTTGCAAGCCAAAATGCTGGGTAAGACTGACATTACACTTAGCACCCAGTCCCAAAGGTGCTTTTTTCTGGAGGCAACAAGACTTTCTTGTTTATTTCTTTTGAAGATGTTTCGCTTCTCATCCAAGAAGCTTCTTCAGCTCTGACAGGATAGTGGGGAAGGGAAGAGCTGAAGAAGCTTCGTGGAGAAGAAGCGAAATGTCTTCAAAAGAAAAAGCAAACAAGTCCAGTTGCCTCCAGAAAAAGCACATTTGGGCCAAACCATGACCTGGATCAGGGGTCATCAACCTTTTGGACCTCAGGGACCACTAAATTCATAATTTTAAATCCTGCAGACCATTAATATAATGTGCCCAATGACCGGCTGGGTGGGCGTGGCAAGGTGGTCATGTGACTGGGTGGGGGTGGCCAACTCAATGTCACTCACGTCGAGGGGTGCCTTGCCAGCTTCTACTTGCCTGCCCGCCCAGGCTCCTTAGGGCCCCAACAGGAAGCAGTTCCTGGAGCTAAGCAGCAGAGGCCCCTCACTGAGGACTACGAGCATAGGCTTTCCAAGCAGAGGGAAGACCTGCAGGAGTGCAAGGCCAGGTGCCAGTGCCTGGAGGCTCAGTAGACTGAGAAGGCGAGCCAGTTCCAGGCCATGATGCAGCCCCACTGGAACGAGGCTTCCCAGCTCTTTGCCACCAGCAGCACTTCCCTCCAGCCTTCACCCAAAGCCCTGCACCAGAAGAGCGAAGCAGACCCCAAGTCAGAATTTCTGCCCCCCTCCGAACTGCACAAAAAGACCCCAAAGGGGGAGACTCTCTGCAGCAACACAAATGTTCATTGTACTTATCTGGCCCAGATATCTGGGGGACGTAGTTTGAGGACCCCTGATTTAGTGCAATATAAAAAATGCAAATGTTTTTTTCTGAGGACCACTACAGAGAATCTCTACAGACTTCGCCACCTTGGAAAAAGGACGAGTGGGATTTTCCCCTCACTTTCCCATTACACCCATAGAAGCAAACCACTTCGCACTATGGAGTAGGGTTTTCTGCTTCAAAAAGCAGCAACCCAGTTGGGTGAAATGCCTTTCCTCTTCCAAGAGAGGGGGCTGGGTAGGCCCCACGGGAGGAATGTTCCATCCAGTCTGTCCCGCCACCTGCTGCTTGTGTGGTACTTTCCCTGGTGTAACGTGAGAGCAGATCTAGAGAGTTAAGTCTCTGGGCCTTGGTGATAGGAATAGGAAGGTTAAAAAGAGGAGCTCTGCTGCCCTCTAGTGGCTTCTCAAGTTTGAGAGAGTATTGTTCAAATACTGTATGTTTACCACGATTTTAAAAAAATGATCACTTTGTTGATTTCGCTTAGCGGCGGGCGTTGGGAGATTTGCCGGGGCGGCGGCGGCGGAGGGGAAGGCTCCCGGGAGGGCGGAGGGGGCTCACCAGTGTTCTGTCTTTGGAGAAAAAAGATGTCCTGGCTGTTCGCCCAGTTTCTTTTGCAGCAGCAAAAGGGATGTGCCATAGGCAGACAGAGGTTTTCAGTTTCGTTTCCGCCGATCCAGATTGCAGAAATGAAAGTGAAAGATGGAGGGAGTCCGAGCGGAGAAATGGAAGAGGAGAGACGCATCTGCAAGAACTGGTAGGAAAGATCTCAATGCTAATTTCAACTTCTCACATAGGCGTCTATCTTCGGAGCAGTAGCTAGAGAGGCAGACGTGCTTTCTTTCTGCAAAAGGTAGTTCCAGAATCTGCTGGGTGGCAGGCTGGACAGAGGGAAAAGCTTTTGGGAGTTGGGCAGGAGAGATGTGGGAAGTCCAGCCACTAAACTCAACCTCAGCAACTTTAAGATACACTATATTGCCAAAAGTATTCGCTCACCTGCCTTTACTCGCATATAAACTTACAGCAAGTGACATCCCATTCCTAATCCATAGGGTTCAATATGACGTCGGTCCACTGTGCACTGTTCTTGAGCTAATCTGAAGGCCACATGAAGTTTGGAGGTCTGTAGCGATTGACTCTGCAGAATGTTGGCGACCTCTTCGCACTATGCGCCTCAGCATCCGCTGACCCCGCTCTGTCAGTTTACGTGGCCTACCACTTCATGGCTGAGTTGCTGTAGTTCCCAAACGCTTCCACGTTCTTATAATACAGCTGACAGTTGACTGTGGAATATTTAGGAGCGAGGAAATTTCACGACTGGATTTGTTGCACAGGTGGCATCCTATCACAGTTCCACGCTGAGCTCCTGAGAGCGACCCATTCTTTCACAAATGTTTGCAAAAACAGTCTGCGTGCCTAGGTACTTGATTTTATACACCTGTGGCCATGGAAGTGATTGGAACACCTGATTGATTATTTGGATGGGTGAGCAAATATTTTTGGCAATATAATGTATGTGGACTTCAACTCCCAGAATTCCCCAGGCAGCCATACACAGATAGTCCTTGACTTATAGAGCCAATATTTATATTGCTAAGTGAAACATTTGTTAAGTCAGTTTTGCACCCTTTTACAATCTTTCTGGTAAGTGAATCATTGCAGCTGTTAAGTTAGTAATGTGGTTATTAAGTGAATCTGGCTTCCTCCTTGGTTTTGCTTGTCATCACATGACCCGGGGCACTGCAACCGTCATAAATATAAACCAGTGTGGCCAAGCATCCAAATTTCAATCATATGACTAAAGGGATGCTGCGACGGTCATAAACACAAAAATCAGTTAGAACAGCGCGGTTGTAACTTTGAATGGCCAGTAAATGAACTGCTGTAAATCAAGGACTTCCTGTATTTTTCTCTACAGCTTTAGTTGATTCTGGTCCATTTTCAAATTCCTTTTTTTCCCCTTTTGCTGGTGATCCATAATACCAAATACCCCATTCTGTCCAGTTTTATAAGAATTAGCAAAACTCAAGCCTGGGTCTTAATTTATTTCCAACATCCCAGTGGGTTTTGTTAGAGGAAATGTCCTTCAGGTTCAGTTCCAAGTGGGGGGGAAAGGCACTGGAAACATGGCGTCTGTTTGGAAAGATGGTTTTAATGATGGGCAGGATCGCATGCCTTGAAGACATTGGGTGAAGAAGAAGAAAGGGGAGAGATGCTGAGAATCCTGCCTGAGTTTTATACCCTCTCTTGGACCCCACCTTAGAGTTTCCTGTTCCTGTACAAGAAATGTATCCCATTGGCTGTCTGACTCCCAGGGGGCGGAGGTCTTAGCTAACTCTGTAGGCCAGGGATGTCCAAACTTGGGAACTTTAAGACTTGTGGACTTCAACTCCCAGAATTCCCCAGCCAGCATAGCTGGCTGGGGAATTCTGGGAGTTGAAGTCCACAAGTCTTAAAGTTCCCAAGTTTGGACATCCCTGCTGTAGGCTGTCTGTCTTTTGAGTCCCAGGTTTGGTTGAGCCATGCTGGGTGGTGACGTAATGAAAGGGCTCTAGGATTCTTATTAAGGCTCTGCCTGAAGTAGGTAGATCTTTGTTATGTAGAATAGACTGGCTCAGGCCTTTTTTTTTGTTTTTTTTTAATTGAAATTTTTATACTGTTTTACAATATATCACCCAGTGCTGTACAAAACAAAAGGAAGAGTTGGTTTCAAGTATCATCTATTATCTTTAGGATCTCCAAAATCCACGTTCTCTCGGTACAGGCGTCGAGACGTCCAAAGTTGCAAGTGCATAGTCCACAAATGGCTTCCAAGTCTTCCAAAAGATATCTTTTTTATAAACCCCCTCTCTAAATTTAATATCACAGGTCATTTTATCATTTAAGGCTAATTTCCACATTTCACAATACCATTCTTCTATTTTGATATTTACCTCTATTTTCCAATATCTTGCTATTACAATTCTACCCATTATAATCATAATTCTAATCAATTCTTTCTCATGTTTTGTTAACTCTGGTTCATTAATTATCAATAACAATATAGTTTCTGGTCTCAATATTATTATTCTTTTCATCATTTCACACATCGTTCTTTCTAATTGCTGCCAAAACTTTTTAATTTTCACACATTTATACCACATATGTTCATAAGTTCCCAATTCCGTATTACATCTCCAACATTTATCACTCATTTTTTTATCTATCAATGATAATCTTAATGGGGTCCAATACCATTTCCAAACAACCTTGAAATTATGCTCTTTAATCCTTATAGACAAAGTCCTCATGATTCGACTCTTCCAATTCTCGTTCCAATCCAAATCCAATATTTTAATCTTAAGGTCTTCCTCCCAATTCCTTTTCATTACCATTTGTGGATTTCCATCAAAGTTTATAATCTTGTATATCTTACTAACGAGTCCTTTTAACCCAGTTTCATCCTTGATAATTTGAGATACTAAACTTTCAAATTTAGTTTTACTTCTATCTATTTTACATATTCCCCTTACTTTCATAGTCCATTTTTCTACCTGTATTTTTTCAAACCAATTTAACTCCAATTTTTGAATTACTTTTTTCTTCCTACTCTCAGTTCCTAGAGCTCTTAACCAATCTACTATATTTCCTATATTTTCATCCTCAATTACTTTATTCCGACTTATATTAGTTTTAATCGGCCAACTTTCAATTGTCTTCCCCAAAAAGGCTATATCCGGGATTAGTTTTTTAACAAATTTATTCCAAGTTTTACTCAGCCCCTTTAACCAATAACTATTAATTGCCTTTTTTGTTTTTGCTCTATCTAAAAACCATATAGACCCAAATCTCTTAATATCTTTTAACTCCAGATCTCCCCAATGACCATCTCCACCTTTAAGTATTTTTATCACAGTTCTAATATTATACGCCCGATAATAATTAAGTAGATTGGGAATTCCCAATCCACCCTCTTTTTGATTTTGATACCACAATTTCTTCATTAATCTTGGTCTTTTCCCACCATTACAAAATTTATCTAATTTCTTCTGATATTCTTCTATATCTTTCTCTGTCAAATTTAATGGTAGCATCTCAAATAAAAAGTTAAACTTTGGTAACAACATCATTTTACACATTGCGATTCTACCAAACCAAGACAACTTTATCTCTTTATATTTATCTATCTTTTTCTCTACTTCCTTCAACATCACCTCATAATTAATTTTTTTTAATTCTCTAACTTTAAGTGAAAGTGTTATCCCCAAATATTTCAATGTGTTCTTAACTCTTATCCCAAATTGTTCTTGCATACTCTCCCACTCCTTACCATCTTTATTCATTAATAATTCAGATTTTGACCAATTTACCTTTAAACCTGTCATTTCTTCAAATTCTATCAAATGTTTATTTATCCTCTTTAAATCTTTCTCTATATCTTTCAAAATAATCAAGGTATCATCCGCATACAAATTTATCTTATATCCCTTGTAACCTTCCAACTCTTCATCTGCTCCTATCAATTTAATCAAAACCTCCATAACTAACAAAAATAATGTTGGAGACAAGGGACATCCTTGTCTCGTGCCTGCTTCCAATTTAATCTCTCCCGTCATTGTTCCATTCACCTTTACCTTTGCACTACTTTTTTGATACAGTTTTGAAATAACATGTATAAATTTATTACCAAAGCCTAATGCCTCAATAATTACCTTTATAGTATCCCATTGTACAGAATCAAAAGCTTTAAAAATATCTAACAATATTATACCTAATTCATCACCATTATTCTCTGCTACATCTATAATATTCAATACTCTTCTAATTATATCACTCATATATCTACCTTTAACAAACCCTACTTGATTATAACTTATATATTTATCTATAAAACTATTTAATCTATTACTTATAATAGCTGTAAATATTTTGGCATCTTGGTTGATTAAAGAAATAGGTCGATAGGACTCGATCCTCTCAAGGTCTTTATCAGGTTTAGGAATTATAGATATTACTGTCTTATTCCATGACATCGGGACTTCTCCACCATGTAAAATTCCATTAAATAGTTTTTGCAGTTTTGGTATTATTAGTTCTTTAAAATCTTTATAGAATTCAGCAGGTAATCCATCTTCTCCTGGGGTCTTCCCTAATTTTAACTCTTGTATTATTTCGTTGATTTCCTCCTGTGTTATGTCTCTTTCCATCAAATCTTTGTATGTTTGATCTATTTTCATAGCATATTTTCCAAGATGATTCTTCAATTTTTCTAAATCAATTGATTTCTTTAAATATAATTTTTGAAAAAAATTCCTAGCTACTTCACATTTCTCCAATCTCTTATAACACCTTGTACCTTTTTCATCTATCAGAGAACCAATTTCTCTCTTTTGAGTTTTATTTTTCGCCATCTTTGCCAATAACCTAGAATTTTTATTACTAAATTCAAAAAAATCCCTATTCAAATATCTTAAATTTTTTTTAACCAATTCAATATCTTCTTCTATCAGTTTAGTTTTTAATAAGGTCAATTCCTCCAAACATTTTTTATCTTTCGTAAGTGAGAATTGGTTCTCCAATATCTTAATTTGTCTTGTATCCTGATCAATTTTAGCTTTATATTCTCTATATTTCCTGCTTGACAATTTAATACTTTCTCCTCTAAATATAGCTTTCATCGTATCCCAAACAATTTCAAATTTAACCTCTTCATTGTCATTCAATTCCCAACTTTCCTTCCATTTTTTGAATATCCATATTTTATCCTCCTCCTTTTTGTACAATTTTTCATCATATCTCCAACCTCTTTCTTTTTTCTCAAAATTAAAATCTATTTCCATCATAACTTCTGCATGATCCGAATCCTTAAAAATTCCCACATCTATTCTATCTACTTTATTCAGCAAATCTTTAGAAACAAAAATATAATCAATCCTTGAATAAGTATTATGTACCTTAGAACAAAAGGTATACACCCTTTCAGAGCCTTTCAACTCCCTCCAAACATCTACCACACTGTTTTGAAACATCCATTTATTTAAAATTTCCCCTTTATTTGTTTGTCTAAAGCGGGTGGGATTATTACTATCAATTCTATCCCTAATTAGGTTAAAATCCCCCGCCACAATTACTTTCCCTACACTTTCTGTTTCCAAAATCTTAGTAATTTTATCCAGAAATCCCTTTTGTTTTTCATTCGGTAGATATAAATTAACCAATGTCACTTTTTGCTCATTAATATTCCCTATAATTATTAAATATCTTCCTTCCTCATCTCTAATTAGTTGTTTTTTCTCAAAGTATACCCTATTTGATATCAATATCACTACTCCTCTAGCTTTGGAAGTCCCAAAAGATTTTTCATAAATTTGCATACCTTTAATATTCATTCTATTAAAATCCTCAGATTTTTGATGAGTTTCCTGCAAAAATAATATGTCTGGAGAATCCCTTTTAAATTTAAGTTCCAATCTTTTTCTTTTTATATGATTGCCTGTACCCTTCACGTTCCATGTCATTATTTTTATAAACCGCATTTAAACGGTAACTTTTTTAATCCTGACCCCTCCTCTTCCTTTATGTGCACACCCAACACCGAACAAAAAAGACATACAAAAACATAAAACTCCACAAACAATATATAACAAACAACATAAACATAACACCCAAATATCAAACACAACAACCACAACAAATAACAAGCAATCTTCATCCCCCACATCCTCAATCAGGTATCGCCTCTATATAAAGAGTGTGGGGGAGTGGGACATGCCGATGGTCGGGTCACCTCTTCGGGCTGTTCTTTAGATTCCACTTAATGGCCCATTGACAAAGGTGGGGGAGAGCAGGAAGCTGAAGGGAGCTGCTTTGTCTTTAAAACATGTTTTTCCTTTTCTCCTCCAGGGAGATATAATACTCGACCCCCTTAATATTTCCCAAAATTTGTCACCTCTCTAGGAGAGGAAGGGGTGGGTGCTAACTTCCCACAGTTGTAAGGAGTAAAAAAACCCCAAGAATCGATCTATTTATATCAGTCTTTTTACCAAAAGTGAAGTTTCAGATATATCGATGACCTTTCCAATGGCTGTTCCCACCCCCCCACCCCCTTCTCTTCCTAGTAAGAGGGATGTGGCTGCAGTGAACTTCTCCCTCCATGAAGCTCATTGCTTGCGGTTTCTTGCCATCTGCCCGAAGTGTGAGGAACTGGTTGCTTCAAAGGACATGAAAGAGCATCTTGCCATGGCCCACCAACAGGTAGGGAGGGTCTTGGGCTTTGCTGATCTTCGAAAGGAGGCAATCTGTGGGCTGCCGGATCTAAGGAGCAACAGGAACATGGTATGATGAGAGTTTACGTTTATGTTACATGCCTGGATTTTGATCAGTGGGGAGGCTGAGACGGTTGTGTGAGGACCAGTTGTAAATTACTTTTTCAAGGGCTGTTGTAACTTTGAACGGTTGCTAAACAAATGGTTATAAGTACCTGTATGTGAAACATACAGTTTTGCATTGTTTTGGGGGGTTGTTGGAAGAAATGTCCTTCTGGGTTCAGTTCCAAGTGGGGGAAAAGACACTGGAAACATGGAGGCTGCTTGAGAAGATGGTTTAATGGTGGACAGGACCACATGGCTTGAGTTCTTGAACAGAAAAGGGGGAAATCACATGCTTCCAGATGTTGGGTGAAGAAGAAAAGAGACTGAGATGCTGAAAGTTCCTGGCTTTATGCCCTCTCTGGCCTTTGATCTTGAGCTTGTATTCTGATTGGTTGTCAGACTCCCGTAGGGCCATGCAGGGGCTGCTCTTTAGGTTGTGCTTTGAGTCCAAATTTGGTTGAGTATTGCTTCTTCCCAGGTGCCCTGTGGTGATTTCTGTAGAATGCTAATCCTACCTTTGTTATGTAGAGTATACTAGCTGAGGCTTTTTTAATGGTCCATTGATAAAGGTGGGGGCTATTAAGAGTGAGTCTGTTTCCTGCCTAAAAACATGTTTCTCAATTTCTTATCCTAGGAAATATAATATTCTGCCTTTTCAATATTTCCCAGGATATTTCATTTTTCTAGGAGAGGGGTGGGTTTTAACTTCCTTCAGGGTGCTGGACCACCATTTCCCCATTAAAAGGAAAAGTTCTTTCTATGCAACTTTGGAGCTTCGGATCTTGTAAGAGCAAGGCTGGCTTGATAGATTTACACTCTAGCCTCCATTCCCCCCCCACCCCTCCTCCCAGCATGTCTTCTTGCAACAATTGTATCAGTTTTGCTCTTGACTTCCCACTGACCAAGCATTGACACTGGTTACCTATTGGAAAAGTTCCTTTTGTGGGTGGGGTGGATTGCAGCGTTTTTCAACCACTGTGCCGTGGCACACTAGTGTGCCGTGAGATATTGTCTGGTGTGCCGTGGGAAAAATTCCTGCCAGAATATCAGCTTTGTGTTCAGCCAAACAGGCCCAGGTTTCGCACTGAGTAAGTAAACAGAAATATGAACAATTATAAAATACTTTATTATTTCATAATAAAGTAATTATAAAATAATTTCTTTGTGTTTATTTGATTCCTATTCAAGAGAATTACTTTATATATAGTCAATATAGGCACAGAGTTAAAAAAATTTAACATTTTCTAATGGTGGTGGTGTGCCTCGTGATTTTTTTCATGAAAAAAGTGTGCCTTTGCACAGAAAAGGTTGAAAAACACTGGATTAATGGACTATCCCTGCTGCAGGTTTCACAGAATTTGAGGTGGCAGAGAGATATTCATAATCCTAAGCAGTGGAACAACTTGCCTCCAGAAGTTGTGAATGCTCCAACACTGGAGGTTTTTAAGAAGATGTTGGATAACCATTTGTCTGAAGTGGTGCAGGGTTGGGCTAAAAGACCTGCAAGGGCCTTCCAACTCATACTATAATATAGTATAGTATAGTATAGTATAGTATAGTATAGTATAGTATAGTATAGTATAGTATAGTATAGTATAGTATAGTATAGTATAGTATATAGTATAGTATATAGTGTAGTGTAGTGTAGTGTAGTATAGTATAGTATAGTATAGTATAGTATACTATACTATACTATACTATACTATACTATACTATACTATACTATACTATACTATACTATACTATACTATACTATACTATACTATACTATACTATACTATACTATTCTTTGTTGTGAGTGCCAGATCTGGAGAAATGAATATAATGATGGATAGCAATAGCATAGACTTATTGTATATTTCAGAGTATAAGGCACACTTCCCTGACTAAAAGTGGGTGGAAATTGCAGTGTGTCTTATACATCAAATGTTGCTGAAGCCCCGCCCATCCACTGGCCCCCCACCTTTCGGCTGCTTTTGGTCTCCACATATTGTTTTCGGCCGGTTCCAGGTGGCGGGGATCGGCAGTGGCAATCCCTGCCTCCTGAAACATGCCAAAAACACGATGTGCAGAGGCCAAAAACAAGGCGTGCAGAGGCAGAAAATGCGACATGTGGAGGCGATCAGCGGCGATGTGCTGTGGTGTCTAAAACAGAGCGTGCGGATGCAGAAAATATTATGCACAGTGGCCAAAAATGCGACATGCGGAGATGGCGGTGGACTGTGGTGATCCCCGCAGCCTCGAACAGCTGATTGGTGATATTTCGAGAGGCTGATCTAACCACCAATCAGCTGCTCGTGCTGAATCGGGCTGCGATAACATGCTGAAGCTGACCAGGCTGTTTGCAGCAAAGACGCTATACTGATGGATGCTGTTAGGCAGAGGCAGATTTCTTTTGTTCTCCTCCCCAAAAACTAATGTGCATCTTATACTCCGAAGCATCTTATACTCTGAAAAATACAGGTATATATCGCTTCACAGTGCTTTTACAGCCCTCTCTAAGAGGTTTACAGAGTTAGCCTATTGCCCCCAACAATCTGGGTCCTCATTTTACCGACCTCGGAAGGATGGAAAGCTGAGTCAACCTTGAGTCGGTGAGACCTGACTGCTGGCAGCCAGTGATCAGCAGAAATAGTCTGCAGTACTGCATTCTAATAACTGCGCCACTGTGGCAGAAGATAGTCTTCTGAAAGCTTGCAGAGGGAAGACAATGTTGGGACGGACATGATTCTCTATAGATGCATATTTGCAACGGTTTATTAACATTGAGGTTGACCCAGAAAATCAATAGATCATTGATTGGAGCACCATCTCCTAGTTCTTCCTAAAGCCTGTCTAGAAGGAAAGCTCTTCACCTTTCATTTATAACGCTAATTTGTCCAAAATTAACCTTCATATACCTTGCCTTTCCATGATGGTCTCCAAAACATGGATGTACATCCAACAATGAGCTGAATATTGCAGGCAACCAATATAAAACATTTACCAAACAAGACGTGCTCTTTGGCAAAATCCCAACATCTTTGGAGCAGATCAATGCTGTGCCCTGCCTTCCTGGCTTCCAGTGGGTGGTTGTGTCTTTGGGTATAAAGCAACTGATTGCCTGTTTTCCATCCTCCCTTTCCCTCTTCCAGGTCAGATGCACGCTCTGTCACCAGATGATGCAACAGTATCTACTGGAGCACCATGAGGTAAGGTGGACCTCTGTCCCTGCCTTTGCCCAAGGTTTGTGGGATGGGTAAGGTCCCCGTGCTGGGAAGAACAGTGTCTTCCTTGAGTTCACTTATGATGTGCTTGACTGACGTGAGCGGGAAATAGTCATTACAATATCTCATTTTCACAATGGAAATGAAATGCCATAAAGCTCTTATGACCTAGCACCGTGATGGCGAACCTTTTTGGCACAGAGGGCCAAAAAGGGAGATCCCGCTCGCATTCGTCGGGGGCCCAATCCAGAAGAGGAGCTGCCTAGGGGGCATGCATGCGCTGGGAAACAAATAACCAGTTTCTGGCACATGCACTTCTGGTTTCCAGTGTGCATGTACACCTGACAATCAGCCGTCTGGCACGCATGCACTTGCTAGAAAACCGAAGACCAGCTCTTTGGTTTCTGGCACTGCCGCGTGCACAAAGGCCAGTTGATCATCGCACTCGCATGTGTACCAGAAATCCAGAAGAGTGGGTGACACCGTGCGTGTCAGGCAACATGGTTCTGTGTGCCACTTCGGTCACGTGTGCCGTTGGTTCGCCATCATGGGCCTAGGAAGGACTGAAGCCAGAAATGCTCCTTCGGAGTGGTAGCACTCTTCTTTGAAACAGTTTCACTCTGGAACAAGAATGGAGTAGCCTATCTGGAGTAGTAGGTTTGGGGGGGGGGGGAGTAAGATGTCATTAATAGTAGCTGTGACATTGTCTTGTGTCCTGGAAGCTTTAACTGATGTAGTTTTGTTAACGCTGTCAATGCCAAGAGATGGGCGGTCCATAAATTTAATGTAAAAATGAAGTAAATAGGCGAGAGAATATTTCGGATGGGTGTCCATTTCGTACATTACAGCAGGGGTCTCCAACCTTTGCAACTTTAAGTCTGAAGGACTTCAGCTCCCAGACTTCTCCAGCCAGCAAAGCTGGCTGGAGAATTCTGGGAGCTGAAGTCCTTCAGACTTAAAGTTGCAAAGGTTGGAGACCCCTGCATTACAGGACGGTACACCAGGCTTGTTACTTGGTGTGAAAGCATTTGCACATGCCTCGTACAGTTTAGTGTTAGTCACAGAAAGCAACTGAGAATATAGGAGCCTGGAGAGTCTTTATAGGCTAGCGTTTAATGGGAATCCTGCCTCTTTGGTCAGGACAGGTTTCAGGCATTGGGTGAACCCTGAAAACAGACAAGAGCAGTTTGGTGTCGTGGTTGAGGCACCAGGCTAGAAAGTGGGAGATCAAGAGATCTTGTCCCACCTTAGGCATGAAAGCTGTCCAGGTGACTTTCAACCGGTCACTCTCAGCCCAAACTACCTCACAAGCAGGGGTGGGCTTCAAAAATGTTAGCAACGGTCAAGTGGGTGATGCCGGAGGGAATGTTGGTGTTTTGGGAGGGGGGAAGGGTAAGAATTAAAACAATTGCAGAGGCGCAAGCCTTTCTTGAAAAACATTCCTCAATCCTGGAGGATGAAAATGGGGGAGCAGAGGCTGCCGCGGCCCCGCCCACTGGGGGCCAGGGAAAAGAAGATACAATTGCCAAAAGACTTAGATCTCAAAAGTGACTTTATTTTAATATAATACAATATTGTTTGGGTGTTTATATATGTTTGCTAGCACAGTTTTTTCTTACAATGATATATCTGCATTTATCTCCACTTTGTAGTACAAATGTATGTTAAATGAATTATCTATTTTCTGTTATGAAGTCTCGGAAGGAGTCAATGACTTCGGCGTGAAAGTTCTCAAAATGTCTTTTCACAACTTACCCTTTACCTTATTTGTAAAAAATTTATGAAACCCAATAAAACTTTTTTCCAAAAAAAATATATGTTAGCAACGGGTTTTCTGCCCAGTTGCTGGGTGGGCGTCGCCATGGTGGGTGTGGCCTAGTTGGCCTTCTGCACCATGCCGGGTGGGGGGTTTCCCCTCCCCAAGCTCCAGAGGTTTTCCTCGAGCCTCCGGGAGAGCAGAAACAGCCTCCCCAGGGTCCAGAGGCCCTCTGGAGGCTGTAAACAGGTCCGTTTCTGGCCTTCCTGAACTTCTGGTAGGCCTGTTTTTCGCCCTCCCCGAACCTCCGTGTGCACTCTGCACTTAACTGCATCCAAAAAGGGCCGCGTGGGGACTCCTGAGAGAGGAGGGGAGGGGTGAGTGGGGTGAGGCCAGCCAGGAGTGGGATTTGGGAGTTCTCCGAACTGCACAGAATCTTAGCTAGAGGTTCTCTCGAATCCCTGCGAACCCCTCAGCAGCCCAGCCCTGCTCACAGGGCGGTTGCTTTGGGGAAAATAGGAGGAGAAAGGAATATAATGCATGCTCGTTGACCTGAGTTATTACAACAGTAATAGAGATGCGATAAAAATGAGCGGCGGCCTTTTCCGCCGCTCATTAAAAACGCACTTGTTCCATCTTGCTGGCCTTGCTTAGTGTTAGATTTTGCTTATATTTTAGCTTAGATTTTAGAACTGGGATTTTTAGGGGATTGGTTGAGATTTAAATATTTGTAGCTTAATTTTTAGCACAGGATATTCTAATTTAATCTTATTTTATTGTTGTATTGTATGTATTGTTGCTATCGTGGTATTTTAATTCCCTGTGCACCGCCCTGAGTCCATCTGGAGACAGGAGCGGTATATAAATCCAATAAACCGTAAACCGTAGACTTGGGCTTCTGCAATGTACAAAACATCATATAAGGCAGGATGTCATCCACACCTCCTGTACTCCATAGCTATCTTATTTTTCGGACTATAATATGCACTGCAGTATAAGACGGCCCATGATTTTGAAGAGGTAATTTTTTTTTTAAAAAGGGTTTTGCACTCTGCAGGCCTCCTAAACCCTCTGCACACCTCCTTTTTTGCAAAAAATAAAAAATAAATTGGTGGGGGGGGACACACATGTAGAGCTTTGGGAGGCTTATAGAATGCTCTTGGGAGCTGGGTAAGATCAAAAATGAGCAAAAGCGGCTTGCCCTCCGCAGTCCCCAGGAGCACTTTGCAAGCCTCCAAAACCCTCTACATGCCCATTTTTGCAAAGGGGGTGGGATTTTGAGAGACCCAAAATGCTGTATTCGGTGTATAAGATGCACCCAGATTTTCAACCTCTTTGGGGGGGTGGGGGGGGAAGGTGCATCTTATACTCTGCAAAATATGATAATTCCGACTGTCCAAGTTTCCTCCTGCAAGCTCTGAGGCCTTAAACACAACTGCAAAACCTGAACTTTGGATCCTTTGTTCTTCCCACCCCTGCAGGCCGAAGAATGCCAAGAGCGCACCGTTAAATGCCACTTCTGCGAGCTGGAGCTGCCATTCCGTAAGCTGCAATCTCACCTGGATGCATGTGGCAGCCGCACCACCATGTGTTGGGATTGTGGCAAATATGTCATGCACAAAGCCCAAGAGGGGCACAAGCTCACCTGCCAAACAGGCAACAGGCTGAGGCACCCTGGTGAGTTTCACGCACCTGTAGGTATCCTTGCTAGCTTTGTCCATTCTCCCTCCCCATCAATGCCCTTTTGAAATGCAACCTGGGAATTGATGGAGATTGCCCCATCTTTTTGCATCTAGGAGCTGTGTCTGTTTTTCCCCTAGCCCAGGGGTCTGCAAAGTCGGCTCTTTTAAGACTGGTGGACTTCAACTCCCAGAATTCCCCAGCCAGCTATGCTGGCTGGGGAACTCTGGGAGTTGAAGTCCACCAGTCTTAAAAGAGCCAACTTTGCAGACCCCTGCCCTAGCCTATGATTAGTGATGCTGAACTTGTCGATCAGAAAAGTCAGCAGTTTGGTGGTTTGAATCCCTAACGATGACGCGTAATGGAGTGAGCTCCCATTACTTGTCCCAGCTTCTGCCAACCTAGCAGTTCGAAAGCATGTAAAAATGCAAGTAGAAAAATAGGGACCACCTTTGGTGGGAAGGTAACAGCGCTCCGTGTGCCTTCGGTGTTTAGTCATGCCGGCCACATGACCATGGAGACATCTTCAGACAGCGCTAGCTCTTCGGCTTTGAAATGGAGATGAGTACTGCCCCCTAGAGTTGGGAACGACTAACACATAAGTGTGAGGGGAACCTTTACCTTATGATTAGTGAAATGAAAGATCAAAATGACCTTTCCTTCCCCATCTCTCTTTCTCTCTTGTGACTTCCTCTTTTCAAAATGTAGTTTAGTTAGAAGTCAGGCATTCCTATCCTCGTGTATTTCTGAATCTAGCTTTCACCTCAGATATAATGAACATCTGTTAGCATTTCCTGACAGCTGCATTGAGGCTATAATCTGCATCCGAAGTATCACATAATGAACATAGTCTATTTTTTTTTTAATGGGACACATGACAGTGTTGCTCAGAACTCATTCACCACTCTCCTTATGTTTGAAAGCACATCCTCTAACATGAGTTCCTGCTGAATTCAACCCACTAACAGGAACCTATGTTTTCAATTTACCATAGATTGTGGTTTGTTCTGGCAGTTCACAAGAAGAACTTTCTCCACTAGTAAATAAATGCTGGTAATCACTCAATCAAATAAATAAGCTCTGTTCTTGGATTAGACATTTAGCAATAGGAAGGGGACAGAATAAAAACTAAGATCCCCAGGAATGCCACATTCCTCCCTGGAAACTAGAATGAGGATTAAGGAAATTGTAAGTATTTAGGGAAGGCTGAAATGAGGTTGAATAATTTGTAGCTCAGAATATCCAAGGGGTTGTCTGTAGCAAAACAGGACAAAGTCTAGCAATCCCTACCCATCAGTAGCATCACTGCACAACCCCTCCCTTTCAATTCCTATGTTGTGACACTTGCAGAGCATGGCTTGCACATTGGCATCACTTTACATGCTCAGGCTCCATGAAAGCACATCTTGTTCCTTGCTTAGGGCTGAAAGACAGTCCCCGGCAGCTTGTTTTCTACTAGTAATTGCCAAATACAGTATTAATTAACCTCTTAGGACTATATTTAAATTATGCCCTCCTTCACCTAGTGTTATTTTTAAAAATTCTAGGAATCAAGTTGATTTGACTGGCTATAGTGTAGGTGCCCTATTAATCATTGCCTTAGCCTGTTGTGTGATGTTAAGGTATTGATATGATTGTTTTAGTTGCTCAAATGTTGCATGAATGCAATATTATTTATTTATTTATTTATTTATTTATTTATTTATTTATTTTATTAAATTTATACCCCGCCCTTCTCCTAAAAAAGGACCCAGGGCGGCGCACAGGCATCATTAAAAAACATACACAGTACAAAATCCAAAATTTTAAAAACTAATTAAATAATTCCCTGTGCTAAAATACTAACACTCTAAAATTTAAAATTATCCCTATAAAATCAGAAACGGGGTTATGCTAGGCCGGCTTGTTGGAATAAGTAAGTTTTAAGACGTTGGCGGAACAGGCGGAGGTCCACGATGGTGCGTAGATCGGGGGGAAGGTCATTCCAGAGGGCAGGGCCCGCCACAGAGAAGGCTCTTCCCCTGGGCACCGCCAACCGGCATTGCCCGGCCGACAGTACCCTGAGAAGGCCCTCTCTGGGAGCGGATCGGTCGAAGGGATGTTTGATTTGATTTTTGATTTTATTGAATTTATACCCCGCCCTTCTCCAAACGGACCCAGGGCGGCGCACAGGAATATTAAAAAACATATAAACATATAAAACTTTTTTTTTTTTAAACTTATTCGACTAAAAAACCTGTGCTAAAACCGAATTAAAATCCCCATTTTAAAACTATCTATGAGTCAGAATTGGAGGCTACGCTAGGCCGGCTAGTTGGAATAGGTGTGTCTTCAGACACTTGCGGAAGAGGCGGAGGTCGGAGATGGTACGGAGTTCAGGGGGTAAGTCGTTCCAAAGGGCTGGTCCCGCCACAGAGAAGGCTCTCCCCCTGGGTGTCGCCAGTCGGCATTGTCCGGCCGACGGCACCCTGAGGAGGCTCTCTCTGTGGGAGCGTATCGGTCTGAGGGATGTATGGGGCAGGAGGCGGTCTCGCATATAACTAGGCCCTGAGCCATGGAGCGCTTTAAAGATGGTCGTTAGAACCTTGAAGCGCACCCGAAAGACTACAGGAAGCCAGTGCAGCTCACGCAGGATTGGTGTTATATGGGAGTGTCTAGGCGCTCCCGTAATCACCCGCGCGGCTGCGTTCTGGACTAGCTGTAGCTTTCGGGTGCACCTCAAGGGAAGCCCCATGTAGAGAGCATTACAGTAGTCGAGTCGAGACGTGACGAGTGCTTGAGTGACTGTGCATAAGGCACCCCGGTCCAGTAAGGGGCGCAATTGGCGCATCAGGCGTACCTGATGAAACGCCCCCCTGGCCACGGCTGCCACATGGTCGTCCATAGACAGCCGGGAGTCCAGGAGGACACCCAAATTGCGCGCCCTCTTCACGGGGGCCAGTGTTTCGCCCCCCAATGGCCAGAGTTGGAATAATCTGGCTGAATCGGGGCGCCGGAAGCCACAGCCACTCAGTCTTGGACGGGTTGAGCTTGAGTTTGTTGCTACCCATCCAGATCCGTACGGCCTCCAAACACCGGGACATAACCTCGACGGCATCATTGGGGTGGTCTGGGGTGGATATGTACAACTGAGTATCATCAGCGTACAGATGATATCCCACCCCAAAACCACGGATGATCTCACCCAGCGGCTTCATATATGTGTTGAACAGTAGGGGCGAGAGGACCGACCCCTGAGGTACCCCACATATGAGGGGCCTCGAGGCCGACCTCTGCCCCCCTGCCAACACACATTGTGACCGACCAGAGAGGTAGGACGAGAACCACCGCAAAACGGTGCCTCCCAGCCCCAACCCCCCCAGTCGGCGCAATAGGATACCATGGTCGATGGTATCAAAAGCCGCTGAGAGGTCTAATAGGACTAGGATAGAGGAAAATCCTCTATCCCGCACCCTCCAGAGATCATCAACCAATGCGACCAATGCCGTCTCGGTGCTGTGCCCGGGTCGGAAGCCGGACTGGCGCGGGTCTAGATAATCAACTTCCTCCAAGTGTCGCGGAAACTGTTGAGCCACCACACTCTCAACAACCTTCACTAAAAAGTGAAGGTTGGAGACGGGACGATAGTTCTCTAATAATGCTGGATCCAGGGACGGCTTCTTGAGGAGGGGCCTTACTACCGCCTCTTTCAAGACGGCGGGCAAGGACCCCTCACTCAGAGATGCGTTGACAATGCCCTGGAGCCAGCCTCGTGTCGTCTCCCAGGATGCCAGTACAAGCCAGGAGGGACACGGGTCCAATAAACATGTGGTGGCCCTAAGTCTCTTTGACAACTTGTCCATATCCTCGGTAGTAACAAAATCAAACTCCTCCCAAGATGGTGTCACAAGAACAGCCTCGGCACCCTCGACTGGGCCACTGTCGATGGAGGGTAACTCGCTCTGAATCCGAGTGATTTTCTCCCGCAGATAAATCCCAAATTCCTCTGCTCGACCCTGTAAAGGGGCTTCCCGCGGCCTCTGTTGGAGGAGGGAGCGGGTCACCCCAAACAGGGCGGCAGGGCGGTTATCTGCGGATGCAATAAGAGTGGCACAATACTCACGTTTGGCCACTCTTATCGCCACTAAGTAAGTCCTAATATGGTCTCTCACTAGTGTTCGGTCGGCTTCGGAGTGAGATGATCTCCATCTGCTCTCTAGGCGTCTCTTGTGGCGCTTCATCTCCCTGAGCCCCTCGGTAAACCAAGGAGCCCAGGTAGTTCGTCGCCGCAAGAGAGGCCGCAAGGGTGCGACTCGGTTTAAGGCCCCCGTGGCCGCACTTAGCCATGCGGCCACTAGGTCCTCAGTCGAGTCGCGGGGCAAGTCCACAGGAATTGGCCCAAGCTCCCTTTGGAACCTTATCGGGTCCATCAGGAGCCTGGGGCGGAACCATATAGGAATGTCCGGTTCCGCCTCCCCGCAGTGAGGTGCAGCGATCGGAAAGTCGAGCCGAAGGAGAGCGTGATCTGTCCATGACAGGGGTGTGATGACTAAATCCCCTATTCCCAGATCACTACTCCACTGTCCCGAGATGAAGATTAGATCCAGGGTGCGTCCCCCCTCGTGGGTAGCGCCTACAACTACCTGGGTCAGGTCCATGACTATCATGGAAGCCATGAACTCCCGAGCTGCACCAGAGGTTTCGCCTGCCGACGGCAGGTTAAAGTCCCCCATGACTAAAAGTCTGGGGGTCTCAACCGCCGCCTCGGCTATCACCTCTAGGAGCTCGGGCAGGGCTGTTGTTGCATAGCGAGGAGCCAGGTATACAACTAACACGCCCAACTGCCTCCCTAGGCCCCACTTCACAAGGAGGGACTCGCACCCAGTCGTCTGAGGGATCGTGGTCTCCTTTGGCTCAAGACCTTCCCTAACCATAATCGCCACCCCCCCCACCCCTCCCTAGGGCCCTAGGCTGATGGAAGGCTCGGTATCCTGGTGGGCACATTTCTACGAGGGGATGTCCTCCCTCGTGGCCCAACCAGGTTTCCATAATACCTACCAGGTCCTACCATGTATGGGGCCTACCATACCTACCATGTATGGGGCAAGAGGCGGTCGCGGATATAGCTAGGCCCCGAGCCATGGAGCGCTTTGAAGATGGTGGTCAGCACCTTGAAGCGCACCCGAAAGGCCACAGGCAGCCAGTGCAGCTCGCGCAGGAGAGGTGTTATGTGGGCCTGCCTTGCGGCACCCATAATTACCCACGCGATAATTATGTCTTGTTAGCATTTACTCTGTGTCTAGATAAAAATAATAGTTGATCGGGGATTAACTTGCTTTGTGAACATACTGTTGATTTTGCTAAAACTGGGGTAGTACAACCCATTTCTAAGCCTCAGTATTTCCCAGTTTATCCTAGGAAATTTAAGAGAGGGACAAAATGGATGGATGGTTGGATTCATTCATTCGTTTGTTTGTTCGTTCTCTTCCCTTGCTAAATCTGCGTCTAGGATTCTAGATGATTTTGGCCAATCAGGCTGTTGGAAAGGGTACCGACCAGCCTGAAATCTTTTTGCAGCTCGTTGATCAGAATATTGGGACTGATTATTGTCTTCTACATCTCCCCTTTAGGTTCCAAAACAAATTTATGCCAGCAGTGTAACAATTGGTTTCCAGCAGATCAATATCTACACCATCTGGTAAGAAAATTGGCCTTCTTGTAGCAGTGGAAGCAGTGGTGGGTTTCTGCAGGCTCGCACCTACTCACGAGAGCCGGTTGGTGAAATTTAGAGAACCGGTGAGAGGGGGTTCCACTGGCGTACCTGGAAGTAAATCTGGCCCGCCGCTGCCAGTGACCCAACAGGAAGGAAAGGAAAGGAAGGAAGGAAAGAGAAAGAAAGAAAGAAAGAAAGAAAGAAAGAAAGAAAGAAAGAAAGAAAGAAAGAAAGAAAGAAAGAAAGAAAGAAAGAATTTATCATCACAATTGAGTCCAAAATTTTGGTTGCTAAGCAAGAGCGTTGTTAAATTAGTTTCACCACATTTTAAAAGGTGGCCACTCCCACCCTGTCACATGACTGCCAAGCCACGCCCACAAAATAGGCCACACCTACAGAGTAGGTTCTAAAAAATTTGAAACCCACCACTGAGTGGAAGTGACTGGTAATCAAATATCTGGAGATTTTGTTAGTGGTCGGTGGACTCACAAGAGACCAGCATAGTTACTCCAAGCCTTGGTGTGTTCTTTTGTGCAATGGTTAGAGTGGAACCTGTTGCAGATGATAATCTATCTCTTGAGCTGCCAGTCACACTTTGGAACAGCTGATCTCTTTGTATCCAGCTCAGTAGTGATCATTTTACTGCTAAATAAGAACAGGCAATTTTATGAAAATACTAGCTATATTTTCATGTTAATTGTAGCAGTTAAAGGTGAAGCAGCTGCATTTGCAGGATATGAAAAACACTATTGGCTTTAACATTGTTCAATGTTTTTTATAGCCCAGCATCTTCAGTAAATTTAATTTATGGTTCATAATGTAAGTGCCCAGTAAATGAATTCAAGAACTATGAATCTAAGAACTAAGATCTCTGAGCGAAATGGTGGTTAAGAAGTTCGACAAACATAGTTACATGTGTTTTCAAAAGCGCTTAGGTATGTACAGTAGGTCTAGTTTGTCCTTCTCTGATTTTATCTGATTGATGATGTTTCCAATTGATTCAGTTTCTAAAGGTTTGTAGGGAGAGTTCAAATGATTAAAAATTAAAATCAGAAAATAAACTTAAATGCAAACCTTTAGGTTTAGGTTTTATTCAATTTATATCCCGCCCTTCTTCACGAGGGACCCAGGGCGGCACACAGGAATTTAAAAGCATATAAGACAAAAATATACAAAATTTAAAAGCATATTAAATCACTAGAAACAATCCTATGCTAAAACCGGATTAAAAACCCCAATTTAAAACTATCTAAAATAGCCCCAGCGGGAGGTTAGGCTAGGCCGGCTTGCTGAAAAAGATGTGTCTTTAGACACTGGCGGAAGAGGCGGAGGTCCGACATGGTACGTAGTTCAAGGGGTAGGTCGTTCCAAAGGGCAGGGCCTGCCACAGAGAAGGCTCTTCCCCTGGATGTCGCCAGACGGCATTGCCCGGCCGACGGCACCCTGAGAAGGCCCTCTCTGTGGGAGCGGATCGGCCGTAGTCAAGCTGACTATAAAAGAACTTTAAAACTAGAGGAAAAAAGTTTGGGGCAGAGGGGGGAAAAGCTTCCCTTCACCTTTTATCCTTACAATTGGAATATTGGAGTTTGAACCCAGGATTGCCTGGATTCAAACCACTGAGCTTTGGCCCTTGTTGTGGGTCAGGGCCAATTCTGGGGCTGGACATGAAGAAGGGGAAATCCTTCTCATCCAATAAGGTGAAAAGGAGGAAGATGTTTTAGCAGAAAGCAAAATATTGTCTCTGTATCTTGTGGCAATTGATTTCTGGGTTATTCAGGGGTGGGCTGTTAGGGGTTCGCACGGGTTTGGGCAATCTTCTAGCTAGGATTCTGCCCAGTTTGCTGAACCGCCAAATGCCACCTCTGGCTGGCCATGCCCATCCCTCCCACCTCACCCCACCCATCCCAGGAGTCTCCACCCAGCGTGTTTATCATGGCAGGTAAGTGCAGGGCCCACGCAGAGGCTCATAGAGGGGTGGGGAAATGAGCCTGAATTCCTGAATTCTGGAAATAGACCTGTTTCTGGCCTCCGGAGGGCCTCTGGAGCCCAGGGGTAGCAGTTTTCGCCCTCCCAGAGGCTTGAGGAAAGCCGGATATTGGGGAGGGCGAACCACCCCCACCGTGGTGCAGGATGTCAACTAGGCCACGCCTACCATGGCCACACCCACCCAGAAACGGGGCAGCGAACCCGTTGCTGCAATTTTTGAAGCCCACTCCTGGTTATCCTGCTCACTTTTATGACAGTTACTCAACCTACATTAACCAAGCCTTCTCTGAAACCTTTCCTTTATCTCACCCACAGAACGAATGCAGTTCATCTCCCGAAGTCCTGGGGGCTCTCGCCACCCATTCTGCCGCAAGATCCCGGTCTCCTCCATCTCCATCGAGCCTTCCAACTCCAGCTCCTCCTTCCCCTACTTGGAAGATGAAGGCCGACAAAGATGTGCGCCCCAAGAGGAGGGACAGAGAACTGCCTTCTATCGAAAAAATATCTCTGAGGTCTCCAAGAAGCAAAAAGGCATCTGGCTGCCAGGCCTTCGCCTCCATCCTGACCTCCACTGGGCCTCAGGCCCACAACGACACGTATGACCAGCTGCTGACATGCTCCCAGTGCAACATCCTCCTTCCGAGCCCAACCCTTAAGAAGCATGAGGTGAGGAAGATGAAGTCTATGGGAATCTGGCAATAAGGGAGCCATTTGGAAAATGGGATATTTTAAAACAATAGGAAAGGCGGAGGCTTTTCTTAGAAAGCACTCCCCACTCCTAGAAGAAAAAGAGGGAGCAGGGGGGGGGGGCGCGGCTCCGCCTATTGAAAAGAAGGAGGAAGAAGAAACTATTGCTAAGAGACTCAGATCTCAAAAATAAGTATGTTTTGAAATTCACTATAACCAAGATGGATGTTTTTAAAAAAAAGTATGATTGAATGTATGAAATGTAATATGATATACAGTGATCCCTCGTTTTTCGCGGTTAATGGGGACCGGAACCTTCCGCGAAAACTGAAAAACCGCGAAGTAGGATTCGCACCGGAAACTTGAGTTGGTGGACATCGTTTAAAGCAAGCACTAGGGGGCGCTTGCCTCCTACCGATGCATTTTTTTTTCTGTATTTTTGAAAAACCCACGAAGCACTGAAGCCGCGAAACATGAAGCCGCGAAAAACGAGGGATCACTGTATCTATCTCTCACCACTATATATTTTTTAAAAAATGTATTTGTATGAAGCCCCGGAGGTGAACACCGACCCCGACATGGAAGTCCTAAAATGTTATCATTGTACCTTACCACTTCCCCTTTTCCTATAAAAATTGTAAAAATCAATAAAAATTGTTTGGACAAAAAAAAGGAAAACGGGATATTATCTGAAACTGCTGTAGGGGAGAATTTGCAGTGGGCTCTTCTCCTCTTGGGAAAGCTACGTGTACCTCCCTGGCATTCGCTGCTAAACAGCTGAAATCTAGCCATAAACAGGCTGTTAATCAGGTGAAATTTACTTACCTTCGCTACCGGTTTGCAAATGTGACCGTACATGCCACCTCCGTGCATGCGCAGGACCTTCCGTGCATGCGCAGAGCGTCAAAAACGGACGTGATGACGTCCAGGTGGGTGGGCGGAGCCTGCTACTGAATGCACCTGCAAAGGTAAGTAGAACAGCGAGGGGGAGGAATCCGCTGTGCCATGTGATTTAGCTAATACAAATCGTGCGTCACAGCTGATCACCCGGAAATACCAGTTCGCCCGAATCACTAGCATTTTTTTTTTTACTACTGGTTCAGGTGAACTGGTCCGAAGCGGTAAGATTTCACCCCTGCTATTAATCCATATATTTAGAAAATTGTGGGAGAAGGGAAATGTTGACCCAAAAAAGATTATTCAAGTTTAGTGAGCTTTTTGAAATTGAATTTCTCTACAATGCGTTTAAAAAGGATATGTCAAAAAAAAGAAGAAGAGAGGCTGAAATGTCCTCAGGTCAGGCATGAAATTCTGATTTCTCTCCTATTTCAGAAAAAGTGCCAGCGGGCAGCTTCCCTACAAGCAATTCGACAGAGTCCACGATTTTTGGAAAAAGAAGGTATGGTTATAATTTCTGGTTTGCTCCTTCTCTCCCTAGTTAATTATTCAAACCACTCCATGCTTCTTTAAAAAAACAGGGAACATCCTACAAATATTGAAAGTATCTCCCATCTGTTCAGATAGGCTGCACTATTCCACTCAAGAACTTGCCATATTTCTGCACTGCTAGCGATTCAGAATGAGGCAGCAGCATCTGCTTCTCTGTACTGCCACTACAGGAGCAACAACAGGGGTTAAATGGACGTTGTGGGGAGTGATTTCCCCTTTGAATTTCACTTTCCCTTCCCAGTTACCTCCAGTAACAATTTTAAAGAGAAATTCTTAATGACTCCCCTGGTGGCAGAGTGGTTAGAATGCAGTATTGCAGGCTAATTCTGCTGACTGCCAGGAGTTCGATCCTGACTGGCTCAAGATTGATTCAGCCTTCCATCTTTCTGAGGTCAGTAAAAATGAGGACCCAGATTGTTGCGGGCAATGTGGTGGTATTTGTAAACCACTCAGAGAGTGCTGAAAACCACTGTGGAGCAGTGTATAAGTTTAAGTGCTATTGCTATTCATGAATAGGTCCATAGAGTTGTTTTCCTCACAGCCGTATACAAGTGGTTGCCAGAATATATATTTTTGACATTTCACAGTCCAGCATACCGATAGTTTTGGACTTACCACCTGTTCCTTAGTGACCAAAGTTATGAGGAAACCCCACCCCCAATTATTTAGAACCCAGTTCTGAAATTCTGATGGCCTCCCCTCCCCCCATGATCACATGACCACATTTTGGTTGCTCAGCAAATAGCCCCCGTATACAGCTATTTGCAGACCGCAATTTACAACATTTTTGCATTTACTTCCAGGTTCCAGCAAAAATGTACCATAGTAAACAATGGCTTTAGTTAATGACCATTTACTTAACAACTGCCGCATTCACTTAATAAGCCCTGCAAGAATTGTAGTAAAATTGTCTTGCATCCTATGGGTCAGGGGTCTCCAACCTTTGCAACTTTAAGTCTGAAGGACTTCAGCTCCCAGAATTCTCCAGCCAGCTTTGCTGGCTGGAGGATTATGGGAGTTGAAGTCCTTCAGACTTAAAGTTGCAAAGGTTGGAGACCCCTGCTATGGGTGACCTGAGTTATGACTGACATGACTTAACTACCATAATTGGCAGACTCAATTATGTTTGTAGGTCGAGTACTACCTGTCCAACCCTAGTATTTCTTGGTGGTTTCCCATCTAAGAACTAATCCGGTTTGACCCTGTTCAGCCCAATCCTAATCAAAACCTTTGTTAGAAAAGAAAAATGCTAACAATCAAAGGTTTTAAGGGCTGCCTGCCTTTTTTTTTTAAAAAAGCAACTCTATCAACCAAAGTTAAAAGAACAATCCTGGTGTCACTCAGGCAAACCAAGGAAGCAACTTGCTTGTTTCTCCAGGAACAAGGAATTTAAAAAAGCATATGGGGTTGCCGTATTGACTTCCCTCCCCAGCCTCTCAACAGGTGCCTTCCTTCTGTGCCTCTCCAGACCTCCTTGTTCCCCTATGGAGCCAGCTTTGTCGCCTTCCAAATAAAGCAGCTGCTTGAAGACTGGGAGGTGGAGCATCTGTTTCATTCAGCAGTTTTGGGAGATATATGGACCATCTATTTGAAAATGGCCCTGTGGTGGCGACAGGATGGAATTCATACATAACTAAGCTCCTAGTGCAAAATACGTCCACTGGAGGCTCCAGTTGTTCCAGATGATGGGAAGGGACCCTGGGGCAACAAAACTAATCAAGGAGAGAAGCAGCCTAGAACTGAGAAGAAACTTCCTAACAGTGAGGACAATTAACCAGAGGAACAGCTTGCCTTCAGAACAGGGGTCTCCAACGTTTGCAACTTTAAGTCTGAAGGACTTCAGCTCCCAGAATTCTCCAGCCAGCAAAGCTTTGCTGGCTGGAGAATTCTGGGAGCTGAAGTCCTTCAGGCTTAAAAGTTGCAAACGTTGGAGAGCCCTGCTTCAGAAGTCGTGGGAGCTTCATCACTGGAGGTTTTTTAAGAAGAAGCTGGACAGCCACTTGTCTAGAATGATATACAGCATTGATGGGGAACTTTTTCTGCACCAAGTGGCCAAACCAGAATGCCCAGCATGTGAGCGAGCACATGTGCTCAAGCACTGGAAACCGGAAGACCAACTGGCCAGCCCGCACATGCCTGTTTTTGGGCTGTTTCTCAGGGCATTTTTTGAGCGATGTTTGGCCTGAAAAATGGCCTGAAAAAGCCCCCCAGAATGGCCCCAAAACAGCCTGTTTGGGGAACATCTGGGGGCCGTTTTCAGGCCGTTTTCTGGGGGCCGTGAAGAGCAGCTGATGACAGCGTATGTGCCGACAGAGAGGGCTCTGCATGCCACCTCTGGCATCCATGCCATAAATCATGGATATAGGTCTCCTGCTTGAACAGGGGGCTGGAAGCCCTCCAAGGTTTATTCCAACTCTGTTATTCTGTTAAGTGGACAATGGGGCTGGCTGCAGTGGCACCACCAACCTCAAGCACTGCTCCTAAATAAGCCTATAAGCCACAGAGGTTAAGACCTTTAATCTGCATGCATTTAGAATATGAATTTGTGCATGGAGGAGTTATCCTAAAAGGCAAACATTCCCCTGAGATTTCCCCCCGCCCCAGCCCAAAGCTATTGTCCCCTGCTGCCCTCTGCCATGTTCCAAAGTACTATGTTCTCTTTCCCCGTTTTGTATTGCAGGAGAATCCATGCAAAGCTCACCAGAAGGAAGTAGCTGGCAATGACCTTTCTCGGCAGCTGAACTGGCCCTTTTCGTTCCAGCAGGATCGGGTTCAGTAAAGTGCCTTGCAATACCCTGATCTGCCTTTTTAAGAATAAAAGCGCTACAGTTCACAACCAAGATGGAGCATAAGCACCATTTGGGAGTTTACAACCAAGAGTCTTTGGAATGCAAAAGGATCTATGAGGTTTGGCACAGCTGAATGGCACGTGCAAAAAATGCTGGATCAGAAGCACTGAAGATCAGGGGAAAGTCTTGCCTTTCTCTTCTCAAAGAAGAAGGAAAAATCTGTTGGTCTTTGAAGAGATACTTGGTTGTCCCGGGAAGAAAATACGGGTTTGCTGGAGCCCAGAACTTAAAATTATATACAGGTAGTCCTCAACTTACAACCATTCGCTTAATGTTCAAAGTTACAACAGCACTGAAAAAACAGACTTACGACTGTTGCAGCATCGAATTTTGATCAGTCAAAATTGACCAAAATTCAGGGTCTTGTGGTCTCCATTGGCGACTTTCCCAGCTGGCTTCCAATAAGCAAAGCCAACGGGTATGCCGAAATCACTTATCAACTGCAGTGATTCACTTAATCACTGTGGGGGGTGGGGAAAGGTCATAAAATCAGGTGTGATTCACTTAATGACTGCCTTGCCTTGTAACAAAAATTCTGGTCCCACTTGTGGTCATTAGTTGAGGACTACCTGTATCAACTATGGGAATTGTTGCCTAAACATCCACATGTTAAAAATTAGCCCGAATATTAGGAATCACACAACATTACACAGACTTATGCAGGGGTCCTTGAGGAGGATGGGGGAGAGAAGAATCAAGATAAAAGCTGTGATGATTTGGTTGAAGCCACCAACATTTATGATCACTCCCGTCTCCTGTGGATATCCCTAGTGGTATCCTTTTTGATCGTGTGTCTCAGCGAATGAATGGCTATGTGGCCTGGATGGTGCTGTTAATTAGTAATCGAGCTCAGGATTTTAGGGTGGATGACTCTAGCCTCCATCTAATCCCCATTTTAGCCTAATCTAAAGGTTAACTTTTTTAATCTGTCTTTTGCCTGAAGAGGACAGAACATTTACAAAACCTGGGAAAGCAATGTGTTGAGTCAGCACTCCCCTTAAGTTTTTAAACTATGTCTGCACCTTGTGTAGTATTCAGCCGGTTTGGACAGGTGAACCGGATGCTAATTTTACATCTGGTTTGCCGAACCAGTAGTTGCAAGGGCTGGCTGGCGCCATCCACCCCTCTCCTCAGGAGTCTCCACGTGGCCCAAGCGGAGGCTCTGGGTCAGGGGTAGGGAACTATGGCTCTTTTATGACTCATGGACTTCACTACCCAGAATTCCTGAGCCACCATGGCTGGCTCAGGAATTCTGGGTATTGCAGTTCATGAGTCATAAAAGAGCTATAGTTCCCTACTCCTGCTCTGGGTGGATGAAAAACAGGTCTTCCAGAAGTCTGGAAACAGACCTTCCCGGAGCCTTGAGAAAAGCCTCCCAGAGCCTGGGGAGGGCAACTCCCCCCCCCCCCCGCCCTGGTGCCCAAGGCTAAGTAGGTGATGCCCACCATGGCCATGCCCACTCAGCAACCGGGCAGAGAACTGGTTGCTAAAAACTTTGAACCCCACCCCTGGTCTGCACTAAAGACACCAGTTCAAGTCCTACTTGTTTTCTTCCCCGCCATCATGGCTTTCACCCTAGTCCTCTGTCACAGGGACCCTCCAAGAGCTTATGATGAAGTTGGGCTCTGAGGTTTCACTAATTTATTATCTGGTAAAAAGTTCAGGGCAGATGTTTGGCTTCTGTAAAAGATTTTCGAAAGTCTTAAGCCAATGTTTCAAGATCTACTCGTAAGGGTCCAGCCAAGCAGAGATTCTGCCAGCCTCACGGATCAGAAATTATTGATGGACATGGACTCCCTCATCTGCATGCACAGCACTTCATCAATATAAAGGGTATTTGCTTTGACTTCAATCTCTTCCTCCAGGGAGAGCTGCCGGCGGTTTAGGCCTTTCAGTTCTATTTCAGCCTGAGCCAATGTGTCCATCAGCCTAAGGGAGGAACAGGAAAAATGGTGAAGGCAGGGGTGAAATCAACTTACCTTCGCTACCAGTTTGCGTGCGTGCGAGTGAAGCGAGCGCGTGCAACTTCCACGCATGCGCAGAGCGTCATAAACGACGTCATGTCTGGGCAGGTGGGTGGAGCTGCTACCGAGCATGCCTACAAAGGTAAATAGAACAGTGAGGGAGGGGGGAAATCCGCAGTATTTCCGACAATCAGCTGCGCCACACAATTTATATTAGCTAAAAAACAGGCAATCTGACGATTCTAGCTAATATAAATGGTGCATCACAGCTGATCATTGGAAATACTGGTTTACCTGAACCCGTTGGATTTTTTTTTACTACTGGTTTGGGCAAACTGGTCCAAACCGGTAGCATTTCACCCCAGGGGGAAGGCCATTGCTTTCTAGAGTTTGGCAAGTTTCTCCAGGGCTTCAGTCAAACAAATCGTGACAATCTTCTGATTCTATGCTCTGGTCCGGTCCTGCTTCCACTTTAATATGTTTCCAAGAGATTCTGTCTCATTGGCCCTAAATGAACTCCTGCAGGGAACTAACTCCGTGGATTTCCCGTAACCTTGACTCTGAAGGGGCGGAGTCTTTGGTATTTGCCTTGCTCTGTTATCTGGGATTGTTTTCGTCTGCAGCATCCAAGGAAGTAGATAGCTGCTGTCTCAGTTGTCTTTTGCTACCTTGGATCCTTGTCCTCCCAACTTGTAGGGAAAACAGGCAGGGGGTGGCCGTGTGGCTCTAAACCAGGGGTTCCCAAACTTGGCAACTTTAAGACTTGTGGACTTCAACTCCCAGAATTCTCCAGCCATAGCTGGCTGGAGAATTCTGGGAGTTGAAGTCCACAAGTCTTAAAGTTGCCAAGTTTGGGAACCCCTGCTCTAAACTGTTAGCAACTCTGGGTTCAGAACCAGTGTTACAACTCTGGTCCCGTAACCAGTGTTTAGAAAATAAATGCGGAATAGTGTAATACACGGGACAGTAAAGAGATATGTTGCTTTAACCACAAACAAACTCTAAAACAGTGATAGTAGGAAAATAAATAGTCTTTACTTTGTAGCAACTAAACTACTTCTTCCGACCAGTGATACTAACTTCTCAAAACAATAACAGTCCTTCACCAAACACAGAGCTTCCTTTATGGTAGAGCTGAGAAGCACAGCCAATCAGAATTCAAACACAGTTCTTAAAGCTACATAACTCCTTAAGAACATAGGCTCATATATATTGTCAACCCAATATAAGGCTGAATATCCTAACATAAACAATTGTTAACGCCTCATTGCAGAAGACGGAGCTTCTAGCAACTTTGAAAGAAGAAAGAAGTTGCTGAAGAGGGCATTTGAGGAGTCATTGGTGTTAGAAAACAACCAGCCTTTAGGGCAGGGATGTCCAAACTTGGGAACTTTAAGACTTGTGGACTTCAACTCCCAGAATTCCCCAGCCAGCTATGCTGGCTGGGGATTTCTGGGAGTTGAAGTCCACAAGTCTTAAAGTTCCCAAGTTTGGACATCCCTGCTATAGGGAATGTACCCCATTTGTATACACTGCCAGTCTGAACTGGGGAGTGGAAGAAATATTCTCTGTCTGGAAGCTATCTAGGTCTGAATGGAAAAGAACCATCTGAATCTGAATCCAGGCAATTTGTGCCCCATTTGTCACCAAATTCCTCCGATGGTCAGTCAGAATCTGCCAGGGAACATGTTCACAGCTTAGGGGTGTAGGTTTGCACAACAGGCCAAGCCGCAAATATCTACTTTAACTTTACCCAAGCTTGGCGCATTGAACAAACGCATCTGCGGAAGTCTTTACCCAACATCACTAAGCTTGTAATGCAAACAGAACTTCATGGTACTGAGTCTGCTCTTATGTGTCATGTATGCCTGCTTGCCAGAACGGCAGGCAAATGCCTCCCAACTCAGCTGCTGGAAGCACCTGTTCAGTCTCAGTCGGTCTCATTTGGATTGCTGGGATTCCTAGTAGCATTGCTTGTGGGTCTTAAAGTTTCATGTAGAGCCAGAACTAGAAGACTAAGGAGAAAAATCATTCCCTAGGACTCAGAATGCTATGCACTGCCCCAGAGTTTAATTCTGCTGTGGGTCATTGATGATACCTTAGGATCAAGATTCCCTCCATTTAAATTCTTTGTCCAAAGAACAGCCACCCACTGCTCTGATCTCCCCCATGAAGGAGCCCCACCTTCGCTTCTAATGGCGAGAAGTCACTCCACAAATCCACTGAAATCTTTGACCAGAAGAGAGAGAATTTGGTCTAGAATGAAGGCAAATGACAGGCCAACAACCAAAGGATCAATCACAAAATGAAATGCAATGATCCACCGCACATTCCTGCTCCTCCCTCGCCCTGGAGGGTACTGACTTCCTGGGATAACCCCCAGATTGAACTAAGCCCCGTGGCTTCTGCGTTGTACTTGCCTCTGGATATTATGGTTGATTTCGTGCACTTCATTCATGAGCCGGTATTGCACCATGTCTCGGCAAAGCTCTACATTTGGACGGTGAGTCCGGGTCTCCAGGCGAGTTTGGGCCACCTTGGCTGGCCCCTGCTTATCCTGGATAGCTTTCCTCAGAGCATCAATATTTTTGGTCTGAGAGTTGATCTCCTCCATCAGCTTCAAATACACATAGAACGAAGGAAGGGACACATTTCAGCTGTGTTAATACAATGCAATTGGATCCCTTGAAAGTCTAATGGCGGTCCATATAGGACTGTGATGGCGAACCTATGGCACATGCACCGGAGGTGGCATGCAGCGCCCTCTGTGGGCATGCAAGCCATCGCTGTCAGGCCTGCAGCCATCTTTTTTTATCTTTGGCCTGCCACACTTTCTATTCTACTATGCATTTACTATTATTGGAAAATGGGAGGGGGAATTGTAGGAGTTAGATGCTATGTAGCCATAACACAATTCTTTCTAGAAATCCAAGGTCATTCTTTGTCATTGCACCTCTGCACCTGACCGGAACTAAATGAGTGGAACTGCCAGCATGGCAGTGGACGACTGGACCATGTGATGGGCTTGTGGGTGTGAGCGCAAGTTCTTGAATTTCCAACTAGGTAGGTAAACCAGGAACCTTTCAGATGTGCCAACATGGCTTTCTTAATAAATTGGAACTTTGACCAATACTTTGCCTTTGACTCTGATTTACTTTTGGATGCTATTTGGAACCCTGACAATCCCCTCAATTCAGCTCCACTGTGCATGTGCGCATGATTCCCACTGGCCAGCTGGTCTTTGGGTCTCTGCCATGCATGCGTGGGGGACAGGGCATGTGTGGGGCGGCCGTGCATGTATGCACAGGAGAGGCAGGGCCGTGCAGGGGAGCCACGCACACATGCCAGGGGGAATGTTGGGGGGGGGGGTGTGCATTGCATTTTGGAAGTGAAGATGTGTTTTTCCCTTTCCCCTTTTTTTACTCCCCATCCCAAAGTTGGGTACCCCTCCAATATTTACCTTTGCCAGGTGTATTTCTAATTTGTTCTTGGCATCCTTGGTCTCCTTCACCCTATTCTGGAACGCAACATTTACTGTCCTGTTTTGCTTGTGCATGTCACTTGCAGTCTGGGACAAAATGCTGTCAATCAAGGCTCTGAGGGCCAGGGAATTGTTTCGCTGTTTGTCAGCCTTTTCAACGTTTGTGTTGGAGAAATCCAGCCATTGTTCAGGGCTCACTGAACTGTCCAAAAACAAGAGAAAAAATTGACTCCCACATGGAACCCCTCAGAGTCAGGGAAAAGGATGGGAATCATTTTGAAATGTTCAAATCTTGGAGGCAAGCTGTCAGACGTGCCTCCTTCAACATTCAAGAAAGGAAACCCCCAACTCCACTGTTTTAGAGAAAAGGTACTTTTACTGAATATGAAGTGAAAGCAACAAAAATAAAGCAAGATCTGAGGCTAAAAGGCGCGAAATTGTACATATCAAAAGTTTACCCACATCCCTCCACCCAACAACCCCAAACTAAATGTCCAATCTCCAGCCCCCAAGGGTGTCATGTGGGGTGCATCTTCAGGTGGCCCCATCCATCTGGTATGACGGTTGACCTTGACCAGACCTAAACAAGACCATGCAGCATGCACAGAAGATGGTGAGAACAAAACTCCCTCTTCCTCCCGAGATATCTCCTCCAGCATGATTCCCCTCCCAAATACCAAAACTCACTCCCTCCCCATTACTATGGCAGCCAATAGCAAGCAATCAAGTGATATAGACGCTGACACAAGAATCACAATCAAGGATATCCATAGGGTGGGTGTGTTAAAGTCACAAGATGGTGGTCACAACCATCCAATCAAAATCTTATCATGAAATGACATAATACCAAGTGTTCTGGGGGTTAGCTATAGCTCTATGCGGTAATAAGAGAAAAAGGATGGATTGGTGTAGCAATTTTGAAGAAGCTTCTTGGATGAAAAGCAAAACATCTTCAAGGAAAAGCAAAGTCCAGTTGCCTTTTGAACAAGCTCCTTTGGGACAACTATGACATGGGTGACTGAGAATCTCCACAGACATAGGTGGAGCATGAAGCCAAATGAACTTCCCTCTTGCTATTCTCACCTGTGGCACCATCTACTACCCAGCTCCTTTCCAATTTGGCCTTTGTTGAAATGTACCATGGTTGCAGAAAAGACAATGTGTCCCAATGACAGGTTTTCCTGGTTGTCCCACTCAGTTCCCCATGTGACACTTACTTCTCCTCAACCTTCGCAACATTTTGGGCATATCCAATATCAGTAGAGTTGTTGGTCAGATTGGAGCAATAGTTGTCAATTGTGAAGGCCATGAATTTATCCTTCAGGTCCTGTTCAAGATTGTATTTGGCTGTGCGATTAAGCCTGAAAGAGGAAAAACAATCTTTGAGAAGAGAATACATAAAAAGCTGCCCAGCCATATAGTCCTAAAATGCAGATTACATATACATCAAAGGACTTAATACAGCATGGTGGATATATTAGAGCACTATTGTGCATACCATAATCCCCATGGAACAGAACACCAGGTTTGCAAAAAGCCTTTTTTTCTCTCATAACTTTTGCTGCAGAGTGAAGAGACCAGTTCGCCTTCCTCTTGCATGTGTCTGTAGAAGAGGAGCAGGCAAAACTGGAGGGCGGAATTAAGTGTGTCATCAGTTTAGAGTCCTTGCATTGCCACAAGAGATCCAAGACCATCCTCCCTTGAATTTGGTTGGCCCTTCTCTAGTGCCAATGTTGTGCTGTTACTTGGCCAGAATGTTGTATATAGGCTTCAGTAAATGATTTATGCCACAACCTTACAAATGGTCCTGAATCCTGATTCTTTAAGCCTGACATTGTCAATGCACATTTGACCCAATTTCATTGTTTGGAAATGAGAGGAAAACTTTGGCCATTTGTACCTGAGAATTTTTACATGCAGCATAGCTACTGTTCCATTAAGCCAAGGGTGTCAAACTCAAGGCCCGGGGGCCGAATCCGGCCTGCGGGGTGTTTAGATCTGGCCCACGGGGCTGTCTGGCCCACAGTGCCTCTGCCAGTGAAAACAGCACAGGAGGCCCAGAGGCAGCCCTCCCAAACTCTGTTTTCGCTGGCAGTGGGTTGCAGGAGGTCATCACAGCTGAAAATGGAGCTTGCGAGGGCAGCCCACACATTCCTCCCGAGCTGCATTTTCACTGGCAGAGGGTTGCAGGAAGCTGTCACAGCCAAAAACAGAGCTCAGGAGGCCATTTTTGCTGGCAGAGCGCTTGGGTCACCACAGGCACCTCCAACACAAGCAATGTTGGGGTGGCCACACCCTCCCTGGCCACGCCCCCACCACCACGAGGTCAAACACAATCCTGAATGACACACAATCCCTCAATGAAATCGAGTTTGACACCCCTGCATTAAGCTATAGTCTTAAGATCAAAGGCTGCATCCATATGTTGGCCTTCCCCCTGCCTTCCTTGACTCTGGGATTAAGAGCCTTAGTTCATTCTGCATCTCACTTTTGGCTCTTCCCCATTTCCCACATCACCTGCAGAATCCACACAGCTTTCTCTTTTCTTCCTGCCTGCCTCAGAACTTTGCTTTTCCCATACCTGAGTTGCTCATCAGTTTGCTCCAGTGTACGTTCAAGCAGGGCAATAACTCCCTGGAAGATCTCAACTTCCTTGATCAGCTCCCGTTCCACTTCATCATGGACCAAGTCAATGCCAACCCGTCTTTCCCTGAAACAAAAACAAAAAATTATTTTGGTTTTTTCCCCCTCCTATGGCACATCAGAAAATCCTGTCTCTGGGACTACTGTATTTTTCGGAGTATAAGACGCATCTTTTTCCCTCAAAAAAAGAGGGTGAAAATATGGGTACTTCTTATACACTGAATACAGCATTTTGGCCTACCGAAACCCCACCCCCTTTGCAGAAATGGACGTGCGGCGGGTTTGGGAGGCATGTAAAGTGCTCCTGAGGGCCAGGGAGGACAAAAAAGAGCAAAAAGAGAGTCCATTTTGGGGGGCGGCAGCCCCACAGGAGCACTCCATAAGCCTCCCAAAGTAAAAACGTTTCTTTAATTTTTAATTTTTAAAATTTTAATTTACCTCTTCAAAATCATGGTATGTCTTATACTCCCGTGTGCCTTATAGTCCGAAAAATATGGTATATCAATGTTTGCCAAATAATGAAGCATGCCTTATTTTTTCCTCTCAATTTTATTTTATTATTATAAGCTGCCTAGAGTAGCCCCATGGTGAGATGAGTGGCAAGTAAATTGCACAAACAAATGCAAATAAAATTAATAAATAGAGACACATACACAGAAAATAGATTAAAAACATCTCAAATGTAGCCTACCTTTTATCACACCTGAACAACAATATAATATGGACAGGAATTTATGTACTTATTATATTTTTATATCACTACTGTATACTTCCCAAGGATTCACAGCTGTGCACAACTAAAATTTAAATACATTACCGTAACACAAAGATCAATATAATTCAAAACCAATAGAATCATATAAAGTATCAACAACAGAACTAAAATAAATGGGAATGAATAGATGTCAATCAAGGCTCTTCTGAACAGCTTTTTTCAAAACTTTCCTGCAAGAGTCAATGCATTGCCTAGATCTCTGATTGAGGCTGCTACAAAAGAAGAACTCCGTCACCAAAAGACATTAATTTATCATATTTCCCAAAATTTCTCATAAAGGAAGAACCTACAGCAGTGGTGGGTTTCTGCAGGTTTGGACCTACTCGCGAGAGCCGGTTGGTGAAATTTAGAGAACCAGTGAGAGGGGGTTCCACTGGCGTACCTGGAAGTAAATCTGCTGCCAGTGACCCAACGGGAAGGAAAGGAAAGGAAAGGGAGGGAGGGAGGGAGGGAGGGAGGGAGGGAAGGAAGGAAGGAAGGAAGGAAAGAAAGAAAGAAAGAAAGAAAGAAAGAAAGAAAGAAAGAAAGAAAGAAAGAAAGAAAGAAAGAAAGAAAGAAAGAAAGAAAGAATTTATCATCACAATTGAGTCCAAAATTGTGGTTGCTAAGCAAGAGCGTTGTTAAATGAGTTTCACCACATTTTAAAAGGTGGCCACTCCCACCCTGTCACATGACTGCCAAGCCACGCTCACAAAATAGGGCACATCTACAGAGTAGGTTCTAAAAAAATTTGAAACCCACCACTGACCTACAGCATAACCCACATCCATACCCAACGAAATAAGACAGTTTTTTAGGTCAGTATCAACACTTGGAATTGTATCCAAAAGCCTGCTGGAAATCAATGCAAAGCGCATATCACAGATGTAATACAGGTAATCATCACGTTATAACCACAATTGAATCAAAAATTTATTTTGCTAAATGAGCCCAGTTGTTAGGTGAGTTTTGCTCCCTTTTGCAAACTTTCCTGCCACTGCTGCTAATAAAGGTCATAAAATGGATCACGACTCACTTAACATCTGTCTTGCTTAGTAACAGATATTTTGGGCTCATAAGTCAAAAATTACCTGTAATATGAACCCAATTAATCAGGCTATCTTAGGAGTTCATGTACGGTGCAAACCTACAAGTAGCCAGATGTGTTATGCCAAGGATGTCCAAACCTGGGAACTTTAAGACTTGTGGAATTCAACTCCCAGAATTCCCCAGCCAGCTATCTTAAAGTTCCCAAGTTTGGACATCCCTGTGTTATGCAAACATGATATATGGATTCAAACACATTACTCTGGCATAGGCCTTAAATCAAACCATCTGGTTTAAAAGGTAAATGGTAAAGGTAACTCTGTAAATGTCCCAAAAACAGCCCGTTTTGTTTTGGTTTTTCAAAAAAAGGGCATGGATAGCCCTTAGGAGGCTTGTAGAGTGCTCCCGTGGAGCACAAACAAAACCAAGCAAAAAACGGCCCGTTTTTCGCAAAAACGGGCTGGGTATTTGCCAAAGAAAAGGGCATGGATAGTCTTTAGGAAACTTATAGAGTGCTCCTGGGGGGATGGGGGGGGCAAAATTGAGCAAAAAACATTTCTGCCCTCTCCAGCCCCCAGGAGCTCTCTGAAAGCCTCCTAAAGGCTATGCACAGCCACTTTGTTGAAGGGGGCGGAGTTTTGGGAGGGAAAAAATGCTGTATTCAGTGTACAATGTGTACCCAGATTTTCACCCTCTTTTTTGAGGAGAAAAGGGTGCGTCTCATACGCTGAAAAATGTGGTGTATTATATTAATGTAAATAATATAAATATGGCTTAATAGTTCTCTATTGGTTACAACAGCTCTTTAATATTTAGAAAGGGCTTTCCCAGCCCTACCTAGCTATTCATGGGGTTAGGCCAAGATCTTCTCCATGCAACACAGATGTTCCACTACTTAGTTGTAGAACCATCACAGCACAGAAGGGAACGTGGAGATAATTTCCTTCCCCTCGCTGCCCTCAGTGCAGAAATCCACTACTTCAGTTTCCCCAAAGATGGCGAGCTAGCCTTTGTTTAAACATGTCCAGTGTAGAAGTCCAACATCTCCAGAGGCAGCCTGGTCCATTGCCAAGAGTCGTTAGGAAATTTTATTTGATGTCCAATTGAAATATACTACAGGTAGTCCTCGACTTATGGCCATGGTTGAGCTCAAAATTTCTGTTACTAAGCACAGCAGTTTTAAAGTGAATTTTGCCCCATTTTACAACCTTTCTTGCCACGCTTGTTAAGTGAAACACTGCAGTTGTTAATTTAGCAACATGGTTGTTAAGTGAATCTGGCTTCCTCATTGACTATGCTGGTCAGAAAGTCCCAATATGACCCCGGGACACTGCTGCAACTGTCATAGATACATGCCAGTTGCCAAATTTTGATCTCATGACCATGGGGCTATGCTGCATTGATCATAAGTTTGAAAAACGGTCATAAGTCATTTTTTTTCAGTGCCATTGTAATGTTGAACTTCATAACTTACAATAAATGAATTATTGTAAGTCAAGGAATACCCGTGTCCTTTGTCAATAGAATCAGAGTTAGAAGTGGCATTAGAGATTACCGCGTTTAAACCCTACTCCAGAATCTACTGTGTTTTCCCAAAAATAAGACAGGGCCTTATTTTCTTTTGACCCCTGAAATAAGCGATTGGCCTTATTTTTGGGGAGGTCTTACTATTTTTGAGGTGCAGGAGGTGGCGAGCGTGGTCACCTCATGGCTGCTGTTGTGTTGCAACATTTTCAGGGAGGGCTTATTTTTGAGGGAAGGCTTATTTTAGCGCATTCGCTCAAAAGCCTGATTGGGTTTATTATCGGGGTTGGTCTTATTTTGGGGAAAACAGGGTACTACAGCAGGCGTGTCAAACTCAAGGCCCACAGGCCAGATCCAGCCTGTGGGGTACTTAGATCTGGCCCACAGGGCCGCCCTAGAAACAGCGAAGAACCAGCCGCAGCTCCGTTTTTGCTGGCAGAGGATTGCAGGAGGCTGTTGCAGTTGAAAACGGAGCTCAGGAGCCTGTCTTCACTGTCAAAGCGCGCAGGCCACCACAGGTGCCCACGACATGATTGATGTTGAGCTGGCCACACCACTCATGGCCATGCCCACCCCGGCCCCCATAGGTGAAACACAACCCCGATGCAGCCCTCAATGAAGTTGAGTTTGACACCCCTGTACTACAATATCTCTGACAGATGACTATGCAGCCTCTGATGTAAAAGAGAACTTTCTGCTTCATATGGCAGCCAGCTCCATTGGTTAATACATTAAAGTTCAGGAAGTTAAACTAAACCTATTGTTTTTTGCCTGTCACCAGGAACAATGCCAAACAAGCCCTTCTCCTTCCTGTAAGCCTTTTAGAAACTTGAAGATCACCATTCTCTTTTCTAGACTAAATATTCCCACGTCTCCAGTTATTTCTCATAACATTTTTTCCTGCCAGCGACGATGAGTGACTTAAGACCTTTTCTCCCAGCTAATCAGTCATGATGACATTACACAGTTTCTTAATCCAGACAAATTTATCCCACCTGCCTCCAGCAAGTAGAAACTGAAGTGGCCTCTCAAGTCCAAAAAGAAATAATCCTCTCACCGGTTTAAGAGACACTCCTGAGCAGTGAAAAGTGGTTCTTTGCAGCCCTCCAGAGCCTTTTCCAGCCTTGTTTTGAATGACAAAAGCACTTCAGTCTCCTTCACAATCTGGTCAAGCTTGTCATCCAACTGCTGCCTCCAGAATTTTATCTCCTCAAGTCTCTGTTCTGCAGAAGTGAGAATACTCAATCACCCCAAGGTAGAGGAAAGCAGCATCCAAGTCCAGCAGCAGCTGGATCTCAGGGCTTCATCCAAAAGGAGAATCTGATGACCATCCATAACAGACCATGTGGATGAAGCTCAAGTGAATGATGCCATCAATTCAAGGACTGAGTTCACACAGTATTGAATCAACCCATTTTCGGGGGTTGCGTAGTATACTGGACCATAAACTAACCCCCCAAAAACATGGGTTTGCATGTTACAATGAGACCCAAAACTCTAAAATTGTAAACTGTATATTTTATGAATGCAGCTGTTACATCTTTTTACCTTACCTCATTAAGCATTTTGGGTGGACATGTTAATCACCATACATTGCATGGGGTGGGGAGTTATTTTATTATATTATTTTATTCATTTATTATAGGATTATAATAAATTCTCTTTTATTAGTTTTATTCTTTTATATATGAGATTTTTATATACTTGCAAGCCACCTTGAGTCACCATGTGCAAATAGGCGGCAATAAAAAAATTCCATAAACAAACAAACAAATAAATAAATATCTGGACATTCATCTCGCAGCTCAATATTTAAGAGCTTCCCATTGGTTTAGACGCGTGATGGACAACCAAAAATGGGCTTGTTGTTGCCCATTTTTGCAGCCCAACATTGAATTGCTAAAATGTGTTGACCAAAAGGCACCCTCCAGCAGAACAATATAGTTGTCTTTTTAAAAATGGACACTGTCAAATGGGCATGTTAACATGTTTTCTTTTTCCGGTTTAAACAACCTCCAACCCCTTTCCCTCCAAGGGCAAAAAAACCAACGCAAAACATCATTACCTCGTTGTCATGGAACAACTACCATCCCTTCTCTGGCTCTTAAATGTTGGAAACAGCAGGAAGAAACAAATATAAATTATTATATATTTTATTATATTATTTTATTAACTTATTATATGACTCACTCTTTTATTAGTTTTATTCTTTTCTATATGAGGTTTTTATATTCTTGTAAGCCGCCTTGAGTCGCCATGTGCGAATAGGTGGTAATATAAATTAAATTAAATTAAATTAAATTAAATTAAATTAAATTAAATTAAATTAAATTAAATTAAATTAAATTAAATTAAATTAAATTTAATTTAATTTAATTTAATTTAATTTAATTTAATTTAATTTAATTTAATTTAATTTAATTTAATTTAATTTAATTTAATTTAATTTAATTTAATTTAATTTAATTTAATTATTTAATTTAATTTAATTGGGTGAGTGTCGCCAGTCGGCATTGTCCGGCCGACGGCACCCTGAGAAGGCCCTCTCTGTGGGAGCGTATCGGTCTGAGGGATGTATGGGGTAGGAGACGGTCTCGCATGTAACTAGGTCCCGAGCCATGGAGCGCTTTGAAGATGGTCATCAGAACCTTGAAGCGCACCCGAAAGACCACAGGAAGCCAGTGCAGCTCGCGCAGGATTGGTGTTATGTGGGAGTGTCTGGGCGCTCCCGTGATCACCCGCGCGGCTGCATTCTGGACTAACTGCAGCTTTCGAGTGCACCTCAAGGGAAGCCCCATGTAGAGAGCATTACAGTAGTCGAGTCGAGACGTCACGAGTGCTTGAGTGACTGTGCGCAGGGCATCCCGGTCCAGTAAGGGGCGCAATTGGCACATCAGGCGTACCTGATGGAACGCCTCCCTGGCCACAGCCGCCACATGGTCCTCCATGGACAGTCGGGAATCCAGAGGACACCCAAATTGCACGCCCTCTCCACGGGGGCCAGTGTTTCACCCCCAATGGCCAGAGTTGGAGTAATCTGGCTGAACCGGGGTGCCGGAAGCCACAGCCACTCAGTCTTGGACGGGTTGAGCCTGAGTTTGTTACTACCCATCCAGATCCGTACGGCCTCCAAACACCTCCAAACACCGGGACATTAAATTAAATAAAAAAATTAAATTAAATTAAATAAAAAAATTAAATTAAATTAAATAAAAAAATTAAATTAAATTAAATTAAATTAAATTAAATTAAATTAAATTAAATTAAATTAAATTAAATTAAATTAAATTAAATTAAATTAAATTAAATTAAATTAAATTAAATTAAATTATTAAATTAAATTAAATTAAATTAAATTAAATTAAATTAAATTAAATTAAATTAAATTAAATTAAATTAAATTAAATTAAATTAAATTAAATTAATTGTGACAAGCACACACCACAGTTCCCTTCAGCAGGCATGGACAACCGCAGCCAGCATGCAATTTCCAAGACTCCCTTGGAGGGTCCCTGGATCCCACAGCTATTCTAGCATGGACAAGGCCAGATCTTCTAAATTATTTGTTTAAAAGGTTTCTACGGTCCTCCTTCTGAAACAATTCTGGGTAGCCCACAACAGCAGGAAAACCTGTAACATTACAACAGAACCATAAAACAAATGGAAACAAGAACCTTGTAGCTTAATCATCCCCTAAGGATGTCACACAGCAAGCTCCAATTACTCTCCTTGCAGACTTTCTATTTTGGGGTGAGATTTGATGGTTCAGGAGCAAAATTGACCCCTTGTCTTACAGAAATTTGTCATGCCCATTTAAGCCCTTTGGAAACTTCCAGTATCAAGCCAATTTTCCCATTTTGTTTTTTAGTTGCTTAAGATATCTATTGTGCCCTTCAACCTCTCTCAAATAGGGTTCTTTTTTGGTCCATCCACTCCTGTATGTACATGAAGGCACCATTGTCCCATTGCTGCAGTCCTTACCCAACAATCCCTTACCCTTTGAGTCAAACTTATGAACAGCCCTCACACTTACAGCCAGAGCAGCATCCCCACAAGAGCAACCAAATGTGGGCATTTGCCATCTGGTAAGTATTTACGATGGTTGCAGCACCCCAAAGCCCTTGTGACTGCCATTTGTAAACCTTCTTACCTGACTTCTGACAACCAAAGTCAGTGGTGGACACCATATTCACTTAACGACTGCATGATTCACTTGACAACTGCAGTGATTCACTGTGGCACAAAAGGTCATAAAATCAGGCACAATTCGTATAACAACGGCCTTACCAGAAATTGGAAATTCTGGTCCCAATTATGGTTATAAGTTGAGGACTACCTGTGTTTTCTAGGTGTGTGCTTTATTTATTTGTTTGTTTGTTTACTTATTTATTTTAGGAAATTTATATTGCCGCCTATTCGCACATGGCAACTCAAGGCGGCTTCCAGGAATATAAAAACCTCATATATAAAACAATAAAACTAATAAAAGAATAATCACATAATAAATTAATAAAATAATATAATAACCCCCCACCCTCCCACCCCAGCGACATCACATGAGCCATTTGGGCTCCATCCCACTCTGCTTTCCCTAGGCCGGGTGGCAGAACCAGGTCTTCAGCGCCTTCCAAAAGAGTGCTGGAGTAGAGGCCATTGTAATCTCTGGGGGAATGATGTTCCAGAGAGAGGGAGCCACCACAGAGAAGGCCCTTCTTCAAGGTTCCACCAGGTGTACCTCTCTCAGGGATGGGACCTGCAACATTCTTGCCTGCCTGCTCTGGTGAGTCGGGTAGATGTGACCAGCAAGAGACGGTCCCTCAGATATACTACAACTACAAACGAACAAAATAGACACAAAATACTGCTCCCCACCCAAAAAAGGCAATAATGAAACTTAAAAAAAAACTTTGCATATTGTTGTACAAATACAGCAACTTGATCTTTAATTGACAGGGTTCAAGCATCTTATGCAAACTCAGCCCCCTGCTTTCAGACTCATGTACACCAGTGGTGGGTTTCTGCAGGCTCGCACCTACTCGCGAGAGCCGGTTGGTGAAATTTAGAGAACCGGTGAGAGGGGGTTTCACCGGCGTACCTGGAAGTAAATCTGGCCCGCCGCTGCCAGTGACCCAACGGGAAGGAAAGGAAGGAGGAAAGGAAAGAAAGAAAGAGAGAGAGAGAGAGAGAGAGAGAGAGAGAGAGAGAGAAAGAAAGAAAGAAAGAAAGAAAGAAAGAAAGAAAGAAAGAAAGAAAGAAAGAAAGAAAGAAAGAAAGAATTTATCATCACAATTGAGTCCAAAATTTTGGTTGCTAAGCAAGAGCGTTGTTAAATAAGTTTCACCACATTTTAAAAGGTGGCCACTCCCACCCTGTCACATGACTGCCAAGCCACACCCACAAACTTACAGAGTAGGTTCTAAAAAATTTGAAACCCACCACTGATGTACACATACGTCCATATAAACGAATCAAAAGCACCCATCACCTATTCTCTTGTTGACATCACTCTGGGTCTTCTGAGTGGTTCTCTCGATTTCATCTACCAGCCGCTGACTCTCATCCACCAAGCGTTCCGAACGAGACCGCTGGGCCTCAGCACTACTGTATTGGATCTTGTTAGCAATGTACCATTCAGGGGGCAGAAACTTAGGGGGTGCTTGCATCAACTTGGCCATTATGGCATCCAGAAGATCTTGAGAAGGAAACAGGAGTTAATTAACACTTAGAAATAAAATTGGAAGAGAATGATGACGACAACAAAATGGTAAACAGCAGGGAGAATAAAGAGAAGTTGGTTTTTAAAAAAGATGCATTCCCTAAAAAAGCTTCTCCTTCAGCGTGAAGGAATAAGGCTATCCTTATATTTCAAAAAATATTACAGTGAAATTTATATCTTCACAATTCTCCATGTCTGTGTATTTATATATTCCATTACTATAGCTGTCCATCTCAATAAATGACTGAGTGGTGAACAGTGTTAAAATACATTAAAAGCAATCCCAATCCCAAATACCAAATTTAAAATACACAGTAGCTGAGGGAAATACCCCACTTGATGGTCGCTGGCATAGCTAGGAGACAGGATTCTTCACACACTGAGCCCATTTACTGCTTATTGGTTTATTTAAAACGCCAAACTAGGGCCACCCTCTGAACATTTCATGTATTCTATTGGTACTTCTTTCTACTCAGAAGGACGTCCTCCAAGGATCAGGACTTAGAAAAATCAAAGACCTTATGATGTCATATAGCTAAACAGCTCTTTCTATGGATTCATCCAGAAAAGTCAGTGGCCACCCCAGATCCAAAATTCCTTGGATGCTAAATTTTTGCTCAATTTTGTAAACCTGCTTGACAGGAAAGTTGTGGGAAATATTAAGAAGACCAAACATGCATGAAAAGAAAATGCATATTTTAAACGATATGGACTTTTATTAGCTATAAATTTTAATTAGAGGATTTTAAAATGTTTTTAACACGGGGTAACTTAAGTTTAATTGGGTTTTAATAATGGTCTATTTATGTATGTTTTGACTTTTAATTTTCCTGTGCGCCGCCCTGGGTCCTTTTGTAGGAGAAGGGCGGGGTATAAATTTAATAAAATAAAATAAATAAATAAATAAAATTTCAAATACTTAAAAAAAAAATGTCGAGGGGTTATGGCACCAGTCCTACCTTAGGCATGAAGGCTGGCTGGGTACTTTGGGCTAATCACTTTCTCAGCCCAATCCATCTCACAGGATTGTTGTTGTGGGGAAAACAGGAGGCAGAGGAAGCTGAAGTGATTCATTTTTTAAAAAATGTATCCAGTCTGAGAGGTAAAAACCTTGCATCAGATCGAAGAGGGAGAAACTACCTCCTGCCTAAGGCCTGACCTAAGCGTAGTACACAAAATTGTCTGCTACAATGTCCTACCTGTCAATGACTACTTCAACTTCAACCGCAATAATACATGGGCAAACAATCAATACTGCTCCAATCAAGGTAAACTGCTCCAAATTCGATTGCAAAAAATACGACTTCAGCAACAGAGTGGGCAATGCCTGGAATGCTCTACCTCAGGGATCTGCAAAGTCGGCTCTTTTAAGCATAGCTGGCTGGGGAATTCTGGGAGTTGAAGTCCACCAGTCTTAAAAGAGCCGACTTTGCAGATCCCTACTTACCTGACTCTGTTGTTACATCCTCAAACACCCATAACTTTAACCTTAAACCAGTGGTAGTAGTCAACCTGGTCCCTACCGCCCACTAGTGGGCGTTCCAGCTTTCATGGTGGGGGGGTAGGGGTTTTGTCCAATACTGAAGCACTTTCCATTTTTTAATTTAATTGACTTCCCTACTTTATAAATCACCATTACTGTGGAACCGGTGGGCGGTTAGAAAACGTTACTACTAACAGAGATACAAAAGTGGGCGGTAGGTATAAAAAGGTTAACTACCCCTGCCTTAAACTGTCAACCGTGAACCTCACCTCATTCCTAAGAGGGGCATGCATAAGCGCACCGGCGTGCCTACCGTTCCTGTCCTACTGCCCCCATTTATTGGTACCCATTTCTTGTGTTCATGTTCATGTCCATATTTATACTTATACCTGTTATCTCTTAGGTGTTTGACAAACTAATTAACTAACTAACTAAATAAGCAAGCAAGCAAGCAATCCCCTGGAAATAAGCAAGGAAGGGTTGGAAACCGCTGCCTTAAGCCAGAAATTAAAGCATTATAGACTTCCACTGCATTTCCCCTCAAGTTCAGTACTAGAGCAGCTTCTTGAAAAATCCCCAAGAAAAGAAGGGAACTGCTCCGAATCTTATGTGCATGAGAACACGGGGAGGGGGGGATCTTAAGTTATATATCCCTTATCCCTAGTAACAGAGCTGGCCGTCCCATTGCAACCCTGGCTGCTACCCACCCTTTGGCGGTGCTCTCCACGGCAGCTCCTCCGTTCGCGAGTTCGAATCGGGGCGTAGGGAAGCGGAAAACCAGGCACACAACAAAACCTGTTTCCATGGGAATCGGGCGACGCCTCCTATGGCAACGAGGCAGGCGCTGTAGAACGGGGCCGTCATTGGCTGCTGCTCTTAGTTAAACCCGTAAAAGAGAAAGGAAGAAATGAATGAATGAATGAATCAACAGAAGCGCCGGATCAAGATAATTAGAATGCGTTAAATCAGAGGCCCCCAAAGGGGGCAACTTTAAGACTTGTGGACTCCAACTCCCAGAATTCTCCAGCCAGCCCAGTTTGGGGCCCTCTCCTTTAAATTCTTATAAGCAAATCCTTGGTCCCGTCGGCAGCAGTTTTAACACGAATGGATCGAAGGTTTAGCTCTGGGTGGATGGATTCCCTACGGAGATACAGATGAAGTGGCGGCGGGTACAAACCCTGCAGCGCCGAAAGCTGAGAGATCCTTTTCTCTGATCTCGCCTTTGGTGTGAAGGACGGGCAGGTTTGCAAGGAGGGCTGCCACATCTGATTGCAAAAATCCGGACGACCAATAAATTTCCAGCGAAGAGAATTCAGAAACTCTTCACTGCCACACCCCGGATCTTTGCAGCAACCCGAAAAAGAGGGATAGTCCACGGAGACTAGAAGTTTCCTTAGTTTTGAAGCGCGATTTTATCTTGGCCTCTCTTCGTTCTTCTGCCAGGAATATTAGGAGTCCTTCTGTTCCAGATATTATATTCCCCAAAATGTTTACTTACTTCAACAAACTTCGCTTCGTTTGGTTACTAGGTTAATCCACGTTTTATATCTGTACACTTAAATGAATAGTATACTAATCAAAGTGTCTGGTTTGTAGAACAAGATCAAGTTGACAATTGCCAGGTTTGGCATATTGTGTGAATGTAATTGCTTGACTTTAAGTGACCCGGTTAAGTTTCAGACAAACAGGGGCCTGATGGCATCCATAATTAGCATAGTTGCTGAGTTTCCATGGTGCTTTGAAACAGAAGTTATCAAGAAGGGTATCAATAATACAGGAGCAAACAATCAATACAAACCCCTCAAGGTAAACCATTCCAAACTCAATTGCAGAAAATAGGACTTCATTAACAGAGTGGTCAACACCTGGAATGCTCCACCTGATTCCATTGTTACATCTTCAAACCCCCCCACAGCTTCAACCCTAAACTATCTACCTCACCCCACTCCTAAGCGGTCCGTAAAGGGGTGTGTGCATATGTGCACCAGCGTGCCTATCATCCCTGTCCTCCTGTCCCCATTTATTTGTATTCATTTCTTTCATGTCCATGTTTATATTTATATCTGCTATCTTGTACATGTTTGACAAACTAATAAATACAAATACAAGGATGGGACTCTTGCCACATTTGGCCAACATGTGATTGGCTGATTGGTGGTTCTATCAACAGACAGACAATGAAAAACTCGGTTTGGTGGTGGCTTTTCCAATCAGACAGTGTCGTTTACCTTGAACAATTGATAAGATTCTTTCCTGATTTTAAAACTCAACATTATATAATTACATAATCAGCAGTAATTAATTCAATTGCTTCTATTCCCCCTCCCTCACTGAAAATCTAGGAAGGGTTGAAACTCAAGTTACCACCTGTTCCCATCCCATGAAGCCAAAAATAAGTGCAAAACCCTCAGAGGAAAGCTCAGCCATCCCTTAACGACAGGATGCCATCAGAATGGATTTTTCATTCTTTTATATATTTATATTGCCTCATTTTCCTTTTGGGGGGGGGGGGCAGGCTTTCACATCACTTGAGTTTTGACAAGCACTTAAATAAACCCATGTAGCTTTTAGAGGCGTTTTCTGAAATAAGTTTCTTCTTTCCAAGTATTGTAATAATAGCAACAAGTATCCTTAGCATAAGAAAAGAACAAGGAGCTGCCTCTCCAGCCAAGATGTTATTTCCACCTAGGCTATATTTGAGGTGAAGAAGCCCAATACCTAAAATATCTGTAGGAATGTGTTCTTCATGCATTTCTCACTTCTGAAAGTCCACTGGAATGGGTGGTCACATTAAATTTAATAAATCATCACTGTCCATGCATCCTTTCAGGACCCCTATTCTAAACTTACATTACATTATCTGACTGCTCTTTTGTCATCTTATGGTGAGTTAGTTTATAAATTCATGCGTTTTGCTCCTAAGAATAAAATGAGGACCAAACACAAAGCTGCTTTTATTTTATTTGTTTTATAGTGGCCATCAGTACAGCCCCAAGGCAGGAAACCACTCTGAGCAAGCTATTGACTGTGCAGGGCAACACCTTGGCAAGAAGTTGATAAAGGTCTGTAGTGGCAGAATTGTGTGAGCCAGACAACTAAAAAGCACTAATTCACCCCAAAACACACATATGCCTATTCCTGCTGCTTCATGATAACCAAGTGGCTGTGATTACATAGATGTCTGTAAAAATCAGGATGATGGGACATACCCACTGACATTATACAAATGGTGCAAATTCCATAGTGTCAGTGATGTCCAATTTATATTATTTTCTTCATTTGAATAAAGTCATGAGTTATGACACACACCCTACTCCAAACATGCACCAGCGTACATGATTGAACATGGTAGATGAAGCCAAATTAAATGTGCTGGGATCCCTGCCCTTATCTTACATTTTGTGTGAATCAGGCCATCAACCTAACCAAACTTTGGTTTCTTCATGCAAAAGACGGTATGTGAACCCAGCAATTGGCTTGTTTATCTGTCTAGAAAATTGCATGACTCTAGGATTCAGGTCACACTGTCCCTAATCATACAACACAGTTAACTGGATCAAGAGGAAATTAAAATATTGTGTAAATAGCTTAGTCTAGTCAATGATGGGTTTAGAGGAGTTTGAGCCCAAATCCAAAGGATGTTTGAGACAAAGTTAATTTCCCCAGAGTACAGAACTAAGTATTTAACTCTTAACGAGTGGCCAGCGGGGTCAGTCATATAAAGCAGCTTATGCTGATACTAGGCAACCTGCTTTCATGCAAAATCCTGTGTAATATTTGAGACCATTTTCAAAATAGCTTCAAGATGTGAAAAGGAAATTCCAAAACTGAGATTAGAAGCATGCCACACCTTGGCTGGCTTGTTTCTCTAATGGTGTGGTCTAAGTGCAGCATAATTTCTTATGGGTGGATATAAACACTTTTTCCAGCCCAGGCTAATCTGAACCATGACTTCATTTTAGCCATGATCGTTTTGGAAGATCTGGAGCCTCTTCCTTATTTTTCTGAGCACAATTCTCGCACATACCAGAGCAAATGCTTCTAGGATGACTTTTACCAATCTGGTACCGTCCAGAATGCTCAGTCAGCATGCACCAGGACTGATGTATCTGGAACCAGTTACTTCAAACATTTTGGGCAAACATTTTGGATTCAGTGGTGCTCTTGCTGTAATCGGTCTCCTTTCTGGCAATCACCTCCTGGAATTTGATATATCTCATAAAGAGCAAATTCTCCTCATTCCTTCAAGACCAGAAGACTAAGGTATGCAAGTATTATGCAGAATTTCAACAATCTGCCCATAAGAGTCTCTCCACACAGTCCTTATGCATCACCGTAGCTATTTGGGGGTAGGTATTCTTGCTCTGTTGCAGGAGTGAGAAACCTCAAAGTTCAGGGTTATGCATCCCACAACTCTCATTTCTGCCTCCCCCAGAGCCCGCTCCTACTACATCATAATCATAATCAGTGGGTTTCAAAAATTTTTAGAACCTCTTCTGTAGGTGTGGCCTGCTTTGTGAGAGTGGCTTGCCAGCCATGTGATCGGGTGACAGTGGCTTGACAGTCGTATGACTGGGTGGGCCAACTTGTAAAATGTGCTGAAACGCTCTTGCTTAGCAACCAAAATGTTGGCTCAGAAACTCTGACATTTGAAGCACGCAAGTCTTAAAGCTGTCAAGTTACAAGACCATTGCACCCCTAACCCTTTAGAAAAAACACCCCAGGGGTGTTCAAACTTGACAGCTTTAAGACTTGTGGACTTCAACTCCCAGAATTCCCCCTCTCGCTCTTCATCTTGATGATGTGCGGACGGGCGGGGGGAGGTGAGGTGGAACCGGTTCTAAACGGCACTGTGGATTTGTGGAACCTCTTCTGTAGAAGAGGCTAGAACTGGCAGGAACCCTCCCCTGAATGTGTGCTATATGAGGTGCTATTGGATGCCATCTAAGCAGCATGCCAGGACGTTTCGGTTATTTGGAGTTGGTGACATGGGAAGTAACTGCCAGAGATGAAAACAGTGTCTAAAAGAAAAAAGTACAGATCCTCTGTTAACAAGGTTCCCCACTCGATCCAAATCAGTGTGTCCAGGTTTGTGTGGGAATTAAGCTTTTTAAAGTAGGCATTCTCCCAATGCCTTCTCCACTGAACGAAGTAATGAGAAAGGTGGCAGAGGTGTGGAGAAGGAAGGACTAATTGCTTTGGTATGGAAAAAAGGGTTTCTTCTTGCTCCTCTGACCTGCTGTTAGGAAGATAGCCAGCAAGGTTCTCTCATAATGTACACCTATAACAGGTTTGACCTATTTAAAAAAAAATAAACTCCTCCTGTTAGGAGTAGACTCCTAGAGTTGGGTAGGCAATATATAATACCATGATGACAAATAGTCATTGTGGCTTTAAGGATGTTGGAAGGTTAGAGTCTGTAATTAGAGAGTAATTATCTCCACCATAAAAGGAGGTATGGAGAGCGCATATCTCTCTCTCTGCCGGGTTTTGCTGATTTACTGTCTGATAACTGAATGTTCGTATGCTAGGAAGAAGGAAAATCGTGGTTTGCTGACTGTAAGCAATTTGATATTTTTAAAACTTTGTTTTTGACTTGCTTTAACATCACTGCTTGTTAAGCAGTAGTTTAGTTTTTTAGTTTTTACAACTCCAGTAAAAGCTATTTTATTTTTACTTAACAGTGTCTGGTCTACTAATCGTGTGTACACTAGCAACGTTTTCTCTAGCTGCATACTCCGCTGCACAACTCAGCTGTCTCCCAACGGAAATATCTCTTAACACCTCCCTACAACTAGAAAAAATAATATATACTTTCTCCTCCAGCCAGATAGCCTCAGGGCCACCTTTTTCTTGCTGGCCTTTCTGCCCCATTTGTCCCTTTTTAGTTTCCTTTCTCTGCACCTTTCATGTGGACTTTCTTTTCCCTAAACCTCCCCCTCCCCAAATGCTAAATCTGACAACCCTCACATGGTTGCCAATACCTGCTTCAGTAGCAGATAACATCGCCTGACTGAGTCCTCATTGTGGTTTTTTTTTTTTTTACTGAGCTCAGTTTCAGGTAGGTCCAAAGCAGGATTCAGCATGCAGCTTTCAGGTGATAGATTAGCAGATATTGGGGGGAAAGTAACGCTGGAGCAAATTGTGGTGAAGTGTCAGTTGTGGTCATGCAGGTTAACATACCCCGTTATTGCAAGAGCATTTTTTAATGTACAAGCAAGTCTTGTGGTCTGAAGGAAAACAGGTTTCGATGCTGCAGCCTTTGGAAACACACAGAGTTCTGAAAGTAGGCAAGAAGCCCCTGTGATCAGGAGAATTTGCACGTTAGCCTTCAAATGATCCCCACTGGAATCTGTGCATTAATCTATCCCAGGAATTCCAGAGCATAGGGAAAAGGAATCAGGAGAAAGAAGGGGGATATAATACAAAGCAACTAATAGCATAGTTCCCCACAAATGATAGACATAGCATACAGAGTTTTGAGAGACATCTATGGAAGAAAGAGAGGGAAGAAGAGAGGAGATCATGCTTGAATTATCCCTCTAGGTCAATTTGGTCAAATCAGCTTGCACATATAGTTAAAAGGAAATTCTTGGAACAAGAATCTCTATTCACAGCTGCCTAGAGAGAACAAGGAAGGACCTGCTGGCCTTCTATCATTTTTTTTCCCAGCAAGAGCTCTAGCTGCCCTGGAACCTTGGCTGTTTTTATCTTTTCTTTCTCTTTGCCTTGTGGCTGTGTCCAGCGGCCTGGGACTTCCCTCTGCAGGGATGCAAGCAGCTGTGTAGCAGCACCAAACATTAGCACAAAAGCAGCTGTGGAGCAGTCCCATTGTAAGAGTCACGGCCTTCTTGGATTCATTCAAAGCGTCGAAGATGGTTGTAGAGAGACTGCACGTATGTGAAGACGCACATGGGGTCTGGTTTGCGGCCCATCAGCATCATGTCGTCCACTTCAATCAAGCGATCACAGTTGGCCATTTTTCTACAAAGGGAGGCAAGGCATCAGATTTAGCAAGGAAGGCAATAGGGAAAAAATTGGGAATGGACAAATGAAGGCAAACTCTCATTCAAGGGGATAAGTGCCAACCCACCCTCTTACAAAACTTTCCTCAAAGTTAATGTCCTTGTGTTTTTCATTATCAGACATGGGTTTAAAAAGTGTAGCCTTCTTAACCGAGGACAGCTAAGAGCTCTGTGCAACTACTACGAATTTAGAGCAGGCAACTCATGACGGTACTTACTCAGCTGTTGTGAATGCCAATTCGAAGTTCTCCTTGCGCTTGGTGGGGTCCAATGTGTGGTATTCAAATGCTTCAGGGAAGAAGGAGTGTACCAGTGCACAGAAAGCCATCCCATCACTCCAGCTAGAGGAGAAGTTCTGCAGATCTATGTGCTGGAGGACGGGGAGGAGGGGAGGGTGGCAGGGCAGAAGAGGGGGAATGCAAGTACTGTAATTCAGGAAGAGAACCTGACAGAGTTGAGGTAGAGAAGCCTGAATTTAAGTATCTGCGAGGAACCAGAGGTTGTACTACTTCATATGGGTTCACAAAGTGAAACAGTGAAGAAGGAGCGGGGGAAGGGATGCAGTTTACAGAATTCCTTACCTACCTTGTAGCCAATAGTTTTGGACCGGCACCAGTCCAAGAGGATTTGCTTGATGCTGCTGGCACTGGCAACTGCAAAACTCTGGGATCTCTTGAGTTTGGTCCGGCCTACACTTTTCCCCCTGGACAAAATGAAGGACACAAAGAGAAGGAATTTATGCTGTCATCTAGAGAGGTAGAACTTTAAATGGAAAAATAAAACAGCTTCTTCAGCCTTTACCCAGAATTTTCCTATTTCATCACAGAGGAACAGCCACATTTGAATATCATTATCCTATGTATGCAATGAACATCAGAAAACTGGAGGAGTGTTAGCTGTTACCTTCCCATTCAAATCCCTTCTCTCCTATTCAATTCCTCCACAATTTATGTTAGTATAAGTTAAAACCTTTTCTTCTGCAGGCTGGTTGGAGAACAATGCAATGATTGGTGCTGTTTTACGTCAACTAAAGATGCTGCTTAAGTAAACTGTTGAAACTAAAATAGGAACTATACTATACTAGGGATTAGCCAATTGTACATTTTTTCTTAAAGTTGTGTTTTTATCAGAACAGAACTTCTGGCATAGCCTTGTCCTTAGTTTAGTTTATTGTCATTACACATGGTACAACGAAATTAAATGCAGTCTTCAGTGTACTTTATAATTATAAAAATAAAAACACAAACATACTGTACATCATTTACATTCTATATAATTGAAATTGAAATTGAAATTGAAATTGAAAACCCGATATTGCACTATACCGTAGAATTCAATATGGTTACTGCCCTGGGAAAGAAACTGTTTTTCAGCCTGTTTGTCCTTGTTTTTATTGTCCTGTACCGTCTGCCAGATGGTAATAGTTCCCAAAAAAAAAAGTGCCCAGGATGAGATGGATCTTTGAGAATGTTTTGAACTTTCTTAAGGCAGAGGGAGCTATAAAGCTCTTCCAAAGAGGAGAGAGGGCAACCAATGATCCTCTGGGCAATGATGTTGACCCTCTGGAGTGCTGTCCTATCTGCCCCTGTGCAATTGGCAAACCATACACAGATGCAGTGTTAGAATACTCTCTATGGTGCAGCAGTAGAAGGTCACCAATAGTTTTTCATTCAGCCGTTGTTTCCTGAGAAGTCTCAGGTAGTATAATCTCTGCTGGGTCCTTTTGACCAGTGCTGCAATGTGAGTGCCCCAGGTCAGGTCCTCTTTTAAGATAACACCCAGAAACTTAAAATTGGCCACTTGCTCCACTCAGCCTCCATTGATAACCAAGGGCTGGATGTCTGATCTATTCCTTCTATAGTCCACTATAAGGCCCTTGGTCTTATTGGTATTAAGGACCAAGTTATTATCTCCATACTACGAAAGCAACCGTTCCTCCTCATCTCGATAGGCAGACTCATCCCCCCCTCCCTCGAGATTAGCTCCACCACTGTTGTATCATCTGTAAATTTAGTAATAGTATTACTAGCATGAGTGGAAATGCAGACAAAGAAGTGCAAACCACTAGGCTAGAAGCTGTGGTCTGATTTAAGGCAGCTGTTTTTAGATCCCCTTTAGGTCTTCCCTGAACTTAACTCTCTAAAAGTTGAACTGGACTAAAGGGAGCAACGTACTTTCCAGTATCCTGCTCGAACTTCTCAAAAAGGGCTCTCCTAGACTGAGTCTCTGAGGTCCGGGGAAGAGTCTGAGATCTCACCAGCTCCCTTCGCTTTTCCACTTGTCGATGGACCGAAGTCGGTGAAGAGTGAGACTTTGAAACCTGGGTTTGTTGGCTTGTGCTGACACTGCCCCCACAAAAAAGACAGAAAATACGTTTCAAAAGAACATAGTTGCAAAGGATGACCCATTGGGTTCTCCAAAATGGATGCAATACAATAGCTGGATTCGTATAGTATGCTACATATTGTACACACCATTTGGATCAGTAGGCATATCTGAAATTTCAAAACCATGACATGAACATTCTCAAAACACAACAGCCAGGGGAGATATGCATAGTACCAAAAAACAGACAATGACCACTTATTCAAAGGCTGAAATGACACCTAAACAGGCTGCAATTCCTATCATTTTTATTTTCTGTTATTTTTTTATTCCTATGTAGGGCCCAGAGGCATTCTTGAAAATAAAGATTATGCTCAGGGGCAGAGCTTTGTTCTATAACATGCCAGCTTCCCATTTATGTCTTTCCCAATTAAAACAAAAAGTGCTAAACTCAATTCCTACATTGTGACTTAATATGATGTGAGATATAGCTACAGCCAAATATAGTTTCATTAACAAACCCTGTTTAAACAAACCAAACTAATGAGCCTTTTCTCACTGGCTATGACAGAGGTGGTATTCAGCCAGTTCTGACAGGTTCTGGAGAACCAGTACCAGAAATTTGGAGAACCAGCAAATAGGCTGCCCCTGCCTCTGCTGCCTATAAGCCTCCCAGCTGATCTTCTTTTGTTGCCCTGAACAGGAGAACGGAGCTGGAAAGCAGATTAGTGGGGTGGGGAGGGAATGGGGATTTTACAGTATTCTTCCCCTGCCATGCCCACAATGCCACACTCACAAAACCACACCACGCCCACAGAACCGGTAGTAAAAATTTTGAATCCCACCACTGGACCATGACCACAGCACAAACATTTCTTCGTAACATTTTCAGGGGGTAAAAGCAGAAGGCAAATGACAACATGGACACAAGGATGTCATCATAAAAACTTTATGAACTTAGACAGAGGGAAACAAGCATGGAATAGTGGCAATGCATATGATGTTACCATACTTGTGTTATTAGTTTAGTTCAGTGGTAGTCAACCTGGTCCCTACCGCCCACTAGTGGGCGTTCCAGCTTTCAGGGTGGGTGGTAGGGGTTTTGTCCGATACTGAAGCACTTTCCTTTTTTTAATTTAATTGACTTCCCTACTTTATAAATCACCATTACTGTGGAACCGGTGGGGGGGTTAGAAAATTTTACTACTAACAAGAGATACAAAAGTGGGTGGTAGGTATAAAAAGGTTGACTACCCCTGGTTTAGTTTCATCTTGGCACATACTACTACTTCTAATAATATTTTTCTGCCTTAGACCCATAACATTGCAACTATTTTGCCCCCTGCTTCAGAGTGAGACAGGCTTAAGGCTTCTTAGCTGTACTAATCTTGAAGTAATGTTTCCCTTCTTACTTACTTCAACTCCCAGACTGAGGCCTACTACCCAGCCATGGCCTGTTTGGAACCAGGCCATGTGAGTGGCTGGCTAGTGCACACACACAGCTCAACTTGCTTGAACATCAGGCCAGCGTACATGTGAAAAGCTTCCCTCCCCCCCTCCCCCCCCCCCGCTGGGCCACCAAGCCATACAAGTTGAGGACCTCTGCTTTAACAGCATCCAAGGGTGGCTTCAAGATGTGTAAAATCTATAAGGCCCACATTCCCACCTTGTTGGGAAGTCAAGAGTACTGCATTGACTGGAAATAGTGCAGGAAAAGGGAAGAATAGGGACAGCACATTTCATAGTGGTACAAATTTTCCACAGGTCAGCAGTGGGGAAAGGCCCAATGTCTACTCCATCCAACAGCATGTCCATGCTTTGCCCTTATTATGAAAAAACCCAAAGAGCAGATACTTGCAAATCCAAGAATGTTCACCTTTCACTAGATTGGCTTCCATAGTTTACAGTCGATGTGGATTTTGTCCCCGAAGAAAATTTATCTGCACAGAAAATTAAATAGATAAATTGAGTCTCTCCCAAATCATTGTCCATCAGCATTTGTTTTTGAGGGGGTGGGTGGAATGCTTGACACCAAGTTTGTGTATTGGGGAGAGTGGGGGGGGGGAGAATCGTGCTCGGAATAGAGAAGAGGTTGGGATTTGCAATTCACTGGTGCTGATGATCAATCCACCAATGTCATATGAGAGGAATTCCTTACTATGCAGATTTCACCTTTGAATTACAAACTCAGGAAAGGCAAACTGATGTTTCATCTGGATCAGGATATAAAGTACTCAGATAATTTTCTTAAGGATTGTTTATATTATTAAGATTAATAATACAAATGCATTAAAATATCCTTTAAAAAGATTCATATTTTATTGGTCCCCATACAAATATATTTAGCTCTGCTGGACTACATCAAAAACCATCCAGTTGAGCACATTTAAGACTTAAAATGATTCCAAAAGAATGCTTTGAACTCTGGGCAAGCATAGCCACATCATTTTCAGACCTATGCCTGAACTTGGGGGAAAAAAAGATGGGCCTAAGAAATTGACCCACTAAAAAATCCTTAAACAGCAACAGCTTTTTTCTCCCCAGATTTATATGGAAGCCTAAAAAAAACCTCCCAAGTTTATTTTGGAAGAATAACAGAAGAATGCTGTGCTTATTTTCACAAGGTCTGAAGCAGTCTGCCTAATCGATTTTTGAATCATACAGAGTTCTATTATTTCTCACAGAGGCTAGTGAAGCATCTCTCTTGATGGCATCTGCAGTTGGAGTGGATGCAGAAGGGAATCAATCATGCCAAAATAGTGGGAGTGACTGGAGATGGAAGTCCCATCTCCTTTTCCACATATGCAGTGCGCACATCACACGATAAACAGGGGCTTCAATTGCCCTGCTGCATCCACTTTGACATTGTGGAATCCGCTGCAGACACCCATGTCTGGGATCAAAGCCCATCTGAGGCACATTAAGGCAGAAGTTCCTTAGCTGATGACACTATAAGCATGTGTTGAAATCCGCAAGATGGCAGTGTTATGATGAAGAAGAGCAGCCCATGTCTTCACCATGCACCAAGAGTCTACCCACTTGCTAATTTGAAGACAAAAACAACATTGGGCTGTCATGCTGCAAACCCTAACCCTTTTGTTTGCGCGCCCTGATATCACACAATACATAAATCAAAGGGGTAGAGATTGTTTTAGAACAGCGTGGACTATTTTTATCTTTTTGTCAAATCCTCTGATCTTGTGGACATCTCTGTTTCCACTCCAACCGAGCCACCTGATTTCCATACAACTTCTAGTCCCCAAGTTCTTCATCTTTCAGTGAGTGGTACCTGCTCTTCAGCCAAACAGCTGCCTGATACAAAGGTCAGTCAGACAGCATTTGCACCAAGACTGTTGAACATTTAAAAAAATGTTATTATTAAAACTCTATGCTGCCTATCACACCAAGGTGACTCTAGGTGGCCTACAGTCATATAATTAAAATACAATATAAAACTTATTTCTTAAAATACCGAATAAGAAACATGTTTTTAAAATTCACGATATTTGAGGTTAAATGTATGGAACCTGAACACGGAGGCCTTTGGAAACCTCTTTATAGTGTCAGTTTTTCCATACCATGGTATAACAGCATAGAAAAGTATTGTTCAAACATAATGAAAATATATGCAAACACATTTGCCAACCTGAAGTAAAGGAAGCATTTGTTGTCCTCACTGAACTCACGTTCCAGTTCTTCGCAGTGCCCACGGCTGAACTGCTAGCACCTTTCACCTCTTTTTCTTTTTTTTAACAAAGAGCAAAAAATATAATTTTGTTTTATAGAGAGAAGAAGAGCTCAACATTAGACCGTTAACCCATCAAGCCAGGTTAGATCTCTCTTATCAAAAGGCTATGTTCGAACAAGTCAGCATTTGCCCAACAGCCCATTTGACTAGCATGAGATTCTATGTGAGTGTACAAACCCAGAAAATAGTTTAATTTTGTAACCAAGTTAAACATGTTGTGGGAATGCAGTGTGAGAGATAACGCTTCCCAGAACAAAGCCATACTTCTCTGATGTTTTTATTTAAAAGAAAAGGACCGGTTCAATTTTAATGCTCAAGAAAGTTATGTTTTCCTTTCTCACATTTCCCCACAGGTTTAGCTCTAAGATATTTTTTAAAGAGATGTGTGAGGAATGGATGCAATGGGACACTCCTGGGTTACTGAAGAAAACCACTTCCAGTAATTGCATCATATTTGGAGTCTTGTAGAGAGCTTCTCTGCTATTCATTAAAGGCGGCACAGCTTTTATTTCAAGGGTTACGCAGAATCATTGTGGCGCTGAGAGTGGCCAAACGTCATCATTGTGCCACTCTCATAGCATCCGCAGAAAACCGCCCTGCCGCCCTGTTTAGGGTGACCCGCTCCCTCCTTCAACAGAGGGTGCGGGAAGCCCCACTACAGGGTAGAGCAGAGGAATTTGTGACTTTTCTGCAGGAGAAAATCGCTCAGATACAGAACGAGCTAGCCCCCATTGCTGGTCCAGTGGAGTGCCGCGAGGCGGATCTTGTTTGGGAGGAGTTTGACTCCGTTGCTTCCGATGATATGGACAGGTTACGTGGGCGACTGCGAGCCACCACATGTTTATTGGACCCGTGTCCCTCCTGGCTTGTACTGGCATCCTGGGAGGTGACACGAGGCTGGCTCCAAGAGGTTATCAACGCATCCTTGAGTGAGGGTTCCTTGCCTGCTTCCCTAAAAGAGGCTATGGTGAGGCCCCTCCTTAAGAAGCCCTCTTTGGATCCAGCTCTTTTAAACAACTACCGTCCAGTCTCCAACCTTCCCTTTTTGGCGAAGGTTGTTGAGAGTGTGGTGGCACAACAGTTTCCCCGTCACCTGGAGGAAGTTGATTATCTAGACCCGCGCCAGTCCGGCTTTCGGCCCGGGCATAGCACCGAGACGGCATTGGTCGCGTTGGTCGATGATCTCTGGAGGGCCAGAGATGGGGGTTGTTCCTCCATCCTGGTCCTATTAGACCTCTCGGCGGCTTTCGATACCATCGACCATGGTATCCTATTGCATCGGCTGGGGGGGTTGGGGGTGGGAGGCACCGTGTTACGGTGGTTCTCCTCCTACCTCTCTGGCCGATCGCAATTTGTGTTGGCAGGAGGGCAGAGGTCGACCTCGAGACCCCTCACATGTGGGGTGCCTCAGGGGTCGGTCCTCTCGCCTCTCCTGTTTAATGCATATATGAAGCCGCTGGGTGAGATCATCCGTGGTTTTGGGGTAGAGTACCACCTGTACGCTGATGACACCCAGCTGTACATATCTACCCCAAACCACCCCAACGATGCCGTAGCGGTGATGTGCCAGTGCCTGGAAGCCGTGCGGACCTGGATGGGAAGTAACGGACTCAGGCTCAACCCGACCAAGACCGAGTGGCTGTGGTTTCCGGCTGCCCGATTCAACCAGATGATTCCATCTCTGGCCATAGGGGGCGAACATCTTGCCCCTGTGGATGGGGTGCGCAACTTGGGTGTCCTCCTGGATACCCGGCTGTCCATGGAAGATCAAGTGACAGCCGTGGCCAGGAGGGCGTTTTACCAGGTCTGCCTGGTACGCCAGTTGCGCCCCCTATTGGATCGGGACGCCCTTCGCACAGTCACTCATGCTCTCGTGACATCCCGACTGGATTATTGCAACTCTCTCTACATGGGGCTCCCCTTGAGGTGCACCCGGAGGCTTCAGTTAGTCCAGAACGCAGCCGCGCGAGCAATTATGGGCACCTCTAGGTTTGCCCACGTAACACCGCTCTTGCGCGAGCTGCACTGGCTACCTGTCGTCTTCCGGGTGCGCTTCAAGGTGTTAATTATCATCTTCAAAGCGCTCCATGGCTCGGGACCTAGTTATCTGCGGGATCGGATCCTGCCTCATACATCCTCACGGCCGATACGCTCCCACAGAGAGGGACTGCTCCGGGTGCCGTCCACTAGACTTTGTCAGCGGGCGACGCCCAGGGGAAGGGCCTTCTCTGTGGCGGGCCCAGCCCTCTGGAACGACCTTCCCCCCGATATTAGGACAACCACGGACCTCCGCTCCTTCCGCTTAAAATTAAAGACACACTTTTTTCGCCTGGCCGGCCTTGGGTAGTCTCTTTTTAGGTTAGGGGTTTTTAGGGGTAATTTTTAGTTTAGTATATGGGTTTTAGCGCAGGAATAATTTAATTTACTTTTAATTTTGTAGTTTGTATTCTGTACTTTGTTCTTTGTATTTTTAATTGTCTGTGCCCCGCCTCGAGTCCCCTTGGGGAGAGAGAGCGGGTTATAAAATTAAATTATTATTATTATTTATTATTAAAAAAGTGCTCCCACTTTGACTCACCATATGACTCTTAGGGTAGTTTCTTAGGACATGAAGAAAAGAGAACCGCTTTAATGAATAGCAGAGAGGCACTGTATTCATGTGAAGTTCAAAACATTTCTTCCACACCATTTTCAAAGGATGCATAGTGCTAATAGGTACCTGTTCTGTCCGAGGCCTTCAAATACGCAAGAACACAGGCTTGGCTGTTGGCCACTGTTAATTGAGCAAGATAACAAGTCCTTTGGCTGAGAGCCCAGAACATTCACGCCACAAGCTTAACTCTGCAGCAACCTTTCACACAGGCCTTCATAACTCCTTCACAGAACAGGCACGAGCTGAATTCACAGAGAGACATTCATGGTTCCTTTCCGAATGGTTGCCTCCTGCAAATATCCTCTCCCATCGCCTCACCCACAAGCTCTCTTGGGAGGGGCCAATCAACAACCACCTGGTGCTCAATCACCTTCTGTGCGCCTGCCTATGGAGTTGCTGCTTCCATTTCTCAGCCCTTCTCACTCTAGCATCAGAGACAAACTGCCTTTGATCCTCCCCACTGCTCCATGACTCAGACGCCTCCTGGTGGCCAATCAGCCTCTCTGGTCCCTGCTCTGAGTCCGAACACCTCCCAGGATCTTTCTCAGCTTCCAGAGCAGACTCAGACTGTGCCTCGCTATCGGAGTCCATTAGCAGCTCAGCCGGTCCCTGCAGGGTACCTTTGCACAGCTACACTTGCACAAATGGGGATTATTTTACCTGCTTGAATCAATGTTTTGGACACAGTTTCATTATGAGCATTGCTCTGCTGCCCACCGGGAGAGTTCGGCACAGTTGGCGATCCAACCATTTCTCCTGAAAACATTTCCGAAACTCTAGTTACGGCAGTGACAGGCTGGTGGGGCATCCGCGAAGACATGGCTGGAGCATGTGCCTCAAGAGGAGACTCTGAAAAGTGAAGAGGTTTCTTGGTTGAGGCTCGCCAGGGTTGGTGAGGAAAAGAGCAAAACTGTGTTGGGATCATTTTTTAAATTTAAAATTCTACACTATCTCAAATGTTCCAGGGAGTTCTTTCTAAATAATTATTTTCTTAGAATAATATCATTTAAGGAAAGTTCAATCGCCACAACTATGAGACTCCTTTAAGCAGAATAAATAAATGGCCAACTAATTGCCTGATTACAGCATATAAACAACAAGGACACCAATCTCCAACTTTTATGTGACTGTACAGCCCAGAAAGTTCCATTTTTGATGTTTATTGGGGTATGTTCAGATACGGAACCAAGAAAATCTATGCTTTCATCGTGGGCTTTCTTTTACTTGTTTAAAAGACATCCATGACTTTGTTTATGCTGTCTTTTCAAGAAATAAAAGGGAACCTTTGTTGCTCAGGGCAGAAATGAGGCGTCCTTGGTACTTGGTTGTTTGCAAGAAAATTTCTGCCACAAAACAACCAAGCTCAGAGACCACCAAGGACCCCTCTTTTCAACAAACGTCTTGTTTTAAAAATGGATATTTATTTACGAAATCATTCCTATATACCCACTCCCCATTTAATGACTAGTTCCATTCCAAAAACAAACTTGTTAAGCAAAATGGTTGCTAAATAAACACATACAGATAGTCCTCAATAACGGAGCCCAACATTTCTGCTGTTAAGTGAGACATTTGTTAAGTGAGGTCTGCCCCATTTTACAATCTTCCTTGCCACCGTTGGTAAGTGAATCACTGCAGTTGGTAATTTAGTAACCTGATTGTTAAGTGAATCTGGCTTGTCCATTGACTTTGCTTGTCAGGATAACACAAAAGTGACCACGTGACCTTGGGACATAGCAAAAGTCATAAATATGAACCAGTTGCCAAGCATCTGAATTTTGATCAATCATCATGGGGATGCTGCAAAGGTCCTAGCTGTGAAAAATAGTCATCAGTCACATTATTCAGTGCTGTTATAACCTTGAATGGTCACTAAATGAGCTGTTGTAAGTTGAGGACTACCTGTAATTGAAAGAGGAAGATGCTGCAAAGAACAGAGGTTGCTGCTCTCTTATCCAGTTAAAGTTATTGTACAGCAGGAGTGTCCAAACCTCAGAACTTTAAGACTTGTGGACTTCAACTCCCAGAATACCCCAGCCAGCATGGCTGGCTGGGGAATTCTGGGAGTTGAAGTCCACAAGTCTTAAAGTTCCCAAGTTTGGACACCCCTGTTGTACAGCTACGGCAGCCTTATTCTCACTCTGGCTTGCATTGTTGTCAGGCATACTGAATTTGGTTGTAAAATGTGTACATTGTTCAGATTTTTTTTTAAAAAATTACCATCGCATTTGCTAATGATCACTAAACAGTTGCTCAAAACGATACTGGATAGGGTACTACATATGATGGTTTTAATCACATATTTAAAAGAATTATGTCTCCTGAAATATGAAATACTATTTCAGTTTGAACTATTATAAATTGTTAATAGAACGCTGGCCATCCACCTGGGTTTAAGCTCAATGTGGTAAACGTCAAACTATTTAGTGATTTAGAAGACACTCTTTATTTCCTCCCTAGCCTAAATGGATATTTTTCTTCTTGTAATCTGGGCAGGGGGAAAAAAATTATCAAACTTCCAGAGCCTGTGCAACATCACTCCAAAAGCCAGTTTAACTTTCATCGCATCAGAAACAGGTAAAGATTTATGTACTCTCTAAAATTTATTTATTTATTTATTTAATTTGATTTGTACGACTTCCTTTCCTTACCTCTTGACAACTGATGCCCATTCTCAGTTATGCCTGAATCAGGAGTTCTTTTGCTCATAAAGTTCTTTTCGTCCTCAATGTCCAAACTCTGCAAAGGCAAAAAGATAATGCACACCGTTACAAGCATTTACTTGGGAGGTAGAAAACACCAGAGAGCAGATGGCTATCCCTGATTGGAAACCCCCAACTTCCAAGTTTGCCAAAAGGAAGAGGGCGCATTGCACCGTTGAAAAGGAAGAGAAGTGCCTAGACTGACGGGAATTTGCGGCTGTGCTCACAAAATACACAAAGCTAAAAGAACATACTTTATTATGGCTTAGTCAATTCTGGGAACCCAGCCAGTTGTGATTTACATACCCTGGTTTATGGTTTACAGTGGGTGTTTTATTTAATAAAATATGGGTTATACAACCTATGGATTAATGCAATATGTGATCTAAGTAAGTGGCTTAAAGCCATCCCACCAGAATATGTAGTTATGTTTTTGTAGCTACGTTTGTTTAAAAAAGATTGGGGAGGGAAGATAACACACAATATGTATGAGGTACTGGTAATGTTATTAAATCTAAATCCATCTCCTCTGAAGCCAAGAATAAAAGCTGTTCCCCAGCATACATTTGATTTGTTTTCCTGTAAATCAACTACTTTAGTTCCTCGGTTGTAAATTTTAATTGAATTTCATCCACTCTGTTTGAAAATACCCCTGTAAGACTCTTCTGTATTATCCTCAATAACATCTGACTAAAAGGATGCAAGTCTGTCCTCAAAACAGCATTGCCCATCCTAAAAGAGACTTTGCTATAGAGTAGCATTACTTGGCTAAACCTGGCTTAAACTTGTAAGTATAAAAAGTTGTGGCATTTAAAAATGAATACCTGCAGCCCCGATGGAGTGTTGTTGCCATCCATTCATATTTTACACTTGTGGGAGAACAGCAGGCAGAGTGGAGGGGGAATTAAGCATGTCATCAGCTTAGAGTTGTTAGGTTCCCACAAGTGATCCAAGTCCAATCTGTCCTGAATTACATTGACCCTTATCCTGCGCCAATTTAGGGTTGAACTTCAGTCAAGCTAGATTTTTGTCTATAGGCTTGAATAAATCTTCTATGCTGCAATCTAACAAATGATCCTGATTCTTTGTGCCTGACAACCAGAGGTGGTATTCAGTTGGTTCTCTCCAGTTTGGATGAACCGGTAGTGGGGCCTGCAGGAGGCTCCGCCTACCCACCCCAACGTAATGCGCGACCTTCGACACATGCAGAATGCAAGCGCACTCACATTTGTGAACTGGTAGCAAAGGTAAGTGAATCCCACTACTGCTGACAACACTTACCGCTACACAGAGAAACAAAGTTTCTGAATCAGAGACCATTTTGAACTACCCAAGAAACAGACATACTTATTTCTTAATATACAAGCAGGGGTATCTATTGGGAGAGGTGAGAGAACGGGAAGATGGCTACTTCGACCAAGCAATCAAAGCCCCACACTTTTCAATAAGCAGTAATGCCTATTAGAATGGTGTGGGGCTTCGATCATACAATCACAGCTGCATCTTGACAATTTTTTAACCTCCTGCAGACAGCTTCTCGACCTGGGGCAATGTACAATTCCCCAAATCTACAACATGGATTAAAACAGAGAAGATTAATAGAGGAGATAAACAGATCATCATTTACATGATCTAAGCCAGTGGTAGTCAACCTGGTCCCTACCACCCACTAGTGGGCGTTCCAGCTTTCAGGGTGGGCAGTAGGGGTTTTGTCCAATACTGAAGCACTTTCCTTTTTCTAATTTAATTGACTTCCTTACTTTATAAATCACCATTACTATGGAACCGGTGGGTGGTTAGAAAATTTTACTACTAACAGAGATACAAAAGTGGGCGGTAGGTATAAAAAGGTTGATTACCCCAGATCTAAGCCAAAACTAAAAACCATTGCAATAGTGTTATACATAAACTGATGATCTGAACATTAAAAACCAAAGAACCAAGTCAATGTGCAGAAGAATACAATAGTCACAGCAACCTTCTTTCAAAGACATGATAGAACAACCATTTGAAAAGACAGGAGAGGATGGGGCATTTGAACACCTGGGGAGGGATTCTATTATGAGGAGGGGTCAGCAATTGAAAACAAATGCTCTTATAGATTACCACCTCCAATTGAAAAAATGCAGGAAAAGCCCCAATTGATTAGGCAATACCTTATTGGGTTCCTGTCAGAAAATAGGAAAATTAATTCCACAAGCCTGTAACGGAATCTGACTTTTCATAGTTTGGATTAGCTTGCAATCACAACTCTACACATTTCCCTCCCTATCTACATCTCTGCAGTGATTTTGCTCTCTAGAAAATAAAATAAATCAGATGAAAAACACATGTGCAAATTGTTACTAACATTATTGCTGAGATGCCCTTCAAAGACAAGTTAGTTATAGTTTATTCAATAAAACCCGATCTTACAAGCTGTGGTTATGCAGATGTAGCCATAATCTGATTTTCTAACTGGTACTCTATATTTAAAAATTAATTTCAAATATGCAAAATCCAGGTGTTAAACACTTTATTCCTCTTTCTTTTCTAATTCCACCCTGAAAAAAATTTGTCATAAAATGATCTGCAGAACTATAGGCTGTCAGACCAAAATTCACATCATACTACAAAAAGATACATTACTTCCAGAATGCATATATATGGAGTTAGGGTTTGATTTTAAAACTTGCTTCTGGCTCTGAGGAACAATTACAGAAGATCTAAGCATGTGCAGAGCACTTTCTCTGTAGCAACAGAGGTTGTCCATTTCTTTTTTTTAAAGCAGATTTCTTTTATTGTTTTTCCCCTCTATAACATCTTATAATCATCACATTAACATTGTTATGTCATCATACCTGTATATATCAATTTATACCGCTTCTATATTTATATACATTCATCTACAGTTCTATACATTTCTCTATTGTTTCTTGGCTGAATTAACTTTACTCCTGTTATGCAACCATTTATACCAATTATCCCAAATTTCATAGTATTCAGATTCTTCTTTGTCCTTTAATCTTAATGTTTTCTTGTCCATTTCTGCACAATCTAAATTTTTCTGAATCACTACTTCATCTGCGGGAATATTACTTTGTTTCCCCAACCAACAAAGTTAAATACATACTAATACACCTGTTGACTACAGATAGAATAAAATTTGTCCAATGCTGGAAATGGATTACCCATTTCTGTATTCATAATATCAGCTTAGGAAATAATATCCAAATAAAGAAATGGGTAGGATACAGGGAAACAGTGATGGTTGTTACAGCTACATATTATGCTTCCTTCTAAAGGAGCAAGCATCTCTTCAGTGCCTTTCATGTTGAGAGCCAGGTAAAGTAGAAGGAGCATTTGAAGCAGCAAAGCAACTGAAATGGACTGGTGACCATTGTATTGCAAGCAGCAGATGGCAGGAACTGTGGGTAATATCTTCTACTACCTAGACTCTGGGAGGATTATAGAGGCCATTAATGGTGGGATCTTCTTCTAGTCACAGTTGCTCAAAACTCAGAGGGAAATCTAAGATGGCCAGGTCAGCTTTGAATCCATTTTTTCCACCTAATAGCATTAAGTGAAATTGCAATGAGGCCCATAATGGTGAAATAAAACTTCACTCAACAATAACATTCAGTTTTGGTCGCCACGATGTAGAAAAGATGTGAAGACTCTAGAAAGAGTGCAGAGAAGAGCAACCAAGATGATTAGGGGACTGGAGACTAAAGCATATGAGGAACCGTTGCAGGAACTGGGTATGCCTAGTTTAATGAAAAGAAGGACCAGGGGAGACACGATAGCAGTGTTCCAATATTTCAGAGGCTGCCACAAAGAAGAGGGAGTCAAGCTATTTTCCAAGGCACCTGAGGGCAGAACAAGAAGCAATGGGTGGAAACTAATCAAGGAGAGAAGCAACTAATTGTCAGGAAATTTCTCCTCAGTTCTGAGGAGAAATTTCCTGACAATTATAACAATTAGTCAGTGGAACAGCTTGCCTCCAGAAGTTATGAAAGCCCCAACACTGGAAGTTTTTAAAAAGATGTTGGATAGCCATTTGTCTGAAATGGTATAGGGCTTCCTGCCTAGGCAGGAGGTTGGACTAGAAGACCTCCAAGGTCCCTTCCAACTCTGCTATTGTATATTGTATAAAAACTAGTCTAGAGCCAAAATAAGCCGAGGGAACTTGATTAGCTCTCCTGAAGTTATATGCTGGTTGTGAACAGACATCCAAACCAGTCTGATCTTTTTCCTTCTTGTGCACAAAGTTTAACTACAGCTGTTTCCAAGTGTGAAGGATCATCACACATCACGGGTGAGATTAAAATGCTGGAGTTAAGCTCCAACCAACTTGGGAACCACTCACGAGACCATCATAGATTTTACAGGAACAAAGTACGCATCCCTCAAAAATCCTTACTTCATATCCCATTGCAGCTGTCAGCCTTCAGTGCCACTTGGCGTAACATACACCAGGACTATTCCCCAGAAAAGCCATTAATCACATCGATAGAAATGGAGAGGATGTTTATTGCACTTGATGGCAGTTCAAGGGAGCTCCAGCTGCCAGTGCTCTTTCTCTTCTCCCCAAGGCCAGGAATGGGGCCTAGCTCCTTAGGATGACATCACTGTTAAATAGTCACGACATCCACCATAGTTCCAAGCCGCAGCCACCTGAATAATACAGCACAGAGGCAGTGCACTGCTTCCCTGCTTGAGCTAAAAAAATCCACACCAGATTCTGTCTGGAAGCTGCACGAAGGAGGAAAACGTCCTCGCCAAGGAGATAAACAATGGAAGTCAGACTTTAGACTGGTTGTTCAGCCAGATTTTACTCTGTTGACTAAAAGAAACCTTGAGAGACAACTTTGTGAAGAAGGACAGGCCTGAACGCCATTCCATTTATTGGCATGATGTTGGAGGCTCTGGGCAATGAAGAGCATAAGGGAAATGCATCAGTAATGGTACCTCATCACTTACCCAGGTGGTCCAGATCACCGCCAACCATGTTGGCTGGATTTATACAATATGCTAAATATTAACATTGATTAAAAAGACTCTGTGTGAATAACATGCTGTATTCAAACAAGCAACGTGTATTATATCTTAACATAATGGCAATTATATACCAATGACACTTAGAAATAGGATGACTATATCTGGGTTACAAAAGTCAGAATGACTATTAGATGACAGCAAGGACTCCAGGACTATTGAAAAAAATTCTAATGACTATTAGATGACAGCAAGGACTGCTGCCATCCATAAGTCATATGACTTCTGGTAATCTGATATGGTAGAAGTACCGTACTGAAGCGAGGACTAAAAGGACCAAGGGATAGCCTGGCTCTCTTTCATTTCATATATTTGAGGTTCTCATTTGTTCCTCCAAGTTTCTAAAGGAATTCTGGGTGCTCTGAACTCAGTTGTTTGTTTGCAGATGTTTCATTACCTGCTGCTGTGGCCTAGAAGTGGAGCTCTCGCCTCACAATCAGAAGGTTGTGAGTTCGATCCTGGGTAGAGGCAGATGTAGAGTCTCCTGCTTGGGCAGGGGGTTGGGCTAGATGACCTGCAAGGTCCCTTCCAACTCTGTTAATCTGTTATCTGTTAATTACATAACTTTTTTAGTAGAAGCATAAATGATATAATAGTATTAATAAGTAATAATAGTATTGACTCACTGTCTTCTCACTTTTTAGTTTATAGCTTGCTTTTTCAGGCACAAAACACATTTTAATCTGTATTTTAAAATTGTATTTTAATACAATTAAATGTAGTTTTAATTAAATAAAATTTAATTAAATAAATAAAATTAAGTACAGATCAATGTAGTATTCGTTAAAACCAATTCGACTAACAATTATGAGTTTGATGAAAAAATGAGACTTAGCATTTTCCAGCACTATAAACTCAAATGTCTAGATCAGGGGTCTGCAAAATTGGCTCTTTTAAGACTGGTGGACTTCAACTCCCAGAATTCCCCAGCCAGCCATGGCTGGGGAATTCTGCCATATTTCTTGAAAATAAGACCAGGTTTTGTATTTCTTGAAAATAAGACCAGGTTTTGTATTAATTTTTGTTTATTTTATTTTTATTTATTTTTCAAATGTATACCCCGCCCTTCTCCTTGCAAGGACCCAAAAGATGCATCAGGTCTCATTTTCTAGTTAGGTCTTATTTTCAGGGAAATATGGTACTAAGTGCAGCCATCGGGCTGATGACCTTAACTGGGTCTTATTTTGGGGATGGGGCTTATATTAGGAGCATCCTGAAAAATCATGCTAGGGCTCACAACTGTAACTAATACTCCAATTGTGGCCCTTCCCCAGCTAATCAGGTTATCAATGATTTGATGACATCCATCTTGACTTGTACATAATGGGCTTCTCCAGGAGTTTATAGGAAGGTGCTAATCAGTAATTTGCCAGAGAAACAGAGAAATTTAGGAAATCCCCAAAATTACTTTACTAGCCATTCCCAAAATGTGCATTGACTGTTCCCATAATTCATTCCTAAATTTAAAAATAAAATAAAAAGGGTTAAATGAGGGGAGTCAAAATCCCTTGAAATTGGCCTATAGTAGCTCCCCACCCCCCTTTGTCAAACACACCAGCTTCACTGAGCAGAAATTAGCAAAGATAACCTAATGCATGCCTAACCTTCAACCACCACAAAATAGGATGAAGGCACTAGTTGATAAGGCTTTCAAAAACATTATTTAGGGAAAGAAGGGGATCAAGTCACCATTACTAACAAGAGAGCTACCTGGAACCTACTCTCCAGAGAGCATACTGAATCTTGTTAATGAACAAACTCAGCTGCTACGAGAGGTAATCAATTGATCTGGTTAAAGGTGATATATAAATGCTGCCAAAGGGTATAACTATGGGTAGTCAAACACAGCAGAGCCAAGGGGTTGTTGTTTTCCCGCCTTGCCGATGAAATTTTTAGATAAGTTAACTCAACAGCAGGGATTTTGTTACTATATATTCTCATGGTCTGGTACTTAAATCCAATTTACTCATGCTTGGTAGAGAATGGTGCATATGTGGCATAGGTACAAATAAGGCTGATAACGTTCTCTACTATGCATGGAATGTCTGGTGAAACTTCTTTTAGCTATGTTCCTTTTCTTGTTCCTATAATTAATTTTTCTTATTTTTCTTTTTTATTCTTTCCTGCTTATTTTCTTCAGTGTTGCTTAGCCTGAAAAGAAACAGCTTGATAGGTCTGTCTCAAAGGTGCTTTTCCAAAAGGCAAGTGGACTTTTTTTGTTTTTCCTTGAAGAGGAAACCAGAATTCCTTGAGCAAACCAGAATCAAAGCTTTCTTGGATGAGAAGCAAAACATCTTTTTTCCCCAAACGCCATCACTCTGCTAAACAAATAATTCCCTCAACACTGTCAAACTATTCACTAAGGCTGCATTACTATTACTATTAATCTTCTCATCATTCCTATCACCCATCTCCTCCCACTTATGACTGTATGACTGTATCTTTGTTGCTTGTATCCTTAGGGCCTCCTCAGGGTGCCATCCCCTGGACAATGCCAGCTGGCGGCTCCCAGGGGAAGGGCATTCTCTGTAGCGGGCCCAGCCCTCTGGAACGACCTGCCCCCCGACCTTCGCACTACCACGGACCTTCGCCTCTTCCGTCGAGCATTGAACACTTACTTTTTTCATGTGGCCGGCCTGGCTTATTTTGTTTTTATCATCATTTAATAGGGTTTCTTAATTATTTATTTTAATTCAAGTTTAAGTTTACTTAATTTAATTTTAAATTTATCTATTGTATTTAGATATACCTTTTATTATCCCTGTGCACCGCCCTGAGTCCCTACGGGAGAGAGGGCGGTATACAAATTAATTAATTAGATAGATAGATAGATAGATAGATAGATAGATAGATAGATAGATAGATAGATAGATAGATAGATAGATAGATAGATATTGATTGTTTCCTGATTGCTTATTTGTACCCTATGGCTACCATTAAGTGTGGTACCTTATGATTCTTGATGAATGTATCTTGTCTTTTTATGTACACTGAGAGCATATGCACCAAAGACAAATTCCATGTTTGTCCAATCATACTTGGCCAATAAAGAATCCTATCCTATCCTATCTTATCCTAATTCTATTCTATTCAAGGAAAAAGAAAGGAAGTCCAGTTGCCTTTTGAAAAAGCTCCTTTGGTTAAACCATGAACTGGATGACTGAGAAAGTCCAGAGACAAGACAGGTTTCTGTAATTTCTGTAACAGTTGACTTCATAAAGAGTTTACAAAGGCCTGCCTGTCACAGGAGTCAATTTCTAGCTATTTGGGAATGTTGGAAGAATATATTGACATTGTGAGGGTAGGAGTATAGGTATATGAATGTTGCCAGAAAGAGAATTAGTAAATCCTAAAGGGAAAGATAAAGACTGCTGTGCTCTCAAGTTTGAAAATTTCCAGTTTGCGAAGTGTCCTTGATAGATGATGGATGCAGGACATCATGTCCCAAACCACATTCTTCTATCTAAAGGCTAAATAAGTGACTGATAGTTTATGTTTCAAGTCCAAAGCTCTTTCCAATTATTACATCTGCCATTACCAGTCCAAAGATAGAAAATAAACTTACAGGATCCTACCAATCTTCAGAGTTTAGGAGGCAGCAGACTGCAACACTAGATCAGATTAGAATCTGAACAGTTATATACATTATGTTGTGTCCTGGAATCAGTGGTGAAATTCAATTTTTTTACTACCGGTTCTATGGGCGTGGCTTGGTGGGTGTGGCAGGGGAAGGATACTGCATAATTTCCATTCCCTCCCCACTCCTGGGGGAAGGATATTGCAAAATCTCCATTCCCACCCCACTCTGGGGCCAGCCAGAGGTGGTATTTGCCGGTTCTCCAAACTACTCAAAATTTCTGCTACCGGTTCTCCAGAACCTGCCTGGAGTACATTTTTTTAAAAAGAGAGAAAAGTTACTTGGAGCATATGTATAGTGTCTTTTTCCTATCATACTCATGACCTCCAATTCAACCCCTGGCATTTTGCTGAGATAATTATTTGCAAGGCAGATCTATGCAAAGAGACATCTTTGCTGTGTTTATAGAGTACAGCGTACTTAACCAGGTCATTAGAAGACCTAATGGCTGCTTTTATATAATGTATAAAATCTTGGTAAATGTTTTCATAGTTTTAATAGTGTGTTGTGCAAATGCAGATAGTTGGGATAATTTATGGTTGAAAAATATATTTCAGAACCCCCCTCCCCAAATGAGCTCCTTTAGAAACTGAGTTGGGTGTGTTGTACAAACACAGTCCAGTATGTGGTAAGTTACCCTCAGGCTGATAGGTGTGGACAAAGCACTCCAGCAGACAATATTTTCCCATTTTTGAAAAGAGGTATGTAGGAGACGTAATGGTGCAAGTCCCTTGCTCCTTTCAGACAGCTCTTAAAGTGGAGGTAAACAATCTAAGATACAAGACTGAATGTTATTTTTGGCACCAGATTCACCTTCCCACTGTTCTCTAGAAACTGTACAGCAATTCACAAAACACATGGAAAATGGTATCTAAAATCTTATATAGACTTGTCTTACTTTAAAAGGAAACTGAACCTCAGTCACCAGGGAAAGGTGGGAGTGGGGAAAAATTGTTTCCCTTCCCACTTTACATTACCACAACATCTATTGTAGCCTTTGCACCTTCAAAGCAAGTTAAGGGTAATTCCCCAAGTACCAAAACTACCTATCCTGGTTCTAAGTCCCCTGGTTGGATTTTTGAAGAAGCAGGCTAGGAAGAGAATCGATGCTTTTTAACTTTGATGCTGAGAATACCACGGACAACCAAACAACTCAAACCAATGTATCATTGAACAAAGCAACCTGAAGTTCTCACTCAAGGCACAAATGACTCAAATTATCCTGCTTTGGACAGGTAATACAAAGATCTCTCTCTCTAGAAAAGGTTCTAATGCTAGGAACGGATAGAAGGAAAGAGAAGAGGATGGCTAGCAGCAAGGTGGTTGGATTCAATAACAGTAGCAATGAATATACTGTTGGAAGACCTAGAACAGGGGTGTCAAACTCAAGGTCTGGGGACTGGATATGGCCCATAGAATGCTTAGATCTGGCCGGGGGGCCACCCTGGAAACAGCAAAGGACTGGCTCACAGTGCCTCTGTCAGCAAAAATGGGCTCCCGAGCTCCATTTTTGCTAGCAGAGGGCTGCAGGAGGTCATCGCAGCTGAAAATGGAACTTGGGACCCTGTTTTTGCTGGTTCAGGCCACCACAAGCGCTCCAACATGAGTGATGTCAAGCTGGCCACACTCACCTGGCCGTGCCCACCCTGGCCCCCTTAGGTCAAACATAACCTGATGTGGCCCTCAATGAAATTGAGTCTGACACCCCTGACCTAGAAGACTAGATTAGAGACCATTTGTCATGGGGAAAATCTGTCTATGTAGGTGCTAGGAGTTGAGAAAAAACTAGATAGTGCATAATCAAATCATCAAAGCTATCTCAGATGTATGGGGGCTGATTATGCTTATTTGAGTGGAAGACTTTCTGACGATCTTCAGTCATTCTAAACCTCTTTATATGGATGAACAATACAACAAGTCACATTCTTTTTTCCCCACTGTCTTTGAAGAGCATCATAAAATAATCTAGGTGTAATTTTCTCCCTCTGTATAACCTACTGAATTTAGTTACAAAGTTAACCCATTCTCTAACTTCACTCAAAGCCATAAACCGGTACTCTTGGACAACATTATTAAGCCTCAAAAATAATCCAAGGTGAACACAAAGCAATTTTAGCATACTGGGCAAATAGAGCTGCCATAGGGTGTTTCACTGACTTGGTGTTTGCAAAAAAACAACTAATTTGCAGTCTGAACATTTGAGTGAAAGGAGCTTGTCTGAAGCACCTATTGAGATGGAAAAGGAAATCTCTTGTGTGAAGTACAATAGGCCAACTCTACATTGGACAGATGTCTGCACAATTGCTTTACCTCAAATATCCCTGGGCAACAGGTTAAATTAGAAAAAGGAGGCAGCTGCTCCAGTCAGCTAAGTCTCGTTCAGGGGAATTGTGGGAGAAAAAGAAGAAAACCATGATTCACACAACCACAGAGAAATCAGAGTTGGAGACGGTCTCAAAGGTCATGTGTAATTAGCTCCCTCCTGCAGAAAACGCTCTCTTCTCCTGGCTCATCTTTGAAAGAATCTAGTGAATGAATCACCACCTTACAAGAGTGTGGCTGAGTTGATGCAGTATACCTGGTTAATAAAACATAATCCCAGTCGGCATATTCATAAAGCATATTGGGCCCAAGGAAATAAAGCACTTGTCTGGTTCACACAACCTACTGGATTTCTACAACACACTGAACCATAAACCTACAGCATGAAACAAAGCAGCCTGCTCCATTCTCAAACAGATTGTATCAGCTAGGATCAGCTTATTTCAGAAGGAATCCAGTGGCATCTTTTCAGACTAACACATTTTATTGAAAGCCGAAAGGTTTTGTTGATGAGCACAGCCCTCATATAAACCCTTCTTTGCAATATGATCTCATTGGTTCTGATCTGACACACAAAGCAAATTTGGTAGTACAGGAAAGCTCTTTAAATACTTGAAGAGAAAGATTCCATCCCTTGGTATTGTCCCTTCTCTTGGCTGAACATCTCTCCTTCAACAGAGGATTTGTTCCAATTCTTTTACAGAAGGATCATGTCTCGAAAAACTTTCCAAGCCCGCCAGGAGGATCTATTATGATCACGCTTAAAGGCACACTTATACCTGCGCCCAAAGTTTGATCTTTGTGAAGAAATCAAGTCTGTGATTAAGGAAAGCCTGATCCGAACTAAAAAATCTCAAAAATAATCTGCTCGATTAAGGAGGAGGGCTTTTTTTCTTTTTTGCTTGGGCGACGGCAAGGCGACATTGCCCCTTCTAATTTTACGAAATCCCCAGCCCACCATCGCCCCGCCTAGCAGCAACCAGATCGCAGCTTAGTTTAGCGCAGTTTCAGTCATGCGCAAGAAGTCAACGCGCTCGCAGGCAGCGCTCCCACCCCTCAAAACCGGGAGGGCGGGGACGAGTTGCCCGAAACGAATTGCCAGCAAAAAAACAAACCCCGTCCGCAACAAAACGCCCGCAGATTCCAAACACACCCCAAAAATCCGCCCCCAGCATGGCACCCCAAAGGATTCCCAAGGGAACCAATCCAACAGCAGAAAGGATCAGAAGTCCATAGCCGGGACTTCTCCAGAAAACTTCCACGGCTCCGCCCTGGACGTTCGGTTAAGATTGAAAGAGCCAGGTTCGGGAGGGGGGGGGGCGTGGCATCTTCGCGCGGCGCGGGACGTTCCCCGACGGAGCGTACGAGAGCCCCTTCTTCCTATCTGCGACCTTCTGGGTGGAGCTGCAAAGCAGAAGTTAAATCGTACCGCGGGGAGGGGAGGGGGGAATCATGTAAACAGGGAAGAAAGAGGAGGGAAGGGGGCGCTGGAGGTCAGGGGGACGGAAGAGAAAAATGCCATAGATCTGACCAAAGCTCGGGGGCCAGAAGGGCCGAGGGCAACCGACCGGCTCAACAACAACGCGCCAGGGATCATTTCCACGCGGGGCAAGAGATCCAGGCTTAAAGTTATCTCTGCACGCAGCTGCCTCGCGGACGGCGCTTTCTCGCTCCTGCCACAACGGTTACCTGACTCTTGCTGGAGAGGGACAATCTCGCGTGGCTGGCAAAGCGGCTGCTGCTGCTGCTGCTGTTGTGGCTACTGCCCAGCTTCGGCGATGCCGCGAACGCCGTCGGAGATACCGGCTTGGAGCCCAAGACGTCCGGGAGTCCGGCTGCCCGGCTGAGGAGCTCCACCTGCTGCGTTAAATGCTCGACCTGCGTCCGCAACTGCTGATTCTCTTGCTGGAGCTCGGCCACGGTGCCGGCCAGTGGGTTGGCCAAGCGCAGCACTTCGGCCACCTGTCGGTCCACGCCGTTCTTGAAGACCTGGATATCCACGTGGATCTCCTTCACCGCGCCGCGAAGGGTTTCTTCGTAGCGGCCCAGCGCTTCGCACACCGTCTGGGCGTCCTGGCTGTTCAGGTCCGCGATGTCGCTCGACGACGTCCGCGCCGCGCTCACCTCCATGGGTCTCCTCCCGCCCCCCGGTTAGTCCAGAGAAAGGCCGTTTCCTCGTCCCAAGAACAAGGTGTCCCCGGCCGGTCTAAAGCCGAGCGCCCTTCGAACGCGATGCCCGCTTTCAGCAGCCCTAAAGCACCCTCGGTCGCTTCCTTCGCCGTCTCTTTTTGCCAGCTCCAAACTTCTCTTTTTATAGGCGGGTGGACTGGGCGGAAGGAGCAGGTGGGAGGGTGCAAAAGGAAGGTTTCCAGGGGCTGATAGGGGCCGGGCAGGAGCACACCGAGCAAGCGGTGCTGCCCGGCTATTTCCCCCTTGCCTGCGCAGACCGCCCCTTCGGAGGAGGAGCTGGAGAGGAGGGGAGACCGGCCGTGTTTGAGGCGGGGGCCGAGCTGGTGGCTGCGGAAGGAGTGGCCGCCTCGCTCCTTTCGGAGGCGCCGCCAAGGAATCAAAACATTCCCCAGTAAGGTTGTAAGCTTTGCTCTCCCCCACCCCCCACCCCCTCTCTGGCCAGGTCAGGTAAAAAGACATCTCCCCTGCATTCACACACCATGCCAGGGTTAGTCTTTGATTAGTCTTTTGCGAGTAGTCTGTTGGATGAATCAAACTCACTTGGTTAATTTACCTTGGGATGTATTGTGCGAATCCAGAAAATGGTACATTTTCAGTCATTCAAACTAAGCTGGTAGCCACCGTTTGGTTCACCCAGCACCTTCACCCAAAACCGAAGTTCGCAGAACTGAGTTGCTGGGCTCACTTAACTTGCTCTGCTAAAAATAAATCAAGTTGTGATTTAATAATAGCCCATTTCACACAAGATGGTAATGCAATGGCTGGGATCCGACAACACGCTACACTCCGCAACCCCTATTTTGGCCTAGTTTTAATGCGTCTGGATGAGTAGGGACAGTAGGGTATGAACAGTTTACCTTATATGCAAAGCTAAAGGTCAATAAGAGATTGAAAGAAAAGTGTAAAGGGGGCTAAATCAATTCACAGCACCAGGTGGTTCTTTAAGGTTTATTCTACAGAGGAAGAAAGGGTCAACTAAATTCAGGAAGAGGCCAGCAGGGCTAGTAGTGTTCAGGAAACCGTAAAAGATAAGCATTTTCTTTCAGGAAGTCGAAAGCTTGTCTTAAAGAAGGGAACAAATTGGAATACAAACTTGGCAGAAAAAGGGTAAAAGGATCAGGAAAGCAAAAGGAAGAATGTGGAGGAAGAGGACTAGGAGGAGTAGAATCTTAAAGAGGCATTGCTTTCTGGTTCCCTCAGATTTAAAAGTTGTTGAATCGGAGTATAGTTTTAGACCATTGAAATCACCCTCAGATTCATTCTTCTATATAGTCTTAATATTTAATTACTGTAAATTCTTTGAGTATTTATAGAAACAAAAATAGCAAACTGAGATAATAATACCAGGAGGAAATCTTGAGAAACTACCTAATCTTCTGGTCCTGGTGGCATCTACCCAAGAATTCTTAAAGAATTGAAATTTGAAATATTTGGGCGTATGGAAGTTGTTACTAAATGTAGTTTTTGGTGCTGGAGAAGAACTGACACATTTTTAAAAAAAAAATGATCCAAAGGAGATAACTGTGGGTAAGTGGATGAAAGTAATCTCATCAACATAGAAACTTGAATTTTAAAAACCTAACCAAGTCCTTCATCAAAAAAAATTTCAGTCATTGCAGTGTTATATTTATAAACCTGCCCTCATTATTGTTAGCTTGTTTGCGTTGGTAGTTCCTTCATTGGGTTGTTGTTTACTTCTTGATTGTTGACTTAATGTTAAAACTACCAATGCAGACAAACAAGCTAACAGTACAGTAGTCCTTGACTTACAAAAGTTCATTTAGTGACCATTCAAAGTTACAACAGCACTGAAAAAAGTGACCTATGACCATTTTTCACAATTACAAACTTTGCAGCATCCCCATGATCATGTGATCAAAATTCAGATGCTTGGCAACTGGGTTCATATTTATGACCATTGCTGTGTCCAAGGTCATCTGATCACATTTTGCGATCTTCTGACAAAGTCAATGGAGAAGCCAGATTCATTTAACAACTGAGTTACTAACATATAACTGCAGTGCTTCTTTTAACAACCGACAATAAAGGCCATAAAATCAGGCAGAACACGTATCTCATTTAACAACAGAAATTTGGGCTCAATTGTTATCATAAGTTGGGGACTATCTGTAAACAGCAGTCCAATTAAGGAACTACCAAGACCACTCCCAACAACACCAAAAGGTACACTACTGAGAATAAGTGAATGAGACCAAATCCCATCTCCCTTCTAACGTGGATTATGATGTTACCTAGTTTGGTAATGAAAAGTCTGCAAAAAAATAACCAAGCTCAAAGAGCACAAAGGACTCCACAGTTCAGCCCTGAGCTACAAATATTTTATCAGAAAGCAGAATAGGAATAAAATGCCAGTTTTCTCAGCGAAGTGAGATGCATAGTGGAATTCCTTAAAGCAGGGGTCCCCAAGCTGTGGGCCATAGCCGTTTGCAACTGGGCTGCGGAAGTGGCTAGCAAGCACAAGTGTATGCACACATCCTCACTTGCACGAGCAGTGGGTAAGAGTGTGCACTCTGTGTGAGTGACAGGCACACGTGCACGGTGCTTGTGGAAATGGAGCTGCATGTGCATGCATGCCGGCCAGCCAGTCACAAAACCATCCCATTCTCCCCACCAATCCGCAAAGCCAGAAACATCGGGGTACGATCACTGCTGGCACCATTGCTTTTTGATTTGTTCTTAAAGGATCTTGACTTCAAAGTAAGCAGTATGCTGGCCAAGTTTGCAGATCATACTATTCTTTGTGGTAAAAATTAGAAGAGATTCTGAAGTGTTCCGGAAGAATCTTTCTAAATTGGGTGAACAAGCAACCGCATGTAAATCTAATTCAATTTAAGGAAGCGTAAATTTATGTACCCTGGGGCAACCAAAACTAACCATGTATGCACTGATGGAGTCTGAGCTGCCTTTAATGATCTTAGTGTCATATTAGATAGGTGAATGATAGTGACTCATTGTGTAGCAGCTGTAAATTCCAACCTAAGAATTAAGTATGTGCAAAAGTTGCCAATATGGGAACAAAACATTACACTTCCATCTGAACCACATCTCAAAGCTCTTCCTGGGAAATTCCAGGGACTGTTTTGAAGTTTCTGGGAGTAAATTTATTTATCTGTTGGATTTATAGGGCTGCCCATTCAAACAGTTTGGTTCAGGGTGGTATACAACAGGGGAAAAAAAGAACTGTCATGTTCCAGTGCCCCACATAAGAAAAGAAAGCAACACAGGTTGATGTTACAATTTTTATTTGGAAATGCAGACCCAGCACGAAACGACCATCCAAAAGGAATTAAAGTTTGTGCTACCATGGTTAGTTCACTCACCCTTTATATTGTGCTCCACCTGCCTTGTGTGTATACCCCTCCCCTCGTAGTGACTGCTTGTCGCTAATATGGCCGCCACAGACTGGCCATGGCCCTAGCCACCCTTCCTGGCTTATCCTGATCAGTTTCCTGCTTCCATCCACAATCCAACAATCAGCTGCTTCCCTGATCAGTCAGGTACAGTCTGGACCCCACTAGCCAGGCAGCAGCCCCGGCAAGGCAGGAGCAATGCGATGCGGGCCGTGGGCGCGTGTCTGCAACACCATCTCAGGCGGCAGCTCCTCCCCAGGATGGCGTGGCCATTGATGCCCGTGTGCACATATCCCAGTTGTCAACTCTTCCCCCACCCAAATGGTGGGCCCAGGCCATCTGGCGGTCCGGGCTGATGAGCAAGAAGCAAGAGAACCACACAACATTCACGTATATATAATATATAAATATAAACACTGAAATGGCAGCCAAACATAAAACAACCGAAATGGGACTCCACTCAGCTGAACCTCAATACCTGAGGAAAAACCCAGGTCTTTCATCATTTTCATAAAAGTGAGCAGAGCTGGGGCTTGTTTATTGTGGGGTGATTGTTTCAGAGGGATCGATGACAATTTGCTGCAGCCAACTTGCCATGGCCAACTCACTGCAGGACAAGAGTGACACTAACATCAAAGAAATGGCAGGTTTGAGTCATTAAGGAAAGGATGTAAAAGGAGGGACAAAAATGCAATGTGAATGACAAAAATTAAAATAGTTTTTAATTTATTTTAAATAAATACTGAGAGTAGTCCAATTGACTATTTAAAATTATTTATTTTAAATAATTAAACTGAGTTGTTAAATTGTCTGATGGTGAGTTGTCCCATGGTGAGTTGACCATGGCACGCTTTCCTGTAGCAAGTTGGTTGCTATGAGTTGGTTCTGGACGAGTTGGCCATGGCAAGTTGTCCCATTCTGGTTGCAGAGCACAGCTGCAGCCTTAGAAAAGGTGTGTTTCCTCGGTCCCATAAAGTAGCAAAGTTTCAATGATGGAACCAGTAGCATGTTCTCCTTAAGGCAACTTATGTGGTGGGCAGATGACACCTGCAGGTAACCCAGTTTTTTTGCTATGTAGGGCTTTAAAGGTGATAGTCAGCACTTGAATCATATCCAGAAATCATTAGAATACATCCTGATGTAACAGTGGTACATGGGCATATCAAACTGTGGCCAGAACTACCCATGCTGCTCCATTCTAGATTAAAGGAAGCTGGATAGTCTTCAGGAGCAGCCCCATATAGAGTGCATGAGGGTAGTCCAATTGAAAAGTGACTAAAGCATGAATGATCATGACTAGGGCCTTCCAGAATGGATGCAATTGAGGCATAAGATGCAGTTGTATAAATGTTTTCCTGGCTACACATATGGTCATCTTTTTCAACAGGAGCTGTAAGTCCAGAAGTGCCAGATTGTGCACCGACTCTGAATGGGATAGTGCTGCCCCATCAAGAACCAAAGATTTATTTATTTATTTATTTATTTAATTCAATTTATATACCGCCCTATTTTCCCTAAAAGGGACTCAGGGCGGTGGACAGAAGGATAAAAACCCAACAATACATACAAAATATAAAAGACAATTAAATTATTAAATCTGTGCTAAAATTTGGATAATATAAAAATTAAAACCAATAAATATCAAAATTTAAAATTATACCCTTAGTCTATGTCAGGCCGGCTAGATGAAAGAAATGTGCTTTTAACATCCGACGGAAGAGGCGTAGGTCCGTGATGGTACAGATATCGGGGGGCAGGTCGTTCCAGAGTGCCGGACCCGCCACAGAGAAGGCTCTTCCCCTGGGAGTCGCCAGCCGGCATTGACCGGCTGACGGCACCCTGAGGAGGCCCACTCTGTGGGAGCGGACAGGTCGAAGGGAGGTATGCGGTAGGATGGAGATATTTTAATTCCCAGACTTAGCCCCTCCCCCCCTAATCTTGGCAGGGTTAAACTGTAGCAGGTTTTTTCCCTCCAGACTGTCAGTCTCTGAACACTAAGGCAGGACTTCAACAGCTTCTCGCTATTGATCTAATCAAAGTCAAAGTGAAGCTTGAGTTGTTATGGTTCCTCCCAATATAGTTTTACTGGGACCATCCCTGAGAAGTGGTTTTCCAGCCATGTCTCATCCAAATGTTAACTTCCTAGCGTCCTGAACTTGGTGCAAAAAAACCAAGGATGCTGACCAGCCTCAGTACTTGTGAGAACTCTTGTGAAGGGGAAGCCCACTTGAAACATGATGGAGATCCATCCTAACTATGATTCAGCATTGGAAATGATCAAGTGGGTCAATGCTTTCCACTCAAGGCCCAAAACTCAATCCCTTAAAACAAAAGCTCGTGAATTAATTTCTATTCACTTTAGCAGCCTTGCAGGAAAGATGCCCATGGCTTCTGGACAGGAGTTTGGGGAGAAAAAGCTGACAGCCCTTCAGTTAAACCATGGGCAACTTCTACCTTGCTCACAGAACATGCTTCCCTTCCTTCTCTGGTTTGTCTGCCACCCTTAGTGGAAGGGCATGATGGGGAGGGAGAAGCAGGGTAGAAGAACTCCTTTGTTGCCAGTTCTCCAATCCTTTGGAGCAGGGATTGGTTCCAGCAGTCACTGCTGCAGGTTCACTTGTAGATTTATTTATTTATTCGATTTGTTAACCGCACCAATCTCCGTCGAGATGGACTCTGGGCGGTGCACGGGACATTAAAATTTACAATAAATAACAATATACAAGATGCTTGAAGCTGCTGTGCGTGCATACACAGTGCAATAAAAATGTCTCTGCGCGTGTGCAGAAGCAGAAAACAAGATGGTGGCGCCATAGGAGAACCGATTCGGGGGCCTGGCAGGGCCGGGTCACTGCTGGTTCTAGCAACCCAGGCCGCCAAACCACTATTACTTCGGCCGAATTGGTAGGAACCCACCATTGCTTTGGAGTGATCATTCCATGGGATCAGAGAAAAGACCAGAGACCTGCAGTCTTCTGCTGCCAGAAACTAAGGCCTCCTTTGAAATCCTATTGTGTTTTATCGCTAAAGCAATGTAAAGGCTAGGAGTACAGTCCACACCAGTGGTGGGTACCGGCTCACGTTGCAACCGGTACGCTGTGCACGGGGCTGGCCGTTCTCATCAGGCATGCTCGCTGCGCACGCATGCTAACGCGACCGTCCTGTGACACCCAGCTGCTCAGCAGAGGTCATGCAGGCACTGTGCGCGCGTGTGTGCAATTGGCCCAGTTGCTTCAAAAACAGGTAAGGAGGGCAGGTGGGTGGGTTAGTGGGTAAAATGAACCACCATATCGGTATGGTGGCTGCTGCTCCCGGCTATCACCAGTATGGCCATACCGGGCCGTACCTCCCAGAATCACCACTGGTCCACACTTCTTTAAGCTGGCATGTTTTCTGAAACTCTCACACTGGAGATCAGCAATTTAGTACTGCCCTGCTGAAGAGCTCCAAGATGCATTTTGGCTTGATCCCTCAGGGCCATTCTTATATTGTTATGTTAAAGATGTAATTCATTAAGCCTGTTCAGTTGGGCTTTGCCATGTTTGTACAGGACCTATGGAGTATGCAGTGTGAAATTGCTGGCCACTGAGAGCGTATAGCACATTGGAGTCCTGCAAGAGCATTGCTCTGTTATGTGATCTGTTGCTGCTGGTGAGTCACTGTTTTCAATTAAGGGGCTGCTTAAAAGCAAGGCAAGGACAGTCATCCAAAGCCTGTGAAAGGATCAACCTCATGGATGGACTTTTTTTTTTCCAGGGATCATTTTTGCTGGGAGTTCTAACTCACGAGGGAATATTCTAGGTAATCTTGCTGTATTTTATTATTGCTTTTGGGCTAATTTCCAATTACTATTTTGAAAACACTGCTTGCAAATAAATTATTCCACATAACATGCAGAGCCTAGTTAGTTTATTAATTTTCAGTTTATTAGTGGAGAGGAGAGGTACAATCTATACAACCAGCCTGTTCGTTTAGGATTCAATATGTTGGGAGATCCCTGAAAATTGATTAGTAACCAGTTTGTGATGTATGAAGCAAGCCAAGGTATTAACTGGCCATCATTGAGACTCATTGAGTTGCAAGATCTCCCAATGTTTCTGGATAGACTCATGTTATAGTCTTAACCTAGTTTAGTCAATCACCCAAAGTTACAGTATAGCAAGCTAAACTTGATTGGAATTGAGATTTTTTTTTTTATTTAAATTTATATCCCGCCCTTCTCCACAGAGGACCCAGGGCGGCGCACAGGAAATTTAAAAACATACAAAATACAAAAGATAAATATATAATTTAAAATAACTATTAAACAATCCTATCCCATGCTAAAACCAAATTTTAAAATACCCAATTTAAAACTTCCTAAAACGTCCCCATGGGAGGTTAGGCTAGGCCGGCTTGTTGGAACAAGTATGTCTTTAGACATTGGCGGAAGAGGCGGAGGTCGGTAATGGTGCGTAATTCAGGGGGTAGGTCATTCCAGAGGGCTGGGCCTGCCACAGAGAAGGCTTTTCCCCTGGGTGTCGCCAGTCGGCATTGTCCGGCCGACGGCACCCTGAGAAGGCCCTCTCTGTGGGAGCGTATCGGTCTAAGGGATGTATGGGGCAGGAGGCGGTCTCGCATATAACTAGGCCCCGAGCCATGGAGCGCTTTGAGATTTGATGGTTCTCATGGTTAAGATCTTATGGTTAAGATTTGGTTATTTAGTGGGTACAGCATGCAAAGCCATCTGAATTATGGCCCAAGTTAAGTATGTTGTGGAAACAAACTTACTGGGACTGACTTTCACATAGGCATGTACTTATATGATTATACGTACATATAATGATACATAATTATATACATATAATGATACCTCCAAAGATGGATGGATGGATGGACAGATGGACAGACAGATATGCAGAAAGATCAGTGATCACAGTCCTGGTGTATGTGTGTGTGTGTATATACATATACATATGAGGACTGCGACCACTGTTTTTTTTGACATCTTCCTTGCACTGTAGGGACACAGTGACTCAGTGGTTAAGACACTGAGCTTGTCAATCAGAAAGGTTGGCAGTTTGGCGGTTTGAATCCCTAGCGCCGCATAACAGCGTGAGCTCCCGTTACTTGTCCCATTTTCTGCCAACCTAGCAGTTCGAAAGCACGTAAAAATGCAAGTAGAAAAATAGGGGCCACCTTTGGTGGGAAGGTAACAGCATTTTGTGCACCTTCGGCATTTAGTTACACCAGCCACATGACCACAGAGGCGTCTTCAGACAGCGCTGACTCCTCGACTTTGAAACAGAGATGAGCAACGCCCCCTAGAATTGGGAACGACTAGCACATATGTGCAAGGGGAACCTTTACCTTTTACCTTTACCTTGGATTTAGTCTGGAGTTTGATCTACTGGAAATGTAAGAGAGTCTCTAAAATGTCCCATGAGACAGAAGCTCAGCAGTAGATCTACAAGATAGGTTACCAACTTTGCTAAAAGAATGATTGTGACATTGCCATGGACTAGATGCTCGTGGATAATATTATCAAAAATAGTCTGAATCTGCCTTCAAAAGCATTCCTGTGTGTGGGCATTTCCCACTGTTATGTTGCACAGCCCTGGGAAGCATGCAGCAATGCAAGACACTCTACGCTGCAGAACAGGAAAATTGGACCAACACCATCTTTAAAATAGATGTGTGCATCCATATATCATGGTGTGTCAAGAGAAGAAAAAGAGTATGCAACTACCCTCAGCCAAATAGTTACCGTACAGCTGTTCCATGTTCTGATGAATGTGTTACTTTTACATGCACAGAAGAGCATTGGTGTCAGAAATTGCTGTGTGCGAAGAAACTATAATTTTAAAAGAGCTTACTTACTACTGGAGGAAAAATTGCATTTTACGTAAGGGGGGGGGAATAAAGAACCTCTTATTGACCTTTAATTTGCCTGCCTGGGAAGTAAACAATTGAAATTTAATGTAGCCTGCTGGAATTTAATGTAATTCATTGGAATTACTCTTCAAATGTTATCAAATGCCCTTTTCGAGGGCTTTCATTATATTAATTTATACTGCTTGGTTGAGAGAGATTAAAGGGCAAAGAAGTATTATGCAAAAGGCCTTTTAGAGTAAAGTCAGACTTAGTCCCGGTGATTTTTGTAGGCATGGCCATGTGGTTTTCTTGGCCGTTTACCACACTTTATGCAATGGTGTTTTTTGTTTTGTTTCTCCAGTCTCCAGTGTAACCTACAAACCTTGGATTCTCGGGTGATGCCTCATCCAAGAGCTAACTAGTCCCAATCCCACTTAGTTTCAGGGCCAGCATAAGATTGGCCAGGTGCTGCCACTGCTGAGATCACAGGGAAGGATCAATGAATCATAATTAAGAACGGAGGCCTTGAGCAGGACGGGGGGATATTCCCAGTGGGCTCTCAAGTATCCAAGCAGTGACTCCGTTGAAGCCATCAGCAAAGAGACTGCAATCTGCTCCAGCTATCCGTTGGAAAAAAACAAAAATCCGAATATAAATCCAGAGGAAGGCGATGGGGGGAGCTGGAAGAGTTTCAAATGGATTTTCTCACCAATGCTCCAAAGCAGAACTGCCATTGTGCCAGAAACATTAGGAGGCCCTGTAAAATTTTAGACCTAAATTCATTCCACATTTCTGAGAGGCGGCTCTATTCCAGGTGCAACATGGATGCAAAAAAACCCCCCTAGCTTTTGCAGCTACACATTGCGGTGGATGAACCTGAAAGGCAACAGAAATGATTCCGTTGTATCTTGACCTCTTAGGTAATAGAAAGCCTCCTGGGTTAAGTAAAGAGCTGAGATGAGCAGTTAAGGCTAGAGGCAAAAATTGGTCTCAGAGGCATGAGGTTCATACAGAGGTTCACTGCCTTGTTGCTGGGTGGGCGTGGCCACAGTGGGTGTGGCCTAGTCAGCCTCCTGCACCACAGCCGGAGGGGAGGGGCATTTTTCGCCCTCCCCAGGCTTTCCTCGAGCCTCTGGGAGGGCGAAAACTGCCTGTTTCTGGACTTAAGGAACCTCCGATAGGCCTGTTTCCCCCCTCCCCAAGCCTCCACGTGGTACCTGGCATGATGAATGGGCCATGTGGAGACTCCTGGGAGGGAGGGGAGGGGAGGGGAGGGGTGTGGCCAGCCAGGGGTAGCATTTGGAGGTTCACCGAACTGGGCAGAATCGTATCTAGAGGATCGCCCACCCCTGGGAAAGACCCTACATTAAAAAAAATTGTTGCAAGCTATAACCAGAAATGAGAAGGGATAGACAGAAAGGTCTATGTTTGTGGAGAGGGAAGGGTTTTTTTTATATAGGTATATAAAGATGACCTTGGCATAGACCCAACCATTTTCTTTCAGCCAAGCACTTCGTCCCTCCACAAATTTCTTTTCACTTCATATGTCAAGCAACACCTTCCAGTTTCAGCCTTAGGGAGGGTCAGAATAATGTCCCAAACCAAGACACAGGATTGGAGAAATGCCACATTGCCCAGAAATTCAATTTTTAAATAGCTTTCAAGTGGTTGGGATTGAAACCGCTGACCTGAAAACCAAACATTTGTTTTTAATAATAATAATAAATTAGAATTTATTAACCGCACCCTCTCCCCACAGGGACCCGGGGCGGTGCACAGGCATAATTAAAACAATATACAATAATACAAACATTACTAAAATAGAATTAAATAATTACCCGTGCTAAAAATACAATTAAAAAACCCATTAAAATTTATCGTTAAAAGACAGAGAGAACTATTCAAGGCCGGCCAGTCGAAAGAGATGGGTCTTCAGTTTTACACGGAAGGAGCGGAGGTCGGTGGTCGTTCTAATATCAGGGGGAAGGTCGTTCCAGAGGGCCGGGCCCGCCACAGAGAGCGCCCTTCCCCTGGGCGTCGCCCGCTGACAAAGTCTAGTGGACGGCACCCGGAGAAGCCCCTCTCTGTGGGAGCGAATCGGTCGTGAGGATGTGTGGGGCAGGATCCGATCTCGCAGATAGCTAGGTCCCGAGCCATGGAGCGCTTTGAAGATGATGACTAACACCTTGAAGCGCACCCGGAAGACGACAGGTAGCCAGTGCAGCTCGCGCAAGAGCGGTGTTACATGGGCAAATCTAGAGGTGCCCATAATTGCTCGCGCGGCTGCATTCTGAACTAACTGAAGCCTCCGGGTGCACCTCAAGGGGAGCCCCATGTAGAGAGAGTTACAATAGTCCAGTCGGGATGTCACGAGGGCATGAGTGACTGTGCGAAGGGCGTCCCGATCCAATAGGGGGCGCAATTGGCGAACCAGGCAAACCTGGTAAAACGCCCTCCTGGCCACGGCTGTCACTTGCTCTTCCATAGACAGCCGGGTATCCAGGAGGACACCCAAATTGCGCGCCCCATCCACAGGGGCAAGATGTTCGCCCCCTATGGCCAGCGTTGGAGAAAGCTGGTTGAATCGGGCAGCCGGAAACCACAGCCACTCGGTCTTGGTCGGGTTGAGCCTAAGTCCGTTACTTCCCATCCAGATCCGCACGGCTTCCAGGCACTGGCACATCACCGCTACGGCATCGTTGGGGTGGTTTGGGGTAGATATGTACAGCTGGGTGTCGTCAGCGTACAGGTGGTACTCTACCCCAAAACCACGGATGATCTCACCCAGCGGCTTCATATATGCGTTAAACAGGAGAGGCGAGAGGACCGACCCCTGAGGCACTCCACATGTGAGTGGTCTCGGGGTCGACCTCTGCTCTCCTGCACGCACAAATTGCGATCGGCCAGAGAGGTAGGAGGAGAACCACCGCAACACGGTGCCTCCCACCCCCAACCCCCCCAGCCGATGCAATAAGATACCATGGTCGATGGTATCGAAAGCCGCTGAGAGGTCTAATAGGACCAGGATGGAAGAACATCCCCCATCTCTGGCCCTCCAGAGATCATCTACCAACGCGACCAATGCCGTCTCGGTGCTATGCCCGGGCCGAAAGCCGGACTGGCGCGGATCTAGATAGTCAACTTCCTCCAGGTGACGGGGAAACTGTTGTGCCACCACACTCTCAACAACCTTCGCCAAGAAGGGAAGGTTGGAGACTGGACGGTAGTTGTTCAAAAGAGCTGGGTCCAAAGAGGGCTTCTTGAGGAGGGGCCTCACCATAGCCTCTTTTAGGGAGGCAGGCAAGGAACCCTCACTCAAGGATGCGTTGATAACCTCTTGGAGCCAGCCTCGTGTCACCTCCCAGGATGCCAGTACAAGCCAGGAGGGGCACGGGTCCAATGAACATGTGGTGGCTCGCAGTCGCCCACGTAACCTGTCCATATCCTCGGAAGTAACGGGGTCAAACTCCTCCCAAACAAGATCTCCCTCGTGGCATCCCACTGGGCCATGAATGGTGGCTAGCTCACTCTGTATCTGGGCGGTTTTCTCCTGCAGAAAAATCACAAATTCCTCTGCCCTACCCTGTAACGGGGCTTCCCGCTCCCTCTGTTGAAGGAGGGAACGGGTCACCCTAAACAGGGCGGCAGGGCGGTTTTCTGCGGATGCTATGAGGGTGGCGCAATATTTTAATAGATAGGTTCTTAGCACTTGTGATTATAATTTTTTTTTTAAAAAGATGCCTGGGGAATTATATTTACAGATTATAATCTTTCATTTTCTGGGTTTGCATAATACAGTATATTGAACTATAAACTAACCAAGCAGGCTGACATTGTGCAGTATTCTCAGCCCCAAGAAAAAATAAACCAACATCATAACTAAAGGAACTTTGTATGTGATGCCCTCACAGCTGCTCGGTAATGTAAATGATCTGGTTTAGCGGGTCGTGGGAATGCAACAAAAGGCAGTCCTCTCTACTTAAATTCTCAGTCCTGGCCAAGGGCTTCTGTCCCCTTTGGCCTCTGAGAGGAAGGGGAGACCTTTCTGCTTCCCTCAGCAAGTCTATTATTGTCTTCATTTTCAAGAGGGGGAAAAGGGGGATGTGAGAACCCAGAGAAAGAAATATCCTTATGACTCAGAGTGACTTTGATCACTGGAGACTCCATAATAAAGACCCCAGAGAGCTTCTTGCTTCCCCCTCTGTCTCCACTTTGGTGCCAGCAATACTCGATGACAGACCTGAGTTGCACATCCTTCCCCTCGTGCCAAGCACCTCTGCATCCTTCCAGGAATCAATATTTACCAGCGGTTGCTATGAAGGACTTCTTAAAAGTTGAGATTTGCTCATTCAGTTGGTGGAAGAAGATTTGTATTCCAGCAGGCCAGGACTTGAGCCAGCTCTTGTTCCCCTTCAGCTTGGCAACCTGGATTCAGATGTCAACTGCAATGGAATATTTTTCAGACTAGCAGCTTATTGGCTCTTTGATGGTCTTTGTGTGACCATACGCAAAGCACAAGGGTTCATTTCCAGGCTGTTGGCATACAGTATGAGACCTTGTCTCCCTTATGATGGCAACCTCACAGGCCGCCCTTATCTGAGTAGAGGTTTTTTCTTTGTGAGGAAATATGCTGTAATTGGAGGTAAGTTCTCTGCCCTATTTTGAAAAGGCAACTGTTTTTTGTGGAAAAACAAGACATTTTGCTTCCTATCGTGGAAGCTTCATCCGTTGTATTGGATGCTGTGGGAGATGGAAGAACCATTATTGACAGTTGAGTTGGTGGGAGGGAAATGATACAGTGATGGGTTTCAATTTATTTTACTACCAGGTTGCCCGCACATCACTTCTGCACATGCACAGAAGTGTACAGGACCTATGGAGGCCTCCCACCGCCGCCACTAACGGTTTGCCCGATCCATCTTTGGAATGATAGGTTCTGACAGGATGGTGGTGGTTGGAGTAGAAATGGAAAGATTGGTGGAGGGGGGGGGGGTTGTTCCCTTTGCAGTCAACTGGTCTTAACTCTCTCTGAGAGCCATTGTGGTTACTTGGGGTCTTATCTGTGACCTCAGGGTCACCTGGATCAGAAGTGTGGAATTTTTGTGGAACAGCCAAAAGGACTGATGCTCAATGTTAACACAAATGGTCTCTTTTACCCCTCTTTCAAACCAACGGTTCTCTCCAGATTTTTTCTTTCTCTGGACACCACTTGATGAAATTATTACTTGCCCAGAGGTCTGGAAGAGTGTTTAGTACAGCATATGGGTCCTTTTGGAGAAGGGCGGGATATAAATTGAATAAAATAAATAAAAATAAATATGATGCTTCCTCCCCTCTTAAACTTAACTATGAGTGAGTTAAGCCATTCTGCTGTCTGTCTTTCTGTGCAGACAAAACATATCTTATTTGGGAATTATTGGGTCTGTCATCTGCTCCTCTATAACTGTCCGGTTTGGTTCTGCAACCCAACAAGATAGACAGAGACTTCAGAGGATAATTAGACCTGCCACCAAAAAAAAACCAATTACTGCCAACCTGCCTTCCATTGAGGACCTGTACAGTGCATGAGTCAAAAAGAGGACTATGAAAATATTTACAGACCCCTCGCATCCTGGACATAAATTGTTTCAAATCCTACCCTCAAAATGACAGCTGTAAAGCACTGCACTCCAAGACAACTAGACATAAGAACAGTTTTTCAGGAAATGCCATCACTCTGCTAAAACAATTCCCTCACCACTGTCAAAGTATTCACTAAGGCTGCATTACTATTACTATTAGTCTTCTCATCGTTCCTATCACCCATCTCCTCCCACTTATGACTGCAGGACTGTAACTTTGTTGCTTGTATCCTTACGATTTATATTGATATTGATTGTTTCCTGTTTGCTTGTTTGTACCCTACGACTTCCATTAAGTGTTGTACCTTATGATTTGTGACAAATGTATCTTTTCTTTTATGTACACTGAGAGCAGATGCACGAAAGACAAATCCCTTGTGTGTCCAATCACACTTGGCCAATAAAGAATTCTATTCTATTCTATTATGTGGTCCGCCAAGGAGTCCTTGGTGTTAGAAGCGTGACTTGAACTTTACCTGAAAGTATCAACATAACCATAGTTTGTGATTGCTTCCCAAAGACCTGTCTTGCTTGAGGGCAATTCCCACTCCACTCCCCCTTGTATCCTTCTTTCCGGGTGGTGTCCTGCAGTGTGCAACAGATAGCAATTAAGGAGGAAAACAATTAGGTCACTGCCACTGCTGGCTCTGCCTTGCAATCGGGCCCTTTGGAGGGATGCTCTGTTGCCTCCTTGCATCCTGGCACTTATCTTGTTCCTGCCAGAGCCTTACATAGAGCAGGCAGGAATGATGGGGCGTGCTTGGCGCCATGCGTTCCGAGATAACAACCGTAGGTGCTCAGAAGGTTCCCAGAAGACAAGGAGGGGGAAGGCACGGAATGTGGCTTGCCCTGGAGAAGGAGGGGAGCTGCTTTTTTTCTGAGGGAACTGCCAGGGAAACCAAGTGGAACCTCAAGTGGCCATGCTGTGCTGTGGTCTTTTTCCAGATGCACTGAAAAAAGGAGGGGCAGCGAGATGAAACACCCCCCCCCCTTTCCATACTGGCAACATCTCACAAGATCCTCTCCTGGGGTGGGAAGAAGGGGGCTGGATACTCTATTGCAAGCGGGCTTTAAAAAAATATATCTTTTTTATCATCTACCTATTTGTTAGGGACACTCACTGAAGAACCAAGAAAAAAACGAGCACTTTGGCCATGACCAAGCAACAGAAGGGCAGGAAAAAAGTGAAAGAATTGGAAATAACAGATAACAGAAGTGGAAGTAATCTATATAAATAAAAATGTAACAAGAGTTTGTTCAAAACCGCTAATCTCCGAAAGTACTGCACCGATCGCTTCCAAATTTTCACACAATGTTCCTTTCAAGCACGGCATCAATGATATATATAGATTGTGTAGATGTCACACCTGTGCCAGGTACATGCAATGGTAAAGTAAAAAATTGTAAAAAAAAAAGGTAGGTAGATGGATACAGAGAGAGCAGTGGGCCACAGGTATTATGTCATCCTTTATGACATAAATACTCTGTCCATAAGATTCAAGGAGAAATACAGTAGATAGGTAGGTAGGCAGCTATAGGGATAGAGAGAGCGAGGGAGAAATGCAGTAAGTAGGTATGTAGCAGGATAGAGAGAGGGAGAAATACAGTAGGTAGGTAAGTTGGGGGTTATACAGTCTGCTGCCCCATATGTCCCTACGACCAATACGCTCACACAGAGAGGGTCTGCTCCGGGTGCCGTCAACCAGGCAATGCCGGTTGGCGACGCTCAGGGGAAGAGCCTTCTCTGTGATGGGCCCAACCCTCTGGAACGCTCTACCTCCCGAACTCCGTGTCATCTCGGACCTCCGTCTGTTCCGCCAGCGATTAAAAACGCACTTCTTCCAAACAAGCCGGCCTGGCATGATTTTACTCGACACTGTACTGCTTTTAGTTGATCAAAGTTTTAATTCAGGGGTTTTAATATGGGTTTTAGCGCAGGGTGGGTTTAATTTAATTCAGTTTTAAGAATGCTTATATTCTTGTATATATGTATATGTATATTTTATATTCCCTGTGCGCCGCCCCGAGTCCCTATGTGGTGAGATGGGTGCGGCTTATAAATACGATTAAATAAATAAATAAATTAAATAAATATATGGTGGTTGTATGCACGTGTTAGTGTGTGCAGGTGCAGATCTACACACAGATTGGTTGGCCATTTAACCAGACTGGGCCACAGTAACGCCTGGCCGGGAACGACTAGTTTGTAAATAAATTATAGAGCAGTGATGGCAAACCCCGTGCGCCCGAACTGCATGCGCGCACATGCCCAAACTGAAAGGTGCATGCAACTGTACGTGCGCAGACATCAGCTAACATGTGCCTGTGTGGACATGCACACTTGCATGCGCAGGCATGGACATGCACGCTGACATGCACGGACATGCGCAACATAGACCCAAAGACCAGCTGGCTGGCGGGAGGTGGGGAATCCCAACGCAACATGGTAGAGATAAGATCTTTTTCTTTTGTGAGCTTCTGCTTCATCATTTTCAGGAAAACAGAAGCTCACGAAAGAAACGCCAGGGCGATCTGATCTGGAGCGATGGTGCACATGCCAGCACAGTGGGCTCTGCATGCCACCTCTGGCACACGTGCCATAGGTTCACCATCATGAATGTAGAGCAGAGGTTGCCAAACTTGGCAACTTTAAGACTTGTGGACTTCAACTCCCAGAATTCTCCAGCCAGCTATGCTGGGAACCTCTGATGTAGAGCAATCAAACCAACACAGGGAGGGGTTCAGAAACTCTCTTGCAGTTGACTTTGACTTAACAACAGTTCATTTAGTGACCATTCAAAGTTACAACATCACTGAAAAAAAGTGACTTATGACCATTTCTCCAACAACTGTGGCAAGACAGATTGTAAAATGGGCAAAACTCACTTAACAAATGTCTTACTTAGCAACAGAAATTTTGGGCTCAATTGTGGCCGTACGTTGAGGACTGTTAGGATATTCAGCCATATATTTGGTTGGCAATACATATGAGCCTATGTTCTTAAGAAGTTATGTAGCTTTAAGAACTGTCTTAAATTCTGTTTGAATCTGATTGGCTGTGAGTATCAGCTATGCTATATAATCAAGGTCAGGAACGCAGCTCATTCCCTGTTCGATTCCTTGTGATTCCTGGTTTACCTGATTGTCGTTGGAGAAGCTGAACTGTGAAGAAGGAGGATTGTTTTGCATCACTGTAAGATAAACTCTGTTTGGTGTAGGACTGTTATCATTGTTTGAGAAGTTAGTCGGAAGAAGCATTTTACTTGCTACAAAGACTATTTATTTTCTTACTATCACTGTTTTAGAGTTTGTTTGTGGTTTACAGCAACGTATCTCGTTACTGTCCGGTGAATTACACTATTCCGCATTTATTTGCTAACACTGGTTAAGGGACCAGAGTGCTAATACTGGTTCTGAAGCAGAGTTGCTAACAAGGACTACCTGTATTTAGTGGCCTGTAAGTTAGAACTGGGGATTCACCAAGAAGGTTTATACTTATTGGGGATGAAGCAGCTGTTCCTCATTCATCCCTCTGAAACCCAGTATGCTGCAAAATAGTCACTTCCAAAATATTTAGAAATTCCCATCTACCCTTGGTAGAATACAATACGAATAAATGAGATTTATTTTTTAGTAAAATTAATATCCAGTGGTTTTGTGTTCCAAAGTTCATGCTAGCTCTGGTAATGTAAGGAGTCAAGACTGTTCAAGACGAAACGGGCTTTGGGCTGAATGGCTTTGGATTCACGGAGATTCAAGATCTGGAACATTAATATCTTTAATTCTGGATGGGGTTTCACAGCCCCAGGCAGATCCAGTATGCAGCATGAGGATTTTTCTAGACTTTCAACTCCTGCTCAAAGAGCAAGTGGCAGTTAGGACTATGAGAGCCTTTACACAACTTTGTGTTGTGTGTGCCAGTTGCATGCTGGATCAGGAATCCTTGTGCTCCGTCACTCAACCCCTGGATATCTCATCGACTGCAACACACTGTACTTGGGGCTACCCTTAAAGAGTGTTCAGAAACTTTAGCTGGCACAGAATGCAGCCATGCAAACCGTTCTTAGGTCCCTCGGGTGGGCCATTTACACCACAGTTGTGTAAGCTGCACTAGTTGTCAGTTTGCTTCCAGGTCCAATTCAAGATGCTGGATCTTACCTTTAAAGCCCTTCATGGCATGAGTCCAGGTTATCTGAGGAACCACCTCACCCAATGGGACTGGCCTGCCCCACCCAGAGCAGAAACGGCATGTTGCAGACCCCATCAGTCAAGGAATTCTGTCTGGCAGGTCCAGGACAAAAGCCTTATCTGCCATGACTCCCACCCTATGGAACATTGTGCCTCCCTGAGCTGAAATACACACCCACCCTTTTGGCCTTCTGAAGAGCCCTTGAAGACCTCACTCTTGCCAATTGGACTGGGACCCCAATGGAGACATGTCATGGAGACAGAAACATATGTCTGGGTCACACCGATCCTTCTGCATTTCCCAGCAAATACCAAATGAGCTTTGTAAGCAAACTTTCTTCAACCAGAGCTACTTGACCAATGTTTGTTGATCCATACTCGAGGCCTAGGCCAGCCTTAGACCTCGGTATCTCCTGTTACTACCTCAGGTAACAGACTGAGATATGATCCCACTTCCACCCCATGTGCTTCTTGTTCCCTTACTTGCCATCTTTCTTAATTTTGTAGTCAATTTTAATGTCAATATTTATTGTTTTAATGTTTTGCCTTGTTGCTTTTATTGGTTTAGACTCTGCTTAGAGTTGCCTCTGGATGAGATGGATGGCATATACATTTAACAAATAAATAGCCATTGGACATTGAAGCCCTCTGGCTTTACCAGCCCACCTCATCTTGATGAATATTCTTATATAGAAGGTTGAAGAAACAGAAAGATTGAAGTTAGGGTTAGTATTAATATGGAGCACTTCCTCTGGCTTTCATCCCTCCACCCTCAGAAACAGTTTATACCTCATCATCTTGAAGATGTTCTTACTGTTGCTATCCTCACACTTAGCACTTCCTACTTGTCAACCAACCAGCATTTTCCCCATCTGACCAACGAGGGAATGCAAAAATTGACATTTAGCTAATGCTTCCCGGTTTGCAATTGTCTGTTTGTTTTTAAAGGGAGGAGGGTGGGAGAGTCACTCTGTTTAGAAAGCATGGAAAAAAAGAGAGGTGACAACTGAGGTCAAGATGAGGCAAGAATCGTTCTTATCAGTGCAAAGCAATGTACTTCACTAGCCCAGCATTATCACCACAGAAATCTCTTTGCAACATTTCCTCGTGTGTTGCAGTTGAGTCAGACACTATTGTAGTTGTCTTGGCTGCTGAAGAATTTTAAGTCATGGGAACATAGGCAGGCTGTGGGGCAAATGCCCCACATCCACTGTTCCGAACAACTTTATTCTCATCTGTTTTCTTTAGCAATCATTTCCTTACGAATCATTGCCCTCTCTTGCTAAGTCTGTTGGTGAGGCCTTCAGATTAGCGCATCTTGCTGGAATAGCAGCAGCTTAGAAACCAGCTTCCCAAGCATTCGTTCCATGCGAATTTTTCATCAACTTTGAATAGTGAGAAAGTTGTTCAGTATATTCAGTTCATTCCTCCAGGTAAGAAAATAGCAATGCTACTTAGACTTATATACCATTTCATAATGCTTTTACAGCCCTCTCTAAGGGGTTTACAGAGTCAGCATCTTGCCCCCAACCATCTGGCTCCTCATTTTACCCAACTCGGAAGGATGGAAGGCTGAGTCAACCTTGAGCCGGTGAGACTTGAACTGCCGAACTGCAGCTCGCAGTCAGCTGAAGTAGCCTGCAGTATCCACTCTAACCACTGCACCACTTTGGCTCTCTCAGAAAACCTCTGCTGGGTAATACAATAAATCCGTCTGTCCAGCATTCTGGACAATACAGGGGCAGGTTATCTCTGAGGCTGCCTTTCCTTAAGGCAGTGTTTCTCAACCTTGGCAACTTTAAGTCCTGTGGACTTCAATTCCCAGAATTCCCCAGCCAGCTGCGCACAGGACTTCAAGTCGTCAAGGTTGAGAAACACTGCCTTGAGGACATCTATCCATCCTAGCAGGTCAGAGTGGGCATGCTCCTGGTCTCTTTCTGTAAATATTGCCATTTGATGGAAGCTAGGAAACATGCATTTCTGTGTCAGCCCCTGCCCTATGGAATATTTGCTCCCTTAAGTTTGGAAGACCTTTAGCCTCTTAGCCTTCCATAAACCTTTGAAGGCTTGGCTTTTTCCACTGGGGTGATATTAGATAACTGCACAAAAGAAGGTTGACCTGGCATTAGGTCTTTTTTTGCTTTTTAACCAATTTCATTGTATACATAATGTACAATGACAATAAAAGCTGTACTATAATATTTTAATGTTTCAAATTATTTAGTTTTATAGTCTTAATATGATTTATAGGTTGTTTTGATTGGGAGATGGGCTAAATAAAAGTTTTAAATAAATAAATAAATTCTCTACCACATAGTGGCCAACTGGATGCCTAGGGAGAACATTTAAGTCAGGAGGGTAATCATAGTGTCCTTCCACTGTAGTTTCTCAGCAAACCAATGTTTAAAGTGTGTTGCCCATGATTCAGGAAATTGTAACATTCATTAATATTACTAGACACTGATAGCCTGATACTACATGAATTTGTTCAGTCCTTTTTTTAAAAACTACCCAAATTGGCTGCCATTATCGGTGAGTCCCACCGTTTAATTTTAAAGCATAGTTTTAAATGTTCTAGTTTTTTGGGCACTGTCTAACAAAATGAAATTCAATTGTGAAAAAAGTAAGGTCCTACATATAGGCAAGAAAAACCAAATGCACAAGTACAGTATAGGTGGTACCTTGCTCAATAGTAGCAACTGTGAGAGGGATCTCGGAATCCTAGTGGACAACCATTTAAATATGAGCCAGCAGTGTGCAGCAGCTGCCAAAAAAGCCAACACAGTTCTAGGCTGCATCAACAGAGGGATAGAATCTAGATCGCGTGAAGTGTTAATGCCACTGTATAGTGCCTTGGTAAGGCCACACTTGGAATACTGCATACAGTTTTGGTCGCCACGATGTAGAAAAGACGTGGAGACTCTGGAAAGAGTGCAGAGAAGAGCAACCAAGATGATTAGAGGACTGGAGACTAAGACATATGAAGAACGGCTGCAGGAACTGGGTATGTCTAGTTTGATGAAGAGAAGGACCAGGGGAGACATGATAGCAGTGTTCCGATATCTCAGAGGGTGCCACAAAGAAGAGGGAGTCAAACTTTTCTCCAAGACACCTGGGGGCAGGACAAGGAGCAATGGGTGGAAACTAACCAAGGAGAGAAGCAACTTAGAACTAAGGAGAAATTTCCTAACAGTAAGAACAATTAACCTCTGGAACAGCTTGCCTCCAGCAGTTGTGAATGCCCCAACCCTGGAAGTCTTTAAAAAGATGTTAGACAGCCATTTGTCTGAAATGGTATAAGATTCCTGCCCATGCAGGGGGTTGGACTAGAAGACCTACAAGGTCCCTTCCAACTCTGCTATTGTATTGTATTATATGTTTTTAGTAGGGATTTTAACTAGTTTTTAAGACAGGCTCCATTATTTAATGTATTTTTAAGGGTTTCTATGTTTTATTCGTGTTTTTACTGCTGCCTGTACACTGCTCTGAGTCCCGGAAGGGAGAAGGGTGGTATAGAAATTTGAATAATAAATAATAAAAAAATAAATAATTATGCCCCTGCATTTAATTTCAATGGATGACTGCAAGTTTGAACAATAAGGATAGGAAGATAGGGGTTTTTTAGCCAGAGTGAAAAGGATTTTGCAGAGCTGCAGAGAAGAATAGAATGCCATATTATCTTTTGTACAAACGTTGGCAAATTATTTTGTTATTCCTAACCAGGATTCCAGCTTTCCTGATAAGTAAACAAAGAACAGATTCTCACCAGCTACAGGTGGAAAAGAGGCTAATCTCTAATTGTCTCAGATAAAAGTGAAGGCTTGCATTTAGCTTATAGAGTAAGACATATTTCTGCTCCAGCCCCTATTTTTAGCCTCTTATTTGACAGGATAGAGAAAAATTGTTAAGAAAGCAAAGCAAGGAAGAAGCATCATGTTCAAATGTGCTTTAAGCGCTTCAAAAAGAAAAAAAGGGACCTTCCTTCCTCCTTCCTTCCACCCACCCATGATCCATCCATCCATCCTAAAGTAACAATTTTCATCTGTTTCCAAATTCATACAACTTGTCCTCAATAAATAGTCTCTGCTAATGACCATGGTCTAAGGGTGACTATGTTCTATCATTTCTGAAGCTGGGAAGAGCTAACTGTTATTTCTGTAGGTTTCAGCTCTCATTTTGCTTGTACAAACTCTTTGCCCAGCCACTGACTAAGAACAAAAAAAGTCTTGCTTATTATTCTATGTCATTCACAATTGTGTCTGCTTCCCTCCCTCTGGCTTTTTAAATTTCCTCCTAGCTTCGAAAAGCAACCCGAGACCCAAAATAGGCAAGAACTACCTATGTCGACCAGCATGAGCTCTTGAAGTTGCTTAGCAGAAGTTGTGAAAATACAATGAAAGTACAAAAATTTGGAAGGGAGCTTAGCCTGAAAGGACACCGACCTCTTATTAAATTATTCATGTCATCTAGGTCGTATTTACTCAACAAGCTATTCATTCTGTGACCTCCCGTATTCTTTCACATTGAAGGGGCAAATTAACAAAGTACCTCTGGCCTATATGGACCCCTGTGTGCCATATGCCATCTATGCAGCATGCCAGGAGGTTTCGGTTATTTGGAGTTGGTGACATGGGAAGTAATTGCCAGAGATGAAAACAGTGTCTGAAAGAAAAAAGTACAGATTTTATGTATGTATGTATGTATGTATGTATGTATTTGTTTATTTATTTATTTATTTATTTATTTATTTATATTTAATTTTATTTATATTATAGTTTTATACCGCCCTACTCAGGGCGGTGTACAGCCAAAATAAAACACAGATATAATAAAAGTTAAAACAATTTAAAAACATATTAAATAATTTGGCCCATAATAAAGTTAAAAACCAAACAAACCCAATTAAAATTAATAAAATTTGTCTTTACACCAGCCCGGCTTGTTGAAAATGAAAAGCTTTAAGAGCACGGCAGAAGGTGCGTAAGTCAGGGATAATTCTTAACTCCGGGGGCAATTCATTCCAGAGGACAGGTGCTCCCACGGAGAAGGCTCTCCCCCAGGGTGTCGCCAGGTGACATTGTTTAGCCGACGGCACCATGAGGAGACCCTCTCTATGGGAGCATACTGGCCGGTGGGAGGCTCTCGGTGGCAGAAGGCGATCTCGTAGGTACCCAGGTCCTAAACCATGGAGCGTTTTAAAGATAGTAACCAACACCTCTGTTAACAGATCCTCTGTTAACAAGGTTCCCCACTCGATCTAAATCCGTGTGTCCAGGTTTGTGTGGGAATTAAGCTTTTTAAAGTAGGCATTCTCCCAATGCCTTCTCCACTGAACGAAGTAATGAGAAAGGTGGCAGAGGTGTGGAGAAGGAAGGACGAATTGCTTTGGCATGGAAAAAAGGGTTTCTTCTCGCTCCTCAGACCTGCTGTTAGGAAGATAGCCAGCAAGGTTCTCTCTAGTGTGGCTGTGAGTGATGTCTGGTAGCGGGTGCTCTCTTCTTCCACAAGCCGGCTCACATTTTCCATTTCTCCCTGTAGCATTTCTCATGGCCTCTTTGGCAGGATAATCTCACAAGAGGGACAGTTTATCTTCTGTAGGAAGGGAAGGGATACTGCTCTGCTCTGCACTGTACGTGTCATGGAAAATCAGAGCTGTCCTGAACGAGAGTTTTCTTTTATGGAGTTGCCAATTTAAAACACACACACACACACACACACGCACACATGCACAGAGAGAGAGAGAGAAGAAGAGAGAGAGAGAGGTCCCCTTATAGTAAGAATATAAACTGTCATTTATATTATATTATCAGGCTGGCAGGTCAAGTTATGGGAAATGAGCTATGCTTCAAAAGTATTTTTTGAAGAGAGGATGTAAATTTTATAATAAATAAAAATTTAAAAAGCGTCACCAAGACCAACAGCAAGTAATAGCACTGTCATGGCTGCCATCTTGGCTTCAGTGGTCTGCTATAAAATATTTAGTATTTTATGCTTAGCATCATCCTCTAATTTCCGCCTCAGTTTTGGAATCTTACCATGTTACTCTGAAAAGAACAAAAGGGCTTATAAAAAGGTAAAGGTTCCCCTCGCACATATGTGCCAGTCATTCCCGACTCTAGGGGCCGGTGCTCATCTCTGTTTCAAAGCCAAAGAACCAGCACTGTCCAAAGACGTCTCCGTGGTCATGTGGCCGGCATGACTAAATGTCGAAGGCGCACGGAACGCTGTTACCTTCCCACCAAAAATGGTTCCTATTTTTCTACTTGCATTTTTTACATGCTTTCGAACTTCATAGGCATGCATAAAATGTAGGACTAAAAAGCAGATGCAATGTATCAGCTACATATTTGGGCACTGGTGGGATTCAACTAGTTCTCTGCCCTAAAGATTTCTTCCAACGACCAGTTCACCAAACTGCTCAGAAAGCTAACAACCGGTTCTCCCGAAGTGGTGCGAACTGGCTGAATCCCACCACTGAATTTGGGGCGGAACAAAAATCCCCCGTCTTTCATCTCGTTTCCATGGATAGAACTTATGGGGCAGGGCAGTAATGGCAGAGCCTAGTATTCAGTTCTAAATGTGAAGGCATCAGGACCCAAACCATGGCTCGAGTATTAGCACTCCCTAGGGATGGTTCTGTGTGTGTCGTGAATATATTTAGCTCTACTCCAATATTTCTCAGCCTTGGTAGCTTTAAAATGTGTGGACCAACTCCCAGAATTCTCTAGCCAGCTTCCCAAAAAAGAAGTCAAAGTGTCTGCAAGGTGTGGTCAAAAAAGTCAAAATGGTTGCCACATAAGACTAATCAAAGCACATAAATGTACATAAAACTAGGCAGAGCTTCAATTGCACTGTCATGGCTGCCATCTTGACTTCCGTAGTCTGCTATAAAATTAGACACTCGGCTGCTGAAAGGAATGCCCCATGCTGTTGGGGGAATTCTGTGAATTGAAGTCTACACATGAGCCAAGGTGGCAAGTGGTTAGAGTGCAGTCCTGCAGGCTACTTCTGCTGACTGACTGCTGACTGCAATATTGGCAGTTCAAATCTCATCAGGCTCAAGATTGACTCAGCCTTCCATCCTTCCCAGGTGGGTAAAATGAGGAGCCAGATTGTTGGGGGCAATAGGCTGACTCTGTAAACTGCTTAGAGAGGGCTGTAAAGCACCATAAAGTGGTATATAAGTCTAATTGCTATTGTAAAGTCGCCAAGGTTGAGAAACACTGCTCTACTCCATTCCCTACAAGTAGATCTTGGCGTTCAGGCAATGACAGTATAATGTCATTGTATGACATTATAATGGCAATATCTGCAAATGCCTTCGAGGACATGTTCTCAACGGGGTGGAGCATCACTAAAGGCAAGAGATGCAATTCTGAAGAGTTGCTGATGTGGGATTCTATTTGTAGTGTTGGTTTTCTGTGGCGGCACAGAAGATGATGTTTGTAGCAAATTATTTTGGTCTGTGTGAAACAAGGAGCTCTCTCCTTGAAGTAGCCCATTGGAGGATAGCTGGGAAGTTAAGATGTCATGATAGCATACAGAAGTAATGAGCACTGGAAGAAAAATCTTCTAGATGTTGATGCTTCTGCCACTTGAAAGCTGCAATTTCCCACTTCTTAAAGTGCCCAAAGCTGCATGTTTTCCTCCATAGCCACAATGTTGTGGTATTTTGCTGCTGGTATTTTGCCTACAACAAAAAGTTGGTGGGAGAAGAATCTTTGTATGAGACAGCTCTGCATCTTCCTCTAATTTTAGCTTGTGATTACAACACAGTGGGGGTTACTGCCCTCTCTGTTTTACTGCTGCCCTGCAGTTTTAGCTGTGGAGCTAAAAATACCCCTGTGTTGTGCAGTCCAAAATATCATTTGGCTCCAGCTGTAAGAGTCCCAGAGGGTGGTTGTGAATCATGTTTTTCTTTTCAGAAAAGGGTCGTGGGGAGATCCTATTGATCGCACATCTTCCTTTGTGGGAAGTCCCATCGGTCTTTTATACCCCTTTGCCTAATCCCCAGGGAAGAGGCTATTTCTGTTCCATGATGAAAATCCTATTAAATAGGAAGATAAAAAAACTTTGATTTTTGTCATGCAGAAGGCCAAAATAATTGCATACATTCAGACTGCTTGACGTCCAATTTCCTGGTATCACTCTGCTCCTAAGGCTGTATACACAGTTTAGGGGGTAAGGGCACCTTGGGAATTTCAAGGGCATTTAGAGGACATACTTATATATGGTTTGTTCTAAAAACAGCTATTAGGCTGGATAGCCATCACCAAATCTCTGTGTGCCAGAAGGCTGACTAACCACAGAGGATGATTTCCCAAGAAGAGTTTGATGGGACCTGAAAGTACAACTGCCTTGGATTTTTTCTGCATGTGAGCGTATTGGCTTATTTTCTAATTAAAAGACTCTTTAAAAGTCAGGTAGGGTGAGGAGTCTTAAAGTGATAGTTAGTGCCCATGTTGCCAGCCACGAGTGATGGCAATTCTGCTATGGAATGCTGTAAGGGTCACACAAACAGAAAGACAAGGCGGAGTTTAATCTTAGTTCATCAAAACTGGGGAGACACTTATATATCCAACTTGGGAATATTAGTCTAAATCATGATGGAAATGTCAGGTGGAAAGATGGAACAGGAAAACATTTTCATTTTGGACTTTGCAGGAAGTTAAAACCCACCCCTCTCCTAGAAAAATGAAATATCCTGGGAAATATTGAAAAGGCAGAATATTATATTTCCCTGGATAAGAAATGGAGAAACATGTTTTTAGGCAGGAAACAGACTCACTCTTAATAGCCCCCACCTTTGTTAATGTGCCATTAAACGCCTGGGTCAGTGTATTCTACATAACAAAGGTAGGGTTAGTCTTCTACAGAAACTCACTACAAGGCACCTGGGAAAATTACAGGATTATAGGATTCAAAGCACGGCCTACAGAGTTGCCCCTGCCTGGCCCCAATCAGAATACAAGCTCAAGAACAAAAGCCAGAGAGGGCATAAAACCAAGGACTTTCAGCATCTTGGTCTCTTTTCTTCTTCACTCAACATCTGGAAGCATGTGATCACCTTTTTCCCCAGGACCCCAAGCCATGTGGTCCTGTCCACCATTAAAACCATCTTTCCAAGCAGCTTCCATGTTTCCATTGTCTTTTTCCCCACTTGGAACTGAACCCAGGAGGACATTTCTTCCAACAACTTGAAGTAAGGAGGCTCCTTCTTCTGCAGTGTTGCTCCACCCCAGCAACTTAAAGAGTTGCGGACTTTAGCTAGCAAGGGGAATTCTAGAAGTTGGAAGTCCACACATCTTTAAGTTATCAAGAAGAAACACTGTTCAAGAGTGTCAAATTACAGGACCAGGCAATTTAGGGAAAATATATAGAGGGAAAGGACCAGGCAAGAGTCTTCCGCAGTCCTTGGGATTTAGTCTCTTGATAGCATAGCAGCCAATCCAATTGGATCTGACCATCCTGTCCTGCTTTCTCTCTCCAGCAGTGAAAAAGCAAGCAGCAATTCCATAGGACCTCACTCATATTTATTCTCCCCTAACCTCTGATATCTTCAGGGTAGATTCAGTTTCACTAATTTAACTAATTCCAATTATTTGTGCTGCCATATAACTGTAATATGGATGTTTATAGTCCAGATGTGGCAGCCCTAGTATTCGCACAAGACATTTTACTGTATCAATTCAGGATCGAATGGCTGTATTCAACGATTCCCAAAGAGCAAATAATTCTTATGTATATAAACGCAACCTATTAGAAAGTTTAGGATTCAGAGCACTGTGCATATTGTGAAAATGGGTTTAAACAAGAGCCTTGTAGATTAAGGAAACAGAGTCACTGTCTTATTTAATTTATATTTTAATTAAAATATACATAGCGTATTTTTTGGAGTATAAGACACACCTTTTTCCCTCAAAAAAAAGGCTGCAAATCTGGATACGTCTTATACACTGAATACAGCATTTTTTTCCTCCTGAAACCCCGCCTCCTTCACCAAAATGGCCGTGCATAGCCTTTAGGAGGCTTCCAGAGTGCTTCTGGGGGCTGAGGAGGGCAAAATGAGCGAAAAACAAGCTGTTTTTGCAAGCTCCCCAGCCCCCAGGATCACTCTATAAGCCTCCTAAAGGCTATGAATGCCCGTTTTTGACAAAAAAAAGGGCCGTTTTCGTGAAAAATGGGCCATTTTTGGGAGGTCTGCAGAGTGCAAAAACTTTTTTTTAAATTTGCCTCTTCAAAATCTTAGTGCGTCTTATACTCTGAAAATTACAGTAAATTAAAATTAAATATAAAACTCCCACCAACCCATCCACACCATCCATTTGCTAGACCAGGGGTGTCAAGGCCCAGGGACCGGATCAGGTGTGCAATGTGGGTGGATCTGGCCCGCAGGGCAGCCCTGGAAAATGTAAGGAGCTAGCCCGTGTCGCTTTGGCCCGGTCTATCCAATACGAAGAGGAAACATTGGGCAAGCCTGGCTTCGGCCTGGTCTACCCAGTGCAAAGAGGAAACATGTCAGCAGTATGGGGAGTGGCATCAAATTTGCCACACCCTCCCAGTTGGCCACACCCACCAGTCAGCCCCCCCACAAGCCCCTCCCCCAATGTCAACCACAGCCCCGATATGGCCCTCAATGAAACTGAGTTTGACACCCCTGCGCTAAACTATGGCTTGTTATGCTATTCAAAAGCATAATGCAACTCTTACAAATTAATAATTTAATAATAATAATTTTTAATTTGTTGACCGCTCCTCTCCCCACAGGGACTCGGAGCGGTGCACAGGGAAAACTAAAACAATAAATATACAAACACATTAAAAACAAATTAAACATATACCTGTGCTAAAATACCCCATTGAAATACTAAAATTCCCAGTTAAAACAACTAAAACCCCATAGAGAGAGACTACCCTAGGCCGGCCAAGCAGAAAAGATGTGTTTTTAGTTTTAGACGGAAGGAGCGGAAGTCCGTGGTCGTTCTAATGTCGGGGGGAAGGTCGTTCCAGAGGGCTGGGCCCGCCACAGAGAGAGCCCTTCCCCTGGGCGTCGCCCGCTGACAGAGTCTAGCGGACGGCACCCGGAGAAGTCTCTCTCTGTGGGAGCGAATCGGCCGTGAGGATGTATGAGGCAGGATCCGATCCCGCAGGTAGCTAGGTCCCGAGCCATGGAGCGCTTTAAAAATGATGACTAATACCTTGAAGCGCACCCGGAAGAAGACAGGCAGCCAGTGCAGCTCGCGCAAGAGCAGTGTTATGTGGGTAAACCTGGAGGTTCCCAGAATTGCCCGCGCGGCTGCGTTCTGGACCATCTGAAGTCTCCGGGTGCACCTCAAGGGAAGCCCCATGTAAAGAGAGTTACAATAGTCCAGTCGGGATGTAATGAGAGCATGAGTGACTGTGCGAAGGGCGTCCCGATCCAATAGGGGGCGCAACTGGCGAACCAGGCGAACCTGGAAAAACGCCCTCCTGGCCATGGCTGTCACTTGATCTTCCATGGACAGCCGGGCATCCAGGAGGACACCCAAGTTGCACGCCCCATCCACAGGGGCAAGATGTTCGCCCCCTATGGCCAGCGATGGAGTCAGCTGGTTGAATCGGGCAGCCGGAAACCACAGCCACTCGGTCTTGGTCGGGTTGAGCCTGAGTCCGTTACTTCCCATCCAGATCCGCACGGCTTCCAGGCACTGGCACATCACCGCTACAGCATCGTTGGGGTGGTTTGGGGTAGATATATACAGCTGTGTATCATCAGCGTAGAGGTGGTACTCTACCACAAAACCACGGATGATCTCACCCATTGTTGTAGCTTAGCTCTGAGTTGCAAGCAAAGTCATCCAGGCAACATGGCATGGGGCCAGGTTGGGGGACCACCTTTTCCCGATCACATCTCTCCACCCCATCAAGTCCAGCAGGAAGGATGGTGGCTCCCATCTGGCATGGGGCTCCATCTGGCAGAATCCAGGCAGCAGGCCTTTTCTGTTGTAGCTTTTGCTCTTTGGAGCATCATTCCCAGAATTTTTTCCTGAAGCTCTTGTGGCTTTCTAGACCCACCAGTTAGGTAGAAGAAGAAGGGACCTCAGAGGCATCAGGAAAATTATTTATTTTTTTTATTTTTATTTTTTTATTAAATTTATATCCCGCCCTTCTCCTTGTTAGGACCCAGGGCGGCGCACAGGGATGTTAAAATACATACAAAATATAAAATATATGAAATTTAAAATACTTATTTTAATAAATAAACCCTGCGCTAAAACCAAATTAAAATCCCAAGTTTAAAAACTATCTAATGGTCAGTGTGGAGGTTACGCTAGGCCGGCTAGGTGAAATAGGTGTGTCTTCAGACACTTGCGGAAGAGGCGGAGGTCGGAGATGGTGCGGAGTTCAGGGGGTAAGTCGTTCCAGAGGACTGGGCCCGCCACAGAGAAGGCTCTCCCCCTGGGTGTCGCTAGTCGGCATTGTCCAGCCGACGGCACCCTGAGGAGGCCCTCTCTGTGGGAGCGTATCGGTCTAAGAGATGTATGGGGCAGGAGGCGGTCTCGCATATAACTATTCTGACTCTGTTATTACTAAGGGGGGATTCTGTAAACTGAAGTCCTACAGCTAAGCTCAGGAGTTTATTGGAAAACAGCTGAGCGAGATAACATACTGTTCAGGCTGGCTTGCAGCCAAATGCCTTTCACTGGTTAAAATAGTCAAGAGACAGTTTTTCAGAGTCATTTATATTTGTCTAAGGCCTTGATGGCAGAAAAGGAACAGACACGTTTGGTGCTACATAATTGAGAAAATGAAATAATAATAGCAGCATGGTCCAAAATCAAATTTTTGGAGATGTGGCTTGATTTTTTTTTTTTAAGTGGTCTGTTCAAAACAAAATTAGTCTCTTATATTGTGAGTTCTTTATAATGACCGTCTCATTAATGACTCATCAGAATCAAGGTTCCATTTTGTAATGTGCTGATACAGGATAAATTGACCAAGTGCCCCAGCACTGCTCGTATCTCTTACCTGGGGTCATTCCAAGGGAGGAGAATGGGTTGGTTTTCATTTGGGCATGTGTGTACCACAACTGAAATGCATCATCCGTGACAAAATCAATAGAAAAACAACTTTGAAACAAACCAAACAAGCGAACAAGTCAGATAAAGGTCAAAAAAACCTCTAAAGCAATATCACTTTTTCACAGCCTTTTCTGCCTACAAATGCTTGCAGAATACTGAAATGTCGATGCCTCTTCCTGCCTTGAAATGTCACGATTCACCGCAGCTGCAAAGCTTTTCAGATTTTATTCATACAACAACCCGAACCTCATTACAGAAATTAAGAGTGGGCTTATGTGCATGCATTAACCAGGGGTCTGCAAAGTCGGCTCTTTTAAGACTGGTGGACTTCAACTCCCAGAATTCCCCAGCCAGCATGGCTGGCTGGGGAATTCTGGGAGTTGAAGTCCACCAGTCTTAAAAGAACCGACTTTACAGACCCCTGCATTAACCCATAACCTACCCTAAGAAGCTCACACGACATTTTACACCACACAAAAATTAATTGGCTAGCACTAATCAAGATAGCGTGTTGTGTTAATGTAGCCTACTGCTACAGTAAACCATTACTTGACCTGATTAAGTGGGTTGGGAAAATACGTGTGTTTCTCTACCCATATATCTTCCTCCTCCAGTGACATAACTTAGATCACATTCTCTACCATTGAATTCTTATTAGCTCTTATTTCTCAAAGGATTACCTTCTTCCAGTTATGTCTGCTCTGCCGGCAGAATTAGAGCCAATTGGTCAAGCGTGCATTTCCATCCTTAAAATTGCATCATCTTGTGGATGATTTTGGAGACATGCCTTTCCTAGGTCCAGCCTTGTGTGTGGGACAGTATCTCCACCACGTTCACTTAGCCCCTCACTTTATTAACATTTAGAAAAGCACTTAAAGAGGTGACTGTTTCAGACCAGGGCAATTTAGCATCCTATATTAATACGGTATTAGTATTTTACTCTTGGATGCTGTGCAGTGGTGGGTTTCAAATTTTTTTAGAACCTACTCTCTAGGTGTGGCCTTATTTTGTGGGCGTGGCTTTATTTATTTATTTATTTATTTATTTATTTATTAATTAAATTTATACCCCGCCCTTCTCCAAATGGACCCAGTGGTGAAACTCATTTAACAACGCTCTTGCTTAGCAACCAAAATTTTGGGCTCAATTGTGATATATCCTTCCTTCCTTCCTTCCTTCCTTCCCTTTCCTTTCCTTTCCTTTATTTTCCTTTCCTTTCCTTTCTGCCTTCCTTTCTTTTCCTTCCCATTGGGTTACCGGCAGCGGCAGGCCAGACTTACTTCTGGGTCCGCCGGTGGAACCCCCTCTCACTGGCTCTCTAAATTTCACCATCCGGCTCTTGTGAGTAGATGTGAACCTGCAGAAACCCACCACTGATGCTGTGTAATGTTTTCTTTCAAGTATACCAATATGTATTATCCCTATTGCCCTTATTGTTTATTCTGTTTGAATTTTTAATGTGTGTGTCACCTCTAGAGACCCTTGGAGAATCGAGGCAGCTTATTAATGAAATAAACAAATAAGTAATTAAATTCCACATGCTGTTATTTCTCCAGTTCCCCAAATTTAGATTGCAAGCACCAGGGGGTGGATTTGACCCCAGCTTTGCTTATGAATGTCTCAATGCATGCAACCTAATGGTATCGCTGAACTAACCATTGTTCATATCATAGCTAGTGCAGTGCTTGTCTGCGGGATGCATGTTGTACTTGGTGGGTGAATATTTTGCGGGTCTTCCTGAACAGGCAAAGTTCATAGCAGAGAGTTCCCAGTTAGAGTCAGGTCTTCTAAATGAGGACTGGATTACTTAAACATGTTCTTCACGCTTTCAAATCAACACTCTGTTATGAAAAGCAGTTTTGAAGCATTCCGTTAGTACTTTAAATATTCCACATCGGGACTGCCAGCAATCCCCTGGCAGTCCTCAGCCAGGAGAAACTGGAACCCTGGGTTTTCTGAAAATGGCATGTCACAGCACAAGCCGCTGCTATGGATGCAAATGTTGTTTCTCCAGTGTTGACTCTGGGCAAGATTTGGGGCTGACGGAGGCCCTTTCTGCAGCAACAGACTGGTGTCATCTGAGCAGGAGATGGCTGACATTCTCTGGGTGGCTTCCATTCTTTCCAGAGCAAGGTCTTGCTTTGTAGAGAGTAAGGCAACATGACACCCTGCAAGCCAATTACAGAAAAGAGCACTGAGACCTTGAGCTGCATGCGTAATGGTGGCCACACAAAATGCTTATTCAAAGCAGGTAAAGACCTGCTACAATCTACATCTTATGCTTATTGGTAGTGTGCTAAGTGAACTCAGCCTATAGAGCAGGGGTGTCAAACTTGATTTCATTGAGGGCCGCATCAGGGTTTGACTGGGGGAGGGTGTGTGTGGTGGGCGTGGCCAGTTTGATGTCACTTGTGTCGGAGGCACCTGTGGTGTCCCGACCACTCTGCTAGCGAAAACGAGCTCTCAAGCTCCTTTTTCGGCTGCTATGGTCTCCTGCAACCCTCTACCAGCGAAAATGGAGCTTGGAAGGGCTCTGTATGGTGAGCTGATACTTCACTGTTTCAGGGCGGACCCGTGAGGCCAGATCTAAGTACCCCCCTGGGCCAGATCTGGGCCCGGGCCTTGAGTTTGACATCCCTGCTATATAGGAAGTTTACAGTTCCATGTATGGCATAAATCAAAACAATGAATTAAATGAAAATACAGCTTGATGAATACAGCTTTGGCCTTGTCTACATCACATAGTTGACCTATTGTGCCCCTTCCCTAATCAGAGCACCTTTCTGTGTCGGCACCAAAGACCACCGCAGATAACACTGACAGTCATTTGATGACTATGCTTTCAATTCACAAGGTCACCAAAGCCTGTTATTTCTTTCTTTCTTTCTTTCTTTCTTTCTTTCTTTCTTTCTTTCTTTCCTTCCTTCCTTCCTTCCTTCCTTCCTTCTGTTCTTTCTTTCTGCCTTTTTAAAAAATTCTGCCCAGAATGAAATCAATAAATTATTACTGTTGGACAGCTGCTAGCAGGTATGGGGGATTATATGTGCTTGCTTGAATATTGTCCCCTTTGCGTGTATTGTGTGGCTGGGAGGGAGGGTTACAAACTGAAACAGAAATGAAGATGGAATGAGAAATCTCATCCAGTGAAATATTCAGAGTTCTTGTTCAACTTCATAGTAATCACACATACTGGAAGGGAAGTTTAGTCTCAATTACACCGTTTTCATGAAATTGTGGCAAGTTAATTTTCGGGCAAATGTTTAGTCCAAAGAAGTATCCAAATCTAAACCCCTCTGAATTAATTGGCTGGATTTAGAATTTATATAACACACCTTTCCTCTTATCTTTTTAACCATACTGTGCAAACTTTATATTGACATCTACAAATTTTCAAAATACATAGTTTATGTTTACACGCGAAGACACTTCTTTAAGATACTTCTTCAAGACACTTGTATGTTATCTCGAATAATATTTGACAATGGATGGTTTAGGTAGGACAGGGCTTCAGTTGTTCCTGTCAACTGGAGCTTCTCACAGCTCCCCTCCATCTCTGATTGCAGTGTTAGTTATCCTCTGCACTATAGGCAATTTCCTCTTGGATCCCACCTCATGTAATACAGTATAATCAATATCTTGAACTACTGTAGATGCCTATATGAGACACATCATCATATTAATAAGATAACAATTTTCATACATATTTACTGTCTTTCAAATAGTGCTGACCCACAGTTCTCAAGAGTCAAAGCTTGTATGTGCAGTGATTAGGAATACTGGAAGTTGTAGTTCAGCAACATTTGGAGAAACTAGGTTTTCGGCTCATGGTCAAGGCATTAATTATGGAAAATCAATCTGGGTTTTCTCCTTTCTTCCATTTTAGAAGGCACAAAATTCCCTCTTTTTCCTTTTATTTTTCTGGGGAGAATCAAGGTGGCTGTGCAGATGAGAATATGATATGAGTTGAAACTTAGAAGGCTGAAAGTTGCAAGTAGCATTTAGAACCTAGGGGACAAAACCAAAGTATAAAGAAAAGGTTTCTAAAGAAGGAGGGAAAGGAGACATTATAGAAAGTAACAAACTTACACACAATATAGGCAGAACAAATTCAGAGGTTTTTTTGCAGTGGCATACTTTAATAGAACCTGAACTGAAATGGTATAGGATTTCCTGCCTAGGCAGAGGGTTGGACTAGAAGACCTCCAAGGTCCCTTCCAACTCTGCTATTGTATTTTATTATATTTTATTGTATTTTATTGTATTGTATTTCATTGCATTGCATTGCATTGCATTGCATTAAATTAACCTACTGTAGACCTTTCTATGTTGATCAATAGAGCTGACAGCACAACTGGGACTTGTCCTTCTGGTTCTCTTTGCTCTTATTGTGGTTTTGGCTAGTGTGTTTTATGCTATGGAAACTAGCAAACTTCATCATGGCATTAAAAAAAAAAGTCAAGGCCAGCATCATAGGGCTAGAAGGATATCGTCCACAAGACTCTATAATGAAAAAATGAAGGCACAAAAGTAATTTTATCTCCTTTTCTTACACTAGTAAAATTTTGGCTTAGTTAATAATTGAAGATACAAAAAATAGGAATAGCTATCAATAACATATAGCTAAACTGATGATTTTCCTGCCACAACATGAGGCAATAATTGAGCATTGATGACTTTAAGGCCCAGCCTGGGGCCCAGTATGGATCAGAGCCCATTGGAACCGGGTTGAGGAAGCTGTGGATAAGCACACACACGAAGCTCCCTTTGCATGAGTGGCAGACGCACATTTCCACCACTTGTGCAAATGGAGCTGCGTGCGTGGCAGGGGGGAAATCCAGCAGGTTCTGACAGATTCTGGAGAACCTATAGTGGAAATTTTGAGTAGTTCAGAGAACCGGCAAATGCCACCTCTGGCTGGCCCTAGAGTGGGGTTGGAATGGAGATTTTGCAGTATCCTTCCCCTGCCATGCCCACCAAGCCATACCCATCAAGTCACACCACGCCCACCAAGCCTCATCCACAGAACCGGTAGTAAAAAAAATTGAATTTCACCACTGGTGCGTGGGCACTCACCCACCATCCCTTCGCCACCCCTCCCTCCAGTCCGCAAAGCCAGAAAGGTGCTTTAGAGGAATAAGACAAATTCATGGAGGATAAGAGTTTTCTCAACGGCTATTAATTGTGATGAAATGTAGAATTCACAGATGCAGAAGGAACCTGGGATTAAAACACTATACTAACGGGAGAATGGTTTCTAATTGGCCAGTGAGAGAAGTAAGATGCTAGATTAATGGCAGCTGTTATCCAATGTTATTAAAACCTTAGTAGACACAGTTGGACGTACTACATTCAGTTAGTGTTAGCCTTGGGTGGTGCTTTTGTGGACTCTTTATGTTGTGAAGATCTAACTTATTTGCTTACTTTATGAATTATCATATGATTGGAGCCCAGAAAATGAGTTAATTTGGTATCATTTGATAAGACATAATATGTGAATATGGCCATGAGTCTAATACTGGATAACAAATTCTTATGAGCCATGGTAGTGCAGTGGTTAGAATGCAGTATTGCAGGTTGACTCTGCTGACTGCCAGAAGTTTGATCCCGAATGGCACAAGATTGACTCAACCTTCCATCCTTCCAAGGTTGGTAAAATGAAGACCCAGATTATTAGGGGTGATATGCTGACTCTGTAAACCGCTTGGAGAGGGCTGTAAAGCATTATGAAGCAGTATACAAGTCTAAGTGTTAGTGTTAGTGCTATTCTTAAAGTGACGTCCTCTGCTTACAATTTTATTCAGTGATGAACGCTAAAAATATGTCATAATACCATGGCTCAGTATCTAGAAGTCTGAAATTCCCAACAATGGGAATGTGGCCAAACTCCAAGTTCCATGCAATTCCTACAATATAGATGGAAAATAAACCTCATAATCTTTAGTTGCGTTATTTGCATTATTGCATTATTTCTAAACCAGAAATAAGTCACCTCAGTTGCTAAACAGAGAAAATGTCGTGTGATCACAGGCATGGAGATTATCTGGTAATAGTACAAATGTTATACCTACAACTGCATTAACTGAAGATAGATGATGGCCCTTTCTTTCTCTTCCATTCAGCAAGTAAACATTTCGGGTTGTTTAACTATGATAAAATCCAGGGAAAACAACATCAGGGATAGGCTTACAAAAAGGGTTGGGATAGCTGTACTTTACTTGTTATTTTCACACTAATAGGAAGAGAATCAAGAGATGCAAAATGATGTAAATACAGGTAGTCCTTGACTTATAACAGTTCATTTAGTGACAGTTCTAAGTTATGACATTGAAAAATGTGACTTATGACCTTTCTTCACACTCATAACCTTGAAGCAGTCCACAGTCATATGATTTGAATGCTTGGCAATTGGTTCATACTTATGACCATTGCAGTGTCCCGGGGTCATATGATCCCCTTTTGCGACCTTCTGACCAGCAAAGTCATTGGGGAAAGCAGATTCATTTAACAACCATGTTACTAATTTAATAACTGCAGTGATTCATTTAACAAATGTGGCAAGAAAAGTCACAAAATGGGGCAAAACTCACTTAATACTCATTTAGCAACATGAATTTTGGCTCAATTGTGGTCGTACGTTGAGGACTACCTATATGTGACTAAAGTTATATGGGTACTCTTTGACTTACAACAAAATTGTAATTCTGTAATTCACAATTCATTTATCGAAGTTACAACAGTACTGAGAAAAGTGACCTATGACTGTTTTTCACCTTATGACCATTGCAGCATCTTCATGGTCACATGATCAAAATTCAGATGCTTGGCAATTGACTCATATTTATGATGGTTGTAGTGACCAGGAGTCATGTGGATCACCTTTTGCGACCCTCTTACAAGCAAAGTTAATGGGGAATCCAGATTCACTTAACAACCATGTTACTAACTTAACAATTGCAGTGATTCACTTAACAACCGTGGGAAGAAAGGTTGTAAAATGGGGCAAAATTCACTTGACAGCTGTCTCACTTAGCCACAGACATTTTGGGCTCAATTTTTCCCCTTTGCAGCCTCTGGAACAGAGGTGGTATTCGGCAGGTTCTGACCAGTTCTGGAGAATCAGTAGCAGAAATTTTGAGTAGTTTGGAGAACCAGTAAATAACACACCTGACTGACCCCAGCTATTCTCTGCCTCCCGAGTCCCAGCTTATTGGGAGGGAATGGGGATTTTGCAGTAACCTTCTCCTGCCACGCCCGCCAAACCATGCCCACCATACCATGCCCACCAAACCACGCCCACAGAACTGGTAGTAAAAAAAATTGGCTCCCACCAATGCTCTGGAACTATCTTTAAGAATGCTTCTTTGAGGACACTTTTCTTAAATTTTTCAAATCTCTCCTCCTAAACCATCTTTTCCATGGTATCTTGGAGACAGTTCCAAGAACAGGCCAATTTTAACTTGTCAAAGGGACCAAAAGTCACCCTTAACAGCTTGGGAGAGAAAGGTGAAGGGGTCACAAGTGGATGGCCCTTCACTTTTCACAAGGGCCAAGACTTTGGAAGAAGTTTTAGAGGTTTTATTCTTTTTAGCTATGATATGCCTATGTGAGGCATCTGTCTGCATCCATTTCTCACTTCAAAAGGCAGGAAATTATGCTATCAGTTTTCAGCAGCCACAATCAGAAAGCTACAATGCTCAAAGGGAGCTTGGGAGCCACAGGTTCCTCACCCCTGCCTTCATCTCATCATCCTATTACACCCATGTATGTCTGATACAGTTGTGTTTATACAGATGGGACATATTGTCCCTTTTTAAGCACAATGTTGGTGGTTTAACCTAGGTGATGTGGAATTCAGGTACTGTATTGTCGTTTCTTCTTTCCACCATCAGCCCAGGAGGATTCCTTTTCCTGTACTTCCTCCTATTCTTAGAGGCTTTCCTTTATCCTTTTCCTTTGAGATTCTCCTTAGATATGTGAATCCGGCAGCTGCTGCCTTTAAGAAGGCTATCAAAGTTTTCTATAGTGGCCAATTTCCTTGCATTTCTCTTGCATTGTGGAATGGGAAGGATGGCAGGAAATTTATATATAGACACTGAAACACTGGATCCTGTGATTCTAATTAAACAGACTTCCATAGGATATTTGACACATATGCCTAGCCATGTACCAGATCAAGACTGGCCGTGCCTATGTGTTCATACTCGCCATTGGTACCCCTATGCATGCGATTGCTTTCTGCACCATGCAGTTAAGGCCGCCATGCTACTACTAGGCAGCTGCCTTTATATAAACCAAGGCATTTAAAGATTCGGGTGGCTCAGTGGCTCTGCTGTTAAAACACTGGGCTAGTCAGCTGGACAGCCGGCAGTCCATGTTCGAACCCGATCATCACATGGCGGGATGAGCTCCCATGCTTGCTTTGGCTACTGTCAACCTAGCATTTTGAAAGCAGGCAAGATTTCGACTTAGAATAACTTAATTGCCACTTTGAATGTACAATAATCAGCATACATTAAAATGAAATTTTGTTGCACACAGATCTCAAAGGGTCATCACCTCTAATATATACTACATAACATAAATATCACAAAATAAATAGATGGATGGATGGATGGATAAATAAAAATAAATACAAAAACATGCAAATGAGAGTAGATAAATAGGTACCACTATAGTGGGAAGGTAACAGCGCTCCCTGACATCATGTTGGCCACATGACCACAGACATGACAGTGCTGGCTCAATGGTCTTGAAATGGAGACGAGCACTGCCCCATTTAGTCGGCAATGATTAGCAGAGTAAAATCCACAGGGACTCCTTTTTTAATGTAATGATTCAGCAGTTGCATTTGTACAGTATACTAAATTTGAGTAGTGTTAATCATGGACAGGTTAGGGCTTAGCACACTGTGTAAATCCAGTCCTTTTGGTTTCCTTAGGGTTCAGTGGATTGGGTGAGCTGAGAAGACAAGTTAATTCTAATTAAACTCCATGTATTGAGGAAACATTGAGAGGACTCCTGAAGGTAGCAGAGACTCACGGGGATCCTCCACTTTTACACAAGGGTCATCTAACAAAAGAGTCCCCTTATGGGAAGTATTTGTTTCTCTTCTTCAGGAGCCCTTCCTCATAGTTTCTTTATCTTCCTTCTCCAGCCTTCCTGGCTTCTACCATACAGCATTGCACAGGTAGGCCATCAACAAACAATTAACATGTCATAAGTGGACATTCTCAGAAGTTATTTAAGTACGCTCAGGCCTACTCATGAGAACAGAATCCCCTGCTTGATGATAACCAACTGATAGGCACACTGCTCTAGGAGGTCTGACTAATCCTCCCAACACATTCCCGGAGTTACGATTGCAAATGCTTGACCTCCAGATGGGGCCATGGCCAATCCCTTCATCCTCCTCCTGTCTTCTCCCTTGTCTTTCTTCCTGCTCTTCTTATAAGATCTTTTTGGGGAAGATGCCAGCCAGGGTTTTTAGGGCCTGTCCCCTACAGGACATCTGCAGGATTAATTCTGCATAGAATAATGCCTGGTGTATACAGTAGGTGGGTCTTTAAAAAGAAAGTTATGACAAATCTCACATTTGCTAGAAAGCCCTGCCCTGCCACTCTTTAGCTAAATACAGGAGGTCATTCAAGCTAGACGGTAAGTATGGTGCAATCAGATCAGTGGTGGGTTGCAGGTGGTACGCCCCAGTATGGGCACACCGGAGCCAGCCCGGAACACCGGATACTGTTCCGGTACAGTGCTCCGGAGGGCCCACCCGAGCTCCTTACCGGTGTTTTATGCTTTTTGTGCTTCCGTGCACGCACATGGCACATACAGCGCCTGAGAGACTCTCTGCTGAGCAGCTGGAGCGTCGCGGAGGCTTGTGAAAGCCTCGCTGACAGGTAGGATGCATGCGCGCGTTGGAACGGAATCTGGAACCCACCATTGAATCAGATGCACAACATGCTCAAACACAATAGCAACATTCTGGTCACACTAAAATAAGAAGTGGGTTGGTAGAAGGATATCTAGCAAATGTTCCCCTCCCACAATCTTAGCTGTGCCTAAAGGAATTCCTCTTCACAACCACTTCTCATCCTTTCACTTTACTTTCCCATTTCTAGGAGCTGAATTGGATACACAGCTAAACTTGTTTGATATCCAGCAATTCTATTCTTTGTGGCTGAAGAATAACTTCCCTGCCCCTGCCGACTGGCATTTATTGAAGATAGTTGATAACCCAGCGTTGCCTGGTTATTTATTTATGGGGGAGAAATGTCCAGTAATTTCTAATGTTGGATTTCCTCCTTACCAGAGGGAGCCCCCTTGTGGAGTACTGGGCAGCCGTTACCATGGCAACTCCACTGCACGTGGCTACAGTAGAAGCCATTTTAAGGCAGTATAATAAAAGCTATTTTAAGGCACAACAGGCTGTATCTTAACAGAACACACACCCCAAGGGATTTTAAGGGTGTCTTACCCCCACTTTATTTGTTCCCAGAGAGTAAGTCATCTATGTACCAAGTTTGGTTGAAATTGCTCCACACGTTCCAGAGTTATGTTGCAACACACACACACACACACACACACACACACACACACACACACACACACACACACATTTCTATATAAATAGATAATGAAGGCTGGTTAAGGAAAGGAAGGGTCCACTGCAGGCATCTGTGGCTGGGGATAAAGCAGTCGTGGGGGCAGAGAGGAAAGACTGCGGGGCCACATCCTCACAGAAGAAAACAACTGGCTTTCTCAATCTCAGCATGAGGAAGGGGAATACAGTCTCAACAACAAAACACTATTGTCTGTAGCCAGGATCTTTGTTGCAATTGTGTTTGTTCTGACAAGGATGCTCAACTGATGAAATTAAACTAGCCGTTTAGGAGACTATCAACCCATCTAGAGAAATCAGTAAACAAATAAATAGAGCAAGATCATTTTCCCAGGAGGGCCAATTAAAAAACAGACCACAAAAACAGAACCACAGATTACCACTGGTTGGCAGCCACAGTTTATAGTTCACACAACTCAAAACACATGATTAATAAGCTATAAACAATACTGGACAACAGCCAGCATTTGGTAGGAGACTCATATTTGCATATAGACAACCAATCAGCCAGAAATAGATTCTCACAAATAACCAGAAACAGGATATTAATGTGAGAACAAAACACTGCAACAAACACAGATGTCTATTTTGCCCATATTTACCCCAACAATTTTCCAAATTACTCCATCATGTGCTGCAACAATTTTCCACACCAGGCTAGAGGTGCCATAGCATGTTCTTCCTTTTATGCAAAGCTTCTGAAATCTGCATAAATTACTCAGAATAGGGTAAAAGTGTTACTAATTTAACAACTGTAGTAATTCATTTAACAAATGTGGAAAGAAAGGTCGTAAAATGTGGCAAAACTCACTTAACAAATGTCTTGCTTAGCAACATAAATTTTGTGATCGTAAGATAGGGACTACCTGTATTACAATTGTTAATTGATAATGTACCTATAATTTGACTTCCATACAGCCTTCATAAACAGTCTGTATTCCCCTCCCCATTTCATCCCAATGTAGTTAAGTCACTCCATGCATTTGATGAAATGAACTGCAGCTCACGAAAGCTTATGCCTTTTAATACAATGTCTGGCCTCAAAAAGTACTACCAGACTCTTATTTTCATAACCATAGATTAATCTAGCTGTCCTTCCACAATAGCGCTGCAATTTATCTCTGCAGTTTTATTGTTTGCATTGCTTTAATTTCATTATGTGCTTCAGCATGTGACCATTTAATTGAGAAATGGTGTGATGCAACTCCTTGGACTGACATTTACCAGGGCATGTTCATCCTCAAAGTGAGAAGGACCATGTAAGACTTAAAGGCTGGGAAAGACGGAGGAAGCAGAGAGGGGAGGAAAAATAAAGAAGGCATCTGGGGATAGAAAAAATAATTTTAGCAATGGGACATTCAAGGCTGCCTAGTGAAAAATAGCTTCTGTTGGATGCTCTCATGAGGGTAATGTGGAACAAGGAGCGGAGTAAATAATAATAGTAATAAACTTGTACACTGCCCAACTCTCAATGACTTTGTCTCACAACTATCAAGCAAAGAAATTAACATAATAAAGAAAAAAGTGGCAAACATGATAGAGTGAAGGGTCTCCCTTTCCCCAGTTGAAGGCCTGGATGGAAAACAGAGTTGGGGGCCATTCAAATCTCAGGGGAAATCTCATTCTGGAGGGCAGGCACTGCTACAGAGAAGGAAAACAGAGGCTTCCTGGAAAATGGGACTTTGGTGTATGTGCTGGTATCTCTCCAAAGCAAATGAAGAAAGTCTGCATGCCAAGATGAAAAGGAGGAATGAGAGGTCGTGTGTACAAGTGTACATATAAACGGGACCTGATGAAAGCTACATAAGGGTTTCATAAATTGCTATGGTGAAGGGTGAAGAATGCAAAGTCTGCCCTGGAGCCTCAGCAGCTTTTCAAAAGAAAGAGGGTGGGTTAGAGGGGTCTCCAGGCTAGGCCAGTTGAACAAACATCATCGTTGAAGGTTTACCCCAAAAGACAAAGCACTTGCCATCTTGAAAGGCCATTTCACCCAATTCTAACCATTTCCCCAGTAGCAAGGAGTCAAGCGAAGAGGTGACATTTGTATTGAGAGCAGCAGCGGCGGCAGCTTGGCCGTATCACCATACAGTCTTAAAATATCATGCTAAAAACATTTCAGGGGGGGATGAGAAAGAGGGACAAACATTTCCTAGCCCAGAGCTCAGAGAAACCTGGGATGGAGCCAGGAACAAGAGCCAGACAAATGTCTATGAGTAGAAGGTCCAGCAGATGCAAATCCCAGCTGCGTGGCCTATTCCCCTTTCTAAGAAAATCCAGAGCAGCAATTGGAGCAGGCACTTTCCTTTATCAGGAGAGAGCTGGATATTTCAAAACAAAATCATATCATCATGCATTTAAGCTAAAGAAAAACACAATAAGAAATATGTTGCTCTCAATTAGGGTTACAAAATCTAGATTACAAAAAGCAGACTACTCAGAAAATCCTCTTTGTTGCCATCCAGTGTTCACCTGGATCATTGCAGCCCACTTTTGTCAATCCTACCTTTGAAAGGAGCCATTCAACCATCATTTAAAAATCTTCAAGAATGCCCCACATTTTGTCCCAGTTTATTAAGCATTATTAAGCATTCAAGTACTCTGCAAAAATAATGATATAATTTTAGTCCCAAGCTAACTGAATCTTCTTTCATATTTTAAGTCCCAACAATCATGTTGTCAAAGAACGTGAATCTCACTGTGATAAAAGTGAAAAGATCACTTTTCCTGAGACTATTTGTATATTTATGGCAAGTAGTTATTCTATTTATAATTTGCAGTAAGCTCTAAAGTGTTAAAATTTGCATGACTCATGATATGTATCACCTTAGTCAGCTTCTAAATCTCACCCATCAAGAACCACTGTTGGGCTGAATTTTTTATAACCCAGGGCTCTCTTACTTGCACTGAGATTGCCATTCCCAGATTGGCTCAGCAAGCAAAATGCTATCTCTGTAAGCAAGTCACAATTAAAATGGGCATTGATTCTTTTACTGATTGAGAAATGAGGTCTTCTACCAATGAGTTTACTAGTTCTGTTCCAAATGAATGAATTATAAATTCTCTGCTACTTCTGCTGAAAAGCAGTTTTATATGGCCCTTTTTGTGGTTTTATTTCTTTGGATAGAGTGAAACATTTTGTCTACTCCAGTGGTGGATTCCTACCAGTTCAGACCAGTTCGGCCGAACGGGTAATGGTTTGGTGGCCTGGGTCGCTGGAACCAGCAATGACCCAGGCCTGCCACGCCCATGAACCTGTTCCCCAGGCGGCGCCAGTGACACCACCATCTTGTTTTTAAGTTCTATACATACGCAGAACAATTTTAATTGCTCTATGCATCAAGCGCAAGCGCATAGCATTCACACAAGCAAACCGGCAGTAGTGCCTGCCAGTACTCATCCCTGGTCTACTCCTATGCTATTTTATCTATTTTACAGGCTACTTCTGATTGTTGCCAGCTGTCAGCATTTCTGCTTCCTTAAGCATTTGTCAGCATGAAAGATATTGTAACTGGACTGCACTTAACAAGAGTCCCGTCTATATTCCTTTCTAGCACAGGGTGCTCAACGCACCTTGTGCCAGTGACATGTTATTCTGGCTATTTTTGGAAATGTGTCTACATTCTTTTGGAAGAATCCATGTTCAAAAAAACATAGCTTAAAAGTTGCAGGAACAGAAAAAGGATACACATGGGATAAAAAAGGATACATGTGGTATGAAGCCACCTGATACAATGGGAGACTTTATTCTGAATCCCTCTTTTAGACAATTACTTTTGAATTTTCGCAACTGGGTGTCCTCCTGGATGCACGGCTGTCCGTGGAAGATCATATGACGGCTGTCGCCAGGGGGGCTTTTTATCAGGTTCACCTGATCTACCAGTTGCACCCCTCCTGGATTGGGATGCCCTGTGCACAGTCATTCACGCCCTCGTCTCTTCCCGTCTGGACTACTGCAATGCTCTCTACATGGGGCTCCCTTTGAAGAGCACCCGGAGGCTCCAACTGGTCCAGAATGCGGCTGCACAGGTAATTATGGGGGCGACGTGACGCTCCCATGTAACACCCCTCCTGCGTGAGCTACGCTGGCTTCCGATGGTTTTCCGGGTGCGATTCAAGGTGTTGGTTACTATCTTTAAAGCGCTCGATGGCTTAGGACCTGGGTACTTACGAGATCGCCTTCTGCCACCGAGAGCCTCCCACCGGTCAGCACGCTCCCATAGAGAGGGTCTCCTCATGGTGCCGTCAGCTAAACAATGTCGACTGGCAACACCCAGGGGGATAGCCTTCTCTGTGGGAGCACCTGTCCTCTGGAACGAATTGCCCCCGGAATTAAGAACTATCCCTGACTTATGCACCTTCCGCTTTGCTCTCAAAACCTTTTTTTCCCCAATAAGCCAGGGTGGCATAAAAATGAATTTTTAAATATGAATTTTTATTAATGAATTTTATTAATTTTAATCGGGGTTTATTTGGTTTTTTAATTTTAAGAGGCCAAATTGTTTAATATGCTTTTAAAACAGTTTTTTAACTTTTATATATCTGTTTTACTTTGGCTGTACACTGTCCTGAGTCCTTCGGGAATAGGGCGGTATAAAAAACTAATAAACCTTAAACCTTATCATGGATTTAGACCTCTTCCAGGAAAGTGCTACACCTGTGTTCAGAAATTCAGGTCTACCACAAATTACTAGCATGGATAACTTTTTCAACACTGGTAACCTGTCACTTAGGAAACACGAAGTTGGATCTCAGATATCCATCCATAGTTGGCTGAGCTCACCCAATAACATTTTAAGAACAATGATTGATGGCTGTGTTTCCCATCCACTCATGACATTGAGTGGAAAGAGAAATGGTTCCAAGGGAATCTACCAATTGTCACTTACATTGTTCCATATTAAAACCATAAGAATTAGCTTTATTATTTGTGTATTTGAAATGAGATGCTGTATAAGTTGAATTTGCATGACCAAGCTGCAAAAAGCAAGGAACTATATAAAAGCTAATTATTTGAATAGAGCCAGTTTGCTGTAGTGATTAAAGCAGCTAGCTGTAGGAGACCAGGAATTCATCCTGCCTTAGGCACAAAGCCAGCTAGGTGACTTTGAACCAGTCATTGTCTTTCAGATCTAGGAACAAGGCAATGGGAAACCACTTTCAAAAAAACTTGCCAATAAAACTGCAGTAGTCCAGGCACTCACCAAAAATTGACTTGAAGGTTCTTGAATATTGACAAGTGATAATCAAGTGTGACACTTGCATTTGGGGCTAGAAGGGGGAGATAGGATGTTGAACCTGCACAGCAGCACATTTAATCATTATATACTTCTGCTGAGGCAGTTTGGAATTTAATGAATGGGTGTCACGTGATTGCAAATGACGATTATGTTGATGTGATGTGCTTAATTAATTATATATCCGGTTGCGTCGTTCACATATTAACTACGTGTAGGGCTAATAGACTTAGACTGCAAATATAACAGCCTTGCTCTCCGGACAGGTATCCGCTGATGGAAAGTCTATTTGCTCCCTTTACGGTTCAATATATTGTGCGAATTGAGGACATTAACCATTATCAGGCTCACCTAACCTAAAAAGGCTAACTTTTCCCTACTGTCCGGCAGGCGGGATAACATCAAATCCCATCTCATGAGGCGGGGCGACGGGTAAATTTCTCAAGTCCCCTCCACAGTCCGCTCCTCTGATGGGCGCAGCAATCCCCCCCTCGGGTGGCGCTCTGCCCAGCCGGCCAACCTATCTCTATGACTTCCGCCCCCACTGTTCCTGTTTCCGGTCTCGCCCTCCTTCGGCGGCGGCGGCGGCAGGGCCTGCGGGGCGATGGCGGCTGTGCGGGGCCTCCGTATTTCGGTGAAGGCGACCGAGCCGGAGCCCATGGAAGTGGAGGAGGGCGAGCTGTTGCTTCAGGCCGCAGCCCCCGCTACCACCTCGCCTCCGATAGCCACGGCATCAGCAGAGGAGCTAACCGTTCCGGTGGGGTGCTCGCTGAGGGAGCTGCTGCCGGTAACGGAGCCGGGGAAACGGGCCGGGTGGAGGGGAATCACAGGAGGCCCCTAGGCGCATAAACCAGGATTCGGGGGCTTGAAAGGCAGGGCACTCTTTGCGCATGCGTGTCTCATGACCAGAGACAATTCGCTGTGTCAGGGATGAATGGAGTCACCCGAGATATGTTGACAAACAAACAGTGGGACCCCGATTAAAAGATCGCTTCGCTTCCTTCCCTCGTTTCTTCTTCTGCCCTCAACTCTCTCTGCGCGGCTGCCTGGCCCCAGATAGAAGCTTTCCCGAGATTTGGCAGATGTGCACTAAAAAAGGGAGTTTTATTTACTGGCTCCTTACTTGGGCGTCGTCATTTCACAGAAAACGCAGTGTAGCTGAGGGAAGTTTCTCTTGGGATGGTCCCATGGGCTCTTGAAAGAGCCCTGTATGGAGGACATGGAGATGGTGGCTTGCTCACGGGTGCCCAATGCTCTTATATGGAGTGAGCAGTCCCAATAGGCTGGTGAGGAATGGTAGACATTTACCAGTCCTTTACTTTGGGTTTCAAAAAGAAAAAGAATAAAAGTACACAGGAAGCCTCAGAAAAACAAGACAGAGCAACTGAAATGGGTTTTTTTAATAGCTTGGATGATTGGCTAATCTGAGAACTTCAGATTAGGAAAGTATATTATAACTTTCATCATTAATTGGGGATGCTACCCTACAAAAAAAGGCAAGTTGGTTCAGCAGTTATATTAATGGTTGTTTTATTTCAGGATACTAGCAGAAGATATGAAAACAAAGCTGGGAGCTTTATCACTGGAATAGATGTGACTTCAAAGGTATTTACAGACAGTGATGTGCTTTTCATTCACTTTGGAAACCTGGAAAATGTCAAATTTCAGGTTCATTGACATACACATATACATGCAGTAAAATCTCTGAAAGTTGGCCACCCAAGAGACTGAAGGAAAGTGATCAACATATGGAGGTGGTCAACATATACAATAATACAATAGCAGAGTTGGAAGGGACCTTATAGGTCTTCTAGTCCAACCCCCTGCGTGGGCAGGAACCTTATACCATTTCAGACAAATGGCTATCTAACATCTTCTTAAAGACTTCCAGGGTTGGGGCATTCACAACTTCTGGAGGCAAGATGTTCCAGAGGTTAATTGTTCTAACTGTCAGGAAATTTCTCCTTAGTTCTAAGTTGCTTCTCTCCTTTAAACAACTATACTGATATGTAACTGTGCCTCATCTTATTGTACAGCTTTTATTAGAGAATGTCAGACAGAAACATGGAAAACACAGGAAAAACATTCATATAATATTTTATCATAAAATTAATACATTTATGTATGTAGTGTTACCTTATGGTTTCATCATTCTTTCTGAAAAAAGTCAATTTTAGTTTGTTTCTTATTCTTTTTATGAAGGTAAGCGGAGAAAGCATTCTCAGCACTGACTACCATTGAGCATACCTGGGCATTTTCCCACAGCAAATGACTAATTGTATTATCAAATGGCTGGCATCCTCTTCTTCTGGTATATCTGGAATTTCTGTGTGGTCCTCAATTCTTCTGCTTCATCAATTGCTTCCAGCACTTTTCTGTTGGGTTATATCTTGGTTAATACTGATTGGAATATTGCTTCTGGGTCAGGTTCATCACAGATTGCTACATTGTCATCCATTGCAACAAAATCTTCAAAATCTAGTCCCTCGAATTCTGCCGTGGGAACATCTTGCTCTTGGGTTGTAACAAATCCAGCTTTCTTGGAAATAGTTCTGTATTGTTTCAGGCTTCATTTCTCACTCAATACGTCTTATCCACTCCTCAAATACCACATTCATGCAGATTTGTTAGTTTTCCAGGTGATCGGAAGGTCTTTGGGCTGCAGGTTCTTGAATGAGCATGGCTTTGCCAATTTACCAATTACCCAAGGTTTTAGTTTCTATCTGGTTAAGCTAGCGCAAAGCAGACCTGTGAAACCTTCTTTAGAAAGTTTTCCACTTTTAACATTTGTCACCCCTCATAACAAGGCTTCTGTCAGGCATCACCTTGAAAAAGTCTCAAAACTCAGCATTAAAGATGTCATCATCTTTGAAACTACTGGTGAAGTTCAGAAACTTTTCAATGAACTCTTCAACAACTTCTACTGGAACTCCATTAGATTCACTACACAATACTTTCTGGGAGATCTTATGTTGTAGTTTAAATTTCTCCAGCCAACCACTTGATGCTTGGAAATATGATACCCTGAGCTCCTTTGCAAACTTTTTAGCAATTCCTTGGATCATTGTCCCAGAGCTGTGAGTGTTAACGACCCTCATTTTTTGAACCAAACATGGCTTCATTGACTTCAACGAGCAATATGTTTCTCCTTTTCCATTATAAATCTCCACTTTCTTTATCATATTTCTCAATGTACTCATCCTTATGTTTTTCAATATTACTGTTGTCTTGCTGACACAAAAATGTTCCACCGTCTTTCTTTGGCTACTATTTTCTAGAAAACATAAAAAAGATCAACCTTCTAAAATGAATAACACTGCTTGCATATGTCTGTGTTGTGTGTGTATTTGTTTCATTTTACCACTGGCTATTTTTTAATTGATCCTGAAAAAGATGAGGGGCGGATTAAGCCTTTGTTCAATTTGTATTAGGAAATAAATTCATAACTATCATTGTTAAACTGCCAAATCAGTCAAAAATATTGAAAAAAATTCATTGCTACCAATTCTGCATTTCACTTTTCTTGCCTTGGTGCAGACTGAACTCAACAAGTCAAATTATAGAGAGTAAATTAATACTGTGTGTCAAAGTCCAGGTGGTCAAGATATACTATATACAGAGGTGGTCAGTATAGAGAGGTTGGCTTTCTATTGTGTACATTTAGTGTATGTCCCATCTATGAAAATTAGATCAACTTGGGGGAAGAGGTCAATGTAGAGAGGGGATCAACTATAGAGGTTTTACTGTATTTTTATATGAATGTATATTATGTGAGTTTCACTCCATTGCATAGGCATATTTCTACAGCATGGCCTTCCCCCTTTAAAAATGGGGGGAGGGGTTGGCAGGATCCAAATAATGTATTACTTGCAACTTTGTAAATTATCTATATTATTTAATAAGTATATAATGGCAAATGTAATAGTTTTCATTATTTTTTTTCTCTAGAATCTCTCAGTGTGAGCTTCCCTTCATAGTTGACTGGTCTCCATACATAACTGGGCCTGAAGAAATATATTTCCATTCCCCAATACAATCAATATTTAAATGGGACTGTGATATTCGAATAATTGAAAATAACATTTGACACAAGAACTTTGTCTCAGTATACCTGCACTGGGAAATTGTTGCTTTTTCCTGTCGTCTTCTCTCATTAATTACCCTAATAGTTATTTGCAGAGACTGGGCTATGGCACTCTGGACTCATCCCCAGTTTTAGCAAAGCTGTTGAATACAGCTGACATTTTATTGCCAGAAGCAATTTATGGGAAGATTTTGTATCCTGAAACAATCTGGCTTCTGCATATTTTTCTTAAATGGGAAGCTACCTGTCTTCCTGCTGTGAATGTGAAAAATTGTAACTGTCTAAATTTATTCAGAAACTTTTTGAATGGTGGCCTGGATTTTATTTCCCAATTGCATCATTCCCTTCTGTCAGGCAGAGCCAAATGTTTCTGCATCACATGGAGACTTGATAGAAGGAACAAGTTGATTTTCCAGTTACACTGCCTAAAGCATCAGGCCATAATATCTGCTGCTATTCCGTACAGGTAATGTAATCATGCAGAGCAGCACACAAAAAAATGAATTTAGGTTTTAAGAAATATGAGTGTCTTTTCTGTTTTTTTGCAAAGCAGATATCAGCTGCTGTTACTATCAGTCACTCTGATGTTCTTTTTTCCTTTTTGTAGGAAGCGATTGAGAAGAAGGAGCAGAGAGCGAAACGTTTTCATTTTCGTGGAGAAATCAATCTTGCTCAAAGAAATGTAACACTGGATCGAGATATGATGAAGAAAGGTACTGAGAATTGTGTGCTCTTTAAAAAAAGTAAACCTTCCTATTGGTGTTTTGGTCTCTCGGGTTGGGTGAAATGCACAACTGATCCTCCTTAATGAATGTATTTTTCAGTGGATAACTTTGTACAGATGAGTAAGGAATCATACATTTCTTAATTTCAGCAAATGAATTAGTGAAGTAGAGCAGTTGTGCTAGCAGTTTGGGAATCAGGCACTTTGTCTAGAAACAGTATGTCAGCTGCCACCTCACAGTGTGCTTCTGAACCATTCAGTATCAGTTGCCATAAACTTGGGAGGGGGGGGGGACTGGATGGGGGAGGGGGATGCTTCGGGGAAACGAAACTTCACTGTATCTGAGATGGACTTCAAGGACAACTGTGGCTGGGAACGGAATGCAGCTGCATACCAAACCTACATCTGAAATGACTGTTCTGAAAACATCTTGTCTGAGTTTGATAGGACAAGAGGCCCCAGTAACTGGAGGCACTGAGGAAGGGAAAAGTTAAGATTTGGGAATTTTGGTGCACGATTCTCAGTTCTGGCTATGCATTACTGTAATTCCCTTACAGTAAACTATACCTTTCTCAATAAATGGAGTTCTTATTTAGAGGTTCAAGTGGAGGCAAGTCTGACACAGTAGGATAAATGTCTATTCTAGTACATAGTTATCTGCTATGTACTGAGTCAAATCATTAGTCCACCTAGGATGATATAATAGTGGAAGATGTCAGAAGTGAACTTCAGGACATATCATTTTACATGGAAATATGCTCAAATTGAAAAAGCTAAAGTCTTGTTTATTTCTTGTTCAACTGTTGGTCCTGTGATGCTTAAGTGAGAACAAATAACCGTTGAATTTAATGGGATTGATATTTGAATAGATTGTTTAAAAATGGATTATTCACTGCTTTCAACAGAATGATGCTCCTCTTTCACTCCTTTAACCTTGTTATGCCTATATTAGGGAAAGAATGTCCAAGATGGACTGGAAAAGGTAACGTAATCCTTTTCCAGGTTTTTCATCTAGATAAATCTCACTGATGATGGGACAAAGCAGCCTTTCTTCCTTTTCTGAGCTGGTGATGGGTAGCTGATTTATTTGCATTGTTGCCTGATGTTTTTTGTTTTGTTTGCCTTTTTTTTTTGTTAGTTGCTGACACTTAGACTAGATTTTGAATTTCTTGCAGCCATTCCCAAATTGCGGCTAGATACCATATATATTTATGGTGTTGATGAAATGAGCACTCAGGATATTTTTGCCTATTTCAAGGAATATCCCCCTGCTCACATTGAGTGGCTGGATGACACATCTTGTAAGTACTTGAAACCAAATAAACTACATACAGTGAATTTGTTTTAAGCAGAAAGATGATTTATTCTATGGAGATTGTCACCTTTATTTTCTGTTAAACTTATAGTGGGGCTTGAAAAGTTTCCTTATGACATTTCTCTCACACTTGATTCAGATTATTGCATTTTTCATGTGTTTGTAATTTGGGAACTAACTGAATTTCTTTCTTTCTTTTGAGGCAATGTGGTTTGGCTTGATGAAGTAACAGCGACACGAGCACTCATCAACATGAGTTCTATGCCTAGTGAGGCAAAAATAAAACCCCAAGAAAATTGTAAGAAAACAGAAGACTCCACAAAGAAAGGTACTTTGTTCCTTAGACACATGATTTTGTTTGGTACACCTAGACACATGTTAATTGGTGTTAAGTGGGATTCTGAAATTCACTACTGAATCTACCTATGCAGTTCCAGAGATAGTTTTGCTTGCAGAGATCATAGTAGGATCTTCTAACTCTAAACTCTACATATATTTCATTTATAGAAAGTTCTTTCATCACCAATGTGAAAAGGCCTTAAATAACAAGACTGAAAAGGATTTTCACAAAACTACTGATCATAATAAAGGAAACTGGACATGTTCAGAACAATCAACTCAGTTGCAGGGCCTTAGAACTAATCAGACTTAAGCCTTTATTCCATTTTTACACAAATAGAAAGCAAAAACAAGGGAGAGATATATTTCATGGTTATCTTTTTGCTTTTGGTTTAGTTCCTTCTCTTCATAATTAAATATTTTTATTTGGATCTCCTGAGTCTTTTTTTATAAATTTGTGACTTGACTCTGTTGAGATGGATTATTGATTCGGCTGAGCTTGTACAGGTAGTCATTGACTTACAACAGTTCTTTTAGTGATAGTTCAAAGTTACAACACTGAAAAAAGTGACATATGACCATTTTTCACATGACCATTGTAGCATCCCGATGGTCATGTGATCAAAATTCAGGCACTTGGCATATATGATCAACAGTCAGGCACTGACTCATATTTATGACGGTTGCAGTGTCCTGGGTCATGTGATCACTTGTAACCTGACAAGTGTGAGAAAAGTTTCCCAATAAACTTTGACAACTGCAAAACAAAACAACAAGCAAAGCCAATGGGGAAGCCAGGTTCACTTAACAACCGTGTTGCTAACTTAACAACTTCAATGATTCACTTAACAACTGTGGCAAGAAAGGTGGCAAAATGAGGCAAAACCTGCTTAACAAATGTCTCAGTAACAGAAATTTTGGACTCAATTGTGATCGTAAGTCAAAAAGTATCTGCATTGCCTGTGCTGTGGAAAGAACTGTACCTAATTAGTAGAACACATTTTGTATACAAAAAGTTTTAGGTTCAGTTCTGACTATACTAGAAAGATATGGAAAGACTCCATCTGAATTATCTCCAATTTTTGGTTGATCAAACTACAGCAAATAGTTAGGCAGTCATTAACTAATAGGTAATGGCTGTCCCTAATGCCAAGAGTGCTTCCTATGATCTTCCATGGTTTCAAGCCAACTAATAATTCCAATGGCATTAACTGTCTGAAAAGTTTTGTAATTGATATTAGGATAATCTTCATGCAAACTAGGTGCTCTGTCCCTGAGCTAATTGGTACTAGGTAGAAAATGTATTTCTTTCATAAGAGGTGTGGCTCATTTTGTGAGGGTCATCTTCCTTTTCTGAGTTCTACATGGCTTTAGTGCTGGGAACCTGGAGAATCAATATTAGAGTGCAAAAAAGCCAGCTAAATTTCATTGTTGTGGAAAAATCTGCTTAATCTCATGACTTCTATCTTTGCACTTCTGGATAATCAACTACTGTAGGGCACTGTTTACTAAGTATAGACAAGAAGGTAGTGATAGTAAAATATATATTTTGTTTATTTTAGAAAAACAAGATGAAAGCTCAGATGATGAAACAGAAGAAGGTGAGGTAGAAGACGATCATCAAAGTGATGATAACCAAGAGGTTAGTGCAATTACCATGCTAGCTGAGGGATTCTGGGAGATGTTCTACATATCTGAAGGGTGCCCATATTGGGGAAATCTGATATAAATAACAGAATATGACTAATGAGTATCTGCAATCTAATTTGCCATGGGGAGGGAGGGGAAGTTTCATTGACAACCTCCAATAAAATGTAATTATAACATAGGAATTGTGATTGACTGTGTATTGGACCAAAACAGGCCCCTTAAGGTGAGCTTCATGCTCCGCTCGAAGACATGTATATCACTTCACAATTTCATTGAATTGAATAAAACATGAACACAGAATCAAAAACTGGGCTGGTTTCTTCAAGCAGAGATATCTGGAGTTGAAATAGAACAATATATTTGTAGTTATCAGGTCCTCTTTTCTTATCATGGTCACTCCTGAAATACTAGCCTGAAATGTGTGGTGGTTTTTTTTTTCTTCAGCTGGACACTTTATCCCAAGTGGAAGAAGATTCCCTTTTGCGTAATGACCTTCGTCCAGCCAGTAAGCTGGCCAAAGGCAACAAGCTTTTCATGAGATTTGCCACTAGAGGTAAAGAGCTTGATCTATATAAAGAGTCCATTGCAATGCAGTGAACAGTTATGGCCTAGAGTTTGTCTTAATTTTATGGTCCACAGAAATCTTTCAAGAACCCTGAAATATAATGAATTACCATATTTTTCGGAGTATAAGACGCACCTTTTTCTCTCTAAAAAGAGGTGAAAATATGGGTGCGTCTTATACACCGAATACACCAAAATGGCCATGCATAGCTTTATGGAGGCTTTCAAAGAGTTCCTGGGGGCTGGGGAGGGCAGAACCCCCCCCCCACCCCCCCCCAGGCTCCAGGAGCACTCTATAAGCTTCCATAAGGCTATGGATGCAATTTTTTTGATGAAAAACATTTTTGCTCGTTTTTGCCCCCTCGCCCAGAAGCACTCTGCTAGCCCCCCCCCCCCTCCCCAAGGCTGTTCATGCCTTTTTTTTAATGGGCCTGTTTTTGCAAAAAACTGGTCATTTTGGGGAGGTTTACAGAATGCAAAAACTTTTTTTTCCCCTTTCGGAAAGCTGTTTAATTAGAGTGGTTGATGAGAATTACATTAGTCAAGTGCTGTGCCAGCAGTTTTAGGTTCTACAGGTTGTCAACGATTTCCTTCTCCAGTACATGGGTGAAACATCTACCTACCTATCTACTTTCTCTCTCTCTCTCTCTCTCCCTATTTACTGTATTTCTCGCTCTCTATTTTTCCCTCCCTCCCTCCCTCCCTAATGTACTTCTCTCTCTCTCTCTCTATTTCTCTCTCCCTCTCTATTCCTCTACCTACCTACCTATTTTTTTAAAATTTGCCTTTCCAAAACCTCGGTGCATCTTATACTCTGAAAAATACAGTAGCTATTTCCCATCTATATAGCAATTAACCAAAATTTTCACAGCAATTTCAAAAGAATTAAAAGCATTTGTAAATCTGTAAAATATTTTAAGAATTTAAAAAACCTGATAAGATGTAATGTGTTGCTGAAATGGTCAAAGTATGGATGCCAAGTGATCCTCTCTTGAAGGCTCTGCATAACAAGGGTTCTACTGAAGAGAAGTACATCTCTTTAATAGTCACTAAGTGTATCAGAAAAAGTTTTATCTAGGTAGGTTTTCATCTCATCTTTTAACCTTTCCTAATGCTTTCCGCTCTCGGATTCATAGGTTTCTTTGTAGATCAGGTATCAGCTGTCTGTGGACTGCATGAGACCCCAGCAGTAAAATGTGATTGTGGGAGGTTTTTTTCTATGTCTTTTAAAAATATGTTTAGAGAAATAACATTCATGTTTAGATAGTAAGCCTCTACAGAATGAACCCATCTGTTTTGAGTTTTTAAAAAAAGAAAAAAATCCACAATGTTAAAAAAAGGATTAGGGTTACATTTTAGCCATTGAAATTGATTCCCACTATGGAAAGAATTTGTGATTGGTTCCATAGTTCAGTAGTGTAGAATGTCTTGCATCCATTTAGCATTTGTGCCACTCTTACAGATGACAAGAAGGAGCTTGGAGCTGCCAGGAGAAGTCAGTATTACATGAAATATGGAAATCCTAATTATGGAGGCATGAAAGGCATCTTGAGCAACTCATGGTGAGCTGGGGAGAGATACCCCTTGAAAATTGCATTATCCAAAATATGAGTTATTGTGTTAGCCTGATTCCTTTGTTTGAAAGTATCTTGTCATTTCCCACATCTCTTTCAGGCCAGGAAGATGTATGGGAAGTATCTTCTTGGTATGCTCTTCATTCTGTATAACAGTATCAGTTAGTGCCCTGAGTTCATTAGGGCTATCTTTGGTCCAAGCCCATCTTACTATATTCTTGGGATATATATTCTTAGGTACATGCTTGATTACAAGAAGACATTACAAGAAGAAGAACTGTAGCAGACAACATGAGAAATAAATACTCAGGAATACTGAAAACAGGAATGTTCTCGGATGCAGGAAATATCTAAAATAATTTCCTGGACTCTATATAATTTTGAGTTGTTTGAAAAGTTGCCAACATATCTGCAAGACCAAATCAAATCAGTTAGTTAAGGCTAATCCTGGTTTAACAAAATATAATTGCTATGTTCGTAACATAGCTATGATTAAACAAATGTAAGCTGTATTATGGTATAACCCAGTGGTCTGGTTCATATGATCCATTAGAACGCTTGCTAGATTCTCACAAAACACTGAACTATAACCATAACCAAGGTTCATTTTATTCTGTCACAGTAGTGGCAAAAGAGAAAGTCAAAGTTCATCATTTTTCTGGGTCATTTGCAAATGGAGGGGGGCACAACCAAACCATCCCTGATCAAAAATGCACTGGTTATATCTAAAAGCCTGGTTTTTAGTGGAAGGTTATAGGAAAAACTTACATTGCCGATAGCTGTAAATCTTCTGTCTTTGCAGGAAGCGGAGGTATCATTCACGCCGACTTCACCGGGATGTAATTAAAAAAAGAACCCTCATTGGGGATGATGTTGGCCTGACACCCCCTTATAAACATCATCATTCAGGTAAGTGAAAACATTTTGTAATGCAAGCAAATTATAAGTTATGGTCTATTGTACATTATAAAACTGGAGTATGTATATAATTTAATTTAATTTAATAATTTAATATTTAAATTTCTATACCGCCCCTCTCCCTTCTGGGACTCAGGGCGGTGTACAGGCAGCAATAAAATCACGAATAAAAATATAGAAAGCAAAATAGTAATAGAAAGTAAAACTGGTCTATGAATCACCAGTATGTGTAATTTTTTTCTTCTGCCATAAAGGCTTCACTACCTAATTTTACAGTATGGACTCTCCAGTAAAAACAGTTATCTGCATTATAGAATAGAATTGTGAAATCAAAATAGAAGGAAGAACTGGGTTTTGGGACTGTGCTTTCATTCATCTCTAAAAGCAACAGAAAGTGTTGTTACTGGAATATAGGCCAAGATAGTTTAAGAATCCAAGTAGTTGTATGGAGCGAATAACACAAATAGGAAAAAAACCACTAGATAAATATTTTAAGGCAGGAGTTGGCCTCATCATTCAGCCTCAAATTCAGATAAAACTAATTATATTGTTTCAGCCTTTTAGTTTGCTCATACATGTCATTTGTATGTACAGATTTTTGGTTTGTTTTGCAAGAATTAAATTAATTCTTGCAAAACAAACCAAAAATCTGTACATACAAATGACATGTATGAGCAAACTAAAAAAACCAACCAACTAGGGAACAAATTTTATCTCTTTATACAGAAAACCTACACTGAGACCTTTATACTGATATTTGGTGACCAATCTTTCACTTTTCAAGGTTTCCAAGAAACCTTGTTATCCTTGGAATGGTGACATTGTTTGGTGGGTGGCGTTTTTCCTTTTGAGAGCAGGCACTGGAATTTCATTTGAATGAAATGCCATTGTGTATATAGAAAAACAACAACCAAGGTTATCTTCTTTTCATTAGAAGGCGGTCTATTCCCACATTAACTTGCCACAATCATTACTGGTGTAATAGACAGGCTCTTTTTTATTATCATAATTCATGATACAGGGAATATACAATTCTTTAACACAAAAATTAGCAAAATAGATTTCTAAGGTGCTTAGGTGTCGATAGAAGTCATTTGGGAAAAAGGAATTGCACTAAACCAGCAAAATATTTACTGAATCCTTTTTTTTTTTTTTTTTTTTTTGAGGTCTCCTCTGGCTTCCTTTGCAGTTGCTCCCCGTGCCACTTAAGGATTTATTTTTTGCATTCAACTGTTTTCACACATAAAATGCTGGGTGCAGTTTTAGCTATTTTAGAAATACCATTTTTGCTTTCCAGGATTAGTAAATGTTCCTGAAGAGCCAATTGAGGAAGAGGAGGAAGAGGACCAGGATGATGATGATCAATATATGGATGAGGATGATCGTGTAGTTGTGGAATACAGAGATGAGCTGCAGGCTTACAAGCAGTCTCGTGAACGGAGTGCTCGGCGTTCCAGTGCTAGTGAATCTGATTCTGACGAAATGGACTATGACCTTGAGTTGAAGATGATCTCTACTCCTTCCCCCAAGAAAAGCATGAAAATGACTATGTATGCAGATGAAGTAGAGTCTCAGTTGAAGAGCATTAGGTAAGGCTGGTTTTTAATTGAAAAAGCTGGGTTCCTTTATCTTTTAATCCTAGATTACTTTGGTGAGCTGATGAGGTTTGGCCATCAAATTAAGACTGCATAAAAGAAGAAAATTGGTTCAAACTACGTGTGTTGGGATTATAGGCACACTGGTGATAGGGAAAAACAGACATGAAATAAAACGATCAATTTAAAGCAGAATAAATGAAACAATTGCAATGTAACTGACCACAAGATTACAGTAAGAGGTAAGTCAGAAAACTATTTGAGGGTAGCAAATTTGGAAAAAACTATATTAAATTCAAAAGATGAAAGAGTATATTCAAATATATTTTCTTTGCCAATTAAACACAATTAAGCATTCTAAATATTTAAATATAAACACCATTCCAGTGGAAGCTCAAGATTCTTAGATTGTTCAGGTTTACATAAAGATGATAATAGCACAAAAAATTAAGACAAGTAAGGAAAGAAGTGAAGGAAAAGGGGTTCCTTTAATCAGCTAGATTAAATTCTAAGAAAGAATAAAAAGGTCTACCTCTCCATCTTCAGAGAAACTGAAAATTTGCAGTTTGAAAGAATTCATCAGTATCTTTTCTAGCATCCATGAAAAAGCCATTCTTGTTTGTTTTAGCACTTTATAGACGTTTGTATGAATTACATAAGCGTAACATCTCATGATCTATGTGTTTGATGCCACTCCCCATTTAATTGCCTTTCTACTTTAGATTCCCATTAGTTGTTGATTCTAGTTAGGGATATTTTCAAAGTGGCAGTAAAGATAGTCCTCTGGATACTATGGCAATTGGGACTGGAATTTCTGTTGCTAAATGATGCTGTCATAAAAGGCAACATTATTTCACCATGTCACTTAGCAAAGGCCGTCTCCATTTCCATTGTTATATGAGGACTTTGTAACCATGATATGAATACAGATAGCAATAGCACTTAGACTTATATACCACCCCATAGTGCTTTATAGCACTCTCATAAGTGGTTTACAGAGTCAGCATATTACCGCCAACAGTCTGGGTCCTCATTTTCCTGACCTTGGAAGAAAGGAAGGCTGAGTCAACCTTGAGCTGGTCAGGATTCAGCTCCTGGCTATGGGCAGAGTTAGCCTGCAATATTGTATTCTAACCTCTGTGCCACCATGGCTCTGAATGCTGAAACTGTGTTCCCAGACAAGTAGGCCAGCGGATAAGTGTTATGAGCAGGCCAGTGGATGCTCTGGATGGGCATTATGGAATATGGGCAGGCAGGCACTATAGTACAAATTCTCATGCTGCCCAGATGTACCTCAGGAGAGGAAAAAGCAGAAGCGAGTGCCAAAACCCAAATCGCAATCTCATGACCATGGGAATGCTGTGACTTTGAGGAGACATCACAAATCCTCCCAATTCACTTCTATTATAATCAGTCACTGAAGAAATAGTTATAACTCAAGAAGTACCTGTATATGGATTGATTATGTTCCTATATTTCTGAAGTTTGAAGACATCAGTAATTTTTTTAATCCTGTGTCCCTCAATTTTCGTACATCTGAATTTTACTACCAGTAACCAATTAATACATTTGTTCATGCCAGATGTTCTGTCCACAGTACCAAAACCTCCATATGGGATTGCCAAGACAGACTATACATTTTTCCTAGAGTTTCCAGAAACCATCTCATAAAAGTTAAAAATAAAATAAACATAATTCTAACACTATGCAAAAGAAAGGAGACTATAAGGCTGTAATCGGATAATACATCCTGGTTCTCGCACAAGTAAAGTTCAATTACTAATATCATTGTTACTAAAGCTCAACCAAATCACTCATGGATATATGTTAGAATAAAACTTTGTTTCTATATTAAATATTAGGATACAGTTATGAAAGCTAAAAATTGTACAATATCATGTTCCAAATTTTAGCAATAGTTATGTATATTTCTATTGATTTTATTTTTACATTGTTAGTTTTAAATAGTATGTTCTAGCAAGTTCTAGGTCCTTCATGATCCAATGAAGTACTATATATAAAAGTGAATGTGATCATTTTAATAATTCATTTTTACTCATCCTGACTTAAAATAGCTTCTAACAGCATACAATTTTTCTGTGGTTTTTTTTTTTGGTCCAGCAAACCTTTTTATTAATGTAGACCAACTTTTATTTCTGTACTTTATGCATCTTTCTGTGGAAAAGAGAAAAGTTACATAAGGATTCTGTAAAAGAAAAATTTAGGTCAATTTAAAAGAGTTTTTGGACTGAGCCATGCTCCAAATAGTGTTTTTCAAACAAAACCTACTCAATTCAGACTTCATTTGATTCAGGTTCTGGTGGTTATTTTTTCCAACAGCTTCCTTAAAATATGAATTTGGTTCATGCTTTACTTCATTCAGACTTCAGTAGGTTCTCCCAGTTTCCTTGTTTGTAGAATATCAATAAATATCCAAATTAAGACTTTCTGAATGATGTCCATCTCAGAACACTTTAAGGTTTTCCTTCTTAGAGATGGTGAGACGTGGGCAGAACAGCAATTGCCTGGGAAGACTCAAATATCTCCTTTCCTCTCACATTGACGATCATGTTTGGGAAACCTTTGCTCATGCTAAAATTTAATCTTCCCTGGTGTTAAGGACTTCAACTAACCCTGGGGGGATCTTTTCCTGGCTTTCAGATGTTCAGCAGAACAGAGATTGGAGCACCTTCTCATTCCAGAGCAACTCAAACCTTGATTTTGAAGTACAGATTTGCCTATTCTCATTAAACTGCACACTTTTTACACAAAAACGTGTTCTGATGGAGTTTGTAGACCTTTCAGTTTCCACTTTGATTCATGGAAGATTTTATTTTTTTTAATGTAGAAATTCAATGAGAGCAGACAGTGTCACTTCCAGCAACGTCAAGAATCGTATTGGAAGCAAAGGACCCTCAGAGAAAGTTACTGATGTGAGACTGCTGTTGGAAGAAAAAAGACATGGGAGCCCTGGCCTGCATCAGCCCCTGAGTTCTGGGAAATCAGGTAAAGCAGTGTTTCTCAACCTTGGCAACTTGAAGATGTCCGGACTTCAACTCCCAGAATTCCCCAGCCATCGAATGCTGGCTAGGGAATTCTGGGAGTTGAAGCCCGGACATCTTCAAGTTGCCACGGTTGAGAAACACAGAGGTAAAAGATCTTTTTGCTGTTCATTGTCCCGATTTACTTCTGCTTTGGAGAGCCCTTTTCTAACATTGTATTGCTTGTATAATTCAGAGTAAATAGGAGGAAGAACATGGCTGTTTTTCAAATGCTAGATGCCCCCGAAATGGCTTTGTCATTACGAAGTTTCAGATCATTCACCCTCCTGATCCCGCATGTGCATGTACATGTACATGTGGTACATGTACACATACACCAACACCAACACCCGCTCCCCCAATCTTCTTTCCATCAGGCTCCCGGATCATGTACTATCACTGATATACTCATCTTAATAACAATGCCTATGTTCAGATTATTGATTGGGATGATGAGTGTTAGCAGAGTAAAATTAAATGCATGTTTATCCATGTATTGTTTCCAGATGTCCGTCAGAGGCTTGGCAAGAGGCCACATTCACCAGAAACACCTCAGCCCAGCAGTATCTCTTCATCTCACCGTGAGCCTATGTCAGATGTTCATAGTCGTCTAGGAATCCCCAGGCAAGAAGGGAAAGGCCTTTATTCAGATACCAGAGAGAAGAAATCTGGTCAGTTCTGTGCAGGGTTCTGTCAGTCAACTTTTCTGTTCCTTTTAGAAGCAGTGGTGGCCAAAGGGTGTAAGCAGGGTGTGTAATTCAGCACTAGTTGTTTCCTCTTTTTTAATAAAAATCATGAGTAACTCTCCATTGAGGTAGACAGCATGTGAAGTAATGTTATGCAGTAGCTTCATTATTGAGCAGTGATCTGGGAAGCACAGGTTGAAATGTGTGCTGAACTGATGCTAATTGAGACGGTCACTGTTTTTTCAGCTGCAGAGATGCTATGACAGCCATAGGTGTAAGGACTGATTGTAAATCACTTTTCAGCAACATCATAATTTTGAACGGTCATTAAGCAAATGGTTGTAAGTTGAGGACTAGCTATAAAGTGTTTTTGGTTCTCTGAAAGATTAGAGTACGTTCAATTAGTTCTGAACAATAAATGAATCTATCTCAAGTAGAAAGTTTATAAAAACAATATGGCTGAAGTTGCTAATTCTGTACATCAGATCAATTCATTCACTGAAAATTGGGGAAACCACAATTGGAGTCATTGGCTCCTTTGGCAATTTGGATTCTTTAGGTTTTCTTGGCTATTTGGATTCCTTAGGCTTCCTTAGCTATTTGGATTTAAATAAAACAATTCTGACTGGAAAAAAATAGCATTTTCTACATCATACCAATTCAGACATACAAATAGAATGGATGTTGGTGTCCTTGTTTATGGATGAGAGCCCTGCAGGTTAATCTTGCTCAAAGGGAATGAGTAAAAAAAAATCATTTACCAACATCTGGCTCTTCAGAGAGAGATTCTGGGGATAGTAATACCCATTGGTTCTCCATATTTTAGCACTACCTTCAAAATAGATCTGGAATGAAATACAGAATGCAGAACTCTGATCTTAAAGTTATTGCTGTGATAGATAAAAGAGGGAGGTGGGCAAAAAAAATAGGCAGGAATTAATATGTAGCGGTAAGGATAGGGAGAGAAGAATGTAAAAAATGGTGGATATTATGTAAACCACTCTAGAAGTTTTTAACATCTGTATGTTGATACACAAAGTACATGAGGTATTACCCCAGGAAGAAGCCACATGTATGCCTAATACTTTATTCTTACTGTTCAGAGTACATAGGGATTGTAAAATCTTAGTTTGGATTATATCATTGAAGACTTAACATCTGTTTGAGAGCATGCTCTTTCTCTACGTACAATTCTTACTTCTTTCTGCTCTTTGTGCAATGACAGCAAATCTACGGACACGTTTGGGATCTGCATCAAAGACACAGGAAAAAGACCCAGAGAGAGCAGAAAAATCATCAGCATCGCCCGAAGATGACGACTCTGAGCTCCAGCGGGCATGGGGGGCTCTCATTAAAGAAAAAGAAGAGTCACGTCAGAAGAAAAGCCGACTTGATAACTTGCCGTCACTGCAGATTGAAATTAGTCAAGAGAGCAGCTCGGGCTCGGACACAGAATCATGATGGCTTTTAGTACATCCTTGGAGACTGTTCTAATGGCTCCGAACTGACTGACTGGCCTGGGCTCAGGAGCCTTCCTCTGCCAAGCCACCCGATCCATGTTTCAAGGAATCTCTAATGTGAGATGTCCTTGCATGGCAGAGGTGACTTTAGCGGGGTGTGTGTGTGTGTGTGTGTTGTCCCCTTAGGAAGCAGTCAACTTTTATAGAAGACTTGTATCTTTCCCTTAAGTTGGAAACAAGATTCTGATACCCCAAAAACGATACAGAACTTTCTGGGTTGTCAACGTTGCCTTTCTGGTTTTTCTCTGGTTAGCCATTAGGGCTGGCTCTGCTTCTGCTTCTCCCACTCCAGAATGACCATGAATGTAAATCCAAGAAAGGACAATGAAAAACTTTTCTCTGTTAGGGTCAGCAGTTCCTGAAGGTGATTCCATTAGAATTTGGCTTTCTATATTGGAGAGAAATTTCTTACCTAAAATGAACAAAGAGAAATCCTAAATGGTGTACTTTTTGTTCATTATGGAAAAAAACAATTTTAAAAATAATATCCATGTGTATAATTCTCAGTGGGAATAATAATTGTGTGTGTGTGTGTGTGTGTGTATACATACACACACACACACACAGACAGACAGACATAAAAACACACATATCTATTTGTGGACGTTTTGTTGGTTACAGTAACAGATACTATTGTGGTTTTATATATGCAGAATGCATTATATATATACTGTATATATAAATATATATATATATGCACTATATATATATAATGTGTATGTGCATGCGCACGTTCATCTACGTGTGCATGTGTATAAAATAGACTAATGGATCTTGGCATAGCATACAATAAAAGCCTATGCATAAGGCCTTTTGAGGTGAGCAGAGTGAAGATTAGTTTCTGGTGAATCATAGCCCTGTTACTGGAGGTGTGCATATGTTTTGTCATTATTGCTGTCATGATATAGATATCTGTAGTAGAGTCTCCTCCGTATCCTCTAAATTGTATTATTTCTTTGGCTCTCTTGCCTTGACCGGTAAGTGATAACTTTTATCTGGGCAGCTTCCCCTATCCCTGCTTCTTCCAATGCAGGAAACTGAGGGTTTTTTTAAAAGTTTCTGGCCAGTAAAACATGTAGCAAACATTCTTCCCAGCCTGCTAAGACTTCTGCAGGGAATGTACTCTTTAGTGCCATAATATTTAATATATTTCTTGGGTCTTCCGTCTTTTCCTTTTGACAAAATGGGAGCTCTCTCCATTCTTCTCCGCAACTTGGGGGCTTTGGATCATTAGTTTGGAATTTTATGACACAGAAGAGCAGTACATGACTTAGAAACTATTTCCACGAACAAACCTTGTAAGGAGGAGGTCAGTTAAAAGGTCTTGAAGACTTTCCTGTTTTGTACTGATTTTATTTGTTTAAACGTGAATTCTAAAGATTATAAATGACAAAGTAAATGTGATGTTTGATTATGAACGGTTCAAGTGCATACTTTCCCTTATATAAAACCCAATTATTTGTACACACACACACACACACACACACACACACACACACACACTCACAGAGTTAAAATAACAAAAATTTGTATTACAAATAAAATCCTGATACTAACTATAGTGTATCTCAACAGCTATCTGATTTTCAGTTTCAATTCTGACTGCAAAATAATACAATACAATACAATACAATACAATACAATACAATACAATACAATACAATACAATACAATAGCAGTTGGAAGGGACCTTGGAGGTCTTGTAGTCCAACCCCCTGCCTAGGCAGGAAACCTTATACCGTTTCAGACAAATGGCTATCCAAGACTTCCAGGGTTGGGGCATTCACAACTTCTAGAGGCAAGCTGTTCCACTGATTAATTGTTCTAACTGTCAGGAAATTTCTTCTCAATTCTAGGCTAGCCATACCCTTACTGTTCTCCCTTTGATTAGTTTCCACCCATTGCTTCTTGTTCTACCCTCGGGTGCCTTGGAGAATAGCTTGATTCCCTCTTCTTTGTGGCAACCCATGAGATATTGGAACACTGCTATCACTGCTAATCTGGAGAGCTGAAAGCCATAAGGCTAGCTGAAAGAAGGAAACTAATCATATTGTCACATGATAAACCAGAATTCCAGACTTACTGTGATCCACGAGCAGAGTGCTTAATGCATGTGCCTGTTCATTCTGATGTAATAAGGGCAGTCAGTAAATCAGTAACACGTGGAATTGATAGGCCCAACAAAGCAGGTTCACACTTTAAAGCTATTATTTTAACTTTCGTTTGTTACTGTACAATATAGACAAATAGTAAAAAAAAAAAGGGGTGGGGGTGGGGCTCTACAAAACAAGACACTTTTCTTGTGGAGACCAGAGGGTCACTAAAACTACACGGCTGCCTGGAAGGCTCCTGGCTCAGCTGATGAGGGAGGAGAGCTTGTGACTTAGAGGTTAATACAACTGTCTAATACAGAGGTTCCCAAACTTGGCAACTTTAAGACTTGTGGACTTCAACTCCCAGAATTCTCCAGCCAGCATAGCTGGCTGGAGATTTCTAGGAGTTGAAGTCCACAAGTCTTAAAGTTGCCAAGTTTGGGAACCTCTGGTCTAATATGTAAAAACAGCCCAAGTTTGAATCCCAGTAAGGGTATGGCTAGCTGATGAGAGCTAAATAGCTTTATTTATTTATTTATTTATTTATTTATTTATTTATTTAATTTGTAGACCGCCCCCTCTCCCCGAAGGGACTCGGGGCGGTGCACAGGACTTTAAAAATGCATTTAAAAAGTACAAACAATACAATATTTAAAATAGAATTAAATAATTTACCTGCGCCAGAATGTAAAATCTAAAAACCTTAAAAACCCTTAACCCTAATTCCCAGCAAATAGAAATAGAAATAGATCTATGCTAGTCTCCATTTATTTATCTTTATATATATATAGACAGACCACGGTCATTAAGCAAATCATGGATGTTGCACCAATAATAGAAAAATATCTACTCATATCTTCACACTGTTGCCTATACCACTTACCACTTTAGCACTGATGGCAGTTCCCCTACAGAAGACTAAAGTAGAGGTGACAGGACTCAATTAACACGGGCATTAAAGTTATCAAGTTGGACCCGGTTGCTGCATTTGATCCCATAAAATGTTATTTGTTGATCTGACAAACAGACCCCATCTCTACAGGAAAACACTAGGGTGAAGAATAAAAAATTCTGTGAATCACAGCAATTAATTAAATCTGCCTTTCCCCATTGACGTTATTTGTCAGAAATCCCTGGGAAGATCACAAAGGGCGATCACATAACCCTGGGACACTGCGACTGTACAATAGCAATAGCACTTAGACTTCTATACCACTTCACAGTGTTTTACAGCCCTCTAAGCAGTTTTATAGAGCCAGCATGTTTCCCCCAACAATCTGAGGTCCTCGACCTCAGAAGGATGGAAGGCTGAGTCAACCTTGAGCCTGGTGAGATTCAAACTATCAAATTGCTGGCAGCCAGCAATGAACGAAAGTAGTCTGCAGTACTGCATTCTAACCACTACACTACCAGGGCTCAAAGGACCCGAAATTAGATCACTTGACCACGGAGAGAGGGGGGCACTGCAATGGTCATAAATGAAGACTGGTCACTTCAGTACCACCATAATTTTGGTTGTTAAACAAATGGTTGTAAATTGAGGATTATCTGTAGCTCAAACTCTGTGTTTTTTGTGAAATAACATGAGTTCACAGGCTTTTCTCAAAATCAGTTTGGTGGCTAATGCTGAGGTGTGTCTTCAAACTTCCATTTTCCTTCAATTTTCCAATAGCACATTTTATGTATGTTTCCAACCTTAAAAATGAAATAAGTTCCAGGTGAACAAATAATAGGTAATAGCTCTTAATGTATCTGGAATTAGGGAGAAAAAATATAAGAAGCATGGATCAAAACAGCGTAATCAGAACATTTCATCAGAATGACAGAGCAAGACTTGAAAAGGTCTGAGTGTTTTGCCATAGAGAAATAATGGGAATGCAGAAATGTTTTTTGCTCCCTCATTTTTCTTTGGACTGGGACACACGTAGGTCTTGTAACTCACACAATGCTCTCTAACACTGGTCTTGTACAAAAGAAGCCAAGAGGATTTTTAAAAACATTTTAAAATGTTGTATTAATTTTTTTTATGTGCTGGCATAAAGTCATTGAATAGCTTTTTAACAAAGACATAACAGCTGCTCCTCTTCAACATACTCTCTGAGCAAATTAAAATAAGCAAAATTGAACTTCTCTATTAAGGCTTTGTTGTGCATTATGCATCTTTTTTGCATTAATGAAAGGGGATATATGGAATGGTAATGTGAAAGCTGCTCGGAAAAGAGTGAATAGAATATAAAATACCACATAAAACATGATTGGGAAATTAAATGAAAGATTGTGAATGAGAAAAAAACTGCATGTAAAGACAGCTACAGAAAACGAGAACAAAGAAATACTATATTATGTATTCAGAGAGAAAAATTGTGTAGAATATAGTCAAAGAAAGCAAGGCATTTTAAGATTATAAAACGCAAAGAAAACGCAAAGTGGTTTTCATGAATTAAAAAAAAATATTTTGGAAGTGTGTGAAAAGAGAGCTTAAAATAGAATCAATGGAATTAAAAATAAATAAAAATGTTATATAGCCTTTACATTGCAATTACACCTATATATCTAGTTACAGTTCTTTGTCTGATCACTTTAAAATTCAAACTAAAATACACAAGTGTTTTTATATTGAAATATCAGTAGATTCATCTATGATGTTCATCCATCATTTTTGAAGAGGATCTTGCTATCTAGCCAGTAGTGGGCTGTCCACAGTGTGTCCTCAAGTGGCTGGTAAGGCCAATACGGGCACAGAATTTTCTGCCACATGGGCAGACGTGTGGGCGCTACTGTTACAGCATTTGCAGCTCTGGATTTGCAGAGTGCTCACTTCTCTTGTGCTACGGTTGTCCTTCTGTCTTCAAATGCCCGGCAGTCTTGGTGGATCAACGTGTGCCATGTCGATCGATCTTGTGCTAGGGTTTCCCAGGAGGTGGTGTCGATGTCCAGGGACTTGAGAGGCTTTCAGCATGTCTTTGTATTGCTTCCTTTGTCCCCCATGCGATCACTTTCCTTGAGGCAACTCACTATAGAGGAGCTGTTTGGGGATGCGATGGTCTGGCATTCTTACAACATGGCTATGACCACCATGGAATAAGCTTTGCTACAAAGGTCAAAGTCTACTGAGCAGTAGTACTAACTACCTGGATGTATGTCAGATACTTCGACTATATACAGGAGGCACGCTAAGCAACTGAATCACTTCCACACAACCTGCCTCCGCAGACTTCTGAGGATCTGGTGGCAGGACAAGGTGCCAGATACAGAGGTCCTCTTCAGAGGAGACCTGCCATCAGTTTACACCCTATTGATCAAAGTCCAGACAGGCTGGGCAGGCCAAGTTATAAAGAAGCCAGGCCATCGCATCCTCCCAAACAGATTTATCTATTAATGATGGCATATTAACGGTAAGGCATCAGGCTAGAAACCAAGAGTCTGTGAATTCTAGTCCTACCTCAGGCACAAAAGCCAGCTGGGTAACTTTCGGCCAGTCCAACCCACCCCATAGGATGGTGGTGGTGGTTGTGTGGAAAATAGGAGGAAGGAGTATTGTGCGTGTGTTCACCACCTTGACTTATTTATAAAAATAATGGCAGGTTATAAATAAATAAAATAAATAAATAGATGACATTTCTGAAAGTCATCAATCAGTTTTTAATGCAGGCAAAATGTTTTTGATTAAGCATGCACATTTACTTCTTTGTAACTTTATGCGCTTCACTGTACTTCGTGTTCCATGTGCTATCATTTCACCCAGTAGTTAAGGGTAGGTAACACACAATGGCATGTTAAGCTTACAATAATTTGCAGTTTTACTTAACTTTATCATTGTTTTGACTAGGTCTAGGAGGTTTTTTAAAATTAAGTTGCATCTGGCCTTATAATGGAGTTCTACGCTTATGTTTCTCCATTTTTCCATGATTTGATAGATTGTTAACTATCGGTAGAATGTTGCAAGCACACAATTTACAACAAGCTGCCTGATTCATCAGCAGCCTTTTGGCCCACACAAATGTTTCTTCCCATTTGCTATTGTCCTTATCACTTCCATACGCTTTCCACTTCTTTGGTGACATTCCATGGCTGTTGATATAAATGATTTGCAATATCATAAACAACCAATTGTATCACAGTTTCACCACAAGGGTATATGGAGATTTTCAGTCATCTAGGTCAGGGGTCTCCAACCTTTGCAACTTTAAGTCTGAAGGACTTCAGCTCCCAGACTTCTCCAGCCAGCTTTGCTGCCTGGAGAAGTCTGGGAGCTGAAGTCCTTCAGACTTAAGGTTGCAAAGGTTGGAGACCCCTGATCTAGGTCATTGTTGTCCCAAAGGGGCTTTTTCATGGGGAAAATGGACTTTCTCTTTTTTCTTTGAAGATGTTTCACTTCTCATCCAAGAAGCTTCTTCAGCTCTGATTGGATGGTGGGGAATGAAAGATTTATATTCCTTGCAGACATTCTTTTATAGAATTGTTGAAGCCACTTGGAGTTTATCAGCATCTTCAGGGTCGTCTGAATAGTGCAAATCCTTCCATTCCCACCATCCTGTCAAAGCTGAAGCTTCTTGGATGAGAAACAAAACGTCTTCAAAGAAAAAAATAGAAAGTCCAGTTGCCTCTTGAAAAAGCAACTTTGAGTTTCACCACAAGACATTCTTCATGGTTGATTTGTATGATTATAAAAGCCCTGGTGGCACAGTGGTTAGAATGCAGTATGGCAGGCTACTTCTGCTGACTGCTGGCTGCCTGCAGTTTGAGTCTCACCAGCTCAAGGTTGACTCAGCCTTCCATCCTTCCGAGGACGATAAAATGAGGACCCAGATTGTTGGGGGCAATAGGCTGACTTCAGAGGTGGGTTGCAAATCCTGGCACTACCGGTTCGCTCATGCTCATGTGCGAAGCTTCTGTCCATGCGCAGAAACGTCCAGGCATGTGGACAGAGCCATCTGGGCCAAACTGGGAGCAACCCACCTCTGGCTGACTCTGTAAGCCATTTAGAGAGGGCTGTAAAAGCACTGTGAAGCCTAAGCGCTATTGCTATAAATCATAGCTAAACATTTCCAAGGACTGAGGCAAACTGAACCCATCCTGGACAGATTTACAGGTAGTCCTCAACTTACAACCACAATTGAGCCAACAATTTATGTTGTCAAGTGAAACATTCCCTTAGTGAGTTTAGTCCCATTTTACAACTTTTCCTGCCACATTTGTTAAGTGAATCACTGAAATTGTTTAATTAATAACACGGTTGTTAAGGGAATGTGGCTTTTCCATCGTCTTTGCTTGTCAGAAGGCCGCAAAAGGAGATCACACGCAACTGTCATAAATATGACCTGTCAGGCAACCAAATGTAAATCACGTGACCACGGGGCTGCTGCCATGGTCGTAAGCATGAAAAATGGTCATATGAGTCACTTTTTTTCGGTGCCGTTGTAACTTCCAACGGTCACTAAGGACAACCTGCGCTAGGTTGTGACTCGGACACTCGGCGCCTTTTATTTTGGCCAGAGACTCTCAGCAGCCATAAAACGTTGCGGAGCGGAGAACTTTGAGAAGGCGCGCGCAACTTCGCAAAAAGACTGATGACGTCAAAGGCGCTGATCCCGTTCCCGAGAAGGAAAGGGAGGGAGGGCGGGGCGAGCTGGGTTGCCAGGCGCTGAAGGTGGGTGGACGAAGTTTGTCCCCGCGGCGCCGCCGTCGTCGCTTCCCTGTAGGCAAGGTCTGCTGGCAGGCCTCGCGGCGTTTCCGCTACATTAGGGCGAACAGACGGCAAGGATCATCAAGGGATGCGGCGGCCTCCGCGCTGAGCTCGGCCGCAGGTAAGGCAGGGAGCAGAAACCTGCCGGGGCCCAAAAGGAAGGCTCGATCCGGTGATCATAGAGGGGAAAGGGCCCTCTGGGGGCAGGGATTCAGGGGCATGGCGCTCCCTTGGCCAGGGAGGGAGAAGCGAAGGCGGCTTGGCTGCTCCACTCGTGATGCCCCTCGAAGGGGCGGGGGCCAGGCACATGAATTTCCCTAGTACGGAAGGGGGCTTCCTTTCGTCCGGTTTGGTGCAGATCCTCCCATCCCGGCCTCCCAAGGGACTGGGGGGGGTGCAGGAGGTTTGGGGGTGGCCACTGTCGCCTGTTTCCTCTTTGGGTCTTTCCTGGTCTTTTACCTTTTCCTGCATCCTCCTCTCTCTCTGTTTCTTTTGCAGCCCCAGGCCTGGAATCGAAGCGATCCTCGCAGGAGCCCTGCCCCAAGAACGGAGGAGGAGGAGGAGGAATTGCTTTCCTCCGGAGCTTCTTCAAATGGTGCTGCAGGCCTAGGTTGTTTGTCCCCCTGTAGGCGTTGGGCCGGCCAGACTTGAGATGAAAATCTTTCTGCAACAGAAGACTTGGGTTTGGTAATTGGTTTGCTTCTTCTTTTCGAGGGCAGTGGGCCAGCCAGACGGGAGATCAAAATCTTTCTAGGAGGAAAGATTTGGGTTTGGTTATTTATGAGATGCCTATCCTACCTTCTGTATATTGTACATTGTCAAGATGGCAAAGATTGATAATACTGGTTCCTCTTCTTATTTTCACCCCAGAACCCGCCCCTGTGAGGGTTGGATTGAGAGAGAGTGACTGGCCCAAAGTCACCCAGCTGGTTTTTCATACCTAAGATAAGATTGAAACCCTCACAAAACCCTGCTTTGTATGATGACAGCACCTAAACCACTGCACCAAACTGCTTCTATATCAAGTACAGATAGTCCTGGACTTAACAACAGTACATTTAGTGACCAATACAAGAGCACTGAAAAAAGCAATTTATGATTGTTTTTCACAGTTATGACCTTTGCGGCATTCCAATGATCAAAATTCAGGTGCTTGGCAACTGGTTCATACTTATGACCATTGCTATGTCCAATGTCATGTGATCCCCTTTTGCAACCTTCAATGGGGAAACCAGGTGACTAACTTAACAACTGCAGTGATTCACTTAACAACTGTGGCATAAAAGGTCATAAAATGGGGCAACACTCACTTAACAAATGCCTCACTTAATAACAAAAATGTTGGGCTCAATTGTGGTCTTAAGTCAAGGACTACCTGTAAGGCCAACTTGGTCTTGGAAAACCCATTTATGGGTGGCCTAAATAGGTTTGTTTTATTTTTCTGTAACTTCAGTGGATGTGAAGTATATAGGGACTGAGAGAACTGAGCATCTTGAGAGATCTGTAAATAGATTTGATTAGTGGGTTTGTTAGGAGTGAAGGTAAGTTTGCAAGGCTCCATGTGCAAGAAAGGGAGGAAAGGATGCAAGAGTTTGGTATTTTTAGATGTTTATATAAACACCCTGGTTATTGGGTATTTTCTGAATTTGGATTTAGAAAGGTTGAAGAGATCGACACTCTCTTGTTAAGCAATCATTGCCAAATTTGGTACCAATAAAGGAGAATATTTGATTGGTACACCGATGTTTTTAGATTGCCATTGTGGTCTCTGCTGATCAGGATATCCAGGAAGGATAGTGAGTTGTTGTTTTCTTCTTCTCTGATAAAGTAGATTCCTTTGAAGATGTTGATTGGTTTTGTGGGTGTTCTCTAATTGCTCCTTTTTTAATTATGTAGGTGTTGTCTACATATCTAATCCGTATTTTGGATTGTATTTGTGGGAGTGTTCTCTCTTGCAGAGGTTGCATTATCACTTTCACAATAAGTCCTGAAAATGGTGATCCCAAAGATATCTCTTCAATTTGTTGATAACTGTGTCCATCAAACTGGAAGTATATAGTTAGGCAGAGTTTTTGAGATCCATAATCATGAGTGTTTCAATCTTCGTGTATTTGGTTAAGTCTGGGTCTATGGATGTGAAAAGGGCTGTGACATCAAATGAGACCAGGATTTGTCCTCATCTATAGTCACATCTCTGACTGTTTGAAGATGCTGTATTAGGGAATTGAGTGTTTCCTTTCCTTTGTGAGATGCCCAAGCTTTGTTGTTAATTATTTTGTGATGTTGCAACCAGGATCCTTGGTAATGATATAATTGAATAGAGATGTATGTCAGGCTTGTATTTTTTGGGGCGTCCTTAGGAGCTTAGGAGGATTACTTCACTGCTTCTCATCCACACCTGTTCTTCTATAGTAATTTGGCCTTTCTTAATGTGGTCATTGAGAGTTTTGTTGATCTGGTTGTCTAGCTTCTGTATTGTGTTAGTGTTCACTGGGATGTAATTGTTTTGCTTTTTGCATATATTATGCTCTGTCATAGTATCTATGTATATCTATGGTTCTGCCTTTGTCTGCTGGTAGGAGGATGATAGTCTGGTTTCTGAGGGCTGCTCTATCCTCTTCTGTGAGTTGATTTTGTTGTCATTGTCTTCTGCTCTGTGGTATAATGGTTTGCCTGATGTTTTCTTGGACCCCCTCTGGGAAGTTCAATACTTGTAATGCTTCACAGAAATCCAGGTATTTGGCATTATCTTGTTAAGATCTTTCTCTAGAACAGGGGTCTCCAACCTTTGCAACTTTTAAGTCTGAAGGACTTCAGCTCCCAGATTTCTCCAGCCAACTGGCTGGCAAAGTCTGGGAGCTGAAGTCCTTCAGACTTAAAGTTGCAAAGGTTGGAGACCCCTGCTCTAGAATATTGCATTCTGCAATAGATAGTGGACGGCTGAACATGTTGACCACACGTTCAAGCTCTGGTGGTGCCTCATTGATTGCGTTTGAGGAATTTGGTTTGAAATTTGGTTTTTCTTTTTCCGGCATGTCTGTGAGAAGCAATCGTGATGGGGGTGGCTAGCCTCTCCATGTACTCTGGCGCGATGGTTAGTTCCAGCTATTCCTTGTGTTTACTATGCTGTGCTGATATTTGTTTAATCTGAGGTGTGCATCTGTGATCAAAAGCTGTATCATTTTTACACACTTTCTTGGACTATTTTCCATCCAGCTGTGCAGTGAATTGGAGGTTTGTATCTCACACTGATAGATTGGGCATGCTATCATAGGCATTCATGTAGGAAGGAAAGTTGTTCCTTGGTGGAAGTGTACCTTCAGGCAATTTTTTCCCTTTTGCATGCTTTCTAGTACCAGTAAAGGAGAATATTTGTAGTTCAGGATTGAAATGAGGGATCATTACTGCTCTCTGACTTAGTTGTTTTCTTGCAGATGTTTCATTAGCCAAACTAGCTAACATCATCAGTGCAGTAAGGGGTGGTAGGGTTTGCTCTCAGTTTATTTTTTAGTGGCTTGCCCTGTCAGTGTTTGGTGGGAGTGGTGGGAGTTTCTTTGGTTAGGCTGTTTACTGTTAGCTTGTTTGGCAGTTCCTTGATTGAAGTATTGTTTACTTCTTGATTGTTAGTCTAATGTTAATCTTGGAGTTAATCTATGCTTTATTGGTCTACTGATGGTTTCTGAAATGTTTTTTGATGTATGGGAAACTAGAAATACAGGTGTACTGAAAAGCCACCCACACCAATCAAGTGCTCCACTATCAAAGCAGTAACCCAAACTCCCACAGGAAAAGTTACGGTAAGTATTTAGATGAGTACAAGCACACTGTAGCAACGCTGAACAGCAGAAAAAGGAAAAAGAGCATCTATGCAACATCTTCCAATAAAATGGACATCTATGAGACTTCATCAGAAAGTGTCAGGTCACTCGACTCAATATAGCACAACCAACACAAGGAGGAAAAAGAATAACACTGGCATGCATCAAAAACATCTCAGAAACCACCAACAGACAGTTACAGCCACCTGGAATCAGTGTAACACAAACCAAGTAAAGCCCTGTAAACATCCTAGGTAAACCAAAAGACCAAGCAACCCCAGAAGAAAAAAAGGAGTCATCTACAACATACAGTGTATTGACTGCAACAGCTACGACATGGGACAAAGAGGCAGAAGATTGGCAGAATGCATCCATGAACATCAGCTAGCAGTCAGAAGATATGATAAACTTGTTAATTTCAGACACATGGACAGACTTAATCATAGTTTCAACTGGGAAACTGTGACCATCCTAGACCAAGCCAAGTAAAATCACTAGAAAATTTGTAGAAGCCTGGCACTCTGACAAATTAGACATCAATAGACACATAGACATCAACAATGTCTACATATTATGCAGGAGACAATTAACAAACCAAAAAGAGAACAAAAAGACCCAAACACCTCCCCACCAGCAATCAATACCTAGATAAGCATAGATTGACTTCAAAATTAACATCTGACCAACAGTTAAGAAGTAAGCAATACCCCAATCAAGGAACTGTCAAACAAGCTAACAGTAAACAGCCCAATCAAAGAACTTTCAAGACCAATCCCACCAACACTGACAGAAAAAGCCACTATAATATAAACTGGCAGCAAACCCCACCCCTTACTAGCATTGATCATGTTCACTAATTTGGGTAATGAAACGTCTCCAAAAAAACCAACCAACTTCAGAGAGCACCAAGGACCCCTCATTCGTTGACTTTTTTCATATACAATAATACTAAACTGCCTGCCTGCCAGCTTATCTTTTATGCAACAATCACCTACCTGACTTATTTTATTATAGCCGTTGGTCATATTGTGTAACCCTTGCTTGTATATTGAATTTACAGTTTAGTATTTGTGCAAAAGATTAAAAAATTACATTATGTAGTCCATGGCTGTCTGCCTGGACTGTGTTTGTAAGGTGAACTCAGCTGATGTCACATGTTTCATTTCTACCTGTAGGATTGCATCAGAGAAGTGCAGTGAGAGATCTGTTTGAATCTATGGTGCTTGTGCTGTGGGGGCTTTTAGATTCTGTTCCTATGTCCAACATCTGTATGAAACCATTGACTCTGAACATCTGGAGATTTGAGTGCTGTGGCATTAGTACATTGATGTGATTAAATTCTGTCTCTCAAATGAGATTGTGGGTCCTTGAAAGTTGCACAGACATGACAAAGTGAATTTGGATATGACTAAGACAATAACAGAGTTGGAAGGAACCTTGGAAGTCTTCTATTTCAACCCCCTGCTCAAGCAGGAGACACTACCATTTCAGATAAATGGTTGTTCAATCTCTTAAAATCCCCTTGTGTTGGACCACCCACAACTTTTGAAGGCAAATCTTTCCACTGATTAATTTTTCCGTCAGGAAATTTCTCCTTAGTTCTAGGTTGCTTCTCTCCTTGATAAGTTTCCACTTATTTCTTTTTGTTCTTCAGGTGCTTTGGACAATAGGCCAGTTATAGCAAACCTTTTAGACACTTGAGTGCCCAAACCACGCATGCGCATGCCCAAACTGAAATGTTTGTGCGCACACACAAATGAGAGCATGTGCGGACATGCGTGCACAAACACACATATGTGGGCTTGCGTGCATGCAAGGTCATGTGCACATAAACAGACATGCATGCATGTGCAGCAGAGACCCGAAGACGAAATGGCCGGTGGGAGGCGGGACATCCCAATACCGGCAGCGGGCAAGAGATAAGATCTTTTTCTTTCGTGAGCTTCTTTTTTGTCATTTGCACGACAACAAGCTCATGAAAGAAACGCCACGGAGATCTGACCTGGGGCGATGGCGCGTGTGCCAGCTCTGTGTGTCACCTCTGGCATGCGTGCCTTAGTTTTGCCATCATGGGAATAGCTTGATTCCCTCTTCTTTCTGGCAGTCCCTTAGACATTGGAACATTGCTATCATGTCATCCCTAGTCCTTTTCCTTAAACTAAACCAGGGCTTCCCAACCTTTTCTATACCCCGCACCTTTAGAACGCTTCTTAAATATTCTCGCACCCCTTTCAAAAGTAAATAATTATATGCATATAATTATGCATATACACTATAATTTGGAAACATCTAACCCCAGGTTTTCGCACCCCGTGGAATATTGTCTCACACCCCCAGTTGAGAAACCCTGAATTAGACATGCCCAATTCCTGCAACTGTTCTTTATATGTTTTGGCCTCCGGTTCCCTGATCCAGTCCCCTAAACCTCCTGACAGTTAAAACAATCAGTGGAACAACTTGCCTCCAGAAGTTTTGGATGCTCCAACATTGGAAGTTTTTAAGAAAAGATTAGACAACATTTGTCTGAAACGGTATAGGGTTTTTTGCCTGAACAAGGGGGTTGGCCTAGAAGATCTGCAAGGTCCCTTCCAACTCTGTAATTCTGTTAATCATCCTTGTTGCTGTCCTCTGCACTCTTTCGACATCTTTTTTATATCATAGTGACCAAAACTGGATGCAATATTCCAAGTATGATCTTAAAGCAGTACTAACACATGGTCTTGATTCTATCCCTCTGTTAATGCAGCCTAGGACTGCATTGGCTTTTTTGGCAGCTGCAGCACACGGCTCAGATAACATACAGACAGCAAAGTCTGTGGGTAGGGCAGATTAATGAAAGCAGTATTGTGTAATTGTGATGCAAACCCCGCCCCTTTTATATGTGTGTCATGAGCTTGTAGGGCAGTGGGGTGGAATTTGCAGCGCAACATCATCATGCTGTGCTCACCAGAGTGCTGAAAAGAGCATATTCCTACCAATATTGCTTGGTGTATAGATTATAAATACAATACATGCTTCTTAAGCCTGAGAATTAACTAGGCCATTTATTCTGGAGGAAGCAGTATTTCCTCTAAAGCAGGGATTCCTAAACTTGTTGCCATTGCACCTCCCTTCAGTGTAACCTTAATGTGCACATTTTCCCTAAAAACCCAAACAATGAAAGCAATACATTGAGGGTTTGGGAGGTGGACTTATTGTAACTATGCAGCTAAAAGGTTTACAATACAATACAATATAATAGCAGAGTTGGAGGGGACCTTGGAGGTCATCTAGTCCAACTTGCTGCTTAGGCAGGAAACCCTATACCATTTCAGACAAATGGCTATCCAACATCTTCTTGAGACTTGCAGTGTTGGGGCATTCACAACTTCTGGAGACAAGTTGTTCCATTGATTAATTGTCAGGAAATTTCTCCTCAGTTCCAAGTTGCTTCTCTCCTTGGATTAGTTTCCACCCATTGCTTCTTGTTCTGCCCTCAGGTGCTTTGGAGAATAGTTTGACTCCCTCTTCTTTGTGGCAACCCCTGAGATATTGGAACACAGCTATCATGTCTCCCCTAGTCCTTCTTTTTATTAAACTAGACATACCCAGGTTCTTCAAACCTCCCCTGGATTGCCTGCCCCTCCCCTAGGGAAACACACAGTATGCTTTCTGAGACCCTTCTGTAAAGGAGCAGGTATATCATTTGGGTTTTGTCTTTCATTGCGGTCCATGCGTCAATGCTTAGTGCCCCTGGTATGCTAGCTATAATTCTGTCTGGATCAGGATAGCTTAAATTCAGTCATCTATGCCCTAATAGACTTACTGGTATGATTGGATTACTTCAATACTGTATATTCTGTATTAGGCTGTCAAGGAAGACAGTCTAGAGAATGTTAATGTAATTGATACATTAACATCTCTTTCCAATTGCAACTAGGATTACCTAATGACTGTATTGATAGCCTGGAGTGACTTTCTGTGAGTTTGTGAATCCAATTTAAGGGAAATAGCTGCCCAGAAGATTTAGGATCCAAAGATTGTTTTCCTCAGTACCTTCTAGCCTGTACTGACTCCTGACTGAATTTTATTGTATTTATTTAAAACATTTACATAGCCATTGTATATAAACGCACAACCATTTGTTTAGCAACCTTTTGAAGTTACCAGGGGCATTGAAAAAGGGACTTACAGCTGGTTCTCACACTTATGACCATTGCAGCATTCCTATAGTCAATGATCAGATTTCGGGTCCTTGAGAAACAGCAGGTATTCACAATGGCTGTAGCATTCTAGGGTAGTGTGATCCTCTTTTGAGACTTCCCCAGTCAGCTTCGGACAAGCCAAATTAATGGAGAAGCCGGAGTCGCTTAAAAACCATATGAATCACTTAACAGCAGCAGTGATTCATTTAACATCCGTGACAGAAAAGCTTGTAAAATCAGGCACGACTCACATAACAACCAACTTACTCAGCAATGGAAATGTTTGCTTTAATTGTGGTTAGTTGTAAAATACCTGTTGGGTGTTTGAAGAAAAAACTAGATAGCCCAGAGAATATGTGAATAGTAGCCCTATTGGTTAATTTCTAATTCTACACCAGTAGTGTTACTTAATATAGTTCATATAGCTTCTGTCTAAATTGCTTTAATGCAAAATCTTTGCAAAATGGGGGGGATCCCACCTCCAATGGCAAATATTGGCATTTCCTGAGGGGGGAAAATCTCATCTTGTTGGATATATCCTGGGAGAAACGAGATTTAGCACTGTCATTTGCTCACTGGTGATCTCTTTGTCTCTTCTTGTAAATCTTCCTAATATGTACAGGTAATGTGGATGGCCAGCTTGTAGTTTTGCTTTGGGAACAAGAAATTATTTTACACTACTTTACTTCCTTGAACTAATTAGCTGTTTGTTCAACAAGCTTTATTTGGAGAGTGAGTGATAGCGTGTTTGCATATTTATCTTAGCATGCAAAGGAAAAGAAAGTTTTCTCTTCCATCTCATGTGCCTTCCAGTTTTGTAGTAATTTAATATACCTGAATATTTGAACACTAGGATTAATTCGGAAAAGATTATCCTCACGGATGAGGTTCCTTTGCCTCTGGGCACAACTTAAATAGTTATCTTAAGGAAAACATTTTTGCTATTTTGTAGACTGTCCCTAACTATTCAGTGTAGATTTCAAAGCATCTGCCACAATATGTCACATAAGCAGAATACTAAATTGTAGGTGCGTGCATCTATAATTTATTTATGTGTTTATGTGACATATTGTGGCAGATGCTTTGAAATTTACATTGAATTTCACATTAGGGGAAATGATTTAGTGTTTATAGTGTATGCTATTAAAATACCTGAAGCAGCACTAAAATAACCTCATATTTTGGTACACTCATCTACAGTGTTCACTAGTGTCAGTGGGCACTATAGGTATCTATTGTATATTGAAAAATTGTATATTTCCACAGAATGCTCATCTGGCCTTAGGGAAGGAGAGATTGGCCTGTAGCATGCTTTCTGCAGCTCCCATTTATCTTTTATTTCTGGGAGACTTCAGCTGCTGACTTGAAATGCATTATGTGGGCCGAAGCTACAGCTAGGCAAAAGCAGACATCAAGAGTGGCATAGGAAAGGAGACAGCTTAAAAGCATGATGAATTGTTTTCTCTCTTTCTTTTGCTTTCAAGTCATTATTGACTTTTGTTGACTACCCAGATTTGTTCCTGCAGTTTTCTTGGCAAGATTTTTGGAAGTGGTTTTCAGTTGCCTCCCTCCAAGAGCTAAGATAAAGTGGTCCAAAGCCAATCAATTGACTTAATTTTTAATTTGTTTATTTGCATTTATTTATATCCCACCTTTATTATTTTTCTAAACAACTCAAGGCAACGAACATACTCCTTCCTTCTCCTATTTTCTCCACAAAAACCCTGTGTGGTGCGTTGGGCTGAGAGACAATGACCGGCCCAAAGCTGTCCTGCTGGTTTTATGCCTAAGATAGGACTAGAATTCACAGCTTCCTGGTTTTTAGCGTGGTGTGCTAAGCCTATACCAGTGATGGTATAGGCACCTGTGATGGTATAGGCACCTGTGATGGTATAGGCACCTGTGATGGTTTTTAGCTTGGTGTGCTAAGCCTATACCAGTGATGGTATAGGCACACACGCACCTGTGTGGTGCGTTGGGCTGAGAGACAATGACCGGCCCAAAGCTGTCCTGCTGGTTTTATGCCTAAGATAGGACTAGAATTCACAGCTTCCTGGTTTTTACCTTGGTGTGCTAAGCCTATACCAGTGATGGCAAACCGTTTAGGCACCAAATGCCCAAACTGCGCACACGTGCATGCCCAAACTGAAAGGCGCATGCGTGAAAATGCACAAGCACAGACATGCACACATGCGCAGCAGAGACCCGAAGACCAGCTGGCCAGCAGGAGGCAGGGCATCCCAACATTGCAGCGTGCTGGTTTCTTTCGTGCACTTCTCTTTCTTTCATGAGCTTCTGCTTCTTTCATGAGCTTCTGTTTCGTTATTTTCAGGGAAACAGAAGCTGACGAAAGAAGTGCCACAGAGATCTGACTTGGGGCAACGGTGCACGTGCCAGTAGAGAGGGCTCTATGTGCCACCTCTAGCACGCATGCCATAGGTTCGCCATCACGGTCCTACACCAACCTGACTCACTTTTTGGATGATAAAAGTTATTCCAATGTGACATTAAGAAAGACCTGATTCTTAACAGGGCAGAAAGTGGAACAAGATGAACTGCAAGGTCATTTCCAATCATTCCGCTCTTATAATTCTTTGTCCCAATTTTTTTTCTTTACATTATTGACTGAAATGAAAGAGAAAAGGGACTTTTTACTGGCTATGCTAGAACTCTGCAGGATTTATACTTTGAAGTTCACTTTGCTACTTCCTTAATGGTCTTTCTTTGAAGCATAAATACCTTTCTTTCAGAAGAGATTTATTTAATGATCTCAGAACTACAGTTAAAATGGAGTTCTAATCCGCCCCCGCTGTCCTGCCAATCATTTGTTAACATCTTGCCAGTGTTTTGAGTCTGTTTTATTTGATTATTTGTTTTGCTTTTAACTGTCATGAACTTCTTGGTTGATTGAATTTTGAGGCTGTGTGATTCCAAAAAAGACTGGGTCTTTTACACTATTTAAAGATATTTTAAAGAAAAATGGCTCCTTGGACAAAACCACCCTGAGACCCTTCGGGGAGAGGGGGCGGTCTAGAAATCTAATTAAATAAATAAAAAAATAAAACCACATAAAACTCAAAAAAGTTGACAGGGTCTCTGCTACCCTAGCCTAAACCCAGGCCTGGTAACAGAGCCTGAAATGCTTGAAGACTGGGGTCGGTATTTGTCTCTGGGGTGGGGAGGTGGGGAGGGAATGCCATTTATGCTCCTCACCCCAGCCTGTAATTCAAATTGTTTTATTTGGTCTTATGGGATATAGTTTTTAATGTTTTATAAATTTTAGTACAAGGTTATTTAATTCGATTTTAATTATGTATGTATTGTTATGTTTCTGGATGTTTTTAATTTTCCTGTACACCGCCCCGAGTCCCTTCGAGGAGAAGGGGCAGTTTAGAAATTTAATAATAATAATTATTATTGTTGTTGTTGTTGTTGTTGTTATTCCAGAGAGCAGAGGATGGGGTTTTCTTTCCAGAAAGGTAGGCCAAAGATATAATAAAGAATCACATCGCAAGGAAAGACCTGGCCATCACCACAAGCCCCAGGACGTGTTCCAGGTGGCAGATGACAGCCTCTTCAGCTGCTCTTTCCTGCTTGGCTAGATTTGAGTCTCACTGAACTGTTTGTCTTTAGCTAATGATTGACAGTGACAGCCAGAGAACACAAGGTATATATCCTGCAGGGCGTGGAAGCTCCAGACCCCGAGGGAGGAGTTTCCACGTAGCCTAGGCAAGTAGCCATGTTACCTGGAAAGGTATGTTAGTTCTGCCACGAAAGGGATGGTTTGGAATTTGAAATGGGTAGGAGAGCTGAAGAAGCTTCTTGGATGAGAAGTGAAATGCCTTCAAAGAAAAAAAAAACCAGAAAGTTCAGTTGCCTCTTGAAAAAAGCACCTTTGGGGACAAATGGGAAGGAGAGTAGAAAGGGAAAAGGTGGAAAAAGAAAACAGGAAATTGCATATGCGAAGAAAGGCCTTGATATTAACATTGGGCTTGTTATTCAGTTACTTAGTCTTCGTGTGCAATTGCTAAAGTATAATCCCTATATAGCCTTTTCATTAGTGTTTTTATTTTTTTAAAAATGTGTTTATGCATATTTTTGACTTAAATTCATGCAAGAAAATTCATACAGTCTTAGAATGGTAACATACATTAGCGGTCATCTAGTCCAGGGGTCTCCAACCTTTGCAACTTTAAGTCTGAAGGACTTCAGCTCCCAGACTTCTCTGTCTGGAGAATTCTGGGAGCTGAAGTCCTTCAGACCTAAAGTTGCAAAGGTTGGAGACCCCTGATCTAGTCCAATCCACTGTTAGGTGCAGAATTTGCTACGGTGTTTTGGATAGCAGGTATTGCAGTCTCTGAGGATGTCTGATGAAAGGGAACATAATACCTATTGAAGCAGGCGATAGCTCTCACTGTCAGGAAATTGCCTCAAATTATGTGACACCTTCTCGCTTAAAGCTTCTTTATTGCCTTTTGAAATTTTAGGAGGGAAAAATGCTGCTAAAACCAGAATTCTTTGGTGCAGTTCTTGCTTAGATGTAACATTTTGAAAGTCATGTGTTTTAACTTTTTTGTTTGAGAAGCAAGGCGCTGTATCTTCTGTGTTTTGGGTAGTATTCTTTTTTTTGGGGGGGGGGGGCAGGTGTTGTCTGTTTCTTTTGAATATATGTGTGTTTAAATAATTTATGCTGGCAACAAATAACTACAATGGAATTATAAGACGGACAGCAAAAACAAAGCATGGATTTAAAAAAATATTTCATTTTGAAAAAAGGAAAATAAAATACCTTAGGAACTATGGAAATTATTCTTAGCATATTAAACATTTAAATACACTTTTCTCTCTTTGGCTTGTGAATGAAACTTCTCTCCAGATCAGGAGTTCTCATCAATCCTCTTATCTTTTACGTCAGTCACTGTGAACCACTGAGCTGATAATAAAAATCTAAGAAGACGGGGACTCCTTTGCTTGCTTTGCTGAGTTCTGAGACAAAAATGGAAGAGGGCCAGGCACAGATATTGTGCCTTTCTGAAAATAAATACAAAACTTTCGTTTTTGCAGTCATATTTCAGGAGAGACAGGCAGTGTTGGGAGTTGCATTATTTGGAAACAGGCGACGAAATTTCAGATTTGTGTTTGACTTTGTTCTTGTCTGAGAGGTCTTGAGTTCATCAGAGTATTTTAACCAGGGTAGATGTTAGTTTTCAGATTAAAAAAATACCAGTGCTGAGTTCTAGGTAGGGCAGAATGTTAATGCTGCAGAGTAATAAACACCCTATTTCTCAGTTGAGTTAAATCTAAAACAAAACATATGCTTTGGTTCTCTTTATGTGAAAACTACTTGTTTCTGCCTTGATATGATGGAGTTCTGAATGTGGACATTGGGAGAGAGCCTATGTATTTCCATAACTATAAAGGAGGCTTGTGTGTAGCACTGCATTTGTTCCTTGGCTGAGTGTGAGCTAACAAGCTCCCTTAGAAGAGCCCTGGGAAGAGGGTGAGTGTATCCACAATATTCCCCTTGGGAGGATTCCAAAGATTATTCTTTTTTAACTAAATATGAAGCCAGCCAGTTGGCTTTGGGCTGGAGCAAGGATCTAGTTCATTCTGGCTACACAGACAAAATAGTGTGTGCCCATTGTGACTCAGCTGACACCCTCGCTGCTGCCAATTGTACTGAACAGCTTGCAAGGCAGGAGACTTCCTCTTTTCTAGTTGCCAGCAATCTCGGCACAGATTGCCAGAGTCCCAACTTCCTTCCTCGCCTTCAATAACAGAAACAAACGTTGCAGCAATGGAGATGTCAGACGATTCTCTCTCACATCTTATTTATCTCAATGGCCTTGTTTTCCGTGATGCTTTTTACAGTTTGTGCTCTTGCTGTTCTGCAGGTGGGCCTGATCAGAATAATGTTCAACATAAACCCTCTGGAGAACCTCAGGGTTTACATCAGCAGCCGCCCACCTCTTGTGGTGTTTATGATCAGTGTCAGCGCAATGGCCATCGCCTTTCTGACTCTGGGTTATTTCTTTAAGATCAAAGAGATCAAGTCCCCTGAAATGACAGAGGTAAAGTACAAATCGAGTCTATCGCTGAATATCTACCCTCCACAAAGGAATGCATAGATAGAATGGAACAAATTCTTTAGTTTAATGAACGGGAGTTCTGCAAGAAGAGACGAGTCAAAGGAGATGCACCTTTTTCCTCAAAAAAGTGGCTCAAAATCTGGGTGCATCTCATACACTGAATACAGCATATTTTGCCTCCCGAAACCCCACCCACTTCACCAAAATGGCTGTGCAGAGCCTGTAGAAGGCTTTCAGAGAGCTCCTGGGAGCCGGGGGAGGGCAGAAATGAGTGAAAAACGGGCCGTTTTTTGCTCAATTGTGCCCCCCTCCCCAGCCCCCAGGAGCACTCTATAAGCCTCCTAAAGGCTATGCATGCAATTTTTTTGACAAAAAACAGGCCTGTTTTCTCAAAAAATGGGCCATTTTTTGCTCATTTGGGGGGTGAGGACTCCCCAGAAGCACTATACAAGTCTCCTAAAGGCTGTTTGTGTCTTTTTTTAAAAACCGGCCCATTTTCGTGAAAAACGGGCCGTTTTTGGGAGGTCTGCAGAGTGCAGAAACTTTTTTTAAAAAAAATTGCCTCTTCAAAACCTTGGGGCGCCTTATACTCTGAAAAATACGGTATATATAATCAGGAGGAGTCCTCATTATAAGTGTCTGATGAATATGGACAACCTTGGGCTGAGACAGGAGCACTCAAAATGTTTAAGTTGGCACATTATTTTGATGAGGCCAGTCAATCTTACCTCAGAAGTAAAGGCCATCTGTTTTGTTGGTGCCATTAATGAATTGATTTTAAACTGTTTAGCAATTCAGATTTAAAATTGTAAAAATGGAAGCATACCTCTGTTTTGTGGCACAGGTTAATAGCATCTTAATTCATGGTTTTAGCATTGTGGCACATATCGCTTTCCTAGATTACTTTTCCCCATAGCTAATTAGGGGGCAAGTTGTTTCAAATTGTAATCTCTTTCAAAGATGCCCCAACCATGTAGTTTAACAAGAAGCATAGCATCTTGACCGTGGCATATCTCTTAAATCATTTTCGTTATTGGGTGAGATTGAGCTCTCTTGAATTAACATTGCTATTTGTTAGTATAAGAACATACATGCTGGCTTTGTGAGGGCTGTAATTCAACATAAGGCACTAAAGATCTCTTTATGTTTAAGGACTGGAACACTTTCCTTCTGCGATTTAATGATCTGGATTTCTGTATTTCGGAGAATGAAACATTAAAGCACCTCATAAATGACACCACAACTCCAGAGAATGCCATGACCAGCAGCCAAGCTCGTCCTTCCACGCCGTCACCACAAACGCTAGAAGATTCTGGTCCTGTCAATACTTCCGTTGCCATCACTTTAACACTGGACCCCCTTAGACCCTTTGGTGGCATTTCCCGGAATGTCACAGGCTTATCTTCTACCATTTTTGGTCACCAAATTGGACTTTCAGGTACCATTTATTTTAGATGTCATATTTAAGGGCCCAAAGCCCTGTGGGAGAAAGTAGGAATAGCTAAAAGCAAATGAAGAGAGATCCATTTCTGCATTTCTTATCAAGAAATTATCTTTCTGAAAAGAATAAAAAAAGGAACAACATTTATTGAACAGTTCGGCATACATTTTTTTTGTTTTTCCAATAGGCACCCACTTCCATGATCTTATCATTATAACTGGCTTCCATAATTGCTGAGGTGGGGTTGGATCAACTACTTCACAGTAGTTTATTGACAGTTATTGCAGCCTTAATTTTCTCCTCATTTTAAATGATTGAGGTAGTCCTCAACTTAGAACAATTTGTTTAGTGATCATTCGAAGTAACAGAGGCCCTTGAAAAAAGTGACTTGCGGCCATTTTTCACACTTTTGACTGTTGTAGTATCACCATGGTCATGTGATCAAAATTTGGATGTTTGGCAAATGACTTATATTTATGATAGCTGCAGTGTCCGGGGTCATGCGATCGCCTTTTGTTACCCTCTTACAAGCAAAGTCAATGGGGAATCCAGATTCACTTAACAACTGTGTTACTAACTTAACAGCTAGAGTGATTCACTTAGCAACTGTGGCAAGCAAAGTTGTAAAATGGGGCAAACTTCACTTAACAGCTGTCTCACTTAGCAACAGAAATTTTGGGGTCAACTGGTTGTAAGTTGAGGACTACCTTTAATTAAAAATTAAATTCTTACTGACGTAGTGTGCTTTCTCCCTTTGTTCCACTTGCTCCACTTCCGAAGGCAGAGAAGCTCATGAGGAAATCAACATCACATTCACCCTACCGACTGCCTGGAATTCAGATGACTGCGCTCTGCATGGCCGCTGTGACCAAGTTGTCTTCACGACTTGCATGACAGTTACAGCCGCTGCCTCCGTTTTTCCAGTCACAGTGTAAGGCTCTAACCAGTGCTCATTCCTCCCAGGGAAGCTTTTCACCTCAGTGTTTCATGCCTTTAGGTTTGCCACTTTAAGAGACACGGAGGCAGTTTTTCCCGGTCTTAAATTTTTAAAGAACAATTATAACGTGTTCCTAGAAGTCGCAAATAGGAACTCCTAGTTTATTCACCCCCATTTCCCCCAAATAGTGATAGTTATGTTTTGCAGGAGTGGGATAAATGGAGTGGGGGGGGGGGGTTCATGGAAAAGGGAGAGCCTTCCGACTTCAGGATAGCACACGCTTACAAACTGGAAAGCAATGGGAAGGGGCTAGTTGACCCAGGGGGAAAAGATGGTGGAGACTTGGATACACAGCTCAAAATTGTGTGTTGCTCTACAGTCAGCCGCCACACTGTATCCCGGAAACATATATTAACGCAACCTTCTGGTACAAGATCGTCACAACCGCAAGGGACTCCAACACAAAATATGCCCAAGACTACAACCCTTTCTGGTGTTACAAGGGAGCTATTGGCAAAGTCTATCATGCATTAAATCCCAAATTGACGGTTATTGTTCCAGATGTAAGTGATTTTTTTTTTTTTTTTACATTTTGCTGTGAATTGTGACTGGGTTGTATGAGCAAGATTTGGACATGTTCTCCTTAGAAGCGCACATGCCCTGTCCATTGTGTCAATTGTTGAGATCTTGCCATAATGTACGTGTGGGGCAAGGGAGTTGTTTGGAATTGTTCTGCCTTAGCAATGTCCCTGCACTTTCCCGAGGCAGTTGCATGTACACAGCCTTAGGAAATGCTGTTTCTTTTTCTCCATTCAGGATGACCGCTCCCTAATTAACCTGCATTTAATGCATACCAGTTACTTTCTTTTTGTGATGGTCATCACCATGTTCTGCTACGCAGTCATCAGAGGCAGACCAATCAAATTGCGACAAAGCAGCTCGGAGTTCTGTCCTGAAAAGGTAAGCGCCAAAGTTATTTGTGGAGGAACTAACTTGAGGGAGGGAGTTCCTGTTTCCTTAGCAACTATTGTCATTCTTGGAATTATTCATAAACAGCTTTATGCCCTAATGTTGCATTCATGCATTGGCTGAAATGCACCGGCGCCTCCACCCTCTCGATATACTGGAATAGATTAACTTCTTAAAAATAGGGAGACCAGTAGCAGACTTAACAGTTATTTTATCTTCCAAATCCAATGGAAGCTACTTGAGGCTTCTCCATTTTTTGACCCTTGCCTATTTTATTTTGGTTGTGTTTTATGCAGAATTATAGAATTCTATACAGAATCAGAGTTGGAAAGAAGCTTAAAGATAATCTAATTCAGGTTTTTTTTTCCGTCATGCAGAATTCACTTCTGCTTGTTTAGATACCTTTGACTTCTGTCGTACAGTTTTATGTTCTTCTCTATAAAAAAACAACCACAAGGGGACATAAAATGTGTGCTTGTTTTAATTTTATCACAACCTTGCAATGTGGGCAGGCTAAGAGAACATGACTTGTCTAGAAGCATAATTGTGAGCCCCATCGATTAGTCTTGCGGATTTAAAACCTCCTATCTAGCATTTCCAAGTAAGACCCTTGACCGAAAATCCGAGGAATCTTTGCTAGGCAATTCCAGAGGACATTTCTGGAATGTTGATGGTGATGGGGAGCATCAACCAATAGCTGCTATGTGCACAAAATGTCTGCTGTGATGGGCAAGGCTAATTATAAACATCATGAAAAAGAAGCACTATTCTTTTGTTCCCTTTGTTTCCAGGGGTATATGGGGCTTAGGGAATATTATGTGCAGTTAATTCTTTGCATCTTCTGGCTGCCTGAAAGGAGTATATTTAAATGCAAATTTAAACCACAGCTTTCAGCAAGGCACTCTACAAATAGAATAGGATACATCATGGGGGTGTACAGAATGTGTGTATGAGTATGTATATGTGGATGTATCTATTCAAGGGAACCGTGTAGTCTGGTGACAGCAGACAGTTACGGAGTTCGACAGGTCAAGATCTGACTTAACTTTATAGCAGCTCCATATGTCAAAGTCCATCTAAGAGGCATTCCATATGTCATTTCTCTCTCACCATTTTCCCAATTCAGATCACACAGTGACTTATTATGACCGTATACAACTGAAATCTGACCATATGGTCTCCTTTTCTCCCTCCCCCCCCCCAACTCCAGGTTGCTTTCTCAGAAGCATGATCCATTGCATCCTTCCTCCAAAAGTGACCAAGTCTGCAATCATTGCCTGCTGAACCCAGAAATGGGTCCTGATTGGTTATGGATTTATCATGAGATGTTGGATTATTCCAACCAAAGACTTTTAAAGTGCCTGTAATGGTTATTTATATAAAGAGTATCCTTGGAACAGATTACGCCAGCGCAGCTAAGATTATTGGGAGTCCTTTTCTGTTTTCATTGGAATGTTTTGTGTCTGTGTGACTCTACATCCGAAGGATCGGAAAGATGTCTTACTGCATTGGGACCGTATAGATGCCTTTGCGGGTGTCTAAAACAAAAGCACCTTATTTCTCCCAGTGATCTATCCAGCGTACCAGACAGTGCACATCTCTACTATGACAGTACAATTCCAAAGTCACTGATGGTTCCACTGAAGTGTGTGTGTGTCTGTGTGTGTGTGTATGAAAGAGAGAGGGAGAGTTACTTTTTCTTCCCATTTTCACCCTGCTTGCAAAAAGTTACCCACATTTCTAGGTTTAAAAAAAACCACATACACAAACAACCAGCATTCAATCACATTTTAATACTAGTTAAGAAAGATAATGACACTTATAATTTTAGGTTGGAAGAAAAAAAAAGGCAGTGTTCCAATTCACGTTCTCTTTCTTTTGAAGCAGCAGTAAACTTTCTAAGTCAAAGTTGGCCGATAGTCCGTTGTTCATGCTAGATCCCCAGGTGGGGCTATTGTCTGCAGAGAAACCTTTTGTGTTGGTTTGCATACACTAATAAATTACATAGTTGGGATACGTTAACGATGAATACGTTTTGCCTTCACTAGAATCTTCCAGGTTATGGAACACAAACGTATTTGAATGTCCAGATACTTGCACCATTTGAATGTAGGAAAGCATTTGGAAATGAAACCCTTCTATCTACACATGTAGATTATCTGTTGCTCACTAGAACTACAATTTGGCTTTGGGAGGTTCTAATGATGTAAAAGGGTAGGTGGTCTCTTTGGATGGGCCAGACTATTGCCTTGATGCATCCTGAAGCACTTTTCTGCAGGTTTGTTTGTAAAGAAAGGTGACAAACTGTCCAGAGCTATGGAAAACAGATGAAGTCTGTTCAGCTCTGGACATGCACAAGTTTTACTCCTTGCAACTCTTTTTCAGACCCCATCCTGAGTCTCTTAGCATTCATAATTTTGGTCAGCTTTCTTCTTTCAAGGAATATAGGATGTTGTATGTTGACATTACTTTGAAAACACTGCTAATTGCCTTAATGACTTTTCCATTTTCTTCTTTGGTAGCAGCATCTTCCCGCATTGGCAATTGTTTGCACTTTCTGCTACAATGATGATTCTCACAGTAGATGTCCGTTTCAAATTGTCTCCATCAAATAACACGTTGCTTGTTTTTGTTCAAAAAAAAAAGATTCCTTATTAAGTTGATTTGTTTGCTTGGTATCTTGATATATTTCCAAGATGGGGAAGATGTCCACATTCTAGTGTTGAATAGCGAATGGGCTGAAATAAAGAAAGACAGCGTTGTGTTTTTTAATAGAATTCCCTTCCAACGGTTTTAAATGTGCTAGCTTGGGAAATAGATTGTGGAACTGGGGAGGAAAAAAACCTGCTATATTTCTACTTTTTGCTTCTATGGTCCATTCTAGATAGGAACTACTGACAGTTCAGGAATGATTCTCAGGCAGTGGAGGGCTACAATGGGTTATAGGGTTTGGGTGAAAAAAAAATCCAGGCAAGAGGGTACAAATGGAATATTGCAGTGGTTGTTTGGATCATATTGATCTTGCCTTTTTTTCTTTTTTCATGTTCGCTTATTACTTGAATCAGTTTGATTCTATTTGTTTTCTTTTAGAATCTGCCATTTCTGTTGGTCTCTGGCCAACAGTATATCAGGGTTTCCCAACCTTGGCAATTTTAAGATGCATGGGCTTCAATTCCTAGAATTCCCAGCTTGGCTGGCTAGGGCATTCTGGGAGTTGAAGTCCACATGTCTTAAAGTTGCCAAGGTTTTGGGAAACCCTGCAGTATAAATGAAGGTTCCTAATGTTAGTTCCCTCCCCCTAGCCTCCCACTGCAGGTTACAGTCTTCTCAGCAGCAGAATTAAAATGGCATTTAATTTGTCTCTGAGCCTGGTGGTCAGTGATTTGTTAATGCAAATGTTCTCCTAGGTTAATTTTTTTGTGTTTGTAAGATGTGGATATTGCTTTGCAAAAATAAAGTTTATTATCAATCCTACTGACAAAATGGGAACCTGAAGCATTTTATTGAGTGTGAGTGGGCTCATTCTGTTTGCTTATGTTATGGTCTACTCTTCACAGTTGAGAAACAAATGAATCTCCTTAGAAGAAATTTAGGACAGGCTTGTTGAAAGGAAATCTTACGTCAGATTTCTCAATTACAGAAACAAAAATGTTTCTCTTTATGTTGTGCTTTTTTTACCATGCCATGACGGGAATTCTCTGCATATGATAGTTAAACTATTATATCCCTCCTTCAACAGAGGGTGCGGGAAGCCCCGTTACAGGGTAGAGCAGAGGAATTTGTGATTTTTCTGCAGGAGAAAATCGCTCAGATACAGAATGAGCTAGCCCCCATTGATGGCCCAGTGGGATGCCACGAGACAGATCTTGTTTGGGAGGAGTTTGACTCCGTTGCTTCCGAGGATATGGACAGATTACGTGGGCGACTGCGAGCCACCACGTGTTTATTGGACCCGTGTCCCTCCTGGCTTGTACTGGCATCCTGGGAGGTGACACGAGGCTGGCTCCAAGAGGTTGTCAACGCATCCTTAAGTGAGGGTTCCTTGCCTGCTTCCCTAAAAGAGACTATGGTGAGGCCCCTCCTTAAGAAGCCCTCTTTGGATCCAGCTCTATTAAACAACTATCGTCCAGTCTCCAACCTTCCCTTTTTGGCGAAGGTTGTTGAGAGTGTGGTGGCACAACAGTTTCCCTGTCACCTGGAGGAAGTTGATTATCTAGACCCGCGCCAGTCTGGCTTTCGGCCCGGGCATAGCACCGAGACGGCATTGGTCGCGTTGGTCGATGATCTCTGGAGGGCCAGAGATGGGGGTTGTTCCTCCATCCTGGTCCTATTAGACCTCTCGGCGGCTTTCGATACCATCGACCATGGTATCCTATTGCATCGGCTGGGGGGGTTGGGGGTGGGAGGCACCGTTTTACGGTGGTTCTCCTCCTACTTCTCTGGCCGATCGCAATTTGTGTTGGCAGGAGAGCAGAGGTCGACCTCGAGACCCCTCACATGTGGGGTGCCTCAGGGGTCGGTCCTCTCGCCTCTCCTGTTCAACACATACATGAAGCCGCTGGGTGAGATCATCCGTGGTTTTGGGGTAGAGTACCATCTCTAGGCTGATGACACTCAGCTGTATATATCTACCCCAAACCACCCCAACTATGCCGTAGCGGTGATGTGCCAGTGCCTGGAAGCCGTGCGGATCTGGATGGGAAGTAACGGACTCAGTCTCAACCCGACCAAGACCGAGTGGCTGTGGTTTCCGGCCACCCGATTCAACCAGCTCACTCCATCGCTGGCCATAGGGGGCGAACATCTTGCCCCTGTGGATGGGGCGCGCAATTTGGGTGTCCTCCTGGATGCCCGGCTGTCCATGGAAGATCAAGTGACAGCCGTGGCTAGGAGGGCGTTTTACCAGGTTCGCCTGGTTCGCCAGTTGCGCCCCCTATTGGATCGGGATGCCCTTTGCACAGTCGACTGGACTATTGTAACTCTCTCTACATGGGGCTCCCCTTGAGGTGCACCCGAAGACTTCAGCTGGTCCAGAATGCAGCCGCGCGAGCAATAATGGGGACCACAAGGTACGCCCATATAACACTGCTCTTGCGCGAGCTGCACTGGCTGCCTGTCGTCTTTCGTGTGCGCTTCAAGGTGCTGGTTGTCATCTTTAAAACGCTCCATGGCTCGGGACCTAGCTATCTGCGGGATCGGATCCTGCCCCATACATCCTCACGGCCGATCCGCTTCCACAGAGAGGGACTTCTCCGGGTGCCGTCCACTAGACTGTGTCAGCGGGCGACGCCCAGGGGAAGGGCCTTCTCTGTGGCGGGCCCAGCCCTCTGGAACGACCTCCCCCCGACATTAGAACACCTACGGACCTCCGCTCCTTCCGTCGAAAACTGAAAACACACTTTTTCTGTCTGACCGGCCTTGGTTAGTCTCTACCTCTGGGGTGTTTAGGGAATTTAGTTTTAATGGGGTTTTTAGCGCAGGGACGATCAATTTAATCTGCTTTGATTTATTGTATTTATTGTTTGTATATATTTTTATATGTTTTAATTTCCCTGTGCACCGCTCCGAGTCCCCTTGGGGAGAGGACGCAGTATACAAAATTTATTATTATTATTATTATTATTATTATTATTATTATTATTATTATTATTATCATCATCATCATCATCATCATCATCATCATCATCATTATTATTATTATTATTATTATTATTAAAATAAATCTAGATTAAAACAGGATTAAAATGAGCAGAACTATGAAACATAAATATTAGGAATAGCAATAGTAATTATGATTAATGCAATCAAAATCACAGAATAGCAACAAAACATTAAAATTCTTTTTAAAACACCCAAAACCTAGCAATCATTCCCTACTGATTCTGACCAGGATCCTGTGTGTAACAGGATTCTGAGCCAGTGTAGCTCACAAAGTAGCAATGCTATGTGTCTGTACCAAGATACTGTCGTAACTAATTATGCTGCTGCATTCTGGACCAGCTGTAGTTTCAAAGTTGTCTTCAATATACAGCACAAGGGAAACCAGACAATGGAACTGAAACATGAGGGACTGTGAGTGACAACCTCCTGATCCAGGAACTGGAGTACCTGATGCATGAGATGGATTTATGTGAAGATCCGCAAGCCATGTTTGCCATTTATCCTTCAAGAGGAACTGTTGAGATAAGGAATACTCTCCAAATGTATAGTAGATCTATTAGTGTAATGAATGGTAAGGCCAACGGGGTGTACAACTACATTCAGAACCAATGATAGAAAATCTCTAGATCCAAGAGGCCTCAACATTCAGAGTTATTCAGTCTTGATAACTTTGATTTTCAGTCAGTTCTTGATCCATACACCTTGACATACCTAGACAGCCTGGGTATATCTGATGATACCTAGCTCTATACCAATGACCTCATTCAGTGATGTCATGTATTATAGATGTTAAGTGGGCACAGATAGAATCAAGCTCTGAGGAACCTGTACCGGCAAAGCAAGGGTCAATGACTCTCATTTCTCCCCACACCATGAACATCTGGAACCAACTTGGAGAAAAAGAAGCATAGCGTTCTTCTGGGTTCACTTCTAAGTGGGGGGGAAAGACACTTGAAACATGGAAGCTGCTTGGAAAGATGGTTTGATGGTGGACAGAATCACATGGCTTGAGCTCCTGAACAGAAAAGGGGGATCACATTCTTCAAGATGTTGGATGAAGAAGAAAAACGGCAGAGATGCTGAAAGTCCCTGGTTTTATGCCCTCTCTGGGCTTTGAACTTGAGTTTGTATTGGTTGTCAGACTCCCATGGGGCCATGCAGAGTCACCTCTGTAGGCTAAGTTTTGAGTCCAGGTTTGCTTGAGCATTGCTTCTTCCCAGTGCCATGTGGTGTGATAGGTTAATACTATCATGCCTTAATCCCATCTCCCTGGAGCCGAAGGGGGAGATCTTTGTTATGCAGAATAGACTGGCTCAGGCCTTAATGGCTTATTGACAAAGGAGGGGGGGCGGAGCTGTTCCTGTCTCCCATTTAGAGGAAATATTCTGTCCTTTTAATGTTTCCTAAAATATTCCATTTTCTAGTGGGTTTTAACGTCCTACATCATGTCTCCCACTTGTAAAATCAAGCACACCCAGAAGGATACCATTGTATCAAAGGTCACCAAGAAATCAAAAGAGGGCCAGGAGGCCTATACCATCCCCATCCTAATCCCACCATAGGGGTGATCAATATTGTTTTGGTGCCATACTCAGGCCTGAAAGAGATCCAGAAAACCTTGAATTTAAAGCACTCCGAAGCTGCAGCCTGCCCATTTTCTCCACAATCGTGCCTAAGGGAAAGCTGGAAATCGGCCCAGAACTCCTAATTTCCTAAGGAGGTAACCTCACTCAAGTATGAATTCCCCCTGACTATATAACCTCCTGGGAGGCCTTGAGCAACCTAGGGAGGATATGGATCTGATACACAAGTGGCTACACTCATAGTCTCAAGAATTCTGTTCATTCCTTGGGACAAAAAGGCTAAACTCATTTCAGATAACCACAGGACGTGGATGGGTAGAGTTCAACTCAGAGTAAATCCAAACAACCTTCTCCAATAGATTTCTCAAAAAATCTTTCCAAAGGTCAAATGATCTGACCCACTCTTATCTAGGAAGAATGGGCTGACAGGACTGCCAGAGAGCACTTTGTTGATGCAAATAGAGTGGGAAAATACCTGTTTTGCCTTTCTTATTTTCATGGTATAAACCTTAATAAAGTTTCTAAATCTATTTCTGGCTGAATTTGCCCTTTTTCTTCCTCTAGTAGTGTTCTAGGTCAGGGGTCTCCAACCTTTGCAACTTTAAGTCTGAAGGACTTCAGCTCCCAGAGTTCTCCAGCCAGCAAAGCTGGCTGTAGAAGTCTGGAAGCTGAAGTCCTTCAGACGTAAAGTTACAAAGGTTGGAGACCCCTGTTCTAGGTGTTTTATTTCACTAGGTTCCTCTGAAAACCAGGGGGAGAATCCTCTGGGATCCTGGAATTAATTTGGTATTAATGTTTTTATACTTCAGTATAATTTCATAATTGGTTACATAGTTGTACCTGAACCTCAGAAGACTGCCATAAGTTGAAATCTTAAAGGATCAAATATAATTATGACATAACAGTTTATAATTGCAGTTTTGTGTCAGCCTCTGAGTATTTTGAGATGTTTCTTACTGATTTTGAAAGTAATTTCTGCAGGTACATTTGACATTAGAATGGAGAGTAGCTGCCAGAACAGGAAGCTTTTGTCCTATAAAGGTGTATGTTTTATAAACATGAAATGTATGGTTATGTATCCAGGAACACAGCCATATTGTTTCCAGAGACCAGCATGGAAGTGATTTGCCAGTAGCTTGTTCAGATGCCTTTTTAATCTTCCAGTTTAGCTAAAGTTGCTGAGTTTTATGTAATTCTCTTATCCAAGTCCAATACTGCTTTCTGACATTACTCAAGGTTGGTTATGTCTTTGTTAAAGAAGAGGCAGAACCTGGGGGCAGAGTCAAGAGAGGAATCAGCCTGGAGTCCTTGCAAGCAATCCAAGTCCAGCAGCCCTTGAATTCCATTAACTCTTATCTAACACCAATTTAGTCCTGACTTGTTAGTTCACTAGATTCTTTTGTATAAGAATGAGCAATAAATTAGCTTAACTGGAACTTAACATGTTGTCCTGATTCTTCACGCCTGACAGGCTTGGTTTCGTGAACAAATGTAGTACAGATATGAACAGATGTACATTCTGATAATTTTGATTGTCTCAGCTCTGTATAATTGGGAGTGTTGTTGGGTTGATTCAAATAATATTTCTCAGTGGAAAAATCAATTCATAATATGTATACTGTTCATTATTTCTAGCTAGATAAGTAAAAGGAGGTTCCATGGTATTTGGAATAGCATTTTTAAAAGTGTACCACAGAGAAGCTGAAAATCTGTAACAAACAGAAGAGTAAGAGAAATCTTTTCTCTAAGACTTGTTGTAATGCTATAGTTAGAGCACTAAACCACACAGCAACGCTGAATGAACAAAGACTAGTTAGAAGAAACCTTTTTGTTAAAACACCCTAATTTCTAGCTATTCAAATGGCAAATCACTTTTGAAATCTTACAAGAAAACTGCAGAGACTTCTCCAGGCAGTTCTGGGGAGTTAGGATTGACCCAATGGTTTCAAAGGGTTAAAGTGGTGTTATGGTGGCTCACTGATTTGCAAATCATTAAGTTAAAGACAAAGAATAGTAGACTATAATATTTTATGACAGAAAACTCTTTGTAACATCCTGAGTTATTTAAACGGCCACAAATAGAACTTCTTAGTTTTCAGAGAGAAGAAATAGCATTCTGCCCACAAAACTATCTGATTTCAGAGAATTTCTCAATCAAAGCTACCAGAAAAAAACTGATTGTAGCAGAATAAAACTAGTCAAAATGCCACCCAGCCAACACTCAGAGAAAAGACAGGTTCTAAATAAAATGTACGGTGATACGCACAGAGTGGATAGCCTGCATTCAGTAGGCCAATGTAGGCCAAAATGAGTTTGGGTCATTTTGGTTATCTTGCTGGAGACCAAAAATTGTCCTAGCAATTGACCCAAGTGGTTCAGCATAAGGAGACCTGCATCTATTTTTTCTGCATACTCAGGGTTAACGGGTTGTCCAAACACACTGGACCTAACCCAAAGGGCTTTTTCAAAAGGCACCTGGACTTTTGTTTTTCCTTGAAGACGTTTCGCTTCTCATCACAGAAGCTTCAAGAAAAAAACAAAGTCCAGTCACTTTTTGAAAACCCACTTTGGAACCATGACCTGGATGACTGACAGTCTTGGACCTACTCAACGTACCACCTCTTGAGGTCCCTTGGCAGGCATCCCCTGCTCCCCAAGGCCAGGGGTCAGCAACCCGCTGCTCTGGAGCTACATGTGGCTCTTTCATGCCTCTGCTGCTGCTCCCTGTTGCTCAAAATATGCATCACAACTGCCAATGTGCGATACCCGTGGCACACGATTTATTGAGCTTTTCAACCCCACCCGAGCCAACCATGAACAAATCCAAGAAAAGTTTCAGAAGAAAACCGAGCGTTTAAAAATTCAACTACGAATGCTAGTTCTGTGGCACTCAGGAAATAGTCAGGCATGGGAAGGGTTTTGTGGCTCCTGGTGTTTTCTTTTTTGTGGGAAATGGGTCCAAATGGCTCTTTAAGGCCACGAGAGATCACAACGTCCTTGCGACGCCAGAAGCCTCAACCTCTTTTGTTTCTTTTTAAAAAAAAAATCAAGGTAGGGGGGAGCTCCGCTGCTCCAGAGCAACCCGCCTCCCTTGCCAGTCCGATCCGTACAGCGGGAAATTGGCATCGGGTGGGGAGTTCGAGAGGCAGCGCGTGCAGCCGCTGTTCCAGACGGTACTTTGCAGAGACGGCGAGCGGCGCGCAAGCCAGAGGGCAGAAGGAATTCGCTAGCCGGCGCCAGAAGAGGAGCTGGGGACCTGCTCGGCCGCTCCTTCTCTCCCTCTCCCGCCTTCCCACCGGCGGCGTGTTTTTTTCCCCGGCCCCTTTCGCGCCAGAGAAACGACGCGCGCTCTGCACGTGCTCAGAGAGAGAAAGAGAGAGAGGTTCGTCACGTGCTCCCGGGCAAACCAGGAGGGGGCGGCGGCTGTGCATTTTCTCCCCCTTCGGCAGGCGGAGCGAGGAGGGTAGCCAGAAGGACGGGCGCGCGCAGCCAGCCAGGCAGGCAGAGACGCGACCAGCCAGGAAGGGGTTGTGACTGGCCCAGCCCAGTTGCAGCTCGAGGCGGATCGCAACGGAGGAGGAGGGAGACGGCCTGGCTCGTTCGCCGTTGGCGGCTGGGCTGCGATTTCCCCCTCGCCCGGCCCGCGCATACACACATACATACATACATACCGACTCCGGCGACGCCCATTCTGCGCTCGGTCCGGATGTGCAACAGTTTCCCTGAAGTTGCGCCCGGAGCTAGCTAAGGCGGACGGTCGGGAGGTTCTTGAGCGAAAGGCTGGAAGGGCGAGAGCAGCCCGGCTGGTAGGCAGCTCGCCCCGCGTTTAGAGGGCGGCCGGCCATCCCCCCCCATCCCTCGGCTGCGCTGGCAGGAGATGCTGGGAGACGCCGTCCTTTCTGTGCTCTCGGCGCTGCGGCTGCTCCCGTTAGCTTCTCTCTCTGGGCGGGAGCCCAGGATGTCCTCCTGAAGGCCGGGAGAGAGTGAGGAAGGCTGGGCTGGGCTCCTCCAGTATGGGCGCCAAACAGACCAAGGGTTGCTCGCTGCCCGGCTCCGCCGCTAGCGGCGGCGGCAGCCCCCAGGGTCCCCTCTCCGCCAGCCGCCGACGGATTTTGCCTTCTCGGGAGCGCGGAAACTTCCTGGCGTCCCTCGTAGTACGATCGAGCGAAAAGTTTGGCAAGGGGTCTGGCGGCGGTAGCCTCCCCCCGTACCATCGCCGAATCGTCCTGATCCAAGATATGCTGAGGATGGTGAAACAAGGCAGGCACGAGGAGGCGACAGATCTGCTGAAGTACCTGCGCCAGGTAAGAGGGGGGGGGGATCGCAGCTGGGATCTGGGGGTGGGTGGGGGGGAATGACAAACGCCCAACAACAGTAGCAGAGGTCTGGATGCCTGTGCTGGACCTTACTTAGTTCCTGCTGGGCGTATTGGGGGTGCTTGGCTTCTCAATATTTACTTAACCCAAACATGCCAGAGAATTGTTCTAACCAACTAATTGGGGTTTGACCCACTGAAGTGGAGGGATTTGGGAATGAGAATTTAGGCATAGGCATGGCACAGCTGCTGGCTGAGAGGCAATAGCCAATGTGAAATTTACATCCTAAACTGGAGGATTGGGAAAGTTTTCCACTTGACTTTGAGCCAGGAAGATTCTTGGACATAAGCCAAGAGATACAGTTCTTGAAGGAATTTTCAAAGGGGATTTCAATGACTTCATCTGAGTTAAGAAGAGTCGGAGGTCCCTGAAAAGAATGTCCTCCACATTCTGTAAGATCAGAGTAGGACATTGTACCACAGTGAACAAATAAAGAATTACTGTTTGCAATCTTTGCACCTGTTCAGTTCTCAGCTCTGTGACAGCCTAGTCATTTTTGCATTTTCTTGCTCTGCAGAGAAACTCAGGTGGGCTGGAGCTGACTGTGGTCCTTCTCTTGAAGGAGCCCGTCTCAGTTATGGTGAAACCTCTGCTAAGTCACCTTAAGGGAGATGAAAAGAAGATTTTCTTCAAAGTTGTGATAGCGTTCTTTGACTAAACCAGTAAAAGTTGCAAACCAAGCTTTTCTAATGTCTAAAATCTATGTCGCAATAAAGCACGGTTAAGCAAATTATAGCTCAGCCATTATTTCCTTACCATTGGTGGGATTAGGGACCTCTGGGAAGGATTGTATGGGAAACTTTTTCCTGACTGGCATTTAAGGGCTGTGCAGAGATCCAGATTTGAAGGGAGAAGTGATTCAAAATATCTGTGGGGGGGACATGTAGCACCTGTTGGCAGCTTCTTAAAGGTGCCATATTCTTTTCCTGGGCTTACATGGCTCCCCTCCACAGCTGTTGCATGATTCAAGGAAAAGAGAACTTGAAGGGTTACCAAACAAACGCTACATGTATGTTTATGGGTCCTGTGGATTGTCTTTTTCTCTTTAAATCCAGACCTCTGCATGGCACTAAAAGCAATAATAAAGGAAGTGTCCAGATTTAAGGTATAACATTTTATTAGGTAGCTGGATGGGTTGGGAACAGTTGGACTGCAGAATCTGCTCAGTGAAACCCCTACATGTAACCTAATTGATCGATGTATATCAATTAACTGGGCATGTGAAAAGAGTATCAAGGATTATAAGGATTTGATTGACTTTGTTCTGCGCCTGACAGAGAGAAATTCTGGCACTCACTACTGTATCTGATGTGTTCAGGTTTTTCTCTCTTATCTAGATGTGTTGATTCATAGCGTGCACATTTTTCTTCAGTAGCAAAGGTAGCCCAGTTTGATTTGCAAGTGTATATACAGGGGGGGGAAAGACTCTTATATGAAAGATTATTTGTATATTATCTATAAAGATGAGGGAGGATTGAAGGTCAGTGAATCTTATGTTGTACTTGCTAAGATCAAATGTAAATGCTGGTATGAGTGTTTTCTGTTTTGTTTTGTTTTTTTGCTACAGTATGGAGATTAACACCATATTTAAATCCTCTGCCCGATGTTTCTTGGCAGTAATTGAATTACATTTGGTGAGAATTAATTAAAGGGAGTCTGGCCTGGCCTAGTGAACCCTGTGGATTACTTGGCATATTTCCTTGCAGTGCACGGATCCCCACAGGAGTACATTTCATTTTAGTTGGGTTAATAAAATTAATTTCTCCTGTTTAAAATTAACATCAGTGTCCGTCCGTCCGTCCCCCCCCCCCCCCAATTTATGGAAATTATCTTTTTGGGGTGCTGAGAATTCCCAGCTAGATACTGTTTGTCCCTCTCCCAATACAGTTTCCAGCTTCCCCCCAGAGCAGAAATTGTTTTTAATTTGTTATGTTCCTTTGGGAGATCTTAGCCAAAGGGTCACCAGCTTTAGCTGAATTGGATGTTCCAGAGAGGGAATATAAATGATAGTATTAAGAAAATAAGCTCTGTTCTGGTGGGAACCATAATAACTGACAGTATCAGAGACATCCAAATCTCTTGATTGTCTGGCTATTAAAACTCCTTTCCGTGGGTGGTTTCTTGAGCTCAGCTTGGAAATTGCTCCTTAGGAAGACTCCTTATTTATTGAGTTTCTTCTAGGATAGATTTCCCCCCCCTCCAGACTGCACTAGAATGCAAAAAGTAGGACTGAAGATTGGAAAAACAGTCTGAAAAAATGTAATAGGAAAGCACTCCTACATTGTTATAGAAAACTACATGCATGTAGTCATTAGGCTTCAAGTTCCATTTAAGGCAGTTTTTATCTTAGAATCGTAAAAGCTGTAAAAAGAATCCAGAAAAATAACAGGCTGTTTAGAACTTGGGAAAACTATAAGGCCCACTGCCCCAGAAGAATACTAGGGTTTCCAACCCCCCCACCCCCAAAAAGCATCTCAGAGGGCCCATTCCTCCAGTTGACTTACTTTGGTTGGTTGATAAACTTTGCTGGTCTCAAGCCATGGATTGCACACCAACCATTCAGAAATGAAATGTACTAGCCAAGACTTTGGGGAGAATTGATCATTGTGGGGATTGGATTTTGGGATCCAATAGTTGGAAAGAGTGTCATCAATTATTTTTCTTTGAACCTAAGAATGACTTCCTTGTTCAGTCTATATGCAAAAAAAACCCCAATCACTTTCTTGGAGTCAGTTGCAGACTTATGGTTTTCTTAATCTAAGGCTATGAGAAATGTTTGAAGAACATTTTATTGAATGTTATTTGAAGAACATTTTATTGAATGTTATTTGAAGAACATTTTATTGAATAACATTCCTTTCGTGAAAGTTCCTCTCATTTTATGGTCATAACTATCATGGGAAGTAAGTTGGACTGAGGGACAATGACCAGTTCACTCATCCTTGTTAACTTTGTACTTGAATCTAGACTTCCTCCTTGTCCTTCAAGTCCAAGTCCCCCCACACTTTAAACAGGGATCCTTAGAAGATGGATTCTATAGAGATACTTCTCTTTTCATGGAGAAGTATTTCTATAGTATTTCCAGTCTGGAGAAAAGAAGGACTAAGGATGACATGATAGCAGTATTCCATTATTTGAGGGGCTGCCACAAAGAGGAGGGGGTCAATTTATTTTCCAGAGCACTAGAAGGCAAGACAAGAAATATTGGATGGAGACTCGACTTCCGGCTTCCGAAGGCGATGGACGCGTTTTTGGGCTTGCTACTGCCGCTTGCTACTCTGGTGGGCCCCCTCGGGGGCACAGGGGGTTTGGGTGAACTCCCTGCCATACAGGCGGCTGCGGGCGGCTGCGGGAAGCCCCCAGCCTGACGGCGGTCGGCAAGGCACTTTTCCTGCTTCGCCCCAGGAGCCGGAGGGCAGAAAGCGGGGTGGGGGGGGGAAGCCCTCTCGCCAACGCTAGCTGGAATACACGGAAAATTAAGAAGACAGTGGAAATGTCGGGGATGGAGGATCGCACCGAGTCTCCTGACAAACTGGCAAATGTAAGCCATGAGTTCTTTATACATTTGATCATTATTAAAAGAAGAATAGAGGGGGGAGTTTTAAACCCCCCCCCCTTGTAAAAGGCGGCGATTGAAAATGCTCTCTTGAAGAGAAAAAGAGGACTAAAATGCCAACCGAATTAAATAGCAGATTAAAAAAAAAATCTACTCCTGGAGTTACAGTTGCAACATTGTAACCAGGTCTCTTTGCAACAGAAAGGAACTTTTACTTTTACTTCTCTTACTGCTGGAAAATGGCTTCTCTTTGTTCCCAGCTGGAAAACTTTCTCTTGACTACCGGAACATTTCTTCAGCGTTTTAAGATCACAGGATAATAAATTTATATTGTAAGCCTCTCCCAAGAAGCCTTTGGTGCCCTCCTAATACGTAGATCTTCTTTTCACTTTTTTTCCCTTGGTCTGGACAATAAAATTAATTTCTGGACTTTTGATGTAAATTTTGATTTGGTTTATTTTTTCCTGATATCTCGGATTTCACTGACTGCTTGCTTCTCTGACACCATTTTTATTACAAGAACTTAAATTTACAACAATGGCTTCAAAAAAACCACCATCTGGAAAGTCCTTTTCGGCTCCAGCCTCAACCCGATCCATCCCAAGCTTACAACAGGGGAAAATTGCTACAATGTTACAGAAGGAAACAGCTGGGGAAGGTGACCAAGATTTATCAACAAATGAAATGCTTCAGAATATCATGAAGGAAGTGCAGGAAATCCGAAAGGACTTGTTAAACTTAAGAATAGAATTGCTGGAGACACAAAGAAGTACAACGGACAATAAACAAAAAATTGATGCGTTAGAAGAAGGAACAGTTGAGATGAAAGAAGAGATGAAGGAAATACGGAAGGAAAATACAGAAATGAATGGGCATATGTCAAAAATTGAGTTTGAAAGAATGTCTTTTTTCTTTAGGTTCCAGAACGTGCCGGAGACGGAGGGAGAGGATTTAAAAGATTTAATGAGTACAATTTTATCAGATTATATTAAAAGAAATAAAGAACAGCTCTGGTGGGATATGGACCTGGTTTATAGAATTAACTCAGCATATGCTAGAATAAATGATGTACCAAGAGAAGTTCATATTAAATTTTTAAGAAGGTCCACAAGGGATGAGATACTGAAGGCACAACGGGGGGGGGGGCTTTGAAATATCAAGAAAAGGACATTACCATTCTGAAACAAATCCCCCCCAAAATTAGAGAAATACTTCCTTCTTATCCAAAAAATTGTACAAAAAAGGGATTTGGTCAAGTGGTTAATGCCTGAGGGAATGTTGGTTTTCTGGGAGGGGGGCAGAGTTAGAGTTAAAACAGTAGAAGAGGCGGAGGCCTTTCTTAAGAAACATTCCCTACTCCTAGGAGACGAAGAAGAGGGAACGGGAGGGGCCATGGGAAAGAGAAAGAAGAAACAATAGCAAAGAGACTCAGATCTCAGAAATGAATGGATTTTGAAACCATTACTGTAACCTGTGAAAAGGGATAGCAGGAAAAAACAAATGATTGAATGTATGTATTTTGAAATGTGATATATATGTATCTTTTGCCAATTGCTTTTTTTTAAATATTGAATTTGTACGAAGTATCGGAGGTGACCACCACCCTCTACATGGAAGCCACTAAAATGTTTACTTTATATCCTATTTTACCCCTTTCCCATATACATTGTAAAAACCAATAAAATTGTTTTTAAAAAAAAAAGAAATATTGGATGGAAACTACTCAAGGAGAGAAGCAACCTGGAATTAAGGAGAAACTTCCTAAGAGTAGGACATTAACCAGTAGAACAGTTTGCCTTCAGAAATTGTGGGAGCTTCATCACCGGAGGTTGTTTTTTGTTTTTTTGTTTTTAAAGACTGGGCAGTCACTTGTCTGAAATGGTATAGGGTCTCCTGCTTGAGCAAGGGGTTGGATTAGAAGACTTCCAAGGTCCCTTCCAGCTCTATTCTGGTTGATTGGGACCATAACCAAGCCTGGGATTGCAACAGATGTGTTAATATTATTGCGATCAAGGCTAGGAAATGGCTGGATGATGATAACGTGTTAATAAAATACGGTACCTCCATGGGGGAGAGATGTTTGGGCTTTTGCAGAGGGGCTGTCATAGGGAATGGGGCCAGCTACGAAACATTAATTTTCCAGATGAGCAAACTTCCCAAGAAGAACACAAAGCTGCAGGCATTCATCGGCTCTATTTTCTAAGAATTCCTGTGGGGGCCCAAATGTTTGTTGGAAATAATGCTGGATGCAGGGACTTTGCTTTGCAATGTGCCAAATTTCCATTTCTTTAAAACGGAAATATTTAAGAAAGAAATAATTTGGAGCAAGGAGCTTAGCAAATACCATAGAAGCTGACTGTGGGCAAATTGGTCCCATACGCTTAAGTTGCTTTCTCCTCACCTTAGTTGTCTAAAATTCAAAGTATATGTGTCTATGTATGGTGTGGGGGGGGAGTATCTTTTAATCTTTTTTTATTCTTCAGCCCCCCCCCCCTTCCCGGTTGCAGCAAACTCTATATACAGATGCCCCTTGCAAAGTCCTTTTCCCTTTATAGAGTGGCCATGCAGCTACTATAATTTGGTTTTATGGCTCCTGGTGTTTTTATTGTTCCTTGGAAGGAATAGTCTCCAGTTGAGAAGACTCTTTCATGTGTTGCAGGTCTTCTTATACCTGCCGTGATTGCATTAAATTATTACTGATTACAGCACGGCAGTTTGCCAGCGTCGTATTTGAAATCTCACCTCTGTATTCGGTGCTCCTCAAATGCTGTTAGTGACACAGACTAGCTACAGAATTATTTACTTTATGTGTTGGAGATTCCAAGGTGTGGAATGTTTAAAAGTTTTCAAAAACTAGCCCACCCATGTGAAGTAGCACTCTCAGAATCGGTTGGCCCATTTCTTCTCAGGTTTTGCTAATGAACTGGGCAATGTCTATTCTATTCTATTGGCTGCCTGTGGCCTTTCGAGTGCGCTTCAAGGTGTTGACGACCATCTTCAAAGTGCTCCATGGCTCGGGGCCTAGCTATATACGAGACCGCCTCCTGCCCCATACATCCCTTCGTCCGATCCGCTCCCACAGAGAGGGTCTTCTCCGGGTGCCGTCGGCCGGGCAATGCCGGTTGGCGACACCCAGGGGAAGGGCCTTTTCTGTGGCGGGCCCGGCCCTCTGGAACGACCTACCTCCCGACCTACGCACTATCTCGGACCTCCGCCTCTTTCGCCAACGTCTTAAGACATTTTTATTCCAACAGGCCGGCCTAGCATAGCCCCCCGTTTCTGACTTTTTATGGCTAAATTATAATTAGGCAGGGTTTTAAATGGGTCTTTTAGCACGGGTTTAAATAATTTAATATGTTTTTAACAATGTATATTGTTTTATTGTGGTTTTAATAATGCCTGTGCGCCGCCCTGGGTCCTAACAAGGAGAAGGGCGGGGTATAAATAAAATAAATAAATAAATAAATAAAAATAAATGCTAGGACAAATGTGCATTCTAAGGCAGTGATGGCGAACCTTTTTTTAAAAACAATATTTTTATTTATTTTTAAGCAAACACAAACAAACATAACAAAAAAGAAGAAAAAACATAAAAACCATCTTCCATTACAAATTATAGAAAGTGTGTCGGTTGGTTACAAAATTTCTATGCATCTCTTCCATAGTCACCGCTTGCTTTTCATATCAAGTCACATATTTTTAATTCAAATATATTTAGATATATTACGATTATTATATCTCAACCTTAATTTGATTATGATTGTTTTTACATCCTTTTATCAAACTTTTTGTCAACAAGTGCCAAGATTGTGCGGGCATGCACGATAGCGTGCGTGTGTGTGCCCCACAATGCAATGCACCCCGCCCACCTGTGCATATGCATGTGACCCCCTGCACATGCATGTGCAACACACACATGGGGGGGGAGGGGGTTGCCCTCCCCAGGCTTCAGGAAATCTTCTAGAGCCTGGGAAGGGTGAAAAAGGCCTCTCCCGGCCTCCCTGAGGCCCTTTGGAAAGGGATCATTTCCGAACTTCCGGTTGGCCCATTGGGCCCGTTTTTCACCCTCCCCAGGCTCCGGAAGCTTTCTTGAAATCTGCGGAGGGCAAAAACGGCCTTCCCCGGCCCTCCAGAAGGCCGATGCACACATGTGCACTGGAGCTGATGGCTCGTGTGCTGGCAGATCCCACGTGCCACCTGTGGGATGCGTGCCATAGGTTTGTCATCCCTGTTCTAAGGTGTTGAACTTGACACAGTGACTGCTGGCTACTTCTTTCTCTTATACCTTGGATCGACAAGAGTTTAAAAGGCCCAGCCCAGAGCATGTGTTATGAAAGTTGGAAAGCCTGTATACCATTGTGCAAATTTTCCCTTTGTCAGATCAGATGAAACTGAAATATTAATTCTTAATAAAATGAAGGGGCGGTGAGCAGGAGACTGCATAAAAATAATTAAAGGGGGGAAGGGATTTCTGTGGGCTCTATTCCATTTTGCAATTACACAATGTGAGACACAGCAGGGAAATCCCATCATCTTCCAGATGCCTGTCGCAAGATGCTCATACCATCTTGTGCATTAATTCTTAGTGTTCTTCAGAAGAAAGGCTGATTTGGGTGGGTGGGGCAGAGATCAGAAACCCAGCTTGCCCTGTTGGTTGGTGGACTGGTTTTCTATCAACCCATTCGTCAGTCATGTGAAAGTGGAAGCATTTGAAACTCTTAAGAGTTTCCAAATGGAGTATAAGAGAGGATCAAGATGGAGAGAAAGCCAACAATGGAAGACTCAAGGGACAAAACGATCAGGCACTTAAATGAGTCAAATAATAGAGGAACGATGCTGTGGAAGAGACAGGAACAAATGTCTGTTCCAGGAGAAGGATTCAGAATTCAGTCTAAGTGACAAAATAATGGAAGCAAAGCTTTGAGATGAACAGTAATTTCAGATGTACATATATTCCCATTCTGGAGCTAGACTTGCAGCCATTTGTGCTGTTAGGATTTATGTTTAACACATGGCCCTATTGCTCAGCAAACCCACAAGTACAAATGCTAGCCTTGAGGATTAGACTGCAAGCCATCGAGGGCACAATGTGAGTTTTCACTTCTAGCATTTAGCTCTGGAGGATGCAGCAATTCAACAAGGAAAACAGTGGCAAGTTGAACATTAGTCAGGAACTGTTTGGTGTGGGTGTGCTGTCTGGACAGATTGTACAATCTTCTTTCCTTCCTTGGAAGTTTTTCATGGAAGCTATTTTATCTCCCTATCCCCTTATGCTTCTACAAGGAAATGCATAATATAGAATGGGTAACACTAACCTACATGAGCAGAGATTCACAGGACTGGAAGGGACTTCGGAAGTCTTCTAGTCCAACCTCCTGCTCAAGGCAGGAGACCTTATATCAGTGATGGCAAACCTTTTAAACACTGAAAGGAGTGTGCGCGTACGAATGCGCGCATGCACCAACGTGTGCACATGCATGCTTGCACGCAGGGATAAGCATGCATTCATGCTGTGTATGCACACATGCAGAGACACGAAGACCAGCTGGCTGGTGGAAGGCGAGGCAGCCCAACAAGAGGTAAGACCTTTTTCTTTTGTGAGCTTCTGTTTTGTCATTTGCAGGGAAACAGAAGCTCAGGAAAGAAACACCACGGAGATTTGACCTAGGGCAATGGTGCGTATGCTAGCAGAGAGGGTTCTGCGTGCCACCTCTGGAATGTATGCCATAGGTTCGGCATCACAGCCTTATATTATCTCAATCAAATTGTTGCCCAGTCCATTCTTGAAAACTAGGGGAAGCAAGCTTCTCTATTCATTAATTGTTTTCATTGTAAGGAAATTTCTCCTTAGTTCTAGGTTGGATATCTCTTTAAGAAGCTTCCACTCATCCTTGTTCTGTCCTCTGTTCTAACCCTCTTTGATTTGGCAATCCCTCAAATACTGGAAGACAGTTATTATGTAACCCCAATCCTTCTCATGATAGGCTACGTATGATTTAGTCTTCAGACTCCGTATCATCTTTGTTGCTCTTCTTTTTCACCGCCCTGAGTCCCGCAAGGGAGAAGGGCGGTATACAAATTCAATAAACATAAACATTTGCACATGTCCTAGGATCTTAGCATCTTTTTCGTATTGTGGTGACCAAAACTGAATTCAATATTCCGAGTGAGGCCTCACTAGTGTGGTATTATTTCTTCTCGTGATCTTGGTGCGTTCGATCTGTTGATACAGCCTAGGACTGTATTGGTGTTTTTGGTAGCTGCAGCACACTGTTGGCCCATACTTAAGTGATCATCCACTGGGAAAACTAGACAGCTAGAAAAAATAAAATATATGGTTGGACAACTGCTTTTCTATGAAATTGCCAAATGGGCAGTTAGGGCAGAAAAACATGGCTTTCTGCTGGACGCTGTACACCAATTGAATATCTCCTTCTATACTTGAACACAATATAGTATCCAAGGTGCTTGTTAGCACTGTTAATTGGTAGTGCTAACAATGTATTGACAAGGACTTTGGATTGGCATGAAATCTGGAACAGTGTTGCACAAAATAACTATGTTTTGTTGATACAGTTTTCTGGTTAGTCATTTCATAAAATAAATGTTTTGTACGATAGCCCCACCTCCGCTATATTGAATTGAATTTATTTATATGTTGGATGCTTTGCTGACAAAAATATTTCCTGTAAATTCCAGACACTTACAGACCATATTCTCTGCTGCAGTCTGTGTAGTGAATAGGGGAAAGGGATGTGTAGGATGAACTGTGTTATTTTGTCATTCTCTGCACTTTTACAGACACTCTTATTTTCTGCAGCAAAGACTGAACCATCGCATTGGGAACCAAGTCTGAAATGAAATTTTCACATATTAGATTTATAAACCATTTTTTGTCCAGGTGTACATTGTCGTCCTTCCTCGTATTTTTCAACACAACAAAAAAATATCTAAGAGAGCTGATTACTCAGTGTGGTTGTGTGGCCTGAAGGTGGACTGCAACCTAGTTCTTTCGGCACTTTGTCTGACACCTTAACTTGCACTGGCTGTTTTGAGTAGATATGCAAAAATGCTACAGTAAGAGCTTCCAATCCAAAATTCGGTACCTGTAGATTAAACTATTGTATTGAGAGATTCTTCTGAGACCTACCAGTATTTTGATTCCACAGGTTGGTGAAAGTCTCTCAGAAGCAGATGGAATAGCTGTATTATATAATTTAATAAAAACACCATCAAAAATCTATAGTCTGTTACCCTAGAACAGTATTCAGAAGTCTAGTAAGGAACCACTTATATATTGTGATCAAGAAACTGGGTATATGTGGCTGTGTAGTCACCTGAAGAGAAGTTCAAGGCCGGGACAGAAAAACACCAAAAAGTTGAGAATTGGAAAATATGTATTAAGAATGTGTGACAGGTAGGCAGGTAGGCTGTATAGTCACCTGAAGAGAAGTTCAAGGCCGGGACAGAAAAACACCAAAAAGTTGAGAATTGGAAAATATGTATTAAGAATGTGTGACAGGTAGGCATTGGATATGTATTTGTATGATTAGTAATTAGATAAAAGAAAGCATCAATGGACAGATAATCTGACTGACTACACATACCTATGTAATGAATATAAAATGTAATTGTTGTAAGATCTAATCACTAATGGAAATGTTTATGCCAGAAATTTAATTTCATTTTCTCTCTCTCCCCAAAAGGACTCGAGGCGGGGCACAGGTAAATTAAGAACAGATAACATAGAACAAAGTACAAAATTAAAATCACATTAAATCATATCCTGCGCTAAAACAACTATAAAATACCAACTATCCTAAAAAAAACCTTAAACTAAAAACCCCATAGAAGAGAGACTACCCTAGGCCGGCCAAGCAGAAAAGATGCATTTTTAATTTTAGACGGAAGGAGCGGAAGTCCGTGGTTGTTCTAATATCGGGGGGAAGGTCGTTCCAGAGGGCTGGGCCCGCCACAGAGAGAGCTCTTCCCCTGGGTGTCGCCCGCTGACAAAGTCTAGTGGACGGCACCCGGAGAAGCCCCTCTCTATGGGAGCGAATCGGCCGTGAGGATGTATGAGGCAGGATCCGATCCCGCAGATAGCTAGGTCCCGAGCCATGGAGCGCTTTAAAGATGATGACTAATACCTTGAAGCGCACCCGGAAGACGACAGGCAGCCAGTGCAGCTCGCGCAAGAGCGGTGTTATGTGGGTAAACCTGGAGGTTCCCATAATTGCTCGCGCGGCTGCATTCTGGACCATCTGAAGTCTCCGGATGCACCTCAAAGGGAGCCCCATGTAGAGAGAGTTGCAATAGTCCAGTCAGGATGTCACGAGAGCATGAGTGACTGTGCGAAGGGCGTCCCGATCCAATGGGCGCAACTGGCGAACCAGGCGAACCTGGTAAAACGCCCTCCTAGCCACAAATGTCACATTATATGTCCAATGTTTTTAATGTTTAACTAATAAAAAACTGTTTATATATAAAAAAAGAAAAGCTCAAATTGTGAGTATTTTTATCCTGTATATATCAACTATACATTTAATGAAAACTTGCCAATTAAGAAAAGGGCAAGAAAACTCATAAATTAAAGGATAGCAACATTCTTGTCAGCAACATCCAAGCAAAAAAAACCCAGATCTACCTAATTGGATGTGCTGCTAAAATAAAGAGATAAAAAGGAATATGGGGAAGTTCCCTCTTTTCTTTCAACGGTTTTGTTTTTCAAGTTTAGAAATTTGAGAAAATATTGGCAGAAAATCTATGTGAACTTCTTTTCTCTTTATCCTATGAACAATATTGGAGTTTTATTTACTCGTAAGTGGGTAGAACTAACTAATTAGCTATATGTGAATTTTGCAATTCTGGAGATTGTTTCTTTTCACTTAATATATTCTCCTGGGAATAAGTCCAGTAGAACTAAACAAGATGTAATAATGAGTAAAAGATTGGCCTACTAAGTATTTACTTGAATATTTTCTAAGTAGGAGTGATAGTGCAATTTTTATCTGTTGTGCCATGAATTATTCTTTATGTAATAAGTAATAAAATCAAAATTAGGTTTGTAATTATATTTTCATATCCTCCCCTCAAATTCTGTCTTACTAAAAGTGCTTGGTATTCTTCCTCCACCCACTCCTTTTCTCCCTAGTGCCAAAATATCAGAATAGGTTATATTTCAAAGCTGAACAAACTGAACCGACTTTCCCCGGATGCCATAACAGAGAATAAGGGAGATCTGGTAGAATTTCTCAGTCCCTTAAAAGAAATTCTGCTAAATTTACCAATGGAACTGGACAAAGATCCTTAAAAGGATCTTTCTCCTAGAAAATTGCCCACCAGTTTTTCTCTCCCATGCATATAACCTACCTCTCTGGCTTCCTGTTTTATCCAATTCTTTTCACTGGTGCCTAAAAAACTGCCTTTCCACTCCTGGATCTACACTGCAAGAATCAATGGTTTCTAAACAGGTAGCTGTAGTTATTCGTTGCTGCAGTCTCTGCATCTCCCCCCAAACCCAAAGTCTTGGAGCATTTTAGCAAATACATGTATTTTTATGCAAGCTTTTAGGGATCGCAATACACGCTTATCAGATCCACGAGTGAAGTTGTGTGAATGAGATTTTACCTGTTACTCATCTGCGTCCATTCCTCTGTTCTCAATGCCTATGGGAGGAATCGGCAGTGATAATTTATCTTCAGGTGTGTTATAATTTATCTTCAGTGTTTAAGATGGTGGTGTGAGACCCGGAACCTCAATAAGGATCACCTTAGATTTTGAAGAATTCCTGGTTGATGTTGTTTAAAAAAAAAAACATTTTTATCTAGACACATTAGTTTTTTGGCAGGCCAGAAAGAATCTGTGCAGGGAAGAATTTATATTTCTGAGCTATCTGCTTGGATCTGAAAGTGATATAATCCCAGAACGGAGTGGACCATATGCCTTTTTCTACGTCAGATCTAAATCTGCTTTGATAAACATTCTGCTAAGCTCTGCCTGTGTGTGTGTGGGGGGGGAATGAATTTGTAGGAACACCTTATCTTGCCTGGAACTTTTCAGAGACATTTCCCTAAAATGTAGGGCAAAGCTTGTGGCAGGGAATGGGGAGTCATTGTGAATTTGAATGGAGGCCATATACCGCTCTTTGCTTTCCATGCCATATTCAGCTATAAGCAGCAGTTCTTACTAAAGAAGTGTTACTAAAATGATTTGCGATTGTAGTGAAATATGATATAATATCCACCCTCAATTGGGAGAGCCCCTTATTAGACTTAAATCAAATAAAAAAAGAGAGAAGCTAGTAAATAGCAGGGGATAAAGTTAGGCTACACAACATGCTTAATTGGGTCAGGTAAAGCCTAGAAGTTTTCATACAAAATTTTAAACACGACTAACGTTAATTCTTGGTTATTGTTATGTTTGTAGAATCGTCGTGATGGTCATAACTTTCACATCATCAGTTTTTAAAAACATTTTGGGGTGCTCCAAGCATGTTCCAAAAACTACAAAGAAAACTGGAGGGTGTTTATTGCATGTATCAGGTCCAAGGGCCGTAGTCTGAGGACCCCTGATTTAGTGCAATATAAAAAATGCAAATAATTTTTCTGCGGACCGCCAAAATTTTCTCGTGGACCACCAGTGGTCCACCGACCACCAGTTGATGACTGCTGGCTCAGATGTTTACTTTGTGAGGTTATGGTTTAGGAACCTATTTCAGTAATGTAATTGAGTGGGTGGTATGAATACAATCATTATTATGTCCAGCTACTGTAGAATCGACGTGGTGATCATAACCTTCATCACATCAGTTTTGTAAAGCATTTTGGGGTGCTTCAAGCATGTTCCAAAAACTACAAGGAAAACTGGAGGACTTTGGTTCTCTAATTGGCCTTTGGGCACTCAATATGACTCGTGTGAAAAATAGGAAACTTGGGGAAGAGTAGGAGCTAACCTTTTTCAGGAAATCAGAGATTAAGTAAATGTTCCTCTTACTTTACAATTGGTTGGGAGGATTCCTTTGAGAAGTTTCAAGAGTACTTGAGCCACCTTCATTTGCACTTCCTGCTTCCTGTTGGTTTGGCAGTGGGGTAGCAACACCATCTGCCACCTGGCAATTTCTTTTTTTTAAAATAGTTTTTATTAAACATTTTTACCTTTAAAAACAGAAAGAAAAACACAACAACAAAAGAAAAAACAAGGCATACATAACAATATAAAGTATATCGCCTTCTCTATTGGCGTTCAGGTTTAGTCTTTGTAGTTCTCCATTCTACACTGCCTTCCTATTGATTTTAACTTCTCTAATAATGTAATAACCATAGTACTAACATTTATAATAATATTAATTGCTCATATCACCATTACATTTACATTGTAGTCAATACTTTAAGTTTGATAGTACACCTGGCAACTTCTGAATTTGCTTTGTTTGTCCAAAATGCGTTCTTCCCTGACGTGGCTTGTTACCATGAATTCCCTGATATCCTTGCTGTGCATTATATCTGTGATATATCTATATTACATCTATGTCTCCTATGAAAACAAATCTGAGGCTTTTTAAGTACTGGTGGGAAAGTTCTGTTTGCCCTCATCTATCTTCCACTTTGTCCTATATGACTTCAGAAAGAGCTGTTGAGGCTGTTGGAAGAAACCACAAGGGTAGGGAGAGGCATGGTTTCTGGCTTCTTTGGCTCAATTATCCTGAAGAGTTTGTATAACTAACAATTATGTCTTTGTTCAGAGTTATTTCAGAGATAAGGCCAATGCGCTTTTCCGCCCCAAGCACTAGATCAAATAAGTGACCCAAAATGAAAGTCTTTCAAATGGAAGAACAAAAAGAAAAGCAAACTTTAAGAGAGAAAAATGCAAACATCCAGTAAAGGATGTATTTGATTGTTTGCATTTCTGTGCATATGCACACACATACACACCCCACTCCCCCACACAGACATACAATAAAGGAATGTGTGGTGCATATACATAAACTAGCGCAACAACAGTGTTATGCATTAAAAAACTAGCTTGCAGAATGAGTAATAATTTGACAAAAACTTTTAACTGGGCACAGGGGAATCAGAGGGTATAACTTGGCACATTCCAAGCTAAACCACAGGCCTGGCTTATTGTGTTATCCAAATGTACCCACCACAAACATATCTATCCATCTTGGTTACTATTCTCCTCCTATCCTAAAGTCCTTTATGATTCTGCTCTGCCTCTAAATATCTAATAAAAAAAAAAGGACCAGAATGAGATTTTCTGTTATATCCATGTTGTGATCTCTACAAAGTTAATCATATTGTGGCCTAGAGATGGAGCTCTTGCCTCCCAATCAGGAGGTTGTGAGTTCAATCCTAGGTAGAGGCAGATGTAGGGTCTCCTGCTTGGGCAAGGGTTTGGACTAGATGCCCTGCAAGGTCCCTTGTTAATATGTTTTAAAATTTAAGATGTTCTTAGGAGAAAGTCAGTGAATCAGGTTCCAGATGTAATTCCCTCTAGCAAATAAATGCACACCTAACTTTGAGATTCTTTGTTTTCTTGCATCCCTTCTTCCATTCCACATACTGTATTAGTGGAAATCCTGAAATGTTGCTGAGCGAATTTTTTGACAGTTGAAAATACTCTGGGTTAATTCATATTAAACCTGAATTTAGTAAATAGGCTATCAAATCTGCTACTGAAAAAGTCATCTGTAGGACCAGTTACGTTTTCAAAATAGAATTTCTAATAGTTCCCTCAACCACTTCATTTGCATTCACTGATATATTCAGAGACCTAATTCATATTACACTCTAATGTGTACTCTTGGTGTGATTATGCAGATCCTGGTGTGATGTGGCATGGCATGACTCATCTATTGTGAACATTCTCAACCTGCGATACTCTCCAAATGTGTGGTTTTCAATTCCCAGAATTCCCTCTCGTTGCTGACAGGGGTGGTATACACTTAATTTTCCTATCGGTTCGCAAATGTGAGCGCACGCCACCTCTGTGCATGCACAGATCCTTCCACACCCGGACTTTTGGCAAAAAAAATGGCCTAAATGGGATACCATAGAGTTTATTTTTTATTTATTTTTTATTTTATTATTTATTATTTTATTAAATTTATATCCCGCCCTTCTCCAAATGAACCCAGTTGGGCACAGAGGGGCATGGAGCCATCTGCAATTTCTGCTACCGGTTCAGGCGATCCGGTCCGAACTGGTAGAATACCCCTTATGATTGCTGAGTATGTTGGGAGTTGAAACCCATGTATATCATAGGTGCTCAGGCTGAGAAAGCCGGTGTTATCCCCCAGTAGTGTTGCTTATTGTTAAGAAGCCATTATGGCATGCAAACTTGGCTAAAAGAGGCCTGTCTGATATCAACTCAACAAGCTGGTTTTAAGATATATTCCAGAAAAGTAAATTTGCTAGTTTTATGTTCTCCAATTTTATGTCTTTTTTCATAAGACATCATTCTTCCAGAACAAACTTGAGTATTGAATGTAATGTGTAATAATGAAACAAGATGGGCCTCCTAATCTGATATGAAAGAGATGTTTCACTTTAATCCTGAAGCGAGCTGTTGCTAATACACACACTGTGCCTACTCGCTATCTATTAGGCAATGTAGATTTTAAAAATAATTCAAGAGAACTACCGTAAAGCTTCCCCTCCCCCCCTTGTTTTTTAACCAAAGCCATGGGATTTTATTTATATTTATTTGCCAACTTTATATTCCACTTTTCTCCAGGAGTGAAGGCAGACATTCCTTCATTTTATTTTACTCCATTGCCATAAAAGTGACCCTGTAAGATAGGCTGGTTGAGAAAGAACGATGGGCTCAGTCACCCAGTGAGTTTTCATGGCTGAGGATTGGACCAGTCCCATAGTCCAATCCCTGACTGGGTAATGTTTTGCAGGCTGGGGGTTTCTCTTAATATTTATTAGGAGCCCAATTATGTAAATTGTGTGGTGATGGGAATGGGGATATTCCTTTGGTTTGTTTGTTTGTTTGTTTAGATTATGTTGAACCTAATACATTTTTTTCAATAGAAATTTGGATTTAAAATGACGAGAACTTGTGACACCAATATTCTCCAGTAGTGGTCATGGGAGGATACAACTTCTTCATCTTTGTTATACAATTTGTCATATGAGTGCTGCTTTATCCCAATCTAGCAGCCTAAGAATCATTTCACTTCCTGGAGCTTAAGAAGCACTTAAAGGTCATGATGACTGAAGTGGTTTTATGAATATGTTCTTACGTCTTTTCCCACAGTTTAGAGCATTTGGTTGTTGACTTGCGTGAGAAGAAAAACAAAAGTCTTCAACGGTCTATTGCATCAGAGATAATTAATTTAATGTAACAGAACAGGATTCTTTATTGGTCAAGTGTGATTGGACACACAAGGAATTTGTCTGCGGTGCATAAGCTCTCGGTGTACATGCAAGCAACCTGATAAATCCTGTTCATAATTTATTTTTTTTATTTTATTAAATTTGTACAACCGCGCCTCTCTCCCCAAGGGACTCAGGGCGGTGCACAGGAAATTAAAATAGAAATATAAAATGACAATAATAAATACTAAAAAAACAATTAAATACAATACCCTGTGCTAAAATCCTTAAAACTCTTACCCATTAAAATCCAATTAAAAACAATTTAAAGTTCAGTCTATAAACTTGATTGTGGGGATTAGGCCAAGTCGGCAAGATGGAAGAAGTATGTCTTCAGATGTTGGCGGAAGGAGCGGAGGTCCATGATAGTTCTAAGTTCGGGGGGTAGGTCGTTCCAGAGGGTTGGGCCCGCCACAGAGAAGGCCCTTCCCCTGGGCATCGCCAGCTGGCACTGCCTGGTGGACGGCACCCAGAGAAGTCCCTCTCTGTGGGAGCAAATCGGACGAAGGGATGTATGGGGCAGGGTACGGTCCCGCAAATAACTAGGCCCCGTGCCATGGAGCACTTTAAAGATGGTGATCAACACCTTGAAGCGCACCCAAAAGGCCACAGGTAGCCAGTGCAGCTCGCGCAGGAGCGGTGTTACGTGGGAATGCCTTGAGGCTCCCAAAATTCCCCGCGTGCCCGCATTCTGAACTAGCTGCAGCCTTCGGGTGCACCTCAAGGGGAGCCCCATGTAGAGAGCATTACAGCGGGATGTCACGAGTGCTTGAGTGACTGTGCGAAGGGCGTCCCAGTCCAGTAGGGGGCGCAACTGGCGTACCAGGCGAACCTGGTAAAAGGCCCCCCACATGGTCCTCCATGGACAGCTGAGAATCCAGGAGGACGCCTAAGTTGCGCGTCCTATCCACGGGGGCTAGATGTTCACCCCCGATGGCCAGTGATGGCGTCAACTGGTTGTACCGGGACGTCGGAAACCACAGCCAATTGGTACTTCCAGGCCCGTACGGCTTCCAGACACCGGGACATCACTTCAACGGCATCGTTGGGGTGGTTTGGGGTAGATATGTACAACTGCGTATCGTCAGCGTACAGATGGTATTCTACCCCAAAACCACGGATGATCTCGCCCAGCGGCTTCATATATGTGTTGAACAGGAGTGGCAAGAGGACTGACCCCTGAGGCACCCCACACGTCAGGGGCCTCGAAGTCGACCTCTGCCCTCCTGCCAACACAAATTGTGACCGACTGGAGAGGTAGGAGGAGAACCACCGTAAAACAGTGCCCCTCACCCCCAACCCCTCCAGTCGATGCAATAAGATACCATGGTCAATGGTATCGAAAGCCACTGAGAGGTCTAATAGGACCAGGATGGAGGAACAACCTCCATCTCTGGCCCTCCAGAGATCATCCACCAACGCGACCAATGCCGTCTCAGTGCTGTGTCCGGGCCGAAAGCCGGACTGGCGTGGGTCCAGATAGTCAATTTCCTCCAGGTGACGGGGAAACTGTTGTGCCACACTCTCTACAACCTTCGCCAAAAAGTGAAGGTTGGAGACCGGACAGTAATTTACTAACAATGCTGGGTCCAAGGAAGGCTTCTTGAGGAGGGGTCTCACCACTGCCTCTTTCAATGCGGCTGGCAAGAGCCCCTCACTCAGCGAAGCATTCACTATTTCCTAGAGCCAGCCTCATGTAACCTCCCAGGATGCCAGTACAAGCCAGGAGGGACACGGGTCCAATAAACATGTGGTGGCTCTCAGTCGCCCCTGTAACCTGTATCAGTCGCCCCATATCATCGGAAGTAACAAAGTCAAACTCATCCCATAAAACTGTCTCAGGACCTGCCTCTGACAATCCCTCCAGACTACTCTCTATGGAGGCCAACTCGCTCCGAATCTGAGCGATTTTATCCTGCAGATACTCTCCAAATTCCTCTGCTCTGCCCTGCAAAGGGGCTTCCCGCAGCCTCTGTTGAAGGAGGGAGCGGGTCACCCCAAACAGGGCGGCAGGGCAGTTATCTGCGGATGTGATAAGGGTGACACAATAATGACGTTTGGCCACTCTTATTGCCACTAGGTATGTCCTCAAATGGGATCTTACGTGTGTTCGGTCAGATTCGGACCGAGTGGCTCTCCATTTACTCTCTTGCGGCATTTCATCACCTTCAGCTCCTCTGAAAACCAAGGAGCCTGGGTGGCTCGGCGCCGCATGAGAGGCCGCAAGGGCGCCTTTTATGATTTACAATCATAAAATACAATCCTAAATCTTAAGAAACAATACTCAGTGATAGGCGTAGGATAGTAAATAAAGCAATCAACATAAATCATAAGATACAAACAACAAAGTTATAGTCATAACATTGTAAAGGGATAGCTAATAGGAAAGATGAGAAGGGTAATAATAATATAGCTCTGCTGTGTGGTTTGACATCTTACAGCATAAGACAGTGTTCTGGGAATTAGTTGTTTAGCGGAGTGATGGCATGGGGGAGAAACTGTTCTTGTGTCTTGTTGTTTTGGTGTGCAATGCCCTATAGCCATGATGGAGAACCTACGGTACGCATGCCACAGGTGGCACACGGAGACATATTTGGTGGCACACCAGCTGTCAGCTCCGTCATGCATGTGCGTGCTGGCCAGCTGATTTTTTGCCCTTCCGGAGGACCAGGGGAAGCTGTTTTTGCCCTCCCCAGGCTTCAGGAAAGCCTCTGGAGGCAGGGGAGGGCGAAAAACAGCCCCAATAGCCCAACCAGAAGTTTGGGAACGATCCATTTCCGGCTTCCGGAGGGTCTCCGGGGGACGCTGTTTTTGTCCTCCCCAGGCTTCAGGAAAGCATCCAGAGCCTGGGGAGTGGTTGTGTGTGCATACGCGGGGGGTGGGGGGGTTGTGCTCACATGCACGGGAAGGGAGATTGAATGGGCACATGCGCACAATAGCACACGAGTGCGATTTTGACACGGCGTAAGAAAAAGGTCACTGCCCTGTAGTGTTGAGGGAAGAAGTTGAAATAATTTTTGTCCAGGATGTGAGGGGTCTGTAGATATTTTCTCAACCCTCTTTCTGGTTTGTGCAGTATAAGGTCCTCAGCGGAAGACAGGCTGGTTGCAATTGTTTGGTACAGTTTCAGTCTTAGGTGGCAGGCCACTGCTTCTTATTACAGTTGCTGCCTTTTTCATAGCTTTGACCATTTCTCTTGGTGTCGCTTCTACCCTTCTCCAACACCACGTTTCCATGTGTAGCTGTTGTATAGTATTTATGTTAGGAGCATCTACTGGATTGAAACAATAAACACAAAGCTGTTTATTTATATCTGATTTATACATCGCCTTTCTGCTCTGGTAAGCACTCAGCATGAATGCTTGCCAAAGCATGATTAGCTATTATGGAAGTAACCCTCATACGTCTACCATAATACTGAGCAGCTGTTGAACCTTGGAAAGCTTGGTTCAATTGGTGTCCTTTATGGAACTTCTGTTTTATGTTTCTGATTGACGTTGTTCCTGGTGGCAATTTAGCTATCCCAAATTTGTGAGGAAAGTCATTGCTTCTGTATGCAGAAAGACAGGGTGCAATTAAGCTCGACTCCCTTGGAATTTAATTAAAGGCATGTTTTAAAGTGTCTTTAGTGTCCTTCAGAGCAGCCCAGCTTCCACGTTTCCTGTTAAAGTGCCCTCCCATCTATGATTTTGTTTCCAAAATGCCGTTTTAATTTAATTATATGCCTAAGTTGTGTGTCTGCTCGAGCATTTAAAAACTTGTGGGATGAAAATGTGACTCTCTGTTGTCATGTAATTGTTTTGGAAGCTTTGAAACAACTCAGAAGGAATTAACGAAGGAGACAGTTTAAGAAACATTATCTATAACTTTGTTTTCTTTCAGCATTCAGTTTGTGCTCAATACCGCACAATCCTTATAAGATCTTCTAATTATAAGCCTGGATATGCGTTGAACAATAATATTTGCCTTCTCAGAATAGATTTTCCTAAGCTGATGGGATGGTCCTCAGAGATTTCAATTTTAAAAGAAGTTTTCTTCCTGATAAATACAGAGATGTACTGTTGCAGCAAGGGATGTGGTGGCTCAGAGGCTAAGACACTGAGCGTGTCGATCAGAAAATTTGGCAGTTTGAATCCCTAGCACCACGTAATGGAGTGAGCCCCCATTACTTGTCCCAGCTTCTGCCACCCTAGCAGTTCGAAAGCAGGTAAAAATGCAAGTAGAAAAAATAGGGACCACCTTTGATGGAAAGTTAACAGCGTTCAGTGTGCCTTCGGTGTTTAGTCATGCCACCCACATGACCACGGAGACGTCTTCAGACAGCCCTGGCTCTTCGATTTTGAAATGGAGATGAACACCACCCCCTAGAGTTGGGAACAGTTAGCACTTATGTGTGCGGGGAACCTTTACTGTTGCAGCTTGCCAAATTATAGCGTTGTTACTGCCTGTGTTATTTGTGATTTGCTTTACTTTATTATTATTAATTAATTAAATACATTTCTATCCCACTGCATTAAAAAAGACCCTCCGTGAGTTGCATAGAATGTAAAAAGACAATTTAAAACATACATATACAGTAACATCACTACACTGAAACTTCATAAATAACAGCAATAAAAAGCGCTCCAGAAGCAAAAGCAATAGTAAGGACAATACAAGTGAAAGTTAAACATGGCATCATAAAATCAGGGGAAGACATCGAAACAATTCCCTCAGCAATAGTTTTTGAACCATTAACAAAGAGTGGGCTGGTCTAATCTCCACCAAGAGGATGTTCCACAACATCAGTGCTGCAAAAGAAAAACAGCACCTTCTCACTTCAGCTGTACTCGCCGTGAAAAATATGAGATTTGTAGCAGTTTCTCATGTTTAATCTGATCTGTTGGGCTGGTACAGATTGTTGTAGGTGGTCTTGTGGATATCTGGGTACCAAGTCATAAAGAATTTCATAGGTCAAAAATTGTAGCTAAAAACTGTCAAAATTGAAGCACACACAAATAACGGATGCAGCAGGATTCATTAACTTCTTTGTATACATAACAATAAATGAATAAAAGTACAATACCAACAGGTGGCTCTTCCAAGTAAACACAAGGCAGGAGAATTACAGGAAACACAAGTAGTTAGTTTCATATCAGACAGATTGCTAAGTTTCCGTTTCAGCTCAGACAGATTACTAAGTTTCCGTTTCAATTCTCTCCACAGACTCAAATCTGTTTAACCTCCCATTGGCTGACTTGTTACCATGTCTCTCCCAGTCATGAATATTTTAACAAAAACCAATTGGCAACCAGGATCTGCAAAACAAGAATTATGTGTCCCCAATGCCAGGAACCAGAAAGTATATGATCCATTCAATGTCGGATCAATTGCAATTACGAAGTGGTTTTTAAGGACAGCTCCAAGTAGAGTACAGGTAGTTCTCAACTTACAGCAGCTCATTTAGTAACTGCTCAAAGTTACAACAGCACTGAAAAATGTGACTTTTTTTCACAGTTACGACCTTTGTAGCATCCCATGAACATGTGATCCAAATTCAGACAACGGGTTCATTTTTATGACTGTTGCTGTGTCCCAAGGTTATGTGATCACCTTTTGTGACCTTGGGGAAGTCAATGGGGAAGCCAGATTCACTTAACAACTGGGTTATTAATTTATCAGCTGCAGGAATTCACTTAACAACTTTGGCAAGAAAGGTTGTAAAAAAGGGCAAAACTCACTTAACAAACGTCTCAATTAACAACAGAAATTTTGAGTTGAAAAATATGGTATTTCATGCATCCTCTAAACAAGAATCTGAACTACCAATGATCAAGGCAAATTGGCAGTAAACAGAATTCAAGGAGGGCTGGACTCTTTCTTGTGGGCACGAAAAGACTCCCAAATGGATAACTTGCTTGATCCATCCCTTGGCCTCAGCCTGGTCGTCTCCTACACCTGAATCACTGTAGCCAGATCCTCCAGCCCAGTACTGTCACGACTGGTACTTCAGCAAAACTGGACATAGGCCCTTCTGGGTATCACTTCACCTTGCTGGCCCAGTGGGAGCCCTGAGTCCAGAAGAAACCTCGGTTTGTGATCCTACTTCTTCAAGGGTAAAGGTTGTCCATCTAGCAAAAACTGCATTTAAGAATCACAGTGTAAAATTAGCAATTGATCACAGATCAATTTCATTCTGTTTTCTCCCTTCCAGACCCTGACAGTTTCTAAATATCAGAAAAGAACTTGGACAGAGTCTTTCATGGTCTGGCAGAAATATAGGGTTGGATGAAATCAGTACACTGATGTTGCCAGATCTCAAGCTGTCGAATGATCACTCTCAGTGGCTTCATATAAACCTTAAAAAGCAGAGGAGAGAGAACCAGTCCTTGAGACAACCCGTAGGTGGTGGGCTGACTTCTCCCCAATCTTCTCCCACCCTTCTCTCTCCCCAATCTTCTCCCACCTTGTTAATGGTCGGATGACTCTTCACTTTCAACAGAGTATTCTGCAGTTTCTAACATAACTGCTACAGGAAGTCCTTTATGATGGATCACATCCACTATAGAGCCTGTGTGGACCTTAAGTGAAACAGTCCTTAAGTGAGGTATTATGTGTCTGCCAATGTGACTGCTTGCAATCCTGACACTGTGGTTGTTAAACGATTGTGTGGGTTATTAAGCAGGCAGAGTCCCAGGAAAGGAGCAAGGAGTACTTGGGGCGGGGAAGGTGGAGACCCTGCAAGTTTCCACTTGCCGAAATGCAGGATTGTGAGCCACTGAACGAAGGGAGACACACATGTAGCCTTCCCCCAAGCTTCCCAAAGCCTTCCCTACCCACCTGAGGGACCTCACACTCCTTATCTTACTGCACTGCATCTCCACTCTTTGCTTGGATTTCTGCTCCCTCTCTTCATTAGAGGCTGGCTGAAAGAGCTGCCTAACGAAGGATATCAGCTCCCTTCTGTGCTTGGAAGGGAATGCCTTTGATGGGGTGCAGGAATGGGTCTCAGATCTTCATGATCCATTTCTCCATCCTGCCAAAGGAACATGCAGAAGGGAACTCCTTCCACAGAGTGCAGAAACAGAGTTCAAATCATCAAGATCCTGAGCTCCGTTTCTCATCTCCTGGAGGGAGTTCAGCTCCCCTCGGCAGGCAGCTCTTTTCAGCCAGCCCCAAGAGATGAGAGGAAGTCCTCTCAGCAGGTGGCAGCAGCTTGCAACCTTCCATGCTGGCTTCCCCACTGATTTTCTGGGGAAGCTGACAGAGAAGACTGCAAATGGCCATCACATGAGGGTAGGGCACTTGGCAACCAGCTGTAAGAACGAACAAGTTGCCAGGCATCCAAATCATGATCGTGTGACTGATGGTCAGAATTGCTTTATGGGCCATCATAACTTCCAACAACCAATTTTAAGTCGACTACCTGTAATTCTGAAGGTTGTTGAATTCAAATTTGAATTGAAAGTGCTCTCAATAAAATCAAGCTAATTTTCAGGTGAAATTTACCTCAGCAGATTTCCACATATCCTTTCTAAGGATAACCACTTATGGTTAAAAACGGGTTAAAACTGCTATCTTACCTAAAATTGTATTTGTAATTGCCATCTGTAAACTTATGAAGCATAGAAAATATTTTGGGGAAATACAGACTGGCTTCCTTTGCAGTTAATTGGCCATCATAAGAACAATCGGCTGGATTGGATGGGCCAGCCAAGGGTCCGATCCAACAGCACACTGCCTATGTTCAAAAAATCAGCTTGTGGAACTTCACTAATTAAGTGGCTGTCACGCCTGCAGCCATCTTTTCTTGTGGATCTTAGGCCTGCCACACTTTCTATTATTCTACTAAGCATTTTCTGTTGTGGAAAAATGGGAGGGGGGATTGTACAGAGTTAGGTGATATGTAGCTATAACAAAATTCTTTCTAGAAAACCAAGGTCATCCTTTGTCTTTGCACCTCTGCGCCTGACCAGGACTGGATGGGTGGAAGCTGCCAGCATGGCAATGGAAGATTGGACCATGTGATGGACTTGTGGGTGTGGGGGCAAGATCTTGAACTTTCAACTGGGTGGGAAAACCCAGAAGCCTTCAGAAGCTAACATGGCTCACTTAATAAATTGGAACTTTGAGCAATTCCTTTGCCTTGGGCTCTGATTTACTTTTGGATTCTATTTGGAATCCTGACATTAACTTGAATCTCTATTAAAATACTTAATCAGCTACCCCAAATTTTGGGGCGCTGTCTGGGATCCTGAGCCCCAACATCGACCCGGGCGGCATAAAGACTCAGGGAAGATGGAGGAAGAGAAAAAGCCCACAGAGGGAGAATTAGATGATGGAACTCTGAGCAATATCTTGCCTTGGACTCTGATTTTCTTTTGAATGCTATTTGGAACCCTGACAGCTATCATCATTCTCTTCTGCTTTATAGAATGGTAACCTGGTGAGACAGTTAAACGCAAAATATTTTGTAAAAAGGCAGATTCCTGATTGCTTTTTTCTAGTACATTATGGGATGAGGCAAGATTTTAGGCTGTATGTCGTTGTTCCTGTTGAATAACCTCAGTTTCTGAGAGTTTTTGTAAATAAAATTGACTTGAAGCAAAATTGCTTTGCCTAAAAAAAAAGAAAAGCAGTGGGCCGCGAGGGCTGGCATCAATAACTATAATGTTGCTGAAGACTTCCAGAAAACTATTGTATCTGTCAATTATATAGGCATAAAAGAAGTTGCTTTTTTATTCTTGTCTTTATACGCATTTCATTTTTAAATGTGCTAAATAGTCATGCAGCGCAACAGGGGAGTCTGGCCAGTAATGATGGCTTATATATTCACTCTGAAAGACAAATTGTCCCATTCGGGTCTGATTTGCTTTGTATTTTGCTCCATGCTGGAAAATTGCCACAATGGGTAAGGATGAAAGTGGAAAGGATCTCATTGCTTGATGGATGCACAGCTATTTCCAGCCTTGGCTTGAATTCATCCCATTCTCATTGGTAAAGCTTTAGATATAGTAGGAGTAATATAGAAGTTTCAGACACAAAAGTTCAAAAGGTTGAATAATACTGAATTTCTTATCAAAAGTATGCTGGGCTATGTAGTCCTGAAAAAAAACTCTCCAAGCGCAATCCCTACCATGAGTTAACACAAAGACTGTTTATTTTATTTATTTACTAAATTTATATGCTGCTCAGCTGATTGTTGAAGTGACTCTGAGTGGCTTAGCAGATGATAAAATAATAGAAAAATAACTAAAATTAGTAAGAGTTAAAGAGGCTAATAACTAAGAGGACAAACAGTAGCGAAGTGAGGTCTTCTCTTTTACCTCAATACAATAACAGAGTTGGAAGGGACCTTGTAGGTCTTCTAGTCCAACCCCCTGCGTGGGCAGGAGCCCTATACCATTTCAGACAAATGGCTATCTAACATCTTTTTAAAGGCTTCCAGGGTTGGGGCATTCACAACTTCTGGAGGCAAGCTGTTCCAGAGGTTAATTGTTCTAACTGTCAGGAAATTTCTCCTTAGTTCTAAGTTGCTTCTCTCCTTGATTAGTTTCCACCCATTGCTTCTTGTCCTGCCCCCAGGTGCCTTGGAGAATAGTTTGGCTCCCTCTTCTTTGTGGCACCCTCTGAGATATCGGAACACTGCTATCATGTCTCCCCTGGTCCTTCTCTTCATCAAACTAGACATACCCAGCTCCTGCAGCCGTCAATCAACTACATCCAACATAGAGGATCTCATTGGAGCCAGAAGCCAACCAGCAGAGTCAAGCTTTAAGGCCTTTTCAGAAGTCTAAGAGGATGGAAATGGATCTCACCTCCAACAAAGGAAGCTGTGGAGGGAGACATGATAAGAGATGTATAAAGTCATACCTTACATACATAGCTAACTGGAGAGGGTTTTTCCTCCCTCTTTCATAATGTTACAATCAAGCTAATCCTCTGAAACTTGAGATTTAACCAGAAGATGGGACAGATAAATATTAATTCCAATCATCTTTCTCAACCAGCATTTTCCAAGTATGTTGGGATTTACTTGGCTACATTGGCTGGGGGAATTGAGGAATGGCACTATATTTGGAGGGTCTTCAGCTTAAAAATGATTGATATAAGCATGAAATAAATTAAATTATAGCTTATTCTTTGGTTACAAAAATGTAAAGAGAAGATGAATTCTCTTATATCTGGCTTGGACCCATGTTGAGTGTGAGTCATGCTGCCATGAAAAAGTTCCCCATTACAGGAAAAACAGTTGTTCTGTGCAGAGCTCTTATCTTCTTTCAGTGTCTGTTCGTGAACTTCGTGCATGGGGAACAGCCAAATTGCTAGGAGAGGAAGCCAGATGATTGGGTATTAATGCAGCCCATAAAGAAAAGTGCAGTTATGTTTTTTTTTCCTCTGTGAAGCTAAGGGGTATGAATGGTAAGGGATGGAAAAGCCAAGACATCCCTTGTTCCAGACAATACCAATTCAGATACATTGAAGCTACATTCATATAGCATCCTAAACTAGGTCATTTATTGTGTTGGTTCCTTTCCTGTAGGTTAGTATATTGTGAAAATCCATTGTAATGAGTTTATGGTTTAGTATTATGTGACCAGAATATGTGTTACTTCAATAACTAGCAGAATGGCAACCTGCAAGGCATCGCCAGAGCTCCCAACTTTATTTTATTTTATTTATTTTATCAAATTTATACCCCGCCCTTCTCCTTGTTAGGACCCAGGGCGGCGCACAGGCATTATATCAAACCATAAATACAATATACATCAATTAAAAATATATTAAATTAATTAACCCGTGCTAAAACCCATTATTAAAACCGTAACCAAATTATAATTTATATTTAAAAAGTCAGAAGCGGGGCGCTATCCTAGGCCGGCTTGTTGGAATAAGTACGTTTTAAGACGTTGGCAGAAGAGGCGGAGGTCCGAGGTAGTGCGAAGGTCAGGGGGGTAGGTCATTCCAGAGGGCCGGGCCCGCCACAGAGAAGGCTCTTCCCCTGGGTGTCGCCAGCCGGCATTGCCCAGCCGACGGCACCCGGAGAAGGCCCACTCTGTGGGAGCGGAGCGGACGAAGGGATGTATGGGGCAGGAGGCGGTCTCGTATATAGCTAGGCCCCAAGCCATGGAGCGATTTAAAGATGGTAGTCATCACCTTGAAGCGCACTCGAAAGGCCACAGGCAGCCAGTGCAGCTCGCGCAGGAGAGGTGTTACGTGGGCTTGCCTTGAGGCACCCATAACCACCCGCGCGGCCGCATTCTGCACTAACTGTAGCTTTCGAGTGCACCTCAAGGGGAGCCCCATGTAGAGAGCGTTACAGTAATCCAGCCGAGATGTCACGAGCGCTTGAGTGACTGTGCGAAGGGCCCCCCGGTCTAGTAAGGGGCGCAACTGGCGTATCAGGCGAACCTGATAGAACGCTCCCCTGGTCACGGCCGCCACATGGTCCTCCATGGACAGCCGGGAATCCAGGAGGACGCCCAAGTTGCGCGCCGTCTCCACGGGGACAAGTTGTTCGCCCCCAATGGCTAGTGTTGGACTTATCTGGCTAAACTGGGGTGCCGGAAACCACAGCCACTCGGTCTTGGACGGGTTGAGTTTGAGTTTGTTACTACCCATCCAGACCCGTACGGCCTCCAGACACCTTGGTGGGTTGATTGAACAAAGCAATAATGTATGGCTCTTTCCCCATCTGCTTGTATGTATATTTGTACAAGTCCTTATTTCTGGATAATTTCAAACCCTAAAGAGGATGGAAATGGTACTGTACTGTGATGGGATTGTTGCCTATTTGTAGGACCGTATACCTATCAATACATCCAGTCCCCGAGGAGGCCAAGTATGTATTGATGTCTTCAAAATGTTTATTTACTTGTTTCTCTGCAGGATTTGGGAATGGAATCAACTTCACTGGATGATGTCTTATATCGCTATGCCAGCTTTAGAAACCTTGTTGATCCAATCACCCATGACCTGATCATCAGCCTTGCCAGATACATCCACTGCCCTAAACCAGTAAGTACTTGCTTGCAGTTGTTTGGGTTTGTTGGTTTAAGGCAGCGTTTCTCAAATAGTGGGGCGCGCCCCCTCAGGGGGGCGCGAGGCTCCGTAAAGGGGGGCGCATTTGATAGTCAGGAGCCGCACACCCGGAAAGACCGATACCGCCGCCGCCGTCGTCTTGGCATCCCAGGCCCGCTCCGCAGCGGCGACGGCTGTAGGTAAAGCCCGAAGGCGACTGAGAAAGGCGTCAGAGAAGGAGCAGCCGGAAGCCGTGCCTCTTGAGCACCGCTAGGCTGGACGAGGCAGAAAGCGGACGCGGGGATAAGGAAGGGGATGCGCTTCGGGCCAATCAGCGTGGAAAGGTGAGGTCGAAGGAGGAGGGGGCAGCCCCCTGGGCAGAGCGCGCAGCCAGGCGGCCGGGGCAGCCTAAGGCGAGTGATCGCGGCGGGCGGGGATGGGGGGCGGGGACGGGGACGCCAGGTTCCTTCGTCCGGGGGTGGGTGAACGAGCGAACAAGCAAGCACGGGCGGGCGGGCAAGGAAACTTGCTGCAGCAGCGCCCAACAACCTGCCTGCCCACCGCCTGCGGTTACTCGCTCGCTCACCTACCCACCGGACGAAGGAAGCTGGCGTCCGGTGGGTGAGCGAGCGAGTAACTGTGGCCGACTGGCCGGTGGGCGGGTAAGGAAAGTTGCGGCAGCGCCCAACAATCCGCTGGCCCGCTGGCAGCGGTTGCTCGCTCGCTTGCTCACCCATCGGATGCCAGGTTCCTTCGTCCGGTGGATGGGTGAGAGAGCGAGCGAGTAAATACAGCCAGCGGGCTGGCGGGCCGGTCAGGCTACTTCCAGGAGCCGAGGAGGTTTGGGGGGGGGGGGGGGAGACAGACAGACAGAGAGAAGCACAGGCACACAGAGAGACAGGGAGGGAGGGGGGAACCAGAGAGTGACAGACACACACAGAGAGACAGAGAGTGGGAGGGAGGGAGAGAAAGATAGACAGAGACACAGAATGAGTGATTTAAGTGCCTGAATGCGAGACAGACACACACACAGAGTAACAGATGGGCAAACAAAGGAGAGAGAGACAGAGAGAGAGAAAGAAAAAAAAGAAGGTGGGAGAGAGAGAAAGAAAGAGAGAAAGAAAGACAGACAGAGAGAAAGAGAGAGAAAAGAAAGAGAGACAGAAAGGAAAGAAAGAGAAAAGAGAGAGAGAGAAAGAGAGAAAGAAAAGAGACAGAAAGAAAGAGAAAGAAAGAGAAAGAGAGAGAGAAAGAAAGAAAGAGAAGGAGAGAGAAAGAGGGAAAGAAAGAGAGAGAGAGAGAGAGAAAGAAATAGGGAAAGAGAGGGGGGGAAAGAGGGAAAGAAAGAGAAAGAAAAAGAAAGAAAGAGAGAGAGAGAAAGAGAAAGAAAGAAAAAGAAAGTGGGAGAGAGAGAAAGAAAGACAGACAGAGAAAAAGAGAAAGAAAGAGACAAAGGAAAGAAAGAGAAAAAAAGAAAGAGAGAGAGGGAAAGAAAGAAAGAGACAGAAAGAGAGAGAGAGAAAGAGAGGGAGAGAGAAAGAGGGAAAGAAAGAAAGAGAAAGAAAGAAAGAGAGAAAGAGGGAAAGAAAGAAAAAATGAGAGAGAGAGAAAGAGAGAAAGAGGGAAAGAGAAAGAAAGAGAGAAAGAGAAAGAGAAAGAAATAAAGAGAGAGAGAAAGAAAGAGGGAAGGAAAGAAAGAGACAGAGAAAGAGAGAAAGAAAGACAGAAGGAAAGAAAGAAAAAGAAAGAGAGAGAGAGAGAGAGAACTTATGACCACAATTAAGCCCAAAAGTTTGGTTGCTAACCAAGACCATTGTTAAGTGAGTTTCACATTTTCCAAATTGGCCACTCCCACCCGGTCACATGGTTTGACATGTCCAATCAAAAAATGTTTATAGTTTAATTAAGGATTTAATGCACTTTAAATCTTTTCTGCTACAGTTAATAAAGCTATTCTTTGTTGTAAATTGATCCACATTTCTTTCTTTTTTTTATTCTCTTATACGTTAATAAGGATACAGTGTTATGCAGAGGTGTACTAACAATTTTATAGACAAATGATACTATTTAGAGTCGCGCGGGGGGCGCGAAATGTTTTCTTCTTCCTAGGGGGGGCCTGACAGAAAATAATTGAGAACCACTGGTTTAAGGAAAGAGTAAAATTGCTACCTGTAATAGAAAGGTTGCTAGAGCTCACACCTCTTAGAAGGAATTGCTAACTGATTCCTCTGTGAACTGGCTTACATCTTGCTCTAGTTTTCGACTTTGCCTAGTGGCAAACCAGAGACTGATTCTGGGGCTGAATTTATAGGATGCAGGCAACTGTCCAGGAATATTTCCGCAGCCACTGGTGGATGTAATGTTGGGAGACAAGTATTTGCAAAAGGAGCTGCTGAGTGTGAAAGTGGTTGTAGTTAGATGGGGGCAATATTTTGGGGCTTGTGATAGAAAGTCTATTGGCTGAAATGGATGAAAAAGATGAACTTATGTTTAAAAAAAAACCTAGTCATTAGCACAAGGGAGGAAAATGTTACGTCTTATGAAAAGAAGGATTAAGGGTGACCTGATAGCAGTGTTCCGATATCTCAGGAGCTGCCACAAGGAAGAGGGAGGCAATCTATTCTCCAAAGCACCTGATGGCAAGACAAGAAGCAATGGATTGAAACTAATCAAGGAGAGTAGCAACTTAGAATTAAGGAGAAATTTCCTGACAGTTAGAACAGTTAATCAGTGGAACAACTTGCCTCCAGAAGTTGTAAATGCTCCAACACTGGAAGTTTTTAAGAAGAGATTGGATAACCATTTGTCTGAAGTGGTGTAGGGTTTCCTGCCTAAGCAGCGAGTTGGACTAGAAGAAGACCAAGGTCCCTTCCAACTCTGTTATTCTAAATACTCTTAGCTGTGGTAGTTACCATATTTTTCGGAGTATAGGATACACTAGAGTATAAGACGCATCAAGCTTTTGAAGAGACAATTTTTTTAAAAACCTCCCCAAAACGGGCGGCTTTTAGCAAAAACGGGCACTTTTTTTTAAGGGGGGGGGGCATAAATAGCCTTTAAGAAGCTTGTAGAATGTTCCTGGTGGGTGGGTGCGGGGCAAAAATGAGCAAAAAATGGCCCGTTTTTTGTCAAAAAAAAGGGCATGGATAGCCTTTAGATGGCTTATAGAGTGCTCCTGGAGGCCGGGGGAGGCAAAACTGAGCAAAAAATGGCCTGATTGTTGCTCATTTCTGCCCTCCCCAGCCCCCAGGAGCACTCTATAAGCCTCCTAAAGGCTCTGCACAGCCATTTTGGTGAAGGGGGCGGGGTTTCGGGGGGCAAAAAGTGCTGTATTAAGTATTTAAGGCGCACCGAGATTTTCAGCCTCTTTTTTGAGGGGAAAAAGCTACGTCTTATACGATGAAAAATACGGTAATAAAAATGAGGTTGTACCCACAGAACTTGCTTAAGCAGATTAAATGAAGAATTACCAGTTACATTCCATAACATAGCATGTGCCGTTATCATTAACTTTAATTTTATATATGGATTGTTTATCATAAAGTATAAATTCAGTCTGTTTTCTTAATTCATGATTTGATGTATTATTAGCCAGGTTAATTTATAAATCAAGATATGTGTGTGTGTGAACTCAGTCACTCTGTCATCTGGGTAATCCTTTTCATCTGATATCTAACTTTTCTATCACAATAAATTTTGTACAAATCACAGACATAAGGTGGATGGAGCATCTAGCTCAGTGGTGGTTTCCTACTGACATTCCTACCAGTTCGCTGCACGCACATGCTCATTTGAAAGAACCTTGCTCAGAAAGCAAGAAAAACAGCTGAGGAGTGGCAATTCAATCTGCCGCCCCGATCAGCTGGGCTTCAGAAACTGAAATAAAGGTAAGTATAGCCCAGGGGCGGGCGGGCAGGCAGGCCCACTTTCAAAGCAACAGAGAACCTCTCTCTTTGATGGCAGAGCTACTGGTTCGGGAGAACCGGTGTGAACCGGTAGAAACCCACCACTGATCTAGCTGACCTTGGTTGATTTTGAAAAGTTGAGCAAGGCCAGACCTACTTAGATGAAAGACTCCATGAAATCCAAGGTTGTACTGTAGTTAGTTAGATTAGGAAATTTGGGGGGGGGGGGGGGGGATCTTAAAAGAAAGAAATTGGAAACTACTGTTGTATTGTTGCCAAGAAAACTGCATGAATGTTCCATGAAGTTGCCAGATGTTGAGCCTGACTTGGAAGAGAATTTGCCTTTGTCTGAGCTGCAAAATATTTAGGAGTGTATGCAAGGCACACAATTTCTCTGTGGCTCTGACTGAACGGTTTTTGGAGAAACAGGGACAAATAAAAACGCTTCTTCCATTTTCCATCCCCATCCTTCAATATCTGATTCTAGGACTGTAGTTCTTGTTTAAACAGATCTGCATATTTATTTGCCATTGGGAATTCCTTGCTTCGATTTGTTTTGTTAATGGGCTTATTTCCCTTTTTTGGGGGGGATATTGTGTTCCTTTCTCTGGATACTCACTGCTTGTTTCCTATAATGAGATTATATTAGTCATTGGAAATTTTTCAACTGCCTGGCTGCAAAGGACAGTCTAACATTTATGGTGGGGATTTGGCCTTTTTAATGCAGGAGAGAGAATCCAGAGGTTATTTGCAGCCTGGCTCCAGTTTTTTTTTTGATGCCTTATTTGGGCCTTGCTCATTCAATAATTGGTATAATTCTACCCCTAGGCCTCCTTAGAAAGTAAAACTAGTAATTGGCTGTAGTCTAAAATGCTGTTGCTGGAATTGTTCCCCCATCAAGACATCTAGGCAAAGATAAGTTCTGGGGCTAGGAAGCAATGTTGCCAATTTCTGGGAAAAGACCACTTTTTCAAGTCCAGTCTGGCCGCTGTTTTGTGACTAGGTGTGCCTGTGACCTGCTTTCAACATTCAGGGAATGTTTGCCAAGATCAAAACGTAGCCTTAAACCAAGGAAGTGCTCTTACTCAAATAGTGGTGTATCCTGGCTTTTTCAGAATAACAGGACGAGATCTTGGAATTCTTCTAGTCCAGGTGTTACCAACCTTTCAGACATTAGGGACCACTAAGTTCATAATTTTAAATCCCGCAGACCACTAATAGGATCTGCCTAATGACCTGCTGGGTTGACAAAACAGCTGGCTCAGTTCAAATTGGATCTGACCATGAAGAAGGCTCAGCAGAAGCACCTCACTGAGGACTACAAGCATAGGCTTTCCAAGCAGAGGAAAGACCTGCAGGAGTGCAAGGCCAGGTACCGGCGCCTGGAAGCTCACCGGGCTGAGATTGTCAGCCAATTCCAGGCCATGATACAGTCCCACTGGAACAAGGTCCTTCAGGTCTTTGCCACCAACGGCACTTCCCTCCAGCCTTCGCCCAAAAGCCCTGCACCAGGAGGCTGAAGCAGACCCCAAGTCGGAATTTCTTCCCCCCTCCGACCCCTACAAAAAACTCAGGCCCAGGGGGACGTAGTGCAATATACAAAATGCAAAAGAAATTTCTGCAGACCACCAACATTTTCTCGCGCACCACCAGTGGTCCATAGACCACCAGTTGGTGACCACTGTTCTAGTCCAACCCCTTGCTCAAGCAGGAAACCTTATACCATTTCAGACAAATATTTGTCCTATCTCTTCTTAAAAACTTCCAGTGTTGGAGCATCCACAACTTCTGGAGACAAGTCACTGCACTGATTAATTGTTCTTTTAGGAAATTTCTCCTTAATTCTACGTTGATTCTGTCTTTGATTAGTTTCCATCCATAGCTTCTTGTCTTCTGGTGCTTTGGAGAATAGGTCGACCCCTTCTTCTTTGTGGCAGCCCCTTAAATATTGGAACACTGTTATAATTGTTAGGATATTCAGCCTTATATTGGGTTGACAATATATATGAGCCTATGTTCTTAAAGACTTATGTAGCTTTAAGAACTGTCTTAAATTCTGATTGACTGTGCTTCTCAGCTCTACCATAAAGGAAGCTCAGAATGTTTACTGGATCCGTGTCCCTCCTGATTGATACTGGCCTCCCGGGAGGTGACGTGAGGCTGGCTCCAGGGAATTGTCAACGCTTCTTTGAGTGAGGGGTTTCTGCCGGCCGCCTTGAAAGAGGTGGTGGTGAGGCCCCTCCTCAAGAAGCCCTCCCTGGACCCGGCTGTGTTGGCCAACTACCGTCCTGTCTCCAACCTTCGATTTCTTGCGAAGGTTGTTGAGAGTGTGGTGGCGCGGCAGCTCTCTCAGCACCTGCAGGAAACCGTCTATCTGGACTCGCGCCAATCAGGCTTCCGGCCTGGGTACAGCACAGAGATGGCATTAGTCGCGTTGGTGGATGATCTCTGGAGGGCTCGGGATAGGGGATGTTTCTCTATCCTGGTCCTGTTAGATCTCTCAGCGGCTTTCGATACCATCGACCATGGTATCATGTTGCGCCGGCTGGAGGGCTGGGGGTGGGGGGCACCGCCTTACGGTGGTTCTCCTCCTACCTCTCCGACCGGTCGCAATTTGTATTGGCAGGAGGGCAGAGGTCGAGGTGCCTCATTTGTGGGGTGCCACAGGGGTCGGTCCTCTCGCCTCTGTTCAACATCTATATGAAGCCGTTGGGTGAGATCATCCGTGGTTTCAGGGTAGAGTTCCATCAGTATGCTGATGATACTCAGCTGTACATCTCTACCCCGGGTCACCCCAACGATGCCGTGGAAGTGATGTCCCGGTGTCTGGAGGCCGTGCGAGTCTGGATGGGGAGAAACAGGCTCCGACTCAACCCATCCAAGCAGCTGTGGCTTCCGGCGTCACGATATAGCCAGCTGGTGCCATCGCTGGCTATTGGGGGCGAGTCATTGGCCCCTACAGAGAGAACTCGCAACTTGGGGGTCCTCCTGGATTCTCGTCTGTCTCTAGAAGATCATATGATAGCCGTGGCCAGGGGGGCTTTTTATCAGGTTCGCCTGATAGGCCAGTTGCGCCCCTTTCTGGATCGTGACGCTTTACACACGGTCACCCAAGCCCTCGCCATCTCCTGTCTGGACTACTGCAATGCTCTCTACATGGGGCTTCCCTTGAGGTGCACCCGGAGACTCCAGTTAGTTCAGAATGCGGCCGCGCGGGGGATTCTGGGAGCGTCTAGATACTCCCACGTGACACCTCTCCTGCGCGAGCTGCACTGGCTGCCTGTGGCTTTCTGGGTGCGCTTCAAGGTATTAGTAACCACCTTCAAAGCGCTCCATGGCAAGGGACCTGGTTATCTGCAAGACCGCCTCCTGCTACCAAATACCTCCCACCGACCAGTCTGCTCCCACAGAGAGGGCCTCCTCAGGGTGCCGTCGGCCAGGCAATGCTGGCTGGCGACCCCTAGGGGGAGAGCCTTCTCTGTGGCAGCTCCTGCCCTCTGGAATGACCTGTCCCCTGACCTACGGACAATCACGGACCTGCGCCAGTTCCATTGGGCCTTGAAGACCCATTTGTTTCGTGTGGCCGGCCTGGCGTGGTTTTTTTTAAAATTGTTTTAGTAAGGGTTTTTAACAGGATTTTAGTCAGGCTAGCTATTTAATAGATTTTAACTGTATTTTATGTTTTATATCATTGCCTTTTATTAGTGCCTATACACCTCGGAAGGGAGAAGGAAGGGAGAAGGGCGGTATAAATTTTTTATAAATAATAATAATAAAGAATCACAGTCCGTTCCCTTTTTGATTCCCTTTGATTTCCTGTTCTTACTGTTTGCCGTCTGGGAAGCTGAAGCTGAATATTGAAGGAGGAGGAGGATTTGTTTTGCATCACTGTAAGATAACTCTGTGTTGGACGAAGGACTGTTATTATTGTTTGAGAAGTTAGTCGGAAGAAGCATTTTAGTTGCTACAAAGTAAAGACTATTTATTTTCTTACTATCACTGTTTTAGAGTTTGTTTGTGGTTACAGCAACGTATCTCTTTACTGTCCGGTGAATTACACTATTCCGCATTTATTTGCTAACACTGGTTAAGGGACCAGAGTTGTAACACTGGTTTTGAACCTAGAGTTGCCAACAATAATGTCACCACCAGTCCTTCTTTCATTAAACTAGACATACCCAATTCTTGCCAACTGTTCTTCATATGACTTAGTCTTCAGTGCCCTAATTGTCTTTGTTGCTCTTCTCTGTACTCTTTCTAAAGTTTTTCCTTTTTTTATACTGAGGCAACTGTCCATATGCAGGTGAAAAAAAGCTGCTTGTCCTTGGAGAAGATAGACTTTTCATAACTACCATTGCATTGTTTATTGATGATTTGGAAGAATAATTGCCATTTGAGTTACTTATTGTAAACATCTAAGTTAAGGAGGTTGTGTTTATTTGAATAGACAACAACTGTATTGATTCTTTCCCTCTTGAGCAATCCTCGGTTTTTTCCTCATATGAAGAAGGACGATAGGAGCTTTTCTTCCTGACAATAGTGAGTGCAGATGACATGGAAATGAGCTTTTCCCTAAATGCTTGAAATATTTTTATTCTCCTCTATCACAAGGACGAAGCGCATAAACTGCTGAAGAGCAAATTGAATTGGGGATAAACGAATGGCTTAATACAGCAGGTGCATTTAGATGCTTCCCAGAAGAGGCGAAAAAGCAAAAGGAGAGTTGTGTATGCTTGGGGGGAGGCACAAAACATCAAGGGCATGGTTTTTAGAAACAGGCATGCCCTGGAGAGACATTTCCAAGCTAAGGCATATGATAAAACTTGATTGCTAGGCAATCCCGTGCATTCCTTAAGCAGACATTTATGATAATTATCGCTAAAACGCCTTGATTTACAAATGAGTTCCACTGTTGTTGTTTTTAATGGGCCTACTTTATTGAATAGTTAAATCACTATTTATTTGATGGTGCTGCTTTCAGATGGTAACTAGAAATTAATTGCACCCGTTGCAAAACTCTCAGGAGGTTGAATAACTAAAGCTACCCTAAACAAAGCCATCGGTAGGTAGCTGAATTCTGTTTAGCTTTAGGAGGTCTCCAGTTTTTCCTAACAGCATGGATAATAGATGTTTGCAATGTGAAAATGACACATATTGCAATACTTGAGCAGCTGGATTATTACTCAGAATTCAGGGGTCTCCAATCTTGGCAACTTTAAGACTTTGCTGGCTAAGGAATTCTGGGAGTTGAAGTCTGCAAGTCTTAAAGTTGCCACGGTTGGAGACCCCTGATTCAGATGACTAGTTAGCTTCAAAACAGTACTTTTCTTTGAGCCTGGTAGTGATCTTTGTCTCTGTAGTAGCATAATAATATTTTTACCATGCTTGATCCCAACACAGATTTCCTCTAACTACCCCCACCCATGGTTAATTATGTTAAGCAGACTAACAGACTGTGGAAAGTTATCACCCATCTCTCTCCCAGAAAAATGAAATGCCCTAGGAAATATTGAAAAGGCAGAATATTATTCTACTCTGAATGTGATAAGGGAAAAACATGTTTTAATTCTTGCAGCTTCCTGCCTACTCCACCTTTTGTCAATGGGCCATTAAGATGCCAAGCCAGTCTATTCACATAACAAAAGACCCCTCCCCATCAGCTCCAGGGTGATGTGGCCTTACTGACCATATGGCATCTGAGAACTCAGCCTAGAGAGTTGCCCATGCATTGCCCCATGTGAGCCTGGCAACCAATCAGAGTACAGTTCTTACACAGAAACAAGAAACAGATAGGTGGGGCCAAACAGTTGATTAAAAGCCCTGCAAGCCCCTTGCTCAGCCCTTCTCTTCCTGTCCACCAACATTGAAGCATGTAAGCACCTTTTCTGTTCAGGACTCCAGCCATGTGGTCCTGTCCACCATTAAACCATCTTTCCAAGCAGCCTCCATGTCTCCAGTGTCTTCTTCCCCACTTGGAGCCAAACCCAGAAGGACATTTCCTTATAACAAGACCATATGGATTTTTATTTTTATTTTACCATAGGCTAATTAAGGCATCATTTTAGAGTATGTGCTCTTTCCCACCCCCTCCCTTTTTAGGCATATTGTGATCCACATATGAGGGTGGTGGATTACAGAATGGTGATCCATAGGAAACAACAACTGAATGTAAAACTGCTGGTGACCTTCTAACGCTGCACTATAGAGAGTATCTTAACTTACTGCACCTGTGTATAGTTTGCCAATTGCACAGTGGCAGATAGGACAGCACTCCAAAGGGTTAACATCATTGCCCAGAGGACCATTGGTTGCCCTCTCCCCTCTATGGAAGAGCTTTATAGCTCCCGCTGCCTTAAGAAAGTTCAAAACATTCTCAAAGATCCATCTCATCCTGGGCATCCTTTTTTGGGGGGGGAACTATTACCATCTGGCAGGCGGTACAGGACAATAAAGACAAGGACAAATAGGCTGAAAAACAGCTTCTATTCCAGAGCAGTAACTATATTGAATTCTACTGTATACTGCAATATTAATGCAATATAATAATATAGCCTTCATTGCCATTGTACATCATGTACACAACGAAATCGGTTTTAGCCTCACTGGTGCAATCTATGACAAAAAATACAATCTCAGGGGTTTTCATTTCAATTGCATAGAGTGTGAAGAGTGTGCGCTTTCATTTTATTTTTATAGTTTTCTTTTGTATAATGTACACGGAAGATGGTATTTAATTTCACTGTGCGAGGTGCAATGACAATAAAGTATTAACATATGGATGTGAAACTAGAAACAAATGATTGTTCTTGGCAAAATTAGGGAAAGTAGGAACATAGGGGGATGGGTGGAAGAATAGAATCAAAAACTGTTTTGGAAGCTCTTCAAGTTAGTGTTATATACTACAGACAAGTTGATTGCTTGCCAATTCAATCACCAGATGTGGAACGCAACTTAGTGTTGTTATTAGTTGCAAACTTGTGTCCAACCCATCGTGACCCCATGGACAACGTTCCTCCAGGCCTTCCTGTCCTCTACCATCCTCTGGAGTCCATTTAAGCTCACGCCTACTGCTACAGTGACTCCACCCAGCCACCTCATTCCCTGTCGTCAATCGTTCCCAGCATCAGGCTCTTCTCCAGTGAGTCTTTGTTTCTATAACAAACTTAGTGGTGTCTGCTTCATTATACTGTTTATCACCTTGTTTAAAAAAAGAAAAAAGAAATATTTTGTATATATTCACAGAAGCACCAGGAATTGATTACACCCCAGTTTTAAATCAACTTTCTAATATGATAGGGCTTGGACCTGCTATGGGTACAATTATGTCTACGGAAGGTATCTGCTGATGTTGCTGGCTGAACTATTTCTCTTTTGGCTTTGGAAGGGAGGGTTCTGAGCACTTGCCCTTGGATGCTCAGAGAGAGTTGCTTCAGACTTTTAAACTGTCATTTTTAATCACTATCCTTTCTCAGCAATTTTCTAGCTCAGTGTTTCTCAACCTTAGCAACTTTGCAATGTCCGCATTTCAACTCCCAGGATTCCCCAGTCAGTTGCTTGCTGGAAGAATTCTGGGAATTGAAACCTACAAATCTTAAAATTTTAAGCTTGAGAAATGCTGCTTTAGTTAGGCAGTGATGGAGTGTAGAAAAATGTAAGCACAAAAAATACAGAGTGAACTCAATTCTTGGTGGCTACATCAACCCTACATATTGTTTGCTTGGCAACTGGTTTGCCATTGGTTTCATTTGGGATGGTTTTTAAAAAAAATATATATATATATTATTATTTTCCATTTTCAAAACATATAACCACATGTATACTATTACATAGCCAACATCATATTATATTATTAAATGTTTACATCATTTCATTTTACCATCAACTCCCAAAAGACAATTATTGGCTCTTCTGCTCTCCATACACCATAATTGTGCCTTATCCATCATTTTCTTCCCCCTCTCACCTCCTCCTCCCTACCTCCTTTCTTCCCTCTGTCGCCCTTCCCTTCTCTACTTCCCCTACCTCTCTCCTTCTACTCTCTCCCCTTTCCACTCCTCCTTTCTCTCCTCCTCTTCCCCCTCCTTGCCCTCTCTCCTTTCCCTCTCTTCTTCCCTTACCTCTCTCCTCTACTCCACACTCTTCATCTCATTTACTTGGTGTATTTCAGCCTCTGAGCCAGCTCTATTTTATATTGATGGTATTTATAATTTCAGATTCAAAGTTTATCACTTATTTTTCATATCCATTATTACAATTCTTATATCTCAACCCCAAATCTTGCTAGTTGTTTTAATACCCTTTTAAGTAAAGCCTAATTGTATAATAACGTTCTAATTTATCAAACCAAACAAAAAAGAACCAAAAACAATATAAATAAATTTAAATAAATTTAAATATAAGAAGACCTAATCGGGTATCCATAAACTCTGTCCCCTTCAGAAATAGTTATTATTCATGAGTAGTCTCATTTTATTAATTTTAAATCTAACAATTTATCCTGTGATTCAATATCAATATCCACATGTCTTTTCAAGTATTCTAGCCTCAATCTATTTTTTCTTTAATAATATCTTTAAATCCTATTTAACTATTAATATCCCTTATTTAATCCCATCATATCTCTATGGATTCCATATAATTATCTAAAATTTTATGTAACTGTTAATTGATTGATCATTTACCAAGAGTATTCTATAACTATCTTAATAGCATAATTCCCCATCAATAGATAAACCAATATATATCATTCACTAACACATAATCTTTCTATAACCATCTAAATAACATAATTCCCCATCTATAGATAAGCAAATATATACACATCATCTTTCTATAACCATCTAAATAGCATAATTCGGTTTCATTTGGGATGTTTGTGTCTCTCTAGTCTAGTCTAAAATTTGGGAATTTCCTGATAGTTTTCTGTCCAGCCATGGGTCTGTAGAGATTCTCAGTCATCGAGGTGATGGTTGTCCCAAAGGTGCTTTTTCTAGAGGCAACTGGACTTTGTTTTTTCTTTGAAGACATTTCATTTCTCATCCAAGAAGCTTCTTCAGCTCTGACAGGATAAGGGAATGGAAGGATTTATATTCCTTGCAGACAGCTGGTCATTTGCATCCTTTTAGAAGGTCGTTGAAGGACTTGGAGGTTTATCTGTGTGCTCCTGAGGACACAGATAAACCTCCAAGTGCTTCAAAGACCCTCTAAAAGGATGCAAATGATCAGCTGTCTGCAAGGAATATCAATCCTTGATTCTCCACTATCCTGTTAGAGCTGAAGAAGCTTCTTGGATGAGAAACAAAATGTCTTCAAAGAAAAAACAAAGTCCAGTTGTCTCCTGAAAAAGCACCTTTGGGATGTCCAGTTATAACTAGACTTTGGTCCTGTTTAGTTTTTTTTCCAAAATTGTCTAGAATTGATTAAATGCAGCCATCAGACCAGAGGTGGATTTCTGCCAGTTCGCCCCAGATCAGGCGAACCAGTAGTGGCGCCAGTGGCATGCTCCGCCCACCCGCCTGGACGCTTTTGCGCATGTGAACAAACCAGCAGTAAAATAAATTGAAACCCACCACTGCATCAGACCTGATTTGATCTTGATAGGCATCAGATATTACAAACTTTTCTTCTCCTCTGTATTCTCAGTATCTCCTCTCAACTGTGCAATATTAGGTGCTTATTCAGTGACGGGATGTTCACAAGGCTATTGTTAATAAGAGGAGATGATTGTGATGACATCTTTATGCTGATACATAGTAGCAGGTTCCCAGCTGCCCCTGGTAAATAGAACTAAATCTGTGCCAGCGCCCCCAATAAGACATTAACAGGATTGGAATCTGGAACTTTTTAAAGTATCTCAGATCTGGTTGGCTGCTCCAATTAATGTTAACACAGGCATTTGTAGAAACTATTTCCCAGGAAGTGATAGAGCAAAGCAGCATTATAAAATACAATTGCATTTTCTGTGTTTATCAAAATGCATTTCAAGTTGCTGGTATATTAATTAGCTTTGTTCCTTTATGCCATGTTCCATGACAATTATACAGTGTAACAAGAATGTATTGAATATTTTGGGTGATACATTTAACAACTTTTCTTGATATAAAATAGGAACATGGGAAACTGCTTCATGCCTAGTCAAACAATGGCCCATCTTTGTCTCTGCTGATTAGGATCAGTTAACCCGAAGTCACAAACCCAGCTCTATCTGGAAAGGACAGGCATTAACCTGAGACCTATTGTTTGCCAGGAAGTATCTTCGTCATTGAAGCACAGTGCACTCTGAAAATCTCAGGCAATGTTTCCTAAAGGAAAACTATCTTTTGTAATGGAGAGGAGCAATGGTGGGTTGCCAATTTTTTTACTACTGGTTTGCGCGCTCTCCCATGCACACTTGCATGCATGCACAACACTTCTGTGCATACGCAGAAGCTTCTGGGCAGGTGGGCGGAGCCTTCCATCGCTGCTATTACCAGTTCGCCCAAACCGGGAGCAACCCACCTCTGGAGAGGAGGAGAAATACCGTGTTTCTCCTAAAATACAACCCACCCCACAAAAGTAAGTCCTAGCTTGATTTTTACATGTGAGTCTAATGTAAATCCTACCCTCAAAATAAGCCCTAATTAAGACTCCGAGCTCTGTTATCAGCTGCAGAGGCCTTCGGGAAAGCCTTGATGGCTGTAGAAAAAATTCCTGAAGGCTTCTGACAGCAAATAGGCTGGGGGGGTGATACGCACAAATCAGGTGAGTCAGTGGACAACACTCCCCCCCCCAATTAAGACCTGATACCTTTTTTCGTGGCCAAAAATATATAAGACAGGTCTTATTTTCAGGGAAACATGGTAGATATGTTTGACTAGGATTTGGAAGTCACATTGGAGTTCACAATGGTTAACCCATTGTTGATCAACTATAGTTTCCATAAGCAAACTAAGTTTTTCTCCAAATCTTTACCTATGAATGGGGAATGAGGAAATCTGTCGCTCATTGAGAAAAAAGAGAAGAATATAAGACAATCCCTAATGAAAACAAAGAGTAAGTGAAAGCAACTGTAGACATTGCTCAAAAACCTGGATGCATTTGAAAAACAGTCATCCTTTGCTAAAGCTGTCTTGCCTGCTAAATTTTAACACTTTCTTCTTCCGGTACATCCTCCCTGAATTTGCATTCAGCATATAAGTTGACTAACTAAGGATAAGTATATGATATGGTTTTACTTCTTTACTGATCTAGAATCAGTTTGTTTCTTCGTGTTCTGTCTTGACTATGGCTTATTGCCTGACGCGCACACATTATTTTTTGTGTATTTTTGTATTTTTCCCAAAAAATATTTTCCAATAATTATGGAATCTGGATTGGAAAAAGATGTGTTTGGTTTTAAAAATTGGAGGAAGAAATGTCAGTAGCCTGCACTGCACTGATGGTTTTACTCTTGATAGCTGAAAATGCGGACAATCTGCAAACTTTAATGATAATAGGAGCACAGTGGAAAAATGGGACTAAAATTACATATAGTATAATGGAACTAAAATTAAATATAAAAATATCAAAGAAATGACAACTAAGACAACAACTAGCCTTGGAACTGACAATGAAGATATATCAAAGTGGTAGACAGCTTCTGTCTTTTAGGATCAACCATTATAAGGAACGAGAGTCAAGAAATACACTGCAATATCTGGAAATGTAGTAAGATGGTATATGATGTTACTTGGTAACTATATACATATAGGGGGTGAGTTACTCCCAGTTATATCTATGTAGTTTTGTCTTGTCAATGTCTTATTTATGTTCTTTTTTCTGTTACTAATTTACAATAAAATTATATTTTAAAAAAAGAAATACACTGCAGACTAACTCTTAGTAAAACAGCTATGAAGACCTTGGAAAAGATATTAAAATGCCATTATTGTTTATAGAGATCGTAACCTTGCAAGCAATGGTATGCTTTGTGACACATTATGGAAATAAAAATGCTAATTAAGAAGTATTGACACTTTGAACTTCAGTATTAGAGAAGACTCCTGAGAACACAGTAAACAGCCAAAAAGAAAGAAACAAAAAGAACTAGCTGGGTCATCAAACAAATCAGCCTAGAATTCTTACCTGATGTACAAAATATTGGGCTCGAATTATCCCAGTTTGGACATATTATGTAAAGACCTAGGCTGCAATGCTGTGAAAAGTAGGAAAGTGAGGTATGACCAGCCACAAGATAGATGGACTCAGTTACAAAGACGATGGATATGCTGTTGGATGACCCAAAGGATGAGTTAAGGACAAGATCTTCCTGGAGGAAATCTGTCTATAACTGCCTTTCCCAGCAAGTTTGAGAACATGACATGGCTGAAGCAAGTAAGACAGTTTGTTTTTATTTTGCCTCCCAGTGATCTGCATGGTTTTATATGCTCCAGTATTTGTTTCTTTGTCACCTTTGCTGTCTAAGGAATGTGCAGGAGCCTTCTCCAACACTACAGCTTGAACAAATTTTCCTTGGGTCTAGTTTTTTTTCATGGTCCAACTTTTATAATCATAGGTAACTTTGGAAATATGACAATAGAAACTAATTGCTGATAGAATAGAATATTTACAATAATACAATAGCAGAGTTGGAAGGGACCTTGGAGGTCTTCTAATCCAACCCCTTGCCTAGGCAGGAAGCCCTATACCGTTTCAGACAAATGGCTACCCAACATCTTCTTAAAGACTTCCAGTGTTGGAGCATTCACAACTTCTGGAGGCAAGCTGTTCCACTGGTTAATTGTTCTAACTGTCAGGAAATTTCTCCTCAGTTCTAAGTTGCTTCTCTCCTTGATTAGTGTCCACCCATTGCTTCTTGTTCTACCTCAGGTGCCTTGGAGAATAGTTTGACTCCCTCTTGTTTGTGGCAACCCCTGAGATATTGGAACACTGCTATCATGTCTCCCCTAGTCCTTCTTTTCATTAAACTAGACATACCCAGTTCCTGCAACCGTTCCTCACATGTTTTAGCATCCAGTCCCCTAATCATCTTTGTTGCTTTTCTCTGCACTTTTTCTAGAGTCTTCACATCTTTTCTACATCGTGGCGACCAAAACTGAATGCAGTATTTCAAATGTGAAGTGTTAATACCACTTTATAATTCCTTGGTAAGGCCCCATTCAACACTTCACGTGATCTTGATTCTGTCCCTCTTTGTAGATCGGGGTTGAATTGTGGGGTCCTTGGCACTGAAAGTGGCGGTTTTCTTGCAGATGTTTCATTACCAAACTAGATAGCATCATCAATGCTAGAAGGGAGTGGGGTGTGCTCTTATTTTCATATACTAGTGGTTGCCCTATCAATGTTGAACGGAGTGTTCTTAGTTAGGCTGTTGTTTACTGTTAGCTTGTTTCTCCGCATTGGGGGGTTCCTTGATTGATTGTTGGTCTAGTGTTAATCTCTGCTCATATGAGTGTTGATTGCTGATGAGGAGATATTTTGGTCTTTTGGTTTCCTTTTGGGCTTTCTGATTGTCTCTGAGTGGTATTAGATGTTGTTTATTGCTATGTGTCTTCTGATGGACTAATCTACATTTAGTTGCCAAGCTGATGTCCTTGTTTTTCAATACTTGATTTATGGTCTTCATTGCTGTGATATCCAGTGTGATTCAATGTTTTATTTCTGGACTGCTTTGATCAATCGGTGATCCTAGGAAGGTGAATTCTTGCACACATTCAATCTCTTTCATCATCAGTTGTTATTTTGACATTTCAATTCCTCACACTGGTCATATGTTTGGTCTTTTTGATGTTCAGGCCTACTTTGGTTTCTGAGAGGAGAGTTGTGTTGTCAGCATATTGAAGATTGTTGACGTTCCTTCATCCAAGTTTCCTTCTGATCGCTTCAGGATACAGATTGAATAAGAAAGGTGAAAGAATGCAATCTTGCTGTACTCCTTTATTTTGAACCAGTTGTCTCCATATAATGTTCACAGTGATTTTCTGATATGTATTGAGTAACTGCACCAACTAGACCAGATGTCTTCTGGGGCTCTCCACAGCTTGTCACAAGGTTTTCTTGTAGTCAGTGAATTGGATGTAGATGTTCTTTTGATAATCCTGAGATTTTTCCATGACCCAATGTAGATTTCCAACATGGTCACTAGTGTCACGACCCCTTCTGAAGCCATTTTGAACATCTGGTAATTTCCTTTTGATGATCAGTGCCAGATGTTGTAGTATGATCTTAAGGAGAATTTTGCTAATAGGATGAGGACAATTATGTGGTAATCGGAGCAATTTTTGGAGTCACCCTTTTTGGGGGAATGGAATTAACATGGATCATTTCCAATCCTATGGCCGAGTATTAATTTCTTAAGTTTTCTGGGACAAGGCTGTGATAGTAGTGGGTGATACAGGCCTCAACAGTTCTGCGGGGCTTGTATGAATGCTTGGGGCCTTGTTCTTTGGCAGTTGGCCCATTCCCCACAACCTATTCTCAAGGATGGCTGGTTCTATTTCTCCTTCCCTTTCTTCATCATCCTGAGAAGACTGGACCTGTTGCTGGCATATAGCTCTTCTGTATATTTTTGCCATCTTGTTGGCCAGACAATTCTTTCTGTTACTTGCTTGTGATTAGGTTTTTATGAGCAGTAAATGGTGTTAGGATCTTTTTTACTTGTATTGATGTATTCCTCTTTGGAAATCTGTATTCAGTCTCCTCGTTTCCTCACAGCTGCCATTCTACCTTTGGCTGATTTTCTTCACTCAACTATTCTGATGGTGGCATCTGAGAGCCATGCATACTTGTTCTCGGGCTTTTTGTACGGTTTGTATTTAACTGCTGTTTCAGTGATGATCAATTGAATTCCTTGCCACTCTTTGTCAAACAGCCTCTTATCAGCGTCCAGTAGTTTAAACCTATTTTTCGAAGTATAAAACGCACTGGAGTATAAGATGCACCCAGGTTTTGAAGAGGCAGTTTTTTAAAAAAAGTAGGTAGGAGATAGAGGGATAGAGAGGGAGAGAAAGAGAGAGAAATACAATAGGTAGATCGGGAGAGAGAGAGAGAGAAGATAGGTAGGTATATAGGTAGATAGAAGGGGGAGAGAGAGAGAGAAATATAGTAGGTAGGGAGAGAGAGTGTGTAGATAGGTAGGTAGAGGGACAGAGAGAGAAAAATAGAGAAATACAGTAGATAGGGAGAGAGAGAGAGAGAGAAGGTAGGTAGGTAGATCCAGTAGTTTAAACCTATTTTTCATCTGCATAGATGAATGGGATTTTGGTGATATCAGACTTCTTTGGTGGTGGTGTCTTTTCAGTTTTTCATAATTTGACTCTGCTCTGAGCCATCAACTATTCATGATCTGCACTGCAATCAGCAAATGGATATGTCTTTAACAGTGAGAGCTAAGTTGGTCCATCTGTGGCTGCAGAGGACATAGTCAATTGGATAACAGTGCAGCTCATTTGCTGAAATCTAAGGGTAGATAAGCCACACTTGTGCTGTTTGAACCTGGTATTCAGGATCCGAAATCAATTTTCATGGCAGAATTGACCAAACTACTTCCTGCATCATTCTTCTTCCCAAATTCAAAGCTGCCCTTTTTCTGCTCGGGTGCCAACTTTTACGTTGAAATCACCCAGTATGGAAACGATATCTTTTTTGGGTCACTTGCTTCAGAGGTTTTTTTGATGCTGGCGTAGAATTTTTCTATTTCAAGCTCCATTGCGTCAGTTGTTGGGGCATAATCTTGGACAAGTCTGATTCTGAGGGGTTTGGCACAGATTCAGATGGTTATAATGCGATCATTAATCGTGAAGTAGCTTTCTACTGCTTGGGTGAGTTTCTTGCTTGTGATAAATGCCAATCCATTTGTTTTTCTGATGTCATGTCCTAAGTAATAAATAGTGAGTTCCCCAGACTAGAAATAGCCATTGTCTATCCAGTGTAGCTCACTGACGCCAAGGACGTCAATTTTCCACCTGGCCCTCTCCCCTTTGATGGTATCCAATTTAGCCTGGTTCATTCCTCAAACATTCCACATCGCCACCCAATGTGTTTTTGTGCTGCTTTACCAATGCGTGTTAGATTTGCCCCAGGTGCATCAGTGATGCCTTGACTACTCACTGCAGATGCTTGCTTTCCTAGTAGCTTGTTGGATAACTTCTGACCTGGGAGTCCTATCATTGACACCATATCTCCAAGATGGCAAACCTATGGCCCACGTGTCCAAGGTGGCACGTGAAACCATGTCGCCCGGCACACGTGGATTTGCCTGTTTGTCTTCCTGGTTTCTGGCATGCATGCACATGCCATGATTAGCTCTCCTTCGCTGGGGCAGCAGTGCTGAAAACTGGTGCCAGCCAGCTGATTATCGGATGTGCATGAGCAACAGAACCTGGAATTTCTACTTTTCCAGATCATGACCCCTTCACATGCATGGGAGTGTCGAAAACCAGCCTGTGCATGCGTGCCGGCCAGCTAATCGTCAGGCATGCATGCGCATTAGAACCTGCAAGTACAATTTTTCTGGAATGCGCCACTGATGAGCATGTGCACCGTTTCTGCACAACCTTTTCGGCACTTGGTGCCAAAAAGGTTCGCCATCACTGCCATGTCTGATTCATATGAGAGGCTTTCTCTAACATTTTTTGGGTGAGGTTTTACAAGATAGGTTGCCAGGTTTTATCTCGGCCATGCTCATTTATCCAGGCTTGGTACCAGCAAACAAATCCATGGTTGTGTATGTGTGTGCGCGCGTGCGCCTGCCTGCCTGCCTGCTGCCTAGAGCTTAACAAATAGGTGGCAGCAGTAAGTTGAATGTCACAGGCTATCCGGTTGGACCATGTTTGTACTAGCTGGAAATTCCGGGGATCTGTTTCAAACTGGAAGTTGAAAAAATTGAAAAATGAAAGTAAGAATAAATCTACTTCCATATTATTCCTGAAAACAATGGGGGGGGGGGGAGGAAGAGGAGAAGAGGAGGAGGAGGAAGAGGAAGAAGGAGGGAGGACAAGGAGAAAGAGAAGGAGAAGAAGAAGGAGGAGGAGGAGGAGGAGGAGAAGAAGAAAGAAGAAGAAGAAGAAGAAGAAGAAGAAGAAGAAGAAGAAGAAGAAGAAGAAGAAGAAGAAGAAGAAGAAGAAGAAGAAGAAGAAGAAGAAGAAAGTAGTCGTCACTGGAAGCTGTCAAGAAGAGACTGCATTGTCATCTGCCAGAAATGGTGTAGGGTCTCCTGTTTGGGTGGGGGGTTGGACTAGATAAACTATAAGGTTCCTTCCAACTCTGTTAATCTGTAAATAAGGAGCAGAGGAGGAGGAGGAGGAGGAGGAGAAGGAGAGGGGGGTGGTAAAGGAGAAGGAGATACGTGTATGGATTTTTAATCCTTAAACTTATCTCAGATATCTTGTAATATTTTTATAATGCTAGGCCTTATACTGTTATTTTGATCTGTTTCAGGCCTCAAAAACTACTCCTTCAATATCTAGTAATCATAGTCAAAAGAGAGTTAAGAGAACTTTAAACAAGAAGTTCTGAGCCTCTAGTTGACCACAATGCAGCCTAGCCCTCTGGCACTTGGCTAGCATGTTTTGGATATACTATGTGGAAATGCAACTCCCTTGAGAAGTCCATGATGCTTGGAAAAATTGGGAGAAAGAAGAAGATGCAAGCTTCAGTTACAGCAGCAGTGAATGCCAAATTGAAAACAGATAATTCTGGGCAGGTTCTATCCATGTATTCGAATTGTTTGTTTGCTTATAAAATTTGTTTGCTGCCCCTCTTCCCACCCATCTTGGCTGGATGGACACTTAATTTTGTGGTGTTGTGTATCTTTATTTGAGTAAAGTAGAGTTAGGGCATTAGGAGGGGCAAGCTCATATGCGATGAGTAGGAGGTCTTATTTGGGAGACTTGCGATCAGCAGCTGTGCCAAATGCCTGAAGAATTATGTCTCAGTTGGCACAGATGCTTGAACTCACTGGCTGAAGGACTTTGAAATTGTTTAGGGTCATTACAAATGTAGGAGCAAGTGACAAGTATTTATGTGAGAAAGATTTGGTGAGTAGCTGCTGACCTTAATTTAAAAATCTGCCAGTAACAAAGAAACCCTCAGAATAATATTGGCACACTTTATAATGGTGCAACCAAGTTCTCCGAAACATCAATTCCCTTCCTCCAAAACACTTTTCCAGATCAGGTTTACAGCCCATAGGTGTATGCTGGTAGGCTACCTCCAGCAAGGGCCTACTTGGTTAAGTAAAATAGGTCACCATGAATATTTCACAGCATCTGATAAATAATTCATGCCCAAATTCAGTAGGGGGTTGATCCTATAGAGTAATTAGTTAACTTTCCTAGGAGTGGATGTAGGGCCAAGGGAATCTGGCTTCACCAGCATCTCCTGCTCATAACGTCTCCCTTCCACCTGGGGTTTAGAAACAGACTGAGAAGCTGCCATTGAAGTTGGCTTTGTTGTTTCCGCGTGAAGCTCAAAAGCAAGTCAGCTCTGGGCTACAGACCACGTAGTTTTAAATCTTTGGACATGTTATAGAGTATTTCTGGGCATAAACCAAAGCTCTTCTGAACAGTCAAAGCCCCCTCCCCTCCCCTCCCTTTCTCCTGGGATTAGCATTCCAGGTTCCCAGAATGAATTAAATTCACTAAAGTGACCTGCCAAGGAGATTGCTAGCATAGCAGGGACTTTTAAAGCCTTTCTATGACATCATTTTCTTTGACTTGAAAATAAAGGCAGTGATTAATTTCAGCTTTACAAATTCCCTGCGATGAGAAGTAGGGTGGATCCAGTCCAAAGTAGAGGGAACTAATAACAGGGTTTGGTACTAAAGACTGTGTTCAAACAGCGGAAACGTTGCTGAAAACCAGGACATTCTGTAATGTTCATGCTCCCCCACTTACCTAGACAGACAGCATGCTGTAAGTAAAGAGCAAGGGTATGGGTATTGCAGTTGCCTGTTGCCAACCTAGCAAAAAGATGAGGCATGTGACTAAATCTGGGTGGGAGAGGTTCCTTTCTACCCCCTAATATGGAAAACCAGACAGACTTCAATGCATGCCTAGAATTTTACTGGCTGCAGCTCTGGTGTATTGAGTTCCCAGCACTGATAACATTCCAAGAGCCATTTTTAGTGGTGACACTTGAACATGATAAATTAAAGGAGTGCAGGAAGGCAGTTTGGAAGTGAGTTATAGACTGGGGGAGGCCTAGAACTAGAATTCCCCCAGGGGCCCTTTGTTGGGGTTTTATCTCTGGGAATTACAAGTCTTAAATGACACGTTTTGTTGTACTTCCCATTGAATAAGATGGAAGCAAGCCAAATAGTTAATAATCTTGACTTTTAGATTCAAAATTCTACGTCCATAGTTTGACGTGGACTGCTCTGGTTTTCCTGGAAGTGTTCCAAAGCAGATTTGACCCTTCAAGAAGGATTGGGTGCCTCAAATGGCCCTGCTTTGAGTGTGAAGCACTTCCAGAATAGTGAGGACAGCATTGGAAAACTTCCAATAAGATTGGAACAACCTGACGTAAAATCAAAACAGCCGCAGACAACACGAAACTTTACAAATATATATATAAACTTTACAAATATATATATTTGTAAAGCCCGAAGCCCAAAGCACCAGCCTGAAGATGATGAATGAGATTTCATCGAAACGTCGTGAAGATACTTCCAATTCTACACGGGAGAAAACCCGAACAACCAAAGACCTACATATATATTATATATATGTAGGTCTTTGGTTGTTCGGGTTTTCTCCCGTGTAGAATTGGAAGTATCTTCACGACGTTTCGATGAAATCTCATTCATCATCTTCAGGCTGGTGCTTCGGGCTTGGTGCTTCCAGGAGCAATGTGAGATCTCAGCCGGTTCCTCTTTTTAACTGCCAGTGGGGGTGTGACTTGATTGGATGGGAGCTTGGCTGCATTCTGATTGGGTGGAGGTGTGTTCTGATTGGTAGGGGGTTTGGCTTACCAGACCCACACTCACGAAAACCACACAGGATGTCACTATCACACATCCACGCAAAAAGCAAACCCAAACCCACACCGAAGATGACCACAAATCAGAAGCCCGACCACAAACCAGAAGCCAGACCAAAGCTGCATTATTAGCCACTTTAAACCCCTCCAATCCATACATGAAGCAAACTGATGCCCACCATGGAGATGTGGTACGACCACAAACGCGAAGCCAAACAACAGCAATGCAGCTCACCAGGTCAAATTCCTCTGCAACTCAGACTAACACAAGCACAACCAGGCCCCCACCCAAACAGAACACGCCCCCATCCAATCAGAGCACAGCCAAACTCCCATCCAATCAGAGCACAGCCAAACCCCCTACCAATCAGAACACACCTCCACCCAATCAGAATGCAGCCAAGCTCCCATCCAATCAAGTCACACCCCCACTGGCAGTTAAAAAGAGGAACCGGCTGAGATCTCACATTGCTCCTGGAAGCACCAAGCCCGAAGCACCAGCCTGAAGATGATGAATGAGATTTCATCGAAACGTCGTGAAGATACTTCCAATTCTACGCGGGAGAAAACCCGAACAACCAAAGACCTACATACAAACACCCGCGAAAACCTCAGAAAACATATATATATATATATATATATATATATATATATATATATATATATATATATATATATATATATATATATATATATATATATATATATATATATATATATACATACATACATACATACATACATACATACATACATACATACATACATACATACATATATATATTATTTATTAAATTTCTATCCCACCCTATCTGCCAAAAAGGGACTCAGGGTGGCGCACAGGAACTTAAAATCCAACAATACAAATTATACAAATTATACAAAATTTAAAACTACTATTAAACAATTTAACCCGTGCTAAAAGGGAAACAGTTAATTTAAAACCCAAATCTAATAAAACATGGTTGTAGCAGCTATGCCAGGCCGGCCATATGAAAGAAATAGGTTTTTTTTTTTTTTTGTATTGTATACTATTTATTGGTTTTGTTTTTTTTTTTATATTGAAAAAGTTTTATTGGTTTTACATTTTTTCTATAGGGTGGGGTAAGGGATACAAAGAAATTTTGAGAGCATTCACGTCAAAGTCGTCGGCCCTTCCGGGACCTCAAAATACATTAATAACAATAAACAAAAACATTTTTCATAACACTACAAAGTGAAAGCAAGTACATATACCTAAATTCTCAGTTCTATGCTGTCAGACATTTACAAAAAATCCAAATACAGATATTATGCAAAATTAGTCAAAAAAAAAATCAGGGCAAAGTTATTTTTTCGATCTAAGTCTCTTGGCAATTGTATCTTCTTTTTCTCCTCCCTGGCCCCCAGTGGGCGGGGCCGTGGCCCCCTCCTTCCCCCCTGGATCTTCCCCCAGGATAGAGGAATGTTTTTTAAGAAAGGCTTCCGCCACAGCAACTGTTTTAATCCTCACTCTTCCTCCTTCCCAGAACACCAGCATCCCTTCGGGTGTCACCCACTTGAACCAAATCCCGTGATCAAACAATCTTTTAGACAAGAAGGAAAATTTCCTTCTTGTATCTCTAATCTTTCTTGGGATCTGCTTCAAGATAGCAACCTCTTTTTGTTGGTAGATTAATGGACTACCTCTCTGCACTTTCAGGATTTCTTCTCTGGTTGACCTTCTAACAAATTTCACATGTATCTCTCTAGGTACTTCATTTATCCTGGCATATGCTGAGTTAATTCTATAGGCTAGGTCAATGTCCCCCCTGATCTCATCCTTAGGTTTATGTAAATAGTCTGCTAAAATTGTGCTCATAAGATCAGGGAGGCATTCACCAGATTCCTCAGAAACATTCTGAAATCTCAAAAAATATGTCATTCTTTCCATATCAATCCTAGACACATGCCCATTTATTTCCACAACTTCATTAGTAACATTTTTAATCTCTCCCTTAGCCCCCACCAGCCCCCTTCCAATTCTTCATTCTTCTGTGTGTTTTCCAGCAATTGTTTCTGTGTATCCAATAACTCCTTCTTAAAGTTAATATTTTCTGCCCTCTGGGCCTTAATTTCTTGTACCAAAGTTTGTATAACAGATTCAAGAGAAGCCATCCTTTGTTCTAAACTTGCCAGTGCTGTTTCTTGTGCCATGATTAGTTGTTAAAATCAATGCCACTAAAATGGCGTTTTTTGGGTGGGGCTGATGAGGCCGTTCAGGAGCCAAAAGTTCAATTCAGGGTTGTAAAGTTGTAAAGTTCAGGAACCAAGAGAGAAACAATTTTCCAACTCAATAGGTATAATAGCGAAGGTACTCCAGGAAAGAAATCACAAATCCAAAAAGAGAAAAAAATTCTTCATTAATATCCAGAGGAAGTCCAAATTGCAAAGAGACGCTGGGAATTTTCCATAAGTGAAATAGTCAGGCAGGGACAAAGAGAAGCCATCTTCCAGCCGTCCAAGCTCAGAGCCCAGAGGAGAGAGTGGTAAAATAGATTGTTTCAGCCAGACCTAGAGACATTGTTGCAAACAACCGCAGATCACTTTCCCTTGCCGCAAACAGTCAGGATTAAAGATTTCCGCTTTCTCGCCGCGAGAAGCCATTTCCGAGTGCCGCTTAAGTCCGAGGGGTTTTTTTTAGGAACAAACACCCCCCTCCCAGTCCTTTCAGCCCGGCTGACAGCAGAAAAAAAATTTTTTTTTAAACACTCACTCTCCCTCGCAGCTGAAGCCTCGGGAAGCCTTCCGACTCATCCGTTTAGCCCTCTTCATGATTACGAATGGCGCCGTCTTCCTTTGGCAAAGGGAGAACCCCCCGCAGCATGTTCTCCTTCACCTAAGCCGAAGACAAGGGTCGCTTCCCCCACCGCCGTGGGGGGGAGCGTCCCAGGCAAGCCGGCTTTACGGGAGACCCCCAAAAAAGGGGCGTCTCGCCCCCGTGGGGGGGCAGAAAAAGCAACAAAACGGCGAGCGAGCGCTAGGCTCGCCCGTCGCCGCTGGAGCCGGAACCGGAAGTCAAAGAAATAGGTTTTTAAAGTCCGGCGGAAGAGGCGAAGGTCGGTGATAGTCCGGAGGTCTGGGGGGAGGTCATTCCAAAGGGCGGGACCTGCCACAGAGAAAGCTCTTCCCCTGGGCGTCGCCAGCCGGCATTGTCCAGCGGACGGCACCCTAAGGAGGCCCTCCCTGTGGGAGCGGACAGGTCGAGTGGAGGTACCGTATTTATTCGACTATAACGCGCACCCGTGTATAACGCGCACCCCCTAATTTTCCATTAAAAATCGGTATAAAATTTTTATACCGATTTTTATAAAGCATGACTGACGGGCTCCACAGCTGAGGGGCGATGGAGCGATGCCGTTCCACCCTAACCGCGTCCCTTTCTGTCTCCGCTTCTCCTCAGCCTCCCTTTCTGCCTTCCGCTTCTCCTCAGCGTCTCTTTCTGCCTCCGCTTCTCCTCAGCCTCCCTTTCTGCCTTCCGCTTCTCCTCAGCCTCCCTTTCTGCCTTCCGCTTCTCCTCAGCCTCCCTTTCTGCCTTCCGCTTCTCCTCAGCGTCTCTTTCTGCCTTCCGCTTCTCCTCAGCCTCCCTTTCTACCTTCCGCTTCTCCTCAGCGTCTCTTTCTGCCTTCCGCTTCTCCTCAGCGTCTCTTTCTGCCTTCCGCTTCTCCTCAGCCTCCCTTTCTGCCTTCCGCTTCTCCTCAGCCTCCCTTTCTGCCTTCCGCTTCTCCTCAGCGTCTCTTTCTGCCTCCGCTTCTCCTCAGCCTCCCTTTCTGCCTTCCGCTTCTCCTCAGCCTCCCTTTCTGCCTTCCGCTTCTCCTCAGCCTCCCTTTCTGCCTTCCGCTTCTCCTCAGCCTCCCTTTCTGCCTTCCGCTTCTCCTCAGCCTCCCTTTCTGCCTTCCGCTTCTCCTCAGCCTCCCTTTCTGCCTTCCGCTTCTCCTCAGCGTCTCTTTCTGCCTCCGCTTCTCCTCAGCCTCCCTTTCTGCCTTCCGCTTCTCCTCAGCCTCCCTTTCTGCCTTCCGCTTCTCCTCAGCCTCCCTTTCTGCCTTCCGCTTCTCCTCAGCCTCCCTTTCTGCCTTCCGCTTCTCCTCAGCCTCCCTTTCTGCCTTCCGCTTCTCCTCAGCCTCCCTTTCTGCCTTCCGCTTCTCCTCAGCGTCTCTTTCTGCCTTCCGCTTCTCCTCAGCCTCCCTTTCTACCTTCCGCTTCTCCTCAGCGTCTCTTTCTGCCTTCCGCTTCTCCTCAGCGTCTCTTTCTGCCTTCCGCTTCTCCTCAGCCTCCCTTTCTGCCTTCCGCTTCTCCTCAGCGTCTCTTTCTGCCTTCCGCTTCTCCTCAGCCTCCCTTTCTGCCTTCCGCTTCTCCTCAGCGTCTCTTTCTGCCTTCCGCTTCTCCTCAGCCTCCCTTTCTGCCTTCCGCTTCTCCTCAGCGTCCCTTTCTGCCTCCGCTTCTCCCCCCCCCCCCCAGCCGCCGCCGCCGCCGCCGCCCAGAAACCTGAATTTATTTATTCGAGTATAACGCGCACCCAAACTTTGAGTTCTTTTTTGGGTACAAAATTTTGCGCGTTATACTCGAATAAATACGGTATGCGGTAGAAGGCGGTCCTGCAAGTAACCAGGCCCACTGCCATGGAGCGCTTTAAAGATGGTCACTAAAACCTTGAAACGCACCCGGAAGGCTACCGGCAGCCAGTGCAGCTCGCGCAGGAGGGGTGTTACATGGAAGTATTTTAAAACTCCCAAAATCCCCCGCGTGGCCGCATTCTGCACCAACTGGAGCCTCCGGGTGCATCTCAAGGGGAGCCCCATGTAGAGAGCATTACAGTAGTACAAATGTTTGTTCACCTTCCCAGCGCTTAGCATTTGGCAGCCATTGCGCCCGCCCCCCCTCCACTTAGACCAGGGGTCTCCAACCTTTGCAACTTTAAGTCTGAAGGATTTCAACTTCCAGAATTCTCCAGCCAGCAAAGCTGGCTGGAGAATTGTGGGAGCTGAAGTCCTTCAGACTTAAAGTTGCAAAGGTTGGAAACCCCTGACTTAGACTTTTTAATTCACTTTGAATAGTCAGCTCTGATTCCTTGATTAAAGTAGGAAGCATAATCTCCAGGCGTTATTTGAACATGGGACAGTAAGCAGAAATGGATGCAATGAGAAGATGATGGCTACTTTGGCGAGAATAATGGTATGTGTAAATCAGGGAGGCGTGTCAGTATTGGACTAGAATCTGGGAGGCCCAGCTCCAAATCTACACTCAGCCACAGAGGCTCTTGAGCAGATCGTTCTCTCAAATGAACAGGATTGGTGCAATGGTAAAACAAATGTAAGATGCTTGGGCACTTGGAGGAAAGACAAATAAATACTAATAAATTGTCTGCTGCCTTTGGGTAAAAACAAGTTCTGTTGGAGTTGAGCTGAATCCTCTTTCAATACTGCTCTGCTATTTTTTACTTGTGTCATTGGCTTTAATAGGAGATAGCTTTATTCCCCTTTGCTTAATCTCAGCCTTTTTCTATTGGAAGTTCTGCTACTTCAACTTTTTTAGGGGTGGGGTGGGGTGGGGAGGGCTGGACAGCCCAATCTGTTTTTTCTGTTTGGCCTCTATTCACATCATCCAGCTATCTTAGTTAGGGTCTGATTTGATTGCAACTACACATCTGCATCATGGTTACCCTCTTTCTTCCTACCACATATTCTCAAGTAACTATATTTACCAGTCAAAAGACGCAGTTGGGCCCTGCAAGCCATATTCCTGCAAATATCTGATGGGGTTTTCTTGCTTTCTTTTTGGTAGGGCATCATTAGGAAAAGGTTAAAAATATGATCTGATGATATTGTTACTGACAGCGGGGACAGAGTTGATACGGACAGTAGTTAATGGAAGAGGAAGCTGGGTCAGCATATGAGAGGCATAGTCCCTCTGGCTCTGCTCCAGTGCTTGGTTGCTACTTGTTGGGCAAGGGATAACGGGGAATGCCAGATAAAGATGCCCGCCCAGGTGTGCCACTGGCAAGAGCCTGTGGGGTGTATGCAGCTTGGAAGGGGTGCATTCTCCTCCATCCCAAAGCCTGCCTAAAATAAATGTGCTTGCCTTTTGAACTTGCCACATTGTGGATTTGTACATGTGCATGTGTGTTTCGTCTTAGATCCACTCTTGTTTCCTTTTTACACAGATTGTGAGAAAATGTACTATTTTTTTTGTAAGATTTTTTTTTATTTTTCAAACAATCACAACACAAAAATCCTCCTTTTTTACATACTGTAGAAAATGTATCAGTTGGTTACAAAAAACTTTCGTGCATCTCTTCCATTGTCATCACCCATAATTCATATTAACTCAAGTATTTTAAATCAAAAATATTTATACATATTACCATCATCATACCTTCATTTTCATTAACTATAATTGTTTAAACATCCTTCTTCATAGAATGTACCAAAATTTAAAACATAACCACATACTGGCATTTCATTAGCTATTTCTAATATCCTCCAGTAACACTAAATCCTTATGACCTATTCTAGCCAAACATCAATAATATTTAGTAACAAAAGTTTCTAATCATCCTTTCCAAATCACTGTTTTCAGTTTACACCCAATTTCCCAATGTACATACATACCCTCCACCCAAGCCGTTGAAATTCAAAATAAGGAGAAACATACAAATAAGACCAATCAGCATCAATCTACCAATCATGATACAGTTGCACAGCCAATCAACCCACTCACAACAATAGTCAGCACTCCACCCCCCCCCCACCAAGATTTAAGGAAGGGCGACGCCTTCGCAGTCAGTCACAGACCGAAGCCTGAGGATGGCAAGTGAGATCTTGCCGAAACGTTGCAATAAAAATTCCATGCTATATACACGGGAAAACACCCGAGGATGGCAGTACCAGCATACATACATGCATACATACATACATACATACATACATACATGCTTGTGTCAGCTGATCAGGATAGAACCAGTGGTCTAGTGGCAATTACACCTGCCTCACATGTAATACCTCCCTGGTTCGAATCCCAGTAAGGGTATGGCTAGCTGATGAGAGCTAAATAGCTCGAAATAGATCTATCCTAGTCTCCCTCGTTTATTTATTTATCAGCTCAAATTCACAACACCCTGTTAAGCCCCAATTAAGGGAGGAAGCATACTGATTTCCTTTTGTCTCCTCCCTTAAACGGGCCCAAAAACAGGAGCTGTGAAAAAAATATTCTCTCATGTATGTATGTATGTATGTATGTATGTATGTATGTAAGATTTTTAAGGGCTGATTTAATAATTAAGAGACCAGGAGAGATCTATTTCAGGCTTTTTAGCCTTCTTCAGCTGGCCATACTTCTACTGGGATTTGAACCGGCACTTTCCAGCATTTCAGGCAAGCCTTTCTATGCCTTGAGCTAACCGGCTTTCCCTGATTACATCAGCCTTTTACAGGACTCTTATTGATGAGAGAATATTTTCACAGCTCCTGTTTTGAGGCCCGTTTAAGGGAGGAGACAAACTGTCATCCTTCTCTGCCCTTCGACTCAACCTAGAGATCATCCAGACAGAGACCCATTAAGATTGCTGCTGTTTTTTTGGTATGTGTTAGATTTTTAAGGGCTGATTTAATAATTAAGAGACCAGGATAGATCTATTTCAGGCTTTTTAGCCTTCTTCAGCTGGCCATATTTCTTCTACTGGGATTTGAACCGGCACTTTCCAGCATTTCAGGCAAGCCTTTCTATGCCTTGAGCTAACTGGCTTTCCCTGATTACATCAGCCTTTTACAGGACTCTTATTGATGAGAGAATATTTTCACAGCTCCTGTTTTGAGGCCCGTTTAAGGGAGGAGACAAACTGTCATATATATATATATATAACTTTTTGACAAGATCTCACTTGTCATCGTAAGGCTTTGGTCTGGCTTTGAAACTCATATATATATATATATATATGAGTCTCAAAGCCAGACCAAAGCCTTACGATGACAAGTGAGATCTTGTCGAAAAGTTGCAATGCCTTATACACGGGAAAATACCCGAAGCAAGCAATGCCAGCATACCTACACCCGTGAAAATCTACGAAAGCATATATATATATATATATATATGTTAGATTTTTAAGGGATGATTTTTAATAATTAATTAAGAGACCAGGATGGATCCATTTCGGGCTTTTTAGCCCTCTTCAGCTGGCCATACTTCTTCTACTGGGATTTGAACCGGCACTTTCCAGCACATGAGGCAAGCCTCTCTATGCCTTGAAAATCTAACACATATCTAAAAAGACAGCAGCAATCTTAATAGGTCTCTGTCTGGATGATCTCTAGGTTGAGTCGAAGGGCAGAGAAGGATGACAAGTTTGTCTCCTCCCTTAAAAATGGGCCTAAAAACAGGAGCTGTAAAAATATTCTCATACACACACACACACACACACACACACACAGGTCATCATTATCCCTCTTTTATTTGACTGAATGTACTGCTATTTGCAGTGCAGCAAAGCTATAGAATCTAAGTAAATGAGGCTGTTTGGTTAGCTGATTTGCTTTGCCCATCTTTTCTTGTGCATTTGCAGAGGTCTGCAAAGAGTCTCTCACTGCACGCTGAGGGTGTTCTCTGGCACGCAGAATCCACTCTTGTGCACGACCCATAATAACCGCAATGGTTGGTAGCAGGGTGAAATCACAGCAACTTCTGCGTGAAAGATAGCAAGCCAAGCCAAGTAATTGCGCTTCCTGAGTCATTGCTGAGGCTGTGGGCTAGAGTTCTTCTCCAGTGGAAACATGCTATGCATACTAACCTCGCTGCAGAGCTCCCTGAATCAATGACAGAACAGAGCTAAACATTTCTCTGTTGCATGCTTCACTGTGAGTGAAAGAACTAGATGGATGTGGATCATTCTAAGAATCTTGTGTCGTCTCAAGGTAACAATGGTGGAAGCAAGTTGTTGGCCGATCTATAATGATGCTTGAAGATTCACCACTGGCTGGCTGTATTTCACTGGGCTTGTCTGGGGCTGCTGTTTAGCACACTAGGAATCTTAATTAACGGTGTTAACCCTTGGAAGAAACAGCAGTGACTGTGAGAGATGGATCAATCATGTTGGCTTAATTGCCCCACTGGAGTTTTGAGTACTTGCAGTAAAATTGGGGATTTGATATGTTAAAATTTTAATTGGTCTGTAGAAGAGTGAGATTTATCACAAGGGGAGGTGGAGAGAGCGTGCCAGCTTCAAACCCTTTTCCTCCCAATTCAGTTGGCTTAAGAACTGGTGGCTTGCTTATCCAAAGGGGCCCGAGTCGTTCAGAAGCTATTCCGTGCTTAGCCTCCTTTTTCTCCAACTAGCTTCTCAAGAAGTCCTGCACGTTGTCTACAATCTCCTTCGGGCTTGTTCCTTGCCATGGCTTCATTGTCAATAATGATTCTTCCTCTTTTGTTCTTGCCGCAGGAGGGGGATTCACTAGGGGCTATGGAGAAGCTCTGCAGGCAGCTGACTTACCATCTCAGCCCCCACTCTCAGTGGCGACGCCAGGGCATGGTGAAGAGGAAGCCGCAAGCTTGGTAAGTAAAAGTGGAATGGCTGGAGACCACCCTTCTGGTCATAGCAGCAAGTTGGAACCTTTTGAAAAATACAAGAGGTAGCATCTATGTGGAGAGAGGAATTCAAGACATTTTAAAATAGTCTTCAGTTGATGTCAAATGCAGCAGCCTGCAGGTTGGCAAATAAGTCACATACCCAAATTATAACTGTTGTGGGTGGGCTCTGTACTGGTTACCTAGATGTTTCTAACTGAAATCCAAAATCCTGTTTTTACTGTATCTATAAAGCCATGTATGAACTAATCTATATGCATATAAGTATAAGTGTGTGTGTGTTTGTGTGTGTGTGTGAGTGTGTGTGTGTGTTCCAGCATAACTGGAACACCTTGAGCAATTTCAACCAGACTTACTCTCTGGAAACAAATATTGCGGGGGTAAGACACCTCTAACACCCTTCAGGGTGTGTGTTCTGTTAAGGTACAGCCTCTTGTGCCTTAAAATGGCTTCTACTGTACTGTCTTAACATGGCTTCTAGTGTGCAGAGCAGTGGAGTTGCCATGGTAATGGCTTCACAGTACTCCACAAGGGGGCTCCCTCTGGTAAGGGGAAAAATCCAACATTAGAAATTAAGTTTGGACCTGACATTTTCTCCCTATAAATAAATACCTGGGCAATGCCAGGTTATCACCTAGTTGCTTATATCTTGAGAAATTCTTTTCCACATAGAAGTGACCCATGCAACGCATGCTCCTTGGCCAAATTGATTAGTGGTACCAGGTGAGGGAAGTAATGGAAATTGGGTTTCGCCGTTAGCCTCTTTCTTTGGTGGCCCCTGTACTTTGCTGTCTTCTTCCTATCAAGACTTGGCTAGTATTCATCTTGGTGGCTTCCCACAAGCTAGCAAAAAATAGTTTGTACTTGAGGGTATGTGGGGAATGATACCATCCCTCTGTTGACTTATGTGAGATGGGCGACATATAAGTTTAATAAATAAATCTGTTTCTTGCTGGATGAATTTGTGATTTTAAAAAAATGGTTTTAATTTTGTTTTCTATGGTTTAATTTATTGGGGTTTATTGAGCTGTAAGAACCAGGTCTTTATAGCTTTTTGAAAACCTAGGAGTGTGGGGTCAATCTAGTTTCTGGGGGAACGCTATTCTAGAGATGGGGGCAACAACTGAAAAGCCCTATGGCTTATCCAATGGGTGTTTTTTACTGTCCCAAAGACAAAGTCTCAAAATAAGATCATGTGACCAGAGGAAGCGGCAACCAGTTGTAAATGTTAGGTGGTTACCAAGTGCTAGGAATGCAATCACATGCTCATGGGTGTGGTGTAGCAATTGTAACTATGAGAATGGGTTGTAACTTTTTTCATCTTTGTTATAACACTGAATGATTGTTAAGCAACCAGACATAAATCAAGGGCTACCTGTACACCGTGAATCCCTCGGACAACCGTGGCCAGGAGGGCGTTTTACCAGGTCCGCCTGGTCCGCCAGTTGCGTCCCCTATTGGATCGGGGTGCCCTTTGCACAGTCACTCATGCCCTCGTGACATCCTGGCTGGACTACTGCAACTCTCTCTACATGGGGCTCCCCTTGAGGTGCACCCGAAGGCTTCAGCTAGTCCAGAATGCAGCCGCGCGGGCAGTTATGGGAGCCTCTAGGTTCTCCCATGTAACACCGCTCCTGCGCGAGCTGCACTGGCTGCCTGTCGTCTTTCGGGTGCCCTTCAAGGTGTTAGTTACCATCTTTAAAGCGCTCCATGGCACGGGACCTAGCTATCTGCGGGATCGCATTCTGCCTCATACATCCCTGCGACCGATTCGCTCCCACAGAAAGGGACTTCTCCGGGTGCCGTCCACTAGGCTGTGCCAGCTGGCGACGCCCAGGGGAAGGGCCTTCTCTGTGGCGGGCCCAACCCTCTGGAACGACCTTCCCCCCGAAATCAGAACAACCACAGACCTTCGCTCCTTCCGACAGCTTTTAAAAACTCATTTCTTCCGTTTGGCTGGCCTAGGGTAATTTTAATTAATTTATAGTGTTAAGGGGTTTTAGGGACAGTTTTTAGTTTTTATAGATGTTTTTAGCGCAGGATATGTTTAATTGTGATTTTAAATTTTGTACTCTGTTTGTGTCTATTGTTTTTAATTTTCCTGTGCCCCGCCTCGAGTCCCTTTGGGGAGAGAGAGCGGGTTATAAATAAAATTTATTATTATTATTATTATAACACTTTATTGCTTTTGATAGAAGAGAAGCTTTGTAGCTCACAGTTGAACTGTGGGTTCCTTGGTGGTCTGTGAGCTTGGTTGTTTCTGATAATGTTACCTAATTTGGTAATGAAATGTCTACAAGAAAACAATCTAGTTGAGAAACCACCAAGGACCCGACTTTATTGCTTATAACAATTTATTGTTAAAACCACTGCGTCTGCATAGTTTATGATTCATATGATCAAGTCTTAATCTTTGAGGAAGAAACTTTTGAACATGAGTCTTGGAATACTATTTATCTAGATTTGCAATAGGTAAAATGGGCTGGAAGCTTTGAGTTTCATTATCTTCTAACAGGGATGTCCAAACTTGGGAACTTTAAGACTTGTGGACTTCAATTCCCAGAATTCCCCAACTGACTGGGGAATTTTGGTGTCTGGGAAGCTAAAGAAATTCAGGTAGGAAAAATGCTATTTCTCCTACTTGCTGGCAGAACTCTGGTGCAGTCATGGGGGTGGAGGTGGAGTGGGGGGCTAGACAATCTAAATCAGGAGTCCCCAAAATTGGCAGCTATGCTGACTGGAGAATTCTGGGAGTTGAAGTCCACAAGTCTTAAAGTTCCCAAGTTTGGATACCCCTGTCTTATAAGAACTATTAAGCTGTCATGTGGCTTGTTTATTTGAAGATAGCATATGCATACATTTCTGCAGGTACTAAATAATATCGTGTTTCAGATGGTAGTAAATAGCATGGCAAAACAGAAACAGGATGACAAAGGGCATTTGGGAATTAGCCAAGTTCTCTTCCTCTTTTTCTCAGGCTAAGGAAAGCTGTACAGTATTCTGGCCCAGACATAGTATTTTGCTATTACAATATTATGATTGCTATTATTATTATTAGGGAAAATATTATAAGATCCATATAAGTCCAAGTGAGAGAGACAAAAAAGGAATGGCAACATATATTTTCAACTCATGGACCATTATGAACCAGTGAAGACTTCTCATCATTTCCTACTAAGCAGCAAGTGGGCATTTTTATTGGCATTATCCTTTGACAAAGTGGAATTTTGTCAACAGTATTAAGTATCTGGAGGTGCAGATAACTTAACGATCTGAATTGGTCTCTCCACACATCATCCTTAGTGAAGCATGCAAACCAGCGTCTGCATTCCCTGTGTCAGATGAGGAGAGCACATCTTTCTCCTTCCGTCCTGGCCACTTTTTACAGAAGCCTGATTGAGAACGTTTGAACAAACTGCATCACTGCTTGGTTTGGTAGCAGCAGTGCCTCAGATAGAGAGTCCATACAGAGAGTGGTAAGGACAACTGAGAAGATTATAGGAAGTTCACTTCCTGTTATTCAGGATACTACTTATAAGCGCTATGTGCTTAGAGGCTCAAAGCATTGTCAGATACCCTAAACACTCACTTTACGGTCTGTTTCTGTTGCTCCCCTCTGGGAGGAGGTTTTGAAGTATTTCTAGCAGGACTACCAGATTCTGTAACAGTCTTGTTCCCTATGTCATCCATCTGGTAATAATAATAATAATAAAAATAATAATAATAATAATAATAATAATAATAATAATAATAATAATAATAATAATAATAATAATAATAATAATAATAATAATAATATATTTAATTTCTAGACCGCTCCATCTCCCCAAGGGGACTCGGAGCGGTGCACAGGGAAATTAAAACAATAAATATACATAGATATACAAAACAGTTAAAAAACACATTAAACAATAAGACCCTGCGCTAAAATTCCCCAAAACCAATCACTAAAACCCTAAACCCTATAATACTATGGTAAGAGGCTACCCTAGGCCGGCCAGGCAGAAAAAGTGCGTTTTCAATTTCAGACGGAAGGAACGGAGGTCCGTGGTAGTTCTAATATCGGGGGGGAGGTCGTTCCAGAGGGCAGGGCCCGCCACAGAGAGAGCCCTTCCCCTGGGCGTCGCCCGCTGACAAAGTCTAGTGGATGGCACCCGGAGAAGTCCCTCTCTGTGGGAGCGAATCGGCCGTGAGGAAGTATGAGGCAGAATCCGATCCCGCAGATAGCTAGGTCCCGAGCCATGGAGCGCTTTAAAGATGATGACTAGCACCTTGAAGCGCACCCGAAAGACTACAGGTAGCCAGTGCAGCTCGCGCAAGAGCGGTGTTACATGGGTGTACCTTGTGGTACCCATTATTGCTCGCGCGGCTGCATTCTGGACCAACTGCAGCCTCCGGGTGCACCTCAAGGGGAGCCCCATGTAGAGAGAGTTACAATAGTCCAGTCGGGATGTCACGAGAGCATGAGTGACTGTGCGAAGGGCATCCCGGTCCAATAGGGGGCGCAACTGGCGAACCAGGCGAACCTGGTAAAACGCCCTCCTGGCCATGGCTGTCACTTGATCTTCCATGGACAGCCGGGAATCCAGGAGGACACCCAAGTTGCGCGCCCCATCCACAGGGGCAAGATGTTCGCCCCCTATGGCCAGCGATAGAGACAGCTGGTTGAACCGGGCAGCCGGAAACCACAGCCACTCGGTCTTGGTCGGGTTGAGCTTGAGTCCGTTACTTCCCATCCAGACCCGCACGGCTTCCAGGCACTGGCACATCACCGCTACGGCATCGTTGGGGTGGTTTGGGGTAGATATATACAGCTGAGTATCATCAGTGTAGAGATGGTACTCTACCCCAAAACCACGGATGATCTCACCCAGCGGCTTCATATATGTGTTGAACAGGAGGGGCGAGAGGACCGACCCCTGAGGCACCCCACATGTGAGGGGTCTCGAGGTCGACCTCTGCCCCCCTGTCAACACAAATTGCGACCGGCCAGAGAGGTAGGAGGAGAACCACCGCAAAACAGTGCCTCCCATCCCCAACCCCCCCAGCCGGTGCAATAGGATACCATGGTCGATGGTATCAAAAGCCGCCGAGAGGTCTAATAGGACCAGGATGGAGGAACAACCCCCATCTCTGGCCCTCCAGAGATCATCGACCAACGCCGTCTCGGTGCTATGCCCGGGCCGAAAGCCGGACTGGCGCGGGTCTAGATAATCAACTTCCTCCAGGTGACGGGGAAACTGTTGTGCCACCACACTCTCGACAACCTTCGCCAAAAAGGGAAGGTTGGAGACGGGACGATACTTGTTTAAAAGAGCTGGATCCAAAGAGGGCTTCTTCAGGAGGGGCCTCACCATGGCCTCTTTAAGGGAGGCAGGCAAGGAACCCTCCCTCAAAGAAGCGTTGACAACCTCTTGGAGCCAGCCTTGTGTCACCTCCCAGGATGCCAGTACAAGCCAGGAGGGACACGGGTCCAATAAACATGTGGTGGCTCGCAGTCGCCCACGTAGCCTGTCCATATCCTCGGAAGTAACGGAGTCAAACTCCTCCCAAACAAGATCCGCCTCATGGCAACCCACTGGGCCATGAATGGGGGCTAACTCGTTCTGTATCTGAGCGATTTTCTCCTGCAGATAAATCACAAATTCCTCTGCTCTACCCTGTAGCGGAGCTTCCCGCACCCTCTGATGAAGGAGGGAGCGGGTCACCCTAAACAGGGCGGCAGGGCGGTTATCTGCGGATGCTATGAGAGTGGCACAATGATGACATTTGGCCACTCTCAGCGCCACAATGTAAGTCCGTAAATGGGCTCTTACCTGTGTCCGGTCAGATTCAGATCGGGTAGACCTCCATCTTCTCTCTAGGCATCTCTTGTGGCGTTTCATCACTCTCAGCCCCTCGGTAAACCAAGGGGCCAGGGTGGCTCGCCGCCGCAAGAGAGGCCGCAAGGGCGCGACCCGATCCAAGGCCCCCACGGCCGCACTATTCCATGCGGCCGTGAGGTCCTCCATCGGGGCGTGGGTCAGGGGTACAGGAAGTGGCCCAAGCGCCGCCTGGAACCCATCAGGGTCCATCAGGCGCCTGGGGCGGAACCAGATTGGTGACTCAGGTCCCGCCTCCCCGCGGAGGGGAGTAGCGGTTGGAAAGTCGAGCCGGAGAAGTGAGTGGTCTGACCATGACAAGGGTGTGATGGCTATATCCCCTATAATCAGATCACTTTTCCACTGGCCAGAGACAAAGATGAGATCCGGTGTATGTCCACCCTTGTGGGTGGGGCCTTGAATTAATTGGGTCAGGTCCATGGCCGTCATGGAAGCCATGAACTCCCGAGCTACCTCGGATGATTCGCCCACTGATGGCAGATTAAAGTCCCCCATGACTAAGAGTCTGGGGGTCTCCACTGCCACCGTAGCGATCACCTCCAGGAGCTCAGGCAGGGCTGCTGCTACATAGCGGGGAGCCAGGTATATAACCAGCACGCCCAACTGCCTCCCTAGGCCCCACTTCACGTAGAGGGACTCACAACCGGTGGTCTGTGGCACAGTGGTCTCTCTCGGCTCAAGACCTTCCTTCACAATGACCGCCACCCCACCACCCCTGCCTAGGGTCCGAGGCTGATGAAAAGCGTGGTAACCTGGTGGGCACATTTCAACGAGGGGGAGTCCACCCTCGTGGCCCAACCAGGTCTCCGCTATTCCTGCCAGGTCCGGCTCCCCCTCTGACACAAGGTCATGAATGAGGGGGGCTTTGTTGACAACGGACCTGGCATTGCAAAACATCAGCCTCAGGCCCTGGCTCTGTATTCCCTGACCACCTAGCCTGCAGGGGTTGTGACACCCAACCGTATAAAACCAACGGCTGCGTGCCCCCAACCGGGAGGATGGAACTTGCCTCCCCTCGGACCTGCCTCTCCCCACGACTGTCGGGATGGAAATGCCCTCCATAGGGACGACTCGTGTTTTCCCCCCCCCCCTCACGGATCCCCCCGCTACCCTCCGCCGACTGCCGGCCTGGCCCTCTCTTCCTAACTGCTTATACCCTCCCCCCTCCCTGGTACCCCCTAAAATAGACAATAATTTGGAAACTAAAAAAACCCTAAGGCCGCGCTTCGCCCACCTCTCCAGATTAATAAATCCTTCATCAAGGCGGGCCCTTGTTAAAGCGGAGGGCCAAACATGCGAGAGCGGGGACTCTCGCAGTCGTAGCAAATCGGCTTTAGAGTACAAAATGATTATAAAATGTAAAAATGGGTCATGGATAAAATCAGGCATCATTGGCACATTAAAATTCATAAATAGATGGAATAAATAGAATTAGAACACATAGTGGTAACACTTAAAAGAGTGGATGTAAAGTGCACCAGTGCATCGATGGGGGGGTAAGTTCAGAATATTGTTACTACAGCTGCTTCAAACCAAGGTCTTAAAGGTTATGGGTCAATAAGATCTTACAGGCCTCACAAGGGCCACATGAGAGGAGGTTCAACGATCTTCAAGGTCTTAGGATCTTTCGGTCTTTAAAAGATCTTAAGGGTCTTAAAAGGTCTTAAAGGGTCTCCGGTTGCGTTCTGTGACTTAGCTCTTTCAAGTCAATTCCGGTCATAAGTCAGGTGCCCTCAGCGCTGGGGGGGAGTCCAATCTCCCCGATGGAAAATTCCCCAGCGTCCTTCGGCCACCGCTGGCCGAGCCAGGTATGCGACGGTCCGGTCAGCGTTCACCGCCGCCTCAAGGGCGCCGGGAACGCCCACCTCTACTCCGGTGCTCCCACCACCGTCTCCGCCGTCGTCCCCATGTTAGGCCGCCACTCGGCGCTCTCACCGCCATTTCGCAACCATCTGAGGCCACCAGGCCTCTCCGACCAGCCTCTCCGACCAGCCTGGCATCCAGCGACCCGGCCGGCATCCACCGCTGCCCCGGCATACCGGCCTTCTCCTCCTTAGCGCTCTCACCGCCACTCCACCATCGCCGCCTTCGCCACTGGTCTCCCGGCGCTCTCACCACCGTCCACCGTCCTTCTCCTGCAGCTCCCCCGGGGAGGAGGGTCCCGGGCTCCTTCAAATTTCCCTGGGCTTCCCCAAGCGTCTCTGGGCTTCTCCAGGCCTCTCCAACGCGGCGCAGCCCATCAAACGGAGGCCGAGGACGCCGCCCCTCGCTCCGGCACTCTCACCGCCGGAGACACCAGCGCCGTCCTCGCTCCCGTGCAGCTCCCCGGGAGGGGCTCCTCCAAGCTTCCCCAGGCCCCCCGACTTCCCCGGGCCTTCCCCGGGCCTCTCCGGCGCGACGCGGCCAGCGCAACGCGGTCCAGCGCCCGCCACCATCAGCGGAAGCTACGGACGCCGTCCTCGCTCCGGCGCTCTCACCCCCGGAGACGCCGACACCGCCCTTGCTGCTGCGACTCCGGAGCAGCCTTCGAACTTTGGACTTCACCCCAGGATGTCAGGGTGAGTCCCCCAATCGATCCCAGCCCTCAGCCAGATTCATAAACTCGCAAGATTCATTTTTCTCGCCATGTACATGTCTACATCTGAACTAGACTGTGTTATTTCTCTGTGTCATATAATATATGTGGGTATATGCATACAATTCCTTCCTTCCTTCCTTTCTTTCTTTCTTTCTTTCTCTCTTTCTTTCCTTCTTTCTTTCCTTCTTTCTTTCTTTCTTTCTTTCTTTCTTTCTTTCATGGTGTATATTGGAGGTGGTGACCATTTGAAAGCTGTATGCAACAAGATTTTATTTTTATATATGTTGACTACTGTACATTCAAAGTATCAATAAAGTTATTCTATTCTATTGCCAACCAGGCTGAATTTCCCAGCTCCTCATTCTTTATGTACCTTTCCCAAAGCCTCTTGATTGATGCCTGTTTAGGTGGCATTAAAGACAATCAGTAGCCTAGGCAAGGTCTTGAACTGGGGGCCTTGCTATTGGGTCTTGAATCAGATCTAGATCCCCACTTGAGCTGGTTTGGCAATTTTGGACCACTCACACTCTTTCAAACTTTACAAGATGGTGATTTGTCAGGATAAAATTAGGGGAAGAACCTCATACGTGATGCCTTGAGCTTTTAGAGGAACAAAGTACAAATAGAATGGCCATAATAACTTAATAGGAGACTGAAAGCAGCCAGATATCTCCCCCTGCAGGCTGTCTACTGCTGATTAAATACAGACCTTTCCTTCCTCAACTTCTGCCTCTCTGCCAGAACTTGGTTTTTTTTGTCCCTTGCCATGATCTGCACAGTCGATGCCAGTCCAGGAAAGCTTGCAGGTGGCTTCCGTCTCCTGACTGATGGAGTGGTCCTTCTACCTGGCATTCAGCTCCCTGTCCCTTTGGCCATTTGAATGGCTTGAGACAACGCCCTCCAAACGTTTCTGCTGCTCTTGCGTCCAGCGATTAACCGTTTCAGTTCATTTGACATCCAGCAAAAGGAGGAAAGTGCCTAACAAAGACTATTCCATTACGGAGATCTGGCTGCACTTTAAAGGCGAGGAAATGAAAGAGTTGTGTTGTGTGTTTTTAATTACCAGTCTCACTCTCAGTTTCGTCAAATTGTAATGGATTTTATTATTTCCATTTGGAGATGCGAGTAAATCCCCTGAAGGGCTTTTCCTTGGAAGTTGCTAAAGCCAGTTAAAAACTAAGCCTAAGCAACCCCATGCCTCTAGGGAGGTGCTTTGGGCCGCAGAGGTGTTATTGCCTCATCAAGACCCTTTGCTTCTCTCCATATCCAGTAGTCCCAGGAGGCTTTTGTGCCTATGTTGACAAGTGGAACTGCCAAAGGGAATTGCAAAAGCCCTGTGAAGAGGAGGCTGTTGGCACCTTTGCTCCTGGATGTGGGGTGGAGAGCTGGGGCACAAAGCAGCTTTGAAGAGATTCTTTGCATGAACCTTCAAAGGGAAATATCCCTTTGAAGCTTTCCACAGCTCTGTGAGAGGCTTAGTGGCTGCGTTCACACAGCATGCTGAATTAGCTTTAACCTTGGTGATTGGATTGGATTGTTGTTTAGGGTATTGTGCAGCCCCAGCATCTTTGGTTAGTATATAATTTGTTGCATTATTTAAACACAGAAAATGGGGTAATTTACATACCAGGTCAGACAAATTGTGTGAACCCAGCCCATAAGTGCTTTCTGTATATCCCTCGCCCCACCCCTTACAGTAGGGGTGTCAAACTCGATTTCATTGAGGGCCACATCAGGGTAGTGTTTGACCTTGAGGGGCCTGAGTGGGTGTGGCCCAAGTGGGCGTGGCCAGCTTAATGCCACTCGTGTCAGGGCCGCTTGTGATGGCCCGAGTGCTCTGCCAGAGAAAACAGGCTCCTGAGCTCCGTTTTCAGCTGCGATGGCTTCCTGCAACTCTCTGCCACCCAAAACGGAGCTCAGGAGCCCATGGCCTTCATAAGCTCCATATTTTCTGGAAGAGGCACTGTGGGCCACTCCTTTGTTTTTCCCATGATCGCCCCGTGGGCCATATCTAAGCCCCCCACAGGCCATATCGAGGCCCCCCATGGCCCATATCTAAGCCCCCCGTGGGCCATATCTAAGCCCCCTGCGGGCCAGATCTAAGCCCTCCACAGGCCAGATCTAAGCCCATATCACAGGCCAGATCTAAGCTCCCGACAGGCCATATCTAAGCCCCCCCGCAGGCCAGATCTAAGCCCCCCTGCAGGCCAGATCTAAACCCCCCACGGGCCAGATCTAAGCCCCCCACGGGCCAGATCTAAGCCCCCCACGGGCCATATCTAAGCCCCCCATGGGCCAGATCTAAGCCCCCCCATGGGCCATATCTAAGCCCTCCGTGGGCCATATCTAAGCCCCTCATGGGCCAGATCTAAGCTCCCCACGGGCCAAATCTGGCCCCAGGGCTTTGAGCTTGACACTCCTGCTTTACAGGATTGTAAAATAAACTCATTCCCAGCATTTTCAGTTGCTCTTATTTTTAACATTATAAGTTGCTGTGTCCACATGGCTTGATTAACGAAGTTAAGATGCTGCTGCAGCTGCCATGTTGCCTTTTTTTTTTTAAACTATATCTTGTGGCACGTCTGCTTCTAAGTCTTGTTCAGTAGAAATGAGCTGTTCAAGGAACTTGATATGTTTAAGTTACAGAACAGAAGTCTAGAGGGAGATAGGATAACAGCCTTCCCATATTATACATGATGGGATGTCACAGGGAAGAAGGAGCCGATTTATTCTCTCTAGCACCCGAGGACAACACAAGAACTGAGAGAGGAAGTTTACTGTGAGGGATCCAAATTTGTATTTAGGATGAATTTCCTGACTCTTGAGAGTTATTAAGTAATGGAACAGCTTACCTCCTAGTTTCATTGCTCCATCATTGGGATGGAGGGTAGATCTAGAAGAGCCTCAGGTTTGTTCCAATGCTATGAGTCCAGGGTTGTTAAGGATTTCCTGAAAGATCAGCAGAGTCAGCACCACCCTAACCTTAGTTAGTATACCCCAAAAGCCAAACACTGCAACAGAAAAGACACTTATTTTGTACTCCCTGATTTAGGAAGCACTAGAAAGCCTAGAAGAAAAATGGCAATTAAGAAATAGACTCAGCCAGTATCAACAGCAATATGAAAGCGGTTTTCTCCCTTTCTGCCAGAATTTACTGAATTGATTTGGGTTTGTTTTTTTCTGGAAGAATGTTCAAATGTCATCTAGTCCAACCCTCTTGCCAATTAAAGATGTCTAGTACTATAGCATTCCTTGAAAGTTGGCAATTGAGCCTTTCCTTAAAAACACCTACAATGAAGCCAGAATCATTAGTTTCAAAGCAGGCTGCTCCATTGTCAAACATCTCAGATTGTGTGGAAGCTGTTCCTAACGCCTCATCTAAATCCCTTCCCATGTGAACCCTTAGTTTTAGAAACCAAGCTTAATCTTTTGGAATAACAGAAGGTAGGTTTGCCTCGTAATCTGTAAGAAAGCTGCTCAGATATTTGAAGACGTTCATGCCTGTTAATCATGTCTTCTCTGAGTTGAATTCATCTGACTTCTTTAACCCTTCCTTGTAAGGCCTTCATTTCCACTCTTGCCAGCTACACTGACCATTTCTGAACAATCCGCCTTGAGAATACTCTTGGTAAATGGTAGTGCCTAGAACCGTGATGGAAAACCTATGGCACGTGTGCCACAGGTGGCACGCAGAGCCATTTCTGAGGGCACGCGAGATGTTGCCCTGTCAGCTCCAGCACGCATGCACATGCTGGCCAGCTGATTTTTGGCCTTGATTTTCAGCTGATTTTTGTCCTCAGGCTTCAGGAAAGCCTCCAGAGAGTGAAAAATGGACTTACTGGGCTCACCGGAAGTTGGAAAATGGGCTGTTTCCAGCCTCTAGGGGGCCTCTGGGAGGAGGGCGTTTTCACCCTCCCCAGGCTCCAAGAAAGTTGTATGTGTATGCGCGGGGCAGCAGGGCGGGTTGTCACACATGCATGCACAGGGAGCATGGCATGGGGGGATTAAATTATGGGGGTGGGCACCCAAGTGCATGCAATATTGCGCACACGCATGCTTTTGGCACCCGAGACAAAAAAGGTTCGCCATCACTGGCCTAGAATATATAATACATTTATGACCCCAAATTGATCCCCAAATTTCTGTTGCTAAGCAAGACAGTTGTTAAGAGGGTTTTGCCCCATTTTATAACCTTTCTTGCCGGGGTTGTTAAGTGAATCACTGCAGTTGTCAAGTTAGTGATACTTAAATGAATCTAGCTTCCCCATTGAGTTTGCTTGTCAGAAAGGATGCAAAAGGTAAATCACATGACCTAGGACACTACACCCATAATAAATATGAGTTAGTTGCCAAGTACCTGAATTTTGATCATGTGACCATGGGGATGCTGCAACTGCAACGGAAGTGTGAAAAATGGCCATACGTCACTTTTTCAGTGCCATTGTAGCTTCAAACTGTCACTAAACAAACTGTGGTAAGTCAGGGACTAACTGTATTGCATTGAAGTATGACCAAAGCACAATCAATTGTCATATTATGGACAGTGTTATTCTGTTGCTTCACCAAGAATCTTTCTGAGTCAGGCTTGTCTGTTGTTGTTGTTAGTTGCGAAGTAATGTCTGACCCATTCCGACCCCATGGACAATGTTCCTCCAGGCCTTCCTTTCCTCTCCCATCCCCAGGAATACATTTAAACTTATGCCTACTGCTTCGGTGACTCCATCCAGCCACCTCATTCTCTGTCGTCCCCTTCTTCTTTTGCCTTCAATCTTTCCCAGCATCAGGCTCTTCTCCAGTGAGTCTTTCCTTCTCATTAGGTGGCCAAAGTATTTAAGTTTCATTTTCAGGACCTGGCCTTCTAAAGAGCAGTCAGGGTTGATCTCCTCTAGGACTGACTGGTTTGATTGCCTTGCAGTCCAAGGGGCTCGCAGGAGTCTTCTCCAGCACCAGAGTTCAAAGGCCTCAATTCTTTGGTGTTCAGCCTTTCTTATGGTCCAACTTTCACAGCCATACATTGCAACTGGGAAAACCATAGCCTTGACTACATGCACTTTTGTTGTCAGGGTGATGTCTCTGCTTTTTAGTATGCTGTCTAGATTTGCCATAGCTTTCCTCCCCAGGAGCAAGCCTCTTTTAATTTCTTGATTTGTCTGATGGTCTGTAAAAACCACTACAACCTTTCTACATGTACTGCTTTCAGAATAGGTGTCACTCCTTGAATTAGTGTCTGGATGCAGAATCTGTTTGATTCTATCCGGTTCTGTAGTCCATGAAGAATACAAAGTATTTTCAGTCCTAAAGTATTTTCAACTCTTCCAGATTGTTATTATATGTAACTTTGATAAGCATTCCTTCCATTCTTTTATCCAAATAATATTTAATCTTTATACACACCCAGCATTGGAATTTCGACTTACTGTGGAACCATTTCTGAACATTTCGAAAATATAATAATTTTTATTGTTCATGGCTCCGAGTTGTTGTTGAGATGGGTGGCTACATAAGCTGATGCAATAAATAAATACATCTGTCATCAGCTATAAATCTATTCAGCATTACCCCTTCTAGTCAGCCTTTTACAAGATTGTCAACAATATCATGGGGAATCTTGTTGACAGTCTTGGTGAAACTAAAATATATTTTTCCCTTGACATTCCCTTGCTCTTCAAGATTAATACCTTTATTAATTGCATTTAGTGAATGATATTCCTCGTTTTTTAACTCACAATTAATGTTTAACTATGTTAAACATGGCAAAGAGGTGTTATTAAGCATCCTCAGAAAATGAAGCCTCTATGCATCTGTGTTGACTTGTACAACTGTTGTTATTGTTGGTACATTCTTGAGCAGGTGGGAGGGGAATAATTAGTATTAGCTCAGCAAATTCGTGGATTTTAAACTGCAGCTGTAGTCAAAGTAAATCCACTCCAATCCAATCTGAGGCTTTTCTTTTTTCAAAGAAAAGCAGACATGGGACTCTCCGTTGAAAAGAGAGTTGTGAGGGAAGGAGCTTAATCTTTCCACTTTCTTCAAAAACACTTCATTGTTGAAAAGCCTATCCTCCCTTTCAAAGTACAAAGAAACCTCCTGCCTAGGTAAAGCAGAGGGGTGGGCTGGATGACCTTCAAGTGAGCTTTTTATTTTATTACTGGATGAAAACATTTAATGAATTCTAGGAAGCCAATAGGATTTGTTAAAAGCTGTTGTTTGCTTCCTCCAATGTGCCCCCACCACCATCACGTACTACCCTAATCAATTCTTGCAGTTGAAAAGATTCTTTGTGCCAACTCACCGTTCAGCAATAGTAGGGTATCTCTGTAAATAGGACAGAATGGATATAAAGTAGTATTTAGTTTGCTTTTTCTTGCCTGGAAGAAAGCAGTGCTGTACAGGTTGAACATTTTCCCCCTTCAAAATGGTTGCTTCTTTCTGTATTGTAGCCTATTTTATTTCTACATTACAGTGCAGAGTGAATCTGTGAAGACAAGGGTCATAAACCAGTTTGGTGATCTGTGGCTTTTTCCATGATTGAAAATATTTATGTGTTATGTCACAACCATCTTATTTGTGTGTACACACTGTTTTAGCCTTGGATATAATGTATTCACCTCACTCATAAACCTGAAGCTTTTTCCCCCCAACAGCTACTGCTCTGTGTAAATGAAGATTAAAAAGGAGAAATGAAATGGCTTAGAGCTGTAAAAATCAAGTTTATAGAGTGTAATATATACACACAGTAAATCTCTATCTTTTTCATTATTATTTTTAAGAGATGTTGCTTATTTACTGGGTACAATGTGAGAGGCCAATGGCTCCCATGAGAATTACTTTATTTATGATTATTTTTTTTGCACCTACTTCCCCCATATTATTTAATCTTAGTTTAGATACATCAAAATATTAATTTATATTTGTTTTTAGAAATCACCCTTTTGCTCGTGTAATTGCAAACATTTTGAAATTCCTCCTGGGACAATACATTTCTAAATCTTGGCAGAATATGGGCTTGCAGATGTTACACAATTTTGGTATTTAGTTTTTAGTTGTCAACAAGGCGATATCGTACTTTGTTTTAAAAATAACACTAGCAAACAGCTCTGTTTCTGTAAACTTATAATCTGAGTCATAAATACAGCAGGAGCTTTACCCAAAGTTTTCAACACATTTCTAATTAAATACAAAGACATTTTAATATAAACCATACACATTAACTAAACATGTTTATTGCATACACAGTAAGAAATCAAATCTAGAAAACATTACTTTATAAAGTTTCATTTTAAGCTGAAGTCCAGGACTTCTACAATTCATAAACTACAATTCATAAAACCCTAGCCAACAATGAAAAATGTTAGAAATTGATGTTCAATTAATAATTTAGAGAGTTATTGGCTCCCTATTTCTGCTTTAATCAGTATTTCCATGTGAAGAGTAGTACTCATTAAATATTCAATACTCTACAGTAAATACTTTATTAAAAAAACCAAGAAACCCTATAAGAACAAAAATCATACAATGGCATTTGAGAATTACATTAATATTATATGGTGACAAAACACTATACTATGTTTAAAACCCTGCTAGTATCTAAAAAAATGCTGCATAGAAAAGGTTTTACAATCATTATACTGCTATCAAACATCCTTTTTCAAGCACCTGCCAAGCTAATTGATAGAATTTACGACAATTTATGATGACTGTCATAAATAATAGGCAGGTCAATGTAGAACAAAGTGATCCTTTTAGATATCTTAGCCTCACACTGGACATCTGCCAAAGAACAAACTGGTGAAGTTGATCTATGAAATGCATTTGAGGTTAAGTATTATTCCAACAAAGGAATAAATAGGAATCTAATGTATCAATGAAATGACCTTCTTTTTGGCCTTGCATATCCATAAATAATACATAATTTATAGTAATTTACTTATAATATCTGCTTAAGATATTTATATTTGGTACAGTAATGTAAATTTTTTTAATGTATCTGAATTTAATGTATCTGAATTTAATGTTTCTGAATTTTAACACACCTATATTTTTGTAGATAAACATAAATATCTGTATTACCTTTTTAGAGTTTTACTCTAAAACAGTACGTGCATGTAGAATCTTGTGCACCTTGTCTTAGTTTGTAAGCTAAGCAGGGTTTGGCCTGATTTAACATTTATGTAGCAGACTAGAAGATAGCAGGAACAAAACACTGTATTGCTGAAAAGAAAAGCACATGTATGTGTCCACTAGGAGTCAGGTTTGACCTCAAGGAAATTTTACTGTTGATCTGTATAAATACCTGTTCCACCCTTTCAGTGATTTGGGCTATTCTCCCCCTCCCCTATCTTAAATTGAATCAGATATACTTCAGACAGTAATTTTGTACCAAAATTTTGAAATTGTGAAAATCAGAAGCTATTTCTGTGAAGAAATTTTTGCATTCATTTTCGATCAGAAAATATAAACAGGAAAGTAGAAAGAAGAGAAACATTCCTTCTGCTTTGATACCATTCATTATAAATAAAGAATTATATTGCATTTCTTATTGGTGCCACAACATTAATGAGATACATATCTTAAATCTATCATTTCTGATCCTTTTCTAGGTTTTGTGTGTGTGTGTGTGTGTGCGCACGCATGGGTACTCCTTTGAATCAATTCTAGTTCTTGCAGTTTCAACTTTGCCAAATTACAAATAGATACGAAGCTGTATTTATTTTTATTCATTTATTTATTTTATTTTATCGTACTTTTATACCGCCCTCTCTCCCAAGTGGGACTCATGCTTCAATATTGGTGTTTCAGATTGGCACAGCCTTAAATTAGCACGAACCTACTTTTGGCCTATTTACTAGGCCAAGGGGTGGATAATGTATGTTAAACCAGGGGTCCCCAACCTTTGCAACTTTAAGTCTGAAGGACTTCAGCTCCCAGAATTCTACAGCCAGCAAAGCTGGCTGGAGAATTCTGGGAGCTGAAGTCCTTCAGACTTAAAGTTGCAAAGGTTGGGGATCCCTGACTTCCATGTTCCTGAGCTAATTTCCAGCATCTTTTACCAATGATTATGCTGGCTATGGCTATTCAGCAACATCTGGAAGGCTGTAATTTTTATAGACTAGGAGGAAATAAAGTGCAGTGGGTATTCTAATGCTGCTATGGAGTTAAGATTTTTAAATGATTTTTGCTCCTGTTCATGGACGTACATTACCGAGAGTAGATTTTGAGGCCCTGAAATTATGAGGCAACTGCAAATTGTGTGGGCTATGTCTGACATCTGCAATTCTTCCGCTAAGCATTGCTGGGCCAAGTCTGTTCAAATAGCTATTATTTGATATATATGTAGAGAAGTAAAATTGGTTTACAAAATTTATGTATTGTCCTATTGAAAGAAATGTCCTTCTGAGTTCGTCTCCAAGTGGGGAAAAAAGACACTGGAGACACGGAGGCTGCTTGGAAAGATAGTTTAATGGTGGACAGGACCACATGGCTTGAGCTCCTGAACAGAAAAGGTGATCACGTGTTTCAACGTTGGGGAAGAAGGGCTGAGGGAGGGGTTTGCTAGGCTTTTTATAACCTGTTCAGCCCCACCTCTCTGTTTCCTGTTCCTGTGTAAGAAATGTATTCTGATTGGTTGTCAGACTCTCATGGGCCCTGCAGGGGCAACTCTCTAAGCTGTGTTTTGAATCCAGGTTTGGTTGAGTTCTCAGATGCCATGTGGTGAGTGACTAGCTCAGGCTTTAATGGCTCATTGACAAAGGGGGTGGGCAGGAAGCTGCAGGGAGCTATTTTGTCTTTAAAGCATGTTCCTCCCTTTTTCACATCTAGGGGGAATGTAATATTCTGTCCTTTCAATATTTCTTAGGATAGTTCATTTTTCTGGGAGAGGAATGGATGATAACTTTCCACAGTCCCAATCAATTATTTCTAGTTAACCATAAAAAGTGGACCTGCTAGTTCATTTTCTGAGTTTTTTACAATTAAATGTGCATGTTATGCAACCTGTCTGAGCCTCTCATCTCGTCTTAACAAGAGCATGTTACTAAATATATGTTGTTTAGAAAATAAGGTAGGTCACTTACTTTTTCTTCCTCTTATTGAACTAGTTTAAACTGTTAAAAACTTCGCACCTAAAGCAAAGTCTTCTCTAACAAGTCCCTTTAGATCAGGGGTCTCCAACTTTCTGGGAGTTCTGGGAGTTGAAATCCACAACTCTTAAAAGTTGCCAAGATTGGACACCCCTGCTTTAGATACTGTTGATTATAAACCTATCAGCCAACTAAGATGATGGGAGTTTGAAACAGTAAAAGTGACAGAAATTAGAGGTAGTGTAGGTTTGTAGGAGTCTTCCTCTAGGTCAGTGCTTCTCAAATAGTGGGGCGCGCCCCCCAGGGGGGGTGCGAGGCTCCGTAAAGGGGGGCGCGTTTGACCTCGGCAAACACTGTCATAACAAGCCAAGCCCCGTGTTTATGTCTCTGTATCCAGTCAGATGCTGACAAGGACCTTCTCCTGTGAAACATAACGCTGCCCCAATTAATTAAACTTGCTAAAGAAATCGGGCTACCGCTGCTGACATTTGCATCGATAGTGAGCATTAAGCCAGTACATGTAACTGCGCATGCTCCTTCCTTTCGAGGAGAACAGACCCGATTGGATAGACATGATGCTCTATCCTGATTAGCCAAATCTGCCTGTGTGACTTTTAGACCCGGATGATACTATTTACAGTCGCGTGGGGGGCGCGAAATGTTTTCTTCTTCCTAGGGGGGCATGACAGAAAATAATTGAGAAGCACTGCTCTAGGTCAAGGATGTGCTTAGATATAGGCTGCAAGGCTGCCCTGGAAACAGCGTAGGACCCCCACCCCGGTGCCTCTGCCAGCCAGAACAGACCTTGGGAGGGCCGCGCTCTGTTTTCGCTGGCAGAGGATGCAGGAAGCCATCGCAGCTGAAAACAGAGCTTGTGAGCCTGTTTTTGCTGACAGAGCGCTCAGTCCACCACAGGTGCACCCGACACAAGTGAGCTGGCCACGCCTATCCCAGACCCTGAGGTCAAACACAACCCTGATGCAGCCCTCAATGAACTCAGTAATAGGATAAAGACCATGTTAATGGTAGTACTATGTATTCTCGCAACATGCTAATCCATAATAATTTAACCTCACTCTACAGGGCAGGACTTAATTCTAGTGTGGTTCAGAATACCGTGCAAGTTTCTTCCTAAAGAAATACAATATGCGTGGCATCTCTGCCACAACCATTTTTCTTATTTTTAAATATTTTTTAAGCAGACCATTTGCACAGTGCTTTAACTGATACTTTTTTAATTATTATTATTCTATGGTCATTCCATGATGATTATTTTTACTGTAAGGCATTTTATTTGAAACTAGGAGGTAAGATGCAACTGTTGGGAGTCTCAAACAGTGAAGAAACAAGTAAAATGAGGGTTTGCTCCTATTAACTAGGTCTCTGAATATATTTACTAAAGCATCTAAACGGAACCCTCCAAGAAGTGCTAGTAAAACTAGAAATTTGTTATGAACCAGAACACTGGAGTCTAATTGATCTTCCTCCTCCTGCTGTTGTATTTTCTGCACTTTTAAGGTCTCTGCTAGTATCAGTTAAACAGGGGTCTGCAAAGTCGGCTCCTTTAAGACTGGTGGACTTCAATTCCCAGAATTCCCCAGCCAGCTATGCTGGCTGGGGAACTCTGGGAGTTGAAGTCCACCAGTCTTAAAAGAGCCGACTTTGCAGACCCCTGAGTTAAGAGATTCTAGAAAGGTTTTCATAACATTTTTTTTTCTATTTGCATTTCTAAATTGCTGCTTCTTCAAGCAGAATGTTTTATTATTCTCACCTTGTTGCAATGCAGTGGTTTCACTCCTTTTGGTGTGAGTCACTAAGGGTTTTTTTTTCCCCTCCCCACCAGAGGAGGAAAGCTCTGTGCCTGCCCATATGTCCCTGTACAATACATGGGGGGAAAGGAGCTGATTTAAGATTTCAGGTGGTAATTTCAGATTTCATGACCAAGTGTGCTGAAATAACAAGAGAATCTCAGTAAACCTTGGCACACCCTTAGACTCATAGAAATGGGCCTCCGTGTCCCAGTCCCCCAACCGCTTGAGCAAAAATCCAAAATGAAGCATTTTCAACAAATATTCATCCAGATTGTGCTTGGATATTCAGCAACGGGTGCTCAACTTTTTGTTTGGTGCCTGGTTCTGTGGTTCAAACTGCTGTCCTGAAGTTCTTAAAATTTAGTGGGAAGCTACCATAAGTAGCTTATCGTGGGATACAGCAGTTGTATTGTGAATCCTACACTCTGGGATGATAGGGAAGGTATTTTGAATTTAAAATAACATCCTTTCAAGTATTTGACACCAGTATATCTTACCTGTCTTTTCACGACAATAAAAGCCATCCCTTTTATTGGATGTTTCTTATGCTTAAATAATCCTATGCCTTTATTAAGCTTTATATTGTCAGATGCCCTTTAAAAGCATTAGAGAAATAATCTGCTTCCCTTGTATGGTTGCCTATTTTAAACAGAGACCACTACTTAATAGGCTTGGTGCTTTATTTGTCCTGTTGGTATGAATTTTATTGAAAAGAAAATGATTTCCTAGAATATGGTTGTCAGATGCTTCTCATAATCAGCCTCTTTCCATGCTCCCTATTATGTGCTGCATAAGGTGTGTGTGTGTGTGTGTACACACACCCACATATACATGAACAGCTTTGGCTAGCAGGGTTGCCTGTTATATAAATATTGTGTTTATGGAAATGTTTCCCCAAAGACCAAATGACTATGAATGCATGTTAATATAAACATAATTAATTTTAAAGTTTTGTGTGAATGACTTGCTGTGATACAAATCCAGCCTATTCTCTTAATAGCTCTGTGTATTGTGCAAACCGCCAAAATGGGCTGGTAATCAAGTAAATGCCATGGATGTAGTCATTGAGTATTGTATATTAACAAATTTGACTGCAGTATCTCCTAGAAAAATTAGTCTTGGATGGAATCATTCCATTTACTCCCGGCTGAATTATGAAGCTATTGTCAAAATAATTTTCCTAGTCAGAATTGACTTTACAGCTGTTAAGATAAATTGGAAATGAATGATTTCCATTTTTTATTGTTTTGCAGTTTGAAAACCATCTTGGTGGGGAATCCTGTGGACAACACAGTGGACTTGTCTGGCATCCCTTTGACCATGAAGGAATTAGACCGGGTTATCTCATACCTCCAGCACAGCTCTGAATATATTGAAAATGTGGAGCTTTGCTTCACTGAGATGACAGATGAGATGTTCCTCCAACTTTTGCCAGTTCTCAGTGCCCTACCTCGTCTCACAACTCTTTCCCTTAATGGCAACAGGCTTACAAAAGCCGTCCTCCGGGACCTGACTGAAGCTTTGAAGGACACCAGAAATTTCCCCAGCATGACTTGGATTGATTTGGGCAATAATGTGGACATATTCTCTCTGCCACAGCCTTTTCTGGTTAGCCTTAAGAAACGAAGCCCTACCCAAAGCAATCTCCCAACTATTCTTGAATTTGGTGAAAGTCAGGTGAGTGACCTCGAGAGCCAAGAAGGTCTTTCCTCACAGGATGAAGACCAAAATGATGGCCTGGAAGACACAAAGCCCAGGCAGGTATGGACAGGTGAAGCTATTGAGGTTAAGCTGCTGCCAAATGAATCTACAAATCAAGAACAGATTTCTACCAGCTTGTTTCAGACATGAAATAGAGTTCTCTGTCATTTGTCTAGGTCCCTAGGATGTGCCAAATGGATCCTTTATAATCACAAAGGATCTTGGCTAGTTTATGCTAATGAAGCTCTCTTCTAATAAAAACTTTTAATTCCTTAACTTGCAGGACCAAAAAGGGGAGGCCAAATTACAAAGTTGGCTGCAATTCACATATTAATGATCCGCTACAATTTGAACTGTTACATAGAATTATACTGAAAGGGATTATTTATGCCAATCCCAACTACTTGCTCAATGCAGTATCCAAATCAAAGCATCCCTTTAATTCCTGAAACCGTATAGTTATCATAGGGGTGATTGCTAGTTGACTGTTCAGTTGAAGGTTTAAGAAACACAAGCAAAAGTGCAACATCACTATTGAGCCTGTTTTTTCCCCAGGTTACACACACTAGTTGAATACACTAAAATTTCATATTAAGTATACTGGTACAAATAATTCTGTACTTGTTATGGAGTTTTTACTTTCCAAATGAATTACTTTGAATAGAAACTTTAGGTGGGAAAATTCCATGCTTGGATAGAAACAAAATTAATCCCATGGATTAAACAGAAACATGTTAATCAACTCACCAAAACCAAGTTTGAATGTCTCACTGAATAATCACTGCCAAGAAGGTAACAATCACTACTATACCTTCTGCATTTCATTCTCTCCCAACCAATTTATTGTCTCCTGTCCCAAATAAGCCATGGATGTGTACCTATCTCAGGTTATGCCATGAATCTGATGAATTTGGCTGAATTTGAATCCATGAATTTTATTTGTAAAGTCTTAAGGTGCTACAAGATTGCTGGTCTTCAAATGTTTGAATTTTTATAAATTAAAAGCAGTGTGTCAGCAGGGCTGAAAAACTTGCACCTTCTGAAGTCTGTCTCTAGCATGAAATAAAATTTAAATACAAGAGAAGTAAGTCACTAGGCGTTGAAAGATGACACAGATGACATTGGTTCATAAAGCAAACAAATTAGTGTAAATGAAAAACTCCCCATTCCCTTTAAGGAGTGTGAATTGGTGGTACTTAAAAACATGTGCCTTCCTGGTGTGTGGGGGTGCCTTTTAGGGTTAGCAAGGCCTTGGGGCTATAGGCACCAGGGGATGAAATGTTGGTGATGGCAACCCCAAACATTTGTTGCAAGTTGCTATAATTATACTTTGTGGAAAAAGTGTGGCTGCTTTCAGTTAGTCTGGATGTCATCACTGTGGCGCAGAAAAGACAATAGAATCAATTCAGCTTGATAGTGTCAATTTTTCCTGATGTTTAGGTACCTGGATTACATACTATGGGAGCTTTAGTCATCAACCCTTTGCAGCACTTGACTGTCGTTAAGTAAATGCTGGCTTTGTTGTTTTTCTGAACTACCCATGAAGAATCTTGCCCAAATTTAACTATCATGCCAATCTCTTGTGTGAGCTTTCAACACTATAGTTTTGGTACTTTGGCACTTCATCCTGGCAGGTTTGAAGAACGTCCAACAACTGATACCTTTCAGAATGGGCTCTGATTGTAATTGCTAGGACTAATCTACTTTAGGGAGGAGGTACGGCTCATCACGTGACCAATTTTCAGGATCAATGTTTTTCCCTAAAACCCCACTGCTGTTGTGCCCATTTTGAGTACTTGTATGTTTTCAGTAGTGTCAATCTGGTACTTTCATAGAAGTCAACAGCTCCATATTGTCCTAGTTTGCATGTAGCCAAAGTCTTTTATATGCTTTGTCAAGAAATAAAACTTGTTTGAAAGATGGTTGTTTCTCCCTAGAGAAAATGTATTTGCAGGAATGGGAAGCTACATCTTGTGGAAGGTGGGTAGTGAGGATCATCATTTTTGGAATGGGAAGTTATGCTGTCACTTCAACCCCATTAATCCAAAACATAATATGTAGGCTTGGTTTATGAATATAAACACAGGGAGACTTTCTTGAGGGGGAGATATCACTCAACTGCAATGATCAGGAAACTAGAAATTCACATAAAATGTAAAGCAACTCAAAATATGCAATTGGAACCAATTTCTCCTTTCCATGGACTTGGTCTAATAGTGCAAAAGACTTTTGCCCCCACCCATAGGAAACTATGGTAGTCCCAGCTCACAATTCCAGGGGGGGGGGGGAAAATAATAGAATAAACATTATTCAGTGCATCTGTTTATAAAGCAATGATTACACTCTCAAGACAGGCAATTGGTGAAGTTCATTTGCTTATATAAATTAACATTTTGTGCACTAATAAAAGCCCACTTGGGCCAGATAGCAATATCAAAGTTTCCTCATGCCTCCATATCTATCTCTGGGTAAAAACAATTATGAAAGGAACATTCAGGAAACAAAAATACATCTTCCACTTCGCCACAATAACATTGATAAGAATAATGACAAAAAGAGATGCCATAATCTGCATGAATTTCCATTAGGTACAAAATTGACAGAAGCAAAACAGAATACTGGTGTCACGAAACTGAAAATTTGCAATTTCTTTAGCTCATTTTTGAGGCTCAGCTGCAGTGGTCTTATTTCACTATTTAAACGCGACTAGGGGGAAATCAATCTGCAGAGCCTTAATTGCTTGAGTTAACGTTAGCAGTTCACCTGGTATTTTTTCAATAGGCATTTTAAAGGAGAGTGTATGCTACAGGCTCAAGTTTAAAAAAAAATCTTATGGGCTGCAGAAAAGTAATGAAAACTGTTAAACAGATGGAACATATAAGTTTCACTTTTAGATGCATGTGTACATTGCCCAGCTTTTCTTATCGCCTTCTGGCTGAACCACTGGTAGTACCACACATTTTCCATATAGTTGTGTTGCCAGTCGACATTGTTTAGCCGATGGCACCATGAGGAAACCCTCTCTATGGGAGCGTACTGGCCGATGGGAGGCTGTTGGTGGCAGAAGGCGATCTCGTAGGTAGATCATACAGCCACCCAGAACCTTCAGTTAGGCCAGTATTTCATAGGTTTGGAGTGTATTTAGGTTTAAAACTCTGCAATACTGTTTTACTTTACTTCATATTTCCATACCGCCCTCTCCCTGACGGAACTCAGGGCGGTACACAGGAAAGGATAAAAACAAAGAACAATAAATACAATCAGAAGTGGTTAAAAAGAATTAAATAAATTTCAAACCCCGTGCTAAAATACATAGATAAAAACCCCAACTAAAACCGGCAACAGAAACTATGCCAGGCCAGCCAAATGGAAAAAGTATGTTTTTAATGCCCAACGAAAGAGGTGAAGGTCCGTGATTGTACGAAGGTCGGGGGGGCGCAGGTCATTCCAGAGGGTAGGGCCTGCCAGAGAAGGCTTTCCCTATGGGAGCGGACAGGTCGAAGGGAGGTATGGCGGTAGGAGGCGGTCCCGCAGTGTAGGAGCTACACTGGCCACCAGTTGGCTTATGGATGCAATTCAAATAATGTTACCTCCAAAGTCCTAGATGGCCCAGGGTCTGGATACCTTTAAGATTGCTGTATTTTAAAGGTGCAAGATGGATTTTTAAGGATCCCTTCTATGCCATCTGCAGGGCTCTGAAACTGGACCCATCCAATAATTGTGTACAACAAAGGGAAGAGAAGTTAGCTTGTAGGTTTATTGCCCCAATAATGCAGGAAATAATCTCTTTGCCCCAATATGTAGGTCTTCATAGCGTCTCAAAGGAAAAATGGATACTTTCAGTAGTCTTGAGTGCATTGAATAGTAGTAATATTTGTCCAAGCCTGAAAGAAGATTTTAACAAATTGGTTAGCAACACTGAAGCCCTTTTTATTTGTATTAATAATGGCTTCTTATATGAAATTTGTGAACATTTATAACAGATTTGAGGGAGAAGGGAAATATCCCTAATTAGTATTCCTGGGCAAAGAGAGCCCATTGAAAACAAGATGCAGAAATCAATCCCAGCAAAATACATTGAACATTCCAACATTAAAATTTACAGATCTTTTTTAGTATGACTATTTATCTGAAAACTGCTTTTTTTTTAACCCAGATTACCAGACAGGGTCTCAGCTACACAAAGGATGAACCAGGTACATACCTACCTCCATGCCTGCCTTCATCCTCAACACTGCTCCTTCTTTAAACAATGTAGCCCACTTGTAGACGTTTTTTTGGCTGAAACATGTGGCACCATACACAGTTGACATTCTCCTATGAATTTCAACGGGTTTGCACCCTTCAGCAACCAAAAACTTGATAACTGACGGCTGTTCAATCCTGGAGCATGCTTCTTGGTCGGCCATCTTTGTTAATCGGTAAAACTCTCATGGTTTTTTTTGTAATCTGCAAAAGAAATTAAATCCATGTGAAAAAGTAGTAAAACACAAAAAATAAAAAAGTAAGCTATCTGTATTAAAAGTCCTTATAGAGAAAAATTCACCTTATTTATTGAATCACCCTCGTATATTCTTCTAAAATCTTCTTTCAGTTCTGAACTTTAATGCAAATCTGATCTCTGATTTTAACCATGTTCACATCAGTACAGTGTGTATCTAACAAGCCTCTTCAAGGAAATCTGGAGGGACTTCCATCTTTGAAGATTGGGTAGATGAGAAACCTAAAGAGGAAAGAAAAAGAATTTGGAAATTTCTGCTGACAAGCTAGTTTGGTGATTAAGATGGTGCCCTAGAAACCAAGACAACTAAATTCTAGTCCCAACTTAGGTGTGCAAGGTGTCTGGATGTTGGGCCAGTCACTCTCTTGGCCCAACCCATCTTCACAGAGATGTTATTCTGGGGGAAATGGAAGGGAACATCAGAAATGTTTGTCGCATTCAAATATTTATAAAGTAATTATTTTAAAAAATAATTGACACCATGTTTTCTCTCAAATAGGGAAGTAAGAAAAAAATCTTGCCTTATCCAAATTATCAATTTAAATTTTATTAGTCCCAAGGCCAAATACAAGTAATAAAAAGTTTTACATCTGTGCATGTGCATATAAGAGGAAAACATTAAATATAGTGGAGCCTAAAATTAAAACATGGTTAATAAAATGAACCCAAATAAAATAATCTCTAGTGCTTAATGGTACAGTATACTGTAGAAATGGTAGCACAGAACTTGAGAAGTTATTTTCACATCCTTGTCTTTTAGTACTAGCATTACATAGAAATTGCACTTCCTACCTGGAAATTTTTTCAATGCAGGATATATAAGGGTCTGCCTAAATCCTTTATATAGGTAACAGTATAATAGTATATGGCCTAGAATTTATATTGAACCATCACACGGGACATAACCAAAGAATCCCAAGGACTGCTGAGGGCATAGTATCCAACCTGGCTAAAAGTGAATGACTTTAAAAAAATTAAAGTGGATTTTAAATATGTACCTGGGAAGGGACCTTTTGGGAAGCAAAGTGTATCCCAGATTTGTTGCTTAAGGGCAGTTCTAGCATTATCAAAACCTAACACACAAACTTTCCACAGAAGCCCAACAATAAATTATATATTGTCCTGATTCTAAACTGCCTGAACCAAACCTGGATATAATAGTTTGTTCTGGGTTTGAAATATGTTTGCACGTTGCACACACCCTTACCAAGTCAGTAACTATCCATTTGACTTACATCTTTCCAGTTAAGAGTTGGCATTTCAACCACAATTGCTCATCTTGGAGGACAGCTCCTGGCTCCCTGAAGAAAGAAAGAAAGAAGAGACGCTTGTAATAAAGAGTGTTTGGGAGAACAATGGTTTTCCCCTCCATAGAGGCTCCTCAGAATAACCATCTCAACAGCAAGAGTCTGCCGGTAATTCCAGCATAATAAGGTTTTTATATCATCACAGTGAGCCTTCCTTCCACACGACCCAACTTCAGAGGCTTTTAAATTTACCTTTGGATGTTTCTCCCGCAACTCTACACACTGGTTCTTTCTATGGCTTTTTGAAGTCAGATCCCACATGGCTTCGGCAGAAAACCTGCAACACAATCCAAGATTAGAGGAAAAAGCACCTTAAAAAAGGAGGTTTCTGTAATGTCGGTGGGAAGTTGGGCCTATGTCCAATTCCTCTCTTTTTTTTGGTCCGGACTGAACCTAGGCCTGTCTCGGGAGGGAGAAATAGTGGCGGGGGACGGGAAGGGCAACTTGCGGTCAGCCACGAGGAGTCTCTCGTCAGTTCTCGCATCTGACGGCACTTCCTATCTCGGCTTCATCATCCCGCGAAGGGGAAAAAATTAAAGGCCCACGCAAGGCACCATAGCCCCCCCCTCCGGGTAACACAAACAGCAGGGAGAACATTGGCTCGCAAAAGGCCCAAACAAGGACCGACCCGCCACCCCCGCAATTCACACCCTTTTTCTGGGGCGCCATAAAATCGCTCACCTCCCTCCAACATCTACGGCGACAGCGGCGGCAAAGCGCGGAAAAGACCGAACCGCCTCCACGCGGTCTCTTTTAAGGCGGGGGGAAAAACCATTCGGAGGGCGGGTGGGTGGACCGGGAAAAAAGTGGCTGCTGATTGGTTCGAATATACCATTTCGCGGGTGGAAAATCGGGGGGAGGGGAGAACGGAAATAGATTGAAAGCGGGAATATCTTGAGAGTTTCCGGGTCAATAATACGGGGGTGGGGGGAGGGAGCGAGACGTACCTGCGGAGGCGAACAGCAGCGGTTAAAAAAAGGGGGTTGATCGTCTCTAGGATGTGCTTTTCACCGCGGAACATTGCCGAACGCGAGAGGAGCGCAGTCGCTAATAGTTGCGACATAATTGTTGGGGGGGGGATTAGTGGTGTCAAATTAAGAATCGGAATTTCCCATATTAGAGGGGGAAAACGAGCATAACTAAGCAAAAAACCGCAGATTGTTCTGCATCTGCATATAAGATGCTGTTATAATCACGGATCAAATATTTTTTGAGTGCAGCCAAATGGAATAGGCCGGTTCACTTGGAAGTGTCTTTCAGTTTTCCCAAGGTGGATCTGGTTGCAACTGATAGCATCATCTTACTAAAAGGCAAAGATCCTAAACTTTTAGCCATCCCTCCGTTTCATGAACTGACTTCAATAACAGGGGTCTAAATTGAGTTCTATTACTCACAGTTCAATTAGACAGAGTAATGTAGCTGTAAATCAGCATAGGCTACGTACTGTAACAATCAGATGGTTCAGTGTTCATTTTAGAGCATAAACATTTCCTAGGTAAAAAAGAGTCTTACTAAGCCCTTGCAAGGTTGGGACTGCCAAGTCCATCTTTAAAGGTAAAGGTTCTGTACATGCGTGCTAATAGTGTTTGGCTCAAGGGGGCAGTGCTTATCTCTGTTTTCAAAACCAAAGAGCCAGCACTGTCCGAAGACGTCTCCATAGTAATTGTGGCCGGCATGACTAAATGCCATAGGCGCACAGAATGCTGTTACCTTCCCACCAAAGGTCCCTCCTATTTTTCTACTTGCATTTTTTATGTGCTTTTGAACTGCTAGGTTGGCAGAAGCTCGGACAAGTAACGGGAGCTCACTCCGTTACCTGGCACTAGGAATTCGAACCACTGAACTGCCAACCTTCTGATCAACAAGCTCAGCGTCTTAGCCACTGAGCCACCGCGTCCCTACTTCATTTTAGAGCATAAACATTTTCTAGGTAAATATAAAAACTGTTACTAAGTCCTTGCAAGGTCGGGACTAGCAAGGCCATCTTTAGTGACCTCATAAGTCTTGTCCAAAGTGCCATTCTCAAGTACCCGAAGACAGCCAACCAGAAAAGAAGTACCCTGGGGGTGAGGAAAAAAAAGTTAAGAAAGCCTTGATAGAACATAGGCTGCCTCTGCAAATTCAAACTTGTCTTCCTATAATGTTTCATGAGAGTTGATGCTTCTGATCATGTCACCATCCATGTCTGACAGGAGAGCCCTTGGTGACAGGGCTAATATTCCTCTGCCCATGGGGGCAATAATAGCCCTGGGTTAACTGGATAGCCCTGTTGCTTAGCTGAATAGGCCAGTGCAATGCATTCCTTAACCCATCTGCTGAAGGAGAAGGCTATTACTCATCTTCCTAAAACATTTGCCCAAGGGGACATAGACACTCTGCCTTCCTGTGCCCTTGGATGTCCTTGATGTAAATTCTGAAGGTCGAATGCACATCTAGCTTATGCCAGGTTTTGAGCACTTGAAAGAATTTGGCAGAAATGTGGAACCAGAATTAAATCTTGGAATTCACCATAGACATAGAACAAGGTTTATATGGAACCCTGTACCTTGTAAAAATTGGAGTCCACCTCAGGTCTGAGGGATGATTCTGAACTTAACATCATCTTAACTTTATAAAAGGGATAAATTTTTCCTCACAGAGCTGCTAATTTCCTAACCTTGGCTGAACTTAGAGTAACTAGGAAACCCATTTTCTCACCAAGAATGTTCATTGGAAACTCTTTAATGGGCACAAGGGAACATGGTCAGTTCTTTGATGTAAAATCCAATGAAGATAATTGGAAGATGAAACTTGTGCCTTTAAGAAATCAGCACGCTTAGGGGGTGTCCTGAAAGAGGCTCTCTCATTTTTCCAGAAAAAAATGGACCACAAGTCAGAATTCCACAGGATATTTGACAGCAGCTCCTTGCCTATCCAGCTTGAAGAAATATCAGAAATTCCAGTTTCTTATGTTATTTCTATAAGATTCCTTTTCTACACCACCATTCAAATATTGTTCAGGTTTTCTGATATAGCTTCCTTGTAGTTGGATGTCTGGGTCCGTTTGGAGAAGGGCGGGGTATAAATTCAATAAAAAATAATAAAAAATAGTCACCAAAACAATTTCTACTTTGACAAGCCAGCATAGAGCACAAGCCTCTGTTCGTCCACCAGATACAGCTCATAACCATTCTGGATCTGGCCCTTAAGCTTAGCAGATGTGTTTTGTGTTCACACATGCCTCGAAGGCCTTTATTTATTTATTTTATTTATTTATTTATATTTATATCCCGCCCTTCTCCACAGAGGACCCAGGGTGGCGCACAAGAAATTTAAAAATATACAAAAGTACAAAAATAAATACATAATTTAAAATATATATTAAATTATCCTGATCCTATGCTAAAAACCAAATTATTAAAATACCCAATTTAAAACTTTCTAAAAGTCCCCGTGGGAGGTTAGGCTAGGCCGGCTTGTTGGAAAAGGTATGTCTTCAGACATTGGCGGAAGAGGCGGAGGTTGGTGATGGTGCGTAATTCAGGGGGTAGGTCGTTCCAAAGGGCTGGGCCCGCCACAGAGAAGGCTCTTCCCCTGGGTGTTGCCAGTCGGCATTGTCCGGCCGACGGCACCCTGAGAAGGCCCTCTCTGTGGGAGCGTATCGGTCTAAGGGATGTATGGGGCAGGAGGCGGTCTCGCATATAACTAGGCCCCGAGCCATGGAGCGCTTTAAACATGGTCGTCAGAACCTTGAAGCGTACCCGAAAGGCCACAGGAAGCCAATGCAGCTCGCGCAAGATCGGTGTTATGTGGGAGCATCTGGTGGCTCCCATAATTACCCGCGCGGTTGCGTTTTGGACTAGCTGTAGCTTTCGAGTGCACCTCAAGGGAAGCCCCATGTAGAGAGCATTACAGTAGTCGAGTCGGGACGTCACCAGAGCTTGAGTGACTGTGCGAAGGGCAGCCCAGTCCAGTAAGGGGCGCAATTGGCGCATCAGGCGTACCTGATGAAATGCCCCCCTGGCCACGGCCGCCACATGGTCCTCCAAGGACAGCCGGGAATCCAAGAGGACACCCAAATTGCGCGCCCTCTCCACGGGGGCCAGTGTTTCGCCCCCGATGGCCAGAGTTGGAGTAATCTGGCTGAACCGGGGTGCCAGAAACCACAGCCACTCAGTCTTGGCAGGGTTGAGCTTGAGTTTTGCCTCGGCTCCACTAAGATTTGAACACCATGACCTCCTGTGTCAGATTACTTTTAACTCTTGAGCATCTTTATCTTGCATGCTGCCCTGGACAGATTTGGTATTGGCATTAAGATGTAGAGAAGGCCACCTTGCATAATGTGGACAACACATTATTTCCCTCTATCCTATAGTCCTGGAACTTGGAGTGGGGTTGTAGGAAGTTAGCACCCAGGCATCTCCTAGAAAAATGAAATATCCTAGGACAGGGGTCTGCAAAGTTGGCTCTTTGAAGACTGGTGGACTTCAACTCCCAGAATTCCCCAGCCAGCTAGGCTGGCTGGGGAATTCTGGGAGTTGAAGTCCACCAGTCTTCAAAGAGCCAACTTTGCAGACCCCTGTCCTAGGAAATACTGAAAAGGCAGAATATTATATTTCCCTGGATGTGAAAAGGGAGGAACATGTTTTTAAAGACAAAGTAGCTCCCTGCAGCTTCCTGCCCACCCACCACCCCTTTGTCAATGAGCCATTAAAGCCTGAGCTAGTGTACTTTGCATAATAAAGAAAGATTAGCCTTCCAGAGAAACTCACCATATGGCATCTAGAAACTCAAACTTGGCCCCATGGGAGTCTGACAACCAATCAGAATACATTCCTTACACAAGAACAGGAAACAGGTGGAGCTGAACAGATTATAAAAAGCCCAGCAAACCTCTTCCCTCTTTCTCTTCTTCTTCACCCAACATTGAAGCATGGGATCACCTTTTCTGTTCAGGACTCACACCATGTGATCCTGTCCACCATTAAACCTTCTTTCCAAGCAGCTTCCATGTCTCCAATGTCTTTTTCCCCACTTGGAGCCAAGCCCAGAAGGACATTTCTTCAAACAGGGGGAACAGTCTGCTGTCATAAACAAAGATCTCTCCCCTTTTCTGGAGTTCATTGGATGTAGTATCCATTTGCAGAGATAAGAGGAGAAAGACTTTGAATGAAAGAGGCCAGATCCATTAGCAAAGTGATAAAAGGGGAATGTTCTTGTTCCTCAAATTTATGCCATTAGGTCTCAAGTGAATTCAATTTATGTATTCATTTTATTTCATTTATAACTTGTTTATGTCATTGTTATGATGACTCTGGGTGGCTTATAAAAAATAAATATTGGAACAATAAAAATTTTTTAAATTACTTTAGAGCTAAGAAGAACGAAGGGCAAATTCACTGTGTAGTCCATGGAATCAGCACCAGCACAGCCATTCTCCAATCCCACTAGTGTTCTCAAATCAGTCCAACCTTCACTATTCTCCCTGAATGTCGAATACCATGGGAATACTGTGCTGCGAGCTGATCAGAGCTCCCTCTAGCGGTGCTATAATAGATTTGCAAAACTCAGCCAATACCGGTTTCTGAGCTACAGCAGGTTCTATAATATCTACAAATCCATAAATATCTACTATCCACGGTTTTATTCTGCAAAACACAAATTACATTGAAGGGCTGTGCACCATCCTATTTTACTGAAAAACAGAAGGTGGAAAAAAATCATAGCAAAACAGAGCACTGTGACTTTTACCCCAAAGTGAAAGAAACATCAAAGGAAGCAGAATGTACCTGATGCAGGTCAATTTAGGTATGCATGCATTTTTAACAGATTAACAGAGTTGGAAGGGACCTTGCAGGTCATCTAGTCCAACCCCCTGCGCCCAAGCAGGAGACCCTACATCTGCCTCTACCTAGGATTCAACGCACAACCTCCTGATTGGGAGGTGAGAGCTTATCCCTCTATTGCTTTCACAAGGTGGTGAACATACACACAAAATCTCCTATTTTACCAACGACAACCCCTGGAGGTGAATTGGGCTGAGAGAATGACTGGTCCAAGGTCACCTGGCTGGCTTTCATGGCTAAGTCGCTCCATGGCTCGCTCCATGGCTCGGGGCCTAGCTATATACGAGACCGCCTCCTGCCCCATACATCCCTTTGTCCGATCCGCTCCCAGAGAGGGTCTGGAACGGCCTAACCCCCGACCTTCGCACTATCTCAGACCTCCGCCTCTTCCGCCAACGTCTTAAGACGTATCTATTCCAACAAGCCGGCCTAGGATAGCCCCCCGTTTCTGACTTTTTAAAAATAAATTATAATTTGGTAAGGTTTTAACATGGTTTTAGCACGGGTTTAATTAATTTAATATATTTTAATTGGTGTATATATTGTATTTTGTGGTTTTAAATAATGCCTGTGCACCGCCCTGGGTCCTAACAAGGAGAAGGGCGAGGTATAAATTTAATAAAATAAATAAATAAATAAATAAATAAATAAATAAATAAATAAATAAATAAATAAATAAATAAATAAATAAATAAATAAATAAATAAGGTGGGACTCAAACTCACAGGTCTCCTGGTTTCTAGCCAGAATAGACTAGGACTAGGACTAGAATAGAATAGGAATTCTTTATTCACCGAGTGTGATTGGACGCACAAGGAATTTGCCTTTGGTGCATATGCTCAGGGTACATAAAAGAAAAGATACATTCATCACAAATCATAAGGTACAAAACTTAATGGTAGTCATGGGGTACAAATAAGCAATCAAATGATACTGGGGAAACAATATAAATCGTAAGGATACAAGCAACAAAGTTAGTCATATAGTCATAAGTGGGCGGAGATGGGTGATAGGAACAATGAGAAGATTAATAGTAATAGTAATGCAGACTTACTAAATAGTTTGACAGTGTCGAGGGAATCATTTGTTTAGCAGAATGATGGCTTTGGGGGGAAAACTGTTCTTGCGTCTAATTGTCTTGGTGAGCAGTGCTCTATATCATCGTTTTGAGGGTAGGAGTTGAAACAATTTATGCCCAGGATGCGAGGGGTCTGTAAATATTTTCACAGCCCTCTTTATATTTTTGCAAATATACATGTCCTCGATGGAAGGCAGGTTGGTAGCCATTGTTGTGGGTTGGGGTTTGTTTGTTTGTTTTTGCAATCTCTGGGTTCATAATAATAATAATAATAATAATAATTTAATTTATATCCCGCTCTCTCTCCCCAAGGGGACTCGAGGCGGGGCACAGGCAATTAAAAATACAAATAAACCACAAACAAATACAAAATACAGAGTTAAAAATAGATTAAATAGATCCTGCGCTAAAACCCATAAACTAAACTAAAAATTACCCCTAAAAAACCCTAACCTAAAAAGAGACTACCCAAGGCCGGCCAGACGAAAAAAGTGCGTCTTTAATTTTAAGCGGAAGGAGCGGAGGTCCGTGGTTGTCCTGATATCGGGGGGGGGGGAGGTCATTCCAGAGGGCTGGGCCCGCCACAGAGAAGGCCCTTCCCCTGGGCGTCGCCCGCTGACAAAGTCTAGTGGACGGCACCCGGAGAAGTCCCTCTCTGTGGGAGCGAATCAGCCGTGAGGATGTACATACATCAGCTCTACTCCAGAAGATAACCAAAGTACAAAAAAAACCAACCCCATATTGCTAGGTTTGTAACTGAGTGGGCACTTTGTATGAATATTTGTCATCTCCCTTGATCCATACAGTGGTTGTCCAGGGCCATCCTGATGTTTCAAGCAAGGCTGGATCTCTTTTCCAATAATGAAGGGATGTTTCAGGGGAAAGAGAGAATAACTTTTGCCTCCACCCCTCAATAAGCCATGGCTTGCTAGAAGCTGAGGGGGCAGAAAGATTCTCCCGGGGATCCTTCAGCCAGTTTCCACAGTCTGCCAGCGGTTCTGTCTCCTTGGGCCAAGAGGCTGGCTTTGGAAGGGCGGAGGATGGTCCTCGGAAGCGGGGCAGCGCTGCCCTTTGCCTTGGCCTATAATTGGCCGCTCTTCCTCTCCCGCCCTCCCCGGTAGAGCGGGGAGAGGGACCCAAAGCAGGCGCCAGGATTAGCCTGCAGTTATTGCTGCTACCCCGCCTCCTCCGTTCTGGCCCGGAGGAGCGAACGGTCTGCTCGGCTTGGATTGTGCCCCTCCACCCACCAGGGACTGGGAGAGAGTCGAGCTGCTGTGACCGGGCTACAAGCGGTGAGTGTTTCCGCTTTGGGGTCGGCGGTGGCGACAGCAGCTGAAGGATCGCGCGGGCGTGAACACAAAACAGAAGGGCAAAACCGCCCGCCTTGGTTTGCAGGCAGCGAAAAGTTTCCAGCTCTGGAGGAGGCCCCCTAATACAGGGGTCTCCAAATGCAGGGTCTCCAAATGCAGGGGTCTCCAAACTTGGGAACTTTAAGACTTGTGGACTTCAACTCCCAGAATCTGGGAGTTGAACTCCACAAATCTTAAAAGTCCCCAAGTTTGGAGAATTCTGGGTGTTGATGTCCACAAGTCTTAAAGTCCCCAAGTTTGGAGTCTCCTGCATGGGGATTTTAATTCGGTTTTAGCACAGGCCCTTAGTGGAATAAGTTTTTAAAAAAGAAATAGTTTTATATGTTTTGTATGTTTTGATTTTCCTGTGCGCCGCCCTGAGTCCATTTGGAGAAGGGCGGGGTATAAATTCAATAAATAAATAATAAATAATAAATAAATAAATTTGGAGCCCCATGCAAGACCTATGGACTTCAAATCCCAGAATTCCACAGCCAACATGGCTGGCTGGGGAATTCTGGAAATTGAAGTCCACAAGTCTTAAAGTCCCCAACTTTGGAAACTCCTGCATTTAGAGCCCCCTGCAAGACTTATAGACTTATGGACTTCAACTCCCAGAATTCCACAGCCAACATGGCTGGCTGGGGAATTCTGGGAGTTGAAATCCACAAGTTCCCAAGTTTGGAGACAACCGCCCTAATGAATTAGTGGAGGAGTTGGTAGGCCAAATGCTAGCCCCTGCTCACTGCCACACTGGTCCGAGTGTCATTCTCGGCCCTGAGACTCTCTTGGGCAGCTAAACACGGAACTTTGCAAAACGCTTGGCTGGCCCACTAATTTATTTATTTATTTCTACTATATATATTTTATTTATTAGAATTTGTCAAACCAAAATGAGAACAAGAAGAAAAAAAGGGGAGAAAATACAATGACAGGGACAATAGGCACGTTAGTGTGCTTATGCACGCCCCCTCTACTGACCACCTAAGTATGAAGTAAGGTCCATGTAAGGAAGTCAATTTGTGACCTGAAACTATGAAAATTTGTAGCTGAGACAACTGGATCAAGTAGAGCAGGGGTCCCCAACCTTTTTTGCACCAGGGACCGGTTTCATTTTAAAGAAAATTCTGCGGACCGGCTGGCGTAGAGGAGGAGTGGGGGGGAAGGGGGAACAGGCGGCACATGCGCATGGCAGAGGGGGGAACAGGTGGCGCATGTGCACACGGGGGGGGGGAGTCGGCTCACTCGGCCCTCTAGGGCCTCCAACGGCCTGAACGGCCTCGCATGCACATGCGCACGCAGGGGGGAATCGGTTCACTTGGCCCTCTAGGGCCTCCAACGGCGCGAACGGCCGCGCCTGCGCTCTCCCACATCCGGCGTGCGCTCAGCCCACGGGGCTGCCCCCTCCTCCCTCCTCCTCCTCTCCGACCCTGCGGCCCGGTTCCTATCAAGCCACGGACCGGCACCGGGGGTTGGGGACCCCTGAAATAGAGCATTCCAGACTTCGACAACTCTGTTACAGAAATCATATTTTTACAGTCAGGTTTAGAATGATATTCATTGAGTTTAAAGCGGTTGTTCGTGCGCATATTATTGCAATTAAAACAGGAAAAGTCATTTACAGGTAAAGCATTACTATATATAATTTTGTGTGCAAAACCTAGGTCTGATTGCAAGCGACGCAGTTCTAAGTTATCCAAACCGAGAATTTCGAGCCTAGTAGCATAGGGGAGGGGTCTGCAAAGTCGGCTCTTTTAAGACTGGTGGACTTCAACTCCCAGAGTTCCCCAGCCAGCATAACTGGCTGGGGAACTCTGGGAGTTGAAGTCCACCAGTCTTAAAAGGGCCGACTTTGCAGACCCCTGGCATAGGGAATTCTATTGTATACAGAAGAGTGCAGAAGAGTATTTCTGGTGAAATACTTCTGATTAATTACTGGGGTTTGCTCCATGCCATCCCTCTGTTGGGGCGGCTGTCCTTGTTTTGATAACATGTTGGAAGGATCGGCACTGGAGAACCGCTGGGAATTGAGTTTCTACTAGAATGAACAATTCTACCAAATTTCCAGTGGCTCTGATCGGTGTCCCTGGTGTCTAGTTTGAAGGCTGCCTTGACAAGCACCCTAATCCTGGGTTAATAAATGCAATTGCTGTGTCCACAGCGCACGGTCTGTCCAAAGCAGTGAGCTACATGATGTGACACATGTGGCCTGAATCACATAATGCGCCAATCGGAACCGCAATAATCATTTAAATCAAGTTGTGGGAACCCACTCAAGATTTTCGAGCAGGACAGAGTTTCACAGGATCAGTCTGATGAGAGACTGGGGACTTGGGACTGTTCGAAGGAGGAGATTCATACAGCACATAGACACTTGAATTTAGTCTGAGGGACAGCCTCCCAAGCTATATCATCCAGAATGCGTTGGAGGTGCTCTGGCTGTCCAGGTCTCAAAATCTGTAACTCTCAGAACCAGTTATGGGGGAAACACTCTGTTCTCACCCTCTCTCCTCTCTGCATCTGTTCTTAGAGAGAAGCACTTTTGCTTTGAGGCTATTTTTGCTGGACTTCAGCTGCCAAAGGCCAAGCATATACAAGTAGTCCTTGACTTACAACAATTCATTTACTGATGGTTCAAAGATACAACAGTGCTGAAAAAAGGAACTTGGGGCCATTTTTCACACTTACATTGCAGCATCCCTGTAGTCATCAAAATTCAGGTGCTTGGCAACTGGTTCATATATATGTGACGCAGTGGTGGATCCCGTTCCAACTGGAATGGTTGGAACGGGCCCGGCAGCATCCACATGGACACATGCAGCACGTGCATGCGTCTTACCACCTCCACAAGCCTCTGTGATGCTCCAGCTGCTTAGCAGAGCATCGCGCAGGCACTGTACGCACCATATGCGGAAGCGCAGAAGCCTTAAAAGACAGGTAAGGAGCTCGGGCGGGTGGGTGGGCCCTCTGGAGCACCGTACCAGAACCATATCTGGTGCTCCGGGTATGCTCCAGTACGCCCATCCCGGGGTGTACGACCTGCAACCCACCACTGATATGACGGTTGCAGTGTCCTGGGGTCATGTGATCACGTTTTGCAACCTTCTGACATGCAATGGGGAAACCAGATTCACTTAACAACCGTGCTACTAAATTAACAACTGCAGTGATTCACTTAACAATTGTGGCAAGAAAGGTTGTCAAATGGAGCAAAACTCACTTAACAAATGAGTTTTTTGGTTCACTTAGCAATCAAAATTTGGGGCTCTATTGTGGTCATAAGTTGAGGACTACCTGTACTTCTTAGCCCAGCCAGTCAATTTATCCCTTTGATTAAAAAGAAATTAGTCCTGAGATGGCAAAGAGCTGTTCCAGGCAAAAAAATTGATAAACTAGTATTATGGAAACTCTAATTGCCAAGCTTTCTCAAAGGCCAAACTATCAATGTCAGACATGTGTCATCACAGATGAGCTTATACATTATGCTTAAATTAGCTACTGAAGAAATTCATTTTCTGAGCTGACGTGTTGAAACATAAATTAACTAGATAGACAGAGTTTGCACAACAGACTGAGTCACCCTAACAGCTAATCCAAATTAACAGCAATCAACCTTACTTTGCTGTGTGGTTGCAACTGAAAGGTCTTTCACTGAGCCAATCAGGAATGTTGTGCAAACTCAGCCAGAGATTATTGCCTTTTCATTTCAATGATATTTGGGGAAATAAGCAAAAGGATGAATCCTTGTAAAGCTTACAAGCAGAAGGAGCTCAATATGGGCAATATTAATTATGGCATGGAACCTGAACTCTTCAGGAGGAAGAGTTAGGTGAGGTTAAGCAAAGCAGAAGAATGCCATCTCACTTCAATGGGATTAAGACCTCGAGGCTCGGCCTAGGCCAGTGTTTCTCAGCCTTGGCAATAGCAATAGCTCTTAGACTTTTATATAGCTTCACAGTGCTTCACAGCCCTCTCTAAGCGGTTTACAGAGTCAGCATATTGCCCCCAACAATTTGGCTTCTCATTTTACCCACCTCAGAAGGATGGAGTCCACCTTGAGCCTGGTGAGATTTGAACTGCCAAATTGCAGGCAGGCAGCAGGCAGCAGAAGTAGCCTGCAGTACTGCACTCTAATCATGCGCCACCGTGGCTCAGCTTGAAGATGTGTGGATTTCAACTCCCAGAATTCCCCACCCAGCAAACCTGGAAAGACTCAAAAGCAACTGTAAGGCGTATTTGATTTCTCACTGCCTACACCAGGGGTCTCCAACCTTTGCAATTTTAAGTCTGAAGGACTTCAGCTCCCAGAATTCTCCAGCCAGCTTTGCTGGCTGGAGAATTCTGGGAGCTGAAGTCCTTCAGACTTAAAGTTGCAAAGGTTGGAGACCCCTGGCCTACACAGTGTCCCAAAGACCATTGCTTGGAGTGGAGGAATTCTCTTGTTGCAACTATAAATTGCTTCCAGAGGATAATTTGCTGATCTTTTCCCTCCCAATGTCTTGCTCAATGGACTTTCCCCAGTTTTTCCCTTGCAGTTTTATTGGTGAAAGAAACAAAGTCAAAGGGGAGAGGAAAAGAATAAAGTCAAAGAGGAAAGCAAGTAGACATGACGAGGCACATCCAGTTAATGCACAAGCTAACAATTTAATCATCACTATGGTTGGCTTGTCCCTTTCAGACACAAGGTCCAAAGGGCAATGGTAATGTTAGGTGGAAGGACTGGAGGCAACTCTTATTCCTACAACCCTAAAGAAACAGGGCCAGTGGTGGGTTTCTGCAGGCTCACACCTACTCGCGAGAGCCGGTTGGTGAAATTTAGAGAACCGGTGAGAGGGGGTTCCTGGAAGTAAATCTGGCCCGCCCCTGCCAGTGACCCAACGGGAAGGAAAGGAAAGGAAAAGAAGGAAGGAAGGAAGGAAGGAAGGAAAGAAAGAAAGAAAGAAAGAAAGAAAGAAAGAAAGAAAGAAAGAAAGAAAGAAAGAATTTATCATCACAATTGAGTCCAAAATTTTGGTTGCTAAGCAAGAGCTTTGTTAAATGAGTTTCACCACATTTTAAAAGGTGGCCACTCCCACCCCGTCACATGACTGCCAAGCCACACCCACAAAATAGGCCACACCTACAGAGTAGGTTCTAAAAAATTTGAAACCCACCACCGAACAGGACACACAGCTTACTTAGCTCTATGTGCTTATGCAACAAATGTATGTTCAGAGGTGAAGGTCTGAAGCATTTTTGATGTGCTTTTCATCAGCTTAGCATCAGCCACAGCAATGGAGCTATTGGAACGATGCTTTGCATCCTGCTTTTTTTGTGTTCCTTTCTGAAATGAAATGCCGATACTCGTTCCTAGGATTACTACAGCGTTTCTAGCCCAGACTAATTCAATTTGTTTTATAGAAAATCTCAAGGCCTTTTATGAAACAGGCTCTTCTTTTTCCTTAGTTTTTATTACCTGCACTTGATAGAGAATCCTGAGTTTATTACATTTTAGTTAAATACAACCAAGCAGACTTCTGGTCCCCGCATAGTGTATGTTAGGAGTAGACTCCTAGTGTTGGGTAGGCAATATATAATACCATGATGACAAATGGTTAATTGTTTTACTAGCAGTGTTTGAGATACTATTTGTGTGTTTACTAGCAACGTATCTGTAGCTGCACATTCCGCTGCACAACTTTCTCCCTACGGAGATATCCCTCAACAGTGTCTATTCCAATAATTCGAAAGGATTGTTGTCTCAGGAATGGCAACAGAGTTGGGCGTAGGGCTGCATGGTTTGAGATCTTGTCTCTTTCTGGGAATACAGGTAGTCCTTGAGCCCCACATTTGTGTTGTTAAGTGACTTTTGCCCCATTTTACAACCTTTCTTACCAGAGTTGTTAAGTGAAGCACCGCTACTGAAAAGTTAGCAACCTGGTTACTAAGTGAATCTGGCTTTCCCATTGAGTGTGCTGGTGAGAAGGTTGCAAAAGGTGCTCACGTGACCTTGGGGCCCAACAACGCTCATAAATATGATCCCGTTTTCAAGCATCTGAACTTTGATCGTGGGGATGCTGCGCAGGTTGTAACTGTGAAAAATGGTCATAAATTCTTCAGTGCCATTGTAACTTTGAACAGTCACTAAATTAACTGTTGTAAGTCAAGGATGTATGACCTCTTTTTATCCTATGCTCAAATATCTCATCTATTTCTCTTTTCCGGTTAATCCTTAACAAATTACTCTCTTAAAGCCCCAGGTTTTGCCAAAGCCAGTAATTCCAACAATGATCTTTTGAACTTTGAGTGTGAGGACTGTTCTGTCTTATCCTCTGGAGTCAAAGCAGGGGTGGGTTCCTGCCAGTTCCACAAATCTACAGCTGGAACTGTTTAGAACTTGTTCCAGCTCCCTCCCCCTGCCCGCCCGCACATCATCAAGATGAAGAGCAAGAGGAGAAATTCTGGGAGTTGAAGTCCACAAGTCTTAAAGCTGTCAAGTTTGAACACCCCTGGGGATTTTCCCCCCTAAACGGTTAGGTGTGCAAGGGTCTTGTAACTTGACAGCCTTAAGACTTGCGTGCTTCAAATGCCAGAGTTTCTGAGCCAACATTTTGGTTGCTAAGCAAGAGCATTGTTAAGTGAGTTTCACCACATTTTACAAGTTGGCCACGCCCACCCAGTCACATGGCGGTCAAGCCACTGCCACTCGGTCACATGGCCGGCAAGCCACTCCCATCCTGGTCACATGACCAGCAAGCCACTCCCACAAAGCAGGCCACACCTACAGAAGAGGTTCTAAAAAAAATTGAAACCCACCTCTGAATCTAAGGGAGGTCTGGCTGCTCAGGCTTCTTCAGTCAACATCCCTGGAGGGCTCATTTGCGATGCTTATTGTAGGTAAATCTTCAACTTTTCCCCCGCAGACCCTTTTGCAAAATGGCACCGACAAAACTGCGTGTGGCAGTCATTGGGGCAGGAGCGGCAGGACTGTGTGCCGCCCGGCACATTCTTGCCTCTTCTGAGACTTTTGCTCCACCCGTGGTATTTGAGTCCTCGGATCGCTTGGGAGGCACCTGGATTTACACAGAGGAGAAAGAAGATGCCAAGGCAAGAATCGTCCATTCCAGCATGTACCGGGACCTCAGGTGAGTCACTCAAGGATGCGGCACCTTCTCTGTGCTTTGGGACAGGCTCTTTATGCCAATGTCTGCCAGTGTATTAGAAAGCATAGGAGGAGGCCTCAGACAGCCTATTCTTTAAATACAAAAAAAAAGGGAAGGATCCTGGACAGGGGAGAGGAGTGGAATGCAGTGCGGAAAGGGTGCTTTATCCTGCTTCTGCTCCTAGGACCAACCTGCCCAAGGAATCAATGGCCTTTCCAGATTTCCCCTTTGACCCATCACTGCCTTCATTCCTGCACCACTCGGATGTCTTGGCCTACCTGGACAGCTATGCAGAGCAATCTGGAGTCTGTGACCACATCAGGGTGAGAGATGATGGGGCTGTTCAAAGCAAGGAGTGGCAGAGCAAAAATAGGCACATGCTCCCTGGGGATAGGGAGGGTGGTGGTGGAATGGGAGCACAATAAGTTGCCAAGGTTTGCCTCTAGAGATCTTTCAATGCAATACAGAGTAAATGCTGCAACTGTTTATATAATTACCTCCAGAAGCTGTGAATGCTCCAACACTGGAAGTCTTTAAGAAGATGTTGGATAGCCATTTGTCTGAAATGGTATAGGGCTTCCTGCCTAGGCAGGGGGTTGGACTAGAAGACCTCCAAGGTCCCCTCCAACTCTGCTATTGTATTGTATTGTATTGTATTGTATTGTATTGTATTGTATTGTATTGTATTGTATTGTATTGTATTGTATTGTATTGTATTGTATTGTAATTATTATGATTGATCCCACAATCAGCCACGATGTTTAGAAGGGATTTTGTATTTTTATACACTTATCAAACCCTTCCCAAAGAGCTTGGTGTTGTTATCCTGAGATAGACAGCCAGCCAGCCAGCCAGCCAGCCAGCCCAAGCATATGTAATACTCCTGCCTCCTATTTGCCGCGATAATAACAACCTTCTGAAATGGACTGGGTGAGAGGGAGTAAATGGACCAAAGTCACCCAGCTGGCTTTCATGTCAAAGGGAGGCCTGTAACTCACAGTGTCCTGCTTTCTGTCCTAATACCTTCACCACTACACCATTAGTTTTGCTGCAGAATAATCACCGCTTACAGACCACAGCTGGCTGGTTTCTGGAACTCACCTGTTCTCTTCCATTTTGCTCCCCCAGTTCCAGTGGCAAGTGGAGGAGGTCAGGCCTGTCCCGAGGGATGCAGGCAGCCTAGGTGGCTGGGAGATCACAGCAAGAGTGCAGCACCCAGAATCAACTCAGCAAGTCACAGAGCACTTCGATGGCGTCATGGTCTGCAATGGGTGAGTGCCAGTTGAGCCGGAATGGTGCTTTTGATAAGAAGAGAAGGAGCAATAAATTAATTGTTTCCAAGTTTAACTTCCAAGTGTGAAGTTATTGCTGCTGCTGCTGTTGTCTGCAGGGAGGTGAAAATTCAAAGAGAGAGTCTAGAGCAGTGATGGCTCACTCTTTCAGCACCGAATGCTGAAACGGGAGCATGCGTGAACCTTTTCGACACTGCAGATGAGTGGCCACCTACTCTTCTGGTTTCTGGCACACACACACATGCGTGAAGACCAGCTGTCCAGTGTGCATGCACTGGCTCCATTTGGCCTTTTGGGGGTCATCAGCCCCATCCTGGCTGGCAGCTCTGCTCCCCTTGCTCTTCTGGGTTCCGGTGCACTGGCCACCTGGTCTTCACATACGTGGGAGTGCCAGAAACTGAAAGAGCAGCCCCACTGTGCATGTGCAAGCTGGGAAGATGATTTTCCCGTTTCTGGCACATACACACCAGCCACCTGGTCTTTACGCATGCATGTGCATCAGAAGCCGGAAGACCAGGTGGTCAGCATGCCTGTGTGTGCCCGAAACTGGAAGATCATCTTCCCGGTGTGTGCATGCACACTGGGCAACTGCTCTTTCGGTTTCTGGCACTCCCAGACATGTGAAGAACCTGGAAGAGCAATGGGCGATGGCTCTGTGTGCCCAGAGAGATGGCTCTGTGTGCCACTTCTGGCATGCGTCCCATAGGTTCACCATCATGGGTGTAGAGTGCAGATGACTAACCTCATGATTCCTGCAAAATCCTGTTGGAATGAATGAAAGACCAGGCAAATCATTTGATGCTTTTGTAAATCAAATAAGAAAAGGGGAATGCATTCTAATGCTTGACACGTCTCTCTTCTCCCACCTCTATTCTAATTATTTTATTTCTGCAGCCATTACACTGTCCCATTTGTACCTCCCATTCCTGGGTTGGACTCTTTCCAAGGTAAGCTTTAAATCTTCCTTACTCTTTAGAGACAAAGGTGAACTTGTGGCTGGATCAGGCTAAAACCATCAGGTCCAGCATTTTACTTCCCCATCATCCAGTCAATTGAAATAGTCTAGATTCTAGACACTTATTTGATAGACAATTTACTTATTATATTGTCCAACCAGGAGCTCCTGGAAAACACCCAACCAGAGCAAGAAGGTAGTAGACTTTTTTTCTGGTGTTGTTCCCTTACTACTGTTGTTTAGACGTAAGATGCCTCTAAATGATGATGTTTCATGTAACGCAGCTAAGTGCCAATAATACATGTATCCTCTATGAATATGCTTGATCTTATTTAAAGCCAATGGTCACCCTTATGTCTTAAGCAGCCAATTCCATGAACTTAGTTCTGCCTTGCCTATTCATGCTGTGATCATGGATTTTTTAAATTATTTTTGGGTGATCAGTTTGTTTGTTTGTTGCAGTGCAGACAACCATTTTTAAAATGCCAGTCTTATCTTAAAATTGTTTTAAATTCATTATCACTATGAATGCTACATAATACTTTTTAATACATTGTTGCCTGTTCTGCCCCACAGACGGACACAAGCTTGGCTGCTTGCCACTATCTCCTTGGCTGCGAGCCCTAACTCATATAACAAAGACAGACAGAGAATTGCAGACTCGAATGATCAGAGAACTCCAATGATGAGTTGTAACTGTTGTTTCCTCCAAATGACCCCTCCCCAAAGCCTTCCTTATAAGCTCTCTTGGGAGGGGCCACTCAGCAATCAGCTGGTGCTCATCAGGGCTTACAAGCTTGCCTCTTACATAACTGTTGCCTCCTTTTCTCAGCCCTCTGTAATGTAGCATCAGGGACAAACTGCCCCTGATCCTCCCCACTGCTCCATGACCCAGGCGCCTCCTGGTGGCCAACCAGACTCTCTGCTTCCTCAAGGTCTCCCTCCTCCTCCAGGGCAGACTCATAGGACTCTTCACTAGAAGAGTCCATCACCAGCTCATCCGGAGCCGGCTGGGCCACAACAGTTATCCTAAGCTGCCCTATCTGAGTGAATGCAGAGAATGCAAAGTTTCTATTTCAGGGCCCAAAATTGTTACATAGTCAAATAGCTCATTTATAAAAGAATAAGGGAAGAAACAAACCGTTCCCTTTCCCTTTAATGGAAAACTTGAAATTCTATGTTTGCAACCAAACAGCAAGCAATAACCCCTTGTTCTTGTGGTATCTCAGTGCCTTCTGGAAGTGCCACAGGCATTTTACCAGACTTGGATTTCAAAAACAAGGAGGAAATGTCATTAAATGAAAGCTATTTAGCTTCCAAAAATTGAACCCAATGCTCCAGCTGTTCACACAAAAATTGAGCCCAATGCTCCAGCCTATTTAAGTTCTGGGAATAGGCCAGGAGGAACACTTCAAGAGAAGGAAGTCCCCATATAGCTCTGACTCAGGGTACCCAAGTGTTCTGTCCCACAGGTTGGAACACACTGCACATACACAAGCTTGGCTGCTTGCCACTATCTAATTGCTGATTACAGTTCCTTGGCTGCGAGCCCAGACTCATGTTACAAACACTGTAGCACATTTACAAACAGAGACTTGCAAACAGACACGACTCGAATGACCAGATATTCCCGACGATGATTTGTAACTGTTGTTTCCTGCAAATGGCCCTTCCCAAAGCCTTCCCTAATAGCTCTCTTGGGAGGGGCCACTCAGCAACCACCTGGTTCTACTCAGGGCCTACTAGCTTGCCTCTTACGTAACTGTTGCCTCCGTTTCTCAGCCCTGCGTAATCTAGCATCAGGGACAAACTGCCCCTGATCCTCCCCACTGCTCCATGACCCAGGTGCCTCCTGGTGGCCAACCAGACTCTCTACGTCCTGCGCTACCTCTGAAACTTCCTCATCCTCCAGGGCAGACTCATAGGACTCTTCGCTAGAAGAGTCCGTCAGCAGCTCAGCCGGAGCTGGCTGGGCCACAACGCCCAAGTATCCAAAGGGCATGATAAAAAGGAGAGGAAGTTAGAAATGTATTTTGTCGGCTGCATTCATTTAACAAGATCAGACAAAGATATAGCAAATACCTTTTCACAACGCACAACCTGTATATAGTAATAGCCAATGGCGTCAAATCCAGATATTTAATTACTGCTAACCTGAGGTTTTTGTGGTTTAGCATCAAATGCAAATTCAGTTTATTTGATGACTCCATAGCAATAGCACTTAGACTTATATGCCGCTTCACAGTGCTTTACAACCCTCTGGAAGCGGTTTACAGAGTCAGCATAATTGCCCCAAAACAATCTGGGTCCTCATTTATAGTTCCAGTGTGTTCTGCAGACACAGAGAAAGGGTTAATTTAGTAATCAAGTTAAGCATGTCTTGTGGAGGAAGTCAGACCCTCCCTATTTTGCGGGGATTGCTGCAGCGTTGTTAGTTTCAGGTTTTTGGTTTCTGCCTTTCTGTTCTAAAGAGATCAAGTGAGCAAACTCACTTTCACCATTCACCACCTCATCAAAGGCACCAACAAGTAAGGCAAATGAGAAAGAAGGTCCAGGCAATAGAAGAGTAGACTAGTGCCAGCTTTTTGAGGTAGTCCCAGGGGTGGGTTCCTGCCAGTTCTAACCTCTTCTATAGAAGAGGTTCCACAAATCTACAGTGCCATTTAGAACCAGTTCCAGCTCCCTCTCCCCACCCGTCCGCACATCATCAAATTGAAGAGCAGGAGGAGGAATTCTGGGAGTTGAAGTCCACAAGTCTTAAAGTTGTCAAGTTTGAACACCCCTGGGTTTTTTTTCCTAAAAGGTTAGGAGTGCAAAGGTCTTGTAACTTGACAGCTTTAAGACTTGTGTGCTTCAAATGCCAGAGTTCCTGAGCCAACATTTTGGTTGCTAAGCAAGAGCGTTGTTAAGTGAGTTTCACCACATTTTACAAGTTGGCCACGCCCACCCAGTCACATGACTGCCAAGCCACTCCTACTCGGTCACATGGCTGGCAAGCCACTCCCACAAATCAGGCCACACCTACAGAAGAGGTTCTAAAAATTTTGAAACCCACCACTGGGTAGAAGCACAAACCATGATTACTAATCCCACCCCTGGTTGTAACCTCTGCAAGAATGCCTGTGATGAGGTGGAAGCTATTGGTTGCCAACATTTCTCTCCCTCTCTCTCTCTCCCTCTCCCCAGGCCATCTTCTACACAGCCACTCTTACCGCTATCCAGAGCCCTTTGCCAACCAATCTGTAGTGCTGATAGGCGCTGGTCCATCAGGAGTTGACCTGGCCTTGCAACTCTCCAATGTAGCTGCTCAAGTAGTACTCAGCCATAAAAGGCAACACGTGTGCGGGCTGCCTAAGGATGTGATACAGGTGCCCCCACTTCTGAAGGTGGGGCAAAAGACAGTGGTATTCACAGACGGCTCCAAGATGCCAGCTGATGTCTTGATACTCTGTACAGGCTACAAATACAGCTTCCCCTTCTTGGACCTGGCCCAATTGGGCTTACAAGAGACAGATTATGGAGTGGGGCCCCTCTACCAGCATTTACTGCCCCCCCAGCACCCGTCGCTCTTCTTGATTGGCCTTTGTCAGCAGATCTGTCCTTTCCCATTCTTCTACTGCCAAATACTATTTGCGCTGGCTGTGCTAAGTGGGCATTGTTCCCTTCCTCCTGTGACAGACATGGAAGCTGAAGTCCAAAGACAGCTGGGACTACATTTGAAGAAGGGAGGGTTGGCTCGGTACTTCCTGAAGATGAAGGAACAGCAATGGAGCTATATGGAGGACCTAGCTCACCTTGCTGGATTCCCACCTCTGCCACCTGCTGTCCAACAAATTTATGAAGATACCCATGCCAGCCGTCTCTGCAATGTGAGCACCTATCGTAGCAGAAACTATCGGCTATTGGGCCCAAGCGCTTGGGAGTTGGTGCAGGATTGGGGTGAGAATTGCACGAAGACTGGAGATGCAAAATAAGGACCCTTCATTTCCACGCAGCATTCTTCTCTCTTCCTCTGTGTGGTTTTCCTTCTAAGGCCCAACTGCAGTCAGGGGAAGTTGGACCAAGAACTGCCGAGTGAAATAGAGAAAAAAAACAAGGCCTCCATGGCATCATTGAAATACAAGCAAGAAACTTGAAGCAGATGATAAAAAGGGAGAAATAATGTATATTCCATCTGTAAAAGAAAGGGGCGGCTAGATTCACACAACATGCTTAATCCTAAACCAAGTTTTATTTTATTAAAAAAAAAACCAGTTGGTCTGTTTATGTGCTCTCTAGGGCCAAACTAACAAACTGACAAAGCTAAGTGATAACCTAATTTAGGAGCATCCACCCAGGGGCATGTTAAAAAAAACCAGGAGGAAAACTGTGATCGTGGCTAGTTTGATTGGTTTTACACAGCTAACCAATCCCAGTTTTGATTAGTACCATATGGTGTAACCTCTAACTACAGAATGTCCACCCCAGGTTTTCTGGTGTGCTCTGTGACTTGGCAAACTCAGAAAGCCAGCTTTCCTTAATTAACTATTTTTGACTGTGCATCACACTTTATAATCTACACTGCTTATCACAGTCCGGAAAATATCTGCTCTTTTTGTGCCATGTAAATAATTAGAAATAATAAGAACCTGATTCCAATGAGAATCTAGAATAGTCCATAATATAGAATAGAATAGAGTTGGAAGGGACCTTGGAGGTCTTCTAGTCCAACCCCCTGCCTAGAGAGGAAACCCTATACTATTTCAGACAAATGGTTATCCAACATCTTAAAGACTTCCAGTGTTGGAGCATTCACAACTTCTGGAGGCAAGCTGTTCCACTGATTAATTGTTCTAACTGTCAGGAAATTTCTCCTCAGTTCTAAGTTGCTTCTGTCCTTGATTAGTTTCCACCCATTGCTTCTTGTTCTGCCCTCAGGTGCTTTGGAGAATAGTTTGACTCCCTCTTCTTTGTGGCAACCCCTGAGATATTGGAACACTGCTATCATGTCTCCCCTGGTCCTTCTTTTTATTAAACTAGACACACCCAGTTCCTGCAACCGTTCTTCATATGTTTTAGCCTCCAGACCCCTAATCATTTTTGTTGTTCTTCTCTGCACTCTTTCTATCTGTTTCCTTTGCTTCAACACAGAGAGAGGAAGCATAGGATGCAAGAGGCAGATCACAGCTAGTGTTTTATACCAATCTGTTGTCTTATATTTGCACTGTATGTATCTTTGAAAGAAATGAATGGAAATTCACAGCGGTGTTTTAATTTGGGAACTAGAAACCTCTTTTGGTGATGTCCAATTGAGGGGACAAAAAATAAAACCAAAATTGTAATCTATCTGAAATGAATGCATGTCATATTTTAACCTCTTTCAAAAGACCTTAGAGCCATTACATAATACTTTTAATAAAAAAAGAGAAAAATATATCTAGGCTAGGTTCACACAAGTTCCTGTTTACTGAACTGACTCGTTTCTGGATGTGCACCAAACAGTGCACTGACTAAACTGTAAACTAACCACATGCGCGGGCTTTCCATACCATGATAAGCCATGGAAAATTAATGGTTTCACAATGGCCAAGCTTAGCAATGTTATGCAAATGAAGCTCCAAGATTTTTAACAGACCTCATTAACCCAGTGCACAAATACAAACATTGTCTGAGCTTTTGTGAAACCTGTCCTGTGGCTTCATGCATGCACAAGGTTGTTTATCCTGTACAAAGAAAAGAGAAAGAACATCAGTGGCAATATTAAAAGAAGTCAAGTATCTTTTGTATTGTGTTTGAATCCTGGTCTCTAGTTAGTTTTTGACTGAAAATGTGTAGTTGCTTTTCTATTGTCATCTGCTAGGATGGTTTTCCCATCTTCAGTTCATAATGTATAGCCCTAGAACAGCGGTCACCAACTGGTGGTCCGGAAGGAAATTTTGGTGGTCTGCAGAAAAATTATTAGCATTTTTTATATTGCACTAAATCAGGGGTCCTCAATCTACATTCCCTGAGATGTAGACGTGCAATGAAGGTTTGTGTTGTTGCAGAGAGTCTTCTCCCTTCGGGGTCTTTTTGTGTGGGTTGGAGGGGGAGAGACATTCTGAATTGGGGTCTGCTTCAGCCTCCTGGTGCAGGGCTTTGGAGGGAAGTGCTGCTGGTGGCGAAGAGGCGGAGGGCTTCATTCCAGTGGGACTGCCTCATGGTCTGGAACTGGCTGACCATCTCAGCCTGCTGAGCCTCCAGATGCCGGTACCTAGCCTTGCAATTCCCTTTGCTTGGAAAGCCTATGCGCATAGACCTCAGTGAGGTGCTTCTGCCATCCAGTTGTTTTGTTAACTCTTTCTCATGGTGGCTGCTTAGCTCCAACAATTGCTGTCTCTTGGGGCCCTAAGGAGCCCGGGCGGGCAGGCGAGGAGTGGGTGGAAGGGAGGGGCGAGTAGAGGCTAGTTAGGTACCCCTTGATGCAAGTGACATTCAGTTGGCCACAACCACCCAGTTACATGACCACCTAGCCATGCCCACTCAGTCGGTCATTAAGCAGATCATATTAGTGGTCCATGGAATTTAAAATTATGCACTTAGTGGTTCCTGAGGTCCGAAAAGATGGTAACCCCTGCCCTAGAATTCCCTGGTGATTGTCTAGCCATGTATTAACAAGGCCTGGCGTGGGTCATCCCTAAAGAGGGCATTCCCATCCGAACGGTCGTAGGGAGGGGCAGGGGCGATGGGAGACAGGAGAGTTACCACCGGGTGGAGGCGTGTGGCCGTTGGCTACAAGTGGTCGCGCACACCAACCCCCTGCGCTCCCCTCGCTATCTAGGTGGTCAGGGTTCACAGAGCCAGGGCCCTAGGCTGATGTTATGCAATGCCAGGTCCATGGCCAACAAAGACCCCCTCATTAACGACCTTGTGTCGGAGGGGGAGCCGGACCTGGTAGGGATCACGGAGACCTGGCTGGGCCACGAGGGTGGTCTTCCTCTCGTGGAAATGTGCCCGCCAGGCTACCGTGCATTTCATCAGCCCCGGGCCCTAGGCAGGGAGGGGGGGTAGCGGTTCTAATTAGGGAAGGTCTTGAGTCGAAAGAGACCACTGTACCACAGACCACCGGCTGTGAGTCCCTCTGCATGAAATGGGGCCCAGGGAGGCAGTTGGGCATGCTGATCGTGTACCTGGCTCCCCACTACGTGTCAGCAGCCCTGCCCGAGCTCCTCGAGATGATCGCTACGGTGGCGGTTGAGACCCCCAGACTGGTGGTCATGGGGGATTTCAATCTGCCATCGTTTGGCGAATCATCCGAGGCAGCTGGGGAGTTCATGGCCTCCATGACAGCCATGGACCTGACCCAGGTAATTCAGGGTCCCACACATGAGGGGGGGCACACGCTGGATTTGATTTTTGTCTCTGGCCAGTGGACAAGTGATCTGGGAGTAGGGGACTTAGCCATCATACCCCTGTCATGGTCAGATCACTCACTTCTCCGGCTCGACTTTCCAATCGCTACACCCCACCGCGGGGAGGCGGAACCAGAGATCCCTAGATGGTTCCGCCCCAGGCGCCTGATGGACTCTGAAAGGTTCCAGATGGAGCTTGGGCCACTACCTGTGACCCTGACCAACGCCCCGACTGAGGACCTGGTGGCGGCATGGAGTGCCGCGACCGCCGGGGCCTTGGATCAGGTCGTGTCCTTGTGGCCTCTCTTGCAGCGTCGAGCCTCCTGGGCTCCTTGGTTCACTGAGGAGCTGGGGGGGATGAAACGTCACAAGAGACGCCTAGAGAGAAGATGGAGATCCACACGCTCTGAATCCGACCGAACACAGGTGAGAGCCCATTTGAGGACTTATCTTGTGGCGATAAGAGTGGCCAAACGGTCTTATTGTGCCACCCTTATCGCATCCGTAGATAACCGCCCTGCCGCCCTGTTTGGGGTGACCCGCTCCCTCCTTCAACAGAGGCCACGGGAAGCCCCTTTGCAGGGCAGAGCAGAGGAATTTGGAGAGTATCTGCAGGATAAAATTGCTCAGATTTGAAGCGAGTTGGCCTCCACCGAAAGTGGTCTGGAGGGAAGGTCCGAGGCATGTTTTGAGATACTATTCTGGGAGGAGTTTGACTCTGTTACTTCCGAAGATATGGACAGGTTACGTGGGCGACTGAGAGCCACCACATGTTTATTGGACCCATGTCCCTCCTGGCTTGTACTGGCATCCTGGGAGGTTACACGAGGCTTGTTCCAGGAAGTAGTGAACGCTTCCTTGAGTGAGGGGATCTTGCCCACCATCTTGAAAGAGGCGGTGGTGAGACCTCTCCTCAAGAAGCCTTCCCTGGACCCAGCATTGCTGGTGAACTACCGTCCGGTCTCCAACCTTCACTTTCTGGCGAAGGTTGTAGAGAGTGTGGTGGCACAACAGTTTCCCCGCCACCTGGAGGAGATTGATTATCTGGACCCACGCCAGTCCGGCTTTCGGCCTGGACACAGCACTGAGACGGCATTGGTCGGGTTGGTCGATGATCTCTGGAGGGCCAGAGATGGGGGTTGTTCCTCCATCCTGGTCCTATTAGACCTCTCGGCGGCTTTTGATACCATCGACCATGGTATCCTATTGCATCAACTGGAGGGGTTGGGGTGGGAGGCACCGTTTTATGGTGGTTCTCCTCCTACCTCTCCGGTCGATCACAATTTGTGTTGGCAGGAGGGCAGAGGTCGACCTCGAGGCCTCTCACTTGTGGGGTGCCTCAGGGGTCGGTCCTCTCGCCACTCCTGTTCAACACATATATGAAGCCACTGGGTGAGATCATACGTGGTTTCGGGGTAGAGTACCATCTCTACGCTGACGATACGCAGCTGTATATATCTACCCCGAACCACCCCAACGATGCCGTCGAAGTGATGTCCCTGTGTCTGGAAGCCGTACGGGTCTGGATGGGAAGAAACAGACTCAGACTCAACCCGTCCAAGACCGAGTGGCTGTGGCTTCCGGCATCCTGGTACAACCAGTTTTCTCCATCACTGGCCATAGGGGGGGAACATCTAGCCCCTGTGGATGGGGCACACAATTTGGGCGTCCTCCTGGATACCCGGCTGTCCATGGAAGATCAAGTGACGGCCGTGGCCAGGGGGGCGTTTTACCAGGTTCGCCTGATATGCCAGTTGGGTCCCCTATTGGACCGGGATGCCCTCCACACGGTCACTCATGCCCTCATGACATCCCATCTAGACTACTGCAATGCTCTCTACATGGGGCTTCCCTTGAGGTGCATCCGAAGACTACAGCTAGTTCAAAATGCAGCCGCGCGGGCAATTCTGGGAGTCCCCAGGTACTCCCACATAACACCGCTCCTGCGCAAGCTGCATTGGCTGCCTGTGATCTTTCGGGTGCGCTTCAAGGTGTTGATTACCATCTTTAAAGCGCTCCATGGCACGGGACCTAGCTATCTGCGAGATCGCATCCTGCCCCATACATCCCTTCGACCGATTCGCTCGCACAGAGAGGGACTTCTCCGGGTGCCGTCCACTAGGCAATGCCAGTGGGCGACTCCCAGGGGAAGGGCCTTCTCTGTTGCAGGCCCTATCCTATGTAACGACCTACCCCCCGACCTCAGAAGAACTCCGGACCTCCGCTCCTTCCGCCGAAAGCTCAAGACATATTTCTTCCAACAGGCCAGCCTGGCCTAATCTATTTCTCACACCTCCGGTCTGTACATTTAAATTTTTAATTGGGTTTTTAGGGGTTTAGGGTTTTAGGTTTTTTAGGTTTTAGTGCAGGGTCATTGCAATTTAATTTAATTTTAGATATTTATATTGTTGTATGTTTTATGTTTTCTATTCCCTGTTCACCGCCCCGAGTCCCTTCGGGGAGAGGGAGCGGTATACAAATAAACATTCTATTCTATTCTATTCTTTTTCACTTCCCACTTTGGATGAGACCAACCAGGTGCTGCCATTTTCTGAATACTTAACACAGTGTTTCTCAACCTTAGCAACTTTAAAATGTGTGAACTTCAACTCCCAGATCTCTTTTCCTGGCTGGAGAATTTTGGGAATTGAAGTCCTCACATCTTAAAGTTGCCAAAGAGACGAAACACCGACTTAAATATATAGCCAGAACTACTGTGGCCATAATGAGAGTCCCTGTTTCATTCCATGTCTGCAGTTGTCTGTGTGCATGCATGCAACACAAATGCAAAATGACAAATAAAAAGTAAATTGTCCTTCATGCCTGATGAATGACCTGGAAACACCCATACACTTCTTTGGCACAACAAGGGGTTCCATGATAATGCCAGAAAGCAGTCTATAGATCTGGTGAAAAGAGGTTTACAAACTTTTTGTACCCATTACAGCAGCCACTTTTGCAAATGGAGAAACCTCTCAACGCAGTTGCAGTGTATGTACATTATATGTTCCCAACTTTTTCCTTAACGCAAAAGTTATCCCTGATTTAAAAGTTCCAGCCCTTCTCTACTTCCCTAATAAATTTTTAAAATTATTTTGAAGTCGTTGTTTGCCTTCGTCCTTACTTCTAAATTTGACATCCAGGTTCATATCTCAAGTGTGTGATTAAAAAGGAGAATCCATATAGACTTAAGGTTTTTATTATTCCAATGACTTCAGACAAGACATGTACTGGTGCACAATTCCATTTACAATACTTTAAACTGAAATGAGTCAGTCTTTCTGGCAATTTCATCTTCTGTATAAGTGAGTGTTGTCAATCATCCATTAGAGGTACACAGTGATTTTTATGTAGACAGTTTATCCTCCACAAACATGTGGTTTGGGGGGGAAATGTTATTAGAGCCGGAAAACACTTTGACAATTTCCGCAAAAGATGCTGATTGCAGGATAGTGGAAGCAAATCAGGTATCTAAACCGAGAACATCTGCGGGCATTTCAGATATTGATCAGTAAATTAGGCTGTATCTTTTATTCTCTCCTCTCTGATAAATATGTTCTACAGAATTGCATTAAGAGCTAGACCTAACAACTGTCTCGGCAATGGAAATTCAGGTCATAATTATGGTTGTAAATCAAGGATTACCTGCACCACCACCTTAATGCTAATTTAACTCAAACACATCTCCCTCCCCCACCCCATCAGCCTTTTCCTCTTTCTGCTTGGAAAAGGCAGAGCTTGTTGAAGGATCAGAGAGGGGAAAGAAGATGCCTCTGAAGATTCGTTACACTATTTTGCTTCAAATCTAAACACCAGGGCCTTCCAAGGACAAACAATGACTTGAGGTGGCTTCATTCAAGCCTGAAACAAGGATCCTTATCTAGTTATGCCATAGTCAAGTGTTTGGGAAGCTCTTGCCAGATTTGTTTATTCATTAAATTTACATTTACATTAAACCAATTTCGTTGTATACATGATGTACAATGACAATAAAGCAGGGGTGAAATTCAGCAGGTTCTCACAGGCTCTGGAGAACCGGTAGCACACATTTTGAGTAGTTCAGAGAACTGGCAAATACCAACTCTGGCTGTCCCCAGAGTGGGATGGGAATGGGGATTTTGCAGTATCCTTCCCCTGCCATGCCCACCAAGCCACGCCCACAAAACTGGTAGTAAAAACATTTGAATTTCACCACTGCAATAAAAGCTACACTTAAAATGTATTGACTGTCCAACTCCAGTGGACTCCCCAGTTTGAACTGGGGGCTTTATAATTTTCCAAGAAAAGAGTGAACTTTCCTAGTCTGTTGTTGAATCGGAATGTCATCCTGGGATTCTTATCTGAGCAATGTATGTATATATATATATATATGTATATATATATATACACTTTTATTTACGGTCACAGACCAAAACACAAGTACTACAGGAAGAAACGTTAAAAATAATAATAGTAATAATTATCATAGTATCATAGCAATGTAATTATACCAGACTACCTGTAAAAGGGCAAATGCTTGGATGAAAAAGCTGTCCTGCACTAGTGGCCTCTTCCACGTTCAAGATGCAGAGGGAGGTTGTGCTTCCAAGGGCAGCCTTATTCCTTCCACATAGTCACATTGGGATGCCCTGGTCCTAAGAAAGGGCTCTAGGGGAACTTGCCGTTGGAAGGTCTCAGTGGTAAAATAATAGACCAGAGGATCTAGGGCAGCATTCACACAGGACAGGAGCAGGACATATCTGTACGCCTGATCTAAATGTGTTGCATTCAACCATGGTACACGATAGCAAAGTATTGTCAAATGGTAGGGCAAGAAGCAACCCAGAAAGATGGCCACATTCGTTACTACCATTAATCTGATCTTGGATATATTGATCAGCTCCATCTCCACACTTACACTCCGGTGGAAAACATGGAGCAGACTAGAGGAGGAAGCTACCATGACAACCAATGTAATGGCATAGCATAGCACCATAGTACTGGAAATACCAGGATTTGTGATATATCTAGGATGTTCATCAAAACAGAGACCATACTTTTTTGAAGACTTCGTGCCAGCAAAGTATATGGGAATGGCCCCCCCAATACTCAAGGTCCATATGCCCACACAGATGTACTTGGCTTGTTGGCGTATGGCCTGTGACCAGGAGCTGAGTGGAAAGCGCGCAGCCATCCAGCGGTCTGAACTGATGCAAGTCAGAAGGAAGATGCTGCCATACATGTTAACCAAGAGCAGCAGGCCTGCCACTTCACATATGGTTGAAGACAGCTGGGGTTGCCAACCATAGTAGTATATCCTCAGAGGCATTGATGCCAACAGCAAAAGATCGCAGACTGCTAGATTCTTCATGTAGACGGTGGTGATGGAGCGGACAACATCTCTGAAGATAAAAATGTACAAAGCCGTAGAGTTCAGCAGGAGGCCTATCATAAAGATTAGTGAGTAGCTGCTGGCGAAGAACAGATTATGTACCCTGGCACAGTTATGGCAGTTGCTGGAATTCATCTTTAAATGTCTAGCGGCAGATCCACATTTTGAAGTCTCTTAAAATTTCATATATCCTGGCTAGCAGGAACCAGGTGATGCCTTCCTCCTAGTTTAAAAAAAAAAAGATATTTGCAATTTATATTTGTGAGATTACAGTTGCCAGGCTCAGATATTTACTTTTTCATAGACTGTCTGTGTGAGACACTTTACAAAGTTCCATAAAATATTTATCATTGCCCTAGGGTTTCAGTCAAAAGTTTCATACAAGCAAATCTTTCCTGATTTATAAATATTACTTTTCTTTCTCATTCTACCTGCTTAAATCCAATCTATTTAAAGCTAAGCTCCCTGTAGCCTTACTCATGTAACAATAAGCCACGATGGTGCAGTGGTTAGAGTGCAGAACTGCAGGCTATCTCTGCTGATCACCGGCTGCCAGCAATTTGGCAGATTGAATCTCACCAGACTCAAGGTTGACCCATCCTTCCATCCTTCCGAGGTCCATAAAATGAGGAGCCAGATTGTTGAGGGCAATAGGCTGACTCTGTAAACTGCTTAGAGAGGGCTGTAAAAACTGTGAAGTGGTATAGAAGTCTAACTGCTAGTGCTAGTGCTAAGGACAATCAATTCAGCCAAAGTTTCAAGGTGGAACTTCTGTTCCAAATTAATGGTTTTTCTTAGTCGTCGTCCCCTGCACTCTTTTAGACTTTACTTCTGAAACCTGAACAGTCTTTGGACTCCTTAAAACAAACCCTCTAAACTTTACCGATCAGACAGGAAGCTGTGGTGTTGTAAATGGAAATTTAGCTAACTGCCATTAGATTTTAAAGGGCAAAGTTCAGCTATGGCAATTCATAGACCAAATTGTTTTGCTGCAGAAGGTTGCAGAGGAAGAAGTTAGCCAGAGGTGACATTTAACATAGCAAGAAAGGAAGGAGAGGAAAAAGAAAGTGAATAGTTAAAGAACAAGCGATATATATGTGTAAGTGCTATTGCTATTTCTCTGTCCCATAATTTAATGCAATGAAACATTGCATTATTGCTTTCTAATTGGTTAGATGCAGACACAAAATATTACACTGTAAGATCATCGCTAGAGGGGCCCTTCTAGCTTGGTAGAGTGTTGGAGTAAAACAAGGGTGACACCTGCAAATATTGACATAGGTAGTAATGACATAATGCAACTTATATAGTTCAATTCAATGTTATGATACAGTACAGATAGACCACAACCTATCACCACAATTGAGCCCAAAATTTCTGTTGCTAAGTGAGACAGCTGTTAATTCAATTTTGCCCCATTTTACCATTTTTCTTGCCACAGTGAAAAATGTGAAACACTGCAGTCGTTAAGATAGTAACATGGTTGTTAAGTGAATCTGGCTTCCTCATTGACTTCGCTTGTCAGAAGGTTGCAAAAGGTGATCGCATGATCCCGGGACACTGCAACCGTCATAAAGGTGAGTAGATTGCCAAGCATCTGAATTTTGGTCATATGACCATGGGGATGTTGCAACAGTTATAAGTGTGAAAAATGGTGATAAGTCATTGTCTTTAACGCCGTTGTAAGTTCGAACAGTCAACTAAACAAACTGTGGCAAGTCGAGGACTACCTGTAAATCATTAAATTATTTGGTTTATGATGTTAAGAAACATGTCATCATTTTGTTCTGCTGTTGCAAGCAATTGTGGCTTGGAACCGATGCCTCTGCCAATGGTGCTTTTTCAAGAGGCAATTTGACTCTCTGGTTTTCCTTTGAAGGGGTTTTGCTTCTCTTCCAAAAAGCTTCTTCAGCTCTGAGAAGCGAAACATCTTCAAAGAAAAAAACAGACAGTCCAGTTGCCTCTTGAAAAAGCACCTTTGGGATAACCATGGCCTGGATGACTGAGAATCTCCATAGAAACAGATGCCTGTGTTCTGTGTTACGGTTGTGCCAAAATATGCCAAAATTAATAGCCATTCTTGCTGTGACTGAAATGCCACGTGTGCTGCTGATATAACTGAGGGGGGGGGGGAGCTTAGATTGGATCTTGTGAAGTTGATGACAACATGCAGAAAAATTAAAGAGATAAGATACTATGAAACGGCGTCACATCTAGTTGACAGGAAGTTCCCCATCTACAGCATATCTACAACTGGGATCAGGAATTTAGTTGATAAGCGAGATCAGGGGTGTCAAATTCAAGGCCGGATGCAGATTGCAAGGTGCTTAGATCTGGCCCGCAGGACCACCCTGGAAACAATGATGAGTGGGCCCATGGTGCCTCTTGAGCTCCATTTTCGGCTGTAACAGCCTCCTGCAATCCTTTACCAGCGAAAACGGAGCTCAGGAGGGTTGCACACAGCTCTCCCGAGCTCCATTTTTGCTGGCAGAGGGTTGCAGGAGGCTGTTACAGCCAAATATGGAGCTCAGGAACCTGTTTCCGCTGGCAGAGCACTCAGGCCACCACAGGCGCCCCCCGACATGAGTGACTTCAGGCTGGCCATGCCCCCCCGGCCACGCCCCAATGTCCCCCCCAGGTCAAACTGATGTAACCCTCAATGAAATCGAGTTTGATACCCCTGAGCAAGGTGGTTCTTAAGTGACTCACACCCGATTTTATGACCCTTCTTTGCCATGGCTGTTAAGCTATTCACTGCAGTTGTTAAATGAATTGCACAATCATTAAGCAAGTCCAACTTCCCCCATAGGGTTTGCTTGTTGGAAGATGACTGGGAAGGTCACAAATGGTGATGAAATGCCCCCAGGACATTCCAACCATCATAAATACTTGTTAAGAGCACCCAAATTTTGATCACATGGGGATGTTGTGACACGCTCAGCATGTCAAAATTTTCAGCGTTCAATTTCCAAACATTAGGGGTGTTCAGAAGTTGTGATCTGCCTTGGGGATTGCAAAAATATTCTGGCTACTTTAATATAATTTGAATGTGCTCGATAAATAACTACATAAATATCATAACTTTTAAACATTTTGTTTGCTTCTTTTGACAGTCTAAAGTGCGGTCTTAAATGATCGAACTGATCTGGGCAAGCCATAAGGAGAAAAACAATGGATTCTTCCTAAATCCAGTCAGCCTATAGTTCCCAGCCTGCAGCTACCAACATGCTGGGGCTATGTCTTATAGCAAGGGTGTCAAACTCAATTTCATTGAGGGCTGCATCAGGGTTTTCTTTGACTTTGGGGTGGGTGCAGTGGGCATGGCCAGGGTGGGCATGGCCAGCTCGCCATCACCTGTGGTGGCCCAAGCGCTCTGCAGAGAAAACAGGCTCCTGAGCTCCGTTTTCAGCTGCAACGGCTTCCTGCAACCCTCTGCCAGAGAAAAGGGAGCTTGGGAGGGCTGCGCATGGCCCTCCCGAGCTCTGTTTTCTCTGGCAGAGGCACCACAGATCAGTCCTCCACTGTTTCCAGGGCAGCCCCGCGGGCCTAGTCTAAGCACCCTATGGGACAGATCCGGGCCACGGACCTTGAGTTTGACACTTCTGTCTTATAGCAACAATTAAGACTTGTTGCACAGTCATGCCTTTATCTGGGAGGGAAAGAGTACAGCCCATAAATATTTCCAGAGACACCAGGTGAGAGAGGCCTTATTAGAGATTTAGATGAGAATTAAAAGAAATTTCTATACAAAAAGTCCCATGTGGATATCAACCATGGAAGCAATGATCTTCCCCAACGTAATAGATTTGAATAGGATACTGACTATAAGGAGTTATTGGATGGACAAGGAAAACTAAAAACAAACCAAGAGTTATAATTACAGGGAATTGAAATAGACTCGTGGCCGTACCTACAGATTCAAACAAGATTTTTAAAAAAGGATTTAGAAGAGTGTGGATTTCAAAATGAACAGCAAGAATTGGATAAAACAGTAACAGGGACGGAAGAAAAAATGATTACCAAACCATATAATTGTCTTTTGAAATTTAAAATGGTGAAGGAAACAAGGGTAATTTGGGCTAAACAATTTGGGCACAACTTTGAATCGGAGCATTGGGAAAAATCTTAGGAAAAAAATTATAAAATGATGATGTCAGCAGCATACAAGGAAAATATCTATCCGGTGGCATGTACCCCCAGTGAGATTGGCCAAAATGTTCCCAAATAGACCTCCAAACTGCTAGAAATGTAACCAACAGGGGACCATGTACATGTCCCAAAGCTAAGGAATTCTGGATAAAAATTCAAAAATGGTTGGAAAAAGTAATAGAACAAAAAAATCGACACGAAGCCTGAGCTGCTTCTTCTGGGAATAATAAAAGGAAATATAAGAAATGATATACAATATATTATGCTTCATATAATTACCGCAGCCGGAATCGTATTTGCCCAAAATTGCAAACAAAAACCCATTCCCTCAAATGCAGAGATTATGAAAAAGGTGCTAGAATGTGCGGAAATGGATAAATTAATGATGGAACTAAGAGACAGAGAATAGACATGGAATAGGTGGTATAATTGGCTTGAAAAGAGATGTAAAATTAGTACATAATGAATACATAAAAAATATAACAAAAGGAGATGGTATATATTCAGAAAGTAATAGAGTTGTAAATATTGTATATATTGTAATAAGAAGTAGCCATGAAACAAGGAGGTGTATGTATGAAACAATAGGTCATAGAATGAAAAATCCGAAATCATACAAAAAAAAAATACCAATGACGGAAAGCTGTAAAAGTGTAATTGTGATTTTAATGTTTAAAAAATGCTGAATAAAAATGATATATATATATATATTAAAAAGACTTGTTGCAGTCAGCCAGCTATTTAGGCTGGATTTGGCATTTTTATCCACCTATTGTTATTATTGGTAATTCATGATTAAATTCACCATCTGTTGGAAGCATAATAATTCAAATCCTAACCAATGTCCTAAACTATTAAGGTAACATCTGAGACTACAGGCAGTTCCTAACAGAATGTCTTTTTTGTAGAATTATGGTATTCAGGTCCAATATGTTCAAAGTTTCCAAATATCGAAGGAGTCCTTTAGGTCAGGGGTCTCCAACCTTTGCAACTTTAAGTCTGAAGGACTTCAGCTCCCAGAATTCTGGGAGCTTTGCTGGCTGGAGAATTCTGGAAGCTGAAGTCCTTCAGACTTAAAGTGGCAAATGTTGGAGACCACTGCTTTAGGTATTTCTCTGAAGACTCCAATCATGATTGGTATAACAGTGGAATTCTTTTCTATAGGCATTCAATTTCCATCTACCAATCTTGATATTTTGTAATTTTCCCCCCAAATTATATTTCCCCCCTCAATCCTAGCATCATCTGTTATAAGTGACAGATGAATGAAGCAGGCTTTCTTTTCAATAACTTGTATCAGGCATGTTACGAACAAGGATTCTGTCTCTTTGGGTCTTAAAATCCATAAAAGCTAATCCATTTTTCAAAAACTTCTCAACTTGATGGCCCCAATGGTTCTTGCTATATTCAAATCCAAATTGTGGTAACTTTGGGTCATGATGCATCTTGTATTCAGTTTATGTAATTTTGGTGCAGCCACTGATCGGATGGTTTTGATTTGATTTTTTATTTTATTTGGACTTATAAACCGCCCCCTCTCCCTGAAGGGACTCGGGGCGGTGTACAGGGAAAAAATTAAAAACCATATAAACAGACAATATATAACAAAGCTAAAAACGAATTAAATTACCTGTACTAGAATTTAGAAATATTAAAATAGGAACCCTCCTAAACTAAAATGCCCTAAATCTAAAATCCATTTATGTCCTTGACAGAAGTTATGTTATAAAATCAATACCATTTACGCAAGACCAGCTTGTTGAAATAAATATGTTTTAAGTGAGCGGCGGAAGAGGGGAAGGTCCGTGATTGTGCGAAGTTCGGGGGGTAGGTCGTTCCAGAGGGCCGGCCCAGCCACAGAGAAGGCCCTACCCCTGGGCACCGCTAGCCGGCATTGCCCGGCGGTTGGTACCCTCAGTAGGCCCACTCTGTGGGAGCGTATCGGATGTAGGGAAGTATGTGGCAGGAGACGGTCCCGTAAGTAACTAGGCCCCGAGCCATGGAGCGATTTGAAGATGGTAACAAGCACCTTGAAGCGCACCCGGAAGGCCACCGGTAGCCAGTGCAGCTCGCGCAGGAGAGGTGTTACGTGGGAGTAGCGAGAAGCTCCCAGAATCCCCCGCACGGCCGCATTCTGAACCAACTGGAGCCTCCGGGTGCATCTCAAGGAGAGCCCCATGTAGAGAGCGTTGCAATAGTCTAGGCGAGACGTCACGAGTGCCTGAGTGACAGTGCGGAGGGCATCTCGGTCCAGAAAGGGACGCAACTGGCGTACCAGGCGAACCTGGTAGAATGCCCCCCTGGTCACGGCCGTCACATGATCTTCTAGGGACAGCCGGGAATCCAGGAGGACGCCCAGGTTGCGAACCCTTTCCGCAGGGGCCAATGACTCGCCCCTGATAACCAGCGATGGAATAAGCTGGCTATGCCAAGACGCCGGAAACCACAGCCACTCGGTCTTGGATGGGTTGAGTCGGAGTTTGTTACTTCCCATCCAGAGCCGCACGGCTTCCAGGCACCGGGACATCACTTCGACGGCATCGTTGGGGTGGTTGGGGGTAGATATGTACAACTGAGTATCATCAGCGTACAGATGGTATTCTACTCCACAACCACGGATGATCTCACTCAGCGGCTTCATGTAGATGTTAAACAGGAGGGGTGAGAGGATCGAACCCTGAGGCACCCCATAAGTGAGTGGTCTCGAGGTCGACCTCTGCCCTCCTGCCAATACAAATTGCGACCGGCCGGAGAGGTAGGAGGAGAACCACTGTAGAACAGTGCCCCTCAATCCCAACCTCTCCAGTCGGTGCAATAGGATACCATGGTCGATGGTATCGAAAGTCGCTGAGAGATCTAATAGGACCAGGATAGAAGAAAAACCCCTATCTCTGGCCCTCCAGAGATCATCCACCAACGCAACCAATGCCGTCTCGGTGCTGTGCCCAGGTCGGAAGCCGGACTGGCGCGGGTCTAGATAAACAGTTTCCTCCAGGTGTCGAGAGAACTGCTGTACCAACTGCTGGATGGTTAGTTGTTTCACCCTTTTAGTTGTATCACCCTTTTCACCATAAAGGCAACATTTGCTGTTGTTTCTTACAGGCTCAATGTTCACTTTCATGGCAATCCCTTGTTCTTCTAATTCTTTCTTTCATTTTAAGTTCCCCCTTTTCTGTCAAAATATCTTTATATCTAACAATGTTTCCCATATTAATAATATTTGAATGTATTAACGCTTCCGTTGTTGAAAGCCAAGCTGGTATCTTCAAATAGTGTTTTTCTCTAATTTTTTCCCATACTAATTATAAAGCATTTCTTATATAATTGTCTGATACAATCTAGATATGAAAAAAATGTTAAATTATATGGCTTCCACATGGAGATGACAGAATTGGGTGAGATACTTACTGGAACAGAAGAGCGAATGATTTAAAAAGTGTATAGTTATTTACTGCATGTTAAACTAGAAGAATGGGTAAAAGAAACCTTGGTAAGGCCACACTTGGAATACTGCATACAGTTTTGGTCGCCACGATGTAGAAAAGACGTGGAGACTCTGGAAAGAGTGCAGAGAAGAGCAACCAAGATGATTAGGGGACTGGAGGCTAAAACATATGAAGAACGCTTGCAGGAGCTGGGTATGTCTAGTTTGATGAAGAGAAGGACCAGGGGAGACATGATAGCAATGTTCCGATATCTCAGGGGATGCCACAAAGAAGAGGGAGTCAAACTATTCTCCAAGGCACCTGGGGGCAGGACAAGAAGCAATGGGTGGAAACTAATCAAGGAGAGAAGCAACTTAGAACTAAGGAGAAATTTCCTGACAGTCAGAACAATTAACCTCTGGAACAGCTTGCCTCCAGAAGTTGTGAATGCCCCAACACTGCAAGTCTTTAAGAAGATATTGGATAGCCATTTGTCTGAAATGGTATAAGGTTCCTGCCCACGCAGGGGGTTGGACTAGAAGACCTACAAGGTCCCTTCCAACTCTGCTATTGTATTGTATTGTATTATTGTAAACAATGATAGGGTGAGCAAAAAAATTTGGATATTCAATAGAGTTAGATAAATGGCAGCAACGATAAGAACAAAATTATAAATTAACAATGGCAACTGCATATGAAGAGAATTTGTACAAAATGTTTTGTAGATGGCACACGTCACCTGAAAGATTGGCAAAAATGTTTAAAGACAAATCAACCAATATTGGAAATGCCACCAAACTCCGGGGTTGTATTATCACATGTGGTGGACATGTATAAGAGCGAAAAAATACTGGGCAATATTTTGAATGTAGTTGGGGAAGATGACTCAGCAACGTATTGGTTTAAAACTGGAATTGTTCTTATTAGATATCTTACCAGGGAAATATAGTAAATAAAATGTATATTTGATTATTTGTGTAATAACTGTGGCTAGAATTGTGTTTGCACAAAATTGGAAAGCTGAAGAAATCCCTAAAGATGAAAATGTGATTAAGTGAATATTAGATTGTGCAGAAATGAGTAGATTATACATACTAGCAAATAAAGGAAAGGAAGAATCTGATTATTATAATATATGGGGATTATTTTATCATTGGTTAGAAAATGACTATGGATAAAAAGTATAAAATTAAATAATTTAGGAAGAAAAATATTATAACAAGAGATATGTTGAGTTGTAATGTTAAAACAAGAATGGATATATATAAAGAATTTGGTGGTAAACTATAACTATTATGACACAAAAAAAATTGTACTCAGACAGCACACTGATTAATGAATGATAAAATGTTTGCTTAAAAGGAAAAAAAATAAACTTTTACCCCAAAAATGGTCACTTTCATGGAATTAGCCAATAAAGCTTGTTTTTGAGGTGCGAAAACAACCTCTTCAGTTTCTAACCAACCTTAAATATGCTTTTTATTGACTTTTCAGTGATTATCCATTGGCTTGTTCTTCCACTTAACAAATCAGTTTTCAATTGTTTCATTTCTATATTCAACCTTGATTGAACTGATTCTATACTCAGTAATGACTGAAGTGATTGAGGCAAGGCATACAGAAAGAAACAGAATAAATTCTGCCTAAATCCAGAGTTCTACTCTTTTAAGCAGCCTGCGTAGAGGTTCCAAGCCTGCACCTCCCTGTGACTCTTATTTTTTCCTCGCATTATACACAATTACAGCTATCATTGTGCCTCCTGCCCCATACATCCCTCAGACCAATACGCTCCCACAGAGAGGGCCTCCTCAGGGTGCCGTCAGCTGGACAATGCCGACTGGCGACACCCAGGGGAAGAGCCTTCTCTGTGGCGGGCCCAGCCCTCTGGAACGACTTACCCCCTGAACTCCGTACCATCTCCGACCTCCGCCTCTTCCGCAAGTGTCTGAAGACACACCTATTCCAACTAGCCGGCCTAGCGTAGCCTCCAATTCTGACTCATAGATAGTTTTAAACTTGGGACTTTTAATTCGGTTTTTAGCGCAGGGTTTATTTATTAGAATAAGTTTTTTAAATTTTATATATTTTATATATTTTGTATGTATTTTAACATCCCTGTGCGCCGCCCTGGGTCCATTTGGAGAAGGGCGGGGTATAAATTTAATAAAATAAAATAAATAAAAAAATAGAAAAGGAGAAAAAGCCTGACTCCATTTTTGTCCTCTGTGATGCATAATCTTATATAATAATAATCTTTATTGTCATTATACTAAAATTACAATGAAATTGGTATCAAATCCCAGTTTCCCTCCCCTTTAAATTAGAAGGTTTCATCTTTCTTGGAATTAAAAATATAAAAATATTATAGTTACTGTACACTTTTCTGCATCTTGCTAGATATTTTTGATAAGTCATCATTGCTTTATTTCTGCGTTGTTTAGCCAAAGGCTGACATGTAAGTTAACCACCATTAGTTACTCTAAGGTAATTTGTTCCTCAGATACTTTAGTTTTTCATGAAGAATCACTGGAAAATCCTTCTCCACCTTTCAATGGTGATCTTTCCCCTATTCAGCTATATTTCTGGATTCAACTAATATTAGAATTCTAGGATAGAGTAAGATATTTTGAGCTAATTTTCTTTGACCCCAATAATGCCTATGAGTCAGAAATTTCCACAATTTCTGCAATGTGTGTAATTACAGAATAGCATGTAATATTAGCTGTAGCTAATGCAATTACAACACAATGGCATAATAACATATATTAACAATAGCATGGCTTAATATGATGGATGGATTTGTATAAATGCTAAGACAGTAGTTGGACTTGAACATCAATGCTATATCACAAATTCCTCAATTCCATTTTAGCTTAGACTTAGAGCATTGGAAAAAGTCAGACAGTCATTTCTGAAGTAGACTGTCAAAAAGGCCCAGTCTTAACCTTTTAGTCTGAGCAATTAATTCTATTTTGGGAGCTGTATTAGTTGACTTAACCACCGATTTATTTCTGGGGAAAAAGCTAATTTCAGATGCTCCTTCATATCCCTCAAGATACATCTTTATTCTTTACAGCCCTTAGTTTCAGTGCATAGAACCCCTCAGGAAGGAAATGTCTATGGAGAGTGTCCATCATCCATAGTGGTTGTCCCAGTTGAACTGAAGAACTTTCTTGGATAAAAAGCAAAATGTTTTCAAGGAAAAAAAACCCAAAAAAGACCGGTTGCTTTTGAAAAGCACATTTGGGGACACTCAAGGTAATCCGTCTGAAATTTGTTATAGATAATCTGCATCATTTGGGCTGCTTCTCCTAAACATTTCATCTCACTCTGTTTCAATTTGAAGAAGTGATGGTATTACACCTCTGAATATGAAGAAACAGGGAGGGACAAAAACGAACATTTAAGAATAACCATTACAATCCAAGAGATCCGTTTCTTTCTATTTAACACAGAGTGGCTATCTACATCAGGGTAGGAAATTAATCTATGGATCTTCCACCCAGCAACCTCTCCTCCAGGTATTCCCTTATTCAAGAGGTCTATTTCCTCCTCTCTTTCCAAAAAACTTACTCACAGAGATTCACATCCTAGGATGACTGGTCAGAAGAACAAGGAGCTGCTTGAAGAGATCACCTGCCTGTATGTCTTCAGCACAATCATCTTCCTTCCTGCTGTTTTAAATGTAACACTGAAGAAAACCACACTCCCCTTCCTATGATACAAACCGCATTCTCAGAAGTCATGCTGCCAACTGAGTTATATTTTTCAAAACATGTTCTGTAATCTATTCACTGGTAGGGACTCCAGGTTGAAACTCTGCAAGGCATCCAGTTAGAACCATTCTGTTAATAGGAAAGGATCAGGGTACTGGTACTGCCAGTTTGCTCAGGGACGCTATGCGCGCATGCGCAGAACTAAAAAAATGCTTTTTTTAATGATGATACTCAGCTATTCATATCCATCCCCAACCACCCCAGCGATGCCGTTGAAGTGATGACCCGGTGTTTGGAGGCCATGTGGGTCTCGATGGGGAGTAACAAACTTCGACTCAACCCGTCCAAGACCGAGTGGCTGTGGTTTCCAGCGCCCCGGCACAGCCAGTTGACTCCAACGCTGGTCATCGGGGGCGAGTCACTAGCCCCTGTGGAAAGGGCTCGCAACTTAGGCATCCTCCTGGACTCACGGCTCTCCTTGGATGACCATGTGACGGCTGTGACCAGGGGGGCTTTTTACCAGATTCGCCTGGTACGCCAGTTGCGCCCTCTCCTTGACCGGGACGCCCTCCGCACAGTCACTCAAGCACTCGTTACGTCCCGCCTAGACTATTGCAATGCTCTCTACATGGGGCTCCCCTTGAGGTGCACCCGGAGGCTCCAGTTGGTGCAGAATGCGGCCGCACAGTGGATTTTGGGAGCCTCACGGTGCTCCCATGTAACACCCCTCCTGCACGAGCTACACTGGCTGCCGGTGGCCTTCCGGGTGCGCTTCAAGGTGCTGGTGACCATCTTTAAAACGCTCCATGGCACAGGGCCTAGCTATTTGCGGGACCGTCTCCTACCACACACCTCCCTTCAACCGGTCCGCTCCCACAAAGAGGGCCTCCTCAGGGTTCCGTCTGGCGGTCAATGCCGGCAGGCGGCGCCCAGGGGATAGGCCTTCTCTGTGGCAGGTCCGGCCCTCTGGAATGACCTATCCCCCGAACTTCGCACCATCACGGACCTGCGCCTTTTTCGCCGATCACTTAAAACCCATCTCTTCCACCTAGCTGGCCTAGCTTAGATTTTAGCTCAGATTTTAGCTTAGATTTTAGCTTAGATTTTAGATTAGATAAAATTTAAATTGCATTTGGTAGGGAATTTTATTATTTTTAATTAACATTTTAGCACAGGTTATCTAATTTAATTGTATTTTAACACTGTATTGTATCTATTGCTGTCTGTTGTGGCTTTTTAATTTCCTGTGCACCGCCCTGAGTCCATTGGGGAGATAGGAGCAGTATATAAATCGAATAAAACTTAAAACTCAAAGCAAGAAACAAGATGGTGGTGCCTATGGCAGAGGCGTAGCGTGGGGGGTGCAGGGGGTGCCGGCCGCACCGGGCGCAACATCTGGGGGGGCGCGCTCGCACCGCGCACCCCGCCTGCCTCAGGCCGGCCTCCCGCCTCAGCCCCGTCCCGCCGCCGCCGCCCCGACAAAGTTTTGACACTCGCGGGAAGGGAGGCGGAGGCGCCACGGAGCTTCCCCTCCTGCGGCGTCGAGGGAGCGTGGAGAGACGGGAAAAGGCCAGGCGGCGCCGAACGGGGAAGCCTGGGCGGAGGCGGCGGAGAGAGCCCGGGTGGAAGTCGCTCGCTCCGGCGGCCGGAGGGGTCCCCTGCTCAGCCCACCCGGGGAGGGTCGAGAATGCGAGCGAGGGGCCGTTAAGGAGGAGGAGGCGGAGGAGGAGCTCCCACTGCAAATTGACACCCCGGCCGAGCAGGAGGAGGGGGGAGGAGGAACGCCACCCCCCGCCAGACACCCCCTTCCGCTCATCCCCCTCCGCCCCCACCCTTTCCCCCTGGGACCCTCCAGCGCCGCGCCCCCTCCCTGCGCAGGGCGTCCCCTCCCGCTCCCCCTCCGCCCCCGATGCGCGCACTTTTCCGTCTCTTCCCACTTTTATTGTGGTTTGAAAACGGAGCGAGGGACTATCTGGGGGAGGGTTAGGGGGCGCAAATTACTTGCCTTGCCCCGGGTGCTGACAACCCACGCTACGCCACTGGCCTATGGCACTGCCAAGAAAACTAGTTCAGGGGCGTAGTAGGCCGAGTTACTACCTACTCAGCCAAACTGGTCCGAACTGGTAGAAACCCACCTCTGGAAAGGATTCTTTCCTTAAGAGGAACACCAAGAGTCACACAAGCTTCTCTAGCAGATTTACAAACCCTCATCCTAGACAGGAATCGACCTTCAAATATTCAATGGCTGAATTTGCACAGCCTGGTTTCTAAACCCAGTGTTATACTAAGTCCACTAAGTCTGGAGTGGGCATAGGGGGACGCCACAATGTGTACGTCGCAACTCTGCCTCTTTTGTATGTCTTACGTCATTATCAGGCGCAAAGGAGCAGGACTATATAATAATAATAATAATAATAATAATAATAATAATAATAATAATAATAATAATAATAATAATAATAATAATAATCTTTATTGTCATTGTAAAAATTACAATGAAATATGTTAAGATGCAATTCAGAAAGATTTACTGCTTAAGCTTATACACAAAAATCTGGTCAATTATAGTTCACATCTGAATTGGTGTCAGATAAGGGTGAGTGAAATTCAAGAAAGGCTGGACTTGAATCGTTTGTGACAATGTAAAGGTTCTAAGTTCTGACACGTAGCTCTGTCTGCTCTCTTCCTATAGTCAATATTTGTAAGTACACAAGGGGCAGGAATTTGCACTGTGACTTTACGATGCATTTTAGTCATTTTGATGAAATGTCATCACCTATGCATCACATATTAACTAAGGTGAAAATTAACAATACTTAACATGTTAGCCAAATACAGTAGGACACATGTAAATGTACTGTTTTTAAATAACTTTATTAGATTTTAAAATCAAGAGATAAAAACTAACAAGAGCAAATTATAAAGGTGGGATATAAAATAAATAAAAATAGAAGATAGACACACAAAAAAGAATAAAAAAAGCAACAAAGAAGTGACGTTTTTATTTTACAACTGATATAACTATAACTGTACATTAAACATTCTGGTTACAAGTTTATTCATTTTTCTATTATCTATTAATATTTCTAATTGTCCAAACCATATATCATAATATTATTTGATGTTTCACAGAGGGAGTTTACACAATTAAATACATTGTGAGAATGCAATATATGCATTCTCATATATTAAAAGAGGATGTTCTTTTTTCACTTTCCACAGTACACAGCACTTTTGCCAGCAATCAGTTCCAAAGAAATCAGTTTGAGACATCAATCTAGCTTATAGCTGGATAAAATGCAATGGTTTCCATGTTTTTGAGATAGGGGCCTAAACAGCCAGAAGTTAACTCAAGAACCTCAGAAAGACACTGATTTGTAGCATCTAATCCAGTAAAAAAGCTCCCTGAACAATAGTTGCAACAACCACATGAATTTCTTAAATATTCTTATTAAGCTGTGAAATTTTCACCAACCTGTAAAAATTTTATTTTCTGTTCTCCTTTGCCGCCCCTAGTTCGCCCCCAGGGTTCTGCCCCCAGCCATTGACCTCTACCATTTTGCCTCGGCTGAAAAGACCCTAGTTGTTCGCCCTGGGCAATGGGACCCAGCCTCTTCATTCCCAGAACCTTCCTCACGGGCCATTAAGTGAAATACTGCTCACTCCGGCCTTTTGGACTCAGAGAGGAAACTTGACACGGAACACTTTCTCCCTCCCTCCCTCTCTCTCTTTCTCCCTTCCCAACTTTCTCCTGAGTCCAAAAGGCCCGGATGAGCAGTATTTCACTTAATGGCCCATGAGGAAGGTTCTGGGACTGAACAGGCTGGGTCCCATTCCCCAGGGCAGTGATGGATAACCTTTTTTGGCTCGCATGCCAAAAGCAGGGGGAGTGCACGGGGGTCGTGCATGGGCGTGCCACACCCATAATGCTATGTGCACGATCCCCTGCTTTTGGTGTGCTCTTTTCGCCCTCCCCAGGCTCCAGAGGCTTTCTAGGAGCCTGCGGAGGGTGACAACAGCCTCCCCCCCCACCTCCAGAGGCTTCAGGAGCTTCCCTGAAGCCTTCAGAGGGTGAAAAATGGCCTCAAAAGAAGGCCTAAATCAGCTTTCCAGTGCACACCTGCATGCTGAAGCTGACAGGGCAACGCCTCGCGTGCCCTAAGAAATGGTTCCACGTGCCACCTGTGGCACCCGTGCCATAGGTTCACCATCATGGAACTAGGGTCTTTTCAGCAGAGTCAAAATGGTAGAGGTCAATGGCTGGGGGCGGAACCCTGGGGGCAAAAAGGGGCGGCGAAGGGCACGAGGAGAACAGTCCCATTCCAGGCCTACAGTGCCTCCGCCAGTGAAAACGGAATTTGTGGGGAGGGTGGCCCTCCCGACTCCATTTTCTCTGACAGAGGGTTGCAGGAGGCTGTTGCAACCGAAAACCGAGCTCGAGAGCCCATTTTTTCTGGCAGAGTGCTTGGGCCGCCACAGGCACCCCCACTCACCGGTAACCAGTTGAGCTAGCTGCGCCTACCCTGGCCACGACCCCCTGCCTTCCCCTGAAATCAAGCACAACCCTGATGCGGTCCTCAATGAAATCAAGTTTGACACCCTTGGTCTACAGCAGGGGTGAGCAAACTTTGCAACTTTAAGTCTGAAGGACTTCAGCTCCCAGAATTCTCCAGCCACCAAAGCTGGCTGGAGAATTCTGGGAGCTGAAGTCCTTCAGACTTAAAGTTGCAAAGTTTGCTCACCCCTGGTCCACAGGAATTGAATGCAAGCAGAGTGGCTTTTCAGAATGAACATTAAAGCAATTTACTATTCAAGTGCAAACTAAAATATCCAGCCATGATTGTAATAGTCAGAAAAAGCAAATTAAAAATGTACAGAACATTCAAAAAGCAAAAAAATTTCCTGTCAAACTCCAGATATAGGATTTATTTATTATCTTATTCAAAGGCATCCAAGATGTGGCCAAATGACAATAGAGACCTTGAGGTCATATTTCTCATAATCAAAAACTAGTAGAGCTTAGTAGAGCTATAACAAAAGCATAGTGGCCCTGCTATAGCCACATCTCCACCCATTTTAGGGGGAAACTCTCATTCAGGAAAATTGTAAGCTATACAGTAGGAAAAAAAATAACATACTATGATCAAAAACACAGTCTCAATTACTATCCCTGAAACTTTGGATCAACCGAAGTTTCCGGACTATTCTGAACTAACAGCAGTCCAAGATATAAATATATGCAAATAAGATACATTATCAGAGCATGGACAATTGTAGCCAATCCATCTCACTCCAGGTCACTAATTTATCAGCTGAGAAGGTTGCTACGTAAGGAGTTGCAGAAGACGTGAGGACCCTTAGACAGTGTGAAAGCAGCTTTATGCCTCTGTGGTGCAAAGCTGATACAGTATATTCACAGCTCGTGCTGTGGTGTAGCTGAAACTATTTCAGAGCTATGGTTCTCTTCCTTTCCACCCAAGTCCTGGACTTTTGCTAATCTCAGGGCTGTATCTGTAACCTTGATTCTCACTTTGAAACCTAGATATGAAGTGTCAGGCTGCTTAGTTTCTTTTGCCTTCTCTCTCTCTTTCTCTTTATACAGGAAACACAAGGGTTTTTTTTAATTTCTAGAGAACCTATAGTTTGGAGTGGGCCTGTAGTTGTCAACCCTTTGCAGCAGACCAGATCCAGAAGCAGACGCTACAGGAAGTGATAATGCTACTTTATTGTTATAGTAGGATATATTAACAGGGAGAGCCAGTTTGGTGTAGTGGTTAAGGCTAAAAAATCAGGAGGCCAAGAATTCTAGTCTTGCCAGCTAGGTGCCCTGGGGCTAGTTACTCTCTCTCAGCTCTAGGTAGGAAGCAATGATCAACCACGTCTGAAAAACTCTGCCAAGAAAACTGCAAGACTTCGCCAGAGCAAGACACAATTGAACAGAAAAAAAATATTAAGAGAATTTTAAAAGCCTGCCATTTTTAAGGACCAATAGGTCAAGGCAGGGCAGTTCTCTGTCTCATACTTTCTATTTTCTCAGGGCTTACAACTGTTCCTTCTCTTGCAACCCTTTCTCAAGGACACAACTACCGTATTTATTCGAGTATAACGCGCAAAATTTTCTACCAAAAAAAGAACTCAAAGTTTGGGTGCGCGTTATAAACGAGGGTGCATTTTTATCATGGCCGCACGTGTTCAACAACGTTTGTCACTTACAATGCTTGGTCTGAGCCGAGAAAAAGTGAAACAAAATTTTATACCGATTTTTAATCGAAAATTAGGGGGTGCGCGTTATACACGTGTGCGCGTTATACTCGAATAAATACGGTAAATTTCCCTAAGGTGATTTCCACCTCCTCCCCTCAGCTCAGTTTAAGTAATCTTTAAAGAGTAGAGAAGATTCTTTGAATTAATTAAGACTGGAAATTATCATGACCAGCATTACCAGAGCTTGCACAAGAGGGATAGTATTAAGGGTACATGAAGTGTTAGCTCTGCTTTATACTGCTTTGGTAAGACCACATTTGGAATAATGTGTCCATTTTGGCCACCATAGCATAAAGACAGTTTTGCAACTCTGGAAAGAGTGCAGAGAAGAGCAACAAAGATGGTTGCTGTGAAGCATCCAATGAATGGTTGCAGGAAGAAGGTATGTCTAGTCTAATGAAGAGAAGGACTGACATGGTAGTAGTCTTCCAATATTTGAGAGGTAGCCAGAGAGAGGAAGGGGACAATCTACTCTCCAAACCACCTAACTGCAAGACAGGATGTTAAGTTTGCAGGAACTCAGTTCGAGACAGGCCAGTCATTAGAACAGGATTTATTGGAACAATCAGCAACTATACACAGGTTCAAAAGTGCGGTTTCTCTCTGCTGGCTGGCTTGCTTGACAGCTATTTATATTTAGCTTCAAGCGGGAAAAACTCCAGCCAGACAGAAAGTCTGAATCCGGCCAGCCGTGTCTTGGCCAATCAGACGCGACTGGCTGTTACAATGTATAACAAGCAACCGGGTCAATTACAGTTCACTAGACTGAATGGCTTGGTCGTAGGTTGAGGATATAACACAGGAAGTTAACAGATGGAAGCTTATCAAAAGGAGATCCAAACTGGAACTAAGGAGAAATGTCCTGACAATGAAAACGATCAGTGCAACAGCTGGGCCTCCACAAGTTATGGGTGCTCCAGCACTGGAGATTTTTAACAAGAGATTGGACAGTCATTTGTCTGGAGCCGTATAGAGTCTCCTGCTTGAGCAGGAGGTTGAACTAGAAGACCTCCAAAGTCCCTTCCAACTCTCGTATTCTGTATTCAGATCTGGACATTCCTTTTAGACATCTCTTACAGAAGCCAACATAGATTGCAAGCAACATTATTAACCTCTTTTGCATGTATAATTTTTAAATGATTTTTACCTGTAAATCACCCCAATCACTTAGTGAGATGGGCAGTGCTTAAATTTGCTAAATAAGAAAAAAAAATAGTGGGCTACCATGAAACAAAGGAAAAATTCTTCTTCTCCTCCATTACTTCCACAGAATTACCTCAGTCATATATTTTAATTCATGTTTAATCAGACTCATGGGTTTTCCTCCATCTGTAATCCATCTACTTTCCAGTTTCCTTCATCTTAGGTCCAACATCAAGGCTGATAATTAGCTTTTTGGTGACGTATTTGTGTTGATTGATGAATTTTTTACTCTGTTGTCAGCTGCCTTGTCTGTTTTTTCTCAGCTAGGAAGCACATATTTTAAAAAAATATAAAAACATAAATAACTCCCGTGTTTGTAATAATCTGTACCAGCTTGGCAAGGTATGACATTGGCTGCTGATTTGCTTTTTACAGGAGTATGCTAAACCAGTCCTACCTAACACTTGTTTACAATGAGTTTTACCTTCAGATAAGGCTAAACTGCTATTTGGGAGGATTAAATATATATATAATTGGATCCTGCTGCATATAATTGGATCCTGCTGCATTTTCCTTCCAAAAGAAAGAACAATCTTGTCATTTTTCTTATCCTGCTAAAACAAAGCTTGCAGAATTCAGTGTATTAAGTCAGGTCTCCAACCTTTGCAACTTTAAGTCTGAAGGACTTCAGCTCCCAGACTTCTCCAGCCAGCTTTGCTAGTTGCAAAGGTTGGAGACCCCTGTATTAAGTTACCAAACCCAACTCTACCATTGGATTAGGTCTTGTTACCAGTGTGTGTTAGCTCAGAAATGCAATGTCTCAAATGCCTTTGCAAAAATCGATAGTTTTGCTCCCTTTTATACTTACATTGAAGGAGGAAATGGCATTAGCTAAACTAAGCTAAACTGTCTCTAGTGCCACTCACATTTGAGTTTTAAAAATCCCAGTAAACACTTGATGGCAGTAAGCAGATACCAAAAGTTCTCCTTGCTGCTATCAAATGGTTATGCAGATTTATTACTGTTAAAGCTATTTGGACTTCCTTAACTATCTCTCTACTTTGCCAGTCATTTCTCTATACCAATCACGGTTGGGTTCCGGCAATCACTACTGCCAGTTCGCTCCTGGGCGCTTTGCGTGCACATGCACAGTGCAATAAAAATTGTTCTGCGCATGTGCAAAAGCAAAAAACAAGATGGCAGCGCCTATGGCCCGCCTGGAGAACCAGTTCAAGGGCTTGGCAGGCCCGCGTTGCTGCCGGTTCCAGCGACCTAGGCTGCTAAACCACTACCGGTTCAGCCAAAACAGTCTGAACCGATAGGAACCCAACACTGATACCAATGTTTCTCAACCTTAGTGAGATTCCCGGCCAGCATGGGAATTCTGAGAGTTGAAGTCCACATATCTTAAAGTTGCTGAAGTTGGGAAATACTGCACTGCCCCTTTGGGTGTCACCACAGGAAGCTTTTTTTTTAAGAAAAGAAATGGTGGCAAAGCCAGATTGGCTGACATATGATAAAATATTATCTTTTAATTCTGGTGACCCACTACTAAAGCCGAGGGAAGAAACTGAATCAGAAGGTTACACTTGCCATTGGTTTACTTATCAGCAACTAAAATTGGATAACAAGTGCTATGGATTTGACTTTGTTAAAAATGAATTGGAACTTTCTTTATGTGCCAACAATGAACATATTATTGCTAAGTTTTACAAAATGGTATTGAAATTGAATTTGGAAAATGAACATGTAAAAACATTGTATGATTCGATGGTCAAGGAATTTTTGATATAATGTGATGCTTGGACAATGGGAAAATATGTGGATGATGGGTTTAAAATTTGCATTAAATTATAATTTAAAAGAGAATTTCTATAAGATGGTGTATCATTGGTATTTAACACTAGATAAGTTATCTAAGATGTATATAAAGGCATGTCAAATGAATGTTGGAAATATAAAAATAAAGAAGGGACTTTTTATCATTTATGGTGGACATGTGATTAAAGGGGAAAAAACTTTGGCATATGATTCATATTTTAATACAGAAAACAGAGATAAAAATGAAACCCGAACGTTTCCTTTTGGGTCAAATGGAAAAAGAACTGGAGAAAAAACTTGGTTACCTATATATGTTGACAGCAGCAAATATTGTATGCACAAAAATGGAAGGACACTTTGATTCCTATCATGGAAGAATGGTTGCGGAAGTTGATGGAGTTCATGAAATGACAAAACTGACTACTTTGATTAATGAAAAGAACATAAATACTTTTGGTTCCCCATGGAAAACACTTCTGAACTTCATGTTTGATGTGGGAAAAGAATGAAACTCTGACTTTAGGTTTTACAGATTAGACTGATAGATCTTTATAGAAATGACTTGTTCATACTATAGAAAAGCAAAAACCTGTGATTTGATGTTAATGCCTTATTTTACTGTACCAGACAGAGTCGGAAGTCAATGCTTCTTTCTCTCTCTCCCCGCCTCCCCCCACCAATATTTTTCCTCTCTTCACTTCCCCCTTTCCCCTCCCTCCTCACTGCTCTTCTATTTACTCTTGTATTTTATAATACTCTATATAGCTTAATAAAAATGTATTTTTAAAGAGAAATACTGCACTACCACTATCAATAGGGCAAGCAATCCCTGTTGACATGCATGCTGCTTTCAGATGGTACCTATCATCCCTTCCCTTGCGGTATAAAACAGATTGTCTCACCTTACTTCAGACCCCTGTTCAGATTTTTTGCCTTGTGGGGGCAATTCAGGACTCGGAAGCCTGGCAGCGTCACACGGCCCTTTTGTGCCAAGTCAACCTGTGTGCCACGGTTCATGAGCCTCACCATGTCCTTCTCAAAGAGCAATGGATGGTAAGCACCCAGGGTGCAGGCAGCATCAGTGGTATGCTGGTAATAGTGGCACAGATGGGTTTGCCGTTGAGATGGTAGGAATTCATACACATGGACAAGGTCGCATAAGGACATCATTAGCACTATTCCTAAAGATTGAGCAGAGAATGAGAGAGGTAAGGAAATAAAGTGACTGGTACATAAGGAACTCCAGGGCTGGGAAGTTCATTGCCTAGATTAAATAGAGTTATGGCAGTCTGGATTGAAATGTTGATGAGAAATCCTGCAAGCATATGGAGAATGACTCTTTCATTGGCTATAGAGCAGTGGTGGGATTCAAATTTTTTTACTGCTGGTAAAAAAATGTGAGCGTGGCTTGGTAGGTGTGGCTTGGTGGTAGGCGTGGCTTGATGGTAGGCGTGGCTTGGTAGGTGTGGCAGGGGAAGGATACTGTAAAATCTCCATTCCCTACCCACTCCAGTGGAAGGTTACTGCAAAATTCCCATTCCCTCCCAATCAGCTGGGAGCTGGGAGGCAGAAAATAGATGGGGGGGGGGGGCAATCAGAGATGATATTTACTGGTTTTATGAACTACTCAAAATTTCCCCTACTGGTTCTCCAGAAGTGGTCAGAACCTGCTGAATACCACCACTGGGCCACACATATAAAGAGAGTGATTATTAAGTATAGAAAGCAGTTGCAAGCAAATACAAAGGATTTATTTATTTTATTTTATTAGATTTCTATCCCGCTCTATCTCCCGAATGGGACCCAGGGCGGCGCACAGGAATTTAAAGATCTAAAAATACAGACAATACAAAATTCTACAAAAGTTAAAACTAAAATTAAACAATTTAGCCCGTGCTAAAAAACAATTAATTTAAAAACCCAACTCTAAAAATAGAAACCCTTAAAAATCCAATGTTAAAATCTAACCCAAAATATAGGCATACACTAACTCTAAGCAAGGCCAGCGAGATGGAACAAATGCGTTTTTAATGAGTGGCAGAAAAGGCGAATGGTACGAAGTTCGGGGGGGTTGGTCATTCCAGAGGGTTGGACCCGCCACAGAGAAGGCTCTTCCCCTGGGCGTCGCCAGCCGGCATTGACCAGCTGACGGCAAAGGATGTAGCAGCTGGGGCTGCAGAGAATAGGGTAGGTTGCAGAATTTCCTTTCTCACTTACCCAGCATGCCTGAAGACGGAGGGTTGGGCTGCACCTCCTCATCTGCCCCTTCCTGCACCAGCTCCCAGATCTCCCACTGTACCCGTGGATGCAATAGATGGAACATCTGCCAAGGTCTTCTGGCCCGCAAGGTACGGTAGGGTTCAAAGAGGGGATAATCAGGAGACTTGTACCACTGGGAATGAAAAAGACAAATCTCTCAGGATAGCACATCGCGGGCCTAACCAACCCCACAGGCCAAAGTTAGATTTCATCTCCAGGTTTCCCCAAATTCGGTAGAGAGGTTCAGCAGCTTTTAACAATGTACTGTAATGGCTGCAATTGCACCACACGCTTAACCGAGTTCCGTGATGGCGAATGTATGGCACAGAGAGTCATCTCTCTAGGCACGCGAGCCATCACTCGTTGCTATTCCGGGTTCCACTGCACCGGCCAGCTGGTCTTCACACGTGCAGGAGTGCTGGAGTTCTCTGAACTACTCCAAATTTCCACTACCATTTCTTCAGGACCTGTCAGAACCTGCTGGATTTCACTCCTGGAAAGGCCCCTTTTTATTTTGATTGATCTCCATTTGGTTTTCTTTTAGAAAGAGTGTACAAACCTCTTTAATTTAACTATTATTTTGATAGTTTTAACTCACTGTAGAAATTTTTGAGATCTTGAATTGAATTATGTCTGTATGACACACTGAGTTAAAATAATAATAATAAATGATACATGCCACTATTATTATATCCTCCATCTTAATAATAATAATAATAATTTAATTTCTTGACCGCTCCCTCTCCCCGTAGGGACTCGGAGCGGTGCACAGGGAAACTAAAAAACCATAAATATGCAATCAATATACAACATCTTAAAAACAAATTAAACCATCTTGGTTTATCTTGTATGATTCCTCAATCAACCTTTACTGCTCTCTGGGTCATTTGACTCACTTACCGCAATAATTTGAGTTTCCAGAAACTGGGATTTATATTCCAGGTTTGTTAATGGGTTATAAATGTGGTTTCCAGAAAATCAAAAAAGGCAGTTTTGATCTGTAGGGGTCAAAAACCAGTACAAGTGATTGTTAACGGAATTCTTTTAGCCTACTATGTCATTGAAATAGTTTTATGTCTCTGAAATAGAAACTTATCATTGGTATATCCTGCAGCTATGAGTCAACTGCAGCTATGAGTCAACTAGAAGAAATTCTAGACTTTAGATATGGTTTATTAATATGAAGGAGAGAGAGAGGGGGACGGAGAGGGAGAAGGAGAGAGGAGAGGAGAGGAGAGGAGAGGGACGGAGGGAGGGAGGGAGGGAGGGAGAGAGAGAGAGAGAGAGAGAGAGAGAGAGAGAGAGAGAGAGAGAGAGAGATATGCTGCAGCTGAATTAGACCATAGTGCTTCTAAAAGTGGCCAAGCATATTCATTCATCAGATTTATATCCCATTTTTGATTTAGAATCTCAAAGCAGTATTCATAGCACTCTTTTCTCTGCCCTCCCACCCCCTACAGTGACAATCTATATAATACAAGGCTGATCAGGGCATTTATTCAACTCAGACCAAAATCATCTAATGAACTTTTATGCCTAAGTGTGGACTGGAATTTGGATGCCCAACACCAACAAAAAGGGTCCATTCATCTATTATAGTTTATCATTCAGTATCTCTTTTTGATTTGTTCTCACTGTTAGGAAATTTCTCCTTCATTCTAGGTTGCTTATCGTCTTGATTAATTTCCCTGTATTGCATCTTCAGGACCCACTGAAGGCTTTGGAGAATAGGAACCCCTCTTTTTTGTGGCAGCCCCTCAAATCTTGGAACACTGCTATCCATACCCAATTTCTACAATTGTTTTTCATATGTTTTGGTCTTTAATCATCTTCGTTGCTCTGTCATTTAGCGCAGAAGAATTCAGACAAAACAGAACACAGAAGATGCCATTTGCAGCGTTTTTGGGAGACGTTTTGCAGAAACATCTGCCAGAGAGCACCAAGGACCCCACAGTTCATCTTTTCTAGCAGTTTCAAGAAAATATTCCAAGTTGGCACCTATAACTCCATTTTCTAACAGTGAGTTCACTAATTATGCTTTGGGGGGAAAGGAAGCATTCACATTCATGAAACACATGCACCTGTTAAGTCAGAGAAAGCATATATTAAATTAGTACCAGAACTTGAACTAGATCATGTTTATTTATTTCTTTACTTATTCAATCAATTTCAATAGCTGCCAAACTCAACCAAGTGACTTTGGTTTTGTCTTTTTGTGAAACCAGAGCTAAAGGTTGGTTTCTGAACGCTGGGTGTACTAAGATATGATGCCTGAGAATAAAACATAATGCTTTGCAAATGTCCAACCCTGAGCAAAATGCACAAGAATGTATATTTCCTTGGTTGTTTAATGTTTTTATGGATTAACAGACATAGTGCTACCTTGGTACTCATCATTAATTGGTTTTGGGAAGCCCGATGACTACCCAAAATGATGAGTACCAAACTCATTTTTCGCATAAGGAATAATGCAGTGAGTCACAAGGCAGCCAACACAACAGGTTCTAGTTTGTGTGTTGAGTACCAATCAAACACTGAGTACTGGGACAAAAATTTTGCATCAAAATGCACTGAATATCAAATTTGATGAGTTTCAAAGCAGTAAAGTTACAAGATCTCATTGTAAATAAAGTTTGTTGTAAAATTAGAGATGCATTGTTTACTAGTTCGGTATTTTTGTAAGAAGACATGGTTTTGGTCAGAAGCCCAAATGATTTTGCAACAAATTTAGATATGCTGTATCAGAAATCTCCAATCTTTCCAGCTTGGCAGATGAGCAGAGGTGGCAGGAGAGGGAATGGTGTTGTGTCTGCAGGTGCCACTTTCACAAATGCAGCTTTGTGTGGACGTATTCACATACCACTTCCACGGCCCAGTTTGGGCCGTGGGTCATGGCCCAATATTGAGCCATGGACCAGGGGTTGTGGACCCTTGCACTATATGATACAACCAGAAACATGGATCTGGACATTAAAGTATCAAAGACCAAAATAGTTGTATTTTATATAAATGTTTGTCCCGTATATTCACTCAGGCAAACACATTTACACAGGAAATACAAGTCTTGGCCTAAATGTATGACAATTAAAACTCTGGTCAAGTTGGGTTTCATGCCAATCTAACAGAAAGATAATAGTACTTATATCTAGGTCAGTGGTGGGTTTCAAAATTTTTTAGAACCTCTTCTGTAGGTATGGCCTGCTTTGTGGGAATGGCTTGCCAGCCATGTGACTGGGTGGGAGTGGCTTGCTGGCCAGGTGACTGGGTGGGGAGTGGTTTGTCAGTCATGTGACTGGGTGGGAGTGGCCAACTTGTAAAATGCAGTGAAACTCACTTAACAACGCTCTTGCTTAGCAACCAAAATGTTGGCTCAGGCACTCTGGCATTTGAAGCACGCAAGTCTTAAAGCTGTCACATTACAAGACCTAACCCTTTAGGAAAAAACCCCAGGGGTGTTCAAACTTGACAGCTTTAAGACTTGTGGAGTTCAATTCCCAGAATTCCTCCTCTCACTCTTCATCTTGATGATGGGCGGATGGGCGTGGGAGGGAGCTGGAATCAGTTCTAAACGGCAATTTAGATTTGTGGAACCTCTTCTATAGAAGAGGTTAGAACTGGCAGGAACCGACCCCTGATCTAGGTCCATTTTCAATCATCATACAGTTCATTCATTCTATTTATAGGTTGCTTAACTCAGTAATTCTATTTAGCCTACAAATAAAAAGTAAAAAAGCTGCAAAAGACTGCTTTTAGCTGTGGTTCCCCAACCAGGTCTTATATTAATTTTTGCTCCAAAAAATGCATTAGGTCTTATCTTCAGGGAAATATGGTACTAAATGTGTCAGTCTGGCTGATGATCTTAACAAGGGTTTATTTGGGGGGGGGGGGTGTATATTATGAGCATCCTGAAAAATTATCCTAGGATTAATTTTCCAGTTGGGTCTTATTTTCAAGGAAACACGACATATACCTCTAAAAAATATACCTGGAAAAAAACACCATACTTCATTCATTCTCCTTCTATAACTTGATGGATCTCTCTAATCTGCTACAGAAAAGGAACATTTTATAGCACAAAGTTTTGAAATCGTTAGACTTTGGGCTTGTTTTTTTTTCAGCCTTGGGTTTATTGTTTTTAGCGTAGCAATCAGTTTTAAATATTATATTTTGAAGAAAAAAAGTAAAAATTCATTGCAGTAGCTGCTGAATATCAATCTCGCTTGAGTCCTCTGGGAGCTAAAGATATGTTGTTCATGAGCCATATATTAGTGTTATGTATATATGTAAATGTGCACAGATCAGAAGGGGCATTAAAGATATTAAAGAGACTATGTTCATACAACGCAGACAATTGTTGTCTTGTTGCCCCAGTGAATTACAGGTAGCCCTCAACTTCTAACTGTCAGGAAATTTCTCCTCAGTTCTAAGTTGCTTCTTTCCTTGATTAGTTTCCACCCATTGCTTCTTGTTCTGCCCTCAGGTGCCTTGGAGAATACAATACAATACAATACAATACAATACAATACAATACAATACAATACAATACAATACAATACAATACAATACAATACAATACAATACAATACAATAGCAGAATTGGAAGGGACCTTGTAGGTCTTCTAGTCCAACCCCCTGCGTGGGCAGGAACCTTATACCATTTCGGCTTACAACACTTCATTTTAGTGTCTGTTCAAAATTACATGGACACTGAAAAAAATGACATGACAGTTTTTCACACTTACAATCATTGCAGCATTCCCATTGTCACATGATCAAAATTTGGATGCTTGGCAACTGACATGTATTTATGACAGTTGCAGTGCCCCGGGGTCATGTGATCACTTTTTGAGACCTTCTGACAAGCAAAGTCAATAGGGAAGCCAGATTCACTTAACAGCCATGTTACTAACTGCAGTGATTCACTTAACAACAGCCTCAAGAAAGGTCATTAAAGGGGGGGGGACAATTCTCATAGCAACTCTCACTTAGCAACATAAATTTTGGGCTCAATTTTTTGTTGTAAGTCAAGGACTACCTGTATATTATAGCCAGTGGTGGGTTTCTGCAGGCTCGCACCTACTCGCAATAGCCGGGTGGTGAAATTTAGAGAGCCGGTGAGAGGGGGTTCCACCGGCAGACCCAGAAGTAAGTCTGGCCTGCCGCTACCGGTAACCCAATGGGAAGGAAAGGAAAGGAAGGCAGAAAGTAAGAAAGGAAAGAAAGGAAAGGAAAGGATGGAAGGAAGGAAGGAAGAAAGAAAGAAAGAAAGAAAGAAAGAAAGAAAGAAAGAAAGAAAGAAAGAAAGAAAGAAAGAAAGAAAGAAAGAAAGAAAGAAAGAAAGAAAGAAAGAAAAAATTTATCATCACAACTGAGCCCAAAATTTTGGTTGCTAAGCAAGAGCGTTGTTAAATGAGTTTCACCACATATTACAAGTTGGCCACTCCCACCCTGTCACATGACTGCCAAGCCACGCCCGCAAAATAGGCCACACCTAGAGAGTAGGTTCTAAAAAAATTTGAAACCCACCACTGATTATAGCTTAAGAAGTCGACCTGGTTCACGCAAGATGCTATGTTAGCATATGAGAATCACAGATTACGTCAGCCCCATTTCAGCCTAGCATATAATGGGATCCTAACTAGAGAATCTCACCTCTTCTAGGTCCCCAGGGTAAGGGGCTGGATCCCACGCGATCAGAGTTCCCTCGGCATACAGTTGTCCATCTAGAAAACGATGTTTTGGAGAAGCCATCAGCTGTGAAGAAAAATGTAGACGAGAACATTTTTTTAACCCACAAATTCAAGCCAACTATGCAGCTGCAAGGGAAACGGATCCTGCGGATTATCTGCGGGATCGGATCCTGCCCCATACATCCTCCCGGCCGATTCGCTCCCACAGAGAGGGACTTCTCCGGGTGCCGTCCACTAGACTTTGTCAGCGGGCGACGCGCAGGGGAAGGGCCTTCTCTGTGGCGGGCCCAGCCCTCTGGAACGACCTTCCCCCCGACATTAGAACAACCACGGACCTCCGCTCCTTCCGTCAGAAATTAAAAACATACTTTTTCTGCTTGGCCGGCCTACGTTAGTATCTACCTTTTTAGGGTTTAGGGAATATTAGTTTTAATATGGGGATTTTAGTGCAGGGACAATTAAATTTAATTTGTTTTTATTTATTGTATCTATTTTTGTATATTTTTATGTGTTTTAATTTTTCCCTGTACACCGCTCCGAGTCCCCTTGGGGAGAGGACGCGGTATATAAAAATAAAATATTATTATTATTATTATTAAACAACCAGTGGTGAGATTGAATTTTTTTTACTACCAGTTCTTTGGGCTTGGTGGGTGTGGTGGGCGTGGCAGGGGAAGGATACTATAAAATCTCCATTCCTTCCCCTCTCCCAGGGAAGGATACTGCAAAATCCCCATTCCCTCCCGATCAGCTGGCACTCGGGAGGCTGAGAATAGATGGGGACGGAGCCAGTCAGAGATAGTATTTACCGGTTCTCCAAACTACTCAAAATTTACGCTACCCGTTCTCCAGAACTCAGTGGTGCATTCGTACCGGTTCAGACCAGTTCAGCTAAACCGGTAGTGGTTTGGCAGCCTGGGTCACTGGAACTGGCAGCGACCCAAGCCTGCCACGCCCCCGACCCAGTTCTCCAGACAGTGCCATAAGCGCCACCATCTTGTCTTTTGCTTCTGCGCATGCGCAGAGCAATTTTTATTAGTACATCCGCGAGCAAAAACTCCCAACAATCCATCTTATATTGCAAAATATACTGGTACTTTTTCCGAGTAATAATGATCAAAGATCTTTCTCTGGCCGGCAGCTAAGTGAAGAATGTCAAAATACAGGTAGTCCTCGACTTATGACCACAATAGAGTCCACTGTTGTTAAGTGAGACATTCATTAAGTGAATTTTGGCCCATTTTATGACCTTCGTTGCCATAGTTGTTAAGTGAATCACTGCAGCTGATAAGTTATTAGCACGGTTGCTAAATGAATCTGGCTTCCCCATTGACTTTGCTTGTCAGAAGGTCGCAAAAAGTGATCACATGACCTTGGGACACCACAGCGGTCATCAATATGAACCAGTTGCCAAGCATCTGAGTTGTGATCAAGTGATCATGGAGCAAAGATCGTAACTGTGAAAAACGCTCGTAAGTCAATATTTTCAGGCCATTGTAACTTTGAACAGTCATTAAATGAACTGTTGTAAGTCGACAACTACTTGTACAAGCATTAGTAGCAAACGTTACCAATAAAATATAAACTATCTCCATTATGATAGAAGTTAAGGGTATTCTTATGAAACCTTTGCAGTTATCTTTGCCCTTAAATTGGAACTAATTCTGTAATAAATCCATTATGGAGTTGAGTTTCATTGTTTTCCAAAAAAAAATGTATTAAGAATTATTATATTATATTATATTATAATATAATAATATTATATTATATTATGTATTATAGCCATTTGTCTGAAATGGTATAGGGTTTCCTGCCTAGGCAGGGGGTTGAACTAGATGACCTCCAAGGTCCCTTCCAACTCTGCTATTGTATTTGTACTTGTATTTGTATAAGAATTATCAATGGAAAAAATAAAAGTCAGTACGAAGTATGAAAGACAAAAGAAAAAGACTAGAAAAAGAAAAAAGAAAAAGCAATTTCTTCCTTCTTCCCAACAAGTAAGAAACAATTTTAGTAACTTATCATCACCATCTCTAAATACAAAGTGAATGGTGAGTTTCAGATGTCCACTCTTGATATGTGAGACATAAACATCATCAATGAGCGTAAATTATAAGAGGTGGCAATGGTTGTATGATCAAACCCCTGAGCCTTTTTAACACATGTATGTGTGTAATGCATGTAAAAATGGGCAGGGGCTTAATCAGGGATTGGCTTCAAAAATTTCAGCAATGGGTTCTCTGGCCGGTTCCTGGGTGAGCATGGCCATGGTGGGCGTGGCCTAGTTGGTCTCGTGCACCATGGCGGGGGTGGCATTTTCACCTTCCCCAGGCTTCGGAGGCTTTCTTTGAGCCTCTGGGAGGGTGAAAACTGCCTCCCCTGGACTCCAGAGGCCTTCTGGAAGGCCCGTTTTCCCCCTCCTGAGGCTCCGTGCAGGCCCTGCACTTACTTCACATCCAAAATGGGCTGCGTGGAGACTCCTGGGAGGGGCAGGGGTGGGATTTGGGGGTTCTCCGAACTGGCCATAACATTAACTAGGGGTTCTCCCGAACCCGGGCAAACCCATAGCAGCTCACCCTGGTTTTGATCATGTAGTCACATCCTGACTTTTCTGACTGCAGGGCTATCCTTGGATATGGAAATTTTAGCATCTGTTGCTTCAGTGTTTCTCAACCTTGCCAACTTGAAGATGCCCAGATTTCAATTTCCAGAATTCTGGGAGTTGAAGTCCGGACATCTTCAAGTTGCCACGGTTAAGAAACCCTGTGTTACTTAATTATAGAGTATTTATTGGGATGATATTCTAATTCATTTCCAATAGCCAGATCAAAATTTATGTTAAGAATGCATAAGGGAAAATTAGAAGAGGTGGGTTTGAAGTATCAGTTCATGTAGGTTAACTCCAGGTAATGCAATCTTTACAGAGAATCTCTGCCAGGTTTCGGGAGGTTTTATAACCCCACAGTAATCCCAGTAACCTAGCAACCAGATCCCAAAACACAAGTCTCGCAGGTGTGTCCTTATATCAGCAAAAAAACAAATGCAGGTAAGTGAATGAGAGGTCTCAATCCCAAAGGTGCTTTTTTTCCCAGGAGAAAACTGGACTTTCTTGTTTTTTTCTTTTGAGGATGTTTCACTCCTCATCCAAGAGGCTTCTTCAGCTCTGACAGGGTAGTGGGGAATGGAAGGCTTTATATTCCTTGCAGACAGGTGGTCATTTGCATCCTTTTAGAGGATAATTGAAGCCCTTGAGGGTTTATCTTTGTCCTCAGGGTCGCCTGAGTAATGCTCCTGGTTCCTGTAGTTTGCAATTTCTACAGACTTTTAGCTATACAATTTGAGATGAACACCCTTTGAATGATGTGGGAGTAGGAATGGATTTCCAGAGGAAAAATTGCAGACTACAGGAACCAGGAGCACTACTCAGGTGACCCTGAGGGCACAGATAAACCTCCAAGGGCTTCAAAGACCCTCTAAAAAGATGCAGATTGCCAGCTGTCTGCAAGGAATATAAATTCTTCCATTCCTCACCATTCTTTCAGAGCTGATGAAGCTTCTTGGATGAGAAACGAAACGTCTTCAAAAGAAAAAAAACCAAGAAAGTCCAGTTGCTTCTTGAAAAAATCACCTTTGGGATAACCATGACCTGGATGACTGAGAATCTCTACAGACTGATAGGTCTCAATGCCAGAAGGAAAAATCCAGCTCAGGGAATTGAATCTGGGACTGTATAAGAAAGCAGCTCGACAAAGCCCCAAACTTTATCCTTGAAATCGTGGCATCTGTTAAATGAGCCATCTCAAGTGGCCTTTGGGTGAAAGGGTTTCTGCTTCAGTGATGTTTCATCTCACTGAAGGATCCAGATGATGATGGAGTGGCACAAGTGATTTATTCTTCCACTAGCCGTTCCTGGCCACCTGTTGCTGTGGCCCAGTCTGGTTAAATGGCCAACCAATCTGTCTGTAGATCTACACCTGCACACACAAACACGTACACACAACCACCGTATAACTCCCAACCTACCTACCTATTGTATTTCTCCCTCTCTCCCTCTACCTACCTACCTACCTACCTACCTACCGTATTTCTCCCTCTCTCTACCCCTCTACCTACCTAACTACCTACCTACCTACCTACCTATTGCATGTCTCCCGCCCTCTCTCTATCCCTATAGCTGCCTACCTACCTACCTACTGCATTTTTCCTTGAATCTTATGGACAGAGTATTTTATGTCATAAAGGATTACATAATACACGTGGCCCACTGCTCTCTCTGTATCCTTTTTTACAATTTTTTACATTTCCGTTGCGTGTACCTGGCACAGGTGTGACATCTACACAAACTATATATATATCATTGGTGCCGTATTTGAAAGGAACGTTGTGTGAAAATTTGGAAGTGATCGGTGCAGTACTTTAGGAGATTAGCGGTTTTGAACAAACTCTTGTTACATTTTTATTTATATAGAAGATAACTCTCTGTGAAAGCTTTAGGATAGAAAGCGGTTGTGGTAAATCCAAATTTAAGACAAGTAGGAATTTCATGACTATGATCACAGATAGGCTGTCAGGCCTGCAAGCCATCTTTTCTTTTTTGGACTTCAGGCCTGCTTTACTTTCTATTATTCTATTATGCATTGTCTATGGGAGGGGGGATTATATGGAGTTGGGTGATATATAGCCATAATAACATTCTTTCTAGAAAGCCAAGATCATCCTTTGTCTCTGCACCTGGCCGGATGGGTGGAAGCTGCCAACAGGACAGTGGAAGATTGGACCATGTGATCGACTTGTGGGGACAGGATCTTGAACTTTCAAAGGAATGGGAAAACCTGGGAGTTTTCAGATTTGGGTTTTCCCAGATGTGCCAACATGGCTCTGTTAATAAATTGGACTTTTGAGGAATCTTTTTGCCTCAGACTCTGATTTACTTTTGGATGCTATATGGAACCCTGACATCAGCCGCCTCCTGTAGCTGTATATTTACCATCACAGGAGGTTTTCAAGCAAAGGTTGAATATCTTATTTATCTGGGATAGCATAAGGATTCCTGCCTTGGGCAGGGAGATAGACTAGAACAGTGTAACTCAAACTTGGCATCTGTTAAGAAGCATAGACTTCACATAGATTTCAATTTCCAGAATTCTCCAGTCCGCATGCTGAAGTAAGAGACCTCTGAGTCTTCTGAAGTAGAATGCATCCCGAGATCTTCTAACCTTAGGAGCATAGGCACCTCCCTTTTTTCTCTCGGGGCAAAGCTGTGCACATTCTACCTTATAATTAAAGGTTTACAGAGCAATTTGTCTACTTCTGTCATGACAGCTGTGTCTGTAATTGTCTGTAATTGTCTATAATAGGTCTGTAATTATCTGAATCTGATTTTATATCATTCTTATATATTGGTATATTTGAAGACAATTAGCCAAATATATTGAACTAACAATGTAAGATATAAAATTTGGTGCATACAAAAATGGCTAGAACTTCAATCACATCGGTACCTGGCCCCATCTTCACTTTTTTGACTACCTAAGGATACCTCTGATCTAACAACATAAAGAATTGAGGCTACTGTCTGTTTCATGGCAAACAAATGAAATTAAACCATTGGATTTTCCCTACCTTTTCCCCATTTAGCTTTTAACTATGCACAAGTTTTTCCCCCTCTTTTGTCCACAGCTCAATCTGTCCCTCCAAAGTTTACTACCCACCTGGGAATTCACAAGACGGAGTGTTGTTTTTGTGCCCACGTCATATTCATAACCAGCAGTTGGGGCTCCATTGAAACGAAGGACAGCATTATGAGAATCTGAGAAAATGAGAAAATAAGGGTAAAAGCAGGTAGATCCTGTTCCTAGTTCAGTGATGGGACCAAGTGCCAAAAAGGGACTACTTTGTGCGCGCTTGTCTTGGCCGTGACCAGTAAGAGGAGCTGCCCAGGGGGCATGCATGCACTGAAAAATGAACTTTCAGTTTCTAGCGATTGCATGTGTGCTGTCCAGGAAGTCTTCCTGTTACTGCTGCACATTCAAACGCACCAACCAGCTGGCTGGCATGCATGCTCATGCAGAAAAATGGAAGACCAGCTCTTCCAGTTTCCGGCACTGCCGCATGCACAAAGACCAGCTGATCATTGCGTGCCAGAAACCCAGAAGAAGAATTGGCCATGCCACATACGCCAGGCAACATGGCTCTGGGTGCCACTTCAGGCACGTGTGCCATAGGTTCGCCATCACGGCTCTAGGTCATCCCTTCTTGGTTTATTTTACAATAACATTTCCTTCCTCAGAGAAAGTGGCGATTGAGAAAACAGCCACATAGCTGGTATGGCCTGACTTCTCCTTTATTTAAAGTCCCTGCTAACCAGGGCTGCTTTAAAATCTTTGCAGGCTCTGAAGCTTACCATTGCCTTCTTCCTACGACTGAAGGAGAGTACTTGGCCATGGTCAGCTGGATGGTTTTTGTACCAAGGTCAGTATTACAACTGGGGTTTTCTCAATCTTAATCAATCAAGTTAATCACTAGATTGAATTGGCTCTCCCGTGTGTATGCATTGGTGTCATGCATGCCATAGAATTCATTTTCATATGCTCTTTGTAAACTCACTATGCTCATTATTCCATTTATAATTCAGATTTGGCTAAGAGTCTGGTTGTTAGTCTATCAAGCCAAGATATACAGTAAAACAGGACATGGGCACAATTGTCACTATGTTATTACTAGTGTTGAACTATCAATATATATTCTGATTTATATCTATACGGTTAATAATATATAATACTGCATGAATACCTATATGGAAAGTGGAGTATCTGAGACTCACTCCAAGCAAGCCATAGGGGCAGAATGAATTGTCCAGGGATAGCTTCTTGAGGATGGAATGGAACAAATATTTCCAATATTTCAATGTCTGTCTCATATAAACAAATACAAGCATGACGATTTCTAAATCGATAAGAGGTGGTTCCTAAACACGAAGTGGTTTCCATAATGAGAGAATAGATATTTTCAAGTGAACTGGGATGAAACAGTGGAACTCAAGTGGAGACGTAAAAGGAGACATGAGAAAAAATGGTACAGTGAGACTGGCCAAGCCTTACTTGGCCAGTCATATCATCAAATACCATCCCTAGAAAACACAAAGTGAGATTTGAAAGAGACACCTACAATAACAGAAAAAGAATGGGAGAGAGGAGGAGAGAATGATCGGAAGAGTGGGGAGAGAAGAAAGAGGTAAGGAGAGGAGGATGGAAGGGAGACAAAGAGAAGGAGAGAAGGTAGGAAGGGAAAGGTGGGGGAGTAGGAGTAGGGGAGAAGGAAGGAAGGAAGAAGGAAGGGGAAGGAAAGGAGGAATGAAGGAAGTAAAGAAGGGAGAGATAAGAAAGGGAAAATAAGATGGTGTTACAACAGGCGGGAGGGATGGTAAATAAAGCAACTCCAACTGTATATTATAACCTCTTAACAAATGTATAAGAATGACAAATATAAAGGAGAATAACAATTATGTGAATGTATACTTAAAATGATATGTAAGAGAATAAAAAAATAGATAAGGAAAAAAAAGGGGGGAAAAGAAAAGTAATAAACCTGCATTTGTGTCTTGTGTTGTGAGTCTCTAGGTAAGTAAAGACAACAATTGGCTCTGTTATACAGAATTTCTCAAAACTGCTAATGTGCCATATATTCTAACCCAGGGGTCTTCAACCCTGACAACTTTAAGGCTTGTGGACTTCAACTCCCAGAATTCCACAGCTAGCTGGGGAATTCTGGGAGTTGAAGTCCACAACCCTTAAAGTTGCCAAGGTTGGAGACCCCTGATCTAACCTACAGTTTTTAAATCTCTCACCAGGCTGAATGACCATTTGCTGCAGCTACTGTCTTTCCTCCTATATACAGCACAGAATTTGAGAGTCTTCCCAATCCATGGGCTGAGGATACTTTTAAGATTGTAACTCTTCAAATAAACACACTCCCATCCATCCCTCTCATTTGTTCATTTTGCTCAGAGTCAAGTATTAATATTCAGAACAGTTTCAGGAGCTCCACAGTATTGACACAGTAACGTGGCAGTTGATGTTGTTTCGTATGTTGATGATTGTTCATAGAATCTTTTATTTGCTTATATTATTCTGTATCACGAAAAAAAAACACCTCTTTGTTAAAACTTTCCTCAACATTCTTCTGAGGAAAAATCAGGGACTGCTGTCTCTTAACTCAGTGTTTCTCAACCGTGGCAACTTGAAGATGTCCGGACTTCAACTCCCAGAATTCGCTGGCTGGAGAATTCTGAGAGTTGAAGTCCGGACATCTTCAAGTTGCCAAAGTTGAGAAACACTGTTTAACTGGACACACCTCTTCTAAAGGCCAATATTTTAATTATGTTTTTTAAAAGCTTTTAAAATATATAACTTTTATATATTGGTTTTTATATATTTATATATTTGTTTTTATTTTGGCTGTATACCGCCCTGAGTCCTTCGGGAATAGGGCGGTATACAAAACCAATAAACTCTAAACTCTAAAGTAACTCTGTAACTCTCATGATATTCACAAGCAGGGGTGGGTTTCAAATTTTTTAGAACCTACTCTGTAGGTGTGGTCTATTTTGTGGGCGTGGCTTGGCAGTCATGTGACAGGGTGGGAGTGGCCACCTTTTAAAATGTGGTGAAACTCATTTAACAACGCTCTTGCTTAGCAACCAAAATTTTGGACTCAATTGTGATGATAAATTCTTTCTTTCTTTCTTTCTTTCTTTCTTTCTTTCTTTCTTTCTTTCTTTCTTTCTTCCTTCCTTTTTTCCTTCCTTTCCTTTCCTTCCCATTGGGTCACTGGCAGCGGCAGGCCAGATTTACTTCCAGTTATGCCGGTGGAACCCCCTCTCACCGGTTCTCTAAATTTCACCAACCGGTTCTCGCGAGTAGGTGCGAGCCTGCAGAAACCCACCCCTGTTCACAAGGCACTTCTTTCTTTAAACTCCCCCCCCCCTTTCACTCTTGTTTCTCAGTGGCAGAAAAAAGCACACTTTTATCCCCTTGAGACTACATGAAGCTTCTTGCAGATTAGCCTGCTGTCTATTTGCAATTGACTAATCTTGCAAATCTTTCACCACCGACAGCCCGTTCATAGAAAATTGCCAGTGGTGTGAATTCACACCACCTACCCAATGCCCTTGACAGCTTTCAAGTCCCCCGGAAGTTCTAATTCCTCCTGATCAGTTTGCAAACATGGCTTTTCCTTTACAGCAATTTTACACACCCCACAATATAACAGGCAAGAAAACGGTCCTCCCACTCATCCACCCTAGGTGAGTTCAAATCACTAGGACCAGATGGATTATATCATAGAGTTTTGAAAATGCTGGCAGATGTAATCTCGAAGCCATCAAAGCATATTTTTCAAAGATCCTGGAACACCCGGGGAACTACCAGAAGACTGGAAAAGAGCTGTGGTGAGTCCCATCTTTAAAAAAAAAAAAAAGGGGGGGGGGGGAGGATTAGTTCCAAGAAACTACAAACCAATCAGCCTAACATCAATACTGGGGAAGTTCCTGGAAAAGATAATCAAGCAACGGCTCTGTAAATACCTAGAGCCAAGCAAAGCTATTACAAGAAGCCGACATGGGTTTATCCAAATCAGATCATACCATGGACTTCAGTAAAGCATCTGACCAGGTAGCCCACAACCTACAGTATTTTTCGGAGTATAAGATGTGCCTTTCTCCCTCAAAAAAGAGGGTGAAAATCTGGGGGCATCTTATTCACTGAATACAGAATTTTTGGCCTCCCAAAACCCCGCCCCCTTTGCAAAAATGGCCGTGCATAGCCTTTAGGACAGGGGTCCCCAACCTTTTTTGCACCAGGGACCGGTTTCATTTTAAAGAAAATTATGCGGACCGGCTGAGTGGCTCAGCAGTCATGTGACTGGGTGGGCGTGGCCAACTTGGAAGATGTGAAACTCACTTAACAATGATCTTGGTTAGCAACCAAACTTTTGGCCTCAACTGTGGTCATAAGTTCTTTCTTTCTTTCTTTCTTTCTTTCTTTCTTTCTTTCTTTCTTTCTTTCTTTCTTTCTTTCTTTCTTTCTTTCTTTCTTTCTCTTTCTTTGTCTCTGTCTTTCTTTCCCTCTTTCTATCTCTCTATTTCTTTCTTTCTCTTTCTCTCTCTTTCCCTTTCTCTCTATTTCTTTCTCTTTCTTTCTTTTTCTTTTTCCCTCTTTCTCTTTCTTTCTCTCTCTTTCTCTCTTTCTGTATCTTTTTCTGTCTCTTTCTCTCTGTCTGTCTTTCTCTCTCTCCCACTTTATTTTTCTTTCTCTTTTTCTGTCTCTCTCTGTCTCTCTCCTTCATCCGCCCATCTCTGTCACTCTGTGTGTGTGTGCGTGTGTCTGTCTGTCTTGCATTCACTCAATCACTCATTCTGTGTCTCTGTCTATCTTTCTCTCCCTCCCTCCCTCTCTCTGTCTCTCTATGTGTGTCTGTCGTCGTCGTCGTCGTCACCCCAGCCTCCTCAGCCCGCCTGCCACGCTTGGTCGCTCGTTCGCTCGGTCAGGCTTCGTGGCTGGGTAGGAGCCAGGCTGGAGAGGAGGAGGAGGGAGGAGGGGGCAGCCCATTGGGCAGAGCGCACGGGAGAACGCAGGAGGATGGTGGGGGCTCTTCCTCCACCCTCGTCGATGGAGGGACTCCTGTGCGCCGCCGGAGCAACCCTCCCTACGGCCGCCAGTTCCCTCCCCCGCCCGCGGAGCCTCCGCAGCCCATGGAAGAAAACGAGTGGCCGGCATGCCAGCAGGGGAGGGAATTGGTGGCCGGTCCGGCGGCGCCCAGGAGTCCCTCCGTCGACGAGGGTGGAGGAAGAGCCACCCTCCAATGGCACGAACAGCCGCGCCTGCGTTCTCCCGCGCGCTCTGCTCAGGGGGCTGTCCCCTCCTCCCTCCTCCTCTCCAGCCCTGCGGCCCGGCTTCCACCCAGCCACGGACCGGCACCGGTCCGCGGCCCGGGGGTTGGGGACCCCTGCTTTAGGAGGCTTACAAAGTGCTCCTGGGGGCTGGAGAGGACAAAAACAAGCATAAAACAGGCCATTTTTTGCTCATTGGGGGGGCATACCCTAGGAGCACTCTACAAGCCTCCTAAAGGCTATGTATTCCCTTTTGTTGACAAAAAAAATGGGCCCATTTTGATGAAAACGGGCCGTTTTGAGGAGGTCTGCAGAATGCAAAAGCTTTTTTTTTTAATTTGCCTCTTCAAAATCTTGGTGTGTCTTATACTCCGAAAAATACTGTACTTATTGGTTAGATAGAAAAATGTGGAATACACAGCATCACTACTAAGCGGATTCATAGCTAGCTGACAAACTGCATTCAATGTGCAGTCTTTAATGGAATTACATCTATATGGAGGGAAGTGTGCAGTATACCAAGGTTTTGTCTTAGGCCAAGTATTCTTTAGCATCTTCATAAATGATTTAGATGACAGGATAGAAGAGGAATTCCTCAAATTTGCAGACAACACCAAGCTAGGGAGATAGCCAACACTTTGGAAGATAGGCTCAAGATCCAGAAGATACAAAAAAGATGTTGAAACTCTAGAAGAATACAGAGAAGAACAGCAGAGATGATTAAGGGTCTAGAGGCTAAAATACATGATGAACAGTTGCAGGAACTAGGCATGTCTAGTCTAACAAAGAGAAGGACTACAGGTGACAAGATAGCAATCTTCCAATATTTGATAGTCTGTCACAAAGAAGAGGGGGACAACCTGTTTTCTAAGTACAGAAAGGCAAGGCAAGAAGTAACAAATGGAAACTAATCAAAGAGAGATCCAAACTAAAACTTTCAACTCTAGTATTCTGTATATTTCTTAAACATTTGTTCCACTTCCTTTAGGCTGGCAGTGCATATGCTGTTTCTATTTTCCCAGTTGGATTAGCATGATGTATAGCAGAGGTTCCCAAACTCGGCAACTTTTGCTCCTGGAAGCACCAAGCCGGAAGCACCAGCCTGAAGATGATGAATGAGACTTCATCGAAACGTCATGAAGATACTTTCAATTCTACACGGGAGAAAATATATATATTTTGATATTGAATTCTGAAGGTGGGTGAACCTTACTGGAGCTGGTAGCACCTAGATCAGAAATAATAATCCCAAAGCGATGAGAATGACTTTGATCATCCAAATAGCAAAGACCTAGAAACAAATTCTCTAGTCTATGGATAGAACAAGCTAGAAAGGAAAGGTGAGACATCTAATATATCATTGGCTCTTCCCTAAAAAGAAAATAATATTTTAATACAATCCAGTTGCACCGGCGGCAGCTCCGCCCCCCCCTTAATACAATCCTGAATTCTAGCATTTGTTTATAAATATAGTTATCAACTTTATAAGGAAGATTAAATAGACCACCCCCTGGGGATATCTGATTTTTCTTTTAACACTCACCAATCTCATTACCCAATCCTGACCCCAATATGGAGCCAGCTGAGCTCACAACTGCACATGTCTTCAGGTGACCAAATTCTTCTGCCAAAGTCCTCTGAGGCAGCATGCCCCTCCATACTGGTTCTGCAAAGGGTCCTTCATCACCCAACACAGTAGACACATTCACACGGCTTTTGAGCTGGCACAAGAGGTCCATCCCAGTTAGGTGTGGATTGCCTAGGCGCTGCCCAGCACCTCGGGGCACCTTATACTTGTTATTTGATAGAAAACCGTGGAAGACAATACGAAGGTGAGGGTTCAGTACTTTAGATGAAAGCTTTTTCTGCCATACATGCCATGGTAAGGGCCGGGAGATGGCATGAGTTTTTCTGAATAGTTGAAATCTAGCAAGCATCTGCCAGAACTTCTTGATTCTGGAGAAGAAGGAATCTTCTGTCAGAGTCTGTGTTGTAATTTCTACGCTCTGGTTGACAGATCTAGCAGCTGAGGGAAGTTTCAGAGTTCTGTTTTCCTCTGAGGAAATTTGGCTGTCCTGAAAGATTGTTCTTATAAAGTTGGTGGGCACTCCTGGGTCACGGGAGCCCAAACGCAGCATTAGCCCTGCCTGTAGACAAACTAAGCTCAGCATAGTCAAACATAGCACAGCAAAACTCAGCCAAATGCAGTTTGTCCTCCACCTCCAAGGTGGTCGTACACACCATAAGGTATCCCCAGACCTGTGGAGAAATGGGCAACACAAGATCAGTCAATTTTGATTAGCATCTGCTTGGTTCTACTACCACAAACATAGCACTGGGTGTTTCTATAATGTGGTTTCAATTACAAAATAGACTATCATTAAAAATGACCTGCTAAAGCAAATGAAAAGAAGTTCATCTCATCTGACATACAATATCCCAGTGGCCAATCAGATGGTTCCAGCAAGCTAACTGTGGAAGAGAAAGTGAAAGTGCTAAAATGGCAGCCCAGGAACCATACGTGACACAGCATCATCAATCTGGTGGCCTCCAGAATGGATGTAGCCAAAGAAAACTCTCGTTCTGCCTCTTTTGTGCATGTTTGAGAATTTAGAGGAATAAGATACAAAATGGATGTCATCAGCCTCACAGATACTTAAGGTACTGTAAGGTTTGAGAATAGGTTGAGACCCATAGAATTTTGAGAACACATCCAAGTCACAATGAGCCAAACATGAGACTTAAACGGAGGCTTGAATAACAATCAGCATTTAATCTTTGATTAAAGTTTAAAGACATGGTTTGTTGTTCCCAACATACCCAAGGATATGCAGGGAAGAACTACCCTTCAGAGAAGGTGTCACTCCTTTTTATACAGGTAGAGACATCATAGAATAATATCCTGGCTTTACAATATTCCTCACTAGACTTATCAGCATTATCTCTTTCCTGTTTCCATGATTGGCCATTTGGTCCCCTGTTGTGAAGGGCACAGATCAAAGGTGAGATACCTTCTTAGGCAGAAGGGGGAATATAACAAAAGTGCCAGTTTTACACTCTTTACAGCTCCATTCGGGGATAAGTTCTATGCCCATAGATTTCAGATTAATAAGAGTTCAAATAGCAAGGATCACACGTTTTGACATCTGCCAGATATTTTACAGACCCTAATAACAGCGCCACAGGAAGTCAGTTGCAGGGAACAAAAGGCACTTAGCATGCAAGCTTATACATTACAAATACAAGGCATAATATATGTGTCTTACAGAAAACAAACGTTTCTACTAAAACCAACAAGTATTACTATTCCCCTTTAGTATATATTTCACTTCTGCATTAAAAACAGCACTAGGATCTGCTCACTTTTGGTTTACAAACCTCTACATTCAGTGCAAAACCTAGAGTGGCGTTTGAGCCAACACATATATGGCCAGTGGTGAAATTCACATATTTTTTACTACCAGCTCTGTAGGTGTGGCTTGGTGGGTGTGGCAAGGGAAGATTACTGCAAAATCTCCGTTCCCTCCCCACTCTGGGGCCAGCCAAAGGTGGCATTTGCCGGTTCTCCGAACTACTCAAAATTTCCACTAGCGATTCTCCAGAACCTGTCAGAACCTGCTGGATTTCACCCCTGCACATGGCTCACCTCTAGCATGAATGCAACTACCCTTCCTTGATTTATTTTCTGGAGCTATGCTTCCTATATGAGCAGGTTGATTCCAGTTAGCTAAAATGACTAAATTTGGATATTTAATGTAGCTTGGAAAACATTGCCTTATATCTGAAAGAAAATGGCTCCAAACTGTATGGTTTGAAATGAAGGCTTTTCGTGAAGAACGGGTCCCATTTCACATTCCTAGTGTTGCAGCATGCTGGAAATAGGGGCCATACTAAAAATGATTCCCCTTTCCCTCATTTCATTGTTTGTGTGAAATGCATGCTAGACAAAGATTGGTTTGGCTAACAGGACTGGTCAGAAAGAAGAAGGGGGAGAATAAGTCTCCAATTTTGAATGTCAAAAATTATTTGCCTACGACAAATCTTGCTAGATTTAGAGACTTGTTTGCAGACGGATTTGAGAGATTGGGGTTTCTGACATCAAACATCCCAGTCCAGGTGCCATTGTGGGTGAAGAATGTTATCTTTCTGTCCCTTCTTGCAGAAAATCATCCCATTCTCCTTGGACATTATTTTCACCACTAGTGGGGAGGTTCTGTGCATCCTCAGGAGTTGTGTCAGAAGATTCAGATGGGTGAATGGAACTGGTAGAAGAGTCCCCGTCACGACAGAAACTTCATTTTTAAAGAACACCATTGTTTCGAACAAGAAATTAATCAAAAGGTACAATCTATGTCTCAGTCTACTATTTATGGATTGGAAACTCCGGTGGTTTTTTTACGGCATTTTAATACTTGTACATAGTTATGCGGTTGATAAACTAGATATTCTTTTTTTCACTTCTGGGTGAGGGTCAGAATTGAACACTTGTTGCTTTTTTAATATAATGAAAGGCCCCAATATTTGCAGCCTTTTCTTTGGCAGTTTGAGCATATAGATGTTTGTTCTTATTCCTTGGTCCTGTCTGACATGGTGTAATCATAATGACAGAATTTACTCAAAACAAAACTAAACCAAAATGTGGGTTTGTGTTTTATTCTAATTAAACTTCACTACTTTCTTGATGTGTTGTGGAAATCATATCATCTATTAAATTGTAACAGGTCTATTTGGATCAGGGCCAGCTATAAATTACTGTTAAATAAATATATATAAAGGCTGCAGGTGGAAATACCATGCTGTGTGAACACAACCACATTGTTAAAACAGGACTTGGGGCTTGCAGTGTTGTGTGAATCCACTCATGGTTCAGAAATATTCACTATGGCTTTTGCAAAAGATCAATATTTTTTCATTAATCTTTGGAGGTGGTATGATGTTTGCGTGCATGTGTGTGTGTGTGTGTGTGTGTGTGTGTGTGTGTGTATAGAATATTAACAACCATGTGAGATTGTCTGGTAGTCATAATGTATCAGAATGTTTAGAATAGAAATAGAAATAATAGTAATAGAATAGAATAGAATAGAATAGAATAGAATAGAATAGAATAGAATAGAATCTGGAAGGGACCTTGGAGGTCTTCTAGTCCAGCCCCTTGGTCAAGCAGGAGAACCTATACCATTTCAGACAAGTGACTGTCTGGTCTCTTCTTAAAAACCTCCATTGACGAAACACCCACTATTTCTGAAGCTGTTCCATTGGTTAATTGTCCTCACTGTTAGGAAGTTTATCCTTAATTCCAGGTTGCTTCTCTCTTTGATCAGTTTCCAACCATTGTTTCTTGTCCTGACCTCAAGTGCTTTGGAGAATAATTTGACCCCCTCATCTTTGTGTCAGCCCCACAAATATTGAAACACCACTATCATGGTAACCCCTAAATCTTATTTTTCCTTAGACTAGCCAAACCCAAATCCTGCAGCCGTTCTGCCTAAGTTTTAGTCTCCAGGCTAAAACATCTCCTTAGTTGCTCTTCTCTGAGCTTGTTCCAAAATCTCAACATCTTTTTTTATAGCATGGTGATCAAAATTGGTTGCAGTATTCCAGGTGTGGTCTTAACTAGGGCATTATCAAGCAGTACTAATCAGGGGTGAAATTCAGCAGGTTCTGACAGGTTCTGGAGAACCAGTAGCAGACATTTTGAGTAGTTCGGAGAACCTGCAAATACCCCCTCTGGCTGGCCCCAGAGTGGGGTGGGAATGGAGATTTTGCAGTATCCTTCCCCTGCCACGCCCACCAAGCCACACCCACAGAACCGGTAGTTAAAAAAAATTGCATTTCCCCACTGGTGCTAGTAACTTCACGTGACCTTATGCAAAACACTTTTGACATTCCCCCTCCACCATCACCCCTCCCGGAAAGGATTTTTGAGCAAGAAAAGTCACGGAAAAAGAGAAGGGCGAGCGGGCTAAGGGGGTTGCGAAGCTGAAAGTCGGATCAGATGCGAGATCTCCGGATGGTGAGATGGAAGCTGCCCAGTGCTCTTGGGGGAGGGATGGCGAAGGCTGGAAGGGATCGCCTGCGCTGCAACTGGGGGCTGTGCTAGGGATCTCCCTTCCCTTCCCTTCCCCTCCCCTCCCCTGCACCTCATTCGTCCTGCTCTCGACAAGACCCGACCCAAAAGGGTGGGGAAGGGGGACGACCGGGAGGTTTTCCTCTCCAAGGAGCCGCTGCACCGGGCTTGTCCCCTCCGGTAATTTGAGGTGGGGTGGGGTGTGGGGGAATAGAGACGCAGCCTGGCCTTGTTGGGATGCAGCAGAGGTGGGGCTCGTTGCAGAACCTCCCAGTCCCAAGCCAGCGGTCTTCCAGCTTCGCCTCCTTCGGGAACCGTCTCTGGTCTCCAGCCCAAGATAAGCCCTAACCCCGGCGACCGAATAAACGCGTCCAACGCTTCAATTTCGGAGAAGGGGAATAGGGAGGCCGTCAGCGCACAGGAGAAGCACCTGCCCTCCCTCCGGGCGCAAGCCAACGCTCCCCACCAGGTCTTCCTGGCAGCCCGTGATGCTCAGGCGGCTCTAGGGACGCAGTGCTGGAAGGTCTCTAAGACTGCAGGGGCAAGGAATGGGCTCCTCTGGGCTGCTGGCGCTTTGGGTGTTGCTCTTCTCCCTCCCAGGGTCTCCAGGAGTTCCCCTGGTTGAGGTAGGGGGCGGTCAACCGTATACAGCTTGCGAAGCTTACCTTCTTCTCCGTATCAGCATCTCTCCCTAGTGGCTCTGAGCCGCAGTGTGTCCAGAGGGAACGTTTTCTGGGTCACAAGGAGGCACTCTACCAGGAGACAAGTGGGGCCACTGAGAGCCAGCTACTCCTCTCTCACCCTGCAAAATCACCCAGGATGTCAGCCGGATCATCTTTTCTACCAGGAACAGGCAGGATCTAAAGATGAGGCTGACGGTTCATCATCCCAGCTTGTGAGCTGGTTTCTGAACGTTTCATTACCAGGCTAAGTAGTGTCTTCGGGGTTTAGGAGATTTAGGAGATTCAGTGTTCTTGAATTTATAAAGACTATATGTGATCAGAAGGTCTTGGGATTGGTCAGGTCTGGGTGTGTCAAGTGAGGGTCTTGTGGTGAGTCAGGTGTGTCATCAGTGATAGTTTTGTGATGGGTCTTGTGATGGGGAGGTTACATCAGGTGAAGTGCTGGTGGTGGTGGGAGGGCTTTGCCTGGATTTGCTTGAGTGTCGGTGCTATCTCTGGTTAGCTGTGTGGTTGATTTGGATTCTGGGGGCTTCTTCGTAGGATGGCCATAGGTCAATGTGTCCGTTGATGGAATTGCTGGTGAAGTGCCAGGCTTTGATGAACTCATGAGCGTGGTGGGTGGTAGCATAACCAATGATTTTTTGTGTTGCTCCAATCGAACCAGTGGAACAGCTTGCCTCCAGAAGTTGTGAATGCCCCAACACTGGAAGTCTTTAAGATGTTGGATAGCCATTTGTCTGAAACAGTATAGGGTTTCCTGCCTAGGCAGGGGATGGGACTAGAAGACTTCCAAGGTCCCTTCCAACTCTGCTATTGTATTGCATTGTATTGAATTGGTGGTGCTTGGTGTCAGTGTGGCTCAAGATTTAAGGATTTGGGATCGTGGCATTTGACTGCCAGCTGATGTTCGTGGATCCTGTTTTTTAATCCACGTTCATGGATCCTGTTTGTTCCAGGTAGAATTGGTTGCAATGGTTACAGTTGATTTTGTAGAGTACAATGTTTCTTTTATCCTTTTATCCCAGTGTTTCTCAACCTTGTCAACTTGAAGATGTCTGGACTTCAACTCCCAGAATTCCCCATTTCTAGGAGTTGAAGTCCAGATATCTACAAGTTGACAAGGTTGAAAAACACTGTTTTATCCTATCTTGACTTTGCCTCTGGATTATTCCTGGCAGAGTGTGGATGTGTTGGCTATTGCTATTCCTAGAGGTTGGAGAATTCTGGCGGTCATTTCCTACATCCCTTTTGTGTATGGCAGGGTTCATTTTTGTGTGGTGGTTGGTTGTGTGGTATAGCTTGGATGTTGCGTGTCAGAAAATGAAGTTTTTGGGATAGCCGTTGGAGAAAGACATCAAGCAACCCTTTCTCTTTCGTTTTTCTTAGGGTTGGGGTGCTGCAGTGTGTCCTGGCCCTTCTGAACAGGGCCTGGACACAGCTTTTTTGTGTGCAGTCGGGTGATTGCTTGCGAAGCTAAAGAATCTAAAGAGCCTGGAGAGAAGTGCTTGGCATCCAAAGGCGGCGATCCTTCTCAGGAAAGGCTGCAGCAACAAACTTGAAATTCCTCCCCCCCCCACAGTCAAAAAATTTGTCCTAAGCGCAGGTGAGGAGCTTTTGTCCCCTCTGCTTCAAGTAGCATATTTAGGAATACTTAAACTACAGCCCTAGTTTAACTTCCTGTGTGTATTTCACTAAGACGTTACAAAGCTTTGCCACTATTCTTCTGGAAGCACCACTGCAACAGGAACTCCCCTCCACTTGCGCCAAAGGGAGGGAGCAAGAGGGGGAAAATCACTTTGTTCCTTCATTTAAGCCAGTGGTTCTCAACCTGTGGGATGGGACCCCTTTGGGGGGTCGAATGACCCTTTCACAGGGGTCGCCTAAGACCATCAGAAAACACATATTTTCGATAGCCTTAGGAACCGAGACACCAATTTTATGGTTGGGGGTCACCATGAGGAACCATGAGGAACTGTATTAAAGTGTCGCGGCATTGGGAAAGTTGAGAACCACTGATCTAAGCAGCAGAGAGAGCCTTTAGCGCAGGGGTCTCCAACCTTTGCAACTTTAAGTCTGAAGGACTTCAGCTCCCAGACTTCTCCAGCCAGCTTTGCTGGCTGGAGAAGTCTGGGAGCTGAAGTCCTTCAGACTTAAAGTTACAAAGGTTGGAGACCCCTGCTTTAGCGGACAATGTACATGTGAAAAGACAATAAAGATTCTCTTGCAAAAAAAAGCTAAATAAACATAAAATGTACTTCACTAAATCATAATTAGGATAGGAAGCGCTGTCATTCCATATAGCATTCTGTACCATTCTGACTTTATAATCCCCGCCATATCCATGGCCTGCTTTATAAATGGCCTTTCCTACTTTAAACTTTTTGCCTGCTTCTGAAGATGTTATAAAACATCATCACTTTCTCAACCTTCTCCTTCTCTATTTTGCTCTTCCTTCAAGTATTTGATTCTCATTCACTTAGCCTAAATAATTGCATTGCATCTACATTCATTCAGCACCGTTTAGTTCTGAGCCTGCCTCTTTTGGCATTCTCAATGGATTTAAATAGTCCATTCCCACTGCAATCCACTTTCCTATTCACTCCCATATTACAAAGGGATAGAAGCATACCGATGCATACCGTACTTTTTCCCCCTGTAAATGTTGTCATAACTCAAACCCCATACTTACAGCCTTTCATTTTGTGGTCTTTCAAAGTGACATCACTGAAAAATGTGACTTAGGGCTATTTTTCACAATTACGACCACTGCAGCATCCCTGTGGTCAGATGCTTGGCAATGGACTCGTATTTATGACAGCCGCAGTGTCCCGGGGTCATGTGATCACCTTTTGAGACCTTCTGAGATGCAGTGTCAATGGGGAAGCCAAGTTCAGTTAACAACTGTGTTCCTGATTTAACAACTGCAGTGATTCCCTTAACCACTGTGGCAAGAAAGTCATAAAATGGGACAAAATTCACTTAGCTGTCATGCTTAGCAACAGAAATTTTGGATTCCATTGTGATCATAAGTCAAGGACTACTTATAGACACTCGTTTTTTTCTATGAAGAAATAGCCCCCCCCCCCCCACCTGCCCCCATCCTCCTTTTAACAGAATCCAGCAGAAGTATTTTGGGTTTTGTAGTTACAGTATTTTTTGGAAGAACTCTGCATCTCCGTGTGCATAGGTGAGGATGTTCAGGCACCCACATGATCAGAAGTAATTTTTCAGCCTTTTTCCAGTGAATGCACCCTCAAAATGCTTAGCAAAATGACCCCTCATCTCATCTCGTGTTCTTGATGTCTCTAAACTCCCATGCCAGTTGTGTTTTCTCTTATTCCAGCATATACAGGTGGGGGGAAAGTGAAGTGCCAATAATTAAGCTAGAAGAAAAGGTCAGCCACCAAGAAAATGTAGCAGAATAGATATTTACTAATAATTTACAAAACAGAAACATACATGATAGATAAAATTCACAACAGAGACAAGATCCCTCAAAGTCATATTTCTTTTGCCAACAAGTGATTATGTCTCATCTGTGAAAATGACCATCCGGTTCTGGCAAACTGCTTTAGTCTCCCACTGAAAATAGTTGCCATAGAAAGAAGTCGGTAGCCTTGAAGTCAAGAGTTGGGGCTGTTTCATAGCTCTGGATTCTTCAGTTTCTGCGTCCAAACATGCAACTGTCCTTGTTCTCTTCTACTGGTTGCTTCTGGTCGAATAGTGCAGCTTAGCTTCTTGCAAGAAGTTTCGGAAGGCAGGTTCTTCATGGCTTTCCTCCGTCACTGTAGCAGAAAACAGGAGAGATGTGTTAGCAAAGTGAGTCTCACCAATGCCTTGGGACCCAAAAGGCCCTCACAGAAACGAGCATCACCAAGTCCCAAGGGTGCTTTTTCAAGAGGCCACTGGACCTTCTGCTTTTTATTTGAAGATGTTTCGCTTCTCATCCAAGAAGCTTCTCCAGCTCAGCCATTCCCCACCATCCTGTCAGAGCTGAAGAAGCTTCTTGGATGAGAAATGAAATGTCTTGAAAGAAAAAACAGGAAGTCCAGTTGCCTCTTGAAAAAGTACCTTTGTGACAACCATGACCCGGACGGCTGAGAATCTCCATAGACATTCAGCATCATCATAACCCTTTGCTGGATTGTACAATGAATATAAAACAATTTATTGATTTATTGAATTTCTACGCTACCCATCTTTCTAATACTGAGCAGCTTACACTATAATAAAATTTTAAAAGTGCAAAAAAGAATTAAAATAAAAAGTTACAAATGAAAAACCAAGATAATGGGCAGCCTTGGGCAGAGAATCTTTTCTATCCCATCCGCCACTCCTAATGTAGTGGGTCTCTGTTGAGCTCCAGGCCAAGCAGCAGAGCCATGTTTTTAGCCAGGAGTTTGGAGGTGGATCTCACCTCTGATAGGAGAATATTCCAGAGGGCAGGGACCATAGCAGAAAAGGCTCTTCACCTGGACTCCACCAGCCCAAAGTTTTGGACCACTGGGATACAAAGTAGGCCCTTTCCACTAGAACAACTGGAGCACGTCAATGCCAACCCCATATACTCTCGACCCATCCCATAAGCAGGCTTTAAAGGTAATGACTTTACTGTTAGGAACTCCATGTAAAGCAATGGATGGAAAAACGTTGCCACCGTCCCTCTTCACTTGCAATTTTTAACTCCTCCTATTCCTTCAGAATTACCTTTATGATCAATGTCATCAGTATCACTGTCTTGGGCCTCTTCTTCCTCCTCTTCTGGATCCAAAGTTCCTCGTGTAAAAATCAGTTCTGATGGGCTTAATGAAGATTCTGCCACTGAACCTTTGGACCAAAATCAAACCAAAAAGCAATTTTTCCATTTCTTCCTGTGCAGTAGGATGAACACCCTGTCCAGGAGTTCCTCAAACTCTACAAGGTCAGAAGACGGTGTGTAAACATGATGCTTAAATGAGGGCTGTGGGCAGCTTTAGAAAGTTAGCAAGGCAGCAACAATAGTTGCTTAGTCCTACAGCTATGGCGTAATACCTTGCCAGATCCCTTAGGTAAGTGCCATAAGTAAGCCAATGTATACAAATTCTACCAGCAGCCCTTCCTTTTCTTCTTCGGTGCTTCCCTGTGCAATCCAACTATTTCCCAATATCAACTATATCGTCAAATATTTAGCGGAGCAGATAAAATGATCAGAAGTGGGTTGCTCCCGGTTTGGTTGAACCGGTAGTGGAATTCATGCCTGGGTCACAGAACTGGCAGCAACCCAGGCCTCCCAACCGGTTCCCTTGCCGCCAATGGGCCACCGTCATTTTGTTTTCTAGTGACTGCGGTGTGCGCAGCTCACTGTAAATTGTTCTGCCCATGCACGAAGAACAATTTACATTGAACAGCACACGTATGCGCATTGCAAACCGATAGTAAAACTGGCAGCAACCCACCCCTGAAAATGATGAACCTGAACCTACTTTTAAATACTGCTCAATGGCTTGTTGGCTTATTTATTAATCAAAGTTATATAGGTGTCTATCTCACCAAAAGTGACTCTGGACAGGCACACAACAAAATAAAACAATGTAAAAAATTAAGAGTTATAAGAATCCATGCTAATAAATGTCATTAAAGAATAAGATACAAACCATAGGTGATGAGAAGGATAAAAATGCCCATCACAACATTTGAACCACATTGGCAACTCTCCCGTACCTTGGGAATCCCAGGCCTGATGTCATGCCCTCGTGACATCCCGACTAGACTATTGTAACTCTCTCTACATGGGGCTCCCCCTGAGCTGCACCCGAAGACTGCAGCTGGTCCAGAATGCAGCCGCGCGAGCAATAATGGGTACACCCATATAACACCTCTCTTGCGCGAGCTGCACTGGCTGCCTGTAGTCTTTCGGGTGCGCTTCAAGGTGCTAGTTGTCATCTTTAAAGCGCTCCATGGCACGGGACCTAGCTATCTGCGGGATCGGATCCTGCCCCATACATCCTCACGGCCGATTCGCTCCCACAGAGAGGGACTTCTCCGGGTGCCGTCCACTAGACTTTGTCAGCGGGCGACGCCCAGGGGAAGGGCCTTCTCTGTGGCGGGCCCAGCCCTCTGGAACGACCTTCCCCCCGACATTAGAACAACTACGGACCTCCGCTCCTTCCGCCAGAAACTCAAAACATACTTCTTCTGCTTGGCCGGCCTAGGTTAGTCTCTTCCATGAGGGTTTTTTAGGGATCGTTAGTTTTAATGTGGGGATTTTAGTGCAGGGACAATTAATTTAATTTATTTTATTTATTTTTATTTTATTACATTTATATCCCGCCCTTCTCCACAGAGGACCCAGGGCGGCGCACAGGAAATTTAAAAAACATACACAATAGAAGATAGACAAATAATTTAAAATATATATTAAATAATCCCCAATCCTGTGCTAAAAACCAATTATTAAAAACCCAATTTAAAACTTTTCTAAAAGTCCCCATGGGAGGTTAGGCTAGGCCGGCTTGATGGAAAAAATATGTCTTTAAACATTTGCGGAAGAGGCGGAGGTCGGTGATGGTCCGGAGTTCAGGGGGTAGGTCGTTCCAAAGGGCAGGGCCCGCCACAGAGAAGGCTCTTCCCCTGGGTGTCGCCAGTCGGCATTGTCCGGCCGACGGCACCCTGAGAAGGCCCTCTCTGTGGGAGCGGATCGGTCTAAGGATGTATGGGGCAGGAGACGGTCTCGCATATAACTAGGCCCCGAGCCATGGAGCGCTTTAAAGATGGTTGTCAGAACCTTGAAGCGCACCCGAAAGACCACAGGAAGCCAATGCAGCTCGCGCAGGATTGGTGTTATATGGGAGCTTCTGGTGGCTCCCGTAATTACCCGCGCGGCTGCGTTTTGGACTAGCTGTAGCTTTCGAGTGCACCTCAAGGGAAGCCCCATGTAGAGAGCATTACAGTAGTCGAGACGGGACGTCACGAGAGCTTGAGTGACTGTGCAAAGGGCAGCCCGGTCCAGTAAGGGGCGCAATTGGCGTATCAGGCGTACCTGATGAAACGCCCCCCTGGCCACGGCCGTCACATGGTCCTCCAAGGACAGCCGGGAATCCAGGAGGACACCCAAATTGCGCGCCCTCTCCACGGGGGCCAGTGTTTCGCCCCCAATGGCCAGAGTTGGAGTAATCTGGCTGAACCGGGGTGCCGGAAACCACAGCCACTCAGTCTTGGCAGGGTTGAGCTTGAGTTTGTTACCACCCATCCAGATCCGTACGGCTTCCAAACACCGGGACAGCACTTCGGCGGCATCGTTGGGGTGGTCTGGGGTGGATATGTACAGCTGGGTGTCGTCAGCGTACAGATGGTACTCCACCCCAAAACCACGGATGATCTCACCCAGCGGCTTCATATATGTGTTAAACAGGAGGGGCGAGAGGACCGACCCCTGAGGAACCCCACATAAGAGGGGTCTCGAGGTCGACCTCTGCCCTCCCGTCAACACATATTGCGACCGACCAGAGAGGTAGGATGAGAACCACCGCAAAACGGTGCCTCCCAGCCCCAACCCCCCCAGTCGGTGCAATAGGATACCATGGTCGATGGTATCAAAAGCCGCCGAGAGGTCTAATAGGACTAGGATAGAGGAATACCCTCTATCCCGCGCCCTCCAGAGATCATCAACCAACGCGACCAATGCCGTCTCGGTACTGTGACCGGGTCGGAAGCCGGACTGGCGCGGGTCTAGATAATCAACTTCCTCCAGGTGTTGTGGAAACTGTTGGGCTACCACACTCTCAACAACCTTCACCAGAAAGTGAAGGTTGGAGACTGGACGATAGTTCTCTAATAAAGCTGGGTCCAGGGACGGCTTCTTGAGGAGGGGCCTCACTACCGCCTCTTTCAAGACGGCAGGCAAGGACCCCTCACTCAAAGATGCGTTGACAATGCCCTGGAGCCAGCCTCGTGTCGTCTCCCAGGATGCCAGTACAAGCCAGGAGGGACACGGGTCCAATTTGTTTTTATCTGTATTTATTCTGTATGTATATTTGATAGCGTTTTAATTTTTCCCTGTGCACCGCTCCGAGTCCCCTTGGGGAGAGGATGCGGTATATAAAATAAATTATTATTATTATTATAATGAGGTCTTGAGGCCTATCAAAAGGAATGGATTTTGGGGGGAAAGGATGGCAGCCACCATGGCAGAGATGGCACATCTCCTGGGGCCAACGAAATGTAGTGCGACCCTAGCTGATAGGACCCACAACATGCCAGATCTGCTGGGGGGGGGGGGTTGTAACCAGGGAGAGGCAGTCCTTCAGAGAGCCTGATCCCATGCCATGAAGGACTTTAAAGGTTAAAAATGGCACCTTGAATTGGACTTGGAAGCAAATTGGCAGCCAACGCAGCTCACATAGTAGAGGTGTAACGTGCTGTTCTGGGAGTGCACATAACTGCCCATACCACTGTATTCTGTATGAGCTGAAGCTTACAAATGCTTTTCAGGGACAGCCTCTGTAGTGGTTCTCAGGTACCTGAAACTGCTGGGCTGTTCTCCATAGCAACAGGTTCCATATCTCTCCGTAAACTTTTCAGTTGTTCTTCCTGCTGCTGCTTCTGAGCTCTTTCCTGTAAATGAAGAGAGAATATTCCAATAACACATTTTCCCCCCTATGCGTTTGTAGCTCAATTTGCTCTCACATTGGAACTTAATATGACATGAATGTACTTTTTAGTTTCTTCTTAATTTCAGTAAAATTATCTTGGCCCTTCAGAGGATGCTTTCAGTTGCAATTATATCCCATCCCCTTTCAGGAGAGGCAAAAAATAAACAGAAATTCAACCCTGCCTTAAGGACTAAGACTAAGAAGGAAGTTGTTTGGAATGCTTAAGCAGTTGTCAGTGAATAATGGCAAAAAACATGTACTGCATTAAGCATGTTACTTTGATTTTTGATTTACAGTATTGTTCAAACGTAGCTAATTAGGTTTATTTAATACATCTACATTAAATGAAGAACTGTGGTTTGGTATATTTGGACTCAGCCATTATGGTTTATTTAGCATGTCATGAATAAGTAAATAACTGCTTACCACTATCTTTTTATTATTCATAGAAAAGAGAGCTAGGTTCTTCCATAATTGTACATTAGCCCTCATCACTGCTTTGAATTAATTTAACAATGGAAAAAGAAAGGGCTCCAGGGCCTCAGAGATTTTGGTCTCCTCACCTTAGCCCTAGGATTACCTGCTTGGTTTCCTTTTCTCACACAACTTGTATCATCTGATAGGTGAATTAGTACTTGCATCTGAAGAAATGCCTTTTGGAACTGTCTATGGAGATTCTCAGCCATCAGGTCATGGTTGTCCCAAAGGTGCTTTTTCAAGAAGCAACTGGACTCTGGGTTTTCTTTGGAGACATGTTGCCAACTAGAGGCACTAATAAGATAGTCTTTCTCTCTCTCTTACTTTCTCTCTCTCTCCCACTTTCTTTTTCTTTCTTTCTCTTTCTCTCTTTTTCTTTCTGTCTCTCTCTCCTTCGTCCGCCCATCTCTGTCACTCTGTGTGTGTGTGTCTGTCTGTCTCGCATTCAGGCACTTAATCACTCATTCTGTGCCTCTGTCTATCTTTCTCTCCCTCCCTCCCTGTGTGTGTGTGTGTGTGTGTGTGTGTGTGTGTGTCACACTCTCTGATTCCTGCCCACCCTGTCTCTCTCTATGTCTATGCCTCTCTCTGTCGGTCTGTCGTCGTCCCGTCCCGTCTCCCCCCACCGCGGAGTCTCCTCAGCCCGGCTCGACTCGCTCACTAGCCTTAGCCTGCCCCGCCTGGGCGGCCGCTGCCGCACTTGGTCCCTCGTGCGCTCGGTCAGGCTCCTTCCAGGAGCTGAGAAGGCTCCGTGGGGTGGGGGTGGGGGGGAGGAACCTCCGCAGCCCCTGGAAGAAGACGAGTGGGTGGCATGTTGGGGAAGCTGTGGGGGGGCAGGGAGGAAGGGAATCCGTGGGCGGTAGGGAGGGCTGTTGCGGCGCGCAGGAGTCCCACCGTCGACAAAGGTGGAGGAAGAGGCGCACCCCAACCGCGTGAAAAGCCCCGCCTGCGCTCTCCCGCGCGCTCTGCCCAGGGGGCTGCCCCCTCCTCCCTCCTCCTCCTCTCCGACCCTGCGGCCCGGCTCCTACCCAGCCACGGACCAGCACCGGTCCGCGGCCCGGGGGTTGGGGACCCCTGTTGTAGGTGATAGAGTTGTTGCTGCTGACAGTTGGAACTGAAGAAGCTTCTTGGGTGACAAGCGAAATGTCTTCAAAGAAAAACCAGAAAGTCCAGTTGCCTCTTGAAAAAACACCTTTGGGACCTTTTACAACTCCAATGTCAGATGTGAACAATCAAACCCATGTAGAGTTCAAACTAGCTACTCAGTGGTTCTCTTCCTATCACACAGAATCTCCCCATATTAATAATAATAATAATAATAATAATTTTAATACTTATAAACCGCACCCTCTCCCCACAGGGACTCGGGGCGGTGCACAGGGAGAATAAAAACAATAACTATATACAACATTTCATATTAAAAATAAATTAAACAATACCTGTGCTAAAATACCCATTAAAACTAACTAAACTAAAAATCCCCAATAAACCCAAAAACAGAGGAGTAACTATCCCAGGCCGGCAAGGCAGAAGAAGTGTGTTTTTAGTTTAAGACGGAAGGAGCGGAGGTCCGTGGTGGTCCTAATGTCGGGGGGGAGGTCGTTCCAGAGGGCTGGGCCCGCCACAGAGAGAGCCCTTCCCCTGGGTGTCGCCCGCTGACAGAGTCTAGTGGACGGCACCCGGAGAAGGAACCTTTAATATTGGCAGCTTTTGTCTGGGAAAGATCAGGTAAAGCTCAAAGGTATTTGGGTGATGATGGGGGTGTTCAGACCTCTTATGTTTATATAGGAAATCCAAGCTAATTCCCTGCTTGAGCCCAACTTCTGGCTGGGGCAGTTGCTCTCCAACACCAGCAACTATATAGCAACAAGTATGCAGACACAATTGGGGGTGGGAGGACTTACATCAGTACAGCCCAGAGCATCAAAGTATATGCATGTACTTACCAATTGCTTTCTTAGGCGCTCATATTCTGGTCGATATTCTCTGAAGAGAGGAAAAAAAGGGGCTTCATGTATTTACTACTGAGCACTATTTTATACATACTTACATATGTGCATGCATACACAAACACATATATACGTGCATACATCCTAACAGACAATAATGTATTTATTTGTTAAACATATATGCTGCCCATCTTGTCTGGTGGAAATTCTAGACAGCTTACAAACCATTACAAAGCATTTCACATAATAAAGTTCTTCTCGCATGATCAGCAGTACTGAACGGACATCACTGTTACAAGTAATCTGTGTGTGCACTCAGTTTTATTTAATGCTATAGAAAGAGAGGAATTTTTCCTATAGGCCTAATATCTGCACCAAAAATGAATTATTTGGTGGAGCCCCGTGAAAACCCATTGGATCTGCCTACTCTACAGTACATCAAAAGATGTGATATGGAACCACTCAACGGTTGAGGTCTCTAATACAAACAGCAAATAATTGATTTCTGAAGATTGTTGTGAAATCTAGTATATCCATAGGGTACAAATAAACTTAACTGGAAGCATTATTTGCCGAAACTCACTCTTTCTTTCTTTCTGTGCCTTTGAGTCAGTATGTGTCAGACCCCTTATGTGATCCGCCATTCAATTGGGAGGAGGGGGGGTCTCGGAGTTAAATTACTAGCAGTACCTACAACAACTGAGATTTACAACTGGTATCCTGTCTCCGGAAGGAGGGAGGTCCCAGCACCTCTAGAGTAATGTTTATGATGGCCACGTGGGATATCTTACTCTAATGTCAAACTAGAGATAGTCATGGGAATGTGTGGTTTATTCGGCTCTTAGGGCAGAAGAGTCAAGGAAACATTTTCACACTTGTGTATTGGCCAGAATCTGCATTCTGACAAAGGGGAGGGGTCATTATCAGCTAAATCCCACTTGCATAGCCTAAAGGGTTTCAGATGCTGCTTTTCCTCTAATGGTTAACATTCTGCTTAATTAAAGCTTCCTTTTGAAATAATCCGTTTCAAGAGTCTTTACTTTCTTAAATTAGGAGAGGAGCCATTACAGTATGACTCCTGGTAACTAATCCCTGCAATTTTCTCGACAAGGTTTTTTGGAAATGGTTTGTCATTGCTTCCTTCCTAGGGCTAACACAATCTGACTGGCCCAAGGACATCCAGATGTCTCTGTGCCTAAGATAGAACCAGAACTCCACAATCTCCCAGCTTCTAGCCTGATGCTTTAATCACTACAACAAACTGGCGCTCTCTAGGCAACCTCCAATTCAGTTGAGGTTTGCAGAGTGCAAATTCCCATTTGCCCTCTGATTCAGGTGACCTAAGGGCTCAGATAAAACCCCAAGAGGCCTCAATGGCTCTCAGATAGTGCTAAGGACCAGATGACTGCAAAGAAATATGATCTTTCCATTCCCCCCCCCCCCATTCTGTCAGAGCTAATCCTTCCACCCTCCCACCATCCTGTCAGAACCAAAGAAGCTTCTTGGATGAGAAGTGAAATGTCTTCAAGGAAAAATAAAGAAAACCCGGTTGCCTTTTGAAAAAGTATCTTAGAAACTCAAATTCAGTATGTCCACAAACTCAAGATATCCCTAAAGATAATGCATAGCATGCTGGGCTGCTCTTGCTATTTTCCTACATTTTCTGAAAAAAACCTCACCTTTCATATTCATCAACAGCTTTGGATAAATGTTCAAAAAATTCATCCATCCCTGTTCCTTGTACAGCAGAAACACCCACTACCTGCAAGAGAAAGTTGTTGATAAATTGGATGGCTTGAGAAATGTGGATTCAAATGAATTAATATCTCTGCTATGCTTGACTTGCTTTGCTTACTTCAACCTATCTCTTCCCATTCAATACCAAAAACTGCCATTACTCAATAACACTTTTAACAAACTCGCCTGCAGACAAAACATACGGCATATGGGCGAAGCGCGGCCTTAGGGGTTTTTTAGTGCATAAACTACTGTCTTTTTTAGGGGGTACCAGGGAGTGGGGTGGGTATAGACAGGTAGAGACTGAGGAAAGAAAGGGCCGGACTAGCAGTCGGCGGAGGGAAGCGGAAGGATCCGGCAGGAGGGGGGATACTCGAGTCGTTCCGATAGAGGGCATACCCATCCAGAGGGTCGTGGGGAGAGGCAGGACCGAGGGGAGACAAGTTTCACCCTCCCGGTTGGAGGCACGCAGCCGTTGGTTGCAAACGGTCAGGTGCCACAACCCCCGCAGGCTAGGTGGTCAGGGAGTACAGAGCCAGGGCCTACGGCTGATGTTTTGCAACGCCAGGTCCGTTGTCAACAAAGCCCCCCTCATTAGTGACTTTGTGTCAGAGGGGGAGCCGGACCTGGTCGGAATTGCGGAAACCTGGTTGGGCCACGAGGGAGGACTCCCCCTCGTTGAAATGTGCCCACCAGGTTACCGCGCTTTTCATCAGCCACGGGCCCTAGGCAGGGGTGGTGGGGTAGCGGTTATCATTAGGGAAGGTCTGGAGCCGAGAGAGACCATTGTGCCACAGACTACCGGTTGTGAGTCCCTCTGCGTGAAGTGGGGCCTTGGGAGGCAGTTGGGCGTGCTGGTTGTATACCTGGCTCCCCGCTATGTAGCAGCAGCCCTGCCCGAGCTCCTGGAGGTGATCGCTACAGTGGCAGTTGAGACCCCCAGACTTTTAGTCATGGGGGACTTTAACCTGCCATCGGTGGGCGAATCATCCGAGGCAGCTCGGGAGTTCATGGCTTCCATGACGGCCATGGACCTGACCCAATTAATTGAAGGCCCCACCCACGAGGGTGGACATACACCGGATCTCATCTTTGTCTCTGGCCAATGGAAGAGTGATCTGGGTATAGGGGATATAGTCATAACGCCCTTGTCATGGTCAGACCACTCACTTCTCCGGCTCGACTTTCCGACCGCTACTCCCCTCCGCGGGGAGGCGGAACCTGAGTCATCGATCTGGTTCCGCCCCAGGCGCCTGATGGACCCTGATGGGTTCCAGACGGCGCTTGGGCCACTTCCTGTACCTCTGACCCGCGCCCCGATGGAGGACCTCATGGCCGCATGGAATATTGCGACCATGGGAGCCTTGGATCGGGTCGCGCCCTTGCGGCCTCTCTTGCGGCGGCGAGCCACCCTGGCTCCTTGGTTTACCGAGGAGTTGAGGGTGATGAAACGCCACAAGAGATGCCTAGAGAGAAGGTGGAGGTCTACCCGTTCTGAATCTGACCGGACACAGGTAAGAGCCCATTTACGGACTTACATTGTGGCGCTGAGAGTGGCCAAACGCCATCATTGTGCCACTCTCATAGCATCCGCAGATAACCACCCTGCCGCCCTGCCGCCCTGTTTAGGGTGACCCGCTCCCTCCTTCAACAGAGGGTGCGGGAAGCCCCCCTACAGGGTAGAGCAGAGGAATTTGTGATTTATCTGCAGGAGAAAATCGCTCAGATACAGAACGAGTTAGCCCCCATTGATGGCCCAGTGGGATTGCACGAGGCGGATCTTGTTTGGGAGGAGTTTGACTCCGTTACTTCCGACGATATGGACAGGTTACGTGGGCGACTGCGAGCCACCACATGTTTATTGGACCCGTGTCCCTCCTGGCTTGTACTGGCATCCTGGGAGGTGACACGAGGCTGGCTCCAAGAGGTTGTCAACGCTTCCTTAAGTGAGGGTTCCTTGCCTGCCTCCCTTAAAGAGGCCATGGTGAGGCCCCTCCTGAAGAAGCCCTCTTTGGACCCAGCTTTATTAACCAACTATCGTCCCGTCTCCAACCTTCCCTTTTTGGCGAAGGTTGTTGAGAGTGTGGTAGCACAACAGTTTCCCCGTCACCTGGAGAAAGTTGATTATCTAGACCCGCGCCAGTCCGGCTTTCGGCCCGGGCATAGCACCGAGACGGCATTGGTCACGTTGGTAGATGATCTCTGGAGGGCCAGAGATGGGGGTTGTTCCTCCATCCTGGTCCTATTAGACCTCTCGGCGGCTTTCGATACCATCGACCATGGTATCCTATTGCATCGGCTGGGGGGGTTGGGGGTGGGAGGCACCGTTTTACGGTGGTTCTCCTCCTACCTCTCTGGCCGATCGCAATTTGTGTTGACAGGAGAGCAGAGGTCGACCTCGAGACCCCTCACATGTGGGGTGCCTCAGGGGTCGGTCCTCTCGCCTCTCCTGTTCAACACATACATGAAGCCGCTGGGCGCGATCATCCGTGGTTTTGGGGTAGAGTACCATCTCTACGCTGATGATACTCAGTTGTATATATCTACCCCAAACCACCCCAACGATGCCGTAGCGGTGATGTGCCAGTGCCTGGAATCCGTGCGGATCTGGATGGGAAGTAACGGACTCAGGCTCAACCCGACCAAGACCGAGTGGCTGTGGTTTCCGGCTGCCCGATTCAACCAGCTGACTCCATCGCTGGCCATAGGGGGCGAACATCTTGCCCCTGTGGATGGGGCGCGCAACTTGGGTGTCCTCCTGGATACCCGGCTGTCCATGGAAGATAAAGTGACAGCCGTGGCCCGGAGGGCGTTTTACCAGGTTCGCCAGTTGCGCCCCCTATTGGATCGGGAGACCCTTCGCACAGTCACTCATGCTCTCGTGACATCCCGACTGGACTATTGCAACTCTCTCTACATGGGGCTCCCCTTGAGGTGCACCCGGAGACTTCAGGTAGTCCAGAATGCAGCCGCGCGAGCAATAATGGGAACCTCAAGGTTTACCCATGTAACACCGCTCTTGCGCGAGCTGCACTGGCTGCCTGTCGTCTTTCGGGTGCGCTTCAAGGTGTTAGTTGTCATCTTTAAAGCGCTCCATGGCTCGGGACCTAGCTATTTGCGGGATCGGATCCTGCCCCATACATCCTCACGGCCGATCCGCTCCCATAGAGAGGGACTTCTCCGGGTGCCGTCCACTAGACTCTGTCAGCGGGCGACGCCCAGGGGAAGGGCCTTCTCTGTGGCGGGCCCAGCCCTCTGGAACGACCTTCCCCCCGACATTAGAACAACCACGGACCTCCGCTCCTCCCGCCTAAAATTAAAAACACATCTTTTTCGCTTAGCCGGCCTAGGGTAGTCTCTTCTATGGTTAGGGTGAATTTTTAGTAATTAATTGGGAGATTTTAGCGCAGGGTTAACTGTTTAATTTGTTTTTATCTTATATTTATTGTTCTTATTTTTGTATTTTGTTGTTTTTATTGTTTTAATTTCCCTGTGCCCCGCCTCGAGTCCCTTCGGGGAGAGAGAGCGGGTTATAAATAAAAAAAATATTATTATTATTAATTATTAATTAAATTATCCTTTGCAGCACAAAAGAGAGCACCCACCTGAAGTGAGTTGTAGAACTCATCTAAAACAAGACTCATAGACCGTGTTAAATTACTGGCATAGCTGGTTTCCTGGCTGAGGGCATCTTGAAAAGCGTCAAAGTCCTGCATCCATTCAAGGGCGAAGCTATGGTCAATGATGTCTGTCTGAGTTGAAAAAGAAAAATAGATAGGGTGTCTAAGTATACATTTAAGCAAAATATGGAAACAGCTTCTGCCAAGGAAGTGTTGCCAGAATCTTAGCCATTATATTTTATTACCTACTGGCCCAGGAACATCATGATGGCCTCATCATAACTACTGGTTCTCTAGAATTGTAGGGAAAGCAGACTGATGGCTCTTCAAGGATATTGGAAAACTTTTTCTCTGTGCCCCAAAGGACAGCATTTAAGATTAATGGTTGAGAATCTCAGCAGATTTTAGTGGAATATTAAGACAGTGACTCAGCAAGCTTTCATGGCTCTAGTTATATTGGAACCTGGGTTCTTCAGATACTTGATCACTTTAGTATCATTCTCAACATTTTTTCTGACCTTGTTTTTGAGATGGATGGATGGATTGAATGCAGTATTTCAAATTTTATTTATTTATTAAATTACTGGCCATCCATCTTACCACAGAGTAAATCTGGGCAGTTTACAATATTAAAAAGGATAAAATTATATAAAATCTATACACAATATAAGCAAAATACTATAAAATATAAATACTCAATCCTAACTAAAAGATGGGGAGAGAGGAAATAGGATGAGCAGTGGGGGGGGAGGGGAGAGGTAGTCTTTGTATTTAATATGTCAACCATTCCCCAATGTGAGGCCCCCTCCCCATTGGGGTCCCAAGCCAACTGGCCGAGCCAGGTCTTTAAGCTCTTGTGAAAGGCCAGGAGGATTGGAGCTCAGTCCAGGGGGTACAAGATGTTCCAAGGGGCAGGAGCAAGGGCAGAGAAGGCTTTTCTCCTGAACCCATCTGCAGGAATACCCCAGCACAGGGGTCTGCAAAGTTGGCTCTTTTAAGACTGGTGAAGTCCACCAGTCTTAAAAGAGCCAACTTTGCAGACCCCTGCCTTAGTCGATGGGGCCCGCAGCATGCCTTCTCTGCCGGCACGGGTGTGATGGACCAATCCCACTGAAATACGATGGTCCCTCGAATGTGGTTACACAACAGTTATCTAACAACACTGTTTAATTTTCTGCCCCTGCTCAAATGTTGGAATCTGGCTTTTTCACAGTATTTATATATTGTTGACATTTCATGAAGATGTCTAAAACAATCTCAAGGTGATTGTCCTGATTACTCAATGTCAAAGAGATTACAATGGTATAATCTATTATTTTGCCCTATTCCATTTCATTTTGTATTCACTGAAATGTCTGCCATTTAATGACCATTTTAACTGTAATTTCTCTTCAAAACCATTTTCTTTTTCTTGGGAGATAATGGAAAACATGAGAGTAACAACAACAGCAATAGCACTTAGACATATATCACTTTACAGTGCGTTACAGCCCTCTCTAAGCGATTTATAGAGAATCAGCCTATTGCCCCCACCAATTTGGGTCCTCATTTTACCAACCTCGAAAAGATGGAAGGCTGAGTCAACCTTAAGCCTGGTGAGATTTGAAGTCACAGCAAGTCGCAGCCCTTTAACTGAACTTAACTGATCTCAAAAAAGCTAAATAAGACTGAATCAGATTAATATTTCAATGGGAGACAACCTGGAAATCCCATAGCTGCAATTAAAATGGGAAGAGAAGATTTCCTCCTCCACCACCCTTTAATTCTGGAACAAGGCTATATAGCACATCTATTATGCTGCCAAAACTATACAAACATCTCTACATCCTCATCAGGAGTCAAGTTTGAATAGATAGCCTTCACTTTTTTTTTTTTTAAAGGGAGAAACAAGAAGGTGTGGCAGAAAGACAGTGTTGGTTTAATATTAACAGATGATCTCATTGATATCTAGCATGTAATGTGGACTCTGGGACACCCCACTCACCTTGTTCATGACCACTATGAATGGAAGCTTTGTTTTGTATAGGATGCTGAAAAAAGAGTAGATGATCAAGAGATAAAAAAAGTGGCTCAGGCATGAAACAGTTTGTTGTTTTAATATTTTTACTGAAAGAGAGTTTTACATGCCATTCAAAATTACAGAAATATAAGGAAAAAAAGGAAAAAAATGATATGAAATAAAAGGTTATGGACAGCAAAAGGCAGAGGAAAGATAGCTAAGGAAGAAACTGCAATACATGTGTAATAATTACTATTTCCATCTTCCAAATGATATTCCACAATATCTTTCCTCCCATAAATAATCCCTTTTAATCATCCCCAAATCGCCATTTTGTCCATTTTCAGCAAAAAGTTTATAAAGAGTTTCCAGTCTTACAAAATTGTTCCCTCCTTAATCAAAGGCATACAACTATTAACATCCCACAATTCTGCCTATTAATCCTTGAGGCTAGAGTATGGAGTTTTTAGTATTTGGTATTCATGGCTATCACAGATAGTATTCTGGTGAAGGTTTACCAAGATCAAAACGTATGAAGTTCATCAAAGTAACTATATCATCTGCCTTCAGGGTAATTAATTACCATTAGTTATCTTGGTAATCCCTAGCCAAAATGCTACCCGTGATAGCCATGAATACTGCTTTTGGTTTCATGATTATGGCATAAATGAAAAAATGAAAGATGAACTAACAATAGAAGTTGCTAATCAGAATATAGGAATTTGCTCAATACACAATGACTTTTATTGTGAGAATTATTAATAAATATAGCAATAGCAGTAGCACTTAGACTTATATATCACTTCATAGTGTTTTACAGCCCTCTCTAAGTGGTTTACAGAATCAGCCTACTGTCCCAACAATCTGGGCCCTCATTTTACCCACTTCGGAAGGATGGGAGGCTGAGTCAACCTTGAGGCTGGTGAGATTCAATCTGCCAAATTGCTGGCAGCTGGTGATCAGCAGAAGTAGCCTGCAGTATTGCACTCTAACCATTGTGCCAGTGCAGCTCAAATATGTTAAAGATAACAAATTGGACTGTAATACTTCACCACATTCTGTTCTTAACTACAATTTAACACACATATGTTATCTTGTCTCTGTTGTGAAGGGCTCTACAATTATTTTAAAGATTAATCCTTCCCAGACAACCAAATTTACACCTTTCTCTGGCGGATTATTCTGCAAGACGAAAGGAGGAGCTTTTGGGCACAGCACACAATCTGAGCAACCGCCTCCCCCCTTTTGAAGTCAGCTTTCCTGGTGTGAATGCTTGGATTTTCCCTGGCTTTTAAATTTATAATATACTTTTTAAAATAAAATACAGTGAATGTTCGTGCTGGGAAAGCAGTTGCATGTAAATAAAAAGTCTGGGAGAACAAGAACTACATTAGAATTTTAAAAAAAGAGACCTTTATCCCACAAAGAAAAAGGGGAATCGTAAGGAAAGTGGGAAAGTGCCTCCTACCTGCAAGCATACAACATGTTAGACATGAAGGTGACAGGATTAGTGCTGCGAGATGTGTCCATCACATAAACCACCACCGATGGGAAAGAGGAAGCCTAAACAGACATAGGATTATTGTTAACAAAGCAAACCGTGTTTCCCCCATCCTTAATTAATTCCCAACATCAGATGAATGTAAGTCACTAACCAGGGCTTCTGTGATGATAGTGCCAGAGGCAGACCAAGTGAACACTTCAATCTGCCCAGGTGTATCTATTAGGACATACCTGCAAGAGAAAAGATTTGCTCTCTCACACACTCAGAATATACAGAAAACATTTTATTCAGATTGCGCACACAGGAGCTAGCCCAGGGGTCCCCAAACTTGGCAACTTTAAGACTTGTGGACTTTAACTCCCAGAATTCTCCAGCCAGCAGAGCTTTAAGTTCTCTTAAAGCTCTGCTGGCTGGAGAATCCAGGGAGTTGAAGTCCACTAGTCTTAAAGTTGCTAGGTTTGGGAACCTCCAAGCTACATAGTAGTGAATACTTATCCATTGCTATCTCTGAAATTCAAGACAGAACTACTGCCCACAGAGACAAGAGCCGAGCCCAGGTTTAATTATTACTTCTTTTCAAAACAAAGGATGAATTTGTGAACCATTCTCTTTATCAAATCAATATGAATGGCCATTTTAGTCCAAGACCGCTGTTTTAGGAGTGATGAGGCATAATTAGTTGCTCAAAGAAATATTTCTAAAATATTTCATATGCCACTCCAGCCCTGTGTAAATCTTTTTTTAAATTCATTTAGGAATTGAAAGGACTGAGCACTCATTTCAAAATATTCCAAATCATTAAAAAAAAAACCACAAAATGTTTACACCTGTGTAGAATAGAATAGAATAGAATATTTATTTCTATAACCGCGTCCTCTCCCCGAGGGGACTCGGAGCGGTGCACAAGGAGAAATTAAAACAACATAAAATATATACATAAATAAATACAATAAAACAAATTAAATCTAACTATCCCTGCACTAAAATTCCCATTTTAAAATTAACATTTCCTAACCCCTGAGGTAGAGACTAACCTAGGCCGGCCAAGCAGAAAAAGTAAGTTTTTAATTTCTGGAGTGAGGAAAAAAATGTGGGACTACTCTCAGTATTTTCTGATTGAAGGTGCAATAGGTTTCCTAATTTCAAATGTATCCGTAGCTTTCCAAAAAGGTTGGAGAACCCCGTCATTTGTTAAGTCATCACAATTGATGGCTGAACCGCTTCTTTTCCAGAGAAGATTTGCCACATGCTTTGCCAGTATTTGAATCTCATTTTAAAATAATGCTGAACCCCACGTTTTTCACCATGCCTTAGTTTTAGAACCCTGGGTTCCTTTGATATCGAATCGAATCGAATCGAATTTTATTTATAACCCGCTCTCTCTCCCCGAAGGGACTCGAGGCGGGGCACAGGGAATTAAAAACTTTAAAAAAGGAATACAAAATTTAAAACGATAAACGTACATAAATACTAACTAAAAGGCATATTAAACAGAAAACCCTGCGCTAAAATTCCCAAATATTTACTAAAAATCCCTAAACAATCAGAAGAGACTATCCTAGGCCGGCCAAGCGAAAAAGATGTGTTTTTAATTTCAGACGGAAGGAGCGGAGGTCCGTGGTAGTTCTAATATCGGGGGGAAGGTTGTTCCAGAGGGCTGGGCCCGCCACAGAGAAGGCCCATCCAAATAGGCTTTTGACATGTTAGGTATCTGCGTATATACCATTTTAAATTCTAATTTTAGACCTAGGATTCTGAGCAATATCATCTGATTAGTTCTTCTAATTTTCTGTTTTGTCATTTTATCATTTTGTGAGTTGCACAAGTTAAACACTAAGATAAGGTTAACAAGCGCTATAAAGAAAAGAAAGGTAACTTTTCCTATGTAAGGCAGGTCTATTTAAAATAAGGAATGCATGTATGTCTCTTCTTAAAAAGGGGCCTCCCGGTGGCCACCATCCCCTCCCTCCCAACATCAGATTTGACTCACTGGGATGCAGTCTGCCTTTTTTCAATGAACTTCATCACCTGATAAAAATTAAACAGAAAATACAGTTTGCATACAGAAATAAAACTGGACTTTGCAGAAGAGCTATTAAAAAAAGTGGCTCAGTATCACAAAATTACTGTAGTGACAATTCTTCAATTTTGCAGCTATAGCAATTAGACTTATATACCATTTCACAGTGCTTTATAGCCCTGTGTGGGTGGCTTACAGAGTCAGTATATTGCTCCCAACAATTTGGGACATTTTACTGACCTCAAAAGGATGGAATATATTACATTGGCAGTGAACATCTCCAAACTTCAGCAATAAGTAGACAACCCACGATCCCTTGGGTCATCACTTCAGAGATATTTCCTTACCAGATTCCACAAGTTCTTTAATGCCTTGGGATAAATTTAGAGATTTATCTGCCTTGAAAATAGCCCATGTTAAACAGTATAGCACAGGAAATGTTTTATGACATTTTGTAATATACGTTTTATAAAATTTGCCAAATTTCAATTCCACAGGAATCATTGGTTTCATATTTTGGACACATTTTGTAAGTTAACACATTTGAAGATACCTTGGTTCAAAATTTGTCACTCTGTAAATCAGGGGTGTCAAACTCATGGCGTCATGGCATCGTCACATGACTTTTTTTACCCTTTGCTAAACCGGGCATGGGCATGGCCAGCGTGTGACGTATCCGGCCCACAGACTGCGAGTTTGACACTCCTGCTGTAAACTGTTTAAAGTGTGCTATAAAGTTCAATGGGAAAGCTTTGCTATCCCAGAATATTGAATTTTTCAGAAAAACATACCAGCAAAATCAGTTAAGCAAACATGTACCTGGTCAAATCTTGTAGCAAAAAGATTTAGGGATGTCACAATGCCACCATTTGGGCCCAGTGCATATCTGGAATTAGGTCAGGAAAAGTTGGAGAAATCCAATTTACTGGGTCAGCATATTCCCCAGCACAATCCCACAAGAGATCAATAGAAAGCTATACTACAGAGTCAGACACAAATGGAACAGCATGTACATCCAGCAATACACACACACAAATAAATAAAAAGTGATAATGTTACATTTTGAAGAAATAGCCAAATAAGGCAAGGATACTGCTTCATGACTTCTTTGTAATTCACTGTGTCCCGGATATCTTAAAAAGAAAAAGAAAAAAGGAAAACAGAGAGGATGGAAACTATAGAAAGTCTGATTTTAAAACAAATTTAAAAGGAACATATCTTATTGTTGGTTTTCTGTTCTGTTTTAATGTATAAACAGAACATAATTTATCTTTAAATGTAATATCCTCTCCAATGTTTCCTACTTTCTGAACACTTGTTCATCTTCTTATGTACAGCTCTAATATTTCCCTAAGACTCTCTAGTTCAGAGATGTCAAACTTGCGGTATCACATTGTCATCACGGGATGTATCGTGACTTTTCCCCCCTTCGCTAAATGGCTAAATGGGGATGGGCATGGCCAGTGTGTGATGTATCTACTTCATGGGTCGCGAGTTTGACAGCCGTGCTCTAGGTCATGGTGTCAAACTCAATTGTGTCATGAGACGTATCACAACTTATTGTGACATTTTTTGCCTTTGCGGGCGTAGACTGCATGTCACACATCCATCCTCAGGGCCACCAGTTTGACACCCCTGCTCTAGGTAACTTCACATAGAAATAATAATCTAAACACACAGATTTCCCATCGATCCTAAGCAATTTTCAGCAATGATTTAATTAATATAGGACTATAGACTAATGTATGCAAATCTAATCAGGTGTACTCATCCATTCATATTACTGAGATCCAGTTCAATATGATTTTAATTCTTTAAAACAGAATAAAACCTACCATTTATTCCTTTGTTAAAAACAGGACAAATACTGAGCTGCTCCAATTATGCTCTGCAATCATAAGGAGAGCTATTACCTTCTCACATCTTACAGCAACTCCATTAAGTTGGCAATAGTAAAGGTATTTGGAATAATAGCATCCCTGTATCGGATAGACTCTGCTTGATCTATGGTACCTACAACTAAGGTAAGGTGAAGGAGCCATATAGGTGGCCATATGGGCTAAACATGTGGCAGCTTATATACTGTGCAGTTGCTTGGATATCTGCAGTCCCTAAATTTTACCCTGAACCAAAGATTTGCATGTTTGTGTGTTGTCCCAGTTCGGGTCGGAGGCTGGTGCCGAAGCCAATGAAAGATGCCAGACACAGGATGCAGGTTTTTATTGCTTTTCATTGGGGTGCCCCAAGGAAAAGGGCTCCTGGCCAAAATGCCAAGAACAAAGTAAGCTTTATACATGTTCACTAAAGGAGAAGCCAGGACAAGGCGAGATAATAAGAAATATCATCTAATATTTAGTCATAATTCTACAAATTGTTCTATTGGTCCTAAGCCTTGGCTAATGAATGCCCCAGAAGTTATCTAACACACATTTCATTTCTCTATTTCCAACTTTTAGCTGAGATCTGCAAGTTGTCTAACTTGTTACTTTTACCAGCTTTCCAACTACCCATAATTGTTACAAGCTTTACACCTGCTGTTTCCTGTGGATAAGCATTCTTTGTTCTTGCCAGACACACCCCACAATTAATACTCTCCCTAATTTACTTTCAAGTGTGTGCCACGACCTTGCTTCATTTCGGAAGACAGCCCTTCATGGGCTTTAATAGCAAAACTAATAAATACTCATATATTTTTTCTGAAGAAAATAACTGGCCAAGCACAGAGACAACCAACCGTATGTACTCACCGATATTGGCCTGGAAAGGCAGCTCGTAAACGGCGGGGTCCAGATTGATGACATACGGAGGGGAATTCTTATTATGCAGGTAGGCAATCAGCCTCTATGGAAAACAAACCGCAGGTCAGCTCAAAGGAAGCCAGCATGGGGACCAAGCAGCCCTCTTCAAGGCCCTCTCCTTCCCCCGGGGCCGATTTCCCCTTCCCGCTCCGCCCGCACCTGCACCAGCGCCGTCTTGCCAGAGCCAGCCATGCCCAGCACCAGGACGCATATTGGGGCTCCTGATGCAGAACTCGCTGCCCCGCCGGCAGCTGCCATTTTGCCGCCGTCTCATCCGTTTTCTTTGACTTCCGGGGCTTTCTCTGGCTCAAGAAAAAAAAAAGGAGGGGGGCACGAAGAAACCCAAGTTTTGACCATAGATATGCGGAAGAGAGAGAGGTTGGAAAAAGTAGAACGGCTCCCTAGACATCGCCTCCTTTGGTGGGGCATGGGAACTATTCGAATAGTTTTCCTCCACCGAACGGGCTTCTCCTCTCTCAAAATAAGGCTGCCGAACAACAATACCGCCGTCTTATTCTGCTACACTGTACCGTCGCTTGGAGAACATTTTCAAAGATGCCACCCTGACGTCGGCACCGGCCTGAGTCTTGGCCCGAGAGGAGATAATGGCCGTTCCGCCTTTTCTCTGTCCACAGCACAGGGGTGGGGAGAAACGACGGCCCTTTTAATGACTTGTGAAACTTCAACTCCCAGAATTCCTGAGCCTCCCATGGAGCCATCGTCTCCTCCACCTCCGCACAGTATTCCTGGTGACCTTTGACCCAGACATCCTTTTCGACATAGAGCTGCCATAGTTAAGAGTAGCCGATTATTACCGTCTGCCTGGCCGGCTTGGGATAATTGAATTGTTTTACTAGGGCTTTTTAGGGGTTTAATTTTAGCTAATCTGGGATTTTAGCGCAGGGTTAAGTTTAATTTCTTTTTAAATTGTATTTATGTCTATGTTTTTATATATGCATTTTTAAATCCCCTGTGCACCGCCTCGAGTCCCTTCGGGGGGAGAGAGAGCGGTCCATAAATTAAAATTATTATTATTAATAATAAATATTAAATATTATTATTATTATTAATTATTTATTATTATTATTATTATTATTACGGAGGGGTTTCTAATCTTCAGAGTCCCCATTCTAAAGAAAAGCCTGGGGCGGAAGAGAAACTTGAGGGGGGGGGGGTAGGCGGAGGGGGCAAAGCTGGCGCTTGCGTAACAAAACCTTGCGTCACCTAGGCAACCAGGAAGGGGAAACAATCGCCTCTCCTTTTCCGCTTCCTCCGAGGCTGGGAGTGGGAGGAGTCGGTGGGGCTGGGGGCTGCTTGAAGGACCGCCTCCTTTTTGCGTGGCTTCTCTAATCCCCATTATTTCCTTGATCTCGGGATCCCGCGCCGGATCGCCGCCGCGCACGGGGGTGGGGGAAAAACAACCTGTCGCAAAGGTGAGTCATACGGGCGGCTGCCGGGAAAAGAGGTCGGAGCTCCGCCGTCGCCTTATAACCGAGGGAGAGCGAGGGCTCGTGGCCCTTTTTGGAGCGGAGATTGCGTCGTCGTAGCCGCCCGCCCACTCGCTCTGCCCTGGGAACCGTCGGTTTTCCGCGGTGCTTTCCCGCTTCGGTTAGGAACAGGCTCGCTGGGCGCGTTTGTACGATTTCCGCCTATTATTTTTTAACTGAATTGATTAGCCTCCTATAAGATTTCGGCAGCTTCGGAGGGGATGTTCTATAAACCTATTATTTACCCTGCGTTATTTTTTGTGCCTTCGGGTCGGTTTTTTTATTTTTGTTTATTTTATTTATTTATTTAGTTCGTCACTCATGTACAAGATGACAGGAATAAGAATAAACATCAATACGAACGCAGGAAATGGGTGCAAATAAATGGGGACGGTAGGACAGGGACAGTAGGCACGCTGGTGCGCTTATGCTTACACCCCTCCTGACATTCCTGGGGGCCCCGCCTGCAGTTTTTTTTTTTTTTGTGGGAAGGTTTTTCCGGAAGTGGTTTGCCATCACAGGTCGTCCTCGATTTACAACAGTTCGTTTAGTACCGTTCAAAGCGACACGGGCACTGGGAGACGCGACGCAGGACTGTTTGTCCCAGTTCTGACTTTTTGCGGATCGATCGTGTGATCAGAATTCAGGCGCTTGGCATCTGGTTCGTATTTAGGACGGTTGCAGTGTCCCAGGGACATGTGGTTGCCTTTTGTGACCTCCTGACAGGCAAAGTCGATGGGGAAGCCAGTTTCACTTAACAACCGGAGTTACTAACTTATAAACGGTAGTGATTCGCTTAACAAGTGTGGCAAGAAGGGTCATAAAATGGGGCAAAACTCACTTAGCAAGCGCTTCACTTAGCAACAGAAATTTTGGGCTCAGTTGTGTTTGTAAGTTGAGGACTGCCCGTGCTTCTTTCCTAAGGCCCAGAGAATGTGACTGACCCAAGGCCAGAAGGCTTGGTGCCTGAGGTCTTCCCATTTCCATCCTGATGCATTAACCAGTGCATCAAAGTAATTCTATCTCATATAACTCTTGAAATTTTAGGTAATGTGCATAGAACAGTGTTTCTCAACCTCAGTGGACTTCAACTCCCAGAATTTCCCACCAGCTAGCCTGGCAGGGGGATTCTGGGAGTTGAAGTTCACCCATCTTCAAACTGCCAAGGTTCAGAAACACTGGCATAGAATAAAGGGAATAATGACTGGATGTGTTCAAGTAGAGTCTGGACAGCTATCTGTTAGGAATGCTTTCATTTTATATTCATTTTATATAGCACTTAGACTTACATACCGCTTCATAGTGCTTTATAGCCTCTCTAAGCGGTTTATGGGGTCAACATACCCCCCTCCCAACAATCTGGGTCCTCATTTTACCAACCTCAGATGCTAGGCTGTGTCTACCTTCCTCTGTTCATAATGATGACTTTCATAGCTTGCCTTTCAGCAAGGTGCACATGTGTCCAGTTGAAAAATAATTAAAACTTAACCAATAATAGCATGCCTCTGTACAGTAAAAAATTAGAAAAAGCATAGTAATGAAATCAATCAGTTTATGGCTACCAAAACTCAGGTCCCATGCCCTTCCAAAATTGCCAGTAAAATACATTGTTTAAAAAAATATGTAAAATAGTAACAGTTAAAATCTACGTGTAACCAAATGATTTATGTCTGTTGAATAGGGGATGGGACTCTGGTTAAAAGTTACATCAGTAATCAGTTCTGAAGGAACTGCATTTATTTAACTTCAGCTCCAGTTCAAGGCGCTACTTAGTTATAAATCAGTTGTTTCAATTGGGGGGGGGGCAAGTTTTTGAAGTCATCATGGAACTCAGTAAAGGATTGGAGAACTCAACTACTTATAATTTCTGCTGATAAGCTTTTTCCAATAATAAACATATTATCACCTGAAGTTGTTTAACACTTTGGCTGCAATGTTTTACTGGTCATTGAATTAAACCATTTTCTGAGCTTGCATGATAAATTCAATCACAAAGTGGACCACATGGTCTTAGTTCGCTTACTCAGAAGAACACAAAAAAGCAGGCCCAATATTAAAAGTAATAAAGCTTAGCATGTGCAAATGGCATCTGCCAGATTTATATGTGGCTTGATGAGGTACTATATGAATAGTGATGCTTTCTCCTCTTCTCAGAGCCAGCAAGTAGAGGGACAGGCCTTGGACATAATGAAGCCATTCATGGGCTAGGTACTGATTTGAGATGAAAGGGATGAAGCCTTCTGTCAAGGCTGTTATGGAAGAGGAGAAGAAAGGTATGGATGAGTTTTGGTGACAAACAAAACTTAATAGTGTGGGCATAATGGAGCTTATGGATTTTATTTATTTGTGTATACTGTGTACTAGTTTTATATTTTTATTGGATACATTATAAACCATTGGGAATGTTTGGGGGAATCTGGTGGTAAATTAGAACCATAAGTGAAAGATAATACTAATACTAATATAACATATATTTGGTGTCTCCTTAGAATTAGAAAGACATTTCTTCATTTGGAATATATTATGTTTTCTAGCACTCTCTTGATTAGAGAGCTATAAGTTTCTAAGGATTTGTTAAAATGATATTCATATATAATAGTGCCATGTAGAAATAGATACTGTAGCAATCCTTTGTGAGTGCAAATAACATATTCTGTCACTGCTTCTTTTTAATTTAATAATTTTAAACTTAAATTTAATTATGTGCCAGAGTCTGATTATAACCGGAAAGGAAGCAAAAGAAAACTGTCTATGCCTAAAAAATGTTTTTACAGTGTAACTGTAGTGATGGATACTTTAGCTGGCTAACTATTTGACCCAAACTTGAAGTTATGAGCTTAAGTAATAAGATTGTTTCTTCTTGGCATTTTGAATAGCCACTTTGTAGTTAGTCTTACTTTGAGAGACTGGATAAACAACTAGAAAATGTAGATATTATTTGATATTTTTATAAGGATTAGATTAGATTATTATGATAGTTGGTTTAGTATAATGGTTGAAGTTAGGGTTAGCTTTGTAAATTCTATGCCCATCTTGGGCATGATGCCACCTAGATGATTTTGGGCTAGTCATTTTCTTTCACCGTAGCAAAGAAGGAAGTGACAAGACACTTTTAAAAATATTGCCAAGGAAGCTATAAGGACTAGTCCAAGAAGTCACCCAAAGTCAACATTGACTTGGAGGTACACAACTACACAAAATCATTTAGGCCCATGATGACTTATGGCACATGTGCCACAGGTGGCATGCGGAGCCATATATGCTGGCACACAAGGCGTCAGCGCCGGGGCACATAGACATGCCAGCCCACTGATTTTCAGCCTTCTGGGGGGCTGGGGGAGGCTGTTTTCACCCTCCCCAAGCTTCAGGAAAGCCTCCAGAGCCTGGGGAGGGTGAAAACTCCTCCCCACATGGAGTGGTCATGCACACATGTGCAGGGCAGGAGTCATGCACACATGCGCAGGTGGCCAGGGCGCATTCCATTATGGGTGTTGGCACACGCACACACAAATTGGGTGCGCCTTTACAAAAAGGTTCACCATCACTGATTTGGGCTATAGTTGCATATGTCTTGAACCTATATTTGCTTTTTAAAATCTATAAACATAAAAAAGCTATTTTGGTGTCTCTCCCCAAGCTGGTGATTCCCACTCCAAGGCAAAGCACAAGATGGAACAAGATGATGAAGAAGACTACAAACAACTTCCCAAAAAGAAGCAAAAAGTTTCTGGTGAGTAGAGTATCCCCTATTTTCTGCTTGGCATAAGATTAGGAGACCACATATATTTATTTCCTTTGATGGATTCTCAGTTGATCCAGTCTCTGGATGCTACTTTTGCTTTTTCTTCTATCTTTCCCAATTGCCAGTTTGAAGATCTTCAATATTTAGGTGAGTTTTTCTCAGGTGTAAATGAAAAATCTCACACTTGCTTGCCTTTCTCCCAGGAAAAAGACAGTCGGTGGGAAAACAACCTAGTCCAAAGTCTAAAAAGTGCTCTAGAAAGTCAGAACCATCAACATATGCGGCAGGTAAGAGGCAGAATCCCATTAAAAAAATTGTAAGAAAGCATATATGAGCATTGTAGAAATAACAATTAAGAGGTGTCAGAATTTAGAATTTAACAGTATTGGAAAGGGCTCATACATCTTTCCATTTTTCAGTAGAACTGAAAAAGGAGACTTGGCATTTTACATGTGCAGCCAAAGGATAACTATGATGGATTTAGACTTAGTAATAGTATCTATATAAATGCAATACTAGAGATACTTACAGAAAGCAATAAGAAAAGAATCCTACCTAATGCTTTTCAGGCAAAGGTCCGTGGAGATTCTCTGTCATCCAAGTCATGGTTGTCCCAAAGGAGCTTTTTTTCAAACTGGACTTTCTTGGTTTTTCTTGAAGACATTTCATTTCTCCTCCAAGAAGCTTCTTCAGTTCTAGATAACTGATGGGGAAGGAAGGATTTACGATGCTCCTTCAATGGAATGAAATGACAAAAGTTGCTTCTCTTCTTTGTCTGTAGTGAAAGTGCTCCTACTGCACCTTTTTGTGGATTTGACAAAGGCCCAGTTGGGATAGCCAGAGGTTTTGAGTGCTTCATTGAAGTGTTTTTGTTCTTTCTCTTTTTCCTTTCACTTCGAGAAAAGAAGTTGTCCACTCCAAAGACAAAACACCCAGCACAGTGTTGTATATGCAGTGAGACATGTACAGAATTGTACACTGGGGAAACAAAATCTCTTGTTTACAATGCAGTCCTTTCAACAGTCCCAAGACAGTTCCATACTTGTTTGCACTCTGATTCAGGTACTCTGGAAACACAGGTTAACCCCCAGGTGAGTTCAGTGATGCTCAGGGTGTTAACAACTGGCTGATGGACAGAAATTTAAATCCTTCCTTTCCCGGTTAGGACTGAAGAAGCTTCTCAGAGAAGTGAAACATCTTCAAGAAAAAGCAAGGAAGTCCAGTTGCCATTCAAAAAAAAAAATTCCAGAAAAAGCTATTTTTGCAGATAATGGCAAAGCAATTTTATTTGGGAAAGAAAGATGCTATAGAGCAGGGGTGTCAAACTTAATTTCATTGAGGGTTGCATCAGGGTTGTGTTTGACCTGGGAGGAGGGGGGGCAGCTCAACATCACTCATGTTGGGCCACCTTGGTGGCCCAAGTGCTCTGCCAGCAAAAGTGTGACCCTCCTGAGCTCTGTTTTCACTGACAGAGGGTTGCAGAGACTGTCGCAGCCGAAAACGGAGCTCGGCAGAGCCATGTGCACCGTTTTCACTGGCAGAGGCACCATGGGCCGGTTCTTTGCTGTTTTCAGGATGGGCCCCTGGCCCAGATCTAAGCAACCCATGGGCCAGATATGGCCCACGGGCCTTGAGTTTGATACCCCTGCCCTACAGGCAAATGAAGCCAATACAAATTTGTCTGATGTTCATTAGAACTTCTCCCTCTGCATAGCAAATTGCAGCCCAAAACTTTCTGAGAGAATAGCCTCACTTCTAAGCACCTTGTAGCTGACTTAGACAAAAGACATATCGAGTCCAATAATGCTTTACCAAATTCTTGTTTGATAGAGGAACACATTGGGAGATACTGGGTTGTCTTGCTGGAAATTATTTGACAAAAACAGGCTGTCTGTCTATTAAGAATGCTATGTTGGATCCTGTATTCATCAAGGTTTGATCTAGACCACTTCCAAGCTCATCCAAAACTCATTGGCTCTGTTTCCATAAGCAGCACATGGGCTTTGTTCCTCTGCAGTGGCTGGAATGTAGAAGTACTCTGCCTCTAATCAAGGAAGTAGCCCATTCAAGCATAATGAATATATGCTTCCTTTGCCTGTCCTCCATCACCCAGCCTACTGCACCTTGCCTGATTTTGTATCCATATCCCTCTCTTCACTTGCCACTTGTCTAAATTAAATTGCCCCACACACACACACACACACACACACACTCACACACACACCCCATTTTGATTGTGCTGGAGGTGCTTTAACCCTGCCATTTTGGTGGTTCTGTTCTGACCTTGTCGCTCTTCAAAAGGAAGGCCCAGTTGGGTTACCTACAGAGAAGATTAAAATGTTGAATCATCACCATCCTGTGCTCTGGCAGGAAGCTTAGAAGAGCAGTGGTACTTGGAGATTCTGGACAAGGGCCGTGTCACTTGCCCAATCTGCCGATGTGTAGTGAGGAAGACGGTGGAAGGATTGAAAAAGCATATGGCAAATTGCCACCAGGTGAGGAGATGGGAAACGCAGTCCCTGTGAATTCTGTTAGTACATCCAAAGAAGGGCCAGCTACTCTAACATCTCACCTTTAGTCTGGGTGATCAGACAGTTATTTCCCCCACACATCCCAAACCCCGTTTCATTTGCCTTTTGAAGTTCTGGTTAGGGCACACCAGCTTATATACAGTGAAATGTTCAGAAAGAGATATTATTCAAATTTTAATTTTATACGTATTTCTATACGCCTCTTCCTCTTTACTGATCTTTCATTAAACTAAAAAATACCAAATATGTATTTCCTCATGCAGAAGAGATCCAAAAGTGCTTTCATTTTGAGTGCTTGTTTCCAGTTTTATAATATTTCAGCTTTATTTTAAAAAATTCTTCCTTAAATATTTAAAATTTCTCCAAAGTGAAATTCTATTTTGTGGTTGATGCATATTGAATGATTATTCCATGGTCAGATATCATTAGTTCAGATTCAACAATGCAATTGTAAGACTGGAATTTGCCCCTTCCCTTTGTGTATTGTTTCTTTATTGAGTTGTATTTGCCTTTTAGTTTAGTTCGAAATCCATTTTTAAAAAAAATGTATTTATGTGTGCAAGAAAGGTGTCTTAGGTGAAATCCCCTATATTGACTAGATTAGAATGAGGATATTCTATAACGCTAAGATCGGATATCGTTCAGTACGATTGAATGGAGGGAGAGCTGGGGGAGCTCATAACCATTGCAGCTTAAACTCTCGGCCCTCTTAACCCTTTCTATTCCTAGGAGATGTTCACATGTCAGCACTGTGGGAAACAGCTGCGATCTCTTGCAGGAATGAAGTATCACATCATGGCAGATCACAACAGCCTGGTATGGTGCAAAGTATATATGTCCATAAAACGTCTTGTCTAGGAAGGACCTTGGGGCTCCCGGGATAGTCTACTTGAACATTTAGGCTACCTAAGCACTTGGGAATGAGGTGTGACCCTTCTGCAACAACGCATTGCATTGCTAAGATAATAGCTTAGTGCTTTGCTCAGAAACCCCTGTCAGGTCCCTTGCCTCAGCAGCAGTGAAAAACAAGACATTCCTCATGGAGCCCATTTGGGAGAACGGACTGAGATCCAAGGTCCTTCTCTGACTGATGTGCAGGATTTTAAACTTCCATTGCCTGTCTTGTTTGTTCTTTGTAAGGGAAACTTCCTTTGATTTCCTAGAAATAATAGCCTTCGGTTAGTCTTTCTCTTCTCTGCTTTTATGCAGCCAATTAGGAAGGAAGCCAGCCAGCTGGATAAGCAGAGCGAGCGCGAGTGTTTGCGGCGAGTCCTGAAGCGCATGGGGAAGCTCAAGTGCACAAGAGAGGTGAGCTTCAGCTATACTGAGCCTGAGGGACCCCTTTACAGCTCAAATGGACTTTCCCAAGTCCCAAGAAGAGGACCTTTGCCTGCTCTTGGGGAGTGGTGGGCTAGTGGATTAGACTTGTCTTATGGATTTTTGACCATAGGTAGGGGAAAAATAATGCATCTATTTGTTTTTTCTCTCTCTGTGTGTCTCGGGACTCAGGAACTGACCACTGTTTTTCTCTGCCTGCTTCTACAGGGCTGTACAGGCAGCTTCACCAGCATCATGGGGTATCTCTACCACACACAGAAATGTGGCAAAGCAGCTGCCGAACTGGAGAAGATGGCCTTAAAATGCCACCACTGCAATAAAGCATATCGGTCCAAGGCAGGCCTTGTTTACCACTTGAAATCTGAGCATGGACCTGTGAGTATTTTGGGTACTGAACCTGAGGAGAATGGCTGGGGGAACAGATAAGGGTATCCTTGTAGCCCAGGGGTCTGCAAAGTTGGCTCTTTTAAGACTGGTGGACTTCAAGTCCCAGAATTCCCCAGCCAGCCATACTGATTCTTATCCTGAGTCCACCAGTCTTAAGAGAGCCAACTTTGCAGACCCCTGTTTTAGCTTGTCTCTTGACTTCTTCACCTTCACCAAGGATGCCAAGGATTTCAAGTCTTTTTTTTTCTTTTCTAAAAAGGACATACTGGGGCACAAGATAATTGTGGCATGGGGAGGACAAAGCCGAGGCATAGTATTTCTGATTCTATGACACAGGTGTCAAACTCGCCATGTCACATTGCCAGAACATGACATTGTGATGTTTTTCCCCCCCTTCATAGAGCTGGGGTAGGCATGGCCTGTGCGTGACCCATCTGGCCCTTGAGTCACGAGTTTACCACCCCTGCTCTATAATAATCAATTTTTAGCATTCAATCCTCTTCCCAGGTCTCTGAATAGCGTAAACAGGCAGTGACTGGGGAAAAATTTGCTACCTTGGCTTTTCCCGTCAGGTGTCGTTTCTCCATGAAGACAGCAGGACAACTCCTCTGAAGGACCCAAGCATGGAATCAAGCAGCATAGGCCGGATCCAGAGGAAGTCAGCTAAGGTGGCTGCCTACTACCTGCATGAATTGGCTAATGAAGAACTTGTCAAAGAGTGGCCAAAGAGGAAGGTCTTGCAGGATCTTGTTCCTGATGATCGGAAGGTACAAGATTTGCATGTTCTGTAAAGAGGGAAATGACCAAGGTCTGTGTAGCTAAGAAATTGAAATGCCATAAGTAAAAATTCTAACTGTTTGAGAGGAGCAAATCGGTGCTTGGGGCACATAGTTTTATTGCAATTTTGTGACTTCAGATCAGTGGCGATTCCATGGCAGTGGTGGAATTCAAGAAATTTTACTACCATGGGCGGGGCGGGGCGGGGCAGGGCCTGGTGGGCATGGCAGGGGAAGGATACTGCAAAATCCCCATTCCCTTCCCACCCCACTCCAGGGGAAGGATTTACTGCAAAAATCCCCATTTTAACCCTCAGGAACTAGACCTGAACTAAATAGAAGCAGCTGGAAGATCGTTAAGTTATTAAATCAACACAGAGTTAGTGCAAGCCAGGCTTTGTTTAAGTTATATGTACAAAAGCAGCTCTTCTTTGTCTTGATGTAACGTTTGCCATTCTTTCTGTGGGATATGCAAGACTATTTGGGATGATGTTTATGATTACAATTTGTCATTGGAAGGACTTATCTGTCCCTTTTGTACAGGAAATTGGTAGTGCTTAGTGCAGGGGTGGGCAAACTTTGCAACTTTAAGTCTGAAGGACTTCAGAATTCTGGGAGCTGAAGTCCTTCAGACTTAAAGTTGCAAAGTTTGCCTACCCCTGGCTTAGTGTGATTTTGCCTGGTTACTCATGATTTTTTGAAATGTTTTTTTTTTTTAGAATTGTAAACTACTCAGAGTCTTTTTACAAGTTAGGCATCCTTGACATGTGGTCAATAACCCCATTCCTGTTGGCTTTAGCCTTGCTAACAGTTTCTGTCTTTTATGTTAGATTTTTCTAACCCTAACTCTAACCCTAATATGTATAGTTGAGAGTCATCTGCTTGAATACACACTGTGAGCTTGATTAGGCATTGATCTTGCCTAACATCAAAGCTCTTTAAGAAGGGATGATTGGCTCGAACCCCATAGGTAGAAAGGGCAGCTTCATTTTAAAAGAATATACAGAGATGACGGTGCCAGCCCCTGAACTCCAGTTTTTGCTTCTGTTCTCCTATCTCAGCTCAAATACACACGACCAGGGATGCCTGCTGTGAGCCAGGAGGTTCTGTGCAAGTGGAGGTCAGAAATAAAGACCTACAGGCGGGTCCATTGCCCCAACCAGGTAACTATACCCCCCGCCAGGTAAGATTGGATTTGGTGAGCAGGGAGTACGGTTTGCGGTTAAAACTAGTTCTTTTCCCCATCACAATTTCATTAGGAATGTGGTCCTGGTTAACTGATTCAATGAGACAGTTTCATCCTATTTCCAAACTGGCCCAACATATAAGGCCCATCTGTGAATTCCTCCTTGGAGTTTGTTGCATAGTCTGCAGATCTGTGAACCTTTGATATCTGTCTTTCTGTCATATATCCTCTACAGGCACAAAGGAAAGCCTCTTTCCCAAAAGCACACCAACTGATGAATGGTTGTTATAGCTTGTGTGAAATCCTTTTCTCCTCATAGTTATCAGCCTGGGTCACTCGACCTTTACATACTGACCTTATTTCTTGTTTTTTTTTATTTTCTCCCAAGGGTTGTGAGTGTGTCTACGGCAGCATCTCTGGTCTTAAGGCCCATCTGGGCAATTGCACCCTGGTATGTATCAGTGGACGTATGGCTGTGTGGAGGCCTTCTCAGTTGTTGCCAAGAAAAGCCCTAGGAAGCAGGGGAAATTAGGCATACGGTCAATTCTAACGTATTTTCTGCCAGATCTGCCCTCTCCAAAAGATTCATATTTTGTATGTAAGACTTTGTCCCCTTAAGTGATATCAGCATGGCTCCCTCACTTACTGTATTTTTCAAAGTATAAGACATACCTTTTTCCCTCAAAAGAGGCTGGAAAATCTGGGTGCGTCTTATACAATGAATACAGCATTTTTTGCCTCCTGAAACCCCGCCCCTTTCACCAAAATGGCCGTGCATAGCCTTTAGGAGGCTTTGAGAAAGCTCCTGGGGTCTGGGGAGGACAGAAATGACAAACGGGACATTTTTTGCTCAATTTTGCCCCCAGCCCCCAGGAGCACTCTATAAGCCTCCTAAAGGCTATGTCCAGCCATTTTTTTGACAAAAATCTGGCCTGTTTTTGCAAAACACAGACAGTTTTTGGGAGGTCTGCAGAGTGCAAAAGCTTTTTGCCTCTTTAAAATCTTGTGCGTCTTATACTTCGAAAAATATGGTAGTTTGAGGAAAACATTACCTTTGGGGACAGAAAGAACACTTTGTTTTTCCTCATGACAGTTTCATTTTTCCATGAATCGGAAAAGGGTTATGATGTTTTAGATGTCTTCAGCATGATCCAGAGCAGGGGTCTCCAACCTTGGCAACTTTTAAGACTTGTGAATTTCAACTCTGAGAGTTGAAGTCCACAAGTCTTAAAAGTTGCCAAGGTTGGAGACCCCTGAGCCAGAGGAAAGCCACAATATTACAACATTCCCCAAAATAAGATTTCTCACTTCTTTTCCTTAATGCTAATGATTTTGTCTTTCCTTAATTACAGGGCGAGTTTGTGGCGGGGAAGTACAAGTGCTTGATTTGTGAGAAGGAGTTTGTGTCTGAGAGTGGGGTCAAATACCACATAAACACCGTGCACTCTGAGGTGAGGAGCTGGTCTCAAAAGCATGGGCCTGTATGTATGTTTACACACGCTCCATGGTTTTAGGCCTATTTTCCTGCCTCTTCTTCACGGGCGGGAGAGGGACAAGGGTTCAAACATTTTCCTGTGCTGAGAGTCAAAGTCATCAGTGTGTGCCCAGCATTTGTATTGTGCCTCTTCCCCTCAGGACTGGTTTGATAACACAAACCCCACTAAGAGCTTTGAAAAACTGGTGAAGCTGCAGCAAAAGGAGGCTGAGCAAAAAAGGCAGCGCAAGAAGCACGTCTCCAGTCGGAGCCGTAAGAAGAAGCTGCGGAGCGCCACTGCAAAGAAGTCACCAAGGCTAGGACCAGATCAGAACCAACGGCAGGGGGGCAAAGTCAGCCACTCTAAGATGGCAGACTGTGAAACTAGGAGCCTGGAAGAAGAGGAGTCTCTCCCGTTGAAATACAGTCACAGAAGGGGGAAGAAATAGCCTCTTGCTGGGATTTCTGCATTGCAAGACAGGTACAGCAGGAGTATCTTATACCTAGAGCAGGGGTCCCCAACCTTTGCAACTTTAAGTCTGAAGGACTTCAGTTCCCAGACTTCTCTAGCCATTTTTGCTGAAGTCCTTCAGACTTAAAGTTGCAAAGGTTGGGGACCCCTGACCTAGAGAGCATGTACTTAGCAAAACTTGGAGGGGGGAGGAAGAGAGAGGTGAGAGGGTAGTGGTGGGACTCTTTTTTTTTTTACTACCAGCTTGGTGGCCATGGCGGGAAAAATATTGTAAAATCTCCATTTCCTGGTTCCCATTCCAGGGGAAGGTTACTGCAAAATCCCCATTTCCTCCTGATCAGCTGGGACTCAGGAGGCAAAGAATAGATGGGGGTGGAGCCAGAGATGGTATTCAGCCAATTCTGACAGGTTCAAAAGAACTGGTAGCGGAAATTTTGAGTAGTTTGGAGAACCAGCAAATAGGCTGGCCCCGCCCCTGCTGCCTCCCAACTGAACAGGAGAACAGAGCTGGAAAGCAGGTTAGTGGGATGGAGAGGTGATGGGGATTTTGCAGTATCCTTCCCCTGCCACACCCACAATGCCACACCATGCCCACAAAGCCCCGCCCACAGAACTGGTAGTAAAAAAAATTGAATCCCACCACTGGGTGGAGCCAGTCAGAACTACTCAAAATGTCCGCTACCGGTTCTTCAGAACTGGTCAGAACCTGCTGAGTGCCACCTCTGAGAGCGGGGATTGGTTTGAGGAGTGAAATTGAACTACTAATAGTCCTGCTGGTTACTAGTTGGCAACTTTAAGAGATGTGGATTTGCTGGCTGAGGAATTTTGGGAGTTGAAGTCCACCCTTCTAAAATTGCCAAGATTGAAAAATGCTGTCTTAGATGAAATATGGCCATTTGGAAATAGAAAGTTTTCACAAGTTTTTCAGAGTCATTCCATTGCATGCTACAGGAGAAAATGTGTTTTAAGTTCTCAAATGTAATATGTAAAATTTAGCAGGGACGGGACTTGGGAGTCAGTTGATTTCATAGCAAACCGCTCACATTTTCTTTTTAAAAGACTGTAAAAGTGACTGCAGCTATAATTTTGTTACTTGGAAATAAGAAATACATGTTTCTTAATCATAGGAAAAGGGAAAGGGAAGAAATTCTTGGCTTGAATTCACCTCTTGCAAGTTCAGTGATGATGGAGAGTAGAGTGTCTGGGAGAAGAAACTGGTCAACAGCATGAATAAGAAGACTTTCCTGAAATTCCACTGTTCCAGTCTAGTTGCAGTAAAACAAGATCTGTTATATACTGTTACATACTGAGCCAAGTGCTTGCATAGGATTAAGTTTGCAACATATGCTTATGAAATATTATACCACATAGAAAATAAAATTACTAATCACTCTGGCTATGTGTGTTTTTTTATGTCAAAATTATCATTTACCATTACTATATAATAAAAAGCAAAGAAGAACTGAATTCCTTCCAGTGAATCTAACACACGAGTGGAAAACCTGCACAAATGGGCTGGACTCATTTAGTGAGCGATTACATTGAACTCAAATTGATCTGGCCTTGCTTGTAGCTAAATTAAGTCCCCTTGTATTACGTAGAAGTATTTCCTGAATAATTAATTGACAGCCTTTTTAGGAACTCCTTTCTCTTCCCACCTCACTGGGTCCCACACCCTCCTCCCCATCCCTCTTAACATGGCTCAGTCATTTTTCTTATAGATAACCTTTGGGAAGCAGCCAGTCCACCGCATGGCCTTCCTACGTGGAAGTCATGTGATGCCAACCTGGAGGTGGGTGCCATTTTGAAAGCAGGCCCTGTGTCAAGTGGGAAGATGCACTAGGCCTTCCTGGATTTTCCCCACCACTGAGGCAACCCATGCTCCGCCTAACAACCTGCACAGTTGCTTACCAACCCCACTAGCAAAAGCAGGGTCATAAAGTGAGGCGATCACGCAAGCGCTTCAGTTAATAATCAGTACAACCTGCAACCATAATTGGCTCCATTATGGTCCTATGTCATAAATTGTTGTTAGTTGTGAAGTCATGTCTAACCCATCATGACACTAAGGACAACATTCCTCCAGGACTTCCTGTCCTCTACCATCCCCCGGAGTCCATTTAAACTCATGGCTACAGCTTTGGTGACTCAATCCAGCTACTTCATCCTCTGTTGTCCCCTTCTTTTGCCCTCAATCTTTCCCAGCATTGGACTCTTCTCCAGTGAGTCCTTCCTTCTCATTAGGTGGCCAAAGTATTTGAGTTTCATCTTCAGGATCTGGCCTTCCGAAGAGCAGTCAGGGTTGATCTCTAGGACTGATTGGTTTGGTCGCCTTGCCCAATTCTTTGGTGCTCGGCCTTTCTTATGGTCCAACGTTCACAGCCATACATTGCAACTGGCAAAACCATAGCCTTGACTATATGCACTTTTGTTGGCAGGGTGATGTCTCTGCTTTTTAGCATGTTGTCTAGATTTGCCATAGCTTTCCTTCCCAGGAGCAAGTGTCTTTTAATTTCTTGGCTGCAGTCCCTATCTGCGGTGATGTTGGAGCTCAGGAAAATAAAATCTGTCATATGTAGTAATGCTAATAAAGCTTCTTAACAGAGCATACAATGGGATTATTTATCTGACAGGCCATTGTAACTCTTAAGAAGTTTTTATTCCGGACAGCTTGCACAGGATCTAGCTATTTGCGGGATCGTATCCTGCCCCATACATCCCTTCGGCCGATTCGCTCTCACAGAGAGGGACTTCTCCGGGTGCCGTCCACTAGGCAATGCCAGCGGGCGACGCCCAGGGGAAGGGCCTTCTCTGTGATGGGCCCGACCCTCTGGAACGACCTATCCCCTGGTATCAGAACTACCACGGACCTCTGCTCCTTCCGCCAGAAACTTAAAACCTACCTGTTCCATCAAGCCTGGCTTAACCTATGCTTCTCGCCCCAGTCTGTAATTTAAATTTTTTATTCGGTTTTATGGGTTCAGTTTTAACTTTTATAAATTTGTACAGGGTTATTTAATTTGATTTTAGCTTTGTATGTATTGTTATGTTTTTAGTAGTTTCAATTTTACCTGTACACTGCCCTGAGTCCCCTTGGGGAGAGGGGGCGGTCTAGAAATTCAATAAAATAAATAAATAAATAATAAGGATTGCGCCTCAAGGTAAGGGGTTCCAAAACACGTTGTGGGCATTGGGAAGGTCATCGTTTGGGATGATTAAAATGTAATGAAAGCATTAACCTCACTCAATAGGTCAGGCCTTACTTTCCCCTTTTTGTAAAACAGTCCCCAACAGGACTGCTATTTTGGCTTTATCCCGTAGCCTCCATGGATTACATATTAACCTGTCCTTCCCTTTGTATTCCGAGTTTTTCTCTAGCAATGTGAAACTATTGTCATGTAGTAGGATAAATTCTCTTGCGCAAAGTAGTCAGTCAAGCCCAATTGGTTCATATTAACATTTTATTAGCCTCGGGAAAAGAAAATAATCAGACAACATAAAATAAATGAACAAGTTAAACACTAAATGATCTAAACAGAGCTATTAAATCTATTAGTGTATGCAGGCTACATGAATCAGGGTCAATACTCAGAAGAATTCCTTTTAAAAAATGACTCCTATGATGATCGGAAAGAAGAATTTGATCCTCACTCATATTCACATATGCTTAACTTGATCTCTGAGTGAATCCATATTTTAAAAAAATGGTATAATACAACCTCTCATCAATTGGCTAAATATGCTACATTTGGAAAGCCAAATGTGGATACCCCACCTATACTGTATGCTCTGTCAGTGCATTTTCTAGTCTTTTATTGACTTAATAGCAACTGAGATACTGTTTTGGAGGGCAGGTTTCTGAAATTGAGATACTTGCATGTATATTATTTGACGGGGAGATGAAAAGCAATGATCTGCTGTTCTGACCCCCCTTACTGAGACTAATGACCTGACTGGCTGCTTGCCCGAACTGACCTTGAACAGACCTGAAGCCTCTGAAAATAGACTACAAACTAGAACTGCGATTCGACACAAAGACCTCCAACTCTACAAATTATTCGTTGTTCTCTGCAAGCTTTTCTTTAACAGAGACTTCCTTTTAAACCTTGGGAGGGGCCAGTCATTAGGCAGCTGGGACTAATTACCTCCTCCAAGTTCGTCTCTCCTGCAACTGACGCTGCCTTCTTTCAATCTGTCTTAACTTGACATCAGGGACAAACTGGCCTTGATCCTCCCCACTACTCCAAGACCCAGGTGCCTCCTGATGACTAGCCAGGCTCTCTGCTCTCTCAAGGTCACCCTCCTCCTCCAGAGCAGACTCATAGGACTCCTCACTAGAGGATTGAGGATTGAGGATTTATTAAATTTTTATACCGCTCTTCTCCCTTGCGGGACTCAGGGCGGTGTACAGGCAATAATAAGATCAATAATATAGAGCATAAAATACAATTAAAAATACAATTAAAAATATATTAGATAGATTGGCCTGATCTAAATCCTGTTAAAAAACCCTTACTAAAACAATTTAAAAACTAAAACAATTTAAAAAACTACGCCAGGCCGGCCGCACGAAACAGATAGCTCTTTAAGGCCTGACGGAACTGGCGCAGGTCCGTGGTTGTCCGTAGGTCAGGGGGCAGGTCATTCCACAGGACAGGAGCTGCCACAGAGAAGGCTCTCTACCTGGGGGGCGCCGGCCGGCATTGCCTGGCCGACGGCACCCTGAGGAAGCCCTCTCTGTGGGAGTGGACTGGTCGGTGGGAGGTGTTTGGTAGCAGGAGGCGGTCTTGCAGATAGCCAGGTCCCTTGCCATGGAGCGCTTTAAAGATGGTTACTAATACCTTGAAGCAGACCTGGAAAGCCACAGGCAGCCAGTGCAGCTTGCGCAGGAGAGGTGTCACGCAGGAGCATCTAGACCAGGGATGTCCAAACTTGGGAACTTTAAGACTTGTGGACTTCAACTCCCAGAATTCCCCAGCCAGCATAGCTGGCTGGGGAATTCTGGGAGTTGAAGTCCACAAGTCTTAAAGTTCCCAAGTTTGGACATCCCTGATCTAGATGCTCCCAGAATCCCCTGCGCAGCCGCATTCTGAACTAACTGGAGTCTCCGGGTGCACCTCAAGGGAAGCCCCATGTAGAGAGCGTTGCAGTAGTCCAGACGGGACGGCTGGGCCACAACAATCTGCCAACTGTATCGAAGGGATAAATTTGAGGATATTTTCAATGCTGTCCTGGTCGGAGATGCTCATCCTAATTGTATGCCTGGAGGATGCTTGGTAGTATGTCATTGTTCAGGTTGAAGAATCCTAAGTGAGGGAATGAGAGGCCTGGTTTCACTTAGCAGTTATGAATAAGGGTGATGATCCAAATTCCAATCACTTTCTTTGATTTTTTTTTATCAGTGTGGAGAGAATGGAGATTTTGCAGTATCCTTCCCCTGACACGCCCACCAAGCCAAGCCATGTCCACATAACAGGTAGTAAAAATGTTTGAATCCCACCACTGAACCACACCAACTACTGTATTCAATGCTGTGCCAGTCCTTCTGTTAAGTGTTCAAGTGTCCTAGTTGGCTGTCTTGGCTGAATTAAGTTTCTCTGGCCACTGAGTTTCACTCCTGCTGCAGCGCAAGGCCCGAGCCTCTGCCACTCAACCGGCCACGCAGCTGGGCCAAGTCCTGCAAACAGCCATGCTCCCGCCACAGCTGCTCCATTTGTTTCTGCAGTCGGTGCTTGTGCTCCTGCAGCTTCTGGACTCGCTGGACCAGCTGGTGCAGCTCCTTCTTCAGCTCCTTATTCTGCTGGCAGACTGCCTGGCTGTGCTCCTGCAGGCACCTCAAGGCCAATTCTTCCACCTGCTGAGCCAAGCCCTCCACTTCCTGCCCTGCCACCTGTTCCTGGGCCATCTTCTCTTTCAAGGCTCGTATCTTGGCTGCCTCCAGGTGCTGCGTATGCTGCTTCCGCGCAGCCGCCAACTCCTTCTGCAGCTCCTGAATGTGGGACGTCTGCTTTTCTCTCAGGGCTTGGACCTCGTGCAGCCCCTCCAATTCAGAGCTGAGGCGGGCCAGCTCAGCTTCCTTCTGGAACAGCTGTTCCCGCAGGGTGGCCTCTTGCTCCTGGGAACGGGCAATCACTTCTTGGTGCTGCTTCTGGATTTGGCACAACAACTCCTTGTTTTCTTCGCTTAGAGAAACCACAAGACCTTGGCGCCTTCGGGCTCTCTTGGTTAGGTAGCCGGCAAACTCCCGGCTCTCATTCTGGAGATCTTGCGCCTCTTGCTGGAGGAAATCATGTTGTGCCCTCAGCTGTGCCCTCCTCCCTCTCAAACCCTCCAGGTTTCGGCAGATGCTCTCATATTCCTGTTGTACTGGCAGAGGCAAGGCCTTGTCTGGCATGGGCTCCCCAGCGTCCTTGAGAGCGGCCCTTGAAGCTGTGAGCTTGGGCCTGGCTGGCTGTGCTTTCTTTTTCTTTCGGGGCTTCGGAGCCATCACTGGAGAGCTGGAAAGCAGATGGACATTGTGCGAAGGTCAAGAGAGTGTTGGAACTAAAATGCATCCAGTTCAATTCTAAGCTGGGAATAAAATGCTGGAAATAACATGGAGGCTGACTGGAAAGAAAGGGTCTCTTTATTGATGAAGCAGAACCACCAACCACATGTGATTCTGGGCAGCTGACAAAATGGAGTTGAGAGTGGGAGGGGTTTATACCTTCTTTGAGCTTTGTATTTGAGCTTCCTGTTCCTGTTCAAAAACATGTCCTTTTATATTCTATTGGCTGTTGTCAGATTCCTATGGGGTCATGGCTGGCTCTATAGCAGGGATGACAAACCTTTTATCCACCAAGTACCCAAACTGCACACATGCACATGCTCAAACTGAAAGGCACAAATGCGTGCATGCATGCATTTGCAAACATTTGTGCATGCACAGCAGAGTCCTGAAAACCAGCTGGCCGGCAGCGCAGCAAGAAGTAAGATCTTTTTTTCTTTTGTGGGCTTCTGTTTTGTCATTTGCAGAGAAATAGAAGCTCACGAAAGAAACGCCACAGAGATCTGACCTGGGGCTACGGCACGCATGCCAGCAGAGAGGGCTCTGTGTACCACCCCTGGCACACATGCCATAGGTTCGCCATCACAGTTCTACAGGCAAAAGGGGAAATGCAAATCCTAGGTGCTTGTCTGAGCTAATTTGGTCAACCTTTTGTTTGTTGCTTATCTGAGTTTCTATCTTGACTCAGTCTTTCTGAATGGATTACCCAGCCTGCATTTCTAAAAGCTGGCTTCCTCAGTTTCTGCTTTGGGGAGGGAAACTGGGGCTGGCTTCTGCCACTCTTAAGATTTTTTTAAATTTTCCTTTAGGAGAAATATTTTATCCTGCCTTTTTAATATTTCTCAAAATATTTCATTCTTTGGGGGGGGACACTTCCTACAAGAGAAAGGAGAGAACCTTAGCCGAGATTACCTTAAAACAGTGGTTCTCAACCTGTGAGTCACGACCCCTTTGGGGGTCGAATGACCCTTTCACAGGGGTCACCTAAGACCATCGGAAAAAACATATTTTGGATGGTCTTAGGAACCGAGACACTAATTTTATGGTTGGGGGGTTCACCACAACATGAGGAACTGTATTAAAGGGTCACGGCATTGGGAAGGTTGAGAACCACTGCTTTAAGAGAAGGGAAGAACGAGGGCATTTACTCCAACCACCTCGGGAAGCCAGATCAGCCTAAGACTCAAGCTCATGTGGAAATCCTTTTCTACTTTCTGTGGGATTCAGGCTCAGCAGTGGAAAAGCTGGGCCAGGCAGAACTAAAGGGATTCTAAAGAGAAGGACCAGGGGAGACATGATAGCAGTGTTCCGATATCTCAGAGGGTGCCACAAAGAAGAGGGAGTCAAACTATTCTCCAAGGCACCTGGGGGCAGGACAAGAAGCAATGGGTGGAAACTAATCAAGGAGAGAAGCAACTTAGAACTAAGGAGAAATTTCCTGACAGTTAGAACAATTAACCTCTGGAACAGCTTGCCTCCAGAAGTTGTGAATGCCCCAACCCTGGAAGTCTTTAAGAAGATGTTAGATAGCCATTTGTCTGAAATGGTATAAAGTTCCTGCCCACGCAGGGGGTTGGACTAGAAGACCTACAAGGTCCCTTCCAACTCTGCTATTGTATTATTAAAGATGGAAAAAGATATGAGTGACAATCCAGAGGGCTTCATACAGTAGCTTATGAGGAGGCAGTAAGTGTGAAGGAGGTGATACAGAAGGGGGGGGTGTTCTGCTGTAGGTGGGAGGGGGAAATTCAGCAAAAAGTGTGTAGAGAGCCTACCTGAAAGTTCTTTTGCAGCTTTGAACAAATCCCGTGTGTGTTTTCTTGTTGCTTAGTGCCTGGGAGTGGGTGGAGCCAGTGGGAGGAGGGAAGAGTGGCTTTCTTTCATACCCATCTGGTGACTCGGGAGCCGAGGCTGCAAATTCAGCCTTCCAAGCTGTCTGGCTCACTACAGCAGCTGCTCTTAAGCTGAGGAGTTGGGTGACAAATACATTTCTGTACATACACAATAGATATTCATCCCGGCCAGCTCTGACTGCCACTGCAACGTTAAGGAAGAAGGCTTCATGTTCTTCTTGAAGATTCTCCATTTGAGGGGGTCTCTGAGCTTGGTTGCTTTCTTGCAGATGTTTCATTATCTAACGTTACCGTAGGTCAGGGGTCTCCAACCTTTGCAACTTTAAGTCTGAAGGACTTCAGCTCCCAGAATTCTCCAGCCAGCTTTGCTGGCTGGAGAATTCTGGGAGCTGAAGTCCTTCAGACTTAAAGTTGCAAAGGTTGGAGACCCCTGCCGTAGGTAACATTGTCAGGGCTGCACTGCACAGTCCTGGTGATGTTACCGAGTTTGGGTAATGAAATGCCTGCAAGAAAATAACCAAGGGCCCCTCATTTCATCTCTGAGCTACCAATATCCTCCTTTATAGGCTTTGCCATCTGTACAGGCTTTTGTTGGAAGGTGGGGTGAAAATCCCCAGTTTTAGTAATCTTTGATGAGGTGTTGGCAATGAGAATAAGTGAGTGCTTTGATTATATACTGTATTTAACCAGATCAGCTTACACATATGCATGATCCCTCCCTCTCCCTCTCCCTATCTTTCCCTTCTCCTTCTCTCTTATCTCTCTCATAAATCTGTGTGGGTTTCTGTCTGTCTGTCTGTCTCTCTCTCTCTCTCTTTCTCTCTCTGTAGCTCTCTTTCACCTCCCTCTTTCCCTTCCCCCTCTCTCAACTCTCTGTCTCTCTCAGCTCTCTCTGTGTGTTTCTGTCTCCCTCTCTCACCTCTGTCTCTCTCTTTCTCCTTCTCCCTCTCCTCTCCCTCTCTTTCCCTTCCCCCCCTCTCAGCTCTTTCTGTGTGTTTCTGTCTCTCTCTCTCATCTCTCTCTCTCTGTGTGTCTCTCTCTCCTTCTCCTTCTCCCTCTCCTCTTCCTCTCTTTCCCTTCCCCCTCTCTCTTATCTCTCTGTCTCTCTCATCTCTTTGTGTGTGCTTCTGTCTCCCTCTCTCATCTCTCTCTCTCTCTCTTTCTCCTTCCCCCACTCCCCTCCCTCTCTTTCCCTTCCCCCTCATCTCTCTTTTTGTGTTTCTGTTTCCCTCTCTCATCTCTGTCTCCCTCTTTCTCCTTCTCCCTCTCCTCTCCCTCTCTTTCCCTTCCCCCTCTCTCTCAGCTCTCTCTGTGTGCTTCTGTCTCCCTCTCTCATATATATATATATATATATCTTTCTCCTTCTCCCACTCCCCTCCCTCTCTTTCCCTTCCCCCTCATCTCTCTCTCTGTGTCTCTGTCTCCCCCCCCCCCTTTCTCTGTCTTTCTATCTCTCTGCTTCTGGGAGTTGTTGAGAGTAGAGTTTAGGGCCCCTCTTGCTTCCAAAAGGCACTCTGTGTTGTAGGACCTTTTTAAATATGGATATTTAAGACTCCCGTGAATATTTAGGGTTCAAATGACTACTGGAAAGAAAATTGTAAGCCCCTGTGACTGTGGATTAAAAACTTGCGCAAAGTTGACAAAGGGATTTGAAGGGCACCGTCTGTCACAATAGGTAGTGGATAAATCAATATAATCCTTCAAGCTTTGACATTTACAGTCTTGGATTGCAGTGTATTTTTCCTTTTTGCTAAAGTGCTGGAGTTCGGCTCCCTGTAGGCTGGCAGAAGAGATATTCCATTTGCAAATTGCAATTATTCTAGCCACCAGGTGATAATTCTTATAGTTAATTTATATTCCTATTCTAATTTCTAATTTCTTAGCAGCAGATTACATATTTTATGCTAGGATTCCTTTTTTCCCGTTATTCTGTTCATTAAGAGCTTTGGCATTTTCTTGGGCTTATTAGCAACATTATCTGATCTAATATTTGATGTAATTTTATCTAAGCCTCTTTTGTGGTGGCTTTAAATAACCTCCAGCTATTCAGGAGAAATGTCAGTCTTTTAACTCTCCTTTTCTTTCTTTTGAAGCAAGTACTTTAAGAAGTTTCTTCTAACTATGATTAGCTTTACTTTACTTTACTTTATTTCATATTTCTATACCGCCCTCTCTCAGGGCGGTGCACAGGAAAGGACTCAGGGCGGGACTCAGGGCGGTGCACAGGAAAGGATAAAAACAAAGAACAATAAATACAGTCAGAAATGGTTAAAAAGAATTAAATCAATTTCAAACCCCGTGCTAAAATAGCAATCACATTAATAGTGGCTGGTCCCACCATGGGGTGGCAAAGATCTCTTCTAGTAGAAATACTTACCATATTTTTTGGAATATAAGATGCACCAGAGTATAAGACACACCATGATTTTGAAGAGGCAATTTTAAAACAAAAAAAAGTTTTTGCACTCTGCAGATCTCCCCAAAATGGCTCATTTTTCACAAAAATGGGCCTTTTGTTTTGCCAAAAAGGCCATGTATAGCCTTTAGGAGGCTCATAGAGTGCTCCTGGGGGTTGGGGGTTAGAGTTAGGGTTAAGAGTGCTCCTGGGGGTTGGGGGGGGCAAATCTAGCAAAAACATCCAATTTTTGCTCATTTCTGCCCTCCCCAGCCCCCAGGAGCACTCTGGAAGCTTCCTAAAGGCTATGTCTGGCCATTTTGGTGAAGGGGCAGGGTTTCAGGAGGCCAGAAATGCTGTATTCAGTGTATAAGACACACCTAGATTTTCACCCTCTTTTTGTGGGAAAAGGACGTGTCTTATACTCTGAAAAATACGGTAAACAATTCTATTATCAGCTGATGCAGCCATCAAAGACCCCCCTGCCAAAACTTCCATCTGCTGATTCAGCAGAAACTATGCATCCAGAATCAGCTTCAGATTACATACCAACTCCTTCTGGGCAACACCTCCCACATTTCCTACACTACAAACGTCATCAGAAAAGAGATATTGGAAATTAGGTGGAAAGTGGTCAGGAATAACTGAGTTCATGCAGGGTTCTTCAAGAGGTGTACTATTTTCTTCTTCAAGGTAAACAATATTATTAAGAGAAGCATTAACAACCTCCTGAATCCATCTTACTCACAGCCTACCTGGAAGAGACAAGAAAGTCAGAGGTCAAGCCAAGTTGAATGTGGCAACATTCAAAACATAGGAGAACTTCTCCACTTCTTCTGACACTTCATGTTCAAAAGAAACACAGATAATTCTACAGAACACTGTTCCTTGCATCACAGGAGACTCTATCTAGCTTGTTTCCAAATGAGAGTGGATATGAGCATCTTTATCTGCTAAGAAACCAGCAACATTAACTGTGGTTTGGAATTGTGGTTTGCCTATCCTTCTCTAAAAGAGTCTGGGTTTTATGGAACAGGTTTGTGGGTCCAGAGTCTATGGATGCAATAAGTGCAAAGAATTGCTGTTCTTTGCTCTTATTCTACTTTATAGATTCAGACATGAGCTCTTATCAGTGTTCAGTGTCTACTTCTGGTTGTATAGAGCCGTGGTGGCACAGTGGTTAGAGTGCAGTACTGCAGCCTGCTAACTTCTGGCTGCCAGCAATTTGGAAGTTCCAAATTGCTTAGTGCCTGAGACTAAGTGTTTTGAAAAGTTGGTATGTTTGTTGGAGGACTTTGAACCAAGCAATTGTTTGTTTGTTTGTTTATTACATTTATATAGCATATTACCAATCAAAAGAGCATATCAGATTAGGGTATTTTGGCAAGGGTTGGCCTATAACTGTAATGGGAGTGTGTGCGTACACATATCTGGGCCGAAATCCAGAAAAGGAGCTGCCCAGGAGCGTGTGCCAGAAAAAGAACTTCCAGTTTCTTGTGCATGCATGCACACCAGCCACCTAGTCTTCCGGTTACTGGTGTACCTGTGTGCACGATGATCAGCTGGCTAGTGTGCATGCTCATGCTGGAAAATGGAAGACCAGCTCATCCAATTTCCAGCACTGCCGCATACCAGAAGGCCAGCTGATAGTTGCATGTACATGCATGCCAGAAACCCGGAAGAGGAACGGGCAACATTGTATGTGCCAGGCAACATGGCTATGTGTGCCACTTCGGGCATGCATGCCATAGGTTCGCCATCATGGGTCTATAATAACAATTTATGAGTAATCTGTATTCAGGGAATTCTAGTAAATTAAGAGCTTATTAATAAGGTATTTGTCACATCTGAAATATAAACTCAGAACTGACTCGGGACATTTTTATGCCTAGGACAGAGAGGCAAATGGTGTCTCTATCCCTCCAACATTAAAGTAACTAGTAACTATAAAGTTACTATATGTGTGTGTGTGTGTGTTAGGTTTTTGAGCACACATCTAAAAAAATTACACAACGGAACTCATAGCTTTCTGTCTAGATGGTCTCTGGTGATGAGCCAAAAGGCAGAAAAGGAAAGCAGTATGCTTCCTCCCTTAATTGGGGCTTAACAGGGTGTTGTGACACAACTATATATGTGTGTGTGTTACGTTTTTGAGCTGATCAATAAATAAGTCAGGGAGACTAGTATAGATCTATTTTGAGCTTTTTAGCTCTCATCAGCTAGCCATACCCTTACTGGGATTTGAACCGGGGCTGTATTGCATGCTAGGCAGGAGCCTTACCAATTAGTCCACCAGGTTCTCTTCCTGATCAGCTAAGACAGGAGGATAAGTATATACTTATATGAAATTCAAAATAAGGAGAAACATACAAATAAGACCAATCAGCATCAATCTACCAATCATGATACAGCTGCACAGCCAATCAACCCACTCACAACAGTCAGCACTCCACCCCCCCCCCACCAAGATTTAAGGAAGGGCGGCACCTTCGTAACCACAGACCGAAGCCTGAAGATGGCAAGTGAGATCTTGCCAAAACGTTGCAAAAACAATTTCATGCTTACACGGGAAAACACCCGAACACAACAATACCAGCATACCTACACCCGTGAAAATCTACAAAAGCAAATATATATATTCTGAAAGAAATTATTATATTTAATATCTTTACAGTTTACAATAATACTGAGAAACAAAGAAAGCTATCCAATAGTTTTAATGCTAAAAGCAACTAATCTTATGTTTGTTATTTATATTTCTAAGTTGTAATGATGGTATACATAATTAATAAATAAATAAATATTAAATGCTTAGCCAATTTTATCATGATGAGTTTGCAACAAGACAAAGCACCACAAGTTCATTACAAGGGAATCTTGCACTGCTACTGGACAATCAGCACCACATGGTGCCCTGAATCCATCATGCACCAAGAGGTGATTTTAGGCAAGCAGCATATTATAGAAATTGGGACTTCACACAGACATGGAAGGGTTGTGTAAATATAGAAAACTCAGTAGGCATTTTTGCCTTTTAACAATTTGCCGTCTTTTATCTATTAGGTCTTTCATTACGCAAAGTTGTCATTTTAATGTGACAGAAGCGGGGGAAATATTAAATACTTGTGGAGTATATTAAATGTATTAAGGGAGCCTGAAATCCATGGAGCCTGAAGTAACTTGCAGCTTTGTTAACCTTCTTAAAGCTTTCATTGATCACTAACAGATGCTGACACAACAGCTCTTCCAATCATTCCTTGTATTGAACTCTCCAAGGTCCTGAAAGTGTTGCCTTCTTAAATAAAAAAATCATTTTTATTTAAGCCACTCTGTGGCTGGGTTCACATATATTACATCCTAAAACTGGCTGAATGAAACACTTTATTTGTGTCAATGTAACATACTAAGCCACCCCCTAAATAATTGTAATAGCAGCTTGATAGAATGCCAAGGTAACTGCTGGCTTCTTACAGCGTATTGAATCATGAAGTACTCAAACCCATTTCAGCCTAGTCTCATGTGCTGTGTAAATCCATGATGTGAGAATCCAAAGTTTAGATAGCTGAGCTTCCTCTGAGTCCTCAGCCACGCCAGGCTGTTATTTCTTAATGACGTCTCTGCACCAGCTTGCTAATATAACTATTTGTTGTTGTTGTCAGCAGAGGGCGCAATACACCCAAAATTACTGTTTTTCGAACAAAGTAGGATTGATCAAGAGAGAGAATGAAAATGATTTGAACAACCAGAGATCTACCCTGCTAGCTTAAGCAAGAAAATAGGTAAATTCTCAGAAGGAAGGAAGGAAGGAAGGAAGGAAGGAAGGAAGGAAGGAAGGAAGGAAGGAAGGAAGGAAGGAAGGAAGGAAGGAAGGAAGGAAGGAAGGAAGGAAGGAAGGAAGGAAAAAGAAGAAAGAAAGAGTAGAGCTGTCATCATATCAGTCTTTACAGGGCAAAGCATTTTCCCTACCTCCAGTCAGCTGACGAAAGGGATAAAGTTAACTTTAACTTTAACTTTAATTTCATTTCTATACCGCCCTATCTCCCGACATGGGACTCAGGGCGGTGCACAGGAGCTATAAAGAAGAAGCCTCAAGAAGCCTTCCCTGGACCCAGCGGTGTTGGTGGCTAATTATCGTCCGGTCTCCAACCTTCGCTTTCTTGCGAAGGTTGTTGAGAGTGTGGTGGCACAACAGTTCCCCCAGCACCTGGAGGAATCTGTCTATCTAGACCCGCGCCAGTCCGGCTTCTGGCCTGGGTACAGCACAGAAACGACATTGGTCACGTTGGTCGATGATCTCTGGAGGGCGCAGGATAGAGGATGTTCCTTTATCCTGGTCTTATTAGACCTCTCAGCGACTTTTGATACCATCGACCATGGTATCCTATTGCACCGGCTGGAGGGGTTGGGGCTGGGAGGCACCGTGTTGTGGTGGTTCTCTTCCTACCTCCCCGGCCGGTCGCAATTTGTGTTGGCAGGGGGGCAGAGATCGACACCGAGGCCCCTCACATGTGGGGTGCCCCAGGGGTCGGTTCTCTCGCCTCTCCTGTTCAACACCTATATGAAGCCGCTGGGTGAGATCATCCGTGGTTTTGGGGTAGAGTACCATCAGTACGCTGATGATACTCAGCTGTACATCTCTACCCCAAACCACTCCAACGATGCCGTGGAAGTTATGTCCCAGTGTCTGGAGGCCGTGCGAGTCTGGATGGGGAGGAACAGGCTTCAACTCAACCCGTCCAAGACCGAGTGGCTGTGGTTTCCAGCGTCTCAATATAGCCAGCTTGTGCCATCTCTGGCTATCGGGGGCGAGTCATTAGCCCCCGCAGAAAGGGCGCGCAATCTGGCCGTCCTCCTGGATTCACGGCTGTCCTTAGACGACCATGTGATGGCCGTGGCCAGGGGGGCCTTTTATCAGGTTCACCTGATACGCCAGTTGCGTCCCTTTCTAGATCGAGGCATCTTACGCACGGTCACTCAAGCCCTCGTCACTTCCCGCCTAGACTACTGCAATGCTCTCTACATGGGGCTTCCCTTGAGGTGCACCCGGAGACTCCAGCTAGTGCAGAATGCAGCCGCACGGGGGATTTTGGGAGCTTCACGTTACTCCCACATAACACCTCTCCTGCGCAAGCTGCACTGGCTGCCTGTGGTCTTCCGGGTACACTTCAAGGTGTTAGTAACCATCTTCAAAGCGCTCCATGGCATGGGACCTGGTTACTTGCGTGACCACCTCCTACCACATACCTCCCTTCGACCTGTCCGCTCCCACAGGGAGGGACTCCTCAGGGTACTGTCCGCTGGTCAATGCTGGCTGGCGACCCCCAGGGGGAGAGCATTCTCTGTGGGGGGACCAGCACTCTGGAATAACTTACCCCCCAATCTCCGCACCACCACAGACCTACGCCTCTTCCGCCGAGGGTTAAAAATGCATCTCTTTCATTTGGCCGGGCTGGCATAGATTCAACGATTTTAATTTAATTTTAATTGGGATTTTAAACTGTTTTAACTGATTTTAGCACAGATCTTAAATTTAATCTTATTTTATCCTGGTTGTGTATATTATTGTACTTTTTATTTCTTCTGTGCACCGCCCTGAGTCCCACTAGGGAGATAGGGCGGTATAAAAATGTGATAAATAAATAAATAAATAAATAAATAAATAAATAAATAAATAAATAAATAAATAAATAAAATAAAATAAAATAAAATAAAATATAAAATATAAAAGTACAAACAATCAAATAGTTTAAATTAAGATTAAATAAGATTAGACCCATGCTAAAACGTTAATTAAAACCCAATTAAAATAGTAATAGCTGTACCAGCTATGCCAGGCCGGCCAAATGAAAGTAGTAAGTTTTTAATGTCTGATGGAAGAGGCGAAGGTCTGTGATTGTGCGGAGATCTGGCGGGAGGTCGTTCCAGAGGGCGGGACCTGCCACAGAGAAGGCTCTTCCCCTGGGAGTCGCCAGCCGGCATTGTCCGGCAGATGGCACCCTAAGGAGGCCCTCCCTGTGGGAGCGGACGGGTCGAGTGGAGGTATGTGGTAGTAGGCGGTCCTGTAAGTAGCCAGGTCTGCTGCCATGGAGCGCACTAAGACCTTGAAACTAAAGGATCATATCACTAAGCCACTTCTTGATTAATCATTGATGCTTTGAAAGATACAGATCAGAAACCATGCCCTTTCAAGTGCCGCTTAAAGGAGGATTGGGCAACTGAGAAAACCTGTGGAAGCCAGACTAAATAAGACAATGGCTTTTAAATGTCTGATTTATTGCCTGTCTACCTTCCTTCCTTCCTTAATTTGCTTTAGGCTAATAGTTATTAGAGGCATAATATCAGTTGCTGAAACTTCCTTAGCAGCTTAATTGCCTCTAAGCAGGAAACAAACTGTATTGATGGAGACCTCAAAAATCATGTATATTTATTATATTTATTAAATTTCTATCCCGCCCTATCTCCCAAAAAGGGACTCAGGGCTATGTAATAGTTTACATAGGTGGGGAAATGTATATATGTACGATATCCAGGAGGATAACTGCTGGAGGTGTACAACATTCTGACAAGAAGCACAGGTTCGTAACACATTCATGTACATCAGGGATGTCCAAACTTGGGAACTTTAAGACTTGTGGACTTCAACTCCCAGAATTCCCCAGCCAGCATAGCTGGCTGGGGAATTCTGGGAGTTGAAGTCCACAAGTCTTAAAGTTCCCAAATTTGGACATCCCTAATGTACATGAATACATACACCACACCATCTTCACACAAATGTACATATAACACTTTGGAAAGATGTGTATATGTGTAGGCAACACCTTTTAAAAATAAAGTTGCTATAAAATAGTATAGAAAGATATACAGCCGTGAAATGTGACAAAGAACAGGGTTCTTCATTGAGAAGATTGTTGGAAGAGACAAATGTGTTTTCATGAAGCTTTTCACTTACAGTATATGTCTTGAATTGTTAGGATAACTTGTGTAAGGTTATTTCATTATTGGATACAAAAGCTTACACTACTTTGCATGTTTTTCTTTTTGCTGATTGAATTTCTCAAATAATGCTACCTTATTTTTATTTCTTTACATGTTTGTGTCCATGTGTGCAATTGCTTTTTTTTAAAATTCCATTATAGTTCTCTGGCATCTCAGAGAAATCTAGTGTGAAATCAATAGAGAACATGTGAAGCTCAGTGCGAGGTCCTTGGGGCTCTCTGAGCTGGGTTGTTTACTTGCAGATGTTTCATAACCCAACTAGGTAACACGGTGTAAATCTCTGGTGTTAAACAACCCTGTGCCTTGCTTTAACAGTTTCCATGCGACACCTCCCACTGGCTGATAACAGCTACAGAGAGGGCAGAAGCAGATGGTAGGGCATCAAGGTAAAGACAGACCGTCTGCCTCTTTTGCCTCCTCCGGGCATCTTTGCCTTCCGGAGTGCAGGTCTCAACAAGTGAGCCTCCCCTGACACTGCTCTCATCTCCAGCCACGCTCAGGATTTCTCCCCATTCCCGACGCCTACTCCAGATGTGCCCTGCTGCAAAAAATACTCCAAGAACGCCTCAGACATGAACTGCAGGGGTCGCTTTGCTCCCTAGGCGGCGTCTTCTCCAGTGCAGCCCAGCCTAGCCCAGCCCACCCCTGTTTGTTAGGGACGGGCTCCTGCCGCCTGGGTCTCCCGCAGACTCAAACCAACCGTTGATTCCCGGGGGCGGGGGGCCGAGGGCGGAGCGCCGGCGCGGGGCCAGGAGGAAGAGGGGGGCGTCCAAAACGACAGTATTCAGCGGTTCATGACTTGGCGCGGCTGGCAGGAGCGGCGGGGTTGAGTCGACTCTGCCTCCTCCTCCTCCTCCACAGACCTTGTAGCGGATCTGGGTTGCAACAGCAGCATCAACAGCAACAGCAGCAGCAGCGCGGAGCTCCGCGGAGATTCCCGGCGGCGTTGGGCCCGCCTGATGGAGCCGCCAAGCGGCGGCGGAGCAGGTGGCGGTTCGGCGCCGAGCTCCGGCACCGCTGCTGACTGGGGGAGCGTGGCGCTCGTCCCTGCGGCGGACACTGCGGTTCCCTCCGCGCGTCCCTCGCCACCTTGAGAGCCACCGGAGACGGCCGTCCAGACCCCTTGGTCGCGGGGAGGGGGGCTCCCGACGAACCCGAAGCCGCGCCGACACCCCCGCCCGACTCGATGAGCAGCTGCTGCACCTGGCCGCGGTCATGGCTCCGATTCCCACGTACCTCAATCCGGCCGCCGTCCTGGTCCTGGTCAGCTGCGACCTGTGCCTTGTGCGCGCAAGTAAGTGTAGGGGATGGAGGTGGGGGTGGGGGGAGAATCTCCCCAGTGGATCCAGACCGAGATCCCCTCCCTGAGATCCCCCCCGTCCGCCCGACCATGGCCACTTCTTCCAGAGCTTCCTCTTTCGGGCGCCCTTTCGGACCAGCCCACTTCTCGGTCACTGGCCTTGGTGCTGAAAAAGGTCTCCCGCGCCTTCCTGCTTCAGGGACCACTTTATACAGAGATGGTGGTATGACTGGTTTAGGGAGAGAGGCTCAGGCCTACTGGCCTGCCCGTGCTTCTACAGTGACATGGTGAGAGACAGCTGTGTCACGGGACAAAAGAACAAAGTCCCTTTGGGACAATTCAGTTGTGCGAGGTTCGGAAGCGAGAAAGACCCTCAACACTTGAGTTGCCTTGTTCTCTTCTCAGAACTTCCCCACACCACCTTTCCTCTTGCCCAACATCAAGACCCTAGCCAATTTCATTAGAATAAAAGCTTGACTCAAGGTTGTTGCCATTTGGCCTTGCTAGGTTCTTCTCTGAGGTCCTCGTCCAAGTGCTCTTGCTTTGCCAGCTGCAAAGTATTTTTTTAAGAAGTATGTACTTGGCACCTTGCAACAAACGCCACAGTCCATTCCCCCATTCATTTGGATTCTCGAGCCACACAGAGAAAGAGAATCTGGCACTTGATAGAAAGGAAGCAATCATTTGCTCCACTCCACTAGCCTGAGATGCTAGCTCAAGGCCCCCATGAATCACAACTCTCTCATCTCTCGCATACACAGTAATACATATTAGTGGTGCTGACTAACTCGCATTTTTTTAGCCCTAGCTATAGATGAAATGCTATTTGCTGCCGTTGAAAGGTGGGGATGGGGTGGGGTGGGCAAACAGAAGTATATGCTAACAGCTCAGGCAGTGGAGGAAAACAATGTCTAAATGTTATATCAATGCATTCTCCCTATGAAGGGACATAAAGGTTGAGGCCAAAGTCCTGGCTCTGTCAATGGATGGGTCATGCATAGCCTTTTATATCTCAGAGCAACATTTGGCTTAAAGGGTGCCCACTCCCATTCAAGCAAATATATTCTGGAGTTATTCTTCTTGCTTGTTCTTTGCTCATTGCCAAATATATCTTCTTGACAGTCTTAAAACTTTTATGAATGCAACTAAGGTAAAGTAGCACTATTCATATGGCTTTATAGCTTACAATAAACCATATGCAATCTGCTGGGAAACTATTTTGGTTTTCTAGCCTAGCCATGTGGAAGGGATACACACACATTTAGATAAAATTGCAAAGCATCTACATTAGCAAAGCAATTATATGCCTAGCTGCTGCCAGCCAGGAACCTACTACAATTTTCAGGATTTTTGATCCACCTTAACTGCCCATAAACTCTGGAAGTTTTAGTAACACACATCTGGAGATCACAATGTTGCAGAAATAACTGCATTGACAGTAAAAAGCTAAGAGAGCTAATTCCCAATTATTTATTTTGTAAATCATCATGTTGTAGAAATAACTGAATTGACAATAGTAACTTAACAATTTCCAGGTATTAATTTTTGGATAGTTATATTCCACTTTACATTTGGTGTCTTCAAATGCTTTCTATTTATAAAAATAGAGTTAAAAAGCAGACATTTACAAGCCTTGCAAATTTGGCCAGCTAAGGCAGGGATCCAGTGAAAATGACCACATGGTGAGATTGAGAAATTCAGATGGACAGGAGCTGGTAACTTAAGTGATCAAGGGGGAATAGGACAAGGACCAGCAAAGGGACAAAGCCGGACAGAATAGTGATACAAATAGCTTCGGTAATGAAACGTGTGAAATATGAGAGTGTAGCAGAGTTCAAGTAACAGAGCTAATGGGTGTGTTGCCCCATTTGTCAGAAAATCAGCAACAGATAATAAAGTGAAAACAGCTGATGCAGTAAATGTGCTACAAGCCAAATTTGCAAGGTTCTTGGTGTTAGTATATTTCCATTAGGAGATCTGGAAAGGATCCAAATTAAGAAGCAGATGAAAAGAGGCATTTCTAACCAATATATTGGATCTCTCTCACAAACTCACACACAAAACACACACACACACACACACATGGACACGAGCAGTGTGAAGCCTTTCTATAGTTTCCTCCCAGCATTTCCTTCCTTAGCTTTCACTTCCCTCTAAAGAATGTTGACCTATGCTGCATTTAGTTAGTCTTTCTGTCTTTCCAAGCCAATGAATTAGAAAACTAATTGAATTAGAAAACAAAAAGGAGCTAGAAACATTTTGACCGTTGGGATTCAATGATACAATGTGGTTCATAAGATAAAATGTTGAAGGATACTCTTAAAAGGGCTGTTCTGCTCCAGGGTTCAAATAAGACAGATAGTCAAGCTCCCCTTCAGCTACCCACCCTGTGCCCGCCAATCTAGTCACATTCAGGTTTTCAAACTCATACTGAACAATGTGGTTACTAAGCACATTCAATGCTCATCATTTTTTTATGAATTTAGAATTTAGGAAGAAAGGATTTTACTGGTTCTATCCATTTCTTCTCTCAATAGACAATGTTCTTGCCTAGCTTCTATGTTTCTAAATATTCATCACATTAATCTACTGTTAAAGGGATATATTTAAATAACATGATTTGCTTTTAAAGAAAAGAAAAGTGCTGTTGAATGTATATCCTGGATTTCACAGTCACAAAGCAGCCTTCCTTGTGACAAAAGAAACCTTTTCCACTGAGGATCTGCCCTCTCGAATGTTCTCTCCCACCATCACCCCAAATAGGCTTTTAAAAAAGATTAAAAACTCAAGTTTTCCCTTGGTGTTGGGGCCAGGTTGATTGGAGGTCCTGCTGGAAGGATGTAATGTACCTTGTGGGTTCCTGATTACCTATTAATTACAGGTGAGGTTTTAACTACCGTTCATTTGTTTGGCTTCTTTTACATTTCCCAGAGTTACACTTGTCCAAGCTGACAAGCTATATAAATCTCTTAAAAAATAAAAATGTAACTTAAAAAATAAAAATGTAACTTAAAAAACAAAATGCCCCCCAAAAGAAGGAAATCAATTCCATCAGGTTTTGCCTTTCCCGCGGAAGTTCCTTCGAGGGCTCTGGCAGAGGGAACTCCATTACCTTGCTTTTAAGGCCTTTAGATCAGACTTTGCTGCTTCTCCTCTCAAACTCCATCTGTCTTTGACAAGGAGGTGTCAGAGGAAGAGATACAATCAGAGGTGATATTCAGCCAGTTTGGATCAGTTCGCTTGAACTGATAGTGGAAATCACGGCCCCACCTGCCCCGGATCTATGCCATCCTATTTAGGCACGTTTTCAAGCTGCGCTCATGCATGCTAGCCATGCATGTGATCAAAGCGCATGCACAGAAGGCTGAGTGCATGCATGGATGCGTGCATGCTCACATTTGCGAACGCGTAGGGAAAGTAAGTTAATACTACCCCTTGATACAATTCATTGAGACATTAAGAATGGGGACCTGCACATTTTTGTGAGCCTCGTAGAAGCCTCTCTGGCAGAAGGGTAGGAAAAAAATGTGGCAAATAAATAGAAACTTCTGTATTTTTCGTAGTATAAGATGCACCAAGATTTTGAAGCGGCAAATTTTTTAAAAAGGTTTTTGCATTCTACAGATGTCCCAAAACCTCTGCACGCCTCATTTTTTTGTGAAAAATGGGGCATGCAGAGAGTTTGAGAGGCCTGCAAAGTGCTCCTGGGGGCTGGGGGGGCAAAAGCGAGCATAAAATGGCCCATTTTTCAGGAAAAGGGGACCATTTTTTTGCAAAACAAAAGGGCATGCATAGCCTTTAGGAGGCTTGTAGAATGCTCCTGCGGGCCCGGGGAGCCAAAAACAGCCCATTTTTGGCTCTTTTTTGCCCTCGCCGGTCCCACTTTGCAGGCCTCCCAAACCCTCTGCATGTCCATGTTTGTGAAGGGTGGGGTTTCGGGAGGCCAAAAATGCTGTATTCAGTGTATAAGACGCACCCAGATTTTCATCCTCTTTTGGGGGGGGGAGGAAGGTGCATCTTATACTCCAAAAAATAAAGTACATACTCAGTAGGACAATATGAAATGCAGTATCATTTATTGACATTCATCAACAATTCCTGTCACTGCTATTTCCAGGTGGGCAGTATTTCTGGAACTCAACTTCACACCTGCTCAAGTGGCAGAAGTTCCTGAGAATGCCTGGGTGAGAGACATCTAAGAAAGGCATCCCTGTTCTCCATGGAAACAAGGGAGGGGTACCCTGCTCTGTCCTGGATTGGCTAGTGAAGAAAGGCCCAAAGTTTTCTTCTTCTGGGAGCTGGGAAGGGTCCAGACATTCACCAGTAGCCTCACTTCAGGTTCTCAAGGTCAGCAGTGCCATGCCCTGGGAAGCTTTAGCATTCCTTCAGTGAAGAAAAATCTCCTTCTCCTTTGCCCCGGCCATGCATCTTTTTCATCTGAAAAGAAGGGAGAGAAGGAACAGCCGCCCAAGCCCAGTGAAGGCTGATGGTACAAGTTGGCTGCCGTCACTGCTGCATCCCTGGCTGGCACACCATACGCTGCTGCCAGCCTCCCATTAGCAAATTAACACTTGCCGGAGAATAGAGTTGATCCCCTCCCCCCACCTATGTCCTTGGCCTGGCAGGCTTGCACTGGGCTGCTTTGGGCTCCTAGCCAGGCTGATGGCTCTTGGCCATGTGCAGAAAAGCTAAATGCCATGAATATCAAGTAACTTTGATAGTAGCCAGATGGGTGGGATGTTTAAAAACTTTCTTTAAAGAGCCATGAGGCCGGCCCTTTCCTTCTGGATCAGTCCAAGAAGGCTGTGTTTGCACATCTTGCTGAAGTTGGCTAGTGTTAGCCTTGGTTAGGCTTTCTTGTGGCTTATTTTGTGGCGCAAACCCACCCTGTTTCACTACTTTATAATTGTGCAAATCTAGAAACTGGGTTAATCCAATAACCAGGTTAAGCATGCTGTGTGGAGTTGCATGGGGGCAGAAAGGAAATTGCATCTCTGCTCAGACTGCAGCATTCTGAAGCCAAGTAGAGCCACGGTGGTGCAGTGGTTAGAGGGCAGCATTGCAGGCTGCTTCTGCTGACTGCCGGCTGGTTGCAATTTGGCAGTTCGAATCTCACCAGGGTCAAGGTTGACTCAGCCTTCCATCCAGAGGTGGTATTCAGCTGGTTCAGACTGGTTCGGGCAAACTGGTAGTGGAGATCGCAGGTAGGCCTGCCCACGCACCCCGGCTCTATGATATCCTTTTTAGCCAAATTTTTGAGACTGGGCAAATGTGCAGAACGTGCGCATGCAAGCAAAATAGATGTGCGGAAGGTGCGCAGCCGCACAAAGCAAGCATGCAAGCATGCGGCGAACCAGTGGTAAAAATAAGGGAAACCCACTGCTGCTTCCATTCTTCCGAGATCAGTAAAATGAGGACCCAGATTGTTGGGAGCAATATGCTGACCCTGTAAACCCCTTAGAGAGGGCTGAAAAACACTGAAAAGTGGCATATACCCTTTTTCCAGGAAAATAAGACCTCCTGGATAATAAACACAATCGAGCTTTTGAGTGCATGCGCTAAAATAAGCCCTCCCCTGAAAATAAGCCCTTCCCTAAAATATTTAACTGCATGCGCAGCTGGTCCCTGCCATTTCCTGGGGGAGAAGGTGGGGAACATGCCCCATGTGCCCCACATGTACCTGCCATCCATGTGGAATGGCCTTGCGGAGGCTGGTCCTGCAAATCTTAGCTACCGCACCCATTCTCTTAGTGGTGGCTGCAAAACGAACGGCAGGCCAGCAATGCCAGGGCTGGCAAGAGTGTGCCAGAAACAGAACGTCCGGCCATCTCTGGATCAGCAGATCCGCAGGCCGCAGGCTGAGGTTAAGGGGCCTCCTGCACCACGAAAATAATAAGACACCCCCCCCCCCCAAAGTAAGGCCAAGCACAAAATAAGACTGTCTTATTTTTGGGGAAACAGGATAAGTCTAAGTGCTATTGCTATTCATTATGAGCAATGGAAGAGAGCAGCCAGTAAGGCAGGCATGTCCAAAGTCTGGCCCGCGGGCCATTTGCGGCCCGGGGGTCGGTTTAATACGGCCCTCCAACAGCCCTCCCTGCTCTGTATAAATGTGGCCCTCCCTTCCTCCCTCTGTCTCTGGGGCTGTGTGGCTGGGAGGGAGGTGGACGGAGGTTACGGACGCCTCCTCCCGCAGCGGGCGAGGGAGCAGGTGGGGTGAGCACCCAAGGCTACCGTCATCTTAAGCACCACCGAGGCTGTCGCCTGGCAGGGGCGTCAGGCAGGGAAGCCGGTCGCGCCTCCATCGCTGCACGTTCTGGGGCTGCGAAGCTGGGAGGGAGGTGAACGCACAGCCCCAGAACGTCCGCTTGGCACGTTCACCTCCCTCCCAGCCACGCAGCCCCAGAACGTGCAGCTCCCGCTGCATAAGGTCGCCCGGCAGGGGCGTCAGGTAGGGAAGACGGACGCGCGGCCTCAGAACGTAAGCCGTGGTGCCTGCCGGAGGGAGCCGCGATGGAGACGCAACCGGCTTCCCTGCCTGACGCCCCTGCCGGGCGACAGCCTCGGTGGTGCTTAAGATGACGGTAGCCTTGGGTGCTCACCACGCCTGCTCCCTCGCCCGCTGCGAGTGGTGAGGGAGTGACTGACAGACACAGAGAGAGACAGAAGGGGAGGGAGGGAAAGACAGAGAGACAGACAGAGACAGAGAGAAAGAGAGGGAGGGAGAGAGACGGAGAGAGACACAGATAGAGAATGAATCGGAATCGGAGTGAATCGGAGACAGACGGGGAAAGAGGGAGAGACAGACATACAGAGAGAGGGAGGGAGGGAGAGAATCAGAGAGAGTGACACACACAGAGACAGGGAGAGACAGAGAGAGGGAGGGAGAGACAGATAGATAGAGACTGATTAAGTGAGTGAGAGACAGACAGACAGACAGACACACACACAGAGTGACAGAGAGAAAGAGAGAAAGAGAAAGTGAAAGAGAAAGAAAGAAAGAGAAAGAGAAAGAAAGAGACAGAGAGAGACAGAAAGAAAGAGAAAAAGAGAGAGAGAGAAAGAAAGAGAGAGAGAGAAAAAGGGAAAGAAAGAAAGAGCGAAAGAGAGAGAGAGAAAGAGAGACAGAAAGAAAGAGAAAGAGAGAAAGAAAGAGAGAAAGAAAGAGAAATGGAGAGAGAGAGGAAGAAAGAGAGAGAGAGAGTGAGAGAGAAAGGGAGACAGAAAGAAAGAGAAAAAGAGAGAGAGAGAAAGAAAGAGAGAAAGAGTGAGAGAAATGGAGAGAGAGAGAGAGAGAGGAAGAGAGAGAGAGAGAGAGAGAAAGAAAGAGAGACAGAAAGAAAGAGAAAAAGAGAGAGACAGAAAGAAAGAGAGAAAGAGCGAGAGAAATGGAGAGAGAGAGAGGAAGAAAGAGAGAAAGAGAGAAAGAGGTAGGTAAGTTTTTTTAAAATTTATTTTCAATACATTGTGAAAACTCAACTTGATCTTAATGTTATGAAATGAAAAGTATGTCATTTGCAATTAACTTGGCATAAAATAATTTATTTGCATTTAATTGTAATGGTTCAAAGAATGTTCGGAAAAATGTTCGGCCCTCCACCATGTTCACTTCATCCAATCTGGCCCTCTTTGAAAAAAGTTTGGACACCACTGCAGTAAGGGTTCTCCACCCATCACTTTCTTGCATCCCACAGATCGGCCCCCATCGCCTGTCAACGTGACGGTGACACAGCTCAAGGCAAACTCGGCCACCGTCTCCTGGGATGTGCCAGAAGGAGACGTCATCATCGGCTATGCTATTTCACAGCAGGTGAGCTTTCTCCCGGAAGAAAGCCCGTCATTCCTCAGGGGACCAAGTAGCATCAAACCTTTACACCCCAACCCAGCCAGGACCTCCCGTTTCTAACCCCTCTACGGGCTACCCCTTCCTTCCGTCTAGATGCATCCCTCCCAGATTAGGACTAAACCGTCCCTTAGAGTAGCGGTAACTCTCCTTAAGACGCCTGGTGGAAGTAGGCAAGGTGAGCCTGAGGGCTTGTCCCACAGCCTGGCTGGCCTCCAGCTTTAACAACCTTCCTGGTTCTGGCAGCGACAAGATGGGCAAATGCAACGATTCATCCGGGAGGTGAACACCACAAACAGGGCCTGTGTGCTCTGGGATCTGGCAGAGGATGCAGACTACATCATCCAGGTCCAGAGCATTGGCCTCCATGGAGAGAGTCAGGCTAGCAAGAGAGTCCATTTTCGCACGTTAAAGCAAAGCGACCGACTTCCATCCAACAGCTCAAACCAAGGTAAGCAAGTCCCTTTTGTTCATTAGTTTGGTGTCATCAACTAAGGCTTTGCTCGTAATAAACAACTGTTTGCTGTATCAAGCTTAGTCCAGTAACACCTCCTGTCTTATCCAACGATATTTTAGTAATTTCTTTGTCCCCATTTGTCCACTTTATCCATTGTCTTCTCCTTTTACTGCTCGCTTCAACTTGCTTCTCCTTTTTTATGGCAATCATTTGCTAAAGTTGGCCATGGGGCTTCAAGAAGGCCAGTCTCTGCATTGGATTCTCTCACCAGCGTCCAGCTCATCCCAATGAGAAACAAAGCCCAACAATGTTAACCCCCTCGCCTCCATCGGCCACCTTGCAATGCCCTCTTCATCAGTCCCCAGTTGCATATCCATAATTCTTACAAGCCAAAGGCTAGTTAGTGAAAGATGGCCTTTCCTAGCTCCCTGTCACTCCAGAGAGCTGACCTGCTCGAAATGTGAAGCAAAGCAGCCATAGAGGTGCTGAGGAATCCTCATCCTCATGAACAATTCCCTTGCAAATTTCCAGCCTTGTGTTTCTACAGGAGACATCACAATGGAGGGGCTGGACAAGGAACGGCAGCTACAGACCGGGGAAATAATTATCATTGTGGTTGTGCTGCTTATGTGGGCAGGTGAGTTCTCTTGGGTTCTCTGGATTTAGGCAGGATTGTTGGCTGGAAGCCAGGTGTTTACTTGGCATGCACACAAAAAAGGTACTTCTCTGCAGTGTGTCTTTAGGATTGGCTATTACTTTGGTCCATGGCTATTGGAGCAGGAAAAGAAATGTCTTCTACAAGTTCCTGAGGACAAATGTTTGCAAAATTATTAAGGTATTTGATGTCCAGTACATGTAGGCCTTAAATTATGACCAAAATTGAGCCCAAAATTTCTATCGCTAAGCAAAACAATGGTTAAGTGAGCTTTGCCCCATTTTATCACCTTTCTTGCCAAGTTGTTAAGTGAATCACTGCAGTTGTTACGTTAGTAACACACTTAAGTGAATCCGACTTTCTCATTGACTTTGCGTGTCAGAAGGTTGAAAAAAGAGGATCACATGACCCCCAGGGCTGAGGTGGCGAACCTATTTATTTTATTTATTTATTTTAATTCGATTCATATCCCGCCCTTCTCCACGAGGGACCCAGGGCGGCGCACAGGAATTTAAAAACATATAAAACAAAATATACAAAATTTAAAAGCATATTAAATTAGACAATCCTATGCTAAAACCAAATTAAAACCCCAATTTAAAACTATCTAAAATAGCCCCAGCGGGAGGTTACGCTAGGCCGGCTTGCTGAAAAAGATGTGTCTTTAGACACTGGCGGAAGAGGCGGAGGTCCGAGATGGTACGAAGTTCAGGAGGGAGGTCGTTCCAAAGGGCAGGGCCTGCCACAGAGAAGGCTCTTCCCCTGGGTGTCGCCAGATGGCATTGCCCGGCCGACGGCACTCTGAGAAGGCCCTCTCTGTGGGAGCGGATCGGCCGTAGGGATGTATGGGGCAGAAGACGGTCACGCATGTAACTAGGCCCCGAGCCATGGAGCGATTTAAAGATGGTCGTCAGACCATCTATGGCACGTGTGCCAGAGATGGCACGCAGAGCCCTCTCTGTGGGGACGCATGCCATCACCAGCTGCTCTTCTAGTTTCAAACGTGCCAGCCAGCTGTTCTTGGGTACTGGACTGCCAGAAAATAACCTGGAAAATGGCCAAAAATGGCCTGAAAAACGGTCTGAAAAACGGTCTGAAAATGGCCCCAAAATGCCCCAAAATCAGGTGATTTTCAAGCTCTTTTCAGGCTGTTTTTCAGGCCAAAAATGGCCTGAAAAACAGTCAAAACACCAGGCATGCTCATGCCGACCAACTCGTCTTCACTTTTCCAGTGCTCCGACATGCACACACGCATACACATTATGTGCGTTCCGGTTTCAGCTCTCGGTGCCAAAAAGGTTCGCCATCATTGCCGCAGGAGATTGCAACCTTGATAAATCCATGCCAAGAGTCTGAGCTTTGATCATGTGACCATGGGCTGCTGCAACTCTCATGTTTAAAAAGGTTCATTGCTATTGTAGTTTCAAATGGCTACTAAGTGAATGGTTGTATGTTGAGGACTAACCGTATCAACATTTGGTATCTCGTGAATTTTGCTCAACCTGCCAACATTCCACATTTATCGTTGCTGTGAGTTTTGGCCCTTCAGATATTCATGGAGGCATTTAAAATCTATAACATACCATAGAAACTTTAGATCAAAGGTATCTGAAGGCTTAGATTATTCAGAACACACTAAGAAAAATTATCGCAACTATTAGATGCGTTTGACCAATTTAGATGCTAAACATAGAAATATAAAACCCATTATTGAAGCACAGAAAACAAAAAGGAGGAACTGTCTATTAAATAATGAGGTCTCATTATTGTGTTCTATTTAAATTCCATCTCTTTTGTAGATTTAATTCTTTGCCATAATATATAACAGTGGATTATATTGTTTGTGTGTGTGTGAGAGAGAGAGAGAGACAGAGACAGAGAGAGAGAGAGACAGAGACAGAGACACAGAGAACGAGATGGTGGGAGGGGGAGAGAGAGAATGAGAATGAGAGGCTTACAGTAGTGTACAAAACAAATCTGCTCAGTTAATTTGTGGTTTAATGTATTGTGCAAAACCCAGAAAAAAATGGTAAATTCAGTAATGAGGATAAGAACATTGACAGAGTTGATAAGGAATATTTTTTCCAGCTGACTACACTGCTTTAAGTCAGTGCATTTTTTCAAGGAGTATTTTTCCATAACATTTTTAGATTACTGCTTATTCATGTACTTAGTTTGCAAATTAAGTAATTTGAATTCTTGAAGCATCTCCGTGTGTTTCTTTTGTTTTCCCTTAGTTGCTTAATTTTTCCCCAAACTGTCAGATCCTATTTGAAGAGCATATTTGTTCTTTTCTCTCTAATACATGGTCCTTGTACGGCTTTTTGCATATGTTTGTCCTTATTTGTTATATTAGCCATTCTTATATACAATTGTCTGTGTAGGAACAGTGATTTTACCAGTCATGATCAAACATTATTTAATGTTTATCTGACTTTTACTAAATATTGCAAATGTTATTTTTATAGCAAATCATTATATTTGCATTTTGAAAGGACATGGGTAATTTGAAGAAACACTATTGAATCTTGGAAATTGCACATGAATCCCGAGATCCGTCTTCTATTGTTTCTGCATGCTTTTTGTGCATGTTCAGTACTTGCATCCTTGTTCCAAACATTAATCCATTGTTTACATTTGTATTACACATCCTTTAAATGGGCAAATGGCTATTGAGATAGCCATTTGCAACTCTGTCCATGTTCTGATTTCTTGTGATTGCATCCACATCATAATAGGCTATATTTGGCCTCCTCAGTTTTGAAGGTTGATATTTTCCTGTGTCACACAATTCATTCATAGTCTTATGAAAAGAAGGACTAGGGGTGACATGATAGCAGTGTTCTGATATCGCAGGGGAAGCCACAAAAAAGAGGGAGTCAAACTATTCTCCAAAGCACCTGAGGGTAGAACAAGAAGCAACAGGTGGAAACTAATCAAGGAGAGAAGCAACTTAGAACTGAGGATAAATTTCCTGTCAGTTAGAACAATTAATCAGTGGGACAACTTGCCTCCAGAAGTTGTAAATGCTCCAATACTGGAAGTTTTAAAGAAGAGATTAGATAACTGTTTGTCTGAAGTGGGGTAGGGTTTCCTATCTAAGCAGGTGGTTGGACTAGAAGACCCCCAAGGTCCCTTCCAACTCTGCTATTCTATTCTATTCTATTCTATTCTATTCCATCCCATCCAGTGGTGGGTTTCTGCAGGCTCGCACCTACTCGCGAGAGCCGGTTGGTGAAATTTAGAGAAGCAGTGAGAGGGGGTTCCACCGGCGTACCTGGAAGTAAACCTCGCCCGCTGCTGCCAGTGACCCAACGGGAAAGAAAGGAAAGGAAAGGAAGGAAGGAAGGAAGGAAGGAAGGAAAGGAAGGAAGGAAGGAAGGAAAGAAAGAAAGAAAGAAAGAAAGAAAGAAAGAAAGAAAGAAAGAAAGAAAGAAAGAAAGAAAGAAAGAAAGAAAGAAAGAAAGAAAGAAAGAAAGAAAGAATTTATCATCACAATTGAGTCCAAAATTTTGGTTGCTAAGCAAGAGCGTTGTTAAATGAGTTTCACCACATTTTAAAAGGTGGCCACTCCCACCCTGTCACATGACTGTCAAGCCACGCCCACAAAATAGGCCACACCTACAGAGTAGGTTCTAAAAAATTTGAAACCCACCACTGATCCCATCCCATCCCATTCTCTGCAGACACTGAGTATTCAAAGGCTGGCTTCTTCTGACAAGTCTGTATCTTTCTCCCTCCCACCTTCTCTTCCTCCTACTGTGTTTCTTAATCCTCTCCCCACCCTTAAAAGTCCAATACAATTGGCTATTCTTCCCTGTTAATTGACAGGGAAAGGGCCTCTGTTCAGAACTTTCATTTTAGAATATTTTAGGTAATGGATTAGCCACTCTTGGAATCCAGTGCTGTAATAACCAGTGGTTCACTGTGATCTAACAAATGTTAATGGGGAGTGAATGATTGGATACTGTTGTGAAAGCCTCCACTTCAGGAAAAAACCAGCTTCTATTTTTCTGACCATTTATTTGACTCCAAAGGAAAGGGTTTTTTTTCCCCAGTTGTGATTGGTGTCTACAGCATTCATCTTCGGAATGGTCAGTTCATAAGTCACTTAATTTCTGGAGATGTTAATATGGTTTATAAAAAGAATGGAAGCCAGAATGGAAATGAAAGCAATGTATGCTTTTCTTCATTTGTAAACTCTGCAAATGTAAGGATAAACAAACATTTCAAACTCGGATATTTTTTCCTTCTTCAAACAGAAATATAGTACAGATAATCCTTGACTTATAACTATTAGCCAATTGACTGTTTAAGTTACTGAAAAAAAATGATACATGACCGCTTTCACATGACTATTGCAGCATGCTATGGCCATGTGACCAAAATTCAGCCGGTTAGCAACTGGCATGTATTTATGATTGTTGTAGTATCTTGGGGTCAAGTGATCATCTGTTGTGACCTTCTGACAAGCAAAGTCAATGGGGAAGCCAGATTCATTTAACAACCGTGTTGCTAACCGTGTTACATTTTAACTCCAGTGATTCACTTAGGAAAGATTATAAAATGGGGCAAAACTCACTTAACAACTGTATTGCTTAGCAACAGAAATTTTGGGCTCAATTCTGGTCATAAGCCAAGGACTACCTGTATGCAAATCATGCTTCTAACTTACAGTACTGCACTCTTTATTCTTAAAGATGTCGTCAACTCATTTCCCAGGTAACAGAGACAGGGGAAGAGAAAAGCTAGGCTAAAGGTTTTGAACTCATAACTTGGTAATGTGTCATGGAAATAAAATTAATACGAATGATAATTCCCCGTCTTCATATTCAAGACCATGCCAATTTTTTACGTTCCAAGATTCTCTTTAAATGAGAAGCTAAACAATTCTCAAGGGCTATAGAAGCAGATGGATTTTTCTTCTTCTGAAACATTTTCAGTTTAAAACTGCTTTCCACGGAGAGAAAACAGATACGTGATGCGGGAAGGTATTTCATTATCCCCATTCAATTTCTGTCTTCTCATCATTCACCCACTGCTCCATTACAATGCTTGGTCCTTGACCCTTGAAAGACTAGTTTGGCTCTATGTAAAACAGGGGATGAAGATCGGGGTATCAGGCAGAGCCATACTTTGTGTTTCTCTCTGCCCATTTATAAATAATTATTACAGGATTATTATTATTATTTTTGAGTATTTAAAATCACAGTCAATAACCTCTACATTTCTGTCTAAAAAATCCCTTAGGTTCATAACCAGTTTTATAAACATAATATTTAATCACTTCTAATTATATTGTCCGGTTTGGAACTTTGCTAATGTATTCCTTCACAAAGTTTTGTGTTTTTGCTTTGGTAAAACTGTTAATACTTTAAAAAGAGTAAAGAAAGAAATACTCAGATAGGGCTATCGAGTCTGTGATAAATGAAAGTTGTAGGGCCGGGATGGCGAACCTATGGCATGCGTGCCACAGGTGGTGCACGGAGCCATTTGTCAGGGCACACGAGGCATTGCCCTGTCACCTGGCCAGCTTCTGAGAGGGCGCGCAATTTGGGTGTCCTCCTGGATTCCCGGCTGTATATGGAGGACCATGTGGCAGCCGTGGCCAGGGGGGCGTTTCATCAGGTACGCCTGATGCGCCAATTGCGCCCCTTACTGGACCGGGCTGCCCTTCGCACAGTCACTCAAGCACTCGTGACATCCCGGCTCGACTACTGCAACACTCTCTACATGGGGCTTCCCTTGAGGTGCACTCGAAAGCTACAGCTAGTCCAGAATGCAGCCGCGCGGGTAATAATGGGAGCTCCGAGATACTCCCATATAACACCTATCCTGCGTGAGCTGCACTGGCTTCCTGTGGTCTTTCGGGTACGCTTCAAGGTTTTGACGACCATCTTTAAAACGCTCCATGGCTCGGGGCCGAGTTATATGCGAGACCGTCTCCTGCCCCATACATCCCTACGGCCGATCCGCTCCCACAGAGAGGGCCTTCTCAGGGTGCCGTCGGCCGGGCAATGCCGTCTGGCAACACCCAGGGCAAGAGCCTTCTCTGTGGCAGGCCCTGCCCTTTGGAACGACCTCCCTCCTGAACTTCGTACCATCTCGGACCTCCACCTCTTCCGCCAGTGTCTAAAGGCACATCTTTTTCAGCAAGCCGGCCTAGCCTAACCTCCCGCTGGGGCTATTTTAGATAGTTTTAAATTGGGGTTTTTAATCTGGTTTTTAGCATAGGATTGTTTCTAGTAATTTAATATGCTTTTAAATTTTGTATATTCTGTCTTATATGCTTTTAAATTCCTGTGCGCCGCTCTGGGTCCCTCGTGGAGAAGGGCGGGATATAAATCGAATTAAAATAAATAAATAAATAAAAAAGCTGAGTTCAGCCATTTTTAAAGCCATTTTTCACCCTCCCCAGGCTTTATAGGAGCCTGGGGAGGGCGAAAACAGCCTCCCCCCCCCGAGGCCCTCCAGAGGCTTCAGGAGCTTTCCTGAAGCCTCTGGACTGCAAAAAACTGGCCCTATGGGCAAACCGGAAGTTCGGGGACAGACTTCCGGTTTGCTCGTAGGGCCAGTTTAAGCCCTCCAGAGCCTTCGGAGACCTTCAGGAGGCTTCCCTGAAGGCTCCGGAAGACTAAAAGGGACACTATGAGCAAACTGGAAATCACTTCCAGTTTTCTCATAGCATTGTTTTTAGTCTTCCGGAGGTTTCAGCTTCTGGAGGGGCTCCGGCGGCTGGGGGGGCTGTCTCTGCCCTCCCCAGGCTCCTATAAAGCCTCTGGAGCCTGGGCAGTGCCAAAAAAAGCATGTAAAAAATGGGGAGGGGAGCACCTGTCATGCGTGCATGCGCGCTGGGGGTGCATTGCATTATGGGTGTGGCACCCCTGCGCCCGACCCCCTCTGCGCTCCCCCCCCCCTTTATGGCAATTGAGCCAAAAAAGATTCGCCATCGCTGTTCCAGGAAATCAATTATCAGGTTGTTCTCTCTATGACACTGTTCTATCAATTAATACCATGGATGGCATGATTGCACCTGGTCTTGACTGGCAATCTTTAATAGAAAGAAACATGTGAACTCTCAAAAGAGCCTTCACCATTTCAAATTCCTCAACTGAGACAGGCTCATGTGTCCTTGTAGACGTCTCTTCCACATCGCACTAAGCCATGCTCAATGTTGGCTTTGAACATCTGGAGAACCTGACCATTGTAGTTGGGACACATTGGATGCGAATGTTAATAAAACCAGGGTTAAAATTATAATTCAGTGTAGTACCTGAGTCCAGCTGCTGCTTGGCTAACATTTCCCCCTCTTCACTACATGACTGCACCACGTCTCCCCTCTCCAGGCATTCTTAGCATATCATACACACACCCAAACACAAACATTTGGGGGGTGAAAGAATTGCTCCAAAATGGTGGAGGTGTGTGTGTGTGTGTGTGTGTGAGAGAGAGAGAGAGAGAGAGAGAGACAGACAGACAGACAGAACCAGAGAAACACTAAAATATTTTAAATGAAAGAGCATAGTCTCTCAAACTCGGGGCCTAGTTATATGCGAGACCCCCTCCTGCCCCATACATCCCTTCAGCTGATCCGCTCCCACAGAGAGGGCCTTCTCAGGGTGCTGTCAGCCAGGCAATGCCGTCTGGCGACACCCAGGGGAAGAGCCTTCTCTGTGGCAGGCCCTGCCCTTTGGAACGACCTACCCCCTGAATTGCGTACCATCTCGGACCTCCGCCTCTTCCGCCAGTGTCTAAAGACACATCTTTTTCAGCAAGCCGGCCTAGCCTAACCTCCCACTGGGGCTATTTTAGATAGTTTTAAATTGGGGATTTTAATTTGGATTTTAGCATAGGATTATAATTTAATATGTTTTTAAATTCTGTATTTATTGTTTTGTATGTTTTTTAAATTCCTGTGCACCGCCCTGGGTCCTTTGTGGAGAAGGGCGGGATATAAATGTGATTAAAATTTAAAAAAAAATAAAACAAAGAGAATGCTGGAATTTGAGTTTCCCATGTTCATATTTCCTTCCTTCCTTTGTCCCTCCCTCCCTCCCTTCCTTTCCTTCCTTCCTTCCTTCCTTCCTTCCTCCGTCCCTCCCTCCCTCCTGCCTTTCTTCCTCAGCTGTGATCGCACTCTTCTGCAAGCAATATGACATCATTAAGGACAACGATTCCAACAATAATAAAGAGAAGACCAAGCCTTCCTCAGAACATAGCACTCCAGAGCGACCCACGGGGGGGCTACTACGTAGCAAGGTAAATACCGTTACTGGGCAAAGGAGGGGTGAGTAAAGGGTACAAGACTGATCTCATTTCAGATGGGCTGAAACTGGCTGGGAGAGTTTCCCAAGCACACTGGACCTTGAAGAGGACCTGTGACACAAGGTAAACGGCTTTGCTAGAGGTACCAGCATCATTATTGTATTGTATTGTATTGTATTCTTTACTACAATTATTATATGCCACGTTCTCAATCCTCACTTAAGCTACATTGCAGGGTTTTTCCCCCTGCTTAGGATGTAATATGAACCTTATTGTATAAGGATGCAAAGCTTTAAGGATTAACATTTATTGCCAATTAAATCTGTATAGCTGCCCATCTCACAAAAAGTGACTCTATGCCAATTCAAGACCAGCTGCCCATTGGTGCCTAGAATTTTAAAGAATATACAATACAATAGCAGAGTTGGAAGGAACCTTGGAGGTCATCTAGTCTAACCCCCTGCCTAGGCAGGAAGCCCTATAACATTTCGGACAAATAGCTATCCAAGATTTTCTTAAAGACTTGCAGTGTTAGGACATTCACAACTTCTGGAGGCAAGCTGTTCCACTGATTAATTGTTCTGTTAGGAAATTTTTCAGTTCTAAGTTGCTTCTCTCCTTGATTAGTTTCCACCCATTGCTTCTTGTTCTGCCCTCAGGTGCTTTGGTGAATAGTTTGACTCCCTTTTCTTTGTGGCAGCCCCTGAGATATTGGAACACTGCAATCATGTCTCCACTAGTCTGTCTTTTCATTAAACTAGACATAACTTTAACTTTTATTTAATTTATATATCGCCCTTCTCCCTCTCGGGACTCAGGGCGGTGAACAGCCACAATAAAAAGAGGAAACACAAAAGTTAAAACAACAAATTAATAAATATTAAACAATTTGGCATACCCAGTTCCTGCAACCATTCTTCCTATGTTTTAGTCTCCAGTCCCCTAATCATCTTTGTTGCTCTTCTCTGCACTCTTTCCAGAGTCTCCACATCTTTTCTACATTGTGGTGACCAAAACTGGATGCCGTATTCCAAGTGTGGCCTTACCAAGGCATTATAAAGTGGTATTAACACTTCACATGATCTTGATTCTATCCCTCTATTTATGCAGCCTAGAACTGTGTTGGCTTTTTTGGCAGCTGCTGCACACTGCTGGCTCATATTTAAATGGTTGTCCACTAGGACTTCCAAAATCCCTTTCACAGTTGCTACTATTGAGCAAGGTACCACCTATACTGTACCTGTGCAATATAATAATGATAATAAATAATAACATACTCTCAGAGCTGTTAGAATACCAGCGTGGCAATATATTGAACGGAAGTGGACATCACGTAGGACATGAGGGAACGAAGTCACTCCATCTTTCTATTATTTGCAAGTAATGGGGATACATGTAGTAGCCCAATATTATCAGGCTCCATTTTATAAACTTAGGATCTGTGTTTCAAACTCAGCAGCAGAAAACACTGTTGTGTTCTGCCTTTTGAAGTCAGGCACAGGAGTCCATTTTTGAAAGACAAAGTTGCGGCAGTCAGCTTCATAATAAAAAAAATACACAACAATATTGGACAGCCATTTGTCCAGGATTCAATAAGATCTCCTACCTTGGACAGGGGGTTAGACTAGAAGACCTCCAAGGTCCCTTCTAGCCCTCTGATTCTATAATTCTATTAAATTAACAAGAAAAATTATGTTACCCAGAATATATGTATACTTTGTACTGGTAGATAAAATGGATCATTTTGTTTATTAGAGTTACATTCCACCTTTCCACCAGTGTTTACAGCTTGCATACATCATTTCTTCACAATAAAGCTAGGCTGAAAGGAAAGAAGGGCTCAAAATCCCCTAGTGAATTTTCATGGCTCAGGGTGAAACTTAGTTGAACTTAAATTTTCCAGTCTCTCTTCAATAACATAACAATTATTTTTTTTCCATACAAAGCCCTGGTTCTCACATTCTTTTTCAAACTCTAAGGGAGTCAGAAACTGTATACCTAAATGCTTGAAAGCATTTTACTCGTATTAAAAAGTTCTGCTCAATCTTATGTAAAAATATTAAAATGTAAATATCTGGTTATGTGAAACGATACAGGCATTTTAACATCAAATGCAAATCTGTCAGTAAACAAAGCAGGTTGTTGAAAGAATGTCGATGTACATATGTATATGAGAATAAGAAAAAGAACACAACGGTTAATAGTCTCATACATTAAAAATGAATTTGAACATTTTTAGTCCCAGGGAAAAATACCTTTAAATGGGCATCCCACCATTAGGAGAAGTGTTAGCCTAACCTTAATTCGCAAAATAATCACAAGGGTGAAAGTTGTTGTTTGTTGCAAAGTTGCGTACGGCCCATTGCAACCCCATGGACAACATTCCTCCAGGACTTCCTGTCCTCTACCATCCTCTGGAGTCCATTCAAGCTCACGCCGACTGCTTCAGTGACTCCATCCAGCCACCTCATTCTCTGTTGTCCCTTTCTTCTTCTGCCCTCAATCGTTCCCAGCATTAGGCTCTTCTCCAGTGAGCTAGTGCAACAATTTAACTTTCTGGTCAGCTTTATTTCAATAGAAGGAACTGGTGTATCTAGAAAATATTTTTCTCTAAAATGAAGAAAAAAAGATTACACAAGATTCTCTTTGGCAGAGAAATTTGGGCCTTTGTAGGAGAAATATAAAAGGGACATGGTGGCTCAGTGGCTAAGACACTGAGCTTGTCGATCAGAAAGGCAGTTCGGCAGTTCAAATCTGTAGTAACAGGGTGAGCTCCCATTACTTGTCCCAGCTTCTGCCAACCTAGAAGTTTGAAAGCATGTAAAAAATGCAAGTAGAAAAATAGGAACCACCTTTGGTGGGAAAATAACAGTGTTACGTGCACCTTTGGTGTTTAGTCATGCCGGCCACATGACCACTAAGACATCTTCGGACAGCGCTGGCTCTTCAGCTTTGAAACGGAGATGAGCACTGCCCCCTAGAGTCAGCAATGACTAGCACATAAGTGTGAGGGGAACCTTTACCTTTACCTCAGGAGAAACATCTAACCTGAGCTTAATGCATACAAAGAGACTTTTATTCCCTTTCCCCATTCCCTGACATAGGAAACAATTTTTAAGAAGTTAGTTCAATTATTGTTGAGAATCAGCATGCATATTTAATATATTATGATTGACTGCAGGCAACCAGATGTTTAGATTGGGTTTGGCATTTTTGCCCATCTATTGGGTCATTTCCACAGATTTGGGATAGGCAGATTTTTAATAATATTAAGTGTTGTCATGGGAACCAAATAAATCTACCTTTGCAATTGACTGAAGGTGATTTCGTTCAAGTAGTGCCCCAGATGTTTTTGAATTGTACCAACGGCATCTATTCTGTTTCCCTGAAAATAAGACTTCCACAGATAATAAGCCCAGTCAGGCTTTTGAGGGCATGCATTAAAATAAGCCCTCCCCCCAAAATATTGCAACACAGCAGCAGCCATGAGGTGACCACACTCGCCACCTTCTGCACCTCAAAAATAATAAGACCTCCGCAAAAATAAGGCCAAGCGCTTTTTTGCGGGGAGGGGGGTCAAAAGAAAATAAGACCATGTCTTATTTTCGGGGAAACATGGTTTTTCTATTGGTACTACCTTTGTTTTCTTTTGCAATAGTCATTCTATTTCTACCTTTATATGTTTTGTGATACTTATCTGTTTTCCCCCCAATTTTTCTCTTCTATTATTATTCAGTTAAAATATGGTATGATATGTTTGTAGGAGAGAAAAAGAAATGTTGCCTAAAAATGAACTGATTGATTTATTCGAATTTATACCCCGCCCTTCTCCTTGTTGGAAAACCTCTCTGGCTAACCTTAGAGCAAGCAATGTATGGTTAAATATTATATAATATGCTGGTTTGGAGAGTTAAAAAAAAGAATATCATATGTTATCAGAGTAATCTACAGAAATACAGGAAATTGTGTTATATCAAGGTAGACTGTTGTGTTGCCATTATGTTTAAACATCTGAATGGACACTTTTCAGCTTGGATGAGTCCTCCAGTCATTGAATAACTTGTTCTGACTTAGGCTTCTCCAGCAGCACAAAGCTGAGTCCTCGTCCCAATAAACCCCCTTTATTTAATTTATAGTGAATTCTTCTCCAGCAAAGTCTTTCCACTCCCACAGTCTTTCAAGATAGTACACAATTACTGACCTTTATCAGGCTTGGAGAGTGGCCATGCCGATATGTCTCAGATGCCTCAAGAATGCAGGAATGAAATAATTGTCTCCTGCAAATACCCATCCCCTTTATCTCCTCTTTTATTCACTATGGGAAGGGCCATTCACCATCCACCTGTGGCCTTACTCCCAAGTTCACCCTTGTTCCTTAGCTGTTCCCTTCATCTGGCAACACTGCACATGCGCACACTGGAACAGGCTCCAGCAGTTCTTCTGCCTCACTGATGTCAGACTCTGAAGGCACTGATAACTGTCAGATGGCCCTGGCCCCCTCTCTGCCTCCAATGCAGAGACCTTGTCAGAGCCTTCCCCAGACTCCAGGACTGGCACATGTTCCTTCCCAACCTTCTCACTGTCCGAATCTGCTGCCAGCTCCACTGGCCGGCCACAACACAACTTCCATCCACCCAGTCCGGTGTGCCCAGTAATAATAATGGGTGATATGAAAAGGACCGTGGAAACAACTGAAGAATAGGAAGAGATTTAAAGTAAGTGGAAAGCATGATCCTTAGTATAAAAAAGGGAAACATTTGTTTAGTTTTAAGGGAATGTAATAAAGGCTTCTCAGAAAAAATGAATTTTGAGAAGAAATCTGAAAACAGGAAGATAACATTTCCAAAACAATATAGAGTGAGGGAGAAAAAGTGAAATCTCTCCACAACCAGTTTCTAGAGTGATTATCCAAACAGCTCCCACAGACTGGCAGTAGCAGTATGATGAACAGATTTTTAAAAATGTCAGTTGTAAATAATTTACAAGTTTCCCTCCCCATCTTGAAGAAGTATTTGACTGATCATTATACTGCACATAAATCACAGTTTAATTAGCCAAATATAATTAATTTTACCACTATACAAAAAGAAATTCATACTGTACTCAGTTGCATTATTTTGTTACCTTCTTGCATCTTGGAAATCAGGAGGAAAGAATCTTTTCAATATAGCTAGAGAGAGAAAAGGACAGCGAGATGGATACTTAAATGTATCAGTGGAAGATTAAAAAAATGTATTATAGGAAGAAGTGGCAAAGGAGAGGAAAAATAATAAAACTACAAAGGAAACACTTCATTTTAATATTGCAGGATGAGAATGTACTCATAGAGTGAAAAAACTGTTATTTTTTTCTTATCTATTATTAAACATTCTTCTTCTTAATTCTATCAAGATTGCCTGAAGAGAATCAAGAACCACCAGTATAGGAGAATAAAGAATAAGTTTTTGCTGGCACATGCTTTGCCTCGTATTTATACCTGTGGCCTATGTTCAGCCTTTCAGGTTAAGATAGTCTCTTACCCATACTTTTATACAGTTTTGAAATTTTGCAGTCACTTTCCTTTATCTATCATTAGTTTTGTATTATCATATATTATCTATTATATTATTATCTATCATTATCTTTAGCAGAGGTGGGTTTCTGCCAGTTCGGCCCGGATAGAGGCAGTGGCGAGAGGCTCCACCCACCCCCCCGGAAACTTCTGCGCATGCGCAGAAGCGTTGTAAGCACACGAACATGAGCAAACTAAAATTGAAACCCACCACTGCTCTTTACTTTATCTTACCCCGTGTTATTTTATTATTTGAGTGCCTTCAAATGGTACAATCATTTTGTATCGGCCCAGAGAATATTAGCTGTTGGATGGATGAATAAAATAGTATGAGAGAGACACTGGATCATATTAAGAGCCTTTTGTCCTGCATTCTGTTGCCAGAGCAGCCAGGCATATATATGAAACGGATAGCAGAATATGAAGACAAGCAAACACTCTCTCCCATCCATTTGAGTATACTGCTTCCCAAACTGGTTAATTAGGCATAATCCCTATCAGCCATAGTTTAACATCTATGAATATACAAAATCAATTTTATAAGTAATCTATGTTGGTATCAAATTGGTTCATATTTGTTTGAAATTCCATGTTTTCATTTAGTAACTAATTAGTTAAGATATCATTGAACTGGGCTTGACTTCTGCTAGATATATACATAAACGGTTCCATATGTCAACTTGCTTTTAGTAACAGCATACACATGATCCAGGCACAACATTGCAGCAAGCTAGTGTCACATGATCACCATTTGAAGCTTCCCTGTCATCTTTTCACAAGTGAAGTCAATGGGGAAGCCGGCAGGGAAGGTCATATTGCTCCTATAAGTCACTCCAACCACTTTTTTTTCCCAAGGACACCCACTATGGAATACAAGATCCCAGGGATTCTCTACCTGTCCACAATCCGTAGCAGCCCCTGCCAATCAACTTGTATCTATAGGGCCTGGCTGCAGCCTCCACTCCAATGCTCAGATGTGCCCACCTACAGCCCCTGCCAGCCCACCCATGCTTCACAGTGTCCAGCTACAGCATCCCCACCCATGATCCATTGTGTCTGTCCATGGCACCCCTTCGAGATACACACACAAACACACCCCTTGCTTGAGACGCCCACCTTTTCCCACTTTAGCAACCTGAGGTTATGATGGCAATTGGGACTGCCAGGATTGCTGTCACTAAGCAATGAGGTCCCGTGTCATTGAGGTTTATGACTGCATCACTTAGCGATGGAAATGCTTGGGTTACAATTGCCATTGTGACCCAAGGACTCCCTCTATCCTGCAGTAAGAGTTTAGGTGGCTTTGACCCTTTGACAGACTCTCTTCATTCCAAACTCTTCTCTTGTTGAGCGCAACAGAGGAACCGAATCAAAGAAATCAAATGGAGAGAAAGGGAATAGAAAATAGAAGTTTAGAGGAGTTACCACTGCGCTGTTTAAAATCTTATTAGCATAAACATCTCTCTCTCGTACAGAAGAAATCACCATCTATCAATATCATTGAAGTATAGCTGTTGCCACACAGGCTCGAAGCACTCCAGAAGGCTGCTGGAACATTGCTGGGCTCTGGGTCTGGCTCTTCACCTGCATGCAAAGAATTAAAGCTTCTTGCCCTGAAGGAGGGATCTGCATGGAGCCAGCTGCCAAGACAAGGTGCATGTAGAAGCTGGCCTCTAACTAACCTCTCGTCCTGAAGTTGTAACAGAAACAAGCCTGGGCCACAAGGAACAGCCAGCTGCAATGCCTTCAAACCAGCAGCAGGAAGCGCCGTGAAAGTGCTAACCTGGGAACAGACTTGAGTGAAGACTTCCTTCCTGGTGATGTGGGAAGCAGCATTATACTGGGCCACATTTTCCTTCAACCCTGAATGAGAACCTAAAGCATGGCCTGCAGTCCTACAACCCAGGCTCCATGTCTCCAGCAAGTGGCAGAGAAACAGACTGTATCTTGAAATGAATGGCGGATACAAGGAACCCAAAGGTGTTCAACATGTCCCAGTAGTCTGCTTTCGTCAAGGAGGGAAGAAAAAGATGAACTATAGACTGTACTAACTAAGTCCCCATACCAACCATTAGTGAGAACTTAATTCCAGAGCCTATTGGGAAAATATGTTACTCTGAAGAGCAGTAGAAGAAAGCAGCAGCATTGTGAGCTTCTAGAGCAGGGGTCTCCAAACTTGGCAACTTTAAGACTTGTGGACTTCAACTCCCAGAATTGTCCAGCCAGGAGAATTCTGGGAGTTGAAGTCCACAAGTCTTAAAGTTGCCAAGTTTGAAGACCTCTGTTCTAGAGTTACCTTCTTTCAGAGTACCGTCTACAATCAGAATTGCCGCAAGCTGCTATCAATTCTTTGTAAAGCCTTTTTGCTTCTGTAATCTACCTTGTGCCAACAACTTTTCTGCCATCAATGTGCCAAACATCCCCAAATCTATACCCCAATTGAGAAGGCTATTTCCCTGTTCCTGTCCCTCTTATCCCTCCCCAGAACCACAAAGACAGGAGCTGAAAGAATGTCGTCTTACATACTAGCGGGAGAGCCACGTCGATACAACATTCTCACCAGCCAGCATTTCCTATCTGTAACAAGCTCTTAGCCAAATTGTTAATGCCAGCGGAGAAGTAGGTCTCATTCCCAAAACCAAGCCTGAAACCAGGAAGTAGCCACATGAATCACCGGTGGCAGAGAAATACAAAGCAGCATCCTTTGTCTTCCAAGAATCCTAGCCTGAGTATTCTGTTCTAGAGTGTAGACTCAAAGCTATTGAGACCAGAAGAGCTATGGAGCCAACACCCACTTATCCACTGTTACTGACTGTAGAGTCGGGAAAATGTGCCATTCAGTTATTTTCCCATAAAAAAAAACCTATCCAGGCACCTGTGGAAAATGAGCCAGAATTACCTTGTACATTGCTAAGAGTGAACATTTTCACTGCTAATGAATTCTCTGGGTAATGTTCATAGCTGAGCCGGTATCCGAAATCACATCAACGTTTACATTTGACAAAACTAAGGCAGTTGCATTGCCGTAACACCCAGAATGATCACACACTGCTTTTTATAGCATTGAAGCCATGGACATACTGTTATGCCTTCCCATCTTCTCTTTTGGCTACAAAATACTGGGGAGGGGGGATTTCTAGTGAATTTAAAACCTAAGAAGCAAAACCCACATCTGTGTTTATACAACAGACACCGAAAATTACCAGCATTTTATCCCAAACATTTATACAAAGTCATAGGATTAGTTTGTGGCTCACCAGGAAGAGCAAACCTTAAAAAATGAGGCTGAACCAGAGTTTGCTCAATCATGGGTGATCATATTCTTAGAACACATTTAATGTAGATTCAAATCACTTTAATTTTCAAAAGCCAGGAGGAACTTTGGCTTTAGCTGTGAGGGTCTACCTCAAACAAGCCTCGAAACTGGAAAGAAAAAAGTATATTATCATGATCAGACTCCTCTATAGCAATTGCTGCAAATGGTCCAACTGAAATGTATTGTAGCAGATGTGAAAGTGGGTGGGGGGGGGATTGCTTTGTCCACAACATTCTTCTTTTATTCCAAACAGCTTGACCGGGCATCTCCTTTTTGGCCTCAAGTAATGAGAATGACTTGAAATTGAGACTTGATAAGGATGTTCATTAACAAATCCCATTCATTGTTTTATTGCTTCAAAATACCCAGTAACATATAGCATATATACAATTTCTTGATGATCCCCTCTTGAAAGGAGGTGTCCACGTCGAGACTAGAGGATTTATCAGGATGCTGAAAAGACCCATAGGTCTCCTCTCCTATAAAGACTCAGAAGACTGCTACTTAAGAGAACTCACTGAAGAAGAATCATTTCTGCTTGGAGACACTAACAAAGACCAAACAATTTCATTTCATGTCGACCAAGAGATACCCATGACACTGTCAAAGGCCAGATGCTGCTGCTTCCATCAGAATGGTCAAGAGACTAGAGAAGGGGGAATACACCCCTCAAAGTATTTGGTTTAGGGATAGGAAGCAATCTTTGTGATATGGAATATTATGCAGGAATTGACTCCCAGGGGACAGCCTTCCCAACTCTCCCCCCTCCCTTATTCATCAATCTAAGATGAAGCAATTGAAAGGAAAAAAATGCCCAGAAAATACAATTGTAGAAATATTTATTTACCTTTAAAAATGACATTAAAAATTAAATCTTTTGCTACAAAGCTGTGGTTTGGCAGTGATGAGTAATTGGGGGAAAGGGATCACCCTCTCAAGTAAAACAGAAGCCAAAACTTTTCTACATCCACAAGGCTCCCCCACCCCAATTCGACGAGGCAAGAAATGAATTACAAATCTGATTGCTTTTGCTACGTAGCACCAACCTCTGCATTCAGGGCAATGCTCTAGTATAAAAAGTGTTATCTATTGCCTTTATCAAGCAGGGGAGTTCTGGCATCCTTGTAGAACATAGGTTTTTGAGTAGAACCAATGAAGTCCCTGGAGAACTTTGGGCACCTTGATGCTTTCAGGAGGTATTGACTTATTAAGTTCTGAACAATACAAAGTTATTCAAGGCAAGGGAATCTGTGGCTGGAAAGAAGGAAATCAGCCTTGTTCTTTATGCATTGCAGATGACAAAATGGTGCTGGAGATGAATAGTGATGGCAGCCACAGGTGATTGATTTAGAACAGTGTCCCCGGAGGCAGGCAGTTGCTGGGAGGACTGCATCCCCAGGCTGCCACTGAGTGGAACTGTGTGTCTGGGGAGCTCCCAAAGGTAAGGCTCCCTGAATCTGAAATACAAAGTTAGCAGTGAAACGACTGAGGGGAAGGATGCCCTCTTCCAGTTCGGGCATATAGTGAGCAATACAAAGAAGAGCAAACTTCAGAAAAAGGGATTAGAGCTCTTTCACTAAAGTCAAGGAAAGCCAATTAAGGACATCATGGACATGACAAAAACATCACTGTTAGCAGGTTTCCATACTCCCAATTGTTATGGAACAGCGATGGCGAACCTTTTTGGTACCGAGTGCCGAAAAGGTTGTGTGGAAACATCGCATGCACACTCGTCAGGGCTGCGCTTTGGAAAAGCTGAACTTCCAGGTTCTAGCGTGCATGCGCACCCAACGATCAGCTGGCTGGCGCGTATGCACACACCAGGTTTCCGCACTGCCACACACGAGAAGGACAACTGATTGTTGCACACGCATGCGCACCAGAAAGCTGGAAGACAAACAGGCAAGGACTTGCATGCCAAGCGACATGGCTTTGTGTGCCACTTTGGGCACGCGTGCCATAGGTTTGCCTTGTAGAAGGTAAACCTGGGAATGTGGTGACAGCAAAGTTAGATGGAGAGATCGTTACCTGTAGTGGGGCAGCCCCCCTCCTCCATGCAGCTTTGAAGTGGGAAACAAAGACGTTAGGTCTAACCTACTCCTAGCCACCCAGGCCACTTAGTATTGCAGCCACAGGGGATTCCAGTCACGCATTTCCCAGCCATGAGACATCCTTTGCTCTGGCCTCCCAGCCTGACCCTGACATGGGCTTCAAATTGCCTACCTAGAGAAGGTTTCATTAAGATCTCCTTCCTCGTCATCTTCATCCTAGAGAAAGAGATTATTATTGAAAGTTGGAGTCTTCAATTCTTCCTACGAGGTAAGTCTGACTATGGACCCTTTCCTCTGATGTGCTCACTTGTTTCCAAAGCTGGGAACCTTTCTTGGCCATCACAGCCAATACTCTGCATGCAAAATAAGGGGGGAATGAGTTAAGGACATGAACCATACACTACCTCAAAGTCTGTTTTGAATGGGGGGCTGCCCAGAGGTGTCCTGACTGGCTGACAAGTGGTTTCTATGGGGCACGTTGGCCTTGGAAGATGCTTTTCTTCCTCCCTGGAGCCTGAAGAGAAAACAAACCCTGCAACTAATTTTCATTTCCAACTTAATAATAATAATATTAATACTAAAAGTTCCTTTGAGGGTGTGAAGATTCTCCCTCCTCTCAACACTGTCCATCCTTTGGCTAGCCATCTAAGCTTCACAGGCTAGCCAGATCTTACTCCTGAATCTCACTTTATTTATTTATTTATTTTATTTATTATTTAAATTTATAGAGCGCCCCCTCTCCCCCATGGGGACTCGGGGCGGTGCACAGGAAATTAAAATCTAATAAATAACAATATACAACATACAAAATATTAAAACTGAATTAAATTATCCCTGTGCTAAAACAATATTTACAATCCCTAAAAACCTTAACAATACCCTTAAAATTCAAATTAAAACAAATTTATTTTTTTACGGCTTTTTATGGCTTTTTACTTCCTTCTGCATTGGAGAAAGGCAAGGAGTTCAGTCAAAATGGGGCTGGGGGGAAGGATTATAACTACAGGAATGTGTACCTATCAATCATACCTGCCTGTGTAGCTTGCCAGAGATCCAAGGCCACTTGGAAGGCCTGTGCTACAGTGAGAGTCACTGCCTGGGCCTACAAAGTGAGATGAGGAGAGAAAAGCATGACAAGAGAAAATACACAGGAGGAGCAGTTAAAGCACAAAAAAACAACATGAAAATTCCCCCCTTCTGAGGAACAGGCAGCCAGGGCTGTCTCCTCAAGGCAAACCACAGAATTCAGATGAGCACGAGAACAAATCCTTCTCCCTCCCCGCTTGAAGTCACAGGAACTCACAATCTTCTTCTTAGGTGATAGGAAAGCATGGCATTCAAGGGCACCATTTTGCGGGTTCTGTGCCACATAGGCAAAGACTTTGTTCTGCAGCTTGTCTGTGGTACAATAGGAAATCCTGCAATAAAGGGAAAGTTTGGGCTCGTTTCTTAAGAGCCTGTACAAAAAGGGTAGAGACAGTTTATGCCTAAATCAGGAAAGGGCTCAGAGTAAGACATATTTGCTAATGAAGACACAATCAGAATAGGAAGAAAGAACCACATCAATTGACGAGGTAATGGATAATTTGCCAATTAAAGGTAAAGGTAAAGGTTCCCCTCACACATATGTGCTAGTCGTTCCCAACTCTAGGGGGCGGTGCTCATCTCCATTTCAAAGCCAAAGAGATAGCGCTGTCCGAAGACGTCTCCATGGTCATGTGGCTGGCATGACTAGAAGCCGAAGGAGCAGGGAATGCTGATACCTTCCCACCAAAGGTGGTTCCTATTTTTCTACTTGCATTTTTTACATGCTTTCGAACTGCTAAGTTGGTAGAAGCTGGGACAAGTAACGAGAGCTCACTCTGTTACGTGGCACTAGGGATTCAAACTGCCGAACTGCCAAACTTTCTGATCGACAAGCTCAGCATCTTAGCCACTGAGCCTTTTCATTTGCCAGTTAGGCAAGAGCAAAAGTAGGCTTCCACAGCTGACATGAGGCCCAATGTTTTTTGGCAAGACCGTTTTTGAATTGCTACTGAGGTCTTGGGAGCAAACATTTGGGAGGAGGTATTTGTGGCTTTTTAGAAAATACATTAAAATAGTAACATTCTGAACCTGTTACGTTTAGCTGTGGGTTAATACTGTGGAAGAGGGTTCCTTAGATTTTAAAAATCTTTTGGTAGAGCCTTGCCTGTTTTTCAGCCCTGGCTTGACCCACTTCTCACAGCGCATCTCCTATTATACCATTTCAACATCAAATACAGCCCTCAGCATAAAAAAGTAGGTCACTTCTTGCAACAGCAAAGGATTCCTAGCAGAAATGAGCACCAGAAGTTGAAATGCAGGAAGCCCATGAAAAAAATGGAGAGGGAAAGAATTTCCAAGTATGCAGATATAAAAATTATATTTCCTAAATTAGCAAGAAGAAAGGTGGTAAGTCCAAAAAGCCAATAAGCTCCTCTGCATAGAAATGCATTTTTAATGGAAAGGATGTGCTTCTGAGCAGGCCCAGGAGAGCTTCCAAATTAGCCCCAATTTAGTTTCTTATACTGTACAACATGCCATGATTCGTGTAGTTTCTGCATGCACTTTAGCCAGTCACTGATGCTTCTTGATACATCGCACAGGAACAATTAGAACAAATGGGCCATTTAGTCATCTCTCTGTCCATCGGCAGTTTTCTACCAGGAATTCAGTCTTCCTGCATGAATTCATACCTATAAATGGAGATGGTTTCAATTGTTTCCTTGGTCTCAGCATCTTGCAAAGAGAGGCCCCTGGGTGACACAGTCAGAATCATCTTCTGGAACTTCTTAGGTCCCACCCGAGCCTAAAGATAAAAAGAAGTGGCTCAAGAAATAGTTGTGGATGTGAATATAGAACTATCTCTTTCTGGGTCAAATCCAGAATTCAATGAATGAAGTTATGCATCCACAAAGCCCATGTTCAGATTTAGTGACATTTACAGCTAGTCCTTGACTTACAACTGATCCTTAAACGACCATTTGAAGTTACAATGGACCCGCAAAAAGGGACTTATGATCCAGATTCAAAGTTCTGACGTCCACCCCAACCCCCACTTACCACAGTCACGTGACTACATTTTGGATGTTCAGCAAACAGCCTGCATTTACGGTCATTTGCCACATTCTGCAGCTACATGATCACAATTTATGTTTCCGGCAGAAAGTGCTCCAGAGTGAACAATGGATTCACTTAATGACCATTTTGTTTGCTTTACAACCACCATGTTCGCTTAAGAAGCACCACATAAAAAACATAAAATAGGCTCAATCATGCAGTGACCCACTTTACCACTATCACGACTTAATTACCGGCTCAATTATTTATTTATAAAATGATTGGCTGCCCATCTTACCATAAGATAACTCTGGGCAGCTTACAGACATAGAAATACATCTACATTAAAACAAGAGAAAAATTCAATTATGATCGTAACTCGAGGATTTCCGGTATTCACCGCTACCCTTCAAATTCTATTCATGCACTATATGTGAATTCAGGTCTGTTTAGCTAAAACAGGTGATATTTTACCTCTAAACTTATAAAGAATGTAAAACATCAAAACAGCAATCTATAAAGCTGATAAAAAGAATGGGAGCTGCCACCCATTTCCTCCTTCACAGTTTGAAGAGTCAAGCTTTAATCATCCCACCTCTGAGTACTGCTTGATTATGAAGTCCTGAGACATAAAAGTCTTTGTAATTCTGCCAGCCTGCATTACAAGAAGAGAAGAACACGACAAGAAGAGAAATACATCTTTTACCATGGCAATGATCCGGTGGATGGCAGCTGCTGCCATGTCCTCCCCTTTGGGTTTCTCCACCAATGTCATGCCTAGGTACTTCAGGGAAAAACTCATGCCCTCCAAGAGGGGTTCACGCATGTCAGCCCAGGATTCTGGGAGTTCTGCAAAGCAAGGCAAAAATAATTTAGTAGAGATGGAAGAAAAAGCAACGCCATGCCAACCTCTCAGTAGCAGCAGGTATTTTATCACGATTCTACCTATAAAACACAGAAGCTTTCTCTAGAGCAGGGGTCCCCAACCTTTGCAACTTTAAGTCTGAAGGACTTCAGCTCCCAGAAGCTTTGCTGGCTGGAGAATTCTGGGAGCTGAAGTCCTTCAGACTTAAAGTTGCAAAGGTTGGGGACCCCTGCTCTAGAGACTTTCTGGCTTTGGCAAACTTTTGGGCCCTTCAATCTTCCTCATATGTAGATGGGGCTGCAAATAGAAAAACCATGATATACTTCTTCCACAAATTATGTCAAGTTGGAACTGAAGGCTTCTGTAGAATCCACCAATTTCCTCAAAATAACAAAAGTAGTCTCAGGTTCCAAGGTCTAGTTTCCAACATTATGCACAGACAAAATGGACTGCGCAGCACATCGACACAGGCTGCTTTTTACACATCTGTAAATATCCACCTTGTGAACATCTCTGGTTGGAAATAACTAACAGCTGGACCAAATCAAAAGCATTTTAGGGACTGTGTTTCTATGTTTCCACTACTTGCAGGTCCATGTTCTACTGTCCCTCTCACTATGAGGATACAGGGCAGATGATGAAGCTTAATCAGGTATAACGACTGTCCGCTGATGGAAGCACTATCATAAGTTTTAAAAATTGAAAAGCATCTTCCTGCCTTTGCTCCTACCTCCCTCATCTGTCCCTCCACAGTTTGGTTCCACTCTAAAAAAATCTTTTCCTTGGTGCAAGATAGGCACCAAAGTCATCCTTGATGAAATTTTGAAGGATGACATTTATTCCACTTTGTGGAATCTAGGAACAAATATTAGTGCCTTTTGGATTTTAAAGTCACAAACACGACAAGATAATAAAAGTAGGTTAAAGGTACCCAACTCTAGGGGGCGGTACTCATCTCCGTTTCAAAGCCAAAGAGCCAGCGTTGTCCGAAGACGTCTGCGTGGTCATGTGGCCGGCATGGCTAAACACCGAAGGCGCACGGAATCCTGTTACCTTCCCACCAAAGGTGGTCCCTATTTTTCTACTTGCATTTTTGCATGCTTTCGAACTGCTAGGTTGGCAGAAGGTGGGACAGGTAACGAGAGCTCACTCCATTATGCAGCACTAGGGATTCAAACCACCAAACTTTCTGATCAACATGCTCAGCGTCTTAGCCACTGAGTCACCGCCTGAGAGGTTATATTCGTATTAATATATTATATTAGTATGTCATATTAGTATTAAACTGTTGTTTTGTTTAAAAACCGAACGCTATTGTAGATCAGAAGGGAAAGTGATCTGAAATCGAAGCTAGCCAAACTGTACCTATTGAGCAAAAGTCCTGACCGATGGTGTCTTGTACAAACCTGGTACTACACTGAGTAGCCCATCTATCCAGCCCATGGTACCGATCATTGAATAAGGATCTGAATCCCCAGCAACAGGGTTAAGCCCCACTGTGTTGGGGAGGAGTCTGCCTTGGCTCTTCCATTCAGGTGGCCCAAGGGGGGCTGGGAAGGGCTTAACGGCGGTAAGTAAAACGCCTCCTGCCTACAACCTCCTTCCCTCGGGGCTGCAAGCTCAGCTGGGGAGGCTGGAGCGCCACTAATTAATTTCGCGCTCCAGAAAAAAAGCAGCGCCCTCCCCTCCAACTCCAGTCCCCGCCACGAGGTCCTGGCAACGTTCTCCGCCCTTCCAGTCCCGCGGACCTTGGCGTCGCCGGGGCAGGCTCTACATGCGCGCGGCGGAGAGTCCCCGAGTACCCCACGAGAAGGGAAACCAAGGCAAGGGCGGCCGTGGGGGAAGGAGGAGCAGCAGCAGCAGCAGCTTCGTTGCGCGTCCTGCTGTCTCCTAGCAACCGCGGCGCTTGCACCTGCAACGCCCCAGCAAGCAAGGCGCTTCCTCGCACTAACCTTGTCTGTGGCGACGGAGGCGGGCAACGCCCAAGCGGTGGCGGGCGAGGCTGGGACTCCGGAGCACCGCTCGTCCCGCAGCCCGGAGCGCTTCCATCACTAGAAAGAGAGGAGCCTCGGGCTGGGTCTGTGGACGCTCTACCGGCGGTGGGTGGGACTTCTCTTACGTCGATGCACCTTGCCTTCGGGTAGAGTCAGCACGCATGCGCTGCGATCGAGACCAGGCGACGCAGATACAGCAGCTGTCTATTAAGAAGCACCTGGGGAAGTTGTAGTTGCTTTTTTTTTTTGCCCTCCCCCTCCCTCAAAGGAGATCGGGAAGTAAGAATTGCATAGGCGAATCTTGGGAGCAAAATGGCAATTTTTTAGTGCTGTGATTCGGTAACAGCGAGCATCCGGAGTAGATGGTGGTTGTATTTCACTCGCAGTCTTGCCCCATGAAATTTAAAGAAGAATGTGACACTCAACGTGTACCTTGTTCCTATTAAAAATACAACACTTCCCAAACTAATAATGTGATTGTTATAAACAGGTTTGCTGTCGCAGAATTGGAACATGTCATTTGGGCGATTATTTCTTCAAATTCCACAATTTCCCAGTCAGGTGGATTTAGGTCATTAATTCCAACATTTAACCAGAATTTGCCTCCATGTAACTTAACTCTACTTTTCTCTGTCTTGTGCTCCAGAATCAGAAATAACAAATCCTGTCTCTGAGCTTCTTTTATATGATGTCAAGTATTTGAAAAATGTTATCATATCTCTTCTCAGTCATCTTTTCCCTAAGCTAAACTGTGTTCAATTTTCCCCCATTCAATAGTTTCCCATATCTTGGCTATCTTTTGTTTCCCCTTTGAAACAAACCCATTTCAATTTTTCTGAATATAGAACTGGACTCTGTTTCAAGTGGGATATTATCAGTGGTGAGTTTCAAAATATTTTAGAACCTCTCCTGTAGGTGTGGCCTGCTTTGTGGGAGTGGCTTGCCAGCCATATGACTGGATGGGTTTGGCAGTCCTATAACTGTGTGGGTGTGGTGAAACTCAATAACGCTCTTGCTTAGCCAAAATGTTGGCTCAGAAACTCTGGCATTTGAAGCACACTAGTCTTAAAGCTGTCAAGTTACAAGACCTTTGCACCCCTAACCCTTTAGAAAAAAAACCCCAGAGGTGTTCAAACTTCACAGCTTTAAGACTTGTGGACTTCAAGTCCCAGAATTCCTCCTCTCGCTCTTCATCCTGATGATGTGCAGGGGGGTGGAGGGGGGGAACTGGTTCTAAACGGCACTGTAGATTTGTGGAACCTCTTCTATAGAAGAGGCTAGAACTGGCAGGAACCCACCCCTGGATCTTACCTAACTAGAACAGATAGTTGGGGTTAACGTTTCTTGTGGGAAACAAGGTAGTATGATAAAGTTAAGGTTAATATAGACTTCAAGAATCAATGTATTAGAAGTCTGATATTGAGAATATGGTACAGATATATATATCCATATTGTGTCAAATACTTTTATGGGTTCTCAGCACAAGAAGCCTTTTATGCAAAAGAAAAATTGTTAATTTATCAAAAGAGCAGCAACATGGAGAATATAAGATGAAAGGAGCAATTTGCTCTGAGCAATTTGCTCTGAGAAGGATTTAGTTTTCAATGCCACACAGTCAATGTCCATATGCATATATGGATAATAAAAATATTTGGAATTGAACAGAAAACAAAATTTAAAGTTTAACTATGTACAAATGATGAACATTTATACATACAAATGTATAAATTTTTATTAAAATTTGAAATGGAAGAAGTAAAAGATAGTATGAAAAAATGGGCTAAGAATTAGAGAAAATACATGAACCAACATCTTCAAAGAAATAAAATTCAGAAGGCAAGAAGAAAACAACATTAACCTTTCTAGATATCCTAATCAGCAGAGGAAATGGCAGCAAATTAGAAACAGAAGTCTGACTCACATTAGCCAAGCGCTCCATGACCAAAGTAACAATCCAACTTCTGACCAGAAGAGTTGTATACATAAGACCATTATCTGGACAAGCACAAATACAGTGCAACAGTCAAGAACATCAGAAAAAGTAATCAGACTGCTTATGAAACATCTTCCAACAAAACCCACAGAACCTTACCTAAAATGCCTGACCATTTAGCCCATTATAGCACAACCAACAAAATGGAAAATATTTGTAGCTAGAATTGAACTGTCAGATGCTAGCATTGACGATACTACCTAATTAGATGATGAAAAGTCTGCAAGAAAAGAACAAAGCTTAGAGAACTTCAAGGACCCCACAACCAATGCAAGCAAACAATACCATGCATCAAAAACATCTCAAAAACAGTCAACAGACTATTATAACCACACAGCATCACCACTGCACATAAACCAACTAAAGTCCTCAAAAATATCTTAAGTAAATCAAAAGACCAAGTAAAAGAAAAAACAGGAGACATCTATAAAATACAGTGTAAAGACTATAACAACCACTGTGTAACACGAACACACAGAAGATGCTGTGTAGTTGTAATCACTAGTAGATGTAATAGTAGTCTGCATCCATGAATACCAATTAACAATCAGATATGATGATGACTCCTTAATTTCACAACATGGACAGACAACTAAAGTTTCAACTGGGAAACTATGCGTATCCGAGAATGAGCTAAATCCAGAAATGACAGGAATATCATGGAAGCTTGACACTGAAACAATTGGATTTCAACAGACATATAGAGATAAATTACAATCACACACCATTCAAAAGGAAACAAAAAGAGCAGGACACATCTTCTCCAGTCAACCTAGATAAGCAGGTGTAGCACATCAGACAATCAAAGCAGATTAACAAGCATAAAACAATATACTAAAGGAAGAACCATGGAGAAAACCACACCCCTCACCAACTTATAAGACAAGCTACTTTATGGGCAAAGAGGAAAAACTACCTACAGCAATGAAGGGCTGCTGCTAATTATTGAAGACACTATGGGGTGAGAATGTCTGGGGATGATCATGATCATGGGGATGCTGCAAAGGTCATAACTATGAAAAAATGGTCATAAATCACTTTTTTCAGTGTCATTGTTACTTTTAACAGTCACTAAATGAATTGTTTTAAGTCAGGGACTACCTGTATAAGCTTGTATTTAAATGATTGTGCACTTGGACTCCAAGATCCCTCTCACAGTTTCTGGCATTCAGCCAAGTATCACTAGTCTGTAACTGTACAGTTGGTTATTCTGAGTATATCTAGCTCAATATATAGCAATTATATCTAGCTCAGTATATCGAGCTCAGTATATAGCAATTATATCTAGCGCAATATATCTAGCTCAGTATATAGCAATCATATCTAGCTCAGTATATCTAGCTCAGCATATAGCAATTATATCTAGTTCAGTACATCTAGCTCAATATATAGCAATTATATCTAGCTCAGTATATAGCAATTATATCTAGCTCAGTATATAGCAATTATATCTAGCTCAGTATACTGAGCTCAACATATAGCAATTATGGTATATCTAGCTCAGTATATCTAGTTCAGTATATAGCAATTACATCTAGCTTAATATATCGAGCTCAGTATATAGCAATTATATCTAGCTCAGCATATAGCAATTATACCTAGCTCAGTATATCTAGCTCAGTATATAGCAATTATATAGTTTAGTATATCTAGCTCAGTATATAGCAATTATATCTAGTTCAGAATATCTAGCTCAATATATTGCAATTATAAGTTTTCCGCGAAGTCCTAAAAGGGGAGATGGAGTTCTGCAAACTAAGTTTTTATGATCAGTTTTTCTCTCCTCCCCCCCTCCCAACCTCAGTGGAGATTTGAAGGCTGCTCCCACAAACAAGCATCTATTTAGCGTATCTCTATGGTCCACGTGGCTCTCCTTTACGTTTCACGCGGTGCCCGTGACGTCATCGGGAGGGGACGTTACTCGGGGTAACAGGAGGAGACGCGGCAACCTCCGGCGGTGGCGATGCAGCTGCGACACGTTCGGACTCTACTTACTCCGCAGGTTACTTGAGCCGAAGAAAAAGCCCGTTTGGGGAAGGAGAAGTTCGAGACCTGGGGAGAAATACCACACCTCCAGTCCCTCGCCCATAGCTTGAACCGTAGCATATCTTCCCTTCCCCGGGGAAGAAATTGGGCTGGCAAAACGGGTCATTAGACCTGAAGAAGTTCTCCTCTGACTTGGTGGAAGTCTGCCTGCATGCCCTACCTTTAACTTTTCCTCCGTTTCTTTCTTCCAGGATGGGGCAGCCAAAGTTACCTGCATGGCCTGGGCCCCAAATAATGCCAAATTTGCTGTTTGCACTGTGGATCGCGTGGTTCTCTTATATGATGAACAGGGCGAGCGTAGGGACAAGTTTTCCACCAAGCCTGCAGATGCTAAGGTAAATTGTTATTTGAGAGGCCGAGATGTATGGAATCGTATTTCAGAGTTTGTCCAAAGTTAAAGAGAACTTGAGAAAGGGAGTAATAGGTTGCTCAGTTGATAGGTTAGAGTCAACACGGGAAGATTCATTCCCTCTCATTACATGCTGCCCTTCTAGATATTGTTGTTAGTCGCAAAGTTGTGTCCGACCTATCGCGACCCCATGAACAACGTTCATCCTGGCCTTCCTCTCCTCTGCCATCCTCTGGAGTTCATTTAAGCTGAAGTCTACTGCTTCAGTGACTCCTTCCGACTACCTCATTCTCTGTCATCTCCTTCTTCTTTTGGCCTCAATCTTTCCCAGCATTAGGCTCAACTCCAATGAGTCTATTCATCCTTCTGGATGAATCATGTTCATTATTAAGTACTTTATTGTTGTAGAGCTGTGCGTTGAGAGAGGAAAAATGCACTCTATGAAGATTTCTCCTAAACCTATTTTCAGAAGTGTCCAAAAATGCATTTCCATTGGAATTGCCTGAGTAATGCTTTACAAGATAGTCGTGTGACACCACCGTCAGATTATTCTTATACAAAATACTTATTAGAAATGATGAATGCAAATATGAAGGGAAGAGGCACATTTTGTAACTGGCAGCAAGTAGCATAATTGGATATACCAGCATCATTTAGGTATTGTGAGTTCTTGTACAGAAGCTCAATTATCTCCCAAGGCTTTAAAAGTGCAGTAAAACTAGAAGAAATCATTTCAGGAAATAATTAAAAATCAGTTTCACAATGTTGCAATGAAGCAGAAACCACACTAAACCACAACTAAGGTCCCCCTGAAGGACAGAAAATCTACTTGTTATTTTTTGTCGGAGACTCAGCCATAACTCACAAATGCCAATTTCCAAATTCTACAGTTGATTTTTTTGAACTAAAAACACCACTCATTTACATATTTATATATGTCAAAATCTCAATCCCGGAAAAATTGAAGATGCCCATGCATGATACCTCTTTCTGGATGACTCCAAAGCACTACAGTTTTCACATATTTTTATATTTTTAATAATTTGACCAGTCCATTAAATTGGGCCAGTTTCATTTTGACATTTATCACAGACCTAATAATTTTCTACAGAGTGTTGTTGTCTCGCTTGGTTCTAGAAAATAGCCTTTTTTGTAGGAATTGTATAAACCCACAACTTTTGTCCTGGATAAACCTTTGCATATTTTGGGCCTAATTTGATGGATTTCACATATGCAGCTTTCATGTATGTCCATAATATGTGGCATAAAGCTAGTGACACATTGGCATCAATATATATCAATATATTGATACATGGTTGACATGTTCTAGATATATTCTCAGTCTGTAGTAAATTATATAATCTCATAGCTGGTTTTTTTTTTTGGTCTGGTCTCCTATGTATATTATTGATATTATTTTTAAATGCCCCAGAAATTTCTTTCATCTCTTACTGTTTGTTTATATTTCTGTTTTGCAAATCTGCTTTCCTTTTTGCCTACTTCATTTGCAAAACACTTCCTGCTTCCTGAATGAAATCACCTTTTCTTCTAATAGTTTTCCTGGTGCATTGATATGAGTGACTTTTTCAGAAATGATGATGCTTCTTGATATACAATTTTTTTGGATTTTGAATAAGCATCAGCCACATTATGTTACAGCCTTTACCTTTCTTCTCTTTCCAGTATGGCAGGAAGAGCTATGTGGTAAAAGGAATGGCATTTTCCCCAGATTCTACTAAGATTGCTGTTGGGCAGTCAGACAACATAATCTTTGTATACAAAATTGGGGAAGAATGGTAAGTGCCTTTGGGAGGATAGAGTGAAAATGGAAATTCATTCTTTTTAAATAACAACCGATTGTGTTGAATTGATAGCCCTTCAGTTGCACATCTGGTGTTACTGTGGATATGGATGAAGAGGATTCATTTCCTGTTTCTTGGAATTCTAAATTGCAAGGAACATCACATTCAGGAAACTATGGGCATACTCTGGGTGCCTGTCCCCTGCTTTACTGGCACTATTCCTATATTACTTCATCCATCTGGATCTGCTTGGGGAGCTTTGTAGTATTTGTTGGTCCTTGACAGTAATATTGTCTCTGTTTATTCCTGTCCAGGGGTGACAAAAAAGTGATCTGCAACAAGTTTATTCAGACGGTAAGTGTCCTTGTAATAGAGACCTTATACATCCTTGCCTACTGTCAGGTCTACTTTTCTTTTTGGTTAATATGAGATGGGTGCCTGAACTGAAGTTTGGGAGGGAGGGAGGGAGGGAGGGAGGGAGGGAAAGAACTGGATATTGGATTTGCTACGCTGACCAAGATTTGTGAATGGAATAAACAGGAAGGGAAGTCAATCAGAATAGCTCTGCCTAATAGTACTATCATTTTTCACAGTTGCTAAGAGGAAGTTCAGCCATGGGAGGAGTCAGCATTGCAACTCCAATTTTAGAAACAGACCATTCAGTTGACAGATTTCTTTGTCTTCATGCAGAATAGCTTTTTTGCTTCTGCTCCTGATTATCCTGTTTACTTTGTTCTTTATTAGAGCGCTGTGACATGTTTGCTATGGCCAGAGGAGAATAACATTGTGTTTGGGCTTGTTGAAGGCAAGGTGAGAGAAGCTGAGTCATAGAGTCTTTTTGAGAAAGGAATTGGGGGGAAATACACCCACATCTAGATGCTGCTGCAGATTGATTCATCGTAGATGTCATTGGCTGTCCCCAAATTCTCCCTAAGCAGTACAGATCTTGAGGGGTGTCTATTCTGATTCTCTTCTTTCTCCCTGTTTGCTGGGATGACCTATTTTTTTCTTTTCTGAAGATTCGTTTAGCTAACACCAAGACCAACAAATCCTCTACCATTTATGGAACAGATTCCTATGTGGTGTCATTGGCCTCCAAGTAAGTGAGGGAATGGGAGAGGTGCCTTGACTGCTTAGAAGTTGCTAGCTCTGATTCCTCCCCTGGCCAGCTCTGGCCAGGAGCGTAGAGTACGGGTCACCAATCCCCAGTCCCTGGCCTATTCCTGGGATGCGGCATGCCAAAAAACAGGCCATGCATGCAAGTGAAGCCCCATTGGCAGGATGCAGGCAGCACACAAAACCATGCCCCCTTCCGGTCTGCAGAAAAACCTCTCTCCTGATCCCTGGTACCCAAAAGGTTGGGGGCTGCTGGCATAGAATACTAGTTTATTGTGAGTACCTGTTTTTAGGCTGCAGTTTAACTACGTGATACTTATCATGTAGCTGTTGTTACATCATTGTAACACTGTTGTTACATCATTGTAACCAGTGTTTACAAGCACTCTTGTTACATCATTGTAAACAGAATTACAAATGATTGTGGAGAATTGTTTCACCACAATAAGTGAGTGGCTTAAAGAAATGATCCCCTGCAATGTCATGTTGATCACTCCTTATATCTCCCCTCTGCAGTGTCTCGGGGAAAGGTATTCTCTCTGGACATGCAGATGGAACCATTGTGCGTTACTTCTTTGATGATGAAGGCTCTGGGGAATCACAGGTACGAAAAAGTTTCTCCTCCTCCTCTAACCAAACTAAGGCTGTAAAGAGGTGAGTATAACACGGAAAGCAGTTATTCCTTCAAGATATAGTGTTATTTTGGGAGTGGAAACTTTTTTAAGCCTTATTTCTATTTCTGGAAAAGATGAATTCTTCCCCAACAAGGATTTCCACTAAACTGGAGAGGTAGTTTGGAATGAGGTGAATGGAGACACGAAGGTTGCTGTGAGAGACCTTTGTATGCGCACATGGACACACACACAGTATATTTTCTTTTCTATTTTTTGAAAGATTTTGTATACTGTTCCGCACTTTCATATACTTTAAAGGCAATGGAGTTGTATAGTTCACACAGTCTTCATTCTTTCTACCAACGTCGTCTCTTTTCCTGATTTTCTGCCTTTCTTTCAAATTGATGCACTCTCCCTACTCTGCTTCCCCTGGCATGTGAAGAAGAAAATAATTTAAAAGATCATGGCATACCCTCACCCCATCTCCTCTACTTTGGCCTTTTCCCTGCTGTTACTGGGTAGAACAGGAAAGCAATTTGTGTGTACTACTATGCGCAGAAAAGGATATTTGTATGAGACAGGAAATGAAGGAAAGATTTTCCCCTGGTATTTTATGTTATCAGCAGGAAGTTCTCTTTAAAAAATGGAAAGGTTATCCTATATTAAATTCCTTATTGCATCTGTCTAGTTTGTTATATTGGCTGTGTTTGTTTTAGAACAAATCTGCACTTGGAGCCCAAGCTAAATTAGGCTGCTGAAGCTACCCACAGTAAAAAAAAAAAAAAGAGTATTGCATTTCCTGTGCAGATTAATAAGAGTGCCTTTTTAGGCCAACCTGGTTACCAAGATGTGGATTTGGCCTTAAGAGGAATTAGTCTGATTAAAATAGTTTTTCAGTATAAATGTCCAGAAAACAATATCCACAGTAAAATGCCATTGCGTATCCAGTTAATGGATAGAAGAGCATTTTAATATCCTGTGCACCGCCCAGAGTCCGTCTCGACGAAGATTGATGCGGTTTACAAATCGAATAAAATAAAATAAATAAATAAATAAACAAGCATGTCATGTGTCTTCTCAACAGCATGATGCTTTCACGTTGGCTTGGGGTAAGTATTTGTACAACCTTTGTTTAGAGCACTGTACAGTGTTTGCTGTCTGTTGCCCCCTGCCTCTTTCACCTCTCTCATTTTTGCTTCTGGATTTTCAACAGGGCAAATTGGTGATGCACCCCTGTCCCCCTTATGCCTTGGCATGGGCATCCAATAGCATTGTGGCTTGCGGCTGTGACAAAAAGATCGTGGCCTATGGGAAAGAAGGACATGTGATCCAAACCTTTGACTACAGTCGAGATGCTTCAGAGAAGGAGTTCACTGTTGCAGCCGCCAGTCCAGGGGGCCAGTCAGTAGTAATTGGCAGTTTTGACAGGTGTGATGCTCGAGGATGGAACAAGGGAACAGATCGGAGTAGGGCAAACCTCTCCCGGCTACTACTTACTCTATCTTTGATCTCCCAGGCTGAGAGTGTTGAACTGGAGTCCTCGTCGCAGTGCATGGGAGGAAGCCAAGCCCAAGGAGATTTCTCATCTATATACCATCACAGCCTTGGCCTGGAAACGAGATGGCTCACGACTCTGTGCGGTGTGTTTCCCCTCTCTGTATCATGTCCGTGGATACAATTTCTGAATGGCCGATCTCATATTCTGGGTTGGAGGGCTCATATACAAAGGATACCTGAAAGAAACTTTTGTTTGCACAGGGTACCCTCTGTGGTGGAGTGGAACAGTTTGACTGCTGCCTTCGCAGGAGCATTTACAAGAACAAATTTGAAATGACATATGTGGGGCCAAGCCAGGTATGAGAGTGAAGTTTGGAATACAAGAACCTTTGCTCTTGAGCAGCTGGCTTCAAATATCAGCCGAATGGGCAGTAAATAAACCAGAAAGAATTGTTTTGCAAGTGGTATGGGCAGTGATAGTTTGTTAGCAATGACAAGTCACAAAATAGATGCAATTGCTTTAGAGAATTAATGCATACAGTGTTATAACAACTTATAGGTATGTGTACCTGTTTTATAGCAATAGCACTTAGACTTATATACCATTTCACAGTGCTTTTACAACCCTCTCTAAAAGGTTTACAGAGTCAACATATTGCCCCCAACAATCTGGGCCCTCATTTTACCCACCTCGGAAGGATGGAAGGCTGAGTCAACCTTGAGCCCCTTGAGAGTCAAACTCCAGGCTATGGGCAGAGTAGTGCATTCTAACTACTGTGTGTCCCACCAGTACAGTATAACACCTGTTGCATACATATATATGTATATATGAACAGACAAAAATATGTACTTAATAATAATAATCTTTATTGTCATTGTACTAAAATTACAATGAAATTTGTTATGATATACATCGTGCTACTAAACACACATAATGGGACACAGCCATTTCCACTCTTACCCAGTACTTCCAGATTTCCCCCCTAAAGTCTTCACTTGCCTTATGTTGCTGCCATATCACTTAATATATTCTGATCCCTACCATTGATCAGGAAAATATGTTGTCTTTAAAGTATCACATGCAAACTTGTGATTTGTGGAGATAAAACTTGAAAATATATTGGAAGGCAGAGGCAGAAATATTAGCATGGCATGAGGCCGGGCTTTTGATCTGGATAGTCTTCCTAAAGTTAAATGTAATAGTGAGTGTATACAAAATGACAGAATTTGATGATTGAAACAAGTTAGCTAATAATGCTAGGCTGTCTTACCTTCCAGGAAACCAACTTGGCTTTCTTAGGACCAGCTAGTCTCTAATGAGCTTTCCTCATCTTTTTGTTCTACACATAATTCTACAGATCACCAATATACATGTATATAGGTTGGGGGAAAGAAGATGCTGCTGTGCTCTGATGTCTTTTTATCTATATATGCCAGGTCATCGTGAAGAATTTGTCCACTGGTATGCGAGTAGTTTTGAAATCCCACTATGGCTATGAAATTGATGAGGTGAAAATCCTGGGAAAGGAACGCTACCTTGTTGCCCATACCTCAGATACGCTGCTTCTGGGTGACCTGAGTTCCACCAAACTCAGTGAGGTAACATGTTTTACATGTAAGATGGTGGGCCGATAGATTTTTGGGAGGCTGGTCTGCATAAGGTCTGTTTCTGAATTAGTTGCTGCTTGTTGCATTCGGTTAGATACAGTGATTTGTTCAAGTCATAGATTTAGGCTTCACGCATTAAAAAAAACAATCAAACCGGCAAGCCAGTGATCATACCGGTGCGGCTGCCATTTTGACTTGTTTGACGACACTCTGCAGACATCCCTGATTCAGATGTCTTTTTGGATTCCTCCAGCCAGGCTTGTTTCTGTATCTCCAACCATGATTAATGGCAGGAGATCAAAGCTCTCCCTGAGTGCCTTTGGCTATCCACAGGCTTTCAATCCCCCTGAGATCTCTGCTGTTTATCACTACTTTGGCTTGGTTTGGCTTTTCTGCAGCTTTTTTGGCCGGGAGGATGGTTATTCATCCATTTTTGCTGGATAACCTTTAAAGAAATGGATGTGAATCTCTTTTTCCTTTCGCTATGCTCTCTTATTTCAAATGTCAATCCTCAGTGCCTGAGACGTCACCATTTTCCTGTGATTTCCCAGAGAGAGACAATAGTTTATAAAAGTCAGCTTAACCTTTTTGAATAGTTCTGTCTCTTTTCAGTCATGGCACCTTAAATTATCAGCAGTTGGAATGTAAAGCTAGTCCTGACACTCCTTGAACAGGCTTAGCCTGGTTATTTATGTGGTGAGAGTGTGCAGACTGGCTGACAGAACTTAATCACTTTATAGAAAGTTATAAATGACGTGAGCAGCATGCATGCTGAGAAATGCAGTGTGTGTGCCTTGAGTTTGACACTCCTGTGCTAGTAGAAGCATATTATGTGAAAGAGCTATCTTGTCCAATCGTATCAGGCAAGTGTGAATGGGGGGAACATGGTAAGATTGTCTGATTTCATGGACACTGTCTATTGTTCTCAGGTGGCCTGGCAGGGATCTGGTGGGAATGAGAAGTTTTTCTTTGACAATGAAAATGTAAGTCTATGTATGCTACCCATTCAAATCTTGCCAGTATTTCTCTTGTTTAACTTTTTTCCCTGCAAGAGTGTGCTCTACTCTTCTGGTTGGCACTTCTATAATATTGGAAGAGGAAGAAGTATGAGAAGCCATGACGTTTGAAGGCCCTATGCCCCTTTTCCTTGCCATTCAGATGGTCATGCTTCCCGTCTTACTCTAGGTCTGCATGATCTTCAATGCAGGAGAGTTGACTGTAGTGGAATACGGGAGTAATGAGATTTTGGGTTCTGTGCGCACCGAGTTTATGAACCCCCATCTCATCAGGTGAATAATGAGACCTTTTTGTGCTGTTGGAACTTGAAGAGTAAAAGCACCTGCCCTCCCAACATGCACATACATGTTCCCATTTTTTTTACTTGCTTTTAGTGTCCGACTCAATGAGAGGAGGCAACGAGGCACTGAGGAGAACAAACGGCTGGCTTATTTAGTTGATATTAAGACCATTGCAGCAGGTGAATGAAGTTCCAACCGTGTTTCCCCGAAAATAAGACAGGGTCTTATTTTCTTTTGACCCCTGAAATAAGCACTTGGCCTCATTTTTGGGGAGGTCTGATTATTTTTGAGGTGCAAGAGGCAACGAGCATGGTCACCTCATGGCTGCTGCTGTGTTGCAATATTTTTGGGGAGGGCTTATTTTCGGTGGAGGGCTTAGTTCAGCACATGCGCTCAAAAGCATGATTGGGCTTATTATATGGGGAGGAAAACGGGGTATTTTCTACCCAAGCTTTGACTGCTGGAGGTTGATCTGAACTTTAATTCTCAGCCTTGTACCTTTTTTCCCTGACTATAGTGGACCTTGTGGCCAGCTATAATATTGGCACGATCAGCCATGACAGCAAAATTGACTGGCTGGAGCTGAATGAAACTGGTCATAAATTGCTTTTCCGGGATAAAAAGATGAAGGTAACAGGAGGGGATAGAAGGGGAGGGAATGATGTTGTGTAGGGACCCTGAGTGGAAGGAATAAGGATGATAACATGAAAAACATGCCTCTGTTCATGCTGTGTTTATTTTCTCCCACCCACCTCACCTGTTATAATTCCCAGCTGCATCTCTATGACATTGATAATGCTGTAAAGACCACCATCCTTAGCTACTGTTCCTATGTGCAGTGGGTTCCAGGGAGTGACGTGGTGGTAGCCCAGAATCGAAACAGTCTCTGTGTATGGTATAATATTGATACACCAGAACGAGTGACCATGTTCCCCATGAAGGTAATATTTGCTCTCCACCTGCTTTACCAACTGAAGTGCTTAGTTAGTAAAGATTAGCTGGAGTTTGTGAGGCTGCAGATGGTCACAATCTCTCAGCTAGGGAAGGGAAGGGAAGGGAAGAGCTAGCCTGGCAGATTGTATAGTGTGGGAAAAGAACTAAGTTTTAAAAAATTGGCTCCTGCAGGGTGATATTGTGGACTTGGAGAGGAGCAATGGGAAGACAGAGGTGATTGTGACTGAGGGTGTAAATACCGTGTCCTACACTCTGGATGAGGGGCTCATTGAATTTGGCACAGCAATTGATGACGGTGACTACCACAGGTGAGAGGCAGAAATGAATTCCAGAGAGGCTTAAATTTTCAACCAGGTAGCATCTGGAAGCAGCCACTAAGCAACATCCCCAGAAAAGCTTTGGTGGGGATCCATAAGCAAGCAAAGTCGGTCCACCCTTACTCTTGAAGGGAGGAACCAGCCCTTGCATGTTGAAGCCTTGATGGAGTCTACAGAGAGTTTGAAGAAAATCTGATTCCTCATTCTGAATCGTTTAGTGTCCCATTGTCTTAGGTGACTAGTATTGAGCCCCTTTGCTTTCTGATTTTAGAGCTGTAGCTTTCTTAGAAACATTGGAGATGTCTGCTGAGACAGAGGCCATGTGGAAGACACTAAGTCGACTAGCATTGGAGGCCAAACATCTGCATATTGCTGAAAGGTGAGTGATTTGGTCCGGCAAGCTCCCCAAAAGTTAGCCAGAGAATCAGGAGTCTGGTTTTGGATAAACACGTTTTCTAAAAAGGCACAAGCTTTCGTCAGCTGCATTCCATTTTGGCTCCTGGCATGCATAATGGCTAGACTGATGTAGGATTGAGATTGGGGTGAAGCAGAGGAGGTGATGGTGAAAGACAAATTGGTTATATGGATGCAGGTTATAAAATATCTTAGGTGGAAAAGATGCTGACAGACTCCTGTTTTTTTGATACCATAGAGCAGGGATGTCAAACTCAATTTCATTGAGGGCCGCATTAGGGTTGTGTTTGATGTCCGAGGGGGGGTGCGTGGCCAGTGGGTGCGTGGCCAGCTTGACGGCACTCGTGTCGGGGGCGCCTGTGGCGGCACAAGTGCTTTGCCAGTGAAAATAGGCTCCCAATCTTCCTTTCCAGCTGGGAGGGCCTCCTGCAACCCTCTCCCAGTGAAAATGGAGCTCGGGAGGGCCGCATGGAAGTCCATTTCGCTGGCAGGAATACTGCGGGCTGGTCCTTTGCTGTTTCCAGGGCAGCCCCACAGACCAGAGCTAAGCACCCCTTGGGCCTGATCCAGCCCACAGGCCTTGAGTTTGACACCCCTGCCATAGATTAACCTAATTCTCCCACAGGGTCATTCAGAGAGCAATCCACTCAAACCAAGGAATTCTTTTTGATTCAGTCTGCCATCTTTCATGAAATACCTTGATTGGATTGTCATTTCTGCTTGTTAACAGTCTTGCTTACTCACCTTTTTAATAGTTATATTTTTACGAATTTCCTTTAGATCAGTTATGAGCTGGAAGACACTTTATTCTGCTTTCTATCCACTTTAGACCACAAAAACCTGCATCCCTTTGAATTTATATATTGGTTGTTTTCTGTTTGTATTATGTGTTTTTGTTATGCACTACCCAGAAACACCCTGTCTTGAGTTGGGTGTCCTCATAAATCTGGAAATAAATAAAATTTATAAAATAAAATAAAATAAAATGAACTCTAATAATATTTTCTTCTAGGTGTTTTGCTGCTCTTGGACAAGTATCCAAGGCTCGATTTCTCCATGAAACAAATGAGATTGCTGACCAAGTGGCCAAGGAATATGTGAGTGAAAGGCAGAGCTTGCTTTTGCTCATTCAATTCTCCTATCTCCTAGGTTTCCCTATCCATATTCCTGCCAATTCCCTTTTCCTTCAATCTGGGTTTCACAAATTGGGGAGGTTCAGGTAGAGTTCTGGGTGGGCTGAAGAACCTTTTAGTTACATTGCTACCCTAAATCCACCTTTCCCAAAGATTCCTTGTATTGTTTACATTGTTCATTTGGGTGTTTGGGTTTTTAGGTGCGGTATATACATTAAGATTACTTTAAAGGGAAAAATGTCTAGGAACTCTTGCCTCAAAGGGAAAGAAGAGCCTACTAATCCAATAGGGCACTTGTCTCATCTGGGTTCTCCTTGCACTTGGTAGTTGCTTAACTTACATGGATGGAGTTAGAGGGGAGCAATCTATTTTTCCCAACAGTTTGAGAATGACATTTCCTCCTCTGTTTAATTGCTGGCTTCAGGGAGGGGATGGCACAGACTTTTATCAGGTCCGAGTCCGCCTGGCTATGTTAGAAAAAAACTACAAACTGGCAGAGATGATCTTTCTGGAGCAGGTACGTCTGGGAGCAGAGATTACTTATGTTGAACACTTCCGTCCCCTACGTCTCTCTCTCTACCCTAACCCGTTATTGTGATTTCCTCTCTTTTAGAATGCTGTGGAGGAGGCCATGGAGATGTATCAAGAGCTTCACATGTGGGATGAATGCATCTCAGTGGCAGAAGCCAAAGTAAGCGAGGCACTGAAGACTTAAGATCACGGGTTTCCTGGATGGTGTGGTATCTCTTCTTTTGTCCTCTCTCTCTCTCTCTCTCTCTCTCTTAGAACCATCCTGCACTAGAAAAATTGCGTCAAAGCTATTACGAGTGGCTGCTGCAGACCCAGCAGGAGGAGCGGGCTGCTGAGGTGCAGGAGATCCAAGGGGACTTGCAAGCAGCCATTGGCCTCTACCTGAAGGCTGGACTACCGGCTAAAGCGGCACAGCTGACCATGGACCGAGAGGAACTGCTGGCTAATACCGACCTCATCAATCGTATTGCTACAGCCCTCGTTCGAGGAGAGCTTTTTGAGCAGGTGAGGCATCGATTACACTTCAGAATGTTCAGTAGATATACAGCCTCTTTAATGACGCTACATTCCTCTTTTGAAGGAGAGGTGCATCACCCAGTGGCAATGGTGGGTATGCTTATTACCTTCCTTTCATTTTCTTCAGGGCTGTAGTTGATAGCAGATCTTACCAATGTTATCTAGACCGTAGATGATAACTTACACAGCAGTGAGCAGTAAGATGAGCCTATGGAAGAGTCGTAGGAGTGGCTATATTGGCAGAGTTGGGAAAGGGATAGGGCTCGCGATAAACAAATTCATTGCTTTAGAGATTGAAAGAAAAAGGACCTAAGTGACAATGAGGGTGATGATGGAATAGGAGGATGCCCTAGGCCCAAATCTTGGTGGCTGGGGTGGGGGAGTGGAACTGGGCCATGCAAGTGGCAGGCTGACCCATGCGCAAATGTGTGCAGCTCAGCTCGCATGCAGCTCAGCTCGCATGCAGCTCAACTTGCGCAAGTGTGTGCATGCGTGAGTGCACGCCAGCCTGCCACTCATGCAAGTTGAGCTGCATGTGCACAGGTCAGTCCGCCACTCGCATGGCCCCGTTCCAAATAGGCCACAACCTGGTAGTGGGAACCCTGGCCTAGGCTATCGGTTGCTTTTGCCTTCACCTCATTAATTTCAATGTGTTTCTAAGGAGTTATTAGTGTCTTTTTGTCTTGAGTGTCTTGAGCTTTGCCTTTACTAAGAGAAAGGAAAGTTAAGTTCTTCTACGGGTCAGTCTAGTAGAAGTTATACCCTATATTTTAATTCATTAAATCTTGTAATTACTCTCTAAATTTGGTTACTCTTTTCCCACAAACATCCTTTTTTAAAATTACAAATGGGCTATTAGTATGAGTCCATGTAATTGTTCAATTTTCAAGGCGCTTCAAAGTTTCCGGTTCTGCTGCAGTGATTTTCAATCTAAGAACTTTTGTAGTGAGGCCTTGGAGCAGTGAGATGGCATCGTTCCATGAGAAAAATACAGTGATCTAGGGAGCCAGTTGGGTCGCCTGACAGCAGGAGGGAGTTTGATAGACCTCACTTTGCTTACACAATACTCCCTGGCACAAAAAGTGGTTGATCAGCCTGTGAAAATTGGGTATTGTTGGGCAGTTTTTTCCTCTGGTAAACTTGTAACCGATGTATTTCTCCCCTTTTTCAGGCTGGGGAACTCTTTGAAAAAATTCGGAACCCCCAAAGAGCCCTGGAGTGCTATCGCAAGGGCAACTCATTTCTGAAAGGTAAGGGAGGGAGGGAGGGAGGCTCTTCTCAGGTTGCACCTTGACTGTAAGTTCTCAAATGTTTTTATTTTCCATATTTTGTATGGCGTGTTTATTGAAAAATGTTAATATTAGAAGGCAGAACAAAGTCATTTACAGGGAATCCTTGTTTGACAACCACAATTGGAACCAGCAACTCAGGTTATTGAAGCAGTCACTAAGTTAAAATCATGTGATCTTGAGCATGCTTATGATTTCACTTCAGCTTTGCTTGGCTTCTTGCTACGTCCTTCAGCCAAACTGGGCTTCTTTCCTCCTTGAGGATATTTTGGTAGGAGATAAATAAGCAAATGAAAATAAGAGCAGAGAGGCAACATGAAGGTTGTAAATAGGACGTCACTAGGTTGTTTCAGCACCGTTGTAACTTTGAAGGATCACTAACAAGGCAATCGCTAAGTGAGGAGTACTTATCAAAAAATAAAAAGGACCCAAAGGAGAGATATTTAGAAAAGGGCACTGTTTCCACCTCCCATCCTTAGATTTGCAGATTTAGTTCTGCATACTTCTTAAGAGACTTACTTGCCCCAGATCTGATCATTTTAGTTCATCTTACATGCTCTTTGCTTCTTTTTCCTGCAGCTGTCGAACTTTCTCGTTCAGTTTTTCCAGCAGAAGTAGTAAAGCTGGAGGAGGGCTGGGGAGACCACCTTGTACAACAGAAGCAACTAGATGCAGCTATCAACCACTACATTGAGGCCAGGTCTGTGGTGGGCATACTGACTAGACTCTTTGGGGCTACCTTTCTTGTAGTTACTAGTACCCTGAAAGTTGTATGTTGGACTGGCACTCAGGATCAGGGTGGGTCCTGTTGCAGCCTTGCTCTAAGGCCTGTGAGCTGGATCCGGCCCGCAGGGCTGCCGTGTAAGCAGCGAAGGACTGGCCCGCAGTGCCTCTGCCAGCGACAATGGACAACCAAGCTCCGTTTTCAGCTGGGACGGCTTCCTGAAATGGTTTTAGCTGGCAGAGGGTTGCAGGAGGCCATCTCAGCCGAAAACTGAGATTGGGAGCCTGTTTTTGCTGGCAGAGCACTCATGCAACCACAGGCACCCCTGACACGAGTGATGTCAAGATGGCCACGCCCCCTGGCCATGATCAAATAACCCTGATGTGGCCCTCAATGAAACTGAGTTTGACACCCCTGCTTTAAGGAATGTGATCTTTTCCAGGTGTGCTATCAAGGCCATTGAAGCAGCCATTGGGGCTCGGCAGTGGAAGAAAGCTATATACATTCTTGACATGCAGGATAAGAAAACAGCAGCCAACTATTACCCCAAAATTGCCCAACACTATGCAGCCTTGCAAGAGTATGAGGTAACAATTTTCTTCCTTCGCGCACACACACACATATCCATTGACACGATCAAAAAAGTAAGAAGCTGTCTGTCCCTTTAGATAGCAGAGGAACTGTATGTCAAAGGAGACCACATCAAGGATGCCATTGATATGTACACCCAAGCGGGACATTGGGAAAAGGCACATAAGGTAAGAACATTCCAGGAAAATGCCCTTTTGTGTTCAGTGAATGCCAGAAGAGCATAGAAAACACTTCTCAACCAATTCTTTGTCCCATCCAAAAAAACCTTCAAGAAGTCTAACATAGGGACAATTGTAGGTAGGCCTTGACTTACCATGGTCATATGTTGAGGCACTCATATGACTGAATCCACTTTTACAACTGTTTTTATGGTGATTGTTAAGCGAATCATATAGTCCTAACCCTTCTCCCAAACGGGCTTTTTAAAAAACCCATAAATTGGCAACCTCTTTTGCAGATTGTGGTCATAGGACCCCGGGATGTTGCAGCCACTCATAAACATGAGCCAGTTGCCAAGAGCCTGGAATTTGGTCATGTGGCAACGTTTTATGTTTTACAATGGCCAGAATTGCTTTGTGATCTGTAAAGCACCTTTTCCAAGGCCATCCTGACTCCCGACTGGCCATTAAAGGATTTTCTTACTGATATCAAACTGCACTATTCTTCACTATCCCTTTCCTTCTGGAATAGCTCTGAACTGTTATGTCCTCCCTCAGTCTTCTCTTCTCCTAGCTAAACAAAAATTAATGCCTCCAGCCATTGCAGGTAGTCCTCAACTTACAACAGTTCATTCAGTGACCGTTCAATAGCCACTAAATTAACAACAGCACTGAAAAAAGTGAGTTGTGACTATTTTTCATACTTTTAATGGCTGTAGGCATCCCGGTGGTCACATGATCAAAATTCAGATGCTTGGCAACCGACTCCTACTTATGACCATTGCTGTGTCCCAGACTCATGTGATTCCCTTTTGTGGCCTTCTCAAATCAGATTCAGTTAACAACCGTGTTACTAATTTAAGAACTGCAGTGATTCACTTAACAAATGCGTCAAGAAAAGTTGTAAAATGGGGTGAAACTCACTTAACAAATTTCTCACTTAGAAACATACATTTTGGTCTCAGTTGTGGACGTAAGATGAGGACTACCTATACTCATACATTTTTCCTTTCAGGCACCTTATCTGGACACATTCACACTCAATACATTTCAGCTTGTCCATGTCCTTCCTAAAATGCACCTAGAATGGGATGCAATAATCTACTTGTAGGTGTGTTCTGGTCAACCCAGAGCAGAGGGGAAGGAGGCATCAAATGGCCCATGTGCTCCCAGTTCCAGAAAGTGCATTTCAATAAAGCTTTGCAATGGGAGGGTGTGAAGCAATTCGGTTTGGTTATCCAGAACGGTTCAAAATGGGATATTGTACATCTCTTGTGGGTGTTTGGAGAAGGGGTGTTTATCCTTTCATGCCCAGGCCCTGCTCCCACTTCTCCTTGCAGCTGGCATCAAAATGTATGAAGCCAGAGGATGTGTCAGTGCTGTACATTACACAAGCTCAGGAGCTGGAGCGACAGGGAAAGTACAAGGAGGCTGAGAGGTGAGAGGTGTTTTAGTTCTGTATCTTTTAAAGCAGAAGAATGGAATTTGTAACAGAGGCTGGGGGAAGAAAGAGAAGAGAAGCTTCCAACTGGTGTAAACAAACTATTAAGTAGAACTTTTGGGGACATATCAGTGAATCCCACAGAGTAAACTTTTTTTTTTTTGCTAAGTTGTATGTATCACCACAGTAATTCTAGGTGGGATCTTTATTTGGGGATGCCACATTTTCAATGTCAATTTATGCTTTTTCCAGGCTCTACATAACTGTGGATGAACCAGACTTGGCCATTACGATGTACAAGAACTGCAAGATGTATGATGAGATGATTCGCCTGCTGGCCAAATACCACAAGGATCTGCTGAGCGATACCCATTTGCACTTGGGCAAGGTAAAGCATTTGAGGAGAAGTAACAGAAGACAAGCAGGTTGGTGGTGACCTTCTGATTTATTTTTCAGGAACTGGAAGCTGAAGCGCATCTGCAGGAGGCGGAATATCACTACCTTGAAGCCAAGGATTGGAAGGCAGCTGTAAACATGTATCGTGTGAACAATATGTGGGATGAGGCCTACAGGGTAAGAGCAGCATATATAATTCCTTTTGGTGCAACAGCTGAGCTCTCCAAGCTGTTCCAGGCTGAGCTTAGGAGCTAGGTATGTGGTCCAGAATCACATCACTAGCATACTTCCTACCTGTGTGCTTACTACATGGCCTTAAAGAGTAGAGCATTAGGGGGTGCCAAAAGTATGCATGCACAAAGAAAAGACTGAAGGAAGGACATCCTGTATTTTTTGGAGTATAAAATGCACCTTTTTCCCTCAAAAAGAGCCTGAAAATCTGGGTGCGTCTTATACACTGAATACAGCATTTTTGGCCTCCCACCTCCTTCACCAAAATGGCCGTGCATAGCCTTTAGGAGTCTTGCAGAATGCTCCTGGCGGCTGGGGAGGGCAGAAATGAGTGGTAAATGGGCCGTTTGTTGCTCAATTTTGCCCCCGCCAGGCCGCAGGAGCACTCTAGAAGCCCGCTAAAGGCTATGCATGCCCTTTTTTGACAAAAAATGGGTCCATTTTCGTGAAAAACTGGTCGTTTTTTGCTTGTTTTGGGGGACCCACACACCCCAGGCGCACTCTATAAGCCTCCTAAAGGCTATTCGTGACCTTTTTTTGGAATAAAACGGACCCATTTTTGCAAAAAACAGGCCATTTTAGGGAGGTTTGCAGAGTGCAAAAACCTTTCTTTTTAAAATTTGTCTCTTCAAAACCTTGGTGGGTCTTATACTCCGGTGCATCTTATACTCTGAAAAATACGGTACTTATTAGTCTTGGAAAGGTTACGTTTGATGGGCAGCAACAATAAGCTGTTTTAGGTTCAGTTGTCTTTTCACTTCTGTTTTGATCTGAGACAGGTAGCAAAAGCTCACGGTGGAGCAAATTCTCACAAGCATGTGGCTTTCTTATGGGCAAAGAGTCTTGGTGGAGAGGCTGCCGTGAAACTCCTCAACAAATTTGGACTCCTGGAAATGGCCATTGACCATGCAGCTGACAACAAGTGAGCAGCAAGGAGGGAAAGACTTACTGGTGTATCCAAGTAAGGTCTCCCATTAGAAAGGAGGCAAGATCCGCCAATGCCTTGTTTCAATGCCTGAGATTCTCAAGGGGTAGAACCTGCCCATAGGTTTCCACAAGGCATGGGGTTCTGCAGTAACTACAGGTGCCCTTTCTTGTGTGGCTTGAGTGGGGTTTTCTTGCTGTGCTTCTTTTGTAATTGGTTTTAACCTCATGTGACAGTTGCCCAATAGTGGTATGTAGTTTTCACCCTGCTGAAATTGAAGTGGTTTGGGATGGGAGACATAATTCCCATCTCCTTTTCTTCTTCCATAGCATTTTTGATTTTGCCTTTGAGTTGGCTAGACTCTCCCTGAAGCAGAAACTACCTGAGATCCACTTCAAATATGGCTCTTTCCTGGAAGATGAGGTAGAATCCCTTGTGTTTCTTAATGGTTGCTCTCCTTCCTGGAGTAATGCCCGTCATGTGGTGAACATGCCACTCTTGTTAAATGCAGGGCAAGTTTGAAGAGGCAGAGGTGGAGTTTGTGAAGGCCGGGAAGCCTAAAGAGGCAGTTCTAATGTGAGTGTACTTCCACCCTCCTACGATACTCTTTGCTTCCTGCCTCTGTCCTATTCCAATGGCTTCATGTGCTCCCTGTTCACTTAGGTATGCTCATTCCCAGAACTGGGCTGCTGCCCAGCGAGTAGCTGAAGTCCATGACCCAGAGAGTGTAGTCATTGTGCTAGTTGGTCAAGCTGATGCTGCCTTCAAGCAAAAAGAGTTCCAGAAAGCAGAAGCTTTGTTGCTGCGGGCTCAGCGACTTGACCTTGCTGTGAAACACTACAAGGTAAATGGCAAAACGTTTTGGTTGGGTTGGGAGATGTTTAGTAAACTCTGGTCCTGCATGAAATTCACCTTAGATGGCTTTTTTAAACCCCAATTTGTTATCCAGTTGTTAATTGTATTGCTGTGAGGAAGCCATTCTATTTAGACCAAATACCATCTTATTAAAGCTACCTAGGGATTTCCAAAGAAGTTCTATTCGACATTCTCTGCAGCCAGATTATGATTGAAAGATGATAGCATTTCTTTGGTGATGGGAGCTGTAGATGAAATGGAATTTCAGAGATGCATACTAGCCTGGAGAAGGAAATTATTCCTCCTGTTCTCCCTAGCAGTGTCAAAGATGCTGGTGGCCAACAACATGGGCATTGGCTTAGTAAGACAAACCATGCTGGTTTTGAATAATCCATTGCAAATTAAATATGACCCATTGCAAATCAAATATGCCCTGATATATATTCTGCAGTGATCAGGCAAGGCAAATTTCTGCTGGCTTCCCACAACGAATGTAATGGGGAAGCCAGCAGGAAGTTAAAAGTGCTAGGCCAGCAGGCAGGTAAGTAGCTGCTGCTGGGTGGTGGAAGTGAGACAGTGCATGGGAAAGATTTGGGGAAGGTGTACAAGGGTGTGCCGTGAGCGTGTGAGTCAGGAAGGGTATCTGGGGGTGCAACACAGGTCAAGGAGGAAGTATGATGTACAGTCCACAAGGGTGTGCAAATGGCTGGCATTGCATGAGCACAGAAGGGTTGGGAGAGGGTGAGGGGGGGACTGACCACAGTGACCTGCAACCTTCCTGCTGACTTCCCTATTGACTTTCTGGGGAAACTGACAGGGAATGTTTATTGAATTTGTATTGAATTTGTATACCGCCCTTCTCCCTTGCGGGACTCAAGGTGGTGAACAGGCATAATAAAACCAACAAAAACATGAATATATAAAATACTTTAAAATGTCAATGTCAATTAAATTAGGGGCCTGTTCTAAAACCAAATAAAATTACTAAATAAAATCGATTAAAATTGATTAAAAACTGCACCAGGCCGGCCGCACGGAATAAATGTGTTTCCAAGGCCCGGCGGAAGAGGCGTAGGTCAGTGATCGTACGTAGGTCAGGGGGTAGGTCGTTCCAGAGGGCAGGGGCTGCCACAGAGAAGGCTCTCCTCCTGGGGGTCGCCAGCTGACATTGTTTGGCCGACGGTACCCTGAGGAGGCCCTCTCTGTGGGAGCGAACTGGTCGGTGGGAGGTATTTGGTAGCAGGATGCGGTCTTGCAAGTAGCCAGGTCCCGTGCCATGGAGCGCTTTAAAGGTGGTTACCAGCACCTTGAAGCACACCCGGAAAGCCACAGGCAGCCAGTGCAGCTCGCGCAGGAGAGGTGTCACGTGGGAGCATCTTGAGGCTCCCAGAATCCCCTGCTCGGCCATATTCTGCACTAACTGGAGCCTCCGGGTGCACCTCAAGGGCAGCCCCATGTAGAGAGCGTTGCAATAGTCCAGGCGGGAGATGACGAGGGCTTGAGTGACCGTGCGTAGAGCGTCACGATCCAGAAAGGGGCGCAACTGGCGAATCAAGCAAGCCTGATAAAAAGCCCCCCTGGCCACGGCTGTCATATGATCATCTAATGACAGCCAAGAGTCCAGGAGGACACCCAAGTTGCGAGCCCTCTCTGTGGGGGCCAATGATTCACCCCCAATAGCCAGAGATGGTACAAGCTGGCTATATCGTGACGCTGGAAGCCACAGCCACTCAGTCTTGGATGGGTTGAGTCGAAGCCTGTTTCTCAACCCGTTGTTGAGATTGTTAATGGTGATCACAGGACATTGTAATTGGTTGTAAGTGCAAACTGGTTGCCAATCACCAGATTGTGACCATAATCTACCAAGGATACCATAACTGCCATTCATTCAGTACCATTTTGCTGAACAAATAACCCTGTCAAGGACTATATAGTTCCTAAAGATGGAAGTTATGTCATAATTATTACAATTGTTCTCTTTTTTCTTGGGGGGGAAGGATAATTAGAGGAGGATTTTCCCTTTCTCCTTTGCCAAGTAAGGATACTTTTCATAATTCTTTTCCCAAGGAAGCTGCTATGTGGACTGATGCTCTCCGAGTCTGTAAAGAATTCCTACCTGGAGATCTGGAGGCTCTACAGGAAGAGTATGAACGGGAGGTGGCTAAAAAAGGACCCAGGTATATAGGTCATGAGAGGTATGGGAAAGTTGGCTTGCAAAAGTCATTCAGCCCTAAGATTAAAGCTGGGTTTCTCAAAGACCTAATCACTTACCATATTTTTTGGAGTATAAGACGTACCTTTTCCCCTCTAAAAGAGGGTGAAAATTTGGGTATGCACTGAACGTAGCCCCACCCATTCACCGTCATTCACCCTTTGGCCTCTGCCTCCCATCAATTTACCTCCTTGCAGCAAACGGGGAAACTGGGGCTTATGGAGGCTGCAATAGGCTGTTCCCTGCAGCCTGAAACAGGTATGATCAGGAAGCTGGCTTAAACTGAAAGTGAAACTTGCTGTTTGCTCCATGAGGCAAATTGCTAGAAGGCAAAAGCAGATGTTTTTTTCTTGTGCTACTCAGGTTGTTCACTGTTTGCTGCAAGAAGGTAAATCAATAACTATAAATCCTATAAAATATTCAAATTATTAGACATTTTTTAAGTGCTTTATTATTGTTCTAGACAGCTTAACAAGATGAAGCTTTTTAAAATAAATGCTTGATCTGAAGAAGGTCAGTGTTATTGTATTTTCTTTTAAATAGCAGAGAATAACTATACTTCCAGAAAGCACATCAATTTTAACAGCATTTGTACAAGTATAGTCTGAAATATAACACTACAAAGAGTTTATATTGTCTGTACTGTTTGCTGTTTGTTGCAAGGAAGCAAATTGCTGGGAGGCAGAAGCAGATTTCCCCCTTGTTTTCCTCCCCAAAAGCTAGGTGCGTCTTATACTTCAGGGCGTTTTATACTCCAAAAAATACAGTAGCCTTCTTTTATTGAGGTTTCTACAACTAATTGCTTCAAAGGATCAGGGTCTTCTCAGTTTTTGAGCTATCTCTGGACAATCCTCTAATTCTATGGGATGGGATAGATTGGAGTTTCCACATCAAGCTGTAGGGAATCTCCTAGTCCCTTTGTGGACATTGATCAAGATTCTGTTGATTGGTAGGGGCATTGAGGGCCTCCTGGAGCAGGCCTGTGAGTGGGAGCAAGCAGGCGAATATGCCAGAGCTGTGGACTGCTATCTCAAGGTGCGGGACCCCAGCAACAGTGCACTGATGGAAAAGTGTTCCATGAAGGTAGGAAATTGCTCAAGGTCCACCTTGCCTTCCCTGTTTATAGAATTTTAGTTCAGTTGGATGCACACAATGTACTTGAAGGAGAGAAATGGAGAAAAGTTGGAAATTGAAAGAAGTGTCTGCGGGGGAATTCTTTTGGCAAGTGAGACACTGAGCTTGTTGATCAGAAAGGTTGGCAGTTCGGCAGTTCAAATCCCTAGTATAGGTCTCCTGCGTGAGCAGGGAGTTGGACTAGATGACCTCCAAGGTCCTTTCCAACTGTGTTACTGTTCAATCAATTGCGCCTCTGCTTCCTTATTTATTTATTTATTTAAATTTGTATCCCGCCCTTCTCCACAGAGGACCCAGGGCGGCGCACAGGAAATTTAAAAGACATACAAAATACAATAAATATAATTTAAAAGACTATTAAATAAACCTATCCTGCGCTAAAACCAAATTTTAAAAACCCAATTTAAAACTACCTAAAAGTCCCCATGGGAGGTTAGGCTAGGCCGGCTTGTTGAAACAAATATGTCTTGAGACATTGGCGGAAGAGGCGGAGGTCGGTGATGGTACGTAATTCAGGGGGTAGGTCATTCCAGAGGGCTGGCCCCACCACAGAGAAGGCTGTCCCCCTGGGTGTCGCCAGTCGGCATTGTCCGGCCGACAGCACCCTGAGAAGGCCCTCTCTGTGGGAGCGTATCGGTCTAAGGGATGTATGGGGCAGGAGGTGGTCTCGCATATATATTCCTTCTTACATACAAGCTAGATTTGCCCTTTGATTGTCGTTGATCAGTTGTTCTTTTTCTAAAAGTTCAAAATCACCACTCCAAACGGTCTCTGATGGAGTCTTGTAAGCTATAAATCATTATGGCAGGAGTCTCTGCACAAAGAAAAAAAATACTGTACAAGGGACATTTCTTCATTTGTGAATGCTTCTTTTCATATCAGGCAGCTGAACTTTCTATCAAGTTTCTTGGCCAGTCTCGGAGCATTGAGGTGATGAGGACAGTGGGACCCCAGCTGGTCAGCATTGGCAAGTTCAGCATGGTAAGAGTAAACCTCTGAAGGGCAGTTCAGTCTCATCTGTCTTTGTACAAACAATTCTTTCCCAGTGTTTTAAGATTAGAAAGAGGACAAAGGGGATAAAAATATTCCAATAAAACATTTTTTTAGAATACTGAAAGAAAAGATACATGTTTCCTATTGTTATAGGGAGACTTTTATGTATACAGAAGACAAGCTGTGCAGCCCAGGTCTCTGATACTAATAAAAAAATGAATTTCTGTCCCCAGAGGGCAAAATGCTATTTTTACCAATGAAGAAAGGAGAATTCAGTTTCTGTGAAACTCTCAGTTTCTGTGAAAAGTCAATATCTGTGGCTGACTTTTATATAGAGGGTCAGTTCTTGACTAGCCTCAAAGGATAGAAGAAGCATAAAGGAATGCCAGAACAAATGTTTTAAAAATCTTTAAAAGTAAATTCAGTTATTAAAAGTTTTACATTTAATTACAGTTTTACATTTAATAAATATTCCAAGCATAATTGAATGCGAAAACATGTCATACATATTCTCCTGTACGCTTTTAACTTAGCCAAGTGAATTTAAGTTGATGAAATGTGGCATGCAAATAAATATTGCATGTATTTTAATTTTCCCCAACATTTCCATTTTTTGAAGAGTTTTTTTTCTGTAGTTTCAAACCTCCTGGGAAGTTTCTCTTCTCAGGCCAGATATGCAATGAGCCCTACAACCTCTCTGTACAGCCCCAAACTTCATATCTACTTCTACTTGAATACACAATAGAAATTTCTCATTTCTCTCCTCAGGCGGTAGAGCTATACCTCAACCTTAATCTAGTCAAGGAAGCCATCGATGCCCTCATGGAGGGGGAAGAGTGGAACAAAGCTAAGTGTGTGGCCAAAGAGCTTGACCCCAGGTACTAAACTCTACTTCTGAGAGTGATTTGCAAATAATACACTTTGAATAAGAATATATAATGCTGCTTAGGTGGAAGGCTGTCAGTTTCTCAGGCCTGCTGCATCACCTTATTACTAAGGTTGCCTTATTACTAGGACAGAAATGACAAACTTTCTTTCTGGCAGATATGAAGAATATGTGGATCAACACTATAAAGAATACCTCAAGAATCAAGGCAAAGTAGATTCGGTGAGAAGGAATCTTGAATGGGATGAAGGGGAAAGTGGGAGGCACTGAAAGTTGGGAGAGAACTTCAAGTAGTTTGAAAAACTTTTACATCTATATAAATAGAAATGTGACAGCTTTTTTGAAGTGCAGCTTAAATTGAATACATCTGTCATTCTTCTATCAATAATTATTTTGGTTAATGTTAAAAACTGTGACTGGAGAGTCAAAAATCAAATGCTTAGGAAAAAGTAGTGAAATTTAAATCAAAAGGTTTTGATGCAGCCAAATATATTATTAGGCAATTCTAGGAGACTAGAGAATATGAGATGACATTAGGTGTACAAAAGATAGAACAGGTGGGTACTGCTGTATCATTGTTTAAAATGACTGACTTACAGCTGATCTCTCTTTGATAGCTTGTGGGCGTGGATGTTATGGCTGCCCTCGATATGTATGTGGAAAGAGAGCAGTGGGAAAAGTGCCTGGAAACAGCTGCCAAACAGGTATATGAAAAGTCCCAAGAGGTTCTTCTATGAAAGGAGGCAGACGTTGTCTGACCACACAAACACCTTAGTTTCCCCAAAAGCTGTCTAAAACATTTGAGTTTGAAACTAGATGGAATGGAGTCCATCTTCTATTCACCACTGCTTTAGTTAGGGGCCAAAGATCTGTCTGCAAAAGAGACTGAAAAGAAATTTCCAATAACCAATTTCATTGTATTTAAGTACAATGACAATAAAGATTATACTTAAATTGTTATTCAACAATGAAAGCAAGTTTGGTCTAGTGGTTAAGGCACCAGAGTAGACAGTGGGAGACACTGAGTTCACGTTACGCCTTAGCCATGAAAGCCAGCTGGATGATCTTGGGCCAGTCACTCACTCTCAGCCTAATCCACTTCACAAAGTTGTTGTTATGGAGAAAATAGGAGGTGGGAATAGTGTTGGATATATTCTGGGCCTTCAGTTATTTGTAAAAATAATAAAGGCAGCAAATAAATAACAAGCATGAGATAGAGAGTTATGTAAACCAAATGTATAAATAAATATCCATGTAGCTATCACCCTGCTGGCACCCCAGAAAACCTTAAAAGACCAGGCTGTGGGTGATTGCCTTCACTCCCTCAGATTGCGTGGAGTTAGAAAAATGCACCATCACTTCTGGTTTTATTTTTATTCTGTTGGTTGTATGGTATGTTGCCTGAGCCAGTTTGGAGATGGGCATTAAATTCATTTAATTGAATGAATTAAATCATCAATCAAGGCATCATGCCGAGCATTCAGGAGAAATAATTGGCATTTCTGTTGGCCTTATACTGACATTGCCTGTTCAATGTAGTGCTGACTGTCTGCAAAGAATTGATTGTGATGAAATTGGATTTCAGAACTGATGAATGGAGTATCAGTTTGGACAGAATGCAAACAAAGGCATGGTTAGTTTTTTCCACTAAGAAATGGGAAACACTAAAGATATATAGTTCACCCAGAAAGGAATTCTCCCACTTGACCAGATCATTTCTCATAATGGAAAACTGCTATTTGTTTTAGTTTTCCATATTATTTTGTTACTTTTGTTATTTTGGCTTTTTATAGAACTATAAAGTGCTGCATAAATATGTGGCTCTTTATGCCACATACTTGATCCGCGAGAACAGTTGGGACAAAGTCTTGGGCCTCTATGTTCAGAATGGTGCTCCCGCCAATGCTCAGGTAAGATATAGTCCCAGCTGGCAAGGAAAATTTGCTTGCTTCTGTTCATAGCAAAGCTCTTCCCACATTTTCTCTTCAGAATTTCAATATCTATAAACGACTATTTGTGGAGATGGTGAATGCAGCCAATATGAATCGGCCAGAGGCTTATCACAGCTGGGCTGATTTGCGGGACGTGCTTTTCAACCTGGTAAGTACGGCTTAAAGTAAATGTATGATGTACCATTGAATGTAAAATGCCTGATCTTCATTTTACTTCTCTGTGTGCTGCTGCTAATACCACACACAGGTTTCCTAAATAAAGCTGCAGTGCAAAATATCTGTGTGGCACCACTCTATATTTTCAGAGAATAGCTTTTTCATTACTCAAGTCTCTTTGGTGGGGTGAATAAAATGTTTAGATGGCCCTAAATGAGACCTGCTGTGTTTCTTTCTTTTTAATATGCAAGTTAAAGATCTTTTTTTTTTCAATTTCAAGTGATTTAGATTCCAACAAACTTAACATGATCCCCTTTCTTACAGTGTGAAAATTTAGGGAAATCAAGTGAAGCTAATTCACCAGCGCATGAGGAGTTTGAAACCATGTTGCTTATATCCCACTACTATGCTACACGATCTGCAGCCCAAAGCATCAAACAGCTGGTAAGAGAAGGGTGGCAGCAGGTCAAAAGGACTTAAACCAGTTTTCTAGTCTCTGGCTTGTTCCTGAACACCAGATTTCATACTATTTCACTACTCCCTGCATGGAGTTCTGATTGCATTATCTTTGATACAGTATTGGACCGGCTAGTACAGCTTCAGACTTGGATGGCTACAAAGTCTGTGGGCCTTGTGCCATTGGCAAAACCAAGTCTGTTTGCCTAGGTTTGCCAGTCATGAAAGAATAGTTCTTACATCTCTGAGTCATTTGTTTGCAACTTAATTTTCTCATGAAGAGTCCTTCTTTCAGAACTTTTCTCCTTTATAGATTCATTGTGTACTAGCTGAATACCCGTGTTCCGCTATGAAACTATGTGATCGGGCTTGATAAATTGACACAGCTTGAAAATTAATGAGTAGTTACCATCGGCCTCTCCTATCACCTTCTCTTCCTCAGGTTTGACCCACAGAAGCCCCACTTATCTTATCAGCTTCTCTCCGACAGGCTCCTCTCCACACTCCCAGCCAGCAGGCCAGATGAATCACACGTTGGCCATGCCCATGTCCAAGTTTTCAGGTTGGGAGGGAGAGTTAGAACGTCTAACTCCTTAGCATCAGAACGTGTTAATAATAATAATATACAAAATACTAAGACCTGATAGTCATTTCGAAAAATCCTTTGTTAACAAGCACCTAGAAGCCAAAGGGAACATATGTGCCAAATTTCAAGTTTGTAGGCTTTACAGTTCTGGAGATTTTGTGATCCTGCATGAGTGTTTTCACGTTTTTATAGAGAGAGAGATTTCACTCTGCGCAAATATCAAATTGCAATCCTTGATATCCAAGTTCTTTTTCTGAGACTTTGGAGGGAGCGTGTGACTCTCTCAACTCATTTAACTTATGACTTATAATTACAGGTATTTTTAAAAAGAAGGCAAGGGTGGGGCAACTAGCTCCACTTGAATAGACTGCCTTTGTCTGAGGAGGACTGGTTTGCCTGAAGACGTGTCATCTCTTAAGAATGGAAGCTAGGGAGCAGAGTTTGAGTTTGTGGTTTTTCGCCTATAGGAAACTGTGGCAGCCAAGCTCTCCATCTCTTTGTTGCGTCATACTGAGATCATTCCAGCAGACAAGGCCTTCTATGAAGCAGGAGCAGCAGCTAAGGTGAGGAGCAGGAAGGTCCTGTTTGTAGGTCACATCCAGGTAGTTGGTGGGGAAAATAGGTGGTCAATTAATGCCAAATAAGGCAAAATGGGAAAATGGCTGGTTCCTTCTATGCCTGGTAGAAATGTGACAAACTTGCTGTCAACTCTGAAACTGGCTGAAGCCATTTTTCTTGTGCCTCATAGTTGCCACGAACTTTGAAAGGGGGAAAGGGGGGGGGGAGAGTAGATAGATAGGCTACCAGTCGAAACAAAAAAAAATTCCTGTGGGAACCAAGATCATCCCAGCGGATGGCAGAGGAGTGACCTAACAGCCTTCCAGTTACCTTTATTGAACAATGTAGCCAGTGACACCTGGGGAGGGAATATTTGCTTTTTTAATTGGGGGGGAAACTGGGGGAACCTTTAGAGTTGATTTTCATAGCTGTGCCAATATGGAGTGTCCAATAAACATGTTCTTTGAGGAATATGCCTGTTTTTGAGTTCTGCTTTTGGTGGATGCAATACTTGGAATCCTGACACTTGAACTGACTTCCTGGGATTCCACCCCTTACATTCAGAAACACCTTTAGATTTTACCTTTCAAACAAGTGATCTCTAGAAAATCTTTAAAAGGGTTAAAACATTTTACAGTATAAGAATGACCAAATGATCAACAGAACTGAAGCTGTGTATTCACCATCTCAGTCCAGATGGATTCTAGGCAGAGACTGTAAGGAATTACAATTGGATTCTTGATCATGGTAAAAAGAAAGATGGGATAAATACAATACAATATACAGCACTAGTAAAGTGGAGAATAATCGTTTTCCTTTCTCAAAATATTATTCATGGTCATCCCATTAAAGTTAAATGGTGGCAGATGATTGACACAGTGCTCATTTATTAAACTGTGGAATTTGCTTTCACACAATGTAAGAATGCCTGCCAATTTAGGTACCTTAAAAAGAAGATTAAACAACGTAATATATTGTGATGTTTGCAGGTTTGCCAATCAGTGATTCTATTTTTTACAGGTCTTGCAGAAAAGTCTTTATTGTTCATAATATGTTTGTCAGGCTTTATAGTTGCATCTATCCTATCAGATTACTGTTGAATGAGAACATTAGATTATCAAATCTTCATCTAATCCCACAGATAAATGTGAGAGAATGATTACCTGCCATTTGATTCTAATTAAACTTTTTTTAAAAAAATAGTAGTAGTTTTTTGGAGCACAGTTCCCAATATGCTACTCTAAAGTTCAGCAATCTTAGCTTGAAAACATTTGAACACTCTTGCCATGTTGAACTGAAATCAGTTTTGACTTTTGGCAGAGAACTGGGAAAAATAGTTCATCCTTCTCTTTCCTCTTTCCAGGGTGTTGGTTGGCAGAACATGGCTTTTATCTTCCTAAACCGTTTCCTTGATTTAACTGATGTGAGTTTTATCAGAGACTCTTGGGAGTTTGGTGGGGAGGGAGAAGGACTCCATGTTTTTCCTTTCTGATGTTATTTGCTCTCCTAGGCAATTGAAGAGGGCTCCCTTGATGCTGTAGACCACTCAGACTTCCAGAATACTGATATTCCTTTTGAAGTGCCACTGCCTGCCAAGCCACATATCTCAGTGAGTGTGTTCTCATATGCATGCACAATTTCAATCCATTTGTATTTTGAGTAGGGGAGACACTATTTCTAAGGGGCCTTGGAAAAGGACATTCCTTGCCCAATTCCCAGTCCAATTGACTCACACACTTCCACCACCCATCCCAAGTATTACTGCTGCTACCACGTTTCATTCTTTCTGAGCGTCGTATGTCTATCTGTGCTAGGAAGACCAGCGTGAGGAGATCCGTGACTGGGTTCTCACTGTCTCCATGGATCAGCGGTTGGAACAGGTACTGCCACAAGATGAACGTGATACTTACGAAGCGTCTCTGGTAGCGGCAAGCACAGGTGTGCGTTCTCTGCCCTGCCTTATCACAGGTGAGCAGAACAGTGTGGCATTTCAGCATGGCTGAAGCCGTAACGGAACATATTCCATCTTCTTTCCTCCATAAGATTTTCTAATGGTGCCTCTCCCCCACCCCAATATAAACTTGTCCATTTTTTCAGGCCCTTTCCTCATCCACTGTGGGTAGAACAAGGGGAGAAAAAGTATTTTAAATTGTCCCATAGTTGTTTAGAAAGTCTTTCTTCTTCCAAACTCCTGACAGAAATATATATGATGCTGCTTTGCTTACATTCAGAAAAACGTCAAACTTAAATTCTACTCTGTATTTTATTTCTTTTAATATACCGTGCTTTTAACCAAATTTATTATTCATTATTCATCGTTATTCAATTTTTTCTTTGGCCTACTATATATTTTAGCATTTACTTCTGTACATTTTAACTTGAAAGTTTTTACCTTGAAAGATTATCATTTTAACCATTTCATATTTTTAAAATCACATCTACAGTTCTGACTAGCAATGACGTTTCCTCACTAAAGAAAGCTAATTTGTCCTGGTTGAATCCATGAGTCCATTTGCAGTTATCTGCAACTACTCTACTTTTCGTTTTTATAATAGTTCATTGCATTACGAAAGGCAATAAAAAACAAGACTATTACAGCATTCAGAGTGAATCTAATTATAAGGATTACTCACAATCTTTCAAAACAAAGATATAGTAGAGTAAAATAATAAAACACAAGGCACCATGTATAATTTAAGGGAGAGGTGAATTCCAGACCATGGGAGCAACCACGGAGAAGGCTCGACAGACCTTATTCACACCCTATGAATTTCACAACACAGAAAATTTCATCAGGACATTCATAAGTGCTTGAACTGGATTGGATGGATAGAATCAATTTTGTTAAGTGTTTGATATCTTAACCATTACACCAAATTGATTCATTAGTCATGTCTGATATACTTTGTTTCATGTCTGATATAAATTTGTGCTATGCCATATACTATATCAATTGTATATACTAAGGCTATAAGGGCATATATGGTCCTCAGCTTCATTTAGTTATCATACAAAGTTACAACAGCGCTGAAAAAAAGCCACATAACCATTTTTCACACTCAATCATTGCAGCTTCCCCCCGTGGACATGTCGAAATATAGATGCTTGGAAACTGATCCATATTTATGACTTGCAGTATCCTGGGAGTAATTGATTGTTTTTTGCAACCTTCTGAAAAGCAAAGTCAGTGAGGAAGCCAGATTCACCTAACAATCATGGCAAGAAAGATCGTAGCATGTGGCAAAACTCAACAGCTGTCTTGCTTAGCAATGGGAATTTGCTGCTCAATTCTGATCTTAAGTTGAAGAGTACCCTGTACTAAGGCATTCAATATTTAAAATTGTCCAAATTAATCTCTAGTGTAATCAAGAAGCTACCATGAGGTTCAACAGAATACATAAGAAAAATTTTGTGTTTGCCAAAATTTGAACAGTTAAATTATTTGCTGGGCAGGAACTTGCTCCTTCAGCTGAGTTTTACAATATGCGAGTCCCTTTTTATGCCCCTGTAATAGGTTTTGTTTTCCTTCTCCCCACTCAGGTTATCCTGTACTAAGAAACAAGGTGGAATTCAAGAGTCCTGGCAAGGAGGCAAACAAGGAAAGCTGGAATAAGTTTTTGATGGCCGTCAAGGTGAGGAAGAGAATGAAGGTATAAGAAAGAGAAGAGGGCATAGGGCAAGAAAAGTAGGCAAGCTTGCCCTATAGAACTAAATCTATAAACTTTGATCTCAGCCCTAGTTTACTCGTGCCTTTCTTGCAGATGTCACACAGCCCCCCCTGCCAGGACGTTCTCAAGTTCATCAGCCAGTGGTGTGGAGGGCTGCCCAGCACCAGCTTCTCCTTCCAGTGACCATCTCAACCAGAGCATTTCCTTAAGTCTTCAACCCCCTTTAGATATTTATTCTCCCATATTAAATAACTTGTTTATATAATGTGTGTCTTCTTTAATCGATGTGGCATTTATTATCCGAGTGTTAAACGTCCTGCAACTCTAGAGAGAAACTCAAGGGAGATGACAAAAGATAAGAGTATGAAAGGGGAGACTGCAAAATTGGATTATAATGGTCATGTTGCATTGGAACAAAGCTCACTTTCGCACGGGATTACATTTCAAATGGATCCAATAGGCAACTGCCTCAAATCTGTAATAATTGGGCTACTGTGAACTATATGTTGAGGTTTGTGGTTTTATTCCAATGGATCTAAAAGCATTAGATGAGGAAGACTATTTAAAGATTGTTTATTTTCTCTAAAAAGCCAAGCAGGGTCAAACCTGTTTGGTACTTGGAGTGGAGGCCACTAAGACATTTCAAGGCTAGAAACTAACTTGGATATAAATAATCCTTCAAGAAAGCATTAATGAATGAATTCATGAAGGCATTTGGAGTTTTGAGTTCAATTTACCTTGACTTGAAAACAGAAACATCCATAATTAAAACTGTAATAACTTAATTTTAGTGTGTAATATATACCATGCAGGAATTAAAGGTTAAACCAATAATAAAAATGAAAGAACAAGACTTTCAGGGAATAGTAAATTAAAATATCACATTTGTGATGCTACTTCACAAATTGCCCAGGCCCATTAGAAAAAGAAGATTTTAAAGCTTCCCTAAAGGACAAGAAAATCGGGACCAGGATTTAGGGGAATGCTGCTCCAAAGGGCAGGAAGAACAGAGAAGACACATTTCTTGAGGTTCTCATTAGATGGACATTATTTTATTGATGGGTCATGTAGAATGCCAATCCTATTAAGACTTTACAATATAGGCAAATACAATTAGAAAGGTGGTGTTGCAGCTTTCCATGCCACAGCTATAATGTGTCTATATATACAAAGATCAAACTTGTACAAGACATGGTATTCCCTGTGTTACTCCCGATGTTCCATTCCCTGTGGAACTGGAACTTTGAAGAATCAAGATAGAAAGAGTTTGAACTCTGATGTTAGAGAAGATTCCTGAGAAAATGGTGGCCAAGAAAACAAACTAATGGATCATCAAACAAATCAACCCGGAGTTCTCACTTGCACAAATTATCCTAATTTGACATGCTATACAAAGACCTAACTCTCTGGAGAAGCTTAATCTCTGAGAAAGGTGGAAAGAAAGAGATGATGATGACCAGTAGCAAAGTCAATGGACTCAGTTACAGTACTGATGAATATACCTTTGGAAGTTCCAAAAAAGCAAGCATTGGTTGTCAGGGAAAATGCCATTAGGAGTCAAACATGATTTGATCAATCAATCAATCAAAGCCATATGTAAATATCAATCAGCACCATGAGTTGCAGTGGGAAGCTAACTGCAAAGACATAAGTAAGGGTCCTTCTGGCATGGCTTCTTGAGAGATGCAAATTTAGAAAGAGCTTCAGATGCCATACTTTCTCCCTCTGAGAAAGAGTAACCCCATCCAGATCTAAAGCTGGAAAGCTATTGGAAATAAAAGAACTTGGAATTCATACCCAGTGTTGCTTGGGTTGAGTCCAAACCTGCTCCTCACTATTCAGATCTTCACAAGCTCCAAGCTATGAGAGAAGTGTGAGCTGGTTAACTGAAGCTACACATTTTTTTTATCCATTGTTGTAAGTCAGGCATTGGAAGCCTTATCTGTAACTTTGTTTCATCCCCACAACAGTGTTTATGCCTCCTGGTGAGGCCAGTTAATCCTCCAGAAAGTTTCCAATTACTAAGTGACAGTGCTGTCATTGTGCTATTAAGATGGCAACAAAGTGCTTCCTACTGGTTGTAGGTGATTGGAGAATACCGATGTGCTAATGAGAATGTTCTGTAGTTTCAAGGTGCAGAATGCAACAGAACTACTTTCCCCCCATGTTTAAATACTTCACCCATTTCATTTAGAAAGCAGTGATTATCATGCTATGAAGAATAAATCTGAATTCAGCGCAAGTGTTTACATTTGAAATTCATTTTTTTCATTCCAATTTGACCATGTGTTCCAACCTTAGAACATTTCCAAAAAGACCAAAACTCGCTCTTTCATTCTTGAAGTCACTTAAATTCAAACTGTTTTGCATGCCAAGTGCTGATGCAATACTCCTAAGCCTCTTACACTAGAAAGAAGCTTGTGTTCTTACCTTTGAGGTTCCAATTAAACAGAATGATACAGGTAAGGAACTGACACCTGGTCCCCAAGTCAAATTCAGCTGACTGATGCAACCCATGTGATGCTGTACATTAAAAGGGAGCAAGAGCCTGCAACTTACAGTCTTCATCATATTGACCATTCGATAGATAGAATTATAGGTACCTTTTATCTGCATCAGGAACTGCATAAGATAAAAGTAATTAAGTACTTAGGAGCTGAGGACTTGGCAGCACAAGGAAACAACAACCAATTGCCGGCCATCAACATACCAATCAACCAATAGGAAAGCACCACATAAATAGGAAACAGAATAGCTCAAAGCACCTATTCTGGCAGAGAGGAGTTCCCTGAGGATGGGCTCTGACATGAATCTGAAAGCTCAGAAGACTGAACCTCTGGTCCCAGTGATGGACCCAGATTGGATCTTGCAATTATCCTGGGACATATATATATATATTTGCCTTCATTCATAAAAGCAATAAACTCAGCACTATGAAAGGGTTTTTTTCCTATTCAACACAGAATTGTTAACACTGGAAGGTCTTCAGATATCAACCTACATAAAAACTTAGTACTAGAATCTTTTCCAGATGTTACCTAGACATAAAATGTCTGCAAAAAAACCCAAACAAACTCAGAGAACTCACACAACGCAGAAACTAATAATGTTTGCTATAGAACATAGTTCCCAGACACCAAGGGAGCATTTTTCTTCTCTTTTTAAAGCAAAAGCTGTGAGCAATTTTTGGTGACTAAGCAGAAGCCAAAATGAGGTTCAGATTCAACCTAGATGCAGTCAGCGGATGAGAGAATACCTTTAAAAATATGGAAGCAGAGATCAAGAAATTTCAGGAGTACAAACAGCCCAACACCAACCACTTATACCTTTTCCCAAGAGTAGGAGATTGCACAAAGTGGCTCCTTTTGACTCCGTGATACCGATTCCCAGGTTCCAATCACAAACAGGTTGCAGTTAATTATTTACAAAACAATTTATTAAAAATAGGAACAGAAATGACACTTGGAACAGCTCCAGCACAGGAAGGGTTGAATTTCTCTGATAAACTGGCCCCAAGACTGCAGGCATTAGATAATATCCTAAAGGAAATGATGGTTTAACATTGCCACCTGCTATCTGAACTGGAACTTCCTATCTACTTCCCCTACTGGCCAGAGGGTACCCTCACACCACACAATAGATGCAGCCAAGGATACTGGAAGCAAGGCTGGTGCATGTAGCAACTGCGGAGAGGAGGAGGAGAGTCCATCTGGAGGGGATAAGGCAATGACTGTTGGGCTAGAGAGTGCATGTGTAATGTGGAGGGCCAGCGTGGGATGGGGTAGAAGTTAACTTCTCCATCCCCCCCACCCTTTTAAATAACAAGACAGACATCTGTGCTGTGCAAAAAAAAAAGAAAAAAAGAAACTCTGTACAATTCAAGCAAAAGAAAACTCCATGCATGTGAGCCCAAAAAGAGGGAGAGGGAAGGAAGGCCATTGGCCACAGGGAAAATAATACTGACAAGGCACACAGCCCTCCCCCCACCTTGCCCCCCCTGCCTTTAAGACTGGCAGCGATTGTCTGCAGGACCTGGCTATAACACATGCGGGAGGCACATCCAAGCTGGCAACGGTGCTGGCAGCGTCTTAGAGTAGTACCCTACACAGATGCAGAGCAGGTACACCTGCTAGCAGCAAGATAACCATTATGATGATACAGTGACAGCTGCCAGTGCCCCATTCCGTGAGTAGAAGAACTTGTTGAATGCCTCTTCAAGTAAACAGCTAAGCCGGCTTTGATCAGCCTACAAAAGAATGGGGGGAGGGGAGACACTGTAAGAAAACCTGTCTCTAGAGTCTTACTGGCTACAATGAAGTTCCCCAGAAAAAGAAGAAAATAAATCTTTTGGTGAACAGTACTGAAACTTACCTCACTGATGAATCCTAACTGAACCAATTCAGCTGCCAGTTCCTGAATATTGTCACCTAAGGAAGGAAAATGAGAGGATGGGTATGTTGTCTAAGACAGGGGTCTCCAACCTTTGCAATTTTAAGTCTGAAGGACTTAAGACGCCGTCTTAAGACGTATTTATTCCAACAAGCCGGCCTAGGATAGCCCCCCGTTTCTGACTTTTTAAGAAAAATTTATAATCTGGTAAGGGTTTTAACATTGGGTTTTAGCACAGGTTTATTAATTTAATACATTTTAATTGATATTTATTGTATTTTGTGTCTTTTAAATAATGCCTGTGCGCCGCCCTGGGTCCTAACAAGGAGAAGGGCGGGGTATAAATTTAATAAAATAAATAAATAAAAATTCAGCTCCCAGAGTTCCCAAGCCAGCAAAGCTGGCTGGAGAATTCTGGGAGCTGAAGTCCTTCAGACTTAAAATTGCAAAGGTTGGAGACCCCTGGTCTAAGATGAAAAAGAAAAGAAGAGAAGAACACGGACTTACTGGGCAGTAGGTCACAGCTCAAGTGCCGATTCAATTTGTCTTCCAGTTTCAGCAGCAGTGTCAACTGAATGAAAGGGGCATAGAAGAAAAAAAAAGGAAATTGCATTTTCGTCTTCAACACTAGGTAGAATACTGCCTCAAAAGCAAATAGGCCACTGTAGGCAAATAAAAGCCCTAGACTGGTATATGTCACACAGCTTGAGGCAGATACATACATGGTGCTTCACACCCTCCTCCACGGATTCAATGTTGCACTGCATCAAAAGCACCTGGAAATGACAAAGGAGTGTGATAAGGTGAGGCTTTGCTATTATCAACCAAGGAGGTGCGGATTAGGGACCCGCCACTCACTTTGCGAGTCTCCACTTCTGCTGGCTCTGGTGTTGGAGTCTTTACTGATGGGGGGGCAATGGGAGATTTCACCACCTCCTGCTGTGGCTGCTGAGGTCGGGGCAGGCCAAAGGCAGTAAGTGGATAAATTCCATTTCTGTGGAACAACAAATGGAATAACTCAACTCTACATATTGCCTGCTAATTCAGTGAACTAACAACAAAGGGGCCAGGTGGGTTTGGCCAGAACACTAGGTAGCTTCAGTAACAGAATCCCACTGAGCGCCATTGCAGGAGAAAGGAACATACCTCACATCTTCCAAGAATTTGTCTAATTCCAGCGCTGGGGACTGTGAGAATCTAGGACAAGGCAGAGCACCAATTTAGCTTTTATAACATAAAGAACATCCACCCTTTAATGAGCCAACTGTCAGTTGCTTCCCATTCCAGCTAATATTCTGCTGACCTCAGTTCATTGCATGGAACCAGAGAAACTCAACTGCAAAACTCCACACTCCACCTCAAAGCTCCCTCCCGCCCATCAGTTCCCAACTGTTCAAACTCACATCATACGGACACCATCGCGGTCAGCATGGTTGATTTCAGCCAATACAGCACTCATGTCCAAGTTCTTGGTCATTTCTTCAAGTGCATTCTCAGGGATCATGTCTATCAGAAAATAAAAGGTACACATTACACTATTTTTCCTTCACTAACCCACTGATAACTAGCGGGTTTCCTAAACATGCTTTCCATTTTTTCCCTGAAGAGTTAAAAAAAAGAGATTAAAAAAGCAGATTTAAGAAATACAGGAAAGGACTAATTATGCTCATGAAGAAAGAGGGGAAAAAGAAGCTTGGCTATCCAGAATGCTGTACATGTGCCATAGAGATTTTAAAAAGAAATGAAATATAAATAGAATGATGGAATGAAAATGATTTGTAGGTGGAGATCTAACTATTCAGTATCATGAAAATTTAAGCAGACTTTAAAATTATGTTCTAAAAAGATGTCCACATGAGGAACGAACATGATAAATTCATACTGATGCATAATTCTAAATATTGGTACAATTTTAACTTCACACTTATACTGAGGGAATCTAAGTGGTTATAAAGATTTTAATTTTCTACCAAAAAAGGGCATTAATACTGACAGCAATATAACCTTGTACAAAAACAAACTATTTTTAGTTTAGAAAAAATTTAAAGCTGAATGACTTTGGATCAATCTCTCTCATTCCAACCCACCTCATAGGGTTGTTGTGAGGGAAATAGGAGAAGGAAGTTGTGTTGGATATGTTACCACCTTGAGTTTATTTGTAAACATAATAAAGGCACTATACAAACAAAAAATAAAGGGAGGGTAGAGGTCAATCTCACTGAGGTAATAGACATTACCCTAGCTAATCCTTTTAAGTGAAATCATTATCCAGAATTAACGTGGGATCCCCTCCATGCCAAATGACACACTCTAGAGATAAATGACAATGTCTCTTCCCCCACTCCCCACTTTTTACTACCACCCAAATGAAGAGAGCTGAAGTCCATCCACATGTATGTATGTGTTTTTCATATTTCAGAACCATACATCTCCCTCATTTATCTATTATGATAATGGAAACTCAATCTTGAGAAAGTAAGTTGCTAATGTCTGAATATTAGACTGTGAGGCACTAGGAGAAGACACGTGAGAGCATCCAAAACTCATTTGTCAGGCTAATCAATCTTGCTTCGGTACAAAGGAAGCTATTATGGACTTCTCTGTACATCTGGATGGGAAGTAACGGACTCAGACTCAACCCGACCAAGACCGAGTGGCTGTGGTTTCCGGCTGCCCGATTCAACCAGCTAACTCCATCGCTGGCCATAGGGGGCGAACATCTTGCCCCTGTGGATGGGGCGCGCAACTTGGGTGTCCTCCTAGATGCCCGGCTGTCCATGGAAGATCAAGTGACAGCCGTGGCTAGGAGGGCGTTTTACCAGGTTCGCCTGGTTCGCCAGTTGCGCCCCCTATTGGATCGGGACGCCCTTCGCACAGTCACTCATGCTCTCGTGACATCCCGACTGGACTATTGTAACTCTCTCTACATGGGGCTTCCCTTGAGGTGCACCCGGAGACTGCAGATGGTCCAGAACGCAGCCGCGCGGGCAATCCTGGGTACCTCTAGGTTTACCCATGTAACACCTCTCCTGCGCGAGCTGCACTGGCTGCCTGTCGTCTTCCGGGTGCGCTTCAAGGTACTAATTATCATCTTTAAAGCGCTCCATGGCTCGGGACCTAGCTATTTGCGGGATCGGATCCTGCCCCATACTTCCTCACGGCCGATTCGCTCCCACAGAGAGGGACTTCTCCGGGTGCCGTCCACTAGATTTTGTCAGCGGGCGACGCCCAGGGGAAGGGCTCTCTCTGTGGCGGGCCCTGCCCTCTGGAATGACCTTCCCCCCGACATTAGAACGACCACGGACCTCCGCTCCTTCCGTCTGAAATTAAAAACATACTTTTTCTGCTTGGCCGGTCTGGGGTAGTCTCTCTCTATGGGGTTTTAGTTGTATAGTGGGAATTTTAGCTTAGATTGGGTATTTTAGCACAGGTATTATTTAATTTGTTTTTAAGATGTTTTTGATTGTATATTTATGGTTTTAGTTTCCCTGTGCACCGCTCCGAGTCCCTACGGGGAGAGGAGCGGTCAAGAAATTAAACTATTATTATTATTATTATTATCTTGGCAGCCTCCTTTTAGTAGATTTGATTTTTTTCTGCTTTGTAATTCATTTTGGGGTACTTCTGGATATATTATGATGTATTAGTTACTGAGCTACACATTCATTTCACACAAGATATTATTTTTACACACTAGTGAAGGATTTTGCTCTTAGCACTAGTCCAGACTTCTGTTGGCTATACTCACGCTGATGGCCCACAATGCAATGGGCTGCCAAAAGTTTCAGAGAGGGTACTTCAAACAAAGCCTGATGGAAGAGAAGCTCACGAGCTGTGGGCCGTTTGCTAGGTTGTGGCTCCAGGCACTTCTGAATAAACTCCTAGAAAGGAAAAAGGAAACCAAATTTTGTGTTAGTCCTGAGAGCCGGGAAAAGAATGGAAGAGGAAAGCAAGGAAAAGAACTGGGGACAGTCTTACTCGTTGTAATGGATCCTCTAGCAATTGGATTGCATTGTTAATAGCTTCTTGTGGCACATAGGAAGATTCGCCATTTCCCTGGATCTCCAGCACTGCCATCTATCAGCATAGAAACAGATGTCAATGGGAGATATCTTTAGATCGCCAGAGCGGGGTACCTTTTATTAGAAAATTTCATCAGCCACCACAGAATTTTTTTTCTCATCATCCTACATGTGAACCAAAACAACACCCCTATTTTTATCTTTCCACTAGATTTTTACTGTCAACAAAGAAATTGCTTTCATTTCAACCATTTAATTTTATTAATCATATATTCCTTCAGACAAGAGCCTATCAGGATTCAAATCATATAAGGAATTTAGAAACAGTCTTAATTGGAAGAGAACAAGAGAAAAGACATAACAGAACCCTCTCTAGGCCTGTTCTCCAAACCCTGAACTTATAACAAAAACTATCCCCACATTATTTATTTTTATTTTATTTAATTTATACCCCGCCCTTCTCCTTGTTAGGACCCAACATCTTCTTTGCTGAGTGAGGAAGATAACCTTGACAGAAATACTGAGAATAACTGCCTACACAAAGATGGCTAAAACATTCCATAATATTTGGAAGAAGCCCAGGTAAATGATTCACTGAAGTACAGGTAGTTCAGGTTAACAACAATGTGGACTCCTCGATTCTGTTGGAAGTGTTACTTGGACCATACGATTGGGAACAAGCAGCGGAGTTTTAATGGGCAATGCAGTGTGACTGTGCCAATTTACAACAGCTCTAGTTGTAGTCATTAAGCAAATCTCACACACAGGTGTTAGGTGCAACATCACATGACCACCACTTGCAACCTCCTGCCGGTTTCCTGACTGACTTTGCCCATTGGAAGCTGGCAGCGAAGGTTGAAAATGGAAATCGCATGACCACAGGATGCTGCAGCTGTCAAAGTTGCAAGGCAATTGCAAAGTAAAATCACACTATTCCAGGGGACACTGCGATAGCCACAACATCTAGGACTGGGCCTAAGCCTTTCCATTAAACACCACTGTAAATTCAAACAATCACTTGTTGTTCCTGCATAAGAAGGAAGATAAAGCACAGCCCAATTTGTCAGATAGTCTTAATATGTACAGGTGGGGCTGGCATCTTCCTATACTAATTGCCCTCCACTTACCTCTAATGCACACATTCCAAAGGAGTAGATGTCCACTGCTGTAGTGACATGTGCAACTTCTGGAACAAAGAATAATAATCACAAGCTATCTCTAAGGCAGAGAGAACAGACTGAGCACTTTTTCTGCAGTTAATACAGAACTACAGGTCCCAATACCCTCCTATTCGTACCGCCATACTCTGGAGCAAAGAAATGCAGGTTCTTCTGTTCCTCACGACATGTCTTCACATGATTGTTGATGGTATCCGGGGCAACTACAAGAGAAGAGAGTTGCAGGAGATCAGAGCCCATGCCTCTCTTTCCTTTCTGGTGTATGGGACTTGAGGCAGCTCCATCTAGTTCATCTCTGCAAGGAACCCCAAACAAAGAAGCACTGCTCTTCTCCGGCCTCCCCAGCTTTCAGGCAGCACCACATCATAAGCGAACTCAGAAGCAAAAAGAAGGGATGCCTACATTCTCTTCCAGAAACCCCAGGTCTTTTCTGCGTCAACTCAAAGCCAGGCAAAGCAATTATCTGATCTTTCTAAAGAAACGGACATGAGAAGAAACTAGATTCCGTATGTGTACACACATACACACACACGCTATCAGAATAGGTGAGCAGCTTTTGTCCGTTGGTGAAAGTAAAAGAGCCCATTCTCCCTAACATTTTTTTTTTATTTTTGATAGTTGCACCAAGCCACTATTTTTCCAGGCAGGCACAGATGCAGGCAAAGCTCAAAGTAAATCCCCAAATGCTGGTACTTTACCCATCACCTTGCAGTCTTACGCAAAGAAAGCAACTTCCCAATAACATGCCCAATTGTTCAACAACACTTACCCCCTATTTTTTTCACAACTTTCTCAGTTGATACCGCAAACAAAGCAATGCTTCTGGCAGCACCTGAACATTTATAATTTCTTTTAAAATATATTTAACTTGCTTATTAAAACAGTCCCTAAATTGACCAGTAAATAAAGATAAACAAAGCTGTCAGGGAATGACTACCACCAATTCTTAAGAAGCTCCTGGCACAACAAGCCTCATTTTAGCCAAGATGCAAAAATCATCCTGAAAAAATTTGGAAACCAATAAAGATCCACTGCAGACAGGGTATAACTTCGGCTGACATAAAAAGAAAGAAAAAAACCTAAGCCAGCGTATTATCCATAGAGCACTGTTTGTCTGCTATGTTCTTCCAATACTAATTGGGCGTTAAAGAACTAGTGGATGCCTTTGCACAATGTGCAAAGCATGACTTTTTTTTTTTTTTTTTGCTTTTGTATGTGTGGCTTAGATATTCTGCAGTTAGTTAGTCTGTGTATTCAGTTTACTGTTATTTATATTACATAGATCCAGGAAATTGATTAATTTATTAACTAAGATACATGTATTGTACAAATCCAGCCTTAGACTGAAGGACGGTGCAAGCTAATTCATTCTATTTAAGCAGTGTTAAGAGATTTTAGCTCATGCCTCAACTTTTGATAAGAGGAATAGACTGAAAACGCCAGTTCTCAACAGCTGTTGGACCCTACTGACATGACAGAAAACCAGCATGTGGAAGTCAAGCAGCAGAGGGTGCTTAAGACTAATGAGAAAGGACAACGACTTCTGATGGAAGAGAATATTTGTGGCTCAGAGTTGAACTGTGGAGTCCTTGGTGCTCTGAGCTTGTGGTTTCCTTGCAGACATTTAATTACCAAACTAAGTAACATCATCAGTGCTACAAGGGAGTAATGCTCCCATTTTATGTAGTAGTGGCTTCCTCTGTCAGTGTTGGTAAGAGTGTCGTGGTAGCTATTGTTTATTGTTAGTGTTTTTGTCCAAGTTGGTAATTTCTTCATTATTGGTGTAATCTTGGTATTTTATTTTATTTTAATTCGATTTGTATCCCGCCCTTCTCCAAAAGGACCCAGGGCGGCGCACAGGAAATTAAAATAACATACAAAGTAATACAAAATACAAAAATTTAAAAACCTATTAAATAACAAAACCTGTGCTAAAACCAATTAAAATCCCCCATTTTAAAACTATCTAATACTCGTCACAGCGGAGGCTATGTTAGGCCGGCTTGATGAAACAGGTGTGTTTTTAAACACTGGCGGAAGAGGCGGAGGTCGGTGATGGTACGGAGTTCAGGGGGTAGGTCGTTCCACAGGGCAGGGAATGAGAAACTGTAGCTGTAGCTCCTACCAGTGATCACTGTTAGAAATTTTCATTCTATGCATGTACTATATTGTTTACCAAAATAGAGATGGATATGAATAACAATGAAAATAACTCATTTTCCCATATTATTACCATTTTTGTTATTTATTATATTAATTGCTAACTAATAATTTAAATTTATTAACTGCCCAACTCCGGTGGATTCTACTTGTTAAACAAGTAGTGCTGTAGGGCATTACAGTTATTTTGGTATAAACTTTCATGTACTAATTTTCATTAATACTATTATTGTTCTTTAATTTGTTACAGCACTACATGTTTCAATTTCTTTCTATAAAATTATTAGCTTCTTTCATAACTTTCTTTCTGTTCATTAATGCTAAGGTTTACATACAGTTTTAAATTAATAAGACTACTGGTGTTTTTCAGTATGTCAATAGTTTAATATGTACAATGTAACTTTGTTCTCAACAGACTAAAACTAATGCATACACTCTGCACTTCTGGATGAGCTCACTAGTAATTGCATCTCTTAACACTGCTTAGAGACTAATAAATGTTTGTGGATTTTTAATGTTGTTAAGCTGCTCAAAGTCACTGCGTGTGAGTTGTATACATTTATTTAATAAAAATTTAAAAATATAATGTATTATAAATATACTACTTATTTTAATAAATGTAGGCTGGGTTCACAAATCTCATTTTGCTACTGATTAAGGATTAAGCTACAACTGGATTCAGAAAGTCTAAAATTAACTATATTATCGCTTAGCATGATGTGTAAATCCAGATAATGAAATGAAAGTGATTCCATCTTTGTCCTATCACAGGGGTCTGCAAAGTTGGCTCTTTTAAGACTGGTGGACCAACTCCCAGAATTCCCCTGCCAACCCAGCCTTAAAAGAGCCAACTTTGCAGACCCCTGTCCTATCATATGCACAGCTTAAGCAAAAGAATAGTGCTTCCTTTTCATGCTGCCTCCATTTGGCAGCCATCACTCTCCTCCCAGCACTGTATGGCATCTGTTTTTTGCAATCTTCTGACCTTCCTAGACCAAGGACCACATGGACTTGGTACAAGGTTCTTTTCAGTCCTCCTTATTGTTGGACATACAATTATCCCAAGGGTTCCTCTCAGCTGGAAACTCAAAGCCACAGTCTCATCATCAACATCTCTCTTCCATCCAAGCTTTTCCTTTCTTTTAATCAGTCCCCAAAGGCTTCCGGTTTGCCAGACTTGGCTAATGTTTCACCAGATGTTCACCTTCTCTATGCTCTTTCCTGGCAACCTGTCTTTTGGTTCAGTTTCAACCACTCTACTCTGCCATAAACAGAAAGGCTGGCTTACCTGTTATCCCTAGCACTGGGATAGGGAAGGCAAGCAAACCCCCAAGGGAACCTTCTACAGCTGAAGGGAATTGAACAGTTCCAAAGCAGAGCCTATTTTTCTGATTCAGCTAGAAACCCCAAAAGGAATTCAACGTATGTCCCTAAACTGGACAACATTTTAGCGCTCTTATAAGCCTCGCCCATTATCCCTATAAACAGTTGGCCACAGCTCAGGCCACAAGCAAGCAGCAAGCAAAACCCCAATCATGGCCGCAAGGGAAGGAGGTAGCAGCCGCTCCTCAGACAAGAGCAGTTCACATGCAGGAGGAAGCATGCAGCAGGACAGCAGAGAACACAGACCAGAAATGAGAGAGAAGGGCAGGACTCCTCTCCAACCAAGAGCCAAAGGCAGGCGCAACTATACTAGAGTCATAAGCAAGGGACACTGAAGGGAAAAAGGAGCTTTTGTATATAATACATATATATATAGATGATGCCATTTATGTGTATATATATATTATTATTATTATTTTTTAGAAAGTCACAGTCACATCACAGAGCAGAGAGATTTGCTCACCATTAGCAAAAATCCTATGAAAGACTGTTGGCAAAAGAGAAAGAAAAAGAGAGAGGCAGCCCATCAGCAGGAAATAAAACTCAAGAATTGATGGAAGAGCCAGCCTTTCAGCTAAGCCACTGTACCTCCTGTAGCAATGGGACAGACTGGGTTTGTCTCATGAAGACAGAGTGAAGGTTTTTTTTTAAAATCCTGAATCTCTATAAAAATCCATAAAGGAGGTCAGTGCTCAGCTGTTTTGGGTACAGAGTCTCCATGTGAAGTGAGACAGGAGCCAAATATACCACCTCCATTTGGCCATCCATCAACTGCAAATTATCTTCTACTTCTCAGAATCCACTTCTTCTTAGTCCACAGCCATCTTTCCACCCTCTACCACTACCCATTCTTTCTCTTGACTTGCTGTTGGGTGGCCAATGAAACAAACAAAATGTTAAAAAAGTTTTGATATTTGTGTAGTTACTTACCAAGCACATCTAAATTATATTAAAGTAGCCAAAATATCTTTACCATCCCCAAGGCATGTCACAACTTTTGAGCACCCCTAATGTTTGGCAATTAAAAGTTGAAAAATTTGACACGCCCTAGATCACTGGCCAAGTGCCTTTCCTTGGAGGAGGGAAGAGAAAAGCTTCAGATGGAGGATCTGCCTGAAAACAGAATGTCTTTCTTGCATTTCATTTTCATAGGATATAACACCTCTGGGTGATTGGTTAGAAGAAAAATGCTGTTCATCTATCTCCAAGCCCTTCAATTTTCAAAAATAAATGTGGATTTTAAATATTTTAGTATTCTTCCAACTATTTTCAAGGAAAGAATATATTCAATGAATTGCTACTCTCTACCTGGTAAATCCCTATCAGAGATATTCTAAGTTACTTTCTTCTCCCTCCTTTTTGGACTACACTTCATTGAGAGTTAGTTATTCAATTTCTCCAACCTCACATCTGTACCACTGCCATTGGGTGCCTCAAGGGTAGCCTCTGGTGTTGCTGAGTTTGGAAACCTACTGGGATGCATTTGCCTTAACTATGATAATAGAATGGGGAAGAGGAAGAAAAAGAAGAATGAAGATTGGAAGAATGGGAAAAACTCTAATATTCAAAGAAACAAAATTTATTTTAAGGGGGAGAGAAAGAATGGAACAGTATTTCTTAATAAATTAGGACAAAGATAGAATTAGATCGTCATTTACCCACTACTGCACTCTTATGCTTCTATACAGCAGTTAGGGAAGCTAAGTGTGATCCTGAGATGGTTCCATGCACGATGGGTTACCTTTCCTGCCATTCAGCTTCCTTCTCCTCCCTATTCTTCAATGGCGTTCTTGCAGGAAGTCTTCCTCACTTCTGAATTTGACATATTTCTGCTTGCTTTCCTTCTCAGCATTCCATCAAATAGGCAAAAGGTGAGTGCATTAAATTTCCTTTCAAAATATTTATTATATTTCAATGGCATATATCAGTGAAGGCTAACCTTTTCTGGCTCGCGTGCCAAAAGTGGGGGAGTGCAAGGGGGGTCGTCCATGGGCGTGCCACACCCATAATGCTATGCACATGACCCCCTGCTTTTGGTGTGCTTTTTTCGCCCTCCCCAAGCTCCAGAGGCTTTCTAGGAGCCTGGGGAGGGTGAAAACAGCCTCCCTCCCCACCTCCAGAGGCTTCAGGAGCTTCCCTGAAGCCTCCAGAAGGAGAAAAATGGCTTCAAAGAAGGCCTAAATCAGCTGGCCAGTGCACACATGCATGCTGGAGCTGACAGGGCAACGCCTCGCGTGCCCTAAGAAATGGTTCCGCATGCCATCTATGGCACCCGTGCCATAGGTTCGCCATCACAGGCGTATATCATTACCAGCTAGGATCAATTGTTCATCATTATAGTATTTTTAATAATTGTTACTAGGATGCTGAGGAAAAAAATGAAAAAGCAGGTGCTTATTTCAAATAGCTATTTGAAGAATTCTAACTTCACACTAGTGTTCTGGGACAAACACACAGAATTATTCCTTATTCCAAGGGAAAAGCAGTCCTGGAAGCACAGCAATCACAAATCTACTTTAGATTGCTGCATGTCAATTTATTTAAACTGCCATTAGTCACTGTAAAGCAAACTCTGCTCAATCTGCTTATTCTCAATTCACGTGACTTACTTGTTCAGAACATGCAGATTCTAATCCATGCACCCTTTCCTCAGAGCAACAGAACTGTCCATCAAGACACAATACAAACTACACATAGTGGCTAGTGTTCTAGTTTTGTTCTTCTGTAAGAGATGGCCAGTAAACATGACCCTCTTTTCAAACAGTGTTGAGCTAGGTTTGTTTTAGGTTCACTTCTTGGGTTTAATTATGTAGTAATCCTAATAGAAGATAATGACTACAAAAAACCTCCTTCAGATGCAGTGATAGATGTCTGTGAACCCAACTGCAGAATCAGTAACATTTTAGTCCAGTAAAAATTCTTCCTTTATCTTAAAAGGCAAGGAAACACTTAGAAGGTCTTTCTCTCGATTAATTTTATCCAGAGTAAAATTAATTTCAGAATTAGAAATCTTTTTTTTTAAGAAAAAAATCCATTACATTATATTTTAGAACTATGTTTTTGTTATTCGGAAGCTTGAGTTGTTCCAATTTCCGCTTCTTTCAAGAAGATATATCTCATGTAAGTAAGATCAGTTAATACTATTAGCTATTTCAAGAACTATCTTCACCTTACTACTGCTTGATTCATGGAGTGTATGTGTGGTATGCATGTGTGTGGTTTTTTTCTTTTTACTTGGATTTTGCAAGCTTTGAAAGGTACTCAGAGTAGTTTTATTTACTTGATCCATTCTGCATTAAACCCAAAGACACTCACATCATAAATATTGTTATTAATACTTTATATTATGAGGAATTTGATTCCAATATTTATTTATTTATTTTATTCAATTTATTAACCGCCCCCTCTCCCCGAAGGGACTCGGGGCGGTGCACAGGAATTTAAGAAATATGTACATATAACAATCATAAATAATTAAAACTATATACTCATTATGCCCACCTCCAAATACTTGGAAATTGAAATTTGAAAAGATGCTATTCTTATGGCATTAAAGGTAATCTGATAAATGTTTGAGGAACTTTTTACACTTACTAAATATGACAGCGTTGTGTTATTTTGGATACTGGGGCAGCATATTTACACAAACAACATGATGTATATTAATCATTAATTTCTGAGAGTTCAATGTGGCAGGATATACAAATGTAATAAATAAAGTAATATGAGAAGCATAATGCTCATATTATCCAGCTTATGGACTTCCCCCTGGCATTAAAGTTGGCTATTGGGGAAACAGAATTATGGGTTTCTGAGACCAACACAACTATTATGTTTGTATGAGTTTTGTTTTTTTCCATAATTGGCTATGCAGAAACTATGTTTATATCAATTTATTTGTGGTGTTAACATAACCATGGTTAAATCATGATTAATACTGTCCTATAAGCTTCAAAAGTAATCTTGAGAATGTTCATGAATTAAACCGGCATAATTCATTGAATAGGACATAAGCAGCACACAAAAAAAAAATGAGATGAAATGCTAAGCATATATTTGTGAAAAATGGAGCAGCCAACAGCTTGTTTACTAACAGCTCAGTAACTAAGACTGGCCACAAGAAACTGACAGCCCAAGAAGCGAAACAAAGAGCTCTGCCCATCCTGTCTTCCCCTACAATTCTGATGAATCAGTGCATTCAAGTATAAGACTGGTTTGGAAGCAGCCAAGAACAAGCAGCATCCCCAAGGTTCCAAATGTTGGAATGACAGAGATAAAAATGAGTTGACAGCAGAGTTTTCTGCCTGCAAAGGGGTAAACAGAGACTTTACAAAAAGAGGATAGAGCAGCCTGCAAGTGGCAAAAAGTCCAGTAAGTTTCCAGAGGTCAACAACAACAGATGTAAGGCAGAGGCACCAGTTGCAACAGAGTCCTGCTATAGAAACATAATATATGCTCCAAGCCCTAGAGGTTTCCTTGGACTAATATAAAGCTTGAACCAATATCAGGGAACAAAGCAAGCCAAGAATGGAATTTTAGCATACGTTAAATCACAAACTAATTCCACAACAGCCTCACCTGATCCAATCTTAATAAGTCCGTTGTGCTGGATGAAGATGGTATCACAAGTCAAGTTTCCATGAATGATGGGAGGGTCACAAGAGTGAAGGTAACTGGAACAGCAACACAATAGAGAGTGAATCACAGCTACCAGATATACAAAAGCATTGTTTGCAAAATCAGTTTGCAGATAGAAGGAAAATATATTTTTAGTAACAGAAAAACAATCCTCATTTCTATTATTTCTGGTATCCAAAGAAGATAAAGTTGTGTTGATAGTTTCTGTTTGGAATCCCAAGTCTTTTTTTTTTTAGCTTTCTAAGGAAAACTTTACAGTGCTGCTGAAACTATATCATACGCCAGAGGCTCTAAAAACCAAAGTAACCAATAAAAGCAGCAAGATTCTTTCCTTTACTTTCTCTTTCTTATACAATAAATTTTAAAAAATGGATATTCCACTGAGCTTCCGAAAAAGTGTAATCATTTGTACACCAACATTGTGCCCAAGAGCACCCTCCCTTTCAAATATGTAAAGGCACCTACATACCTGAGAGCAGATAGGATTTGGGTGCACCAACGCTTCCAGGCCTGCAATGCAAATGGAATATCACCAAAAAGGTTTCAGCATCTTCTGCAAAACTAAGTCATCATTTGGTGTCTCTACAGTGCCATTTCTATTCTCCTTACTTCTGGCCATTCTTGATTTGCAAATCACAGCTGGTTTCCTTTTACTTTGGTCCAGAATTAGATGGATTAGTTTAGGACTCTCAGGCAGGAATCAAACTTACTAAATAGATAGCTAGCTATCCCTTTTTTTTCTCACGGTCTTTAGCAGAAAGCGAAGAAGTACCTTGGCCAAGGGCCACACACACACACACACTCGACAAATTTAGGAAGTTGGGAAGAGAGTATGAAGTTGGGAAGAAGTTACCTTTTCATTCATGGTCTTGTGGTTCTTCTTTGTTTTCTTCAAAAATTGCTTCAGGCTACCAGAGGACATGTATTCCGTAATGAAGATAACCTAGTAATAGGGTGGAAGTTATCAACTGCTGGTGCTTTATATTTTTCCACACTAAGATAAATCACAATCACACAAAATTCTACTTACCCTGGCTTTATTTTCTTTCACATCTGCCCAGTATTTATGGAATTTCACAATGTTCAGGTGCTCCAACTGAATCAGATTGTCAAAGACAGCTTTGACCTTTTCCTGCAGCACCAAAGAAAGCAAAGTAGTGTAAACAACTCAAGAAAAGGAAAATGCCATTAGCAGAGTTTCAGCACAGCCTGAAACTGAGCTCATCTACTTCACACACAGCTCTTCATCTACATTTACGCCCCAGGCTGCAAGATGGAGGGTACTGGAGGCATTGGTTAAATTTAAGTCAAGCAAGCAGACTAGACAACAATAGAAAATAATCCTACAACTCCTTTATTCTCGTCAGATTGATTTCAAGAAACTTATTCATAGTCAGACCAAAATTTGAGCCCTCACACAACAGATATCTTGTCTGCCTTTTCACAAATCTTCATTCCAGTTTCACCAACCTCTTGGAGCTTAAAATTTTTGCGTTCAGAGAACTGGACTTCATTCCAAACCACCTCCACACCTTCTTCTGTATCCATTGCCAAATAGGCACTATCAATTCCAGGAACATTGCGTTGATTAACCTAGATGAAAATAGACAAAAATAAAAGCCAAATTTCAGGCAGACTAGAAAGGTTGCTGTATCTGCAACTTATTGCTATTTGAAGATGAATCCTGCTGGATCTGACCAAAGGCTATGTAGATGAATCTCACAAAACAAATAAACAGGTGAATTCGGTAAAATAAAAAGCAGGACGTAATAAATGTACTGATATGTTGCTCCTCTGCAACTAGAACTTGCCTCCCTCCTTGAGGAAGATGGAAGATCTAGAAACACTAAGGAAGGATGGTTACCCACTACAGATATATACATCACATTATTTTCTTTCAGGATCAGAATGAAATATATAGTATGCCAAATAATTTTTTTAAAAGATGGGAAAACATAAAAGCCAGCAGAACCAGAATTAATTTAAACTAACACAATTTACTGTATTTTTCCATAATTTTATATCTATGCAAACCATCCTTGCTTCCACCATGTCTATACTTCACATCATACCGTAGTGTCTGTGTTATTTCACCTGCTCACCTCTCTCTCTTTCGGAATCCCATCAACACTGTCCAATCTATCATCTATTGAACTTCCTCGTCCTCTGAATCCATTCATTCATTTTTCATATTTCTTGCAATTGGATCCCCAGTCATCCTCATTTCAATGTATTTTCATACTGGTCACTCATCACATTTATTCAACATGCATTTATTCTTGGTCCTATTTCTTGTTTCACCATATAGCTTCTTTAAAATCCAATTCCACTACATTCGATGTAGTGTTACATTTCTTTTAATATACCAAACTCTCACTTCCATATAACTAAGTGGGACGAACCACACTCTTATAGCTTATGAGGAAGTGTGGGAAGAAAACAGGAGGTAAGGAGTTTTGGTTTGTGAGAAAAGATATAAAAGCCTGCATAGCCGAGATATGGGAAGAAACTGTAAGAGAGACTTTAACTCGCTGTAATTCTGGCTACAAATTTATTCTCACAGTTTTAAATATTACCTCACATTAAGGTTAAAGTATTTGCCAGAAACTTATTTTGTTTTTACAGTTAGTCCTCAGTTTTCACAATTGGAACTGAGAATTCTGTTACCAAACTACATAGTCGCTAAGTGAACTATCCCATGATCACAGACTTATGTCACCTCCCATTCATAGCTGTTAAAGAGAGTCATTGTTGGTTGTTAAGCAAAAGATCACGACTATAATCCAGGGGTGTCAAACTGATGCATCAGGCGCAGGCCATTCCCACCACAGTTCCATGAAGGGAAAAAACATATTGGCAACATGATACCGCGAGAGTGACACCCGTGCTGTAACCTGCACTTTTCCTGCTGCCACTGTCAGAAACTGGTTGTGAAGCTCCCATATGTCAGCCATGTGGCCCCAGGGATGCTACGATGGTTATAAATGCAAGGACTGGTCATAAAATTACTTTTTAGCACCCTCATAACTTCAAAGAGTTGCTAGACAGGGCAATTGTTAAGCAAGGCCTATCTGTATATTTCTAATTTGCTATCTGCATCAGGCTGAACACAACTATCGACAGGATTTTTTAAAATGGGTTTAAATAATGGGTTTAAATTACAAGAGAACACATTTTAACTGAAGATCAAGAAAATGTCCTAAAATGAAGAACTGTTCAGTAATTAAACAGACTATCTTCAGATTCACCTTCGCTGGATACATGCTGTATCTGTCAGGTTATGTGTCAGGGATTCCTGTATTAGACACGTGACTCAACTACCTGTTCTCTTTCTTAAAGTATCAAAGATTTTTTCTCACATTCTTTACCAACTTCTCTTACATCCCACATCACAATCTTCCATGTGTCATCGTGGTCACCAGATAGCTCTATAAATTATTGATTATGGCTCAATGTCATGAATTTGTCCAATCTCCCTTTGAATCTGTAAACTGGTAACTATCTCCATATTTGAATTCAATTATTGGGTTCATATAATACCTTAAAATAAAAAGAGATTATAACTCAAGATCAAGCTCTGTGAACTAGTGAACTAATTTTGATTATACCACGCAGTACACATCAAATCAACTGTAATTTGTTCAGTAAACAATAGTGCTACCTTAAAATATTTCTAGTTTTGATTCTAAATCACCCGCATTTCACTTCAATATAAAGACCTCTACATTTCTTACCAACTCGAGGAGTCTCTTATATCACCCATGCTTGACATTTTCTGAATACGGAGGGAAAGTAAATTCTGCCATCACAGAGCTGCAGGAGAACTGTGCCTATGACAGAAGTCTTCTTAGCATTGTTGTGTTTCTCAGCCACTCTTATTTTTAGCATTCCCTTGACTTTAATTCTAAAGCTCAGAGCAGCACCTATTCTTAAGGCTTATAATTCTGAACTCTTCTAAGTTCAAGCTTCCAGCGCCAGTTGCTTCTTTAAATTCCTGTTTACTTTATAATAATAATAATAATAATAATAATAATAATAATAATAATAATAATAATAATAATAATAATAATAATAATAATAATAAAGTTGAATTTATTAACCGCTCCCTCTCCCCACAGGGACTCGGGGCGGTGCACAGGGAGAATAAAAACAATAAACAAAATACATACAATTTAAAACAGATGAAACTAATTCCTGTGCTAAAATCCCATTAACTAAAAATCCCCACTAAATATAAATAAACATTAAAAAACCCATAGAGAGAGAGACTACCCTAGGCCGGCCAGGCGGAAAAGATGAGTCTTCAATTTCAGGCGGAAGGAGCGGAGGTCCGTGGTCGTTCTAATATCGGGGGGAAGGTCGTTCCAGAGGGACGGGCCCGCCACAGAGAGAGCCCTTCCCCTGGGCATCGCCCGCTGACAAAGTCTAGTGGACGGCACCCGGAGAAGTCCCTCTCTGTGGGAGCGAATCGGCCGTGAGGATGTGTGAGGCAGGATCCGATCCCGCAGGTAGCTAGGTCCCGAGCCATGGAGCGCTTTAAAGATGATAACTAACACCTTGAAGCGCACCCGGAAGACGACAGGCAGCCAGTGCAGCTCGCGCAAGAGCGGTGTTACATGGGTGAACCTAGTGGTTCCCATAATTGCTCGCGTGGCTGCATTCTGAACTAACTGAAGCCTCCGGGTGCACCTCAAGGGGAGCCCCATGTAGAGAGAGTTACAGTAGTCCAGTCGGGACTACTGGTTAAATTCAAGAGACGGCAGCCTGTAGTCTTAACGGTTAAATTCAAGAGAAGGCAGCCTGTAGTCTTAACCCACAAGTTGAAGCTGCCAAAATTCAGTGGATGAAACCAAAATTATAGTATAGAGAAATGATATTCATTTTTAAAAGAGTATTAAAATATATGTATTAAATTTCAAGTGAGAATGCATGTGTTGTATTAAGGGACAGGAGCACAAGAGACGAAAAGTTTGCTCTGACCTCTCCAATGATATCACCAACACATTTCGTACAGCTCCCAGAACTAAAAGAAGTCATTAAAAAAAAACATTTCCTAGCATAACTATTCTAGTCCAGTGATTCCTGAAGTCTTAGGTAAGGCGGTATAACAAAAATTACACAACCACCCATGTTAGGGAATCACATGTCTCTTTGTTGCCCCTCCCTTTTCTTGATGTGTAGCCAAATCATCTTGTGGGTGTCAAGCCAGCAAGTCACACATCATTACCAAGCCAAGAGTCAACCTCATTATGATCTCAGAGATATTTAAAAGTATACACTGCTCCTGAAAGACAGGGGGATGGGGAAAAGTGAGACCATCAAACAATGGCATGACCTAGAGAACAGCTGCAAACAGCAGAGGATGTTAAAGTGCTGAGTCAAAAATGTGTACAGAAAACCAGCAATACAAAACCATCCAGCTAAAGTGCTGGTGGCATGGTTAGCAGGCTTTTGCAAATCTATTTTAAGAAAGGAGGAAGAAAACAAGGCAAAAGACAAAGCAACCAAAGCTCAAGACCGGACAAAACACTACACTCAGTTGTGGACCACAAGAAGGGGGGAGATAAAGAGTGTTAAACAAAGGCTGCAAAGAGAATCTGTAAAGGAAGCTAACTTGATTCCCCCTCCTATGTTATTAAAGAACATATTAGCCTTAACTTTTTAAGATGGAAAGAAATTGAAAAGCTTAATAAAGCTGCTATGTATAGTCTATGTCTATGTATAGTTCACAAGTAGGAACTACTTGTGTTGCCTCTTCATGTTCTCAACTGATATTGTCAAATATATTATTCATAATAAAGGTATATGCATCCATAATGGTTAGTATCCATTAATAGCCTAAACCAGAAGCAATAGATCTACTGTCCTCTTTTCCTGGCCTTCAGATTCCTCTGGGGTGACTGCTTCAAGGCATAATTTTCTGTTTCGAAGAAAGTACTGTACTGTACAAATATGTATTTGTTTATAAAAAGAAAAAACTCCTTCCAAAACTAGTTGTATTGTGCTCCTACCCACTTGAGAGTCTTCTGCTTCTTCCCAATGTTAAATCCCTGATCAACAAAAGGCCATCCAGCCCAGGCTTAGTTCATCAGTAGTCACCATCATTACATTTTCTGACAGAGAACTCCATAGCACAGATTGTGTTTTCTTTTATTTTAGTAACAGTGATATTCACAGAAGGAGAAGGGCATGAATCTTGTCTTTCTGTATTCAGCAAACGAAAACTATCTTGTATATCTAAAGGTTTATGTACTTGCATATTTAAAGGAAAGTCTTTCCAATACATCCTACATGGATTTAAGGTTGAATTAAAAAGCAGAAGAGAATCCAGAATTAGCCAAGGATCCCTCAAAGCATTTTTTTAAATAGGGGCTAGTAGCATTCAATCTTCATGACAGCTTATTGAAAATAAACCATCAGGATGACTAAATCAATACTTTCAATACACAAACAGGATAACATTGTAATATCTATGCTAGCCCAGCTGTCCATTTCTCCTCAAAATCAGCAATGATGGCTAGTTTTCCCCCCAGCCAAATAAGCCATTATCCCAACACTCTAGACTTCATAACATTCAGGATAACACAGTGTTTTCACAAAAAGGGACAGCCTCTATTCAAAAGACTGTTCTAAAATCTTCAATATAAAGTTATGATCTTGTTAAACTGCCAAGTTCAATCACCTAAAATTATCCAAAATACCTTCTAACTCATAAATAACTTCCTTAATAGCAAGAGATATTGTCCTATATTTAAAATATCAAAGAGGACACTTCCTCAAAACACACCTCAAGCAAGTTTCAGTCAAGGAAACATAAAAAAACCATTGGTTCTAAAGGACTGAATCCACATCAGAAAACTGAAGATGGGATCATATCCTGAGTCATATATTACTTAAAGACCATTCGACAATTGCCAGGCATATAGGAAAAGCCTTTGTCATATGTTATTCCCATGCTATAGACCAGGGGTCTCCAACCTTTGCAACTCAGCTCCCAGAAAAGCTGGCTGGAGAAGTCTGGGGTCTGAAGTCCTTCAGACTTAAAGTTGCAAAGGTTGGAGACCCCTGCTATAGACTACACATTCTTGGAGCTATGGCCAGATCATTTCAAGAATTGAGTGAAGGCTTTTCTTTTTAGTCTTCAATTAAAATCCCCTTCAAGTCACATTAAACTTCTGGTGATTTCATGGGCGTGTTTGTGCTGTTTTCTTGGCAACAGTAAAAAAGGGGAGACTTCCGGGACTATAATCTACAATCCTGGCATTAAAATCAGTTTCTTATTATATTGATTCTGAAATTGCAAGTGTTTATTTTGTATTGGTAGTCCCTTTGAAAATCATCTGGGGAGACCAATGAAACAAAAACAGCAAAAAAAGTAATAAAACCTCAATAGATTTCTCAGGATGTCTTTAAAAACTGTTTTTGTCTTTCGGTTAAAATTTAATAGCTTTTTAAATTTATGTATTTTGTATTATTTTTGTATGCTGTTTTAAATTCCTGTGCACCGCCCTGGGTCCTGTTGGAGAAGGGCGGGATATAAATTGAATAAAATAAAAATAAATAATAAAAGAGTTTCTTGATAACAGCTGTAAAGCACATAGTTTTCAGTCAAATTCCTTAGTTCAAGTCCCATTTGGTAAGGTTGGAAAAAGATATCCTAGCAATCCAAACAGACAATTCACAGCTGGCTAGACATACAACCGCTGACATAAAGGCAAGAGCCTCAGATTCCTAAACAAGAAAATATCAGATTGAAATGCTGTCTGGACTACCTTGATTATAAACAGAGAGGCACTTCACACCAAACCTACCAGCGTATTAAAATATCTACTAACTTCTCTTGATTCTTCCAGATCTATGCGAAAAGGGGCAACTGTTTAATAAGTCCTAAAAACCGCTTATGACTAGTCAAATCTCAACTTCCACACTATAGGACCCATCCGGCCCTCTCGCAGTCCTTGACAGCTGTTTATCTACAAACCTCAGCAGCGTGGATCCCAGGAGACACCCAGAGCTCTCGGGGAAAGGAACTTTTTCTACAGCCCCAGCCTCCTCGGGATTGCTCCCTTTTTTGTGCAGGCCTCCCAAAGGCGCCAGCTTCGAGTCAGCCGGAGACGGTGGGGGAAACGCAGGGGCTTCGTCACCTACCTCTTCCCGCCTCTTCTGCCAACGCCCGCAAGGTGATTCCTCCAAGATTTCGGACTCGTCTTCGGACTCGTCCTCTTCTTCCTCTTCTTCCTCCTCCTCTTGGGTGGCCGCCGCTAGCGGCGGCGAAAGGGAGGTCATGCCGGATCCCGCAGACGCGGCCTCGGGTTTCTGGTCGGAGCCGATATTGCCCGATACTTGCTTGGTTTCGCCCTCAGACATCGCCGCGACGGAGGAGGCGACCTACACGTTGGAAGAGAAGAAGAGACGCCCCTCAACAGGAGGGCAGGAGGGGCGGAGGCCGTTCGTGACGCAGCACCAGGACGACGCGCTTCCGCCAGAGTTACGCAGGCCCGTCCCCCCCCCGCCGCCGCCCCCCCCCCAGCGCGCGGGGCAAACGGGAGAAGCCGGCCCCTCGCGCTCCACCAATCCGGCGTGACAAGGCCTGGGCGCGTCCATGGCCATCACCCCGGCGACGGGAGACCGCTGCCCCCCAGTCACGACAACCCGCCAGCCCCGAATGTACAACTCACCGGGGCGCAGGCCAGCCTCCGCCACTGCTCACTACCTGAAGCCCAACTAAGAGACAAGCCGCGCTACGGGAGGCGCTCCACCAGGGACGGCGGAGGCAGGATTTCGTTCGAGCCAATAAGAAGCCGACCGGCGCGTCAAAGGCGCGTTGGGATTGGACAGCGTGCTGCAAGGCGGGCCCCGCGGTGGTTCTCATTCAACTCCAGCCGCCCGCCGAGCTCCCGGTGGGACGAGGCGACTGGGCGGGGCCTTTATGGCTGCAGAAAATGGAACGAGATATTCCTGCGCACGTTGATTACTTTGGAGTGCGCGGGACTTACGCGACCCACATCCACCCCCCTTAGAGAGCTGCTCTGTATTTCCAAGCGGTTTGCAGAGCAAGTGCGGGAAACTCTGCTTTCTGATCGCTGTCTGAAGCAAAGGGAAAATTGGCTGCGGCTTAGCTCCTCTTACATTTATTATGGAAATGCCGCTAATCACATACATGGCTAAAAAAAAACTACCTCTGATCGTAATAGAGCAGGGGTGTCCAAACTTGGGAACTTTTAAGACTTGTGGACTTCAACTCTGGAAGTTGAAGTCTACAAATCTTAAAGTTCCCAAGTTTGGACACTCCTGTAATAGAGTTTCTGAATCAGGAAGAAACAGCCCTTGATAATAGCTTTCATCATTGATAATGGAGCAGAAAACTTACGCACGAATTAACAGCTGGTTCCTACATAGCCTTAGTACACTGAATCATAGTTGACTAACTGAAACATAAGCTGACTTAACTGAATCATAGTTCACTGACTAAATCAGAGTTTTGCTGGAATTGGCCGAAAACTACACAAACCTTGATTTATGTGTTTATCTCAGGTGTGATCTAAATAAATTACCATATCAGAACTTTCCTAAAACTTCTAATTCTCCAGGTGCTGGTACATTATCCCCAGCTGGTGATTGTCATTTTGGTTAATAGGCAATATCATGAATGTGTGTAATTCCTATCTAAAGACATCAAAACTGGTTCGATTACTACAAGTGTAAAGCCTAAAGTCACCCAGTTTCCACTGTTGACTGTAGACTTGAACTTGAGTCTCCATTTTTTAATTACAAGTATTTGCCATTAAATTGCTGTCAAGTCCTAGCAGCCACAGATTTCCTTCATTACTATCTTAACTACTCCATCATATTTTATAACCCTAACTCTACAATATGCCTTTTTATAGTGGATACAATTGCACATACTCTTAATTTAAGTGCACATACATAAAGTTGTGTAAAGGTATTTATTGGCTATTTGATTTTCAATTCCAAATGATTTTGAGCACACAATATTTTCTTTCAAATTATATTTATTGCCTTAAAATAGTTTATTAGTAAATGTGACTATAATTTTCATACCTTTTAACTGCCATTTCCCTAATATAGGGAAATGCTTCATTTTTAATCCTTCTCTTTTTAGCGTAAAGCTCCCTTAATATAATGTCTGTTAAGCAATGCGCGCTGCCTCCTATTCCCTCTGCCTAACATGATGGAAGTGGCTCAGTCCTATTTAGTGGGGGGAGCACCTCTGGAACAACCATGACTTGGATGACTGAGAATCTCCGTAGATATTCAGTACTGCGGACTTGCGTAGGAAATGCAGTACTGCAAAAGAGAAATGCCACTTCGGTAAATGGAAGTAAAATACCTTCCAGGCCTTCCCCTTCGTTGCTGGGCAACCAGTGACATGCCCTTTCTTCCTCATAGTCTATGATTTTGCAACAACCCGTCCGGTTTTCTCCCCTCCCACTCTCCCATTCATTGCCTTCTGGCCAGCCACGGCCTTCTTATTTCCCTCGCCCTCTCTAGCAACCGCTCTGCTCGGAAACGTCTTTCGTTCTTTTCTTTTCTTTTTTCCTTCGTATCATTCATCGGCCTCACATCCGGTTCCTGTGGTTCCTCGGCAGGGACTCTATGGTGTCTGTTTCCGGTCCCCAAATCGCCTTCCCCTCTGCCGTTCGCTTTCAGCCTTTGCCGCTCTTCCTTCTTCGGCTCGGCGGGGCCCGCGCCTCCCTTGCCATGGGTGCCTACCTGTCGCAGCCCAGCACGGCCAAGAGCTCCGGGGATGGGGTCGGAATCGGGCCGCGCCCGCTTCACTTCGGCTACAGCGCCATGCAGGGCTGGCGGGTCTCCATGGAGGTGAGGGTGGGACGGACCGAGGGCGGGAGAACGGCGTCTTGCTGGGCGATTCTGCCCTGAGGGAGGCCGCGGCCTCGTTCCTTATGGCGGCTTTCAATGGGGAAAAGCGCTCTGGTTATTCTCAGGGCTAACAGCTAGGGACACACACACACACACCGTCATGGAGTCCCCTACACTGGCGGAGCTGTGGATAGTTCGGTGCCCCAGTGGCCCCGGCAGGCTGCGGAGGACCGTTGCGCTTGTGTTATCTGCCTGCTTTCTTTGGCCTCTTCTGAAACTGCTGGGAGTTTCCAGAGCTTGTAGTCGTTGTGTTTCCCCTTTTCAACCGATCCTTCTCTTTTTCAGGATGCTCACAACTGCATTCCCGATTTAGACAGTGAGACTGCAATGTTCTCGGTATACGATGGTCACGGAGGTAAGGGTTACCCAATAACCACGTGTCCACTCGTTGGAGGACATCTGTTGGGACGGGGCCTTTTGAGAAGGCTGCCTTGTGGGTCCTTCCATACCCATGGCTCCAGGAGGTTCATCTCCAGTGCTCTTTTATTCTTATGATTAAAACATAGTATAGCCTTTATGGTCATTGTACAAAATAAATACAACAGAATTGGTTATGCAGGCACCTGTTTCTAATTGAAACTAACGAGGTTGACTAGTTACAGCTAGTTCTCAACTTACTACCACAATTGGACTCAAAATTCCTGTTGTTAAGTGAGACATTTGTTAAGTGAATTTTGCCCCATTCTTCTACCTTTCTTGCCTCAGTTGTTAAGGGAGTCACTGCAGTTGATAAGTTAGTAACCTGGTTGTTAAGGGAATCTGGCTTCCCCATTGGCATTGCTTGTCAGAGGGTCGTAAAAGGCGATCACATGTTCTTGGCACACCGCAACAGTCATAAATACCAAGCATCTGAATTTTGATCATGTGTTTATGGGGATACCAGAAAGGTGGTAACTGAAAAACAGACATTTTTTCAATGCCATAACTTTGAACGGTCACTAAATGAACTGTTGTAAGTCGAGGACTACCTGTATTATTACAACATTTCCTTTGTAGGAAGTCTTGGACTGCCTGATTAATGGCTCTGGATTTTGTAAATGATGGATTTGTCAATGCTAGGGTCCTACCTCTTGTGTTCCTAATAATAATAATAATAATAATCTTTATTGTCATTGTAAAAATTACAATGAAATTGGTTAAATAGGTTTTTGAGTTATTTTGGTGCTACCCAATTTATTCAGCTTGGGGATGCTAATACATATGAAACAAACATGAGGTTGCTTTTGAGATGAAACAAGAGATTGTCAGTTTCCAACTGTTGACCTCTTTGCTGTAGGGGAAGAGGTAGCCCTATATTGTGCCAAATACCTGCCAGAGATCATCAAGGATCAGAAAGCATATAAAGAAGGCAAACTACAAAAGGTAAGATAGGCTGTCTTTCAAAACTATAGAAGAGCATGCCAAAGAAGTACAGCTAATTCTGTGAAGGATTTTGTTTCATGATTCTTTGCCATCTTAATCTTTTTAAGATATTTTCTTTGACTATGTTGTAAAAAACCTAAACTGCTTGTTAAAAACTAGAGTTTAGCGTAAATATGAAGCCAATTCTGGTTATAAATTGGCTATTTTTTGTGTAACAACGAAAGATAAAGTGACAGAAATTATTTGGCCACTGGTATCAATTGTGATGCAGTGTAGTATTAGCCTGGTTTTTTTTGGGCTATTAAGAATTGTATCATAACTCTTGGATAAGTTGCTATTTAAATTATTTCTAATATTAATGGTGGTCACAAAGAAATCCTCCTTTATTTTTTATTATTAGGCGCTCGAAGATGCTTTTTTGGCCATTGATGCCAAGCTGACAATGGAAGAAGTGATCAAGGAATTAGCACTGATGTCAGGGCGGTCTCGAGATGAGGCTGATGAGAAAGAGATGAAAGTGGCAGATGAAGATGATGGTGAGTGAAGCAGCAACTCGCAATCCAGTGCAGATTAGAGGCCAAAGCAAAGTACATAGGAGCTGTTATATCAACCTTGTATATAACTGAGATTAAATGCCTAAAGTGGAAGGATGTCTGAGATCACATTTCCTATATTGTGTTAAATTTGACATAATTAACTGCCAACTTTAAGAAAGAGCCTAAACAAAACCAGAGGTGGAGAACTAACAGTTCTAAGCCAGCATTATTGGTGATTGGGGTAAAGGGAATTGTAATCCAGAATCATGTTTGCCTTACACATCCCAAACACTTGCAGCTTGGTAAAAACAGTTTATATGATTAGGAAAACTAGTGTTGGGCCCAGTTAAAGTGACATGTGACCTTAGAAGCAGCAATTTGCAGTGAGAAATATGATTCCATCTGTATTTTAGTATGTAGATTGATTTTATTTATTTATTTTTTATTTATTTTTCACATTTATATACCGCCCTATCTCCCTTGCGGGACTCAGGGCGGTGCACAGGGAGTAATAAAATACTATAACACTAAATGCAGGAGAAATATATTAAAAATAAATTAAATTAGAAACCCGTGCTAAAAACATAAAAAACCCTTGCTAAGATCAAATTTAAAAACTATGCCAGGCCGGCCGCATAAAATAAGTGTGTGTTTTAATGCCCGGTGGAAGAGGCGCAGGCCTGTGGTTGTACGGAGGTCGGGGGGCAGGTCGTTCCAGAGGGCGGGGGCTGCCACAGAGAAGGCTCTCCCCCTAGGAGTCGCCAGCCGGCATTGTCTGGCAGACGGCACCCCAAGGAGGCCCTCCCTGTGGGAGCGGACAGATCGAAGGGAGGTATGTGGTAGGAGGCGGTCCTGCAAATAACCAAGTCCAGATTGATGCCATATGTGTAAAACTCTGTTCCTTTAGTCATAAGAAATGACTTTCCTGAGCTATGATTTTAAAAAGGTAGGTATCTGGATGTGACATTGAGACTGGCTGCACTTTCTCCCCCAATACTCCCTTGCAGTGGACAATGAGGAGACTACCTTGCTGCATGAGGAGGCTGCAATGACTATTGAGGAGCTTCTGACTCGATATGGGCAAAACTGTGTCAAGGGCAAGCTGGGCCCACCAGGCAAAGATGTAACCCAGGAGGATGCCCGGGAGCCAAGTTTGAATGGTGAAGTAGATGCGGAGGAGCCCTCGAGGCGTCATAAAGAGGGAGAAGAAGAGGAGAAAAATGGCAAATTGTGCTCTGAGACCATCAGTACCTCCCATGGTCCAGATGTGGCTGGTGGAGGGGATGCTGGTACTTGCCAAAAAAAGATAGCCGAGGGAGCATCTCCTGCCAGTGGTGAGATGGAGCCATCCTGCTCGTCTGCAAGCAAGAGCCAGCAAGTGATCAAGTCAATGTTCTTTGAGGACAGCGAGGATGAATCAGAGGATGCAGAAGAAGAGGAAGATGACGATAGTGAGGTACCATCACATCATTTGGGCAGTAGGGGTGGGGGAGAGGTGCATTTTGTCCTTCCATAGCTGAGCTGAAAAAGCAGAACTTAGCCTTCCTTACAGATGAAGGCTAAGAAGAAGGTACCCCAGGTCCTGCATGCAGGACAGCAGCCAGAGCCACGGGGTCTATTTTATTTTTGTTACGGGTGGATGTATTACATTTTGATTAGGAATGCAGTGAGGATGAGGATAGCTACAGCAGTGAGGAAGAAGAATATGATACTGAAGAAGCAGAAGAGGAAGATGATGAAGACATGATGCTCCCAGGAATGGAGGGCAAAGAAAAGGTCAGTGTTTGTGAAGAAAGTGGGGAAGGAATAGGGGCACCGTGGTCCTTACTGAGATTTGCTGAGCTTCTTTTGCTCTTACCCTGGTTTGAGGTCCGCTCTTTCAGTTAGTCTTGTGTTTCAGCATGGGCTCTCCTCATAGTTCTCTTACTCTCCAGCCTGGCTCAGACAGCGGCACAACGGCGGTAGTAGCACTTATCAGAGGCAAGCAGCTAATAGTAGCCAATGCTGGAGATTCCCGGTGTGTGGTGTCTGAAGGTGGAAAGGCTGTGGATATGTCCTATGATCATAAGCCCGAAGATGAGGTGGAATTGGCCAGAATAAAGAATGCTGGTGGAAAAGTAACCATGGATGGCCGGGTAAATGGTGGCCTCAATCTCTCCAGAGCAATTGGTGAGTAAACAGCTACGTATGTGCTGGATTTATAGGGCAGTAGCCACTACTGACAATGAACACCAAATCTCTGACTCAGCCTTTGAATGACGAAAACATCACACATGCAATCTTTCAGTCAGCAGCCTCCTTTTCTCTGAAAAAGGAAGCTATTTCTTCAATCATCTGACCTGGAGCTATTGAAGTGCCTTAAGTAAAGGAAATTCCTTTCCTTATAAAAAGGAATTATGTCACAGTATTAAAAAAATAGAACAATATAAAAGTATAGTATTTTATAACGTTTCTTGTTTGCAAATCAATCCTTGCACTAATGGGACTCATTTTTAACAATTGTCAGGAACCAGCTTTTGAAAACTCAGAAGCAAAGGGCTGACAACTTTTCCTATTGAATGTTCCAGCAATAATTAGAAACGTAGCTCCAGGTTAAACTTTAAAGCTGGCTTAATTGTGGACATGTCCATTCACAAGAATAGGCTTTAAACATGGTAGATATGATTGATTCCAACTGTGACTTGGCTAAAAAAAAATATAGCATGTGTGAATGTGAAATGTAGATTGAAGCAAGAATTTGTTGCCAATAGTGAATCCTTTGACTAAAAGTGGCTTAAATGTTGTGAATATGGTTTCAGGGGTCCCCAACCCCGGGGCCACAGCCTACTATCGAGCCATGGCTAGTTTGGGAGTGGGCCACGTGAGCACCTGGTCAATGCATGCACTCATGCAGCTCATCTCGCATGAGCAGCGGACCAATATGCACATGCGACTCAACACACATGAATGGTGGGCTAGCACACATGCATCAGCCCACCGCTTGCATGGGCCAGTGTCCCTGCTGGGCCGTCAAGCCATAAAGTTTGGGGATTAGATTAAATGGTCTTTTAGCCATCCCACCCACGTTTGGGGGAGTTATTTTGAGGAGGATTTAAATTTATGGCTTGTCTATGGGAGCATGAAGCTCAAATTGCAGAATCACTTCAATGAATATTTGTTATTAAGCTGGTTTGACTTGATCCATCATGCAAGTGAATCCCAGTTGCTTGATTTGGAAAAAATGGCATGTGTAGCTAGCTTCATACAAACCAGAAATTAACACAAAAAAAACTGATATGTTGAAAGGTATATTTGTGTTTGAGAAATGCCTTGAATGTGCCAGGGGGAGGGGGTTCAGTTACTGAGCATAGCCCAGCTTTCTCCTTGTTGCTGCACTTTTCTCTAGGACAGTGAACCCTCAAATAAATATCTTGATCAATTTTGTATCTTAGGAGATCATTTCTATAAACGTAACAAGAATTTGCCCCCAGAAGAACAGATGATCTCAGCGCTGCCAGATATCAAAGTGCTGACAATCAACGATGACCATGATTTTATGGTCATTGCCTGTGATGGCATCTGGTAGGTGGAAATTGAGCTTACTATGGTACTCAGCTGAAGCTTAATTTTTTTCAATATACTTGGGGAGTAGAGAGTGCTGATAACTTGTACCAAGTCAAGCCCTGGATGGGACCATAATTGCAAAGCTGAGGGCAGGTTGATGTAATTGCAACCTATCCTAGTCTTACATTTATTTTTCATGATCTCTCTCTTTCGCTCCTAATCCAGGAATGTCATGAGCAGCCAAGAGGTGGTGGATTTTGTTCAATCCAAGATCATACAGAAGGGTGAAGATGGAGAATTGCGATCTCTTTCATCTATAGTAGAAGAAGTGAGTTGGAGACGGGGAGATGTGACAGTTGAAATTAAGTATAGGAATATTTCTATAGTATATGAGAAAAGACATTCAGCTCTCAGGGTCAGGAGATTTTTTTTTTTAGGCTATTGTTTTATTTGATATAGTTTGATTGCCAGAAGAAGTGATCTGTTTGGGGCTCTAAAAAATTTCTCTTTGAAAGCACCTAAGAAGGACTAGATCTTGGAATGCACCAGGCATACATTGTTGACTGACCCGGTCCCAGTTGATTAAGCCTGGGGAACAGTCACCTATCTTGATAACAAGTTATCTTCAGGAACTGAAAAATGTTACGGGATAATCATTAAGTTCGTAGTCCACTTCTAGTAAATCTGATTTGGTTTACACAAAGATTCCTTCCTGCAAGTCTTATTTACAGGCTGCCTGGAAGGTATCTGAAACCATCAGACTATTGCCTGAATTTCTCTGTCCTTCGGATTTAATGAGTGTGTGGCAGAAGCTGAACTTGAAGTCATTCTCTAATTTTTGTCTAAACAGCTTCTGGATCGTTGTTTGGCTCCTGACACATCTGGTGATGGAACAGGCTGTGACAATATGACTTGTATCATCATCTCTTTTAAACCACACATCAATCAAGGCTCCCCTGCTGAGAGCAGCAAACGGAAACTGGAGGATAGCACAACTAGCCCCACAGAAGAGGGTTGTAGCAAGAAGGCCCGACAGGACTAGCAGCCAAGTTGGGTAGGGAATTGCCCATGCTCTCACTGGACTCTTGTTTTCTAAACAAAGCTGAACTTTTGATGCCTGTTTTAGGCTTTTTTTATCCTTAGGGAGGCCCATTTTGTTTTTATTATTTGAAGGGGGAAAAGGGATTCAGGGTGGGCCCCATTGGTCTTTGAAACCATTCCAAAGAGTGAATGGCAGGGAGGGTCATACTCTGACCAAAGCCCAGAAGGCAGTTCTACCTGCACAAACACTCTCTGTCACACATACACATACACACACATACACCACTGCAGCATCTCTGTATGGTTGTTGCCATTTCCGTGCCCGTGATTTTTCTGTTGGCAGGAAGCAGTTTTAGAATGTGGAGATTTCAGAGCTGCAGTTCTATTTAAGGCCTCCACTTTTTTTTTTTAATTTGTGGGACTAATTGCCATAATCCCCCCACCCCATGGCTACCAAGCCCCAACTCTGTGTCATTCATTTTCAACTGAGATTTTTTTCAAACTAAAAACTAAAACTCTTTATCAGTGACTGTGTACTTTTGTAAAATTGTGAGGGAAGTAAGATGAACTGAACTGTTATGCCATTCATTGATTCTGTAGTCTCTTCCCTTTTCTTGCTCATTCCGGTTTCTTCCCAATTCCAAATCCTTTCCCACTGTGAGTTCCATGCCTGTGACTTGCAAGGTCTTATTCTGTGCAAGCAAACTAGAACCAACAATACATTGTCTTGTCTGTGGAAACTTTTATCTTAGGGGGTTGGACTAGATGACTTACAAAGTCCCTTCCAACTCTGTATTTGTTCTGTTATCATTTCCCCAGGAAAAGACAGATGTCCCCAATTAGTTTTTTGGGTTTTTTTTTTGTAGAAAAGTAAGATTCTTTTCTCTGAATATAGGGGAATCTAAATTTAGCCGTATGATTTTTATTAAGACTTCCGTGCAAGGCCATGAAATATAGCACTCTTATTTTACAGTCATAAATTTCAATTTGAATTTGAAAAAAAAAGTGGGAATTGGAAGCCTTTGAAAGACAAACCTTTGGCTTCCATTTCCACCCTTAAAACTCCCCAAACATTATTTTAGCCTCCCGCAAATGAGCCAAAATTGTGGATGTAACTGGAATACTTCTTCCAACAGGTAGCAATGTGGTTTGCCAGCCCACTGAAAGTTGTTTGGCCTTTTTTCCAAGGTGCTTTTTTTATTACAGCATTTTCCCATTTTGTTGCATCTATTGTTCCTACACCATAGATTTGTATAAGGCTAGCCCAAAGTTGATTTTCAACCTTTTTTGCCTCATTCCTATGGATTACAGTATCATAATACTACCAGACATTGAAGTTCCTTCTTCAGTTTCAATATTGAGGTGAAAATTTAAGTAACTTTTAATTCCTTGCTGCTTTAAGTGGAATTACTGCTGTTCCATTAGATTTCTGAGGAATTCCTTAAGCAATCACTCAGATAAAACTAGCATGTTTTAAGATTTCAGAAATTTCATAGGAGCTTATTCTCTAATAATGGCTTTAATAGCAAGTCCCCGGTGGGACTTGTTATAAAGGAATCCACAATGTAGTCAAGAGTCTCTCTTATGTTCTAGCTTGGCTGCATGTGCACCCTTTTTCCTCCTACCCATATGCCCTTCCTTTGATTCTCTGAAATTGGCGTTGGCTTTCATTTGAAGATTTTCCAGTTTCCCCAAATCTCGATTCATCCAGAAGATTAACATTTTATCACAACTGAAAATCTGGCCTATTTAGATCAGTGTTTTCCCCTCCACAAGTACTCTGCTCAAAGTGGTTACTTAAAATCATTTAATCAGAGGTAGGAAATCTACGATTCAGGAGGTCTAATCCATATGGCCAATTATGAGTGATGCTTGAAGTTGCAATTCAACATCTGGAAGATTAGAGGTTTCCCAAGCCTCCTTTAATGGGAATCTGGCCTCACAGTTGTTCTCTCAGTGGTTTAGCCCCATCTGGCAAGACTTCTTCCCACCACCTAAGTAGGTAACGCATGGAGTTCCATCCCTACAGATTAAAAAGGGAGGATCCATTAGACTCCTCTGATAGCTGCTATTTATTATCTTAAAGCACCAAAGGTCTTAATCAAGTGGAAGGCAGAATGGGGGCTAAAAGATGCCAAGTGTTTGGGTAACTGAAGTGAGCAGTGATGAACCTTGCATGGGCTGTAGACAGACTTGGCTTTCAAGCTAGGAGAGCTTGGATCTTCAGTCCACGGTTGTTTCTGTATGTGAAGTTGCTTTACTCTGTCATCACTCCTGCCAAACTGCAGCCATCACTTGTATAGGTGAGCGAATCTGCTGAAAAGCTGTGGCCTGATGCAGCACTACAGAGACTGTGCTCCCCAGCAGCCTGTGGCTGAGTTTCAATCTCCACTTCCACTTCCACCGTATTCAGGCCTTCCCTGCACAGGAGAAGAACAGTGCTACTTGTGAACCTGGTAGAATATGGCTCAGAAAAAGAGGGTAGAGAATTATAATTCACAATATTGCACTATAAGGCAAACTGGGAAGAAGAGGAATGTGTTTTGTTTCTTCCCTCTGCACTACTGTATTGTTTCTGAACTGAAAACAGAATGAGGGTGTCTGCCACGACCGAGAAACTGGAGGTAGCAGTGAGATGGGACTTCTCCCAAACTGGACTCGCAACAGCCCAATAAAGCAGACCTGAGTGAACACTGCTTGTTCAATAGGTTTTCCCGTCCATCCAGAGTTTACTCATAAGGGGTAACTTTGCTTGGGACGCCCTCCAACCCTCCCAAATCCACTAGACTGACCTGTGAGAAGTTTCTTGAGCTTCACTCAGCATGCTTCCTGCCAAGGCTACAGTGCTGGCAGATTCGCTTTTCCGATCTTTTTGGCATGGCTCTTCATGTTGGCTGTTACTTGAATGGGGGATGGAAGCAGAAGCCCTCTTCTCAGGCACCATTGGGGTAGGCAGCACAGCCAGCAGTTCGTTCACTGGTTTGAAGAAAGAAAGGGTAAACATGAGAGCTTCCCCTTTCTTGGCATCAAGAAATATTTTCACATATCCAGGAAGCCTCTGCAAGGTTTCCTTAATGGAAAGCTTGATCCCATGAAACCTAATCGAATAAAGCTGCCTGCAAGAGCAAAGTGTGAGCAAAATTTTCAAATGGTACTAAAACCAAAAAGAGGAACAAAAGGGTTTATAGTCACACAGTTTTTAAAAAGCTCATAAATTCTGAATATTAAATGTCAGTTTTAGAAAGCTGCTCTGTTGTGGTATTTCCCATCTTGTTACTACTCATATCTTTCAGCAATTGGAGACAATACAAGTATGAGATACAAGTATCTAGCTATTATACAAAGGGAGAAATGCAAAAGTTGGGGGAATTCCTGAGACATTCCTTGATTATGTAAAATAATTAAAAAGAGAATCACGTCTGAGTTATCTGGGACAATTAGAAAAAAATGGCATTTTAAGAATCCTTGCTGTGTAATCAACTGGGTCAGTTAAACTAGTTTTCACACAAAGCCATCAGAGCTGTCAAGACTGGAAACAGGCAAAGGGTAGAACTCAATGGGAATTATAACACTATATTTCTGAAATGTACCGAATAATACCAGCTATATAAAAAAAAAAACATAGGAAAATAATGTCAAAGAATTGAGAGCTGAGTGGCTTTCATTCATTGATAACTAAATTTTATAGCAGTGTTTCTCAACCTTGGCAACTTGAAGATGTCTGAACGTCAACTCCCAGAATTCCCCAGTCAGCATTCACTGGCTGGGGAATTCTGGGAGTTGACGTCCAGACATCTTCAAGTTGCCAAGGTTGAGAAAGTTTTATAGGAACAGACCACCTGCAGCCCAGATAGGAGGCTGTAACATAACTCATCAAACTGATGCGACAGCATTCTTCCATAAACAAAACCAAGCGAGATATTCCATTACTAGAATGGCTACAAAACTAAGATATTGTTCCAATGTAATACTATTGGAACCTATATGTAATCGCAAGCCTTGCAGGTTCAGAAACCATGGGCTGCTGTGTCCGCCATTGTAGACTCTCTTCTCTCACACTTCAAAGTGAGACATCAGCTTTCTAATGGCAAAATTAGAATAAGTTATTTTATGGCTTAAAGGGCAAAACAAGAATGTATGAAATGAGAGCCGCTTGTGATGTGTCCCTTCCCCTGGACTAAACTACTTTGCCTCCCTGACTTCATCACAACTCACAACAACTCACGTACATTTGGCGAGGTTCTCCAGTTCCACTGTGCTGAGCTCCCCAGCTTTCTTTCGGGAGTTTCCACACCCCCAGCGATTCCGGCACAGAGAGAGTACCACGACCCCATACACGTAGGTGAGCATCAGGGGCACGCCCACCCCTGCAGGCAAAGAGCCTGTTGTAAGAACCACCTCTGTTCAAGGACCGTTCATGCAGCCATGCAATTCACGAAGGGCGGAAGATTTCCCTTTCAGTACGAAAGCAAAACAAAAACAAAACAGCTTGTGGATCCACACACACCCTCCCATCTCGGTCTCCTTGTGGCTCTTACCAACAGTGACAGCTGTGATGACAGGGGACACAAAGAGAGAGAGGAGAATGCTGCTGGCAACAGAAAGACACTGCCGGCAGCCTGACAGTTTGCTCTTGCGCCCATGGCTCAAAACCTGGAGGAAAAGGAAAGACAGAATAAAGAGATCCCCAGAAAAACTACTTTTTAATTTGTCCCGAAGCTGCATTTCCCATGAGCCTACAAGAACATCCTGTGCACATTTTAGGGGCCTCTATGATCATGAAACGGTATGGCCTCCATGCAAGTCTCCTTACCTTCTTCCCTGTGTAAATGGGTATGCCCAGGGTGATGACTGGCACTGCAATGCCAGCAACAATTGAGATCACCATTGGGGCACCCAGCACCATGCCCAGCTGCCATAGGAGCTTCCGGGTTCGAGACCAGGGCTTCTTTCCCCAAAAGGTGCAGCCAGAAGGACTGAGGAGGAAACAGAAATCGGTTATGAAAATGGGGGCATTCAAAAGTACAAACTGCAGATACCATTAACTTTTCCTGTTAGTTAACACGGGGCTTGTTACCATGCATTTCCAAAGCAGCTTTTGCAGCATCAAAAACCAGGACGTTGGTTTGGGTTGTTTCTGAAAACCAAAGTCCCTTTCCCGGAATTAAACACTCTCTTGTGAAATCCACTATTGTTGCTCTCTAACCTCTACTGGACTTGATGTAGCCCAATCTCTTTGCATTCCATATGTACAAGATGTGGATTTCACCCATCTAGAGAGAAGTATAAAGCTATTATTTCAGAAGTTCAAGGCTTTCTACAATTCTTAACCTGCTGCCAGTAGTTTTTTTTATTTATTTGTTCTCAGAATTCTATTAAAGTTTTATCCACTTGACTGTTTTTGATATATTCAACTTTGTTGTGAATGTCTATGTCACTATGCGACTTTCCATGGTAGAATAGTGATAGGTAAGTTTAATGTATGGCATATTTATAAACATAACTGTATATTAATTGTAAGATTAAAGGTTAAAACGAAGATATTTAGAAGAAAAAGAGAAGAAAAAGGAAGGGAAATAAGAACTAAGGCAAAATTGCAGGAGATAATAAGTATAAAGAAATGACTTCCCATCTTTTTACAGAAGTTAGAGGTAAATTAACCTTACTCTATGGTTATAATATTTTTATTTTTAAAATGATATGTCTGTATAAATAAATGGTGCCCTGGATTCTAAGTCAATCATAAAACATTCTTTGCCTTCAGTGGCTCATCTTATCCATGCCTATAAATGTATGCAATTTAATTTAGTGAGGCTTACTCGCCCATAAGTAGATCTGGGCTTGCAATCTCATCTAATCCATACTATTCAAAGTGCTTCTTTGAGCTCTCATACTTTATTTCCATCTCTACCAAGCCTTTTATCTGCAGCTCCATTCCCTGAAAGCCCTGATGGACAGAATAAGAGCCTGGCTGGAGTGGTCAGGCCCACTCCATTTCCCTCTCCACTTGCAGCACCTGAGGAAATGCACATCCGTGATTTCTTGCATGCAGAGCCAGCAGAAAAGGCAGCCACAGACAGTGCAGTTCATACGGTTACAGCTCCCATCGTTGATCTTCATGATGAAGGCACCACAGCGGGGACAGACCTTGATGGTGTCAGGATCTATGGAAAGCAGAAAGAAGAAAACAGGGCTGAAACTAATGGAGCTGATCAGGCCCCGACAGACGTATTTAGGGGCAGGCAGAGATAGGAGGGCCCTGACAGAAGGCAAAGGGGCCCCATTGCTTCAACTCACTGTGGGCTGCTTCCTCTTTCCAGATCAATTGTGTGGAGAGTTCCACAGCTCCCAAAGGGCTCTGCTGCTTCCACTCCCGCCAGGACTGCTCACAGGAGGAATTGGGGTGCCAGGGCTGCCGGCAATGATAGCAAAATTCTGTCTTGCAATCCTGACGACCACAAACAAGCCGGGGGCATTCAGCACAGCCATATGCAATCACGGCATAACTGGAGGAGGAAGGGAAAAACAGGAACATCAACTCAATAACTCAACAGCGCTCACAGAATTCATTCTCCTAATTCAAGCTTCTTCTTTTTTTAATTTGTATTTACACCTGACCTTTCACTCAGCAGCTGGAGGCAACATACAGTGTGCTGCTCCTCCAATTTCCCCCCATAACAACCATCTTGTGAGCTAGGTTGGGCTGAAAAAGAAACTGGTCCAAATTTACCTAGTAAGTTTCCAAGGCTTAAAGATGAACTAGAAGCGGGTTTTCCTCAGTGCCAGTTCAATACATTAACCATTATACCATACTGATTCTTTAAGCTTTGACATTTGGACATTTATTATCTATATTATTTTATTATTTATTTTACTAATTTATAAGGCTGCCTTTCTTGTCCAAGCGACTCTTTGTGAGTTTAAGGAATAAAACAAAAACACTACAGATCTAAACAAATAGGAAATGGCAGCTTAAAATAAAAATCTCAGAGAAATAACAAACCACCTGAGTTTTGCTAACTTCCTGACCTCCAATGCCAGGGCAAACAGCCAGCTCTTAAACACTTTCCAAAAGGCCAGCAGGTTGGGGCCAATTTAGATCTCTTGGTAAAGGTGTTCCAGAGGGCAAACACCGTGATTGAATAGGTCTCATTTCCTGGGTCTCGCAAGTTGGTATTTTTAAATTCAGGAGTCCTGTAACATGTTCCGCCTGCCAGATCTTAATATAGCTAGTCCTCAGTTAATTGGGACCAGAATTTCTGTTGCTAATTGACAGTCGTAAAACATGATGTCGTATGACCACACCACTTAGCAACAGTTCTGGCAATCCTTGTTGCCATTGGTAAGCAAGGACCATGAAGGATGTTAAGGAAGGATCACACATGACTGATTTTGCTAGTGGGAAACTGGCAGGGAATGTCTCGGATCATAAAATTATTGTGGGAGGCTACGACATTAATAACGGATTGGTCACCAAGTACTTGAATCCTGTGGTTGCACTGCTATCCCTCTGCTGCTGTGTCAGTCCTCCCAGGTAAACCAGACAGGAAATAGGACCAGATGAGTTAATTCTATTTTATTATACTGCTACATTCACAGAATGTCTAAAGCTACAAATTTCCCGGCACCATCGGATCAAGTAGATATGTCCTTCCTAAATTTCGTCCTTCCTACCTCTGACTGTTAAGCCACTCTGTCTTGTCTGATTGTTTCCTAGGCACCCCTGCCACATACTGTACCTTTGCAAACTAGGTATGAGCACCAGATGGGTGATGAGGACAGTTGTTCAGCACCATTGTAAGTTCAAACAGTTGCTGAATGACTAGTAGTTATGCAAGGACCACCTCTACAGTAATAACTGGAAAAAGTTGCCCTTCAATTATCCTGGCCACTACTACAAAATGCTTTATAAGTAACAACCAGCATTTTGAGTTACACCTGGAAGCTAGCGCAATTCACTTTCCCATTCAATCCACTTCCTACAACTTAAAACTTCTTTTAGAATTAAGAGTTTTATGATGGCAGCCACAGTCCTGCCACTACCTCAATGTAACATCTCCATTCTCCATAGCACCATATCGCTCTCCGTTACATGGCTGGGAATCCACCAGACAGAAATTATCTGCAATAGTGAGCATGTTCTGTAAATCCTTTTCGTGTCGTCAATGGGATTTGCCTCTGGTGGTTCACTTGGCTTCAGCACTCCAAGTTTTTAATCAAGCTTTTCTATCCTTTCACCTTAGGGTAGGGGCTGACAAAGCAGATCTATCAAGACAGCCTTAGGTCTTGTTCTCCCCAATACCTAAATAAGCAAGGTTGCAAAGATTTTTTTAATCTTTAAAACACTGTTGCAACAGAACAGTTTATTTAAATGCCTAACCAGCTACCTGCATCAAATGCAATCAGTGCCTAACAGTGCAGTATATGCACTTACAACTGTGTCTTCATAAAGAAGCAACACAACCTGGTAAAATGGGAAGAAGAGTGAAACCAGGAGAACAGCAAGGGAGAACGAAAAAACCTGATCTCAGGAAAACAGATTTGCTGGATAAAATACTTTATCCAGCAAATCTGTTTTCCTGAGATCAGGTGGCAACTATGGAATAAGCAGGTACAGGGTCTCTCGGGGTACTCTCATTGATTCGGAATCCTCAACTTCAGGTCCCCACTGAAGTTTTCACTTAAATCTACCATGTAGATGAAATCACTTTATTTAGAACTGGATCTCCAATCCAGTCTTACACTAACAGGCCAATTTATTAAAAATGTCTTCCAAGTCAAGAAGTCACCGTGCTCTAACACCAGTGTTTTGAAACTGAAATTGTCTGCAGGTCAAGTGATTCTCTCTCTCAATGAGCTCTGGATCTCTGCATTAGTCCCACCACCATCCAGGATGCCAAATAGACCCAGATCTGTCTGCAGCTGGAAAGGGAAAGTTGGTGCAGAAAGTGAATAAATGAACTGATTGAGAAAAGGGATACCTGGAGATCAACAATGGCTGCCCAATCTCAACCATCCTGCCGTATATTAACTCCACTGCGTCTTTTCTCCAGCAAACCATTTACTCTTTCTTGCAAGCTGAATTTCAGTTTAATGCAAAACCTCTTCTCCCTCTCTGGCTGTATGCACTCAAGCACTATGGGCAGGCTTACCAGGGGGTTGCCCATATAAAGTTGACAACAGAACCAAATACTATAAGCCAACACACCAGGAACATATACATTCACACAACCCACTAACTTCGATCAATTTAAAATGTGGTTACGTTCGGGTTTTATGTTTGTTTTTGGATGACTTAGCCTGACATATCTCCAAAGCACCTTAGGGTAGAATAAAAAACAATGGGTGGAAACTAATCAAGGAGAGAAGCAACTTAGAACTGAGGAGAAATTTCCTGACAGTTAGAACAATTAATCAGTGGAACTGTTTGCCTCCAGAGGTTGTGAATGCCCCAACACTGCAAGTCTTTAAGATGTTGGACAGCCATTTGTCTGAAATGGTATAGGGCTTCCTGCCTAGGCAGGGAGTTGGACTAGAAGACCTCCAAGGTCCCTTCCAACTCTGTTATTCTATTCTATTCTGCCAATTCATGCTTTAGGCCAGGAAACGGATCAATTGGGTAAGAAGATTGGGCATGCTTTTGAACGTCTGAAAGCACTTAAAAGAGAGCACAGCAGTCCTTTAACCCAGCTCAGTCTGAAGCATTTCTCTAGTTAGATTTCTGCACCTGCTCAAGGTTTCCCCTCCTGCCCCGCCACAAGGCCTCTGAGCCAGCCTGCACCCCACCTGCAATCAGGGGCCGGGCACCAGCGCGTGCCAGGGTCCGCAACTAACAGGCGCCTCAGCAGGTACTCTTCGTATTTGTCGCGCAGGCCGGCCTCAGGCAGCAGCTGGTGGATCTCGGCCGGTTGCAAAAAAGCCGGACAGTGCGGACAGGCCAGCTGGACGCGGCTCTCGCTGATCTCGATGCGCAAATACTGCTGCAAACAAGTGAGGCAAGAAAGGTGGGCACAGGAGGAAAGCGCGGGGAAGGCCGCCGCGGGCTGGGCCAGAAGGCAGAGCGGGCACTCTACCAGCTCTTCCTCTCGGTCCTCCTCCTCCTCTGGAGGCATTAAGGCGACTCGGGTCTCCTCGGCGCGGTCTAACGGGGGCCCCTCCGGCTCCCCGAGCGGTTCCGACACCGTCTGGGGTTTCCGTCCAAAGAGGCTCATGATGCCGAGAGCGGAAGGGCCCACCCTGGGTCGCTTCATCTGGGCCGAAGATGCTCGGAGACGCGTCGGGCGGAAGCGTTCAGTCCATCGCCCGGCTCAACCCGCAGAAAGGCCGGCGAAGTGGCGGCCGGAGGGCTCCTCCTCCATCCCCGGATTCAGAGTTTTCGGTCGGCCGCGGTCTCCTTAAGCCATCGGCCGCCTCCTGCTCCCGCGACGCCTCTAATTCCCTTCCAGGAGGGCAGGAGAGAAGCCAGCAGCAGGGGCGCAAAGAGAGGACCGCTTTCCCCGGGCTTGGAACCGAAAACAACACACACACCCCGAAAATTGCGTAGAGCGCGGGAACGCAGCGGACCCCCTCGGGGCTATAGCGGAGCCGGCGAGTTTCCCCGCAAGGATAACTCGCTGGCCACTCGGCCACTTTGTCCTTGGAAGGGCCGGCGAAAGGCGGGGACTCTGCGCCTGATTCGCTTGTGCCCCGCGGTGTCGCCACCTCTTGGCTCTCGCTTTAGCGCACTCGCCTCCCACCACCCACCCCGCTCGGCAGCCTGGGAAGTGTAGTCCTCCAGGAAGAAGGAGCGGAACAAAGGCGGAGTCCTGCAATTCCTGCTCTTTCTTCAAACTTTTTCTTTTTCTTCGACCCCTTTGTGCGAAATATATATATATATATATGAGTCGTCACACCGGGACGAAAGCAGAAACAGCACATCAAAGTTGCACAGAGATTCTGAAAGACTTCGACGGACTTGAAACAGTGGGCCCTCCCCTCTCCAATGAAATGCAACCCCAGGGGGTGAGAAAAGTAACGTCCTACTACACCTAGACAAGAAAAAACCAATTGCACGGCTATCGAATATGTGGTGCCTGGCTCAACAGGAGCAATTGCGAGAGGGATCCTAGGTGTCTTAATAGATCACCCTTTAAGCATGACTGAGCAGTGTGCCCAAAGAACTAATGCGGTCCTAGGTTGCAACAACAGGGATAGTTTCGGGATCACGTTCTACCGTTTTATGCTGCACTGGTGAGACGACATTTGGAATACTGCGTCCAATTCTGGTCAACCACCATGCGAAAAAGAGATTGAGACTCTAGAAAGAGTGCAGAGAAGAGCAACAAAGATGTTAAGGGGTCTGTAGGCTAAACCATAAAATGAAAAATCAAGAGAACTAACAAAGAGAATGAATAATCTGCAGAAGTTGTGAGTGCTCTATTACTGGACGTTTTAAAGAAGAGGCTGGACAGCCATTTTTCTGGAATAGTATAGGGTCTCCTGCTTGAGCAGGAGGTTGGACTAGAAAACCTCCAAGGTCTCTCCCTACCCTATTATTCTATGTTTTAAGAGTCTCCCCTGTTAATGGATTTAGCCTCTCTATGTCACTTTAGGGATCCTTAAGAGATTTTACAGTTATGGAATGAAAAACAATGATGCTACTTTTTATATGACTGAGGATGATCTCCCATAACATGTTGAAGTCAGTGTTTCTCAACCTTGGTAATCTTAACATATGTGGACTTCAGTTCTGGGTGTTGAGGTCCACATATCTTAAAAGTTGCTGGGTGTGTGTGAGAAAGACTGTGCTAAAGGCTCAAACTGGATGAACAAACCATTGTTGTCTTCACAAATCATTCAGTGCTCAAACTAACCAACCAGTTTGTGTCTTAAAAGGATAGCAAAGTTCCCACTGCATGCTAAAATGATGGATAAGTTCTTACTACGCACTAAACATATTATTTTCTATGGGCAGGAAATACTGCTTTGGAGGGTATACAGCAGGCAACTTGCTTTTTACCCTCCTTCAGAAGTTTTGATCTTCAAGACCCATGAGTCCTCTTAGTGTGGCCAGTGGCATAAGGCTGTATATATTGAAGCCTAAAATGTATCAAGCACTAAGATGCCTCTTCCTGGGAGAGATCAAATATTGGATTCAAATTGTCAGTAAGTATGTTCAGAAAGCAAACATATTGTCTACATTGTCATCATCATTATGGTTACAGTACCAGTAACTTCACTAACTACAGCTTGTCTATTTTGCACAACATGCTAGCCTAGTTAAATGGGCTTTGGCAATTTAGGGTTTAATATATGAAGAAGAATGCGGTGGCTCAGGTGGCTAAGATGCTGAGCTTGTCGATCAGAAAGGTCGACAGTTCAGCGGTTCCAATCCCTAGTACCGCATAACGGAAGTGTGCTCCCGTTACTTGTCCCAGCTTCTGCTAACCTTGTAGTTTGAAAGCTCATAAAAAATGCAAGTAGAAAAATAGGAACCACCTTTGGTGGGAAGGTAACAGCATTCCATAGGCCTTCGACGTTTAGTCATGCCAGCGACATGACCACAGAGACGTCTTTGGACAGTGCTGACTCTTCAGCTTTGAAAAAGATATGAGCATCGCCCTCTAGAGTCAGGTATATCTAGCACATATGTGCAAGGGGAATCTTTACCTTTACATTAATTAATTAATCAGTATTATCAACGATGCATAGTGCCAGGGCAGATATTCAACTATTCTGATCTTTTCCCCCCCTATTTTCAATGGTTCTCAATGGTTAGTGAGAAATCAAAAACCCTGGAGGAGAATTCCATCATGGTAGCACCTCTTCCTGGAATGAGAATTCCTCTTAAATAAGAAAGAAAGACTCTTTATTTTAGTATATAACTTTTGTTTGGATGTTTATACATGATTGCTAGCATAGCTTTTATGATGTTATATTTGCATTTCTTTCCACTTTGTAGTACAAATGAAAATGTAATGTATTATCTATATTTTGTTATGAAGCCTCGGAAGGGGTCAACGACTTCGACGTGAAAGTTCTCACAATATCTTTTACACACCTTACCCTTTACCCTATTTGTAAAAAAATTATAAAACCCAAGAAAGAAAGACTCATTCAAAAGAAGGAAAAAAATTATCCCTCCAAATGTGGCCCCTTCCATGAGATAATAGGCATGTTTTTACTTCCAATAGGTCTAGATTTCCAGGACTTTGGACACGCTATCACTGTTGAAAACTGTTGGTTTTCTGACAAACCTGAAAACAGCATGGTGAATTAATTGTCTAATACTCCTAGCATGCTGGGGAATTCTGGGACTTGAAGTCCACATATTTTAAAATTCTGAGGCTGAAAAATACTGGTCTAGTACAAAGGTTACAGATATTCCCTGTTAGCAGATAATTCTGGAATGAAGTCAATGGTCATAGTGCATATTAACACATTTGCAAAGGAAAATATGGACATGAAATTCTGGAATTTAAGTTGCTAGTGAATATACTGAAAGCCAGGAACTCCCAAACTCATCTTTATTTGTGCAAATCCAAGGGACTTCAGTATGTGATAATGAGGTTAGTGCATGAATAAATGTGTTAGTCCAGTGTGAAAAATTTTAAATATCGTCCACGTTGATTCTAAAGAAGCTACAACTTGATTTCTCTTCCTGATATACCGGATTCATTGATAAGCCACTTGGAGGAAACTTACAGGAAGATATGTGGAAAGGTCCCATGTGAAGATCTAGACTTGGATGTTAGCCTTGTGTCTAAAATGATTGTACATGTAATCCACTTCTTAGGCAGCTATTCCCAGCCATTTGCTGCATCATAATTAAAACCTTTGGAGAACCACCAACTAGAATTGGCGCTTACATACAGTTTAGCCTATGTTATTCCTTCATCTGGCATCCTGAAAATTAATTCAATTTTAAAAATAGATAAATACCATGTATTTTTTTAAAATGTTATTTATGTATTTTTAAATACAATAAATCCATGATGCCAAATGAAGGGATGATATAGACATACATATATAGACATACAGACATACCGATATATAGACATATAGACATACAAATATATAGATACTTTATATAGAGTGCTACATCTTTTCCCCTGAGAACTTATAAGAATTTAGATGAGAGGAAAACTATTATTTTGTGGGAATTTGTAGACTCCTGAGTTTCAGAAACATCAGTTGGCGAATTTAAAGTATGAAAACTTATGGCGTTAAAACCTCTCATCTCTAATAGGCAAAAGAAGATATCACATTTCATTATAGTCCCAGTCTCTATCCAGAGAAAGCGTATTAAAATCAGCAACTGCAGCTGTCTCTTCTCAATTATTGCTACAACTATTTCTATTTTGTTTTGTTTTGATTTGATTTTTCTCTTCTGTTGTGGGCATCTGGCAGTTGTGAATATCTGACATTTACTTTTTATGTTTTATGTTTTCCCATGATTACCCCTTAGAAATGTTTTACTGTTATCTTTTATTCGTTGGTAAGAGTTGCTGGGAGTCAGGTGGCATGTAAATCACCACCACCGACACCATCATCATCTTTAAGTTAGTGGTTATTTAGCTTGCTTTTTCCACTAAAGGCATGTGTAGGAGAAATTCAATGGAAGCACAAACGGGAAAATTGGGTGGGGGTGGGGGTTCAATTCAAGGGCTGAAAAGCAAGAAGGAAACCTGTGGGAGTCACAATACTTAATTATCTTCACTAAAAGACATTGTAGGAGGACAGCCATGTTAGTTTGTAATGGCAAAAAATCAGCAATAATCTGATAACACCTTTTGTAATGTAATTAAAAGTTCTAAGCATTGTTAACTAATAATAAAGAATATTTGATGATAATAGAACAGATCCAGGCTGACCATACTATGATCTGTTACCCTTTTGAGGCAGTCCAGACAAGAGGCACAACAATGCATATTAGTTCTATCTTTATTGTAAGGTTTTATTACAAGAATCTTGCAAATCTGAAAGTATTCTTCCCCTTCTTCCCTTTTACTCTTTGGAAAATTAGGGAGGGTTCCTTCTGAAACACTTCTCACATTGTTTCAAATTGACAATTATCTTTAATTCTGAGCATCGAGATATAAAAAATTACAGAGAAACAAAGTATTCACATGTGTTTTCACTGCAAACAACATACTTTGAGAAAAGAACCATTGAAAATAGAAAAAGAACCCTGTCTTTGCAGGGTCAGAATAATTGAAAATCTGCCCTGGCATTATGCATTGGTGATAATACTGATTAATTAATGAAAGTAAAGGTAACAGTAATGGTTCCCCGCCTAGCACATATGTGCTAGTCGTTCCTGACTCTAGGGGGCGGTGCTCATCTCTGTTTCAAAGCCGAAGAGCCAGTGCTGTCCGAAGACACCTCTGTGGTCATGTGGCCAGCATGACTAAACACAGAAAGCACATGGAATGCTGTTACCTTCCCATCCGAAAATGCCGACTGGCGACACCCAGGGGAAGGGCCTTCTCTGTGGCGGGCCCTGCCCCTGAACTCCGTACCATTACTGACCTCCACCTCTTCCGCCAGTGTTTAAAAACACATCTGTTTCATCAAGCCGGCCTTACATAGCCTCTGCTGTTGACTAGTATAGATAGTTTTAAAATGGGGGGTTTTAATTGGTTTTAGCGCAGGATTTCATATTTAATAGGTTTTTAAATTTTTGTATTTTGTATTGATTTGTATGTTATTTTAATTTTCCTGTGCGCCGCCCTGGGTCCTTTTGGAGAAGGGCGGGATACAAATTGAATAAAATAAATAAATAAAATAATAATAATAATAAATTTAATTTATAGACCGCTTCCTCTCCCCGAGGGGACTCGGAGCGGTGCACAGGGAAATTAAAAAAAATACAGTAAAAATAAAATCAAAGGTGGTCCCTATTTTTCTACTTGCATGTTTACATGCTTTTGACCTGCTAGGTTGGCAGAAGCTGGGACAAGTAACTCTTCACTGCTATAATTGCATCCATCCAGTTTGCTATGAGTCATTATCTTCTTCTCTTTCCTTCCACCTTTTGTACCATTATGGATTTCTCAAGGGAACTGGGTCTTCACATAATATATCTAAATATACTAGTGACTGTATATTGGTATTAATATACATAATTGATTAATTAATTGGCTTATACATAGTTAATATAGTCTACCATTCTATTCCCCTTTGGTTACTTAATATATAATGATATCACTATATAAATCAATAAGACTCCTTACTACATAAAGCTTGTGTTCTAAAATATAAATGCTTTATTTTTGTTTACACTTCAATAAAAATGATTTCAGTATAATATAGTGTGTATAAGAACAACATTAATGAGTTTTGTAACAGAGACTAATTGTTGTACTGTTTTTAATTAAGAGACTTGGCAATATCATTCTTCATAGTATTTACACACTGTAGCAAAGCTTTGCTTAGGGCCTGGATTTATGACAATTGCAGAAGTTTTCTTCCCCTATACTGTTTTTGGTGCTGTACCTTGAAAGCATATCTACCCATATGGCTCATAGATATTTCTTTAGAAGCACTCTATTATTTTATGTCTAAAGGTTAATGCCCCACAATAGAACAACATGTGCCTTATTAATTGCTATACATTTGTGCCTTCTTAATTACTATACATTTCTAATTAATGAAGGAGAACTCAAATTAACTTGCAAAAACAAAAGATTGGAAGCTTGGATTCAGTAAGAAAAAAGCATTTGCATTTTTTGTAAATCCCTTTCATAAAATTTCCATTTATTCTGTCCAAGTCTAAAATAACTAGTGGGAGTCTATAATAGTTCAGTTTTTCCATGGTTGCTTGGCAATAATCCGTCAACACTGTTGCTTGGAGATATCCAATCCACATAGTTTTTCATATAAATGAACTATAAATCATATGATGTAGTATAATAATTTGCAATGTAGTAATTGATAGCCTGCAATTCTTGCCTAGGAGAACTATTCAATACTGCACAGATTATGCTAACTATTGTACATGGGTGTTATTTAATGTTTGTATGACAGGTTAATGCCCCCCATTGTTTAAAATATTTTCATAATCCCTTAAATATTTCTATAATCCATACTGCAGTCAGACAATGCTTTTTACAATAATTGCCTACATCTCCTTTCTTCAGATTCAATCATAATTTTACTTAAAAGCTATAAATGTAACTTTTCCCATTTCATTTTTAAAAGAACACTGTATCCATGCTACCTTACTATTAACCAGTTCTGATATAAAGTTCTCTCTAAATGAAAATAATTATTTGGATTGTTTAATTGGGGTTTTACTTGAAATATTGTACTGTAATTGACTAGCAGCAAAGTAGATGGACTCAGCTACAGTGATGATGGGTGCACTATTGCAAGACCAGGTTAATCTATCTATTCTATATCATTATGAAGAGTCTATGGAGGTCTTTGTTGTCCCAAAGATGCTTTCCAAAAGGCAGCTGGATTTTCTTGTTTTTTTTTCCTTGAAAACATTTTGTGTGTCATTCAAGAAGCTTCAGAACTGAAGAAACTTTTTGGATGAGAAGTGAAACTTTTCAAGGAAAAAAAACAAGAAAACCCAACTGCCTTTTGGAAAGCACCATTGGGTAGTTGCTAAGAGTTAAAATTGGCTTTATGGCACATAATCAATTGTATATTCCTTATATAGCAAAGAACTGGAAAGTGACCAATGTACCATTTTAAGAATCAATCCAGAGGGAAGAAGTCTTGTTTTATTAAAAAAACTAATTAGCTTGACTTCTAATCTGGATAAACATCCATTTCATAAAAGCTAAAACACACACACACACACACACCTATGTTCATTCGTTTTATCCATCCATCCATCCATGAAATTAACACAGTAGCTTCTATTAAATTAATATGGACCCAGATTGTTGGAGGCAATATGCTGTCTGACTTTGTAAACCACTTAGGGAGGGCTATAAAGCACTGTGAAGCGATATATAAGTCTATGGCTATTGCTATCTGAAAGCAGAATCTTCAAGCAGAATATTACTTGTCCTAAAAAGAAGGACTGTTATGTTATATATACTCTATAAAACTCTGTGTTCTGTAAATATGTGTTTACGATGTACCTGCATAGGTAAATTTATGAAGCATAACTCTACTGAACTTTCCATTGTCTTATATAGGACATTCTCAGCTCTGCTTTTGGAAAGATGATTGCAACTTACATACTAAGAGGAATTGCTGTTATTTCTCTGTGTAGCTCATAGCTAGATGGGAGCTTTGAAGGAATTTTATCCATAGCACTTTTTTCTTGCTTTTTTGTTGACACAATATGGATAGGAATATCAAGAGATATTGGAATACTGGATTTTTTAAGAAGAGATTTGTTTCCTTATAAAAACTGCTTCTGAATTTCATGCTTGATGGTATAGGCTCTCCTGCCTCAGCAGGGGGCTGGACTAGAAGACCTTCAAGGTCCCTTCCAGCTCTAACGCTATGTTATGCTATGCTATGCTATGCTATTAGAATGTAATGTTGACTTTGGGTTTTATAGATTAGATTTATAGTTTTTTTATAGAAATGACTTGTTCATATTATTATGGGGGGGGAGGCTGTAATTTGATGCTAATGTCTTATTTTACTGCAACAGAGAGAGGCAGAAGTCAATACTTATTTTTCTTTTCCTTTCCCCACTTCTCCTCACTTCTCTTCCCCTTTTCCTTCACTTCTCATTGTTTTTTTGTTTACTTTTGTATTTTTTTATGTTATACTTAATAACCAAATAAAAATGTTGAAGAAAAAAAAGAGGAGATTGGGCATCCATTTGGCTGAAATGTTTTTCCTGCTTCAGCCGGGGTGGTGGTGGTGGTGTTGAACTAAAAGACCCCAAGGTCCCTTTCAACTGTTATTTTGTTATTCTGAACAGAAAAACTGGTGCCCCCCCCCACACACACACATGACCATGAGAGGACAAGAAAGAAATTGAAAACTAATTCTGTGCTGCCATATATTGTTGGTCATCCAGATTTTTGCAGTCTAGTTCTCACAGTCCTAATATAGGTGCATTTCTAAAGGCAGAAATTGCAATGTGTAATAAACTCCATGAGTTTCAGAAGGATGAGGAGAAGAGAAAGGAAATGGCTATTTTTGTTGTCCTCACATTTTTTAAAAGAGTGTTTACTCCAACTTTTTTATATATGCAATTCGAGGCAGCATATATACCAGTACTCCTTTCTCTTCCTCTTTTCCCAACAACCCTGTGAGGCGAGTTCGGCTGAAAGACAGCGACTGGCCCAAAGTCACCCAGCTGGTTTTTCATGCCTAAGGCAGGACTAGAACTCACAATATCCTGGTTTCTAGGCCAGCCCCTTAACCATTACACCAGACTGGTTTTCTATAATTGGCTCCACCTTGGCCAAAAAGTAGTAGTGGCAACAATGTTGCAAAGTAAAGCTATTTACTCTTTTACAGACTGCTGTTTATATTCAATATAAATATAATGCTTGCTTTACATTTTTTTAAAGTTGCCAGTGCCAGTTCAGGCAACTAAAGTTTCATTCAATACAATACAATACAATACAATAGCAGAGTTGGAAGGGACCTTGTAGGTCTTCTAGTCCAACCCCCTGCGTGGGCAGGAACCTTATACCATTTCAGACAAATGGCTATCTAACATCTTTTTAAAGACTTCCAGGGTTGGGGCATTCACAACTTCTGGAGGCAACTTCTGTTCCACTGATTAATTGTTCTAACTGTCAGGAAATTTCTCCTCAGTTCTAAGTTGCTTCTCTCCTTAATTAGTTTCCACCCATTGTTTCTTGTCCTGCACCCAGGTGCCTTGGAGAATAGTTTGACTCCCTCTTCTTTGTGGCACCCTCTGAGATATCGGAACACTGCTATCATGTCTCCCCTGGTCCTTCTCTTCATCAAACTAGACATACCCAGCTCCTGCAAGCGTTCTTCATATGTTTTAGTCTCCAGTTCCCTAATCATCTTGGTTGCTCTTCTCTGCACTCTTTCCAGAATCTCCACGTCTTTTCTACATCGTGGCGACCAAAACTGTATGCAGTATTCCAAGTGTGGCCTTACCAAGGCACTATACAGTGGCATTAACACTTCACGTGATCTAGATTCTATCCCTCTGTTTATGCAGCCTAGAACTGTGTTGGCTTTTTTGGCAGCTGCTGCACACTGCTGGCTCATATTTAAATGGTTGTCCACTAGGATTCCTAGATCCCTCTCACAGTTGCTACTATTGAGCAAGGTACCACCTATACTGTACTTGTGCATTTTGTTTTTCTTGCCTAAATGTAGAACCTTACTTTTTTCACAATTGAATTTCATTTTATTAGATAGTGCCCAATGTTCAAGTTTGTCTAGATCCTTCTGTATCTTAAGCCTATCTTCTGGAGTGTTGGCTATTCCTGCCAGCTTGGTGTCGTCTGCAAATTTGATGAGTTCCCCATTTATCCCCTCATCCAAATCATTGACGAAGATGTTAAAGAGTACTGGGCCTAAAACAGAGCCTTGGGGGACTCCACTGCATACTTCCTTCCATGTAGATGCAGTTCCATTGAGGACTACACGTTGAGTGCGGTTGGTCAGCCAGTTGCGATTCAAATGGTTAGGGAATTTTTGTTGTTTAATTTAGAGGCATTCCTCAAGCTATCCATATCTTCATGTTAAAAAGCATTAGCTTCGTTAAACAATACTTTCCTGGAAAGATGTTAATATATTAATTCTTTTTTTATTTAAACACTCCATTACAGATTTCCCGAAATCCTTGTTGGGAAAAAAAATGGGGTAGTAGGAAGATACCACTATTCAATGATGGCAGGCAGAAATTTAAAACAAACGCCCAATATAAGCTGCAGTTATTTGTAGACCCAATTGTCTTCGCAAAAACCTCGGAAGAGGGGTTCATAAGGATGGATCTAATTAGAGCGAATCTGAGGGGCGGGGGGGGGGGCGGAGTGTCAAGGCTTCTTGCGGCCTTTCTTGCCCTTTGTAGTTCAGAGGAAAAGACTCCACATCCCGTCATGCAGCGCGGGAAGGGACCGGAGCCGGAAGCGTTGGCTATTCTGCCGTCCGCCCCGCGGATGGGCGGGAGCGCCGGAGGAGCGGCGGCTGTCGGGGCGTCGCGAAAGAAGAAGCGGCTTCGCCGGTGGCGATCCAGGCCGAGCGGCCCGGAGGGGGGGAAGGTATCCAGGGCTGGAGCCGCTCCCAACCCCCCGTGCTGCGGGGCAAGATGCCCCGCCGGAAGCAGCGCCACCCGCAGCCCGTCAAAGGTCAGCGCCGGGTTGCCGGGCTCACCCTGGGGACGCTGTGCCGCATCTCCGTCCGCCTGGCTTGTGGTGTGGGCGGCGGGGGCTTCGGCGGCCCGTCTCTCTCCCTAACCCCGAGGCCCCGGCCTCTCGGGAGGCTCCTGGGCGACGGGCTCCCCGACCGACCCCTGGTCTGAGCTGACCGCTGTGCTAGGCAAGGGGAGGAGCCCCGCCTCTTTCGAGTCCTTCCTCGTTCGGCGGGTTGGACTCCGGCCACAATCGGGGCAATTAATCCGCCCTCCCCTTCGAAAGGGAGGCAGGGCGACGCCGCCGGGGTGCCTGGGCGACGCCGGCCGCCTCTGCGGAGCGTTAGCGGGGGGCACCCCGGTTCTCACACGGCCGCATTCTGCTCTGTCTCATTGTAGTGGACGTCCCTGGTGCTCCGGCGGAGCCGTCAAGAGAGGAGAGCCCGGCGCCGCAAGCCAGCTTCCTCTTAAAGCAGGAGCTGTCCCTGTCCCTGGAGGACGAAGAGGACAGCAGCGCCCCGATTCTGGCCTTCGAAAAGGACTCCGAAGGTGGGTTCGGGTCCTGGCTTGGGCAAAGTCGGAATAAGGGAGGGGTGTAAGATTGGGGGGGTTGGGTGGGAGAGGGGGAGGGGGAAGGCGGGGAGTTGTGCCTAGGAAGAGAAAGGGCCTCTTGGATCCTCCCATTCGAGTTGCCAGGAATTGGATCTAGTCAGCGGGTCTAGTCAGTGGTGGGATTCAAATAATCTCTGCCTATATAATTTCTTCCAACCACCAGTTCATCAAACTGCTCAGAAACTTAACTGGTTCTCCCAAAGTGGCGTGAACTGGTCGAATCCCACCACTGGGTCTAGGATGTCAAGGCAGCATCAGTCTCTCCTCCACCATCTTCTTACTTTTCAGTACTGTTTGGGTGTCATGTTTTCTGAGTGGGCAAGTTGGGTGTGTTTAGTACCAGGCAGAGCATCCCCAGGAGAGGGACCTGTAGCTGATAGAAAGGCTTGTAAATGAGGGCAAGGATTTTAGTTGTGAGGAAAAGGGGTCCTGGAGTTTAGCCTCCCCTACACATGGTAACCCCCTATTGTACCAGCAGGCGAGGGAGAGGACAAAGTGAGGATTCCCACAGCTGCCCACCTGATGTCCCCTCCTTGTGTGCTGCAGACTCCCTCGGGGGGACACCTGGACTGCCAGCTTACACGCTGAGTGATGAGGATCTCCCGTCTCTGTGCCAGGCCCAGGACGAAGATGGAGAGAATGAAGGGCCGGGCCGGGCTTGCCAGCATTGTGGCCTGCCTAGTCCTGGTTCTACTCCCTGCTGTCCCTCTGAGGTAGGGGATGAGGAAGGCTCCCCTAAGGGGCGTGTAGTCTTTTCCTGCCAACTGTGCCCCTTTGCCTCACACTACTCCAGCCACCTCAAGCGGCACATGAAGACTCACAATGGCGAGAAACCTTACCGCTGTCCGCATTGCCCGTATGCCTCAGCTCAGCTGGTTAACCTGACACGCCATTTGCGAACCCACACTGGTGAGAAGCCCTACCACTGCCCCACCTGCCCCTTCGCTTGCAGCAGCCTTGGCAACCTCAAGAGACACCAGCGGGTCCATGGCCAGGAACGTCCAGTGCGCTGTAGCTCCTGCAGCTGCCACTGTGTCCAAGGGAATTCCCTCCAGCACCACAGCGCGGGGATCCAGGGGGAATCGGAGGCAGAAATGGAGGGACCACCCATTGCAGATCAGGAGACAGGTACATGATGGAAATGGCAAGGTAGAATTTATAGCCTTGCAAAGGGAGGGAATATACATAAACTTTCAGTGGGGGGAAGAGGGAGAAACTTTACAAATCTTGATACACTGATAGCTCTCAGAAGCTTTTGGAGTCTAGCGGAGTTGAGGATCTGCAGCCTGATACTCATTGTGTCTGCCACATTATTAGCCTAAACCAGAGCATGGAATTTGTGTGCCAAGGAAGCGTACTGACCCTTGCTCTTTAGGGGGATTGGTTGCCCCCCTCCTCTAATTTCAGTTGTAACAGCAGTATTCTACATTGGGCTTGTAAGTACATTGAGTTAAGGATAGAGGATTATGCAAATTGGTCTGCACTCTGTATGACAGTGAAGGAAGTTACACATGGTTCCAGTAATATCCGTGTAGAGCATTTCTACTTATTGCTATTTTTCTTCCACAGAGCCACCACCATTGCTGCCTAGCTCCCCATTTCTGCAGGCGGAAGACTCGAATACGGTTCTTCCTGAGCTGCTCTTCCCGTTCACGTGCAGGGCATGTGGATTGGTGCTACAAGCTGATGAAGGCTTGGGTGAGCCGGTATGTGGGCGTTGCAGCCTGGCAGTGCTGGGGGCTGAACCGGCCTCACCAAAAGGCTTCTCCTGCCAGTTATGTCCTTTTATTACCACCTATCCTAACCATCTGGCCCGTCATATGAAGACACACAGCGGAGAAAAGCCCTTTGCCTGTGCGCTCTGTCCATATGCCTCAGCCCATCTGGACAACCTCAAGCGGCACCAGCGGGTGCACACTGGTGAGAAGCCGTACAAGTGCCCCCTATGCCCATATGCCTGTGGCAATCTTGCCAACCTCAAGCGCCATGGACGCATCCATTCGGGGGACAAGCCTTTCCGCTGCCGTCTCTGCCCATATTCGTGCAACCAGAGCATGAACCTCAAGCGCCACATGCTGCGGCATACAGGTGAAAAACCCTTTCAGTGCCGCATCTGCCCCTACACTACTGGCCACTGGGACAATTACAAGCGTCACCAGAAGGTGCACGGGCAGGGCCTGGCAGAGGAAGGTGGGCCTGGTCCAGACAGTAGCCTGACCTAATGATACTGAAAGACTCCTTGAGCTTCCGATTCTCATTATAGTTGCCTGCTGTCAAGCCTATGTAAAAGATTGACTGGGATGTGCAGGAGAAGGAGTTGTATGTACTTGCAGGAGCAGCAGTACCACCTTACTTTTTCAGAAAGTATTATTTCCTTTGCTGAAAAGCACCTCTGGGGCCTTGCCCTATCCAGTGCTTCTGTCCATAGGAAGAAAAAGGCATTTGCTCTGCAGACCATTCTCTGAAACTGTCACTCTGTGGGACAGCTGAAACCTGCAGAGAGGAGCTCCTTTGTCCTCTTTTGTCTTTTTTGTGCCTCCCCTCTCTAGTCCTTTAATTGTGGTTGCTGCTTGAATCTGTGTAATTTATATGGTGTATTAATGCATTAAACTGTTTTCTTATCTGGCTTTATTTTGGCTGGCAAGAGCAGCTGGAGACTAACTGGCAAACCTGATCATGGTGCGGTTGTGCTACTGCTGAACTGGCCTGTGTGAGCATGTTTATGGCAGGCATACTGTGTGTCCTCTTTTCTCTTATTTTCAGCAGGAGAGGAGAACAGATAATATGGTTTCAGTAATGTGGCCTCCACTGTGTTCATAACCGTTACCTTATCATTTTTGCTTGCGTACGCGGCTCTAGTGTCAAGATGTTGGATCAGGAAATTGGATGCAGTACAGAGAAGGGCTCACAGGATTTATTTCCAATCATGATTTATTTAATCATTGTCACAAACATTTGTTAATGTTCAAATGTAAACAGCAGGTAGATAAACAAGATTACAAGTCTAGCGGTTATAGTTAAAAGTCTACTGTGAGCATCAGAGTTGTGTTTGCTCTTTGTGCAAATGTCCACTCTACCCTAGTTTGGCATGTATGAAGCTGAAGCTTACTAGTCAGCTCTGCAAATTGCCTCTGCAGACAGAGACTCTGGCAAAGGACACACAGCCAGCTGGGGGCTGAGGCACATCAAGATCAACCCGCAAGCAGGTCATACATTCCACAAAGATCTTTTGGGAAAAGCAGGGCATTTAAAGGTCCTCATCGCCAATGCCCTCAAAGGCATAGTTCCCATGGAAATCATTCGCCCCAATGTCATTTGAAGAGCTGGAATGGCTGATGGCCCGTAAGCTGACAGAGCCCAATTTGCTCTGGATAAGGGAGAGAAGAGGTGCAAATTAGCAAGAGCCATGCCACGGTAGATCATATTTTTCCATAAAGAGGAATAATTACTCACCGAGACTCTTGTAATAGGGTCCCTACTACCATCAGGGGAATCCTAGCAAAACACACAGGTATGTTAAAGGAGAAAAACCAATTGAAGGGAAAAGGAAGAAGCAGAGATGACAGGATTTACCTACCAAAAGAGGAGGTGATTTCACTGCTTGCTGACTGTCTGAACGCTGTAAGGCTCCAATGGTTCGTCTGCGGAACATCTATGAAACGAGAGTACCGAGATGCTTGGAGGCATCCATCCTAACCTACTGCTTTTGTACATGATCAGAAAACAAATTTGACCTAGCCATCACCACCAAAGAGATAAGAAGCCTGAGTCTCACCTTACGTATGCTTCCTCCAGATTTCTTCACCATCAGCTCATCCACCATGGACTGCAAGCAGATGCTCAACATTATAGCCTAAGATATGAGAGAGAAATGCTCTTACTTCTCTGCAGTATTATCCCAAACTGACGGAGCCTTGATTTTGTAAACTTAGGATAGGAAAAAAACAAATTTGATACTGGAGTTATGACTGGGAAGCAAATAAGAATAAAATTGAGCTTGTTTCCATTTGTGATATTCGAAGTGCATTATTTGTAAGGAGAATAGATTAGATCAGTAAAAGAATCTGCATTGAGTGGGGTAGTAGATCAGATACCCATGCAGTTTACTAGTTTCAAATTTCAAAACATAAGAATTAATCCAGGGTATAATTGTCTCTCTCTCACACACACACACACACACATTCTACCTGTGGACTGGTGATGGTGACCCACTGTAGTCGGTCCTTGCTCATCAGGTACTCAAAAGCTAATTCCAATTTCACCTCTGACTTGCCAGAACTTGTGCCTGATGTCCCATTGTGCACAGGGACCTAAAAAAGAGCAGTCTAATGATTGTTTATTAGTGAAGCAGTGGGAGGGGAATATTGAGGCTGGAAAACTGCAAATGTCAAAGCTGCTTCTCCAGCCTCTTAAGAAATTTCCAGAAGGGAGGTACAGAGAAAGTACTCCTCCCTCAAAGCAGAAGAGGCCATCCTCAACAAGACAGAGACATGATCTGATTCATGTATTAGCTCACCGAAGAAGTAACTCGCCAACAACGCATTCTTGTTACTTTGAAACTCCCTTCCTTGATCTGATCATTGGGCAGCTTGACCTGGAAATTCAGTTCACTATTGCCTGCTCCAACAATGACATGACAGCCTTTCTCAGGGAAATCCGTAATACAAGGGTCAAATTTGAGATAGCCATAATACTTGAGGGTTTGTGCCAAGCGAATGAACTATAACAAAAGAGAGAACATTCACAGGGACGCTTGTAATTTTTGGATGTATACATTTCATTATAGCTAGCTGAGAATGAAACAAGGTAATGTAGATTGACTCACACTGCATAGGTAAAGGAAAAATGGAAACCTACCTCTTTTTTAGAGACTTTTTCCTGTAACGATTTAAGCTGACGGTGCTGTTCCTTATTGGCAAGGATCCAGCCCCGTTCAATATCTGCAACTGTCTGTGAGGAAACAGAAAGAGAGGAGGAGAAGGAAATGCTGCTGCTTGCTTGCCCATCTCCCATCTTCCTCCCTGTCACTCAACCTTAGTGCCTGACCTGGGCATATAGCAGATTTAGTCCTACCCGCTGCTCCATGACATCATCATCAAAGGCAGAGTCCCAGTAGCTGGGGTGGAGGAAAAGGAAAGAGATGGCAGAGGCAAGCCATTAATGGGTCTTCATTCAACTTATTTAGCTGGGATATTGACTCCTTTGCACATTTCTTACCTCTTGCGCAATAGAATCTTGTATTCAGGGTTGCGGAGGCTGGTGACTGATACATAAGGAAGCTCAAATTCCTGCAATTTCCGGATGACTGTAAAAGATGACAGTTCAGAGCCAACCATGAAGCATGTCTCAAACTTATCCCTAGACACACAGACAGAAACACATGCCTGCCCGCCTTTCCTGGCAGGCAGACTGGTTTTTTTCCTGCCATTATAGCAAGTGCAGCAAGAGGTTAACTCACAGGAAAATGCTCCATCCTTGGCTTCACGCACAAGGAAGAGATGAAAGTAGCCAATCAAATCCTCCGGCAAGTCCAGCTTCAAGGCCACTGCCTACAAACAATGGAAAGATAAGCCTTAGGGAAAGGCTACATTAAATATTGCCACTACAGGGAGGCTTCTTGGTACAGGCCATTAGTTCTTGGAATAAAATAAATAAAGTCTATCTCACTGAGTCTTACTGTAAGAAAAGGAGAGGCAGTACTACGGGCATATAATCTCTCCTCCATTTTTTCTCAGCATGAGCCATTCTTCTTTCTGGGAAAGTCTTACCTCCAGAACATCTTCCGTTTGGTCTGAGGTAAGAATTGTGACTTTCACCTTCTGCCCATTGGATAAGAGCACATCAAGCTGTACCTCTTCGGTTGGGATCTGCTGGGTTTCCTGGAAATACACAGGCCTCCAATTGTTTTCTCCACCTGGCATATACTTTGCACTATGCATTTACCCATCTCCTTACCTGCTGGGCTTTTCGCAGAAAGCTATTGAAGATCTCACTACCTCCCAGTAAGGGGTCCTGCCGTACTATGGATTAATAACAAAAATAATATCAGCTTTTTTAATGCTTATGGTTTTAATATTTTATTGTAAATAGGTGTATAATAATAATAATAATAATAATAATAATAATAATAATAATAATAATAATAATAATAATAATAATCTTTATTGTCATTGTAAAAAATTTCATCCTTTGGTTGTGAGCACTCAAGAGTTAGTTTAGTACAGGATGGGTGGCTATATAAATATTTTAAATTTACAGAAGGTACCATCAGCTTTTTTGCTTTCAGCCAAAGCTCACTCCCCGTGCATAGAGAATACCTACTTGTAAATGCATGCATACTATTTTCCTTGATTTGCACAACAAAACCCACCTGCTTGCATATATTTTTCTAGTTGTTCCCGCCGCTGTTCCACTTCTCCTGGAGTGAGGGTAAAGATCTTTTTAGGAGGAAAGGCTGGTACCACGTTAGCTCCATATTCCTTCCTTAGCTGCAGAAAGAAAAACAGAGTTCATCTTCAGGCAGCAAAATCCCTTTTTGCTACTACCAGAAGTTTGGTAATGAGATATATATATACTCATTTTTTCTTCCTAATGTTTCTCTGCAAGTATAGTTTGCAGCTGAACCATTGGCTATGATAGGAGTTGACCAACCAGACTGTCACCCAAGCCTCTTATTGTGGGTTGAGAGAGAGAATGACCCAAGGTCACCCCACCCAGCTGTCTTTCATGCCTAAAATGGGACTATAACTAACAATCCCCTGGTTTCTAGCCTGGTCCTTAACCACTAGAGAAAACTGTCTTTCTTAGTTACATAAATTAATTGAATTAATAAAACACTACTCTAGGAGCAAGACTTTTAGTCAAATACTGTTCACTAGGAATACTGCCTACAAGGGAACAACTCTGGCAATTTCTTACATGCCTCCATGTCTTACCTGTTCATGCAAACCAAGCAGTTGGCTGTATCGCACCTGGCAATGCAGAACACCATTCACATGAATGCTGTAAGCCTGTTGGGGACAGAAGGAAAAGGCATCATTAGTGAGAAAGCCCTTAAGCTACCCCATTCCCAGAGATACAGTGGTGAAACGGTACTATCTGGTATGAATCGCAAAGTACTAATTCCATAGCCGCATGAAGATTCAAAGAAGGAACAGGTCTTCTAAACTAAGAATTCACTAATCCCTTTGTGGTCCTTAGGAATCAATTTTATTTCTACAAGGGGAGGTGATTGCCTAGAATAAGTTATTAGTTATTAGTTATTTATTAGTAATAAGTTAGAAGTTATTTTCCTGAAACACCCAAAGCCTTTTTAACACAAACAAAAGATGATTTGTTTTGAAACACCCAAACGCCTTTTTTAACCAGAAAAAAACCAAAATAATTCAAGGAGAGACCCTCTAACTGAAAGCTTTTCAGTGTCAGAGTGTCTCTACTGTACTTCCCCTTCATTTGAATCCTTGTTATGGCCTTTGCCTCCTCCTTGGGGGAGGACAGTCATTTATATATTTGATTTGAATTTGAGTTGCAAGAGAGTCGACCGAGATCTGGGTCGTGGCTGCCTCCCAGCTGGCGGCTACAACTTCCGGGGGGAGGGAGAGGTAGACTGAACGGAGTTTTTGCGGCGGAGAAGCGAAACCACCCATTCCAACCGGGCGCTCTTCCCATCCCCTCCACCCACTCCGGCTTCTCCTGAAGAGCCCGAAGGCGCCTGCAGTTGCTGCAGGAAGAACAGCCGAAAGGCAGCAGAGCGAGTCGCCCAGGGTGCAAATCGCACTTCGATGCCCTTTCCAGATGTTAATCCCAAGGGGGTGGGAGGGAGGGAGGCTGCCCGGGGAACTCTGCGCCCCGCCTCCAGGGGCTTGACACTCGCCACGTAGGCCGCAGCGCTGCCGCCATCCCCGGCGCGGGTCTCGGTCTCGGGGATGGAGAAGTGCATGGCCGCCTCCAGCTCCGTCTGCAGCTACTGCTGTCGTCGCCGCCGCTACCTTCGATTCGGGCCGGAACTGGACTCCGACGTAGCCGCCATCTTGCGGGCGGGGAGAGGGAGGGAGGCACCACTGTGGGCGGAACGGAAGGAGGAGGACCGGAGAACACTCGTCTTTCCCCTCCCTTTTTTTTTTGTTTTGGCCGCCGGTCATCCCCCGGCCCTCTCCGTGGATGGTCTGACCCAGGAAAGACCAAGTGCTGGCCGTAAGAGGGAAGATTGAAAGCGAAAATGTCTTCAGCTTGCCCCGGTCCACTTTTACCTCGACCGTTCGGAATCCCCCCCCACCCCCCACCCCCCATTAGGAATAAGGGAGATGAACCGCCCCCCCCCACATCCCCCCCCCCCCAAAAGGCAGTCCGTGGCACATAGAAGTGAAGCGATACAGGCACAACCAGAGAGCGATATTGGCCGCTAAGAAGTCTCGGAGCCTACTTTGCCCTGCGGCAGGACAGGGTATCAAGGGGTGGCCAGCTGCCCCTTTCCCTCCTGGCTTAGTCGCACTACGCTGTCCGTCCAGCGAGGTGGGTTAGCAGCGGAAAGAACAAAGCCTCTTATTAGGGACGGATGGACGGACTGGACAGGGTTACCCGGCCACATAATGGTCTTCCAGATTTTTGCAGCCCCCCTCCGGTTTCATTCATTCATTTGTCAATCGTTTATAATAGGTGTAAAAATAAACATGAGTATGAATAAAATGGGTACGAATAAATAGGGACAGTAGGATAGGGACGGTAGGCACAATGGTGCGCTTATGCATGCCCCTTACATACCTCTCAGGAATGGGGTGAGGTCAGCAGTTTAAGGTTAAAGTTATGGGGATTTGAAGATGTAACAACGGAATCAGGTAGAGCATTCCAGGCGTTGACCACTCTGTTGCTGAAGTTGTTGAGTTTATATCCATTGTGGCCTAGAGATGGAGCTCTCGCCTCCCAATCAGGAGGTTGTGAGTTCAATCCTAGATAGAGGCAGATGTAGGGTCTCCTGCTTGGACAGGGGGTTGGGCTAGATGACCTGCAAGGTCCCTTTCAACAATCTGTTTCCTCGTTTATTATTGCGGTTGAAGCTGTAGTAGTCATTGACCGGCAGGACATTGTAGCGGATCATTTTGTGTACTACGCTTAAGGCCGACCGTAGGTAGATTGCACCATGCACCGAAGACGCTTAACGGCGTCGGCACAGGGGTTGCTTCACCAAATCGGAGAAATGCAGCGGCTGTCTTTCTTTAAAGACACCCACGGGACACCCACGGGGCGAGCTGCAACCCGCGCCGCGCTTCCGAGTTGGTTGTCGCCCCCCCCCCCCCCCCCCCCACTACAGCCCGCTGGATAAAGCACACCATAAGCGCTTAAGTCAGAGGTGTCCAAACTTGGGAACTTTAAGACTTGTGGACTTCAATTCCCAGAATTCCCAGTTTGGACACCCCTGGCATAAGCGCACCAGCGTGCCTACCGTCTCTCCTACTGTCCCCATTTATTTGTACCCATTTCCTGTGTTCTTATTCATGTTTATTCCTGTTATCTTGTACACGAGAGAAAGAAAGGAAGGAAGGAAGGAGAGGGTGGCTCTTCGGTCCTCTGCCCAATCAACTTCTCCCCCTCGCCAGTGAAACCACCACTAAGCCACCTGGGTGCCGAGACAGTGGAGGGAAGACGAGATGTTCGATCCCGCCCTTGAGCAGCAGGGGGCGCTGTCGCTGTCGCTACCGACTGAGGTCAGGGCGGAGCCAGCGGAGCGGCTATGGCGGAGCCGGGGAGCCGCGAGGCCCCGGAGCGCAGCCAGGTACTTGTGGGGGTGGTGGAAGGGGGCGCGTTGTGGGATCGGAGGAGCACCTGAATGATGGCAGGTAATGGGAAGACGGCGGCTCTCTCTCTCCCCTCCCCGTCTTGCTCCCTCCTTCTCTTCCGTGCAGGCGCCCAGCGCGGAGGACAAGTTGCAGCTCCGAAAAGAGAAGAAGCAGCAGAAGAAAAAGCGCCGCGAAGCGGAGAAGGAGCCCAAGCCGCCCCCCGATGGGCTCGCCCACCCCGTTCCCGCGCCTGCTGGGCAGCTGCCTTCGCCAGGTGCCAGAGGGGCGAAGGAGGAGGGTTGGGAGGTCGCCCCCCTTTTTTTCCCCGCAGTCTGAGCTGCAGAGGGAGAGGCGTCGCCGAAGCCCCCGGGCGGAATGGACGGCCGTGGGGGTAAAAGCAACGCTGGCCTCCGCTTACCTCGTCGTCTTCTCTGGGTTTAGGGCCGGAACCTACCACGCCGGGACCTCCTGACAAAGCCTGTGGTGGCGAACGGGCGGGCCCAGGAAAAAGTAAGGCTGAGCTGCGAGCTGAGCGCCGGGCCAAGCAGGAGGCCGACCGGGCATTGAAGCAAGTTCGGAAGGTTGATCCGAGTCAAACAGCCGTGCCTCCCAAGCCTCGGGTAGGAGGGCCCACGGAAGCCCAGCCAGGTAAGGCTCTGTCCTGAAGGAAACGTTGCTGGCCACCCAGATAGAAAGCTCCATCTTCTGAGCTTTGCCTCCTTCTCTTCCCCAGCGGTCAAGAGGCTCCCAGAACATGTGCAGGTGGATGATCCAGCTGCCCAAAAAAAGCTAGCCAAAAAGTTGGAGCGTCAGCAGGTAGGGCTCCGGTCCCTGTGAGGAATAGTGGCTGGAAGAGGTAGAGGTAAATAAGCTATATGCATAGGTCTTGACTTATGATGATGATGGTCCAAAGGTACTTACTGCCACTTCTTGAACTTACAATGGCCACATCCTGCTGAAGACACATGATCACATTTTGGGAGCTTGCTTGGCAACCTGCTTTTACAACCGTTTGCAGCACCCTATTCATAGGACTCCAATTTGCAACATTTTTGCCGGTTTCTGACATTTATTTATAATTTCCTTCAAATTTCCATGCTTAGACTGGCTTATTCCCCATGTCTGCAGGTCCCTATGAGGCCAGATTATGGTGCCAAAGTTAGTCTCTTCTCCCACTTGCATCAATATAGTCGCAAAGAGTTGCTGACACAGCAGATGAGGTGAGTGCCTATGAACCTAGAGAAAAGCACTGAACCCAAAGGGGCTTTATCACAGCACTTTGAAATGTTCATAAATAATGTTGTGAGGACATTTTCTAGGCTATTCCTAGAGAAAAGAAGGAATAGAGGTCACAAAACCAAGAGCCATGTTCTCCGCTCAATGAAATTGGCCTGGTTAGATTGGAGCTCTGTTTCTCCTGCCTTGCCTTGGGAAGTTTCCATGCTTAGATTCCATCCTAGTGCAAGGTTTTAAGGCAAAGTGCTTTATCTTCCCCTTTTCTCCTTCCGGAGGTGCTCTTCAGCTATTTCCAGATCTATATTCATTATTCTTTACAGTTTTATTCAAATCCCCTCTCCTTTATGCTATTTCAAAAAGATGGGAGAAAAAGATGAACAAGAGTAATATTTTCTTTCTTGAAAGTAACTTGTAGTTGGGCTTTGGTATGATGGATGATGTGCAAAAAGTGTCAGTTTTATTGGGGAGTGTTGAGCTGCTATGTATAATAACCCAGAATCTTTTTACCTGCAGCATCCCGGTCTCTACCATCCACCCTGCAGTGGTGCGTCTTGGCCTCCAATACTCTCAGGGCATCATCAATGGCTCCAATGCTCGGTGTATTGCACTCCTAAAAGTTTTCAAACAGGTACTCCTGAAGAAGGGAGTTAGAAGTGTTGTTTAGACCAGTCCAGATTTCTTCCTATTGGAAGAACTGATACTGAAAATAGCATAGTTAAATGATAAACATGACTGAAGCATCTTTACTTTCCTTAGTTTACCTAATGTCATAGACTGTAAGATAGTCTCTCTTGAGTCAAGATCCATTCATCTTGACTGTATGGTCAAGAGACACCTATGTTGTTCTCCTGACAATAGTATCAAAATAGTGTGTCAGCCACCTTCTGTGATTTTTTAAAATATTTATTTAATTTCCACTGCTGCTCATCTCAGCAAATGAATTTGGGTGGCTCCCAATTCAAAACATATATTTGCCCGCTGCTCGTGCAAATGAGGATGCACACACTCACCTGCTACAGCTGTGGTAGCCCAGTTCCATTCAGCTCAAGGCCTGGTAGTGGCCATGGTCCAGCAGTTGGGGACCCCTGGTCTAAAATTCCCAAATAGGTACATGCAAGAAAATAAATATAGTAGCCATTCTGCAGGTGGAATAGTCATAGGCTTAGCTAGTTTAAAATAATTTAATAAATTCTTGGAGAAGGAAGAGATCAATGGCTATATGCAGCTTCTCAACTCTAACAGAACCTGTTTTGCTGGGGAGCACAAATAATACTGAAGAGAATAGCAGTTGTCTACATTGTTTTCAGACAGGCTCCCACAGTAGCCTCTGATTGGCTAACATGGGAAACAAGTTGGCAGACGTGGGTAAACTCACCTTGACTTGATCCTGCTGTAGGGCTCCTCTGCTGTTCATGTTGGGGTTTTGGCTTTTCAAGTTTGCAGCTTCTCTTTTATCCTGTCCTTCAGGTGATTAGAGACTATACCACTCCAGCCAACGAGGAACTTTCACGAGACCTTGTAAACAAGCTGAAACCGTACATCAGGTGATTGGGAACAAGGGATTTTCCCCTTTGGACATCTAGAGGTGGAAAGGTGCTTTGATGCTGAGCTGAGTGTGCCTTTCTTCTGCAGTTTCCTGACCCAGTGCAGGCCCCTCTCTGCCAGCATGGGCAATGCCATCAAATTCCTTAAGAAGGAGATCTCCTCACTGCCAGGGACCATACGAGAAGAGAAGGTGAGTTCAAACTTACAAACTCAGATGCTGGTTGAAATTCCTGAATGTAGCATGCAATCCCTGGTGTGCAGAGTGATGATTTTTTTTTCTTCCACTTTCCTCTTTTTCCTGGGAATGTCATTAGAAGTTCAGGTTGGCATAGATTGCTGAGCCCTTCATCTTGCCTATCTTTTGGTCTTTTCAGTTATTGGCCCCAAACTTATTATTCAGGTTTATCTCTTTTTTTCAAAGAGATGTTGCCATGCTCAATAGCACAAGGTGGGAAACCAGAGTTTTTTTTCTTATTCTCCAAGGGATAAGCAAGAGATCCAGCTTAGATACTGTGGGAGAGATTCATTTATCTACTGACAATTTCAAAATAATAAAACAACAAAAAATAACATGCTCATATCAAGAAGTTTTAGGAAGTTTATCCATTATATGAACTACAAGAAATGAATCTAGCTGAGTATGCAGGGAGGGGACTGACCACGCATGACCAACTGTCTCTTGGGAATAGGCCAAGGAGCAACTTCAGGAGACAATTGACAAATATGAGCGGGAGAAGATTTTTCTGGCAGCTGAAGCCATCTCCAAATTTGCCTTCGAGAAGATCAACGATGGCGATGTCATCCTTGTCTATGGATGGTATGGAGTTGTGCTTGGGGTGGGGAAAGAAAAACAAAATTATTGTTTATTTTATTTATTTTATTAAATTTTATTAAATTATCTGAATGATGCTTTTCAGAGCCTAAGCTGCTCTCCTGGATGCGAAATGCTGGTGGGAATGAAGAGAGAAAGGGGTCTGGCAGGCTTGCAAGACAAAGCACTAGTATTGTTGTGCAAAAAATGGGTGATTTTTTGGGCGTCAATGCCAGAAGATGATAGTTTGCCTCCTGGAAAGCTTGGGTGGAATTCATAACTTTACCTAGATCTTATGCTGTGCTGACAGCAATCAGGAGAGTTCAGAAAACTTTATCTGTAAAGCATAAAATGACTGGTGAAGATATGCAGGAATTATTACATGGCAAAAGAAGCTAAAGCATTTTTTAAGTCCAAAATTAAATAACATTCAGAAGTAGTTCAAGTAGACGTCTGCCTAACTCACAAAACGGAGGGGGGGGGGGGAGGTACACCACAATCAGATTTGGAAAATTATATTATTATAGCTAGTCTGAATCAGAACTGGTATTCAGCAGGTTCTGACCAGTTCTGGAGAACCGGTAGCGGAAATTTTGAGTAGTTCGCAGAACTGGTAAATACCACCTCTGACTGGGCCCGCCCCCATCTATTCTTTGTCTCCCGAGTCCCAGCTGATCGGAGGGAATGGGGATTTTGCAGTAACCTTCCCCTGGGGTGGGGAGGAATGCAGATTTTACGGTATCCTTCCCCTGCCACGCCCACCAAGCCACGTCCACAGAACCAGTAGTAAAAAAAATTGAATCCCACCACTGGTCTGAACAAAAGCAGTTTCAACTTTCTTGATTTGATCAACCTAAAGGGGTAATATCATCTTATATTTGAGCTAAAGTAAGAGATGATGAGGCAAAGATGTCCAAGGCTGAGAGCAAAGGCATCCTGGGTTTCCAAAAGTTGGCCAAGTGAAATGTTGTCTGGGTGAAGTTCCTCATCTGTTTATCTCTGCTCATGTTTGCTTGGTAGCTCATCCTTGGTGAGCCGCATACTCTGTGAGGCTCATGCCAATCATCGTGCCTTCCGAGTGGTGGTAGTGGACAGTCAGCCACGGTTAGAAGGCCGGGAGACACTGTGCCGCTTGGTGAAACAGGGAGTCCGCTGCAGCTACGTGCTGATCAATGCCATCTCCTACGTGTTACCTGAGGTAGGAGCTTTGAAATGTGATGTGGGTAGAGGAATGTTGGTAGAAGAACGGAAAGGGCAATTCTGTGGGGTAGAGTCAGAATCTGGAGTCTGAAAAGAGACTCATCAGACCAGCAGGTTCGGATTATTATTATTATTTAAATAATATTATTTTTTAATTTTATATGCTGCCCCACTCATCATCCTTTTCTCCAGTTTCCATGTTACCAACATGTGTCTTAACTAAACTGGGGGTTCCCTGGGAGTTCTTAATCATTGAGGATAGTGATGCATTTTCTGCATCAGACGAGAAGAGCATACCTTTCTCCTTCTGTCCTGGCCATTTTTTACAGAGAGCGTTTTAACAAACTGCATTGTTAGAGACCACACCCACCCACTTCACGGACTGTTTCTGTTGCTCCCCTCTGGGAGGAGGTTTCAATGTATTTCTAACAGGACTATCAGATTCTGTAACAGCTTTGTTCCCTATGCCATCTGTCTGGTAGACTCGCAAGATTCGTTTTGCTCGCTATGTACATGTCTACACCAGAACTAGACTGTGCTGTTTCTCTGTATCATATAATATATGTGGGTATATGCATAATTTTGTATTTATTTATTTTGTCATGCTTATGTAATTTATATTGGAGGTAGAGACCCTTTGAGAGCTAGATGCAGTGAAATTTCATTTTAATGTATGCCAATTAGTGTACATTCAAAGTGACGGTAAAGTTATTCTAAGTTCTAAGTTCAGTTCTAAGAATTATGAGGATCTTTTTTAGTAAATAAAGGCTACAGATGGTTATAAAATAAGTGAAAAGCTCTCACTCTCTCTTGGCAGGTATCCAAAGTGCTGTTAGGAGCTCATGCACTATTAGCCAATGGGTCAGTGATGTCACGTATGGGAACCTCACAAATTGCACTGCTTTCCAAGGCCTATAATGTGCCTGTACTAGTCTGCTGTGAGACCTACAAGTTCTGCGATCGGGTTCAGACCGACTCCTTTGTCTCCAATGAACTTGGTATGTCTGATATGAAGCCTCAGGTATCTTTTTAGACAACAGACTTTATTGCACAATGTTGCAAATGTCAAAAATAAAGATTTGCCATTCTTAATTTTAAAATATTGAGTTATCTGGAAAGGGCAGATTTGACTATTTTGTGGAATGTTAGCCATTTTTCATATAGATTCCTGGAGGTAGTTGGTAGTCTTTTGTTGATCTCAACATTTGGACTAATACAAGTAAGAGAACCAGAAATCGTTCCTTTAATGGGAAAAGCTTGCCTAGAAAAGTCAGGCTACCATTTTCTATTTTGTTTCATGTCACTTTACTTCTTCAAGACCACTGAGAATTGAAGCAGATGCTTATCTCAGATCAACTTTATGAGCTAGATTGGCTTAGGGGAGTGAATAGCCCATGATTAGTACTTGAGCTTTGAAATATGTAGAGGAAACTTGACAGATATTGGAATGCTGAAATTGCATTCACTGCTTCTCAGTGCAAGAAGTTACAAAAGCACAAACGCTGTAAGCAAAGTAAGTATCAGAATGTGCAGAAGGAAAGTACAGGAAACAACAGCTTCAGGACTTGTCCAACATAAGGGAGAAATCTTGGCCCATGCTGCTTTGAGAAAGAACCAATGCTTTTCTAACTGGTCCCTATTCTTATATTTGCAGATGATCCAGATGACCTGATTGGGTCAAAAGGAAAGAGCCGTCCATTATCCAACTGGCAGGAAAGCAAATCATTGCGCCTTCTCAATTTAGTCTATGATGTGACCCCTCAAGAATTGGTGGATCTGGTCATTACAGAGTTGGGGATGATCCCTTGCACTTCTGTTCCTGTTGTTCTGCGTGTCAAGAATATAGAGCAGTAATGTTGGAAGAGTGAATAAACCTGTGTGTCTCTGTTCCATGCTTCTGTTTATATATATGTCATTGTGTAAACTTTTGAAACAGGATTCCCAACTCTGGGAGAATCAACTGAATCCTTGTCCAGGACTTAAGTAAATTATGTTCACCTGTTTATTTATTTGGGGGATCTTTGTTATCAATCTGTTGCTGCTAGAAATGGAGTCATATTATAGAATTTATCAATGCCTTTCTATTTATTCCAACATTCAGCTTAGACCTAGAGGTCCAATCTAGAATATATTCTAGTAGTAATCATTAGATACATTATCTTTCTTTATCCTTGAGTGTGTTATATGTTCAAGTAGACCTGAGCCCAGAATCTTTTTTTCTAGCAACTAAGACATTGTGAAATATTTTCTATACATTTCTTGCAAATGTATAGATATGTCCAAAGTCCCCTTGCACTGATTTGTGTTTTCTTACATGAAGCAGTTCTGAAATAGCTGAGTTGATGTCAGTGGGTTCCTACATGGTACTAAGCCAAAATATTACTTGTTTGGTTTCAGCTTAAAACGTGTGAATATAATTAGTAAAATTAGTTAAGGTGATTTTATATTTTAACATCTATGAGCAAGCCAACTTAATTAGCAAACTAAGTTTAAAATCAATGACTTAATGCAACGTGCAAACCAAACCAATTTGAGGACAATTGGCAACTGATCTCATAGCAACTATAACCTGCCTGCATAATATACCTCTGATTCTCCCCCTCTTAGGTAAATTACTAGTCCCTATTATACACAAGATGTTACTTGGTGTCTTTTTCTAGCCACCCTAGAGGTACCTGTGAATCATATTTAAAATATTTCTTAGACTTTTTTTAATAGATATCTGGAGATTAAAGTTTCCAGAATTCCTAAAATATTGCTGTTGGTATTTGAAGGGTAAAAGCAGCTTTAGAGCAAGGTATCAAGGAGTTTGATTTATTTATTTCTATTTATTGCCCCCCCCCCTCCCTAATGTGGGGGAAATGACACTTGGATATCCTTTCAGGTGGAGCAATAATTGTGCAGAAAGAGTTTGGTCATTCATGAAAATGCCCAACAATTATGAATAACCAGCCTAACATGGCCTAGCACAGGGGTCTGCAAAGTCGGCTCTTTTAAGACTGGTGGACTTCAACTCTCAGAGTTCCCCAGCCAGCATAGCTGGCTGGGGAATTCTGGGAGTTGAAGTCCACCAGTCTTAAAAGAGCCGACTTTGCAGACCCCTGGCCTAGCATTTTGACCAGAGGTGATATTCAGCAGATTCTGACCAGTTCTGGAGAACCGGTAGCAGAAAGTTTGAGTAGTTAAATACCACCTCTGACTGGCCGCACCCTGATCTATTCTCTGCTTCCTGAGTCCCAGCTGATTGGGAGGGAATGGGGTTTTTCCACTAAGGGGTTTTTCCACTAACCTTCACCTGGTGGGAGGGAATGCAGATTTTATAATCTCCTTCCCCTGCCACACCCACAAAGCCATGCCATGTCCACAGACCTGGTAATAAAAAAAATTGAATCCCACCACTGATTCTGACTTCTAAATATTATTTATTGCACAACTTGTATCCACCACATTCATTACTCTCTAGGTATACCATTAGAAATCAAAAGCTGCATACAACAGAAGAAAGCAGTTTAAAAACTGACGCTAATTGAAAAAATTACATTCTACAAAAATACATCCTTTGTGTTTTCCAAAAGGTGAAGTGTATGGAGATGGGTGGGGGAAGAGATAAATATCTGAGTCAGAGGTGTCACAAAACGTTCCAGAATGTTCACCATTCTAATATCTTCCAAGGGAATTGGTAGGGATAATCCTCATCTGACATAAGATGAGCAGATGTAATTAAAAGAGGTTTTTAAGGTAATTTAGACCCAAAGATACCATGTAACATCCCTTGTACTCAACACTCACAAATTCTCTAGGACCCTGAAGTTGAGAATTCTAATTGTGTGTGTGGGGGGGGGGGGGGAGTAAGCGGGATGCAGTATGTTTAGTCCAGTGTTTTTCATTTCAAACTTGGAAACTTTTAAGATGTGTGGACTTCATCTTCTGGAATTCTGGCTGGGGAATTCTAAGAGTTCACACCACTGTAGGTTCCAGATAGTTTGGCCTGTCTAGAAAAGCATATTCTGGTATCCCCTATGATTTGTCTCCCAATTTTAGAAATTTTATTAAAGCACCCTCTTTTTCTTTGAGCTTTTTACACATTTTTTAGTCCTGCTCAATTTGTTTTCTTGGATATTTTCTCCCTATTTACACAGTAATTTTAATTACACTTGCACCCATTGTTATATGACAACAGTTCTTTTTTATTGTGTTCTTCATTAGCCTTTTATTATTTTAGCACTGCTAAAATTTGGTATCCCTAGATTGTTACCTATTAGATCTTAGTTTAAGCCATCTTAAACATCTTTAAACATGTTAAACTAGCTAAGATTGAAACACACTGGTTTAAATCCTCAGATTTAAATCTAAGGGAGTGATCAGACATTTTTGTCAAGATAATTTGCTTCATCCAGGTTTTCAAAAAATTGAGACAAAATATTTAGACACTCATTCATTAGCAATTCATACTGGCAATTGGTTTTTTTTCCAAATCTAGTGTAGTCCTCGAGTTACAACCACAATTGAGCCCTAAATTTATGTTGCTAAGTGAAACATTTATTGAGTTTGCCCCATTTTACAACTTTTGTTGTGAATCATTGTATTTAAATTAGTAACATGGTTAAGTGAATCTGGATTTCCTATTGATTTTCATTGTTCAGAACATTGCAAAAGCTGATAACATGACCCCAGGACACTCTTCATAAATATGACCCAGCAGCCAAGCATTTGAATTTTGATAACGTGACTATGGGGATGCTGCAACGGTGGTAGGTGTGAAAAGCGGTCATATAAATCAACAGATTGAAAGATTAACAGAGTTGCAAGGGACCTCATATGTCATCGAGTCCAACCCCCTCCCACTCAAGCAGGAGACCCCACACCATTTCTGACAAATGGCAGTCCAATCTCTTCTTCAAAGTCTCGAGTGATGAAGCCCCCACAACTTCCGAAGGCAACTTCTTCTGTTCCATTGGTTGATCTCACCATCAGAAAGTTCCTCCTTATTTCTAGGTTGAATCTCTCCTTGGTCAGTTTCCATCTATTATTCTAAATGAACCGTTGCCAATCGAGGTTTCCCCCTGTACTGATAAGGAAGCTGAAACTTAGACCTTTGGGACAGATAAGGAGAAGCAGGAACTCTGAAGAAAATCCTGATGCTTGGAAAACCAAAGCCAACAGGAGAAGAGGCGGAGAGCAAAACAAAGCAGCATCTGCCAACAGCCAATCTTGGCGAAATGACACCCATCACTAAGAGGAGACCGCAACCTCCCATGAATGACTACTGTACTGTAACCTCTTCTGGGCCCTAGCGCCGTCCAATACTCCGACAGCGGCATTTCCCAGAGTACATCGCGGCGCACATTTTTCCCTCTTGATTCTAGAGTTCAGGCAGGGGGCGGAGCCTGAGTGGTTTCGTCACCGGCTGAGGGACAGACCAGACACCGGAAGTGACGCCAGAGCTTCGGGCCATCGCTATTATCCTTGTAGCGTCCGCCATCTTTGCTGCTCCGGCCAGACACCGGTTTCCATGCGGGGAGAACAAGGTGAGGCTGAGCCCGCCTGCATCTGGCAGGCCTCCTTCGAGGAGCCTTTCGCTCGTCACGGCGGGGAGGGGTGGCTGCCCAACGATGCGGTCCCTTGTGGTCACCGCCGTCAGGGCGTGAAACCGCCGTCAGGGCGTGAAACAAGGGAACAAAGACAATCCAGACGACACACTTCCCCTGGAGCCCCCACCCCGCTCCCCGCCTCTTAGTGCAAAAACTCAATTTCCGCCTCTGGAGAAAAAAGAATATCCTCTTTTGGGTGGAGGAAAGATCTGGGTCGAGTCCCGGCTGTGCAATGGACGCTTCTCCGCCCTTTGATGATTTAAATTCGTTCTTTCCCCTCCTCTACTACAAGCGGATGGCAGCTCTTCCTCCGTTTTATTCACTTTATAGCCTTGCAAATTATCCTGATTGAAAGGTCCTCTTATAAAACAGATGATTAAAGCATTGCAAAAGCCAGAAGCCACCGGGGAATTAAGCCAATGGCCCAGAGATTTTGAAAATAGCAGAATTGTAAGAATGTTCAGCCGTTTTTAGAATACTGTTGAAACGTGGCTTTACATATAGATTTTTTCAAGCCGAATGAAAATAAATCAAATGGTTTTAATTATTTTTGGAAAAAGCAGCTGCCTCTTTTTAACGGCAAAAGCATGGATTTTTAGCAGCGGCATTCAGCAATAGGATAACCTCACACAATTAACAAAAGCCGGGCACGTCATTTTGTTTACTATATTTCTGTCTTACTACAGTCGACAGTAAACAGTAAAGGAGTTGGAAGGGACCTTGGAGGTCATGTAGTCCAACCCCCTGCTCACGCAGGAGACCTATACTAGGGATTCGAACTCTCACCTTTCTGATCAACAAGTTCAGCATCTTAGCCACTGAGCCACCTAGTATGACTCTTGAATTTTTACATGATATACAGAATAGATAAAACATCCACAGTGTCTATTTTAAAATGTATAAAATTAAAAAAAAAAAACCCTGTTCGATCAATAACATACGCTCTTCCCAACTTCACTACTCTTTGCTTCCCAGAAGTAGACTCTTAACTGCTGCCCTCAGGATGGCCAGTCAGGTCAATTGCAGTTGGCCTATGCAGTTCGTAACTGAATTATGAAGAGAATTACATATTTTGAATGATATATATATATATATATATAATATTTCATTATTGCTGGATTGTTTTGTCCTGGAGTATGCAAAGACTCTGATAATATAATTAATAATATTACACTTATTTCAGCTCATTTTTTTAACTCACGTTATTCAAGCGGTTAACAATTTATAACAATGTATCAATCAAAACTATTGAAATTATTAGCAGTACTCATTGAAAAACCTGCTCAAAAATCTTAGCCGTTTACCGGAAAACAGAAACTGACACTAAGTATGATTCCTACAGAGATGCATTCCATAGCTTTAGAGTAATTAAAGAGAAGACCAAGTAAATCTGATAAAGAGCCCCTGAAAGTATGGACATCTTTAAGATACCTCTACAGTTCTTATAAGGAGATAGATTCACAATTATTTCAAGCTGTAGAAAGCAACATTTGAAGTTTGCTTTAAAAGCATTTGACAAGTAGCGCAGTCTTTCAGTATGGACATATGATACCATATACCTGCATTTGATGAACAGTATTTCTCTTCCAGCACCCTGGTTTTCATTGATTTGCAAGGATTGATTTAAATAATCAACTCCAGCCTCTTGCTTAGCACAAGAATCCAAATTAAAGCACCTTTGATAAAGGCTAGTCAGTTTATGCTTTAGCAGATTCAACTAAACAAAGCACTGTTAACCTACTTCTATTGTTAGGCACTCTTACACACACACACACACCAAAAAATCAATGAGAATCTGCCTTCTTATAACTTAACTCTGTTATTCTATGTCTTGCTTTCTGGGATAATATAAAAGAAATAATCATCACCTTCTATGCCACATTTGTAGAAAAGCAGTATTATATTCCCTCTCCTGTTTTTCATGGTCAAAGTAGCTACAGTAATTCCCCAGGCTTTCTTCCCGACTTTTCTTTTTCCCTTTTCTGATTTGAGTTAGCCTATATGTTTTTAAAGTATAATGCCCACAAGTAATTTGAAGTTTTGTAAATGGAGAGTATTGTGGAACTATTAGACACTGAATTTGGGAAATCTATTTCTGTTGATCCAGTCAAAAGTGTACTTTTGCCTCCATGCTACATTGGGGATTCATTGGTAGTTTTTGGTCATCTACAATTAAAAGTACTTTTCAGGAGTATGCTGGGCAACCCATTGTTCTATACTTGTATTCTGTTCATTGGTGAAGAACATCGCATTTGTCCATTTTATTCTATTATTTTCAGTCAATTAACTATCCAATATTTTAGTCCCTCCATCTTCTATTAATTATTGTTTAATTGTAGCTATTAAGGCTGTACAGCAACCTGGATGTGGAAGGGAAAAAATGATGTAGGTTTTGCAGATATGATGCCAACCAAGTGTTGCTTTTTTCTTGAATACATGCAGTAAATCCTTTTAGTGACAGTTTAATCTTTGTCCAACTCCTTACAGGAAAAAAAATGTAACTGATCCATTTTCTGTGTGTTTTAAAATGAATAATTGACCGTTTTATTTACTTTTACTTGATTACACTGAACTTCTCTCATTTAAATCAATGGTTTAGAAGTGTGCTGTTTTCATTACATTATTGGCTTTAACCAATATAATTCTGTAATTATTGACTTTTAAGTCTGTTAAAAGTATATAATTGCATAAATAATATAGCTACAAAATATGCTATGCTGTTTTTAGCCAGAACAATAGTACTGAATTTAATCCTATTTTCTAAAATCCCACATTCTGACACATTGTATAATAAACATAAATCTTTATGAACTCATCACCATAACTATATTTATGGTATTTTAAAATAATAAAGCACTATTTGTTATTGGAACCACAATTTGCCTCTACTGTATGGCTGTCTCAATTTCTATCGTAGGATTTGAAAGTCAGGCTGCTTCCATTTCTTTTGTCCTTGTATCTATTTGCCAAAATATACTAACAGATTAACAATTGGAAGGGACCTTGCAGGTGATCTAGTCCAACCCCCTGCCCAAGCAGGAGACCCTACATCTGCCTCTACCTAGGATCAAACTGACAACCTTCTGATTGTGAAGCGAGAGTTCCACCTCTAGGCCACAGCAGCAGGGCTTTTTTTTTTACATGAATTGAATTGTTGTCAACTTGTATATTATTTTGCCTTATGATGATCTTACTAATTGAGATGTTTATTAAGTTTCAGATGAGATTCTATTCTATTTTTAGCTATTTTTGATACTGGTTTTGAGGGTGCTGCAAATTTTTTTTTAATGTTCACGTGAGTAACAAGGATTTCCCTTGTTTGTTTTTTGTTTTGTTTTTTTGCTTTTTTTCATCCTATTTTTGCAGGCCAAGCGATGTGCAAGATGAAAAGAGTGGCACCTGTCTGAGGAGTTGTGGTGTCTTCATGGAACCTTGTCTCACACCAAGCTGTGACATGGGAATAGTGAGGGAAGCCATAGACCAACAGGATGGAAGTATCAGTCAGACTCTGTGCACAGCATCTTGCTTGAGAAAACCTCACTGGGATGGGCAGAATAATACAGTAGTGGAAGGATTGACTTCAGCAGATATAGGTTTAAGCAACACAGACCCAGGAGTTTCCCCTGGCGTGGAAACCTGTCTTCAAGAAGAGTGGCCAGAGCAGCAAAGCTCTTGCTGCAAAAAAAGACATCTAGAAGGCGTGGAAGAAGAACTGCTTCCTAAGCAGCTGAGGGGAGAAGAAGGAGAGATCAGTCACGTGGAAATGCTTGGTATGTTTTCAGATGCATTTTTGGCTGCATTGTCTTGGCAAGTGTAATATGACTTTATTTTAGGTAAATGCAAAATAGAACATCATATTTTTTTTCCTTTCTGTTTTCTTTCTGCATCAATAAAGGAACCTCTTCTTGGTATTGGAAACCTCATTAGATATAAAGTAAGGGTTGATGGGGAACGGGCAAGCCATAGCACCAACCAATGACATTGAGGACATTACAGCCTTGATTTCCATTTCACTCAACGGAAATGAATGTGCCACATCTCATTCTTCAATGGTGTACATATCTCAGAGCTAGAAGAAATCTAAATAGATATCTAGTCTGCAAAGAATCAAGAAAGCTTGGATATCTTCCAGTGTCTTCAAAAGTGTTTTGGGCCATTAGAATGAAAGAAAGGGTCTGTAGAAGTGAGTTCACCAGGTTCTTAAGGTGATTTGGAGATTGTCTGCAGGGGCAAAAAGTTTGAAGTATGGAATATAGCCAAGGAGTGTGTCGGGGTGCAGGATGATCTGGAAGCAGTTGCAGAATTTTGCAGTTGGTCTTCCCGCTTAAGAAATAGAAGATAATAACAATTAAGTTGTGTTTCAAGCTGGCCCATTGTATCTTCAGCATAGGAGGACATCTAAGACAATCCTTTCTTTCTTTCTTTCCAATCAGATGAACCATGTCCTTCCCCATTTCCAGTTCCCACTCTTTCGAAAGAGGTTCCATCAGCTATCCCAGCCATAAAGAAGCATTCCCGTGGACGGAAACCCCGAAAGAAAGTCTCTGTCCGCAAAGATTCCATTCCCAAGGGACCAAGCGAAGGCCCCGGGCCATCTGAGAATGGCTCCTCTCTTCCTGTTAAAGTGCCAAAGAAGCGAGGACGCAAGTCCAAACAAGAGCTCCTGTTACTGAGGCTAGCTCAAGGACTGGACAATCAGTCATCGGAGTCCCATTGCCAGCAGAAGTCTCTGTCTAGCAACGAGAACCTTGATTCTCTTGAGACCGTGCCTGGTGGACGACCAAAGCGCCGTGCAGCTAAAGCGTAAGTGAGAGAAGGAACCTATCGCTGAATTCTGCTGGGCAAAGCATATGTATTATACCAGGCGTGTCAAACTTGATTTCATTGAGGGCTGCATCAGGGTTGTGTTTGACCCCGGTGGGCCAGGGTGGGCGTGGCTGGGGTGGGCATGGCCAGCTCATCACTCGTGTTGGAAGAGCTCTGTGGTGGCCCAAGCCCTCTGTCAGCAAAAACAGAGCTCAGGAGGTAGATAGCTTGGGTGGCTTGGGAGCATGTGGCCCTCCCAATCTCTGTTTTAGCTGGCAGAGGCTTGCAGGAGGTCATGGCAGCCAAAAGCTGAGTTCAGGAGCCCGTTTTCGCTGACAGAGGCACCGTGGGCCGGTTCTTTTGAGGTTTCCAGGGCAACGCTGCAGGCCAGATCTAAGCACACCATGAGCCGGATCCGGCCCTCAGGCCTTGAGTTTGACATGCCTATGTTATACAATTATTTAAGGGTAGAAATAACTAGCTTGCTTTTCTTTTTAAAAAAACTCACCCTGCTGGAACATATTAGTAGTTATTTATTTTATTAAATTTATACCCCGCCCTTCTCCTACAAAAGGACCCAGGGCGGCGCACAGGCGAATTAAAAACACAACATACATAAATAAACCAATTATTAAAACCCAATTAAATTAAATTACCCCATGCTAAAACATTTTAAAATTCTCTAATTAAAATTTATAACTAAAAAGTCCAAATCGGGTGGTTATCCTAGGCCGGCTTGTTGGAATAAATAAGTTTTAAGACGCCGGCGGAAAAGGCGGAGGTCTGTGGTGGTACGGAGTTCAGGGGGCAGGTCGTTCCAGAGGGTTGGGCCCGCCACAGAGAAGGCCCTTCCCCTGGGTGTCGCCAACCAGCATTGCCCGGCCAACGGCACCCGGAGAAGGCCCTCTCTATGGGAGCGGATCGGTCGGAGGGATGTATGGGGCAGGATACGGTCTCGCATGTAACCATGCCCCGAGCCATGGAGTGCTTTAAAGATGGTCATTAGCATCTTGAAGCTCACCCGAAAGGCCACAGGTAGCCAGTGCAGCTTGCGCAGGAGAGGTGTTACCTGGGACTGCCTTGTGGCTCCCATGACCACCCGCGCGGCTGCATTCTGGACTAGCTGTAACCTCCGAGTGCACCTCAAGGGGAGCCCCATGTAGAGAGCGTTACAATAGTCCAGCCTAGATGTCACGAGTGCTTGAGTGACTGTGCGGAGGGCAACCCGATCCAGTAAGGGGCGCAATTGGCGTACCAAGCGTACCTGGTAAAATGCCCCCTTGGCCACGGCTGCCACATGGTCCTCCATGGACAGCCGGGAATCCAGGAGGACACCCAAATTGCACGCCCTCTCCATAGGGGCCAATATTTCGCCCCCAATGGCCAGTGTTGGACTTAACTGGCTGAACCGGGGTGCCGGAAACCACAGCCACTCGGTCTTGGAAGGGTTGAGCTTGAGTTTGTTACTACCCATCCAGACCCGTACGGCCTCCAAACACCGGGACATCACCTCAAAGGCATCGTTGGGGTGGTTTGGGGTAGATATGTACAGCTGGATGTCGTCAGCGTACAGATGGTATTCTACTCCAAAACCACGGATGATCTCGCCCAGCGGCTTCATATAGGTGTTGAACAGGAGGGGCGAGAGAGGAACCCCGCATATCAGGGGTCTCGGGGCCGACCTCTGCCCTCCTGCCAACAAACATTGCGACCGACCAGAGAGGTAGGATGAGAACCACCGTAACACAGTGCCTCTCACTCCCAACCCCCCCAATCGGTGCAATAAGATACCATGGTCGATGGTATCAAAAGCCGCTGAGAGATCTAATAGGACCAGGATAGAGGAACATCCTCTATCCCGTGCCCTCCAGAGATCATCCACCAACGCGACCAATGCCGTCTCGGTGCTGTGACCGGGTCGGAAGCCAGACTGGCGCGGGTCTAGATAATCAATTTCCTCCAGGTGCCGAGGAAACTGTTGTGCCACAACACTCTCTACAACCTTCGCTAGAAAGTGAAAGTTGGAGACCGGATGATAATTTTCCAATAATGCTGGGTCCAGGGAAGGCTTCTTGAGAAGGGGTCTCACCACTGCCTCTTTCAAGGCGGTAGGCAGATACCCCTCACTCAAGGAAGTGTTCACAATATCCTGGAGCCAGCCTCGCGTAACCTCCCAGGATGCCAGCACAAGCCAGGAGGGACAAACAAATTATACTAGTAATTATAATTAGTCTAATAAATTTTAATCCGATGGTTATTGAATCAAATTGTATAAAACAATAAGAGGGCAATCAGCATTGTAAACTCCCCCCCCCCCCCCACTACCTCTATTTTATAGTCATTGTCAAATTCAGCAATAAAATTGTCAATTCTCTGAAGAACCTTTCCTCTTCTGGGAAATTCTAAGAGGTACAGTATAAATGAATTTGTTATGCCAAGGAGCTTGATACCTATGATTCTGACCTACCCACCACTATTCTTTTGGAGATTTGGAAATGAAGATTATATCTGTGCCTGTCCTTAAGGCATTAGAATGGAGCTGATTCTTAACCACAGCTCAGTTTATGAATTTACATTCTCCCTCCTTCCTCTTTCCAAGAGCCCTTCTGTATCTACAGGAACTGGCTGAAGAATTGACATCTGCATACCAGGCTCCTCCTTGCAATGAAATCCCAAAGGAAACCCCTAGAACTGAGGAGCCCAGTAAGAAACGACGAGGCCGCAAGCCAAAAGAACAGAAGTTGGAAAATGAGGAAGACGTGGACTTTGTCCCCTCAGAAGAAAGTTTTTTGCAGGAGGAGGAGGAAGAAGAGCATTATGACCTAGTGATGAACGAGGCTATGAAGTCTGAGAGGGAGTCCAGCTCATGCAAACCAGTGGTAACCCAAACTTGAGATGGCTTCATTGTATTTCGGGGGGGGATTGAATACTCCACCTGGTGGTATGCTAGAGGGAACACCACCTGAAGAAAAAGCTCTGGTCTTTTGGAATGGGCTGAGGTTCTTGTTGCACAGAATTTGGGAGGTGTGGGCTTTGAGGCCTCTGTTTTTGACTTCCTTTTTTCCCCATAGAAGTCCAAACCTCCGCGCCGAGAATCTGGTTCCAGTGGCTTGTACAATTCTATGATCGGCCCTATATGGAAGTCTCTCTCCATCACTCACCACGTGTGAGTATTAGACTCCCCTCAGTGATTGGGAGAATTGAGGAACGGGAATGGGGTTGAAGGGAGGAAAGGCAGGTTTCTGCTGCATTGTTTTGTTTTCTGAAAGTTCAGCGCTTCAACTAGTTCTGGCTGGCTGAAGTACACGCGACTGCTTTTGAGTTCCTGCTGTCACTGTTTTAAAGAATGGGCTCTCCAGCAATCATCAGACTTGGTAGTTGATGTCTAAATGAGTGTGGATTGGGCAGTGATAATGAGACCTCTGGATGTTCAAGCCTGGCTGCCTTGCTAAAAGCAGAACCACGTTAGTTCATGAAAAACTATTTTTCCTAAGTGATTGAAGAGATGCTACTTCTTTGAGGAGATAAAAATGTTGAGCCAAGTTTGGCCGTGGGTGGAAATGGTTTAAAAATCTCTCTGAAGGTGAATTTAGCCTGTAATCAAAACTGAACATAGGATCTAAAATGTATCCTTCATTTAAATGGATATGAAGATAATGAAGGATCTTGAAGAGAGGTCCAAAACAAAAAACATACTAATTCTTTTTAAGATGCAATCTGGGTTGGTCACCAGGACCAAAATTAAATTCCTTTTAATTTTGACATGTTTTAAAAATCTCAGAAAGAGAAATATGACAATTCAGTTCCTGATTTGTAAGATTGAAGACTTTTATGACAGTGTATGCGTGCAAGACAGAAATACTAGTTTTGGCTGCGTTGGCTTTGTTTACGATTGCTTGAAATACTTGGAAGGGACTGGGTTCTGTGAGATCTGCGTTCCTTCAGGGAAGGATGCAACTTCTGGCACTTTCCTAGATAGTTGGGCAACAATTAGACAATGCCAAATGAATGTTGCAGGGTTGCATTCACATAGCTATGGCAAAATAAATCTAGAAATGACAATTGCCAAATCCTTTCTTTATTGAAGCTTAGCAAAAAAACCAGAGTTCCTTCCCCCCTTAATCCAAGGTTTATATCTTGTTAACTAACTCGAGAAATTAAGAAGAAAATCTAAGCACTAAGTTGTTTGTTGCAACATCTGCCAAAGTACTCCTATTTTTGATTGCATTCAGATTGATCCAAGTTCGAAGTACTCAGTGTATCCAGTATTTATTGAGTGTGCTTTCTCATTTTGCTGTAGTATTCAATCAAACCACAGACAACTCAGTTGTTGTACTGTTCTATTGTTACACTGATTCCTGTTATATAAATTGCATTTCTATGATGCAGTTGTACTTCCTTTGTCCCTTAGACGTGAGCAGCACCATTCCTACTGGGAGTTTCCAGAGTGGATTCCCTCTGCCCAGAAATGGATTTTTCTCTCAGAGAGGTGAGTGGCCTTCTGACAAAAGAATAAAATGTAACATACCTAGAACCAGATAGATAATTAAAGGGCACATGTGCCTATAAATGATAAAGTCTTGTTTAAGTTGACTCATCTCCCAGTGATTTCACTCATATGTCCATTTAGATTCTTAAGTATAATACAGAAACATTTTGTCATTGTCTCCTGGAATGTTTGGTTTGACTCTTCTGTCATCTCCTACATTTCCATTCTGAGTTGTAGTCCTGGTAATTCCTTAAGCTTTTAAGAGAGAGACCCTTGGTGGTCATTTTCTCTATATCAGGGGTATCAAATTAGTGGCCTGCGGGTGGATGTGTCATGCACAGGCCACGCCCGCCCCAGCTCCGTGAAGGAGAAAAACATTGTGAAATGTCACATGACACCGCAAGTTTGACATCCATGCTCTACATCAACGCAGCATAGCACATAAGACAGCATGGCAAGACCAAGAATATTGCCACCTGAAAGATTCTGTGTATCCCCCTGCACAGAAGAAGTCTTTGCATCCTAGTCTGTTTTCAGGCATTTAAATGCTTATGATTTCTTGTAACAAAGTGAACATCAGATGAGCTTCCATTTTGTTCTCTTCCATCTTCCAAAGTGAAGCAGATAAATTCCTTCCAGCTGAAACCAAGTCCCCACTCTTCTCTATCAAGAGAGAAGGTTTGCAAGAAAGCAGTGTCTTCTACCGGATTAACAGGTGTGTGCTTGTGCAACTAGTTTTGTCCATGATGGAAAGCTCATGGGAAATACTACATTTAGGGAATCTCTGGGAAATGACTGCTAGGGGGCAGTTAAAGGGGAGGAACCTTACTTTGAAGCTCCATGAGTTGGATGGGGTACCTGAGAACCTGAGATTTCCCATGCTTACTTTACATCAATAATAAGTCTTTGTTCCATCCTCACTGAAGAATGTTACCATCTCTATATGGTCTGAACCATAGTGATGTTTTTTTTTCCCTTCCAAACTATCCAATAAATTTTATGTTAGACGCTGCATGCAAGGCCAGCTATTATGCTATGGTTCCTTTCTTTTCCTGCCTGGCAGGTTTAATGCCTTACAACCTCATGATGATCGCTTAGACATGACTTTCTTTGTTGGGGGTCCTGTCTGGGCTTTGGAGTGGTGCCCAACCCCGGAAGGCTCTATGGCATCCCAGTATGTGGCTATCTACTGCAATCCCACCATGAACGTTCAGCATTCTTTGTCACAAATCCATACAGGACCAGCTCTGCTTCAGCTCTGGGAGCTTGGACCTATCCAGGAAGACAAAGGGTGAGTTGTAAGCAAACTTTGTGTCTGTTGTAAAAACATTGTATTGTTTCATTCCTGTAGAAATCTTACATCCTGCATTGTAGCTGAAGATTAAGCAGTGCTGTAGGAATTGTGGCTGAATTAACTCAGATTCCAACATCACTAGCAATTAAATTGGGGCACATCATTAGGAAGTTTCCTGAACTAGGGTTTTATGGGCAGAGAACAGCTGTATTAGATACATTGCTTCCTGAAGAGCCGTTTTTCTGTGTCTCAGATATGTTATATTTGCTATATGAGACAGTACAAGAAGGAGCAAGACACATATAATAAAGCAGGAGTAGCCAAAGTGCAGAAGAATCTCCTCTTAATTATCGTTTCAGCCTAATCTTCAAAGGTCCTTGTATCTTCTGCACTGGGGAATATGCAAAAGAATTGTGCATTTACTATGGCATGACCCAAAGGCTTTGAATATTTTTTTCCCTGCATTCTTTTTCCCAGGTGTGTTACCAAGCCAGGACTTGCATATGCAATTGCCACTGATCATGGTTGTATTTGGGACATGAAATTCTGCCCCAGTGGAGCTTGGGAATCCCCTATCACTCAGCGCAAGGTGAGAATTGGGGCCAAGAAATTGGCTGGGCCAAAGGTTTTCCTGGACTTTAGATATTCAGTGTATATGCAGGGTTAGGATATCATATGATAGAGTTTTATCTTCAACATTTTGGATATCTTCAACATTTTAATTAAGCGTTCTCCTTCTGTCAGTTGTTATCAAATTCACGGATGATACAAAACAGGGTAAGATACAATAGACATTAACAGGTAATTTCACAGAAAACAAAAGCAAAATTCAAAAAGATCTTGATAAATTAAAGAATCAAGCTGAAAATTACACTGCAATTGAACAGAGTCTATATTCTTTGCCCAAGAAGTTGAAGGAATGTCACTCAGAAGCAGGGTAAAACATGTTCTCTATTGTCCAAGCCTGAGGAAGCAGGTAGTCTTATGTCATATGAAGGAAGCTTTTTGTTGAATGTTACATAAAACTTCCTAATGATAGAACCTATTGATGAGGGAATCATTGAAATCCTCTTAGCTGTCTGTCAGTCACAGGTACTTTAAAGTGGAAGCTTGCACTTAAATGACTTCAATTCATTTCTTTCATATTTATGGCTTTTGGAAATGGAAGCTTCCTAAATGGGACATGAAATATAATTAACTTTCAGTTTGGTTTATATCCCGTGCAGCTCCCTCACATGAGTCGGCTGGGACTACTGGCTGTAGCCTTTTCTAGTGGCAAAGTGTTGCTGTACAGCCTTCCCCATGTGAAAGACTTGAATGCCTACCGAAGAACACAGGTAACAGGTAGGAATAGCTGTAAAAAATGGGAAGAAGACAGGCAGGTATCTGCATTGTTGGATGTTGTCTGTTCAGGTTGTGTCACCCAAACAGGAAAGGAGGGGTACTGTTAGAAAGACCAGGTATTCTATTGAAGTTAAACGATGGGAAGAAGAGTTAGCATTAGTTATTATGAGAGGCTTTGTCCTACCATAAGTTATGAGAGAGATGGTTCTCTGTGGTGCCTTACGAAATAGCCATGTGCTACCCATAAAGTCTTATTTTCATATTACTAGCACTCTGCCTAGAGAACTCAATTCAAATTTTAGTCCAGGGAAATACAGAGCTAAAACCATTTAAGAAAAGCTACATGCTTTTCTTCAAATGATCATGAGGAGATTTGCAGCATCTTTATCTGAAGTGCAACACTGATAATAATATGTTTTCCCATTTCACATTGTTTCAACACACTAAGTCAAAGTTTTAATACTTTTAAATTTTTAGCACAGGGATAATTTATTTAATTCAGTTTTAATTATTTATATTTGTGATATTATGTGGTTTTTAATTTCCTGTGCACCGCCCCGGGTCCCTTTGGGGAGAGGGTGCGGTTATATAAATCAAACTAATAAATAAAATAAATAAATAAAGTTGTCGGTTTCTAATTATGATTTTGTTCTTTCTCAAAATCAGACCTTTTTGTTGAAAGAATCTTTGCAGCTCTGTTGAAAAAATGTCCTAATTTAGCTTTTATTGTCCCCGAGAAGATATATGGTCATTTTTGTTCTCGCATGCATGCAGTGCAGGGAGCTATGTGGGCAACAAAAGCTACTGCATGTCCGGATACATGCATTTTGGGGCCTGGTGCAGGGTGTGCAAGCTGTGTGCTTAGTCAACTATATAAATTAATGGTGCTTGTAATTACATCTGTCTGCAAGAATGATTGATGATCATGAGGACAGAGTGTGCAGCACTGACCTTTTCAAAGATGATAGTGGAAAATTAGTCTCAAGAGAGTCGAGTTTGGACTCTACTCCTTTTCTTCCATTCCTCGGTATCAGATTATGTTGAAAGAAACACACAGTCATTGTGTTGTACTAACCTCCTACTTTTCCATTTGTCCCTGCGATTAGTAAAAATAAATTCTAAAAATAAACCAACTGACTGACATACTCATTTATTAGTAGTAATAAATCAGTACTAATTTATTTGTTTACTATTCTTCATTAAAAAAACAAAACTGATTTTACAGAATTAAAGTAGAGATTCAGAACAGCAGTGATTTTAAAAAAAATCTATACAACTCTATATGAACAACTCCATTTGTGGCAAAACACATTGAAACAAACCTTAGCTTTTATTTGCACTCTGGAGGATGCTTTCCTTATAGTGAGAACACCACAACACAAAGCTCTTGCTTGGGTACAGCCCTCTCAGATGCTGCCTATCAACCATGCCCTAGGCCAGTGATGGCGAACCTATGGCAGGGGTGCCACAGGTGGCACGCGGAACCATTTCTTAGGGCACGCGAGGCATTGCCTTGTCAGCACTAGCACACATGTACGCTGGCCAGTATATCTTCTAATTAAAAACACAAGAAAAAGCTAAATATTCTTAATAAATATCAAAACTACATCAGTGAATGCCCCACAGACACACAGAAACCATGGCCTTGAAAGCCTCACCTTCAATCAAAGCAAACCATCCTTCTGTGCTAGACAAAACTTACAGGTCTTGACAGTTTTGCTAAAGCCCAGGAATGATTGATTGTTTGGAACCAAGCTTTTTCTGTGAAAACTGCCTTATGAACAGTATTAGCTACTCTACTGGATTAGCTTAATCGAGAGATCTTGTTAATTTACATTGATGCCTTGATAAATTTTTATTTAAGGAACTATGATACTTTTAACTTTGTAAGTCAGGATTTAGGTGGAATAATGGTTCCACGATCGGGCGTAGGTTTTCTGTAAGTTGAGTTGTGAATAGCACTGTCAGGTGTCCCAACTTGGTCAGTTAGAAAGAAAGACTCTCAATAGTGAAAGTACACGTTACTAAAGCCAAATGGTTACAGCATAGCAAAGCCAAATCTGGTTTTTCGTGCCCAAAGCATCTGCTTCTCCCCCACCTTTTCCCCTGAATATTTCCCCTTGTCCAATTACGTTCAAAGAGAAAATGTAGAATGAGGTACAGATATTTCTGCTACTATTTGATTGTCCTCTCTTCTAGGTGGACCTTCCCCTCGGCATGTTATCTGCAAGGTATTGTCTATTATTTCCTTGGGGGGGGGAATCATTTAAAAGCAAGGTATATATTGAGTTCCAAGATGGATCCTTCAGATTCCCACTTGTCAAGTCAATTTTGAAGGCTTCCCAGATCTGAATCCTTTCTCATTAAATACTTATATAAATACTTTTTTAAAAAAGATACTCTAAAAATAGCTCATTTTCATTCCCCCATCCCACTCAAGAAGTTAATGTAAGATACTGCTATAACCCACTTTCTGCTCTTTGATATCTAGCAACTTTATTTATTCTGATTGGCAGTGGTTCTGTAAGACCTCAGATAAACCAAATAGGCTTTTTTCCATTACTTGTAACATTGAAAATCAGGTGTGTGAAATTAGTTATGAAACGTTATGCCTTTAGAGCAGAGGTTCCCAAACTTGGCAACTTTAAGACTTGTGGACTTCAACTCCCAGAAATCTCCAGCCAGCATAGCTATGCTGGCTGGAGATTTCTGGGAGTTGAAGTCCACAAATCTTAAAGTTGCCAAGTTTGGGAACCTCTGATTTAGAGTAAGTGATTTACCATGTGTTGGGCTCTTCATTATTGTCTTTTCTTAATATTAGCCCTATCTTGTTCTCTACAGGTCCAGTATGTGGCCACTTTGCAGGTAGGCTCCATTCAGGCTGGGAATTCCTCCGAATGTGGGCAGTGTTTCAGCGTGGCTTGGATGCCAACCAAGCCTCATGAGCATTTGGCTGCAGGTTTCTATGATGGTAAGAAAAAAAAATCCTTGGAATGGAATAAACCTAGAGAAATTGGGGAAGAATTATATTGGTTCACAAATCTAGCATAATGCCTGTAATCCCATCTCCTCAGGTACAGTGGCTCTCTGGAATCTGCTCACCAAGTCTCTGTTACAAAGAGTACGCCAGCCTGATGGCTCCCTCAAACTGTATCCATTCCGTTGCTTCCTGGCCCATGACCATGCTGTGAGCAACATCCAATGGTGCAAAGCAAACAGGTGGGAAGGATGTGAAGTATCACTGACGGATGAGAACTAGTCTCTCATTGTCTCTGACCATCCTGGGCATGCTTTTTTCCTTCTCCCATCCCCACAAAATTTATGAATGCGAATTGGACCAGACAGCTATCCCATTGTACATGTTGTTTGTCATTGGGTCACAGTCTTGGGCCAAGGCATTTGGGGTAGTTTGACAGATATTTCTGCCAGGGATCTGGGACTTCTGTGTCAGATGTGTTCTGCCAGTGAGCTCTGGCCTGCCTGTTTTATTCCTAGCAATTTCATGGTGACTACAGGCAATGATCGCAAAATCAAATTTTGGGACTTGCGCCGACTGCATGAACCTATCAACAGTATCAAGCGTTACTTGAGCACAGAGATTGCCTGGCTGCTACCCTACAGTGGGATCACAGTTGCACAAGATAGCTGCTATGCCTCGTGAGTGTGTGTATAACTTGTTATTCTTAAAATAATAGACTAACTGTTAAGTACTCCAATTCCACCAAAGTTGATGTGAATTTGCTTCTGCAGAGTATCAGAAAAATGGACTTAACACAATTTGGGTTCCTTGAGGACAAAGAGAGAGTAGAGAAAATTGCCAATCAGTTCCTGAAGCCTTTAAAAAGATATATGAGCAATTTTTAAATAATCTGCATTAACCAGATCATGTGTCCCCACTTCTCTTATTATTTTAAATCAAATCAAGATCAAATAAAGGGTCATGGCTTGTTTAATTCATTACCATTTTCAGTTCTAAATTACTCTTTGATCCATTTGCAGAACAATGTGAAATATCACCCTAATTTACCAAAGGATCAGTCATTGCTGGATCCAGATGACCTGTCCTATCAAACCATTCTGGCTTTCTCTCAACCAGACTCTGAGTCTTTCTCATCCTAACTTCTTGCAGTTCTTTTCCTCTTGACTATTTGAATAATAACATCCCACTCTATTTCTATTTCACTTAGAAGAAAATTAAATGCTTCATTTTGAAACTGATTTATATGACATTGGCCTTGATTTCTTGGTACATACAGATGTTTAGCATGTTTACTGTAGAACCTGGCACATTCTTAGGAAATATGACAACATTGACTTTCAGATCTTCTCTGATATGGTAAATAGCTGTTCTGTTCTCACAAAATGTGATTTCCCTAGAAAAGGTGACTTGAAATATGCTCCAACTCAACATCCACTACTCTACTCTGTCACATTCTAGCTTGTAACACTTGTTAGTTTTACATATGCCTAACTTGACTTGGGCTTAAATCAAGGGCCTTGGGCCATTTGCTAAATGATACAGAATAGATTTACTTATCACAGTAGCAATTCACCTGGCCTTTTAAACTATTTTGGGACACATCTTAAATGACTAAGTTGAATTATACATCATGCATTCATTAATTGTGGCAGGAAAGATTCTGAGCAGTGGATCAGTAAGTAGGAGTGAGATGAGACTGTGATGGGTTTTCAAATATAAGTATCTGAAATTGAGATTCCAGACATTCAGATCTCTCAACTGACCAGGATTCGTTTTTTCTTACAAGAAATGTTCTAAGTAGCAATAGAGGAAGCAGCGAATCCAGAGAACTGGACAAACACAATTTTTCCACTTTGCCAATCATAGTTCTCATTCAGGAATCTTAGATTGCAGATCAATTGGTAGTATTGTTTCCTAACATGCTGCATTACCGTCTGTGCCAATGTTGATGCTGCTCTTTATTGCAAGTGTCAGAGTTTGTGCTACATCAACTTGGAAATATCATGCATTTTTCTTACATTTCTATATTGCAGGTATGGACTAGGTGGGATCCACTATTTGGATGCTGGCTATCGTGACTTTCGAGCCTATTTTGTGCTCCCTCGCAAAGGCACCGTATGGGTAAGTTATGCATCCCCAAATAAAGGAAGAGGGTATGACCTATCCCAAGGTCATTGAAAGGTAGAAATGAGGCTTATGATTCTCTCCCTTTTGCAGAGCATCTCTGGATCTGATTGGCTGAACACAGTGGCTGCTGGTGATATCGCAGGGGAATTGGTGGCTGCAGTGATGCCTGATCTCTCAATCAACCCACAAAATGTCAAGCGACCATCAGACCGTCGATTTGTAGGTTTTGCTGCCACTGAGTAATGGGAAGGCAATGGGAGGGCCACAAGCTTCATCTCCAACCAAACAGGGTAGAAAACAAGAATGGACCCCTCTGTCAACTCTCTAGACAGATCTGAATTGGATCTGAGTGGAGGAAAGGGAAGCTTATTGAGGCATTAACAGTAGCCAGTTGTGCAAAGTGAGGAATGTCTTCCAGGAGAAGCGTGTTGTTTGGGTGGAAGCATATTCTCTTTATTAATTGTTAAAAGGAGAAAGAAAAACAGAAATATCTTGGTTGATATTAATAGTGTGAGTATTTAGTTTCCTGAGAAAATTAAGGACACATAATTTGGGGATGTGAAGAAATTCAGTTCGGTGCTCAAAATCACAATTATTAGATTTGTATGGCCTTTGAGACTTGAGAAAACAAATGATTGCATATGAATGAGCCAAAAGAAACCCCTTCCCTGGATTTAATGACAATGAGAACTTCAGTCACAGTAGCAAAGAGGTCTCTGAAAGTTTAGGTCAGATCAACTCCTTCAGCTGCTCAATATCTAGGTTTAGGCTTTGTATCGCTGCTTCTTAATCAACATTGCACTTGTCCTCTGTGTTAAACCATTGACTGGAACGCAATATTTCTTGTCTCTGAGACCATTGTCTTATCCTTAACACCTATTTCTCTTGGTGCCTTCAGCTCATCTGCAAAGCAGTTGTACAGCCAAATGACCCACTTAACAAGATTGCAACAGAGGCAACAGCCTGTGAGAAGCCACAGGCAGTGGGCAAAACGTGCAATGAATCGGTGGCCCAGAATGTCATTCTCTTCCAGGATGCTGATTTGGTGAGGGCTTGGAAATAGCAGAATTCTGGTTCAAGGAGAATAGTAGTTACGACCTGGGAACAGGGGCCCATTTCTGCTTCATAAATATTCCAGGCAGGACTCTTTATCTATCAGACCAGAGATAGTTATTGATGTGGATCTGGTACTGAATATATTGAATGGCAACAAAGGCAGCAGAAACTGGTTATAATTATTCTGCTCTTCTCTGTACTAACATCTAGATGTCGGGTTCCCACTCCTGATTTCTGTGTAGTGTTTAATGTATCAGGCCCACCTATTTTGTGGTGTGTTTCAGAGTGATAAGGCTCCATCCCAAGCCAATCAATCACTAGTTGACAACTGTAATCAAAAAAGCCTTAATGGATGATACGCTTCATTTTCTTGATCTACCCAGGCCTGCTTTTAATTCTTACTGTCCCTGTCTTTCGTAGACATCTTTCAAGAGCCTCTTTAGGCAGAAGCCCCTGAAACGCTTGCCAAACGAATTAAAAGAAGGAGCTGTCCTGGGCCAGATGCAGCTAGAGACTGTACATAAGGTAAACATAAAAGGGAAAAAGGCTGTACAACTCGAGAGGAAAGAAAAACAAATGCTACTTCACAGTATCTCTTTCTTTGTGTCAAACTGTGGCTCGCCCATCCTCTCTGAAGTTTCATGGATTTGTGAAGGAGATATATCTGAATGGAGATGGGTGAGTTAATGGTTAATGTCTTCTTCACCCTTGTTTCTTCTCTTGGCAGGTGCGCTTCAGCCCAAACCTTGACAGCTATAGTTGGATAGCGTCTGGTGGTCAGTCTGGCCTTGTGCGACTTCACTGTGTTCAGGCACTGCTTTTCCCCCGCAGCCACAAGCTTCTCCTGGACTGTCGGGCCCATTTCAGTTCCACGTTTGATTCAGAGAGACAGTTTGACTGCCCCACAACCATCTCATCTGGGGTGCACAGTGCTGTCAGCTGAATATCACCCGGGACAGCTCAATTTGGGGCCTAAGCATACACGGCTGACAAATTGAAGGTCTTTTGTAAGAATCCTGGAATTATCAGAATATACAGAACACAACCAAACATGAAAAGAAAGAGGATGTTGGCCACATTGAAACAGATAAACGGAAAGAATGACAAAGGCAGGTTTGGCCAAATGAGTGGAATATACTGAAGCTTCTAGCAGCACCGGAAATCAGCTCCTGTTGTGGGAGAAAAGGCAGTGATGAGGAATAGTCTATCCTGCTGTATCTCTGCCATGTTATGATCTCTTTTGAGCTCTCCTGAGATTCTCCTGCATGGCACAAAGTTCAGAAGGAAGGAGGGATTTGATCTCCCTCTAGCTAGTTTGGTGGAATAGTATCTCATATTCTTCCTGCATAGATCTGGAGATTCTCCTGAAGCCTAGATCTGCTCTGATTTAAAGCATCAACAAGACTTTCTTGCCCCATTGCTCATCCTGCTTCTCCCAGTCTTGTTGGTGACAATAATTTTGCTCATATTGAGCCATTTTGTTGTCTTGGCCATAATTAAAATGTGTTTTGATTTGTAAAAGTGCTTTCTTTCTTTGGAAAGGGCTTCAGATGCCCCTTTCCTCCCTGTGGTGATAAATAAGGAAGTAAGCCTAAGGAGTCCTTGGTGCTTTCTGAGCTTGGGTTGCTTGCTTGCAGATGTTTCATTACCTAACTAGGTAACATCAGTGCGATTGATAAGCCTATGTGCATCTTTGTCTTCAAAATGAGTTAAGAGTAGTGCATTTGAGTTACTCTCTTAGGAATCTGTTTTAGTTTTAAAGAGTAAATTTGTACCATTTCCTTTATCGTGGTAAATTGCACGTTTGTAGTGTATTGTTTCTAAGGAGATCTTGGATAAGACTCAATCCATGTCCTAATCTGTCTTCCATGACAAATGCTAATCACATTCCTCCATCTGCTGTCAACACCAAGGACTTCTTTCAAACAACAAAGTAGGTATTCATAGATCGTACAGAGTTCTCCAACTAGGCTGCAACTTTTAGTGGTCTCCCATAATTTTCACTCTTGTGGAAAACTGAGTAAAAAGACTATTTGATTTCCTGAGTATTTAATAAAATTGATCTCTTTCCCCTACCACCACTAAATTCTGGAAAATCTCATCTTTGCCAACTCACATGATATGGATCTTCTCATTCTGCTTTACAATCTTGCCTGTTATAGTTCTAGTATCAAACAAGCTGTTAACTCTAGCAAGCATAAAGAGACAAGTCAGCAATAGAATACGTTCACACAAGCTGTTTTAAGACCTTTTGAGTCAAAACCTCAGCTCTTTAGGGATTGTTTGACCATCTCCTTTCCTTCAAACCCCTGCTTGCACTCTAGAACAGTTTGTTCTAGATCTCTACAACCGACATGCTTTTTTGAAGCCCCAGCAAACTAGCCTGGTGTGGTTGAGCAGGTTACTTTATTGGAATTGCAGATATTTTCAGCATTGAATTAAAATAGTTAAAATACCATCTGGACACACTCTAAAAAACACTGTACAGTAAAAATATACATACACCACACAGACATACACAATACAAAATAATAGACTCAAATTGTGAATGCAAAAATGACTGACTGAGCATATGGTGGTAGTGTGGAAACAAGTTCAGATAGAAATAGCAAAACCCTTTTTCTATTGGTCACTAAGATTTTGGAGCCCTTTTACTTGGCCTCTGGAACAGCGGCTGTGAGGAGCAGCTACTTTAACTACTTTAAGCACTGGTGTCAGAAACGGTACATTTCTGATACCAATTGCGAGTGAGCTGTCAAAAGGATACTTTTAGACTTCACTATTAGGTTGGGAATAGAATATTGACATCTGTTCAATAATGTATCCTGCGATTTGTTTTAACTTTGAACTATGGGAAGGAGAGTGGGTTGCCCTCTTCAGCAAGGTTTTGGGAGGCTCAAGAGAAGCTCTAGTGGTAGCTGCCTGTAGAACACAACCCTAATCTTGAGCTACTTTGCAGAAAAAACAAAGTACCATGAGTACTAACATTCTCAACTCACCAGCTACCTTACTCTCAAGCTAGATGGAGCCTGGGTGTAGGTGATTTCACTGAACTATCTCTACCCTTGCTACTGAGAACTGCCTGCCTGTTGAAGAGCAGATGCAATGACAATATTTCTTCCCCATTCCCCCCACAATCTTCCCTGAACCTTAAAAATTGATAGTAACTAGTTTTCCAAGTCAAATGGTCCTTTGGGCATCCTTTCATCTGGCATTTATATTATATATACAACATTATCACCAGTCTACACTTAATTCCTGTTTTTCTTGTTCAGATCAATAGAACAATCCCATAGAATAATTTTGAGAATCGACACTTTTGCACCTCCAAGGGAGGCTTGGATCACCATAATCTGTAAGCGAATACAGCATCCTGGCTGTCATAGTGTGTACTTTCTATGTGTGCATAAGTTTTGAGGTCAGATCTGGTCGTTGCTTAGATGAGAAACATCCAGGGAATACCAAAGTAGAGAACATGGGGGGGAAACACCCTGAAATAAGACAGACATTTCTATACTATGGCTGAGATTGACTCAAATGAGAACTGACTTTTTAAAGCCTGGTTTAAATGGCAAAACTAATGCAAATATCAACTTTTCTCCAGGAAAAGGAATAAAGATACTTCAGCTGGGGTGAGGTGATGAAATCATTGGGACAAAAACATTTTTGTGGCTAATTTTGTTGCTTGTTTGTTCTGCAGACAAAATTGCTCTACTTTTGCAGTATTAGTCACAATAGGAGGTGGGGTGGAATAATGTTGCTCCACCCATGCTTTCATCATTCATATTCATTTTGAGAACTTTTTGTTACTCCTGCAACACATGCAAACACAGAGATGGTCACAATAAAAGCCCTGAACAAGCACCAAGCTACCCAGATTGGGGGGGGAATGGCTGTTTTTCATCTCAGAGGAAAGATGTTTAAAGGCCTTTCCACCAGATCCCCATTTCTGTTGGATTTGTACATCAATACAATTAGCAATTGAACATGGGAAACAGCTGTGGCCCCACATGACTGGAGTGCAGTATGAAGAGGCAAGGCTGAGCTTGGAACGATGCTCGATCACCAGCAACTCTTCCATGGAGACTTTCCTGGTTGGGCAGACAATTATCCCTGGTGCTCTGCCATTTCCTGTATATGCTAGTTAAACATGCATTGAGAGGAGGCTTTGGCTGTGAATGGCAAAAGAGGCTGGTCCCTGCTTCTGGCCCTGGACTTCCAGGCACCTCCTGGGACGGGCAGTTGAAGAGACAAGTAGACAGGGCAGCGCTTTCCCCTTAGTCTTGTGGGTCCTGGCACTGGTGGCAGGTGGCCATGTCATCCAGGTAGTGCTCCACCTGAATGGTGCATGAGAAGAAGCCAAACTTGCTTTGTAGCAGGATTGTGGCTTGTTGTAGCACAACCTCCATGTCTGCGTCGGATTCTGAAAGCAAAGGTCAAAGTATGGTCAATTGTAAACTGGTTCAGACTACCTCATGCACTCCCCTACAGGGGAAATAAAAGCTATTTGTAGTTTCCAGGCCAGAATAGCAGGGATCCTATTTCACATCTTGAGTTCAATCCTCTCCATCTCCAAGTGAGACTACAAAAGACAATTTTCTCAAAAAAGTCAAGGACACCACAGGCTTGGGATAAGATATACAATAAAAGGTTCCATTTTATAAGGCCAGAAACCACCAGTTTGGGGGAGGAGGGGTTGTTGAAAGTTTTAAAGATGAAATGGGGGCCTTACACATCTGCAAACAAGATTTGTCTTTCCAGGGTCCAGAAATGTGATTCCGCCACAATCTGTCTATTTTTAAGCCTGTATGCTCCTTATAAACCAAGTCTGAAAGCCCATGAAACACTGCATATTTCCTTCATGGTTTACAGCTGCTCAGAATGGAGGAAAAAAAGTACTCACCAACAGCTAAGTGTACAGCCACAACATGATGGCTGAGCGTTAAAGCCCAAAGGTGCAGATTATGGACCTGCTTCACACCTTTGACAGAGAGCAGAGTTTCCTTAACTGCTTGGAACGCCACACCTCGTGGTGTCCCTGAAGGACAGAAAGAAATGGCATACATTTAACTGAGTCCAATCTCCATTTAGAAGCCTCTGATCCCTGTTTGAATTGTCCACAGTGACTGCCTCTTATGTAATCCAAACCTACCATAAAGGAGTCATTTTATGCACAGATCCTTGGAAGAAGCCGCAAGATTCAGAAGAAGAGAGGTATCTTCTATGCAATTTCTTCCTAAGCTAAGGAAAGTCCTGTCATATCAACTGCAGCTCAGCATGGAGACATTATTCCAACACCAGTCTTGAGAAAACACAGTTCCATTTTTTTTTTTTACTAAAATTTGAGGGGTACATCATTTTATTTTTTGCTTCGATCAGAAAAATCACCTTCCAGTTCTGCCCCCTTCTTCCAATGGAGAGCATAACCACTTTCTATATACACAAGTTGCACAGAGCCTTAATTTAGTTAAAATTTGGTGAATAAGTCAACTTAGTTTGGCTTCACATAACACATTTTTCAATTGTTGATTAATGAGTATGTGAATGATTAAAACTGAATAAATGATTAATGAGTGTGTGAATGATACCATCTAAAACGGGTCCCCAACCCCCGGGCCGCGGACTGGTGCCGGTCTGTGGCTGGGTAGGAACCGGGCTGCAGGGCCGGAGAGGAGGAGGAGGGAGCAGCCCCCTGGGCAGAGCGCGTGGGAGAGCGCAGGCGGGGCTGTTCGCGCGGTTGGAGTGCGCCTCTTCCTCCACCCTTGTCGACGGTGGGACTCCTGGGCGCTCCAGCAGCCCTCCCTACCGGCCGCCGATTCCCTTCCTCCCTGCCCCCCCAGAGCTTCCCCAACCGGCATGCCGCCCACTCGTCTTCTTTCAGGGGCTGCAGAGGTTCCTCCCCCCCCCCCCACGGAGCCTTCTCAGCTCCTGGAAGGAGCCTGACCGAGTGCACGAGCGACTAAGCGCGGCGGCGGCCGCCCAGGTGGAGCAGAATAAGGCGAGTGAGTGAGTCGAGCTGGGCTGAGGAGACTCCGCGGGGGGAGGGGACGGGGGGGGGAGGGGACGATGACAGACCGACAGAGAGAGGCATAAACACAGAGAGAGACAGGGTGGGAGGGAATCAGAGAGAGTGACAGACACACACACACACACACACAGAGGGAGGGAGAGAAAGATAGACAGAGACACAGAATGAGTGATTAAGTGCCTGAATGCAAGACAGACAGACACACACACACACAGAGTGACAGAGATGGGCGGACGAAGGAGAGAGAGACAGATAGAAAAAGAGAAAGAGAAAGAAAAAAAAAGTGGGAGAGAGAGAGAAAGTAACAGAGAGAGAATGAAAGACAGACAAAAAGAGAAAGAAAGAGACAAAGAGAGTGGTCTAGAGGGATTGTCGGAAGCGGGTCTTGAGATACCATCCTGGGAGGAGTTTGACTCTGTTGCTTCCGAAGATATGGACAGGTTACGTGGGCGACTGAGAGCCACCACATGTTTATTGGACCCGTGTCCCTCCTGGCTTGTACTGGCATCCTGGGAGGTGACACGAGGCTGGCTCCAGGAGTTAGTCAACGCTTCTTTGAGTGAGGGGTTCTTGCCGGCCTCCCTTAAAGAGGCGATGGTGAGACCCCTACTCAAGAAGCCTTCCCTGGATCTAGCTCTGTTGGAAAACTACCGTCCAGTCTCCAACCTTCATTTTCTAGCGAAGGTTGTTGAGAGTGTGGTGGCACAACAGTTTCCCCGTCACCTGGAGGAAGTTGATTATCTGGACCCGCGCCAGTCCGGCTTCCGGCCCGGGCACAGCACTGAGACGGCATTGGTCGCGTTGGTGGATGATCTCTGGAGGGCCAGAGATGGGGGTTGCTCCTCCATCCTGGTCCTGTTAGATCTCTCGGCGGCTTTCGATACCATCGACCATGGTATCCTATTGCATCGGCTGGAGGGGTTGGGGGTGAGGGGCACTGTTTTACAGTGGTTCTCCTCCTACCTTTCCGGCCGATCGCAATTTGTGTTGACAGGAGGGCAGAGGTCGGCCTCAAGACCCCTCACTTGTGGGGTGCCTCAGGGGTCGGTCCTCTCGCCACTCCTGTTCAACACATACATGAAGCCGCTGGGTGAGATCATCCGTGGTTTTGGGGTAGAGTACCACATCTACGCTGATAACACGCAGCTGTATTTTTCTACCCCAAACCACCCCAACGATGCCGTTGAAGTGATGTCCCGATGTCTGGAAGCCGTACGGATCTGGATGGGAAGCAACAGACTCAAACTCAACCCGTCCAAGACCGAGTGGCTGTGGTTTCCGGCGCCCCGGTTCAACCAGTTGATTCCATCACTGGCCATTGGGGGCGAACATCTGGCCCCCATGGATCGGGCACGCAACCTAGGTGTCCTCCTGGATACCCGGCTGTCTATGCAAGATCACGTGACAGCCGTGGCCAGGGGGGCTTTCCACCAGGTACGCCTGGTGCGGCAGTTGCGTCCCTTATTGGACCGGGACGCCCTCCGCACAGTCACTCACGCGCTTGTGACATCCCGGCTGGACTACTGTAATGCTCTCTACATGGGGCTCCCCTTGGCGTGCACCCGAAGGCTGCAGCTGGTCCAGAATGCAGCCGCGCGGGCGATCTTGGGAACGTCTAGATATTCCCATGTAACACCGCTCCTGCGCGAGCTGCACTGGTTACCTGTGGTCTTTCGGGTGCGCTTCAAGGTGTTGATCACCATCTTTAAAGCGCTCCATGGCACGGGACCAAGCTACCTGCGAGACCGCATCCTACCTCATACATCCCTGCGGCCGATTCGCTCCCACAGAGAGGGACTTCTCCGGGTGCCATCCACTAGGCAATGCCAGCGGGCGACGCCCAGGGGAAGGGCCTTCTCTGTGGTGGGCCCAACCCTCTGGAACGACCTACCCCCCGACCTCAGAACAACCACGGACCTCCGCACCTTCCGCCAGAAATTAAAGACACTTCTGTTCCATCAGGCCGGTTTGGCCTAAGTTATTTACCTAGTCTGCAGTCTGTATTATAAATTGTTTTAATTGGGTTTGTAAGGGATTATGTCTTAACTATTTAAATTTTAGCACAGGGATAAACTATTTAATTCGATTTTAATTATTTATACTTTGTATTTGTGTTTGTTTTAAATTTCCTGTGCACCGCCCCGGGTCCCTTCGGGGAGAGGGTGCGGTTATATAAATTTTATAAATAAATAAATAATAAATAAATACAAAGGAAAGAAAGAGAAAAAAAGAAAGAAAAAGTGGGAAAGAAAAGAAAAAGAGAAAGAGAAAGAGAGAGAAAGAAAGAGGGAGAGGGAAAGAAAGAAAGAGAGAAAGAAATAGAGAGAGAGGGAAAGAGAAAAAATGAGAGAGAAAGAAAGAGAGAAAGAGGGAAAGAGAAAGAAAGAAAGAAAGAGAAAGAGAAAGAAAGAGAGAAAGAAAGAAAGAAAGGGAAGGAAAGAAAGAGAGAGAAAGAGAAAGAAAGACAGAAGGAAAGAAAGAAAAAGAAAGAGAGAGAGAGAGAGAGAGAAAGAACTTATGACCACAATTGAGCCCAAAAGTTTGGTTGCTAACCAAGACCATTGTTAAGTGAGTTTCACATTTTCCAAATTGGCCACGCCCACCCAGTCACATGACTGCTGAGCCACTCAGCCGGACCGCAGAGTTTTCTTTAAAATGAAACCGGTCCCTGGTGCAAAAAAGGTTGGGGACCCCTGATCTAAAACACACACTTGATTCTATGTGGCTCTTTTATCAAAGTACAGGTAGTTTACCTGAGACTCTGAGCATCCAGTATTGCTGAATTGTGAAAATTAGAAAACTTTGTTTCAAATTCTAGTTTCCATAATGGCTGCATAGCTTTGGACAGCATAACAAGCCTCAGGTATACTATTGCCCGTATTTTAAAAATTGTGGCTCATACACATTTTAACAGAAATCCCATAAACAGTTTGCATATTTTAACAGTGGTAATCCTATGTTGGGAAAGCATTCCAGTAGGGGGTCCTCATCTATGATGGTCTTTTTATCTAAAAACGCTGTTCCTGAATAGAGGGACATTGAAAGCTGAAATCTAAAAGCCATTATACAATTCTTGGTTTGTTATGCACTTTGAAAAGAGCCATGGCTAATAGTCAGACTCTTAGTGTTTCCTTGAAACCCAAGCCATATGTGAGCCTCCCTTACCCTGATATGAGGCCTTCGCCATTTCCAACAAATTGCATAACACTTTCTACATTTTTAGCTGTAATCATGCTATCTGCAATCCAGATGGACTCAGTGATGGGTGTACCACTGGAAACCCTGAAAAACCAGGCCGGAGACAGATCATTATGGAGAAAACCTATCTATGTGGTTGCTAAGAGTCGACACTGACTTGATGGCACCTAAAGTAATCAATCAAATCAATGCCATCTAAGTGCAAACATGAGTGAAAAGTGTAAACAGGATTTGAGGTAAATCAGGACAAATGTAAGATAAAAGGAGCCCTTGATAAACTTCAAGGTTTGTATAAAGGATAAAGGATTTTTTATTTAAATATCTCTCCCCCCCCCCCCACTGCCATCACAATTGGTGAAGTTTCTTGAATGAGAAACAAAATGTTTTGTTCTTCTTCCTCAAGGAAAAAACAGTCCAGTTGCCTTTTGAAAAAGCACCTTTCAAACAACTATGACCTGGATGACTGAGAATCTCCAGAGATACTTAAATGGACAAATCAACTAAAGAACAGCATACCAACGATGCCGTAGCGGTGATGTGCCAGTGCCTGGAAGCCGTGCGGATCTGGATGGGAAGTAACGGACTCAGGCTCAACCCGACCAAGACCGAGTGGCTGTGGTTTCCGGCTGCCCGATTCAACCAGCTGACTCCATCGCTGGCCATAGGGGGCGAACATCTTGCCCCTGTGGATGGGGCGCGCAACTTGGGTGTCCTCCTGGATACCCGGCTGTCCATGGAAGATCAAGTGACAGCCGTGGCCAGGAGGGCGTTTTACCAGGTTCGCCTGGTACGCCAGTTGCGCCCCCTATTGGATCGGGACGCCCTTCGCACAGTCACTCATGCTCTCGTGACATCCCGACTGGATTATTGCAACTCTCTCTACATGGGGCTCCCCTTGAGGTGTACCCGGAGGCTTCAGTTGGTCCAGAACGCAGCCGCGCGAGCAATTATGGGCACCTCTAGGTTTGCCCACGTAACACCGCTCTTGCGTGAGCTGCACTGGCTACCTGTCGTCTTCCGGGTGCGCTTCAAGGTGTTAATTACCATCTTCAAAGCGCTCCATGGCTCGGGACCTAGCTACCTGCGGGATCGGATCCTGCCCCATACATCCTCATGGCCGATTCGCTCCCACAGAGAGGGACTTCTCCGGGTGCCGTCCACTAGACTTTGTCAGCGGGCGACGCCCAGGGGAAGGGCCTTCTCTGTGGCGGGCCCAGCCCTCTGGAACGACCTTCCCCCCGATATCAGGACAACCACGGACCTCCGCTCCTTCCGCTTAAAATTAAAGACACACTTTTTTCGCCTGGCCGGCCTTGGGTAGTCTCTTTTTAGGTTAGGAGTTTTAGGGGTAATTTTTAGTTTAGTTTATGGGTTTTAGCGCAGGATCAATTTAATCCATTTTTAATTTTGTATTTTGTCTGTGGTCTTATTTGTATTTTTAATTGCCTGTGCCCCGCCTCGAGCCCCCTTGGGGAGAGAGAGCGGGATATAAAATTAAATTATTATTATTATTATTATTATTAGCAAGGACTGAATATCCTTTGGTACCACAGAATGTCAAATGCCAGGTGGAAAATTTTTAAAAAAACAGGAAGCTGGAATAGACTGATAATTTGATATATTTTTTTGCAGCCTATAATATCTTGCAGCAGGTATGACTACCACAATTGCCAAGAGCTCTAAAGTGGAGCATTTCAATTGGACTGTATGCAGCACAGATGCAATGTTATAGTTTTTTATAGATCTCACTGGAAATTATCCCATTTATAATATGGTAACTAACTGTAGGTAGTTGATCACCATCATCATCAATTTCTTCATCTTATTACTTTAATCAACGCAGACTTTGCCTTGGTTATTTTCTTATTTCAAAAGTCTTAATAGTTTTTTTCTAAACATTTGCCACTTGACACAAGATAACTAAAGACCAACTTATAAGCAGACCCTCTGGTGGTTTCTCATTTCTTCACCTTTTGATATACATAACTAAAGAGTTTGTGATATTCTTTCTTCCTCAATGTACTTGTGTACAATGTACAAAGGAAAATTCCTTTGCTCTTGCCATCATTGCCCATAGCTTTAAATGCATTTATACCATCCACTTACACTGTTAATTACACATCAACCATTGTTAATTAATAACTTCCTATAATAAAATTGATGATCTGCAAGAATCATTCTAGAATTATTTTAACAATGTCCATTCCCCTGTAATGTAGCCTCCTTGCAGCTGTGAAAGACAACTTACCTTCCATCAGTACTCGAAAAACATCACGAAGGATGGTTAAAGTGGAGCACAGCACAAAGACTGAGAAGAGGAAAGTACTCACTGGGTCAGCAATCTTACATTGGGGCTGCAAAAAAGGAGAGGGAATGGCAGATAGTATGAAGCATCTTGGTATTTATCTCCCGATTCTCACACCCTGAGTTAATTTTGCAAAGGAAAAAGACAAGTAAGTCACACAATCCCACTTTTTTAATAGCCAAGGTTCTCAGTAGAATGTTTATATATTTTGATCTTTGTTAACATTGTTATATCCGAGCTATAAAAATTCATATGGCCATTAAATAGCTGCCATTCTGATGGACTGGTAACCCAGATAGAGTACAGTAGGCCTAAACTTAGCATAGACAATTCCTCTGAAGGTAACCAGGTTTTATATGCTATATTTAAATTTTGTTTTATAGTTATTTTAATTGTTTAAAAATATTTTGCTCTCTTTAAACACACATGCATCATTAAATTCATTGGTAAGTGTGTTTTCTTTTAGATTTCTTTTATGCAATTTGATATTCTGTTACTGGCCAGCCAATCATGGATGCACATTTTGTGGAAGTACATTAAAATTTCAAAAGTGTCCTCTACAAACACACAGAAAGTATTGCCATTATATGTTAATAACTACTAGGGAGAAGTAATGTAGGGAAATGCTCATAAGGGAGGTCTTCATTTAGAGAACAAGAGAAATGACGTATTGTATTAAATAAGTATCTTTCAGATCCCTGATCTTTCATACCTTGAAATAGATGACAGTGGCAGCGACAAAGACCCCAATGCTTTGAAGAAGGTCCCCCACCACATGTACAAAAGCTGCTCGGACACTGGTGTTGTCATGGGTTGGGATGGAGGGGCCATGAGGGCTGTCCTCAATCTGTTCATAGCCTCTTGTGCTGAATCCATGACTATGTGCAGAGCCTGACTGATGCAGGAGGTAGGCCATGCTGTGGAGAATTTCAAGAGTGGTAACTAAGATCATCTTTGTCTCTATTTCTCACCAAACAATTCTAAAAACCCCATCCATCACAGCAAACCCTCTTCTACCCACACTTCCTATTCCTTCACCGGTACAGACAACTGGACAAGCATATATGTCATATTCATAGTGGTGATATTGTTTTATTACAAAATAATCATAGTCAAAGTGTAGTAGCTATAGTATAGATCCATGATGGCGAACCTATGGCACGCGTGCCACAGGTGGCACGCGGAGCTATTTCTGAGGGCACACGAGGTGTTGCCCTGTCAGCTCCAGCATGCATGCACATGCTGGCCAGCTGATTTTTGGCCTTGATTTTCAGCAGGTTTTTGTCCTCTGGAGGCTTTAGGAAAGCCTCCTGAAGTCTCCAGAGAGTGAAAAATGGACTTACTGGGCCCACTTGAAGTAGGAAAATGGGCCGTTTCCAGCCTCCGGAGGGCCTCTGGGAGGTGGGCGTTTTCACCCTCCCCAGGCTCCAAGAAAGTTGTGCGTGCATGCGTGGGGCATGGCATGGGGGGATTAAATTATGGGGATGGGCACCCGAGTGCGTGCAATACTGCACAAGTACGTGCTTTTGGCACCCAAGGCAAAAAAGATTTGCCCTCACTGGTATAGATCCTTCAGGGTATCTCCTTATCAGTGCTTTTAGGGCTACCAAACAAAATAGGAAATCTTTCAAATATGCACATATTTTATTTGGATACATAGTTGTTTATCTAATATTTTAGAATTGCTCTGCAGGAGGACAGACAGGCTAGATAGAATCCTGCCTGATAGGATCAGCAATGGTTTCCACATAATCTCCAGCATCTTGGAGGATTAAAAAGCAACAGCTTTGGTAAAATCATTTTGTAAAAATGACCAGTGAAGGGAAGTGGATTCTAGCAAAATCAGATGCAAAGACCACCTGAAGTAGAAGTTTATTTTAAATCAAACCAGCCAAATAATTCTGGAAATATCAACAAAACCCTTCAAATACAGTAGCATCTTAAAGAGAAGTAGAACTAATTTCTTACGGCCACGAGCAGGGCCTGCCTGCTCATAATAGACCCCTTCAACATGCGATCAGTGGAAGTATATGGCTGGCAGCTTGCAATAGAATTTAGCTTGCTTAATCGGTCCCACATAGACACTCTACCTGATGATCAAAGTTACCTCTGCACAGAGTTAATATTCAAATATTTTCCCCATCCTAGTAATCCTTACATGATGTTCACTCCCACTGCACAGGCTGAAGTGCCCAGCATCACAGAAGCTTCAATCTCATAGTCGTTGCTAATTATGCGGGCTGAAGCTAAGTAGACCAGCACTCCTGTAACGATCCAGATAGAGAGGACAGAAGCCAAGGCACCCAGGGTTTCTGTGAGAAAAAAGAAAGCTGCTGTTCAGATTCCCTGACTATCTTGACAATTGTCTTCCTGATCTTTCTGCAAACTGCTCGGGGAATAATGATGCAGACTGGCATTAGACTGGCATTAATTGCACACCAAAAGGGCCAAACCTAGATCTCATCTTGGCTCTGTTCAAAATTATTTGGAGAAAAATCGGGGAGAATCTACAGGCTAGTTTAAATTTTCACACTGGCTGTCAGGGTAATGACATTTAATAGCTGATCAGCTGATGTAAGGCTGTAAACTGAGATTACATGAGGTTGAGTCAGCAGGGTTACTGCCACTTTAAGAAGCTGTATATATAAGGGAGGCTATGTGAGGACGTCTCCTCCTAGTGTATCTAAATCCTCGTGTATTATCTTCATAGTAGTTCTCCGTGTATAGTTGGAGATTGATTGATTGCCTTGCTGTGCCTAGAACATGTGTGTGTGTGTGTGTGTATCCTGGGTTGTCTCAAAATAGTAGTCACGCTCTGTAAACACTCTGACATTGGCCCTTTCCCTACTTGCATTTAGAAATGTTTTATGGTGCCCTGACAATTGCCATGCTCTTCTTAGATTATTTACATGATATTTTAGTGTCACCTAGTCACAATTTCAAAATAACAGCGAAGTAGACAGACTTTATATCATTTCTACAATGGCTGGGTGATGCTACCAGTATAATCACAAGTATAAAAATGACCATTCATTTCATTACTATCAGTAGTTGAAGATTTAAACAGCTTTGTGTGGTGATTTTCCTCTTTAACCTTACATTCTCTAATCAGTTGTATTCAGTGAACAATTGAATTTATTAGCTAATGCTCAACTTTTGAAATCTGAGTCTCAACACTATATGGAACAAGAACTGCCACATGTATAATTCAGAAGAGGCAGGGGTACTTGAGTTTACATTGATAATAACTGATAGATAGCAAAAAAAGCAAAAGAGCTCCAAAAAGATAACTATTTTTGCATTTTTATTATTTTCAGGCTTTTAATTGCACAGTCCATAACAAAATGTATATATAGATTTTTAAAAATTCAGCCATCTCACTTGGCTATTTTAGAATGTATTTGATGTTTAGGCAGCAACAATTAAAGCAGAATAAGGTGCAAGTAAATGACTCAATATTGGAATAAATGAGAAAAGAGTGCACCAAGTACTAGACTTTATTTAATTTTCATGCAGAATATATCATGAGAAATGCTGAACCAGTTGAAATAGAAATTGAAATTCAATTGTTGGGAGAAACATCATCAGCCTTAGAAATGTTACTGATACCTTGAGGTCTTGAAATGAGGAAGACATCTCTTATTAAATCTCTTATTGAAGATGAAAAAAGGATGGCTGGATGTTCAATATAAGAAACCTCTAAGGTTTTGTCTAGAGGCAATGCTAACACAATGCAAATAGAGAAGACGTTGAAGTAATAGCATTATTTTCCTAGGCTCAAAAATGTACAGAGATGGTGACTATAGCCATGAAATCAAGAGATATAACCTCATTGGGAGAAAGACAAGTTTAGGTAAAATAATAATGTGAAGAGATAACAAGTCTGCATTATCAAGCCCATAGCTCTTTGGTTATACGGCTATGAAAGCTGTAAAAATTGATTGGGAATATTTTGGGTAGCAAGAACACATCATTCAATACCACAGGAAGTAAAATCAGACTGAACGCTGGACACAGATTAATAAGAAAGTTAATGTTGAAATAGATAATACAATGTGAAAAGACTTTTCTCATAGTAGAGAAAATCCTGATAGTTGGAAAAATCAAAGGCAATGAGAAAAAAAAATCAAGAGAAAATAAGTTATCACTGATACGATATACTTGCAATAACTCAAAAAAGCAGTTTAAAGAAGCCACTACAGAGTCCCTAAACTGCAATAGGGGCACAGTGACACTAGATATGTCCTATCCATGCCACATGTTAGTAGATGATGTGCCAAAAAGGAATAAAAACCTGAGGAGAAAATAATTCTGAGGGCCTGTAATAGACATACTCCCACAGTTGGGCAACATATTTCAGTACTCTGTGAGATGGGTGGTGTTTAAATTTGATAAATAGAAATAGAGATAATAGAAACAGAAATAGAAAATGGATTGGTGAGGAAGCCAAGTTTATGATGTCATTGTTTTGTACTAACAAAATAGTGGGGAATAATGGAGAAATAACATTTGTTATAAAACTAATTCGGTGAAATTGAGCCCATCCATTTTCTTCAGCCTTTAAAGTTGATGTGAGGTAAAATAGAAATCACTTTTCTTCAACTTAAGTTTATTTATTTTAAATCCTACCTTTCAGGTTAGCAAGTCTCTCAAGAAGCTTATAGGTAAACCTTTTTCCTTCTTCTGTTCAATCATGACTGATTCTTGGAGATTATCTGGACAAGTCCCTGCAGTTTTTGTGGCAGGGTTTTTCAGAAATGGTTTGCAATTGCCTCTTTCCTAGGGCCTTTATGCCTTCAGAACTAAAGAAGCTTGTTGGATGAGAAGCAAAAGTTTTCAAAGGTAAAAACGAGAAAGTCCAGTTGTCATTTGGGGTGGGGAAAGGCACCCTTGGAATAACTATGACCAGAATGAGAATATCCATTGACATTTTGTTCCTGAGTCAAGGCTAGAACTCACAGTCTCCTGTTTTTAACCTGATGTCTTAACCAACTGGTTCTAATTTATACAATTGTAAATAAACACAAAGTAATAATTAAAAATAACCAAACTGTAGGGTAACTGATGGTAATGATCTTGTGAGTAGATCAAAGGAATTCAGCATCTCTGATAGTGAGTCTTGTGCCCTCCTCCCTTTCCTCATCAAATATTATATGCCTATCCATTCCTAGAAGTTCTTTGGGTTTCTAATTGCCATCAGTGCCCAGAGTAAAGTTGAAGGGAGGGAGGAGAAAGCAAACTGTAGAGAAGTCTTAGGTAATGGACAAGTACGGTACATCTCACAGATACCAGATCAAATGTTCAAAAGAGGCAGCCCGGAAAATGGATGCTGAAGAATATTCTTGTTTAATTTTGCACCTGATTCTCTGCATCAAAAGATACTCCACAAGTCCCCTGCAAATCTAAAAAACTTTTTGATTGTCATCAAAGATCTAAAAAGGCAAACAGATACATCAATCTTCTTTTATCTTCAGTCAGTAATTCTGCTTCCTTATTCCCTTCCCTCTTGGAGTTCTCTAAATGCAGCATTCAGATGAACCTTGGGCTAGGGGAGAGGACCCCAAACTTTAAAAAATTGTACGAAATATTGCCACTTACAAATTCAGCAATTATAACATGCTGTAGTCCTATACTGTCTCCAGGGACCTTAATCATAGTGCACATAGCTCTACCTTGTTTTTTTCTAAGCATTTTGCCCTCACACTACTTTGCAATGGTTCAAAAGGGAGAAGAAATTCATTCCTTCTAGTCTTTCACACAAAGATACGTTTTGAAGATGTCTCACAGTATGTTCAAATGCTGTTTTTTATTTTAATTGGTGTAATTATTTTGTCAGAGAAACAGAGAAAAGCAGAGGGGACAATAGGGAAAAAAGTTTTCACAGAGAAGCAAGTACCATAGTTGCATATATTGAGACACTGAATTCATATGCTTTTTTTTAAGGACAACAATCCCAGACCCCCACAGAGGGAAGGGCAGTACTCACCAAAAGTATCAAATGGATTCTATTATTGTTCAAGGAAGTAAAATAAATAAATGTAAATATATGCAAGACTCCATTAACTTCAATAGGTAAGATGGAGATACCTTAGCATAGGCTATCAGGAGAAGGAAGGAATACAGCAAACATTCTGTCCCAAACAGTGGTGGGTTTCCAATTGTTTTACTACCGGTTTGTTCGTGCGTGCACTCGCATGCAACATTTCTGCGCATGTGCAGAAGCTTCTACGTATGTGCAGAAACGTCTGGGAAGGCGAGCAGAGCATCCCACCACTGCTACTGCCGGTTTACCCAATCCAGGCCAAACTGGGAGCAACCTCCCTCTGGTCCCAAACCAATACCAACCTAAAAAAAGGCTGATCAGTGGAAAATCTTATACCACAAGATCAGAAGGATTATCTTTCAGCATTCATTCATTTTGTCAATGGAAAATAGGCACAGGCTGGTGTGAATAGCTATCAGATGTAGCCCAAATGAAACCAGGAACAAATGTCCTGGTGTCTAAGGACTTTTTCATGAACCAATCTTTTAAAGTTTTCTAGAAATGTACATTCCATTCAGACTTTCTTGTAAAATGCCAATTCAGTTATTCTAATGTCCTCTCTAAATCTCTTCAGGCAAAATCGTAACCTTAATTCTCAGAACATGTGCTGAAAGCCATGTGTAGCTGCTGATTGATGCAACCATCTCTCTACAAATCTGATTAAATCTAAACAAATTATTCTAGATTGTGTGTCAATTTGTGGAGAAGAACTCTAGCTTCCAGTGTAAAAAACATGCTTCAGCTTTCTACTAACGTCACAGAAGGGTTTTAACCTGTTTGAATGATGGGAGGTGAGATATTATAGGAATGTTTTCATTGGTCAGCTATTGAAAGAACCTACCTGAGCGATGCCAGCCGAAGCTCATGATTTTGGTGGCTGGGCGAGTAGAGACCCAGAGTGAAAAGAGGCTGACACCCATGCTTCCCATATCTGTCAACAGGTGGGCTGCATCTGTCATGATGGCCAGGCTATGTGCCAGGTATCCACCTGGGAAGCAAACAGACAGGCCCCCAGGGATTTTAAAAGCATAGATGGAGACAAGTCAATTAAAACCTAGCATAAGTATGTGCACAACTTGCTAAAGTGGTTGATGATAATGTAATCATGTTTTATTGTTATACAGACAGAAGCCTTTTAGTCAGTTTATGGTTTAATGAGTTGATTTGATTTTTATTTTATTAAATTTATAATCCGCGCCACTCTCCCCGAAGGAACTCGGGGCGGTGCACAGGAAATTAAAATGGAAATATAAAAACATAGCAATAAATAAATACTAAAAATAAATTAAATATTAATAACCCTGTGCTAAAAAAGTTGGATGAGAGTTAATTCAACAACCAGGTTAAGTGTGTTTAGATGAATGCAGATGATTAATAAATTAATAAATAGGGCAGATCTATTATCTCTTTTGACAAAACTAACCTATAACTTCTCCAACCATGAAGAGAAAGCAGACCAAGCAGGCAATGCTGAGTTTCCGCTGAGCCTGACGTTTCTGTTGACTTTGAGTGGTGGAGCATGGCATAAGATGACAATGGGGGACCACACATGGCTCCACCTTGAGACCCACCATGGATATATTTGCATGGCCATTTTCTGAGGGCAGGTTGGGAAAGACATCTTGAGAACCTGCAAACAAACTGAAAAAATATTGGGCCATCAGAAGAACCCTCCATCTGGGTCAGATGCCAAAAGTACTAATAAATGAGAATATTTGTAGCTCAGGGTTGACATGAAATGTCTGGAAGAAAACAAGCAACCTCAAAGAGCACCAAGGAACCCTGATGCCAGAAGTTCACATCAATCCCCACCCCTCCAGCTCCAATGTTGCAATAGTGTTAATCCAATATCCAGCAAGAATAGAAAAATAGCAAGGAAAATATGATAAAGGCTTGAGCAGAAATCATGAAGATGCAGCCCACTGGATTCTGGTGAGAGCAGTAAAGATACATGTTGACATTTTGGTTTAATGGAGAAATAGCTGTGTCAATTAAAACCAAGAACAAACCACAAAGAAATGAGCAATACATATTGGCTGCACAGGTTAATCCTTTGATAGAATTAATTTATTTTATGAGATTGCATAATACATGGAATAATAAACTAGTTAAAAGGGTGGGTTTGAATAACATAGTACCCCCTTTCCTTCCTCCCTCCATTCACAGACACTGTACAACAAGTTTATCAGTTATAATGTTCTACAAACTATATTAGGTCTTGAACTGCCCTAGTTAAAGTACCAAGCAAATTGAACCAATTAGGAAGGAGATGGATGCATACCAGAAATAAATTTACTGAGAATGACCTTCCTGACCATCCATCTTTGGAAGTGGAGTGACCAAGGAACACAACAACGTTCTATCAACAACGTATTTTTATGCAGTCTAACACTCATTGTGACAGTTAAACAAAACTGTCATGGCAATGATTGCAACTTGACTAGTCAGGTTGACTAGAACCTCCTGCCCTATTTGTGAAGTCTCTTGAAGATATTAGCCTGACCACTGCAGTAGGCAGAATGCTAGATAACATGGAATGATTCTGGCCCGATCCCTGCAGAAACAGTGATATAAGACAAGTGTAACTCAGCTCTGATTTTCACCACCTTATATTTATTTGGAACTTGGCAGTGTCTTTCATAAGCACTCAGCCAGAGAAGACAGATGCTAATAATACATTTCAGTCACCCAGATGGATAATTAATAGCAAGGGATGGCTCAGTAAGCACTGAGCATCTTCTACCAATTTTGAGCCAACTCAATTCTGTGCCCCAACAAGAGCTGAAAATCCCCAATACATCTCATGAGGCTTTGCCATGGCAGCTGCACATGGCAAGGGCTCTTTTAAAGACAGTTTGTTTGACTCAAGAGCAGATGCAAGCAAGCCTCCAGCAAAACTCTCAGCATGCTTCAACAGCAGGCTACCTGGGCAGTCAATCCTTATCAGAAACCACACATTTTGCATTCCTCTGTCTACTCTATCCAATCACTTTCACACCACAGGAAGTTCTAGGCAACCTGAGTAAGGAATATGCTCATATGCTCCTGTACTCAGGGGTAACATCTAAGGGATCTCATCTCATAATACCTGTGCAGTCAGAAGATTTACTGCATTTCAGGTGTGTTGGCATTCACGTAGAAATCAAGAATTGGAAGATGTGTAGTTCAGATAGGTTTTGGATTAGCTCCAACAGCATATTTGTATCATGTCACGTAGAGTGTCTTCTGTCCAGGACTTTCTATGGCCATGAATCAGGCTTAGGTGGACCTGATTCAGTTAATGTTAGTTTGGCCACTTCTCCCACCTCTCCCCACTTTCTTCTTGTTGACTCTTAGGGTAGGCTTTGGATTAGCTCCAATTCTTTTACTTGCATTGAAGAGGATGAAAATATGCTTAATATGCCATTTTTTCCTCTTTCTTTATGCCCTGTCCCTATAACTTTGCTTTCTTCTCTCCTCAGTAAAACAAGCTTAAGTACCGTATTTTTCGGAGTATAAGACGCACCAAGGTTTTGAAGAGGCAAATTACAAAAAAAGTAGGCAGATAGATAGAGGGACAGAGAGGGAGAGAAAGAAAGAGAAATACAGTAGGGAGGAAGGGAGAGAGTAGGTAGGTAGTTAAAGGAATAGAGAGAGAGAAATAGAGAGAGAAATACAGTAGGTATGTAGAGAGATAGAGAGTGTGTGTAGGTAGGTAGGTAGATAGGTAGGTAGGTAGAAGGATAGAGAAATAGAAAGAGACAGAGAGAAATACAGTAGGTAGGTAGGGAGTGTGTGTGTGTGTGTAGATAGGTAAGTAGGTAAAGGGGGAGAGAGAGAGAAATACAGTAGGTAGATAGGGAGAGAGAGTGTGTGTGTGAAGGTAGGTAGGTAGATAGGTAAAGGAGTAGAGAGAGAGAATAGAAAGAGAGTGAAATACAGTAGATAAGTAGGGAGAGAGAGGGTAGGTAGGTAGATAAAGGAATAGAGAGAGAGAAATAGAGAGAGAGAGAGAAATACAGTAGGTAGGTAGAGAGAGTGAGAGAGAGAGAGAGAGAGAGTAGGTAGGTAGGTTAATGTTTCCAGGTGTATTTATCCAAGTCCTGGAGAAGGAAATTGTTGACAAACCTTAAGACTTTGTTTCTACTGGCACAGAAACAGTTAAAGAGCCTTCCGAAAAGGGGGGGGAAGCCTTTGCACTCTGCAAACCTTCCCAAAACTGCCTGTTTCTCTGCGAAAATGGGGCAGTTTTTTTTCAAATAAAAAGCATGAATAGCCTTGGGGGGGGGGGGGCCTTGCAGATTGCTCCTGGCGGGGGTCAAAAATGAGCAAAAAACTGACCCATTTATCGTGAAAACGGGCCATTTTTGTGTCAAATAAATTGCATGCATAGCCCTATGGAGGCTTATAGAGTGCTGCTAGGGGCGGGGGGGGGGGGGCAAAAAATGGCCCATTTTTTTATTTATTTATTTTATTAAATTTATATCCCGCCCTTCTCCAAACGGACCCAGGGCGGCGCACAGGAATGTTAAAATACATACAAAACATATAAAATTTAAAAAACTTATTCTAGTAAAACCTGTGCAGAAATTAGCATTTTAGGCTAATTTCTGCTCTCCGCAGCCCCCAGGAGCTCTCTGGAAGCTTCCTTAAGGCTAGGCAGAGATAGTTTGGTGAAGGGGGCGGGGTTCCAGGAGGCAAAAAAATCTGTATTCGATGTATAAGATACACCCAGATTTTCAGCCTCCTTTTGGAGGAAAAAAGGTGTGTCTTATACTCCGAAAAATACAGTAATCTTTAGCTGGAAAACATTGAAGGAGCATTTTTCTCCCTTGTTCAACAACTCAGAAAAATCAGACTCAGGATTTGCTAGGATTTGTTACCCAGGACTTTAGAGGGAGAGAACCAGCTTGTAGAGGTTAAGGCACCAGGCTAGAAACTGGGAGACCAGAAGTTCCAGTGCCTGGGCACAAAGCCAAATGGGTAACTTTGAGCTGATTACTCTGTCTCCAGCTTAGGAAGCAGGCAACGGCAAACCACTTCAGAAAATGTTCCCAAGACAAATGCAGGGACTAGTCCAGGCAGTCACTAGGAGTCAACACTAACATGGAAGCACATGAAGTACACATACACTTTAAAGTATCCTTACAATTTATATTGATATTGTTCCCTGATTGCTTATTTGTACCCTATGACTATCACTAAGGGATGTACCTTATGATTCTTGACAAATGTATCTTGTCTTTTTATGTACACTGAGAGCATCTGCACCAAAGACAAATTCCTTGTGTATCCAATCACACTTGGCCAATAAAGAATTATATTCAATTCTATTCTAAAGGGAGCCCAGATACAGATGAGTAACAAAGACCAAGACTGTCCTGCTGGTATTGTTTGCTGTGGGCTTCTTGCCCTTCAAAGGGGAACGGACTAGGGCCTCTAGTTGGCGCCTTTTTTCCTTTACCCCTTTTGCTCCTCATGGTCACAGATTCCTATAGCAGGGAATCTGTGGAGAAATACTGAAATGAATCATGTCATTCGATCTTAATGGTTTTTTTAACTGATCCCATTCCTTCTGATTACCGTATTTCAGATAATTATACTTCGGAAGGGGCCTCCTTCCCCAGTCACCCTGGAGCAAGACCGTCCATTTCCTTCCCTCACGCTTCGCAGCTCAGGCTCGGGAATTTTCATGGGCCCAGTGGGGCACAGGGCCTGCGTTCGCGGGCAGAGCGGCCTAGTGAAGGGATTCAAATCCTATCCTCACTCTCACAAATGCTCAGAGATCTCAGTGGCGGGTTAGCCCAGTTGCGCTCGGTCCTCGGCCTCGCCTTTTCTTCAGGAGACGCCCGACCTCGGCGCTTCAACTCCCAACGCCATTTATTCCACAGCCGGCCGGTCGGAGGAGCCGCAGCAGGCGGCTAAGAAGCAGCGCCTAAGGAGAGTCCCCTCGCCCCCGCCCGCTCCTTTTGCATCGAAGCCGAACATCCGACGGGCAGAAGCCTGGCTGCGGGACTGGAAAAGTCCCGTCGCCGGTTTCGGTCCATCCATACCAGCTTAAGTTAAAAGACGAATCCCCTGTCCCGGTTCATTGCTCAACGCTGCGAGACCACTCTAAAAAATGAATAAGTGTCGGGTAACTAGCGAGGCCCTCCTGTAAGGCCAGCTAAAGGCCTGGCATCAGCTGCATCAGCATATTACACTAAATAGGATGGTGGATTTAATAGGATTCGTTTGGGTTACTTTTGTGCGTGACAGTGTTCGTTTATTTTTAACTCCTGCCTTTCAGGATTGGTTAACTTAGGGTTCACATACGCACATACTGTAGATTAATTCCATTGTTGGTTATCTTTATGTAGACAAAAAGTAGTAGAAATACATAGTATCTAAGATATCAAAATTATATTCAAAGCACCAGAACAGTTTAAAAGGCTTGATTTCAGTTACTTCCAAGTCCAGAGTTATTTAGCTTTTCCCCATAGCTATCTGGACATAATAAATTCAAATAAAGAAATGTATCAAGTAACCTGTTCCTGAATTAACTTATTTTGGGGACACCCACAATTGGACCATAACTGAACTAAGTTGGCTGAGTTCACAATTTAATGCCCAGGGAGCATTAACAAATTAACCCAGGTTAGAAGTAATTAAATGTAGCCCTTGAAGTTGCCTGATTAGGTTAAGCATGCCCTGTGAAAAATTCATATGATTGTGTCCAGAGGAGGGAGAGAAAAAATATTTGAGGTGAGAATCAAAGGGAGTTACACTTGTAGACATTGCAGTTTTAAAAAAAACTTTTTTCAAACCCCCACCCCTCAACATCTCCAATGCTAGCATGTGCCTAGACTCTAATTATCCAATAGGCCCTATACATTAATCGGGATGAGAGCTGTGAAGCATAACTTCTCAGCATCTAATTAAAAGCTGTGCCTTGCAAATTGGTCACATTCTGATGCAATTATGTCAGTGGCTCAAGACAGCCATAAGGGATAGAAATTATTCAACATTTTCCCCCAGTGGAAGGAAGCACATCCAGCCTGGGATTTTAGTACAACTGGAAGAGAGAAAAAGAAGGCAGAAAGTCAGTTACTTTTTGCAGGAAATCCTAGGTTCCTAATGGGTTTTTCCATTAGAAAGCCAATATGGTAATTCATATGTTCTACATAGCTTATAACAATGGGAACATAATGGAATTTTATATCATGGCCCTCCTGTTTGTCTAACTGTGTCTGTCTCCGCTGAAGGGGCCGGATAGCTGGTAGTTCAGTGTACAAACCATTATCTTCATGTATTGTAGAGCTTCTTTTTTTCTGAGTTCCTATAGTCATTCTTGTTGAAAACCAACCATTCAACTTGCCCCTAATTTGAGGCAGGAAGTCACAAAAATGGTATTAGCTATTCAATGATTTAGAAATCCATAGCATTTTCCTTAGAACAACCTGGAAACATAAAATGTCCATGTGTGTGATGTGGCCTACACAATTTGCCTCCTCAGCCTGAGTCACAGCCAATTTTTCTGCCTCCCAATGAGATTCATTGAAGAGATGGGAGAGCTGGTCCTGTCCTTCCAGGACAATTGACCCCAATGACCTTCAGAGATTCATTCTCTGACTAGGCCTGGCTAATCTGAAGAAAGGATGAAGGTGGCTGTTGAGTTCAAGTGCCTTCCCTCTCCTCAAATGCAAGCAAGGAGAGAAGGCAGAAGGGTACCGGTGACAGTCCCAAAGAGCAGACTTTACCAGCCCACTGCTCAGCTGTGCCTGGCATCCAACAGAAATGCAGAAGCAGATGGGTCGAAAGCTAAGCAGCCACCCTGCCTGCCAAAGGAGCAACCAGAACAACAAAAGAAGGGATAACAAGTAAGGGATAACTCACTAACCTCCTCCCCAAATTTTATCCCTGGAAGCCCTTTCAGGTGGTCTTCCATTCTCAATGTAGTTATACTGAAGATCTATGTTTACAGAAGATCAGTGATGGCGAACCTATGGCACGGGTGCCACAGGTGGCACGCGGAACCATTTCTTAGGGCACGCGAGGTGTTGCCCTGTCAGCACTAGTGCGCACGTGTGCGCTGGCCAGCTGATTTAGACCTTCTTTTGAGGCCATTTTTTGCCCTCTGGAGGCTTCAGGGAAGCTCCTGAAGCCTCCAGAGATGGGGAGGGGAGGCTGTTTTCACCCTCCCCAGGCGCCTAGAAAGCCTCTTGAGCCTAGGGAGTGCGAAAAAAGCGTGTCATAAGCAGGGGGTCGCACACATAGCATTATGGGTGTGGCCCACCCACGCAAGACCCCCTGCACTCCCCCCGCTTTTGGCACGCAGGCCAAAAAAGATTAGCCATCACTGAAGTAGATTGAATTAAAAAAGAATGGCTGCATTTGTGCAACCTATGGAGCTTGGTTACTTTAAACTTGATGTTAACGTTGCTTTTTTTTTGTTTTGTGCACTCTTCGTGTATTATGCAAATATAGCCCCTTTATGCTTCTAGTATTATGTCATTCATAAAATGGGTCATTTCAGCTGGTCCAGCTAGTCAGTAGTTCCTTTTCTGTACCGAGCAGCACGCAAACAGGATTTCCCCCCCCCCCAAGCTCAGTCAGCGGTGCCTGCCAAAATCTTAGGTGAGGTTTTTGAAAGGGGGTCTTGTCCACTGAGGTGAGGGCAGAGGCAGCAGAGGGGCAGGGAGAATCCATTCCTTCCTCCCACCCCACATGTCCCACTGAGCAATGACCAATTGCTTTTGGTGCAGGACAGGAAGAATGAGGGACATTACTGCAGCAACTGCAAGAAAAAGCCCCTTGGAGCTTCTTGACCCCACACTAGGAGCAGATTCATTTCATCCCCCTGCCTTTCCATGGGCACACTAGCAAAAAGAGTAAAGGCAGGCAGGCAGGCAGGAGGGGAAAGGGAAACCCAAGCTGCAGACCAAAGCATCCACCCAAAAGCAGCCTTCATCTCCAAAGCCCTCCTCCTCCCTTGATCTCTTCCGCCTGGATCAGTTCTTCTCCCACCTGTAATGAAATGGCGCTCCCTTCCCCTGCATCCCACAAGTAGGAAGCCATCAAGGGGGGGGAGGGGGGATTGGAAGGCAGGAATCAAAAAAGCACGTCCTGTTTTCGGAGGGCTGCAGGGATCTCAGAGGAGGAGAGGAAAGAGAGCAAACAGAGAGGCGGGGGGGGGGGGGAGAAGTCAGCTGCCGTGAGAAGAGAGGAAAAAGCTCCGGGCGAGCAAAGTTGTCTTTAAGCCGTCCAGGAAAAGCGGAGGGGACCAACCGCACCGTAGATGATGGAAGAAAAGGAGGGGGCTCAGAGTGAGGGCGATGCACGCACGGGGCGGTAGGGGGACCGGAGGAACCCAGGCGTCGATTGCTGGAAATCCCTACGGAGGGAGCGGTGCGTCCCCCCTTACAAGAATGAAACCGAACGTCCTTCAGAGAACTCCGGGCCTGCCTAAAGATCAAGGGTTCTTTTCCCCTTCCACTTGGCCCTGATGGGCGCCCACCGAGTCAGGGGCTTTCTGGCAAAACAGGACAGGACAGGACAGGGGTAGGTGGGGAGGAATAGCGGGCAGGAGGATCGGGGGCAGAAAGAGAAGGGCTGCTCTGCGGGGCTGCCTCACCTCTTCAGGCGGAGACTACTGGAGCTGCGGCTGCTTTGGCTGCCCACCAGGCGGGCGGTCTCGGAGGGGTCCCCACTGGCTAAGGCAGGGGGCTCCATCGCCAGGAAGGTTGGCTGCAGCGGGCTGAACTTGACGGGCCCTCAACGGCAGCTCTTCTCGCTTGGGCTTCTGCTGCCGCTGTTTTCGCCCTCCAGAGGTCCGGACTACAGCAGACACAGGTGGGTGGAAAGGAGGGCTGGGGCTGGCCCCGCCCAACGCCCGCAAACTCCTCCCCCTGCAGGCAGCCCCATGCTCGCCCCCTCCCTTCCCCGCCTCCGGACCTGCCGTTCCCATCTAGCGCAGGTGATTCCCACTGAGCCTGCCAGAGCTGGCGATCGGGGGGGAAGCGGAGGAAGTTTCCGACCCGGCTTAGCATCGCTCTCGGTGCCTTCCTGTTCCCGGGAAGCGTTCGGACGAATCCTCTCAGCCGACCTTCCGTGGTTTGTGTGGCAAAGCCGAGCAATATCGCGTCGACTCCTCCGCAGAATACGAGGAGAGGCCAGCCCGGCTGCGAAAAGGCTTCCTTGGAAAAGCGCTCCTCTTCGATTCAAGCCGAAGGACCGCACGGAGAGCCTTTAAAGCAGGGATGTCCAAACGTGGGAACTTTAAGACTTGTGGACTTCAACTCCCAGAATTCCCCAGCCAGCATAGCTGGCTGGGGAATTCTGGGAGTTGAAGTCCACAAGTCTTAAAGTTCCCACGTTTGGACATCCCTGCTTTAAAGTCATCATACCTCGAGGTGGATGCAGCCCTCGAGATGCAAAGCAACACCGCAGCCTTTTTTCGGCGACGGCCGGCCGCCTATCTTAGAGGGATGGTGGGATGGGAAAAGTCGCTACCACGGTCGCCGCCTTCCCTAAAAACAGCGGCGAAGATGAGGAGAGCCGGCTGGACAGGATGATCTATTCCCATAGGTGTCTTCTCACTTTCATTGGAACCGCAGCGAGACCCACCCATAGGTCGCCGTCGAAGGAAAAAGCCAAGGGAAGAGCTAAGGACGAGTTGGAAAGCCCGACGGTCGCTCTGGGAGGGAGAAGCAGATCCCCTTTTGCATAAGAGATTGAATCAAGGGGATGGGGATTTCTTCAAGTTCACAAAGCGAGAGTTCCCGCCGAGCCGAAGAGGAATTCGCCGGAGGTGCCCTTATGGCACAGGAAGATTCAACCCTCTCTTGCCTCTAAGCATTCCGGCTGCCAGCCCTGCGAGGTGGAACCAAGACAGGAAACCGTCTGCGCAAGTTCGAGTAGATTACAGGGGTCTGCAAAGTTGGCTCTTTTAAGACTGGTGGACTTCAACTCCCCGAATTCCCCAGCCAGCTTTGCAGACCCCTGGACTAGAACTATAGAGTAGTAGACTATAGTAAGAGAATCGTGAAAGCTTGACTGCGTTTGCCCTTCCTACCTCTGATGTTCCAGTGACAGGGCGAAACTCATTTCTATTTCCGAGGCTTAAATCTGCTTTTGTTTCTGTAACGTCTCTGCATATTTGCAGTACTCCAGGATCGTCTCTGCGGTTTTCTACCCCAGGCGGTTGGGGCAGTAGCCCTTCCCCTCCAAGAAACAGAGCTGCCCGGCTGGGCTTCCCTCGCCCCTGGGCCCTCTTGGGTCCTCCATTTCCACTTTAGGCGATCCAGAAGCTCTCCCAGTTGGGTCGGTTACAGCGGGACACGAGAAGGACAGGCGGTGGGTAAGCAAGGCTTCGTTTGCTCTCTGGAGGAAGGCTGAGATGAGGGAGCATTTCGACACTGGAGGTGCTGCTGGCAGATGCAAAGTTGCTCCGTGGGTCTCCCTTCACAGCTGCGAACAAGGGGCGCGGATCATCGGGCACCCAAGAGCAGGATTTCCACAAATCGCGAGGGAGCGTCATTCCGCTCGGAGCCACCACCCAGGACTTCTTTCCAGGACTTGGAGCGTCGGGCGGCCGAGCAGGAACGCCAAGCGCTGCAAGAAGAGCCGAGCGAGCATCCGAGGTTGAGTGAAGGCTTCTTGCCGCAAATAAGAGCGGCCGATCTTGCGGGGAAGTTGCTGAGCGGGTTGCTGGGATTTGGGGCCGAGATGGCTGGAGGAGCCGTTTCTGAACAGATCGGACTCAGGCGAGGACCAGACGGGGCGCGCGACAGAGAAAGGTTTGCTGATGCGGAGGCAGAAGGGCGGTACCGCAACCGAAGCCATCAACGGAAGAATCAGTGGGGCTGGGGCGGTGGGGAGGGCCTGGTAATCAGGGGGCCGTTGTGCTTCGGTTAAGCCCCCCCCACCCCCCTCCAGTTCTGCACCGTTGCTGTGGGAGAAGGCGCGATCTCTTTTTCGGAAGGTTTTGCTCCGTTAGTTGTTCGAATTAATGGACCAAGAAATCTTCCATTGACCGGAGCCTTCCTTTGGCAAGGCAGCCGCGCTGGATGCAGCTGAGAAGCCGATGCCTCCTTGGGTGGCTGTATTCCCACAGCAGCCTTAACCCAGTCCAGGAAAGCAGCCTTATTGGCAGAATATGCTGAACTAGATTGGCGTAAGACAGTTAGTTCTTTTTTTAATATTTATCATCATCATCATCATCGTCATCGTCGGTACTTAGTATGTAATGCGAATCTAGTGTGTGTAATGCTTTTTTTTAATGGTTCAAGGCCTTGAGCAAAGCCAGAGGTTGCAATAACCAGGAAGATCGCATTATGCCACAGCACCCCAGGATAGCGCGCAGGAAAGACGGTTTCCTTTTTCTACAACGATTTTTTTAAAGTGAGACCGGTACCGCATTTCTCTCTCTACACACACACACACCCTCCAAAGAGGACCCTCCTTCAAGGCTGGGACTCAAATAGGACCAGCCGGTAAAGGTCGAGTCAGCTTGGCAGACAGAAACCTTTGGACATCTCCGGGCAGCGGCGCCCAAACCCAAAGCTTTCGACTGATTCCTCTCGGGCTCTACAACCACCCATCCGATTGCACTTCAGGAGGAGTCGCGCCGTGCTGAGCAAGGGCCAGGAAGAGTCCTGCAATAAGGTGCTTTTTTTTTTTTTTAGGCCGCCCTTCCAAAAGAGGCTTCGCATTGGAGAGAGCCAAAGGCCGCTGGGGGCTACTAGAAGGACAGCAGCAATCGCGAAAGCCCTGGAGCTCCTGGAGGCCCGGCTGGCCAGAACGGGGAGTCCATGTAGCGCGAACGATCCGGGCCACCTCTGCTGCGGTCACGGGCGACTGGGTGGCAGAAGCGTCTCGGAGAACGAGCGCATTGTCTTTGGCACGAAAGCCGTTGTGACTCCCTGCGCCGGCGAGGGCGACGAAGACGGGAAGCCCGGTTCTGGATTGCAACTGCCGGGGGCTCCGCTTCAGCAGCCTTTGTCCTCCTCCTCCTCCTCCCTACCTGGTGAAACCCGACGCCCGTCGCCATCGGATAATAATTCTTTATAAATGAGGAAAAGAGCGGAAAGACATTTCTCCAAAGGTGAATGTCCTCCTGAACCTTTTAAAGCGAGTCTTTTTTCTTGCGACTGAATAACGTAGGGTTTTTATCTATAAGACTTTTTTTTTTTGTTAATGAATAAAAACCCACAAGTATAAACAATTATAGTCTATCTATAAAAAAATAATTTAACCCAACTTCTTTCAAAGGGGTGACAAAAATCATACCTTTAGTTAAATCAAGTCCATTCTATTTAAACAATTTTAGATTAATTCCTCTTTTGCATAAATGACTCAGATCTTGTTCTTTGCAAGTGAGTCTCAGATAATCTTTTTCCACTGAGAGACCATGAGAAATGTCCATGTTTTTGCTGATAAAAGATGGAACATAATTTATATATGTTTTAACTTAAAATATTGTTGAAGCCTACGACATAATTTCAGAAGTAATTTTATTTTATTTTGTCCTAAAATTTGTTAGGGATATTAAATTAATTCAAGAACTATCAGCCTGGGAATAGTTTTAGCAGGGAAATGTACCTCTTTCAGTTTTTGAATTCTTTTGGATATTTTTATATCTAATGGAGAGCAGCTCCCGGGAGAATTGTTGTGGTTCCTATAGTTATTTAATATATTGATATTAGTAGTAGTTTATATTTACCTAGAAATTCAATCTTTTAAAGAGTTATCAGTAATCTACTTCTATTTGTACTTAATTTTTACGTTAAGAAATAAATGTATATATATTCTGATTATATGATATATCTTAGAATATGAGCTTTCCAAAAGAGATAATGACAATTATTTTCTCCATTTAATGAAATCTCCTTGGTATCTTATTCTCTGAAACTCTTTTCCATTTAGAATGTTAGTAACACAAGGAATGCTTGGCAATTATAATCTTTGTGCTTTAGCAGATTGATTGCAATTATATTTTTCATCTCATTAATTTTAAGTCTTTAAACATCTGACCTTTTACTAGTCACATCTCTACTGTAGTGATATAGTTTGATATAGGTAAGCTATTCCACCAAATTTGAAGCATAAAACAATATATTTGGTATTTTTCTCTTATCTCCAAATGTTTTCTCTCAGTGACTTTGGAATTGGAAAATTTGGATTTTAAAGTTCAATATCTAAGCAGTAATATTTGACTGGGCTTCATTCAATATCTTTGTGAAAAACTGTGTAAGAGAAATATAAATATTTTCAGCAGCACTTTTATTGGGATTCATGGGGTCCTAGTTATAAAAACCAGTAATAGCCCATTTTAAAATAACTAAGTCGTCTTTACCCTAATGAAAGAGAAAACTAGGAAAAACATTAAATAAACCCATTCTAAATACCTGCATTTAAAGTGCCAAGGTCTGGATTTCTCTCTTACAAACACCCAGGTGTTTCTTTTAGATTTTCCTATTATTTATATCCAGAAACCTTGCTGAATATATCTGTTATCTCTATTAAGTTTGTAATCAAATACTATTCAAATAGACATATTTTATGTCACATCTTTAAGATTCCTGCCTTCTTATAAATGTGAAAATACTAAAACAAAATGTATTGTATTTTTAAAACACCCTTGAAATGATCCACTTTAAATATTCTCCTGATTTGTGTGTGCATCAGGAAGGAAGGAAGAATTGAAAATACTAAAAGGAACAAAGAGTGAATTCTGTTATGAATGAAGGACAAAACCTGTATCCATTACACTGGTTGCATGAGAATTATTAAAGGAGTGTTGGACTGCCAAATCAATTTATATTGATGCAAGCTTATTATTCTATAATGCCTGCTCCTTTAATTGATGATAGAATTGCTCTGTCTTGTTCCAAACAATAGTCAGCATACTGACAAAATAAGTATAAAGCAAAGGAGGAGGCTATTTCAGATCAAAATTATAGTTCACACCCATTCATGGCTGGCTGCCTAATCTTATTGGAGGAAGGATTCCAAAATGCTTTTTAATATACAAACTGGCTGCAGGTAATAATTCCTTTTTGGGAAAGATTACAGGACAGCAGAAGGCATCCAGCTGGGAAGTGTTTCCAAACTTTGGACAATAATGACAGATCTACAATGCAATTCAGTCAATTCTCAATTCTACAGAAAGATCTATTGTCAGATTTAGAGTAAAGTTATTCTCCCTTTTGCAGGGATAAAATCTGCCAGATAGATAACTCATGGAATTTTATATATTTAAAATAAACTTTAACAATTATGTATTTAAAATAAAAAATGCCAGGATGGGTGAGCACCTTCTAAATAAACAACTGACAAATGACAGAAATATAGATCCAGATATATCAAACAAAAGCCCAAGTAAATTAATCATAATGTTTGCAAGAAGAATCCAAACATGAATGAATCAGTTAACATATAAAAGTGTAGGATTACGGGTGACATAACAGTGTTCCAATATCTAATGGGCTGCCACAAAGAAGAGAGGAGTCAACTTATTATCCAAAGCACCAGAAGGCAAGACAAAAAGCAATGGATGGAAACTAATTGAGGAGAGAGAACCAACGTAGAAGGGGACATTTCCTGATAGTTAGAACAAGACTTGCCTCCAGAAGTTGTTGTTGCTTCAACACTGGAGGTTTTTAAGAAGAGATTGGACAACTATTTATTTGGAAATGTATAGGGTTTCCTGCTTGAACAGGGCACTAGACCTGAAGACCTCCACAGTCCCTTCCAACTCCATTATTCTGTTATATATTAAATTTAAAACATCGCATTTCACTTACTGGTTTCATTGTGTCCTGTCTACTATGGCACAAAGAGACTTTAGTAAAAAAATTATGAGGGGTCCACCCTTGCAATGTTGCCTCCTTCTCATTCTTAGCCAGCTGCAGAGTCGGTCAAGAGTTGCATTTAATTTTTCCACTCTGGAACCCTGTTTTCCCTTCTTCTCCCAACACGAAACTTGACACGCAAAACATTTAGGGTGCTTCAGGGACGAACTTGAGGATGTTGAAGCCATGGAGAGAGATGTGTTCAGCTCCTATTTATGCATTTATTTGATATTTATATGGCTGCCTATCTCACAAATGTGACTCTGGGTGGCATAAAATAAAATTAAACCAAGGAAAGAACAACATTTTAAAAAATTCATAATGAAAATACCATCAGTATTATAAAAAAGCTACCATAGCAGAGAACATATTAAATGTTAAAGGCAATGTAACCATCTCACCAATTCACCACTTCCCTGAGACCTGCCATACTGTTGACCCAGCAATGTTTTGAGGGACTTCTGGAAGGTTACTAAGGATGGTAGTGGACCATAGTAGATGGGAAGAATGATGTTTACAGGGTAGGTGCAAGGGTGGGTTCCTGCCAGTTCTAGACTCTTCTATAGAAGAGGTTCTACAAATCTACAGTGCCGTTTAGAACCGGTTCCAGCTCCCTCCCCCTGCCCGTCTGCACATCATCAAGATGAAAAACGAGAGGAGGAATTCTGGGAGTTAAAGTACACAAGTCTTAAAGCTGTCAAGTTTGGGGATTTTTTTATTCTAAAGAGTTAGGAGTGCAAGGGTCTTGTAACTTGACAGCTTTAAGACCTGCGTGCTTCAAATGCCAGAGTTTTTGAGCCAACATTTTGGTTGCTAAGCAAGAGCATTGTTAAGTGAGTTTCATCACATTTTACAAGTCAGCCACTCCCATCCAGTCACATGGCCAGCAAGCCACTCCCACAAAGCAGGCCACACCTACAGAAGAGGTTCTAAAAAAATTTGAAACCTACCACTGGTAAGTGCCATGGCAGAAAAAATCCATCTCCTGAGTCTTATCAAATATAACTCTTTTAACAGATGGGGCTTGCAACTTACCTTTTCTGCTAGACCTAATGGGATGGACAGATTGGAAAGAGATAATCCTTCAAATAAAAGGCAGAAATGCCTTCAACCTGTCTAGTTGCTAAACACTGTAGTCCTATGCCTTTTAGCTTTGGATAGAAGAGCCTGAAGATCTAGACTTGTTCTCTTTGCACTACAATAGCAAATTCCCAGATACATCTGTCATCAAGGGATTCAGCTCTTGTGGGGGTGGAAGGTGGGGGGTGGGGGGGTTGTTGTGTTTGTGTGTGTGTGTGTGTGTGTGTGTGTGTTTTATAAATGAAAGCTGGAGAAAATAAAGTGTGAATGGTGTTTGAGGCATACACAGAGATGCAAAATGTGAGTGGATGGGTGAGGGCTATTTTCCTTACCAAAATAAAAGATCCAGAAAACACTGAGAGCTTCCTATGCCTTATAATTAGGCAGGCTTTTAGGGTGGCATTCAGAACAAATATATATTAATCTTCCATTTTTCTGACTGGACTATCATATGAATGAAACAAGCAGGAATCTAGAATTGGCAGCAGTCAGCTGGTTGATTTTGGGCCAGTCATGCTTTCTCAGCCTAACCCATCTCAGGAGATTGTTGTGGCCAAAACCAACACTCAAAGAAAATAAAACACAGTAATCTGTGAACTCCCAGGAGCAGCAGACAGTAACTAATTCCCTAAAGCTAGATAAATTTTTAAGAGTTGAATCCTCAATGTTACCCTATCATACATTGAAGGGAGCAATTAATGACTGTTTTTTCCCCTTTGGCAAGTAATGCAGGGTTGGAGAGGGTAGAGGACAGCAATGAATCTATCAATTGCTACTATGAAATTAAATTATGTGAGTCCAGAAACACTACTTGGCTTGGTATTGAGGTGTAGTAAAGATTCTGAGGCATGGCAATTTATGCCAATGTAGTTTTCACTTGAATGAAAAATGGAAAAAAGCACACTAATCTGACTATTATTATTATTATTATTTATTGGACTTCTAGACCGCCCCCTCTCCCTGAAGGGACTCGGGGCGGTGTACAGGTACAAATTAAAACCATTACAATCAATAATACATATAACTAAAATCGAATTAAATAAACTCCTGTACAAATTTATAAAAATTAAAAACTTAACCTTAAAACCACATCACAGAATTTAAAAATACAAACTGAGGTGGGAAAGCTGGAATTAGGCCAGGCCGGCTAGATGAAACAAGTGGGTTTTGAGTTTCTGGCGGAAGGAGCGGAGGTCCGTGGTCGTTTTAATGTCAGGGGGAAGGTCATTCCAGAGAGTCGGGCCCGCCACAGAGAAGGCCCTTCCCCTGGGCGTTGCCCGCTGGCACAGCCTAGTGGACAGCACCCGGAGAAGTCCCTCTCTGTGTGAGCGAATCGGCTGAAGGGATGTATGGGGCAGGATACGATCCTGCAAATAACTAGGTCCTGTGCCATGGAGCGCTTTGAAGATGATAATCAGCACCTTGAAACGCACCCGAAAAGCCACAGGCAGCCAGTGCAGCCCGCGCAGGAGAGGTGTTACGTGGGAGTATCTAGAGACTCCCGAAACTGCCCGCGCGGCCGCATTCTGAACCAACTGTAGCCTTCGGGTGCATCTCAAGGGGAGCCCCATGTAGAGAGCATTGCAGTAGTCTAGACGGGACGTCACAAGCGCATGAGTGACTGTGCGAAGGGCGTCCCGGTCCAATAGGGGACGCAATTGGCGCACCAGGCGAACCTTGTGAAACGCCCCCCTTGCCACGGCTGTCACATGGTCGTCCATTGAAAGCCGGGCATCTAGAAGGACGCCCAAATTGCATACCCGATCCACTATGAGAAAGACCCCACTGATTAGTTCCATTCCCATGATCTTGCTCAGATGAAATACTGTTATTTCTTTTTTAAGTTCATTATAGAGTGATAGCCAAAGTGAACTTACAATAGCATCCCCCATCCCCTAGCATTAAAGATCAAGTTTCCCCCTCAGGCATTGTACCTGTATTTTTCCCCCTGGTACTTATGCATCACCATTAAGCATCGGTAAATACTTAATAGAATATCATTAATAACAATAGCACTCCATTGCTAGAAAAAATAATTTGAAAGTGCTTTGAATATGTATGATATGGTAAAGATTTTTGTCCAGAAATGCTTTTTTAATACAGTATTAAAAAATGTTGCCAATCAGGGTTTATTAACCTTGTCTGATCCTCAAAAAAATGTATCTAGTGATTAGCTTCAGATAATACACAATCAGACCAATTCAAAACCTAATAATTGTATTTGCATTGTATCTTTACTTGGTTTTGACTTTCTCATAACACATTGAACCCTATTCAATCACAGACCCACAGATCTATCTCTCTATGTTGCTGATGATCAAACCACTCACAACCAAAGTTCTTCACTCCATTCTGAGTTTGTAACATGGTAAATGCAAATGCATTCATCCCTCAGAGCCCAATTCCTTCTGTAAGAACCTCTTTCATCCTTGAAATTATGTCTTCTTCTCTGGATCTCACCCACACTCCTATTTTTTCTGACTCAGTAAACATGTGGCTGCTAGTTTACCAACCTTGAAGATTTGTTCCAGTGCCATCTGTCCCTTGTTTACATAATGGTTGTCACTGGTGTGAAAATTAGAGATTTCTACCTAATCAGCTTCAACATTAGAGGAATAACAACTTCTTTCAATATATTCAAAGCATAAAACAAGGCAGAAAAAGTGGTTAGATACCAGATGCTGCCTGTGCCTTCAAGTCCGTGCAGACTCCTGGTGACTGCCTGTACTACGGTAGTGGTTACTACGTGTACTTACTACGGTAGTGTACTACGGTAGTGGTAGATCATCCGTGGTTTTGGGGTGGAGTACCATCTGTATGCTGACAACACTCAGCTGTACGTATCTACCCCAAAACACCCCAACGATGCCGTCGAAGTGATGTCCCGGTGTCTGGAAGCCGTGCGGGTCTGGATGGGAAGGAACAGACTCAGACTCAAATCATCCAAGACCGAGTGGCTCTGGTTTCCGGCGCCTTGGTTCAACCAGTTTGTTCCATCGCTGGCCATAGGGGGCGAACATCTAGCCCCCGTGGATAGGGCATGCAACTTGGGCATCCTCCTTGATACCCGGCTGTCCATGGAAGAGCAAGTGACAGCCGTGGCCAGGGGGGGCGTTCTACCAGGTTCGCCTGGTACGTCAATTGCGGCCCTTATTGGACCGGGACACCCTGCGCACAGTCACTCATGCACTCGTGACAACCCGTCTGGACTACTGCAATGCTCTCTACATGGGGCTCCTCTTGAGGTGCACCCGAAGACTACAGCTAGTCCAGAATGCAGCCACGCGGGTAGTTTTGGGAACCTCTAGGTTTTCCCACGTAACACCACTCTTGCGTGAGCTGCACTGGCTGCCTGTGGCCTTTCGGGTGCACTTCAAGGTATTGGTTACCACCTTTAAAGCGCTCCATGGCACGGGACCTAGTTATCTGCGGGATCGCATCTTGCCCCATACATCCCTTCGACCGATTCGCTCCCACAGAGAGGGATTTATTCGGGTGCCGTCCACCAGGCAATGCCAGCGGGCGACGCCCAGGGGAAGGGCCTTCTCTGTGGTGGGCCCAACCCTCTGGAACAACCTACCCCCCAAAATTAGAACAACGACGGACTTCCGCTCCTTCCGCCAGAAGCTAAAGACTCACTTCTTCCATCAGGCCGGCCTGGCCTAATGTTACATTCCTAGCCGCAGAATGAAATTGTATAAAAAAATTTAGGGGTATTATTAGGGTTTTAAGGGTTTTAATAGTGATTTTAGCACAGGGGTTAATTTAATTCGGTTTTAACATTTTGTATTTGTATATTGTTGTATTTTTTGATTTTTAATTTCCTGTGCACCGCCCCGGGTCCCCATGGGGGAGAGGGGGCGGTCTATAAATTAATAAATTATTATTATTATTAGTCATTGCAGTTTTGTTGCAAGATTTCAGAAGTGGTTTGTCACTGCCTCCTTTCTAGGCCTGTGAGAGAGTACCAGGCCCAACATTACACAATTGGCTTTGTGCCTAAGGCAGGACTACAGGATAACAGCAGTTGAGACATATATTTCCATTGCTAAAACGACGCAGTGCTAAAGTGTGGTGTTGTGTGATTGCATTGCTCACAAATGACAATCCCTGCAGTTTCTGTGCTACCATTAAGCAAATGAAGTGAGAATTGTGGTTCATTAAGCAATAACTACCCCACAACCTCTTGCCATTTTCCAAGAACAAAAATCAGTCGGGAGGCTATAGCAAGAAGTTGCAAGTCCAAACTGTTTGCAAGCATTTACCAAAAAGTTCATTACCTTAGTAAATTATAGCTACCGTATTTTTTGGAGTATAACACAGACTTTTTCCCCCTCAAAAAAGAGGCTGAAAATCTGGGTGCATCTTATACACTGAATGCAGCATATTTTGCCTCCCAAAACCCCGCCCACGTCACCAAAATGGCCGTGCAGAGCCTGTATGAGGCTTTCAGAGTGCTCCTGGGGGCAGGGGAAGGCAGAAATGAGCGAAAAACAGGCCATTTTTGCGAATGCATGCTCTTTTTTTGAAAAAAAGCGGGCCAGTTTTTGCTAAAAATGGGCCGTTCTTTGCTCATTTTTGCCCCACCCCACACCTCAGGAACAGTCTACAAGCCTCCTAAAGGCTATTCATGCATTTAATAAACAACAACAGGCCTGTTTTTGCAAAAAATGGGCCGTTTTTGGAAGGTCTGCAGAGTGCGGAAATTTTTTATTTTATTTGCCTCTTCAAAACCTTGGTGCGTCTTATACTCCGAAAAATACAGGTAAGCCTCTTTCTGGATTGGCACGTACAAGAAATCTTTGGAAGATTATTGTTCATCGCATGTAAGAAAAGGCACTTCTTCTAGTAAACCCCCCTCCCAATCTCTTAGAGATCTGTATGTCAAAGCAAGCACTTTGAATTTAATTTGCAAAAAATATGTGTAAGCCATATAGTTTTGCCAAAATAAATGAAAATGTTGAGAAGCATTCAACAGATCATGGTTGTCCAAAGGAATTTTTCAGAAGGCAAATGGTTTTTTTGGGGGGGGGTTTCCTTGAAAATGTTTCGCTTCTCATCCAAGAAGTTCAGAACATTTTCAAAGAAAAAACAAAAGATCCCAGTTGTCTTTTGAACAGCACCATTAGGATCCCAATCAATCTTAACAACTTCATTTCACTATTAAAAATATGGAGGGTAGAAATAAACCTTACGACACTTAACAGCTCAATAGATGGAATGCAGTCATAATATTCAAGACAATGTTCAGGAAACAACTGTTGAGATAGGAGTAAAACAAAAACAAAGCTGTGCCTTCAAGACAGTGCATGAGAATGATATAAAATGGCAATTAGACATGCAGAGTAATAAGCTTTGCTGAAAGAAAACTGGAATTGTATCCAGGAAGGAAAATATCTTGTCTCACCAACCTTTAGAATGTTTTGAAACTGTTCCCAGGAATATAGATGGAATAATTATTGGTACTAAAAATTAAATTTGTCTCTCGTTTGCCTTAAACCAGGGGTGTCAAACTCACGGCCTGCAGGTTGGATGCATCACATGCTGGCCATGCCCACTCCCAGCTTAGCAAAAGGGGGGAAAGTCCCAATGTTACATGACAATGACGACGTGAGTTTGACACCTCTGCCTTAAATAACTAATTGCAAGAGAACAATTGGTGGATAGGGATATATCTCAGCCTGCTGCTTGCAGGTACTCCAGAGGTCATTTGGTTGGCCAATGTGAGAATCAAACCACTGGACCGAGATAGGTCTTGCCCTGCTTCATCATGGTTAGTATGTAATGATATGGAAGCTCAAGTCTTGCTTAAGAAGAATGAACAGGATTTCCCCAAAAGTATCCTTCCTTGCAATCAATTGAAATATTAACAAATATGATATTGGTTAGGATCATACACTGTGCTATGCCATAATGCAGTGCTGGCTGAGGGATTCTGGAAGATGACACATCTTAAAGTTGCTGAGGTAGAGAAACAGTGTCCTAACATTTGCTTGATGTTAGTTTAAATGTTGTGTAACTTAGGATATTCTCCCATTATGATTCAATGTTTGAAACAATGCTTTGTTGTTGTGCCAAAGTGAGGGTAGACTTTATAACACTTTATATGACTGGATGGTGCTATGAAGACACCATAAATTGCTAGCAGCGAAATAGCCTTAGTTACATTGTTAGACATTTATATAATTATGTCATGAAGTTGATTAGAAGCTACAGTTTTAGTTCAAAATGCAGTGGCCTGGTTGTTGATAGGCGCAAACCACTGCTATTTAGACTATTACTACACCAATGCTGCAGGCTCTAGTAACCAATACACAGCTGCATACAATTCAAAATACTGATTTTGACGTATATCTCTATCTTAGCACCCAGGAACCTGCAGGACTATCTGCCTCAAATAGACCGAAAAGGGGGATTATATGCCATCCATTGGAAAATGGATGGCACAATCACTCTTTTCGGGAAAGCAGTTAAAATGGAGAGAATGGTGAATATTTCTTATTTTACTGCTAACTGCATCCCTTATGGCTGTCCCGACAGATAATCTTCCCTTCCCTTTCATACCTAGCTGTGACATGTCTTCTCCCTCCCTTTTAACACCTAGCTGTGACATGACACTTCTTTTTAAAAATTATATTTCGTGATTTAGACGAAGCGGACGGTGACCCAGAAAAGCTACACCATGTGTGTTCATTTGCTAGCAGGCATTTTGGCTGCCACTCAACCGGGTCGCCTTCAATTCCCTCCATAAGGATCGACCTGCAATTCCGCACAGATCTGGGAAATGGCCTCCCCAAAGGGGAAAGCTCTAAGAGTCTCGACAATGAGATCCGCCCCCCGCCCCGCCCCCTCGTCTTTTCTTCTCTATGGTCTTCCTGGAACTCGACGTTTCGCAGTGCAGGGGCGGCGTCGGCAACGCCAAAACGGGCGCCACGCCTCGACCTTCTCCCGGCAAGCTGTGCGGCTGCAGGCAGAGGACTGGCGGGAGCGTGTTCGAGATGGCGTCTGCCGACGGCGTGGCCGAGGAAGCTGTTCCGGCTGCGCGGCGCAGCAGGTGAGGAACCAGTGCGGGGAGAGCGGTCCGGGTGGGGGCATCGCAGGCGGATCCCGAGGCAGTTCGCGGCCGCCCCTTGTCCGGCTCCCTTTGGAAAGGTTCCCCCCCCATCCCACCCGATTTAAAATTTCCTCTCCACAGTCACGGCCACGTAGTTGTTCCGCCTCCCATTGCATGGCTTAGCTAAGCCCGGAGACACGTTGGGAGCAGCCGAGCCCCGGATGCTTCCGGAGACGGGGCATGACGGGGTTGGCGCGGATTGCAAGTGGCCGGGATGAAGTGCAGAAGAAGCTGCACCGTGCATGGTTTGCTTTGTCGGGCGGGGCGAGGATAGTCCTTCCCTAATGTGTCGGTTTCCCTCCGGCTCAGCGGGAGCAAAGGAGCCGCCTTGAACAGCCTTGTCGGCCGCTTGCCGCTCACGCCCTCGCTTTCCCCGCGGAAAAGGACAACCAGCCAGTCCAAAACGGAGCCGCCGCTGCTTTGGACCAGCAAGCGCACCATCTACACAGCTGGGCGGCCGCCCTGGTACAACGAGACGGGCACTCCTTTCAAAGAAGCCTTTGTCATTGGTAGGGGAATCGGTGGCTGCTCCTTTTGTCCTTGGGGGGGGGGGGGAGGGTCTGTTCGAATTTTATAATTGTTTATACATTTCCTTATGAAATTTATCCAGCAACTGGGAGCTTCCAACTGAAATTCATCCCAACAACTGGAAGTGCCAAGTTTCCTTGCCTTTCCATATCTACTGGTTTCTAATTTTCTGTACCATATTTCCCCTCCCTCCTTGAAAAGTTGCAGCTACTTCCATAGAATGAGAGTCATAGGCTGAAATAAGATTTTTTAATTTTAAAAAAGCAGGTATTGTGCTGTTTTTGGCCATCTTGGTAGTACCACGCCTGCTGGGTTTAGTTGTAATGTGCTATGTGAGCCGCATCTATGCCTGCCACTCCTGAGTACGGCTGTTGGGTGAGATCTGCATGCTGGCTTCTTTCCCACCAGGGAGATTGAAGGGGAGGTCATTGGAAATTCAGGCACACTAGGAAGTAGAGAATAAGAGGAGAGGGAACATGTCTTAGGGCTGTTCCTCCAGATTGTCCTCTTCTCGTTAGCTTGTTTTAGTGGTGTTTTCGTCTTTCCCAGGCTTGTGTGGTGGCAGTGCATCTGGCAAGACTACAGTGGCCAACAAAATCATTGAAGCACTAGATGTGCCTTGGGTGGTGCTCCTCTCCATGGATAGCTTCTACAAGGTGGGCTGGTTAAAATATCTTGGCCCAACTCCCTCAACTCCACCCCTCTCAAAGGCAGAGATGGGAAGAAGTGAGACAATTGAAGTCTAGGAAATCACCCCTATAGTACTGATCCAGTCTGTTCTCTTCCCTGTTTTCTGATGTCTCTGGTGCTCTTCCAGGTGCTGAACAAAGAACAGCAAGGGCAAGCTGCTTGTAATGAATACAACTTTGACCATCCTGATGCCTTTGATTTTGACCTGCTCATCAGTGTCGTACGGAAGCTGAAAGAGGGCAAGAGCGTTAAAGTTCCTGTTTACGATTTTACCACACATAGCCGAAGCAAGGAGTGGGTATGTAGCAGGGATGAAATTCAGCAGGTTCTGACAAGTTCTGGTAGTGGAAATTTTGAGTAGTTCGGAGAATTGGCAAATACCATTTCTGGCTGGCCCCAGAGTGAGGTGGGAATTGGGATTTTGCAGTATCCTTCCCCTGCCACACCCACCAAGCCACGCCCACAGAACCGGTAGTTTAAAAAAAATGAATGTCACCATTGGTATGTAGGTGTAGGATGATGTCCTGCTATTCCTAGCAATTTTTAGAAATTAAAAGACTTCCCCTCCACTCTTTTCTGTGAGGCTGTATTAGCTCCGTAAGGTATTCATGACCTGGTATTCTGCAATTGGCTAAAACTGCAGAAATACATAGCATCTTTCAGTTGGAGGGGTTGTTATAGGCCAGATGCAAGTCACCCAAGCTCCTCTAGAGACTGCAGAATCATAGCTCCAAGGACGCCAATAGTGAAAATTTCTATGAATGGTTCACATGTGGAAGATTCCTGAGGTAGGTTTTCTATTCCAATGTGGAACTGAAATATCTCCCTAAAATGACTGTATATCTTCTACATAAAAATATTAAATTGATCTGCCTCACGTTTCTCAACTGTGCGGACTTTAGCTTCTAGAATTCCTCATCCGCTTCATAAATTTGGTGTACCTTATCAGTTTAGTTTCTCCAACTATAGGAAAAAGAAGTTTTTCACAGTTAGGAAAATAATGCAACCTGATTCTAGCCTTGTTTTTATAAAAAGGACTATTTGTGCATATCCCGTTTATTTCGTTAAAACTTCTTTCAATCGGTGAAAATAATGCTGCATTGTTTAAATTAAAAACATGTTCTTTATGTTAGCTACGACGTTTGCCTGAATTGGCAGACATTTCTTCTTTTGGAGCCTGATGAGGTTCAAATACAATACAATACAATAGCAGAGTTGGAAGGGACCTTGTAGGTCTTCTAGTCCAACACCCTGCATAGGCAGGAACCTTATACCATTTCAGACAAATGGCTAGCCAACATCTTCTTAAAGACTTCCAGGGTTGGGGCATTCACAACTTCTGGAGGCAAGCTGACTGGTTAATTGTTCTAACTGTCAGGAAATTTCTCCTCAGTTCTAAGTTGCTTCTCTCCTTGATTAGTTTCCACCCATTGCTTCTTGTCCTGCCCCCAGGTGCCTTGGAGAATAGTTTGACTCCCTCTTCTTTGTGGCACCCTCTGAGATATCAGAACACTGCTATCATGTCTCCCCTGGTCCTTCGTTTCATTAAACTAGACATACCCAGTTCCTGCAACCGTTCTTCATATGTTTTAGCCTCCAGTCCCCAAGATGATTAATCTTGGTTGCTCTTCTCTGCACTCTTTCCAGAGTCTCCATGTCTTTTCTACATCGTGGTGACCAAAACTGAATCTTTGGAAGGAAAACTGCATTTTACTAATTGTATAAAGACATTCACAGAATCTTACTTTGTATTTTCTGTCCTAGTCCACGTAATGAATTCCATCTCACTTTTTGAAATGCAAGTTTTTCTAAAGCAGTTTCTAAGTAAAATCAAAATAGAATAGAATTTAATATGATCTGAAAAGAGAGCTCACCAATAGTTTTCTGATGTCATTAGTTGATTGTCAGAGAGAGTCCATCTGGAGTAGGCTCAGCTGTTTTTGCTATAATAATACAGTCATTGAATGCCTGATCTGTTTCATTTTGGGGACTGAAGAAAGATAATAGAATTATAGTTCTGCTCATTAGGTTTCTTATTTCACCTGCTTGCTAGTGTAGGGGGTCTGTAACTATTTTTTAGGTGAAGGAAGTTAGCAGACTGAGGAGGAATATATTTCATTCATTACAAGAAAGGTGGCAAATAAATTCAATAAATAATATTTCTGGAATACAGTGGACCCTTCCATTTTGGTTTAGGAGAAATGACTATCACCATTTATTTATTTATTTATTTTTTTATTCAATTTATATCCCGCCCTTCTCCGAGAGGACCCAGGGCGGCGCCCAGGAATTTAAAACAACATACAAAATAGCACCAAATATAATTTAAAAACCTATTAAATGACAAAAACCTGCGCTAAAACCAAATTAAAATCCCCCATTTAAAACTGTCTAATATTTGTCCCAGCGGAGGCTATGTTAGGCCGGCTTGATGAAATAAGTGTGTTTTTAAACACCGGCGGAAGAGGCGGAGGTCGGTGATAGTGCGGAGTTCAGGGGGTAGGTCGTTCCAAAGGGCAGGGCTCGCCACAGAGAAGGCCCTTCCCCTGGGTGTCGCCAGCCGGCATTGTCCGGCCGATGGCACCCTGAGAAGGCCCTCTCTGTGGGAGCGTATCGGTCTAAGGGATGTAAAGTTGATGGTTACAGGATGGAAATGGTGCTGCTAGAGACATTTTTGTCTCCATAGGTCAAGGGTGTGAAACTTGCGTCGTCATGTGACGTATCATGATTCCCCCCCCCCCCTTCACTAAACCAGGCGGGGCCAGCATGTGATGCATCTGACCCATGGGCTGCGAGTTTGACACCCCTGCCCTAGGTGATTTGAGGGCTGTATCTATTCCATTAGCAACTATTACATTTTAAAAGCTTTATTACATTGTGGAGCCTTATGGTATGAGAAAGAACTTAGTGTGAAAGGGAGGGCATCATATTGGAATTGAGCTTGGTTCCTCGTGAGTAAGAAGTTTCCCTGTACCCAAGAAGAGTGTCTTAGATCTGGCTTTCTTCTGGGTTCCGATTTCTCTCTCTGGCTTTAATTGACACATTATTTCTCCTTTCCTTGCAGAAAACTATCTATGGGGCCAATGTAATTATATTTGAAGGTATCCTGTCATTTGCCAATAAGGAGCTTCTACAGGTACTGAACAGGGCAAAGATAATACACATGGGTAGGACATGGACTAACTTGGTTAAACGGGCTTCCTATTTAATTTGTGTCATAAATGCATCTATTTTGTGCAAACAAGTCCCTCAAAGATGCAGGCATTTGAATAAATTCTAAGATAAGACTTTGGCCAGATGCCTGTGTCTCTAGTTTTTCCCTTCCTTGTGACTTCTACAGCTCCTGGACATGAAGGTTTTTGTGGACACAGACTCAGATATCCGGCTTGTGCGGCGGTTGAAGCGGGACATCATGGAACGTGGGCGGGACGTGGCAGGTGTCATCAAGCAGTACAGCAAGTTTGTGAAGCCAGCCTTTGAGCAGTACATTGAACCTACAATGCAGGCGGCAGACATTGTGGTGCCTCGAGGTGAGAGGAGGAAGAGGAATGGCTTTGATTTGTTCAAGGTGCAACATTGGGGTGTGTTATGTGCCAATACTCACTGTAGGATACTGAGTATGAACACAGACAGAGTACCTGTTTCATAGTCTAAATATGACTACAATTTAGTCTGTTTTCTAGCCTAGCACCTTAGCCACCACACCAAAAATGGTTGTCATAAAAGGTCTGAAAACTAACTAGAAATTAAAAAACAAATATTAATCTCTATGACCAAGGGAGCCATTTATACCTTAAAGATCTTTAAAGGTAAAAGGTAAAGGTTCCCCTAGCACATATGTGCTAGTTATTCCGGACTCTATGGGGCGGTGCTCATCTCTGTTTCAAAGCTGAAGTGCCAGCAATGTCTGAAGACATCTCTGTGGTCATGTGGCCGGCATGACTAAATGCTGAAGTGGCACAGAACACTGTTACCTTCCCAGCAAAGGCAGTTTCTATTTTTTCTACTTGCATTTTTACATGCTTTCAAGCTGCTAGGTTGGCAGAAGTTGGGACAAGTAACAGGAGCTCACTCTGTTATGCAGTACTAGGGATCCGAACTGCCGACCTTTCTGACAAGCTCAGCGTCTTAGTCACTGAGCCACGGCATCCCTTAAAGACCTTTAAGGAGTGTTAAAAAAACCAGATCGATTGATTTATGGCATATAGGAATTTTTTTTTTAAAAGATGAGGCCTGCCATTGAGCTATGAATGGGAATGGTGAAATATTACCTAAAGTGCAGGTATCCATACTTCAGAACCTTTATGGCTTTGCAAACCTCCTTTTTTCCCCCCCCAGGTGGGGAGAACTTCGTGGCTCTGGACTTGATTGTTCAGCATGTTCATAGCCAATTGGAAAAGGTGAGGAGAAGAAGTAGTCCTGGGGAGGGAGAAAAACATCACTGCTGCAGGAAGCCCCATTCCCACATGGTTATCCCTCTTCGTTGCCCAGTATCTGCTTTTTGTTATTATAGCCCAAAGGACTATTCACTCCCTGCCAAGAACTTATCCTTTCCCCATATCCTGGAAAGGCATCTAATTCCTGGCTGTGGCTCATGTCCCTAGAATTCTTCCACTCCCGATGGCCCCACCTACCACATGGTTTTTGTCCCCCAATTAGCAAGCAATAGGGAGATGGGGAAGAATGGCGCCACCATTTTATTATTTTAGGCTTGGCCTTGGGGCAAATGTTGCTGTGTGCAGTGACCGGCTGTTCTGTTTTGTTTCACTTCCCACTACTCCCTGCCTTGTAATACTGCCTCCCGGTGTGGGCTCCTCTTCCTACCGCCCAGCGTGAAATCACAGTCAGGTATGGTGGCACCCTTAAAGAAATAGAGCTAGATCCTTCCTCCTCTTCTCTTCTCTCCCCCACCTTCTTCATCTTAGTTATTGTTCTCTTGACACCCATCAAGCCAGCCAGTGGGAGAGCAGCTGGGTGTTGAGGAAGAATTGCTGGCAGTATCTGGTGGGAATATACAAGGAGGTCAATACAGGCAATTGCTTAGGCTGAAGATTCGCTAATGAGCATGTGCAAAAACCTCTGGCCGCTTTGGAACCTCACTAGAGCATGCTAAATTCCTGCTCTTTTTACTGAGAGTTCATCGTTGCCGTCTTTCTTTAGAATCGGACTTCTAAGTAGAGCTCTCAGGAAGGGTGCTGCTTGTGAAAGTCTCGCTTTCTCCTCCACGTCAAGGAAACATTTATTGCCAACGCTATTCCTTTGTGTATAATAATATACACAATAATGTATGGGGCTGTATAGAATGGCGTTTAAATACATTTTTACATTCCAGCCGCATTTCCACAAGTGTAATTTGCATACCGAAAATGGTATACCTTTCAGGGAGGTTGGGATGGAGAAGAGGAAGTTCCTTCAGTCGTTTTAGACTACTTGCAGTGAGCTACTGGGATCCCAGCTGCTCTCCCTGTTTTGGTACTGTGGGAGCGTTCTGCTGTTCCTCTGCCCCATGTCTCAGGCAGGAAGCTGCTGCCTTGTTGCCCCTCCTAACGCACTCTGTCTATCTGTCTCTCTTCTGTCCTGCTGGGCCTGGGCACCTGCATCAGAGGAAGCTACGCTGGCATATGTGAGGACACTTGGTCTCCTTTGGCTATTTCCTGCTGCACCTTCCTCTCCTTGTGTACTGTGTTCCATTTTGAGTGGGGGGGGGGAGTGGGAATGTGGCAAGGCTGGTAGGGGTGTCTTTCTGCTCCTGTGCTCCTGTTTTTTAATCCAGTAGTAGAAAGATAACTTAGCTATGCCTGACTTTCAAGAGTGGGCATTGGAGACTTTGGTGTGTGGTAATTGCTGAGTGAAGTTAGAGCAATTTATAATTGCTCTTAAGCCATTTCATGTCCTAGGTTACACTTTTTGTCTTATTAGAAGCAGGGAGGGGAACCTGAATTTTCAGAATTTATTTTGGACCCAGTTTTCTTTCTTTGTGCACAAATGTTGAGGGGGGAGGGACCATATGAGCAGAAATGATGTTTTGCATGCAGAGCTGTTATTGTAGGGCGAGCAGATACATTGGTTCTTTCTTTCATGTGACTCATCATTCTTATTTTTGCACAGAGCAGCCTTGGCCTCTGCTCATCAGGGACAACCATTGCCAACAACCTTAAGTGTCTTGGAGAGCACACCGCAGGTTCGGGGGATGCACACTATTATCAGGTACTAGGCAAGATATGTCAGTGGGGGTATGCTTGCCTCTGAGACAAGCTATATAAATCTTTGGAGAAGGAAAGTCCAACGGTCTGTAGCAGCTACAGGGAAGCATCAGCTGCTTAAGGAAAAGATGAAGGGCTTGCGCTTCATAGACAAATTCAGAGCTGTCAAAAGTCAATGGCGACAGGCTTGCTTTAGATAAAGACATTTTCTGGATGGAATTGTAGCAAGGAATAATATTGCTCTTACTTTGCAGGAACAAGGACACCAGCAGAGATGAATTCATATTCTATTCCAAGCGTCTCATGCGGCTGCTGATTGAACACGCCCTTTCCTTTCTACCCCTCAAGGTATGGGCTTCTCCCACTCATTTAAGATCACACACAAACATTCTCCACTTAATTTACAAGTGCTAACAGAGATGCCACAGACTATCTAACCTGCTATGTGCCTATGGGGTGATTCTTGTGTTTTTGGTTCAAGCATGCCTCAGCAAGTAGCCTTGCGTGATTGCTAATTTGACCTTGTCAGTTCCTTCGGTTCCAATCGGCAATTTTTCTTCACTTTTTTCAGACAGTTACTGTAGAGACACCACAGGGAACAATTTATGATGGAAAGAGATTTCACAGGCAGCGGGTGAGTGATTTTTTTTTTATCTTTGTAGGACAGAATAGGAGAAAGATGGTCAATAGACTAATATTACTAATAACAGAGTTGGAAGGGACCTTGAAGGTTGTCTAATCCAACCCCCTGCTCAAGCACCATTTCAGACAAATGGTTGTCCAATCGCCTCTTAAAAACTTCCAGGGCTGGAGCACCTACAAGTTCTGGAGGCAAGTTGTTCCACTCATTAATTGTTTTGTTAGGAAATTTCTCCTTAGTTCTAGGTTGGTTCTCTCCTTGATTCATTTCAAGGAATTGCTTGTTCTGCGGCCTTCTGGTGCTTTGGTGAGCAGGTTGACCCCCTCTTCTTTGTGGCAGCCCCTTAAATATTGGAACACTGCTATCCTGTCACCCCAGTCCTTCTTTTCATTAAAGTGCTGAAGATCAGTCTGTTTTCTACATATTAAGCCCTTCAGCGAGTCTTGCTTATAAAAGTCTACTTTGGTTAGTAGCTGCTGGAGATGAATCTGGAATTTTCTTCATGCAATCAAAGCACATAGCCATGTTTTGCAGCACTAGATTTAAGTGGTTGCTTATTGACAAGGATCTTGGAAGAAAGCTGTTTTCCCCTTTTATAGATCACTGGAATCTCTATCCTGAGAGCAGGTGAGACTATGGAGCAGGCTCTTACGGCTGTCTGCAAAGATATTCGCCTGGGAAAGATACTCATCCAAACCAACCATGACACAGGGGAACCTGAGGTGAAAAAGATGGAATGGGGTCTTTTGGGAGGGAGTTAGATAGTTTTGAGATGGGGCTGAATTGTGGATAAGATTCTTCTTCTGAATTCTTTTCTGCTCTTGCCAGCTGCATTATCTCAGGCTGCCCAAAGAGATCAGTGAAGACTACGTCATCCTGATGGATAGCACTGTGTCTACAGGAGCTGCTGCCATGATGGCTATTCGGGTGCTGCTGGTATGTTGAGGCCCAGTTAAATGAGATAAGTGGTTGGTTGGAATTTTTCTGTTCTTGATGTTGTAAGCCAAGACAGACTGATGAATACAGCTAATATAGATTGGGGTTGCATGCATGATAGGGATTGATGTTGTCATTGAAAATGGTTTGGAGAACGCAGAATAATTTGACCTGCAGTCTGGACGGAGTCTCTGGATCGCATAGGGATTGCTCACACGTGCTGTATCCCACAGGACCATGATGTACAAGAGGATCGGATCTTCTTACTGTCTCTGCTGATGGCAGAGATGGGAGTCCATTCTGTGGCTTATGCTTTTCCCCGTGTGCATATCATCACCACAGCTGTGGACAAGAGAGTCAATGAGGAATTCCATATCATCCCTGGCATTGGTAAGCAGTTGTGGCTTTCTGACACTTTTGCTCTGGCTGGCTTGGTGAACCGGAGTGGCACAGATCAGGCACTATCTAGCTCTATGATGGTGAACCTATGGCATGCGTGGCACGTGGGGCCAAGGGAGGCTGTTTTCTCCTTCCCCAGGCTTCAGGAAAGCCTTCGTAATTTGGGGAGGGTGAAAAACAAGCCCAACGGGCCAACCTCTTTTAAGATTTGGCTCCTTAGGGACATTTTTCGCCTTCCCCAGGCTTCAAGAAAGCCTCTGGAGGCTGGGGAGGGTGAAAAACAGCCCCAACGAGCCAACCAGAAGTTCGGGAACAAACTTCCCACTGGGCCGTTTTTTGCCCTCCTCAACTTACAGAGGCTTTTCTGAAACCTGGGGAGGACAAAAACAGCCTCCCCCAGAGGCCCTCTGGAAGCCGGAAACGGATCATTTCAGAATTTCCGGTTGGCCCAATGGAGCTGTTTTTTGCCCTTTGCAGGCTCCGGAGGCTTTCCTAAAGCCTTGGGTGGGAGAAAAGTGGTCCCAACAGGAAGTACGGAAATGATCCGTTTCTTACTTCCAGATGGCGAGGGGAGGCCGTTTTTGCCCTCCCCAGGCCTCAGGAAAGCCTTCGGAGCCTGGGGAGGGGTCGTGCACAAATGCGTGGGGTGTGTGTGTCCTGCATGCATGCGCAGGTGGGCAAGGAGGATTGAATTGGTGTGGGCACTCCTGTATGCGCAATAGCACACAAGCGTGCAATTTTGGCATGCCATAAAAAGGTTCACTATCATTGATCTAGCTGTAGCATTTGTGTTCTGATAAGTGATTTGGTTCAGCTGATTTAACAATCATTGTTGTCTTAGGTGAGGATACTGTAATCTGCAAGATTTAATACAGTGTGGTGGGTATTTCCATGGGCCAGAAAGAAGTTCCTGAGCTGCATCTATTATAAGCACATAATTCTTTTTTTTTTTTTTTAGGGAACTTTGGAGACCGTTATTTTGGCACAGATGGCACCATGCCCTGGTATGAGAATGACGACATGGATTGCTGACCTGATTCTGCTGGACAAGGCTTTATTTCTTAAGTATTGTTTGTCTCCTCTTGGCTTGACTACAGGCATGATGCTATTGCCCCGGACCTTTCTTTTCATAATTACAAGCTCTACTAGAGTGCTCAGCAGTGGTGCAATTTTGATAGCACCTCCTGCTATAATACACCAACTGGAATGGAAACATTGCTGCTGCTGCTGCTGCTGCCTTCCCATTCACAGTCTCCTTCATATTTATTGGTATTTATTAGGGCATTTACTCCATTGTGCTACTGCTTCCCATCTTTCCTTTTTTTTAAACGCCATACTTTTATTTTAAAATAGTATAAAGGATATAAGAATTCGTATGAAACGTGACTTCATTGTGGGCAGCAGCATCATGGGCGCAAGCAGCGGGAGCGAGCTGAGGTGCCGTTCTGGGAGGCTTCCAAGGCGTCCAGCTCCATTCTTCCTTCAGGGACCGTCCTCTTGGATTTGACTTCAGGAGGCTCCATGACCCCTTTTCGTCACCTGGTTGCTTTCACCCAGCTTCAATGTGTAGCTTCCTCAGCATCTTGTTCCCCTATCAAGGATGCTATAAGAAAATGTATCCCTGCAAATCCATTGGATTTTTCACTGTACCCTTTTATTATATGTGTTTCCTCACCGGCTGATGTGCGTGCAATGCAAGCAGGCTTCTGCACTTTGATCTGGGGTTCCTCTCTAAAATAATTTGATGCTGACTTATTCAGGATCTTGTGATCTTGTCAGCTGTGTGTAAATTGCACTTGTCCTCCCTAATTTGTGACTGCACAAGCATTTGGGACCATTATGTTGCTATAAGGGACCTCATGTTAGAGGCAAGTGCTCTACACCCAAAGTCAATACTACTATTAGTGAAAGCCAGAGCTACAATTGCCTTCCACACTAAAAGTGGCTGTTGGCCTCACATTAGGCCCCCAACCTGCATTCCCTTATCCCAGGGGTCTGCAAAGTTGGCTCTTTTAAGACTGGTGGACTTCAACTCCCAGAATTCCCCAGCCAGCTATGCTGGCTGGGGAACTCTGGGAGTTGAAGTCCACCAGTCTTAAAAGAGCCAACTTTGCAGACCCCTGCCTTATCCTAATCTGTTTTTCAGTACTGTACACAGCTGATTTGTGTTTTTTTTTAATGCCATAATAAAAGATTTACAGTGCTGTTTTGTTTTTATCTCTTTGTAATTGGGATCTCTCTTAGTTGGATGTCTTCCAGGTGAAGAGAGGAAAATACTAGGATGCCATTTACATCCTATTTGCTCAGTGCATTTAATTTCAGAAAAAAAGATTGAAAGAATCTTAGTATCAGAATAAAAATTAAATCATGCAATACCAGTGAACTATAGTATATCTTGGAAGAACTACAAATTATACTTAGCGCCTGGGTGAGGCGTTGTATTGTTATCCAGTGACCAGGAGTCAAGCTCAGCTCTATGGCATCTTAACATTGCTGCCAATATTCAAGGTTTGGTAAACTGAGGAGAGAAGGACAAAAGTACTTCGTTACTAGATTGCCATTGGCAGGATCTGTTGTTCAGTAGGAACAAAACCATTGCAAAACAATGTCCCCAATCCCTACCTTCTTGGTCCAAAAGGAAGTCATTGTATGAAGTGCCAGGAAGGCAACACCCTCTATTCAACTACAGACGGGTAATACATTGGAGCAACAAATATTTTCAATTCCATATTCAAATTGGGAAAGGACCAAAACAATCCACTTCAGGATTATTTACAGATGCAATTTTATGACCTCGAAAAAAGGGACTTTCAAAGCAAGAGGGGGTGTCTTCAAAAGAGGGTGAAGGATTCATCACTGTGGGTCCCAACACAAGCAAATTCTCCTCAGATATTTAAGGTAAAAAAAAGGTAAAGGGCCATGTGGCTGCTGGCATGACTATACGCCAGGGATGTCCAAACTTGGGAACTTTTAAGACTTGTGGACTTTAACTCCCAGAATTCCCCAGCCAGCATAGCTATGCTGGCTGGGGAATTCTGGGAGTTAAAGTCCACAAGTCTTAAAAGTTCCCAAGTTTGGACATCTCTGCTATACGCCAAGATACACAGAACGTTGCTACTTTCCCACCAAAGTGGTACTTAATTTGTCTACTTGTATTTGCTTGCTTTCAAACTGAGGTACTTAACCACGTCTCAAATTCAACACACACAGCTACCTGAAAAACCAAGAGCAGCATAGGTCCATCCCACAGTAGCAGAGCTGCTACTACTAAGAATCTTGTCCATAAGATCTAAAGAAGCCAAAGTAACTGTCAGCCTCCGCTTTTGCTTGCTTCGGCTGTCATTTCGAAACGGGGAGGGAGGGGCTGTGGGTATGGATATTAAGTGAGCTGGAGAGAGATGGGGCCAGGGCCTGTTATCACCAAGGCTAACGGTCTTGCATTCCACTGTGATGGTGCTCCTGAGCAGGAAGCGCACCTGACATCGTGAACGACTACATTGGATAATATACTGGGGTCAAAGTGGCTTAAGGGTTGGGTTATGCTTTGATACGTATGCTACGCACCTAAATGTCTCATTCCTTGCTTGACTTTCGCTGCGGTCTTATCATATTCAGTAAAAGTAACCTTAAACTTCCAAATGAGCTTAAGCGTGGTCTTTCCTGATTTATGATGGAAGCAGATCTGACAGTAACCCTACAAGATGTCCCAGTTATGCAACTTGTTCCTGCTAATGTAAAACAAATGGTTTTGTCAGCAAATGGCATGTGAAAATGTCAAAGCATCTTGAAGAGAGAGCAGTCACCACCCATTCTTTTCTAGTAAGGTAGGGGGGATCTTAATGTGATGAGATGGCATTCTATCAGTGTATTCAATGGAGAAGTACTGGCATTCAATTGCTCTTACCTCTATGGTATAGCCCAGGGGTCTGCAAAGTCGGCTCTTTTAAGACTGGTGGACTTCAACTCCCAGAGTTCCCCAGCCAACTTTGCAGACCCCTGGTATAGGGCTACAGTAATCCCTCATTTTTCGCGGTCAATCGGGACCGCAACCTTCCGCGAAAAGTGAAAACCGCGAGGTAGGATTCGCTAGGAAACTTGAATTGGTGGACATGTTTAAAGCAACCACTAGGGGGCGCTTGCCTCCTACCAATGCATTTTTTTTGTATTTTTTAAAAATCCGCGAAGCACTGAAGCCGCGGAAAACGAGGGATTACTGTATACCTATATGTGTGTTTCATCAAATTCCAGTTTCTGCCAGCAATGTTCAATGCATCACTTCTGCTATGAATCCCAGAGTTGCTCAGTAAAACATGGAACCTTCCAGGATCTGTTGACAGGCCACTTGGGGGCAGCTGCATCTGACATCGTCATAATCAGATTCTAGTGGCTGACAAGTCTTTGTGATGGAACTACCCAAATTTTATGGGATAATTCCCAAACACATATTTAAAAAAAAGATCCATAAAGTGTCTATAACAAATTATTCATCTGTCCTTGTGAAGTCTGTGATACTGATAAGATGGATATGATAAAAGTCAAATCCGATTCCTCTCTGCCAAATTGACTCACCTTGTCTCAGATAAAGGCCCCTTGCAATCCCATCTAACCAAATAATTGAACCAACTCACAGTACAATAACTCTTAACAAGGGAATTGCAAGATAGAAAAATCCCAACTTGCCATCTTAGCTGCTAATGACCTCAGCATTCCACCTCCTTCCCAATGGACTTCCCCAGCTGTGTTCCCCTCCTGAAAGGCCCACTTTGTCTAATAGACGACCTAACCCCAGCGACAGGATAAGGATCTACCTAGTTATTCAAACTGGGCATGCAAGCAAATCTCGAGGATTTCCCCACCTTCTACAAAAATCAAAACAATCCATTGTTCAGAATCTTCCTCTAAAGCTGCTTCCCAATGATCCTTGCAATAAACATACAGCAATTCTCAATGTTGTGCTCTTTTAACAGACTGAATCCACAGCATAGTGAACGTGGTTTAACCACATGATTTAACCACATGATTTAACCACATGCAGGCAATATACCTACAATTATAGTTTATTGCAGATAATTGTTTCCTTTGGGTTGTGACTGATTTATTTTACTAATAGGAGATCTCTAATATACAGTAAAAATGTTGGTGCAGGTAGTCCTTGATTTATGACCACAATTGAGCCCAACATTTTTGTTGCTAAGTGAAAAAAAATGTTAAGTGAGTTTTGTCCCAATTTACAACCTTTTTTTGCCACAGTTGTTAAGTGAATCACTGCAGATGTTAAGTTAGTAATCAGTTTGTTAGGTGAATCTGGCTTCCCCATTGACTTTGTTTGTCAGAAGATTGTAAAAGGTGGCGGAATAGAATTGAATTGTATTGAATTGAATTCTTTATTGCCAATTGTGATTGGACACACGGAATTTGTCTTTGGTCCATATGCTTTCAGTATATATAAAACGACAAGATACATTCATCAAGAATCATACTGTACATCCCTTAATGATAATCATAGGGTACAAAAAGCAATCAGGAAACAATATGAATCGTAAAGTTACAAGCAACAAACTTACAGTCTTGCAGTCATAAGTGGGATCAGCTGGGTGATAGGAACGATGACCCTGGGACATAGTAATAATACAATAGCAGAGTTGGAAGGGACCTTGTAGGTCTTCTAGTCCAACCCCCTGCGTGGGCAGGAACCTTATACCATTTCAGACAAATGGCTATCTAACATCTTCTTAAAGACTTCCAGGGTTGGGGCATTCACAACTTCTGGAGGCAAGCTGTTCCAGAGGTTAATTGTTCTAACTGTCAGGAAATTTCTCCTTAGTTCTAAGTTGCTTCTCTCCTTGATTAGTTTCCACCCATTGCTTCTTGTCCTGCCCCCAGGTGCCTTGGAGAATAGTTTGACTCCCTCTTCTTTGTGGCACCCTCTGAGATATCGGAACACTGCTATCATGTCTCCCCTGGTCCTTCTTTTCATCAAACTAGACATGCCCAGTTCCTTCAACCGTTCTTCATATGTTTTAGCCTCCAGTCCCCTAATCATCTTGGTTGCCCTTCTCTGCACTCTTTCCAGAGTCTTAACCTTAACCTGCACTCTTTCCAGAGTCTTAACCATAGTAACCATTATAAATATGAACCATTTGCAAAATATCTGATTTTGACCATGTAGCCATGGGGATGCTGTAATGGTTGTAAGTGTGAAAAATGGTCATAAGTCTTTCTTTCTGTGTCGCTGTAACTTCAAACCATTACTAAATGGCCTGTTGTAAGTCGAAGGCTACCTCTATTCCGCAGCGTTAGTTTAGTTTACTTTACTTCATTATCATTGCACTTTGTACAATGAAATTAAATGCCATCTTCAGCGTACATTATAACTATAAAAATAAAAATACAAACACACATCCTTCACGTTCTATATAATTAAAATTGAAAACCCAATATTGCATTAATATTGCACTATACCGTAGAATTCAATATAGTTACTACCCTGGGATAGAAGCTATTTTTCAGCCTATTTGTCCTTGTTTTTATTATCCTATACTGTCTACAGCAGGGGTCCCCAACCTTTGCAACTTTAAGTCTGAAGTCCTTCAGACTTAAAGTTGCAAAGGTTGGGGACCCCTGGTCTACAGGCCTACTAAGTTATAATCTAGGGAAGCTGCTCTCTGGAGCACCCCATTTGGATTCACCCCATTTGGATTGAAATTTGTCAAATCCGAAGGCTCTTAAATGTCTATGGAGACATCCAGTCATCCAGGTCATGGATGTCCCAAAGATGTTTCTTCAGCTTCTTCAAGATGAGAAGGATGAGAAGTTAAGTGTCTTAAAACAAAAAACCATGGGATGAAGGCTGTTAGTTTTGATTGTTCACACATCTAAACCAGGATTTTAATCACGATGGAATAAACCACAATTGGTTGAATTCATACGCTATGGTCAGCCAAAATCAAGCTACCAAAAGCAGTCTTACATCTGACTCTTTCTCTCCATTTCAGGAAGCAGCAAAAATCTCAAAAAGACCTCACTATAACCACTCTATAAAGCCCTAGTAAGACCACACCTAGAGTACTGCATCCAGTTTTGGTCACCACACTAAGATGTTGAGACTCTAGAAAAAGTACAGCAACAAAGATGATTAGGGAACTGGAGACTAAAACATATGAAGAACAGTTAAAGGAACTGGGCATGGCTAGTCCAGTGTAGAGAAAGACCAGAGGAGACATGATAGCAGTGTTCCAATATTTGAGTGGCTGCCACAGAGAGGAGGGGAGTCAAGCTATTTCCCAAAGCATCAGAAGGCCAGACAAGAAATAATGGATGGAAACTGACCAAGAAGAGATTCAACCTAGAAATAAGGACAACTTTCTGACAGTGAGAACAATCAACCCATGGAACAGAAGTTGCCTTCAGAAGTTGTGGGGGCTTCATCACTCGAGACTTTCAAGAAGAGATTGGACTGCCATCTGTCAGAAATGGTATAGGGTCTCCTGCTTGAGCGGGGGTGGGTGGAGGTAGTGTTGGACTAGAAGATGAACTATGAGGTCCCTACCAACTTTGTTAATCTTTAATCTTAAACCTAAACTTTAAGCTGTCCGCCGTGGACCTCACACGTTTCCTAAGAGGTCCCTAAGGGGGCGTGCATAACCCTAACCCTAACCCTACCGTCCCTCTCCTAGTGTCCCCATTGATATGTACTCATTTTTTGGCCATGCTATACTTATTTATATCCATCTATTTGCACCAATTTCATGCGATAATGTCCATGTCTATACTAATACCTGTTACCTTGTGCATGTTGACAAATAAAATAAATAAAATAAAAAACAAACAAACAAACAAATACATGATCAATCTGTAATCAGACCCACGAGCACCCTGCGAGCTTCTTACCAGGCGTCTTCGAGGCAGGAATTCCTCCCGCCGCGCAAACTCACCATCGGCACTTCTTTCAGCCAAACACTTCCGCGTCTGCGCAGTGAGCACCCTGGAGGCCGGTCGGCCGGCGGTCGCTTTCCGTGAGCGGAACTAACGAGCCAGCGGTAGGTGGGCTCGAGAGGGCCGGTCTGTCCGGCAGGGGTGGGGTGGGGTGGGGTGGTCAAGCAGCGAGTGGCGGAGGGAGACGTGGCTTCAGCGCTCTGGGCCTTCTCTGAATCTCCCGGAGGGAGGATCTGTTTTATTTATTATTGTTATTATTATCCTTTTCCTTGTTCTCCGCGGGACGCGCGCCGTGCAGTTTAGGGAGTTGCAAACTCTTTTGATATAAATCAGTGCGGTTGGCGGGCGGAAATAATAGGATTTTCTGGAAGTGTTTAGGCCCAAGAGATTAAGCGAGCGCCCGACGAAGGAAAGAAAGCGACGGTAGCGGCTTCTGGACTGTAGGTAAAAGGTAACACTAGACTTTTAAAGGACGCGGCTGAGGAGTGGCGGATCCAGGACGAAACTCAGGTTTGTAGTAGAACGGGGGATTATGGTTTTCCCACCCTAAGGCTAGCGAAAGTGAAAGTGGGAATACTGTTTTAGTTTGAAGGGAAATTGTAATAAGAATATAATATACTGGAACCCTATCTGGGACCCTTGCAAGTTATTGACTTGATTTCCATCGCAATCATTTGGCGCTAAAAGGAGGGATTGAACAGGTTAGATGTTGTGAAAATGAAATGGTGCCATGCAAGGAGGAAGGCGACCTGCCAGAGCATTCAAAACAGGAATCGGATGTAAAAAGTTATTGAAGCTGCAAATCACAGAAGTTTAAGATAACCTGGGTGGCGGAAGAATAGAGCCTAGTAAATCAGGGGGTTCCCAATTCTTTTTAAAGACTGCCGAACCTGTTTTGAAAAACAAAATCCCCCGCACTCCTGATCAGGAAGCAAAGCTGCTGGGATAGAAAATTGCCTGTTTCAGTAAACTTTTTTTCTTTTTTTACTTTATTCTCCAGTGCGAATGCCATGGAACATAAGTTTGAAAAACTGTACCATAAATTATGCCTTGGAGCATAATTTAAATAGTTCTTGGTGTGGAGAATGAGCCGGGAAGCAGGTTGTCCAGGAGGAACAGGCATTGAGACTTTCCATTGCTGTATAATTTACTTCAAGAACAACAGTTTTATAGCTCATCTATTTTCAACTTATTATGAGTCATGCCACTGCTTATTTTGCTACCAAAATATGGGAGCACTCTATGGAGTTGGTGAGGGGAATGGGGAACTTTGCATATTTTTATCAGTGTAATGGATAAACCTTTTCAGTCTGTAATTACAATTTAGAAGCTAATTACAGTTTAATTATAAAGGCTGTGTAATAAAAACTAATCAATTTGGGATATCCTGAACAAGCAGGTCAATCATGGGAATATCTGATTTCTTTGGGTAGTGCCAGCAAGAAAGGAAATAAAAAGTCAGCTGCTTTGGTGCATCCCCTTTTCTTACCAAACTTAGCCTGATAACTGAATGATGGATGCTTTATTTTGTGTTAATTTGTCCCTTTAAGAAATTCAGCTATCAAACATAATCTCTTTCAGCATATTTATTAGGTAAATTTGGCACTGTTTAGATAATTGATGATTGGTTTATGACTTGCTTATTTCTATTCTTTGTAATCTTATACAGGAAATAATGAAAGAAAATATCTTTTGGAGAGATTGCTGTTTGTCAGTTTGGGGTTAAAAAAAATCTATGAATATTGAGAATATGATGGTTTTGGAAAGTGTGAAATGCAAAATCCGCACTTAGCGGGAACTTGCTATTGTTCAGGTGCAACCTAGCAAATTTGTTTAAGTGGTAGAAACCTAAGTTTGCAATTTAATCTAGATACAGAAAGTAGATTATTTTATTTCCTGAATAGATAGGGCCTTCTCCGGGAGTAAATGTGAATTGTTTAACAGGAGGCAGGAAGTGTTTTTGGCATGTGGAATGCAAAAGTAAGACTTCTGAATTGTTATTGAGGACACCTCTATTTATTTAGGCAGCTTTAGAGAAATAACATTTTGAATACTGAGTTCAGCTTTTTACATAAGTCTCCTTTGGGGATTTATACAAGTTCTCACCAATGTGATCTTCTGTAATGCATAGTTCTATTAACGTAAATAAAACTGTGGGATTTTTAGTAGATGACAGTAAGGTTTACTGTATATTGACTGCTCTGGAATAAAAGAGGAGGAGAAAGGAAGAAAGCTTCATAGCCCTATGTGAAGATCTCATGCAGTAGGATGATGATGATGATGATGATGATGATGATGATGATGATGATGTCCCTCAAGTGAGACCCCTCAAGTGATAGGATTGATTGTATCTGTTCGGGACACACTAAAGCCTCCAAACAGGGAATGCCTTGCCACATTGCTAATTGTGTTTTTGTTTGTGGTGGCAGGGAGCAATTTGAGTTGTGCTGTGTCTTTTCTTATAGGGTTGTTAAGATAAAATAAGCTCTTGAGATTGAAAACACACATAGAATGGACCTAAAGGTGTATTATTTCCTTCTTTGAGTTTTGAAACTGGAGCTGCTCTGGAAAATGAAGTCAATTGGAAAGCTTGCAACCTGCAGGTCTTGATTTTATTATCTCTTCACAAGCTTTTGAAACGGAACACCAACATTTTATAACGTTGGCACAAACTTTGGTTTGAAGAAGAAAAGATACCTTTTTCCCAGAGCCTTTCTATTCAGTTAATTAAATAGATTTCTACCTGTGAATAAATATTTTTGTGGCCCATAAATTAAAGGAAACAAGCTGCTTTACATATACTGATTAAGCAAGGCAACCAGTAAAATGTCTTGAAAGTTGCTAGACATACATAGCGCAATTCTTGCTTCGGAAGTTAAATAATAGAATCTTACTTTCCTGCTCAACAAACACTCATTGTTTACTGTTCTGTTGGGTAGGAACTATTAGCAGAATTCAGTGCTGGCTAATGCAGAAAACTCACCCATCCTATACCTGGTGCAGGACAGCCTCATCCCATTGGCATTTCGAATGACTCAGCCTTTGGGGGATTAATCTGACTAAGACATTCAGTCTTGCAGAGCCTGCTCAGGCTGTCTTAACTTCGCTGGCCTGGTAGCACAACAGGAGGGCCTTGCTGTGTGCTACGAGGGAGGCTGGGCTTAGAGGAAAATCCTGATTTAAACTAGGTGAAGCTGCAACACAGTACTTGGAGAAAAGCTGAGCCACTGCCCTGCAGGTTTAATAAACAATATCCATTTTGGCCCCAAATAATAACCATGGCCATAAAACAGATCAGCTGCTTTTGTTGACTCAGATGGCTATGTCATTATTTTCTCCGTTGAGCCAGTTCAACTGAGGTAGAAAGACCAAGGCTAGAATCAAAACTGAACCTTGCCCAGTTTTGTCATCTGGTTCCACGAATAAGCAGCCTCAAAGCACCAAGAAGAGCTGAAGCCTTATTTGAGGATTAGACAATGGACTGAAGGTTTCTGTTCTTATAGCTGAGTGAAATGGGATTCAAAATGCACAGGTTCAGTGACTTAAGGCCAAGTCTTTATTTACAAAAGAGGGAGGGCAAAACATACCTTCCCTCCTGTTGGCCTGCATTGCTTTGTACAAGCAGCAGGGCAAAACCTGGCATGGTTATTGCTTCATATCTTTCTCCACTTTCGGGTGAATAAGGTATCTGTTTACTTGGCAACTTCCCCATTTTTTCTCTTCATACTAAGGGCCACAGAATTCGGTTCTATTGCAATAAGCTTTCTTTTCTCATCCTTTTAGCAGACTCAGATATAATCCTCAAGCAAAGGACTTGAGCAAGAGTGCTCCACAGCACAAGATGCCTTTCCTGAATATTACCCACATTTTTGCTTCCTTGACAGTGGGCTGTAGAGCAGGGGTTATCTGCACCTCTGTGTGGCAACAGACATTCTGATCCATAGACGTTTACTGTCTTTTACAATGACAACCTTTTTGTGCTATAACTCAGCCCTTTGCGTTGCTGCTTAATTTAGAACAAGATGGCGGAAGGAGGCCGGCCACAGAGGAAGATGTCACGGGCTGGAGAGAGCTTATATCACATCCTGGGCTTGGAAAAGGGTGCTTCCCCAGAAGACATCAAGAAAGCATACAGGTCGGGTACCTATTCTGTCTTTCGTGGATTGGGTTTTAAGTTAAAAGTAAAGGGTCCCCTCGCACATATGTGCTAGTCATTCCTGACTCTAGGGGGCGGTGCTCATCTCCGATTCAAAGCCAAAGAGCCAGCACTGTCCAAAGACGTCTCCGTGGTCATATGGCTGGCATGACTAAACACCGAAGGCACATGGAACACTGTTACCTTCCCACCAAATGCGGTCCCTATTTTTCTACTTGCATTTTTACATGCTTTCGAAGGGCTAGATTGGCAGAAGCTGGGTCAAGTAACGGGAGCTCACTCCATTACACGGTGCTAGGAATTCAAACCGCTGAACTGCCAACCTTTCTGATCGACAAGCTCAGTGTCTTAGCCACTGAGCCACCTTTTAAGTTAAACTTCCTTACTCCAAGATGTTTGACTTCACAGGAGTCCCCGTGATCCTTTTGATAGTTGGAGGCAACCAAAAACTGCATATAAAACAATGAACAGATTGTCACAAAGAGAGATACAGAGTGCTTTGCATTCTTCTGTGGACAAGAAAGAAGCCAAGCAGGGGAACTTTCATCATCTAACACCAGAGGTCTCTGATAAACCCTTAGCAGGCTAGCATTGTTAAATTCTGTGGGTATATTTACAGAATTGACTTGCATACTCTTAGTTAATGTGTTACGTAGAAATCATGTTTCTGGGGTGCATTACTCATTAAGGCTTACACTTTAGGACACGTTGCATTATTCTATAGGCCAGACTTCTGCAGGGTACTCTTTCATCTAGTAGTCCTGGGGTATCAGCTGTAGGATGATGCAAAATGCAGCAGCACTAGCCCATAGAATGGCACCTTTACTCTGCAAGCTGCGTGCAGAAGCAACTAGTTTTCAGCCCCCTTCTTTCAGTTCCCTTCCATGCATGGAGGCAAGCCCAACTCCTTTGGCAGGCAGCTCTTTCAGGCAGCTTCCAGAGAGACAAGCAGCCAAAACCCATACAGAGAATGGAGAGTCAAGCGTGGGAAGTTAAGGACCTGGCTACTTGCAGGACCGCCTTCTGCCACATACTTCCACCCGGCCTGTCTGCTCCCACAGGGTGGGCCTCCTTAGGATGCCGTCCGCCGGACAATGCCAGCTGGCGACTCCCAGGGGAAGAGCCTTCTCTGTGGCAGGCCCAGCCCTCTGGAACGACCTGCCCCCTGACCTCCGCACAATCACGGACCTTCGCCTCTTCCGTCGAGCACTTAAAACACACTTCTTCCATGCAGCCGGCCTGACATAGCTATGTATATTACTGAATTTTTTAGCTGGGTTTTTAAATTAAGTTTTAGCACGGGCCAAATTTATTTAATTTAATTTTAAACTTATTTGATGTTTGTATATTTATATTTTCTTATTCCTGTGCACTGCCCTGAGTCCCATTTGGGAGACATGGCGGTATAAAAGTACGAACAAATAAATAAATAAATAAATAAAATAAATGAGTGCGAAGTGCCTCAGCCAGGTGGCAGAGACCTGTGCAGGCTGCACGTAATTGTCTTTTTGCTCAAGGGCTGAAAATCTTACTTGGCTTTTGGCAGGAAAGATATTCAGCTCCCAAGTGGATCTTTCCAGGGCCTACCAGCTCCCCTGAACACTCAGCATTCCTTACCTGGGAATCCCCTCAATGAACCATGCAGTTTTTAAATGAAAAACAAACAAACAAGAATGCTGGAATTTTGGTCATTAAACAAAGCAGCCATGTTGGCAGCGTTGTCTCTCTTAAAACCGTTTTGCTTTGCAGCTGAGATTCTGGTCCCAATTGCTGTCATAAGTTGAGGATTCTTTGTAAATTAAAAAAAAAAGAATCATCCTCCAAATCATACACATCACAGCCATAAAAGGCCTCTGAGTCCTTTTAGTAACCATATTGATCTACTAAACTGGTAGATCAGTGTTTCTCAACTAGGGCAATGCCGGCTGGCGATACCCAGGGGAAGAGCCTTCTCTGTGGCGGGCCCGGCCCTCTGGAACGACCTACCCCCCGACCTTCGCACTACCTCGGACCTCCGCCTCTTCCGCCAACGTCTTAAGACGTACTTATTCCAACAAGCCGGCCTAGGATAGCCCCCCGCGTCTGACTTTTAAATATAAATTATAATTTGGTTACGGTTTTAATAACGGGTTTTAGCACGGGTGAATTAATTTAATATATTTTTAATTGATGTATATTGTATTTATGGTTTTATATAATGCCTGTGCGCCGCCCTGGGTCCTAACAAGGAGAAGGGCAGGGTATAAATTTAATTAAAAAAAAAAAAAAAGGGCATCTATGTTCAACTCCCAGAATTCCCCAGCCAACGCAGCCAGTGTTGAGAATTCTAGGATTGAAGACTATACATCTGGAAGTCCATTTAAATTTATTTTTTTACTTCATTTTATTTATTCCATTTGTATAACTGCCCATCTTACCAACTGACCCTAGGCATCAAAAAGAAATTGTATATATTACAAAAATTAAAATAAATAGGAACCAAAAATAAATCACGTAACATAACCATTAAATTCCGCAAAAAACCAAAAGGACCTTTAATATACCCATCCTGCATAGCAGGATTGGGTTAGCTAGAAACCATTGGGGAGCAATGGTCCCTCAAGTAACTTAATTCCAGAAGGTGACAACCAGCACCTGGAATTGCACCAAAAGCCACACTGCTGGCAACCAATTCAGCTTACAGAAAATAGATGTTGGATGCACCAATCGACTTCTAGTGCTGGATTCTGCACCATTTGAAGCTTCCAAATGCTCTTCAAAAGAAGCCCCATGTTGAGGACATTGCAGTGGTCCAGATGCAAGATCAAGTTGCTAAAGCTGAGTCACCCTGTCTACTGATGGTATTTGAGGACTCTGCTGTTGCCCATGATACTTTTTTCTAAGCCATTTGATTCTAGAGCCTCTTTCTTTCGACCTGTCACTGGTCTTACTAGGAGAACAAAAGGAGACACTATGAGCCCAGTCAATAGCTCTTACTATAGAAGGAGTTGTTGACTTTCCTGGACTTTGATGGCTCCTAATCTATTAACACTGTGGAGGATGTTTGCTGATGTGCCTTAAATATATATTCCCACATCTTTCTCCCCAGGAAACTGGCTTTGAAATATCACCCAGATAAGAATCCTGATAATCCAGAAGCATCAGAGAAGTTCAAGGAGATCAATAATGCCAATGTAATTCTCAGTGATGAGAACAAACGGCGTCTCTATGATGAGTACGGCTCCATGGGACTCTACGTGTCTGAGCAGTTTGGAGAAGAAAGTGTGAAGTATTACTTCCTCATGTCCAAGTGTTGGTTCAAGGTAGGTGGCTCATAGAAGAACAGACAGTTCCCCCTCTTTCTCCATCTCTCTCTCTCTCTCTCTCTCTCTCTCTCTCTCTCTCTCTCTCTCTCTCTCTCTCTCTCTTTCTGTCAGCTACTGCTCTGACAATGAGTGTCTGTAACTGACTACTCTTATGTGGGGCCTAATTTTGTCATTTGCATCCCTTCTCCAGACAATAGTAGCGTGCTGTGGCCTCTTTACATGTTGCTGCTGCTGCTGCTGCTGCTGTTTCTGTTGTGGGAAATGCCGCCCACCTGAAGATGATGAGTCCTACAAGTATGTCAATCCTGAAGACCTGGAGGCCCAGATCCGTGCAGAAGACAATGGTGAGATTGTTAGGGCAAACACTGAGATGAGGGTGGAGTTCAGTTTCATGCACTTGCTGACCCCCAGAGCCACAGGAAATGTTAAGTGCAGTTTTTGGCATATGCATCTCTTTCTAGGGTATGTCAGATGCAGCCGGTATGTCTCTTCACATGCCATGTTCACATGAAGTCTGCTCTTTAGACCCCTCATTTCCTGTCTTCCAGGGACCTCTTTCAAGTACCGACTTCTGGCTAGCTTCCGATCTCCAGGAGATCAAATAATTAGCTGGGCAAAAATTATTTAACTTCTGCAATTAATGACAGGAAGAAATCAATAATCTTTTTCTGCTGGTTTTATGATTTAATATCCCACACAACTATGCTTTGTATGACTGAAAATGACATACAATGCTGATCCAAACTTGGTCAGCAATATTTTTCAGTGATTTGAACAGGAAACCCACAAAACGTATCTAAGACAGAGATGTAATGAATGCAATGTAAACCCTCATGTGGTTTGCTCATACTTTTTACATCTCCTCAGAATGTGTTGATAAAAATTAAAAAGCAGAAATGTGCAGTATTTTACCCTTTAAGAAATGCAAAGAATTTAGGGTTATGGCTTTACCTGCAGCTGGTAATGCTCACCATGTTATGCAAAGTTTCAAGCATAGTGTTAAGCCAAGGGTCTGCAAAGTTGGCTCTTTTAAGACTGGTGGACTTCAACTCCCAGAATTCCCCAGCCAGCCATGCTGGCTGGGGAACTCTAGGAGTTGAAGTCCACCAGTCTTAAAAGAGCCAACTTTGCAGACCCCTGTGTTAAGCCAATGGAAGTTGCAATATTTTTCAGTGATTTGAACAGAAAACCCACAAAACGTATCTGCATTAAGACAGAGATGTAACGAATGCAATGTAAATCCTCATGTGGTTTGCTCATACTTTTTACATCTCAGAATGTGTTGATAAAAATTCTTTTTTACTTAAAGAAATCTGGGGGGGACCTTCCTGGAGGGTGGTGGTGGTGGTAAAATCTGTATAACAGTACAAACGTCTGGCTACTGACATTGTGGGTTTGCCATCCCCGAAGATTCTAAAGAAGAGGCTGGATAGTCGAGATGACTAATTAAAGATAGTTTAATTGGTTTTCCTACACCTGGCACAGGGTTGGACTAGATGATCCATGTGGTCTCTTTCAAATCCTCAACTGTGATTCAATGATTTTTGAAATTTGGAGAATTTAAGAGAGTTAAAAAGCAGAAATGTACAGTATTTTACCCTTTAAGAAATGCAAAGAATTTAGGGTCACCATGTTATGCAAAGTTTCAAGCATAGTGTTAAGCCAATGGAAGTTGCACACATTAACCTTAAAGACATAAGACTAATACTGTTTTAAAAAACAAACAAACAGAAAAGCCTGTGGATCATCACAAAAACTATAATAAAATTCCAGGGTTTCTTATGTGTGATTTGATTGTATCCATTGCTTTAATCAACTTGAAATGGTGCAATATTGACAACATTGAACCAAATTCTCTCTGGGTATAGTAGATGTGCTGATGCCCTCTATAAATGGGGCAAAATACCATCACCAAATTGTGATTGGTGCGTCGAAAAATAGTCTGTCCAACATGGTGACAGAGTGTCAAAATAAAGCCTATAATGGAGACTTTGCTGATTTTCTGGCTGCCAACAAATGAAGCAAAAAATTATATCTGTAGTCTAGACCAGGGGTCTCCAACCTTTGCAACTTTAAGTCTGAAGGACTTCAGCTCCCAGAGACTTCAGCTCCCAGCTTTGCTGGCTGGAGAATTCTGGGAGCTGAAATCCTTCAGACTTAAAGTTGCAAAGGTTGGAGACCCCTAGTCTAGACATATGTTTTATAATATTTTAGATTTTATGTTTCGTATTTTTCTCTCATGGTTTTTTTGTATCAAAATGTAATGCAGATGTTCCATACAATAAATAATAACCTGAAAGTCCTGTTCCCCCCCTCCCCCCATCCTATTAAGTTCACACACTCTCACCTCCCCCTGTAAGGTAGCCAATCTCATGTCTAGGACATAGACAAATAATTACTGTTAATGGAATGTTGAGAGTTGTCTTTCCCTCCTGTTCCTCTGCTTCAAACTCATGAAGCTGCTGCTAATGGGCGTGACATACTGTGTATCTTCCTTAGGTGGCGATGCTATCCGAATGCAGCCAACAGCAAATGCAACATTGCACACTACAGATGAGAATCAGCCCCGCAAGCCATGACCTTGTAAGCAGGGCACGATCATTGGTGTGTGGTGGGAAAGTCATGGGGAAGCTGCAGGAGACTTTTGGCAGCTGGTGTCTAGATTCAGAAGGGTCTAAAACAGGGGTGTCAAACTCACATCGTCACGGCGGCATCACATGACCTATTGGGACTTTCCCCCCTTTTGCTAAACTGGGTGTGGGTGTGGCCAGCATGTGACGCATCTGGCCCACGCGCTGGGAGTTTGACAGCCTTGGTCTAAAAGAAGCTTTATGCTACTGGAGTTTGTGGCCCTTTTCCTCAACATCATCTGCTACTGCATAGCAGTTCCTTCAGTGGATCCCCCTTTGTTTTCTGAAATGTAATACACCCGTGGCTGGATCTAGGATCTTTCTTCATCAAGGACGAGCTTTTTCCAGAGTATCAGTGGTCTGGGGAAGAGCTGGTGGGTTAAAATCTGCTGTGGAATGGAATTCTGTTGCTTTCTGTACTAATACAGGTAGTCCTAAACTTAGGGCCACAATTGAGCCCAACATTTCTGTTGCTAAATGAGACGTTTGCTAAGGGAGATTTGTCCCGTTTTACTTTCTTGTTGTTACAGTAAGTGAAGCATTGCAGTTAAGTTAGTAACGCAGTTGTTAAGTGAATCTGGGTTTCGCATTGACTTTGCTTGTCAGAAGGTTGCAAAAGGGGGTCACATGACCCCAGGACACTGCAAGTGTCATAAATGTGAGTCAGGTGCCAAGAATCTGAATTTTGATCATGTGACCGTGGTGATGCTGCAATAGTTGTAAGTGTGAAAAGTGATTGTAAGTCACTTTTTCAGTGCCGCTGTAACTTTGAATGGTTGCTAAATGAACTGTTGTAAGTTGAGGACTACCTGTACAACAACCTGAGGATACACACTCAGAAACTTACTATTGTAATGACTGGGCTTGTTGAATACACTTTCAGAGAACAAATCTCTTGCCAATCAAAGGCCATGTGCATAGATTGAATTGGCTAGTTGTTGCCTAGTTCACAAAGGGATAGCTACAAGCTTGAGATTTATGTGCATGATTGATGCAGCTGACTGCATGTGGACATGGGCAAAGTAGAGGATGAGGGAACTGTGGCCAGAGTATCTGCAGCTGATGCAGTCATTCCACATTAGTAGCAATATTGATATCCTCTTAGAGAGGAAATGCTACTCTAGACAAGCCTCCAATGTCAGAGTTCCAAGTAAGACCCCCAGTGAAAGAAGACTCCGAGGCTTGAGATTCCTCAAAGTTCCATTTTATTAGAGATGTCATAATGGCACATCTGGGAAAACCCAAATCTGAAAGCTTCCAGGTTTTCCCCACCCAAGTGAAAGTTCAAGTCCCTGCTCAGCACTCACATGTCTGTCCATCACATGGTCCAATCAGGCACCGTCCCAACTGGAGATGCCTCCCAGTCACGCCACTCCAGGGGCAAGACAAGATGTCCTTGACTCTCTGAGAAAGGAATGTTATTATGACTATACCTCCCATAGTCTATATCATCCCCCCTCCCAATTTCCCACAGCAGAAAATGTGGCAGGCCTGAAGGCCCAATGTAAAAGATGGCTTCCATGCCTGACATCTAAGGCTAAGGCCACCCTGAACAATTGTCTTATTGTATGTATTGGTAGTTGCTTGGCTCTTTCTCTCCGCCTCTTCTATTTTGGTGACTGATCCACCGGTTAGAGATGGGAGAGATTATTCAGAAGAAGAAGAGACATCCTTTTCTCCAGATCATGAATGCTGTGCACAGACCAACAGCAGACATTTCTTAAGCCCAGTACAAACATTTGCCCATTCTAGTAGGCAAACTCGCTTTCTATCTTGCTCCTCCTTTTCTAACCTCACTTTCTCTTCCCTCCACCAGAGCTCGGTTTCCAGTCACAGCACAGTTCCTATTCCAGCAACCATTCCAGAGACAACGTGCCCAGGCCTGAATTACCAATCATTTGGACTCTGGACGAAGAGCTCCCTCTCCAGTTGTGATGCTGTGCGGTGACTTTGGTGAGGGTGCCTGAATGCCTGCTTCAGAGTCATAAATCTTCTCAGGGAACATGGCCACAGGCATACCCAGACCTTGCAAAGGGGCTGGCTTGAAGGAAAGAGAGACACTTTAGCGCCGCCTCTTTGGGCCCAAGGAACAGCTTCCCCTTCTCCAGCAGCTTCAGAACAGTTCTTTGTTTAGCCTGTATTATTCCCACAGCAGTGAAGGAAAAGAAAATGGATGAATGTTGCCAGCCCAGCAGTCTTTATCCCTGGTCATTCTTTCTCCTTCCAATCTTGGTATTTTGTGTTTTTTAGGCCAGCCATATTGTGCCCTTGTCAAAGCCCAGCTCATGATGGAGGAGGGGATATTGGGCTCCCTGCCTCCCAGTGCCAGGGAGGCAAACTGTCCTGCCAGGGCTGTCCCCTGGCAACTGGGACGGCCCTTTCTGACCTATGCATTGGTGCCAAGCTGCATTTCAGGGTGTAGTGTGAAGTATGGTGGGATTTGGAGTGCCTGCCTGGTAAGTTGGTGTTGCCCATCATCTTCCACGATGAACTGCTGCTCCAGGGAGCTTTAGTTGCTGTGTAGCATCCTGCCTCTTAAGCTGCCCCGAATCCTTTTCTGTGGGGCAGTACTGGGCAAGGGCATTTCTCACACTGTGATTAAAAAAGAAATTGTTAGGATTTTATCAGCACAATTAAATATTTCTGAAGGAAAGAGCTGGTTTTTTTGTTCATGTTTCCTTAGGATGTATTCATTCATACATTCCTGGGAATATTGGGGTAGGTCTTACGTACTATGCATGCAATCTCTGCTTGGCCTTTCAAGGACATCCTAGTTTCCCCCATATGCTGAAATTTTTAGTAGAACAAGGCAAGTAACCCATTACTATTTTTAATATATTTTTGGGCTGGATTATGCTATTTAAGGATCAATAGCTGGTCTTGCAACCATGCCAACAATGAGTATTTAATTTGCACATTAACTTGGATGGGAATGTGTGAAGTACGTTGAGTTCTGAGTTAGATCTATCCTATTCAACGTTTTTATAAATAACTAGGCCCTAGAGAGGAATAAGTATTGGGGGCTACCTTGGAAAACAGAATCAATATTTAAAGCCACATTTAAATATTGATATTTAAATGATCAAGATTGCTAAATCAAATCTACAAAAAAATACATATAGATCAAAATGTATATAACTAATGGGAATGGTCATAAGCTATAAGATAAGCAAGTGATACTATAGAAACTTCCTTTTTAAAAAATCTTTTGTCATTAGACAGCACAGGTTGTGAGGGCCCTTTCTTGCACACATTGAGATGGAATAAGGCAGGGATCTCCAACCTTTGCAACTTTATGGCTGGAGAATTCTGGGAGCTGAAGTCCTTCAGACTTAAAGTTGCAAAGGTTGGAGACTCCTGGAATAAGGTGCCGACAACAGATAAATAATGTCAGCGGCAACCACCATATTTGAGCCAGTACCAGTATGTAAAGATCCAGGCTTCTGAGAAGAGGTTTGACTTCTACTCTTCCATGTCTGACCTGTTTTATTCTTTAAATACTTCAAGATCTTTTTAAAGGACTGAGACATAGGAGATGAAGCTAATTTGTTTCATTGCCTCAGAGCATTGTTTCTCAACCTTGGCAACTTTTAAGATGTGTGAACTTCAACTCCCAGAATTCCACACTTTTTAAAATAGCCAAGTTGAGAAATCTTGCTCCAAATAATGTATCTTAATCATATGATTTTTTTGACAATAGAATAGAAGCAGGGGTTGAATAATTGTCAAGAGGAGTATAACAATTGGATACCTGTATATCAACAGGAACTTGAACATTTGAAATTGTATGTTTTTATAATTTAATTACAAATGTGCCCTAGTCTAGAACTTAACATGCTTGACCCAGCCTTGCCTAAAAACTGCATAGTCTCTTCTGTCTTAATGGTATTATATGGCTTAAGAAAGTACCAATTTCACTACATCTCCTCCCTGCTTTAGCAGAAAAATAAGTATTAGGAAGTGACTATTCTCTACAGTTGGGAAAATAATAAATGGGTCAGGAAGACATAATCAGATACATATTTTTGCTTTGAGAATCAAGTCTAGGTCCAAAAAATGTTTCCTTTTATATATTGTTTTATTAAATATATTTTAAAGAATATAAAAAGCTAACATAAACTAATATAAAGGAAGAAAAAGGAATCAGAGAGGTGCAAGAAAGAAATACATAGAAAAAATATAAAGCAAATGCTTAGAGAGGTCTGTAAAGCACTGTGTAGCAGTATATAAGTGCTATGGCTATTGCTATAACATTACCTCTATGGTTACAACATACCTCTCTTCTTTCTATATCTGTTCTATTTCATCATCAAAAACCATAAAGCATCTCCATTTTTTCTATTTCATGCAAAAAAGTCTGTAAGGGATTTCCCATTAGCAATAATTAGATATTTCTTTTCCCTAACCAAAGAAGTGAACTTACTTATATCATTTTTATCAACCATTCCTCCATTGGGGATAATGATGAATCCTTCCATCTTTATGCATACAATAATCACCGCCCTGAGTCCCGCAAGGGAGAAGGGCGGTATACAAATTTAATAAATAGTAATAGTAATAGTAATAATCTTGCCGCATATTAAAAAATCCATTTCTTTTCCAACCTTTGTCCAACAGTCCCAAAAGAAAAAAAAGCTGGTTTCAGTCATACATTAATCTTTTAAGATTATCTGAATAGGTGGATGTATTTTAATGCAAAAATTTCTAGCTTTTTCTTGCATACCCCAAGAGTACCCCAGGCTCTGTCCATTGCACCAATATCCTGCGATGTTTAATAGTGATTATTGGTGATTTTTTTTGTGCTATCCTGGACATCACTGATAAAACCTTCTGTTTCTGTTGTAAGCTGAAAGTCCACACAAATCTTTTCTAAGAAGCCTTTCCAAGTATTCTGATCCCATATATAGCATTTCGGTGGGATGGATTCAGTCAGTGGGTGAGTGCTTTTCCTGCAGAAGCTACCAAATTCATCTTTTGGCATTTCATTTAAAAGGATAATAAGTAGCGGGGCTGGAAAACCAAAAATCCTGGAGAAGTATGATCCATCTGAAGAGGCAAGAATGGATGGAAATGATGTGTTTCAACCTGAGGCAATTAACAAATGTTTGTATAGGTATTAATGTTTTGTTTTTAAAAAAAATTATATGCGGAAAGAAGAAAGAACCTATACAAAAATAAAATTGTCCTATACTAAACCTAATTACTCAAATGTTTATTCCATCCATCAGGCTTTACAATTGAAGTCAGCTTACATTTAAGCCAGTTAGTAATAAAAACTTTGGGAAATATAATTAGTAATATATAGCCTGATTTTCTACATATTTTTCCAATTGGTCAACCTAGTAAAAAGTTTATTCAGATAAAGAGGCTTAAAATGATTGTGTAATTAGCAGAGAATACTTTCCTCCCAAACTACACAATGTCCATTTTAATGAGTAAGAGTGCACCATATTGATTTCTGTTTCTTTATCCTAAAGATCCCAATTATTTTTAAGCAGCCTTCTTGCTCCAACCCCAGTTGGAAAGCATCCAGATCTGCATTGCCACTGCCGGAAATCCTGTTTGAAAGGCTCCAGGCTCTGCAAGGCTGGTTTAGATATTTATGTTGTTAAGACTGGTTGGTGTGATTCAAAGCAGTGGCTTTTTAAGTATCCTTGGCTAATGGCTATAAATTGCTTTGAATGTCAAAGTTGTAAGACTTGTTTATTTTGCAAAGTATTTACGAGAGTTACTTTTAAGTCTATTGTAATTTTACATGTTTCCCCTTAATATTTTGATGATTCGTTTTGAATGTTGAGAAGAGTATGCTGCTTATTGTGTCAAGTACAATCAAACCAAGAGCCAACAGCTTAACTGCACTTGCAAAAAAAGAGACTGAGCAGCCACTTACATATTTCCAGCATTCCTTGACTTCATAATTGCAAACTCTGTTTGCAATATTGCATGGAACCTGTCTGAAGAAATGCACATAAGAGAATTCATTTTATTCCTTAGTAGACACTTGCAATTTGAATTGTTGTCTGATTCCAGTCAGTTACATAACATCCGGTTATACTGTAGTGGAAGGTCTTTATTTTTATCCAATATGTGAAAAGATTTAATTCTTTTGCTCAACGATACTTGAATCTTACAGCTTTGGATATAGCACAGGAGTATGCCACTGGCTGCTTCCACACCAGTCTGCCAGCCATCTTCTGAAGGTGTCATCGCCTGTTGTGGAATAGTGACTAAGTGTCACCTGATCCCGTTGACAGCTGTTGCTTTGCCCCCCTGCACCCTTTACGAGACAAAAATGGCAGCTGGGATTCCATTAGGGTCATGTGGCCTACTAAAAATAGCCTTGTAGACTCAGGGCAGGGAATGATGTCAGAAAGAAACCAAGATCTGGACAGGCAAACTAGAAAAAGAGAAGCAAGCTTGGTGGACGGAGGGAAATTCCAAGTGGAAATAAAACAGGAAGAGGCCAAGGTGTAAAAGGCAGGAAAGAGAGAGGCCAGCACTGCCAAAGCAGGAGATCTGGAGCAGGCAGGCAGAACAAGGCAGAGAGAGAAGAGATTGGCAAGGCAGGCACTGAGACTTAGGGAAAGCTGAGGGGGTCATCCATCCAGCTCATTGGAGTGTGCTGAGGGCAAGAATCGGTGTTGCGGGGATGAACTTTGCCGTGGGCTTCAAGCCGATGCTGGGGACTTCACAGAGCATGGATAACCTGGAGAAGCAGCTTATCTGCCCCATCTGTTTGGAGATGTTCACCAAACCAGTGGTCATCCTGCCCTGCCAACACAACCTCTGTCGTAAGTGTGCCAACGACATCTTTCAGGTGAGCAAGAAGCCCAGGAATCAGTGCTCTGGATAAGCATAAGATGAAAGGGATTCAGGTCGGTCTGGGTGATGCCTTTCTAAAAGCTGAGCCATTTCTGAATGAAGGAGTTTATGATAGTTATGTAATAAATACTATGATGTATTCTCTGCTTAATAGATAGTCAATATTCATGGCGCTTCTTGAGTAACATAAATAAAGGGAAATATCTGCCTCCCAAAACTTAAAAATGCCAATGGGGGGGGGGGGAGGAATGGAGGAGCAATAGAGAATTTGGAACTATGAATAATTGCAATGCCAGTTACGTCTTGTTTTGTGGGAAAGGACTGGAGTATCAAGGCCAGTGTGTTTGTTGCTTAGGGAGGGTTTGGAAGGCAGGGGATAGGGAGGACGTTGTTTGTTGTGTTGATCAGGCGCTCCAAAATGGGAGTGGTTGTGAAATTCAGGATAGAATGGCGACACCTTGTATCGGCCTGGAGAGGCCATTACAAGCAGGCCTGAAGGAGGAGAGGGTCTGTTGCCTTTATATGCATCATCAGTGAGGGGAATAAAATTGATGCAATGAAATGCCTCTTCCTACAAAACATTTTCTATACATTCCAACCACCTGGAGCCATTAACAATGAGATATTCCCATTTACCCTGTACCCACATGGCTAATACGAAAAAGAAGACAGAAATGGAACATGAGAGCTGGATGACGAAATGGAACATATATGGAGGGTTTAAAGAGAATTTGTGTATGATGATTTTTGTAAGTTGTCTAAATAGGAGGCCGCTGCAGTTATCACAGGTTTTATTACACGGATCTAAACTAAGAAAGTGTAACACTAGGTCAGGGGTGTCCAAACTTGGGAACTTTAAGACTTGTGGACTTCAACTCCCAGAATTTCCCAGCCAGCATAGCTGGCTGGGGAATTCTGGGAGTTGAAGTCCACAAGTCTTAAAGTTCCCAAGTTTGGACACCCCTGCACTTGGTGGACAATGAAAGTTTTAACCAAAGGAAGTGTCTTCAGTCTCATTTAATTACACGTTGACTAAATTTATACAACTATGCTGAACCTAGAGACAGTTTGGTCTAGTGGTTAAGGCACCAGGCTCAAAAGCAGGACATCTTGAGTTCAAATCACACCTTAGCCATGAAACTCAGTTAGGTGACTTTGGGCCAGTCATTCTTTCTCAATCCAACCCACCTCCCTGAGTTGTTGTGGGGAAAATAGAAGAAGGAAAGTGTTGGATATGTTTGCCATCTTGAGTTATTTGTAAAAAATAATATAAAAATTTACAATCCCTTTTCTGGATTCATACAATACTGCACTCGGATGGCTAAAGCCTGTGAATCCTGCTAACCCACAAGAAACTAACTTTTAAAACTAGCCTATGTTATGCAGTGGCGGATTAAGGCTCACTGGTGCCCTAAGCACTGACAAATCTTGGTGCCCTCCCCTCCTTTGTACATACTGTACAAATCTTCATTGCTTTTTTTTCTTTCTCAACTTTGTGGTGCCCCCTTTTGCCTGGTGCCCTAAGTACGTGCTTTGTTTGCTTAATAGTTAATGCACCATTGATATTATGCAAATGCAGCCACTTTTACCACGGGGAACAGAATGGGAAATAAGACCATGACCAACTGTAGCCCTTCCAGATGAGAAGAAAGGGTGGTTTAATAAATGTGGAAACTATGCCCTACAAAAATGATGGAAAGAGCTAAGTAGCTTGGAGGGGAAAAAAGTCTATGAGGAGATTTATAATGTCTGCAAATATAGTACGTAATGATCTACCACACATAAAATGGAGCAGACCTTTTGAAGTAATGGGATGGTTGTTATGATGTCATAGATGTTTTTTTTTAATCTCAACCTGAGGAGAAATATTCCAGTGCAGTGTTTCTCAACCTTGGTGACTTTAAGTCCTATGGACTTCATCTCCCAGAATTCCCCAGCCAGCTATGCTGGCTGGGGGATTCTGGGAGTTGAAGTCCACAAGACTTTTTCATTTCATTTTCATTTTATTCGATTTATATACCGCCTATTTTCCCTGGGGGGGACTCAGGGCGGTGCACAGAAAGATAAAAACCCAACAACACATACAAAATATAAAAGACAATTAAATTATTAGATCTGTGCTAAAATTTAGATAATATAAAAGTTAAAACCGGTAAATATCAAAATTTAAAATTATACCCTTAGTCTATGTCAGGCCGGCTAGATGAAAGAAATGTGCTTTTAACATCCGACGGAAGAGGCGTAGGTCCGTAATGGTACGGATATCGGGGGGGCCTTCCCCTGGGAGTCGCCAGCCGGCATTGACCGGCTGACGGCACCCTGAGGAGGCCCACTCTGGGAGTGGACAGGTCGAAGGGAGGTATGTGGCAGGAGGCGGTCTCTCAAGTAACCAGGACCCGTGTCATGGAGCGTTTTAAAGATGGTTACTAACACCTTGAAGCGCACCCAGAAGACCACAGGCAGCCAGTGCAGCTCGCGCAGGAGAGGTGTTACAGGACTTAAAAGTCTCCTAGGTTGAGAAACACTGTTCCAGTGAGTGTTACTTCATAGCGATAGGCCAGGGGTGTCAAACTCATGGCATCATGTTGCCATCACATGACGTATTACAACTTCCCCCCACCCTTCACTAAACCGGGGGTAGGCGTGGCCACTGCATGATGCATCCAGGCTGTGGGCCGCAAGTTTGACACCCCTGCAATAGGCTTTCTTTCAATGGAGGCAAACATTTGCTAGGGATGCCATAATTGCTCTAAACCAGATAACTTCCTAATGGAAAGCTATCCAAAACCTAGTGATTTCTAAGATAACAGTTTGAAATATCTGCGAGGGGAAGACTTGTAAAGTTACTTTACGCCAGGGATGAAATTCAGCAGGTTCTGACAGGTTCTGGACAACCGGCAGCGGAAATTTTGAGTAGTTCGGAGGACTGGGAAATATCACCTCTGGCTGGCCCCAGAATGGGGAAGGAATTCAGATTTTGCAATATCCTTCCCCTGCCAAGCCTGCCAAGCCACACCCACAGAACTGGTAGTAAAAAAAAATGAATTTCACCACTGCTTTATGTTGAAAGACATTTTTCACTAGCTCAGAGAGCCTTTATTTTGTTTTAAAACTGAGCCTTGACACTGACGATTGATGTCAATCCTGAGACCAGTGTGCACTTAGTTGTATAGCTCCTGGCAGCCATCATTTTCATGAAGAAGAAATGTGCTTGGGTGATGATTCTTTGATTTGAGCCAAGCCTGGCAAAATGGTGTAAGCTTGCCTACTGCTTTCCTGCAAAAAATTACTATTGTTGGAGTAGGATGGTTCCTGACGTCTCTGCCTTTAAGAAGTAATACAGTACTGTATTGATGGAGTGGTGGCTTAGTAGCTTAGCGCTTGGCATTTGCTATCCCAAGAAAGTTCTGTCTGTTTTTTAATTAATACAACTTTCTGTAGCTCACTGGGAGAAGCAGAGAGCCATCTGAACAGATTCATTGCTAGGTATAGCCGAGATTCCCAAACTTGGCAACTTTAAGACTTGTAGAGTTCAACTCCCAGAATTCTCCAGCCAGCACAGAAAATTCTGGGAGTTAAAGTCCACAAGTCTTAAAGTTGCCAAGTTTGGGGACCCCTGACTTATAGGATTAAAGGCATCTTCAGCCTCTAAAGATGAATCAGATTTAGGACATTTGGTGCAATACAGATATCCCCTCGGCTTACAAACATTTGTTTAGAAATTCTTCCGAGTTATCACTGAAAAAAGTGACATACGATCAGTCTTTGCACTTATGTCATTGCAACATCTCTATGGTCACGTGATCAGACTCTGGGCACTTTATTTACAATGATTGCAGCATCATGTGATCGCCATTCCTCACCTTCCCAGTTGATTTCCAAGAAGCAAAGTCAATGAGGGATTTGCTTAATGGCCATGCAAATTCACTTAACAACCCCAGTGATTTGTTTACTAACCATGGTAAACAAAGTCATAATGTTGGGTATATTCACTTAACAATCAAGGTCCCAATTGTGGTTGCAAGTCAATTGTACACACGGTAAACAGGGTTTTTCCACCTAATTTAAAAGGGAACGCTCTACTTTAAGCAGCAAACAACAATTTAAATCTGCCTTGAGTATGGGTGGTGTGTGAGATGAAAGCCATATTACAGGGACACAATAGGAAAAGAGGTTAGCTGGCATTGTTTATCACTAGATTCTAGTAAGGAAAAGCCACCCTTACTATCATTGCTAGGAGTCATACAGACAAATTCTAGAAAATCTAAATCTTGATTCTTTAAAACTTCTTGTCTGCATGCCCATCAACACCATCTGAGTTGTGGGATCGCTTTAAGGCTAAAGCATTAAACCCTTTTCTGAGAAAACTAAGCAGTCTAGGGCAGGGGTCTCCAACCATGGCCAGTTTAAGACTTGTGGACTCTAATTCCCAGAGTTCCTCAGCAAGCTGGCTGAGGAACTCTGGGAGTTAAAGTCCACAAGTCTTAAAGTGGCCATGATTGGAGACTCCTGATTTAGGGCATCTCTAAAGGCAAGACACCAAGATATAGTCTTTAAATTCACTAAACAAAACAACTTTACCAAAACTAACAAAAGTGCACGTTTTGTACTTTTACAAAAATAAAGAAAAAAGGAATGTTAATTAGGAGAGTAAGATTACTTATTTGCAGAGGAAGAATAATCTGTGCATGACCAGTGCCACCTAGAGGCCCTAAATAAAATATATTGTGTAAGATTTTGAACTTTGGTTGGGTTCACTCCACAAATAAGCTGAATTCAGCCTGTTGCAGGAAGCAATGCTAGCTTTTTTTTTGTTTTATTTGCTTCCTTATATAAATATGCCCAATATCTTTCAAAGTTGACCTGTATTCTAGTCTCTGTTTTTAACCTGTTCAAATATGCTGCCTTCTGCTTGAAATGCACCCCAAACAACCAAGTAGAACTGGTCTGTGATCTGGATGCACAATAATCTTTTAAAGCAGATGTGTGACTTTACTACTCATCCTTGGCACTTTTATCAAACCAAATCCCCATTTTCTTATAATAATAATAATAATAAATTTTATTTATAACCCGCACTCTCTCCCCTAAGGGACTCGAGGCGGGGCACAGGAAAATTAAAAACAATAGACACAAACAGAGTACAAAATTTAAAATCACAATTAAACATATCCTGCGCTAAAAACATCTATAAAAACTAAAAACTGTCCCTAAAACCCCTTAACACTATAACTTAATTAAAATTACCCTAGGCCAGCCAAACGGAAGAAATGAGTTTTTAAAAGCTGTCGGAAGGAGCGAAGGTCCGTAGTTGTTCTAATTTCGGGGGGAAGGTCGTTCCAGAGGGTCGGGCCCGCCACAGAGAAGGCCCTTCCCCTGGTTGTCACCTGCTGGCATAGCCTAGTGGACGGCACCCGGAGAAGTCCCTCTCTGTGGGAGCGAATCGGTCGCAGGGATGTATGAGACATACATCCCTGCCTTATGACTTTATTCCTTCGCACCTAAATGATGTACTTTAAAGATCTGGTGAATTTCACTCCGTTGGTTGGGACCTTAATTCCTTGTCTACATGATAACTCCATGAATCATAATTCTGTCTTCTCTAGTTCTTCTCATCTGTGTGAAGGTCCGCTTTGATGACAGTTTCTTGCTCAATTTCTAGGTTAAAGACCTTCTGAATGTTGCTTTTTTAATGCAATAAGGGAAAATTGAATGCATGGGACGTTCTTATACTCATTGCATTTAATTCCCTTTTAACTACATTGTGTTAAAATAAAATGAGTTGACTACCTGCTTCTTCCCCCACTCTCAAGGGCAGTCCTTGGTAAAGCACTCACAAGTAAGGAAACTCCACACAAAGTTTTCATGCATTTAAATAGGCCCTCAACACATTAATTTATAAAAAAAAGATTGAACTGTGTCTTGTACCAGAGAAAGCCCTACAGCACTCTTTCAATATCTTTCCCTCAGAAGAAAAATGTAGTTTTGTATGTTCCTTTGAATTAAATGGAGTCCTCTGTAGTTTACCTAAAAAATTACTTACAGAACTCACATTGACAAATCAATGCTTTTGTTCCGAAGAAATCTGTTTCCTGGCTCAAGTTTCACTTCAATGCTCTTTGCTCTAATATTGGAGCAGGAGAGTCTATAGAAGCCAACTGACCCCATGTGGCATCCAAGAGTTTTCAGTGTCAACAACAACAGTTATGATTTTCAGACTAGGGTTTTATTTTTGTAAAAATGCATTTTATTAAATTTCTTCAAAAGCTAAACTATAAAAAACAAAAAAAATAAAATTTGCATTAAAATGTTTTTCAGGATGTTCCTATTTGTTTGTTTTTATATTTATTTATTTATTTTATTATGTATTATTTATCTTACGTGCTGACCATCTCACCAAAGATGATTTTAGGTAGCTTACAAACATTGAATAAAAATGCCATATAAAGCATTGAAATAAGTAAATAGATCGATATCTTAAATTTTAAATTCAAGTACAATTAAAGTGACCAAGATGGAGATCAAAGAAGGGAGCAATGTGCCCACAGGGAGGAGATGAGATGTTATCTAATTTAGTTGTTTATTATTTAGAAGACCTTTCAAGTGCCCTCATTTTATCCAAACTTTTAAGACACCTATTGGAGGAGTGAGGTTGTCCCAATTATCTGTTGCACTTCTTAGTCCCTAGATCATAATTCAGCTGTCTGAATATAACCTAGAATTTACATGTGAATTGGAGAATGAGTTACTATGCTGTGCATAAAGTGAGTTACTCTGGCAAGTTAGATGTGGGATGGCTGGGAATAATCTTTTGCCAATGTCTGCCTATAGCTGTGATCTCTGCAGTTGTCAACTCTTGTAATAGTAGCTGGTAGGGGACCTATTTGCATGACCTGTCCTGGGACAGAGGAATGTCATTGGTGTTCAAAATGACCTCCTTGGTTTCTATTACTACTTCCTAGAAGAGCCATATTTCTAACAAATGGGTAAGTAAGTATTACTGAACCTCAGCAAAAACCTCAACTTTCCCATCGCCTCCTTGCCAGGCCTCCAACCCCCTGTGGCAATCTCGTGGATCTACTTCAGTGTCCTCAGGAGGCCGATTCCGGTGCCCATCCTGTAGGCATGAAGTGGTGCTGGACCGGCATGGAGTTTATGGCCTGCAACGCAACCTTTTGGTGGAAAATATAATTGATATCTACAAGCAAGAGTCCTCTCGGTGAGTTACGTGTAGAATCCCATAATTTCTGTTTCAACACTTGGTGGTAGTCATCCTGCACCTAAGACATGCATGTGTACTCACACATTTCTGTTGCTCCAAAATCTTTGTGTTCCAAATGAAGAAGCAGAACCAGAATTTCCCTTCTGATTACTTCAACTCACTTTCCTTTCTCAAGGCCTGTCAGAGATTGAATCCTTGGCTGGACCTCTCAGGTCTTATCCTTCTTAATTCCTCCTCATCTTCCTCCCAAAATGCTTTTCTTGCTTTCATATGCATTTTTCTACTTAATACATTCAGATGTGTATCAACGAGTACATCTAACACACTGTTGACTCTTTCTCAGGAGCGGGCTTCAAAAATTTCAGCAACAGGTTCTCTGCTCGGTTGCTGGGTGGGCATGGCCATGGTGGGCATGGTGTAGTTGGCCTCCTACACCATGGTGGGTGGGGCCTGTTTTCATCTTCCCCAAGCTCTGGAGCAAGGGTGAGTTCCAGGAGGCACTACTTCTTGTTCGCTCGTGTGTGAGCATGTGCAGTGCAATTAAAATTGTTCTGCACATGAGCAGAACCAAAAACTAAGATGCCGGTGCCTATGGCGCCGCCCGGAGAAATGGTTCGGGGACATGGCAGGCCTGGGTAACTGCTGGGTTCCAGCGACCCAGGCGACCAAACCACTACTGGTTCGGCCAAACAGGTCTGAACCGGTAGGAACCCACCACTCCTTTGAAGGCTTTTCTTGAGCCTCTGGGAAGACGAAAACTGCCTCCTCTGGGCTTTAGAGAGAGACCCGTTTTTCCTGCTCCCCAAGCCTCCGGGCAGGCCCTGCACTTACCTCGCATCCAAAATGGGCCACGTGGAGACTCCTGGGAGGGGTAGGGTGGGAGGGGAGGGACATGGTAGGTGGGGCCAACCAGTGGGATTTGGAGGTTCTCCAAACCGGTCATAACGTTAGCTGCAGGTCCTCCCAAACCCGAGAGAACCTGTAGCAGCCCACCCCTGCTCTTTCTAGAGCAGAGTTCAAAGCCTGCGAAAGTTAGATAGAGCCATTTCCCCAAAACTAGAACTTGTTTTTCAGAAAGGTATGCTAATACTGATATCATTTCTCAGTTCTTTATTTGCATAGCATTTCAATATTACTGGATTACTGTATTCATAATCTCTGGTGGCAAGACCAGTTTAAAGGTTAGGCTTCTCCCACATTCATGGCAAGCAAAATATTTCTCTCACTTTTGCAAACATATTTTCTCTTTCATACACTATTCAAAAAAAAAGGGAGAAACCAGTAGTAGTAGTAGTAGTAGTAGTAGTAGTAATAATAATAATAATAATAATAATAATAATAATAATAATAATAATAATAATAATAATAATAATAATAATAATATGTGATATTTTTGAAAAATATCAAAATGAAAAATGAAGGTACGCTTCTGCCTGCCCTTTATCATGTTAATGACGTATTACAAGGCTTTCTTTTTTAAAATAATGCCATTAAACATTACAATTCTATAAAAACTGACTACCAGAACTTAAGAGTGAAAAAATAAAAAATGCAGAAAAAGATATAAGATGTAAGTGCCAAAATATAAGAACATAGCAAAGAAAAAAGAAACGTAGAAAATAAGTGCCTTCCCCTCTTGTCATAATCAGTATAAACAATTTTAATTATTTATCATCTTCTCTTAAAACACAACAAACAATCTCTTCATTCCATACGTTGTCTCATACCAATAATAAATCATTTGGCCTCATCATTCAGTCTTGGTTAGCAAAAGTCCATTAAAGATTACCACAAATGACAATTTATCTTTTTTAACCTTGATCAGATAAATCAATTTTATTTATAAATATATCCTTAAACGTTGTCAGTCAGTGCTAGTCAGCAGAAGTCCATTAAAGATTACAAAAAATAACAAATCTATTTTAACTTCGATCAAATAAACCCTATATTCCATTCCTTTTACTTTTAACAAGTTTAATCTATAATCATAAAATCCTTCAGGTCTGTTTTGTAATTCCAATATAAGAAATGTATCCAAGTTGTTTTTTATTTACCTTTTATACATACCTTTTAATTATTGAAAAACTGAATTAATTTGTATATCTAATGTAATATTTTTCCATATCCTTCTTGAATTATTTTAAAATTATTTTAAAATCCACTTTCAGATCAATCTCAATCTTGTCCAGTTCATCTTGTTCCTCTTCCTTAATATCTGAACACAGTCTGCCTATAGTGGCAAACACTTCTAAAATTAACTTCTGCCTCCATTGTTCAAAAATATCCTTTGATATGTTTAATGTTATTTGTATTTTACTCCATTATGAATCGCAGTGGCACAGTGATTAGAGAGCAGTACTGCAGGCTACTTCTGCTGCCTGCTGGCTGCCGGTTGCCTTCAATTTAACAGATCAAATCTCACCAGGCTCAAGGTTGACTCAGCCTTCCATCCTTCCAAGGTCGGTAAAATGAGGACCCACTTTGTTGGGGGAAATGTGCTGACTCTTTAAACTGCTTAAAGAGAGCTGTAAAACACTGTAAAGGAGTATGTAAGTCTAAGTGCTATTGCTAGTCTGTTAGTAAGTCAAACTGAAGTATTCTTCTCCTTTAATTGTAGCCTTTGGTTTCCTCTAGTGTCCCTCAAGCTCCCATCTTATCATATTTTCTTTTAAGAATTTAAAACAACAGTATTTTCTCATGGGAAGGATTCTTCTCATGCCCTCGTGACATCCCGACTGGACTACTGCAATGCTCTCTACATGGGGCTCCCCTTGAGGTGCACCCGAAGGCTTCAGCTAGTTCAGAATGCAGCCGCGCGGGTAGTTATGGGAGCCTCTAGGTTTTCCCATGTAACACCGCTCCTGCGCGAGCTGCACTGGCTGCCTGTCGTCTTTCAGGTGCGCTTCAAGGTGTTAGTTACCCATGGCACGGGACCTAGCTATCTGCGGGATCGCATTCTGCCTCATACATCCCTGCGGCCGATTCGCTCCCACAGAAAGGGACCTCTCCGGGTACTGTCCACTAGGCTGTGCCAGCGGGCGACGTCCAGGGGAAGGGCCTTCTCTGTGGCGGGCCCGACCCTCTGGAACGACCTTCCCCCCGAAATCAGAACAACCACAGACCTTCGCTCCTTCCGACATCTTTTAAAAACTCATTTCTTCCGTTTGGCTGGCCTAGGGTAATTTTAATTAATTTCATAGTGTTAAGGGGTTTTTAGGGATAGTTTTATTTTTCATAGATGTTTTTAGCGCAGGATATGTTTAATGTGATTTTAACTTTGTACTTTGTTTGTGTCAATTGTTTTTAATTTCCCTGTGCCCCGCCTCGAGTCCCTTCGGGGAAAGAGAGCGGGTTATAAATAAAATTTATTATTATTATTATTATTATTATTATTATTATTATTATTATTATTATTATTATTATTATTATTATTATTATTATTATTATTATTATCTTATAACCAATTTCAAAATCTGATTTCAAATCCATCTGGACCTTTAGTCCATTCACTGTCCAACATTCTAATGGCTGTTCTGCTGATTATCCCTCCCCCCCCAATCCTTTTGTTCTTATTTATTTATTTTATTTATTTATTTTATTAAATTTATACCCCGCCCTTCTCCTTGTTAGGACCCAGGGCGGCGCACAGGCATTATTAAAACCACAAAATACAATATCAATTAAAATATATTAAATTACTAGACCCGTGCTAAAAACCCATGTTAAAACCATACCAAATTAATTTATTTTTAAAAAGTCAGAAGTAGGGGCTATCCTAGGCCGGCTTGTTGGAATAGATACGTCTTAAGACGTTGGCGGAAGAGGCGGAGGTCCGAGATAGTGCGAAGGTCGGGGGGTAGGTCGTTCCAGAGGGCCGGGCCCGCCACAGAGAAGGCCCTTCCCCTGGGTGTCGCCAACCGGCATTGCCCCGCTGACGGCACCCGGAGAAGACCCTCTCTGTGGGAGCGGATCGGACGAAGGGATGTATGGGGCAGGAGACGGTCTCGTATATAGCTAGGCCCCGAGCCATGGAGCGATTTAAAGATGGTCATCAGCACCTTGAAGCGCACTCGAAAGGCCACAGGCAGCCAGTGCAGCTCGCGCAGGAGAGGTGTTACGTGGGTTTGCCTTGAGGCACCCATAATCACCCGCGCGGCCGCATTCTGTACTAACTGTAGCCTTCGAGTGCACCTCAAGGGAAGCCCCATGTAGAGAGCGTTACAGTAATCCAGCCGGGATGTCACGAGCGCTTGAGTGACTGTGCGAAGGGCTCCCCGGTCCAGTAAGGGGCGCAACTGGCGTATCAGGCGTACCTGATAGAACGCCCCCCTGGCCATGGCCGCCACATGGTCCTCCATGGACAGCCGGGAATCCAGGAGGACGCCCAAGTTGCGCGCCCTCTCCACGGGGGCCAGTTGTTCACCCCCAATGGCCAGTGTTGGACTTATCTGGCTGAACCGGGGTGCCGGAAACCACAGCCACTCGGTCTTGGACGGGTTGAGCTTGAGTTTGTTACTACCCATCCAGATCCGTACGGCCTCCAGACACCGGGACAGCACCTCGACGGCATCGTTGGGGTGGTTTGGGGTGGATATGTACAACTGAGTGTCATCAGTGTACAGATGGTATTCCACCCCAAAACCACGGATAATCTCGCCCAGCGGCTTCATGTAGGTGTTAAACAGGAGTGGCGAGAGGACCGACCCCTGAGGGACCCCACATGTGAGTGGCCTCGGGGACGACCTCTGCCCTCCTGCCAACACCCATTGCGACCGACCAGAGAGGTAGGACGAGAACCACCGTAGGACGGTGCCTCTCAGCCCCAACCCCCCCAATCGGTGCAATAAGATACCATGGTCGATGGTATCAAAAGCCGCTGAGAGGTCTAATAGGACAAGGATAGAGGAACAACCTCTATCCCGTGCCCTCCAGATATCATCCACCAACGCGACCAATGCCATTTCGATGCTGTGACCGGGCCGGAAGCTGGACTGGCGCGGGTCTAGATAATCAACTTCCTCCAGATGTCGGGGAAACTGTTGAGCCACCACACTCTCAACAACCTTCACTAAAAAGTGAAGGTTGGAGACGGGACGATAGTTCTCTAATAAAGCTAGATCCAGGGATGGTTTCTTGAGGAGGGGCCTCACCACCGCCTCTTTCAAAACGGTGGGCAAGTACCCCTCACTCAGAGATGAATTCACAATGCCCTGGAGCCAGCCTTGTGTCACCTCCCAGGATGCCAGTACAAGCCAGGAGGGACACGGGTCCAATAAACATGTGGTGGCTCTAAGGTTCCTCCGCAACCTGTCCATATCCTCGGTAGTAACAAAGTCGAACTCCTCCCAAGGTGTAATCTCAAGACCAGCGCTGGACGCCTCGACTGGACCACAAGTGGAGGGCAATTCGTTCCGAATCTGAGTGATTTTGTCCTGCAGAAATACTCCAAATTCCTCTGCTCGACCCTGCAGAGGGGCTTCCCGCGGCCTCAGATGAAGGAGGGAGCGGGTCACCCCAAACAGGGCGGCAGGGCGGCCTCTTAAACTTATCTTTGAAACTTATTTTGCTGAGGATTAAAGGGAGCTCCCTCATTGCATGTTATAGGACTTGTCGATTGGAAGGTTCTTAATAGTTGAAAAGCAGTAAAAAAAAGCAATTTCCATAAGTGTTTAAGAAATTAGCCTTGGCAGTACTTGGTGTCAAATAATATAGACCAGTGATGGCTAACCTTTTTGTCCTTGTGTGCTGAAAGCGCACACCCACAATGCAATGCATACATGACACACACACCCTGCATCCCGCGCCCCTACGCATCCATGTGCGACACCCCCCCCCCCCACTATCCCCGTGCATACGAACACAATCCCCCAGTGTCTCATTTTGGGCCTAGCAGGCCTCCCTGAAGCCTCCTCGGACCAAAATTGGGGCATGTGTGTGCGTGGCGTCCCTGAAATCCACCTGCCCTCCATGAATGCGTGCATGACCCCTCCACCCCCACGCATGCACGTGCCAAACCCGCATATGTGCCAGAGACCCGAAAATCAGCTGGCTGGCGGGAGGCATGCACACATGTGTGGTGGAGCTGAGCAGGCTGACGGCTCACATGCCCGCAGAGAGGGTTGCACTTGCTACCTGTGGCACATGTGTATTGTGGCTGTGAGCTTGGTGGAAATCCCTCAATTCCCAGCCACCCGACTTGGTGAGCTAACTGAAGAAATCTTACTTGTTGCAGTTTACTCATGAGGAGCAGCTGTCCGCATTGGTTGATGTGGCAATCTCTTTGTCTCCAGAGAGATTTTGCTGGCCAGAATCCAACCTCTGGCAGCTGATCTGTAATATTATCTCTGATGCTTCGTATATATCTAGTTCACTATGTCCTCAATGGAACTCATCACCTACCACAAGGCTTACACAAAATGCTGGGCAAGGAGGTGAGAGGAGAGCCCATCTGGGTGCTCCTTCAAAGGGCTCTGTTCCCCTGACATTGTGATTTTCAAAATTGCCTTTGGATTTGGTTCTTATTTACGCACTTACAAATAATATAATTCTCTAAATTCTCTAACCTAATCTAAACACAGTGCAGAGGTGATATTCAGCCACTTCTCTCCGGGCGAACCGGTAGCAGCAGCTGCGGGAGGCTCCACCCACCTGCCCTGACGTAATGAACGAGCACTGCTCATGCACAGAAGGTGGTGCGCATGCGCAGCCGTGGCACATGCGAGTGAAGCGCATGCACGCACACGCTCACATTTGGGAACCGGTAGGGAAGGTAAATGAATCCCACCGCTGACACAGTACCAAGAAAACGGCTAATCTCATCAATAATTTGAATCACATAAAAGCTATTAAATATGCTGATTACACTAATGTTACATTACTACCACTAACCAAAGGAAGAATCATGGTAGCTAGATGTTGATGGTAGAACCAATGGCTTGGTTGTCTCTTGATCACTGTATGTCTTTTGTGGAACCAAGCTGAAATCCATCTCCATTTCACATCCTAAGACTTCCTTGCTGCCCACCTTTACCTAAACGTCTGTTTGGAACATTAAGAGATAAAGTATTTTCCTTTGGAACTAAAAATTGGACCTCTTGGCATGCTGCACTATATTTCAAAAAGGAGCACATCTGTTCCCATTTGACACGATGACCTTAAGAAAATCAGAAAGGTTTTTGAGCCAGGGTAAGTTATTTTCTGGCGATTCAACATCTCTCTCAATCTCTGTTTATGCTTTGGCCAGGCCTCTCCATGCCAAGGCAGAGCAGCAGCTGATGTGTGAAGAACATGAGGAGGAAAAGATCAACATATACTGCTTGACCTGTGAGGTTCCAACCTGCTCTATGTGCAAAGTCTTTGGAGCCCACAAAGACTGTGAAGTGGCTCCTCTGACCAACGTTTACAAGCGCCAAAAGGTACAAGGAGTGATGGTGGGGAGAGAAAGAGGGGAAATGAAAGGAGAAGATCCTGTCTTCTTTCTACTCATAGTTTCTGTTTTGAACAACTAGAGCAAGAACCCGAGTTGGGCAGTCTAAGTTTTGTGGGGGAGAAACACGTTACACATGTTAGATGCTGGTGCCCAATTTATCCATTAGCACTATTGTGATCCTGGCCTGATATTATGGCTTAGAATGCCTGGATCATAAGCACCCAGGTAGTGTTGATTGGGGCTTCCCTTCCCTACTCCTTCCTTGTTTTCTTGGAGAAGAGCCCATCCAGGGTGGGGCTTTCAGTCGCCTTATGACTTGCGTTATCCTCTTCCTTGATCTCAAGAGGGAAAAAATTCCCTAGAATTACTCCATCTGACCGGTTAGTCATTATGTTGGCTGCACAATCATGCAATAGAAGAAGAAACATGTCCACGGGCCCTGCGCTGTCGCCTTCCCCTCCTCTTGAAGACCTACATAGAGGCTAGACTTTGGAGGAAATGGATTTTGAGACTAAGCCCTGATGAGCCACACAAGATAAGTTCATGCAGCCTATGAGTCTATAGCTCATCAAGGCTTAGCCTCAGAGTCTAGCCTCTAGGTATATCTTCCAGTGAGACATTTCGAGTCTCAAATGAATTTGAATAGTTTGTGGTGTGGAGTATTGCCTTAGTGTGTAATGTGAACTAAGCATTACAATATGTCTATTACAGTAAGCTTGTTTCAATCATTGCATTTACTTACCGGTAAGTAGTGTGAGCCCAGCCATTAAGTGTCGCCTTCCTATTTCTGCAGGGGGAGCTGAGTGATGGCATTGCCATGTTGGTGGCGGGAAATGACCGTATCCAAGCCATCATCACCCAGATGGAAGAGATCTGTAAAACTATTGAGGTGAGCATTATTTTTTGGGATGCTCTCCAGCCATGTTAATTTCTTCAGGATTTGCCAATACAGGTAATCCTTGATTCACTACTATTCACTTAGTGACTGTTTCGAAGTTACCATGACACTGAAAATCTGACTTATGACTGGTTGTCACACTTACTACTCTTGCAGCATCCCCATGGCTACATGATCGAAATTCAGTTGCTTGGCAACTGGTATTATTTATTCACTTAACAACTGCAGTGATTTGCTTAACAACTTGGCAAAAAAGGTTGAAAAAGGGAGTGCAACTTACTTAACAACTACCTTACTTAGCAATGAAAATGTTGGACTCAACTGTGGTTATAAGCTGAGGGCTACCTGTAAACTTCCTTCTTTCCCCCGTATGAAAGTTGGAGAAAAGTTGGAGCCTTCTGGGAGCAAATAAGAGGCAAAGCAGGGAAACATACCCTTGCAGTGCTTACTGATCTCATGATGCCATTTAGTTAACTTTAACCTGTGGTGGAAATAGTACTTTTAAAATAATAGCTCACCTGTTCCCTCCCTGGCAGGATAATGCTCGGCGACAGAAGCAGCATCTTTGTCTGCGCTTTGACTCTTTGTACAGCATCCTGGAAGAACGCAAAAAAGAGCTGTTGCAAGAAATCGGACGAGAGCAGGAGGAAAAAGTCCAAAGGGTGCGGGGGCTCATCCGGCAATATGGAGACCACCTTGAGGTCTCCTCTAAGCTGGTTGAGTCAGCCATCCAGTCCATGGAGGAACCCCAGATGGCCCTCTATCTGCAGGTGCGTACAAGTGTGATAGGACAGGGTGGGAGAGCAGGGTAAGCCTGGAGCCAGTTTAAATCAATCAGCAAGAACCTTACTCTTTTCGTTATAAAATGAAATTCAATGGCGAAGAGAGTAAGTTTCTACATTTAGGCAACAAAAATGAAATGCACAGATACAGTATAGGTGGTACCTTGCTCAATAGCAGCAACTGTGAAAGGGATCTTGGGAGTCCTAGTAGACGACCACTTAAATATGAGCCAGCAGTGTGCAGCAGCTGCCAAAAAAGCCAACACAGTTCTAGGCTGCATAAACAGAGGGATAGAATCAAGATCACGTGAAGTGTTAATACCACTTTATAATGCCTTAGTAAGGCCACACTTGGAATACTGCATTCAGTTTTGGTCACCACGATGTAGAAAAGATGTGGAGACTCTAGAAAGAGTGCAGAGAATAGCAACAAAGATGATTAGGGGACTGGAGACTAAAACATATGAAGAACGGTTGCAGGAACTGGGTATGTCTAGTTTAATAAAAAGAAGGACTAGGGGAGACATGATAGCAGTGTTCCAATATCTCAGGGGTTGCCACAAAGAAGAGGGAGTCAAACTATTATCCAAAGCACCTGAGGGCAGAACAAGAAGCAATGGGTGGAAACTAATTAAGGAGAGAAGCAACTTAGAACTGAGGATAAATTTCCTGACAGTTAGAACAATTAATCAGTGGAACAGCTTGCCCCAACACTGCAAGTCTTCAAGAAGATGTTGGATAGCCATTTGTCTGAAATGGTTATAGGGCTTCCTGCCTAGGCAGGGAGTTGGACTAGATGACCTCCAAGGTCCCTTCCAACTCTGCTATTATATATAACAAAGCAGGATATGCTGTCAGCTTTCTTAAGGATGGACAGGTAAGGGAGGAGAGAAGCAGGACCCTGCTTGCAACTTGGAAGATTCAGTGGTTTAAAACCTGGGGATATCATTGTTATTCGTTGATGTTGAAGATTCTCTCTTTCTTTCCTGCAGCAGTCAAAGGAGCTGATCAAAAAGTGAGTAGAAGCAACAGGAGCAAAAGTCCAGGCCTTGAGCCTTAATATCAGCCTTCAATGGCCCAACTGGCGCTCAACAGCAGCGTACGAGATATCAGAGATCCACTTTTTCTTGCATACGTTTTATTTTATTCAGAAGATGAAAATACAAAATGAAAACAAAAATTAACAAAGGCAAAACAAAGCAAAAGCATTTTAAAACTTGGAGTTAAATGGACAGAAAAAAACCCTCCTAGTTGTACAGTGACAAATATATTGCAACAGAAATAGTTTTTCCTCTTGCGAAACAGGTCCAGGATTTATACCCTTCCGCATCTATTTGCAACCCAATCTGATTCAGAGAAGCAACTTAGAACTAAGGAGAAATTTCCTGATAGAACAATTAACCTCTGGAACAGTTTGTCTCCAGAAGTTGTGAATGCCCCAACCCTGGAAGTCTTTAAGAAGATGTTAGATAGCCATTTGTCTGAAATGGTATAAGGTTCCTGCCCATGCAGGGGGTTGGACTAGAAGACCTACAAGGTCCCTTCCAACTCTGCTATTGTATTATTATTGTATTATTGATGTGTCACATAGAGAAAAAATAGTTAACAGATTAATCAACAGCAAAGTTAAAACAGAGATTCACTTCTGATTTATCCCTACTTGGTTCTATGATCCAGTTAGACTGGTCTCTCTCTCTCCAAAATGCACAAATTTGTGATTTGTTATTTTAAGCTCACTGGAATCTTCCTCCATCTTAAACAACCACAGTGGTGGGATTCCTTCTGGGTTCAGGATTACAGTCAGTGCTGTAGATTTTTCAGGTTGATATGTTAATGTTATTCCGAATCATATCCATGCTTAGAATTGTGGAAGCCAGCATCTGAGTCACACTGGAGTCTTTCACAACATAGATTTTTGTCAACTAAATATTAAGCCCAAGACTGAAGAAACAGCTTCTGTTTGCTTTCAGTAAGATGCTGCTGTAAATTAGTATTTAGAGCAAATCACACAATCGCTCTGTAGGACAGAGCAATTAAAAACAACAGCAGAAAACATATTTTCTCAGCGCTTTTGAATATTTGTATCCTACACAAACACATAAACCAATACTTGTATGTGTTTTGAAATAATAGAGAGGTCTTGCTTGTGCTTCTTCCCTACCTCAGTTTAACTTTACTTGGATTTAGAGAACATTTTGATGGAAGTCACAATTGGCAGCAGTAAGCCATTACCTGGCCTTTTCCTCAATTCCCCCCAAATGCTATACACAGCTGGGATGCATACTTTCCAGGGACAGTTTGGGAAGCCATTTCAGCTGACATCTTTAATTCAATATTTGCTGGAAGCAGAATGGACAAAGAAGGGAGGAGACAAAAATAGCCAAACACACTCACACTGTTGTCCGTTTTGGAGAGAAAGGAATCTTCTCCTGTCCACTGCCGGTTCCCATCTCTATTTCTTTTGTGGGTGGGTGGGGTGGTGGTGGTGAAAAGAGACAGGCAACAAATAGATTTCACCATGCCTCTTATTTTCTGCAGGATCACAGACATGTCCAAGGTATCCATGAGCAGCCGGCCTGAGTCTGGCTATGAAAACATGGACCATTTCTCTCTCAATGTAGATCACGTTGCTGAAATGCTGAGAACTATTGAATTTCAGACAGGTGAGAGTGACTGGACTGAAACATCTTGCTGGAGTGAAGGGAGAGGATGCATCCACTGCTGTTCCTCCATTTGGGTGCCATTCTCTTTGAGTATTTCATTAACTTACACATTCCCTGCCTAAGACGGCATTTGACACTAAGGAACTGGAACTCTAACTCTTAACTATGTAGGGTGGAGAATTCTCTATCTAAGGAAGAGGGCATTGCAATGAAGGGTGTTTGAAGAGTGGAGAAGAAGGAGCCATTATTGGTGGATGGGGATAGATGGAATTATTTAGATTATCTCAAAGAGAATGACCCAAATCATTATGAATTTGACTCAACGAAATCCCTCAGCCTCCTAAGTAGAAATGGCATAAAATGACAAGTCATTTTCTGGACCATTCAGTGGTTAAACATCAGGCATTTGAAAGCAAGACTGATATGTAATTAGGTAATTCTGCAGACCCACAACATTTACATAGTTTGGGGTTTGAAGGAAATTCATATTTGGCTCATGGTACAAAAATCAACATCAACATCAACCCAATAAATAATTTTGTGACTTGTTCAGACAACATACCCGAGAAAGCTAAAATCCCAATGTCTATAGTTGCACAAAATATAAAACTAGCATATTATACAAATCCAGAAAACGGACCAGAAACACACGCAGTCCTTAGTGCTGGTGTATTTGGGAAAAATAAAACGAAGTTATTTTACTTAAAACTTTCTTTTTGTAAATTTGTATCACAGTCTCTTAAAAGTGAATTCCTGCATGTCATGAAAGGATGTAATTGAGCTAGATAGGATATTAATTTGGGCAACAAATTTACACTAAGACTAAAGGACTTTCTTTACTCAGAAAGATTAAAGGATTTGGTTTCCCTTTTGCTTGTAGCTTAGAGTTGTCTTCTGAAAAATGTATTTGGAACATGTATGACTTAGGAAGGAAATTATACAAAACCGATACAGTAATTATGTATCATGTGTGGAAGAGGTGGGTTGCAAATTCCAGCACTACTGGTTCGCTTTTGTGCACACGGGATACTTCTGCACATGGATGGTGGGTGGGTGCCTCCCACCGCCGCAACTACCGGTTTGCCCAATCCAGCCCAAACCAGGAGGAACCCACCTCTGATATGTGGGGAACTGAAGCATATTTTTAAAAGGTCTGTCTACATAATGGTAGCATTCAGAAAGCATTAGGGAAAACCTGTGTTTAGAGATTCAAGATAGATGAATCTATCTTGAGGGGTTTCTACCAGCTGCCTTGAAAGAGGCGGTGGTGAGACCCCTCCTCAAGAAGCCTTCCCTGGATCCAGCGGTGTTGGCTAATTATCGTCCGGTCTCCAACCTTCGTTTCTTTGCGAAGGTTGTTGAGAGTGTGGTGGCACAACAATTCCCCCAGCACCTGGAGGAAACTGTCTATCTAGACCCGCGCCAGTCCGGCTTCCGACCTGGGTACAGCACAGAGACGGCATTGGTCGCGTTGGTAGATGATCTCTGGAGGGCTCGGGATAGAGGCTATTCCTCTATTCTGGTCCTATTAGACCTCTCAGCGGCTTTCGATACCATCGACCATGGTATCTTATTGCGCCGGCTGGAGGGGTTGGGGTTGGGAGGCATCGTTCTGCGGTGGTTCTCCTCCTACCTCTCTGGCTGGTCGCAATTCGTGTTGGCAGGGGGGCAGAGGTCGACATCAAGGCCCCTCATATGTGGGGTGCCTCAGGGGTTGGTCCTCTCGCCTCTCCTGTTCAACACCTACATGAAGCCGCTGGGTGAGATCATCTGTGGTTCTGGGGTAGAGTGCCATCAGTACGCTGATGATACTCAGCTGTACATTTCTACCTCTGACCACCCCAACGATGCCGTTGAAGTGATGTCCCAGTGTCTGGAGGCCATGCGGGCCTGGATGGGGAGGAACAAGCTTCGACTCAACCCGTCCAAACCGAGTGGCTGTGGTTTCCGGCATCTCGATATAGCCAGTTGGTTCCATCTCTGGCTATCGGGGTGAGTCATTAGCCCCCGCGGAAAGGGCTCACAACTTGGGCGTCCTCCTGGATTCTCGGCTGTTTTTGGCGACCATGTGACAGCCGTGGCCAGGGGGGCATTTTATCAGGTTTACCTGATACGCCAGTTGCGCCCCTTTCTAGATCGGGACGCCCTACGCATGGTCACTCAAGCCCTCATCATCTCCCGCCTGGACTACTGTAACACTCTCTACATGGGGCTTCCCTTGAGGTGCACCCGGAGGCTCCAGCTAGTACAGAATGCGGCCGCGCGGGGGATTTTGGGAGTTTCAAGATACTCCCATGTAACACCTCTCCTGCGTGAGCTGCACTGGCTGCCTGTGGCCTTCCGGGTGCGCTTCAAGGTGTTAGTAACCATCTTCAAAGCGCTCCATGGCACGGGACCTGGTTACCTGCGGGGCCGCCTCCTACCACATACCTCCCTTCGACCTGTCCACTCCCACAGAGAGGGCCTCCTCGGGGTGCCGTCTGCCGGACAATGCCGGCTGGCGACACCCAGGGGGAGAGCCTTCTCTGTGGCAGGCCCTGCCCTCTGGAATGACCTGCTCCCCGACCTTCGCACCATCACGGACCTACGCCTCTTCCGCCGGGCGCTCAAAACACATCTATTCTATTCAATGATCTAATTTTAATATTACGTTTTTAATAGTTTTTAATCATATTTTAGCACAGATTTACTAAATTTAATTTCTATTTTATATTGTGATTATATGTGTTGTGTTTTTATCTCTTCTGTGCACCGCCCTGAGTCCCACCAGGGAGATAGAGCGGTATATAAATTTGATTAAATAAATGAATGAATGAATAACACAAAGTTGTCATTTTCACATATGCCTGTTTCCCACTCCTACCCTGCTTCCCTTTCAGATATTTCTGGAGAGGAAACTGAGTCTGAAGGAATTATCCCAGAAGGAAGTGGTGAAGCTGGAGAGGAAGACCATCCAGAAGGATCGGAGGGGCCTGAAGGAGCAGAAGGTGAGGTGAAAAGCTGAAATGAGAGTCGGGTAGAGTTGTAATGAGTAGCTCTGAACTGCCTGGGGATGCATTGAGATTTTGCTACTGCAAGACGTTGATTAGAAAGTCCAAATGATTTTTTCTTCCCACCTGCCCTGTTTGAGCCCTAGATTTCTTAGAAATGTCCTCATTATACTCTACCCAATATTAAGAACCTGCAGAAGAAAACATCCTCAGAAATTATTTTAATATATTTAGCTCACTTAAGCACAGGTGAGCTAATAGATTAAAATAGTGCCTGAGGGATAGAGTCACATATAATGGAAGTGGGGCTATTTTTTGCCTGTGATTTTATAATCACAGTTCTGAGTCCTTCTGTCCTTTCCTGTTGAGCTAACCTCAGCCTTGCCAGTGGAATGTACAGTCCTAATGTCATGCATCTTTTCCTCTCTCTAGATGGAGAGAACCTGTCTCGATTCAGACCAAAGCCACCTAATATACCACCTCGGGGTAAGTCCCCCTTCTCCTGGACAGTTTCTTTAATTGGCAGAGAATGAGAGTGCCAGGAGGAATATGAGAAGGAATCTTCAGGAATGAGCCCCAACAACCAGATGTTCTCTTGATGGGATGCTTACATAGAAATGATCTGAATGGATTTTTCTACCACGCAGTGGTTGATTCTTTTGTGTACTTTACCTGGCACTGTGCTACAGAGAAGACAATAGCCCCGCTTCTTTTAATCACAGTCTTTTTCAATGACATGAAAAAGGGTGAGTTGGAAACACAATGAAAAGAAATACACCCATCAGCCAGAATTAGAGGAAGGGAATCGAGCAGGTTCTACTTTTTCCAAAGGAGCAGGAAATAATTTTGCTTCCTAACCCAGAAAAACTGGGCAGAATTCTGGTAACTTACGAATGTTCAAGGGGACACAGTAGCTCAGTGGCTCAGTGGCTAAGACACTGAGTTCGTCAATCAGAAAGGTTGGCAGTTTAGCGGTTCGAATCCCTAGCACCGCGTAAGGGAGTACTTGTCCCAGCTTCTGCCAACCTAGCAGTTCCAAAGCATGTAAAAATGCAAGTAGAAAAATAGGAACTACCTTTGGTGTGAAGGTAACAGTGTTCCATGCACCTTCGGCATTTAGTCATGTCGGCCACATGATCACGAAGACATCATCGGACAGCTGACTCTTTGGCTTTGAAACGGAGAAGAGCACTGCCCCTAGAGTTGGGAATGACTAGCACATACAGTATATGTGAGAGGAACCTTTACTTTTATGACTGTTGATCTTTGGCTATTTTGGATCTTCTTTCCTGCTCCTGAGCCTTTGGGTTTTTCCTGGCAAAGTTTCTCCCATTGTTCACCCTCTTTTTCCTTCCCCCAGTTCTTAGCTCTCCTAGTATATAAAGTAATTAAGAGAAGGGGATTTGTTACCAGGAAATGATAGTGTGCCCATTAGTGAGCTTTCTTGCTTTAACTGGGGCATTCACAAGACCTGAATCAACTGGGGAGCACTCTGGCACGTTTTTATTTTCCACTGCATATGTATCTTATTTTCCCCATCAGGCCAACACTGAAAAGTCACTTTGAAGACAGAAGCAGCTGGAGAATGTTCTGGTCAGCCTCATCCTATGCTTCGTCCTCGTCTCCAGCAGACTTTTTTTTTTTTTGCTTCCTTCTATGCTCCTCTTCTCCCTATTGCATTTGGCTTTTCATTTTATGGAGATAATAAAATTGTGAGTTATTTGCTAACAGCAATTCTGGCAAGATTCATTGGGTAAGAGAGACTCTGTTGGGCCCCTTTCTTTGGCGGAAAAACATGAGATTCATAAGCATGGTTGGTGAAATTTTCCATAGGGTGCTCATTCATAAACTTCTGCATTTATCATTCATGGAGGCTACCTGTACTAGTTCTTCCTACTAGACGTGAGTGAGTGAGTGAGTTGAGTGAGTGAGTGAGTGAGTGAGTGAGTGAGTGTGTGTGGTTAAACCACAAAGAGCGGCTTTTCCCCAACTCATCAAGGGCTGGCTAAAATGTTTCCTTGTGTTGGGAAAAAGAGGGTCAGCCATAGGCATGGCTTTAGCCTGGTTTAGAAACACTTCACTCTCAAACCTCCCATCCTATTCCGGGGTTAAGGAAGGGGTAACTTGTCCCATCCTTTGAACTCGGATGAATCTAAATTTTACTTTGACTAGTTGCAAATTTGCACTGAGTGAGGAAAAATGGCATCTCTACATTTTGAGCACTGACTCTAGGCTGCATGTACTGGAAATGGGAGGATAGAACTAGAAACAAAGAATTAGGACACCAGAAGAGGAACAGAATTCTTTGTCTAACTGGGTTGGAACTGACTAAGGAAACACTGATGAAATATAAAAACAAACAAACATAGGAAGAAGGATCTGGCAATCTGCCAAAGGGAAAAAAGACCTCATATTGCTAGAAGAAGTCCTACTGTCCCTGAAATGTCTTCTACCTGGCTCTAGACAGAAGGAATTGGTGGAAAAGTCCAGTTCTTCCGTGGATGGGAGATACGTTGGAGAACATCAAAAGTGGAACTCCGCCTTCTGTAGATACAACTTTAGTGAGATGAGTAACCATTTACATTATTTACATTAAAACAAACTAGGAAGGAAGTCTAATCTGCCTTTCTGACCTACTGTTTTTCAACTGATCAGAGCACCCTTCATCTAGGGAAAAGGCAAAACGTTGCTCATTGTTAGTGTCAGCAACTAGCTCAACAGCCCCAGGGAAAAGATTGATTTGGAAGGCACTTACGCTTTTTAGCGGGTCTAGGCTGTGCCTCTGTCCATGGTGCTGCTCTTGAAGTTCGAGTACTATACAGCGAGTGCTCCACGGCAAAGGAGTCAAAAGAATTTGTGGAGAGGGAGGATCAATGGGGAATTGAGACACCCCCTGTAGTATATATGGTGCTTCCATCTCCCAGTCTAGTTGACATGAAAATGCTCAATTCTAGTCTATATTTCGGGGTGCAATACAGTGTTCCCTTAGATGGAAAGAGTACTCTGGTTCTGAAAGCATTTGGATTTTACTTGAGTTTAGCTTTGCATGGGGTCTGACCAAAGTTGACCTGGAGAATCAACAATCTGATTCAGACTTCCTTTGGCCGCAAGACCCAAGTTCTCCTGCATGCCTGTAAAGCAGATTGAAACACATCTGAATTTGTAGTTTCATTACCACGACTAGCATTTTACTTTCCTCCATCAACAATCCTTTACTTCTCCAAAGTTGATGAACTTTTAGTAGAGTAGACGTATAGTATTGGGGAATCAATTCAACTTGATAATGCATAGCATGCATTATAGTATTGGGGAATTGTAGACGTATAGTATTGGGGAATCAATTCAACTTGATAATGCATAGCATGCATTATAGTATTGGGGAATCAATTCAACTTGATAATGAGCCATGCATAGCATGGCTCATTCAATTTTGGCTTGATTGCTGAGTTTGCCATATTCCAAACCCAGACGATTCGTTAACACCGGTTATGTAAAGTGCGGACCGCAGGAAGTGTGTTAATTCAGTAAATCAGTGTCATGTAATGTGATGCAAACCCTTCTACTCAATCGAAGAAGCTACTCAGATGAGAAGCGAAACATTTTCAAGAACAAGAACGTTGTTGCTTTTTGGAAAAGCACCTTTGGGACCCTTCTAGTGTAGAGGTGCCCAAATTTGGGAACTTTAAGACTTGTGGACTTCAACTCCCAGAATTCCCCAGCCAGCTTGTGGGAGGTCGAGCACTGGCTGGGGAATTCTGGGTGTTGAAGTCCACAAGTCTTAAAGTTAGTTTGGACACCCCTGCTCTAGTGAATCCAACAGTTATACATCAAGACAACAAACTCTGACACCTCACAGCTCAGGTAGGGCCACCAGGGCAGCCCAAGACGCAACCTCACCCCTCCTCCAACCTAAATCAACAGTCCGTACTCGGAAACCGTTTGACACCCAAGAAGTTTTATTTCATAAAAACAAATGTCTTCTGCGAAGGCGCCGGAGAGTTGGGCTCAAGCGATGCCGAAGGAAGTGCGGGGCGGTTCCGTTGCCGGCTTTGGCTCCCAAAGGCAAGGCGTCTCTTGCGCGCCCTCGCTCGTCCGCTTCACTTGCCTACCGAGTCCAAGAGTTGACGGTTCAACTCCGCCTGGGCTTGCTGGCTCTGCGCCCGGGAGATCTCCATCATGTGGCGGAGGAGGTGGAAGGTGAGGTCGATGGAGAGCGGCGGCTCGTGGCGTTTGAGCCGGTCGCTCAGCTCGGCGAGGCGTCGGCGCAGCTCTCCCTCCGGAGAGAGCCGGTGCAAGGATCGCAGGAACAGGCTCGCCCCGTCTGGCTCGGGAGCAGATCGCAGGGGTTGGCGGGATCCGGGGCGGTTTTCCTCGGGGAACCTCAGCCGCAGGGTCAGGTCGCTTTCCGCGCTGCCCTCGAGGTCGAGCGCTGGTCTGGCTCCGAGGGACACTTGCAAGAGCAGGAGGAGCAGCGAGGCCAGGAGGCTGGGCAGCTGCGCCCGCCTCATGCTGAGGCGGTCCGGGCCTGGTGAAGGAGAGAGGGAGGTCTTGGAGAGAGCGAGACCCGGGCAGCTGGCACTGGACAGGGAGCAAAGCCACCCACCTTTCCCCCCTAAAAGTTGAGGGGAATCTGGGGAACCTGGCTAAGGTCTACTGGAGGGATGCTCTCCTGAGCAACCGGACGGAGGACCACATCCCGAGGACCTCTCCAGCCCCCTCTTGGCCATCCAGTGCCAGTAGGGGGTGACACTGAGCTGGTAGTCGCAGCACCCGAGGGCTGACGGGGTTGCTTGGAGGATCGCCTCTTCCCCCCCCCCCTTCCCTCCCGCGCCCCACTCCCCCTGCCTCAGCCTCAGGTGGAAGGGAAGCAACTTACCGCGATGTGTCCTTGCGGAGCCGGGAAAAGGGTGCTGGGAGTCGCTGGCGGGTTCTTTATATAGAGAGCCAGCCGGGAGATCCATTGACGTCAGTGAGGAACATGGACTGATTGCTGATGGTGCGGGCGGTGTCCCCCCGGAAGACCCTCTTGGGACCTGAGTCTGGGTGGGAGAAGGTGTCCTTGTGCTTTGTTAATGGGTGTCTGCTCTCCCCCTCCGGATTATTTCAGCACTCCTGCAAGTCGTCTCAGAGTGTGAGTCTTTACAGACTTAGTTTTTCTCACCTGCTTCTCAGGTTCTAAGACTCTTGTCCTAAGAATGCTGGAGCCATTCTCAATACCAGGGAGACCAGCTGAGCCCCCTGAAAATGTTTGCGATTCCCTACCCCCTCCACGTGTGAGCTCTTTCAAATAGACCAGCTTTTTTATATTTTCATGTTTTTTTCTCTTCATATTATCAATGTTGATGCAAAGCCTCTATCTTCAAACATGCATGAATCTCAACCTTGGATGAGTTAGAAGATGCTCTGTCTATCGCTTAAATGAATTCATATAAGCCGGAGCTGTGATAAACTTCAAAACTGGTGGGCAGACAAGGAATTCTGATTAGTCTGAGAAAATTCCATAGGCAAGGATCAGGAAGCAATGAGTAGGAATGGAAGTGAACGTGTCAGCTTTAGCTGGCAATCTCTCCAGCATCTTTGAATAACAGCAGCTTAAAAGACCAACCACAGCCCATACAAGAGAGGAAGGTGTTGTGACTGGTAAGCAGATCTGAAGAATTGGACAGACTTGGCCAGCCAGTTGAACTCTCTTGAGGGGCAGTAAGGTAGGAGAGGACAAGAGGCAAAAGAGGACAAACACAAAAAAAGACACCAAACTATGTCTGGAATTTTAATTATTTAATAAATGTATTATTTAATAAATGTATATGGCTATCCGCTTGCCAGTGTGACTCTGGGACCTGGGTAGCTAATGTAAAAAAAAACAACCAGACATACAAATCAATTGTCAATGTTTCTTCAAGACAGGCACATCTAACATCTCATCCCAAATTTTATAGGGGAAAAAAAAAGTTTTATTGAAGGTAATAAGGAGGGGAGGGAAGATTATTTATTTTTATTTTATTTTATTTATATTTATATCCCGCCCTTCTCCACAGAGGGCCCAGGGCGTCGCACAGGAAATTTAAAAATATACAAAAGTACAAAAAATAAATACATAATTTAAAATATATATTAAATTATCCTGATCCTATGCTAAAAACCAAATTATTAAAATACCCAATTTAAAACTTTCTAAAACCCCATGGGAGGTTAGGCTAGGCCGGCTTGTTGGAAAAGGTATGTCTTTAGACATTGGTGGAAGAGGCGGAGGTCGGTGATGGTGCGTAATTCAGGGGGTAGGTCGTTCCAAAGGGCAGGGCCCGCCACAGAGAAGGCTCTTCCCCTGGGTGTCGCCAGTCGGCATTGTCCGGCCGACGGCACCCTGAGAAGGCCCTCTCTGTGGGAGCGTATCGGTCTAAGGGATGTATGGGGCAGTATGGGGCAGATTACTTCAGAAGAATAGTCAACCTTTTTATACCTATTGCCCACTTTTGTATGCAGTAAAATTTTCTAACCGTCACCGGTTCCACAGCAATGGTGATTTATGAAGTAGGGAAGTCAATTAAATTTTAAAAAAGGAAAGTGCTTCAGTATCGGACAAAACCCTACCGCCCACCATGAAAGCTGGAACATTCACTAGTGGATGGTAGGGACTAGGCTGACTACCATTGATGTAAATCATCAGGAGCAAGAAACACCTGATCAAGGGGCAGATACAATTGACATATCATTTGACACATCAATTGAAGATCAAAGGCAACCCCCTCCCCCAAAACTGCTATCCATTTCTTGATCAGGATTTGGAAGTGCAAGAACAATTGTCTAGTGAGTTGGACAATTTATGCAAACAAGCTAACAGTAAACTACAGTCCAATCAAGGAACCACCAAAACTACTTCCACCAACATTGAAAGGGCAACCCACTAGTATATAAAATGTGAGTAGATCCCACTGTCTACTACTACTGACAATGTTACCTGGTTTGGTAATGAAATGTCTTCAAGAAAACAGCCAAGCTCAGAGAGCATCAAGGAACCCTAGATGCAGGTCCAAAAAGCTGAAATTATCCTTCTGTGGACCCTCATGTGAATATCTAGTTTTCTTCTCTGAGAAGGCTCTAATACTGACAAAGATGGGAGGAAAGGGAAGAGGATGAAAAACAGCAAGGTGTGTGAACTCAGTTACAACAGTGATGGGGCTGCCTTTGAAAATGCTGAAGGACCAGCTTAGGGACAGAATATCATGGAGAAAACCTATTTACATATGAATGAATGAATGAATGAATTTAATATTTATAAACCGCTCCCTCTCCCCATGGGGACTCGGGGCGGTGCACAGGTAGAATAAAAACAATAAAAAATATACAAACAGTTCTAAAACCAAATTAAACTTAACCTGTGCTAAAATTCCCATAAAACTAACTATGCTAAAAGCTACCCAATAAAAACCCCAAGACAGGGAGACTATCCCAGGCCGGCCAGACAGAAAAAGTGAGTTTTTAATTTAAGACGGAAGGAGCGGAGGTCCGTGGTCATCCTAATATCGGGGGGAAGGTCGTTCCAGAGGGCCGGGCCCGCCACAGAGAGAGCCCTTCCCCTGGGTGTCGCCCGCTGACAAAGTCTAGTGGACGGCACCCGGAGAAGTCCCTCTCTGTGGGAGCGAATCGGCCGTGAGGATGTATGAGGCAGGATCTGATCCCGCAGATAGCCGATCCCGCAGATGTTGTCACTAAGAGCTGATACCACTTTGATTGCACAAAATTGTGGTTGAACATATTGTGGGAATCTGGTCATTATGTCTTAAGACAATTGAGCAACAACATAGTTTGTTTGCTTGGATGTTGGTTATGCATGCACAACAATTATATTTTGTTAGGCTGTCACATGAGTGTCTTTTAATAGTTTGTTTTAAATCTGATAAACTACCCAATTCTCGGACGTGATCTCCTTACAACAGTAGGCAGGCCCTGTACATTTTCTTTTCAACCCCCGGGTATTGTTTCGGGCTCTCTTCCATTGGCTGGGGCACGCGGACGGCTGATTTGGTGCAGCGGCACGAAAGGCCGATGGGGACGATCCGAGCTGAATTAGCTTCTCTCTAACTTTCCCCTCCCCGCTTTGCCATTCATCTCCTCGTGCTACTTGGCCCCAGTTAGGAAGGCAAACATCCGCTAGCGAATGCCAGCCTTTGGGCAAACACCGGCCAGGTCCCCCGCCGCGAAGCGAGGAAGCGGCGGTGATTGGCTGGCGGGACGGCCCGGCAGAGAGGCTCGACCGCGGGAGGACGAGAGCAAGCGAGCCCTTTCCAAGCGAGCGTCCGGTGCCCTGGGCCTGCGCAAATAGCGGGCATGAGGCGAAAGAGCGCGCTCGTGACTTCAAACGCCAGCTCTGTGAGGAGAGACGGGGCTCCGCTGAGCAGCCTTTCTCCTCATCCTCGGAGGGTAAAAGCGGCCCTGGAAAGGCGGCGCAGCCTGGCAACCGCCTACCCACCCCCGCAAAAAAAAAAAAAAAACCTTTTTAAAAAAGTGAGAAGCGCTACTTTCTTCTGGACGCTAAAGCAGAACAACTCCAGTTGCTACTGGAGCAAAGGAGAAGCCATTCACTAAAATTCAAGAACATGGCCAGGCAAAGCAGAGGGGCTGCATGGGAGAGCTTCAAAGCCCCCTCAGTGCTGGGTTGGGCAGTTTCGGTTTAAATGCAGGCCCTCTGGAATTTTGGCCTGCTCAAGCAGCATGTAGTAGTTTGCAAAGGGGCAGCGTTCCACCAGCAGCACAGATATAGCTTTCCATTATTAACCCCCCCCTCCCAAATACAGGTAGTCCCCGACTTAAAATAGTTCATTTAGTGACCACCCAAAGTTACGTCACTGACAAAAGTGACCTATGGCCCCTTTTCACACTTACAACTGTCATAGCATCCCCAGGCTCACGTGATTTACATTCGGGTGCTTGAAAACTGATTCACATTTATGACAGTTACAATGTTGAGGAGTCACAGGATCCCATTTGGCGACCTTCTGGCAAGCGATGTCAAGGGGGAAACCAGGGTCACTTAGCAACCATGTTATTAATTTAACAATTGCAGTGATTCACTTAACAAATGTGACAAGAAAAGTCATAAAATGGGACGAAGCTGAACAAATTTCTCACAACATGAACTTTGGGCTCAATTGTGGTCGTAAATTGATGACTACCTGTGCAGCCATCAGTGTTTCTCATTCGCAGCCACTTCAAAATTTGTGGGCTTCAACTCCCAGAATCCCCCAGCCTTCATGTCTACCCATCTTGAAATTGCTGAGAGTGAGAAATACTGATCTATCAGAATGAAAAGTGAATGGCCATTCGCCAGAGAGTTTTCTCCATGCATTTGTCACATTCTCTTTAAAAGCCTGTTGTCAGCAGGAGAGTGACTTCCACACCAACAGTACATTAAATTAATTCATTCTGAACCAGTTTTGAATCTGTCGCACTGGATAATTAGGGGTGCAATTGTCATTATGCTCCCAGTGCAGATACACCAATCTGGCCTTGTAACTCGGCGCTCCGGAACTTGCATTCTTTGCTTCTTGAGAAACAACAATACCCAAGGCTTACTAGATCTGACTACAAGTTCAAAAGTGAAAACATTTATGTTTATTCATTTGATTTATATATAACTTTTTGTACAGAAGCTCAAGATAGCATATAGTATTCCCTCCTATTTTTCTCTCATAACCACAAACCTGATCAGTAGATTGGCTTGAATGAAAGTAACTGATCTGTACATCAGTTCATGAGCTTCCATGGCTGATGGCAGACTAAAATTGGGTCTCCTTCATCCTAGTCCAAAACCTTAACTACTGCACCATATATGCCAATGGAAGAGTGATCTGGGTACAGGGGACATAGACATCATACCCTTGTCATGGTCAGACCACTCACTTCTCCGACTCGACTTTCCGACCGCTGCTCCCCTCCGCGGGGAGGCGGAACCAGAGTTACCAATCTGGTACCGCCCCAGGCGCTTGATGGACCCGGACGGGTTCCAGACAGCGCTTGGGCCATTTCCTGTATCCCTGACCCGCGCCCCGATAGAGGACCTCACGGCCGCATGGAATAGTGCGGCCGTGGGAGCCTTGGATCGGGTCGCGCCCTTGCGGCCTCTCTCGCGGCGGCGAACCACCCTGGCTCCTTGGTTTACTGAGGGGCTGCGGGTGATGAAACGCCGCAAGAGATGCCTAGAGAGAAGATGGAGGGCTAGCCGCTCTGAATCTGACCGGACACAAGTGAGAGCCCATTTACGGACTTACATTGTGGCGCTGAGGGTGGCCAAACGTCATCATTGCGCCACCCTCATAGCATCCGCAGAAAACCACCCTGCCGCCCTGTTTAGGGTGACCCGTTCCCTCCTTCAACAGAGGGAGCGGGAAGCCCCGTTACAGGGTAGGGCAGAGGAATTTGTGATTTTTCTGCAGGAGAAAACCGCCCAGATACAGAGTGAGCTAGCCACCATTCATGGCCCAGTGGGATGCCACGAGGGAGATCTTGTTTGGGAGGAGTTTGACCCCGTTACTTCCGAGGATATGGACAGGTTACGTGGGCGACTGCGAGCCACCACATGTTCATTGGACCCGTGCCCCTCCTGGCTTGTACTGGCATCCTGGGAGGTGACACGAGGCTGGCTCCAAGAGGTTATCAACGCATCCTTGAGCGAGGGTTCCTTGCCTGCCTCCCTAAAAGAGGCTATGGTGAGGCCCCTCCTCAAGAAGCCCTCTTTGGACCCAGCTCTTTTGAACAACTACCGTCCAGTCTCCAACCTTCCCTTCTTGGCGAAGGTTGTTGAGAGTGTGGTGGCACAACAGTTTCCCCGTCACCTGGAGGAAGTTGACTATCTAGATCCGCGCCAGTCCGGCTTTCGGCCCGGGCATAGCACCGAGACGGCATTGGTCGCGTTGGTAGATGATCTCTGGAGGGCCAGAGATGGGGGATGTTCCTCCATCCTGGTCCTATTAGACCTCTCAGCGGCTTTCGATACCATCGACCATGGTATCCTATTGCATCGGCTGGGGGGGTTGGGGGTGGGAGGCACCGTGTTGCGGTGGTTCTCCTCCTACCTCTCTGGCCGATCGCAATTTGTGCGGGCAGGAGAGCAGAGGTCGACCCCGAGACCACTCACATGTGGAGTGCCTCAGGGGTCGGTCCTCTCGCCTCTCCTGTTTAACGCATATATGAAGCCGCTGGGTGAGATCATCCGTGGTTTTGGGGTAGAGTACCACCTGTACGCTGATGACACCCAGCTGTACATATCTACCCCAAACCACCCCAACGATGCCGTAGCGGTGATGTGCCAGTGCCTGGAAGCCGTGCGGATCTGGATGGGAAGTAACGGACTTAGGCTCAACCCGACCAAGACCGAGTGGCTGTGGTTTCCGGCTGCCCGATTCAACCAGCTTTCTCCAACGCTGGCCATAGGGGGCGAACATCTTGCCCCTGTGGATGGGGCGCGCAATTTGGGTGTCCTCCTGGATACCCGGCTGTCTATGGAAGAGCAAGTGACAGCCGTGGCCAGGAGGGCGTTTTACCAGGTTTGCCTGGTCCGCCAATTGCGCCCCCTATTGGATCGGGACGCCCTTCGCACAGTCACTCATGCCCTCGTGACATCCCGACTGGACTATTGTAACTCTCTCTACATGGGGCTCCCCTTGAGGTGCACCCGGAGACTTCAGTTAGTTCAGAATGCAGCCGCGCGAGCAATTATGGGCACCTCTAGGTTTGCCCATGTAACACCGCTCTTGCGCGAGCTGCACTGGCTACCTGTCGTCTTCCGGGTGCGCTTCAAGGTGTTAGTTATCATCTTCAAAGCGCTCCATGGCTCGGGACCTAGCTATCTGCGAGATCGGATCCTGCCCCACACATCCTCACGACCGATTCGCTCCCACAGAGAGGGGTTCTCCGGGTGCCGTCCACTAGACTTTGTCAGCGGGCGACGCCCAGGGGAAGGGCGCTCTCTGTGGCGGGCCCGGCCCTCTGGAACGACCTTCCCCCTGATATTAGAACGACCACCGACCTCCGCTCCTTCCGTGTAAAGTTAAAGACCCATCTCTTTCGACTGGCCGGCCTTGAATAGTTCTCTCTGTCTTTTAACGATAAATTTTAATGGGTTTTTTAATTGTATTTTTAGCACGGGTAATTTATTTAATTTTATTTTAGTAATGTCTGTATTATTATATATTGTTTTAATTATGCCTGTGCACCGCCCCGGGTCCCTGTGGGGAGAGGGTGCGGTTAATAAATTCCAATTTATTATTATTATTATTATTATGCATTCTATATGAATGCCTACTTTGTTAAGAACTAATGTCAGTTGGATTGGACTAAGCATCCTATTTTTCATAGTAATTTTGATTCCTTAGAATCAATCAGAACCTAAAAGTCAATCATTCTTACATGATGCTCATCAACAACCTTATATTGGTGACAACTGAGGGCCCTGGATTTTCCCTTGAGCTTTAATCTGTTCCTTGTCAGCAAAATTCATAAATGCAAGGATTGGTTGCAGTTACTTTTTCATCATTGTTATAACTGCTAATGGTTACTGTATAAGGCAGTCGTTAAATGAGAACTACCGGAAAAGAGAGCATTAAAGTTTATTTATGTTAAGTGTATCCTGGCCTGCAGGTATAAAAGAGCTTCTTATGTTCCTAAAGAATAGTAGCATAGTTCAGAGAAATTAGTAGTTTTCCTACAAGGCCCTACCAAACACTCTCCAGCCAAGTACCTAGTCCTAGATGATTGCAGTATTTCCTGTGTTCCACTACTCCCCAGTGTATCTTGTTCTGTCAGGCAGCTGTAATAGCTGGCCTGATTCTTTAACTGCTAATAGCAGAGTATGCAGAGCAGAGGTTTATTTTGCCTAATTCTCCTTTTCGGGGAACATTTGAGGCTTTTTCACAAACATGTCTTTGTGCAGTTGCATACGCTGGTTGATTGGGTATCTTTGTGATTGGCATATGATATGTATCCTAGGTTGTTCATCTGTTTGCACTGCATGAAGAACAGAGAGTAAAGGGAATCTGCAGGTGTTAATAGGATTAAGCATAGTTCTCATGTCTTCCCATGCCAGGTTATAGTTTATTGGCTTTCCAGGAAAGATAACTGTTCCAGAGAAGGGCAACACACTGGACCACAGGAAGTCTGGAGATGGAAAAGGAAGAAAAAAGTCAAGGACAACAACATTGCCAATTATGGATTTGATGGTTGGAGCATATGCATGTAGGCAGTGTCAGAAGTAAAGGAATTTAGGCAAGAAAGGCACTTTATACCTGTAGTTCAAGGGGATGAAGTAGAAGTTGGCAAGCTGAATTGCTGGCCATACCTGAAAGACAGAGACAGCACCATTGAAAAAGAGTTGAATGAAGAGCAACCACATCTGCTTTATCCCACCCACCCAATAGGAAAGGAGAAGCTGACGCCTGAAGCAACTATAACAGGGCTGGAACAACTGAATGGCCAAGCAAGTCTACAGGGTCTCTGGAAAATATGGAGGAAGTTCTTTCTTCCACCAATCCGCCTGGTCTTAGACAATCAATCTCTCTGCAAGGCTGTTCAAAGGAAGGCTGTCAAGTCCCAGCAATAGAATCTGAAGGCCACTCACATAGTAGTTGGTGAACAGTGTATCAGGGTAGTCCTGCAAGAAAGCAGAGGTGAGAAAAATAGATAGGGTTGTTGTATGTGTCCAACTTTGAGGGACTTATACTGACAGTCCTAGAAGAGAAAAAAAATCACAGGGAGTTGTTTTTGGAGGCTCTAAGGCCAGATGATAGTTCTTCCTAAAGTCAATTCTAAATCTGCCTCCCTGAATAGTTTCTCACTGCCTGAGTTCACACACTGCATTACATTCACACACTGTGTTAACTTGGGGTTTGTTTTACCTGTGATTTAAGGATTTACTGGCCTTACTCATACAACATACTGACAAAGCATATTTTGGGTCCCATCAATTAAACCATGTCATCTGATGGCACCCAGAAATGTGCCTTCTCTTGTCATGGTGCCTGCTCTCTGGAAAAGAAAAACATTTACCCTGAGATTCACATGCTTTCCATCCTAACCTTACTTAAACAAGCCTTTAAAACTTGATTCTACTGCAGTCTTTGGGCCAGAATAGGTAATGCCACTTCATGGAATGTTTGGTGGCTTAAATTACATTGATTTTTTTCCTGGACTTTTTCATTCTCAGATTATGTATAAAACTATTATTTTACAAAATGAAACGGTCTATAAATTTCTAGAAGAATTTTATTTTTATTTCCCCCCCCCATGTATTTCTATACCACCCTCTCTCCCTGACGGGACTCAGGGCAGTGCACAGGGATAATAAAAATAATAAAAATAATAAATACAATCAAAATAATTAAAAATGAATTAAATCGAATTTTGTAAACCCGTGCTAAAAGACATAATTAAAATAATCACTAACCCAAACAAATGTGTTCACAAGAACAACAACAAAACCCCACCCACATGTCCACAAACTTCAATGGCTGGAGCTTCTACCTATCACTTTTCCATCATCATCCAAAACATCTTAGACAGATTCCTGTGTGATTGGGAGTGAATTCAGGAAAATAGAAGAGATGTAATTTCTCCTTTTATATCCTGCCTTGATTCAATATTTCTATAGATGGTCTTTCTCAATCAGCTCTTTCCTTTTCCTCTAAGAATGGGTTCCATCAAACTTCTTGGCAATGTATTCTTCATGACTCATCATTGCTTAGCAAACAAAGTGTTATAGTAGATGCAAACATAAGACATGAGAATTCTTTGCTGAACAAGGAAGAGCAAACAGAAAGCATCTTGCTAAGGCATCGTCATAACATGCTGGAGATGCGTGGCCCCTTAACCAAACCTGCACTGTGTGACTCAGAGGGGCAGGTAGGCATCTCACATTGCAGAATATGACAGACCACTAACCAAGGAACAAAAATAGATATTAAAAAAGCCATTCAAGAGTATGACAGAAGTTGGCATAGTTCAAAAGACAGAATCTTGTATCTGAGGCAGCCTTGTGGGAATTAAAAGTTGCTATAGAGGCTGTGCATCTATCTTTTTTTTTAATTTCTATCCATCAGATATAAAGTATATTGTATATAACTGATCTTTTTGTGTGTGGCTGTTAGTACATGGTGATTACTGGCAACAGTATTTTCTTAAATTCTCTAGAAAGCTTTTCAACGTAACATTGATAAAAACCAAAGTATTTGTCTAACTTTCTACTTCTGCATAATAATGAAACAACGTTTAAGAATGAGAGGATAAAGATCATGAAGAGATGAATATGTCACAACTGACCAGTAACGATTTGGAAATTCATAAAAGAGAAAGCAATTTGATGGCTGTAGCAGAAAACTAAATTGCTTGCTCTTCTGTGAACTGAATTCCACAATTTAATCATGCTCTATGTTCATTTCTTTTGTGTATTTGAAATCTCCCCCATTCAATGACATGGGTTAATAAAGTGCTGTATTATGAGAGTGAGTGAGTGAGTGAGTGAGTGAGTGAGAGAGAGAGAGAGAGAGAGAGAGAGAGAGAGAGAGAGAGAGAGAGAGAGAGAGAGAGAGAGACTGACTATCTGATGGCCCAGGTTTCCTCTTCTTGCTACATTTCTGTTTGCGACTACTCTTATTTTATTTATTTATTTTATTTATTTATTTTAATTCGATTTATATCCCGCCCTTCTCCACGAGGGACCCAGGGCGGCGCACAGGAATTTAAAAACATATAAAACAAAATATACAAAATTTAAAAGCATATTAAATTAGACAATCCTATGCTAAAACCAAATTAAAACCCCAATTTAAAACTATCTAAAATAGCCCCAGCGGGAGGTTAGGCTAGGCCGGTTTGCTGAAAAAGATGTGTCTTTAGACACTGGCGGAAGAGGCGGAGGACTGAGATGGTACGAAGTTCAGGAGGGAGGTCGTTCCAAAGGGCAGGACCTGCCACAGAGAAGGCTCTTCCCCTGGGTGTCACCAGACGGCATTGCCCGGCCTAGGGCACCCTGAGAAGGCCCTCTCTGTGGGAGCGGATCGGCCGTAGGGATGTATGGGGCAGGAGACAGTCACGCATGTAACTAGGCCCCGAGCCATGGAGCGATTTAAAGATGGTCGTCAGAACCTTGAAGCGCACCCGAAAGACCACAGGAAGCCAGTGCAGCTCGCGCAGGATAGGTGTTATATGGGAGTATCTCGGAGCTCCCGTTATTACCCGCGCGGCCGCATTCTGGACTAGCTGTAGCTTTCGAGTGCACCTCAAGGGAAGCCCCATGTAGAGAGCGTTGCAGTAGTCGAGCCGGGATGTCACGAGTGCAAAACATTGGGGGGTGGGGCAATGTCTTCGAAAAGGAGATTGACCCAGAGCAGTTTAAAAACAACATGTGACAACTTCTAGCTGAGAAATTCTGGAAATCGAAATCCACACAGATTAAAGTTGCAATGTTTGAAAAAACGCTGTCCTAGAGAATTTCTTCTATATTCCAGATCAAGAATGCTTACCTGCTCTTCTAGCAAGTTTAAGAGCAGCAGCTTTCTTTACTTCGACTTTGTGTGACTTTCAAAGAACCATTTGCATGGATGGCCAATTAATTCATTCAGTCAAGTGAATACACAACTACAGGGAGGATGCATTTGTAGCATGTTCTTGGGAAGCTGTTTGGCAGAAGCCTAATCAAAAGTGACAATGAGACAACATTGTGGAATTGCAAACTAGTTCTGCAACAGGGACACTATGAAAACCAAATGTTTGCTTTTCAGAGTCACTGAAAAATGTATGAATGTGACAAAGATGTCTACTGTAGGTTTGTTGATTTAGAGAAAATAAATAGGCTTGAATTAGAGAATGTTTTGCACAAAAACATAGATGGTTGGTTGCTAAATACATAAGCCCCGAGTCCCTTTGTGGTGAGATGGGTGCGGGTTACAAATATGAAAAATAAATAAATAAATAAATAAATAAATAAATAAATAAATAAATAAATAAATAAGAGTAGTATATGATGTGAGTAAACCATGCATAAAAATAAATAAGTTGTCTGGCTATGCCATTTTGCTTATTCCTTTAACATATTGTTTTGCTAGTTATTTTGTTGTGTTAGCATTTGTTGTGTTTTATATTGTGTGTCTGCCAGAGTTGGCCTGGAGTCAGTTCTTGCCAAAGTATGTATGTATGCCTTGAACTTGAGATGGGCAGCAAATAATTTTGATAAATAAATATGTATGTATGAATAAATAAGTAAAACTATTCACTAAATACATTTAGCGTAAGATAAAGATGTGTGATAACCCTTTGGCTGGAATGTATTTATAGATACAGATAAATGCATAACGAATGCTTGTATAAGGTTAGATTTAATTATAGTATATTTTCTTTTCTTTCCTCTTACCTCCAGCCTTTAGTTTCTTTTGCACACTTTTTCTTACTCTTTTCCTGCACTTTGTATAATGCTGTCTATTTGCAATGGAACAATGTGATGGATTGCATGCATGCTTTTGCACTGTTGCTTTAAGACAAATTGGTTGAAGAAATGGCAAAGGTTTTAAACCCAGGAAGCAATGCTTCTTCTGCTTCTTTGAAATCTCTGTACACACACATCTATCTTGATGCTAAAATTTGGAACTTACCTTCTTGAGCTTGCTCCAGTTCTCTTTCAAGGATAGGCCGTTGAGTGCTCCCGCCAGAGTCAGAAAACAGGCCAGGAAGCAGGGTGCGAATCCAAACTGTGGGAATTTTGATAAGAATACAAGAGAGATTCAAGAAAATAAGTGGAGTATTCTTGGCCTATGAAATAGAAAAGGAGTAGAAAAAATATCTCAAGGTGGAAGATATAGATACTGCGGGCCTCCAGTAAATCTTGGTCTTCCCCACCAATTACAACAAAAACAGGGCCAGAATGATGATGATAGCTGAGAATCTGCAGCTTAAATACTTGACGTGCAGCGTTTAGTAAACAGCACTCTAAAGTAGGGGATGGAGCTATGTCTGCACGTATCAAGCAAGATGGGAAATTCTGCAAAAGGTAAGTTGCAAAAATGCAGAGATTGCAATTCAGTCATGGGTTGCTCTTTCAATTCTCAAAATCTACAGAAAAAGAATTAACAAGCAGTTAGGCAGCCATTTTTTGGAGGGATGCTTTTGTGCGCCCCTCCCATCACTTGAATTCATGAGGGTTTCCCTAACCTGATCGAGCATCATCTTCTGGAGTGCAGCGACTCTGGTGTTGCCTTGCACCAGACGATCCAGAACCAGGTACCATTTTCCAACGACTGGACCCTGCAAAAGTTTGATGGATAGCTGGCAGAGACAATATGAGGCAGCTTCTGCTCCCATCCTGAGCCAATTTCTGTTTTGCATATGTCTCAAAAGAATCAACTTTATTGGCTCAAGGAATAGGTCATTGCACATATCAAAAAAGCTGGAGCAGATGTTTCCAACTGAGCTCTAATGAGTGCCCCTCCCCTCAGCACTCATAATTTTCACTTACCACAAAGCAAACACCAATGCTCATCATATTTACGGTCCGCCAGCCATTGTGCCCAGACAGCCCTCTTCTTTCAATCACCTGCTGTGAAATCACATCTCCAGCACCCATGAGCGCCCCTATAATGTAGCAGTAATTCAATATTGATCCAATCAATTTTTCTGAATTGCAGATAACCTTAAAGCTTAAGCTAATATCTGATTTCACATTTTATGTTCGTTTGTGTGCATGCGCATGTGTGTATGCTTTTGAATCAGTGTTGACTCCTGGCAACCACCTGGCCAAGTTCCTGCATTTTTCTTGGCAAGATTTTGGACATGGTTTATCATTGCCTCCTTCCTAGGGCTGAGAAGTGACTGGACCAGAATCACCCAACTGGCCCTGGAGCCTTCTCTACACCAAAGAGGGTCATTGTACCAAATTGGCTCTGACCTTTCCTTTATTTATATTATCTCTGCTGTTTTCTCATTTCATGTACTCTATTTCAATTAGCTGCTTCTTATTTGGGGAAACCAGAATTTGCCAGTCCCTTTCAACTTTCTAACCTGAATCCTAACAGAAGATTCCTAACAGTACACTTGTGAGTTCCTAACTATGTTTTACTCTCCATGTTTCTAAGTCCCAGACCCTGTGGTCTTCTACACAGAGCTGAATTCTTGTGCCTAAATAAGAAAATGGGAATGAGTAGCTCAAACGATTCCTCTTTTGACAGTCAGTTTGTACAGTTGGAGAGTGGTAGACAGGGGGAGTTTTGAGACCCTATGACAAAAAATGTGCATGAGTATCTGATTAAAGCAACTCCTTTTGATTTACCTAAGATACATTAAAAGGCTCTTGCTAACAGCAAGGACTAAATATGGGAAGCTACTCACTGCAGAAATTGAACAGAAACAGACAACATGAGTCCAGATCACGTCTTATTTTTGTTTTACTGAAGTCTAGTCTGGGGAAGAGGGAAGAGCATTTGGTCCACTGACTTCCAAAAGTCTCTGCCAACAACTCTTGACGTCAAGTCTCCCTCCTTAGGTAAGACTCAGCCAGCTGGCAGAGAAATAAGCCACAATGCTTGGAAGAGCTGTCAGTCTCTCCTTCCCTTGGAACTGACTGAAAAGGTGCAGAAAGTGCTAAGAGTCAAGGGCAAAAGACGAGATCCAGCTACAGTAAGTACCACTTGTACAGAAGCTGTCTCAGTTTCCTCTATGAGTTTCCAGACTCTCAGGAATCTGCCAAAAATACAAAGTGATTTCTGGTTACTCCATTAAATGAGAGCTATCACATTGCAGAAAAACAAACCCAGATAAAAATTGTTAGGTGCTGGGGTAATACTTCAGAAAAGCCTTGTCCAGAGGATGTAACACCACACACAATTTATACCACACAGGGAAGTAACACCATGCGTATGACTATGAAACCATTAGAGACCGTCAGGGCAAGTTTCCTCCTGCACAGTAGAAACATACGAGGAAGTGAAGTGAAGTTCAAGAAAAAGCCATGTATTGCTGAGTGAAAAAAAACATGAAGAGAAAATAATTTGATTGTTGCTAGGAAACTAGCAACAATATGGTAGCTCAGTGGATAAGATGCTGAAATTGTCGATCAGAAAGGTGGGCAGTTCAGAGGTTTGAATCCCTAGCGCCACGTACCGGAGTGAGCTCCGTTTACTTGTCCCAGCTTCTGCCAACCTAGCAGTTTGAAAGCACGTAAAAATGCAAGTAGAAAAATAGGGACCATTTTGGTGGGAAGGTAACAGCGTTCCGTGCACCTTTGGCATTTAGTTATGCCGGCCACATGACCACGAAGAGTGTCTTCGGACAGCGCTGGCTCTTTGACTTTGAAACAGAGATGAGCACCATCCCCTAGAGTCGGGAATGACTGGCACATGTGTGAGGGAAACCTTTACCTTTACATTTATCTTTACCTAGGAAACTAACAATCAGTCTTTCAAATACTGATCACATGAAGGACTATCTCTTGGTATTTAAGATTCTCTTGTTCAGATGCACAAATTTCCTTGGTTGAGATATTCCTCCCAAAAAGATAGGAACCACTTTCTTTGGCTGAAGTATCAGAAACATCATAGCGCTGGCTCAGTTTCTAACTCATTCATTGATAAATACACAGCTACTGGAAGCAAATGCACTTTCCCTGATCCATTCATTCATTCCTCTATACAAGGTGGGGGTGGCACCTGAATGATGCAGTTGGCAAGCCTGCTGAGTGTAATGGGATGAGTCTCTCCCAATGCCAGCTACATCGCAGAGATTGACGACTCTCTGGGCGATGACTTCACCTACATGGAACTTTGGGGGGCTGCCAACTCTGCTTGCTAGTCACCCCAACAACAAACAGGCAGATTCCATTACACCTGATGGATGGCCCTGGGATGGAGTTGTCAGCAAGAAAAATTAGGGAGGGGGAAAGATGCAGGAACAAGTACACAAGGCATTAGCACAATGGTTCCAGAACTTGTTTAGTAAATCTACAACGGCTGCGCATGTTCACGTTTAATGAAATTAAATGTAGTAAATTAAATGTGCAAATTCAAAGCTAATCAGATCAGGAAAAGACCTAATTTAATGAAATTAAACGCAGTAAATTAAATGTGCAAATTCAGACCTAATCAGGAAAAGACCAAGTACATAGCTTTATAAAATGCTATATTTTAGTTAATGTTAATCTTGGTTACTTGTTTTTGCTTAGCATTCTATGTGAAATCAGTTCACTGGTTAGTTTATAGTTTAGTGAATTATACAACTCAGAAAATGGATTAATTCATTAACCAGGTTTGCATGTACGTAGCCACTGAGGACCCAACAAGCGCAATAAACTAGTATTGAGGACTGGCCCTGCTTTGTAAGGAACTCTGTATCTGTCCCAAAGGTGCTTTTCCTCAAAGTGCAACTGGACTGTCTTTTTTTTTTCTTTGAAAACATTTCACTTCTCATCCAAGAAGCTTCTTCATTCTAACTAACTAGTGGGGAAAGGAAATGGATTTGTATTTTTACAGTCATCCAGTTATTAGCACTCTGAGAATTGTTGAGGCCACTCAGGGTTTTCAGGGTTACCTGAATCAGAGTGCAAATAGGTGTGGAACTTTCTTGGGTCTGCTGAAAGGAGTGCATTGTAAACAGGAGATGGGTGGTATTGTATCATTTCCTCTCTGTTGAGGGACGCCTGTTCAATTTTAATATAGATGGCTTCTATGACTCCTCTTTCAAACCAGAGGTCTTCTCAGTCTAGAATGTGAACCTTAAAGGTAAAGGTTCCCCTTGAACATATGTGCTACTCGTTCCTGACTCAAGGGGGCAGTGCTCCTCTCCATTTCAAAGCCAAAGAGCCAGTGCTGTCTGAAGACGTCTCCATGGTCATGTGGCCGGCATGACTAAAAATTGAAAGCGCATGGAACGCTGTTACCTTCCCACCAAAGGTGGTTCCTAATTTTCTACTTGCGTTTTTACATGCTTTCGAACTGCTAGGTTGGCAGAAGCTGGGACAAGTAACAGGAGCTCACTCCGTTACGCAGCAATACGGATTCAAACTGCCGAACTTTATGATTGCAAGCTCAGTGTCTTAGCCACCATGTCCCTTATGAAACTTAACCTTAGTCTTTAGATGCCGAATTATGAAAGTCTCTGAAAAATTATCCATATTGGGGATATTTCTCTCAATTCCAGTTTTCTGCTAGGAGTAACGAGAAATTTTGCATGGGGAATATAAAGAACAGCATCCTTGACATAGGTCAAAGCAATTTATGCAATGTACCATAGAAATGTGGCCCCAACAAAAGGTATCAGGAACTCCTTCAATCATTTAGTTTTTTGCAAAAGCAATGTCTTTTTCCTGGCTTTTCATAAAATGTCATTAGATGAATTTTGAAGTGTTCATTTTATTGGTTTACAATTATAAGGATTTTATTTGCCTATTATGTTTGTGATCTGTTTATTGATGTAGTGGTTAAATGTATACCAGTTGCTGTTTTATTGTATTATGATTGTCTGCTTTTCATTTTAGCAATTGTTAAATCATTTATGTGCCTCATCCCAAAGGTGTTTTTTCCCCAAAAGGCAACTGGACTTTGTTTTTTCCTTGAAGATGTTTTGCTTCTTGGATGAGACATGGGACAACCATGACCTGAATGACTGAAAATCTCCATAGACATAATGTGTCTTATGTAACTTATTTAGTAAGGAAGACATTCCGAAACGGAATATAAATGTAGAAACTAACAAAAATGTTGTTTATGCTGCTGCCACTCTCTAGAACAGGGTTCCCCAACCCCTGGTCTGTGGATTGGTGCTGGTCTGTGGCTTGATAGTAACTGGGCCGGAGTGAGCGGCAGAGAGAGTAGCACAACTCTTAGGAAAGTGTAGCAAATGCTCCGCTATCCTGGCGGCTGGCCGGGGCGCTCCCCAGGGGCAGGACGGGGGCAACGGCCTGCATTTGGGGGGGGGGGTGTCGGGGCACCACCCAGCCCTGCGCGGGGGGAAGAGGGCTGCCAGGCCCTTCTGCCCAGGACGCAGCCCGTCCTTCCCTGCCCAGGCTGAGGAGAGTGGGAGAGCGCAGGCGTGGCCGCTCGCATCGTTGGGGCCCCAAGAGGGACGAGTGAGCCAACTCCGCCACGTCCTCCGGGACAAGAAGTGAGAGACATTTACACCCCCCTGTGGCGCATGTGCTGCCTGTTCCCCCTCCCCCCCCCCCGCTCCCCCTCTACGCCGGCCGAGCCATGCCCACTGGTCCGCGGAATTTTTTTTACATGAAACCGGTCCCTGGTGCCAAAAAGGTTGGGGACCCCTGCTCTAGAAGACAGAAGTATACAAACTTTTCAGTTGATACATTGGAGGCACATTTATGTATGTTAGATTCTTGCCATGAGAACTACCACAAAAGGAAGTGGCTGTGATCAACCAACATAATGAACAACCAGAGAAACAAAGGAAGACAACAAGCAGCCAGAGAAGCAGGGAAGCGCCCTGTTCCTTTCCCAGGGCTAATGTGCCTTAGCTACTCTTACCAGCTGTGACGAGTTGCACCTTCCAGGGGTGCTGGACCATCAATCTCTGGTAGACTTTCCAAAAGGTTGCCATGTCACCTAACACAGCTTCTATAGTACAGAGAAGTGAAAAAGACATTGGAGCACAAGTTCTGACCAACAGTGCATTATGTTTATAAGCAGTACCATTCTCTATAGCACTCCAGTGAAGAAATATTAGATGATCAAAATACAGTAATGGCCTGTAAAAAGTTGCCTCAGAAGTCTTCATATTGTTGGAGCAGTAAAAATGACAGTGGAACTAATGAGCACAACTACCGAGAAAGGACACAAGCAAAAGCCAAACAGCTTCACTCTGGATTCTTCACTGAGTATGACATTTGTTATAATGACTCAAATGGCTCCTTCCAACTCTAGGATTCTATTAAATGCTTTTATGTCTGTACTGCCATGCTGGGCGGTTTACATTTATCTTAATAGTTACACTAGTTCAAATATTCTGATTCTCTGCACTTTCCATACATTAAATGTGTTAAACAGCACAATTATCATGCCTGCATACATAAAAAGAAAGTGTTATTCTTGTTCACAGGAAACGTGTTGGTGATATGTGTATTTTCCTGGGAATAATTATGTGTTTATTAGAAAATAAATTACCATAGGAAAAGGCAATTATGATGTGCAACATCTGACAAAGCTTGTCACTGATGCCCCATCCATTTGCCTCAGTAACTCAGATCTGGCTTTGCAGGCTGTCAAACTGGCTTTACCAATAAAAGAGACTGTAGATTAGAGGAGAACTTTTGGGGTCCTTGGTGCTCTCGGAGCTTGGTTGTTTTCTTGCCGATGTTTCAACTAGTACCTTAGTTGGATAGTGAAACGTCAGCAGGAAAACAACCAAACCCCGAAAGCACTAAGGACCCGACAAACAGGCTTTTTTTTTAAAGAAGGAAAGGAAAGGAGGAAGGAATCACACGTCATTCTTATTTTAATACATTTCACCGGCCAACATGCCAGCTAGGATGCTTTTTTATGTGCACACTCGCCTCTTCTAATTTCCCTTCCAGTTTCATGACGCCCCTGGGAAAGTTAACCCATCACAAGGCAGACTACAAACCCCACCGACGGCCAGGCAAAGGAAAACTTCAACCACCCCCGCCCGCACCTCGTAAAATCAGCCGCCTAAGGCGGCACCGACGCCGGATATATATACTTCCCAACCTCGCGTACGTCTACTTAAGAAAGACTTTTTTCACGCCTTCCCGGTTTTGCTTAACCCCAGTGCAGGCAGGCACGTGGCTCCACCGACCTCAAGGCAACAAGAGATGACGCACGGCATTCCTGAAGCGCCTATTGGTAGAAAGAAACAAAGGGGCGGAGGGAAGAATGTACACGCATCGCAACCTACTAAGTAGAACTACGAATAGAAGAGCGGATTCTCTTCACTGCAACCGTAGAGATTCTCAGTCCACCAGATCATGGTTGTCTCAAATGTGCTTTTTTCATGAGGCAACCGGACTTCCTTTTTTGTTTTGAAGATGTTTCGCTTCTCATCCAAGAAGCTTCTTCAGCTCTGACAGGATAGTGGGGAATGGAAGGATTTATATTCCTTTCAGACAGCTGGTCATCTGCATCCTGGATGAGAAGGGAAACATCTTCAAAGAAAGAAAAAAACACAAGAAAGTCCAATTGCCTCCTGGAAAAGCACCTTTGAGACAGCCATGACCTGAATGACTAAGAAACGCTACAGACTTTTAGCTATACAATTTGGGTATATTTGAACACCTTTTGAATGGTGTGGGAGTAGGAATGGATTTACAGAGGAAAAATTGCAGACTACAGGAACCAGGAGCACTACTCAGGTGACCCTGAGGGCACAGATAAACCTCCAAGGGCTTCAAAGACCCTCTAAAAAGATGCAAATTACCAGCTGTCTGCAAGCAATATAAACCCTTCCATTCCCCACTATCCTGTCAAAGCTGAAGAAGTTTCTTGGGTGATAAATGAAACGTTTTCAAAACAAAGAACAAGAAAGTCCAGTTGCCTCCTGAAAAAGCACTTTTGGGACTTCACCGCAACTGTTTCAAGATGACTTATCACAATGTTAGAAAAAAAAATACAAGACGCTTTAACCCGAGATTGTAAACCTCAGCAATTTTTGTATCCCCCTCACCAAAAATAAGTTGTTTGGATTTGCATGGGCTGATAGTGCAGGCAATCTCCTAGTTCTGTTTTAATGGCAAGATCAATGTAAGAATGTTCTATGCTGGAAGAAATCATTCAAATGGACTGGCCTTTGTTAGAGACAGAAAAGGCTTGGAATTTATGACCGAAAGAGTAAATTGGACACAATGACAAAATCAGTTGTCTCCCATTCCCAAATGTAACATGTGGCCTCCACTCGTTAAGTTTTTTCTGTTTCCCATTTATAGACAATTTGCATTTTTGCCCTGAATACAGCTTATTCTAAGGAAAAAATTTATCTAGTCAGAAATTAAGGCTCTTTAAACATTTTAAAAAATCTCTGTGACTTGGGATTCCAGAAGCAGAGATACTTCCTGCTATTCCTTTGAAATGATTTCACTTTACTTCTTCCCACCAAGACTAGACGCTCAGTGCAAAACTGCCTGCTAGATGAGAAGGCAGGCGTCTAGCTTATTGGCTTAAACTTAAAACTTTTTTTTAAAGTACCAAAACATGACCAGAACTGTACTTCACATGCACAGAGGTGTTAGATGTTTCCAGCTGAACCAAATATCTGGGTTCCCCCTCCCCTGGTCAATTATTGATATGCTTTTGATATATTTGCTTTGAGATTCAAAAGCACTGTTAGTCCCTGGGTGTTTATAAAAGCAGGCGGTATAGACTGCGCCTTGTACCTTGCTGTCACTTTTCCAGTGGGGAAGAGATAGGTATATCCCAGGACAGCTATGACTGATAGCTATACTATGTGTCTGTGATGGCGAACCTATAGCACATGTATCAGAGATGGCATGTAGAGCCCTCTCTGTGGGCATGCCAGCTGCTCTTCCAGGTTCTGGCATGCGCATCAGCTAGCTGGTCTTTGCACAAACCCAAAAGAGACTAACTGGCCACTGCGCATGTGCACAGCGGAACCAGGAAGAGCACCTGGCCGCCGCATGCATGTGCACTGGCCAGCTGCTCTCTTCCGGATTCCGTGTCTCCGGTGCGCTCCTGTTTCGGCACTCAGTGCCAAAAAGGTTAACCATCACTGCTATAGGTGATTAAACAGACAATGCTGCAGTAGAACAATAAGAAGGGAGTCCTAACTCATACTACCTGTACTAACAGCTTGGAAGGTGCAATTGCATGGAAGTCACAGAACTTTGGTTCCAGTGGTCGGTTGCAGGTGGTACGCCCCAGTACGGGCATACCGGAGCCTGCCCGGAACATTGGATACTATTCCAGTACGGTGCTCCAGAGGGTCCACCCGCCCACCCAAGCTCCTTACCGGTCTTTTAAATCTTTGGCGCTTCCACACAGGGCACATGCAGCGCCTGCGCAACGGTCCACTGAGCAGCTGGAATACTCAACCCAAGAGTACTAGCCTTAAGCAAAAGGCTTAGGATTTTTGACCAATTTGATCTAGTGGTTAAAGCACCAAGCTAGAAAATAGAAGCCCATGTGTTCTAGTTCTAGTTTAAGCATGCAAACCAGCTGGGTGACTTTGGGCAAATAAATAAAAACAAATAACATTCATTGATAAATAATGGGAAATATGTTCGTATAAAGCAGTCTTTTGTAATCTCAGTAACTAGGAGATGGCTGGGGAATTCTGGTAGGTGAAGTCAATATCCTTAAAGGTTGCTTGTAGAAGAATTACATAATTCCTATTGCACTGTTGCCATCACTAAATCTTCTTCTGAAACGCCTGATTTGTTTATGAATATGACTTAATGGAATATATGTAGAATATAGATACAATTCAGTTGATGGGTTGTTTATGCACTTCTTCTGCTTGGCCGGCCTAGGTTAGTCTTCTGTTTATTGTTTAATCAGGTTTTTTAAAGGATTCAGCTTTTTTAGTATTCTGGGTTTTTAACGCAGGGATAAATTGTTTAATCTCGATTTTATTTATATTTATGTATATTTATGTCTGTATATTTTAAATTCCCCTGTGCACCGCTCCGAGTCCCTTCGGGGAAAGGAAGCGGTCTATAAATTAAATATTATTATTATTATTATTATTTAGAAACAATGGAATAATATTTATTGCTCAGAAAGCTGATCTGAAATTAGTATTTTTTCTAAATTAAACAATTTTGTTATTGAAAAATTTCAACTTTGATGCACCTTTTTAACTTTTCAAAAGAATCTTTATCATACTCTTATAGAAGTATTCAGATTTAGCATCGTATTTGTTGTGATTTAAATTGTCTAGTATTACAATATTAAGTCAATTCTTGGAAATGTCTCTCCTAGCCAAACTAGCTATGATTCTTGTTCCCAGCAGTCTTTCATCTAATTAACTCAGACCAGGGACCCCAAAATTAAATCTCTCCATTAGCATCATGAGTCATTTGACTTGTAGTATTCTTCTTTCTCTTGCCCTGTGGATTGAAGGATGAGCCCCCAAGGTTTTGAACTTCCTTCCAAGATGGTTAAAATCTATACTGATAAGTTTTAGCTGTTTTCATGTTGTATCGTGTATTCACAGTGGTAGGATTTAACAAGTGTAACAACTGGTTTGCTGAGTGCGCGCTTTGCCAACACACGCCACTTCACCTGCACATGTGCCAAACCCGGACTCTGCCTGCGCATAGTGTCTTAAAAAACTTACCTTCTACAGCAGCCCCAGTTCAAAACAACTGAGGTGCAACAATCTGCTCTGCTGCGCCTATCAGCTGGACTTCAGAAAAGGGAATATAGTTCAATACAGCGCAGGGGCAGGCAGGTGGGCCTAGCTGATCATCGGAGCGAACCAGTTTGCTCCCATCTGATAATCAGAGCTACCAGTTTACCCGAACCAGTAGAATCTCACCCCTGTGTATTCATATATGTTAGCAGGATGGGATTATAATCATCAATAGACTTGATAAATCTTGAAAACTGTGACACACTTGATACCTGTTCTTGGTTAAAATAGCACACCTTGTGAACCAGTGAGTTTTGTCAGCATGTTGTGTTTCCTTAGCACAGGAACTCAGTGGGTAACTGTAGGTCAATTATTCTCTCTTAAACCAGCTTACCTACCCCATATGGTACAATAGTTATTGTGTGGAGAAAATAGAGGAGAGAGTACTTGTATACCACCAGTGGTGGGATTCAAATTTTTTTACTACCAGTTCTGTGGGCGTGGCTTAGTGGGCTTGGCAGGGGAAGGATACTGCAAAATCTCCATTCCTAATCCCACTCCTGGGGGAAGGTTACTGCAAAATCCCCATTCCCTCCTTATCCCACTAACTTGCTTTCCAGCTCCGTTCCCCTGCACAAGGCAACAGAAGACCCAGCCAATCAGCTGGGACTTGGGAGGCAGCAAATAGATGGTGGGGCCAGCCAGATGTGGCACTTGCCAGTTCTCCGAACTACCCAAAATTTCCACTACTGGTTTGCCAGAACCAGTCAGAACTGGCTGAATACCTCTGTATATCACCTTGAGTTACTATTTGGAAAACAGCATATGACTGTATCTAATGAATCAATCAATAATGCTTTTTTGTGCTTCTTGCATCAGTGAGTCATCAATTGCGATTCTTCTCTTTTTCTACTTATAAGGTGAGGCTATATCCTGTTTGCCCTTCAGGGATCCAATGTGCTGCTGTCCATCCAGCAATGCTTACCTACCTACCTTTCCTCTCGCAGGCTTGGCCCCCTAGTTTAACTCGGGCCCACCTCGAAGATGGAGTTATTGCTCCTGAGAGGTAGGCGAAGCGCAAGCTCAGGGGGTTTCTTTGTAATTTTTTAATTCGGATTTTAGGGGGTTTCAGGGAGGAGGGAGGGGATAGTCAGGTGGGGGGACGCCAAATTATAAGGCCGGCCGGCGGAAGTAGAGAAACGGAGGAGGGGGAAGGGGGGGTCGTTGCCACGGAGGTATTCTCCATCAATTCGGTCTTGGGGAGGGGCAGGGGCGGTGGGAGATGGGATGGACATCGGTTGGAGGACCGTGGCCGCTGGCTACAGGCGGTCACGCACTCCGACCTCCCATGCTCCCATCGCAGACTAGGAGGGCAAGAACCACAGACCCGGGGCCCTAGGCTGATGCTATGCAACGCCAGGTCCGTGGTACAAAAAGCCCCCCTCATCCATGACCTTGTGTCAGAGGGGGACCCGGACCTGGTAGGTATTACGGAAACCTGGTTGGGCCACGAGGGAGGACATCCCCTCGTAGAAATGTGCCCACCAGGATACCGAGCCTTTCATCAGCCTAGGGCCCTAGGGAGGGGTGGGGGGGTGGCGATTATGGTTAGGGAAGGTCTTGAGCCAAAGGAGACCACGATCCCTCAGACGACCGGGTGCGAGTCCCTCCTTGTGAAGTGGGGCCTAGGGAGGCAGTTGGGCGTGTTAGTTGTATACCTGGCTCCTCGCTATACAACAACAGCCCTGCCCGAGCTCCTAGAGGTGATAGCTGAGGCGGCAGTGGAGACCCCCAGACTGTTAGTCATGGGGGACTTTAATCTGCCGTCAGCAGGCGAAACCTCTGGTGCAGCTCGGGAGTTCATGGCTTCCATGACAGCCATGGACCTGACCCAAGTAGTTGTAGGCCCTACCCACGAGGGCGGACACACCCTGGATCTAATCTTCGTCTCGGGACAGTGGAGTAGTGATCTGGGAATAGGGGATCTAGTCATCACACCCCTGTCATGGACAGATCACGCTCTCCTTCGGCTCGACTTTCCGATCGCCGCACCTCACCGCGGGGAGGCGGAACCGGATATTCCTATATGGTTCCGCCCCAGGCTCCTGATGGACCCGATAAGGTTCCAAAGGGAGCTTGGGCCAATTCCTGTGGACTTGCCCCGCGACTCGACTGAGGACCTAGTGGCCGCATGGTTAAGTGCGGCCATGGGGGCCTTGGACCGAGTCGCGCCCTTGCGGCCTCTCTTGCGGCGACGAACCACCTGGGCTCCTTGGTTTACCGAGGGGCTTAGGGGGATGAAGCGCCACAAGAGACGCCTAGAGAGCAGATGGAGATCTTCTCGCTCCGAAGCCGACCGAACACTAGTGAGAGACCATATTAGGACTTACTTAGTGGCGATAAGAGTGGCCAAACGTGAGTATTGTGCCACTCTTATTGCATCCGCAGATAACCGCCCTGCCGCCCTGTTTGGGGTGACCCGCTCCCTCCTTCAACAGAGGCCGCGGGAAGCCCCTTTACAGGGTCGAGCAGAGGAATTTGGGATTTATCTGCAGGAGAAAATCACTCGGATTCGGAACGAGTTACCCTCCATCGACAGTGGCCCAGTCGAGCGGGCCGAGGCTGTTCTTGTGACACCATCTTGGGAGGAGTTTGATTTTGTTACCACCGAGGATATGGACAAGTTGTCAAAGAGACTTAGGGCTACCACATGTTTATTGGACCCGTGTCCCTCCTGGCTTGTACTGGCATCCTGGGAGACGACACGAGGCTGGCTCCAGGGCATTGTCAACGCATCTTTGAGTGAGGGGTCCTTGCCTGCCGTCTTGAAAGAGGCGGTAGTAAGGCCCCTCCTCAAGAAGCCGTCCCTGGATCCAGCATTATTAGAGAACTATCGTCCCGTCTCCAACCTCCACTTTTTAGTGAAGGTTGTTGAGAGTGTGGTGGCTCAACAGTTTCCGCGACACTTGGAGGAAGTTGATTATCTAGACCCGCGCCAGTCCGGCTTCCGACCCGGGCACAGCACCGAGACGGCATTGGTCGCGTTGGTTGATGATCTCTGGAGGGCGCGGGATAGAGGATATTCCTCTATCCTAGTCCTATTAGACCTCTCAGCGGCTTTTGATACCATCGACCATGGTATCCTATTGCGCCGACTGGGGGGGTTGGGGTTGGGAGGCACCGTTCTGCGGTGGTTCTCATCCTACCTCTCTGGTCGGTCGCAATATGTGTTGACAGGGGGGCAGAGGTCGGCCTCGAGACCCCTCATATGTGGGGTTCCTCAGGGGTCGGTCCTCTCGCCCCTCCTATTCAACACATATATGAAGCCGCTGGGTGAGATCATCCGTGGTTTTGGGGTGGGATATCATCTGTACGCTGATGATACTCAGTTGTACTTATCCACCCCAGACCACCCCAACGATGCCGTCGAGGTTATGTCCCGGTGCTTGGAAGCCGTACGGATCTGGATGGGTGGTAACAAACTCAGGCTCAACCCGTCCAAGACTGAGTGGCTGTGGCTTCCGGCGCCTCGGTTCAGCCAGATTATTCCAACTCTGGCCATTGGGGGCGAAACACCGGCCCCCGTGGAGAGGGCGCGCAATTTGGGTGTCCTCCTGGATTCCCGGCTGTCTATGGAAGATCATGTGGCAGCCGTGGCCAGGGGGGCGTTTCATCAGGTTCGCCTGATGCGCCAATTGCGCCCCTTACTGGACCGGGGGGCCTTACGCACAGTCACTCAAGCACTCGTCACCTCTCGACTCGACTACTGTAATGCTCTCTACATGGGGCTTCCCTTGAGGTGCACCCGAAAGCTGCAGCTAGTCCAGAACGCAGCCGCGCGGGTGATTACGGGAGCGCCTAGACACTCCCACATAACACCTATCCTGAGCGAGCTGCACTGGCTTCCTGTGGTCTTTCGGGTGCGCTTCAAGGTTTTAACGACCATCTTTAAAGCGCTCCATGGCTCGGGGCCTAGTTATATGCGAGACCGCCTCCTGCCCCATACATCTCTTAGACCGATACGCTCCCACAGAGAGGGCCTCCTCAGGGTGCCGTCGGCTGGACAATGCCGACTAGCGACACCCAGGGGGAGAGCCTTCTCTGTGGCGGGCCCAGTCCTCTGGAACGACTTACCCCCTGAACTCCGCACCATCTCCGACCTCCGCCTCTTCCGCAAGTGTCTGAAGACACACCTATTTCACCTAGCCGGCCTAGCGTAACCTCCACACTGACCATTAGATAGTTTTTAAACTTGGGATTTTAATTTGGTTTTAGCGCAGGGTTTATTTATTAAAATAAGTATTTTAAATTTCATATATTTTATATTTTGTATGTATTTTAACATCCCTGTGCGCCGCCCTGGGTCCTAATAAGGAGAAGGGCGGGATATAAATTTAATAAAATAAATAAAATAAATAAAAATAAAGAGTCTCTTGGGGTATGAAAGGGTTACCCTTCTCCTTTCATTGATTTGCAGTGGGACATGCATTCAATTTCTTTTTGAATAGCTCCCCAAAATAATCAGCACAGGTTGTATTCAATACTTTATTTTTTCTTTTTAAAAAATCCCAAAGGCGTCAAGAGTTTGGTTCACAGATGAGAAGAATGCTCACATGATAGCCAAGACTGCTTCTCGGCCTTCGAAAAAAACAATTGTAGTGGTATTCTGCATAGCCACTGACAAACAGATAGCCCACTCCCTCCTTTCGCCTAACGGATAGGATCCAAATGAGAGGAGCAGCAATTTGAGAGAACTCGGACTGAACAAAAGTAGAACCAGAGAAGGAGGAATTGTATCAGACAAAAGCATCTCCCTAGCACAAATTCCAGAAACAGGGCTGTGGAAGACAAGACCTGAAGAGAAAGAAAGAAGTAAGCTACCTTTCCTGAGCTCCTGATTTTTGCTCTGTCACTCCTGATGTCCTTGGCAGAAAACCTGCCCCACCAAGAGTATTATTTGGTCTTTGGTAGCACAAAGTGAGCATAAACCCAGTCAAATAGTATCAACTTGCATATTAGGTGAGACAGCTGACCGAGGGACCAAAATTTAACCCCTCTTCATGTCCAGTCTTGGGCTGCAACAGACAAGGATCAGTACCGGCCAAGCACGGTGGCCAAGAGTGCCATGCGGATATACATGCCGTTCTCTGCCTGCCGGAAATAGGCTGCACGGGGATCCGAGTCCACCTCCACACTAGAAAGAGATGCCAAGATAAGGATTATCACTCACCACCACCACATTTACAGAAGCTTTCCCTCCCATGCTTAGTCTCCTAAAAGAGACCATGGTTTTATTCAGTAAGAATGGTAGTTTGAACAAGCAGAATTGCTTGTTTTTGAAAGGGCTTTCTGAACTAAGAGTTTTGACGTCCATTAACAACCCAGGGAGTTTTAACTTGACCAGAAGTAACGCTTTGTTCTACTTTTCAGATGGAGATAAATTTGAGCTGTTGCTTACCACTCCCCCCAGCATCAAGGATTGAGCCTGGGTGGAAAACCCCCTGGGAGAAAGTCTTACCCAAGTGTAGCATATTTTGTACTCCAGGAGAACCTAAATGAACTGAGGTAGGATTAGCTCCTTCGCACCTGATTTCATTGACACGGGGCATTGGATGCATCACCACCATCTTCTTCTTGGCCCGGGTCATGATATGCGGTGTCAAGATAAACTGCCCAAAACACTAGAGAGAAAAGACTTCAATGAATACTTGGTTGTTAGCAGCTCTATCCCATGCTGAGGGAAACGGCCCATTTCTGCAATGCCAGTTTTCAGGTGGTTTCCAAATACTCAGCCCGTGTGTTGCTCCAAGTAGTCAGGATCCAGAAAATGAATTTAGTTAGTGAGTCCACATTTGGAGCCCACGGAAAACATGGGTTCAACCCCACTGAAGTGAAGAGATCAAGCCCAGGATTTGCCAAACTGACATACAAACTAGGCGATTTTGTATGTTTCTCAAATAAATTAAAAAATCTCTGAAACAACACAGTAAACTGTGTTAGTGCGTTATGCGAATCAAACATGTGTGTCTTTAACTAGAAAGTCGGGTATCTTTCTCAACAAAAGGGCAAGAACAGAATTTCTTTCTCTTCTACTACAATATATTCGATCAAACTGGTCAGTCCTAGAGGGAATCAACCCTGACTGCTCCTTAGAATGTAGAGATCCTGAAGATGAAACTCAAATACTTTGGCCACCTAATGAGAAAGAAGGACTCACTGGAGAAGAGCCTGATGCTGGGAGAGATTGAGGGCAAAAGAAGAAGGGGATGACAGAGAATGAGGTGGCTGGATGGAGTCACCGAAGCAGTAGGCATGAGCTTAAATGGACTCCAGAGGGCGATAGAGGACAGAAAGGCCTGGAGGAATGTTTTCCATGAGGTCATGGTGGGTTGGACATGACTTTGCAACTAACAAGAAGAATATATTCTGATGGTAAGGGGAAACATAGCATCTTGCACTGCTGGTTGGGACAAGACACTTATATATACATATTGAGTTATTTTCTAAGGTTCAGAAAATAATTCTGGGAGCCATTTAATTATAGCTTGTTCAAGAAATGAATGCTGAAATAAACCGGGACTAAGAGCAATGTATGAATCTAGCCATTTGGTGTAATGACTTGGAGGACAGTTCATCTGGGTGCTTTCACCTACCATCTCGTATTCCTGGACTGAAGCAAAGCGCTCCTTCTGGATGCGAGTCATGTAAAGAACATCCGTGTCTGGTAGAGCCTCTTCAATGTTCTGAAACTCCTCCTGGGACAGAAGAGCATAAGAAGGAAGCAGTCAACATCAAGATACAAGCAATGAAACCAAGAAGCTATGATGGTAAACTACCCCCACTCCCCCCCATCTTCACCTGCTTGATTCCCTTGGAGGCTATGAAGTCGAAGATATCAGAAGGCATGCGCAGGTTGGGTGGAGTGACGTAACGCAAGCTGACACGGTACAAGGTCAGAAGGCGGGCGAGAGAGTGGACTGTGCGCCCGTGCTTCAGGTCTCCCACCATAGTGATCTGGAAAAGAGGGAAGAAGGTCATGAGGTTTCCTGATCTGTGGAAAGTAAGCATGCAGACAAAAGTATTGGAGATAAGCCCACAATTTTCCTTACCGTCATGCCATTGACAGTACCCAACTCTTCACGGATGGTGAAGATGTCCAGCAGACCTTGAGTGGGGTGTTCTCCAACTCCATCACCTGCATTGATCACAGGTTTGCGGCAATGTTTGGCAGCCAGCTGGTATAAAATGGGAGGGGAAGAAGCGATTAAAGTGAACATCTGACTCATTTCTTTATTTAGTCACTCCATAAACCCTTTGTGGCTTCCATGTAAATTGTTCTTACATGGACTCAGGCTCAACCCGACCAAGACCGAGTGGCTGTGGTTTCCGGCTGCCCGATTCAACCAGCTGACTCCATCGTTGGCCATAGGGGGCGAACATCTTGCCCCTGTGGATGGGGTGCGCAACTTGGGTGTCCTCCTGGATGCCCGGCTGTCCATGGAAGATCAAGTGACAGCCGTGGCCAGGAGGGCGTTTTACCAGGTTCGCCTGGTTCGCCAGTTGCACCCCCTATTGGATCGGGACGCCCTTCGCACAGTCACTCATGCTCTCGTGACATCGCGACTGGACTATTGTAACTCTCTCTACATGGGGCTTCCCTTGAGGTGCACCCGGAGACTTCAGATGGTTCAGAATGCAGCCGCGCGGGCAATCTTGGGTACCTCCAGATTTGCCCACATAACTCCACTTCTGCGCGAGTTGCACTGGCTGCCTGTCGTCTTCCGGGTGCGCTTCAAGGTATTAGTCATCATTTTTAAAGCGCTCCATGGCTCGGGACCTAGCTATCTGCGGGATCGGATCCTGCCTCATACATCCTCACGGCCGATTCGCTCCCACAGAGAGGGACTTCTCCGGGTGCCGTCCACTAGACTCTGTCAGTGGGCGACGCCCAGGGGAAGGGCTCTCTCTGTGGCGGGCCCAGCCCTCTGGAACGACCTTCCCCCCGACATCAGAACAACCACGGACTTCCGCTCCTTCCGTCTGAAATTAAAAACTCATTTTTTCCGTTTGGCCGGCCTTGGGTAGCCTCTCTCTACAGGGTCTAGCTGTTTTAATTGGGTATTTTAGCATGTTAAGGGGATTTTAGCACAGGCCCAGATTTAATTTGTTCTTAATTATATTTGTATATTTATTGTATTGTGGTTTTAGTTTTCCCTGTGCACCGCTCCGAGTCCCTACGGGGAGAGGAGCGGTCTATAAATTAAATTATTCTATTCTATTCTATTCTTAATCAGAAACCAGCAAATCTGCCTCAGCGATTCCCAAATATTTTCTTCTGGGAAACTAAACTCAAACTGCCTGGAATCATCTCCCGAAACTCACAGATGGTATTTGTTGCACATTAGACCCAACCTTAGGTCTCCTTATTTTGGTCATGCTATATAAATTCCCACCCACACCCAACTACATTCAGAAAGTCAAGCTTCTCCTTTCTTTGCCAATATCATAGACCATAGTCCATTGAGACCAAATAATTGATGCACTTGGCACAACCATGTTGTCCCTATGACTATACAAATTGTATCAGAGGAAAAAAAACTATATTTATATTTAGCACAGTGCAGAGAAAGAGAAATAGATCCTTGCTGCTCACAGATCAGATGATTTATTGGAAGCCAGAAGGCGAGATCAAGCAGTCCAGAGAAGTAAAAACAACACAGAACAGCTTCTACAGTTTTTGCAGGCAACCTGAAAACCAGATGCTTGAATTTACAATCAATAAAATTGGTCATGGATGTCTGAGCCATACATTTAAAAGCTAAGAAAATGAATGGCCTTGTCAGGCGTGCCTCCGTTCAAAATCCAAGAAAGAAAACACCCAACTCCATGTTTGTAGAGAAGAGGTTCTTTTACTGAGTTTGAAATGACAGCAACGCAAGAAAAGCAAGATCTGAAGCAAAAGGCCCCAAAGTTACATATTGAAAGTATCCCCAAATCCCCCCCCCCCCCCCAAGGACCCAGGCCAAATGTCCAATCCCTAACCCATACGGTGTCATGTGTTTTTGCCCATCTGGTATTCCGGGATGGTTGACCTTGACTGGGTGCAAACAAGTCCAAGTTGAGGACCGGTCGTAAGTCGAGGACCGCAACAGCAAGGAGTAGAATATGTTGTTTTCAAAATAAAAAATTCCTTTCTAGAAGCTCAAGGTCATTGTTTCTGCACCTGACTAGAAACAGCTGGGTGGAGATGCTAGCGTGGCAGAGGAAGATTGGACCATGTGATGGATTTATGGGTGTGGGGACAAGATCATGAACTTTCAACTGGGTGGGAATCCCGGGAAGCTTTCAGATTCGGGATTCCCACAGATGTACCAACATGTCTCTCTTATTGAATTGGAAGTTTAAGGACAGCTCTGCCGTGGACTCTGATTTATTTCTGGATGAAATTTGGAACGTGGACACTGTGAACATAACCCACCATCACTCCTTCATCATGCAACCTCTTCTTTAATCCCTTGCCCATATTTTACCTCCACTGCACCTGGCTGGGGGTGCCTCAGAACGACGACGTCAGCATAGCAGGTCATGGTCTGGACGGAGTCTGCCAGAGATTCTCCCTTTTGGCAGGATGAGGTGGCCTCGGAAAAGGGGAGCACAGAGCCACCCAGGCGGTACATGGCTGCAGAAAAGGAGCTGCTGGTACGTGTGCTTGCCTCGTAGAACATGGAGGCCATCACCTTCCCCTGTGCCAAAGTAGTTCTGGTTTAGTATTGCTGTTTTTCCCGCCCTCCCCAAATCCCATTCCCGTTGCCCCAATTCAATTTTTTCCTCACCTTGAGGATGTCAAGACTGCGCTCTTTTTGCACCAACATGCGCAGATTGTGTGCGACGTTAAACAAGTGAGACATCTGTACAAAAAAACAGGAGCGCGTTGTGGAGAAGCGGCTTAGGAATTTGAGTGCAGGCATTCCATGCCCAGAGACACCAGAAGGTGGGAGGAGAAAAAGCGAGCATGCAAATACCTGTCCCTTTGTGAACTGCTTGACTGACAGTATATGTTGCCCCACAAGAGGATGGAGTAATGGTGAGGTTTGAGGATGTGGCAAACTCTGGAGAGATGTCTGTCTGGGGAATGGGCCAACAAGGTATAATGGGCCATCCTGGACCATGGACAAGTCTGAAGGGATAAAGGGGGAAAAAATCATCACTTCAAGCAGAAGATGCAAGAGAAGAGGTGTCTCTATCTCCCTTTTGCCTTTTTCTTATCTTGCCCTACTGTTGGGGTTGTTCCTCTAATTCTTTCCTTCTGCAACCTTGCAAGCCTTCATTCTAAGCTCTTATCATTTACTGTATTTTTCGGAGTATAAGACACACCTTTTACCCTCTAAAAAGAGGCTGAAAATATGGGAGTGTCTTATACACTGAATATAGCATTTTTTGCCTCCCGAAACCCCGCCCCCTTCACCAAAATGGTTGTGCATTTAATTTTTAATTTAATCACATTTATATCCTGCCCTTCTCCACGAAGGACCCAGGGCGGCGCACAGGAATTTAAAAACATACAAAAAGATAAATACAAAATTTAAAAACATATTAAATTACAATCCTATGCTAAAACCAAATTAAAATAGCCCCGACGGGAGGTTAGGCTAGGCCGGCTTGCTGAAACAGGTGTGTCTTTAGACACTGGCGGAAGAGGCGGAGGTCCGAGAAGGTACGCAATTCAGGGGGTAGGTCGTTCCAAAGGGCAGGGCCCGCCACAGAGAAGGCTCTTCCCCTGGGTGTCGCCAGTCGGCATTGCCTGGCCGACGGCACCCTGAGAAGGCCCTCTCTGTGGGAGCGGATGTATGGGGCAGGAGACAGTCTTGCATATAACTAGGCCCCGAGCCATGGAGCACTTTAAAGATGGTCGTCAGAACCTTGAAGCGCACCCGAAAGGCCACAGGAAGCCAGTGCAGCTCACGCAGGATCGGTGTCATGGCCTTTAGGAGGCTTATAGAGTGCTCCTTCGGGCCGGGGAGGGCAGAAATAAGCAAAACATGGGTCGTTTTTTGCTCAATTTTGCCCCCAGCCCCCAGGAGCATTCTATAAGCCTCCTAAAGCAGAGGTCCCCAACCTTTGTAACTTTAAGTCTGAAGGACTTCAGCTCTCAGAATTCTCCAGCCAGCAAAGCCTCCTAAAGCAGAGATCCCCAACCTTTGCAACTTTAAGTCTGAAGGACTTCAGATCCCAGAATTCTCCAGCCAGCAAAGCTGGCTGGAGAAGTCTGGGAGCTGAAGTCCTTCAGACTTGAAGTTGCAAAGGTTGGGGTCCTCTGTCCTAAAGGCTATGCATACCCTTTTTTTTGACAAAAAATGGGCCCGTTTCCATGAAAAACGGGCCATTTTTGGGAGGTCTGCAGAGTGCAAAAACATTTTTTTTAATTTGCCTCTTCAAAATCTTGGTGCATCTTATACTCCGGTGTGTGTTATACTCCCAAAAATATGGTATTAGAATAACCAGTGTAGAAGCGACTTTTTGCACAAACCCTATATTGGCACAGGTCTCCAGCCAAAAAACAGAAAAGAAGAGAAAGTTTGGAGGAAATTCTTCAGCAACAGGACAAACACTAGCAGAACAATTCTTTAGAACCTGAACTTTTAAAAAGGCAGAACCAAAGGGTGCTTTGCCTATAGTCAGATTAGGTTCAATTAACTGATGCAACAAGCAAAGTGTAAGAAGTAGTCAAACCTGAACTATTATTTAAAAATTAAAATGTCAATTTTGAGATTGGATCATGGTGGCTAAACTATCTTTGTCAAATGAGATAGGAGACAATGGGATACATTTAGTAGATTGGCTTCAAAAAAAACGTTGTTCTAAGTTTATAGAAGATTTCTAGTAACAGTTTTGAACTAGTTTGTCTCTCATTAGTTGACGTACAATGTTGCAGGGATAAAATATGCCTTGCTAGGTTATAAATCAACATTAAAAAATATAAATGCCATTGGCCCTTAACACTTCGGACTCCCTGCGTCAAAGAGTCCCATCTGATATAAAATCCAAAGCGGAACCCCTTTCTGGTCTTGTTAATCTGTAGCAACCCATTTCCCCCCTCCTCGTTTCTTCTTCAACAAACCTGGCCACGGAGAAAGGCTGTAAGAGACTGAAATCTACATGGCCATATCTGAATTTCCAGAAGGCTACTTAGAATTTTTTTAAAAAACCTGTTTTGAAAATAAAAATCACACAGAGAAGGTATAACAGCAGCCTGAATTTGGGGGAAAGAAGAACTCACCTGGCTCAGGTGCTTTTTTGATAGCTCTTTCTCTGAGATCATCAGCTAGTCAAAGGAAGGGGAGAAGAATTACGGACTAACAGACAGCTTGCCATGGCTCCAGCCCTCCTTCCCTAAACACCTGCCCCAGAAAGGAATCCATTCCAGGTACCCTTTCATCCATCACCTGGCAGCCCAGGATCTGAAGCACGATGGATGCGGGGGGCCAAATAGAATCGTGTCTCTCCCACTGGAGCAGCTCGCCGAGGACTAGATGCACGACCACGGAAGATCTCTGTTTGCACAGTGGTATGAGGACGCTCAGGTGTCTGCAAGATGAGAGGAACTGAACAACAGAACCTTAGGGAATAGTTTCCCTTTTCACTAACAGCATCACCTACATTCCCCACCTTTATCTATTTATCCATCTATTCCCAAGCATCCTCCTCCTTTGTGCCTTCTTAGTTGAGGTCCGGCACCTACCTTCAGGATCTCTTTGGCTGGTGCTGGGAGAGGTACTGAGCATGGCCACTTTCGCACATCCTGCCCGTAACCTGGAGATACGAGAACCTATACAACACAAAACGCTCCCATCAGTCCTAACCCCTCTGGCATCAAAACTTCATAAAGAGGAGGTAGCCAAAAGGGCCACAGAGGATTCCTTTAGCCAGACAATGTTTTTTTTCCTATACCCCTTCCCCAAGTGCTTTGTATTTTACCTGTCCGTCAATATAAGCCACTTCTCCACGGAGAATAACACGCCGTACAGTCCCCTTCACTCGCATCCCTTCAAAAGGAGTCCACTGGGATTTGCTGAAAGCTGTCTGGGTTGGCACCATCCACTCCTGCTCCAGATCCACCTGCCAGAAGATATTACAGCTTAGAAAGAACTGCTGCTGTTGGGGAGAGGTCCATGCAGTCGTAGCTTTGTGGACAAAGAAAGCTTTCTAGCAATAGTTTTTTTCTGACAAAACAGAGTTAAGGCAAAGATGCCTTAAGTTTGGACAGGGCTCTTAGATTCTCCCCTCAAGCCCCTTCTCCTGCAACAGCAGCCCCACCTCAATGTATGTGTCTTCCTGCACAGGCAGTCCAAATATGCGCCGAGGATTATCGTACAGGCGCTTGACAATGTCTTCCACGGTGAGGCGCCCTTCAGAAACTGCGGTAAGCAACAGAGGCAGCATAGTCTCCAGACCTGGGAAGCCCGGGGGAGGTTCCTTTCCAAGCTTCTCCTCCAATGTGTGTGGAGCTGGAAGAAGAAAAGGAAAGATATGGCAAAGGAAAAGCTTTCACACTGCAGCTGCGCCAACTGGTAGTGGGTATAACAGGCAGGCTTGCCTTCCCTGTTTCTAGTCCCACAGATTCTTCTGAATTCTCAGAAATAATGGGGCTATCGACTATTGAAACCACTTCTGGACAAGGCTGAAGTTTTCCAGCAATCTAAACCAAAGTCATGTTTACCATGGTCTGTAGCAAAGCAGTCAATGGTGTCCAGGTTGTCCCAAAGGGCCTCCATGTCTTCGCGAGTGCCCAGCATGGGGCGCACCTGACCCCGGCCTTCCCCAATACGCCTCAGATCTTCCTGGCAGAGAAAGAGGTGATGGGGAGCCACCTCACAGGTCACCTCAATGCCCTTCTGCTTTGCTGCTTTGATGATCAGGATCTGTGAAGGGATGAAATGTTAACCCTGGAATTTTCATCCAGATTCATAGCAAGGATTTTAATAAAGATACAGGACGTCTTGCAAGTCATTTGCTTTCTAGTCATACCAGAGATTATGCTCTATTTCAGTGTTTCTCAACCTTGGCGACTTTTAAGTCCTATGGACTTCAACTCCCAGAATCCCCCAGCCAGCATAGCTGGCTGGGGGATTCTGGGAGTTGAAGTCCATAGGACTTAAAAGTCGCCAAGGTTGAGAAACACTGCTCTATTGGGAAGAAGCAAAATCTTAAAAGGCACTTCCTTGTTTTCTGTTCATGGCTCTTCTCTGAACATACAATCCTTATCTTTTAAGCTTTTTCGCAAAAATTACTTACCTCTTCCTTGCGTGCCACATGACATATGTGGACAGGACGCTGGTATAGCTGTGCCACCATCAAAATGGCTGCCACTGTCTGTTTCTCAGCGTGTGCTACAATTGGAAGGTGCTTGGGCCACTTTTCAAAGTGCTGGAGTGGTTTGGAAAAATCAAAGATTTAAATACAGTGGATAAATATGCACTAATATAGGCCAGAGATTGGGGATTTTTTTGGATTTTTTATATAAATTTTATTAAGTCATTAAAAACAAAAGTGTACAAAATGAAGTTAGATAATACAGAGTGATTGCAGAGAGTAATACAATATAGCTAAGGTTTACTACTTTTTTATATATGGTGCATATCTCCAATATAGAAAAACAGAAAAGTGAGAGAAGAGAAAACATTTCATTCATTCATTCATTTATTTGACTTATTAACCGCTCCCTCTCCCCGAAGGGACTCGGGGCGGTGCACAGGAAATATAAAACCACAATACATCACAATAAATACATAAATATTTAAAACTATATTAAATTTACACCCTGTGCTAAAATCTACCGCATTAAAAACTGATCCCTGAAGCCCAATGTAAAATTTCTCTGCTAAAAAACTAGGCTAACTACGGTAGGTTAGGCCAGGCGGGCCTGTTGGAAAAAGTAGGTTTTTAGTTGCTGGCGGAAGGAGCGGAGGTCCGGGATAGATCTAAGTTCGGGGGGAAGGTCGTTCCAGAGGGTCGGGCCCGCCACAGAGAAGGCCCTTCCCCTGGGCGTCACCCGCTGGCATTGCCTAGTGGACGGCACCCGGAGAAGTCCCTCTCTGTGGGAGCGAATTGGCCGAAGGGATGTGTGGGATAGGATGCAATCCCGCAGATAACTAGGTCCCATGCCATGGAGCGCTTTGAAGATGGTAACCAGCACCTTGAAGCGCACCCGAAAGACCACAGGCAGCCAGTGCAGCTCGCGCAGGAGCGGTGTTACATGGGAATACCTAGAGGTACCTAATATTGCTCGCGCGGCTGCATTCTGAACTAGCTGTAGTCTTCGGGTGCACCTCAAGGGGAGCCCCATGTAGAGAGCGTTACAGTAGTGGACAAAGGAACAAAGTTACAAAGGAAAAAGGTGCTATCGAAACATAGATTCTAAGTTAGCATTGCTAATTCAGCTTCTTGGAGGTCCTTCTTTGCAGCCAAGCGTACCAACGACCCCAACATGTATAAAATACCGATTCTTGTTTATCCCGCAACAGATTGGTAAATTTGTCTGCTTCCGCGCAGTCTATAATCTTAGCAATTAGAATTGTCTCTGATGGTATATTGCTAGTTTTCCATTTTTGGGCAAACAAAGATTCCAGCTGCAATGATGATGTGGAAAATTAAGTACCAGTTAGTTTTATTTAAGTTATCTGGCCAGAGATTGTTTGAATGCCTTCTAATAGCCTACCCATTAAATGATAGAAATATTGGCAGATGGGATAGAAGAAATCCTATTTCAGGGATCCAGTAAGGGAAGAGAATAAAATCTTCCACGTCAACACAATTTCCACTTTCTTACTAAAGAAACAAAGCACCAGAGACAGAACAAAATAAAACCCACCTCCATCCAGAGAGAAACATTGTCCATTTTGAGGTCAGAGAAAGTGTCATTCAGGTACATCTTTAGACCAGCAGCAGCTCCAGCCACTGGCCCCAGGGAGCCAGCATTGTCAGAGGAAGCTCCAACATACAGTGCAAAATCACAGCGGGCTCCAGCCTCAGCTAACTAGAGGTAGACAAAGATGGAAAAAGAAAAAGTCAGTCTCAAAAAATGTGGCATGTTTACTTTCCTTTTCAATATTTGGATTAGCAGCTGCTCTTATCATACACCAAGCTGAGAATTGACAGACTCAGAATAGCTTCATCTTGACCAGAAGAGCATTATTGACCAGAAGAGCATTATTGTTATGTATTGTTACACATACATAACAAAATGCACAACAACAACAAAACCTTTGTCCAAGCAATGATCAGACCATAATTTGAAAGGCTTGCTGAAAAATGCATTAAACCTTTCCATCCTGAAGTTTTGTTAGTTTGAATATGACTATAGGTGAAGTCGCCTATATCATGGTAAAGACAACTTTCTTCTAGATGTTGTAGGCAACATGATTTTAGTAATTAATTCCACTTGTAGCAATGAAATTATTTTCTTGACTGGTATTGTCTTTACATTTGATTACGAACTGAATTGGCAATATTCCACTAATTTAACAAAAAGAACATTGGAAGTAACAGCAATGTGCACACTGAACAATATTTCCTAAGTCAAAAGACAAGTAACAAAGGGCCAGTTTCTTCAGAAATCTTTTGCGACTCTGGATACCGCTATCGAAAAGTCCTATCCTTTCCTGGCCCCCCCTTAGTCATAATCTGGGCCCTTACCTTCTGCACTAAGGCAAAAGAAGTGGTATCAGTGATAGCAGGTGAAGTGTTTGGCATGGCACAAACCATCGTGATGCCGCCAGCTAGAGCAGCAGCTGTACCAGATTTGAAGTCTTCTTTATGGGTGGCTCCTGGTTCTCTCAAGTGCACATGAATATCTATTAGACCTGAAGGAAGAGAAAGAGGAGAAATCAGCAGAGGAAAACGACTATCCTTGTTTTTGATTACACAGTGATATTATGCTCATAGCTGCAAACTCCATGTGTGTTGTGGCCTGCCAGAGGCCAGCAGAGCTGGCAGCAGAGTTGGACAGTGAGGAGGTTGGGGAGGAACATGAGCCAGCCCTGGAGGCTGGGGAAGGCTCGGATAAGGGCTCTGCATCGGAGGCAGAGATGGGGCCAAGGCTGTCTGGCAGTTCTCAGCTGCCTTTGGAGCTAGACAGCAGTGAAGCAGAGGAACAGCTGGAGCCTGTTCCCAATGTAGGCATGCACAGAGTTGCCAGAAGAAAAGAACAACTAAGGAATCAGGGTCGACTTGGCAATAAAGCCACAGGTGGATGGTGAATGGCAATTCCCTTAGGCAATAAAAGAGGAGCAAAAGGGGAGTGGGCTTTTGCAGGAAACAATTCGCTCGTTCATTCGTTTCAGGAGTGTGAAGATCTGTCCGTGAATCTCAGAGACTCTGTGCCAAGTCTTCCCTTGCACAGCACTGTGTTTGGAAAATATTTACATGGCAGCTTTCCGAGCTAGAAAACGTCGTGGTCATAAATTCACCTTTGAAAGACTGTTTACCAGGCCTTTGTTGAATGTGAATGAGAGGAATTCACATTTCAGATCCCCTTTAACAGAAGATGGCAAGTCTGAGGATAAACTCCTTTACACAATGCGTGCGCTTTAGAGCACAATAGCTATGTTCACAGGCAAATAATAATAATAATAAACCATGTTACAGTTTAGCATGCAATGCGCTGAGTTCCAGTAGTATACTGAATTAAAAACAGTCCATCTCATTTTAGGCAAATTTAGCCTTTTGTACAAACCTAGGTATTTACTGCAGAACACTATACATGCGAACCCAGAGGCATCACCTTCATTAAGGCTCACTCCTGAAAATGCATGTATAGGCCTGCTACTTGTATATCTCTACGCACACAGTGTGAAAGCTGAAGTTCATGTGAAGTTTATGTATCTCATGGCCACAGTGTAGGTGTAACCAGCCTGAAGTCAAAATTGATTATGGTGCCCTAAGGACCAAATAAGGAATACTCTGCAGCTCTCAAGGATTGAGGGAGCCAGTCTGGTCTAGTGGTTAATGCGCCAGGATAAACAAGCAAGCTCAGAGAGCACCAAGGATCCCCCATTTCAACCCTGAGCTATAAATATTTTCCTTTATTGGTGGCTGTGGAGACTTACTTTACAACCATTATAAAAACTGCTGTAAAATGAGTCTGGTCATATGGCGTTTTGACTTGTGATAGCAATGATCAATTGTGATCATAAATAGATTGTAGCAAGTTCAGCTTTCCTGTCTATCAAGCTCTGGACCTGGACTCAGCTATAAATCACAGATGCCAAACTTTACATTTATTATTTTTTATTTTTCGAATTTATACCCCGCCCTTCTCCTTGTTAGGACTCAGGGCGGCGCACAGGCATTATTTAAAACCATTACAAAACAATATATACTATTAAAAACATATTAAATTAAATTAAAACCTGTGCTAAAAACCCTTTAAAACCCTAAAAAATTAAAATTTATAAATATAGTCAGAAACGGGGGGCTACGCTAGTCCGGCTTGTTGGAATAGGTACATCTTAAGGCGTTGGCGGAAGAGGCGGAGATCCAAGGTAGTGCGAAGGTCGGGGGGTAGGTCGTTCCAGAGGGCCGGGCCCGCCACAGAGAAGGCCCTTCCCCTGGGTGTTGCCAACCGGCATTGCCCGGCCGACGGTACCCGAAGAAGACCCTCTCTGTGGGAGCGGATCGGACGAAGGGATGTATGGGGCAGAAGGCGGTCTCGTATATAGCTAGGCCCCGAGCTATGGAGCTAGGCCCCGAGCCATGGTTTAACTAGGTTGTTAACCTTGATGTTGATAGAATCTCTTATACTCTCATCATAACACAAGAATAATTATTGCAATTTATTGCAATAATACTTATTGCATATTAAATAGCTCATAACTATTTTGTCATATATCCCCTCTCTTTAGACTCAGGAATCTTTGTTGTAATAGCCTTGCTCTCCACTCTGTGTTCCCAGGGGCTGGCAAAAGAACAAATCCTACCTCGCAGATTCAATAAGTGAGCCTTTCTAAAAAGGCAAAGATCAATTTGGACCAGCTAAGTGCATTCTTTTCTCTAGATAAATCTTCCCCCTATGCAAGTGCTCCAACTTCTCAAGAGCATGAAACAAATTCCTTGTCCCAGCAAAAAACCCTTTTATTAATTTATGGTGAATTCTGCTCATTCACAGCCAGCAAAGTCTTTCAAAGGAGGATTTAGAGTCACAGACCTTATCTGGCTTGGAGAGCTGGCACGCCGATATCTGCAAAACCTGGCAAGGAGTCTCAGAGAGTCACAAACCAATGAACGAACTAATTGTTTTCTGCAAACTCCGTTTCCCTTTCGATCCTCTTTTAGTTCCTCTGGGAGGGGTCATTCATCATCTGGCCTTAGTCCTAAGTCGACCCCTGTTCTTTAGTTGTTCCCGTCGTCTGGTAACTCTATATATGAGCACACTGGGAACAGGCTACAGCTGTTCATCTGCCTTATTGATGTCTGACTCTGAAGGCAGTTGATAACTGGCATACAGCTCTGGCCTCCTCTCTGCCTCCGACACAGAGCCTTCCTCAGACTCCGGAACTGGCCCATGTTCCTCCCCACTGTCCAAATCTGCTGCCAGCTCTACTGGCTGCTGGCGGGTCACAACACCAACTTTGATCTACCTGGCAAGCGGATGAGTTTCTGTGAAGTCATACAGTCCACATGCATCTTCAATGGGGGGGGCCCTCCAATTTGCCCGAGAGCCTAATGGAGAATAGAATCGAGAAGAGAAGGACTCAATCTCTGAAAACAGCAAAAGGCATCCCCTCATCCAACATACACCCAATATACACTGGAAATCTGAGTATTCTCCTGAAGCTGGATCCCCTGTTCCTCTTTATCATTGCTCAATCCCTCTCCAATTCATTTGGTCATTGCCACCCTTCACAAACCTCAACAAAAAGCTTGGTGCATTTGATGTCTATGATGAGGGGCACGGAGTAGTCCACAGCCAGCCGTCGGGTTCGGTAACCCTTAGTGACAAACGAAGAGAGCCTCCTCCCGCCAGAGTTGCGCATCGACAGATTGATCACTAAATCAAAGTGATTTTCAGCCAGATAATCCAAAATGCTACGCTGTTGGTTCTCCTTGCATGGCATTTCATTGCCATCTGCCTCTTCAAAATGCCAATCCACCGCCATCACCTGCCGGAAAAGAAGCAGCAAACCCTTGAGCCATCAGGATACAAAACACTCAAGATAATCCAAGAATGCCAGTCATGGTCTTGGCAGATTAGCCCAAAACATTTGCAAAATAGAGACGGAGTCATCAGAACCTTTTGTGAGCCACGCATTCCATAAGTTATATAATGATGGCTCTGAAGTACAAAAGTGAATTAGGTTGGAAGAATATGCAAAAACTGTTGCTTATGCAAAGGGGGCTAAGGGGGTAAGGCCCCCGACCTTCGCACTACCTCGGACCTCCGCCTCTTCCGCCAACGTCTCAAGACGTACTTATTCCAACAAGCCGGCCTAGGATAGCCCCCCGCTTCTGACTTTTTAAATATAAATTATAATTTGGTAAGGTTTTAATAATGGGTTTTAGCACGGGTTTAATTAATTTAATATATTTTAATTGATGTATATTGTATTTTGTGGTTTTATATAATGCCTGTGCACCGCCCTGGGTCCTAACAAGGAGAAGGGCGGGGTATAAATTTGATAAAATAAAAAAATAAAAAATAAATAAAGCATTTTTTAAGGCTAGAACGTTCACATAACATTTGGAAGCAACTCAACCACCCCTCAATATATTAAACTATAATATATCTTTTATTTTAGCCGATCTCAATAAAAGTAGTTTTAGCCTTTTTGTGGAGTTGATTTCCTGGTCTGGTCTATCTAGTGGGGCTGACAGTATGTAGCACTGGGTTACATCAATATCAGCTTGTCAAGGTCAATTCTGCCCATCCAGTCTGAACATCGCAAAATGTCTACTGAAAAATTCTCTTTCTTGGGAAATACATGGAACCTACATGAGGCAACAGGCCTTCTCTGGAACAGCCTATATATAATATGGGATGGGATAAACTTCCCTGTGAGGTACATGTAGCAACCTCTCACCTTGCTTTTCCTTCCATTGTGTGTTTGGTCCTAAACAAACTGCTTGATGTAGGCATTCCACCTTATATGCATGTTTTGTTCCATTTTGGTATTCCTGTTTGCTTGTTTAATTGTTTTATTTGCTTGCCTTATTGTAGGCTGCCCAGAGACGTACAACTGGGGCAGTCTAAAATATTGTAAAGAAATAAACATACTTCCAGAATTCCCAACCAACATTCTGGGAATGTCTTTATTTATCACGTTTCTAGGTCACCCAACTTCAGAACAACTCTGGTTTCAAAGATTAATTAATTTATTATTATTATTATCATCTCACCGGCTCCAGGTTGACTCACCCTCCCTCCTTCCGAGGTCAGTAAAATGAGGACCCAGATTATTGGGGGCAATATGTTGACACTGTAAACCCCTTAGAGAGAACTGTAAAACACTATGAAGCGGTATATAAGTCTAAGTGCTATTGCTATTAGCCTAATGATTAACCTAATTGACCTGCCTTTGTAACAGAGATATCAAGGGGTGTCATGACCATCCATGTACCTACCTTAATGCCATGCTCTGTATAAAAATCAGCAGTGCCCAGACTGGCATAGAGATTATAGCCCAAGCCTTCCAGGGTACGCACTGTGGACAGCAACTCACTCTTGTTCTAAAAGAGATGTGAAGTAAAGAGGCAAGGCACACCTGTTCAGACCTCAGACACATCATAAGCATATTCGCTCTTACTATAAGACACCTTCCCCAATCCTTCCCACTGACTTCCTTGCATTCCTGCAATCTCTGCTCTCTCTCATCCTGTTCCCCAAATCCAATCTTATCATCATTTACTGCAAGAATATTTGGATTATTTTTCATTCCATAAAAGGTAAAGGTTCCCCTACACATACTGTGCTAATTGTTGTTCCCAACTCTAGGGGGCGGTGGTCATTTCCATGTCAAAGCCGAAGAGCCAGCGCTGTCCGAAGACGTCTCCGTGGTCATGTGGCCGGCATGATTAAACACCGAAGGCGTACGGAACGCTGTTACCTTCCCACCAAAGGTGGTCCCTATTTTTCTATTTGCTTTTTTTATGTGCTTTCGAACTGCTAGGTTGGCAGGAGCTGGGACAAGTAACGGGAGCTCACTCTGTTAGGGATTCAAACCACCGACCTTTCTGATAGACAAGCTCAGCGTCTTAGCCACTGAGCCACTGTGTCTCCTTTCATTCCATACAAACCCTTAAAGCATACCTCAAAAATAATCTAGAAGGTTTGAACAATGAAAACTTTGTAAGAAACATTACCAGTTGTTCTGCTACTACAACAAAAGCGTAGATATTGGGCCATTTAAAATTAGGAATGTTTAATCGGAAAAAAGGCTTTGAAATGGCGACACATATAGGACGGTTCTGCTTTTCCTCCTGGCAAAGTCATCACCCCTTCCATCCAACTGACCTTGTAACTCCCAATGGTCAGCAGGATGTTCTTCTTGGGAATCTTGAAGCCAGTACTCAGCATGGCTTTCAGGTAGGCCTCACAACGATTCTCCCCAAAGCAGGCCACCTCACCTGTGCTGGTCATCTCTACCCCCAGCACCACATCGGCACCTGCCAGTCGTGAGAATGAAAACTGGGGCACCTGAGTAAGAAAACAAAATTAGATGGACAAGTCATCCATATCCCAAGCTGTGACTCTTCTAAGAAGCAAAGAAAAGGTACATCAGGGCTCAAATCGTCACTGTCTGTGTGAATGTGCTTCCCTCTATTAAGCTATTCAGCTGCTTACCTTGACACCAACAATGCCTGTGCCAGTCATGAGTCCAACGGACTCCACCTCTTCTCCCATGATCACTTGCGTGGCCAAAGCTACCAGGTCAACGCCCAACGTCTTAGAGACAAATGGAAAGGATCGAGAGACTCGCACGTTGCATTCGATCACCTTCAGCTGGTCATGCTGCAGAAAAGAGAAGCAGGTTGGCCGGGTGGCTCAGGGAGCACCAGACAAGATAGAAGATGTTAGCGCCAAATCATGCCAATCAGAGACTCTGATCTACATCACATATTTCATCTTAACATTACAAGATATATAGCACCTCTTAATCAAGTGAGATCTCTCTCTGTCATTGTTCAATTAATAAAGGAAAGTGTTCTGACCCAGCTCCCCAAACACAACAAAGCCTCTGAAGTTAAATCAATGATTCCTTTATTAGGGGCACCAGCTAACCCCGGCAAAAAGTTTCTCTCTCACCGCAGGCTAACACGTCCAGCTGGCTGAGATGAATAGTTGTCTGCCACATCTATTCATCTCTGCCCCCTGCCTTTTATTCCCAGAGCTAGGGTGGGGCTTCGCTAACAGTGGTGGCTCTTCCTTCCCAAGGAACAGCCCACAGATTTCCACTGCTCTCCTCTCCTCTGCCTTTGGTGCATCCACGCCTCAGGCACTGGACCCAGCTGTTCCTCCTCTTCCTTGACAGCCGCCTCCAGACATGGGGGCTGTTGGCTTTCCATCGGAGGGCTGACGGACAGCCCAGGCTCCACCTCTCTGTCTTATCTCTAACAGCTCCATTCCCTCTTCCCCCTTGTAGCGGGTTGCCTTGATGCTGACCCTGACTCCGCTGCCTCCTCCTCCTCCTCCTCTAATTTGGCTGCTGGAGGGGCCGGCGGCCGACAGGCCACAACAGAAAGTCAAACATACAGACAGCTTGTGTGCACACTAGAGCTGAGAAGCCTGATTCTATCCATGACTCACTGACTTCTCACTTCCCCTTCCTATATTACCTTGGCAATGAGTTGGAGGTTGAAGGGTCCCGTGACCTGCAGTTCCTGTCCAATGGCATGCACAATCGCCTTGATCCGCTCCAGTGTCTTGGGTGTAATGTCTTGTGGTGGTGTCACTAATGTGGCATCCCCTGAATGTACGCCAGCGTTCTCCACGTGCTCGGAAATGGCAATGGCCACCACTTGTCCATCACAGGCCACAGCATCGACATCTATCTCCTGTCAGGAGGCAAATGCAAGAGCCTCAACACCTGTCAATGACGCCTCCCTCGTGCCTGCCTTCCTATTTTTTTTTCCAAAGTTTTTATTTTATTTTTTAATAAAACTTTATACATATTACAGAAACAAAGTGTTGCCTGGATTTTTCCTTTTACATCCTCTCATTTATACAATCCCTATAACAACTGAGTTTTAAATTAGCAATTCATTTTAATTAGAGGGATTTTAGTAATTTCAGCACAGGGTTTTAATTTAATTGGTTTCATGATATTTATTATGTATTTATGTATATATCTGTTTTAATTTCCTGTGCGCCGCCCTGGGTCCCTTATGGGAGATAGGTGCGGGATACAAGTCGAATAAACTCAAACTCAAACATCATAGCTTGGTTTTCACTTCCAGCCAAATTATTTTCTTCCATTATTTTCCTTATTTTATACTCATTTTTTCTTAATGCATAAACAATATATTCAATTGTCCCTTCAAAAATTACACCAAATTATTGTTTCATATTTCTTTATTGCTCTATTTTACTATAAGCAATATATATCCTCTAGCTCAGGTTTTTCTCAACCTTGGCGACTTTAAGTCCTGTGGACTTTAACTTCCAGAATTCCCCAGCCAGCTGTGCTGGCTGGAGGATTCTGGGAGTTGAAGTCCACAGGACTTAAAGTTGCCAAGGTTGAGAAACACTGCTCTAGTTACATTTTGACATAGAGAGCATTTCTTTCCATTTTTTCTACAATTAACAATATGCTATAATTTCTTTATTTCTTAAGCAGTTGCATAACAATACCAATCATACTACTATTCCCTTTAATGTACTAATACAACTCTTTTTCTCTTTCTTCCTCCTTTATCCATTTTCTCTTGCCTGTCTTCCTGAATGCCAAAGAAAGCAGGGGTGTGTGTTTCCCCTTTTGTGATTTTCCTGAGCACACAAATAGTAAGTCCCTGGGTTGAAAGGATGAGCATCATGGGACTGCGCGATGACCTTCTGCAACAGTCGCGTGCTTAGTTTGATCAGTTGAGCCTGTCGCACTCTCCAAAGTGACGGTTTGACATACAAAGCCCACCCATCAGCCCTGCCCACCTTGGCCTCTTGGATGAACTTGGAGATGACAACCGGCTGCTCCTTGGAGACAGCAACAGCGTTGCTGAGGAACCTCTCCAGGTCGTTATCCGTGTAAGCCACGTTCATGGCCGCACCGCTAAGCACGTAGGAAGGACGTACCACGCAAGGGTATCCCACCTTGCAGCAGAACTGCTTGGCTGACTGCAGAGGAGAGATATCAAAGGGTTACAAAAGCTAAATCTGGAGTAACGGCCCTTCGGCCTCCTCTTTGGCCCTTGTTTCCTTTGCCAGTTTCCCAGGATGTATCAGACATTCCCAGCATCAAATCATAAAGAACATAAGAACATAAGAACAGCCTTGCTGGGACAGGCCACAGCCCATCCAGTCCAGCATTCTGTCTCACACAGTGGCTCACCATTTGCTTCAGGGTATTCCCAAGCAGATGTCTTCACCTGCTTATGATTCCCTGCAAATGGCATTGAGAGATATCCTGCCTATCTCTCCAACCCGGAGGGTGTCCTTAGGCATCCATCATGATAGCCATGGATACCCTTGTTCTCCATGAACTCGTCTAATGCTTTCTTAAAGGTGTCGAGGCTGACAGCTGTCACCACTTCTTCTGGCAGGGAGTTCCATAGACCAGTCCACATCCTCCCTTCCATAAAACGTGAAAACAGGTTAGCGCCAATGACAGATGTTAAATTTCTCCTCTCACCCTAAAATTCCTGTCTGCAGTTCATTACATTCGCAATTAGCAAAAAAAAAAAAAAACTTCCAAAGAGGACTGACACTGGGAATCTGCTATACTTCCTCATATACTTGCCGTGACAAAATCAGCTTTATAGTTCCCTGACTTTGTTGAAATAGGGATAGAAAATAGAGGGGAATAATAGTAACTCTATATTAATATGTTAAGATATACAAAAGAACAGAAAGGAGGTTTAGAAAGGAAAGGTGATCATGAAAGGCATGTATAAATAGTATGAAATAATGGAAATGAAATGTAATATCTAGGAGTAATAAGATTATGTTTATGTGTGCTGAAACGCATGATACGCAGATAACACACCATTCACGCATTGATATGTATAAAGAATATAAAAAAATAAAAATTGGATTGGAAAAAAAAGAAAGAAAAAAGAAAACTTCCAAAGAGGGGCGGCGCTGGGAATTTGCTAATTCCCACCCTCTCTTTAGTTGTATCGCCTTCTAGTCACCTCCATGTCTGAGAGCTCCTTCCAGAGGGGCTGGCTGATATTGATGGTATCCAGAAGACGGGAGAACTTGAAGCGGTTCTCAGCGGAGTCAATGGCTTCAGGGGAAGTGCCCAGGATGCGGCACTGCTGCCGGTGTAAGGCCATGGCAATATTATTGGGAAGCTGTCCCCCCATGGACAGAATTACACCCTCAGGGTTCTCCAGCTCATAGATATCCATCACCACCTGAAGAGCAAAATGGGGAAGAGTGGTAGGAGAAAGAGGATGCCATATGATACTTCCTAGGGCTGGGGTCAGGTTCTGTCCCCTCCCAACCTATCTTTGCTTCAGCTCCAGATACCTTTTATACAATACAATACAATAGCAGAGTTGGAAGGAACCTTGGAGGTCATCTAGTCCAACTCCCTGCCTAGGCAGGAAACCCAATACCATTTCAGACAAATGTCTATCCATCATCTTCTTAAAGACTTCCAGTGTTGGGGCATTCACAACTTCTGGAGACAAGCTGTTCCACTGAGTAATTGTTCTAACTGTCAGGAAGTTTCTCCTCAGTTCTAAGTTGCTTCTCTCCTTGATTAGTTTCCACCCATTGCTTCTTGTTCTACCCTGAGGTGCCTTGGTGAATAGCTTGACTCCCTCTTCTTTGTGGCAGCCCCTGAGATATTGGAACACTGCTATCATGTCTCCCCTGGTCCTTCGTTTCATTAAACTAGACATACCCAGTTCCTGCAACATACCCAGTTCCTTTTTCTTGTGGCAACCAAATAAAGAGACAACTACTGCTTCCCTTATTCTGTCTATTTGCTGCAACCACACCAACCAGGTCAGAGGTGGGTTCCTACCAATTTGGTCCGGTTCGGCCGAATAGTTAGACACGTGACCGTACCGGTTCTATGATCGGTGGCGCCATTTTGATTTTTACATAATGTAAATGTATTATGATGTATTGTGACATATCACAACGTTTTTTTGCCTTTGTGGAGGCAGGGCGGGTCTGGCCTGTGCACGATTCATCCATCCTCCCAGCCACCAGTTTGACAGGCCTGCCATAGACTAAGATTCCTAGAACATCTCTTAAATATACAGAGCTTAAAACTCAAGAGGGAAGAAGAATGCTGTCAAGAGGAGGTCAATTCATCCTAGAATTCCCCTATTGTTTAGTACAGGCACTGCCATGATTTCTACTTCAAAACAGAGAGCTGAAAACATACTTTTGATTATCATTCCCATGCCAAGAGTTTGGGCGCTCCCTTTTTAAAAACCAAATCTTAATGCAGCACCAGCCCAACTTTATAGGACTCACCTCAAAGGACATTTCATCGAAATAGAGCCGGTCACACATGTCGTAGTCTGTGCTTACTGTCTCAGGGTTGTAGTTCACCATAATGGTTTTGTAGCCCATCTGTTGGAGAAAATCACATGGCGGTTATATCTCCTGTACTCACACCTATAGCAACCTTTGCCTCTTCATGGCTCTGGGACTCAATAGGTGACTAGCAATCCACAAATCTGCAGGTATATTCGGTGACCTGCCACTATTTCAGAAGAGTTAACTGGAACCGATACTTCATGTAGTCTTTTGGATGATGATTGCATGAAACACTCCAGTACCAGACCACATGCCCTTCTTGTACCACTGTCAGATTTCCTATGGCACAGGGGTGAAATCCAGCAGGTTCTGGAGAACCGGTAGCAGTAATTTTAAGTAGTTCGGAGAACCAGCAAATACCACCTCTGACTGGCCCCAGAGTGGGACGGGAATGGAGATTTTGCAGTATCCTTCCCCTGCCACGCCCACCAAGCCACGCCCACAGAACCGGTAGTAAAAAAGTTTGAATTTCACCACTGCAATCACCCATTCAGAGACGAGTGAGGCAGTGAACAGCAGAGGAGAAAGGCATAAGGAGGAACTGAAAGCTCTCTGTGATCAAAGGCTAGCAAGGAAAACTCCTGACCTGGCTAGGAAATATCTTTGAAGAAGTAATATGCAAGCACTCACCTTGCGCAGCTCCTGGATGCACCCAACAGCACACCAGTCAAATTCCACACTGCTGCCAATACGGTAGACTCCAGAACCTATGACCATGACGTGTGGTTCAAGGAAAACCAGGTCATGCTCGGTGCCATTGTAGCTGAGATACAGATAGTTGGTCTGGGCTGGCCATTCTGCAGCCACCGTATCAATCTGTTTGACCACTGGTAAAATCTTCAGGTCATGGCGCATCTTCCTCACTGCCAGTTCCGTGCTGAAACAAAGCAAGTTCTTGCTTTTAACGTTTTAGTGTTTTACAGCAGGGGTCTCCAACTTTTGCAACTTTAAGTCTGAAGGACTTCAGCTCCCAGACTTCTCCAGCCAGCAAAGCTGAAGTCCTTCAGACTTAAAGTTGCAAAGGTTGGAGACCCCTGTTTTACAGGTAGTCCTCGACTTATGACCACAACTGAGCCCAAGATTTAGGAGTTTGCCCCATTTTACAATCTTTCTTGCCAGAGCTGCTAAGGGAATCACTGCAGGTGTTGAATTAGCCACATGCTTGTTAAGTGAAACCGGTTTCCCCATTGACTTTGTTTGTCAGATTGTCGGCAAGGGGGAATCACGTGACCTCAGGACACTGCAAACGTCACGGGTTTGTTGCCAAGTGTTTGAATTTTGATCATGTGACCCCGGGGGATGCTGCAACGGTCATGAGTGTGAAAAAGGTTCAAAAGGCACTTTTTTCAGTGATATTGTAGCTTTGAATGATCATTAAATGAATTGTGGTTGAGGACTACCTGTAATTGGTTTAGTTTTATAGTTTTAACATGATTTTGTGTGGTTTTTTTGGTCTCTGATTGGGAGCCATCCAGAGTTGACTGAAAAATGAGTGGCTATATAAATGTATAAAATAAAATAACAAAATAAAATAGCCGCCTTATGCCAAGTCCGGCTACTGGCTCCAACTGACAGCTTCTTTTCCAGAACTTCAGTGAGATTTTGTTTTGAGACTGAACCGCAGTTTTTACACACAACTGCTACACTGATTTAACATGATCACATATTTATGTGAATCAAGGGAAAACAATGGCTGGATTCTCACATGTTGAATCAAAACTAACTACCTTATTTTAGCCTGGACTCAGCATATCTGCGGGATCGGATTCTGCCCCATACATCTTCCCGGCCGATTCGCTCCCACAGAGAGGGACTTCTCCGGGTGCCGTCCACTAGACTTTGTCAGCGGGCGATGCCCAGGGGAAGGGCCTTCTCTGTGGCGGGCCCAGCCCTCTGGAACGACCTTCCCCCCGACATTAGAACAACTACGGACCTCCGCTCCTTCCGTCAGAAATTAAAAATCACTTTTTCTGCTTGGCCGGCCTAGGTTAGTCTCTACCTCAGGGGTTAGGGAATGTTAATTTTAAAATGGGGATTTTAGTACAGGGACAGTTGATTTAATTTGTTTTTATTGTATTTATTTATGTATATATTTTATGCTGTTTTAATTTTCCCTGTGCACCGCTCCGAGTCCCCCTGGGGAGAGGATGCGGTATAGAAAAATAAAATCTATCTAAATTTATCTATCTATCTATCTATATTATCAGAAAACAAGCTACCAAGGGACAAAGACTGTGGTGTCCACTTTGGCACAGTCAGCATTACAGTTTTCCCACCACATATTTCATCCCTCTTAATGGTCTCCATCCCTACAGCCTGTTCTTAGTCAACAGACGGTATTAATGGTTGGGACCACCTAGACCAGTGATGGCAAACCTGTGGCACGCGGAACCATTTCTTAGGGCACGCGAGGCATTGCCCTGTCAGCTCCAGCGTGCATGTGTGTTCTGGCCAGCTGAATTAGGCCTTCTTTTGAGGCCGTTTTTCACCCTCTGGAGGCTTTAGCTAGCTAAAGCCTCCAGACCTAGCTATCTGCGGGATCGGATCCTGCCTCATACATCCTCACGGCCGATTCGCTCCCACAGAGAGGGACTTCTCCGGGTGCCGTCCACTAGACTTTGTCAGCGGGCGACGCCCAGGGGAAGGGCTCTCTCTGTGGCGGGCCCAGCCCTCTGGAACAACCTTCCCCCCGACATTAGAACGACCACGGACCTCCGCTCCTTCCGTCTAAAATTAAAAACGCATTTTTTCTGCTTGGCCGGCCTAGGGTAGTCTCTCTTTCTATGGGTTTTTTTTAGTAAACTTAAGTTAATTGGGAATCTTAGTATTTTAATGGGGATTTTTAGCACAGGAACAACGTTTAATCTGTTTTTAAATATGTTTGTATATTTATTGTTTTTTATTTTCCCTGTGCACCGCTCCGAGTCCCTATGGGGAGAGGGAGCGGTTTATAAATTAAATTTTATTATTATTATTTATTATTATTTAGGGAAGTTCCTGAAGCCTCTGGAGGTGGGGAGGGGAGGCTGTTTTCACCCTCCCCAGGCTCCTAGAAAGCCTCTGGAGCCTGGGGAGGGTGAAAAAAGCATGCCAAAAGCATGGGGTCACGCACATAACATTATGGGTGTGGCACGCCCATGCACAACCCCCCTGTCCTCCCCCCACTTTTGGCATGCAAGCCAAAAAAGGTTAGCCATCACTGACCTAGACCTAGAACCCTTTGGGCCACTTTTTATTTACTCATACAATCTATATATATAAAAAAGGCTCTGTGTGTGTGTGTACGTTCCAGCATAACTCTGGAACGCCTTGCGCAATTTCAACCAAACTTGGTTTACAGATGACTTACTCTCTGGAAAAAAATACTGTGGGGTAAGACACCCCTAACACCCCTCGGGGTGTATGTTCTATTAAGGTACAGCCTGTTGTGCCTTAAAATGATGTCTACTCTACTGCCGTAAAATGGCTTCTACTGTACAGCACAGTGGAGTTGCCATGGTAATAGCTTCACAGTACTCCACAAGGTGGCTCCCTCTGGTAAGGGGGAAAATCCAACATTAAAAATTATGTTTGGTCTGGATATTTCCCCCCATAAATACCCGGGTAATGCTGGGTTATCAGCTAGTAACATAATATAAAACAACAACAGTCAGGGAGCCAAGCCAGTTTACACAAATAATAAAGACACTGATGCTTTGATCTTGTACCTGAGCACAGCCTGAGCCACCTGCTTATCTGAGAAGCCCAACTGCTTGGCTAGCTTCAAGACATGAGGTGGCATGGACCCTGACTCTGCCTGGCGATACGATTCCAGGCACAGTGCATGATCGGCTATGTTTTTCATCTTGTGCAGGAACCAGCGATCGATCTTGGTGAGCTCATAGAGACGCTCAATGGAATAGCCGGCCCGCAGTGCAGCCGCTAACACAAAGATCCGCTTGTCGGTGGGAGTCTCCAGCTCCTGCAGTGATGGGGAGGGAACAGAAAATTGTGGACAGCACAGCCCTGAGCCTTAGTCCAATGGGACTGGGGGCAGCAGCTACTGGAAATTCAGCAAGTTTCATCACCTCACCAGGAAGGCCTACCATGTCAGAGACTGGTTTTATTGTGTGATCAAAGCCCACGCAATTCTCATCCACCATGCGAAGTGCCTTCTGAAATGCCTCCTCAAAACTCCTTCCAATGGCCATGACCTCACCTGAAAGGATGACAACAACAGCAGTAAATTTTCCCAGGGGAAAATGACTATGTTTAGATCTTTGTACTAAATAAATAGACAGGGCTCCTTTCAAAGGCAGATAAAATTTACATGTAGAAAGAAACAAGATCCAAGCGTGAAGAATGAACAGACCATAACTCAGGGGATGCCAGGAACACTCAAGCATTGGCTTGTCTTTTTTTGTTTTTGTTTAGAGACACCCATCTCTGTGTCTGCATTGTAGCCTCAGATCCATCCTAAATGTTTGTGTGTGTCAAAAAAGGAAAAGTGTGGCAGAAGTGGTGTCAAAAATAAAATCTTTCCTCTTTTGGATATGCATGTGATATTGTCACATGTTTCAAAGGAGCCCAGCTGTTGTGGGATTTTTGAAGGAAAAATGTAAAAAATAGAACACAATTATTAACATCGGTTTATAGTTGGCAGTGGAAGAATAGAGGCAATCTGATAATATATATTACTACATAGTCCAGGGGTGTCAAACTCAAGGTTTGGGGTCTGGATCCGGTCTGCTGGTGCTTAGATCTGGCTCTTGGAGCCACCCTGGAAATAGCGAAGGACCAGCCCATGGTGATTCTGCCTGCAGAAACGGAACTTTTGCTGGTAGACGGTTGCAGGAGCCCATCATTTTCACTGGCAGAGCACCTGGGCCACCACAGGCACCACTGACACAAGTGACATCAAGCTGGCCACTCACCCTATCCACGCCCAAGGTCAAACACAACCCTGATGCGGCCCTCAATGAAATCAAGTTTGACACCCCTGACACAGGCAAAGAATAAAAAAAAAGAAGAAACAGAAAAATAGAAGATTGTCAACTGACGGAACTCCCAAATCACCCCAATACCTAGTCTGCTGCCTGGACCAGAGGTGGATTGATACATTTTTACTACTGGTTTGGGCGCGCTCCTGCATGTGACACTTCTGCACATGCACAGAAGAGTTTGGGCGGAGCCTCCCGCCGCAGCTACCAGCGGTTTGGCTGATCCAGGCCGAACCGGCAGCAACCCACCTCTGGCCTGGACCATATAAAGCACAAATGGAAATCAAACTTGATTGCAAGGGTGGAGCTTGTCTCCAGTATGCACTTCCCACCCTATTCTTCCTTTCAACACTCACCCACACTCTTCATGGAACTGCCAATCTTAGTGCTCACGCGTAGAAACTTGCTGAGGTCCCAGCGTGGAATCTTGACTACACAATAATCGAGGCTGGGTTCAAAGCAGGCTGTGGTGGAATTAGTGACCGAGTTCCTGGGTTGAAGGGAAGGGAAAGAGAAGGCTGAGATGGAGAGCCATGTATCTCTTACTGACTCTATGATCAGCACAGTTGCCATTCCTTTAGAAAGACTGTATAAGAGATGGCAAGAATCCAAGGTGGCAGCAGTTGCTAAGACACAATTTATCAGTCACATGTTTTAAGCAAAATTAAAAGTACATAGGGGATTGGCTCCATAAAAGCCGAAACAATATTTAAGCAAATAATCTGTTGAGACAGTGGGGGCAATGAGGAAGCTGACCCCTCCCCAGCTAGTTCTAGCAAAGCAATGCACCCTGCACCCCAGAACATGCAGGCATTACCTGAGGATAGGCAACGGGATGCCCAAAGCCAGCTTAGCAGCAACATAGGCCAAGGGGTAGCCAGTAGCCTTGCTTGCTAGAGCTGAACTCCGTGAGAGCCGAGCATTCACCTCTATGATGTAGTACTGTGGGACAGGAAAGAGACAGATGCAGCCCAGCCAATATTTCCACCATCCTTCAGGATAGCAAGCAGAATGAGAAAGTTTCCATATTTCCTGGGAATGAATGATGACTCAGGACAGAGCATGTGGTTAACATGCAGAAGGTCCCAGGTTGAGTTGAGCTAGGAAAGATTGCCTTGAAACTCTGGCGAGCCGATCCTAGTCTGTGTTGACAATACTGAATTAGGTGGACCTGATCTGATTCAGCAGAAAGCTGCTGTTAAGCAACTGCTAGTAAGCTCACAGTGTCAGCATACACTGCTCAACAGGGACGATCAGGCGTAAGTTCCCATACATTTGTGATCTCAACCCAAGAGCATCTCACCTGCTCAGACTCAGGATTCAGGGCATACTGAACATTACATTCTCCAACGATCCCCAGGTGACGAACCACTTTGATGGCTGTAGTACGCAGGAGACTGTATTCCCGGTCGTTGAGTGTCTGGCTGGGGGCCACCACTATAGATTCACCAGTGTGGATGCCCAACGGATCCAGATTCTCCATATTGCATACCTGTTCAGGATCGGGAACCGAGAGGATCAGCTAGATGAGAAGGCGGACATCATCCCTGCTGCAATGCAACCCACAAATCCATGCCTCCCAGTTCTTAGATCCCAAGGTAGGTCTCGTGCTTCACTAACTAAGGGTTAAAGGACCCTTCGTCATGATCCTGGGGTTTTTTTTTGTCTTATCATTTTGCCTTTCACTGAGACAGTTTACATTTGTTTTTAACTATTCCAGTTAAAAGTTTTTTTCTCTCTCTCTGCTCCAAATCAATTCCTTGCATAGATACGATTTGCAGTGCTCCTGTTGGCAAAGTCAGAGCTTGAGACCTGTCTAGCTATCTTGGACACCCAGCAGCAAATAGCGATCTGTAATCAAAAATGTGGCTGCTTAATTTTAATGTAAGAAAGTTTTGCTCATCCTTTTTCTGGCACCCAAAACAAGCTTAAATATGTGCCCTTCTGGTGATGAACCTCCCTCTACCCCTTTAACCCAATTGGCTTACCGTGACGCAGTTGTCATAGGCATCACGCACCACCTCATACTCAATCTCCTTCCAACCCTTGAGTGACTTGTCCACCAGCACCTGCGAGGTGTGGGAAAAGGCCTGGCTCACCAGTGCCATCAGCTCTTCCCGTCCATTGGCAAATCCAGAGCCCAGCCCTCCCAAAGCATAGGCTGAGCGCACAAGCACTGGGTACCCAAGTCGTTCTGCAGCAACCTGTGCCTGTTGGGAGAAAGAATTTAGGAAATCCATCATCCCTACTAGTGGCTTTCAGAAGACATCTCATGCCTTTGGCCAGCAAATCTGGCAGATCCAAATGGCTCATATGGGTGTTGTGGCCCGCCAGCAGAGCTGGCAGCCGATTCGGATAGTGAGGAGGTTGGGGAGGAACATGGGCCAGTCCTGGAGTCTGGGGAAGGCTCTGATGAGGGCTCTGTGTCGGAGGCAGAGAGGGAGCCAGGGCTGTATGCCAGTTATCAGCTGCCTGCAGAGTCAGACATCAGTGAGGCAGACAAACAGTTGGAGCCTGTTCCCAGTGTGTGCATGCACAGAGTTGCCAGACAAAGGGAACAGCTAAAGAACAAGGTTGACTTGGGAGTAAGGCCACCGGTGGAGGATGAATGGCCTCTTCCAGAGGAAATAAAAAAGGTGCGAAAGGGGAGTGGAGTTTGCAGGAGACAGTTAGTTTGTTTAATTGGTTTGTGACTCTCTGAGACTCCTTGCCAAATTTTGCAGATATCGGCCTGACAGCTCTCCAAGCCAGATAAGGTCTGTGACTGTAAATCCTCCCTTGAAAAGACTTTGCTGGATGTAAATGAGCAGAATTCCCACTAAATTAATAAAAGGGGCTTTTGTCGGGACCAGACCAGGAGTTTGTTTCATGCCCTTGAGAAGCCTAGGTCAGAACAGTAGATTTCACATCAGAAAGACCGATTTCTTTTCTCTGTCAGTCAGAGAAAGTTCCTAACCATGTTTCACTGATAAATGAACCACTAATTCTACCCTGCAAATCCAGTCCTCTTCCCATATATTCTTGCATGGATTCTTCTATTGTTGGAAAAGAATCTCTTTTTAACTTTTGTATTATGTGTTTCTTATGTTGTACGCTGCCCTGAGTTCTATGGGAGAAGGGCAGCATATACATCCAACCAGTCAATCAATCAATCAATCAATCAATCAATCAATCAATCAATCAATCAATCAGAAGCACCACGTTTAAGAGGATGTTTTACTCAAGAACTGGGCCCACTGGAACCTGAAGGAGAACTCTACCTCCATGGTCTTGGGCTCCCCCTAAAATAGGTACGGCTATAATTAAGCAGAATGACATACTTGTTCGATGGAGCAGGCAGCCTCACTAGGTGCCACGTGCTCCCCTATCTCCTCCATCTTCTCCACAAAGACTTTGCGGTCCTCTGTCATCTCAATAGAGGCCACGGGAGTGCCCAGCACACGCACGTTGTAGCGCTCCAGCACACCAGCCTTAGTCAGCTCCACACCACAGTTGAGTGCTGTCTGTCCTCCAAATGTCAGCAAGATCCCATCTGGGCGCTCGTTCTTTATCACCTGACCATAGAGAGGAAAGTGGGAGGCTGAGAATGTTTCCCCCCTCACTCAGTTCCAGCCATATCCCAACCCTGAATTTCGTGAGGAAAGTAGAGAGGTTCCCCAACCCCCTTAACTGTCCAGGTAGTCTTCAACTTACGACCACATCTGAGCCCAAACTTCCCATTGCTAAACAGGTAGTTAAGTGAATTTTGCTCCTGTTTTATGACGCTTTTGCCATGGTTGTTAAGTGAATCGTGTGGTCGTTAAGAAAAATCTGGCTGCCCCCACTGACTTTGCTTGTTGGAAGCAACTGGGAAGGTTACAAATGGTGATCCCATGACCCCAGGTCTGTGCAGCTGTCGTAATACCCTGTTTCCCTGAAAATAAGACCTCTCTGGATAATAAGCCCAATCGGGCTTTTGAGCGCATGCGCTAAAATAAGCCCTCCCCTGAAAATAAGCCCTTCCTGGAAATATTGCAACACAGCAGCAGCCGTGAGGTGACCACGCTTGCTGCCTCCTGCGCCTCAAAAATAATAAGACCTCACCGAAAATAAGGCCAAGCGCTTATTTCGGGTGGGTCAAAAGAAAATAAGACCCTGTCTTCTTTTTGGGGAAACACGGTACATGCCAAGGGTGGATTTTGATCATGTGACCATGGGGATGCTGCAACGATCATAAGTGTGAAAATTGAGGACTACCTCTACATTCCTCGTTTCCAAATAGAATAGGAATATTGAGTGGCAGATGGGCAACAAGGAACCTGGGGAAGGGAAATAGTAAATTCACCTGGGTAACGTAGTCAGGAGTAATGGGCAAGAAGTAGACCTTGTCAGCCAAACCTTTGGAGGTCTGAACGGTGGCAATATTTGCATTGATGAGCACCGTCTGGATGTTCTCTTCTCTCAGAGCTTTGATGGCCTGGGAGGGTGGGAAAATGAGATTATGACTGAATAAATTGTCATCCTTGCAACACAACACTAGTCACGTCAAAATATGCACATTGGCCTAACAATGTAGTAAAGGCAACATCATCAAAACAAAAACATGTATTAATCAGATCTATTAAAGCGTTAGCAGAGTTGAATTTGTACACCATGGAAAATTTGGCTAATGTGAATTTGGGCCCAGCAAGTTACTTTATGGCTAAATATATTATGTAAAACCAGGAAATTACAATACAATACAATACAATAGCAGAGTTGGAAGGGACCTTGTAGGTCTTCTAGTCCAACCCCCTGCGTGGGCAGGAACCTTATACCATTTCAAATTAACTGGGGTGAATTCAGTAATCAAGATAAATGTGTGAGCACAGTTTTAGAAAAAAGACAGCGTTCTTATTTGGGAATATAATTTGTTGAAATAAGACATGATTAATCCTGACCCCTTGCTCTCTCTCTCTCCCTCCCTCCCTCCCTCTCTCCCTCAATGACTCAATGAAATAGTTTGCCACTCATGATCTAAAGAAACTGGGAGTTAGGAAACATATACATTAAAATAATACTGAAACAATAGGTAGATAAAATGTTGAATCCTGTGTAAAATCTAGCTGTCTGCGTGATCAGCCATAATAATGCTCAAAGAAAGCAAAGATAGTACTAATAGCAATGGATGCCTTGGGTGCAATCCCCAAATATCTTGAAAACCAACAGCATTGACAAAATCAGTCAATTACAAAAGATAGATTTACATGGAACAGCTTACATCCTGCTACGATACCTTTAACACCATCAAATTAAAAAAAAAAACCTTCTGCCTATCCCAGATCCTTGGGAAGGACTCAAAAGATGGATACAAATGTCAGACCCAGTCATCTGGCTAACTGGGCAACCAACCATAGTAATAATCTTTGCTTCTCTCTGATGCAGCCCAAGGTGAATTGGGATCAGCTGCTGCCCTGTATCAGTACAAAAGAAATGATACCTCCAGGCTAAAAATACCTCAAGCACTCTGGTGACTTTGCCATTGGCAAAAGCCCTCGATTCTTTTTACTTGTGCGTATTCCATCCAATCCCCTTCCCACTTTGCAAATTTCCCCGCTGCCTTTTGACTTCCATTTCCTCACTCACTCACCTGGGAGCCAGAGTAGTCAAACTCACCTGCCTGCCCTATAGAAAGGCCCCCAGAGCCCAGGATGAGCACTTTGTGAGGGCGGGGCAGGTTGATGGCAGGCAGGACTTTTGAATCGTGCAGGCAATCCTGCAGCCGTTTACACACTAGAGGTGGGAGAGAAGAGAAAGGAATGCCTGGATGATCATTGCAATAATTTTAGCCCATCTGTGGACCCAGCAAAGCTTCAACCCTGCCAGGAGACTAGGAAGTACCCAATCGAAGGGGCACAACCTGCTGACTATACAGGGCAGCATGGAGGTAAAGCCGGGCCTGTATCTCCAGGCTTGCAAAAGCCAACTCAGTCAGAGAGCTCCCACCTGTTTTAGGGCTCTGCCCTCCAGCTACGGTGTCCTGCACTGTCTCCAGGAAAACATCAAAAAGACATTCAAGATCCATCGGCCCCGCATTGTGCTCAGGGTGGAATTGCACACTGGGATCAGACAGGGAGAGAAAACAAGGAGGGGAATGTTATGGGTGCAATCCTTAGACCAGTGTTTCTCAACCCTGTCCTATTCTCAGGTTCTTTGGAGAATAGCTTGACTTCCTCTTCTTTGTGGCAGCCTCTGAGATATTGGAACACTGCTATGAAGTCTCCCCTTGTCCTTCTTTTCATTAAACTAGGCATACCCAGTTCCTTAAACCGTTCTTCATATGTTTTAGCCTCCAGTCCCCTAATCATCTTTGTTGCTCTTCTCTGCACTCTTTCTAGAGTCTCAGCATCTTTTTTACATCGTGGTGACTAAAACTGGATGCCGTATTTCAAGTGTGGCCTCTCCAAGGCATTATAAAGTGATATTAACACTTAATAGTTGGGGCTGTTTATTTAGAGCAAAGGCAGATAAGGGAAGACGTGATACAAGGCACACAAAAGTATGCACATTATGAACCCAAGGTGAGAATTCAAAGTCTTAACAATGCCAAATGAAGGAAGATTTTTGGCTGATAAAAAAACCTTGAATTTTTTGCCATCTGATGGGGAGATGGTTTTAGATTGGAGAAACTGATGGAAGACTGGGCTACTACTGGCAACTGGATCTGATAGCGACTTTCTGTCTGTGAGCTAGTGATTAAGGTGCTAAATCAGGGGTAGTCAACCTTTTTATACCTATCGCCCACTTTTGTATCTCTGTTAGTAGTAAAATTTTCTAACCGCCCACCGGTTCCACAGTAATGGTGATTTATAAAGTAGGGAAGTCAATTACATTGAAAAAAGGAAAGTACTTCAGTATCGGACAAAACCCCTACTGCCCACCATGAAAGCTGGAACGCCCACTAGTGGGCGGCAGGGACCAGGTTGACTACCACTGTGCTAATTCATGAATAGGGAAATCTGAGTTCTAGTCCTGCCTTAGGCATAACAGCCAGTTGGGTGTCTTTGGGCCAGTCATTCTCACTCAGCCATAGAAAAACAATAGCAAACCATTTCTGAAAATATAGCCTTGAAAACTGCATGTAGTTGCTAGGGCAGTGATGGCGAACCTATGGCACAGGTGCCACAGGGAACCATTCCTTAGGGCATGCGAGGCGTTGCCCTGTCAGCTCCAGCGCATATGCGTGAACTGGCCAGCTGATTTAGGCCTTATTTTGAGGCCATTTCCCGCCCTCTGGAGGCTTCAGGGAAGCTCCTGAAGCCTCTGGAGGTGGGGAGGGGAGGCTGTTTTCACCCTCCCCAGGCTCCTAGAAAGCCTCTGGAGCTTGGGGAGGGCGAAAAAAGCATGCCAAAAGCAGGGGGTCGTGCAGATAGCATTATGGGTGTGGCACGCCCACGCACGATCCCCCTGCACTCCTCCCCACTTTTAGCACGCGAGCCCAAAAAGGTGAGCCATCACTGTGCTAGGAGTCAAGAACTTGACCACACACACACACGAATCATAACCAGCACACCTTAAATACCAAAATTTTTGGGTGCAACATTGGAAAAACAGTATCACATTCCTCATAATGCTTGGAGCTTCCTGAATGCACCAGCTTGGTCACTATACAATTCAGAAGCCTGGAAGAAATGGACCCTTGAGCTGATCCAGAAAAGCTCTTCTTAGGTTGTCTGTGTGGCTCCATCAAATCAGAATAAAGAAGGGCGCCCCAACTCACTTGTTTACTTCCTTTTCTCTTGCTTGTCCTTACCTGAAAAATGGCTTTGACTCATGCACAAGTCCCTCGTTAGAGTGATCATTTGCATTGGTAAAGAGAGGAGTCCAGCCGGATGGCAAGCTAGCTGGATCTACTGCAAAGCCATGGTTCTGCGATGTGATAAAGCAGCGCTGGGATCCCTCATGCAGGCATGGTTGGTTGTGTCCACGGTTTCCGTACCTGAGGAGGAATTCGAAGGGGAACAAGGTTTAACATGAGAAAAAAAGTCTTCCTCTGTTTCAAGCTACAGGTAATTCTCCATATACAACCACAACTGGGCCCAGAATCTCAGTTGTGGAGTGAAGCGATTGTTAAGTGATATTCTGACTTAGGCTTCCATAAAAAGCATGAAGCAGAGACTTAGTCCCGGCAAAACCTCTTTTATTTACACGAATGTGAATTCCTTTCATTCACAGTCAGCAAGGCTTGGCAATCAGTCTTTCAGAGGAATATTTATCAACATGAACCTTATCTCGCTTGGAGAGCTGCCAGAAAACTAGTTTCCAAATGCAGGGCAAGGTAACACTTGGCACAGTGTGTCTTATAGTCGCAGAACTTTCCACTCTTGAAATGACCGAAGAAACGAATTGTTTCTGCAAAAGCCCACTCCCCATTCTCTCCTCTTTTGTTTCCTGTGGGTGGGGCCAATCACCTCCAAGGTGTGGCTTTACTTCCAAGATGACCCTGCTTTCTTAGGTGTTCTTGTCTTCTGGCAGCTCTGTGTATGCGCAAACTGGGAACAGGCTCCAGCTGTTCCTCTGCCTCACTGCCGTCTTACCTCCTTCTTTGCCTCCGATTCAGAGCCCTCGTCTGAGCTTTCTTCAGTCCCCAGGACTGGCCCATGTTCCTCCACCTCCTCACTGTCCGACTCTGCTGCCAGCTCTGCTGGCTGCCACCGGGCCACAAGTGAGAATCACATGACTTCTTTGTTCAAGATTGCCATCCTGGCTCTCCCAGTTGCAGTCGTTACACAACTATGTCAATCATTAAGTGGAAGGATGCTGGGAAGTGGGTCTGGGCCTCTTGGGCATGGTAGGGACAGGCACAACAATTGTGATGATGTTTGCAAACATTTTCACAAGATTTGAGATCCATTCCTCCAGTCTGCCAAGGAATTTCTGCAGGAGCCTTTCTGAGTGCCCTCGTTTCTGTCCCTCTGGAGGGAAAAATGCAAGGAAATGGAAGCATTCTCAGCCTTTCAGAATGCTGGCATTCACTAGCATTTAATGCTGCTGGAGGGGAAAACACTAGCAAACACCAGTGTTTTCAATAAATTTGTAGTCTGGCCCTCCATATGTGTGATCATGTGACTGAGGCAATAGGTGTGCTGGTGCAATTTTTTTTACAGCGGCCAGACATGCTTTATGTTAAATGACCAGTCGTAGGTTGAGGACTACCTGACATTTACTATACTACTGAAGAATTAGAATGCTCAACATCATTGAAGAGGTACCTAATGGTTATTTAAGAGCTGTGATGTTGCAGTGGTTAGAATGTAGTATTGCTAGCTAATTCTGCCCACAGCCTGCAATTTGATTACTACCGGCTCAAGATTGACTCAGCCTTCCCTCTTTCCTTAGGGTTTTAAGGGTTTTAATAGTGATTTTAGCACAGGGGTTAATTTAATTTGATTTTAACATTTTGTATTTGTATATTGTTGTATTTTTGGATTTTTAAATTGCCTGTGCACCACCCCGAGTCCCCATGGGGAGAGGGTGCGGTCTATAAATTAATAAATTATTATTATTATTATTATTATTATTATTATTATTATTATTATTATTATTATTATTATTATTATTATTATTATTATTATTATTATTATTATTATTATTTCCAAGGTCGGTAAAATGAGGACCCAGATTGTGGAGGCAATATGCTGATACTATAAACCTTTCAGAGTGTTGTAAAACACTACGGAGCAGTATATGTCTAAGTGCTATTGGTATTTCAAATATCCACACAAACACTTACTTCATCTTGTAAGTCTTAGCTCCAATGGCCAGAGCCAGCAGCTGATGACCCAAGCAGATGCCAAAGATGGGCTTTGGAGTTGGCAATTCCAGCACACGGTGCAGATTGGAAATAGTTTCTTGGCAGAATTGTGGATCTCCAGGACCATTGCTAACAAACAAGCCATCAAATTCTGGGGGAAGAAATGAGGTGTCAGACGGCACTATCCATTTATTTATTTCATTTTTATCCTGCCTTTATTACTTTATAAGTAATTCAAGATGGTGGTCATACGTAACCCTCCCCCTTCTTCCTCTTTTTCCACACCACAACAACCCTGTATGTTGGGTTGGGCTGAGCGTGATTGGCCCAAAGTCAGCCAATTAACTTTCACGTGTAAGATGAAACTAGAACTCAGTGTCTCCTGGTTTCTACATCAGCTTCTACAACACAAGTATGAACAGTCTTTGCTCCCAGGCTGAAACAAGCCACCTATCTGGAGGTGTGAATCCCATACTCACCACTCAGTTATGCTTACCCGTGCTATCCAGATGATGATCCCAGGGCACCACAGTAACAGCTGCCCCGCGAGCACACAGGCACCGGATCTGGTTGTATTTCAGGCCACAGTCAATTGCTGTGATTCTCACAGACCCACCAGGGTTGAACAAGCGGGGTTCCTAGGGAGTCATAAGGGATAAAGTAGGTATGCTGAAGTTTATGGCACAGTGGCCAATCAATCACACTTAATCTTATATCTCTACTGTTAATGGTATAGAAGAAGCAAGGTGTTGGTGATGAGGGGGAAGACTGCAAACTTTTAAAACAACCCCTTCCTTCCCTAAGCTCTTCCAGCTGTGCATGGCTTTTCCCCAAATAATTTACATTTAAATTCCCGCCCAGCTCTCCCTGTCTTGGTACAGAGCAGAGGTGGAATCCTGCAACAATAAAAAAACTGATTGGTTTTCATGGTTATTGCTTTCGTTACTGTTGTGAACCACCCAATGTTATGCCATATAAGTTGTGTATCTATAGAAACCTTACAAAATAACAACTTTTTGGTGCAGGAAAGTTCTATAAAAGAATTGAGCCACTTGGAAGTTATGGAGTGCATAAATTTAGGCAGAAGGAGGGAACCCTGAACCAGAAAACTGCTTCTCAAAATAATTCATTATAAATAAGATGTTGAGTGGACTTTCATTTTTCCACACCATGTGTTAATGCAAGTTAAATAAACGCCTCTCCTATTCTGAATGTTATACAGAATATCCGCTGCTGCTGTTGCTGCTTCCAATCTCCAATTTGCTTAGCCCAAGTTGTCTCTTCCCTTCCAACCCTATTCTTCCAACCTACTTTCAGCGAGACTTCCTTCACCAAGTTCCTTGTGTTTGGATCGTCAAACGGCTGTTGTGAACTATGGAGGCCCTCTGGTATCAGTTTTCCCAGCATGCTCCCTTTTTCCCGGATCCGCTTGGTTAGTGCGCGTGTATCAATTCCTGCAGGAGAAATGAATTATTAGAAAGGATGGACTATCCCAGTAGACTATGTGGTTCTGTGATCACCGGGAGAATTCACAGACAGGATAATCTCCATTTCTATCTATGCTGAGACAACCTTGGGAACTTCGGAACAAGCTAACTATCTTCATATTTTGACAGTTATCAATAATGTTGATTCTATCACAATTGTGCTTCTCTGTATTTCTGATGATGGTAAAGGGACGTGGTGGCTCAGTGGCTAAGATGCTGAGCTTGTCGATCAAAAAGGTCGGCGGTTCAAATCCCTGTTGCCCAGAGGACCCAGAGCATGCCCATCCTGCCATATCAGATTGGGGAGATGGAAACAAGTTGAAAAAAACAGGGTGACCCAGCCCCAAGTTATAAAGGCCTTTAAAGGCGACAACTAGCACCCTGAGTTCCATCAAAAGCACACTGGCAAAGAATGCAGTTCATGGAGTAGTGTTGTAACATGTGCTGAATAAATAACACCATTTACTACCCATGTTGATGCATTTAGCACCTGTTGAAGCTTCCAAATGCTGTTGAAGGGCAACCGCAGTTAAACTGTGCTGCAGGAATCCAGATGGGAAGTCACAAGAGCATGAGTGACAATGAGCAGGCACTATTGGTCCAATATAGCACTCAAACATGTGCAAAGGCCCTCATAGCCACAACTGCCACCAGCTCTTTCAGCAGGAGCCATGAGTCCAAGACACATACAGACAGATCAGGTTTTTTTTTCAGACAATGCTATCCCATTCAGAACCAAAGGTGAAAAATCCCTCAAACTGAAAGATCCAGGTTTCCAAAGTCACAACAGTCTTGCTCGGTTGAGCCAAGCCTGTAATGCCCCATCCAGACCTCACAGTCTTCAGGCACTGGAATAGGATATCCATGGCATCCATTCAGGTGGCTTGAGATAAAATTGTAAATCTGGATACCATACTGATGATACCTTACCTGAAACTGTCAGATCACCCACCCAATAGTTTCATGCAGATATTAAATGGGAAGTAGGAGAAAGGACTGAACCTTGTGGCAACTCATTATGGATTCCAAGGAGCACTTAAGAGAGAGATTGCAACTCAACCTGCATTTCACCGGGTCCTCTAGAGACAAACCCTAGCACAGGTCTTTATGATAGGAAGTGCTTACCTTCCAAACCAGGAATGCCCTTTTCCTTCAGCCAATGATCCAATGAGCGCGTAGCACTCCAGTGGCTGGGATTTCGAGAACATTCATCCACAATCAGTGCGGCTACATGAATGCCATTAGATTCAAACCACTGGAGGAGGGGAAGCAGAGAGTTAATAAAGGAACATAGCTCATCATTGCAAGAATTTCCCAATCCCCTTCTACTCAAGTCCCCAAAACATTTTATTTATTTATTTGAAAAATGTACATTATATCCATAGTTTGTGTCAACAATCTCATTAGAAGAAATTCTGCAGCTGACTTTCAGCTGTCATTCCCAGAGAGAGAAAAATGTGTTTCTTTCCTGATCTCAGAAATTCTCCACAATTTCAGGGATATAGTTAAGAAAGACTAAAAACTGATCTAATACAGCAAGCAGATTAGAAGCGCCTGAACTTCTAATCCAGTTCATTTCATCCAATTATTTCAAATATACCCAATGTGTTTTGATTATTTGGTATGAATCATCAGTGCAATTCAGGACACTGGATTATTCTGGAAAACAATCTAATCTAATCACATATGAATCAAATCTAATCTATACATCAAAGATGTAGACAAACCCAACTTTAGATATGCTGTCTGTCAATTTTATAGCATTGCACTGACAGAGCAGATAAAGTATGTGAACACTAGGCTGTCTATGCCAGAAATTCCTAGACCTCTTCAACTAGGCCAGGATAATTTCTGGCACTTGGTCTCCAGGCATCCAGAAATCAAATCTCAGTGCTAAGCCATCTGAAATGTTTATAGCAACATGTGAGAGTGGATTTTTTTTCTGCCAATGCTATACTTACCCGGCTGAGACCATACTCATCCAATTCATCTGGAGGAACACCATAATTCCCAATCAGTGGGTAAGTCAGTACCAAGATCTGGGATTTATAGGAGGGATCTGTCAGTGCTTCAGGATAACCCACCATGCCAGTCTGGAACACTGTAGATTCCAAGAAATGATACAAATTAGATTAGTGACCCTAGCAAAAAACCCATATTGGTTTTGGCAAATGACTCTCTCCTGCAAACCAGGCCTAAGAACTGAGTGATATTTCTCCAGCCCATTTTCGTAGTTGTTACTTCAGTCCTTTAGCGCTCTGCTGCATCTGGCAAAAGGCGCATTTAAGGGAAAGAAATCAGATGCGACATCAGCAGCCTTTCCAGAAGACTGGATAGAGTGGACTGCTGACCCCTCCAAATTTGTCTAGAAAACATCAAAGCAAATGCAGGGATCATGTACTGAGCTCATCACCTTTTTATCTGTTTGCAGTTTACCCAATGTGGAATCCCAGACCGCCTCAGTATATTCACTTCTACAGCTGAACAATGCAGGCTCAATACACTTCTACAGCCTAACATAAAAAAGCAGAGCCAAGATAAACAATTATCAGCAACTGCTCCATTCTCACAATTTCCACATCCAGAAAACCCATCTTGAACACACATTGCTAGATCTCCAGTTGTGATGTTTGTCACATGGAGCAATGCAATACCAGGATTCTAGTGCCATAGACTTTCCAAAGATTGAGGAACACATGATCACAGAAGCACTAAGAATGCTGCTGCTTCTGTTTAGCACAAGGTTTTTTTTTCACTGAATAAGCCGAATTCTCATGCTTGTATGAACTTGTAGGATACACAGCCTTCTCAAAGCACCTCTCACCATTTGGCACTCTCTTCTATCTGCCTTTTCCTCATCCTATTCCTGATATGAGCTTTCTATTACCAGTACAGCTGTCTCCTTACCAGGAGGGAATGTTCTCCAGGCTGTAGCTTTTTATTAATAAGATAGTGGTACATGGGAGGAGCTGCAGCTGGATTAAACTAAAGACCTAACTAAATCTTATTCTCTATGAGTACCAATATTGACTATTCTTACAGCAGAGGTTAGCAAACTGTGTCCCTCCAAATAGTGCTGAAATTTTAGCCAATATGAACATCGGTTAGATCAGTGGTAGTCAACCTGGTCCCTACCGCCCACTAGTGGGCGTTCCAGCTTTCATGGTGGGCAGTAGGGGTTTTGTCCAATACTGAAGCACTTTCCTTTTTTAAAATTTAATTGACTTCCCTACTTTATAAATAACCATTACTGTGGAACCAGTGGGCGGTTAGAAAATTTTACTACTAACAGAGATAAAAAAGTGGGCGCTAGGTATAAAAAGGTTGACTACCCCGGGCTAGATTGTAAATCAACATTCAAGGGCTTTAGGTTTCTAAATTCATCTATGAAAGCCTGCTTTAAGGATTACAACTAAATAAAGCATATGATGTGCTCTGACCACTCAAAACTACTACATAAATGTGTATTATTGTTATTCGGTTGTTATTATTTCTGAGTCCTATGAAAGCTTGAGTTATCTTCTTGGTAGTGACATGTTCTCAGATTCTGGACCTGCCTTCTTTAATAAAAAGGGCATGAGGGGAAGATCCACTTTGATTCACTTGCCTCAACAAGAAACTTCATACTTTTCAGCAATCAGCAAACCAGATGTGGCTGCACTCAGCAATAGAAGAACCTTTCTATTGGATGAGAAGATTGATCTGTCTGGCCAGCAGCCTGTCCCCAAAACAGCCAACTACCGGAATTAATGTCTTCTAAAAGTCTGACACCACAGCATATTTCCTTTGTGTTATCCATCACATGGTACAGAGAAGTGTATGTTGCCACTATTCCCAAAGCATAATTGGTGTAATTTGAAGCCAGCAAGAGCCTTGGTCTTCCTGATTTTTTTTTTCCTAAAAAAGATTTTTTTTTCTGGAGAGCCATCACCATTGTAGGGCATAGAGTAAGGAGTGATAATTCTTCCTTCCTAGTACCTATCTCTTACCTAGCACCTATCTCTTTCCGCTTATGACTATAACCATGTTGCTTGTATCTTTAACATTTATATTGTTTTGTTTCCTAGTATAATTTGACAGCTTATTAGTAACCTACAACTATCACTAAGTGTTGTATCTTATGATTCTTGATGAATGTATTCTATTTTATTCTCCTTATGTATGAGAGCATTTGCACCAAAGACAAATTCCTTGTGTGTCCAATTACACTTGGCCAATAAAAAATTCAATTCAATTCAAATTCCTTACTTGCTCTTTTGAAAGTCAGCTGATCATGTTTCAAAAACACCTTAGGAGCCACTGGAGTAGGCAAGAATGATGAACCCAGACAAGATGATACCTTCTTACTTCTAATTTATCTGAACTGGGAATGGGCCTGGCCTATTTCCAAGATCAGCAATGTGAACAAGCGGGAGAAAGTCTAAAGGCCCGTCTAAGCAAGAACAGATGTGGTCTTATCCAGATCTATCGCAGACAGCTGTGCTACCAAAGTCTGGGCATGTTTCAAAGGGAACTCTTCCTTCTTACAAGTAGCCTCAGGCACATTTGGAGCTCCAACAACGGTCAAAGGCGCCTGCTGAGCAAATTGAGCACAACGACAGGGAGCAGGACCATATCTCGACGACCCTCCCTTACATTGCAGAGGGAGGGGAAGAGAGCCCCGCCACCCTTCCTTTCGCCGGAAAAGCAGACGTGGTCAAGCCAAGAGCTTTCCTTCTCTTTCTCCCCCGCTTTTGGATCCTGCATAGAGAAACTCACCGACTTCACCCGCAACTGGAGTCCCCACGAGTCCAAAGGGACGCCCACGCAACACCGTCCCATCCTCCAGCACTAGGCTGTCCATAGCTCGCTTTTAGCACGTGGAGGACGACGACGGGGAGGGACGGGATGGCTCGGAATTCCCGGCGGGGGGAAGCGGTGGGGGGCGGGGGAAGAGAGCGACAGAGACACCGGGAGACAAGGGCAGGAGGAGGAGGAGGAGGAGGAAGGGGGTGGTAAAGCAGAGGATGCGGCCGGCGCCGGACGCACGAGGGGGAGGTGATGTGGCCGAAGCGATGAAAAGCGCGTTAGCGGGAGGCGGAGCCGAGCGGGTGAAGAAGGGAGGAAATGACCTGTCGAGGGGCGGCGCAGACACGAACCGAGCCGGGCACGTTTTTTTCCCCCCCCAGGCTCCGCCTTGGTGGGATTCCTCTGCCGCCGATTCCCTTTACGGTACTTACCTGCGCCTCGCCAGGCCTGGACGGCACTTGCTGTAGAAGGAAGGCGCTTGGCAAATAATAAGAATAATGATAAATATGCGCTCCGTGGGCAGATTTTTGCCAGCGGGCAGTTGCATTTGGCACCCTGCAAACTCTAGTTGCAGGGAGGACAAAAAGCTACCGACAGAAGAGCATAGTTGTAGCTCGGGGTTGAACGGAGGGGTCCTTGATGCTCTCCGAGCTTGCTTGTTTTCTTGCAAGACATTTCATTATCAAACTGTAAGGTAAGCCCTCATGCTAAACACTGGTGTTATCTGGTTTGGTAATTTTATTTTATTTTATTTAGAAGATTTATATGGCCGCCCATTCACTCTCAATGACTTATAGAAAATAAAAGCCCAATATAAAAGAATAAAAAATAAAATGCCCCCCCCAATCCCTCCACGGGGGTGAAATATTTGCAAGAAAACAACCAGAGAGAGCACCAAGGACCCCACACAGGACAAAGGTGCCCAGTCTTGGAGGCCTCCGTGCAGTGGCTTTTTTCTTCCTTAGGAGGTCTTTGGGCATCATCAAAGAACAGAACCTCAAAAGTAGCACCTTGATCTGTTTTCCAATTGGTGCTGCCAGGGTCTGCCCCATAGGCAATCCCCTTTGTGGTTGGATGAGCCACTCTGCCTTACTTTGTAAGAATGTTCCTGGGACTACTGCAGTGATGGCAAACCTTTTCAGCACTGAGTACCCAAACTCGAGAGCGAGCACTTGCGCCAGAGCCCCAGAAACCCGAAGACCAGCTGGCCGATGTGCATGTGCACACTGGCCAGCTGGTCTTTGGGTGTCCAGGGCTCCGGTCTGTGCAAAGACCAGCTGGCATGCATACGCCGGAAACCAGAAGAGAAGCTGGTGATGGTGCACATGCCCACAGAGAGGGCTCTGTGTGCAACCTCTGGCACACGTGCCAGTTTTGCCATCACAAGACTACAGTGTATAAAAAGGAAATATGACCTTTTAAAATAGTAGGCTTTCAAAGCTGCCAGCACTGAACAGATAGGTTCAAATTTGGGATCAGAAATCATGTTTTCCTTCTAGATTTTAATACTTCTTAAAAATGTGGGCCAGAACACATTATTTAAAGGAACGCATTAATATTCCTTCCTCCTCCTATTTCCCCTTCAACAACAACAACTGTGTAAGGTGAGTTGGACTGAGAGAGTGATTGGCCCAAAGTCACCCAGCTGTTTTTCATGCCTACAGTGGGATTAGAACTCCAGGCTTCTGGTTTTGATATCCAGGGGGAAAACCAGTGGAGACTTCAGTGTTTTATACTCAGTTGAAATTAAAATTGCATTAGTATGTGTAACACTGCTGCTTAAATAAGCTTAAATAAGACACAAGATTAGAGATGGCCCAGTTTCATCAAGAACATAAGGGTTAGACTAGAGTTTACCTTGTGATGTAATACAGATTGGATCAGTTGCCTTCTGTTCAGAGGTAGACTCTGAGCCTGCCCATGTTCCCAGCCAGCCAGCATCTGAGTTGAAACACATTCACAGAGGCAAGATTGAATTTTTGCCTTATAAAGAGGTTTCCTGTGTAATCCATTCTTCTGCATGGGAAAAAGCTTGTCTTATAAAAAACGAAGGACAGAATTCTGAAGATGCAGACTAGAGTTGCTATGATTAATCAGGAAGAAATACTATAAAGCTAAAAATAATTCTGATATGTTTGAATTTACTCCCCCTACCCCAAGCAACTAGGGAGATCTACAAAAATATTTTCTTTCAAGATTCAAAGTATTTGTTTATAAATTAATGCTTTTAGCTAGGAATCTTTGTTAAGTATTTAATTTATTGTGTTGTAGGTGTATTAGAAGCCATCTGATTTTTATTTCTCTGTGCAAATGGAAATTCGTAACTTGTGCAGTGTCCCTCAACACAAATTATAGCACTCCAGCACCATCTTGTGGCCTAGCAAGAAGTTTGTATTTTTGCAAATAGGATTCATATACTGTTGCTTTTGAAAAAAAAAATTGGGGGGGAGGGGGGGAAGACTTCATCATTTGCAAGATTTGTTATCTTCCAAAGCATGGAAGAAGAATGGAAATCTCTATAGCCACCTATGCCAGTGTCAGGAAGCTGTATTATGGGAAATATTTCATTTTTTAAAAAACAAATTCTTTTATTTGTATAATTCCATAGTAGTTTTGAGTAATAACAACCAAGCAGTAATAGGAGGGCAAGGAGACAGCGAACTGGGGATCCAAAAAATACTTACATTGCCTAGAACAGGGGTCCCCAACCCCCGGTCCGCAGACCGGTGCCGTTCCGCAGCTTCATAGGAACTGGGCCGCAGGGCCGGAGAGGAGGAGGAGGGAGCAGCCCCCTGGGCAGAGGATGGCCTAGCGCACCTCCACCAGCTCCTTCCGACGGCCACTGCCGGGCACTTTCCGGGGCTACCCAGAGGGGCTGGCATGTCGGCTGGGGAGGTTATCCCGCAGCGGGCGGGCGGGCAGGCAGAGGACCCGAGCTGCGGCTACCTTAAGCGCCATCCGGGCGCCGCACACCCACCTCCCTTCCAGCCACGTGTGGCGCCCGGATGGCCTCGGTGACGCTTAAGGTAGCCGCAGCTCGGGTCCTCCGCCTGCCCGCCTGCTCGCTCGCTGCGGGATAACCTCCCCAGCCGACATGCCGGCCCCTCTGCTGCTTCCCAGGGGGGAGAGAGGGAGAGAATGACAGACACACAGAGAGACAGACTTAGAGAGACAGAAATAGAGAGAGGGAGAGAGCGAATCAGACACACACACACAGAGTGACAGAGATGGGTGGAGGGCGGAGAGAGAGACAGATACAGAGAGAGAGAGAGAGAGACAAAAAAACAGAAAGAGAAAGAAAGAAATAGAAAAAGAAAGATGGAGGATGGGAGGGAGGGAGGGAAGGAAAGAAAGGGAAGGGAGGAGGAAGGGAGGGGTGAAAGGAAGGAAGGAAAGGAAGGAAAGAAAGATAGAAAGAAAAAAAGAGGGATGGAGGGTAGGAGGGTAGGAAGGAGGGAAGGAAAGAAGGGAGGAAGGGGAAGGGAGGCAATGGAAGGAAGGAAAGGAAAGGAAAGGAAGAAATCTATTTTTCTATTTCCTTCCACCTCAATCTACCTGTTTGGTTAACCAGGTTAAAGAGCTATTTTTCTCCCAGTGGTCATTTCAAAGGAATCACATCCTCTGAGTCATTTCCTGGAGTCATGGGCTGCCTTTATATATAACGAGTGCCCATAAATCCATTTTTACCATCTTCAGAATACCAAAGACCAGCCAGAAATGGAAGAAAGAAAGAAAGAAAGAAGGAAGGAAGGAAGGAAGGAAGGAAGGAAGGAAGGAAGGAAGGAAGGAAGGAAGGAAGGAAATAAATAAATAAATAAATAAATAAATAAATAAATAAATAAATAAATAAATAAATAAATAAATAAATAAATAAATTTTGGTTGCTAAGCTGAGCCACTCCCATAAAACAGGCCATACCTTTTGGCTCTCAAAAGAAATTTCAGTAGTGGTACTGTTGATATTTGGCTCTATTGACTAATAAGTTTGCCCACCACTGCCCTAGAGGGCCAAGTGAGCCGACTCCCCGGCCCCCGCGTGCACATGCGCAGGCGCAGCCGTTAGCGCCATTGGAAGCCCTAGAGGGCCAAGTGAGCCAACTTTCCCCCCCCCCTGCGTGCGCATGCACCATCTGTTCCCCCCCCCCCCCCCTCTAGGCCAGCCGGTCCACAGAATTTTCTTTAAAATGAAACCGGTCCCTGGTGCAAAAAAGGTTGGGGTCCCCTGGCCTAGAAGACCCATTGCCTAGAAGACCCATTATTTCACAATCTTCTGATTTGTAGACTGGTTCTTTTACCACTATACCAAACTGATTGTCTTAAAAATTAGAATGCCAATAAAGGGAAAAGAGGGGAAAATTAGATTTCTAGCTTTTCCATTTTTTTTATTTTTCCTATCAGGTATTTTATAGCATTTGTAAATATTTAGAAGCCAAACTGTAATGTTTACCACCCTATGTGATATATTGTGTGTATGGAAGCATTTTTGTTTAAACACATTCTATTGTGCTGCTAATTTTGTCATTACTGCATATTCTCTAAGTTTAAATTCCCAGTTAAATATTGTCAGGATTATATCTTCCTTCTAGTAAACTTTGGTCAAAGTTTATTCTTACTGCTGTGAACTTATATCTCATCAAATTGTTTCTTGTTGGAGTTTTGTTATATATCTTTAAAGAAGAGTTTGATTTAAAAGTACATCCAGATTTTCCTAATAGCTGAAAAGCAGTTGCCCATTTTCTGAAAGTGATTAGAAAAGGAAGTATGTGAACCTGGTGCACTTTAAAGGCACCATCCATGATTTGAGCAAGATGGTCTCCCAAAGGTCTAAGCCAGCAGGAGACTTTTGTTTTGAAGTCTTCTCACAAGGAGGATCTACTTGCTAGCTCTTCATTCAGCCATGGTTGTTGCCACTATAGTATATTCATTTTCATAATTGCAATTGATTCAATCTTAAAGAGTTCGATTTCTTGCTATAATTTGACATGGTTATTTTATTATATTTCTTTCTTGTTGACTTTTCAAAATGGACTACATTGTACTTCTATCTGCCATTTGTCTCTCAGTATAGATTGCTGACCACCTCTGTACATATTCAGTGAAACCAAATTCCTTGTTTATCTGAGCACATTCCTAAGCCTCAAAACTGAGCACATGGAATGTAAAACAGTCAAGGGAAGACATGCTATGAAACCTTCTCTTGTTTATTGATTAACTGAAGCTGCTTCTTCCTTGCAGTGCTGCTGCCTTGATTATATACATTTCTACCTAACTTAGCAATCTCCAGAGAGCTAAGCTTGGATTTATTTATTTTTGCAAGTGGGAAGTAGATGTGGATCAAATCCTTGGAACAATGTGCCCCAAAAATTTATTTTACTATTTATTTTATTAAATTTATACCCCGCCCTTCTCCTTGTTAGGACCCATATCCCAAGGAAGTTTTGATGATTTAAAAAAAATCAGTTTAAACCTGTTATTGATAAGCTAATGGTTTAATTTAAACAATCATAGTTACTAAATGAATAAGCAAATTGTTTAATGAAAACAATGGTTTAATTAAAATAATCACATTGGGAACTTTTCAAATACTTAGTATACAGCAGAGGTCTCCAACCTTTGCAACTTTAAGTCTGAAGGATTTCAGCACCCAGAATTCTCCAGCCAGCAAAGCTGGCTGGAGAAGTCTGAGAGCTGAAGTCCTTCAGACTTAAAGTTGCAAAGGTTGGAGACCCCTGGTATACAGCACTGATGTGATTCAAAAGCTTAGGGAATATTGCATGAACAGAGGAGAGAGGGCTGAATAAATATAAGTATTTTAAGATTGAAGAAGAAAGAAGGATGAGTATTGTTCAAACACAGAATCACATTACTAGTTCAACTTTGGCCTGGAATGCAGACAGATAGTTTTTCCAACTGCTTCATGATTTGAAAAAGGCATTTGAAGAAACAAAAAGGGCAAACATGCAAGATTTCTGTAATAGGAATGGGGAAAAGAGCAGAGCAAATGTTTTGGAGTAATCAGGTCCCAGAAAAAGAGTAAAGGAGAGAGAAATAAATATGCTTCAATTATTTATTAAAATAAACCCTTAAATTTTAAGGCAGGAGAACAACTGGGTCCATTTATGGTAGAATCCAAGAGGTGTCTTGAAGTAACAGGAGCAAGGATGGGGTTGAGTGTCTCATAAGCTCTCTTGAATATTCCAGATCCATTAAAAACTTCCCCTGAAAAAGAGCACCCATATACTGCTGCTAACTTTTTCTCAGGCTCCCTGCTTCTAATGTAGAAGAATGAAATCTGGATTAAGCCAGAAGCAATCAGGAGCCACACAAGCACTGGTTTTCATCATATCCAAACACAACCCTATTTAGTTGTATTTACTTTATTAGAAATTAAATGTACACTCCAAAGAATATCTAACATCCAATAAGACATTAATTTCCCTCAGTTATCTCGTTATATTTTATTGATAGCCCCAATTTGTATGCATTGTCCAAGCAACCGGTCCATCTGAAAATAATGTGTTCCTGTGCAATAGCTGCTACAGTGTTCTTCCATGTGTCCAAACACGTAACAAGAGCGTAACCACTCTGAAAGGCTCTAATCCAAAAATTATTTCCCCCAGAAAAATTGGGAACATCCAGTTCCAAAATCAAAGGGTATTAGCAGATAAGACTTGTAAACTAGCATCTCCTTTGTGGAGTGTTGGTGGGCCTGGAGAATGGAGAGGCCACTAAACGGTTTTGACTTTGTGGCGCTGCGTGATCCAAAGGAAGGTGGAGAGAGTGATGGTGATGGCTCCCAAAGTGCCGAAGAACATCAGGTATGGAAAATTGCCCTGAAAGGTAAAGGAACATTAGAAGGCTGTTTCTAATTTGATTAGCTCCCAAAGATTCCTCTTCATCAGTCTCAGTGCCTTGAATCAAAGGGGCTTTTACCAGACTGAAGTCCTCCAATGCTGTTGGATGTTAGTTACCAATAACCTCAGTGAGAAGAAGGCAGTCCTAACACATAATGTAATTATTCCCAGTTGAATGATCTACCGTATTTTTCAGAGTATAAGATGCTTCGGAATATAAGAAGCATCTTTTTGGGGAGGAAAATGGGGGGGGGGGAATTCTGCCTACCAGGTATTCATCTGGCTAGCGTCCTTCAGCACAGCTTCAGCAGATTAGTTTGCTGGTTGTGAGCAAGCTGGCTAAAGCAGCTTTAGAAGCTGATTTTCAGCCTTGGGCCTGAAAAGCAGCTTCTAAAGCGCAGCTGATCATTGCAGGCGAAGCGCAAAAGAGGTAAGAGAAGGCAGCAGCTGTTCTGGGTGCCATTTTGGGCTTCGCACCTTGCATTTTCAGTCTCCAAATTCTCTGATCGCAGCCTGAAAACGCAATGCGAGAGATGGTGATCAGCGGCGATGTACTCTGGCCATCCCCGCAGCCTTGAACGGGTCTCAAACGGAACGTTTGGAGTCCAAAAACACAAGCCATTGTCTGTGGCAATATCTGCAGCCAGGAAGAGGATGCGTGGAGGCCGAAGAGTGGGGGCCAGCAGGTGGGCGGGGCTACATTTGGAATATAAGACACACCCTAATTTTCAGCATTTTGGGAGGGTGGAAGGGCATCTTATACTCTGAAAAATATGGTATTTCATTTAATAGCTCTTATTTTGGACTGTCCATCCCACCATGCCCAAATGCCCCATCTCCTTGTACCAGAGGAAAAAGTATACAGAGCATAAGTTCCATCAATCAAAAACCAACTTACCTGGCGCAAACATTTATAGCCATGGTATGGCTCTACACACAGGCACTGGGACAAGCCGGGTCCGTCAGGAGTACAAAGTGATCCCTCTGGGCATACCCAAACTAGAAAAAGTGGGTGGAGGAGAAAGGGTGTGGATAATTGCTCACTTTTTAAATCTTATTCCATAAACAGCACAAGCTTCTTGTCTTCAGTTTCTTTCAATCATTAATACTGTGCCTTCCCTTTGCAGAGCTGACCTTATCCTGCCCACCTTAATCCTTTCTGCCAAAACCACCTATTTTTACCTTCCTAAGATTCAGGACTCGCTGCCCTCACTTCAGGTCTTTTGCCACCTTCTACTACCACTGATGATATCTTTTTGTACAAGGTGTGTTTCTCATAGCAAATATTTTGCTCAATCTACTCAGGACTAGGACTAGCCCATAAAATGCTAATGCTAAAATCAGAAGTAGATTCCACTGGAGAAATGTGTAATAAACCCATCTCCTTCCCCAGCTGCAGTTCATTTCTGAAAAATATTCATATATACATTTCAGAAATAATAGCTAAGCAAGAGCATAGATACCATGCAAAAGAACTTCCTGCTGGATAGTTCTTTACTGCCCTTAACAGAACTGCCCAAGGCAATTGTGCTGCTTTGATAGTATTAATTATTAGTTACATGTTATCAATGAAGAAATAGATTAAGATGGGAAAAATCAAAACCTCAACAGCCAAATTCAGAACTCAGATTAATAACATATAGTATTTAGCTACCTCATTGACATCAACATACAAAAGATTACAGAGTGGGAGATTTCCTTGCTTATTTCTGTTTGCCTTCCTGTAGCTGTTTCACTAAATTCTAGATGTAATTTTATGTTTGCAGACTGCAGCAAAACATACAGTTCTAAGAGTGACTCATGCCTCACTCATACCCTTTACTAACCGGTAGTTAGGCAACTGCAATGTAGTAGTCTATGGGGCTGCCTTTGAACATGATGACCCAAACTGCAGTAGGTCAGAAAGCATTGCATAGGTTTTTAGCAGATAAGAGGAACTTCCTGGAGGAAGTTGATTATCTAGACCCGCGCCAGTCCGGCTTTCGGCCCGGGCATAGCACTGAGACGGCATTGGTCGCGTTGGTCGATGATCTCTGGAGGGCCAGAGATGGGGGTTGTTCCTCCATCCTGGTCCTATTAGACCTCTCGGCGGCTTTTGATACCATCGACCATGGTATCCTATTGCATCGGCTGGGGGGGTTGGGGGTGGGAGGCACCGTTTTACGGTGGTTCTCCTCCTACCTCTCTGGCCGATCGCAATTTGTGTTGACAGGAGAGCAGAGGTCGACCTCGAGACCCCTCACATGTGGGGTGCCTCAGGGGTCGGTCCTCTCGCCTCTCCTGTTTAACACATATATGAAGCCGCTGGGTGAGATCATCCGTGGTTTTGGGGTAGAGTACCATCTGTACGCTGATGATACACAGCTGTACATTTCTACCCCAAACCACCCCAACGATGCCGTAGCAGTGATGTGCCAGTGCCTGGAAGCCGTGCGGATCTGGATGGGAAGTAACGGACTCAGGCTCAACCCGACCAAGACCGAGTGGCTGTGGTTTCCGGCTGCCCGATTCAACCAGCTGACTCCATCGCTGGCCATAGGGGGCGAACATCTTGCCCCTGTGGATGGGGCGCGCAACTTGGGTGTCCTCCTGGATGCCCGGCTGTCCATGGAAGATCAAGTGACAGCCGTGGCCAGGAGGGCGTTTTACCAGGTTCGCCTGGTTCGCCAGTTGCGCCCCCTATTGGATCGGGACGCCCTTCGCACAGTCACTCATGCTCTCGTGACATCGCGACCGGACTATTGTAACTCTCTCTACATGGGGCTCCCCTTGAGGTGCACCCGGAGACTTCAGATGGTTCAGAATGCAGCCGCGCGGGCAATCTTGGGTACCTCCAGATTTGCCCACATAACTCCACTTCTGCGCGAGCTGCACTGGCTGCCTGTCGTCTTCCGGGTGCGCTTCAAGGTATTAGTCATCATTTTTAAAGCGCTCCATGGCTCGGGACCTAGCTATCTGCGGGATCGGATCCTGCCGCATACTTCCTCACGGCCGATTCGCTCCCACAGAGAGGGACTTCTCCGGGTGCCGTCCACTAGACTCTGTCAGCGGGCGACGCCCAGGGGAAGGGCTCTCTCTGTGGCGGGCCCAGCCCTCTGGAACGACCTTCCCCCCGACATTAGAACAACCACGGACTTCCGCTCCTTCCGTCTGAAATTGAAGACTCATCTTTTCCGTTTGGCCGGCCTTGGTTAGCCTCTCTCTACAGGGTTTAGCTGTTTTTTAATTGGGTATTTTAGTAGATTAAGGGGATTTTAGCACAGGCTCATATTTAATTTTTTCTTAACTGTATGTGTATATTGTATTGTGGTTTTAGTTTCCCTGTGCACCGCTCCGAGTCCCTATGGGGAGAGGAGCGGTCTATAAATTAAATTATTATTATTATTATTATTATTATTATTATTATTATTATTATTATTATTATTATTATTATTATTATTATTATTATTATTATTATTATTATTAAGAACCATTCCTAGAGAATTAACTTCTATTCTCCAGTTACAGCACTTGCAGCTAAGAGGCTTCCAAATTAATCTTCTGGTTTTGACCTTTTAATATCACCTCCTCCAATATGATTGTCCCTGTCTCTCATGCTCTTCCAGGAAGTGGATATTAATGGTCCCATTCCTGATGAGAGTTTTAGTAAATCTAGCCCTGGAGACAACTGTTCTCTGAGGGCCCTCAATCCTGTGGAACACCTTGCCCCAGAGGTCCAAAGGGCAGCCACTCTTCTTTACTGTTTTTTCGTAAGACTAAAAATAGTTTTGTTGGAGCTTGGAGGTAAACAACTTACTTTTAGAGTCCTCATCACCAATTCCCCATCTCCTTACAGCCCAAGCATACAAGGTCTTGCCTACTATATCCATACCAAGTCCTAATGAGCCATTGCAGGAGCTCCTTTGGTCTTCACAGATACGATTGTTCCCTTGGATGGTGATATTTTTCCATACTTCATTGCCTCCAGGACAATCCAGCTTCTGGGGCAAAGCACTGGGGATCAACATAAGTTATATCAGAAAAAGGTGAGAGGCAGATTCAATAGGGTTCCCCCCCAGTGGTGCAACTCAGCTGGTTCTATCCAGTTTGGATGAACAGGTAGCAGTGACGGCGGGAGGTTCCACCCACCTGCCCAGACATCATCACGTCCCATTTTTGATGATGTGTGCATATGCGGAAGGTCCTGCGTGTGTGTAGAGGTGGCGTGCGCTCACATTTGCAAACAGGTAGCGAAGGTAAATTGATTTCATCCCTGGTTCCCCTCCTCTAAATAAAACCTCATAAACCACACCCCAAATGAGTAATGTTGTGAAAATAGACATAGCCAAGAAAAGCTTTGGATTTCTACTGAAGCCTGTTGCCAACACCTTATGGAACATTCTCCCCCTAAAGAGTCAGTTTCGTTCCTCCTTATTTTCTGGTAGTCCCTCAAGAGCACCAGTGAGATCTTGAGGTGGCTCTGTCGCTGATCAAATCTTATGTTGCATGTGTGTTTTTATATCTTTTTTAACATGTTTTTATACCTTTTTGTTATATGCTAGCCAGAATCACTTCTTGTGAGATAAATTTGGTAAATCAACTCAAGTCAGCAGCCTCCACTCATTTTGCATCTGACATCATTTACAATACTCACAGGGTCTGCAGCTGTGTGAATCCTCGGAAGTGGTCTTCAGGGAGACTTTCTAATGGATTATCAGTCAGATCACTACATTAAGAACAAAATAATGAAGAGAATACATTCAAGGCTAATGTTCTGCTTCCTCTGTGAATGATGTTTACTGTAGTACAGGGGTGTCAAACTCAAGGCCCATAGGCTGGGGCTGGCCCGCGGGGTGCTTAAATCTGGATTGCGTGGGCCATTTTTGGCCAGCAGAGTGCTGCAGGTGGCCATGGAGGCTGAAAATGAGGTATGGGGTGGGGTGGGGGGAATCTGTTATGTTTTGGCTAGCAAAGTGCTGCAGGAGGTCGTTAAGGCCAAAAATAGGGCAGAGCGGGCCACACCCTGTTTTGATCAGCAGGATGCTACAGTCCATCCCATCTCCCTCCACACACACACACACACCCCCTCCCTCCATGGAGAACTATAATGCTGATCCAGTCCTCGGAGAAATCCCATTGGACACCCCTGGTGTAGTACATCACTTTGATGTCATGTCTGCTATAGTGGAACAATTCACATTTAAAGTATCTCGGTCTTGAGGCTTTCCTTCTTTCCAGCTTGAAGACAGATATTATATGTGCAGAATTCAAACACTCTCCAACAGCTGCTCATATAAAAATACACATTCCATGGCTGTTTATACGACAAATTACATGCACAAATTACTTGCAATTATTGCTGGTATTTCAGAAAGGGAAGCCAGAACCCACAAGCTGTCTTTGTCTCCCATAGCCTCAGTGTTCAGGGTGAATAAAGAACCCCAAAGAGCTCTACTATTAAAAAAAAAGCGCCTTTCAGTTCTGTGTCTTGTATGGGGAATTATGAACATGATGGTACCAGTAATTCTGTCAGCTGCCACCTTATGCTTGCTTGTGCTTCACTGTGATGACAGACTGCCATGAACTGAGGGGAGGGGAGATGGGGGGAATCAGAGGTGGGTTGCTCCTAGTTTGGCCCGGATTGGGTGAACCAGTAGTGATGGCAGGCATGAGCAGAAGGGTCACACGTGTGCATGAGCAAACTGGTAGTAAAAAAAATAGAAACCCACCACTGGGGGGAATTCTTTGGGAAACAAAACTAAGTACGGTATCTCCATAAGGTGCTGCCTCAAGGTCACCCAGCTGGAGGGAGGAAGGGACTGCAAACCAAACCTGTGCTTGAAATGACTGTTAGAAAAACATCTTGCCTGAACCAGATTGGTTACACAGGGGGGAGCAATGAGAGACAGTTAAGGAAGAGTAGAACTTGGGGATTTTGGCCTGTGATTTTCAGTTCTGGCTTTGCTTTACTGCAATACACTTGATCTCTAATAAACTATACCTTTCTCACCAAATGGAGCCAAGGGTTTAAACTGTGGCAGGTCCAACAAATTCAACTTACATGACAAAAGCTGTATTCACTTCCTGGAAGCTAGAGCACAGCTGATGCAATGAGCAGTTTCCATAATCCAACCTGTAGATGAAGAGAGATAAGTAGCTCTCTTACTTCTAGTGTAAAGGACTGGGTAATATTATTTTTATGTTGGGAAGTTATAGAAAACATATTTCACAATAGCTAGGTAAGACTTATCACAAACCTCAGTTATGGAATGTTATACTTCTGTTGGTATAACATTTCTTGAACAGATGCAGTAAGCGATTACATTTGTTGATCGAGTTCCCATAACATTTGATTCTTTTGGTAAATTTATTAATTAAAATGGAACCAAGAAAGAAAAATACAATGCTGAATTCAACAATCATAACATGCTGCACAAATCCAGATATTGGGTGATATATCAAATTGGTTGTAAAGGTTGGCTGTTAAGCAGAATACAGGGAAAATGTATCAATATTCTTTATACTCCTATCATAAAGGATGAAATATCATAATGTACTTTATGTCAAATGGCAGCTATCCCCCCAGTTTTATCCTTCACCAAAATTCTGATCCTATATCCTAAGTTTATCCTACAAATGAACAGAACAGAATAACAGAGTTGGAAGAGACCTTGGAGATCTTCTAGTCCAACTCCCTGCCTAGGCAGGAAATCCTTCAGGCAAATGGTTATCTTCTTAAAAACTTCCAGTGTTGGAGCATTCCACTCATTAATTGTTCTATCAGAAAATTTCTCTTCAGTTCTAAGTTGCTTCTCTCCTTGATTAGTTTCCACCCATTGCTTCTTGTCCTGCCCTCAGGTGCTTTGGAGAATAGCTTAGCTCCCTCTTCTTTATGGCAGCCCCTGAGATATTAGAACACTGCTATCATGTCTCCCCTAGTCGTCCTTTTCATTAAACTAGACATACTGAGTTCCTGAAACCGTTCTTCATATGTTTTAGCCTCCAGTACCCTAATCATCTTTGTTGCTCTTCTCTGCACTCTTTCTAGAGTGATGTTACAGAAAAAATATTCCAGGAGATAGTGTACCATAAAATTCATTCACACATTAATGTATTGAATAAATCAACTTGGGAAAATAAAGTGATAAATAAATGTTAAGTACACTACTTAACATTTAACTTCAACTCACATTACTCTGTCAGCATAGCCAATACTGAGAGAAGGTGGAAATTATCATTCAGGTTAAAACAGTACACCAGTTTTGTTCTAATTAATATTTTTAAGATTACTATCCTAGGAATCATCATAATGAAGTGCCCAGCAATTCAAATAAATTTAGCCTGCAAGTTCAAGAACCATATATTTAGAACACTCAGTAACCAAAGCATATTTATTTTACAGAGATATAACATTTACAAGACTCAGTTAACCTTCACATAAAACAATTAAAATCCCATCAACGTCATTCCAGTATGATCATTTTAAAGTTAAATTAAAACCAGATGCCCATATAAATGTAATGCCGTAACTGTAAAAGGCAAATACATTTAAGGCAGCATTTTCCATAGAAAGGGAGGACCTGCCTTCTATTTCACATCCCTTATTTTGGGGGAGGGGAGGATTTTTGCAATTTTGTCATATTTTCTCCCTTTTAAACAATATGTAGCTATATCGCTGTTCTCACCACTGAGAAAGAAAGAAGGAAGGAAAGATTTTAAAAACAGTAACAATATTTTTGGAAAGTTCATTTTATTCGTTCTCATAATATACTTAAAAAAATAATCCTACTTAATCAGATCATGATCTCTTGAGGGCAATGGAACATTTAAAATACATGTCTGGACAACGCATCTTGGAATCCAAAACCAGATACAATTATCAACGCCAATAAGGCATGCGGATTGCCTTATTGGATTGCCTTGTTACCACAGTTAAGCAAAAGATAATGTACTTGGCCTCAAGGGCTGTATTACAGAATATATTTTGTTAGGCTGCCAGCTTGCGTCAGGCGCTGAATTATTTTCCCCATAAGCGAAAGTGGGGAAAAGCCTGAGCCGCCCGCGCGTTGCAATTCCGGGGTGTAACCTGGATAACCCCAGGCGGGGAGGAGCCGGGATAAAGGTTAGAAACGGATCATGTCAGGACTCACCCCAAAACAATCTTCTTGTCCCTCTCTAAGCAGCAGCGGCCCCGCCGAACCGTACCCACCCGGGAGCCGCAGAAAACGGCTACTGCGGACTCATTTCGCATGGGCCCAGCACAGCTACCGCAGACCTGCAAGGAGAAGGTATAAAGAAACTATGAAGGGCCCCTCATATATCTCCCCCCCCCTTACAAACCGCCTCCCCCTTTACCTGCTCTAACGTTTCGACCAGGAACCCAGCCGACGAGGGGACTACCAAATACAGGAACAGCTGGGGAACCCAGAGCCAGCTGGGTGCAGCCATGATGCATGTCACATGATCGCAAAGTTGCAGTCACGTGAATCTGAATAAAAGCAAATACGAAAAACATGTTATTGTCTCTCTTGAGAGAATAAAAAAAGAGGCAATTGTGCTGCCCCAGCAGTATAGAGATAGTGTAGGAATTAAGAACTGTCTCTTTTAAGAAACCACCTCTTGGAAAATGTAGGAGACTGCCTTATGGGAAATGTAGTTCCATGACATGTGATCATATCTGTATTTTAACACTGGACTGTAAATTTTGTTATCTTTTTACAGCACATGATGGGACAGATTATGGAAAGTCAGAAGTATCTTAACACTGAACTTTAAGTTTTGTTATTAAGAATGCCTGATAATAAACTTGATCTGAATGAGATTTCTAAGTGTGGAGTTAACTGCATGTCCCAGCAAGCCTACAGAACAAGCATGGTAATGATACTGTCTCAGTGATCTTTTTTTTTTTTTAAATCCAAGATCCATAGGTGGTATGTTTGTATTAGGTATACTAGGTCTTGAACATGTAGAAAGGTAACACCCACCCCTCTCCTAGAAAAATGGAATATCCTGGGAAATATTGAAGAGGCAGAATATTATATTTCACTGGATAAGAAACATATTTTTAGGCAGGAAACAGACTAACTCTTAATAGCCCCCACCTTTCTCAATGGGCCATTAGGGGCCCTGGGCTAGTTTACTCTACATAACAAAGACAGGATCAGCCTTCTACAAAAACACACCACATGGCATCTGGGAACTCAACCAAGCTTGGGACTCAAAAAGACACACAACCTATAGGGTTATCTAACACACACACGCCCCTCGCTACCCCTGGGAGGATATCAACCAATCAGAATACATTTCTCACACAGGAACAGAGAAGTGGGGCTGAACAGATTATAAAAAACTCAGCAAGCCCCTTATTTTCTCTCTTCTTCACCAACATCTGGAAGCATGTGATCACCTTTTCTGTTCAGGATCTCAAACCATGTTTGAGATCCTGAACCACCATTAAACCATCTTTCCAAGCAGCCTCCATGTTTCCAGAGTCTTTTTCCCCTCTTGGACCTGAACCCAGAAGAACATTTCTTCCAACAAACATCAGGCTCATAATTTTTACTTTCTTGCTTCTTCGCATATCTATTGATTGTAACATATTTTCTGATGACTTGCTTTGAAGAACTTCCATATCCTTTTGGGGAAAAAAATGGGTTGGTTTTAATATTACATAGCCATAGATTTTAGGATTCTCCTTCTTCCACACAACTGGTTGTTATTTATGAGTCTGAAGGACATTCATGTAATCCCTCTTTAAAAACTTCTGAATAGAGACTTCAAGATCTTGTGTATGTAGAGTTGAGTGTTATACAAAAATTGTTTAGGAAACTTGCAGGTCATATTTGAGGCAGGTTAAATGCATGAAGCAAACCATATATTATTTCCAAGATGGTTGTAACCATCCTTGGAAAATATGTGAATAAAGCATAAAGTATAAAATACTAATTAGCCCCAGCACTCACTCATACAATTTGTTAAATCATTATAGATTTTGTTTGGTTTAGATGCAGTACATTATTTAAACCTAGCTTTTGTGACTTGTAAATCACAGTTAATAGCTTAGTATTTTATGTGAACTTAGCTTTAGATTCATTCAACACATCATAGTTAAATTGAACTTGATTAGAACAAACCATTCTTATTCACTGAAGTCAAAATTACATTTTAAAATACCAGGTTTAACCAAGATGTTTTCAGAGATAAATTAGTGGACTGATCATTTTCCCAAGAATGTCTCCCTTTCTTAAAAGCCACTGCATTTTGTCACCTTGACCTTAAATGTCTGTATAATAAACTGTTAAAGACACATAATTGCACCAATATACTTTCCAAATTCTCCAGAATACCTTGAAAAAGAGAACACCATGTCCAGACCAAAGGGCATCTGATATCAATTCACCATTTCATCTCAGTGATCACAGCAGATTTATGAATAATGATGTTAATTGGTGTCTCATGCTTTTGTTTACTCTGTTGTAATCCACTTGTTCTTGTGATATTTGAGGTCTAAGAAATTGCCACTCCTTCTACTTGTAAACTAGTTTGAAATTCAGCAGCAAATTTGATCCTGTAGAAATTTGCAGCAATCAAGCCATTAAAAAAACCTAGAAGTTGACACTGAAAATGAATGAAAAACCTCAGTTTTAAAAGATTCAGTAAAGTTTTTACTATAGTTCAAGTAGATGATTTTTACATCTTCAGGATCATAACATGGAGGAAAGAGTGGTTAAATCAGCAACCACTGGATCTGAAAAACACAAAACAGTTGGACAAAGCAATTTAGAAATGGAAATATGTTAAATATATGGAAATATGTTAAAGATAGCTACTTGTCTGAACTGCTTTATTTTTCAATTAATATATTTTATTAACTATTTTAGAGAAAATATATAAATGAAAAAAACCTGAAATGATAAAAAAAAGTTAAATAAAACTTAATCCTATTATGGCTCAATGTGATAGCCCTAGTAGCTGATAAGTCTAAGACAATGGCTAGGTTCTCACAACAAAGTGAACTACAACCTAGCCGACCTCATGCTAGTCTACTGTAGACTAAAAATGTCTAACCTAATCACAGTATGTTTCTAAGAACATTCCAACATTGTTCTTAATGTATTTGCACAATCCATCCACTTTGGAATGGCAAATGAAACAAAATGTTAAAAAGTTATGACATTTATTTAGTTACTTACCAAGCACATCTAAATTATATTAAAGTAACCAAAAAATCTTTACAGTCTGCAACGCAGGTCACAACTTTGAGCACCCATAATGTTCGGAAATTGAAAGTTGAAAAGTTTGACACACCCTAGGTGACATTTAATTGGTTCTGGCAATACCCATGATCTAAATTCAGCATATTTCCAGTTTAATAGAAATAGCTGAAATAACTAATAGCCCAACAATTTTGCAAAAGCTAACTTGTATGTCACCATATGAATTTTAGATTGTCCTTTAAAAAAGAACCACCACAGCTGGGGATGAGAAAACAACATCAAGCCCTCTTAGATGAAACTAGCTTTCAATCAGCTTTTGAATTTTCTGTTAACTCCACTTGCTGTTGTCTTCTGTTCCTACTTGGAATTAAGGAAACCATCTTCCTCCATATTGGTTGTGACCTCTTACAGACGTAATATTTTCTAAGGATGTAAAAGGCCTTAATAAGATTTTGATTCCATTTTAAGAGTGAAGTTCTACAGTGCTAATGAACTCCTACAAACTATTCTGTTTTTGGGGTCCACAATGTATTGTTGAAATATCAGTATGGATAATTCTAGGGAAGGTTTTTTTTTTGTATTACTTGGAATGAAACAGACTATTTTGGGTGAGGAGCTGCTAAATCTCGTCTTTCCAAATGAGAAGGGAAAAAATATAAGTTTCCACAAGCCACACTCAGCAATTAGTTGTAATATCGGCTAATAGTGTCTATTTAGCTTATATTAGCAAACTACTATAGGAAGTTAAAACCCACCCCTCTGCTATAAAATTTAAATATCCTGGAAAATATTAAGAAGGCAGAATATTATATTTCCCTGGAGGTGAAAAGGAAGAAACATGTTTTTAAAGACAGAGTAGCTCCCTGCAGTTTCCTCCCCCTCTCTTTGTCAATGAGCCATTAAAGGCTGAGCTAGTCTACTAAACATAAAAAGATAGGATTAGCCTTCCACAGAAACTCACTACATGGCATCTGGGAATTCAATCAAACTTGGTACTCAAAACACAGCCTAGAGCAGTGATAGTCAACCTGGTCCCTACCGCTCACTAGTGGGCATTCCAGCTTTCATGGTGGGCAGTACTGAAGCACTTTCCTTTTTTTAAATTTAATTGGCGTCCCTACTTTATAAATCACCTTTACTGTAGAACCTGTGGGCGGTTAGAAAATTTTACTACTAACAGAGATAATACAATACAATAGCAGAGTTGGAAGGGACCTTGTAGGTCTTCTAGTCCAACCCCCTGCATGGGCAGGAACCTTATACCATTTCAGACAAATGGCTGTCTAACATCTTTTTAAAGACTTCCAGGGTTAGGGCATTCACAACTGCTGGAGGCAAGCTGTTCCAGAGGTTAATTGTTCTTACTGTTAGGAAATTTCTCCTTAGTTCTAAGTTGCTTCTCTCCTTGGTTAGTTTCCACCCATTGCTCCTTGTCCTGCCCCCAGGTGCCTTGGAGAAAAGTTTGACTCCCTCTTCTTTGTGGCACCCTCTGAGATATCGGAACACTGCTATCGTGTCTCCCCTGGTCCTTCTCTTCATCAAACTAGACATACCCAGCTCCTGCAGCCGTTCTTCATATGTCTTAGTCTCCAGTCCTCTAATCATCTTGGTTGCTCTTCTTTGCACTCTTTCCAGAGTCTCCACGTCTTTTCTACATCGTGGCGACCAAAACTGTATGCAGTATTCCAAGTGTGGCCTTACCAAGGCACTATACAGTGGCATTAACACTTCACGCGATCTAGATTCTATCCCTCTGTTGATGCAGCCTAGAACTGTGTTGGCTTTTTTGGCAGCTGCTGCACACTGCTGGCTCATATTTAAATGGTTGTCCACTAGGATTCCGAGATCCCTCTCACAGTTGCTACTATTGAGCAAGGTACCACCTATACTGTACTTGTGCATTTGGTTTTTCTTGCCTATATGTAGGACCTTACTTTTTTCACAATTGAATTTCATTTTATTAGACAGTGCCCAATGTTCAAGTTTGTCTAGATCCTTCTGTATCTTAAGCCTATCTTCTGGAGTGTTGGCTATTCCTGCCAGCTTGGTGTCGTCTGCGAATTTGATGAGTTCCCCATTTATCCCCTCATCCAAATCGTTGATGAAGATGTTAAAGAGTACTGGGCCTAAAACAGAGCCTTGGGGGACTCCACTGCATACTTCCTTCCATGTAGATGCAGTTCCATTGAGGACTACACGTTGAGTGCGGTTGGTCAGCCAGTTACGAATCCATTTGGTGGTGCTGCTGTCTAACCCACAATTTTCTACTTTATCTAATAGTAGGTTATGGTCTACTTTATCAAATGCCTTACTGAAGTCCAGGTAAATTATATCAACAGCATTCCTCTGGTCCACTGATTTTGTTACTTTGTCAAAGAATGCAATTAGATTCGTCTGGCATGATCTGTTTTTGACAAACCCATGTTGGCTTTTGGCTATTACTTTGTTTGCTTCTAGGTGTTCACTTATTTGTTGTTTAATTATCTTTTCCAGAATCTTTCCTGGTATTGAGGTCAGGCTGATGGGTCTATAGTTTCCTGGATCTGTTTTTTTTCCTTTTTTGAAGATGGGAACCACATCTGCTTTTTTCCAGTCTTCTGGCAGTTCCCCGGTGCTCCAGGATCTCTGAAAGATATAGTTCAGTGGTTCTGAGATCTCGTCTGCCAGTTCCTTCAGAACCCTGGGGTGTAATCCATCCGGTCCTGGTGATTTGAACTCGTCCAGGGCAGACAGGTGCTCACTTACCATTTTCTTCCCTATTTCAACTTGTGTTCCTAATCTGATATTTGTGGTGCTGTTTTTGATTGATTGGACTGTTTTATCCCTTTGTGTAAAGACAGATGCAAAAAAAGAGTTAAATAGTTCTGCTTTCTCCCTGTTGCTTATCTTCTTGCCATTTTCTCCCAGCAGTGGACCAATTGTTTCCTTAACTTTTTTCTTATTTTTAACATGTTGGAAGAAGCTTTTTTTGTTATTTTTTACTTTTTTGGCAAGCCTTTCTTCATTGTGAGCCTTAGCTTTCCTCACTTCATCTTTACAGGCTCGGGCTATTTGCTGATATTTTGCCTTGGTTATGTCCCCCTTTTTCCACTTTTTATATTTATCCTTTTTGTCTTTCAATTTGTCAGAGAGTTCTTTATGCAGCCATGCTGGCTTCTTTTGGGAACTGTTATTTTTCTTCTTCATTGGTATTGCGCTGGACTGGGCTTTTATAATCTCATTTTTCAAAATTTCCCAAGCTTCTTGAGTTGTTTTCCCCTTGAGGATTCTCATCCATGGAATCCTTCCCAAGCTCTCTCTGAGTTTATTGAAATTAGCTCTCTTGAAGTCTAAGACTCTAGTTTGACTTTGTTCAACTACTTTTGTTTGCATAATGTTGAATTCCAGTATTTCATGATCGCTTGCCCCCAAAGTTCCTGTAGCTTCTACACCTTCTATCATTTCCTCTCTGTTAGTGAGAATTAAGTCCAATATTGCTGATCCCCTTGTTCCCTTCTCTACCCTTCTCTAGATACAAAAGTGGGTGGTAGGTATAAAAAAGTTGACTACCCCTGGTCTAGAGAGTTGCCCCTGGATGGCCCCGTGGGAGTCTGACAACCAATCAGAATACATTTTCTTACACAAGAACAGGAAACAGAGAGTGGGGGCAGAACAGAGAGTATAGAGCCAGGAACTTTCAGCCTTTCTTTCTCTTTTCTTCTTCACCCAACATCTTGAAGCATGCGATCACCTTTTCTGTGCAGGACCTCAAGCCATGTGATCCTGTCCACCATTAAACCATCTTTCCAAGCAGCCTCCATGTTTCCAGTGTTTTCCCCACTTGGCGCTGAACCAGAAGAACATTTCTTACAACACTACCCATTCTCTTGTGTATATATGCAGGAAGAAAGTGAAAGTCAAACATTGAGTTTCACAAGGACCTCTATGTGGATACTCTGTATGAAGACCCAAAGCCATCATCATGCCCAGAATAAGAGGCAGGGATTTCATTTTAGAGAATGGAGTTATTAAAAAACTCTCTTCCCCACCTGCAGTCCTTTTCCTTGAAGAATTGAAAAGCAATTATCAATTTTATGATCCTAGTAACTCCGTAGCCTAGCTGAAGAAAGTCCACACATCTTAAAATTGTTAAGTTCAATAAACATCGGTCTAGATAATGAGTTAACCAATTGTACTTAAGTTTCCAGCTGTTTTGGGAAATTGATATGGTTCAGTAATGTGAATTAGCAAATCTAGATACCACACTGAGCAATATCTGATTGCTCACTGCTGTAAATGGTCATTAACCTGAACGTTTTATAACTTGAAAGGTGGGGTATAAATACATGTCAGCTGAGTTATTTCACTGTACGTGGCTGAGAAAGACCCTGCCTCGCCCTGAGAACCTGTCGGGCTGAAAGACGTCGTTAAGGTTTGCACAATGTGCTGAATCAGGTTTCTTAAATGGTTACTGTTAAACTTGGTTATGGCTTAGTGCAGGGGTCTGCAAAGTCGGCTCTTTTAAGACTGGTGGACTTCAACTCCCAGAGTTCCCCAGCCAGCATAGCTGGCTGGGGAATTCTGGGAGTTGAAGTCCACCAGTCTTAAAAGAGCCGACTTTGCAGACCCCTGGCTTAGTGTGTTTCGCAAACTCCTCTCATTTGCTTCGTGGCTTTTCAGCGTATTTTGCTTGTGTAAAAATTGTGCTCATTTAGCAAGCAGGTTAAGCAAGCTGCGTTTGCGTGTCCATGGTTCACTTAACAGTGTAGGAATTTAATACATTCTCTGAGTGTACACGGTTCATGCAACTATAAAGCAACCGCGCGGGTTGGATTTTCGTAACACTCCGGCCTGAACCCTATGAGGCTAATGATCTTCTAATTGGCGTGCCTGCAGTAGGAACGCAGCCAGTGCCAGGTATTAACATGGCGGTAGGCGGCACGAGCGACCTGATGTCATCCCGATGCGCGAAGTGGGCGGTGCTTGCCCTTGGGAATGTCAGCCCAGCGGTGAGACCCGAAGTGTCGGCGGCAGCAGAGCTGCACGTGGGTACACCGCCGAGCTGCGGAGAGATTAGCTGCAGTTAGCTGTCATCCATCGCTGGCCCCGTGGTAAGTAGGAGGAACTCCTCTTCGGGCAGAAGCTGCTTTTCTAGTATTGGAGCAAAAAGCTTTCCCTGATTATAGGCAAAGATGCTACACGTGTTTAGGGCTGTTTTGCTTTGATCGTTTCTCACGAGCAGGGAATCTAGGTAACTCCCTCCCTACCTTTTGCTTGGGAATTCCATCCAGATGGGAGGCATTGTTTTTCTGTTCAGTACAAGGAGCCCCAGGCAAAGGTGGGTAGCAGGTCAGTAGCAGGTGAGTTTGCTAAAGATATTGTGGACTTTAAGTGAGAATCTATGCAGTTTTTTGGATCCTCTGAGGCTACATAATATATGTCATTCCCGGACTATGGATAATCTGCCTTTTCTGGCTGGTTGGGCATGGGGTGAGACTGTTGGTATGTCAAACTTTTCCTGAGACACATAAAATACATTTGCCATTAAGCATATTCTGATTAGCTCCGATTGTTTCTGCTACATCTATTTGTCCCTGTAATGGTGTAATGTCAACAGGTGTAATTTATTTTGAGATGAGCACAGAAGGAGATTGCCACATTTCCTAAGGTCATAGCCTGCTCCTGAAGTTATTAGAGGGTTTTTGACCAAAGTGCTCTGAATCTCATTCAGGACTTTCTCCTGAAAGTCTTGAAATTTAATTTTAGAAATTAAATTAAATTAAATTCCTGAAACTTAATTTTAGAGAAGGCTATACAGTAAACCAAGGTCATCAAGTGGACTTGTAGGGGAGAAGTTGATTGAGATTCAGGTTTCACTGGCCAGCAAGTTGTTTTCAAACTCTAAAGAGGAGAAGCTCTATGATGATTGTTTTCAATCATGTGTGACTCTGTAACTGGATCAACTTCAGTTTGTCAGAATTGCCTGTTAGTAATTGCTTCTTTGAATTCTTGTAAGCTCATGTTTGTGTCATCAATAAGAGCTAGCTACTTATCTCTGACAATTATTTCTGATATCTTTCTGACATGATGATCTTCTCCCCTGATCCCAAACTTCAGATTGTGTGTCCAAAATATTTAACCTTTAGTTTCATTGTTAATGCTTCCAGCAATCAGCCTGGAATTATTGCAAAAGAGACAGAATGCCTAGAATATTGCAAATCTTGAAATATAGCTGAGCCAGATTTTGATTTGGTGACTAGACTTGTAGCCTAATTTTGACAAACAAGAGGGAGCTTTGGTATCCTCCCCAATGAGTTACTATCCCCTTTATATGTGATTTGGAGCTTGCAAGATGAGTCTTCCTGGTCAGAGGGCAATTGTGAGAGTGAATCTCTGAGACGGGAGACTCTTATCTAAGTCAGCAAATGATAGAGGTTTCTCAAGAGGAAGCCAACATATCTCATACCCTAATTTGTTGACATGTTCAGTGTAGATAGAAAGTTTTGTGCAGAGTGCCCTTGACTGAGAACTTGCAGCTTGTCTCCAGTTGAAGTTCTGTTTTTTGGCCTTTGTTATCCTTAGAATGGGTGAAAGTAACCTATGAACATAATTTGATTAAGTACTCGATGTATATCAAGGCAATTAATATAATATTGGAGACTCTATGTGACATTAAAAAAGGATGTGGCTATTGCTAGTGTAGTGGACTTACAGCGGTGTGACTGGGCAGAGGTTTGGCATTATCAACCTAAAATAGTGTGTATGGCTGTGAGATTAACAATTTGGGTTTTTTGGTTGAAGAGTCTACTGAGAGGGGCAGTCTGGAGCCTCTGCCTTGAAATTCTTCCTCAGATAAACAAATTAGCTATGTATCTGGCCAGGTGCTATCTTTGGAAGAAGGCCAGTTCTCCATCTAAGAATATGTAATTTAGTAGAGAGCAAAATGATCTAGGGATTTCTTGAAGCAACTTATTTAGAGTAGCGGGATTGAATTTGTACTTGAGGGGCTGCCACCAAGAAAAGGGTGGCAGACCTATTTTGCATAGTACCAGAGGGCAGGACAAGAAGTAATGGCTGGAAACTTGTTAAAGAGCGAGCCAGCCTAGAAGTAAGGATAAATTTTATGACAGAACAATTAATCAATGGAATAGCATGCCTTCCAGAGTTGTGATAGCAATAGCATATAAACTTGTATACCACTTCATCATGTTTTACAGCCCCTCTCTAAGGGGTTTACAGAGTCAGCATATTGCTCCCAACAATCTGGGTCTTCATTTTACTGACCTCAGAAGGATGGAAGGATGGGTCAACCTTGAGCCGGTGAGAATTAAAGTACTGAACTGCTGACAGTCAGCAGAATTAGCCTGCAATACTGCATTCTAACCACTGCACCACTAGACTCCATCATTGGAGGTTTTCAAAAATACTGGACAACCATTTGACCAGGATGGTATTAAGTCTAGTCCTTTGCGCAGGGGGTTGGACTAGAATATTTCTTATGTCCCTTCCATCCTATGACTGTATTCTTTGTAGGATCCTTCCTTGGTGCTTTCTCCTTGATCCTCAAACTTTCAGTCTTTTGTTGGCAAGCCTTAACAAGCCACTGCCTATTTTGCAATTGCCTTAATCCCACTAACTATGCATTCAATATCCCTTGCCAGAATTAGCTACTGATCCTGTTTATTTTTCAGACTTGTTCTTCTCTGTTTAGAATACATTCCTTCATGATATTTTCCCTCCCCAATTTTGTTTGCTGCATCAAAGCCTGCTGAAACTTTCATATACAGAAAGGATAAATCAGTTGTGAAAACTGATTTTCTTTTTGTCTTCTTTAAAGGTCCTGCTCATTTAAGAGCTTTTGATGATTGCACAAAGTAAAGCCCTTTACAGAATAAATCTATTTTTCTCTGCGGTCTTTCTGACTCTGCGTTAATTTCCAAGGGAGCCTATATTTGGCTAAACTTGAACTGCTAGACTACTTGAGGCAATTTGGATTTTTCAAGCTACTAACTAAGCCGTTTCCATTTACTTGGATTTTTCTCTATTACTAGCATATTATGCTTCTATTTTCTTTTCTCCACCATTTGTCATTATAGATTGTATGCCTGTTGGGTCAGGCCTATCTCAGTTTACTTAACAATTATTAATCATGCCTAGATGAGAATGTACCCAAAGGCCAAAATAACAAAAGATTCCGTTAGCTGTTAACACTTGGTTCATATTCTAAAATGTCAGAAGAATGGGCTACATAAATATTAACTATATTGGTTATGTTTTCCTTCATTTTGTCATTGCTTATAGGGAGGCTTCATGGTTAGGCAGAGGAGCCACAGTTTGTGGTTTCCCGCAAAGGATAGGATGGTATCTACTGGTTCTACAGTCAATTCACTTTGACTCTTAACTTTCACACTTGGCAAGCTTGTTTTCTAGAGATAGAGAGACTGGTAGAACAATAACTGGGCTGGCAAATTCTGTTTGGTGTCCTAAAATGTACTGCAGTCAGACCACGAAAGCCACAGACTTTTCTTGTATGTGAAATTCTGTGAAATTCTTGACAATGAAGTTATAAAAAAGAAATATGTAGTCTGTGCCATGTTTGGACTGCTGTACCATTTGGGGCTCAAAATTGTTAAGGCAATTGTCTTATAATGAATGGGCAGAGGCTGTGATTGTAAAGGATGGCAATTAGAGGTAGTCCTTGACTTACAACAGTTGGTTTGGTGACTGTTCAAAGTTACAACGGCACTGAAAAGAGTGACTTATTATGGGTTTTCACACTTATGACTATTGCAGGATTCCCCATGATCAAAATGTGGGTGTTTGGCAGTTGGTTCATATTTATGACAATTGCAGTGTCCAGGGGTCATGTGATCACCTCCGGACAAGCAGAGTCAGTAGGGAAGTCAGATTCACTTAACAATTGTGTCACTAACTTAACAACTGCAATGATTCAGTTAACAACTGTGGCAAGAAAGGTCGTAAAATGATGCAAAGCTTATTTAGCAACATATGACTGCAATGGAGGTCAAAATATAAGTCGAGGACGACCTGTATTCCATTCGCACTGAGCTCTTCTTTCTCCTGATCTTTCTCACATTATCTGAAAAGGAAATTTGGGTTATAGGTTAAGCCTTATATTTAAGGCTTTCCTATCTTCACTTTACACTTTTTCTACCTCAAAGTCATTTTTCCCCCCACTGTCTCTTTTATCAATCTAGTTTCCTCCAGCAACTGTTGTCTAAGCCTGGAACAGGCCACGCTTCTGACTCAATAATGTTGCATGTCATTCCTCGGGTTTCTTGTTTGGGTTCTACTTGACTGCATAATTCTTCACTGATACTGAGGGGATTGCTAATGGCTGAGAGAAAGTTACCTGTTCTTTCCCCCCCCCTCCCCCTAGGCCCCAAGAGCCATAAATGACATGTGGAGTTACTTTAGAATAGTTTCTTTTATTGTTCTTCACCTATAGACAGAATTTTGCCAGATTAAAGCAACTCTGCATAACTACAAACATACTCTGGGAAGAGCTAGATCAGTGATGGCTAACCTTTTTGCCATCGAGTGCCAAAAGCAGGGGGAGTGGGGTGTGTGTGTGTCATGCACATTCGTGCCTACACCCATAATTCTATGTGTCCGTGCATGCGCCCCCCCTGCACTCCCCCCCCATTTTGGCATGCAATGGTACAGTGGACCCAGTTTTTGCCCTCTCCAGGCTTCAGACCCTTTCTAGGAGCTTAGGGAGGGTGAAAACGGTCTTCCCCACCTCCCCAGAGGCCCACCGGAGGCCAAAAACAGCCTGTTTCCCAACTTCTGATGGGCCCAGAGCTTGTGTGCCCACCAATATGGCTCCACGTGCCACCTGTAGCATGCATGCCATCGCAGAGATAGAGAGAAGCTGTTTTAACTCTCTTTCTGCCAAGGCTTCCTCTTTGCCCTCTGGAAAGAAGCCCCTCCCTCCTGGGAATCTAGGCTACATTCCGTCACAGTTGTTCTGTTCTGATACGGCTGGAGGCGGTATCAGAATGTTCCTTTTCTTTCATGAGACTGAAATTTCTTCTATATTTAAAAGATTGAACTATCAGGTGAAAGTTGACTGGAGAATACGCTTTGGAGAATGGCTTCAGAAAATCTCCTTCAGTTATCTGGACTCACAGAATAATTCAAAAAAGATTTTTGTGATGGGATTCATAGAAGAAGCCGTATGGAAGAGAATGTTCATTTTTTCCTGCCTGTTGTAAACACTGAGCCACCTGAAGGCCTTTTCATCTTTTTCCATCAGAGTAATTTTGGAGCATTAATTGCCATATCTTCTCTTTTCCAAGGAGAGTATTTTGTGGGCTCCAAATTACAGCACTCTGCTTATCTCTTTTGAAACTGGAATGATGGATGATATGTTTTCATACCTCTGAGGTCAATCCTTCAGTTGATAAAAGCTAGAGACAAATTGTTGGAAGGTTTTTCAAACAAGGAAATTACTTTTTTTAAAAAAAAAGTACCCATAGGATACATTTTTTGTGGTTATAAAAAGAGCCCAGATTCTTTTGTCATACATGTGCATATAGGTTTTTGACATATCTTTCTCTGGAATTTATCAGATGAAGTGATAGTTGTGTGTCACGGCTATACAGACTGAAGATGGAGGCTCCCATAATTTAATATTTATTCATATTGATTGACACAGTGGGCTTATACACAATCTATTAATGCTAGTAAAACGTAATTGGATTTATTTATTTTTTGCTTACAAGGGAAGTATTCAGAAAACTAAGAGTATGGAGGGATTACCAGAAGAGAGAAGCAGTTGACAATTTTTTATTTATTTGATTTGTTCTTCTCACATATGTGATTCTGTATAGTTTGCAACAATTAAAAGCAACCAAAACAATTTAAAATATTAAAATAGAAACAGCAAGCATATAGCCATTTTAAAACCAGTGTTAAAAACTCAGTTTAACATGTGACTACAAACCATCGATTTGGACAAAGGAGAAGAGGAAACACAAAAAGATAAGCTGTGTAAACTGCAGAAAGGAAAGGAACAACATTCATTGCTCTTATGCCAACCTTTCTGTATTAAAGACTTGGGGAACATTTATTCATTTTTCTCTAAACTGGAAATAATTTTTATCCTATGCTAACTTTGGCTACAGTATTACTGCTGAATCTGTTTTAATCATTTATAATTATTTGATCTTCTGAATAAAGGATACATAACTGCCTCCATTTCTAGATGACCACACCCAAACTCTGCATAAAGGAAATTAATCTGTCAGGAGTAGAAGTCCTAGTTTATCCTTCATACCAGTAGCTCCTTTTTCTAATGGAGAGGGGAACTCATTGTAGGAAAGAATATTTTGTATTGCAAACTCAAATATGCGTTTCAAAGTGCTATAGTTCAGGGGGAGACTCTCTGTTTTCTTTGCTTGTGTGAATGAGGCTTGAGAATTGTGAGCGTGTGTGAGAGAGAGGGAGAAAGAAAGAAAGAAGGAAAGAGAGGGAAGGAAGGAAAGAAAGAAAGAAAGGGAAAAAATGAAGGAAGGAAAGAAAAAAGGAAAGGAAGGAAAAGAAAGAAGGAAAGAAAGAAAAAAGAGAAAGAAAGAAAGAAAAATATTATAGGACGGGGAGCCTTGATTTGATAGGGCTATAAACTCAAGATAGTTACCTCACACGTGCAACTACATGGTACACCAAATATACCAGTTGTCCATTAATTTCTCTATTGGATCTTTCTTTCAGAATCTGGGTTGCTAGTGTCATAGTTGGCTGCCTTGGAGTGTGTACTGGCATATTTTATTAGGAAAAAAATGTTGAATGTATCTCCCGCTGACTCCCCTGACTGCTGTTTTTGGCTTGCCCAGACTGAGTACTTTGCTCTGACGCCTTCACTCCTGGTGTGCAAGGTGTCAACTCCACCCTGCCTCTGCTGTTGGGAGATGGATGGGCCTTTGTGCAAAAGGCCAAAAACATTTTTTCCCCTTTGAAGGGGTTACAGCTGGTTGCCAGCATTTACCCTGTTTGGAAGCCTGCCAACCCTTGCTGGGTCAAGAAAACTTTCCTTGCTCAGTCCTGGGCCTTGAGACTCCGAGATGACTGAATGAAGGTCAGAACAAGTGCGTAAGCTGAACTTTTGTTGGAATTTGAAATGAATGTCTCCTTGGACATTGTATGCTCTGGCATTCTGTTCACTTGCATTTTCTTCTCTTTCCTCCAGATTGGCTGTTCTTGATCATGCCAGCCTCAACAGGATCCTGGATGCAAAGTACTTGCTTGGCACTTTGGTGATGGGCTGCTGCCTGCATTTCCAGCGGTGGACAAAACAGAGCCTGGTGCTCTAGCAGAATTCAGCTTAGCCGTTCTACCCATGATGGGTGCTTCTACATTATGAACAAGAGTTCTTAACAAGCTGGACTCTCCAACAGCTGAACTCTCCAACGGTTTCCACCAGCCACTACTTTTTCAAAGGCGTCAGCAATTGTACCACACCAACAATGAAGTTTACTGTGGCAGACTACGCTATTTTTGTGCTGCTGCTAGTCTTCTCTGTAGGGATAGGACTCTTCTATGCACTGAGTGGTGGGAAGCAGCGCACTACGCAAGAATTTCTACTGGCCAATCGTAGCATGACTTTCTTACCTCTGGCTTTTTCATTACTTGCCACTTTCCAGTCAGCTGTGGCCATTCTTGGCGTCCCCGCTGAAATCTATCGCTTCGGGACTGAATACTGGTTCCTTGGTTGCTCCTATTTTCTGGGGCTTCTTATCCCAGCTCATATCTTCATCCCAATCTTCTATCGTCTGCGACTTACCAGTACATACGAGGTAAGTGTTGGGCATGGATTCTATGGACATAGAATATGATAATTGGCACCAGCATGTTTAATATATTGTATTTTTTAGCTTTACAGAAATAAATAGTATTTTCAGAGTATTGTAAGCTGCCTCAGGGAGAAAATTGTTTGAAAAGGTAACATACCAGTTAAATGCATAAAAATAATACCGTGTTTCCCTGAAAATAAGACATGGTCTTATATTCTTTTAGCCCTTGAAATAAGCACTTGGCCTTATTTTCAGGGAGGTCTTATTATGTTTGAGGTGCAGGAGAGGCGAGTGTGGTCACTTCATGGCTGCTGCTGTGTTGCGTGTCGCTGGGCCTGCCGCTCTTTTTGTGGCGGCCATTAGCATGACAGAAGGGTGAGGTGGCTAGGGTTGCGGGAGCAGCCATTAGGTAAAGAGCGTGAATGGGGCATGTTCCCGCTCTCTTCTCCCCCCTCTGGCCTTGCCTCCTCACCTTGTATTATCTATGTAGCAAACAACCAGAGGAAATGGCGGGGCCCGGCTGCGCATGTGTTTAAATATTTTCGGGGAGGGCTTATTTTCTGAGGAGGACTTATTCTAGCTCGTGCGCTCAAAAGCCCAATTGGGTTTATTATCCAGGGAGGTCTTATTTTCAGGGAAACCGTACTTGCATAATGGATTAGAGTCATCGATAGCTTATTCTGTGTTTTCTCCTAGAGTGAAAGTGTTTAAAGGATAGCCAATGCTTGTTACTTAGTTGGCAACATCTACTGTTATAAATTCATTAAAACAGAGTAAGGATACATCTTTGGAAGTTTGGACGTAAAATGAAATATGGGGTCTAATTCTGTTGATCAGTACTGTGTACTGCTCACAGTTGCGCGTCTTTGCTCTAATTCAAATCCTTTTGGCTGGGATGACATTTAGAAATTCCCTGAATGACATGGTAATGCCATCAGGTCTGGGGATCCTATGGATGTGGATGGCCTGCAAGATGGTGGCATTGTCCATACAATTGTAAGATGGTGACATTTTCTGCACTTTTAGTTTTTTGGTTGATTGTTTTTATTTATATGAGCCTTTATTTTTATTTTTATTTAATTCGTATTTATATACCGTCCTATCTCCCTTGCGGGACTCAGGGCGGTGAACAGGCACTGATGATAAAACAACAACAAACAACAAATACCATAAAACATCTTAAAAATAAATTAAACTAAACGCCTGTACTAAAATCACAATAAAAACCCCTATTTAAAAGCCGAATTTAAAAACTACGCCAGGCCGGCTGCACAAAATAGATGTGTTTTTAATGCCCGGCGGAAGAGGTGCAGGTCCGTGGTTGTACGTAGGATGAGGGGTAGGTTGTTCCAGAGGGCGGGGGCTGCCACAGAGAAGGCTCTCCCCCTGGGAGTCGCCAGCCGGCATTGCCCGGCCGATGGTACCCTGAGGAGGCCCTCTCTGTGGGAGCGAACAGATCGAAGGGAGGTATGTGGTAGGAGGCGGTCCTGCAAATAACCAGGTCCCATTTTAACTTGCGAGTTGCCCAACGTCATTTAAGTAAGAGGGATGGCTATAAAAATTGAAATAATTTTATAGTAAGCATAGTAAGCATAGTAATAGTAAGCATAACCATGTTTTAGAGGTGGGCAAAATATTCTAACACAAAATGTTCTACCCTTACCTTGGCAGAAGGGATTGGATATCGAAAATGGACTATACTAACCTTTATTTCATAAGGAACGTGGTGGCTCAGTGGCTAAGACACTGAGCTTGTTGATCAGAAAGGTCAGCAGTTCGGCGTTTCAAATTCCTAGCACCTCATAATGGAGTGCGCTCCCATTACTTGTCCTAGCTTCTGCCAACCTAGCAGTTCGAAAGCATGTAAAAATGCAACTAGAAAAATAGGGAACACCTTTGGTGGGAAGGTAATAGTGTTCCGTGCAACTTTGGCTTCTAGTTATGCCGGCCACATGTCCACCGAGACGTCTTATGACAGCACTGGCTCTTCGGCTTTGAAACGGACATGAGCACTGCCCCCTAGAGTCAGGAACGACTAGCACATATGTGCAAGGGGAACCTTTACCCTTACCTAATCTTTATTTCAGGGATGGAATGAATTTTTCAGCCTTGAAATTATTTGGAAAAGTCTGCTATTTATTACCTATCTTTCTTTACCCTCCTTCTTGGATCCTGTACTTTCTAGCTTATGGCAGTACTAGCCCTTTTGTTAGGTATGAAACCATTTGATGGTTAGATATGCAAATAGTTTCCAGGGAGAGACTGTACTTTGCTTTGGCTTTGAAGACAAAAAGGTATTTACGACTGCCTGGGGACGTCAGCATAGTGCTTTTCAGTAACCCCCTAGAGTATCCATGTACTTTTCTGAGATCATACAGTAGTTGCTTTGTGATCCTGAGAAAAGATATGTTTAGAGGCATTTAAGAAGTTTCAAATAGATAATGTCCTGCATTAAGACGTTGTACGCTCTGAAGCATCTGTGGCAAGATTTATTTAATATAACATTGACAAATACCATAAATTTATTCCATTTTATGGCCAAATTACACGTGAAAGCTGCCATGCTATAAAATGGGTCTTGATCCTTCCTAGAACGATATAATATATTTGCCATAATTATCAATGAGAATAAGAATATACAAGTTGGTTGCTTTTAAAATGGTTACGATTGTTTTTGGACTTTTGTATCAGAGTTAGACAATCAATTGTGCTTGAGAATAGCAGGTTCCGGGCTAAATACTGTAGGTTTCCTATTTGCAATGGAGTTTTCTTTATCCCTGTTGTCAAAGCAGCTCAAAAGGAAAAAGCAAAACAAATATAGACAGATTTGGGGTTGAGTTTATTATTTAAGAACTACTCTTTGGACCCAATGTTTGTGCATTTGTATTGTGTTGTAAAAGTTTATTCGGGTTGCATCTACTTGTCTTTCCACAACCCCATAATTTTCCATGTTCTGTTTGCCCTCCCAGTATCTGGAGCTGCGTTTCAACAAGGTGGTGAGACTATGTGGAACAGCTACCTTCATCTTCCAGATGGTAAGTACAGAAATTATCCACATTGTTTTTCTGGTAATGAGAACAATATTTTCCTCCTTTTTTGATCTAGGTGCTAGATTTCCTGCCTAAGTCTGTGTTTTGGCTCTTTTCTCCTCATCCCCTCATTTTTCTCTCTTCACTTTGTAAATTCATTTGCATCGCTAGCCAAGGATAGGCTACCTATCCTATTCAAATGATACCCCTGCACATTTTTTGAGTCCAGGTATCAAACTTTATTTCCTAGTGACATTTTTGTCTTCATCAAACTCTTTTTGGAGTACCAAGACCTCATCCTTTACCAATTGTCTTATGCTCTACCATATAGGGAATATGTAGATTCAAATCTGCTTTGCTATGAAGGTTACTTTGTTTATTTGTAACACACCTTCATTATTTTACAAATAAACAGAGTTGAATAACAAATACAAGGAGCTGTGGTGGTGCAATGATTAGAATGCAGTATTGCAGGTTAATTCTGCCCATAGCCAGGAGTTTGATCCTGATTGGCTCAAGGTTGACTCATCCTTCCATCCTTCCGAGGTTGGTAAAATGAAGCCCTCCAGTTAACTATAAACCGCTCAGAGAGTGCTGTAAAACACTATGAGCTGGTATATAAGCCTAAGTGGTATTGCTCTTGCTAACTTATAACCGTAGTGCAGCATAAGGTTTTTAAAATCTCTTTTGTGGCATTTGAAGAATTTTCAAAGTATAATTGTTAAGAAATGACAACCATTTTCTGACATTTTGAGTAGGGAAACATTGCATAGTAAGTCCTACATAGCATAATTTAGCAACTCCTGAAATCTCTCCCTAAAATTCTAGGGCTAGTCACTTTCTCAATCATGGGAATATAATGCATGGCTCAATAATTGCATGGCTCTTGTGAAAGCAAAAAGTAAGACTTTTTGATGGAAAAGTTGCATTAAAGTGCATTACATAATATATTTTAAATGGTCCCTGAGGTCTGTTTTTCCCTCTCCTGTCTCTATATCTCAGGGGAAGATACACCTTGAATACTATTTGAATAAAGAACTTATGTAGGTACTGGAAGGAGAAGGCAATAGACATGGGTCTCCTTGTTCGTCTTTTCTTCTACCTTCCTCTGACCTGAGTATCATAGAGCCAGCTATGGTCCAGTGACATTGGTATTGATTTTGTCCCCATAGGTGATATACATGGGAGTGGTCCTCTATGCCCCAGCCTTGGCTCTCAATGCAGGTGAGTAAACTGCCACATTGTTGAGGGTCCAATGAGGAGCATAATGATCCATTTCACAATGGGAATTTAGGGTAGGAAGTTTTTCTGAGCTATGAATAGGGGCAAAGATCTGCTCAAAGAAAGCTAGCACTGGTTGACCCAAAAGACTGGTTTGGCCTCAATGTGAACAGATGAGGAACATTTCTAGCTTGCTGGGAAGAGGCTTTCAGCAATTAGGCTCTTCCCTGACAGTTCTTTCTTGGTTGCAGTGACCAATTTTGACATCTGGGCTTCAGTGCTGACCATAGGCATAGTCTGTACCCTCTATACTGCACTGGTGAGTAATCCCTTGAAGAAAAAGGGATGGGACGGTTTCCCCCTTTATATCACCCCAACTCCTTGCTGTTTGTCCTTGGTGGAGAGCCAGCTTCTGTGTTGTGAGGATTCCAGATTCTCACTATTTTCATCTTGCTCCCCTTATTGACAGCCGATTCTTTCTCTTTGTAGGGTGGACTCAAAGCTGTGATCTGGACAGACGTGTTCCAGACATTTGTCATGTTTGCAGGACAGGTGGCTGTGATTGTAGTGGGTACTATTAAGGTTGGCGGCATAGGTCGTGTTTGGAAGCTGGCTGCTGACAAAGGCATGATATCAGGCATTGAGTAAGTGAGGGACGAGTTTTTTCTCCTGCCTACAGAGTAGTAACTGAAGATCTCCCTCCCAGCACTCATATTTGTGCTCCCCTAGCTGCAAACAATTTTGTTCATGTGCATACACATGCCTGATATTCCTATGACCCTTGACTTTTTCTCTTCAATAGTCTGAATCCTGACCCTTTTGAACGACACACTTTTTGGACTCTGGCTTTTGGGGGCGTATTCATGATGTTGGCTCTCTACGGGGTAAACCAGGCTCAAGTCCAGCGGTATCTAAGCTCCCGTTCAGAGCGTCAGGCTGTGTTGTGAGTGTGACACTTGTGGGCTACTGGGAGGGTTGGGGAATTGCAGTGCTGGGTATCTCAAGAAGCTCTGTAGATGCTTCACTTGGCTGAATATGGAACCAGGACTTGGGGTGGGAGATGATACATTTAGCTAAGAGAAAGCAGACGGTTGAAAAATGTAACACTGTCCCTCCTTTTCTTGTTCCCTTTAGGTCCTGCTATGCAGTGTTCCCCTGCCAGCAAATTGTGCTCTGCCTCAGCTGCCTTACTGGCTTAGTCATGTTTGCCTACTACCAAGACCATCAATTGACACAGGAGCAGCTCAACGCTTCATCTGATCAGGTTGACCAAATTCTTACGTGTGCACAATTTGGAGCTAGCATGTGGGACAAGGCTTACCTTATTCTCTTACTCAAGCCTCCTTTTCTGCACTTGCTGAAAGGTGTCTTCCTTCCATTCCCATATCCACACGTGTGCATGCAGACCTCCAGCCTAATGGGTAAGAGAAAATGTCTTGTTTCACAGAGACTGGCAGAAATCCATGCATGATGAAAAGTGAATGTGTTCACCCTGAAATCTGATGATGGGTAACCGTGATATCTTCAGGTACTTTGCGATGTCCTTTCTCTTGTGTGCGCTCCTGGAAACATTTTGCTTGCTTGCTTGCCTGCTTTGCATCACACAATGCCTGTGGCAGTCCTTTGCACCGATCTGATCCTCTGTCCTTTCATCCTTTTTCTCACACCACATCCTCCTTTCTGCAGATGGTCCTCTACTTTGTGATGGATGTGCTTCAAGATGTGCCTGGCTTGCCTGGTCTCTTTGTAGCTTGTCTCTTCAGTGGCTCCCTAAGGTAAAGCCTCCTTCCCCTTTTGGACCTAGGATTTGGGCTTGATGTAAGGGAGCCTGGTTTACCTAGACCTCCTATCTTTCTCAATTGTCTCATCTCAACAGCACCATCTCTTCAGCCTTCAATTCACTGGCAACAGTGACCATGGAAGACCTGATTCGCCCATATGTGAAAAACATTCCTGACAGACGTGCCACACTCTACTCCAAATTGTTAGGTGAGTGATGCCTGTCAAAGTATGTGGTCAAGTGCAGTCTTAGGGCATCCCCTACCTGCCATCATTCAGTTTGGCTCTACTGTCTTGACATTTTCTCTTCCCAGCTCTGGGCTATGGTCTTCTCTGCCTGGGCATGGCTTATATCTCCTCCATGATGGGTCCAGTGCTACAGGTAAGGAGTGATCATTAGACAGGAAAGCATGTGGAGAGGATATGTGCCATTATGAATTGTCAGCTTTACAAGGTAGACCGGATCAGGAAGACTAGAACTATGCTTTACTGAGATTAGGCTATAGTAACAGATTTGTGGAAGTCTGCCTGTGCTTTCTCCCCTCTCCTTCTCATAATCCAGGAAGTCAGGAGGGACCCAGTCTTTTTTTTAATAATAATAATAATAATAATAATTTTTAATTTGTTGACCGCTCCTCTCCCCACAGGGACTCGGAGCGGTGCACAGGGAAAACTAAAACAATAAATATACAAACACATTAAAAACAAATTAAACATATACCTGTGCTAAAATACCCCATTGAAATACTAAAATTCCCAGTTAAAACAACTAAAACCCCATAGAGAGAGACTACCCTAGGCCGGCCAAGCAGAAAAGATGTGTTTTTAGTTTTAGACGGAAGGAGCGGAAGTCCGTGGTCGTTCTAATGTCGGGGGGAAGGTCGTTCCAGAGGGCTGGGCCCGCCACAGAGAGAGCCGTTCCCCTGGGCGTCGCCCGCTGACAGAGTCTAGCGGACGGCACCCGGAGAAGTCCCTCTCTGTGGGAGCGAATCGGCCGTGAGGATGTATGAGGCAGGATCCAATCCCGCAGATTGCTAGGTCCCGAGCCATGGAGCGCTTTAAAAATGATGACTAATACCTTGAAGCGCACCCGGAAGACGACAGGCAGCCAGTGCAGCTCGCGCAAGAGCGGTGTTATGTGGGTAAACCTGGAGGTTCCCAGAATAGCCCGCGCGGCTGCGTTCTGGACCATCTGAAGTCTCCGGGCGCACCTCAAGGGAAGCCCCATGTAGAGAGAGTTACAATAGTCCAGTCGGGATGTCACGAGAGCATGAGTGACTGTGCGAAGGGCGTCCCGATCCAATAGGGGGCGCAACTGGCGAACCAGGCGAACCTGGTAAAACGCCCTCCTGGCCACGGCTGTCACTTGATCTTCCATGGACAGCCGGACATCCAGGAGGACACCCAAGTTGCGCGCCCCATCCACAGGGGCAAGATGTTCGCCCCCTATGGCCAGCGATGGAGTCAGCTGGTTGAATCGGGCAGCCGGAAACCACAGCCACTCGGTCTTGGTCGGGTTGAGCCTGAGTCCGTTACTTCCCATCCAGATCCGCACGGCTTCCAGGCACTGGCACATCACCGCTACGGCATCGTTGGGGTGGTTTGGGGTAGATATATACAGCTGTGTATCATCAGCGTAGAGGTGGTACTCTACCCCAAAACCATGGATGATCTCACCCAGCGGCTTCATATATGTGTTGAACAGGAGAGGCGAGAGGACCGACCCCTGAGGCACCCCACATGTGAGGGGTCTCGCGGTCGATCTCTGCTCTCCTGTCAACACAAATTGCGATTGGCCAGAGAGGTAGGAGGAGAACCACTGTAAAACGGTGCCTCCCACCCCCAACCCCCCCAGCCGATGCAATAGGATACCATGGTCGATGGTATCGAAAGCTGCCGAGAGGTCTAATAGGACCAGGTTGGAGGAACAACCCCCATCTCTGGCCCTCCAGAGATCATTGACCAACGCGACCAATGCCGTCTCGGTGCTATGCCCGGGCCGAAAGCCGGACTGGCGCGGGTCTAGATAATCAACTTCCTCCAGGTGACGGGGAAACTGTTGTGCCACCACACTCTCAACAACCTTCGCCAAAAAGGGAAGGTTGGAGACTGGACGATAGTTGGTTAATAAAGCTGGATCCAAAGAGGGCTTCTTAAGGAGGGGCCTCACCATAGCCTCTTTTAGGGAAGCAGGCAAGGAACCCTCACTTAAGGATGCGTTGACAACCTCTTGGAGCCAGCCTCGTGTCACCTCCCAGGATGCCAGTACAAGCCAGGAGGGACACGGGTCCAATAAACATGTGGTGGCTCGCAGTCGCCCACGTAACCTGTCCATATCCTCGGAAGTAACGGAGTCAAACTCCTCCCAAACAAGATCTGTTTCGTGGCATCCCACTGGGCCATCAATGGGGGCTAACTCGTTCTGTATCTGAGCGATTTTCTCCTGCAGAAAAGTCACAAATTCCTCTGCTCTACCCTGTAACGGGGCTTCCCGCACCCTCTGTTGAAGGAGGGAGCGGGTCACCCTAAACAGGGCGGCAGGGCGGTTTTCTGCGGATGCTATGAGGGTGGCACAATGATGACGTTTGGCCACTCTCAGCGCCACAATGTAAGTCCGTAAATGGGCTCTTACTTGTGTCCGGTCAGATTCAAAACGGGTAGACCTCCATCTTCTCTCTAGGCATCTCTTGTGGCGTTTCATCCATTCTCCCCCACCCACCCTCCATCCCTTAACACCGGCTGCTTCTGCTCTTTTTGTTCTAATAGCTTCTGGATGCCTTCTGCAAAGTCATCTCAATGGCTTCAAAGCAGTTCATTGCTTTGAAGGTGCTACAGAAATGTGCTTTTTTCCCCTGGGATATGAGATTTTCTGTTCTTTTCTTTTTTGTGAGTGAAGGAAGCCTTTTGTAATTATTGTTCACAGACTGATAAAGGTCACACAATCGGCCATCTGCAAAATTCTCCATTACCAGTATGCATATACTTTATTGTAGTCCATGACCAATCATACACGGCAAAAAGATAAAAACAATATGAAATATAGTTTTTTCATAGATATAAAAACATAAAATTGGCAGTGTTTTTCTTTGTGGTAGCTCTAAGAAATTCTAGCTCTTAAAACATTTTTAGAATGTTAAAGTTCCAACCTAATAATTTAAAACAAATTAAATCCTCAGAGTGGAATGTCTGTTAACCAATGATAAAATTATCTAACTCAACAGTAGACAATGCCCCTTTGGAGAGCCAACTTGCTCTTGTAATTTTAAAGAATGTGTTCCTCTTATGGCAACTTGAACTCTATCCCCATAATCTCTCTTTGTTAACATAACTCCCATTATAATTGGAAATACCTGTGTCTTAAGGTGTAGAAATAACATTAAAACATCTTCATCTTAATGTACAGTACATATCGATAAATTTGTTCTCCAAATAATAGGATTATTGTAATCCTAATCTCTTCTTCTTCTTAAGAAATCTTGCTAAAGAGAACTGTAGAAACCGTGTTTGGAAAGAATCGCTTTCAGTTTTAGGCATCTGTCAAAGAGTATGATGTTTTTTCTCTGTTGGCCTTCTGTTGTTGGTGATATTCTCTTCAGTGTAGAAACAAACTAAACTCTGGCTTCTTCACCAAGAGGATTTTATTGTAATGCAGTCCCAGATCATGATCCCAGAAAGGAGAAAAGCATTTTAGCCCTATCATCTGCTTTTTTTATGTAATATATTCTTCACTGATTTTCCTCTTGGGTGCTGATAGGCAAATATCTTGTCAAAGTAACAAGTCAATCTTCCTGGCCCCCTTTTTCTTCTCCGAACACAATCCTTGCCCCTCCCTCCCATGTTTCTTCTTTTCTTTTACCTTCCTTTGTTGTTTTCTTTTATTTTTTTTATTTCATTCTCTTTTACTTTTAGACTTGCTCTTCTTTGCCTTTTGCCCCTCCTTGGCCCTTTCTGAGTTGACACGAAGGACCTAGGGGCTGAACAACTGGCCAGCTACTCGATGCTCTCCATCTTTTTCTTCCTCCTTCTCTGTTGCTATTCTCTGAATTGTCCAACCACATCTTTACAATCTACTTTCTTGCAACTTTGGGAAAGAACTACAGCAGCATAAGCCTATTGCCACATAGCAAGTGCTTGCAAAATCTGTGGCAATTAAAGATATGGAGGACTCTATCCCAAAGATATAATGCAAGTGTGGCAAGATACATTGTTTAACATATTTTACCAATTACATTACATACGTTTTTCAGTGCAGTCACCACAAATTCACTACATTTGTGCCCTGTGTGCCAAATTGATATTTTTCCTGGAGAATTATAATTCTGCCTTCTGTGTCTATGTGGCTGCCACTGTATAAAGATGATTTCCCAAAATTTGTTAGGTGTTAACCCTTAACCAGAACTTGAGAGTTCTGAAAATTGAAGTTCTACATACCGTGTTTCCCTGAAAATAAGATCCCCGAAATAAGCACCTAGCCTTATTTTTGGGGAGGTTTTATTTTTGAGGTGCAGGAGGTGGCGAGCATAGACACCTCACGGCTGCTGCTGTGTTACAATATTTTCTGGGAGGGTTTATTTTTGCGCATGCACTCAAAAGCCCAATTGGGTTCATTATCCGGGGAGGTCTTATTTTTGGGGAAACAGGATATTTGGAGGGCATCTAACCTGGGAAGGTTGTTGTGTGGACCATAGATGACATCAAATGCACCGAATGCATCTTAATCAAATAGAGCTCCCCAGTGTTATTAGTTGCCAGAATTTTCAGGAGGTAATGAGGGAATTTATCCTTCCTCATGCCCTATCAAAACATTGTGCATTGAACAATTTTTCTGGCTCAGCCATTAGAACTGGAACCTATGTGCCAGACTGGATTTGCTTATTTTAACAAAAGTACAGCATTTTTGTACTTCAGATGCCTTATCATATTTACTGAGGATAAACAGTAAAGGGAAGTGATAGCTGAGTTATCTGTTTTTCATGCAAGTCCCAGATTCAATAAGGGGCATCTGCAGGCAGCACTAGATAGACCAATTATATGCAGGCAGTTTTTCCATGGGAAAACCCCCAAATCAGACCCCTCCTTTCCCCCCTCTTTTCTAAGGCTGCCATCAGCATCTTTGGCATGGTTGGAGGACCACTGCTGGGATTATTCTGCCTGGGCATGTTCTTTCCTTGTGCCAACTCTGTGGTAAGTGTTGCTATCCTAGCAGCTGGGCAGATCCTCATATACCTATGCCCAATGTCAGATTTGCCATTCACATGCATGCATACATGCACCCTTCACCTGGCAATACATCTGATGGAGGATGGTGGCAAGACAGGTTTCTAGTATTTTAAAATTTAAAATTTATATGTTTTGTATTATTTTTGTATGTTGTTTTAAATTCCTGTGCGCCGCCCTGGGTCCTTTTGGAGAAGGGCGGGATATAAATTGAATAAAATAAAATAAATAAAATAAATAGTAGTATTGCCAAAGAAAGAAGCTTACGGAAGGGCTGACTTTGGTGTGTATTATGCACAACTAGTATATTCAGAGAACCTTCTTGTTACTACTCAATCATGAAGTTAGCGTGTGATGCAAAGAAAAAAAGCTGAGTCACCAATGGGGCAAGAGAAGACCAGTATTCATCTAGCTGGAGTTGGCTTGGATGAAACTGCCCTGTCTCAGTGATCTGTGTTGTCTTTACAAAGGATGTTCACCTTCTGTCCCAGCTGCTGATCACAGAGGCAAGAGCCTAGAGTAGCCCTATAAAATAGAGCTTGTCTGGGAACATTCTATTATTTTTCGTTTGTTTTCTGCTCCTGAAGGGAGAAAAGGGAGCAGAAGGCAAATGTCTTCTGCTATCTGATTTGGTTATCTTTGGTGCTTATTTTTAGTTTTTTTTTAAACTGTAAAAAATAAATCAGGGCTTGGCCAACCTCCTCAAAGAAACTGGTGAAGATGGCTGCCCCTTATTAAATCAGGGCAATTTTTAATTCTTTTGATCAGAGGTCTCCAACCTTGGCAACTTTAAGACTTGTGGAATTCAACTCCCAGAGTTCCTCAGAGGAACTCTAGGAGTTGAAGTCCACAAGTCTTAAAGTTGCCAAGGTTGGAGACCCCTGCTTTTGATCATCTGCCACAGTTTTGTAGGACATATCTAGGGATTGCAGTAGATTCAACCTGCCATGTTGGGTGAACCCAGCCAGTGTATGTTCAGACCTTTTGGGGAATAAGCCCCTCATACTTTACTCCTTGTTTCTCCACAGGGTGCTGTAGTTGGATTAATTGCTGGGCTGGCCATGGCATTTTGGGTGGGCATTGGGAGCATGGTTATCAACTACCAGTCTGTGTCTCCTGATCCTACTGTTTTAGCAACTGATGGGAATCTGACTACTGCGGTCATGACAACATTGTTGACCTCAACAACAGCTCCAGAAAGGTAAAACAAGAAAGATGTTCCATGGTTCAACATCTTCTGGGCTGAAGTAGCAGATTGGGAACATGCTGCAAAGTCCAACTTTCATACTCAGAATTCCTGTCAAGTAGGGGTTTCCTGACTGTAGAAATCTTAGGTGGTTCACTGCAAAATTCTATATTGTTTTAGCTAAAAGACTATAGAGATGTTTGGATGAGAAGCGAAAGATCTTCAAAAGAAAAAACAAAAAACGCCCAGTTGCCTCCTGAAAAAGCACCTTTGGGATGTCTATATCATTTTGTAAAGATGGTGGTACTAGAAGAAACCTTTCCTGAGAAGCAAATGTTTAGGACATGTAGGGAGGAGATTCCTCTCCAAATTGTTACTCAATGTCTTACGTTCCATCAAAGGTCACAGCCTGAACCTGCTTGCCTTTTGATTTTTCTCCAAGAGAAAGTTCTCGCCTTGCCCTGCTTCTTTTCTAGCAATTACTTCAATTGTTGACTTATTCACAATTCAGAACATTGTCCAATATTTGTTTAACCGAAACATTGTCTCCGCAAAATGTTCAGCTGTCCTGTGCCTATGCAGTATCCATTGCAAGACATGTTCCTCTTGGACTTTCAACAATGCTCTTATTACTCCCCTAAAAACATGTTTCCTTAAGTGAATGCTTGAAATGTTGATAGGTTCAGAGTAGCCCTGAACCTAAACCGCCCTGGGTCCGTTTGGAGAAGGGCGGGGTATAAATTCAATCAAATCAAATCAAAACATATATTTTTAACTTCTCCAAACAATGTTTCAGCCCTTGGTGATCCTTTAAAATATTGGTTATTTCTTAATCCATTCTCTAGCTAATTCTTTCTAGTTCTGGTCAACACCTCTTTCTCTTGCTGCTGCATTTCAAAATCAACCTGCCTTTTTTGAGCTAATTGCTGCTCAAATGTTTTGTTTTGGGACACTATTCTTGAGGAACAGAAAACCAGGGGCTGCGATGGAACTGAGGGGATGCAGTGATTGCTGTATAACCTAAAAGAAGCTTGTGGAACTGCCTCTTTGGGCTTCTGGCTTTGTCCCACCACTTAGCCTGAGGAGATGTTTGAATGGAATAGCTCTTGACATGTATCTCTTTGAATTCTTTCTAGGTTAACAGGGTTGCGGAAGTTTTACAATTTATCATACATGTGGTACACCGGACACAACTCTACCACAGTTATTGTGGTAGGACTGCTAGTCAGTCTTCTCACTGGTACGTAACATGTTTAAATACATAAGATCTAGAACTTACCATCAAGAACATAAACAAGCCCCAAGTATATGTATATACCTGCATTTTGCATGGAGAGGCCATCAAGAATAGGTCTTGCTGGGAAATTGATCTTGGATATTCAAACATAGCTTGCTATCGTTTAACACAGTATCATTACATCTGCAGAGTGGAGAACTTGAAAAGGGTGAGGAAGTATCTCCTTTTAGTTCCATGTGTAAACTGCCACAGCTGCTTATGAAAAGAAAGGATGCAAATGTCAGGAATCAATGAAATGAATAAAATCAGGTTTTGATATTGGTAAAGATCGGAGTCGAATGTGAGCAGTGTAGTAAGAGATGGCTTAAAAAGCAAGGAAGAAGGGTTTGGTCTTCCAGTCGGTACACCTTGTTATAGGGAAGCTAGTGTCTTCCACCTAGGTCAGGGGTCTCCAACCTTTGCAACTTTAAGTCTGAAGGACTTCAGCTCCCAGACTTCTCCAGCCAGCAAAGTTGGCTGGAGAATTCTGGGAGCTAAAGTCCTTCAGACTTAAAGTTGCAAAGGTTGGAGACCCCTGACCTAGCTGGTCTACAACTTCCACAAATTCTTATCATCGGTAATGTCACTGAGCCTGACAGGAATAGAAATCCAAAACATCAAGGGAAACTAGGTTGCATAGATCTTTTCTTACAATGTTAGATTGCCTTGGGATAGCATTCTGTTTAGTCCTTACCCAGGAATGTTAGGGTTCTTTGTTTTCCTTGGTAGGAGATGCAAATCTAAGTTCTGCAAAGAGTTGCTCTCCATTCCTGATAACCTTGCCAAGGCTACTCCTGGACTCAGCAGGCACAGGAGGGATCTGCGCTACAAAGTTTCTGCTTCCCTTCCCTTCCCTTGCTCACGCCATCTTCTTTCTCTCACAGGCCCAACACGTGGGAAGGATGTAAATCCCAAAACGATTTTTCCAGTGCTGCCACGGTTACTTTGCTGTTTGCCTGCAAAGTACCACAAAATGCTCCGTTGTGGAGTCGGTGACCCTGCAGAGGTGAGATTTAAGTTTGTTAACCCAGAAGACAAGGAATAGTGGCCATTATGGAGGAGCAAAGCTTAGTTCCACATGAAGAGAAACATCCTATCATTTAACTCGGGGGTCACCAACCTTTTGGACCTCAGGGGCCACCAAATGTATAATTTTAAGTCCTGGGGACCACTAATATGATCTTCCTAACGACCACTGGGTGGGTGTGGCTAGGTGGTCATGTGACTGGGTGGGTGTGGCCAACTTGATGCCACTCACATCGCCAGTCTCTACTCACACTTCCCCTCCCAGCCTGCCCTTGCCTGCCCACCCAGGCTCCTTAGGGCCCCACAGGAAGCAGTGGTTGGAACTAAGCAGCCACCATGAAAAAGCGTTGGCAAAACAGCTCAGTTCAAATTGGATCTGACTGAGAAGGAGGCTCAGCAGAAGCAGCTCACTGAGGACTATGAGCATAGGCTATCCAAGCAGGTGGAAGACCTGCGGGAGTGCAAGGCCAGGTACCAGCGCCTGGAGGCTCAGCGGACTGAGATGGTCAGCCAGTTCCAGACCATGATGCAGCCCCACTGGAACGAGGCCCTCCAGCTCTTTGCCACCAGCAGCACTTCCCTCTAGCTTTCGCCCAAATTTCTCCCACCCTCTGACCCGCACAAAAAGACCCCAAAGGGGGAGACTATCTGCAGCAACACAAACGTTAATGGCATGTATCCAGCCCAGGGGCCATAGTTTGAGGCCCCCTGATTTAGTGCCATATAAAAAATGCAAATAATTTTTCTGCGGACCACCAAAATTTTCTCGCGGACCATCAGTTGGTGCCCACTAATTTAAGCACAATTTGGCAGTCAAAGCAAGGGAGAGCTTTCCTTTATTGAGAAAGTATTTAAGCAGAGGCTGGATGGCCACTAATGAGGATTCTGTAATTTCAGATGTTGCATTGAGCAGAGACTTGATTAAAATTAGGCTCAGGCATTAGAACCAGGCATTTGATGTATTGATGGATACATTTGGAATTTTGGGTGCTTCCACAAAATGGCTGTCAGTTGGGTTTCCCTACTAGGAAATAAAGTAATTTACAAAGCATCAATTTATCAGAATGTGGGCTGTAGAAGTGATGTGCCTGGGATGTCATCTCCTTTGGAATCCTGAATACAATGCGGTGTTTTTCTTCCACATGACCTGTTAGTGGACTGAAGGTTAAATAAAGCACTCATTGCAGAAAAGCCTTAGTGCAGGGTTGTCAAACTCAAGGCCCAGCTACCAGATCCAGCCTGCAGGGTACTTAGACCTGGTCCGCGGGGCCGCTCTGGAAACAGCGAAGGACTGGCCCGTGGTGCTTCTGTCAGCGATAACAGGCTCCCGTGTTCCTTTTTGGACTGCCACGGCCTCCTGCAACCCTCTGCCAGTGAAAACGGAGCTCAGGAGGGCTGAGCTTGTCGATCAGAAAAGTGTAGTTTGGCCGTTCAAATCCCTAGTATAGGTCTCCTGCATGAGCAGGGGGTTGGACTAGATGACCTCCAAGGCCCCTTCCAACTCTGTTACTGTTAGTTCTGTTAATTCTGTTAATCTTCCTTGCTGTTGAAATAGTATGTATTTCTATTTGCCCTTAATAATCTATAAATTATCACCATTTATATTAACAAAATTCACTGTATTCTTTCAGATTCTTTAACCACAAAGGGAAAATATTTTTTCATCCATTTTAAAACACTAAGGTTTTCTTTAAAAAACATACCCAAAATTAAAACATTCAAATACATCTTTTTTTTTTTTAATTTCCTCCTAGCATGCATTTGTTAAAGTTCACTTTCAGACCAATAAAATTCCAACTAACTCAAATTAACTCATTAAATTTAGATCATTCCCTCCCTCCACCCATCCCAGGAAACTCTTCTCTTGAATCCTCCAGCAATTCCTATCTCCTTAGAGCCTCCTCCTTTCCAGCAAACCCTTTTCGGCTCCCGTGACCTCTTGACTTAGTGCTTAGCCTTGTTTTTTCGTATTTGATCAATTCCTGCAATTTCTCTGTGCCAGGGATTTTTAATAATAAATAATAATAATAAATTTTAATTTATAACCTGCTCTCTCTCCCCGAAGGGACTCGCGGGGCACAGGGAAATTTAAAATACATACTATTTTGAAATAGTTTTGTATGAGTTGGAGGGTGGGGTATGATGATGCAGCGGGAAAGTTATGATACTAGTGTGTTAAAAAGCAGTGTTCCAGAAACCCTGAGGATAGTTGACCTTTGTTGTCTTATTTTTTTAAAGGATGCTAGTTGCTCAGAGCCAACCTCTTCGGGAGTGGAGAAAATCAACAATGGTGTGCCAAACGGATTGCCAAAAGGCCTGCCTTCCGAAGTCAATACAGAAGAAGATGAAGCATCTGAAGGATTCTCCCGGGTAGATGGAACTCATACTTACGTCTTGCAGGAGACAACCCTGTGAACTGTATGGAACAAAGAGACTTAGTAGGGAGGCACAGCAGGGATCTGTTCTGATCCAGGTGAGGAATCCCAGAATTCCTGGTACTAAATACATTCCAAGTCCTTGTCATCTTGGCATATCATCTACTGGAAACCTGGGTCCTCTTAGAGAACCTTGGATGGTCGCCAGGCCAGTCAGTCTATCCCTTTTGGACAATATCCTCTCGTTTGTGGAATGTTTTCCCCCCAAGGTTTTTCTCCTGCTTTTCCATCTCATGTGCATGTGCCAATTTCTCTGAGAGATGACTAGGTACTTCTCCCCCCCCCCCCCCACACACACACACTTCATGTCCAATGAGCCATGGATGGGGTTTCCATGGTTTATTGCCCCTACTATTATCCTTAAAGTTTAGATCTCTTTTTCCACCTGTATTTATACCTTTCGTCAGGTGTACAGTGGGGCTCACCAAAAAAAAAAAGCCATTTGACCTTATAATAGGATGAAGCTGCTATTGGGATCCCAGTCCCATCCCTCTTTTCCCTTGAAATGTCTTGCAGCATCAAGCTACCAAAGGAAGGGCTGGATCTAGCCAATACAGGCTCTCCACAAGTCCAACCAGCAGGGGCAGAGGAGAGCCTTCATGGATCCATTCCTAAGCCTAGCACTTATGGGGGTATTTTGGGAGCACAGACATTCAAATGTTCCTGGTGTTTCTTGTCACCAAAAATGTGACTCCTCTTGTCTTTAAGGCTTTGCCTGAAAGCCAATTTGTTCTGTTTCTGTACTCTGTAGTTTATGTCTGTGAGAAATGTCTATTTTCCTAATGGTTGTCTTTCTGATACTCAGCAATTATTTTTGTGGTTAGTAAAAATGGTTATTGTTTATGTTTGTCGCTTCATATTTGCAATTTGCAGAGTTTGTCATCTCACTTGCCCCCAGCCTTCTCCATCCCACTTTTTCCATCTCAAGGGGAGGAGTCACTGTGCTTAATAAATACCACAAAGAAGGGCTGCAAGTGAGGTTCTACTATTGAATTCATTTCTACTCTCTGAGCATCACACATATTTCATCTCCTGGTAAGAGAGATACAACAATACAATACAATAGCAGAGTTGGAAGGGACACTTGAGGTCTTCTAGTCCAATCGCCTGCCTAGGCAGGAAACCCTATACCGTTTCAGGCAAATGGCTATCCAAGATCTTTTTGAAGATCTGCACTGAATTAGTGGCATCCATCACAATGGGGAGAAGCTTCCTAGGCAGAATTTCTAAGAAAAGCAGTGAAAATTCTGGATGGATCCATTTCAAGGAGGAAGGACATTGGGAAGATGCATCTTCCAGATGCTTTGCCTTCCACTGAGACTTCATTCACTGGTGCTACTGTAGTTAGCTGAAGAGTTGTCCTTCTGCTCAATTTTTGCATTGCTATGAATGTACCTCAGGACCACTTTATACACTAAATCCTAACAAAACCTAATTGCTGTTTTTATATATAACAAACCCATATTATGGTTCAAATGATGGCCTACTTTATACACAGCATGTTAAGGCAATGGCTAAGTTCCTGTGGCTTAGTCTATCTTAGCACACTATAGAAACCTAGTCTTTGAATTAGATGAAAAGCAGTGAAGATGCTTGGATAAATGTTATCTGTTCCAATGAAATAAAGTCAACAGCTGGTCTTTTGGCTGACTTTTCTATTGCTGTAGGCAATGTGAGGGTCATAACTGTACATAAGTGATTGTGTGATCTCAAGTACTTCCAACAGGATGTTCCAGACTTCTGACTCAATACCTTGTGGACCTGAAGCTTCTAATGCTTCTTCATTATCAAATGTTGTTCAGAAGTTGAGTTTCAGTGTTTCAGCTTCAGTAGATTCTGGCTGATTTTTTAAGCTACCTGGAGTAAGACCTCTTTAATACAGTGGAAGACAATCAGGAAATATCAGGACTGTAGATTAAATTGAGACGTAAAGAAACATGCCAGAAAAAAGAATCCTATTTATTAGCCATCCAACTCCAGTTATATCTCAGGGTTTATCTCAGGGGTTGCCAGAAAGAAGAGGGAGTTGAACCAGTAGGGAAGGTAAGTGAACCTCATCCCTGGTTAGAAGGTATGATTTTTCAAATATTGGTTAGGAATAGTCATTTTTTTAAGGACTCTATAAATGTGTTCTGTGAGACTATGGGGGAAAATACATCTTTCTATGAGGCTCTCAGTTTTTGTCCCTTGCAGATATTTCTTTCTTTCTTTCTTAGTCACTAAGAAAACAACAGAGATGTTAGCTGACATTCAGAAGCTCCACCATATTTAATCAGGGAATCCAGGATATATTTTTTTAACAAGCAAGTTTCATTTCACAGCCTGAAAAGGTTTGAAAAACTCATTAATAAACTATGTTTGAGAAATATGTTGATATTTTTTAATCTTTTATGATTTGAAGGGGAGAATTTTATGTAAGTCTATTAGCATGATTTAGATTAAATGAACTTTATTTTATACTGTGTAGGAGTTGAAATTCTTTGAGCTATTATATAAGTTCCCAAATCAGAAATAAAAAATATTGAAATAACACATTTTATAATTGTAGTATGCATTATAGTGTCTTTCAAAATTTAAAAGGCAAAATGATTTTAATAAAATAAAAACAGACAAATAATAATAATAATAATAATAATTTTAATTTATAAAACCGCACCCTCTCCCCACAGGGACTCGGGGCGGTGCACAGGTAGAATAAAAACCAAATACATACAACAATTCTAAAAACAAATTAAATATAACCTGCGCTAAAATTCCCATTAAAACTAAATAATACTAATTCCCCATAAAACCCCAGAGGCAGAGAGACTCATCCTAGGCCGGCCAGACAGAAAAAGTGAGTCTTTAATTTAAGACGGAAGGAGCGGAGGTCCGTGGTCGTCCTGATATCCTAAACAAATCTAAGATTGCTGTATATTACACAGTACTGGGGAAATTATTTGCCTGGAACTAAAAACAGATACATGGATTCAACCTTTGAAGGCAGTATTTCACTGAAAAACTTCCATTTCCAATAGCCACCTAGTAATATGGATTTGCACACAGGGACTTCAGTAATTATGACAGGATGATGAATATTAGGAATATGTGGAAAATATTGTTCATTTAGGATACATAATTTTTTTTTTAAATCAATTTTAATTGAATCCTGAAATGGACCAATAAAGAAAGAGTTTAATTACATTGTCTAATCTTGCTGTTACAAGACAAATCCATTTTCACACACGGGGGATAAAAGCCCAGAAACCATCAAAAAAGGCAATCAGCATAGTATAGTGTAATGGAACCTTTTAATTTGGGGTTTGTTATGCCCCTTTAGAGAATTGAAATTGCTGTGTGAAATAATAATGGGATATAACCATTAGGTATATATAACCCATTGATAATGCTGAATATACATATGAAAACACATCCACTTGTTGAGTACAAACAACCACAGCTGTTTTCTTACAGCAAATTATGGCGCTTGTATGTCTAAAGGGATTCTATGCATCTGATTCCATCAAAATAAATTCATTTCCCTATCACATTCTTATGACTGATGAATAATTGGATAGACAAAACGATCAAGATTGCTTGCATTTTGACTCTCAAGTAGATTTTATTCATTCAGATTATTCCTATGTGCCATTTGGATGATGACAGCAAAGTGATTCACAGAGGCCAATCATTCCAGGCATGTGAGCTAATGTCCAAGCTACATGGCCAATCAGACTTATCAGATACATGATAAGTATAAACTGTCTAGTACCGTGATGGTGAACCTATGGCACATGTGCCACAAGTGGCATGCGGATGCCTCTGCAGGCATGGGAGCCATTGCCCCAGCTCAGCTCCACCATTTTTGGGTCTCTGCTATGCATGGGGGAAACATGAATGGGCGGGGGGATACAGCACACCTCCCTGTGCCCCGTTTTTGGTCCCAGGAGGCTTCAGGGAGGCTTGCCAGGCCCAAAACGGGCTGCAGGGTGGTTGCGGATGCGGGAGGGGGTGGGGGGCATGCGGGAGGGGAGTGTCACATGCACATGCATGCACATGCATGCGCACATTGCTTTATGGGCGTGGACACACACGTGTACTGTTGCAGGCACATGCATGCTTTTAGCACGCGAAGACAAAAAGGTTAGCCATCACTGGTCTACTTTCTTTTACCCCTCATATTCAATAACAGAAGAAATTTCAGAGACTTGATGTGGCTGAATCAATTATTACAGAAATGAAAAAGTCATATCGATGCAGATGTAACTACTGCAAAATTCAGGAAGCTAGCCATATACAGAGTAGATGCTTGGTTATTCTTTTTAAATGTTTATATAATAAATTGGTCTATCTTGAGAAGCAATGATTTCTACTTCCCGACTATCAGCCTTTCCATGGCTGATACTGACTGAGAAATTTGACCAAGAAACTGGTGAGGCCAAGCAGTTTTTAAGTAAAGATCTCTTAAAAAGACTGGAAACACCCCCCACCCCCCATGGGCTATTTCTGCAAAAGATAAACTAATTGTAGGGCAGAAACAGGATCCCAACAATCCAATACCATCACGTGCTTTGGGAAGGAGCTGCTTTTGTATTGGGAAGAGACAGGTGGCTATGGGCCAAAATCAGTTTATTCGGTTTGCCTGTTTGGTTTAGTGATTAAGGCACAGACTACAAAACAGAAGACCCTGAGTTCAAGTTCCATCTTAGCCATGAAAGCCAGCTGGGTGACTTTGGGGCAGTCACACTGTCTCATGCCACGCCACAAGGTTGTTGTGAGGAAATTAGGAGGTAGAATGTTTGCTGCCTTCAAGTTATTTGTAAAAATAATAAAGATGATACAAATAATGGTATTCGGTATGTCTTTAATGTATAGCTATGCTGGCCACACGACCATGGAAAACATATTAAGACAATGCTGGTTCCTTCAGCCAAAAAACGGAGAAGAGCACCACACCCCAGAGTTGGACACAACAGATACTTTTAGCTTTTTCACAAATAAAGATCAACAATTGGTAATTTCTTCTCAGTTAAATTTGGAAATAAATGAGTATATTTGCTACCATCCCACAATGATAAATCCAGAATCAATTTATTTGCATGGATCTTTGGTTAAATACATTTTCCTTTCCCTTTCTTTTCTCACCTGGCAAGTGAGAAAAGAGATTCCAAGTTAAGCCTCACATAAAAAACAATTATGTATCATTTAATGTTATTGGAGTAGGACCAGGGGAGTTCAGATTTGAGTCCATTCTCAACCATGGAAACTAACGAGGTCACTTTTGATCATTTTTAGTTCCATCTCACAAAACGGTTGTGAAAAAGACAACTGTGCTATGAATCCCACCTTGAGCTCTGAGAAGAAACTCAGAATATAAATTAAATGTACTCGTTTTTAAAAACGGTCCTCGTAGTCCAACTGTACTTGGGGCCCTAGTGATACCTTGGAAGCTATTGGTGATCCTGACTCAAATGGGGTTTTGGAGCTGGTGAGGGGAGGTGTTTTTGGGCTCTTAGGAATGGTATTATCTCCTTCCATCTCTTGGGTTGTGATTTAAGTCGATAAAAAAACAACAACAGCTGCATCATTCTAAAGTAACAGTAACAGAGTTGGAAGTCATCTAGTCCAACCCACTGCTCACGCAGGAGATCTAGGGATTCGAACTGCTGAACTGTCGACCTTTCTTAGCCACTGAGCCACCTAGTCAGGTCGAAAAACAAGAAATTATACTTCAGAAAGAAGACTAAGGAAAGATTATATGGAAACGCTGCGGAATATGTTCCAAGGTTCATTATATAAACCCACGGCCATACAAAAGGAAACATGCTTCTAATTTCACTCATGGGAACATTTCCTATTACAGTGAGGAATTTACAAAATGCATGATACGCATGCGCAGATAGCACGGCGGTAATTCCAGGTATCGCCCTGTCGCTTTAAGACGTCTGAAGCCTCTCCTTAAGGAAGAAAATGGAGCACAGCTCACTCACATGCTTCCGCCTCTTAAACCCCGCGTAATTTGCCCGGCTTCCGCCCTAACTACACACGCCAAGCGGCGACGACGTGGATGTTTCTTTTGCCTTACCGAAGGTTTTCTCGCCGGCCGGTCGGTCTTGTGCCGACGTGTGCTGAGAATTCTGCGCCTGCGCCACGTCAAGGAGGTCGGATCTGCGCATGCCTAGTCGAGATCAAAGCGCTGTTGTGCCGTGAGCTACGCTAAGAGAGGAGCCGAGGAAAGAACAGCTTAGTGCGGAATTGGCATGAGTTGACCTTTGACCCCGCTGACCCCGGCTTCGCTGATCCAGCCATGCCCCCTCGTCGGCCGCCCGAGCTATACCGGGCTCCGTTCCCGCTCTATGCCCTCCGCATACACCGTGAAGCTGGACTGGCGCTGATCGCGGGGGGAGGCGGCGCCGCCAAGACGGGGATCACGAATGGCTTGGTATGGAGACTACGGGAGTAGGGCAGAGCCCTCCTCCTGCCCTCGGTTTCGCCTTCTGTGCGTTGGCCGGGAGCTCCCCTCCTGCCCCTAGAGAGCAGCGCCCCCATCACCCGCTTAGGGGAATGGGGAGGGGGGGGGTGTTTGCTGCAACTGTCAGAACAGGGTTTGTGCAGCATTGGACGAAGCTGCTTTTTGAAGTGCACAGTGTAAATAGTGCATGAAGAAAATCGTGAACCCGGGAAAGTTAAGCTTGCCTCCTTGGTCTGGGAGCACAGGGAGACTCCAAAGAAAAACATGAAAAGGACCACCTCTCTTGGTGGTTTATGCAGGAACTATGGTTGTCCTTGAGTGTCTATGCAGGAACTATGGTTGTCCTTGAGTGTCTATGCAGGAACTATGGTTGTCCTTTCAGGCAAGCACAAAACCATGTTTGAAGAAGGGGGGGGGGTGAGTTGTGCCCTGTGTGTACCCACCCTTTGGTACAATGATAAGGAAGGACAAAACTTGTCATCCCTGGCAAGATTAGCCCTTGGGTAGATAAGGAAGAAGGCCGTTTTGCAGGGGTAGTTGTGCATCATCCTTCCTTTCCCTATTTTGTTCCCCAAGCATTTCTTGCAGCTGGACTGGAGAGATGGCAAGTTATCTGCCTCGCTGCTACATGCTCATGACACAGAGACCCGGGCCACCATGACTATGGCGCTGGCAGGAAATTTTATTGCTGCAGGGCAGGATGCTACTTGCCACATCCTGAGTTTTCAGCTTTTTAAATCTGGGCAGAAAACAGGTGGCAGCAGCGGCGATAATGCTAAAGCAGGTGAGAACCTAACATTTATTTAGCTACAGGATTGAATTCCTAATATACTACGGCCCAGAACAATAGCTGTCTAAAAACTAATGTAAAAGTGGAAACAGTAATACTTGCAAATCTTGCTAATGGACAAGATTTGCAGAAGAGAGAGGAAAGTTGGGAGCCGCTGGTCAAGAGAGGTTTATGGAATATTTCCTTATGTGCCACTATACCCTTAGGTGCTGGCGATAAGGATCTACGGAGACGCAAGGCCCCTGTCCCCAGTGAGAAAAGCAATGGCAATACACACAAGGAGATGACAGAGGTGGCAGTGGAAACTTTGCACTGTGTCCAAACAGACACCAGCCCGGATACTCTACAGAAAGCTGTGTGCTTCAGTGATGATCATACCCTTATGGCTACTGGTGGCGTGGATGGTTTCCTACGAGTCTGGGAGGTACACCTGTATGGGGAAATGAAGAAATGGCCTGTTGTATGTTGGGGAGCAAGGTTTTGGTCTATAGCTACAATGGTGGAGAGAGGTAGAGGAAGACTTGGATTGCAAAGCACTTCTTTCGTACATTAGGAGTGTGGACATGGAGGTGATGGTAAATCTCTTCTCTCTTACAGTTTCCCAGCATGAAAAAAACTCTTGAATTCCAGGCACACAATGGTGAGATCGAGGATATAGCACTGGGTCCTGATAACAAGGTGAGAAGATTGGGATTTATTTGATTCTACTGTTTATTAAAGGAAGTGATCTAAGGTGCCAATGGAGAAGGCAACATAGCACAGTCTTCCCAGATTATATTCCAGCAGGATGAGGGAACAAGAGGAGAGAATGGTTTGGGGGCAGCAAGTGATAGAGCAGAATTGAAGATGGCCCAAGGAGACTGGGATAGAAATAATTTCTGGCACAAATAACAGTTTTAAAAAATCTATTTCTTTTTAAAGATATTTCATAAAAACTAATTTATTTCTTTGCTATCCTGAACCTTCGTCACGTTTTGCCATTACCATCAAGTCTGAAAGAATTTCTAAATCCTAAGGGCCTTAGTAGTGGAAGTGGAATAATAGGATAATTAGCAAAAAGATTGCCACGAGAAGATAGTATATGGCAATCCTCCCCCCACATCCAAAGGGGGAAAATACCCTCAGAAAATCATCAGTTTGCTCAAAGACACCCAGCCAGCTTTCATGCTGATGTGAATCTAGGCAATTATAGATTATTCAGTTAACCATGGTCGAACAATTAATGGTTAGTGTTATAGATGAATAGCCTTTGCTCAAAAGAGCAATGTGAAAGAGACTGAAGGAATTATGTATTATTCTTCATCTAGGTAAGTTGAATAGCCTTGGAATAGAGGACCATTGAATTATGTAGCTGCTTCTAACAGTTCACAGCTTTTTTTGCTACTTTCTGGAGTAAGGAAAGGCTAATAGAGAAAAGAGACAGAAGAAAAGGCACGGGAAGCAAGAAAATGCAATATTTCCATATTGGAGCATGCTTTCCATTGCACAGAACTGTTTCTGAAATCAAAAGAAATAGCTTTTTAAAAGCAGGGATTGTCAGACCTATCACAAACTCCTTGCTGCTGTGTATGAAATGTCCATACCATTGAAAACTGGGAAGGGATTTCAAATCCAACAGGGACCAGTCCAGTATCAGATTTTTGGTTGCAGTTAGCTTTGATAGTTCCCAGGAAAGATAGAAGACAAATACATATGTGAAAACACAGAGCATACATTAAAGATGCATAAGGCAGAGAACAGTTTGACTATAATGGTCACTCATGTGCAAAAAGCTTGATGAAGCACAGTGGAATAGTTGAAACTCTTTTATCTTTGTCTGGGTAAAGACTGGCTGGCAGTTTTTATGGGCAAGAGATAGTAATGGTGGTTGGGGACCATGGCTGCTCATATTGTATCTCTCCAGGTGGTGACAGTGGGCCGGGACTTCCAGTGTTGTGTGTGGCAACGAGATCAGATGGTGACGGGTCTGCGTTGGAATGAAAATCTTCCAGGCATTCCAGACAAGACTTACCGCTATCAGTCCTGCAAGTAAGGGGAATACATAGACAGTTGGTCTGGACCGTACATGGGTACTTTCTATTTGGATGTTTCTTCCTTCTTCTACAGGTTTGGTGCAGTTGAAGACCAAGCCAAGGCATTGCGGCTGTACACGGTGCAGATCCCATACAAGCGTGAACGACGTCCCCTTCCCTGCTACATCACTAAGTGGGATGGACATAGTTTCTTGCCCCTGCTCACTCGTCCCTGTGGCAATGAGGTCATCTCATGCCTCTCTGTAAGGTAAGAACTTTGTTGCATGCTTGATTTTCCTGTGTTCCACCTTCACAGAAGAAAGAGAAACCCTGGTTCTGTTTTGCATAACACCCTTAGCCTAAGGATGACTAAACTGGTTTTCTGCAAATTTTCTGCATTTCCACTGTATTTAACCATATAGACTGGATTTGCACAACATGCTAGCTATAGCACGCTTGGCTTCATTGTGTCATATGAACTTGGCCTGTATGTTTTAATTGTGCTGTTAGATGCGTTTACAAATAGGAGCTGAAGCTCCATTATAGCAAACTGTAGCCTCTCAGATCCATTTCTTCTCTAATAGCCAGTAGGGTTAATGGGAAGGGACTTTGCAAACATCTTGAACAAAAGAGTTAGTTTCGGTGTTTGAAGGCTGGAGCCGGAAATGCTAGTCCTCTAAAACACAATTCTCTGTGTATTGGTATACATGAATGTTATGAGGAATGCACATGGCTCTCTTTCTATGCTTTCAGTGAGACAGGCACATTCCTGGGTTTGGGCACTGTCACAGGCTCGGTTGCCATCTTCGTCGCCTTTTCTTTGCAGGTATGAGTTTACCCCTCCAAGATTGTGTATACATAACACTCAGCTAGCTGGGCTAACCCCAGCACACGCAAAGCCTGGTCAAGGCACAAGCCATTGTTAGAGTGAGGGGTGAGGATGTTTAGTTTATTCAAATTTATACCCTGCACCTTCTCCAAAAAGGACCTAGGGCATTTCAAACTCGTGGTTGGCGTAGGGCTGGTATGCGTACAGTTGCAAGACCTTTCAGCAAGCTCTATAGGGAAAATAAAGGATCACCTTGACTCCTGAGAGTCCTTGACAGGTTGCCTCCAATTCTGTGTTTCTTTCTACTTCTCCAGAGGCTGTACTACGTGCGGGAAGCACATGGCATAGTGGTCACTGCTGTGGCCTTCCTGCCTGAGACCCCTGAACTGCTCAAGAGCAACGAGGCAGCCCTGCTAAGTGTGGCAGTTGACAGCCGTTGCCGCCTGCACCAGATTGCCTGCCGGCGTATGTTTAAAGCTGGGATGGTGGCTTTAAATGTGGGATGGGACTCCTGTCCTGCCTATATGGGCTCTCCTACAAACTCTTGGTTGATTCAATGCTCTTTCTCTTCCCAGGGAGTTTCCCCATCTGGCTGCTGCTGCTCTTCTGTGCTGGGCTGATTGTGGGCACGGTCCTGTTACTACAGTTGGCCTTCCCGGGGTTCCTCTAATCTTTCTTCATGGTGAGGTTCCTGGAAAGCTTGGACCTTCTCTGCCCTTCCTGTAAGGGACGCATCTTCTCCTTTCTAACCTCAGAGACTGGAGAGGGGACCCAGAAGCCAGGGCAATGGTTGCCTTAGTGAAGTGCGTGGTCAGGTGGACTTGGCCAAACTGGAGGCTGGACCTCACATTGATCAGGTTTTGGCCTTGAGCAAATTCTTGTCTTAAGCCCATCACACTGAATGGGGATGAAGGAACTATACTCCTCCATTTTGGACTGATCTGTGAGAAACATTCCAGCATTATTTGCTCTGAGCAAAGATTTCCCGTTTAAGCTCAGGGCTTAAACCTTGTATTATTAAACACAATGATGGAGCCGAACCTTTCCTTCCTGCCTGCCTTGTTGGTTACTTCTCCATTTCCTTTTGGCTTGGGCAGAGCTGGAGGTCATAACAGTAGAGGGGTTCTTTGGGGCCAGAAATGGAGGAGGCTGCAGCTGCTCCATGAAGATTCACCAAGAGACTGTCATTTGGAATAGCTCTGCCATATCAAGTCTAACAGGACTTATTTTTCTGCCAAGGCTATGTAAGAAGGGGGTGGAGATTAGAGATCAGGGGAATTCCCTTCCCTCTTGAGCAAGGTTTCAAGAACATCTAAGCATGACTCCCAAGAATCTCTTTAAAATACTCTGAATGTATATATAGAGCAAAAATGCTTGCGTTTGTGTTCATACACATGCATAATTAGTTTAGTGTTTGCTTATGTCAGCAAATCATAGCTGTTCTCGTGGAAAAACTAAGGAGTTTCAGCAATTAACAGTCCCTCCAGACATCTAGCTTCAAGCATTCTCCAGTATAGATTTTTCCATGAAGTGTACATTAGGTTGATTTCTTATTTTGGGACTTGGAAATTTGTCAGCAATATCATACTTGTTCAATTATTTTTAATTCCCAGAGTTTATTAGCTCACCACTTTTTTATATACGTGAAAAACATGACTGCTGATATAGTATACTGGCATTTGACGGTCAAAAGAATTGAAAATGGTCACAATCTGAAAAGAATGTTAGGATAGGTGATTCTGCATCCTGCCATATTTATCACGGAAGCAAGAGAGGGAATTAATCTTCCTTGATAGTCCAGGTACAATGTCTCAATTGAGTGAGCCAGTAACAGAGAATGAAATGAGCGGAAACTTGAAGTTTCTTGTCCTTAATTGTAGAGAAAGTCCCATGTTTCTCTGAAAATAAGACAGGGTCTTATTTTCTTTTGACCCCTGAAATAAGCACTTGGCCTTATTTTCGGGGAGGTCTTATTATTTTTGAGGTTCAGGAGGTGATGAGCGTGGTCACCTCATGACGGCTGCTGCTGTGTAGGAATAATTTTGGGGAGGGCTTATTTTAGCACATGCATGCAAAAGCCCAATTAGGCTTATTATCCAGAGGGGTCTTATTTTCAGGGAAAACAGGGTAGTAGTGCATTTTATAGCCTTTGAGTGTCAGCCATAGTTGATATGTTGCTACATGCCTTCATATATATTATTTTTATGTTAGTAGAAATCTTTTTTGGCTGTCTTCTTAACATGTTTAACTAACTAGATGATGACTGCATTAAGATACCATGTGAACTGTTGTAGGGGATTTTTGTGTGTGCTCAACTTATTTGGCTAGATAATGGTTCAGTATAGGGCAAAATCAGAAGATTGCTTATTTCAGTTATTGGAATGAGCATATTATACAACTACAAATGCATTCAAGAATGGCCCTTTGACTTCCATGTCCTTGGTGATGTTTAGTTGGTTCATTCTTCCATAAAAATATATATTTCTGCATGAAACGTTTTATGGGGAAAATAGGACTATTGGGAGAATCTGGACTTGGCAAGATCACAGAGTCTTTCAGGTCATTTGAAAAGTTCCACCACTCAGTGCCCTAGTTTACACATTGCACCATACAGCTGCTTTGGTTTTTCTCTTAGTTTGAGACCATATATTTATAGCATGGTAAATCACAGTTCAGCAACATATTATCTAAAACCGTGATGGTGAACCTATGGCACGCGTGCCGGAAGTGGCATGCAAAGCCATCTCTGGGCAAGCAAGCCGTCGCCTGTTGTTCTTCTGGGTTCTGGAGCACTGTCCAGCTGGTCTTCATGCACACTTTCCGCGTGCGTGAAGACCAGCTGGCCAGCGCATCGGAATCCGTAAGAGCAGTTGGCTGGTGCGCATGTGTGTGCCAGAAACCGGAAGATCAGTTTCTTGGCATGTGCAGGCGCATTGGGCGGCTGCTCTTCCAGTTTCTGGCAGGTGCACTGGCAACCTGGTCTACATGCGTGCATACACGCCAGAAACTGGAAAACCAGGTGGCCAGGGCGCACGCACGCGCCAGAAACCAGAAGATAATCTTTCTGGCGTGTGAATGCACTCTGTGCCAAAAAGGTTTGCCAGCACTGATCAAGAACAATGTGAATTCTGTCTGCAATTAAGTCTACACTTGCCCTGATACATAGCTTGGATTTGTATGATAATGATGGTTTGAATTTTTTTTTTTTATTCATAAACTACTGAGACAACATAACATTGTCTGTTATGCAGTCAAGTAATCTACCAGGGCTTTGTCTACTAACAGATGGTTTCCAGAGTTTTAGATGACAGATCTTTCTTTGGCCCAATATTTAACAGTTGAATCTACGGAGATACCCTAGCTATAACCATTCTTGCTTGCAGCCATATTTCCTGATTGGGAGGAACTTGAGCAATAAGTATGCATTGTGATATAGTAGCACTATTTTGCTGTTCTTCCCCTTCCTGAGTCTCCAACATGCTAGCTGAAAGTAGGGGAAGCAGTGACTTCTCTTATTTTTTTCTAAATGACCACCTTTTATGACTTCATTCTGTTGTGTCGTCTTTTCAATTGTATAATAATGAAATAGCCCAGTTTTTCATCTTATTGGGAAAAATATGTGCTTTTACTAGATATGAACTGATTTGGTCTAGATATCGAAAGTTATTGTAGAAGACGGCAGCAAGTAAATATTGGCTGGTCTTGACAGTTTCAGTCGGGACACGGATGAGATCCCTCCAGGAAATTGTTGCAGTTGCTGGCTAGACGAGGAAATTGGAAAATCACGCCAGAAGAGGGCAGTGGCAAACCACTCCCATTGTGCTGCAGGATTCAAGCGTGACCAAGAGAACTTTATTTTTACCAAAACCAAAATAATGGCCTCTCTCCTAGGGCGTCTTCTCTTGGGAAAGATTGATCCAGGTTACATTCAATGGAAGTACTGTAGCTGATTTTTCAGAGGAGGAAAATGGCCACACACAATTAACTCTTCCCCAAAGAAGAAACAGAAAGGGTTCTAGAAGATAGAATTAAAGTATTTAACAAGTTACCTTCCCAACGCTGGTTGGGAGAAATTAAGACTGAAAATGGAGAAGGGAACTGTAGGATGAAGTGTCTGGTAACCATCTTCCTTTTTTGCAGAGTGCATTCTAAGATGTGGCATCAGGTATAGTTCACAACCCACTCTTTTACCTGAGGTTCGCCTAAATTTTTAGCCAAATATTTTCATAGAGAAAAGCACACAAAGCTGTTCTCTACAAGAGAATCCAGGATGGAGGAATTAAAACAATAGGGAACAGCTGGTGTCTTCTTCATATATGGAACAAACTGCCATAGGCCCAAATGCTAGGAAAACCAATCCTGTATTCTGCTGATCATCATTACAGCATCTTCATCTGTGGTTGCTATTCATAGCAGCAGAATCTGACTAGGAGTCCTTTGGAAAAGGAAATGGGTACCCGAGGACAGGAGTCTCCAACCTTTGCAACTTTAAGTCTGAAGGACTTCAGCTCTCAGACTTCTCCAGCCAGCAAAGCTTTGCTGGCTGGAGAAGTCTGGGGGCTGAAGTCCTTCAGACTTAAAGTTGCAAAGGTTGGAGACCCCTGTCCTAGGAGAACAGAAAGGATGTGGCGCATGGTGGTGCAATTAGCTTTGCCTCAGAGGGGTTTCATCTCTAAGGGAGATCATATTCACCCTTCCGTATGGTGGACGTTTTTATTCTTGATCATGTGCTGGTCATCTTTGTATTTAAGTTCTGTTCAGGCTGTTGGCTTCCCATGGCTACTGTTACAGCTGCCAGCTCCTCCTGATGTTTGAAAACAGCATCCATAAACTGACTAAAGACACGGTCCATGTAACCCTGATGGCGAGGTAGGAGTCCTTCTAGGAAGCCAATATGGCCACCTCGTGCAGTCACTAAGAGGGCAAGGGTGGGCACATGCTGTGCTGTCTCTGTGGGGATAGCTGGAAGAAGATGGAACAAATCAGAGCAGGCCCCCTAGTGATTGTTCTCTACCCCAGAAAAAGTATAGGACTCACCATGTTGAGGAGAGAAGGGGTCATCTGAAGCATTGAGGCACAGCACTGGTACTTGTAGGTGACACACCTTCTGGGAAGGACTGGCTTCCTGGTAATACTCCTGGCATGACTTGTAACCAAAGATCACAGAGGTATAGCGCTCATCAAACTCCCGGATGTTGCGAGCCTGGGAGAGGAAACCCAGCGGTGGGGAAGAAGAGAGAGTGCACATAAGGGTCAAAGCATGGAGCAGCGTTTGGGCCTAGAAAAGGTTAGGAGGGTGGAGTAATGGTACCTTCAGCACATGGTCCACATCCAATCTCCCTTCAATGACCTTTCTATGCCTGGAAGGAAAAGAGTGTTATGTTAGACAGAAAGCAGGTTTTCTGGAAGGTAATTGTGATAACCTGCCTGAGTTGGTAGAACTGGGGCTCACCTATCTTAAGTTTTCAATCTTGTGCTAGACAAGGTCCCATTATAACATACACTCACCGTTTGACCAAGTTGCACAGGTTGGTTGTGAGGTACTGGTTGAAGAGGAATTGGTTGAGAGGCTGCTCAAGGGAATGGGTCGTCTCAAATGAGTCCCAGGTCACTGAGCAAGTCATGGCAGCCACCAGCCCAGCTTCCTGTCCCTTTTGCCCCAGATAGTTGAGCACCAGGACCCTGTCAAAAGAGAGTCTGAATGACTATAGGTTGGGTTGGACACAAATGGACATGGCTTCTTCCTTCCTATCCCTTCTACGATTAAATCAAAAGACAGCTGGGAGCCGAGAAAATGCCTACCTGAAGCTTTGCCTTCTCATTCCATTCAGGAGTCATATTATAAATGCTACACTTTCCTGGAATTTATTATTAACATGTTTTGCTGGATCAAAGTTCAAGATAGTTTTCAAGTGACACAGAACTCTTCACAAATGAAAGATTCAAGCTAAAAACTGTTCCTACTGTTCTTCCCTAGACAATTTCAAATATCACCCTCTAGAATAGACCCCTTTCCAACAGAGGATGTGAGAGAAATGAAATCCCTAAGAGATTATTTGGACTGAGAGCTACTTTTAGAGCAGCTATCTGTACTAAGTTCCCACCGGACACCTTCCCTCAATCTGATGCCCTTCAGAAGTTTCCATTCTCTACAAGCTTCCCAAGCATACATAATACATAATCAGTTCTCTTTTGACTTCCAGACTATTCATTTAAAAACATTTGAGCCTTAGCACCTTGCTGTTGCAAAAACAACCATTATGAAAAGTTTCAACTGGATCTATTTCTAATGGGGGGAAAAAACAAGACAAATTTAAAATATTTAAGCGGCCTAGATATAAGTATCAGAAGTATATTTGGTTGCTTTTTCAAAATGTTATAGGGCTCGGCCTTTAGTGTAAGCAAGTTAGGGTCAGTGGTAAAGTAGATCTGTAACACCAAAGTTTGCCTTTGGCCAAGCAAGTCGCATCTGTGGTTTTCATCTCCAACTAAAAAAGCTGTCTATATACCCTGTTTCCCTTAAAATAAGACTGGATAATAAACCCAATTGTGCTTTTGAGCGCCTGCACTAAAATAAGCCCTCCCATGAAAATACTGCAACACAGCAGCAGCCATAAGGTAAGGTAAGCCATCTTGCTGCCTTGTGCACTTCAAAAATAATAAGACCTCCCTGAAAATAAGGCCACGCTCTTATTTCGGGGGAGGGGGTGTCAAAAGAAAACAAGACCGTGTCTTATTTTCAGGAAAACAGTATACATTTCAGTATACTGCCCAGATGCCTCCTTAAATAGTTAACTAAGAGTAAATGTTTCTCTGAATATAGAAAACTTTTTACCCTAAGAGGCAACTGTTCCATAAGAAGATAGTAGAAATTTGCAATATCAGTGGCAAATTCCTATTTTGTATTACTATGTTGTAGAAAAAGTGTGCTTGGTGTTGCTGACTCACATCCTTTGCCAACATAACTGAGCAAACAAGACATCCGGGCTGCCTTTCATCTACATTTATCAATTAGAGACAGAGTCTTATCTCAAATGCTTTGCTTTAGCTCTGTAATTGGCTCCAATATGAAAGAACAGGACGAAACTGATTTGCTCTGTGAGGTTGTTTTCAGCAGCTGTTTCACTGGCTCTCATTAGCCTCTTGGACTTTGAGATAAACAATCAGACAGTCCTTGAGCAGCTGGGAAGGAAAAAAAACCCGCCCTCTGTGGAGACTTTGATCTCTAGTTTTCTACACAGAGTATCTACATAAAGAGTAGGCAGTCTTTGACCTACTTTGACAGTCATCAATACTCTCATCTGTAGTGCACAAAAATTTTGCTTTTATTTATTTTTCCCCATGGGAGGCTAAAAGTTAAAATGAGTGCCACAAGTGTTTACATTTGCTTTATTCCTCAAAAGCTCCTGAATCACAATAACATTAGCCTGATCTTTGGAAAGATTAAAATGCCTCTGGTTTAGAACTGATTTTGCTCCCCATGCAGGGGAAAAAACCCCAAAGTGATCATTCCTGCTCCATTATCATTAAATTATCAGCCATAAAGGTTGCACATATTGGCTCCTATAACTGCAGTCTGGCTTCCGGACGACATGGGGTAAGGAAAGGCCATTGAAAAAGCTAAGTCTAGTGGACGGGTGCCGTCCACTAGACTCTGTCAGCGGGCGACACCCAGGGGAAGGGCTCTCTCTGTGGCGGGCCCAGCCCTCTGGAACGACCTCCCCCCCGACAGGACCACCACGGACCTCCGCTCCTTCCGTCTTAAACTAAAAACACACTTCTTCTGCCTTGCCGGCCTGGGATAGTTATTCCTCTGTTTTTGGGTTTATTGGGGAATTTTTAGTCTAGTTAGTTTTAACGGGTATTTTAGCACAGGTACTGTTTAATTTATTTTTAATATGAAATGTTGTATATAGTCATTGTTTTTATTCTTCCTGTGCACCGCCCCGAGACCCTATGGGGAGAGGGTGCGGTCTATAAGTATTAAATTATTATTATTATTATTATTAAGAAAAAAAATCAGCTTGCTGGGCTCAATGAGTAGAAGGTGAGTGTACTGATACAAGGGAAAATAAGATTTACATTTTCATTGGGAACATTGCAATATGACTATGCTTTACAGCTTTTTTTAAAAAAATGGACTTTGCTCTGCATCCCTTCTTACCTAAATAAACGGCTTACAGCAGTTTATAAAGAATGATGAAATCAGGAAATAAACAGTGCTGCTGAAGTCATTCCCTTGTCCACACACTTTGTTCCCTATGGCTTTTCACCTAAAAAGGGGGCTTATAGCAATTTACAAAGGCTAGTGAAATCCAGGGAATACAATGTGGTTGAAGTCATACATTTACATACATTTACACACACCTTGCAAACAAGCAAGGTATTATGCAAATTATGGGGCAAGAGCACAATCAAACAGCATTGTCCCAGAGAAAAAAAGTAAAGCTATCATCAGCAGGTTGGGGAGGAAATGTATATCTGTAGGGAAAGTCATATTTAGTAGAGGTTGGTGCCTTATATGAGCCTTCAGCTACGTTGAAGATACAGCAGAATCAAAGCTTTTGTCCTATAATCATTTTAATTTAATTTAATTTTAAGGTTATTGGCTTTTGGCTCTGTTGAAAGGGGGTTGGGTTGGGAAGTTTAAAAGCGCCCAGTAGGTGTAACAAGTCTTTATGCACACATGGTACCCCTTATTTTAGCAAACTACAGGAACTCAGGCTACTGAAAATTGTGGTACTGAATGTATTGGTGATACAATCTAGGAATGTTTTAAGTGCATGAAATAGGTGAAACAAATCACACAGAATCTGAAGATTGCTCACCCTGACGTCTGTGAGTATGTGTGTGTTTGTAGTTTAGGTGCGGCTGAAAAATGTGTCACTGGTGAGATATAAATTGAAATACACTGGTATTTTTGGGAAGAAGAACATAGATCATCATATTTAGAACAATATCTTTAAACGAATCTTGGATAATGTGAAATACAGAACCAGACTGCCTCTTCCTGGTATGCTCCTTCAGAGTCAGAAAATTATGCTTTCTCATTTTCCCTTCCTTTGCCCAACCCAAGTCTCACCCGCCAAGAGAAATGCCAACAGCCATCAGTGGTGCACAAGGGAATCGGCGCTTGATGTGGCCCACTACCAGTTCTAAGTCCTCAGTATTGGTGGCACAGAAAGCCCGGTGCGTCTGAAAATAAGAGAGACATGGATGGGAGACCAAAAAGCAGTCCTGAACAGCAGCAAACAGCTGCCTCTTCTAAAAGAGAGGCATCTATGTGCGTATGGATTACCTGTAACAGACAAGCCCTCCTTTCCCATGTAATTAAAAGGATTTGTACCTATCTTAGCTGTCAATCTGTACACACAAACAATTTTGTGCTACGCTGCAATAGTTCTTACCAGCAGCTCTTCTCCTCTGCACCCTCGATTATTAAACACAACAGCCCTGGAAGGGATAATGATAAATTTCCATAAGAAGACATCATTTTCATTTTGAGACAGCCCCATGATTACCACTGAAACAGAACTGAACTCCCAAGTGAATGTGACGCTTGATCCAAAGTGAAACAAATCCAGTTCCCCAAATTTCAAAACATTAGGTGTGGTGTTTTTTTTTTTTGGCGATTCTCACCTGTAGCCGTGGCTCTGAGTGCTGCGTACCAAATGCCGAATGTATGTCTCTTGGCTGCTGCCTGTCAAACCAGGCAAAAACAGGACAATGGGGCAATTTTCTTGGTCAGGATGGGTCCCATCATCAGGATCAGCCCAATCCAAGAACAGCTGCCCTCCATCTGCAGTTTGCAGCAGTTCACTGAATGAGATGTAAAAAGATGAGGCAAAATGTGGACATAATGGCACTCAGTGTCATCTCCACTACCCTCAACCCAACAAGTAGCAATGGCTTCCCTCCTTCATAGTGGACCCACCTGTGGTAGGAGACAAGTGGGCAGGATTTAATAAAGACACGGACAATGGTCTGAAGTCGACCCTCAAAGCACCATGGTGTAGGGTAGAATGTCTCCTTCACAATGGGACAATACTTCTCCAAGAAGGTCTGGAAAGGCTGACATGCCACCAATAGTGGGCGCTGCAAAGGAAGGAGTAGAATTTCAGAGAGTGAACTTGAAAAACAAATCAAACTCAAGATGTCCTCCACTGCCCTTCAGTAGGCCCACTCCTCTACTTACTTGTGGAGAAGGTGAATCACCCTGAGGCAACAAGGCAGGAAAGCATTTGTAAATTAGAGCAGGGGTCTTCAACCTTTGCAACTTTAAGACTGAAGGACTTCAGCTCCTAGATTTCTCCAGCCAGCTTTGCTGGCTGGAGAATACTGGGAGCTGAAGTCCTTCAGACTTAAAGTTGCAAAAGTTGGAGACCCCTGAATTAGAGTCTCCCCCACCACTACAAAAAGCTTTTCTGAATACCCCGAGAAACTAATAAAAAGGTGATATTAATTATAAGATATAACAGAGCTTCAAAAAGTACAGGAGAAAGCAATCATATTTATCAAAAGACTGAAAAGCCTTCCCTGCATAAAGAAAGTCTAGAAGACTCCCTAGCTTCAAAAAAAACACTGGGCGAGGGGAATGAATAAAGCAGATAAAATAATGGATAAGGAGACATTTTTCTTCTTCCCTCAGAATGCTAGGACCAGAAGCCATTTAATGAGAAGAAGGAAGCACTTCTTCATCGGACTTGTGAAATTCATTACCACAGGATGTGGTGATGACAACTAACGGAGGGCTTTCAAGGGTAACTGAGTACATTCATGGAGGGAAGCCTGAAGATTTTTTGGACTGGAAGACTTAGCGTTATCTCAGGGTAGGAGGGGTTGCCTGCCCTAACCAGTAGCTGCAAATGAATAATGACTGAGAGAGGTAGATCTGCCTCCTTGGCTTGTGAGTATGTTAGAGGCAACTGGTTGGTCACTGTAAAAAACAAATTAATGGATGAAAATGGACATTGGTCTGATCCATCAGGTTTGTTCTTATGTAATACAGGTATGTGTAGGCAGGCGGACTAGCACATCAAGATTACACTCAAAATAGTCACCTGTGGAATTATTTTTGAAGGTCATCGTTCTGCCAGGTTTCTGGGAGGGAGAAATTGGAGGTAAAATGATCCCTCTGAAGGATAAGCCCTAATTTTGCAATCCTAGAACCAAAGCAATGAAGGCACAGCCCAGATTATGCATATGCAGAATTTGTAATAGAATCCAAGGATCTGTTTCTGAGCCGGCAACTTGTCTGTCCTTATACGATAAACAACTACTGTTTCTTAAAATTCAGCCTGTAATGCAAGGTTCAACTTAATGTAAAACACATATCAAAAACCAGGAGACTGTGAGTTCTAGTTCTACCATATGCATGAGTGATTTTGGGCCAATCACTCTTTCTCAGCAAAACTCACCTCAAAGGGGGTGGTTGCAGAGAAAAATAGGAGAAGGGAAAAACATACATATTATGTAAATTGCCACCTGGAATAGTTTATACAAATAATAAAGTTGAGATAATAGCTCAAGCCTAGCAAGATGGAGGGCATGGCTGTGGATATGTGGATACTCCAGGGACAAAGGTCTTCCATCTTTAGTTCTGGATGGGGTTTCACTACCCCAGACAGACTTGGTATGCAGTCTGGAAATTCTCTTGGACTTTTGGCTCCTGGTCAGATAGCAGGTGGCCACTGTGGCAAGGAAGATTTTTTTCACACCTTTTCGTGGTATGCCAATTACGCCTATATCTAGACTAGGAGTAACCCATGCCCTTGTAACCTCTCATTTAGACTACTGTAACATGCTCTACATAGGGCTGCCCCTGAAGAGCATTTGGAGACTCCAGCTGGTGCAGAATGTGGCTGTGAGGGTAGTAAATGGTGCCAGATATACCACACATTTAACATCTGTGTGAGATCCATTGGTTAGTGGTGGGTTCCCAGGTGCAATTCAAGATGCTGGATGTCACCTTTAAAGCCCTACATAACCTAGGACTGGGTTACCTGAGCGATTGCCTTTTCCCAAAAGTCTCTACCCATCTAACCCAATCTAACAGAATGAGCATGTTGCAGATTCTTTAAAGCCAAAGAATGGTGCTGATCTAGAAGGCAGGCTTTTTCTGCAGAGGCCCCTATTATATGGATGGTCCTTCCTTCGGAGGTTAGAACGGTCCCAATCCCGTTAGCCTTTCATAAGGCTCTAAAAACTTGGCTTTGTTCCAGAGCGTGAGGTGCCGAATGTGTTCAGGGTTCTGTTTCCTGGCTGTATTGATAAATGTCCCAGTATCTCAGTTACTATATATATTTATTTTGGAAGTTTCTATTGTTTTTATGGTTTTAAAATGTTTTAAAATGCAGCTAGAGAAATTGAATAAATAAATAAATAAATACATAATAAAATATTTCATGGCAGGCTAGAGAACAAGGGTATCCATGGCTATCGTTATGGATGCCTAAGGACACCCTCCGGGTTGGAGAGATAGGCAGGATATTTCTCAATGCCATTTGCAGGGAATCATAAGCAGGTGAAGACATCTGCTTGGGAAGACCCTGATGGTGAGCCACTGTGTGAGGCAGAATGCTGGACTGGATGGGCTGTGGCCTTTTCCAGCAAGGCTGTTCTTATGTTCTTATGATTATGTGAAATGTAACATTTCTAGTGGAGGCTATCTAGAGTATCTTGGCTTTTGATGGAGCACTGATCCAGCTGCCCAGGCCAGCATGTTCCCTACAGCCAGTGTGATGTAATGGTTAAGGTGCTGGACTAGAAATTGGAAGATGGAGAGTTCTATAGTCTTCTCTTTGCCCTTGAAACTGTCTGGGTGACTTTGGGCCAAGCACTCTCTTTTAGATCTGCCTACCACATGGCATGGTTGTTGAGGGGAAAAAGAGGAGGGACATTATGCATGCTGCCTTCAGTTGTACAAAGTAAAAGAAGAATATAAATTTAAACAAACTATTTATAATGTGAGTTAACCAAGCTGCAAAGGCACCTGCATCAGAGGTGGGTTGCTCCCAGTTCGGCCTGGATTGGGGGAACCGGTAGTAGCAGTTCTGCCCACCCGCCTAGATGCTTCTGCATTGCGTGCAAAGCTGCAAAGGCATCTGCATCAGAGGTGGGTTGCTCCCAGTTCGGCCTGGATTGGGGGAACCGGTAGTAGCAGCTCTGCCCACCCGTCTAGATGCTTCTGCATTGCGTGCCTGTGTGAGCGCACCCAAACCAGTAGTAAGAAAATGGTCTGCACAGTAATTCTTGACAGCCAAAGCAAGCACATCTCCACCCATGGGAAGGGCGTAATTGCAAACAAACTAAATACCTGGAGAGCTTTTGGCTAGAGGTATGATAAAAATCAGCCCCCAAACCAGCTTGTATATCCCTGAATGAGAAGATGCATATTCCATAGAAAAAAGAAAACGACACAAAGGCAGTTGTATTATGGCCAGAACATGCCAACACTTGACAACTACAACGAAAGCGGAAAAAACAAGAGTGGGCAGGAGAAAGAAAGAAAGGTGAGGAGTTTCTGTTCCTAATTATTCCTGTAGCAAGAGCAGAAAAGGACACGTCTAAGTGCAGAGTGCTTCAATTGAGTGGCTTTCTGGCAATCCTCCATAGGGGCACCCGTTAGTAAGGCAGTAGAAAGCAGAAAGGATGGAAACCGGGGTCAGAGAAAGAACCTTAATTTGCGGACCAACAAAAAGAGAGAAAAGTCCTGGGTTCCGTTTTGGAGTTTGGTGGGAACCCTCTGATAAACTCCAGGGAAATAAAAAGTCATTTTTATTTTCCATCGCCCCGAAGAAAGAAAGATTCAGAAGCCGCTCCGCTCGTCGCCTGGGAACTTTTCCTGCTTCCCCTAACCTAACTCATCCCTTAAGCGTGCCCAAAGAAGCTGTAGTACCGGTGCTTAAAGCTGACCTTGGGGACGCGCGCCCAATAGTACAGGAGCCAACCGGTGCTGCAGCCCAGCAATAGCGACAGTCCCAGCATCGTCTTCTTGACCTGCTCCTCCCTCGTCGGCGGAATCAGGCTCAGCCGCCGGGCAGGCAAGAAAAGAACAGCTACAGCAAACAAGGCAAATACATACAAAAGTCAGTCACAGCCCTGAAAGGAGGCCCCGCCCGCTTTTGTGACGAGCAAGCGCCTTTGCTCCGTCAGCCGCTGCGGCCATCTTTGTGATGGGCATGCCCGTTCACCCCACCTGGCACCGGGCGAAAAAAAAGGCTGGAAGTTGGATCTCCCGTGTCAGACAGAGATCAGGGTTCAAAAGTGTTTGCTGAGCTGAGCATCCTTGCACTGCGGCCGCCCTTCGTGCCATTTCAACGTCTCCTTTTTGGGGGGGAGGGAAGGGAAAAGTCCGCGGCGATCTATCCTAAGTGCTTCCTTGTAACAAGCTAACTTACTTTATTGCATCTACAACATCCATTACCGACCAGATCGTGTCCGCTCCGGTCTTGCTTTGCATGAAAATGAGTGTAAGAGACGGGGCCAAATTTCCTGAGAATGGTCAGTTGCTGGGGATGAATCGGGAGAATGAGAGGGAATGAGGGGAAAAACTCTCTAATCTAAGGCAATAGGGGGGGGGGGGGGAGAGAAGGAGCAGAGGAGAAAGAAAACGTTTACTGAAAAAAGCGACTGTTAAAGAAAGCATTAAACTGGCCAGACTGTCCACACCAAGCTAAGCAAGGCATCAGGGAAAATAGAAGCGAAATGATAAAACTGGCACTTTTATTATATGATTTCAATTCCAAGAAAATAAACAGAACTTCTGAAGATTCTGAACATCTTTGTCATGTTTTCCAGGTGAAGCTTCAACTTCCACACTAATATATGTGTAGAAGAAGATTAATCCTTTGTTTTCTTTATTATTAAATTTATAGATTATAATTAAAGCAATGTAATTGCACCCATTTAATCCAACACAACTATCTTCTAACACAGGGGTCCCCAACCTTTGCAACTTTAAGTCTGAAAGACTTTAGCTCCCAGAATTCTCCAGCCAGCTTTGCTGGCTGTAGAAGTCTGGGAGCTGAAGTCCTTCAGACTTAAAGTTGCAAAGGTTGGGGACCCCTGTTCTAACAGGAAGAATAGACTGACACTGGTGTTAAGGACATCATCATGATGTCCGTTGAAGTACTAGGCTAGGGATTGCATTTGCACACCTTAATTTTGGTTACATAAAACTAAATTAAGCTTGGGGGTGTGGTGTTTATGCAATCCCTCCTCCTAAATAGATTAAATTAAGTAGCTGTGGGAATCAAGCCACTGATAGAGTTCAAATATTACATTAACTTGGTTATGAAAGACTTTGAAGGAGGAGATCCCTATTAGTCGGTGGTGATCCAAAATCAGAATTTTGGTAGCATCCGATAAAGGAATGCAATGCAATGATCAAAAACAGCATCACAAAAATCAGATTAGGAACACAAATTGAAATAGGGAAGAAAATAGTGAGCACCTCTCTACCCTAGACGAGTTCAAATCACCAGAACCAGATGGATTACACCCCAGGGTTCTGAAGGAACTGACAGATGAGATCTCAGAACCACTGAACTATATCTTTCAGAGATCCTGGAACACTGGGGAACTACCAGTGGACTCGAAAAGAGCTGATGTGGTTCCCATCTTCAAAAAAGGAAAAAAGATAGATCCAGGAAACTACTGACCCATCAGCCTGACCTCAATACCAGGAAAGGTTCTGGAAAAAATAATCAAGCAACGAATTACTGAACACCTAGAAGCAAACAAAATAATAACCAAAAGCCAACATGGCTTTGTCAAAAACAGATCATGCCAGACTAAACTTACTGCATTCTTTGATAATGTGACAAAATTAGTGGACCAGAGGAATGCTGTCAATATAGTTTACTTGGACTTCAGTAAGGCATTTGACAAGGTAGACCATAACCTACTATTAGATAAAGTAGAAGAATGTGGGTTAGACAACATCACCACCAGATGGATTCGCAACTGGCTGAACAACTGCACTCAACGTGCAATCCTCAATGGAACTGCATCTACATGGAGGGAAGTATGCAGTGGAGAACCCCAAGGCTCTGTTTTAGGCCCAGTACTCTTCAACATCTTCATCAATGATTTGGATGAGGGAATAAATGGGGAACTCATCAAATTTGCAGATGACACCAAGCTGGCAGGAATAGCCGACACTCCAGAAGATAGGCTTAAGATACAGAAGGATCTTGACAAACTTGAACATTGGGCACTATCTAATAAAATGAAATTCAATGGCGAAAAGAGTAAGGTTCTACATTTAAGCAATAAAAATGAAATGCACAAGTACAGTATAGGTGGCACCTTGCTCAATAGCAGTAACTGTGAAAGGGATCTTGGAGTCCTAGTAGACAACCATTTAAATATGAGCCAGCAGTGTGCAGCAGCTGCCAAAAAAGCCAAAACAGTTCTAGGCTGCATAAACAGGGATAGAATCAAGATTACGTGAAGTGTTAATACACTTTATAAGGCCTTGGTAAGGCCATACTTGGAATATGGCATTCAGTTTTGGTTGCCACGATGTAGAAAAGATGTGGAGACTCTAGAAAGAGTGCAGAGAAGAGCAAGATGATTAAGGGACTAGAGACTAAGACAGATGAAGAACAGTTGCAGGAACTGGGTATGTCTAGTTTAATAAAAAGTAGGACTAGGGGAGACATGATAGCAGTGTTCTGATATCTCAGGGGTTGCCACAAAGAAGAGGGAGTCAAACTATTCTCCAAAGCACCTGAGGGCAGAACAAGAAACAATGGGTGAAAACTAATCAAGGAGAGGCAACTTAGAACTGAGGAGAAATTTCCTGACAGTTAGAACAATTAATCAGTGGAACAGCTTGCCTCCAGAAGTTGTGAATGCCCCAACACTGCAAGTCTTTGAGAAGATGTTGGATAGCCATTTGTCTGAAATGATATAGGGCTTCCTGCCTAGGCAGGGAGTTGGACTAGATGACCTCCAAGGTCCCTTCCAACTCTGCTATTGTATTGATTCCATTCATTTGATGTTCTGATGATGTACCTGATGAAGTAAGCTGCACTTAAGTGAGTTTATGCCATTTAATAAAGTTTGTTAGTTGGAAATGGTCTTACCAAACTTCTTCTGATTTGGGTATTACTAAATTAACCCATTTTATGGAATCACATACAGTATGTGGAATAGTAAACTAAACGTGTTGGGTTCACATAGCTTGCAGTCACGTACATACAAAAATTAATTAAGGTTTAAACTAATCAAGCGTGGCATATTATGAAAATCCACCTAATTAAGCATGCTGGGCAAACTCAGCCAATAAGAGAATGACGTACTTCAATTTCCTTAGCCAAGATAGATTCAGAATTCTGCCTCTTAACTGTTACTGACACACTGGCTGGGTTCAACCAAAATGTGAGGTTTTTTTTGTTTTTAACTTGGTGAATTGGTGTGTTGAAGCAAACAGTTATTGTAGTTTATAAACCCAAATCAATGTGGGTTATTTAGTTCACCACAGTGAAATAAATAGCTTGATGTGAACGTGATTGTCAACAATTTCCAGAACTTTACAGCAATAAAAAAATCTTAGTGGAAAATGTAAGCTTGATAGCTATATTGTGAGAGAAGTGTCAGCCAATTCTGTAAGTTCACTGAAAAATTCTGCCTTAATCATCTACCATAAAGCTGTTTTTTCCTTTCTAACATTTCTAAACAGATATTTCTAGGAAACTAATCAGCCCCCCCAAAAAAGGAATTTTCTTGGATAATTGCATTTCACACTGCATTTCATTCACATTGGGAATGAAACCCAATCTTGGAATTTATTCAGCAAATCATTTTGTCATGAAGCTTCCTAAATGTAGATACTGTGTTCTCCTGAAAATAAGACCTGGTCTTATTTTCTCTTGAGACCAAAAAAAAGCACTTGGGCTTATTTTCAGGGATGTCTTATTTTAGAGGTAGAGGTGCCCCATGCACCCGCTTAACCTAGCCTCACTGGTGGAGCCACTTGCAGAATGCTGTGAGGTTTGTCTCCCTGGTGGATCTGCTCACAGAAGAATGCTGCCAAGGTTGTTGCGAGCTCATCTTGCCGGTGGTGCCGCTCACAAAACGCAGCGAGCATTTTGACATAAACAGCTAAATATAATGACATAAACATTCTATCCCTCTATTTATGCAGCCTAGAACTGAGCTGCCAAAAAAGTCAACACAGTTCTAGGCTGCATAAACAGAGGGATAGAATCAAGATCACGCGAAGTGTTAATACCACTTTATAATGGCTTGGTAAGGCCACACTTGGAATACTGCATTCAGTTTTGGTCACCATGATGTAGAAAAGATGTGGAGACTCTAGATAGAGTGCAGAGAAGAGCAACAAAGATGATTAGGGGACTGGAGGCTAAAACATGAAGAACGGTTGCAGGAACTGGGTATGTCTAGTTTAATGAAAAGAAGGACTAGGGGAGACATGATAGCAGTGTTCCAATATCTCAGGGGTTGTCACAAAGAAGAGGGAGTCAAACTGTTCTCCAAAGCACCTGAGGGCAGAACAAGAAGCAATGGGTGGAAACTAATCAAGGAGAGAAGCAACTTAGAACTGAGGAGAAATTTCCTGACAGTTAGAACAATTAATCAGTGGAACAGCTTGCCTCCAGAAGTTGTGAATGCCCCAACACTGCAAGTCCTCAAGAAGAAGCTGCTTCGGTGAAATGAACCTCACAGCATTCAGCCGCAAACAGCTCCCTTGCAGCATTCTGCCGCAAACAACTCCACCAGCACAATGAGCCATGCGGTGTTCTGCCTTGAGTGGCTCTCCTGGTGAGCCTCGCCTCGCGGAGGTCTGCTGCAAAAGGCTTCACCAGCACGACAACATAAACGGGTACAGGGCGCATGGGGCACCTCCACCCCCCACCCTAGCTTGATTTTTGCACCTGCGCCTTGCCCCACCTCGTACAGTCAGATGTTAGGCGGGGTTTAATTAGACCATATTTTTGGGGGGTGGGGCTTATTTTAGGCACAGCATGAAAATCAGGCTAAGGCTTGTTTTCTGCGTCTGACGTATTTTCAGGAAACACGGTAGCTAATGTTTCACCATCTGCCAAAATATGCTTATATTTATTATTGATTATGCGCCATCAAATCATTTTATTGCCCACTTTATATAGATTCATTTAGATTTAAATGACTGAACAGAATTTCTTTTCAACAAAATAAAATCAATAAGAATAGAATTCAAAAATGCCACTACATATGTTTTACAATTTGAGCATAGCTGTAAAAATTAAAACTCAAATTGTTATTTAAATTTAAAATATTTTAATATTCTGTTATTTATAGCTGGCCAACTATGTTTCTGGGGGTAAAAAAGAATTAAGGAATACTACCGCACTGTCACTAGATGGCAGCATATCATAAACATACGGTCATCTTATTGGATGAAGGTAGCCTTTTAACAGAAGAAAGAAATCTCAGAGTTGCAGGCTAATTGGAAATGGGGTGGGGGGTGGGTGGAAGCAATGACAAACCACTTTATAGTATTGCCAAGAAAGCCTTGTAGATGGTCCATGAAATCACCAGGAATTATTTGAAGTAGGCAGATATTCTTTTATTGAATCTGAACTGCCGGATAGCTGTTGGCTTGCTCAATTGTTGCAAATAAGAGGACCTCTGGGAAGTGGCAACAGGATGGCCATAATTTTATAGGGAACAAAGCATGAGTAACAAGCTCTCTTCCTACATCACTGGATGGCGTAGTTGCAGGATCACTTCCTCCCCATTTTTTCTTTCAAACACTTTAAAAGTTTGTAAAGGAATGTAATGCAAAGCTAAGCTTAGATACATGATAGATGATACATAGGTAGATGGGTAGTTTACATAGATGATAGATTGATAGATAGATAGATAGATATTGAACTATAGCTTAGGTTTACATTATATCCCTTTACGAATTTATCTATATCCATATATTTGTAAAGAATGTATAATTTAATATATATAGGGAGATTGAACTATACATTACATATATAGTTTATATCATCATCATCATTATTCTGAATGCACATCATAACTAAGTAGTACGATGGACTTGTAGGGCCGGTGCAACATGTAACATGTTCACATTGGTGTAATGAGTGAATGTTTGTTAATAAGATTTATCAGGTTAGGGATATTTTTTTTCTTTCTTTTTTTGACTCCACTGTGAGTTGTATTGTGTTGTGGGGGGCTGCACTGAAGGAGCTCAACCCATCTCATTGTACATATGTTGTGCACTGACAATGAAGAATTATTACCACCACCACCAATGTCTATCCACTGCACGATGGCCTCTTCTGCCTGTTTCCAATCAATATGGTCCTGAGCTTTCTTTTGCCCATTGGGCTCTCAATACTTGCTGATGTTGTCAATCCATCTTGTTTTAGGTCTCTTTTGTGAACACTTTTTATCCATTCTATGACTGCCTTGGTCCACCTGCCAGTTCTTCTTGTTATGTTACCAGCCCGTTTTGCTTTCGATTCTTTTACTCACTTGATATCGTATACTTTTGTTTCTTCTCTAATCCATGCGCAGGTCTTTCTAATGCTGAGCCAAGTATCTTTCCATGGCTCTTTGTGCCACTTTTAGCTTTTATATTGGTTGTGAGGTGAGTGTTCGTGGTTCGTCCCAAAGGGAATTGCTCTTCCAAAGGGAAGATATAAAGTATATAATTCAATCTCTCTCTCTCTCTCTCCTATATCTATACCTATACCTATACCATCTATTTCTGTCTGTCTGTCTGTCTATACCTATAGCTTATGTTTGCATTACATTCCTTTACAGATTTTGTAAAGGATGTGGATATGGCATACAATACAATACAATACAATACAATACAATAGCAGAGTTGGAAGGGACCTTGTAGGTCTTCTAGTCCAACCCCCTGCATGGGCAGGAACCTTATACCATTTCAGACAAATGGCTGTCTAACATCTTTTTAAAGACTTCCAGGGTTGGGGCATTCACAACTGCTGGAGTCAAGCTGTTCCAGAGGTTAATTGTTCTTACTGTTAGGAAATTTCTCCTTAGTTCTAAGTTGCTTCTCTCCTTGGTTAGTTTCCACCCATTGCTCCTTGTCCTGCCCCCAGGTGCCTTGGAGAAAAGTTTGACTCCCTCTTCTTTGTGGCACCCTCTGAGATATCGGAACACTGCTATCATGTCTCCCCTGGTCCTTCTCTTCATCAAACTAGACATACCCAGCTCCTGCAGCCGTTCTTCATATGTCTTAGTCTCCAGTCCTCTAATCATCTTGGTTGCTCTTCTTTGCACTCTTTCCAGAGTCTCCACGTCTTTTCTACATCGTGGCGACCAAAACTGTATGCAGTATTCCAAGTGTGGCCTTACCAAGGCATAGGATAGGTATCTGTGGGGATTCTGAACGTGAGCCAGTCCTCCAGCCCTAACAGCACTATTACTCAAAAATGAAACTTCCTTTCTTAATTTCACCCACCCACCCGTGGCTCCTTGAGTTCAAAAGCAGAGGATGGAGTCTTCTGTGGGAGAGGAACTGCAAGAGGGGATTTTATCAGTGCTCCTTCCGTAGGGCAGGTATACCCCGGAGTGATGATCTCAGGAGCTCTGTGGAACTGGGGGAAAAGACTCTCCCCGCATGTTCTTCCCTTTCCCCCATTCAGGAATCACGGCGAGATCCTCCCGGAAGCCCTTTGGGAAGAGCGATTCCCTTTCGGGTTCCCAGCGCTTTGTAGATCCTCCCCAACCAGGGACCGGCGTGCAAAGAGCGCGGCGGGGAGCAACAAAGCAAAGCTGCCCTAGAGGAATACTGGAACTCGGGAGGGGAAGAGAGGCGGGAATGAACGTGTCAGCCAGCACCCGCCTTTCCGCCACGTGGCCCCGAGACTGCGGCCGATGGGCACCAACCGGTGCCGCGAAGCGTCTGCGCCAGGAGAAGAAAGAGAAGGCCTCTCTCTGCGCCTCCCCCTCCTCACCTCGCCCAAACCCCACACTCGGATCCGCGCTGCCTGGAGAATTGGGCAACTGGAGGAGGAGATCCATGCTCCACGGCGCTGCTCCCTGCTGCTGCGCCACGCCCTGCCCCGCAGAGGGTGAGGGCGGCCCTGCAGAATGGGTGTGCAACGGAGAGGGGGAGGGAGGATGGCATCACCGGATTCTCCGGCCCGAAGTCCTTGAGGGCAGGAGTGGAGGCAAGAGCGGTTGGGCACTAGCTGTTTTTTCCCCTCCTCGCTGGCTGCGTTCCCTGCAGCTGGAGCGCTAGCAGTGGGAAAAGATAGGGAAGACTGTTGCCACGTCCACCTGCAGGTCAGGCATGCTTTTTTTTTTAAAAAAAAAAACCGTTTCTATCTCCTTTAAAGCAAAATGTGGAGAAATTAATGGAGAAACTGAGGGGCTCTGCTGCAATCTGTCTCTCTAGTAGTGGCTTAGTTTTCTATTGGCAATGAATGACGGGAGAAAGAACACCCTGAGAAATGTATTTCCCCTTAGCTGCAGCTGAATGTGGTAAAGGGCGTGCTAGAATCTGTTGCACCCCATCTTCTGACAGGTAATGTGTGGGAGCAGCATGAAAGGGGTGAGGTGACCCGGAATGTGTGGGAGGGAAGAATGAAATATTGCTTCCCTGCTTGATTCAGGTTAGTAAAAAGGTACTAAGGATGTGAATTATGGGCTGACTGTTCTTAAAGGCAGCATAGCCGCACTGGGTGGCAAATCGGAACAGACCAACTTTTCTTCCAGATGGGCGGGTTATGATACTGTCTGTCTTCTGTGGCTGGAAACTTTGTTGTTGTGAGCCCACAGTGTGCAACAGGAACCTCAGTGTTCCTGGGGTGCCATAGACGTATCTGTCATTGCAGGGAGAGGTCTCCATTCCAGAGAGATATTTCTACCTCCAGTGTCCTGCAGAACGTGAAGTGTCTCGTGCCTGCCCACCAGGACCAGAATGAAGGGGCTATTTCTAGCAGTTTGGTTCTTCCTTGTGCCGGCCAGATGGGCAGCACCAAAGAACAGCAGTGGCAGGTACCACCATGTTGTAAGGGATGAGGGTTAATGTGAACACAGAGGTGGACAGGAAACTGTCTCCTGAATGAGCCTCCGGAGCTCCTTCAGGTCTACAATCCATTTTCCGTTCAGCAGAGGTCATTAAATGTCTTTGTACCTGTCCCCACTCCTTTTATGTCTTCTAGGCCTGAGATCCCTAACGATTCCATGGATCAACCCATCCTGAATCCTCTGCACCCAAGCCAAGTTTCTCTAAAGTAAGTACATGTCATCCAACGGGTGTGCCTCTCCCAAAATTAAGCCCTTTTGCTACATATGACAGACTGAGATCCAAGAGGTCCAAAATTTGGAAGAAGGTTGGCTGATAGTCTTTCTGTCCCTTTCCATCCCAGGACATTCCCTTTCCATGTTATCTCTAAAATAACAGGGAACGATTCCATCTCCACATCAAGTAATCTGTGTATTACAGCTGGACTTGGGGACTTTTTAGATCTGCTTGGCCTTGGCCTTGGCCTACCAACATGTTAATGTTCATAATCTACCAGGCATATACTAGCTGAATTTAAACTACGTACTAGCCTAGGCTAAAATGGGAGCTTGGGAACTTATAGTTTAGCAAGTTGTGGGGCCCCAACTATTACCTTAGGTATTAGGTAGAAATGCATCATTTATTTATTGGAGCATAGCATGGGATATGAACACAGCAACTGCATTTTGTTCCTTCAGATTTAGGATTTAGTACATTGGCTGAACTCGGGGATTAAAAACTTATCTAAATCTTTAAAGAGTGTCCTCTCTGCACCATTGAGACTGGGCAGGTGTCCAAGAAAAAGGATTGGAGGCCCTTATGTCTTTGACTGCCCATCTTCCCACACACTGATTCTGAGAGCTACAGTATTCTCTGTTGCAGTGGTTGCTGTCTTGTCCTGCAAATCGGTCAATGTTTCTGTGCTGTGGTTTGTTCCATCATGGCAACATAACGCATGGTGGCTTGATCTGTTCCAGGGTGCTCCAAGACTATCTGGAGAACGTTGGGCAGTTGAATGAGGATGCTGCCACCATGACAAGGGAACAGGGTAAGAACCTTATTACGTAATGCATGTTGAGAGGGCAACTGATAGCTCCTCGCTCTAGGAAACAAGAGATTAGTTTTAAGCACACATTTAAAAATAGGGGTTGCAATGCTAGCAATGCAAGAGTTCCCCTAGTGCAGGGGTCGGCAACCTTAAACACTCAAAGAGCCACAAAGGTCCTAACCGGAAGCCCCCCGTTCAATTCTGGAGCCAACTGGAAGTCCGGTTCCTCCATCATAGTCTCCTCCTAGCATGATGCCCTTTTTCCTCTGCTGACTGGAAGTTGGTCCCCCCACCACCGTAGAGTCTCCTCCTAGTGCGGCGTCCTTTTTTCTCTACTTGTCCTAACCGAAAGCCCTATCAATTGTGGAGCCGATCAGTGACAGGGGGCCGCAGCAGAGGGATGAAAGAGCCACACGTGGCTTCAGAGCCGCAGGTTGCTGACCCCTGCCGTAGTGCTATAGTCCTTTTGAAGTTGGAAAAGATGTTCCAACAAAGTATAAACGATTATTTGAGAAAACAACAACACATAACAAAAACAACTTAAGTTTTGAGTCTACCACCACAGCTAACTCTACAGATTGAAAGATTGTCAGAGCAAATAAAGAAAGCAAAACAAATTATATAAGCTGCCTGGATATCTTTCAACAAAGAGAAAACATCTTTTGAAAGCAGACGGCTGGCCTGCAGAAAAGGTGCAGCTTCTCTTATCTATTTGTCTCCTTCAAATTTATTCTGCTCGAAGGCAGAGCTGTTTTTTTTTTTTTACTCAGTAGTTATTTTTTTCACCTTCTTTGAAGTTTCATTAAAATGCAAAGGATAATCAATCACCATTTCCCTCCAAAAATTACCTTTTTGATCACAGCAAGCCTGGCCCTGACAGACAAATAAAAAGGTGGTGGTTTCTTATGCAATGGTTGGAGATGATATCTGATTCAACGTGGCCATCTCTCATATTTTGCTTTCACTTTTTAATCTTGTGGTCAGTCTGAACCCACTCATGCAAAGTCTATCATTATGTAGTAAAACTGGAGCCGAAGTAACATGAATCCCCAGCTTGCCTCGTACAGTTAAGATGGCTGAGGTTGTGCTGGATGGTTTCCCTTTCCTCTGTTTCCATCAAGAAAAGGAGAAAAACAATCCAGTTTTGTTTTTGGGGTCTCCTTTACATGTTTGCAGCGTACTGGAGACAGTTCGGGGGTTTTAGAGCTATCTTTTGTAGGCTTGTTCTCTCAAATAGAACCAGAACACCGTATTTTTAAGACTATAAGATGCACCGGTGTATAAGACGCTCCAAGATTTCAAAGAGGTAAGTTAGGAAAAAAGGTTTTTGTCCTCCCCAGCACCCAGGAGCCTCTGCAGGCTTCAGCAGGGCTTGCCCCTGTTTTTCGCCAAAATGGGGGCATTTTCCCTTCCCTCAGCCTGCAGAGTGCTCCTGGGGGGTTGGGGAAAGCAAAAATGGCACATTTCCCACCAAAATGGGGGCATTTTTCCCTTCCCCCAGCCCTGCTGAAGCCTGCAGAGTGCTCCTGGGGAGTGGGGGAAGACAAAACTCCCGCCATTTTTGCAAAAAATAGTCTGTTTTTTGCCTCTTTTTCACAAAAATGGGGTGCGGACGCAGGGCTTCGGGAGTGCAAAAATAGCTGTATTCAGTGTATAAGATGCACCAACAATTTCCACACTCTTTAGGAGGGAAAAAGGTGCTCTGAAAAATATGGTACTTTAAAAGAGTCGCCCCCACCTAGTTCTCTTTGGAAATGTATCAATGGCTAATACATTTTAGACATGAAGCAGATTATGCTAGGCACAGATTTTCTGTGGCAGAGAGTGCTCAGGATCACTGGAATTCAGCAAACCCTATGCAGAGGTACACAGTTTCCTCTCCAGCAATCAGAGATGTTACTGGACATGGACGAAATGAAATGTTCTTGTAATGGATTGTAAGTTTGTTTCTGTTGTTGGTGCTGATATGGGTATAAATGCTGCCTTTCAGGATGGATTCATTCTGTTATGCTAAATTTGGAAATCGACGCTTGTTATGTTTACAGCCTGCCTTGCTCCTGTTATGCCAATTAAGCAGAAGACAGACAGGCATGGAATATTTCCAGGCATAAATTCCCACTCATGAACCAGCAAGCCCAATTTTGCTTAGCATCAGAAAATGCTTTCAAACCTCATAGTTGGGAGTATAAGAACCTAAAAATGTAGTGAATTTAAATATTTATTGTTTTTAAAGCCCTAGCAGATATCAACAGGCAATGAATCAAGCCTGGACCAGCAAGTGTCAGAGAAGTGATTGGGTCCCAGGCAATTGGTTTTTGGGATCCAGAGACAATAAAGACGCCAGTAAATAAAGGGATTTTAAGCTTCATTAAGGACATGGTGGTCAGTGGCTAAGACATTGAGCTTGTCAATCAGAAAGGTCAGCAGTTTGGCAGTCCAAATCCCTAGTGCGCTCCCGTTACTTGTCCCAGCTTCTGCCAACCTAGCAATTAGTACCTGGCATCATGATTTCATGGCTCTGCTGTGGTCATGAAACTGCAAGACCTGACCTTGGCTGGGTGGCACATGACGCTGGGACGGGAACTGAAATTCTGAGATTTTCACAGTTTTGCAGCTACGTGAAGATTCTCTCTTTGATTCAGCAAGCAAGAGTGAAAAACAGCCAGTGTCAGGGTTCTGGTGGATGCCCTAATTAAATCATGAGCCTCAAGCCAAACTTCAAAAGAAATCCAGTTATTTATTAGGAGCTTCATGTCCTCCGTTCCCAAGTGAAGCCAGCTCTGACCCCTTGTAATTTACGGCCCCAATCATGACCCTTGTTTCCCCCCTTCCCCCAGAGTGTGTCATCAATCACATTTGCCAACGTGGCAATTTCCTGGGTTGTAGAGATCACTCCCTTCCGGCAGATATAAGTAACCCTGGGATACAGCCTTGAGAGAGATAAGTCTGGAATGTGCATCTGTCTTTTGCTGCCATGCTGTTTCATCGGTTTTCCATCCCCCCTTTCCTATGGCAACTCAAGAGCAGGCCAGGAATGCTTTGCCAGCTTAGCTCACAATTAGCTCTGCAGTTCTAGATTTTACTTAATATGAAGGAGAAATCAAAACATGTTGCTAAACTCCTCAAAATAAGAATGGTCTTCAAACAACTCAAGAGAATCTGGGATTGCACTGTGGGAGAGGAAACTGTAGATTCTTTAGCCACTCTGCCTCTCAGTGATCAAGAAAAGTGGGGCTTGGGGGGAATATTGTTTAGGAAAAAACATCAGCATTCATAGAATCATGGAGTTGGAAGTGTCTCTGAGGTCCTAGAATCAAAATCCCTTGCTCCATGCAGGAATCCAAATGAAAGCATTCTTAGCAGATGACTGTCCAATCTCACAGCAGAGTCCCCTCACATCTCTATTGAATTGGATCCACTATCAGATGCTCTTATTGCAGTATTAAGCAGCTCTTGCAGTCATTCATTGGGAGTCTGCTGTAATGGACTGTGAGAATGTCCTTGAGGAACAGGGGAAAGAGCCACAACCAAGACAACCGGCAGATAAAAGAATCTGAGAAAAGGTCGCAGAATTGACCCTTCTGAATAGAATAGAATAGAATAAAATAACAGAGTTGGAAGGGACCTTGGAGGTCTTCTAGTCCAACCCCCTGCTTAGGCAAGAAGTCCTACACCACTTCAGACAAATGGTTATCCAATATCTTAAAAACTTCCAATGTTGGAGCATTCACAACTTCTGGAGGCAAGTTGTTCTACTGGTTAATTATTCTAAATGCAGGAAATTTCTCCTCAGTTCCAAGTTGCTTCTCTTAGTTCTCTTATAGATAGGAGGGGCACTTTCAGGTTTGCAAGATTGTGTTATAGATAGTCCTTGACTTAGAACCACAATTGGGACCAGAATTTCCATTCCTGAGTAAGGCAGGTGTGGAGTTGTGCTGGATTTTACTGCCTTTTTACTACTGTTAAGCAAATCACTGCAATTGTTAAGTGAAACATGCAGTCAATAAATGAATCCACTTCTCCCCATTGACTTTGTTGTTGGAAGCTGGCTGGGAAGGCCACAAAAGATGATCATATGATCCCAGGATCATACACAACCATCATTAATACATGCCAGTTGCCCAATTTTGATCACATGTCCATGGAGATGCTATGACAGTTGTATGACAATTGAAAGTACAAGAACCGGTTGTGAGTCACTTTTCTCAGTTCCTTCGTAACTTTGACCAATCCCTGAACAAAAAGTTGTAAGTCAAGGACTACCTGTACTGTAAGCCTTTAATAAAAGTAGCGCTAGTTTTCTAGTCTGGTCTGCTGTGAAAATTGACATCTGCTATGCTTTAGCTTAAATCCATTGTTCCACATCTTGCACCTTGATGCAATGGAGAATAGCTCCCATCAGTAGCTTCCACTAGGAGCAGTGTTGGCCTCTGCTATTTTTTGGTTCACTATGCATTCCTTCTCCATTCCGATTCTTTCTAGCGCTCTTGCTTCTCTTTGCTCTTCATGACTATGACAAAAGTGGGCACTTGGATGGTCTGGAATTCATGAGACTGCTGAGTGAATTGGTGTCCCAACAGGCAAAAGGACAGCCTGCACCAGACATGGTAGGTACATTTTATTCCTTGGACTCTGGTAAGGTTGGCATCTTTGTCAAATCTTTTCTTATAACAATATTTTTTATTAAACTACAATTAAAGATAAAAACTAATGCAAACTAAAAAAAATAGAAAGTGTAAAAAAGAAGAAACAAAATAGAAACAAAATTAAAACCATTAAGAATATGGAAGAGAAAAATAAAAAATATACTGTATGAACAAATGACTTCCCCCGTCATCATAACAAGTATAAACAATTTTAGTAAGTTATCACCTTTTAAGATACAATAAATGGTATCTTCGCATATTGATCTCTTACCTATAAACAAATCCTTAAAACCCCATCATTCATTCCCAGTCCACAAACATCCAAGAAATCTTACCAGAGATATTATTTGGTTATTGATTTTTTACTTTGATCAAATAAATCAACTTTATGTTCCTTCCTTTTATTTTAAACAATCATGATCTTTAATTCCTTCAAATAATGTCATAGAACTTGATTTATTATTTTGCTTTGTCACTTCACAAAAACATTTAATAGGTTTCTTATAAACCTAATATTGCAAAGTTTTTCAAATCATACTTTTGGTTATGTTATCTGTTTATTCCTTTTAATCATTAAGATATCAGCTGGTATCATCTGCATTTCCAGTGCAACATCTTTTTCCATATCATTTTTGTAGCCCTCTCATCTTCAAATCCACTTTCAAATCAGTCTCAGCCTTGTCTGATAAAATTTCTTCCTCTTAAATAACATCTTTAAAAGACAGCCTATAATGGTAGGCACTCTTAAAATTAACGTTTGGATCCATTATTCACCAAAGTCCCTCAGTATGTCTTATGTCAAAGTTTTGCTCTATTCTAAATTAGCTCATCAAATGTAAATGTTCTTCTCCTTTAATTATAATCTTCCATTCGTTCTGGGTCCCTCTGTAGCATCCAAACTTCAAAGTCCCATTCTATGAGGGGTTATTTAGAATTCAAAATAACAGCATTTTCCCATGGGAAGGTTTGTTATAATTAATTTTAAATTTTTATATCAAAACTATCTGAACTCTTAGTCCATTTGAGATTTTTTCCAAAATCAATGTTCTAATCACCATTTTGCTATTTATTCCACATTTTTTAAGTTTGTACTTAAAACTTTTGCGAAGGATTGAAGGAAACTCACCTGGTGCTATAAAACATGCCAAACTTTTGGTTCCCGATAGCTGAAAAGCAATTAAGTAATTTCCAAAAATTATTAAGAAATAAGACTTAATGGACTTTGTGTCCACATAGGCCAGGGATGTCCAAACTTGGGAACTTTAAGACTTGTGGACTTCAACTGAACTTCAGTTGAAGTCCACAAGTCTTAAAGTTCCCAAGTTTGGACATCCCTGACATAGGCTATATAACAGCTGTGAGTTTGATTTAAATCCCTCAACTCTCAAGCACTCAAGTCATAAGTCAAGCATAAGTCAGTTCCTACACTCTACTTATGAGGAGCAGCTGTCTGGATTACAAGTAGGCATTTTACAATCTCTCTAGTGAGACATCACTGGCCAGAATTTGTTGCTTGGCAACTGATCTCCATTGCAATGCCATCCCACTTCTATTGGGATGACTAGTTCCCCATGGCTCCTCACACCAGAAATCCCTACATTTTTACCAACTCTTGAGTAACACAAGAGTTGCCTCTCGCTGTTCTCACTCTTTGTCTGGTTGAGCCTTATCTGAATCCCTGTACTCAGTAGGGTTTTTTTGTGTCTATTCTCAGAGATTGTTTGGACAAGTCCCAGTAGTTTTCTTGGCAAGGTTTTTCAGAAGCGGTTTGCCATTGCTTCCTTCCTAGGGCTGAGTGAAAATCACTGGTCCAAAGTCCCCCAGAAATCAGATTTCCAGGCTGATGCTTTAACCATGACACCAGACTGTCTTTCTCTCTCAGTAGATAATAAGCTGCAAATAGTATACACCTATTTTTATTCTCAAAGCACCTTGTTGGCCATTGTAGGAAAAGGAAGCTAAAGAAGACTTGGCTTGATCCAGCTCAGTTTTTTAAATCTTTCTTTTGTCTATAGAAGATGTGAGTTATATTGTTCCTTAATGTTAAGTTTGTGTTGATAATTGGAAAGCCTTCTTGAGTCCCTCTGCCATTCTCCTTTCAGGTAGTGCCAATGGTGGACAGTATCTTGGAGACTCAGGACTTCAACTGGGATGGACTATTGGAGCCTTTAGAGTTGTTTCTTCCTCCCCGGCAGGGAGAGAAACCAAACTTCCTTAATGCTGTCAGTGAAGAAGATGGTCAGGTCCTGTGGGCACTTCCTAACCTGAATGGCTTCCCAAGTCCCTCTGACCAACAAAGCAACGGAGACTCCCCACCTGCACCAGAGGTTCAGGAACAAGAGATGATGGACGACCAATTGTGGAGCCTGGAGAAGCTTGGGGGGGAGCTCAGCCAGGAAACCGCAGGGGACCCAGATCAACAAGGGAAAGAGATGCCTTCTGCTCCAGGAGATTGAAATACACCCTCTACATACTTTAGGTGATTAGCCAAGAAGTGAGAACTGGAGGCCAATTTCAGGTCAATTTCAGAAACGGAATGCAGATAATCACCCCTTTCCCAACATTTCCTTCTGAGCAAACTATTCTGGGTTCCCAAGTCTTCTCTTTACCAAAGCAAAACAGAATAGGATTCCCTGTTCAGTAAACTCTGCACCCTGTTATCTAAAGAGATCTCTTTTCCAACTTTCAAGGGATACATACCCCAGATCTAAAACTTGAGAAACAGAAGGCACTAAAAAGTTCTCCTAACACAGTGGCTCCACTTTCTTCTCAGTACACCTGAGTGCATCATTCAGGCATGGAAACCTCTTCCCTCCTTTCCCCACTACCCAGGACCACAGCCTTTCCAGCAGGCGAGGCTACATAGGTAGGAAAGATTTCTCTAAAGCCTGCCTCAGCTGGTTGTCTTCCTCAATAGTCTCTCTCTTCACAGAGCAGGCTCCTGATCCTAGAGGGTCTATTTAGGGTCCCTTGCTCTACCTCCTCAAGTAAGGAGCTGTTGCACAGAGACAGGACAGAACTTACAACTATAATCTGGCCAAGGATTTATCTCTGCATTTCAGATGACCATTCTGGTTCAACAGGCTCCTTTGGGGAAAAGCCTACCCAACACTGCAGAAGGCATCATGTATATCTTTTGCCGTGGCGTTTAAATTAGACTGCTCATCTCATAAAAGTGAAATTAAAAGGAAAACCACAACCCGTGATTTCCAAGGTTAAACTGGTAAATTCCAATCATGAAAGAGAACACATCATCAGCAACAGCAGAGCTCACCCAACCTCCTGGTCCAAATCCTAGGGAAACAGCCAGAGATGCGTATGCTTCTCCTACACTTCTCCTTTTTTCAAATCTTCCAATAAATCATCTTCAAACTGACTATGTTTCTGGACCATATAGGAAGAGGAATCTTAGCGGCTTAGAGAGGCAAGGAGGAACTTCCCTTACGGGGTAGGGGAGCTGATAATTATAGTATCTGGCAAAGAGGAAAGCTTCAAGGACTGTCACATCAGACTAATCAACTGGGCAACTACCGTGTTTCCCCGAAAATAAGACAGGGTCTTTTGAGCCCCGAAATATGGCTTTGGCCTTATTATCAGGGGAGGCTTATTATTTTGGAGCCAGGCTCTTCAGGAGCCTGCTCGCAAGAGAGCAGCCACCCAGCAACTCCCCTCTCCAACCGGGCAGAGTGCCATTCACCAACCCAGCAGTATCCCGAAGGCGCCAAGCTGCATGAGCACCGTCGTCCCCCTCCCGCTTGCATGGCTTGGCGCCTTCAGGATGCCGCTGGGTTGGTGAGTGGTCTCTGCCTGGCTGGAGGGGGGTGGTTGTCCACTGGGCTTATTTTCGGGGGAGGGCGTATATTTTTGCCCACCCCAAAAATCTGGCATGGCCTTATTTTCAGGACTTGTCATATTTTCAGGGAAGCACGGTAGCTGTTTGTACTGTGTTCTCCCTTACATATCTTCAGCAGGAGGAGAAGCAGGCTCAATAGTGGGGAGGGTATTCTGCTATTGCCGGGTGGCATGGATTAGCCTTCTCCTTTTCTATGCTTCTTTACTGAAGTCTTTTAAATCATTCCCAGCCTCAAATAGCAACAAGTGCCTCAGCAGCATCTTCATTCCATGTCCTCTCTCCTCTCATGACATCTGATACTCCTGGATCTGGTTGGCTGAAGCACAGCCAATCCCTTTCCTTCAAGGCCCGCCTGTGTACATGTGTGCATCCATGGGCACATACACGCAAACACAAACTGGATAATTATTTTTCATAATTATCCTTGACTGGATAATGAACCAGGAGCAATCAGCAGCTTCATGCGTTTTATTTATCTTTTCATGGTTATACAGTAAAACCTCTTTTCCTCCTGGCAAGAGACGGGAGCATCTGAGCCAGCTCAGCCAGACTGCATATGGAATGTGTGGCAGGCAGCCTGACATGTCTCCCCACCTGCAGGAGATGCCAGAGGAGCAGTGCCAGTGCCACTAGCAAATAGAACACCACTGTGAGAGATACAGTTTTAGTCCATGGTCCAGTGAATTCTAGCAGGTACAGCATTCGGCATGTTGCTCACACGATCCCATCATACCCGTGAACCCCACACTTCCGGCCTGCCACCTGGCATCCATAGGTTAATGCTGCAGGAAGCGTTTTTCCTGCCACAGAAAATGAGAAATCAGATTAGCTTTAGGACAGGTGGGCATAATTGCTGTTCTTTAAAGCGCAGGAGATGGAAAAATGACGGTCAGGAGTTTCCTCGCCATTCAGATCTGCTTCTTGATGCTGTTAGATAGTGGTTGGTTTGTTCAGCTTAAAAGTATTCTGTACAGAAGCAATTGCAGAGGGTTCTGCCATTCATGCTGTACCTACCGGAAAATGAGAAGCACCCAGAACTTACCCTTGCTTAGAGCCAGGATCACAGCAGCGTTGAATGTGTCTCCAGCCCCCAGAGTGTCCACAACAGTTTCAGGGGAGAATGCATCTGAATGCACTAGCAGCCAATCCGGTCCCATTGCATCAGCTCCATACTCAGCCCAAGCACAGATCAAGGTAGCTCTAGAAATGGAATACAGAAACTAACCTATGTAGGGTTTTGGATTCATCAAATGAATAAATCCAAATTGCTACACAAGCAGGCAGATGCGTGAATGTATTCCTTGTCTGCAATATTCCAAACCAGGAAAAAGTAAAGATGCTTCCAGGTGTTGCTGAAAGATGATACATTTTCACACCTGTCTGCTCCATTGTATTTTGGCAGGACTGAATCCAAAGCACTGGACAGCACTACTAGATATTCCTCTTTATTCCATACAAAACATTCTCTGTTCCAGCTATTTGGGACCTCAACAGCAAATCTGAAGGAGTGTGAATTACTGCTAGAGACTTTGCCATATAACTGACTCTGCGGATTGCCCACCCATTCTAACAATGTGCAGGGCAAGAAGCTGAACCTGTCTGGGCTTTTCTTTCAGCTCTTAAAAGGGAAGTCTGCGTAACTCAGCCTTTGGCCTAAACAGAAAGAAAGATAGACCTTAAGGGAACACTAGATAAGAAGGTGTGATATAAATCCAATCAATAAAGTATTAAATGAATTGTGCTTCTGATATTGGATTGCTAACTAAAGCTGCTGCAAAAGATAGTACCCTGGATTGTGCTATCACACATGCAATAAGCATTTAATCTGATTTGGGCGTATTGGCTTGTAGCACCAATTCAACTATGATCAGTACAGTTCTGGCTTAGCATGGTATGAAGCCAGCCTACTTTATTTTATTAAACAAGACCCAGTTGTACATGGTTTAGCACAGTCTGTGTGTGACTTCAGTCTGAACTTAGCTGCTAAGAAATATCTCTAAAGCTGCTGGAAAAGAGAATCATCTCCAAATCACTAAATGACTTGTGATTTCAGCTTTCAGGTTTCTCACAATTGGCAAGGTTGGTTGAGCTGATCTCCAAAGGGTTCCCATTTTTGCCTCTGAGATTCTCTTCAGTCTGCTATTATTTCATACCACCCCCAATAACTGGTGAAGGAACCAGGCTTGTCCCATATTTTTGTTCCCTCCTACCCTGGTTTCAAATGCCCGTAGAGCCCCTTCACAGCCTCAGGAGCTGAGTGGAATCCAAGTGTCTTGGCCACATCTTTGCTGACAAAGACCTAGAAGAAGAGAACTGCAATAAAGTCACCACTTTTTGGCTGAGCCTTATTACATATAGTATCTCTGGGTGATCAGATAGTGAGTGCCTCAGAGGGCTATGTATGAAGAAAATGACTGAGTCTCAAGAGCATTGGAGTGTATTCTGGCCAGACGTTAGAGAATTTCACTTCACAGCTGTAGAAATCCCCCAGGAATATTACCTCTGTGTGCATACAAAACTCATCTGCAGAAAATATCTGGAAATGAGTGACTGAAATAGTACTATTGATTCAGAAAGTGAACTCAGAATCCTTACCACATTTCCCCCGAAAATAAGACCGAGTCTTATATTAATTTTTGCTCCTATTAGGGCTTACTTTCTATTTAGGTCTTATTTTCAGGGTAATACGGTACATCTGGCTGACAATCTTAAAGGGCTTATTTTGAGGGTAGGGTTTATATTACGAACATCCTGAAAAATCACACTAGGACTTATTTGATGGTTGGGTCTTATTTTTGGGGAAATAGGGTAATAAGGATTCTAACAGGATGCCAGTGCATCTTCAGTAGCCACAGGAGGAGGAAGTGGCAAAATCTCTCAGATCTATCCTGTGAGAGGAATTTAACTGAAGTGGAGGTTGCTCTTCATCACTGTGCTTGCTTTCTTGAGCAGCCACGGTTCCCACCTACATCACGCCTTTACCTTTGACCCCTTACCACATCTGCATAGCAAAACAGCTGGTACAGCTCTGGCCTGGTCTTTTCCACCTCCACAGATGTGGTCACTCGCTCAGATGGTGGGCAGGTTTGGTTATACTTTTCCACCAGTTGCAGCATTTTAACCTGTTCCGAAGCATTCCTCCCCTGGGAGAAAATACTACTATTAGTGACACAACCTGAGATGTATGGATTTGATATTATTCTTGGAATTATTGAAAGCCTTTGTGACCTTAAATGACTCACCACTTATAGTAGTTGGGCCATTTGTACCTGCTACTTCCAAAACAGATACCCAGCCACTTATGATTTGGGTAGTGGGCTGTGGTGTGTTTGATGATCCAAGAAACTCCAGCGAGTACGAAATACTTTCTTTCTCAACAGTGAATAGGCATGGTTGGTTTGTATTTTGAAAGTTTTGCATTAACTGTTCGGCCTATTGCCAGCGTCATCTCAAGTTTCTAGTTTTTTATTATAGGCTATGTTAACATAAAATACTTAACTTGGTTACCTCATTAACCTATTTTCTGAGTTCACACAATGCACCAAACCATAAACTACCGTATTTTTGGAGTATAAGATGCACCAAGATTTTGAAGAGGCAAATTTTTAAAAAAAGTTCTTTCCACTCTACAGACCTCCCCAAAATGGCCCGTTTTTCACAAAAATGGGCCCATTTTTTTTGTCAAAAAGAGTGCTCCTGAATGCTGGTGGGCGGGGGCAGAATTGAGCAAAAAACAGCCCATTTTTCACTCATTTCTGCCCTCCCCAGTCCCCAGGAGCACTCGAAGCCTCCTAAAGGCTATGCACGGCCATTTTGGTGAAGGGGGCGAGGTTTCAGGAGGCCAAAAATGCTGTATTCAGTGTATAAGACACAGCCAGATTTTCAGCCTCTGTTTTGAGGGGAAAAGGTGCATCTTATATTCTGAAAAATATGGTAACCGACAGGGTAGGCTCATACATGATAATTTGCTGAACAATTTTATAAATCATCACATTGTGGAAACCCCATTCTATGTGGTAGATTACGTATGGTGTAATCCTAATCAAGTGTAACCATTTGTCCTCTATATTACTCTTGGTTAGGATTAAATCATTGATTTGTATTCGTTAAAAGCAGATATGAACACAGCCACAGTATCTGTTTTTCCCTGCTCTATTGTTGAGTTATTGGCTTCACTGGGTATTTGGATTTTAGTTGTGATTACTATTTGTTTTATATTAAAACATCTCACTCAAATTTTCTTTCAGAGGTACCATTATACTGATTCAAACAAATAAAAACAGCATGCAGAAGATAGAAAGTAGGGATAGAAGGGAAGAATGGAAGATTGGAGCAAGTACAGAAATAGAGCAAGCCACTCATAGACAAATGCTCAGAGAGATGGGCACAATTCAAATTGCTACTGACAATTCGCTGCCATGAAACATCACCAATGCCTATGTGTAAAAGAGTGCCTCTGCATATTGTGGAAGGGTAGTAAATCTGACCACCACCACCTTATCACAGGAACAATCAAGATTTTCAGTTTCCAGTTCCCCTTTCCAGTCAAGGCCTTACCTCCCAATGGATCCACTTGTATTGAGACAGGTCAACTTTTTTAAAATCAGCAGCTGTCACATCTGGCAGATTGCTGCAATTGGGAGAATGGAAAGTGGGAAGAGGAAGACAAAAGTTTAATTAATGCAACAAACTGATTTCTCATCCATCTTAAATCAGTGAAACGGTAAGCAAATGCATATTTACAATTAAAACGGGAAACAAAACATCTATTGATTTGTTAAGTTCAAAGTGTATCCTGTGTAGCATCCTGTTTTCTTAGCACTAAACCAAATAATCTAGCCAATCCAAAGGGGACGTGAATTGTTTTCTTATTGCTTGTCCCGAGTTTCCAATGAATAAACCTATTACCTCTGAATATGGTGATTCAGTTATATGCAGAACTGATTTTGCAAGCTTAAAGTTAATTTCACCTCCTACTGGGAGCAATTCCAAAGTACTTTGGAGCTGCTTTGAGCTTCACATCCAAAGGCTTTAAGCTGCACAGGCAGCCATCCCACGTAAGAATGTCTCTATAACTTCATTCCTTTCCCACAAATTTGACAAAAAGATATATGAAGAAATCTCTTGGTAGATGTATCACATACAATTGATATGGAATTTATTTACTTTAGAACGGCACCTAGGCATCTAACTGAACCATAATAAACTATAATATGCTCTTTCTTGGTTTCCATGATAACAATCTGAATTTGGAGCCTTTGCTTGAGGTTAAATTGTAATGTACTGCGAATAAAGAAAGCAGACAGTACTGTATATACCCATAGACTGAAATACATTATCATAGAAAACAATGATGGCTGTCAGCCTATACAGTGTTAAAAAAATACAAAATAAACATGAGGAAAAAAGGCTAATCTCAACTGCTTGCTAGGTCTGCAGTAATTGCACATTTAGTCCTAAAGGCTTGTTAAAAGGAATGTCCTTCTGGGTTCGGCTCCAAGTGGGGAAGAAGACACTGGAGACATGGAGGCTGCTTGGAAAGATGGTTTAATGGTGGACAGGACCACATGGCTGGAGTCCCGAACAGAAAAGGTGCTCACATGCTTCAATGTTGGTGGACAGGAAGAGAAGGGCTGAGCAAGGGGCTTGCAGGGCTTTTTATCAACTCTTTGGCCCCACCTATCTGTTTCTTGTTCCTGTGTAAGAACTGTACTATGATTGGTTGCCAGGCTCCCATGGGCTGAGTTCAGGTTGGTAAGGCCAGTCCTACCTTAATCCCATGACTCTGGAGCTGAAGAGAACTCTTTATTATGTAAAGTGGACTAGCTCAGGCCTTAATGGCACATTGACAAAGGGGGTGGGAGCAGGGGGCTGCAGGAAACAAAACATGTTTCTTTATTTTCACATCTAGGGAAATATAATATTCTGCCTTTTCAATATTTCCTAGGGTATTTCATTTTTCTGGGAGAGAGATGGGTGATAACTTTCCACAGGCTATTCAGTAATAGTGAGATTGATCTGGCTAGCCTTGTTCTGCGTCTTTGGGCTGTCCCTCCTTTCCTCAAGCTATTGTGGCAGGAAAAGGATGCTTGACTAGAATTGAGTTTGAGCCTCCATTCTCAATTTGTTCCTTTCATTTCATAGCTCCCTCATTTCGAAAACATTGTCTTAGCACTAGTAGGCCATACTCAAGAGCTTCATCTGGAGATATTCAGCATGGAAACAGATGGCATTTAATTCTCAGTCCTCATTTTTATGGATTAACTGTGCCTGAAATGGATTCGATTTTAATGATTAACCCACTAGACTAGGAGACACAGAGACTGCTTTGATCAAAGGCCACAAGAATCACATACAGAAGGATGACAAACTTGGGCCTTCTGCATGTCCCCAAATTATTAACCAGGCCTTGACACTGTATTGGTAGTGGGAGATGGAAAGGCACACACTTTCCACTACTTGAGAAAAGCTAAGGTAAGGGTGGTGGTGTCCCATAAGCTTTTGCATATATTATTTACTTGTTCTTTCATTCAATTTACCTAGGCACCCATCTCAACAAGTACTCTGAGTAGCAAACAATCTTAAATTAAAAACAATTTAACACCCAGTTACCCTATGGCCATGATGGTGAACCTATGCCATGCGTGGCCAAAGTGGCACATGGAGCCATGTCACCTGGCATGCATGGCATTGCCCGTTCTTTCAAGTTTCTTGTGCGCATGAGCATGTGATGATCCGCTGTTTTTTGTATGTGCAAAAGGCATACGAAAGGCATATGGAAACCAAAAGAGCTGGTTGGTGTGCATTTGCGCTGGTCAGCTGACTGTCGCACACTCAAGCGCGCCAGTATGTGGAAGACAAGCTAGCTGGTGTGCAGGCGCGTGCTGAAAACTGGAAGTTCAATTCCTGGCGTGCACATGCCCACTTGGGAGCTTGTCTTCCGTGGCGCGCCCCCAACGAGTCTGTGTGCACACTTGCTCCCTTTTCAGCACTCAGTGCCAGAAAGGTTTGGCATCACTACCCTATGGTAAGATGGACAGCCAATAAATTTTAAAAATAAATAAATACATAAATAAATTCCCATCACAAATATAAAAACTAAAATACACAGCAGGAAAATATCACAATTGACAGTTGCTAACACAGCCAGGAGACAAGAGACTTCAGACACTTGGCTCTCCCCAAGCCAGATGTCGAAGCAGGACTTTAGGTCTTTATGAAAAGCCCTGGAGGGAGAATATAGACACAATATAGAGCTTGGTTGTAGATACAAAACACACTAAATTTGGTCAGATGAGGACCAGTACATAGAAAGATACAAACTTGGTATAGGTTATTTATTTTATTTTGTAGTTGTGCAGACCTAGCCTGTAGGAATGCTGTAGTTCAGGGGTCTCCAACCTTTGCAGCTTTGCTGGCTGGAGAATTCTGGGAGCTGAAGTCCTTCAGACTTAAAGTTGCAAAGGTTGGAGACCCCTGCTGTAGTTGATTCTTGTATCCCCTCATGACTTATTTGTCCACTCACCTGCTGTTGTCAAAAGCCCAGGTTCTTTCTTGCTCTGAGTTGGTGGGAGTCACACTTGAATTTCTCACTCAAAGCTTCTTGGGGAAGGGGAAGATCACAACCATATTTGGAAGGATAATCAAGAATTAATATTGGTAATGGTGATTTGCAGCAATCTGGACTAAATTAGCAATTGACCAAGAATTAATAATAAATCAGATTTGAATAGCTCATGCATGGATGCTTTATTCCTCTCCCATTGGGTGGCACATCTGAAGGAATTGGACAGGCATTTTAAGTCCTATTTTGACCTGCTCAAGCAACTCTTATTTTCCCCAATAAATTCAAACAAGAGCTATATTAACTCCTATGTGTTCCAAGGAATGAAGAACTGGCTATGCTATTTCTTAACAAAGGTTTAACCATTACGTATGTGGTCCTGCTCTGAACATAGAGAGGATAATCTATTCATTTACTGGCTGTTAATTCTCTGATGAGGAGAGAGTAGTTTTAATATATCTTTCTGCTTTCTTGGTTGATTTTAAAAGAACAAGTCAGGTTCTTTTGGGTATCAAGCTGACCCATAAGTGTAACCTAGCCAGGGGGGAAACATCCTAGAAGAAAGCAATAGGAAAGAATTGTCATACTTTTGCCTCAAGGGAATATTTCCTTTTCAAAATGTTTATTGCTTCAAAATTATAATAAAATGAAGTCAGTCAATATGACTCTGGATTTCTTGCTTATTCAGCCAGGTTATCTTATAGGTGATACCAGGGGTGGGTTGCTGCTGGCGCTATTGCTGATTTGCAACATGTGCACATGTGCAGAACAATTTACAGTGAACTGTGCATGCACAATAACTAAAATCCAAAATGGTGGTGGCCAAGCAGGCCTGGATCGCTGCTGGTTCTGCGACCTAGGCCTGAATTCCACTACCAGTTCAGCTGAACCAGGTTGAACAGATAGCAATCCACCTCTGGGTGACACTCATTTCTCTCAAGATCAGGAATCTCAATCTGTAAAATGGAATCAAGAAAATAAAAGATCAGGCAACGACACACTGCTTACTACACGCAAAGCAGAATTTCTCCTTACAAACACACAATAAAAACAAGTGACTGTATTTAGCACTAGCACTAATTTCAGTATGATTCTTTAATGGCTTAGCATATTGTACAAATCCACTATATCTGGTTAGTTTATAATACAGTGCATTGTGCCAATCCATGGGTTGAAAATAGGTTGATTCAGTAATCTGGTTAAGTGATGCGTGAATGTTGTGTAGGTGTTAAAAGTCTTGCTAGGCAAAAAAGTCAAGGTATTAATATTTGATAATCAGCTTGGTAATTATTCCATATGCACTTTGGAAGTACAAAGTACTTTTTAATTTATATCCATGTGGCTATCAAGTAATTATGAGATTAATAATTAACATTAGCAAATAATAATTAGCAATAGAGAGGAAGGAAGAAAACATTGTACATACATACATACCCACCAGCCGGCTAGCCTTTATTGTGATAAGCAACATTACATAGAACTTAGAAAAGAAGTGAAGACTAGTAAGGCAACTCTGCTAAAGGCATGAGATAAAGAAAATAAAAGGAATTATAACTAAGTCTAGTTTTCACCAACATCATTCTCAATACCTCTTTAGATCTACTTAAAGTTGACTATTCTCTAAACATTCCGTTTATTTTTATGTATATTTTATTTCCACTTCATTGCACTTGGTAATCAACTTTCAACATCATCTTTGCTCAAAATTCTATAATGAAATCCTATTCTTTGTATCACACATCAAAAAACTTATTGTACATTAAGTTTTCTGACACCTACTTCTTTCAATGATCTTTTGAAGGGAAAAAATCTTTGTCCACGATAAAGTTGTATTGCACTTGAGAAATTATGCACCCTGTTATTACCCATACTTTTTCTATCAGAATTCTACCAAATCCTTACTACGCACTTAATATGTTAACACATGTAGCTTTCTGCATTGTTCATTCTTGTTACCTTTCCTTTTAGCTAGGGTAACAGTAACACCATACTTCCCATCTTAAGTCTAAATAATAGTCTTCCAACACATCAAATAAACTACAGTACAATCACTCCATAGGCATAATAGTTACAATAATTTACAGCTACACACTTACTGTTTTCCAACATTCTTGCAGGACTAATGACTACTTAATCATTAATATGTTCTTTGACACTAGCTTTTACAGCATACAACTCTCCAAAATACTCCTTTCAAAATATTCCTAATTATATTTTCTTCCCAAATCACTTTATTACTTCAATTTCATAACCACTCACATTGTTGGAAGGTCCTCGTTTAGTTCTCTTTGCTTACTGTACTTCCAAAAGAATTATTATTTCCATACAAATTGCTTAGTAACGTCTCTCTTTTGATTGTAACTGTTCCTTGTTCTCTTCAACTATGTTCTTTGTGAATATTTTTCCCCATGCAGCATCTTACTCTCATTCTCATTTTTGAGCGGTCTTTGTCTTATACACATCAACAGCCTTATTCATCACTCTGCCAAACATCCTTTTTCATATTTCTCATTTTATACTTTCTATTCTCTATACCGAGCAAGATCTTCAAGCAGATTTTAAACATCATGTCTATGAGCACTTAGCAGGAGTGCAAGAATTAATAGCAGCCAGCATGAGCTTGTCATAGATTAACCTTATCTCCTTTTCTCACAGAATTACCCCATTTCTCACATTTGCTTAATAGATCTGGAGATCAGGATTCCATCAACTCTCATGATATCCTCATAAATAAAATGGTATAATATGGGCGAACTGGTAATTAACCCGGTAATTACACCCCAGTAGTACTCATAACCAGCTGCCCATCAGCTTGGAGAGTGGTCTCAAGTGGAATGCCATGCAGCTATTTCCTGAGGCCTTTACCATTTTTATTAATGACTTGGATGAAAGGGGAGAAGCAGCAGTTTCGAAGAGAAAGAAAGAAATGAAAATATAGGCAAGCTTGAGCCATAAACAAACAATGCAATTTTATGAACCTGCTTCTCTACTGTGTGTGCAAGCAGCTAAACTGGGGTGCTAGGAAGGACCTATTAAACCATTTCGGGCAATAGTATAAACATTGTCCTAAATTATATTCTTTGTAATCTCTCCCTGAAACAAACAGTTGCTGTAGCAGGCCAAATCCTCACCCACCACACAGAGCAGTCAAGGCTACCTTAGCCTCTACTGGGGTGTTGAGAGTCCTTTTGTGCCACCCATTAGTAGAAGAGGGGGGGGGGAAGGTTGGAGGCAGCAGAGCCAAAGTGGGCCAGGTCTTACGTGTCATAAAGAGTAACTGTCCGAGAACCATTGCAGCAATTGATGAGGCAGCAGGCACACGGTGTCTCCCCCTGGCTCTGCCAGACCAAGTGGGCAACTTCCACTTTGCGCCGTTGGAAGTCAGACAAGATGAAGCTTGGGGCCAGGGAAGAGGGGAGAGAGAGAGAAAATATTAGACGTCACTGCGAGGAATGCTCAACCTACGCACCTAGCAGCGTGCAGGATTGTGCGGGTGCCTGTGGCTGCGTTGCTGATCACCGTTGAAGCGGGCAAGCTGCATGCCTGATGCAAAGCCACATGGGTGAGATCCACCTCATAGCGTCGGAAATCATCGCAGACGAAGCTGGGAGGGCAGAAAACATGAGCGTCTTCTTGGGGTGTGAGTGTGTGAGGTTCTCTGTCAGGTGGAATAGAAGGCAGATGCTCCCAAGTTCTCTTCAAAACAGCAGGGCCCTTAGGTAAAGGTTGTCAGTGAGCTAGAAGCTGTGAGGACAGAGGGAGGTAACTGTCTGAAGAAAGCAGATAAAAATGAACTCTGCAGTCTGGAAGCCAAGAGCTCTGATGCCCTCAGAGCTTAGTACTTATTAAAAAAAAAATCTCATTACATTTACTCCATAGCTCTGCTCCCTGAAGCATAGGCTGCTCAGGAGTCAACAGACAGAATGTATGCTATAGTAAGCAGAAGGATGGGAATAGAATGGCCTCATATCAGTTCCATAAAAAGTCTGTTTCCTGAAAGCAAGAGATCATAAATTTAGAGCTTGAGAATATAGACTATCTTCACCAACTTGCTTCACTAATTCACTTCAGGATCTAGCAGATGCATTTACATAACATGCCAAGTTTGCTTCACGATTGTTTTGATTAGTTATTTTGTGGCTTAGTGTGCATGGGTGGCCTCATCTGTGTCATTAGTTTGTTTCAAAGTATTATGTGAGCCTAAAAGATTAATTCAGTACCCAGATAAAGCATGTTGTGCGAATATATCCATAAAAATCTGACTCCCAAAATCTACCTCAGGTTAATTGCTTTGAACAAAAGCTACTAGAACTTGGCTCCTTCATTACCTTTTCATTTGAAAGTCAGCTGTCTCTTAATCCATCTGATGTCAGTAACCATTAGCAGCCCATCCATACTTGTTAAAACTCTTCTGGTGAAATTGTACATATCCAGTGTCAGGTTCCAAGCAATGCATCCATCACAAACTGAACTCCGAGTCATTCCGTTTTCTCAAAGTACAAATAATAAATTCATACTTTGAGAAAACGGAATGACTCGGAGTTCAGTTTGTGATGGATGCATTACTTGGAACCTGACACTCAGTACATATCAAGAGAGTCTCTTGCATTTATTACTTGTATGGATTTTCTAGTTGGGCAAATAATTAAAACTAGGCTCCGTAAATTGAAATGAGATGACCAGACCAATGCAATTTCAGCAAGTTTTGGAAAGCATGTACAAGAATTTATGCTGGTCTAGGACTATAATGAAGATTTAATAAAGACTAAAGAAAGAACTAAAATGAAACAGTGAGAACACAGGGCTGATGGCTCTATAACCATTCAGTGAGACATCATAGCTTACTTGCCTAACCAAATCAACTGTGAAAAACAGTGTTTTGGAAAACTAGGAACTGATTTAATATGATTATTAATAGAGAAAACTGAAAAAGTATTGTCTTAATAGCACATTCCAAATTTGTCAACAGTTTTACAATGGCTAAGAAATTAATTAAAATTGGCAAAGTAGTTTATACTCAAAAGGCATGCTTGGCAATAAATATGCTTTGCATTGCCCTGTTAATATGTTATAAATGTTACATAGGAAGACATTTTGTGTCTTTGGATAAGATTATTTTATTATTTTTATTAACTTTGTTTGCCACCTATTTGCCTCAGGACACCTTACAACATTAAAAAAAACCCTCTCTATAATCCCTTAATTCAGGGTAGAGTTGGGGCAACTGGATGGAGCTGGGCATTTACTGCCCAGATGCTCTTCCTGATGCCATAAGAGTTCACAGCAGATATTTTTCTTTGCGCCCTAGGAGAGAAACCTCTGTCAATACCTAGTATTGAACTTTCAATCTTCTGCGTGGGAAGCAAGTGTCTTCACCTCTAGGCCACTACACCGCTTGATGGCTTACAATATTAATGATAGCTTACAATATTAAAAGCTATAAAATCATAAAATATAAATATTTCCAAGATCAATTTAAATAAATTTATAATCAAATGTAAGATTATAGTTTTTATGTGTTTCCTACCTAAAAACAGGTAGAAAAATGTGCCATTAACTTCAGTAATCATGGTTGGAGTCAACTACAAGGGCCACAAAAATGAAACATACAGACGACATGAAAGTTTGCAACTGTGAGTTCCACCTCTCTCAAACACGTGGATAGAAAGTTTCGTGTAATATAAACTATAAGGTCAGGTGATAATAAAATTACTAGTCTGTGACTATTCACTTACGTAAATACTCACACACACACACATACTTAGAGACGTACATAATGACCATTTCTTAGTAATGGGTGCCAGTGATAAAATAATCAGAATAGCCTCACGTAGTTAATTAACCATTATCTTTGTTCTTCCAACAGTGCAAGTGTTAATTAATTTAGCAATGCTAGAATAATTCTGTGCAATTGCCAATTACTGACAATCTGAACGGTCATTGTGTTTGTATCACAAGTAATTTAAGCTTTAATTACGTTATCAGACCATACGTTTAGCCTTTCCTTAACTGTTTATTACCCGTTTCTATTTTTTTCTATCCACACCTAAGAAAGACTGGTTAATTGAAAGCAATAATTCATACATGGTAGAATATAGTTCACAGAAACCTCTATTATACTGCATTTCTTTGCTGTAGTCTTAGGCATGCATTTTTGGAATAAGAGCTAATTACTCTTTCTTTGAATAGGCGTGTAGGATTATTCTATTATTAACTTTAAGAATTTCATAAGCCTTATTCATTGTACATAATATGATTAGTCTTTAAAGTGTCACAAGATTCCTTGTTGAAATGAATTATTTTAAGGGAAGGGATTCTTTTGTAAAAATAGAACAATAATAATGAAAATAAGTTCCTTTAGAAGCAGAGGCAGAAACATGCCTGGCATCTGTGTCTGAATCTCATGCCAAGTCTGGATTGTTGATCATCTGACTATCACCAGCACATGATAGACTTTCATTCCAAGGACATGGCCTTGGAACATCCCAGCTTGGAAGAGAAGCAAAGTTAAGTGAGAAAACAAAAATAAATAGGCAAAAATCAGGGAGATTTTTGTTAGAGCCAGAAGAAAACTAGTCCACCATCACACTGAAATGAACCCCCTGCAGCCTGATTTGAACCTTATTTGAACTAATTGAAATCATTGAATTAACCCATATTCAGGGTTGTACCAGCAACACAATGAACCAGAAGCTAAATGGACTGCTTTCACACAACATGCTGAGCCATACAAAGCAAGTTTTTAAAGTAATTAACTGTAATGTGAATCCAGTCCCAGGACTTTATGTATCTTGGTTTAACATGTTAAATGAACTCTGACATTGTGTGAACTTTAAGCACTGACAAATCTTGGTGCCCCTTCTTTGTTCAAATCTTCACTGGTTTTTTCCCCCCCTTTCCCAACTTTGTGGTGCCCCTGTTCGGCCTGGTGCCCTAACACGTGCTTAGTCTGCTTAATGGTTAATACACCACTGTTTACAGTCACTTCATAACAGAGTACATACTGGTATATCAGTGTCTCCTTTCTGTCACAACCAAATAACAGCCCAGTTTAAGATTTGCACAACATGTACAGTTTGTTTACTGAATTAGTCCATTTTTTTTTATTTGCACAATAAACTATAAATGATTTGGTTTATTTAAAAAAATTAAGCCACAAAATAGCCCAGTGTGTTGTGAAAACAGAGTCCACCTATGATGCAAATCCATTAATAATAATAATAATAATAATAATTTTTATTTATAAACCGCCTCCTCTCCCCAAAGGGACTTGGAGCGGTGCACAGGGAGATTAAAAAGCAAATACAAAATACATAAATAGTTAAAATAAGAATTAAACGAATTATCCCTGCGCTAAAAACCCTCTATACTAAAACTAAACTATACCCCCTAAAAAACCCAGTTAAAACGGAAGACTAACCTAGGCCGGCCAAGCAGAAAAAGTGCGTTTTCAATTTTTGACGGAAGGAGCGGAGGTCCGTGGTTATTCTAATTTCGGGGGGAAGGTCGTTCCAGAGGGCTGGGCCCGCCACAGAGAAGGCCCTTCCCCTGGGCGTTGCCCGCTGGCATTGCCTAGTGGACGGCACCCGGAGAAGTCCCTCTCTGTGGGAGCGGATCGGCCGCAGGGATGTATGGGGCAGAATCCGATTCCGCAGATAGCGAACCTGGTAGAATGCCCTCCTGGCCACGGCTGTCACTTGATCTTCCATGGACAGCCGGGTATCCAGGAGGACGCCCAAGTTGCGTGCCCCATCCACAGGGGTGAGGTGTTCGTCCCCTATGGCCAGTGATGGAGTCAACTGGTTGTACCGGGATGTCGGGAACCACAGCCACTCGGTCTTGGACGGGTTGAGTCTGAGTCTGTTACTTCCCATCCAGGCCCGCACGGCTTCCAGGCACTGGCACATCACCGCTACGGCATCGTTGGGGTGGTTTGGGGTAGATATATACAGCTGCGTGTCATCAGCGTAGAGGTGGTACTCTAACCCAAAACCACGGATGATCTCGCCCAGCGGCTTCATATATGTGTTGAACAGGAGAGGCGAGAGGACCGACCCCTGAGGCACCCCACAAGTGAGGGCTCTCGAGGTCGACCTCTGCTCTCCTGCCAACACAAATTGCGATCGACCGGAGAGGTAGGAGGAGAACCACCGTAAAACGGTGCCCCTCACCCCCAGCCCCATTACAACTTTCTCAATTCCAGGCAAGGAGCCACATCAGTGACCAAAGAAATATATATATCTATATCTGCAAAACACTTAAGATTGGATACTGAGAAGGAGAAACATTTGTAGATTTTTGGACCAGTCACTTTGTCTCAACCCTAGGAAGGAGGTAATGGCAAACCACTTCTGAAAAACCTTGCCAAGAAAACTGGAGGCCCTTCTCTAGGCAGTCTCTGGACATGATTGAATGGGGGGAGGGAGGGATATAAGTGCACAAAATAAACACATTCTTCATGAAATGAAGACACACACATCTGCCCTTCCCCCTCCCTCCCTCCCTCCCTCTCTCTCTGTGTATTAGTCACAACCCCCTGTCTGTATTCAGCTGTCACTTACTTTGCAGCATGACCAGGAGCTAAGGAACCCATAAAAGCACAAGGGGCCCCCAGCAGGGCCAGAACGGTACAGGTGTTGGAGGCGTTCCCTCCACGTTGCCAGCGCTGCGACAAACATCTGGAAAGAAGCACAGCCAACAGCAGCCTCAGCGTCCCATTCCGACAGGCCCTCCGGGCAGCCAAGTATCCGGGACTCCGACAAGGGACCGAACTGAGCCGCAACACTTCAGGGCTTTGCATTGACTGCAGTGTCTTCGAAGAGCGTTAAACGGACAGAAAGGCTGATTCGGGACGCCAAGGCAACACTTCCACCTTCCCTCCCTCCCTCCCCACCCCTGGAACCTGTTCTGCCACCTACGAGCGCTCTGAGCCCCGGCCGCGGGAACCGAGCCTCGAACCGAGCCCCCAAGTGCGAGCTGGTTTCTGCTTATCGGGGCTTTGAAACACGGAACCGGACGGAGCGGAAAGCTCTCCTCCCGCGACATGGACCAGAACGGGTTAGCAACCCTCCTCCTTCTCCGCAATCTGCACCCAGCCGTGCCTCGTTGCTAGGCCCTTCCTGGGGTGAGATGGGCGGGCAGTAGCGGCGTACCTGGTGTCCGAATCCTCCTCCGGATAATTGTCCACCACGCTGATTATGTCCAGGCACACGAGTCCGATGCACAAAATGCGCTTCTCCTCCATCGGTGCCAGTGGGCGTCTTCCTGGGCTCCTGTCACTCTACGCTGGTCCCAGCCGGGGCTGAGCGCTCTTTTCCCTTCTGCTGATCTCACCCCGGGATCCTCGGCGGACGCCTCCGCTCGCTCCAGGCACTCACTCGCACGGCCATTGGCAGGGGCGCATGACGGTCGGTTCCGATTGGCTCCCTCCGCGGTATGCAAATCAATCAACTCTACCCTTTGGTTCAAAGTGAGTTTTTAACCCTCTTTCTCGTAGAACTTCTCCTCCTCGCTCCGCCTCTTAGGAAGAGCGGCTGCCAGTCTATCGGGAGCCCTGCCCAGTGCCACCTTCCTACCCACCCTTTTCAGCTTTGGACCTCAACGTCCCATTGAAATCGTACCTACACGAATAGAATAATAATAGAATAGAATAATAATAGAATAATATTAATTATAGAATGGAATATTAATACTACTAATACTACTAATACTACTAATACTACTAATAATATTAATAATATTAATAATATTAATAATATTAATAATATTAATAATATTAATAATATTAATAATATTAATAATATTAATAATAATAGTAATATTAATAATATTAATAATAATATTAATAATAATATTAATAATAATATTAATAATAATATTAATAATAGGCTAGGCTAGGCTAGAATTAGAGACCTTAGAGGTCTTTTAGTCCAGCTCCCTGCTCTGGCAGGAGAACCTATACCATATACCAGTAGAACCTATAGTGACTGTCTAGTCCAGGGGTAGTCAACCTTTTTATACTGCTATAAATACTATAATAGCCCACTTTTGTATCTCTGTTAGTAGTAAATTTTTCTAACCGCCCACCGGTTCCACAGTATACCCAATAGTCTAAGTTGCAGAAAACCAAACCAGGGGTAGCATGAGGTGAGTATGCGTTCCCTAACTGATTGCAATTGGAGATTGTATAAATGGATGTTCTATATAGGAACCACCTTCAGTGGGAAGGTAACAGGGCTCCGTGCGCCTTCGGCATTTAGTCATGCCGGCCACATGGCCATGGAGAAGTGTTTGGACAGTGCTGGCTCTTCGGCTTTGAAACGGAGATGAGCACCACCCCCTAGAGCCGGGAACAACTAGCACATATGTGCAAGGGGAACCTTCACCTTCATGCATGGCTTGCCAGTTGGCTAGTTTGTGAAAGGTTTACACAGGCTATCACAGACTATGACAAAGCAAGAGTTCAAAAAAAGGAATATATATCCAGTCAACCAGTGTCAGGGTCTAGGGTCTACTCCAATTTCAATGGTTTTAAAAACGACAACAACAATCGGTTCTACCTTATTTCAGAGGTTTCAGTGTCTGAAAACAGCCTGATCTGAATTGCAGAAATTGCAGAAAAGTGGGATGTCAATTCTGCACAGCTAATACTCCAGCAAGAAGCCTCCTATTTTGGTGTTTGTTGATTGTTTCCTCACATGTAAATCCAAATGTAAATGCTTTCCAGGGACCAATATCTACGAGAGATTTGGAGTGCAATGGACATCTTGTTCTGCTGCTTCCACTATGCTGTCTCAGCCATGGTTCAGCCTTCTCTCCTCTCCTGCTGATCTCATCCCAGAAAAAGAACTGAAAGTTAATATAACCATCACAATCTTTATTAAATATTTGCAGGAGTAAACATGCAGTGCTCCCTGGGACAGACACCAGGTATGTGTGCAATGTTTTGGCATGTCATGTCTGCGCAGGGGGTGAGCTTGTAAAGCTTTTATAGCCAACACACTGAGCATTCTTTAATCAAAGGTGCAAAACAGACTGTCTACTAAAAGCCTGTGGGAAACTAACTTATCAGCCTGTGAAATGCCTTCCCTGTGAACTCCTCTCTGCACCTGTCATTTATCTCCCCATGTACATCCCATTATGCGTCTACTATTTTTTATTCTAAAAGCTGATGCATTGGTTACATATGGCCCTAGCTTGATCCAGTTACACTGATGCAAGGTGAATGTGTAGACTTGAACAAATGAATATAACAAATAGACTATTTCAGCTCCTTTTTGCTGCAGCAGAGAAAAACAATTGTTCCCATATAAGCAATGACAGCTGAAAATGTGCCTTTTGGAAGCCTCTCGGGCTGGTTTTCCCCCCACATGCTTGTTTTGAGTGACAGGAGAGACATCCAGCTCAAGGTGATTTAGGATTCTTCACTTTGAAGATTAACAGCTGCACATGTGCCTCTCTCTGTTACATGCTCTGGAAAGAAGAAAGAGAAGCAACCCTAGAGCCCTCATGAAAATTGGAAAAGAGGCAGCACTTCTCCAGAAGATCTTGCAGGTTTGCTTGTGAGTCTTAAATTGAAAACCTACTTTTTCCGTCTGGCCGGCTTGGGATAGCCTCCTTGTCCTGGGGTTTTTAGGTTTTAGTGCTTAGGGGTTTTAGGGACAGTTTTTTAGTTTTTTATAGATGTTTTTAGCGCAGGATTTGTTGTTTAATTGTGATTTTAAATTATGTATTCTGTTGTGTTTACTGTTTTTTAATTTTCCTGTGCCCCGCCTCGAGTCCCCTGGGGAGAGAGCGCGGGTAACAAATAAAATTTATTATTATTATTATTATTTTATTATCTGCTCACAAAGTAAATGGGCCCAACGTACTACTATCAATGTTTTGTTTGATTATTGTACCACTAAACATATTGAAGCTAGCTACTACTCTATTGGCAGTTGTTCTCTAAGGCTGGAGATATAAGCCATTCCTCCACTATGATTTATAGTGTTTTCACGTATACTGAAATGATATATGAGCCTCGGTGGTGCAGTGGTTAGAGTGCAGTACTGCAGGCTACTTCAGCTGACTGCTGTCTGTCTGCAATTTGGCAGTTCAAATCCCACCACGCTCAAGGTTGACTCAGCCTTCCATCCTTCCGAGGTGGGTCAAATGAGGACCCATATTGTTGGAGGCCATATGCTGACACTCTAAAACCGCTTAGCGAGAGCTGTAAAGCACTGTAAAGTGGTATATAAGTTGAAATGCTATTGCTATTCGTATAAGCCCTGCCTTAATTTAATTTAATTTTTTTGGCACAATGATGATTGGTGACTCTAGAATAGTGATGGCTAACCTTTTTCAGATCGTGTGTCAAAAGCGAGGGGAGCACAGGGGGATCGTGCACAATGCTATGTGTCGATCCACCGCGTGCATGCTTCTGGTTTGCGTGTAGTGCCGTTTTTGCCTTCTGGAGCCTTTATGAGGCTTCCTTGAAGGCTCCAGAGGACAAAAAACGGCCAAAAAAGAAGGCTGAAGTCAGCTGGCCAGCGCGTGCATATGTGCTGGAACTGACAGGGCAACGCCTCTTGTGCCCTAACAAATAGCTCCGTGTGCGATCTGTGGCACCATCACGGCTCTAGAAGATGCTATAAATTGCTAGTGGGAAAATGAATAGAAAGATCCTTTCTCTGACAAAAATTCAGCTGGCTATCACTCTGCAGGTAAAATAATGTATGTGTCTCACCTCTCAATCTGATCCTTACTTCCATCGTCTATTTCCATACATTGTGCTCTTGCTAATAAGGCAGCTGCATAGGGGACTTCTCTGGCAGGTTGTAATGTTCAATGCTGTTTCCAAACAACTATTATTATTTGCAGTCAACTGAAATTATGCAGAACCTGTTACTAGGAATTTCCCTGTCAATCTTAGCAAGTAGAGGAGGGTGAATTTGGTCCTGAATTAGACAGCGTACATTAGCAGGTAAAGGAGTCTAAGTAAGCCACAGAGTATTATCTGACACAATTTTCTTTAGGTACTTTAAAAGTACTTTACAAATGATCAAGCAAGAGACTCAGTCTGAGAGGCGTGGCATAGATTTCTTTTTAGTACAAGGTTACTGTAGTTAACAGTCAAGAAGGGTTGACAGTAAATAATAGCAATAGCACTGATATACCACTTCATAGTGTTTTACAGCACTCCCTAATCTGTATACAAATTCAGTATATTGTCTCCAACAATCTGGATTCTCATTTTACCAACCTGGGAAGGATGGAAGGCTGAGTCAACCTCGAGTTGTTCAGGATTGAACTCCTGGCAGTGAGCAGATTTAGCCTGCAATGCTGCATTCTATCCACCATGTGGTGCATCTAAATCAGATGTTTTGGTAGCTATAGATCTTTATACAGTAGTTATTTTTTGTATCCTGAATCATAGCTGTTAGGACTATAAAGTACTTCAGTTTTAAGATCAAAAAGATTTATTGAAGCATGCAAGATTGTAAGAGTAATACATGTCTATCCTTTTCCCAGGAGCAAAAGTACCAATTACAAACTACATAGCTTATGCTTTCATGAGAGCTGATGTGGTTGAGAGGCTAAAGTTACTAAGGTTCACTAGAAATCAGACTCCTGCCTTAGCCATGAAACTTACAATACAATACAATAGCAGAGTTGGAAGGGACCTTGTAGGTCTTCTAGTCCAACCCCCTGGACTGGCTCAATGTCTTTGGACCAGTCACATACTCTCATCCCATGGTATCAGGATTTAGTGGAATGGGTGAAATGGGTCCAACTGAATAGGATAAGCCAGGGGTCTGCAAAGTCAGCTCTTTTAAGACTGGTGGACTTCAACTCCCAGAATTCCCCAGCCAGCCTGGCTGGCTGGGGAATTCTGGGAGTTGAAGTCCACCAGTCTTAAAAGAGCCGACTTTGCAGACTCCTGGGATAAGCAACTATTGCAAACAGTTCTATGGATGTAATAAAACATATCTTATGTGGATGAATTAAGAACAGCTTTTCAAATTTGCAGGACATATGAGATGTCCATCTCTGACATAGATTTTAAAGTCACTATAGTGTAATAGTGTCATTGATTGTGACATATCACAATGGTGAAAAGAAAGGATTTATATTGCCCTAAAATGATTGCATGACACAATAAAATGGCATAAATCAGTAGTTGAGGCCTTTCTTTGCTAGGAGGAAACCCATCGCAGTGTGTATTGGTGTGTGTTGAGAGGAGGGCAATTTGGATCCCATTTCACAATATTCCCTTTGTCTTTATGAAAGGCTAACATGGTCAAGGCATCCTGATCTCCCGAGGGATACTGTTCCATAGGGTTAGTGCTGCTACAGAGGTCCAACAAGATGACATTAATGGAAAGAACCTGGAGCATGGGTTTTAATTAGGGTTTAATAGGGTTCGGCATGAAGCTTTGACCCAAATGGGGCTCTTAATGTTGGGTAACAGTGATCTGGGACAGCCCAGGAGATAATGGCAACCATGGCAACTAGAGATCTTTTTTTCTTAAGCCTTGAATTAGGATGTTTCAGGCTGGTCCCTTTTAATTGAGTCAGTGTTGATGCGGAAATATGTTGTTCCTCAGACTATTACTGCTTTTTATTTCATTTTTTTTCCTTTTAACTTTGTGAAGCTCAATAGTTGTTTTGGAATTGGGTGACCTAGAAATTTAACAAACAAACAAACAAGCTACCCCAGTTTCTTTTTTCTATGTCTGGTTCAATTGTCTTCCTTGAAGCTTTGCTGCCCGAGAGTTGTACTGAAGCAAGATAAGTTGTTGTCTGTTAAGAGGATACTGACAAGCATTGACCCCGAGAGAATTCTGGCTACAAAATTAAGCAGGTCAGGATAGGAAAATTAGGCCACTCATCGAACAAATCTTATACAGCGTTTTGAAGTCTGTTACGATGTATTTCTTAGTTTATACAATCATACTAAAACACAATTTATAAACCATAATGGAGATGGCTCATAAAATAGGTTAATTAAAAACTAAACAGACTACATCAAGGCTTATTGCAGGAAAAGGCAACTTTTCTGCAGCCATAAGTCACATTTTGCGTTATAATAAAATCAGCCTTTGGGAATTACAGCAGATGTTACCAATACAATGAACTGCTGAAATTGAAAAAAAGTTGATACAAATTGAGACAAATGAGCATGAGAAAGCTAGAGAAACAAATCCCACAATTTCTAGTTAAGGAAATGTTAGAATATTTTTATACCTAATAAAGGCTAGTGTATTACTAGGGCATAGGTTTATCACAAAAGGTACAAACTTTCTTCTAGCTTCTCTTTTAAAGACAAGCCACTATTTATAGCAAAAATTAATATGTTTCAGGATTCATATCAAGTTGGAAAAATATTTCATCTGATCCATCTATGAAGGATTTAATGAAGTCATTTCATAGCATCCCTTTCTATGGTTCAACACTTCACCATCAACAGCTGTGCTCTAATTTCTTTTTCTCAGCAATCAGCCTGAATAAACACATTCTCATGTTAACATACCGGATGGCATACAAAATAAATTGTTAATGTATATTTGCTTTGAATGTTTCATAGTTTGACATCTTATTATGTCTTGTCCCTGTTTACTTGAGAGCTCGTCCAGTTCCCAAAAGTCTTATCAGTTCCTTAGTATGTTAAGAAGGTCAAATCTATCTGAGTTCTCATCTTTCCTTAGGTAAGATGAATTGTGTCCACACAAGGTCTGTATATATTTCAAAACATCAGTGTTATCACTAGACCTGGATCAGGTGGTTTATTGCAACAATAAATAGGTCACACAAAATGTTCTGGCAGGCATCAGTGGTATATGGGTCTTGTCCTTTCCTTATTCCATTCTGTTCTTTTATAAAGTGTTATCATCTAAACTGTTTGAGTATACCTTAAACCAGGCATGTCCAAAGTCCGGCCTGGGGGCCAATTGTAGCCCATTTTCAAATTCTGAGCAGCCCGCAGCCTCTTTTCCCCACCAGCTCAGCCTGTCACTCATCCCCGCTGACTGGCGTTTTTTCCTTCACCGCACATTAATGTTAATGGTTCAAAGAACGTCAGGCTGAATGGTCAGCCCCACACATTTTCACCTCACCAAATCTGGACCTCCTTGCAAAAAGTTTGGACACCCCTGCCTTAAACCTAGAACGGACAATATAGCTCTTGAAGTCTCTATGACACTTGTAATCTTCTGATGGCTACAACTATGGTATGATATTCCAAAGTGAAATTCAAATTAATTTTTTAGTTTATTTTTATTGTTAAGAAAATGGCTGAAATGTAGGTGTTATATTAGTAAAAAGTAATAGAAACAAAGAAAAAAGTGCAGAAAATAAAAAATAGAAAAAAGAAATAGGAATGTAGCAAAGAAAAAGAAATATATATAATGAAATGACTACCCATTCATAACAATTTTATAATTTATCATTTTTTCTTAAAATACAAATGATCTCTTCCTCTCAATCCCAATACATCCACAATAAAGTATATTGTTCATTCTAATTTAGTAAATTAATTTAAATATTGTTCTCTTCTAATTATAATCTTTAGTTCCTTCTAGGGTATGTTCAACCTTCAAAGACTCAACCTATTGTGGTTTTTTAAAAAGAATTCAAAATAACAGCATTTTCCCAAAGGAAAGATTCTTATAATTAATTTCAAAATCTTACTTCAAATTCACCTGAACCCTTAGGCCATTTCTAACTCTCCTAAGCAAGAATTTTTAAGTTCTTAAACATGCATTTAAAATTTCTTTCATGAAAGAGTGAAGAACATTCACTTACCATTTCAAAGGTGCCTAAAAGCTGAAAAGCAATTAATAAGCAATTTCCAAAAGGGATTAGAAAAGGAAGTATGCACCCCCCCCCCAATGAATATAAAAACACCAACTGTGGGATTTGGTGAAGATGGTGTTCCTCATTTCCCCTTGCTTTAAATTAATCAGAGGCCACTTTCTTGTGGTCTCCTCATGAGGAAGAACCATCTAGAACCCTCCTGTCCATGTTTTGAGAGGAACCCTTAAGGATCAGTCCACTTGCCATCTCATTCTATCTGCCTAGCTTTCTAATTTCTACAAGTTGTTGGTTCTACTCTCAGTGGAACCATCTTCAATTCACATTTTCCCCCTAGAAGTCCCTGAAGCCCTCTTAAGATTAAAGATAATAGAAGATTTAGGCCAATTTTGTGCTAGGAGTATTGCCTTCTAATATGCACTTGGCTGAAAGAGCTGGGTCAAAGATGATATAATTTAATCACATATATTGGAATGAAATACAATTAACTAGTGAACTTAAGATAAGGTCAGAATGTTTCAGGAAATTAAGTTCTGTTGAGGAAAACACACTGAAGCATCATAATTATAGGTAATAAAGAAAATAACAATAGTTAACTGGCAAGACAATAGGGGCCTGTAGGGTGGTTTAGTGCAGTGTACTTTAGAAAAAAAGGCAGAAAATTACTTTAGAAAAAGGCTTGGAAAGAAAAGACCACCCAACAACTGTTTTGTTGATTTGTTCCTTCCTGTACATAATTTTCACTTTTATACTTTCTTCTTTTATATTCTTTTCCCTTACTTTCTTTTTGGAATACTTTTCCAGAATGCACAATATAAGACAAGGTCACCCGTTGAGATGCTTTTAAATGCCCTATAATAGAAGAGGGTGCTGCAAAAATCTATATGATGTTGCATGTAGTAAATAGGTATTTTCTAGTGTTGGAAGAAAAGAATCTAGAGAAGGAGAATGTTTCAATGAAGTTGCAGTGAGTGTCATGGGGAAGACAACTTTGGCCCATAGTTTTTGCATATCCATCCCTGCTCCAAGTCGTCCTAATATGGAAGGAGAACCTTGTGTGGTCTTGATCTTTTGCATTTCTTGCTTGTCCAGAATAAATAAAAACAGACACACGTATCTACCTCCAGAGTCTAATAACTCCAACCTTGGCTGACTTAAGTAAACTAAGGAATGCCTTTGGTTCCTGAATAGGGAAGTTGACCACAACAATCTATGATCCAGTAATTTCCCAGTTAGACTCCTGAAACTCATTTTAGGTGGATCTGCCCTTGAAGAGAACATGGAAACTGCAGCCTATGGCAGAAAACTGCCAGTTGGATTATTTCTTGGAGATCACATAACACACATCCTAAAGGCTCTCTACAAAGGGCTCCCCTTGAGGTGCACTTGGAGACTCCAGCTAGTGCAGAATGCGGCCGCGCGGGGGATTTTGGGAGTCTCTCGGTACTCCCATGTAACACCTCTCCTGCGCGAGCTGCACTGGCTGCCTGTGGTCTTCCGGGTGCACTTCAAGGTGTTAGTAACCATCTTTAAAGCGCTCCATGGCACAGGTCCTGGTTACTTGAGAGACCGCCTCCTGCCACATACCTCCCTTCGACCTGTCCGCTGCCACAGAGTGGGCCTCCTCAGGGTGCCGACAGCTGGTCAATGCCGGCTGGCGACTCCCAGGGGAAGGGCCTTCTCTGTGGCGGGCCCGGCCCTCTGGAACGACCTGCCCCCCGATATCTGTACTATCACGGACCTACGCCTCTTCCGTCGGATGTTAAAAGCACATTTCTTTCATCTAGCCAGCCTGACATAGACCAAGGATATAATTTTAAATTTTAATATTTATTGGTTTTAATCTTTTATAGTATTTAAATTTTAGCACAGAGTTAATAATTTAATTGTTTTTTATATTTTGTATGTGTTGTTGGGTTTTTTATCTTTCTGTGCACCGCCCTGAGTCCCCCCAGGGAAAATAGGGCGGTATATTACTACTACTACTACTACTACTACTACTACTACTACTACTACTACTACTAATAATAATAATAATAATAATAATAATAATCTGCTCTGGTTACTAGCTGGACTTCAGTGTTTAGTGTTGGAAGAAATGTCCTTCTGGGTTCAGTTCCAAGTGGGGAAAAAGACACTGGAAACATGGAAGCTGTTTGGAAAGATGGTTTTAATGGTGGACAGGACCACATGGTTTGAGGTCCTGGGGAAAAGGGGGATCACGAAGATGTTGAAGAAGGAAAAAAAGAGGCAGAGATGCTGAAAGTGCCTGGTTTTATGCTCTCTCTGGGCTTTAGTTTAGTTTAGTTTTAGTTTTAATTCGATTTATATCCCGCCCTTCTCCACGAAGGACCCAGGGCTTTGAACTTGAGCTTGTATTCTGATTGGTTGTCAGACTCCCATGGGGCCATGCAGAGGTAACTATGTAGGCTGGCTGGGGAATTCTGGGAGTTGAAGTCCACAGGACTTAAAGTCGCTAAGGTTGAGAAACACTGATCTAACGGAATCCTTTTGCTTTCATCTAATTCTGTTCAGCAGCATCTTCTAAGCTTCTTGAACCTGAAAAGCCACATCTTCTCAGTGGTTTTCATTTGGTCATTAATGCATAATGTCTATGCAGTATCTAGAGGACTACAGGTTCTTAAATCATGGATGTCCAACCTTTTGGCTTGTCTGGTCTGCATTTAAATTGTTTCTTTGCAGCACTGAATGTGACACTTAACATGTAGGTCTTAAATATTTAGCTCTGTCTCCATACTGCAATTGGATATCAAGCGCTAGCAAAAGTAAATATAAAGCCAGCAGCACGGTGAGCAATTCACTTAGAAATATGGTAAAGGTGGGAAGACACCATCAAACTAGATGGTGCAGAAGAGCAGCTGCAGACTCATTCAGTTTCTGGGTTCATACCATATGCTGAATTCTAAACACATGCTAATAAAACACAGTTACTGTGTTCTCTTAATATGCTATGCCTTTATGGCTTAATATATGATCTGATTCACACATCATGCTCAGACAATAGCTGGGTTCCCACAGTACACTGAAAAACAAATTACCAATCCCACTTCAATTTATTATGCAATGTGTTTTGCTAATCCACCTGGGCTATGAGCTGCTAAATCTTATTCAGTAGCGCCAGAACCTTCCTAATTTTCTTTATAACATTGCTTGGCCCTTTCACATTTTGTAAAGTGTGTGTGTGTGTGTGTGTGTATCCAATATTACTAACACGCATGATGCTGTTCAAAGTTACGAGGCAAAACAGGCTCCTGTTTCCAAGGAGCTTATAATGCAAGATCTAATAGACTTCATAGTGAAAATAAGGGAAGGATGGATGTGAATGAAAAGTTTCACTGATCAGTTTGATTCCAGTTGGACACAAAATTAATGAATGCACCAATTGAAGTCAAATGTTAAAAGGTCAGTGCCAACTGACTGTTTTTTAGTTGTGTCTTTGAGAAAGACATTTTGCAAAAATGATGATTTAATTAACCCAATTTATCATTCTTTCTGCTTTACCCCTAGAGGGAGTGCTCTACCTTCCTGGGTGTCATTCGTTTTCTTCCTATTTCTCCAGTGGGGAAGGCACAGAATGGTTACCCAAGATCAAAGGGGGATCATTGTTCCCATTTCTGCATCTGTTTTTCAGTCAGTGGGCGTTGCATAATCAAGCAACTCATTCATATTTTACCTTTTGCTCTTCATTTGAAGTCAACTCATTTGTCTAAGTATGTTTCCACGCAGAAATCACTTAAACTTTTTCCTAGAAACCGAAAGGAATGCTACATTATTTTGAGATTCAACAATTAGAAATATTTATAATTATAGAAATACTGTGTATTATTACATTTTAGATCAAAAGATTTAGGTATTTATTATTTCTAACTGTGTCAAAGAAAGTAGGAAGTTATGCTTTCTGTATCTCTTTTTGTTTTTCTTTATTCCTTCGCTCCTCCTTCTCCTCCTACAGTTTTTTTTCTCAATTCTTGTTTGTTGTTATATTTTACCTTTTGTAGAAATTTAACAAAGGATATTTTTAAAAAAATGAAAACAATCAAATCAAAGAACATAATTATTCTTTAAAATCCTTATAATCACAGCAATATGAAATAAACAGCATAAATATTATTTTGATTTGCTTCTCATGGCTACATCAAATAACGTTTGATATTAAGAGCACATAGATACTGTAAGCAGCTATATTTGTGGGAGCACATAAAACAATAGGGAACAATAGGAATCCGCAATCACATCAAAACCATATCAAAATAGTGTAATAACAAGCACACCAGCTCACCTCCCCCACAGATTCAAGTCGACTGCAAACATTCCCTCTCCAGAATATTCATTGCTAACCTAAGAAAACATCTACAAAATTTTCATTTCAGTGAATCAGCAAGAGAATCAGACAATTAATGTTTCATTCACTGAGTCAGACCTAATTGAAACCAAAGTTGTTAAATTGTTATGTCTTATTTGATGTGGATTGAGGAATGGGCTCGGTGTATTGCTGTCCACATACACATAGAACATTTATATGGCTGGTCATCTTAAGCCAATAACACTGGGATGCTCACAATGCAAAACAATCAGAATCTCTTAATGGCAAGTAGAAATAAATATAAAAATACAAAACATAAAAAAACCTGAGGCATCTATCCATTCACAATGTTCAGTCACAAATTAATCTGAAACTCAATCCCTGGGTTGTGAATAGATAACAACTAATAAATCAGCCACAAACATTTTCCTGATTAATTAAAGCAGAATATTCAAACAGTTTCCACATACAATATACACACCTCTAGCATTAGGAGAGACTGTAGTCAGAAGCTGGGTTTACCCCATTTGCTTACCATAGTTCTTGTGCAAATCTTTTTTCTGAATTTTCACAGTACACTAAACCAAAAGCTACCGAGATCGTGTGGTACACAGGTAAAGCTAATCCACAAAATAACATGCCAAACATGCTTAGATTGTTTTTTGGATACAGCCTCTGTAACTGAACTAATTATGTATGTACTCTTGAAAACAACCTACACACAGAAGAAGTCAGTCTCATTCTTGATTTCAATTTTTTCTGTCTTTTTACCTTAATACAATACAATAACAGAGTTGGAAGGGAGCTTGTAGGTCTTCTAGTCCAACCCCCTGCGTGGGCAGGAACCTTATACCATTTCAGACAAATGGCTATCTAACATCTTCTTAAAGACTTCCAGGGTTGGGGCGTTCACAACTTCTGGAGGCAAGCTGTTCCAGAGATTAATTGTTCTAACTGTCAGGAAATTTCTCCTTAGTTCTAAGTTGCTTCTCTCCTTGATTAGTTTCCACCCATTGCTTCTTGTCCTGCCCCCAGGTGCCTTGGAGAATAGTTTGACTCCCTCTTCTTTGTGGCACCCTCTGAGATATCGGAACACTGCTATCATGTCTCCCCTGGTCCTTCTCTTCATCAAACTAGACATACCCAGCTCCTGCAACCGTTCTTCATATGTTTTAGTCTCCAGTTCCCTAATCATCTTGGTTGCTCTTCTCTGCACTCTTTCCAGAGTCTCCACGTCTTTTCTACATCGTGGCGACCAAAACTGTATGCAGTATTCCAAGTGTGGCCTTACCAAGGCACTATACAGTGGCATTAACACTTCACGTGATCTAGATTCTATCTCTCTGTTTATGCAGCCTAGAACTGTGTTGGCTTTTTGGGCAGCTGCTGCACACTGCTGGCTCATATTTAAATGGTTGTCCACTAAGATTCCTAGATCCCTCTCACAGTTGCTACTATTGAGCAAGGTACCACCTATACTGTACTTGTGCATTTTGTTTTTCTTGCCTAAATGTAGAACCTTACTTTTTTCACAATTGAATTTCATTTTATTAGATAGTGCCCAATGTTCAAGTTTGTCTAGATCCTTCTGTATCTTAAGCCTATCTTCTGGAGTGTTGGCTATTCCTGCCAGCTTGGTGTCGTCTGCAAGTTTGATGAGTTCCCCATTTATCCCCTCATCCAAATCGTTGATGAAGATGTTAAAGAGTACTGGGCCTAAAACAGAGCCTTGGGGGACTCCACTGCATACTTCTTTCCATGTAGATGCAGTTCCATTGAGGACTACACGTTGAGCCTACCTTCATATGTTTAGCTCTACCTTAGTAGAGCTGTGCCCATCACTGTTGATAGCAGTTTATGGTCTTTTGGACTGAATTTGGACTGAATTAGGAGTAATTTTTACATAATCACTAAGCAAACAAATCCCAAATCCTTTGTTGTAACTCCCAGAGCTTTCTCCGTCTAGAATTGTGAAAATTAGCAGCTTTGTTTCCTGCTGTTTTGAGATGTGAAATACTATGGTGTTTTGTTACTTAAAATAGGCTTTTAAATCCTCAACCCTATTCAAAAAGAGAAAATGAACTTTTACTTCTCAATAAATATGAAACATTATTGCTGAATCAGCTGTGCTTTTTTAATCTTAGGTAGGAATCCAATTATAATATTTTAAAAAAAGATTTGTTTGTTTGTTTGTTTGTTTAGCACATGGCATTTCATACACGGACTAGCAAGATGTGTGTGTGTGTGTGTGTGTGTGTGTGTGTGTGTGTGTGTGTGTGTGTGTGTAGGATAGGCCAACATCAGTGTTCCAAGTAACAACTCCAACGGAAGAAGACTCTGAGGCTTGAAGTTGCTCAAAGTTCCATTTTATTAGAGGTGTCATGTTGGCACATCTGGGAAACCCCGAATCTGAAAGCTTCACCAAACTCGATTTCATTGAGGGTTGTTTTTGACCTCGGGGGGTGGGTGGGCAGGTGGGCATGGCCAGGGTGGACGTGGCCAGCTGGATATAACTCGTGTTGGGGGCACCTGTGTTGACCTGGGCGGGGATGGGATGGGGATATCCTCCTGCAGCCCTCTGCCAGTGAAAACGGAACTTGTGGTCCTCTCAGTCTCTGCTTTTGCTGGAAGAGGCATGGCGGGTTGTCCCTTTGCTATTTCAAGGGCAGCCCCACGGGCAAGATCTAAGCACCCCATGGCCTGTGGGCACCTAACTATTGAAGCACACTATCGTTTATAGTTTTAAAAAAATCAGATTCTGCGGTGTATGACCTCAGCCGGTCACAATGAGATCTACAATTTGATGTGGGACCTCACAGTCACACTGAGGAGAGGATACTATGCCCCATTTATACAGTGAGTCCCGGCAGGTGCCATGTGCTGTGTGAATCCTATTCAAGATTGTTCATTGCTGACATGGTAGTTCAAAGCCTGGCACCATTTTTGTGGGGGTCATTTATATGTCTTCCTATATCTGGGCATTCAGCAACCATTTGACTTTCCATTGGGAATTGGTGTTAAAGTTGTTGAGTAGATGTTGTGCAAGTGCCAGTGGGGGCTTCCTGGATTTGAGTCTTCAGGCTGATAAATTAAGAAGGTTGGTGTACACAGACAGTGATGGGTTCCTACCGGTTTGGGACTGGTTCGGCCAATAGCAGTAACTGTGAAAGGGATCTTGGAGCCCTAGTAGACAACCATTTAAATATGAGCCAGCAGTGTGCAGCAGCTGCCAAAAAAGCCAACACAGTTCTAGGCTGCATAAACAGAGGGCTAGAATCAAGATCACGTGAAGTGTTAATACCACTTTATAATGCCTTGGTAAGGCCACACTTGGAATACTGCATTCAGTTTTGGTCACCATGATGTAGAAAAGATGTGGAGACTCTAGAAAGAGTGCAGAGAAGAGCAACAAAGATGATTAGGGGACTGGAGACTAAAGCATATGAAGAACGGTTGCAGGAACTGGGTATGTCTAGTTTAATAAAAAGAAGGATTAGGGGAGACATGATAGCAGTGTTCCAATATCTCAGGGGTTGCCACAAAGAAGAGGGAGTCAAACTAGTCTCCAAAGCACTTGAGGGCAGAACAAGAAGCAATGGATGGAAACTAATCAAGGAGAGAAGCAACTTAGAACTGAGGAGAAATTTCCTGACAGTTAGGATAATTAATCAGTGGAACAGCTGGCCTCCAGAAGTTGTGAATGCTCCAACACTGCAAGTCTTTAAGAAGATGTTGGATAGTCATTTGTCTGAAACCGTATAGGGCTTCCTGCCTGGGCATGGGATTGGACTAGATGACCTCCAAGTTCCCTTCCAACTCTGCTATTGTATTGCAATGAACCGGTAGTAGCTTGGCGACCTGGGTCACTGGAACTGGCAGTGACCCAGGCCTGCCACATCCCCAAACTGGTTCTCCCATCTTGATTTTTGCTATGCATGGAACAATTTTAGTTGTATAGTGTATGCACGTGCAGTGCATATCAAGCACGCACATGAAGTACGAGCATGCAGAGCGTCCTTGAGCGAACCAACGGTACTCTCTTCTGGAACCTCCCCCAGTGCACAGATATTATCTTTTAGAAAAAATTATATAAATCAAGCCAAAGGTTGGTTTATAGAATAAATCATAATTAGAGCTAAGAATGAGGTGAAGCTAATAATGGGAAGAATAAGAAAATAACATTTTTAGATATGTAAAAACAAAAACAAAAACACTATATCAACTGCTTAGTTGGCAAAATGCTAACAGGTATAAAGAAATTGAGAATGCTTCTCAACTCCTATTTTTGGATGTCTTTTCCCTAACAACAACAACAAGAAATGTTTCCTAGGGAATCTTGTGGAGAAAGATAAAGAGAAAAGATTGAAGCTTAAGATTAGTTGAAACGTTAGTTTTCCTCCTTTAAATCTTCATGATTAAAGGCATCCAATCCTAGATTACTGAAGGAACTACTGAAGCTTTATTTATTGTCTTTCAAAAATTCTGAAGAACTGATGAGGTACAAGATGACTGAAGAACATGAAATATTATTCCTATCTCCAAAAATGAAAGAGCTAGCAAATTAAAGACCAATCAGCCTAAAATCAATATGAAGAAAGCTTCTAAAGCAGTTCATAAACAAATTGATCTGAAAGTGCCTTGAAAACAATCTGGTAAGTACCAGAAGTCAGAATAGACTTGTCAAAAGTAAATCTTGCCAGGCTAATATTTCTCATGTTTTGATCAAACAACCAGTTTAGTGGATTGTGGGGATGCCATAGATATTATGTCTAATACACATTGAATTCAAGCATTGCATTGAATTTGTATTGACAAAGTACTCCATCTTGTGCTGATTAGCAAGCCAGTTAAATATGGACTGCCTGGCATGAAAGTTAAATGGATACATAGCTGGCTTGAAAATTATGCCTTAAGAGTGCTTATAAATATTTCTTTATCAAACTGAAGAAAGGTACTGGGTAACTGCCATAAATTTCAGCGCCAGATCCTCCTGTGTTAATGTTTTTTTTTAACGATTTGGATGAAATGTTTACCAAATCTGTATTTGATCCAAAATGTGTGGGAGAACTATCCTAGAATACTTACAAAATTTGGAACAATCTCAATAATTTGGAAAAAAAAAGATGCACAAATAAAAGAATAAAAATGATTAAAGACAAACGCAGCATTTTTCACTTAGGAAACAAAAATCAAATCCAGAGGTATAGGATGGGGGCTCCCCAATTAGGTAATAATAGTATTTGCAACTGAGTAAGCATTGTGATGTGACTATAAAGAAAGCAAATGCAATTTTAAACTGCACCAACATTAACATAAATGTATAAATCATAGGAAGTAATTGTTCCATTCTATTTTGTCTTGATTAGACTCCAATTTGAGGTTTTTTTGGGGAGGTGGTTATGTGGTTATGGGGGATAGGTGTATTTCTTTACTCCTTGTAATTTCCTGGAAAACTCTGTTCAGTTTTCTTGGCAACTTTTTGGTTGTGGCTTGCCATTGTTTTCTTCCTAGGGCTGAGAGTGTGATTGGCCAAAGGTTACCCAGTTGGCGCCAAATGTGAAGCAGGACTAGACTCTCAAAATCTCCCAATTTCTAGCCCTGGTGCCTTTAAGCCCTACACCAATTTGGCTCTTCTTCTTGAGTATCCTACCCAATTCTGGGCCTCACACGTCAAAGATTCATAGAAACCAGAAAAGGTCTGAGAAAGGCAAAAAGGTTATCAGACAACAAATTACTAAGTACTATAAAACATTGAGGAAGCTAGCATATGATAGTATTCTTCAAATCCGAATGTCAGATAGAAGAAGTTGAAGACCTGTTCTCTATCATTTCAGAGTGCAGGGCACAGAATATGTATTATAGTCTGTACATGGAAAAAATGCATTATAGGGAAAAACAGTGCAAGAAATTTGACAATGGAACCAATTAGTAGAGAAACATTGGGCTGCCCTTCACACTAGATTGAGGTTAAACAACCATCGGTTGGAAGGGCCTTGGATTCCTGCATGAAGCACAAGGTTAGGCTTGGTGGTGTAACTCCGTCCTCCCCTAAGTTGTTTCTGTTTTGAAAAGGAACTGACATTCTCCTCAACAATTTCTGTTCTTTAAAAAAGCTTGTGTGAGAAAATTAAGTGAACTATTCCATCTCTAGTTTCTTGCTGCACCTCTTTGATTCTTTCCTGGAACAAGCAAAATCAGCCTCTTTGTCTCAAGGCCATGCAATAGACAGTACACATGAAAAGGAGGGTCAGGGAAAGAGAAGAATAATCAGGCTGGAATAATCCAGTTCCAATCATGGTTTTTCCTGCTCATGTGTAATTTTTTTTTTGCACTTTCAATATTCAGATTTTTAAAATAATTCAGTGTTGCCTTTGTTTCTTGCTTTAACATCCATAGTATTTTTAAAACCTGCTATTATTCTGGTGACCAGAAAACCACTCTGTTATCATCTGCTGTTTCAGTCTCATTAACATAATATTCCAGAGGGTCTACGACTGTGATGGTGAACCTATGGCATGTGTGCCACAGGTGGCACTCAGAGTCATATTTGCCGGCACAGAAGCCCTCAGCTCCCAGCTGATTTTCAGCCTTCCAGAGAGCTGGGGGAGGCCGTTTTCACCCTCCCCAGGCTTCAGGAAAGCCTCCAGAGTCTGGGGAGGGTGAAGACCCCCTCCTGCATGGGGGGGAATGTGCGCATGCACAGGTGTGAGGGGGTTCATGTGTGCATGCGCAGGCAGGTGGCAACGCATATGTGCACAATAGCATGCACACACACAATTTTGGCACACCTTTAGAAAAAGGTTAGCCATCACTGGCCTAGGACAACTCAATACCATGGCCAACTCACCGTGGCCAACTTGCTGCAGCCAACTCGCTACAGGTCAATTTGCCACGGTTAATTTGCCACGGCCAATTTGCCACGGGAGAAAGGTTACCTAATATCAAAAGAAATGGTGGAATGGAATAGTTAAAGAAAGGGTGGAAAATGAAATGTAAATGACAAACATTAAAATGTTTTAAAATTATTTTAAATAATTAAATAAAATCGTTGAATTCTCCCGCAACAAGTTATCTCATGGGGAATTGGCAGCAGTGAGTTGACCATGGCGAGTTGTCCTATTCTGCATTCCAGACATGAATGGAAACAGCCATTCATGTGTGAATGGATGTTTAGACCAAAAGAAATAGAGAGAGAGAGAAAAAGGAGGGAAAGTCCTGTATACTTTTTGATATTTTCCATCATTTATATAGGAAGTACTGGAGGCAGTAGAACTATCAACACTGCTCTCTGCTCTTGGTGGGTAGTTTTCAAGGTTTGGCTCTAGGTGGCTGTCTTTTCAGGGCAGAAAAGAGGCCTCTTGTTGTGGGATCAGACCTTCCCTCCAATCCCTGATACCTGTTCCATTCGGGGCCCTTGCAATGAACCTGTTTGCTGGCCTGCTTGTCTCCCCTCTCCCTTTATAGTCACATAAAGTCTTTTGTAATCGTGGGACTTTGCACAAGGCAGAGTGTGTGACTGTGTGTGAGTGTGTATAAATATGAGCTGGGTACTTCAATTGCTTCATTTTCTATCGCAAACATTTTTCCCCCTGCATTTGCAGCATGAGGACACTGTGGCTCTGAAGAAGTCCTGCTGTGAGCATGGCTCCCACCCATTTTCCTTCTTGTCAGCAGGGAGCTGGGAAGGCAACTCCAGGCTCTTACAGGAGAGACACATCTTGTGATGGGGGGGGGGGGGGGAGGAATGCAGGGAGGAGGATTAAACAACACCCAGATTAATGTGTAACTGACAGGCAAGGTGTGGCTGGCAGCAGCAGGGAACATGTGAGGCTTCCAGAGCTGAAATGGATCCCCGGAAGGGACAGGTTTGTTCAAAGGTGTTCTGGGGGGAATGGAGGGAGGGTAAGCCTGCGCATAGCCCTGACGTTCTGCACCAGCATAGACCTCTTGATGGAGAGAGAAAGGAAAGATGCAAAATCTACCCCAGGCCAAGGTTTAGAATTGGGCAGTTCTAAGACACATATGTATATCCCATATTCCATTTTCTGAAAATCCCTTGGAGGAAGGAGATAGACACACAGCTCATTCACCCCATCACACATGAACATCAACACAGATGTCTGTGGTTTCCTTGTCTGTCTTTGTAGTTGAGTGGCTCTGAAACTGTCAATCTGTTTTGGCAAGTATTATTCCTCACATGCCAGTAAAAGTGTGTTTCATCAGAATGTATGCGGAAGCTTAATTAGCTGCAAAACTCACCTGATAATCTTTCTTTAAAACCAGATCTGTGTTCTAAAAATAACCGAAGCAAGTAGAAGAATAGCTCTGGGAATGTGCAGAGTGCCTACCGGTTCCCGCCGGGCTGTTTAGAACCAGCTAAGTCAGCTATGCATCTGACTTAGCTGGTATAAAAGGCTATAACATTGGCTCAGCTTCGCTCTTCCAGGACTCAACAGTTTTCAGCTCTTGAGCCAGGCTGTGGATTTTCAAAAGGACACACAAGCTTGATTTTTGGTCATGCTTTTTACCCTTTCGCGATGGATGTGTTCTCAAGCTGCTGGCTGCATTAACAAGTTGTAGGACAGTCGGTCATTTTTGCACAAATGTGAAAGTAGCCATGTGAAAAGAAAATCACCATGTTAAACATTTCCACCCGCCTCCAGCTGAACCAATGCCCAGACAAGATAGCTCATCTACAACGGCACATGTAATGGCAGTGTTTTTATGGACTAGTGTGCAGCAAACGAGGCATTGATCCTTTCCTTTGCCACATTGCAGGCCTGCCCTTTTCAGACTGCACATGCCATATGGAGAGCATGGCACAAACTCAGTGGGCAGTGTTCAGACAAAGGAAGCTAATCAATGTTCACGGAGAGTCTAAGGACGGGCTCCACAATGCTTTACTGCATGAAGCAGAGCTGAAAAAGGTATCCTCTTCCAAACTTATGCCAGCCAATTTATTGTAACACATGAGAAAGAACATTTCTCAAGCTCTTTTCCCAGTCTCTGACAGTACCATCCCAATATAGCAAATGAAAACAGTAGGGTTTCCCCCCCTCTTCTTCGTGACACTTACAACCTGCTGAGACAGACACCTTATTTTGCTTTGCCTTAGGAACATATCACTGACTAGTTGGAAACTGTCTTCCAGCTCTCTAGCTCACTTTAATCAAAAGGCTGGGAAATGAAAGCACTTTTTAGGCCAGGAACCACATGAAAACTATAATATAGTCCCTTTAATGGAATTACTATTAAAAAACAACAACAACCCGAAGAAATCCCCACAAATTATCCCCCTCAAAACCAGCAGATCTATATATGATGTGGATTTCCATATTTTGTGGTCTTCCATCACTCTAAAAATAATAAATGTAACCCTAAGCTAGGGGTAGTCAACCTCTTTATACCTACCGCCCACTTTTGTATCTCTGTTAGTAGTAAAACTTTCTAACTGCCCACTACTTCCACAGTAATGGTGATTTATAAAGTAGGGAAGTCAATTAATTTAAAAAAAGGAAAGTGCTTCAGTATCGGACAAAACCCCTACCGCCCACCATGAAAGCTGGAACGTCCACTAATGGGCAGTAGGGACCAGATTGACTACCACTGTCCTAAGCCATCACCTCTGGCCTAATTTGCATTTGTTACTTTAGGAGAAATGGGACGCGGTGGCTCAGTGGCTAAGATGCTGAGCTTGTCGACCAGAAAGGTCAGCAGTTCAGCAGTTCGAATCCCCAGCGCCCATGTAACGGAGTTGAACTCCCGTTACTTGTCCCAGCTTCTGCCAACCTACAGTTCGAAAGCATGTAAAAATGCAAGTAGAAAAACCTTCCTTGGTGGGAAGGTAACAGTGTTCCCATGCCAGCCACATGACCACGGAGACGTCTTCGGACAGCGCTGGCTCTTCAGCTTTGAAACGGAGATGAGCAATGCCTGCTAGAGTCGGGAACAACTAGCACATGGATGTGAGGGAACCTTAGGAGAGATGGTGCTGGAACATAACTGAGCAGCCTTATTTTTATTTACGCTCAGATCTCAGGAAGATATGACTTGATTTCTCCTTAGGTTGTTTGCTGAGTGTGAAGGAAGAAGGCTTCTTCCAAACTTACAGCCTTCTCTTTGGCTACCCAATGATGCCATTACAGCTGGGTTTTGGGGGTCTAATACTGTTTCTCAACCTTAGTAACTTTAAGATATCTGAAGTTGAAATCCTGACATCCTAAAGTTGCTTGGGTTAGAAACACTGATCTAAGGATTTGGCCTAACAACTAAGGAGGGTTCCAGAGGACCCCTAAGAAAGCAGGGGATCAAGAGGAAGAAGTATGCAATCACAAGGCCATTAAATGTGGGATGTGCAAATTAAGTTTAGACAGTTTGGCTGTCTCTCTCAGGAAATCCTGAATTTTCATATTATTGATGGGCAATCTCTCCCTCCCCTCCCCCACTTGTTCTGCAGACCTATTAGTTGGTTGTCTGTCTGTCTGTCTGTCTGTCTGTCTGTCTGTCTGTCTGTCTGTCTGTCTGTCTGTCTGTCTCCTTCTGCAGACTATCCCAGTATTATATCCTTTATGTAGCTGGCTCTAGGACTTAAAACTGTTGGGCTCTAGGGTTTATTGCTATTTTATATTGTTATGTTTTATAAGCCAGTCAGAGCATGTGGAATTGGATAGGAAACATAGTTGTTAACTTTAACGGCATCTAAAGCTACTCAACGTAACCTTCTTCCTCTGTTTTTTTTTAATTTGAACACTTTGTGCAGAGACAGTTGGCTGAGTTTTAGATTCCAGTAGACCAAATAATATTTGTTTCAGAAAGAGACTGCTGTTTATTCTAAAATAAAACAGTGACAGTCTGAGGTGGAAAAACCTTTAAGACCAGGATCTAACATTATCTCCTGCCGTCTGGTTCCTACTTCTCATGATTTAGGAGTTGTTGGGGTTTTTTTTTGTTGGAATGTGTGTTGGGATGTGTGTGTGTGTGTGTGTGTGTGTGTGTGTGTGTGTGTGTGTTATTAAACCACCTCATTTAAGTCCAGGCTTCTTGTGCTATTGGAATAGAATAGAATTCTTTATTGGTCAAGTGTGATTGGACACACAAGGAATTTGTCTTTGGCGCATCTGCTCTCAGTGTACATAAAATAAAAGATACATACGTCATGAATCATAAGGTACAACACTTAAAGATAGTCATAGGGTACAAATAAACAATCAAACCAGGTGTGGGGAAGGAAACTCTCCTAAATTGAGCCCACTGGTCGGTTTGGTGTAGGACTAGAAAGCGAGGCTGGTGGCCGTTCACTCAGGCCTTGTGAGCACACAAGTGCACGTGTGACCTGGCAGACCCTCATGATGAGTTTCCGCCACTAAGGGCGCCGCAACTGATCCCCAGAAAGCGACAAGCCGTCTGCAAAATATGGAGATCTATTCAAATGTGGCTGCTGATCCCACCCTTCACAGACAGTGGTGTCTCCTGGGTCGACTGCGTCATGCGCCTTTTTGGGCAGCCGTGGAAAGGAATCTGCTGGCTGTGTTCTCACAATTGTCTTGCTCCCGTGGGGGGGAAAAAAGAGGCCATGCTTGCATAACATTCTAATGGTTAGGGTTAACCATGATTAGATTTGGGGGGGGGGGCAGTGACAGCCTACTGTGATTACCTCAGAGGCCAGTGTATTATGGGCACCCAGTCAAAGGCCTCATTCAGTAACCAAGCTAAGTGTATCGTGTGAATGGTAACAGCCATCATTTGGACTTGATTTCACTTTGGATTCTCCAGTGGCGCAGTGGCTGAGCCTTGCCCCAAGTGACCTGCGCCTCTTGACCTCCTCCTCACGTCGGGAGGGCGCGCCAGTGGGGGGAAGGCCCGAACACCTTGTCTCCTCTCCAGACCTACTTGGCGCGCTAGTCCTCAGGGAAGCCCTCGCCGCGGACTGTGGGAAAAGCCAGCGAGTTGCCCGACCTGCCTCGGAGCCTGCCGGTTGCCTAGTAACACGTTGGCATCAGGAATGGCGGTGGAGCGCCGAGGGCAGGGCAGCTCGCCGGGCCCGAGCCTCGGCAAAGATGTTGGCACGCCCACCTGCCCCCTCCCCCCACCCACGGACACCGGGGTGACTCACTGCCTCCGCCCTCCCCTCTCCGGCAGGCAGCCCCTCACTCCGCAGTTGGAGCGGCTGGCAGCGCGGAGTGTGGAGGCGCCGCAGCACTTCGCAGCACTTTGGAGCGGAGCTTCAGGTGCCGCCTGCGCGGGCGGGCGGGCGGGCGGTGGGACACACCTCGTGGGGGAGATCCCGGGAAGTCACGAGCGGGGTAGGACCGTGCGGGACTGGAATAGGAGCGAGGTGTGTGTGTGTGTGTGTGGGGGGGGGTGAACAGAGACGCTCCTGCAGCCGCCGTTGCTCCGGGATCCTCAGCCTCCCGGGGTCTTCGGCGCGTCGCTCTCCTGGTGGGGATCGGGTGGCCGTCTGTCTGCTGCTCCCTTCCGCGGTGGATCGGCGGGATCCGTGAACTGCGGGCGACTTTTCCCACACCTCTCCTCCTCCCGTCTCTTTGCAGAGCCCGGGGCAACTCTTCCGCTGCAGCCTGACTCGCGAGTCGAACCTCTGAGAGACCCACCATGGACCTTCGGCTGCGGGATCTGCGCCTTCAAGAGGAAAGGGAGTTTCTGGAGAGCGTGGCGCTACCCCAGCCAGGTAAAGCGAGCCCGCTCGGAAGGACGGTTGGCGGGGGCGCGCGGTTAAGAGGAACCCCATCCAAAGTCCCCTACCAGCCGCGGTCAGAAAGCAGAGCGCCCGTTCGAGAGAGAGAAGAGGGGAATCACCGCCTCAGACCCTTTGCGAGCTTCTCTCTCGACGTCGGACTGGCTCGAGGCAGGCTGGTGCCCAGGCAAATCACCCCAATTGCTCTTCCCGCGAATCGGGCACCCTGATGCGCAGCTCCTATTCATTCGATTGAAGCTTGCGCAGGAGGTTGTAGTTAGGAGGGGGGAGGCAGATATCTCTTCCCCCCCCCACATATGGTCCACTTCCACCTACTCCCCTTATCTCCAGGATGAAGGGGTGGTGGTGATGAGGATGTTCAGATTCCTTCTAGCAAATCTGCCCTTCTTTTTAGGACTATGTTCTACGTTGGCAGAGATCTGTTTGTTTGTTCAGTCTTTGAGAGGGTGCTACTTGCTCCCACCTTCCACCCTGGAGGCTTTTCGGTTCTGTTTTACAATCACTAGTCCTTACTCCTCCAAGGCTCGCTGTGTTTTCCCACACCAAAGGGAACTCTGCAACAGTTCAACAGGTGTCCGTGAAGCTTTTCCTGACTGGTAGTTAGGGGCTTCCTCTCCCATACACTATTGCTGCCAGGAGCCCTACTCCTCACAGCTGCAGAAGGGAGGCAGCTGTGTTGACCACAAACCCCGTGTCAGGCTGGGCATCTTCCTAAAACGAACCTTCCAACCTTCCGTTGCCATCAGCTGGGGCATCCCATTAACACAGTGAGGAAAACAATGCACTTCAGCCATTTGCTTAAGGACCACCCAGTGCTTTCTTCAGAGAAATGACAGTGATCTACCTGTTTTCCCCTTTAATCCTCAGAATGTTTTCATTTGGTTGGTTGATTGGTTTGGGGAGGGGGGGGAAAGAAACAACGGACTCAAATTTACTACTGTAAGTAGCTGTGTTCACACAGCATGTTTAAGCAGATGGGATAAAGACCAAGCAGACACTTTCGCACAATAAGCTACACTTGGTTCCCGCTAACCTTAGATGAGGGCTATTTTTGTGTCGGTGTGGCTAGATGTGAATTAATTTATAGTTCATTATATTCTGCTAAAACCCAGAAAATAGATTAATCTTGTAAGCAAATTAAGTGTGTGCAATCACCAACCCCAGGTCTCTCCTTTCCTAGTCCAATATTTTAAGAAAACTTTCTTCAGTTAAGTATCACCCAGATTTGTTGGGATTGCAGAGGATTAGGGTGGCTGAGAGAAAAAAAGGGGAGATGTTTAAAGTTTACAAATTAAGGCACTTTTGTTTGTTTGTTTGTTTCTGTCTCCAATCACAGTTAATTCAGAGCATGCTCCAGGGCCAATAAACGAGAGTGCTCTGGATCAGTCCCCAATGGAAGAAGCCAGAAGAGGCAGTAGAGGGAAAGTCATTGTCCCTGAACCCCTTATTACTGATGCTGATTGGCAGATGCCATGTGTCCCCAAATCCCCAAGGTAACACATATTGTCTGCTTATTAAGTGGAGTTCTCTTGTCCTCGGGGTTACAAGCAGGAGGCAGAATTTGCAACTCCTGTCCCTGCTTGTGATATGGGGATGTCCTATGGCATGTTGGGATGGGGTGTGGAGGAAACCACAGGAAATTAACCATTGGGACTTTTTTCACCCACCCACCCCCTTCTTACCCCAGAGATGCCAGCCTAATTCTGGAAGCAGTTAAACGCAATGAATTCCTGCGATGTCTGGGTGATGGTCAGAGCCAGACTCTAGTGGAGAGCTTCACGTCAGAGCAGCGACAGCCTGGCGACATTGTAGTGGCTGAAGGCGATGAGGGTCATGCTATGTACATCGTGGCTGGTGAGGGAGCTGTGTGGCAGGTGGAGGGGAGGCCAAGAAGGGGTATTTGTCTACTAGCCAGTACCATCACTCATCCCCACCTGGATGATCCATGGGGGGTAGCCCATCTCTCTGCCTTCCCTACCATGGCATTGTTTACAGCATTGTTAGCTTCATTCCAAACAGGTTCGGCTGATATTCAATTTAAAAAGGAGGTGTTTTTTATTCATTGTTCATTCATTTTGCTTTGCCTTCAGTTAATTGATTACTGCCTCTATGAGAAATGAAAAAGAAAACCCCCCAAAAGAAGATAATTTAATTGCATTTCCCAGGAGGAGAAGAAATTATCCATCAATTTCTCCACAATGAGGCTCAGGGCTTCTTTTCCTTTGCTCTAAAATTACTTTTTGTTAGTTTTTGATACCAAATTGTAAGTGTAGGCTGACCTTCAATCTATATTTTTCAGAAAGGAAGGGTGCTCTCTGGGGGCATTTTGTTTGTGTTTTGTGTGTGGGCAGGAGTAGAATAGACAGTGATAATTGCCACCCCCCCCCCCCCCCAAATTGATAGGGTTCCTGGAGAAAATTCTACAGTGACCTTTTTCAAAAGGACGCATGTAAAAAGAAAATGTCAAAATGTGAGTCTTTTCTTTGACAAATGTCTTCGGAGAAATTTAGCTCTGCTTTTGTATTTGACAAGGAGACCGTCTAGCTTTCTGTTGTCAAAGGCTTGTGATGTTGGGAATTTACAGAATTTACCAAACCAGGCAGGGCCACAGTGCTGGCGAAAAAGATGGAAGTCACTCCTGCACCCAGTGAAGTCTATGATGATTTTTCATGCTCTTTGTGCAGGGAGACTCAGAGAGGAGAGCTTATGTGAGATAATGACAAGTATTCATATCACAGTCAACTGAAATTTTGGGGGGGAAATGTACCGACATATGTTATCTCAAAATTTCAGATTGTTGGCACCGGTTATGATATACAAATTCAACCACTTGTGATTTACTAATTAACCCTAGGCTTAAGCAAAGACACTTAGAGAAGATGAGAATATCTCTGAGCCGGTATATGGAGTACTTATTCTTAACTACTCAGGGGTGACAGCTGGCTCTTGATATGTATTCTTCCATATCATGGGATGTGAACTGTTTCCCCCCACCCTTCTCCCAAGTAGTTCCTGCTCCCTGGCTGTTCAGCGGTTGACCACTTGGTTGCCAAGGAGCTACAACATCATTTGTATTGAAGCTGTTTTCCTAATGCAATGGGGTTACATTTCCCCTTGAAGTTTGGCAGGGAGGTTGAACCCCCAGAGAAAATCAAACAAACACAAACCGCCGTTCAAGGAATATTGATAAGAGGGGAGGGGGAGAGGTGCAACTCCAGCAACTGACAGCATCTTCTTGTTTTCAGCCCCGAAGTTGAGTTGAGAACTGATGGGTGGGGAGAAGAAGAGAGAATGGAGTAGAAAGGCTAAGCATGAAATGGAGCTGCTACCAGATGCCTTCTTGCTGTTTTTTTTTTTGCTAACATAGGTTAACAATGCTCTCCTTCTCAATTATGTGAAATAAGGAGTTTCCTATTCTTCCTGTTACAAAGCATTTGTGAATGAGTGCATGAGTTCTTTTTTATGTACCCTAGATCTCCTTTTGAATTTATGGGAAATTGGAGTATAACAGAATAACAGAGTTGGAAGGGACCATGTAGGTCATCTAGTCCAACCCCCCCCCCCAAACAGATCATACACCATTTCCGACAGTCTCTTCTTGAAAGCTTCCCGTGATGAAACTCCCACAACCCTCCGAAGGCAACTTCTGTTCCATTGCTTTATTGTTCTCACTGTCAGGAAATTTCTCCTTATTTCTAGGTTGAATCTCTCCTTGTTCAGTTTCCATCCATTATTCCTTGTCTGGCCTTCAGGTGCTTGGAAAATAGCTTGACCCCCTTCCTCTCTGTGGCAGCCCCTCAAATATTGGAACACTGCTATCATGTCTCCCCTGGTCCTTCTCTTCACTGGACTAGCCATGCCCATGTCCTGTAACCATTATGTTTCATATGTTTTAGCCTCCAGTCCCCTAATCATCTTGGTTGCTCTTCTCTGCACTCTAGACTCTCAACATTTTTTTATAGTGTGGTGGCCAAAACAGGACGCATTATTCTAGATGTGCTCTTATTAAGGATTTATAGAGTGGTATTAGTACCTCACTTGATCTTGATTGTATCCCTCTGTTAATGCAATTTAGGATTGCATTGGGGTTTTTTTGGGTGCCGCTGCACACTATTGCCTCATATTTAATTGGTTGTCTTTAAATATCTTAAACATACCCATTGAAACCAGTTCCAACCTTTGTTAGCAGATCTCTGGCATTGTTTCCTGTTGCCACAGAATGCATGATTGATAACCAATTAGGTAGACAGTGGTTTTGAAGATCAGGCAGCATCCTGGAGCAAGGCCAGAGGTAGGGTTCAAATGTTACCTTGCTTGTCCTTTGGTGTTACAGTACAACCTAATCCAGAATTTATGAAACTAGCAGTTGGTTTTCACTTGTTTCCCTTAGAACAGGGGTCTCCAACCTTTGCAACTTTAAGTCTGAAGGACTTCAGCTCCCAGACTTCTCCAGCCAGCAAAAATTCTGGGAGCTGAAGTCCTTCAGACTTAAAGTTGCAAAGGTTGGAGACCCCTGCCTTAGAACATTCAGATAAAATAGGAAAGTTGTGGAAGTCTAATCTAGTTCACATGTTCTGGGAACCAGATCATCATTATTAAGCAATCATATAGTTTGTTTGGGCATACTATAGTATGGAAACACAGCAATTGTAGACCAAGACCTTGACACACACCCACACCCCCTTGTGCCACAAGAGAAGTGAAACTATTCACACTTTTATTAGCTTGGCTTATTACTCCCTGGGGAACCTTAGAAGTGTTGGCCACATTCCAGGAACCCTTCCACTCACATGAGTGAGCTTTAGGAAATGAAGGCCATTGCCATAGAGCGTGAGGCTGATAACGCTACCTTGACTCTCAGACACCATTAACCAAATTGGATAAATTATAACAGGGCAGGGCAGGTTGGAAACAGATGCTCTGTGTATGCCATAGATACACAATGCAATCACTCTGCCTGCTGACTCTCAAGGAGCCTGGGCTTTTCTATGAACCCAGCCTTGCGAGTCTGCAAAAAAGGATAGAGGAATCTTCCTGATATCTAAATTGGGCAGGCTCATGTTTCAGACGTCCTTTAAGATTTCCTCATGTTTTTTTTTCTCAATAAAAAAAACAAAAAAACCAACAACAGAAGTCCGTTCATCATCCAGCAAATTGCTCATCTCATAATTTAGGCATGGGCCCAGGGTATCTGAGGAGCCACCCTCACCCCAATGGGATTGGCCCATCCCACTCTCTCCAGTGGAAGAAATCTACTTTGGATCGGGTGGGTTACTGCCGATGTTACTGCTGATTTGCAACCCTCGCGCAACCCTCCCGCGCATGCCTGACGTGCACTGCGTGTGTGCGCACTCTTCAATGTAAATTAAACAATCTACAGTGAACTGTGCATGCACAGTCACTAAAATCCAAAATGGCGGCAGCCAAGTGGCAGCGAGGGATCAGTTCGGGCGCGTGGCAGGCTTGGGTCGCTGCCAGTTCTGTGAGCCAGGCTGAATTCCACTAATGGTTCGGCCGAACCGGGCCGAACCAACAGCAACCCACCACTGCTTTGGATCCCATCTACCAAAGGGGTGGGCATCCAGGAGAAGAGCCTTTTCTGCTTTGGCCCCTGCGCTTTGGATTATTCTCCAGCGGGAGGTGAGGTCAGTCCCTTGCCCTATTCCTGTTCTTTCAGAAGAACCTTAAAACCTGGCTTGTCCAGCTGGCCTGGAGCCTCAGTAGGGGTGATCTTTGCTGGGGGTGGCTGACAGGGTAGAAAGAAGATCCCCAGCCCTATGTCATCTATCCACTTGAGTTTTAATCTTTATTTAATCTTTCTTATCTTTCATCGTTTTGTTTTATCTTTTTTTTAAACCTTTTTCACATCCTACAAGCCTCCCAGCGTCACTGCTGCAGCGAGATAGATGGACATCTATAAATGTCACAAATAAACAAATATAATTTTTGTGGCTAATGGTAGTGGTGAAACCACATAGACCTCTGCAACTTACTCATAGGACTTTGCACCTCTGCTGTGTGTGGGCATGGGAAGAATTAGTGTTAATAGCAAATTACAGGAAGGTATCATTTTACTAGCATGGCTAATAGCCATGGAGAGATCTCTTCCTCCTCCATGAAACAGTTCTGCCTGTGTTTATCTTGGGTCAGGGAGTTAATTCCACAAGTGATGAAGCTGCAGGTGGCAATGACACATCTTCATAGCTCTTATTCTCCTGTTGCAGAGGGGGAGCTCGGTGTGACGCAGAAGGGGCGCCATCTCCGCAGGCTGCTCCCAGGGGATGTGTTTGGAGAGCTGGCTGTGCTATACAACTGCCAGCGCACGGCAACTGTCATGGGTAAGGAAGGAATTGTGATGTGTGTCTGCTTGTCAAAATTCTAATGCTGCTAATGTCAACCATGAGTTTTATCAGCTATGCCTCCTCTTCACCAAAAGAATCCCAACAACGCGTGTCCACCAATTGCTACATTTCCCGTCTTCCTTAGGGTCAACGTTTAACTCTTTTCAGATTGGGTTAATTCCGAAGGTGAAAATGGAGGGGGATAGGAAGAAATGGAAGAGGAGAAAAGGATAGCTAGGGGTTGATGCGTTCTTAAAGAAAAACAAATATGGCAAAACAACGAAGATCTGCGACCCCATAAAATTGAACCAAGTGATTGGGAGGCAGAAGCTTTCATGCACATGTCTTCCCATTGTCTTCCCATTGCTCAATCTCATGTGGCTTTGCCATAAAAGGCTATCACAGTTATGCCTCCGGAATGTTATGCAATAATTTGATAGTAGTTATTCATAAAATGTAACGGCTGGGGAATATTTTCACCCATCTAAAATAATTAGCCTGAGAACTGAGAGAGGAAGCTTTTATATTTTACATAAAGTATTTTATATTTAGCACGGCGTGTCTAAGATTTCACTCATCGGCTCCCTCCCTCCCCATTAATGGTGAGCGTGCCAAGAAGTGTAGCTTCCTATATGGCAAGTGTACTGACCACCAGGGGCATCAAGATGATTTTGGCTTCTTGGACAGGGGAGACGGGGCAATTCTGGGACGAGTTGGTGTCGAAATATCCCTTTTCCCACGATGCCCACCAACCGCACTCAGGCCTTGGTGTGTCCTGCCTTTGCAAGTCATGCTGGGCTGGGGCATTCTTGATTCTGTTGCTATGGCAATTGTACAATTGCATCCTTTCCCTCTACTTCTGGAACAGAAGCAGAATCTGCTTTCCTCTGTTTTCTTCCTGTGCGAATGGCTAGTTGCTGATAATGCGTCTCAATGCATTCGCCCAATTGGGATTTGTGTATGCCTTTGAATTCCAGCTCTCTTATTTGAGCCCCATAGCATCAATTTCGATACCATATTTAAACGAGAACTGGGGGAGAAAAAAAATGGAAATATCACAGGATTTGGAAGGCTGTGTGCGTCAATCGCAACGTACAAGAGTGTTTCAGAAAGTTGATGGCGAAGGCTGCCCACGCTGCTTTTGGAAAATTGCAGTTTCCTTCTGAAATACCCGTTCTCAAATGTGGCAGTTCTCTGCGAGGGGCGAAAGAACGTGTATTTTTAAATCAACTTTTTTAGCATTACCTAGGAAGGGATGCTATCAGGGGCCACGCCAACGGTTTGCTCACTAGTGTTGCTGATGACAGTAAGCAAACCCAGAAATAAAACCATGTGTTGTTACTACCAAATGTTAAAAGGTTTATGCTGGAAAAGAACTACAGCTAAACTGTAGTGCAGGGGTGTCCAAACTTGGGAACTTGCTGGCTGGGGAATTCTGGGAGTTGAAGTCCACGGGTCTTAAAGTTCCCAAGTTTTGACACCCCTGCTGTAGTGAAACCCTCTTTCTTGGTTAACCGTAACTTCTGTCTTCTCAGTCCTCACTGAGGTGCAGTTGTGGGCCATTGACCGACAGATATACCGCAGCATCATCACAGAAAATGCCAAGCGGAAACGTGCTATGGCCCTCACAGGCTTGCGAGGGTAAGTAGCCAGGGGACAAAAGGAGGGGAGGATCAAGAAATGCTTGGAGAATGGAAGGAAAAAGAACAATGAAAGCAACTTTTGTTCACTAGAGCAGGGGTCTCCAACCTTTGCAACTTTAAGTCTGAAGGACTTCAGCTCCCAGAATTTTTGCTGGCTGGAGAAGTCTGGGAGCTGAAGTCCTTCAGACTTAAAGTTGCAAAGGTTGGAGACCCCTGCACTAGAGGACTCTAGTGTGGTATAAATGTAAGTAACTAAATGTAGGCAAGACAGGTGTATCGGTTCTGCAATGAACATTCCCTTCTGAATTTCTTTCATGATTCTAAGGATATTGGCTGGGCTTTTAGAAAAAGAAGTAGTGAGGAAAAAACAAAAACCAACATTGCCTCTCAAGCAAGATCTCAGTGGCAGAGCCAGTTGGGGTTTGAGGATCTGTGGGATTGAATTTTGGATTAAAAAAAGAAAACGAGGGTTGCCAGGAGTGCATTCTCCAACACTGCTGGGTTACCATACCTGGAATGATGGTATGGGGGAAGAACAGACGCCCGAAAACGTTCCAAATTATGATGAGCAATCGGAAGAGAGTCCTGCAGACCCTGCGTCATAGATTTCCAAAGCATTCCTTTCCAAAGCATTCCTCCCTCTCCTTCTCTTTCTATTGCCATCCCAGGGTGAAACCACTCCAAGGCCTGTCCGATGCTGATCTTTCACAGCTGCTGGACTCTGCAGAAGAGGTACCGTAATTGAACCATAATAAAGACTCTCTCTGACTCAGGGCTGGCTAGAATCGTGCAGGAAAGGGGGTAGCACTGAGATGGCCCCCCGGCGCTTTTCAGGAGACTGAACATTAGTCTGTCCATTCTTGCAGCGCACCTTCATGCCAAACGAATTCATCATCCAGGAAGGAGATGAGGGGAGAGCCTTTTTCTTCATTATCACCGGAGAGGTGAGTCTCGGAATAGTAAAGTTAACAATTAAGAGGTTTTGCGAAAGTGAAGACTTTCTCATGTTTACCATTTTCCTTACAATTAGCTTTCCACATGCGATGGGTGAAGGCACAAAGCTCCAAGTCAGGACGTGTGCCTGGCAAACAAGCTTAAACCTCTCTTTTTAATAGCCTTCTTACATGGAGCTGTGCTTGACTGGATGTATAATTTATCTGAAATTTGAGGATTTTTTTGCTAGAGACCCTCTGCTTTTCTGCTCCTTTGATTATTTTGGGAGATCCTTCCACAATCTCAAGCAAATTGCTGATTTCCCCTGCCTACATCTGTGACTCCTGGAGTGCCCAGTATGCTTCTCAGAATCAGAAAGAGCATTACAAAACATGGTAATGATAAAGGTTTTCCTCACACATATGTGCTAGCCAAGCACATATGACTCTAGGGAGCGGTGCTCATCTCCGTTTCAAAGCTGAAGAGCCAGCGCTGTCCGAAGACATCTCCATGGTCATGTGGCTGGCATGACTAAACACTGAAGGCGCACAGAATGCTGTTAACTTCCCACCAAAGATGGTTCTTATTTTTCTACTTGCATTTTTACATGCTTTTGAACTGCTAGGTTGGCAGAAGCTGGGACAAGTAACAGGAGCTCACTCCATCTCACGGTGCTAGGGATTCGAACCACTGAACTGCTGACCTTTCTGACCAACAAGCTCAGAGTCTTAGACACTGAGCCACCATGTCCCTTAGTAATGTAGCTATGGCCAAACTTGAGTTCAACTCTTAAGAATTTAATGGATCCAAGTGTTCTTAACAACAGCATGAAAGTGGTTTGCCAAACTAAGCTAAAATGGGGTTTGGTGGTTTGTGGCTCTACACAGAAATTTAGTCACTATTTTAGTGTGTTATGCAATCCATTGTGTTACTTCATTTTCTTGGGCATGCCATAGTCTGTTGTATGAATTCAACAGTTGCATTTTGTCAACCAAAATGGTGAATCTAGCCATTCTGAGCTTTTTTATACTTTTCCCATATTTTGTACATGGTACAAAAATAGCTTTCCCTGTCTTGCTACTCTCCAAGTACCAAACTGGGGAACAGTCCCCTCCTCCTGCCCTGCTGCCTGGTCCTCATTTCTTTCCTGGCCTCTGCAGGTTGAAGTGACCAGGAATGTGGATGGGCATGAGGAGCACATCCGAGTGCTAAAGGCTGGAGACCACTTTGGGGAGCTTTCCCTCATCCGGTAAGTGTGGGACACTGGCGGGCTTCGTGCACTGGTTGATACAGATGGCCGCTGGAGGTGACAGAAATATCGTAGTATCATATGTGCATATTGATGTAACTATTTGCTAGACAGAGTGCATAGCACAGAGAAGTTGACTGAGCAAGGAGGCCCCTATGGAAGATCCACATGGGTCAAGAGTTTTGGATATGTATCCATGCATAGTATTCACTTACCTTCCCTACTGGTTCACAAATGTGAGCACTCACACGCGCCACATCTGCACATACACTCAGCCTTCCGCACATGCGCTTTGGCTTTAAAAAGTGCCTAAATGGGATGCCATAGAGCCAGGGCAAGTGGGCGGAGCTAGCCACAATTTCCGCTACCCATTCTGGCGAACCAGTCCAAGCCAGCAGAACACCACCTCTGCATGTATCCCATTGAACCTCTCTCATGCAGGAATCTACTTTTGCTCCAGCTCAATCTTCTCAGGGAGGATCCTTTTGCCGGTGTGTTTTTGGATGAGGAGTTACATGCACATAGCAGTAGCACTTAGACTTATATACCACTCCCCTCTGCTTTACAATATTCTCTGAGTAGTTTACAAATGTCAGCCTACGGCCCCCCAACAATCTGGGTCCTCATTTTACCCACCTCGGAAGGATGGAAGCCTGAGTCAACCGTCAGCCGGTCAGGATCGAACTCTCGTTAGTGGGAATGCAGAAGTAAGCCTGCAATACTGCACCCTAGCCACTGTGCCATCACAGTGTCCTTATATGCCCGTGTATATCAATACATCCCACACTGTTATTAGCTGTGGGCTGTAGTCTTATTAAACAGAGATCACAAGAGGGTCAAAGTTTGAATTTTCTTTTTTGGCCATTTTTGCCACACTTGCAGCAACATTCGCCGGACAGCCAGCTGTCGAGCACAGGATGAAGTAACCTGCATTGCAGTAGCTAAAGAGTAAGTAATGTTGACCTCTTGCACATATGGCGCCTGAATGTGCAAAGATGTATCCTGGAGCCTCTGCTCAGAACTGGCCATAAAAGATCCTATGATTTCTCCCTAGAGTCAGAAATGCAAACTCCCTGAAGTAGCATTGTAGAGGCTGCCTCCAACCCAGCCTGCCTCATTTCCCATTCTGTAGAAAACATTCACTGATGATGGGCTGGTAGGAAAGGGAAAGGAACGGTGACAGATATGTTAGCTCCAGAGAAGCAAAGGCACTCAAGAGCTGTCCAACACCTCACAAATCAAAGAATACACAGAAACTGAGCTGTAAAAAATGCACAGGGTGCTTGAGTGATATTGTTGCAGCCACCGCAATGGACTAAGAACATTTCTCTGGTGTCTGGAAGATTATCTTCAGTCAGCATATGGAAGCAGAGGGTACAAAATTAGTAGCTGTGGAACACAAGAGGGTTGAACATTTTTAGGTCAGCTTTCAGTACTAATTCAAGAGTGAACAATTTCGTGGAAAGCTCACATCAAAAGAGCTTTTTTTCTTTGGTTTGAGGTAGACAGTTGGAGGGTCTTCTTTGCTTTAAAACAATTCTGAGCTTGTGTTTCCTTTCCTCAAATGCTACAACTCACATCAAAATAATTGCTATACTAGCGGTTTCAATAGCTGATTACTTATTAAAGTCTCCCTTATATTGTGTGTGTATGTATGTATGTGCGTTTGTGTTTATGTGTGTGTAATACATATTAATAAAAGGAAAAAGTAGAGCAAATTTAATAATTTGCTAATTCTATGAGTTGATGCGAAGGCATCTTAGGGTGGCTGAGGTTGAGAAAGGAATTTAATTATGAGAGAGAGAGAGAGAAGAAGGGAGGGAGGGAGGGAAGAAGAGAGAAAGAGGGAAGAAAGGGAAAGTAATAAAAGAGAACTATTGGGTTTCTGACTCCCCCTTTTAATACATCTAACTGATTTGCAATATTTGTAGACATTTAGGCCCCCTTAGAAACCAGACTAAAAATGATTATATTTGCCATGCTGCATGATGTGTTTCAAATTGCCAAATCTGGAACCAGTTATCAAGGGAGATGCTGAGCTTCTCTTTTCTTGATGTATCTGAACAGAGGTTGAACCGATTATTTCTTGCAGATGCTTTAATCTGAATCCTTGCACTGAGGAGATAGCTGTTCTATGTGGCAACTCCTCCTATAGTGGGGGGAAGGGATGTAGGTAGTCCTTGACTTACAACCATTTGTTTACAACGGCACTGAAAAAATTGACCACTGGTCCTTGCACTTATGACCGTCGCAGTATTCCCAGGATCACATGATCAGAATTCAGGTGCTTGGCATCCATTAAGTCAGTGTTTCTCAACCTTGGCGACTTTAAGTCCTGTGGACTTCAACTCCCAGAAGGACTTAAAGTCGCCAAGGTTGAGAAATACTGCATTATTTACGATGGTTGCAGCTTCCTGGGTCCTGTGACTGCCATTAGCTGGCTTCTGATAACCAAAGTCAATGTGGGGGAGGAAAGCTGGATGTGTGAAACAACCGCATGATTCACTTAACAACTGTGGCTAGAAAAGTCATAACATAGTGCACAATTCACTTAACAACCAAAATTTTGGCAACCAAAATTCTGCTCCCAGTTGGGATCATAAGGGCTACTTGTATGGGGGCCTTTGAATAGTTCCAAACCGAATTTTCATTACTGTCTCCTGTCTTCTGAATCCACCCCCTGACCTTTTCCAGGGATTTCCAGGAGCTGAGTCCAATGTGTGCTAGTGAACCGTAAGTATTTCCTTGCTTCTTGGGGTCGGGGGGAGGTTGAATGGGGCTCTGCGTTGTGATCACTGAAGCCGTTTAACAAAAGACCCACACACAAGTATGAACTTCCAATTGTTTTCAGAAGGCAGAAATTGTTGTGGCCGGCCAGTGGAGCTGGCAGCAGATTCGGACAGTGAGGAGGTTGGGGAGGAACATGGGCCAGTCCTGGAGTCTGGGAAGGCTCTGATGTGGGCTCTGTGTCGGAGGCAGAGAGGGGGCCAGAGCCGTATTGTTGCAGAAAATCAGGAGACTCGGAGAACGAGATCGAGATAAGCCTTTTATTTTTGGCCAAAGGTCCGAGCAGAAATAAGTTTTGCTAACACCCGGACAAAGATCCATAGAAAAAGCAGGTTCTTATATATCTTTCAAAGAGCAGTTTTGAACATGAAAATACTTAAACCATTTCTATTGGTTACCTTGAGGACCAAGCCTTGTAAGGAGTTGGGGTCTTTACTTCTCCTTTTGTCTTAAGCCATACGTGTCTCTAACTGAACTTTAGCTGAACCTTGTGGTTTTGTGAGAACTATTGAACTCTGTGGTTAGGCACTTACTTTCCTGTTCTTTTGCAAGAAGCAACCGTCTATGTCACCTTTTAATATAGAAGTAAAAGGGACCCTAAGAGGCTGTCTAGCCTGACCCAGTAGGTTTCACATTTAATGTCCAAATCTCACTTTACGTCCTGCCTTAGTATGGCAGCTATCAGCTGTTTTCAGAGGCAGACGAACAGCTGGAGCCTGTTCCCAGTGTGTGCATGCACAGAGTTGCCAGACAAAGGGAACAGCTAAAGAACAGGGTTCGATTTGGGAGTAAGGCCACAGGTGGAGGATGAATGTCCTCTCCCAGAGGAAATAAAAGAGGTGCGAAAGGGGAGTAGAGTTTGCAGGAGACAATTAGTTCACTTAATTGGTTCGTGACTCTGAGACTCCTTGCCAAGTTTTTCAGATATCGGCCTTTCAGCTCTCCAACCCAGATAAGATTGGTGACTGTAAATCCTCCCTTGAAAGACTTTGCTAGATGTGAATGAGCAGAATTCACAGTAAATTAATAAAAGGGGTTTTTTGTCGGGACAAGGCATTTGCTTTATGCTCTTGGGAAGCCTCAGTCAGAACAGAAATGGGCAACAGTGTCCTCTACTCATCCCATGCGCACTCTGCACGTGATTTCCATCCATGTACTCCTCTTCCATTTTTCCTGCCATGCAGTCACAGGATTTGTTACCTGATTTGCCTGCTGTGCTTTACTCTCTTCTAGGCCCAGTATTTCTCAACTTGGTTGACTTTAAGATGTGTGGGCTTCAACTCCTGGAATTCCCCCACTAGAATGCTGGATGAGGAATTCTAGGAGTTGATGCCCATGCAATCTTAAAGTGGCTGAGGTTGAGAAACATTGCTATGGGCAACTCTGGCACTTTGATTCATTACTACGTGCAGTGGCAGAAATGTCCTTTCAGCTGGCTTAAGGGTTGCTGCCTTGCAACTCTCTGATCTCTGTTGCCAGTGGTCTCCCGGCAGCATTTCCCTGACATGCAAAGTCTCACTACTTCGGAACCTGGCACAAATACATTTTTGAAATTAATATTGTTTCCCTGGAGCTACTCACTTTTCTACCAGGATTTTTTAAAAAAAGTCCACTGATTCACCATTGAAACTTCTTTCTTTCTTTCTTTCTTTCTTTCTTTCTTTCTTTCTTTCTTTCTTTCTTTCTTTCTTTCTTTCTTTCTTTCTTTCTTTCTCTCTCTCTTTCCTTCCTTCCTTCCTTCTCCTCCTCTCCTTCCTTCCTTTCCTCCCTCCTTCCCTTCTTTCCTTCCATTCCTCCTCCTCCTCACCTTCCTTCCTTTCCCTCACCTCCTTCTCTTCCTTCCCTCTCTCCTCTTCCTCTCTTTCCTCCTCCTCCTCCTCTTCCTTCCTTCCTTCCTTCTCTCCCTCCTCCCCCCCTTCCTTCCTTTCCCCCTCCTCCCTTCCTTTTCTCCTCTTCCTCCTCCTTTTCCTTCCTTCCTTCCTTCCTTTCCTTCTAATCCTGTTCCAAATAGCCCATGTGAATAAGAACTGCAAAGTCCTTATTTTGGAGCTGAAATAAAACCTTACTTTCTGTGTTATCAGGAAGAATATGAAAACAATATATTCTTTCTCAGCAAAATATGCACCTTGAGGGGTCTTGGTGCTCTCTGAGTTTAGCTGTTTTCTTGCAGACATGCCATTACCCAAACTAGGTAACATCATCGGTGCACTGATCATGTTACCTACTTTGGGTAATGAATCGTCTGCAAGAAAACAGCCGAGCTTAGAGAGCACCAAGGTCCTAATAATTAAAAAAAACCCTGCTGGGTTTCAACCAGTGACCTTCTGTATGTCAGGTAAATGTTATACCCACTTCATTTGAAAGGCTCCTGCAACAAGAACGGCACAGAAGCTATTCATCCAAAATTAGGGAAATGGAAAAAATGATATTTTTCATTTTAAAGTTGCCTGGATTCATTTATATTTGAATGCTTTAATTTTCTATACCTAACTTTAATTTAATTTTACAGAAAAGCATTTTTATATGTGCATATAAAAGCATATCTGTTTAATAAGACATGCCCAGAGAAATATGATTGGTAATTGCTTTTCTGGCATGAAAGTATGAGAGGACACAACCTTAAGGGAGAAAGATGGGTGGTATTTAAAGATGAGAAATAAAATAAATATTGTCTGTTATCATGAAAGACAGCAGTGCAGAATGAACACCCATCAAGTTGCTGCCGAAGCATCACAATCCAGACAGAATTTTCTTAAATCAGTTTAGAGTCCAACTAGCACCAGCATGGGATAGGAACAGCTTAAGGGTACAGCACTGGTATGCCCAAAATCATCAGGTAAATATAATTATTGTCTTCTTACTTCCTGTACAAAATCACCCAAACCTGGGCCCCAAGATCTATGTGTGGAAGAGCCACATAAAATTGGATTTTATATGGTCTTGAGGATGGGTTCTTTGTAAAGATGAAACTATTTGTTGTTGTTTTTAATATAGTCTTGTATAATGATTCTGAAGATGGGACCTAGTTCCATTTTTTTTTAGTTGCACTGTAATTTGAAACAGCATAATTAGTAAACTAAATTAAGTCTTAAAATGTGTAACACTCTGCACATAAGAAATAACTTTGTTTTCACGCAGTGTTTATCCTGTGTGATGCTTTTACTTATGTTGACCACTGGGAGATAGTATATAATCAGTTATGCACTGCCTTCTATTGGCCATTATAAATAAAAATCACAATAGGCTACTAATCCTCCTAATGGTATATCTCATATATAGACACCTATAGGGCCTTTAGCTGTTCCATTGTTGTAATACCACTTTTTCCTTTAAAGAAGCAACCCCCACCCCAGAGTTGTTTAGGTTCCTTTTGGCATGGCATCTTTACTGTCTATTGGTTTAATGTTGCAGGCAAGCAACCCGTAAGGAACGAGATAAACTTTTGATCTATTGGCTGAGGTGGGCATGCTTTTTCCCATCTGCCCCCTGGGCATCGTCTTTCAGAGTACTTCTGTTTTGGACAACACGACCAGTAGTGGTAGAGTGCTCTCTCGCGCACACAGAGAAGTGTGCGTGAGAGAGTTCTTTTCCAGCTGCTTTGTGTTCTGCCTAATCCATGTCTCTGAACCAGGGATCAGCTCAGGGATCTGGCAGATAAAGTGTTGAAGGCATCATTGATAAGGTATCAATGATCAGATCTAGTTTGACACAAGAGTTTAGTAGAGGCGCAATCAAAGGAACATGGGAAAAGACGTGGAGACTCTGGAAAGAGTGCAGAGAAGAGCAACCAAGATGATTAGGGAACTGGAGACTAAAACATATGAAGAACGGCTGCAGGAGCTGGGTATGTCTAGTTTGATGAAGAGAAGGACCAGGGGAGACATGATAGCAGTGTTCCGATATCTCAGAGGGTGCCACAAAGAAGAGGGAGTCAAACTATTCTCCAAGGCACCTGGGGGCAGGACAAGAAGCAATGGCTGGAAACTAATCAAGGAGAGAAGCAACTTAGAACTAAGGAGAAATTTCCTGACAGTTAGAACAATTAACCTCTGGAACAGCTTACCTCCAGAAGTTGTGAATGCCCCAAACCTGGAAGTCTTTAAAAAGATGTTAGATAGCCATTTGTCTGAAATGGTATAAGGTTCCTGCCCACGCAGGGGGTTGGACTAGAAGACCTACAAGGTCCCTTCCAACTCTGCTATTGTATTATTGTATTATTGTATTGGGGTTAGTGTTATTTGAAAACAACACTGTTTTGGAATAGTGCTTGTCCATCCTTGTCCAAATATTCTCTGAGGTTTAGCCTTTCTTTGAATGCCTATATGCAAAACAGCACCAAACCAGAACGAGTTGTAACAGAGGACTAGACCTACTTATTTAACCATCTGTCAAAATTTTCTTCATCCCCTATCATTCCATATTAAGCTGAGTAATTGGGGGATGTTTTCCCACTGGCTGCTAACATATGGAGGGAGGGGAGGGAAACAAAGCTGGAGGAATCCATCAATCACTGTCCTTAGTGTACTCTGTACACGGCAAATGATGACAACACCATTTACTGGCATTGTGTCTATGGCAGCATGAAGCTAGCCAATGGGGACACCAAATCTTACACTTGAATTTTATTGTTGGCTTGGTGAGTGATGGTAACACTTTAAAGTAGAGTCTTAAGTATGATTCTGCATTGATTAATTATCATCCCAGTACCGTATGTAAAAGATACATTTGATTCCCATAAATATGTTATTTGCTATTTGGTTGTATTTTTGTAGCTGTCTACTTATGCAATCCTTGCTTCTTTTATTGTTTTCCCTTTTGTGAACCACATACAATCATTTCAGAGTAGGGCTGGCTATTATTTGGGTAGGTTCAAAATATATACTAGTTGCGTTCACAAAACATGCTTAACCAGATTAATTAAAGACCAACTGCATTCATGTAATATATGTTGAGCTTGTTTAATATTAAACAGCCTTAATAATATTTGCTTTTTGAGTTCATTATTCTGCTGGGGATAACTTAGCATTGTGCACAGATTCAGCTACTTGGGTTAATTTATAATTCAGTGTATTTTTAAGTTCATAAAATGAATGTTGTGAGTGAAAACACAATATCCAGTTTCCTGTTTTGTTTATGAGTATAATCAGGAGATGATAATTTTTAATTTTTCTCTCCTCCATTCCTACCAAAAGGCTTGGTCCTTTAGCTGGAGTCTCCTAGGTGATCTTCCTTCTATTCTATTAATTAAAAATGAAGGATGCTTTCTTTCTGCCTACAGTGTTGGGCTCAGGAAGATCCTTTTTCTTGCCAAATAAGAGCACAAATTAATTTTATTTCTTCTTATGGAATCCTAAAGGGAAAGCATCTGGTTTTGCCTCCTCCTGTGATTTCTGCAGGTGTAGATTTTGGCTTCAGTCTGAGAAATGTGGCTTATTTTGCTTTGGTAATTTGTTCCCATTCTGAGAAAAACCTTCACACCCATATGTCCAACATCAACGATAAACCAATTTCATTGTAATTTTATTACAATATTATTACAATGACAATAAAGATGATTATTATTATTATTGCATCCTGTTAAATGAATTACTCAGAGCTGAAGAAGGATGATTGTGATATATATAATCTGTGTTTCCCTGAAAATAAGACAGGGTCTTATTTTCTTTTGACCCTTGAAATAAACACTTGGCCTTATTTTCGGGGAGGTCTTATTATTTTTTGAGGTACAGGAGGCAGCAACCATGTTCGCCTCATGGCTGTTGCTGTATTGCAATATTTTTTGGGAGGGCTTATTTTCAGGGGAGGGCTTATTTTAGCACATGTGCTCAAAAGCCCAATTGGACTTATTATCCGGGGAGGTTTATTTTCAGGAAAACAGGGTAGACAGACAGACAGACAGACAGAAATAGGGACTCATTTGGCCCAGGAAAACTCTGTGTGTGTGAGGGGGGGAGAGAGGGAGGGAGAAAGAGAGAGAGAGAGAGGTTTTATTCCATTAATGTCTTCTTTTTCTTCTCCTTTCCCACCCTCCCAGGGAAGTCACGGTACAAGAGGACCTCCCCCTTTCGGAAACAAGACGGTCAGTATTAAACCTTCTTTATGACTATACTGGTGTGTCGTTGCTGGGTATCCACCTCAGTTGCTGATGCTGATCCTAGGAGCAAATTCATGGAAAAGTGATCTAGTAAGGCTGAGAGCTGCCAGGGCAAATAAAACCTTACTTGGTTGGCTTCTGCATTGATCCCAGGGCATGGGTTGCTGTTCCATGACAGGCTTAGCAGATACCCTGTTCTTCTGTGGTTGTAAAAGTCACAGAAACCAATGGAAGGCAATACCACAAACACCTGTTTTTTGTTTAAGTCTAAGCTTTTTGACAATATTCTCAGGGACTATTTATCCTACTGAAACAGCAGTTCTAGGTTTTAAAGTTCTAGGTTTGCCCAATTAAAGGACATATTGGGATTTCTCTCGTTGCTTGTAGCCTGCAGGATTTTGTCAAAACTCTGCCTTTTTCCTGCCAGTTCCAGTCGGGGGCGGTAAGAAATCAAGAGGTTGCCCTAGACAACAGTAGTAACAGCAGTGAAATTATTCATAAAAACAGACCTCTGCTAACAGTCCATTTCTCTTGTTGAGATCAACATATCACACAAGCAAGGGAATATTTCCCCCTACTAATCAAGTAACATCATGGCCATAATCTGAAACATTTGTACGAAGTATTAACTTTACTTTCTGTACATCTTATAGATTAAGTAGCACTCGATAGGAATTAAAAAGGAGCAAATTTAGGGACAGAAAATCCCAGAAGCTCTGATGCCTCACTGCTCTGAGGAATGGTCATCAACCTACACAAGTCAAAAGTTGGTAGGCTGCAAGTGGAAAACAGAGATGCCATTGGCAAGCCAAAAAGCCTTTCAATGCAGCTGTCTCAATTAAAGAAGTCAAGCGACACAGGTAGCCAAAGGCAAGAAGTGTCAGCGCTTTCTATGCAGCCCCAAGACCCTGGAGGAAATGTAGATACTGATCAGTTGTATCAAAGTACAAGCAATGCAGGGACTCTTGATTGAGTGAGGCTTGTTGAACTGAACCAGGATGAAGCTGTTTTATGGTGGGGGAATCATTTTCCTTTCAGGCTGCATTTCAGTAATATTATCCACGATAGATGAGAGTGTAGGAAACAGTGGATCCAAATTGATGTTCTGCAAAGGATTTTTGCAACTACTGTTGCTACATGAAATAGCTAAAGACCATACACCGTATGTTTGGCCTGCTAGTGGCCAGCGGAGTTGGCAGCAGAGTCAGACAGTGAGGAGGTTGGGGAGGAGCATGGGCCAGTCCTGGTGATTGGGGAAGGCTAAGACGAGGGCTCTGCATTGGAGGCAGAAATGGGGCTGAGGCCGTCTGGCAGTGATCAGGTGCCTACGGAGCTCGAAAGCAGTGAGGCAGAGGAACAGCTAGAGACTGTTACCAGTGTGCCCATGCGCAGAGCTGCCAGAAGAAAAGAACAACTCAGAAATCAGGGTAGGCTTCGGAGTAAAGTCCCAGAGGAAATAAAAGAGGAGCAAAAGGGGAGTGGGCTTTTGCAGGAAGCAATTCTTTCATACGGTTATTAGATTCGTTTCAGGAGTGTGAAGATCTGTCCGTGAATCTCAGAGACTCTGTGTGTCAGAATTTGTGGCAGAAAAATCAAACCCAGAAAGCACACACAGATAACTGATTCAGCTGGATTCATTAACTTCTTTATATACATAATAACAGATTAATAATTGTACAATACCAATAGTAGATTCTTTCAATGTGGTGGAAGTTACAAGTAGAACAGTTTCATTTCAGAGTTCAGAGCAGACGGAGTCCAGGCTAGTTTGTTTCCTTTTGCACAGCACACAGAGCTGAAATTAAGCCCTGCCCTGGCTCCAAAACTCTTTCAGTCCTCATTGGCTGACATTGTTACTAAGCTCTATTCATTGGCTGACCTTGTTACCATGTCTTTGCCAGTCATGAATATTCTGTGCCCAGCCTTTCCTTGCACAGCATCTCATTTGGAAAATATTTACATGGCAGCTTTCCAAGACAGAGAAGGTCTGTAGTCATAAATATGCCTTTGAAACACTGTTTGCTAGGCCTTGCTGAATGTGAATGAAAGGATTCGTTTAATAAAAGGGGTTTTGTTGGGACCAGTACTCTGCCATGTGCTTTTTGTGGAAGCCTAGGTCACAACATCGTATGGTAGGATTGCTGATAGCCCACCCTGGTCTACCTAATCCACCAACCTTTTTCAAAAAGGAGTCACCCTGATGCTTCCTAAAAGTGAAGGTTTTATTTTGCAATAGGTTCTCAGTGGTCCACCATGCCATTCATTTTATCCATCTCTACTTGAGGTTCCAGAAGGATGATAGCTGTGGATGAGAGATTTCTGACTTAAGCAGTCGGAGCAGTTGCTAGGTTTTATGTATTTGTCCTGCTGTTAAAATCATATTTCAGCTTATATTATTCAGATGGCTGTCTAATATTATTCTTCACTTTGAGAACTCTTGTGGGTTGAAAAGCTGACAATAATAGATAAATCAAACTAGCAGGTAGTTCAGAAATGACAAAGGCACATTAGCAATGACTATTTTCCCCTGGTGCATTGAATAAGGAGGAGGAGCTGATGGCTCCAAAAATTGTGCTGTTGAGAATAATCTAAGACTGAAAAAAGAAACTTAAATCCATAGAGGTCACAGTCACCAAGGAAGTGGGGCTTCTCTACGCTTATAGAAGGTCAGGATGTTTGCACCCTTAGGGAAGCATCTCGAAATTAGGAAAAAGCATGTATTGAATGTATTGAAAATGAACAGTGATTCAGAATTCTGGCAAAAGAGTTTGTGGGGTGTAGAAACTTTCCTAAACCCTAAATTGCGCCCTGGCTGGGTTTGAAGTACATCCCTAGTCTATGATAAAATGGGGGTTGGGTAGTTTATAAGTCAGCATGCTTTAGGACCCTGTTATTTTCTTAGCATGTTTGTATCTTGTCAACCTCGATAAGATTTAGGTTTAGTATACCAGGGGTCTCCAACCTTTGCAACTTTAAGTCTGAAGGACTTCAGCTCCCAGAATTCTCCAGCCAGCTGGGAGCTGGCTGGAGAAGTCTGGGAGCTGAAGTCCTTCAGACTTAAAGTTGCAAAGGTTGGAGACCCCTGTAGTATACTGTGGATTCATGTCCTGAGTAGGCAAGGCAATTTCTCGTGCTCCTATAGCCAAGGAGGGAAATATATCTCTTTTTTCCTCATTAGACTATTTTTCAAATTTGCTCTGATCATGGACCACGCCATTAATAAAACCCTGTGTTTTTGTGTTGAAGAACCTAGGTGTTCACATTCATATTTTTTTTTTGACAAATGGGATGATTATGGTTGGGTTGAGTTGGGTTATATATGCTTTCCTATTATCTCAATTTTTAAAGTTTATTTTTAAATACGAAATTTTGTATCAAAAAATTCAATCCCAAATTAAGGCTTTATTTATCAATTCAGCAAATGGGTACCGCCTGCTAAAAGAACAGAATGTGTAACACAAATGTACTGAGCCAAAATGTTAGAAATCCCTCAGTGCTATTGAAAGTCATTCTCCAACTCCATGAAATCCAATTTTTCGGTATTCATCGTAACTGTTGCCTATTTTGCACTCTTTCTGGTTGCCTGCGAGAGATCTCACATCCACTTAGCATCACAAACGCAGACTGACAGCTGCTAACCTAACTTGTTCATTATTATTGGATTGGTTTAATATTAATCTCACAGTGCTACTCGCATTATTGCTCGCAGTTTTCAGCCTCTGATCCCTCCACTGATTGCCAGGCACATTGGGGGGGGGGAACTAAGTGTCCTCATGCAGAGTAAAACCAGAGCTGAGACAATGAGCTGGGCCCTGACCCACACATGTGAGGAGCCTGCAATGGACCACACTTTGAGAGCCACTGCTGGGGAAAGTAGTACCTTTTCAGCTGTTCTTTGCTTTGAGAGAGGAGGGTTGCGCTGCTATGATTTTTTTTTGCTCCACCATACTTTTGTTCCTGGTAATGAAAAGCCATTCCCTTACCCAGAGACTGCTATTTGCATTTTTACAACATTCATATTGAATACAAAGTCACATTTAGGTCAATCATATACACCTGCCCCCACAGAAGAGGACGCAGCTGCCGAGGTTCAGCTAATTTCTGGGAAGGAAAAATGAGGCTGCTGAGATGAACAACCAGCTGTTAAGGTTGGGGGTTTGTGTGTGTGTGTGTGTGTTTATCTTATTTTGCTAGGCTGCTGCTTTGAGCAAGGTTAATCTCTGAGAATGGAGCGCATCAAGTGACCAATTAAAAACCCCGTCCTAAGGAAGGCCTTCCTGCAGCTACGTTCACACAAAATGTTGAACAAGGGCAATTGGCAGTTTAGCAGCCGCATTGACAAGCATGCTATCCTTGGTTAGGTTTATAGCATCATGTGTGAAGCACGCCTATTTGATTCAGAGTACAACACAGTCTTTGAAATGAGCAAATGGCTATTTTTTTTAATTCAAGGAACAAATCTAATGAGCTGAAACATGATAGCTAAAAGTATTCTGATTTTGCAGATTTCCTGACACAAACCTGATTATTATGTTACTGACTTCAGTCCATATAAACAATAAAGAAGAAAAACCCATAGTACTGTAAACTTCATTAAGAAGAAAGTAAAGGGCAGAGGGATGTTCAAATAAACAACCAGATCTGGTGCCTCAGATTAAAGATATTGTGTTTCTCTGCACCACACTGAGAACTGTTGATGTTGGACTGTTAGAGGAAGAACATGATTTTTTCTGCAGGTTTTCTGGTCCATTTTGTAGCAGGTTGATTGTTTGCTGTCTGTGGAAGAAAGACTGATTACTAACAACCGTCTTGGGAAATCCTGAATCTTCATATTATTGATGGGCAATCTCTCTCTCTCTCTCTCTCTCTCTCTTCCCCTCCTTATTCTTTCTTCTTCCCAGGGGTTCCTTCCTAGAGGGCCCCCCAACTCCAGTGCGACTCCAGGATCTTCTGCCTGTTTTCTATGAGGATGGGGAGCAGAGAGGGAAGCCAGTGGTTTTAGGCACCGGTGGCTTTGGCACTGTTGAGCTGGTAAAGAATGGTTTGGATGTGGGTGGATAGGTTAAAGCTGTATCTAGGAAATTGGCAACCTACGTTTTACCAAAAAAGGAGAAGATGGGGAGCTGAGGGTTGAAATGAGAAGCCATTGTTATTCTCTGAGCTTAGTTGTTTTCTTGCCGATGTTTCATTACCCAAACTAGGTAACAACATCAGTGCTCTGATGATAGCATTGGTGATGTGCTGCCCCAGCAGTATATAGCTAGTGTAGGAATTAAGAACTGTCTCCTTTAAGGAACTACCTCATGGGAAATGTAGGCAGAGATGGCCTTATGGGAAATGTAGTTCCATGACATGTTATCACATCACTGTTTCTGATTGGCCACTGGGGCATTCTGCAAAGTTTATAGCCGGTCAGTTTAAATGCTTTTGTGAATTGGAATAGTAAGTAGTGTTTGTATCTCTGCTCAGCGTGGGAGTGAATCATCATCTTTTTACATCATGTGATGGGACAGATTATGTAAAGTCAGAAGTATCTCAACACTGTTTTGCTGTTAAGAATGCCTGATAATAAACTTGATCTGAATTAGATTCCTAAGCGTGCCCCGAGTAAACCTACAACGTTTGAGGCAGAACAGGTGATGTTACATAATTTGGGTAATAAAACATTTGCAAGAGAACAGCCAAGCTCAGAGAGCAACAAGGACCCCTAAAGATATTTGGCTGAGAAAGAATAACTGGTCCAAGGGGACTCAATGTTTTCCATGGTTGAGGAAGAACCTGAGTCTGGACCCCTCTAGTCCTGGTCCAATTTTATAATTGTTATATCATTTTAGGTTGTTCCCAACTATCTTCAGTCTTGCTTCAATTTGCCATAAAATAGCATTGTAGAAATCTATGGGATATATGTTTTAAGCAGGAATACTGTGTGAAGTTCTGGTGGCCATAGTTCAGGGATGTCCAAACTTGGGAACTTTAAGACTTGTGGACTTCAACTCCTAGAATTCCCCAGCCAGCTATGCTGGCTGGGGAATTCTGGGAGTTGAAGTCCACAAGTCTTAAAGTTCCCAAGTTTGGACATCCCTGCCATAGTTGAAAGGGAACAAAGGTGGGAAAAGTCCAATCCTTGAAAATTGCCTCATGAGGAAAGACTAACATATTTAGAACTAGCTAGCTTAGAAAGAAAAGGCAAGAAGATGTAATCAAGATGTATAAAATCTGGTGTGGAGAAATTTGTTAGAGAAGAGTCTCTTGATGTATTAGGATCAAAGGTTAGCCGATGAATAATTGGAAGTAGCTTTAGAACAGGCAAATAGGTATTTCTTCATCCATTGCATAACTGACTATTTTAATTCATTACCCAAGAGTGTGGTGATGGTCACTAATTTGGACAGCTTTAAAAGGAGATTAGATAAAGTCCCAGGGACAAGTATTTCAAGAGCTATTCATTTTTTAAGATTTTGTATGAGGTACAGCATGCCTCCGAATGCCATTTGCAAGAATGATAAGGATTCCAAAGGCATTTGACTGAAAAAAATTGAAGTAAGGTAAGTCTTGGTTGGGTTCAACATTTATGGATAAATTAGTCCCATGGAAGCTTCTCCTCCACCCGGACAGTCTTCTCAGGACACTGGCATTCTCAACAATGCTGTGGCAAAAACTAGGCAGAAGATTGTTAGAAGTTCAAGATAGCAGATAGATAGATGAATGCATAGATAAGGGGGTTAGAAAAGGTTTGATGGAAAGTGAGTGTGACTGAGCAAACTGAAAAAAATGCCTTTAGTGGGACAGCTGAGAATCTACTTAATGGAAAACCTGTTTTCAAAAACTTAACACGCTCAACATTAATCAAGTTTAATATGCTATTCATGGCATTATTATGTCTTAAACTGACCTATTGAGTGTATTGTATGAATAGAATTACCTTCCCGCAAGCTACCCCCTCATGCAAACTTCATGCAACTATATTTTCATATATAGAACTATTACAAATGAGAGTGATCATTGCATAAGAGCCTGCAATCTAAAGAACAATTGATAGAGGTGCCCTCAAGAGCATTTGGAGAGAAGAAGGCACTTGGAACACCTTGGACCTGCTAGTTACATAGGCTTTGCTCATTTCCCCACTCCTACTGGTCTATACCAGGAGCTTGCTGCCTGCTGGCCCTTTAAGGGATACCTTGAGGATCTGCTACTCCTGCAATCTTTCCACATCTGCAGCAAAGTGAAGATGCTCTTTGAACAGTGGGGGGTCAGCTTAATTGGGAGGAAGCTGGTAATGGAATAAGAAATATATTCCTAATGGCTTTGAGGGATTTGATGATCTGACTTTCATTACTGTCCTAGCTAGTTAACAAAACGAAGTACCCTCATTGGTAGTGGGGGAATTTTTTTGAAGAAGCTAATTACATGAATTTTCCACCTTGCCGCTTAAGAGAGCTACCCCTCTGGGAATCTACCAATGACTGATAAAAGCTGATCTGGTCACATGAACACATCTTTGCGAAAAAGGCAGCTTAGTGCCATGACGAAGTTACAAATCTAGCTTTATGCGAGTTTAAGCAGGGGGAAAAACAAGCTTGCGATATAAGAAGTATTGGCACACAATATTTAAATCTTGGACTAGGTTCAAAATACAGCAGCTGTCATGAACTGAAGCGGGAAATATTAAGGCTGATATGATATTCTTATGCCATTGAAATGGTAAATGAATATGGAGGGTTAGTTTCCCTTTTACTGTCCAGGCAACTGGAAGTCGGATTGCCAGCATTTTCCTTCCAAGAGGACAGAATAAGGTTCTCAGCCTCCCATTTATGGATAAAGCCTCTCTGCCCCATTTCTGTTTCATCTTCTCAAGCTTAGACTTCCCGTTTGCTCACTAAGAGGAGGCCATCAAAATGCATCTGGGTTTACAGGCCCCTTGCTCTTTGGGTCACAGGAGTAAGAATTTCTGAGTTACCTTCCTTCTTCTGCAGGTCCGAAACACAGTGGAGGGCCAGGACTATTTCTTTGCCCTCAAGCGCCTGAGGAAGGACCATGTGGTGCAGAAGCGACAGCAGGACCATGTCCTGATGGAGAAGAAAGTCCTGCAGCAAAGCCGCTGCCCCTTCATTGTCAGGTTGGAATTCCCATGTTGAGGGAAGGAAGGTTGGAAGGAAGGGAGGCGTGGGGGGGGGGAGGACCCTGGCGTGGGGATGAGCAGAGGCTGGAATTGCAGAGATGGCAGGGATCATGGCCCAAGTTTCAATGGCCAGACTTTGGCTTTATAGCTGCCTCGATGAAGACTATCATAAATCTGGGTGATCACTGGGACTCCTTCCTGTTGTTTAGAGGTTTGTCCAAAATTTTGAGGCAAGGTATAGTAGCCCTAGCTGCTATGACCCCAAATGCTAACACCATTCTCAGTGATGCTAACTGAACAAGAGAGCTGAGAATATTTAACAAAGGCCCTGCAAAGATCTTGCCTAGTATGTAAAAAGCAAACATAACTCCGCCATTTTGGGGGGGGAAACACCACCCAAATGGGGTGGGCTGCTGGGGGTTTGCAGGAGTTCGGGAGAAACTCTAGCTAAGATTCTGTGCAGTTTGGAGAACCCATAAATCCCACTCCAGGCTGGTGCCGCCCACCCTGCCCCTCCCCTTCCAGGAGTCACCGAGCAAACTGTTTAGGATGCAGGCAAGTGCAAGGTGCATGCGGAAGCTTGGGGAGGGCAAAAAACGGGCCTACTGGAAGTTTGGGAAGGCCAGAGGGCCTCCAGAGCCTAGGGAGGCCATTTTTGCCCTCCCGGAAGCTCGAGAAAAGCCTCTGGAGCCCAGGGAGGGCAAAAATGCCTCCCCCCCCCCATGGTGCAAGAGGCCGACTAGGCCACGCCCACCCAGCAACCGGGCAAAGAACCCCTTTCTAAAATTTTTGAATCTCATCCCTGCCCAAATCCATAGTTGGGTAATATCTTTAGCAGAGCCATCTACACTGGTGCAAATGCACGGGCAAGGTTCTAGAAAGTGCCATCATTTCAAGAGAGTCCAAAGATGAGTGGTAAGAAAGAGGTAATAAAAAGCTGGGCTAGGTATTTCAGCCATGAGATCTGCAGCATAAAATCAGCCTCAGAATCAAGATTTCACTGGATATATTTTTGGTGGTTAGTCTCATTAGATGACATGGAACATTTAAAGATGAGTAATGGTTGCTGTATCAGCTCTAAAAGTACAAGGCCATTAGCCAACACTGTTTCTGACTTGTTTGATGTGATCTTTAGACTGCTTGGGTAAGCTTGTAAGAGTCTGAAAGAAAGCAGCTAAGAGGAAAGAGAATTAAGATAAAAAATCAATTGATCAAAAAGCCACCTCCTTGATTAAGAGGACCCCAAAATTCCTATGGTGGTGAATAAGACATCAGGGAAACATCTAATGCAGTGTTTCTCAACCTTGGCAACATTGAGATGTGTGGAATTTTACACCTAGAATTCCCAAACCAGCATGGTGTGAAATTCTGGGAGTTGAAGTTCACACATCCTGAGTTTAAAATGTTGAAAAACAAACTCTCTTTGTTGGTGAAGATGGAGCTCTGTAAATGGTTGATCAACTATGCCTTTTTCTTCTTGTCTGTTACTATGGTGTGTCCTTTTTTTTATTGAGCAGCTGGCATATCTTTTGTTTTCCTTTTATTTTTAAATATTTAAGGAGGTGTTTGAATCATTCTTAGCATCATTTACCAATCTCACCATTCCGAAATTTAGCTTTCTTACAAACCTTCTTGCAGTTCTAAGCCTAGGCTAGGTGACTGTATCTGCTGGCCTGTTTCTTCTTGCTGCTTCAGTTTGTGTTCTTTTATTTTCAGAACTTCACTAAGGTTTTTTTTTTTGTTTCCTGTTATTATTTTCTCTCAATGGCCTATGAACCTCTCCATTTAGAGAACTTCCGTACTTGAGGTCCATTACTGTTGTTTCTCTTGCCACTGAACCAGGGGTGGGATTGAAATTTTTTAGCAACCGCTTCTCTGCCTGGTTGCTGGGTGGCCATGGCCATGGGGGGCGTGGCCTAGGCTTCCTGCACCGCTGAGGGGTGGGGGTGGAGTTTTTATTATTTATTTATTAAATTTCTAGACCACCCCCTCTCCCCGAAGGGAGGGTTTTCACCCTCTCCATGCTCCGGAAGCTTTCCTCGAGCCTCCGGGAGAGCAAAAACAGCCTCCCATTGGCTCCAGAGGCCCTCTGGAAAATGGGCCCATTTCTGGACTTCTGGAACTTCCAGGAGGCCTATTTTTCGCCCTCCAAGAGCCTCCAAGTAGGCCCTGCACTTACCTGGCATCCAAAACGGGCCACGTGGAGACTCCTGGGAGGGTGGGGTAGGCAGGGCCAGCCAGTCCTTGCAACTACCGGTTCAGCGAACCAGATTAAAATTAATATCCAATTCACCCAAACCACTCCGAACTGGCTGAATCCCATCCCTGCACTGAACCCTATTTATCATCACTGGGAGTATTTTAAAGTTTCAAATATGTGTTCAATTGCATCCAGCTTCTATTTCCCTTAAAATCAAGCTCAAACTTGGCAAAATTAGTTTCCTCAAATGTTTTCTGCTATTTTCCTCATGAATGAATGGCTTTTCCCCAAAGGAAAGTTAAACTACAATCTACTTGTCCTTGAATCCACATAGAGCTCTTTTGTGTTATGTAGGACATTTTTCAAAATGATCGAGTAAACCCTCTGACCTTACTACCCTCTTTTCAGGACATTGTCAAATGGTGGGAAATCTTCCACCAACCATGCCAGAAATTGATTCAAATTGAATTGAAATGAATAGAGTTTGATGAATAGAGTTTTGAAGAAGCACTAAATAAGCGCTGGTCAAGTAGAGGAGAACTTCTCTTTCAATCCTGGAATGTCCATAAACCCAGTGATCAACTTTTCAAACATGTGGATGCTGGAGCTATAAAAGAGCCAGAATCTCCTCTTTCAGAAGATCACAGGCCTTTCAGCTTTCTGCAGGGTTGAAGGAGGGGAAAAGGAAGTTGTGGAGGAGCATATTAGAGAATTGATGAGGAAGAAGACATGCTCATAACAGCCGATAGATGCCAAGTTGATCCTGCCTTCTGTAAGATATTTGATTGGCCTCCAATGGTATGCTTGGTTAAGTGTGTCGGATTCAATACATTTTGAAATTGCTACTGGGTACTGTCCATCTAAGTTGAAAACACATGTTTTCACATGTACTCCACCCACAATGTCCTTTATAACTAAACATAGAATGTCATATTTATCTACCTTGCATTCAGTTTTGTTGCTTGTAAGATCATTTCAAATCCTAATTGATTCTTCAATAGAACTCTCCGAATTGAGGGGTCCTTGGTGCTTCCTGAGCTTGGTTGTTCTCTTGTTGATGTTTCCTTTTACCCAAATTATCCAAACATCATCAGTGCAAGTAATGAGTGGGGTTTGAATTCTGGGAGTTGAAGTCCATGCAGATTAAACATTGCCCAGGTTCTTCTATAACCAGAGGTGTCAAATTCATGTTGTCATGACATCGTCATGTGATGTATCATGACTACTCTCCTTCGCTTAATTGGGTATGGACAGCATGTGACACATCCAGCCCACTGTCTGCGAGTTTGACAGCCCTATAATATTGACTGCCTATCCCATCTTGAGAAAGAACAATAAAATAGGGGACTATGGGGAAAAATCCCTCACAAACTGAAATTATTATGGCTGCAACAACCTTGGCGTTTGGAAGCCATTTTATGTTCATTTGGCACTTAGCGTTCCACTGGATTTTTCATAAATTGCTGAATTGAATTAATCCTGGGATTCTGTAGAATGCTTAATGTATTATTTACATTCCATATATTCATTTACATTCACATAGTGGCCAAGAAACTCAGAACTTACCCTATTCATCAAATGTGATGTTAATAGTATTGTACTTGTTCATTTTGCTTTTTTGTTATTGCTTAATACTGGCTGGGGAAATCGAGGAGTTGAAGTCCACGCATCTTAAAGTTGCCAAGGTTGAGAAACACTGTTCTAGTCAAATGCCCAATTAAACAAAAAACCATAATCTGTTCCAACTGTGGGGCTGGACAAATGCTTTTGCAAAGGAAAAGTAACCTGAGGAGCATTCTCTACAGGAGCTGAAAAAGCAAAGAATGGATTGTTTTTTGATCACGCTCCAAGGTTTAAAATGACTTCCTGTTAAAGTGCCTTCTCTGAGCTTGATGGCTTTAGTGAAGCGAGGCTATTGTGGGGAGAATTATCCTGAAGCCTAATAAGGCAAAGAGGCTTTGAGGAAGAATGTGGATTGTCCTGTCCACTGTTGATTGATCTAAAGTGCTTCAGTTCCCTTTGCTACCACTGGGACTAATTTTTCACCTTCTTTTATCCTCCCTAGGCTTTTTTCAACCTTTCGAGATAGCCGCCATGTCTACCTGCTGCTGGAGTTCTGCCAAGGAGGCGAGCTATGGGCCAAGCTGCGTGAAGTGTATGAAGATGCAGCCATGGGACTTGGGCAGTGTGGGGCAGGATGGAAGGGTGGGGAAGGAAATGATCGCCTGCATGTCTTTACCAGTTATTCCAGGGTCAAGGAGATTATGGGCCATAAAAAACTGCTAATATGGAAACTGATAAGTTTTGCTTCTTGGCCCACAGCCAGAGGTGGGTTGCTCCCGGTTCGAGCTGGTTTGGGCGAACCAGTAGTGGCAGTGGCTAGAGGCTCTGCCCACATGCCCGGACGCTTCTGTGCATGCGCAGAAGCATTGTGCGCATGAGAGAGCATGAGCGAACCGGTAAGCACCGGGATTTGCAACCCACCTCTGCCCACAGCATATACCTTCCACTTAGGATATACACATCTGGCCCAATGCTCCAGTGCCAAGAAATAGTCCCATACAGTGCAATGTCCTCTCTATACTGACCTCAATTGCTTACCACCATCTAAGTTTTGGATGGTTTCAAGCTTTCCATGTAGACATTGGATGGGTTCACACAACATACTGAATCTTAAAACTTGGCTAATAAAGCACAGTATCTGTATGACATGCTTAACCAAGTCAGATAAAGACTAACATGAGACTCTTAGTATGAACTTTGGTTAGATTTTTTTTAATGGTTTAGTTTATGGGAACAACTGAAAATGTTGTAGGTATGCAGTCAATTGCTATCTCCCAGAAACATGTTATGTCCCCTAAAGAAGAATTATATCTTGGATTATTGTGCTCATAAAACAATATTCCAAAATAATAGGAAGGTCCACACAATTTGCTTAATCATGACAACCCAGCTCCATTTAACTAGTCTAATCAGTGCAGTGAGTCCTATCATACAATTGTTTGTGAGGGATGGGCAGTAGAGAAAAGATGGAGCTGATGAAGCAGCTTCCCACTCCATCCTGTTCATGAAGGAAGCTGCTAAAGCTACCTCAAGCAGCAGCGTCCCAGAAGGTACCTAGGGGCTTTCCTTCCCCAAATTGGAGATAACATGGACTGAATATGGGATCATTTGTATGCAAAATGTGTTAACATCACCTGGTTACTGAACTAATCCATTTTCTGGATTAGCATCATCTATTGAGTCAACTTCAGTCGCTAGATCTATGATTGTTCTGGGTTAAGTAGGTTGTATGAGAACAGCCAATAAATATAAATTATCTACCACTTAAATCCTTATTTATTTCCAGCCGCTGCTTCTCAGAACCCGTGGCCATCTTCTGTTCTGCTTGTGTGGTTGAGGCTCTGGACTACTTGCATGGACAGGGCATTGTGTATCGTGACCTGAAGCCTGAGAACCTCATGTTGGATGCCAAAGGCTACGTAAAACTGGTAACAGAGGAATAAAGCATTTTTCACACGGCAACCCTAAACTGCTTATTTGCCATACTGAAAACAGCTGGAAATGACATTGCTGCCCAGATTTCAAGCTGTTCTTTGGCTATGCTGTGGCAACAGTGCTGTTCAGCCCAAGTGTCCTGTCCCAATGTTGATATTTGTGGATCCTCCTGCTGCTTTGCCCCTTCAACCTGCTCCTAGAAAACAAACACCAGTGACTTTTCTTTCAATGTCATGAGGATGTGAGGATTTCCATTGATAGACTATGGCAGTGATGATGAACTTTTTTGGCACCGAGTGAAGAAAAGGGAGTGCGCACACGCTAGTCTAGGACACAATCCAGAAGAGGAGCTGCCCAGGGGGCATGTGCGTGCTGGAAAATGAACTTCTGGTTTCCTGCACACGCATGCACAGTGGCCAGCTAGTCTTCCAGTTACTGACGCACATGAGCACACCAGAAAACGGAAGACCAGCTCTTCCAGCATACAGCACTGCCACACGCACGAAGGACAGCTAATTGTTGTGTGCGCATGCACGGCAAAACCCCAAAAGAGGAACGGGCAATGCCACGTGTGCCAGGTGACATGGCTCCGTGTGCCACTTTGGGCACGCGTGCCATAGGTTCGACTATTGCCATCCCCATATAAAATATCTCTGAGGTTGATTGTCTTTATCCAATGGATGTGTGTGGCTTTTTTCTAATTTGTTTTCCCTGCACCCTTTCCGAAAGTGGGTCTGCCTGAGAAGCAGCAAGTCAGCTTCAGTATATCTGTACTGCGAGTCCGGAAATGTACAGTCTGAGGCTTCAGGGCACATACGGTCCAACCTCAGCCTGGATTGCAACTCCTAGTGATCACCAAAAGTAATTTCCAATTTATAATTTGCAATGTGACAGATGGAAAAACATCATTAAATACACACTTTGAAAACCATCCACGTTTTAAAATTTTAATTGAATCTAAGTGTCAATGAAATAACATTAAATATAGCTTTCATCGCGACTCTATCACTTATTTCTGGAGGTTCAGCTTCCAGTTCTGGGGGTGGTAAAATGTGCTATCGGGGTCCCTGGTGCATGTACTTTCCACAATGGCCAGGTGTAAATATTCAGAAACGCTCAAGTATACATGGAGAAAATTGTTTTCTTTCTTTCTTTTCTTCACTGGTGCAGTTAGGTGGGTTTTTTTTTTAAGTCAGAGTATCTCTAAATAGAAAAGTTTATTTTCCCACCAATGCCTGACCTCTCTTCTAATTCCTCCCTTTATTTTTCTAATATTTTTAAAGCCATGTAGGTTGTTGGCCATCCATAGAATTCTTCATTGTTTTCTGAATAAAAAGATTTTGAGACTTCAGCATGATATGCATATGGATTGATGGGGGCAATGGAACAAGCCTCCATTCCTACCTACTATTCTCCCCCCCTTTTAAAAAAAAATAGGTGGACTTTGGCTTTGCCAAGGCACTCAGACGTGGGGAGAAGACTTACTCCTTCTGTGGGACTCCTGAGTACTTGGCCCCTGAGATCCTGCGCCATGAAGGACATGATTATGCTGTGGACTTCTGGACACTTGGTGTGCTCATCTTTGAAATGCTTGTAGGACGGTAAGTCTGTCTCTGCATTACTCCAGGCATTCGGCAATGGGACACTCACACTACTTCCTGGTGCATCTTCTTCCTTTCTTCTCCCTTAGAAGTAATTGGTGAGGGAGGAGAAGTTTGGGGTGGAGTGGGGGGTTGGCAAGAACTGGAGAAAGAGAGACAAAGCATCAACTATGCACCCTAGTTTCTGAATGGCATTCCAGAGCCATTTATTGGATTTGCTTAGAGTCCAGTTGACTAGGCTGAAAATACAGGCAGAAGTGGTAGAGATTTAATAACAGTTGCTGCTGGGACATATCACGGATTGTTCCTTCTGGTGATACACCATCATGCTATTTAGACAAGTGGAAGAGTGAGTATCACTGATGAGGAACTTCTGGTTGTCAGGAAGTGGCTGGGTCTGTCCCACAATAGTATCTACACATCCAAGTTTTCCTCTTCTTCTCTTCTTGTTCTTCTTCTTAGACCCCCATTCCACAGCACTGAACCTCAAAAGATATACAGCAGGATCATGGATGGTGTCTTCTCTTTCCCTGCATTTGTCAGTGAGGCTGCATGCTCCCTTGTAGCCAAGCTTTGCAGGTATGACTCCCTGCTGGCATTCATTCTAATCAATATTGTTAAGTGTTGGATGTATATAGTTGTGTTAAGTGTGCTAAAGTGAAACTAACCCTAACTGTTTCGGAGGGAAATGTAGAACATTCATATTTGGGCAGGCTTTTTCTAGTTCTATGATTGGTTAAGGCCCTGTGGGCCTAGAGTATAAATCACAGGCATTTGCCAGTTCCATTTTGAGTCAATAAAAGCTGTTGCAGCTATGGTGGTCCGGTTCTTGCCTGCTGAAGCCCACTACACAATAAATATAGTGTAGGCTTTATCGTCATTGTACATCATGTACTCAACGAAATTGGTTGTACAATATGAGTGCAGACAGGGCTGTGCTATGATTAAATTCTCCCCTAAATAAAAACAAAGGAAGGAATCGGGTGGGTAATCATGCTCAACCTAATTCAAACTAGACAAATTGGCGTAGCGAGAACATAGTGGAAAATGTAGATGAGGGCTTTAATAATGGTACTTCCCCTGCTTGCAGATTAATCTGTGGTTTCTGTATTTAGCAAAAGCAAAACAACCCCAATAGTGTGAACAATCTGGGCCTCTGGTCACCTATTCCAGGAAGCATGAACATAAAAAGAATTGGTTAAAATTGGCATCATGCCTCTGCAAAGCTCCCATGAAAAACAAAAGATAATAATCTATGGGTGATATCCAGAGGCATCTTGAATTTCAGCTAAAACAATCCCCACTTCTAGTAGTATAAATGAGAGGCAGTTTGGTGTAGCGGTTAAGGCATCATAGTTTGGGTGATGAAACTTCTGCAAGACAGCAAGCAAAGGCTCAGAGAGCACCAAGGATCCCTCTCAGGCTAGAAACCAGGAGACTGTGAGTCCCACCTTAGGTATAACGTGAGCAGGGGAATCTTGGGCCAGTCATTCCCTTTCACCCCTGGGAAGGAGCAATGGCAAACTACTTCCAAAAAGCTTTCCCAAGAACACCATGAGGACTTTTCCAGGCAGCTGCTGGGAGTCAGAAACTGAGTGGAAGATAAGATAAAGGTAAAGGTTTCCCGTGCACATATGTGCTAGTAGTTCCCGACTCTAGGGGGTGGTGCTCATCTCCGTTTCAAAACTGAAGAGCTAGCGGTGTCCAAAGACGTCTCCATGGTCATGTGGCCAGCATGACTAAACAGCAAAGACACACAGAATGCTGTTACCTTCCCACCAAAAGTGGTCCCTATTTTTCTATTTGCATTTTTACGTGCTTTCGAACTGCTAGGTTGGCAGAAGCTGGGACAAGTTACGGGAGCTCACTCCATTGCGCGGCGCTAGGGATTCGAACCGCCGAACTGCCTACCTTTCTGCTCGACAAGCTCAGCGTCTTAGCCACTGAGCCGCTGCATCCCTAGAATGGAAGATACACGTGTGCTAATATTGTAAAAGTGGGAGGAAAACATCACTTCTGTCTCTTCTAATCATTTTATACACTTCTATCCTGACACTCCCTAATTATTACCTCCTTCTTGTTTTGTAAATTAAAAAGTCATAGCCTTTTCTTGTAAGAAAAATAATCCAATCATTTCATTACCTGTTCTGTACCAATTTATCCCACCAAACGTATGCTAAGAAAACTGTTGTTTGTTCTTGCTGTTTTCTTCCCTTCCTTCCCCCTTGGCAGGCGTCGACCAGGGCAGAGACTGGGCAACACCAGCAGTGGGATTCGGGGCATTCGGAAGCACAGGTACGTTCATAAGGAAGAAACCCGGGCAGAGAAAAGTTACCAGCTGAAATTGCAGAACTTGTCTCTGCCAAAAGGTGGCACAGGAGTAATAAAAAAAGGACTATAGAAAAATGGGATGGAGTTGAGGAGTAATTCAAAATGTACAGAAGTTGGTAAGAAGATCAATGTATTTCCAGATGTTCATCTTCCCTATTGTCATTCAAAGGCATAATGCTCATTTGAGCGACTGAACTGTTTTTGAGAACTATTTGAAAACAATGATCAGATCATTATTCTTTGCATTGTGGTGGTTTCTTATTTGCGAATGGCCTACCAACTAGCACTAAACATCCCCACAGAAGTGAATATTTGTAGCTCAGGATTGAACTGTGGCATCCACGATGCTCTCTGAGCTTGGTTGTTTTCTTTTTTGTTGTTGTAAAATAATTTTATTGATTTTACAATTTTATAATAGGAAAAGGGTAAATAGGGTGTTTCTTAACAATATTTTAGAGCTTCCATATCGGTGCTGATGACCCCTCCGAGGCTTCTTACAATATCGATTCAGTTTAAGAATATAAAAAAAAATTGGAAAGGGTACATACATTTCAAATCGCAACTTTCATAATCTAGAAATTCATACATTCAATTACTTTGTTTCCATAAACATCCTTAACATGGATTACTATATATAAGCAAGAAAAACCAAAAAAATCATTCTTATATCTCGTATTTTTTTCGGGATTTGCTTTAATATAGCTATCTCATTCTGCTGGTATATCAGGGGCCCTCCCCTTTGCACTCTCAGAACCTCATCTCTCGTTGACCTTCTTGTAAATTTAATATGTATCTCCCTTGGTGCATTATTCTGGCATATGCTGAATTGATTCTATAGATTAAATCAATGTCCCCCCAAATATATTCTTTATTTTTTTTAGTATAATCCACTAAAATCGTAGCCATAAGTTCTCTTAAATCTTCCGTGTCAGACTCAGGAACGTTCTGGAATCTCAAAAAAAAAAAGACATACGCTCAAAATCAATTTTAGACATATGACCTGTAATATCTGTAATTTCATTTTTAACCTCCTTTATCTCTTCCCCCATCCTAACTGAGCTTGGTTGTTTTCTTGTAGACATTTCATTACCAAACTAGGTAATATCATCAGTGCTAGTACTATCTAGAGCAGTGTTTCTCAACGTTGGCAACTTGAAGATGTCCGGACTTCAACTCTCAGAATTCCCCAGCCAGCAAATGCTGGCTGGGGAATTCTGGGAGTTGAAGCCCGGACATCTTCAAGTTGCCAAGGTTGAGAAACACTGCTCTAGATAGTATTAGTCCTGTTTTTTTTAAAACACAAATCTGCTACTCTAGTGCTAAACTCAGAAAATTAATCTAGCAATCTTCCAAAGGGTGCTCAATCCAGAAGGATAAAAAACCTATGAAAGACCTGGCATTACCTGAACAAATGCCCGCTTTTTCTTGAAGCTTGTATCAAAATGGCTATTGGGGATAGAGTCCAGAGTCCAGAGATAAAGAGAGAGGATTCAAAGTGACCAGTAATATCTGAGCTTCTGGAGAGTGTCAGCCACCATACCGGTGATGAAGTATGCTAGACTGTATCTATAGCAAAAATTATGTCAAGACCAAAAATGCTATGATGGAAATCATCTAAATAACAGTTAGATAACCCGTATGTGGCTTCAGCTATGAATTATGGGTATATGAAGGAAATATCTTAAAACCAGGGGTGGGCTGTTGGAGAATCACAGGAGTTCGGGAGAACCTCTAGCTAAGATTCTGTGCAGTTCGGAGAACCCGCAAATCTCTCTCCTGGCTGGCCCTGCCCACCCCACCCTCCCCGCCCTTTCCAGGTATCCCCATGTGGCCCGTTTTGGACGCAGGTAAGTACAGGGCATGTGCAGAGGCTCAGGGAAGGCAAAAAACAAGCCTACCTAAAGTTCAGGAAGGCCTGAAATGGGCCTGTTTCTGGCCTCCAGAGGGCCTCTGGAGTCTGGGAAGGCCGTTTTCGGCCTTCTGGAGGCTCAAAAAAGGGTCCAGGGCCTGTGGAGGGCAAAAACACCACCACCACCACCATGGTGCAGGAGCCCAACTAGGCCATGCCTGCCATGCCACGCCCACCCAGCAACTGGGCAGAGAACCCCTTGCTAAAAATTTTGAAGCCCACCCCTGTAAAAACGCAGCTTTAAAAAGGTTATTAGAACATGTTCACTGTATGGCTAGAGCAGGGGTGGGCAAACTTTGCAACTTTAAGTCTGAAGGACTTCAGCTCCCAGACTTCTCCAGCCAGCTTTGCTGGCTGGAGAAATCTGGGAGCTGAAGTCCTTCAGACTTAAAGTTGCAAAGTTTGCCCACCCCTGGGCTAGGGGGAATGTGACAGTTGTCAGTGGGATCTAAATACTCCACTGCAAGGTCTGCACTTTGGTTTATCTGTCTCTGAATCCTGATACGTCTAGACGAGTGTTTCTCGGCAACTTTAAGATGGGTTGGACTTCAACTCCCAGAATTCCCCAGCCAGCCACGAGAAACCCTGGTCTTGATCTTTTCAGCTCACAGTCCCTTCTACCCTCAGGTGGTTCAACTCCCTTTCCTGGAAGAAGCTGGCACTGCGTCAGATAGAGGCTCCCACCACAGTGCTGCTCAAGCAGGTATGAAAATGGCCTTCGAGGGCACTTCCCTTCTGCTTTCCTGCACCAAACAGGTTGGGAAGCCGCTCCTGTTCTTACTATTCGTTTCTTTTTGTTCTTCCTCCAGGGTTTTCCTTACACCAATTTCAAGCGGTACTCTGTTTCACGGCAGCTGCCCGAGGAGGAGTTCTCCGGTTGGGATGAAGATTTCTGAGTTTCTGGGGCTGCAGGGGAAAGGCCTGGCCGGAGGCATCTCCCTATAGGTCCCGTGGACTGGATGGGTATTTGGAGGCATAGCTGAGAGACCTGAGTCCCCCCAGCAACTTCTCCCACTCCTACAACCAGATGCCCCTGAAGAGGGGTCTGTTGCCTTGCTATCCTCCTGCCTTTCTACCTTTCTCTTCAGTGCTTGGCAGAGGCTAGACTGCCCCTCCTGTTGTCTCGCTCCCCACTGCTCTTCGGGTTCTCCGACAGATTATTGCAGTGGGCAAAGTCACTGTGGGTGAGGATGGTTGTCTTCCTGTGTTGTGCTGCTCAATGTGGGGAATAAATACATTCAGGGGACAGCCTGAGCCTCCTTTCTATGAATCAGACATGGTGGCAAGGTGTGTGGGTGAGTGTGCGGTGAGGTCGGAGGGCGACTGATTTATCTCCATTCTAGATTCTAATTCTTTTCTACTTTCCGTCCTTAGATTTAAAGATGGCTCCCTCTTTAGGTGGGCAACTTTTTTGGCCCACATCTTGAAAGAGATTGAGAGGAAGTAGGGGAGGGGATTTGCAGAGGGTTGATACTGAAGCAAAGAAAGTGTAGGGTGAGAGTTTAGGATGAGGATACCATTTTTTTCCCAGCAGCATCTTCCCTCCCTCCCTCCCTCCCCCCCCTCTCACACACACACACACACAAAAGATCAGAGATTTGAATTGATTCCTTGCATAAGAAGGAATTTGAAATTAGGCTGAGGGCCTTGAGTGGACCTGTAGATTGCCCAAATCTGATCAGGCCTTTAAATTCATGAGAGGTACACCTTTATATTGGAGCTCTATACTTGGAATAATAAGATTTCTGTTACCAAATTAATGATAGATTGGTGTTATTACAAGTAAGGACCTCTGCACTACATGTTTATTTATTTCTCAGGTTTCTATGCAGCACACACATTCCTTCCCTTGAGCATTCTGAACCACCAAAACCAGATTCTGAATAAACAGTTCTTGAAAGGGGTGAGAGCAGTTACGTAAATGGCCCTAGTGAGTGTTGCCTTGTTTTTCTTTTCAAAGAACTATACTAGTATTCCTCCAGTTCTGTAAATAACCTTTCTGTAGTGTAGAAAAATAAATTAAAAAAATATCAGCAGGAGCAGGCAGGTTGATAATATTGTGGTCCGCCAGCGGCCAGCTGAGCTGGTGGCAGACTCAGACAGTGAGGAGGTTGGGGAGGAACATGAGCCAGTCCTGGAGTCTGGGGAAGGCTCTGATGAGGGCTCTGCGTCAGAGGCAGAGATGGGGCCAGAGCCGTCCAACAGTTATCAGCTGCCTTCAGAGTTGGATATCAGTGGGGCAGAAGAACAGCTGGAGCCTGTTCCCGATGTGTGCATGTGCAGAGCTGCCAGGAGAAAGGAACAGCTAAGGAACAAGGGCCGACTTGAGAGTACCGGCACAGGTGGACAGTGAATAGCCCCTCTCATAGGGAATAAAGAGGAGCGAAAGGGGAGGGGAGTTTGCAGGAGACAATTCGTTCAATTCATTAAGGTGAAGATCAGTTCCTGACTTCTTGCCAAGTAATTGCTGCTACAGCATGGCATTTGGAAGATATCAGCCCGGCAATTCTCCAAACCTGATAAAGGTCTGTAGTTTTGAAATCTCATGAAAGACTGTTTGCTGGGACTTTGCTGGAGCGGAATTCACTTTAACCTAAATAAAACAGGTTTTATCGGGATGAGGAGCCTGCTTCATGCTCTTGGAAAGCCTAGGTCAGAACAGATAAAGATATGTTTGGTTGTTCTGATGTCAGTTATTCTGAAACAAAAGCCTCCCATATCCATGCTGTTATGTTCATTTATTTGCACGGAGCTGGGCTAATCCCAGCTTTTCTCTACATTTGAAAGCTAAACTCTTGAAATGTCTGGAATATGTCTTTACTTATTTGAAGCTGCAACAGAGAACAAAGAGCATATGCTTCACTTTTTCCAAGAGAGAGGACAAAGATGTCAGCATGCCTTAAGATACTGTCTCTTATCAATCACTCATTTCCAAGGGGAGCAATTTCAACTCTTGTGGTGCCTTTCATTACTAAAGACTCTTTATCATTGTCAAATGTCATTTGCCGTGGTGGCACAATAGTTAGCTATAGTAGCACAGTGGTTAGAATCAGGAGTGAAATTCAGCAGGTTGTGACAGGTTCTGGAGAACCGGTAGCGGAAATTTTGAGTAGTTCGAAGAACCGACAAATACCACCTCTGGCTGGCCACAGAGTTTGGTGAGAATGGAGATTGTGGAATGTCCTTCCCCTGCCATGCCCACCAAGCCATGCCCACAGAACCAGTAAGGGAAAAATTTTAAATTTCACCCCTGGTTAGAATGCAATATTGCAGGCTAGGACTCACTGGAGAAGAGCCTAATGCTGGGAAAGATTGAGGGCAAAAGAAGAAGAGGACGACAGAGAATGAGGTGACTGGATGGAGTCACTGAACTTAAATGGACTCCAGAGGGTGGTAGAGGACAGGAAGGCCTGGAGGAATGTTGTCCATGGTGTTGCAATGGGTCGGACATGACTTTGCAACTAACAACATTACAGGCTAAAAATTCCCATAGCCCGGAGATCACTTGACCAGCTCATGGTTGACTTAGACTCCCCTCCTTCCTAGGTCACTAAAATGAGGAACCAGATTTTGGGGGGCAATATGCTGACTTAGAGGGGGCTGTAAAGCAGTATGGATCAGTATATAAGTCTAAGTACTATTGCTATTTGTACTTACCGGCAAGTCCAAAGAGGCTACCTTTTACCTGAATTATCGACTGCTGCAAAAAGAGCTTAATTGAGTATTTACTAGCTATTTCTTGAGGTCCCTTGAGTAGTGGACTAGTAAGTCTAAATCTAAAACTCCAGTTAGTGAAGCAGAGGTGGATTAGAGAGTTTGCTGCAAGGAAAGGATGCCATTCAGCAAGATCTCTGGTCCACCTCTGCTCCTTTCTCACTGGACCATTTACATTGTTCTTGCTGCTTCACTTTGTCCACTGCAGTATTAGAGAATAGTATGGCCTTTAACAAAATCCCCACTACAAAATCAGGCTGGAACAAAAACGGGAAGGCAAATGTTCAGCAAGGTGAAGGCAATGTTGTCCATAAGCAAAAGGAGTGAACAAGGAAGTGAGTTTTGGAAGAAAAAAAGAATTTAGCTGTGAATATAGAATAGAATAACAGAGTTGGAAGGGACCTTGGAGGTCTTTTAGTCCAACTCCCTGCTTAGGTAGGAAACCCTACACCACTTCAGACAAATGGTTATCCAACATCATCTTAAAAACTTCCACTGTTGGAGCATTCACAACTTCTGGAGGCAAGTTGTTCCACTGGTTAATTGTTCTAACTGTCAGGAAATTTCTCATCAGTTCTAAGTTGCTTCTCTCCTTGATTAGTTTCCACCCATTGCTTCTTGTCCTGCCCTCAGATGTTTTGGAGAATAGCTTCACTCCCTCTTTGTGGCAGCCCCTGAGATATTGGAATGCTGCTATCATGTCACCCCTAGTCCTTCTTTTCATTAAACTAGACATACCCAGTTCCTGCAATCATTCTTCATATGTTGTAGCCTCCAGTCCCCTAATCACCTTTGTTGCTCTACTCTGCACTCTTTCTAGAGTCTCAACATCTTTTTTTATATCATGGCAACCAAAACTGAATGCAGTATTATAAGTGTGGCCTTACCAAGCATTATAAAGTGGTATCAACACTTCACGTGATCTTGATTCGATCCCTCTGTTTATGCAGCCTAGAACTGTGTTGGGTTTTTTGGTGCTAAACTTACTACAATAATGCTAAGCTTGAAACAATAATGAATAATCTAAACTGAGTATTAAAAAAGAATTGGGAGTGTAGAATTAATGGGAGGAGAACAGTAAAGATGGCAGATAATCAATCATACATATGCAGATGATTGCCTTCACAGAGACAAAACTAAAAACCACAATTTTCAGAGGCCCTCAAAAATGATCTCCAGAGAAAGAAAAGGAGAATAACAGCTGCTCTCTGAGGAGCCTCAACAGAAAGGAAAAAAGTGGAGGAATATGTTTCCCATTCTGTGAATATTAAAAATCCAATTAAAGCAAATACGACAAACGACTGAAGCTGGAATCATGGAGTGTTAATGGATTGATAGGAGTGAGTAGAGAAAAATGATCAACAGAACCATCAATAGGAGAACACTAAGAAATATAACTACATATAGCCATCTCAGTTTGCAGTAAAGATTAAGTCATTGGTGAGTCTCATGAGGAATGTTTCAAGGCCTGAAGGAAGCCAGAGAAGAAGTGCTGAAGAGCAGAGATAGAAGAAAGAGCATTAAAACAGCAAGATAAATAGTGGTACATTTCTGGAATTCAGAGGAAAGGAACAAAAGCTGGTGGGATGATAGAGAAAATGGGTAGCATTGAAAAAGAGAAGATACTTGCATAATTGAACATGGCAAGAAGAAAGAGGGAAGAGAAAGGTTGGTCAAATGTGGAGAGAAGCTAATGGTTGTAAGACAAAAGGAGGATATCAATCAAAATTAAGAAAGAAATTAGGAAAGTACATAAAGGGCTTTGACAAGGAAAGTGGTATTGTGATTGAACTCAGCTCATAAATTTCCTCCAAGAAACAAACACTAGCTCCTTTCACATAATGTACCTTTATTATTGAGTTAACCAATTTTCTGGGCTCACACAATAATTTCAATCAAAAACCAATGAAACAGATCAGGTTTCCACAACACACTATGCCACAAAAATCTGAGTGGTGTATATTGTAAGAATACAGCCTTGGTTGGTTTTAATCTAGCCTCATTATACGAATCACAGTTATTGAATTCCAGTCTGTATCTCCTGCCTTAGGTGTCCTTTGCGAAGAACTAACAATAATAACATGCCTTGATCTATTAGATTTTTTTCAAACAGTATCAAGGAGATAAAAAGGGCTGCTAAACTGAATTAAGAGTCCTCTTAGATCAAGTTGAAAATCTGTTTGGTTCAGCACCTGTGTGAAAATATATGGCATCATTTCTCCCTGAAGATAAAATCTCTTTCAAGTCAAACTCAACACCTGACATTTTTCACCAAATGCGCATATTAATTTTTGGCAATGTAGTGGTTTTCCATTGCCTTTTTCAAGGATGTTTTCTAGAGTTCTCAGTTGAGCAGTCAACCCGGGTATTTTCTAGTGGACTGATATTCAAGTATTAATCATATCCAACTTCACTTAGGTTTTTGAGATCTGAGAAAATTGTCTACTGAAACGCATAATAATGTCTTATGTTCTGTGTGCAGAAGCTGACCTTTTGTCTCTGTAGCTCCAATGAGTGGAAGGAACAAGCAGAAATGTCGTTATTAAAACTGGGTTTATTTCGCACTCTAGATAATATACTGCTGCATGAGGAAAAGAAGGTCTACCTCACACAGGCATAAATCTGAACTTATCTGTATTCTTCCCTAGTTCTCTCAGCATTTAAAAACTGAACCATAGCAAACAGCTGTGTAAACCAATAGATTCCTGGATTTTGTCCTTTAATCTATGGTATCATTGAAGGTATCAGAACTATACAGTACAATACAATACAATAGCAGAGTTGGAAGGGACCTTGGAGGTCTTGTAGTCCAACCCCCTGCCTAGGCAGGAAACCCTATTATGTCATTTCAGACAAATGGCTATCCAACATCTTCTCAGGCACTGCCAGAAGGCACAATTCACACAATACACTACACTAGACAAGAAAGCAATTGTATCAGAGGTGGTATTCTGCCAGTTTGCCCGGTTCGCCGCCCTCCCAGAGGTCATCACAGATGCTCTGTGCATGCGCTCCCAGTTCCGAACCGATAGCGAAGGTAAGAGGATTTCACGCCTGAATTGTATGTTATTTTATTTACTATACAGATTTATATGGCTGCCCAACTAATACAGGTGACTCTGGGTGACTTGCAACATTAAAAATCCACACTACCCCTTTCCCCCATTGCAGCAGCAATGCAGTCAAATCAGTGACTTGATCAACTCCATCTCCATTCGTGATCCCCAGGCTCTCTGACAAAACAATATCTTTAGGGCCTCTCAAAAAAGCAACAGGACGGGGACCAATGATACATTGGGGGAATGATGTTCCATAGAGAAAGGGCCACCATCAAGAAGGCCTTTTTTTGTGGTCCCACCAGATGTATAGCCCTAATATATGGGACCACAACATACTGCGCTTGATTGATGATGATTGATTCTGCGCTTGCGCGAAGATGGCGGGTTAGTTGTGGAGCTCCGCGTGGGCCATGGAGTCCGTTGGCCTTTTTACGTGCTCCCAGCCCTCTCGTATTGTCCAGAGGGATGGGATCGATGAGGAATCCACCCTGGCATCTCAGGGTGAGGTTTGTGAGGTTTGTGGGTGCTGCGGGAACGTAGACGGCGCCGGCGGTGGTGAGAGCGCCGGAGCGGAGGTCGGCGTCCGCGGCGTCGTGTGATGGCGCCGGACGCCGGCTGTGCCGGGGATTCCCGGAGGGACTGAGACAGCCGGAGGACGGCTGCAGTTGGCCATGGGGATGGAAGACAGCGGTGGGAGCGCCGGGAGGCCAGCGGTGAAGGCGGCGGTGGAGGAGGAGGCGGCGGTGAGAGCGCCGAAGTGGTCGCTGGGTGCCAGGCTGGCCGAGGAGGCCACAGGATGGCCCAGACGGTTGCGGACGGCGGTGAGAACGCCGCAGCTGATGCTAGCTCTACAAACGGCGGCGGAGACGGGGGTGAGAGCTCCGGATCGGAGGCTGGCGTCCCCGGCGTCTCTTTTGGTGGCGGGGACGCTGACCAGGCTGTCGGTTGTTGGGCGGGCCGGTGGCGGCCAGAAGACACTGGCAAACCTTTTGGCCGGGAGAGGAAGGGATGATACCCCATGGCCCTGGCGACCGGTCGATGGGAGAGGCCTTTTAAAACAGGCCCGAGGCTGGAGAGTAGGATGTTGGTGTCTCCGGCCTGCTGGGCCGGGCTGGGCCGGGAGGTGGAAATACGGCCGGCTTGGGCCTAACCAACCTCTCCTAGCCTTGAGTGAACCTTTCCATCTGGGAGAATAGACTCCTGTCCAGCACAGATGGCGCCAAATTTACGATCTTCAGTGGACTTCTAAAGACCTAAGTCCTAAGATGCAACTCATAAGAACTTTGAAATCCTTCCCCCTATGGTCTTCGTAAGATCTTGTAGACCTATGTCCTTTTAAAGACCTTTTAAAGACCTTTAAAGACCTGGTGGACTGAAACAGCCGAACTGATACCCCAAACTACCCCTCATTGATGCACTTTAATTTCATTATCTATTTGTCATCTATCTATGAAATTTATATTTTAAATCGAGGCCAACGATGCTTTTTAAAACTAATTTTAATCCATGACCCATTTATGAATTCTACTCTTACATTGTATATCTATTTATAATTATTTATTTAATTATCTATTTATATCATAATGTACTCCAGAACTGACCTACTGTTACTGCGAGAGTCCCCGCTCTCGCAGGTTTGGCCCTCCGCCTTAACGAGGGCCCGCCTTGATGAGGGATTTATTAATCCGGAGAGGTGGGCGAAGCGTGGTCTCAGGGGTTTTTTAGTCTGTAAATTATTGTCTATTTTAGGGGATACCAGGGAGGGGGGAGGGTATAGACAGGTAGAGACGGGTGAGAAAAGAGAGGGCCGGACCAGCAGACGGTGGAGGGAAGCGGAAGGATCCGTTAGGAGGGGGGAAACACGAGTCATCCCGATGGAGGGCATACCCATCCAGAGGGTCGTAGGGAGAGGCAGGTCCGAGGGGAGACAAGTTCTATCCTCCCGGTTGGGGGCACGGAGCCGTTGGTTGCAAACGGTCAAGTGCCACAACCCCCGCAGGCTAGGTGGTCAGGGAGTACAGAGCCAGGGTCTGCGGCTGATGTTTTGCAACGCCAGGTCCGTGGTCAACAAAGCCCCCCTCATCCATGACCTTGTGTCAGAGGGGGAGCCGGACCTGGTAGGAATTGCGGAGACCTGGTTGGGCCACGAGGGAGGACTCCCCCTCGTTGAAATGTGCCCACCAGATTAGTGCGCTTTTCATCAGCCCCGGGCCCTAGGCAGGGGTGGCGGGGTAGCGGTTATTGTTAGGGAAGGTCTGGAGCCGAGAGAGACCATTGTGCCACAGACCACCGGTTGTGAGTCCCTCTGTGTGAAGTGGGGCCTAGGGAGGCAGTTGGGCTTGCTGGTTGTATACCTGGCTCCCCGCTATGTAACAGCAGCCCTGCCCGAGCTCCTCGAGGTGATCGCTACGATGGCAGTTGAGACCCCCAGACTTTTAGTCATGGGGGACTTTAATCTGCCATCGGCGGGCGAATCATCCGAGGCAGCTCGGGAGTTCATGGCTTCCATGACGGCCATGGACCTGACCCAATTAATTCAAGGCCCCACCCACGAGAGTGGACATACACCAGATCTGATCTTTGTCTCTGGCCAATGGAAGAGTGATCTGGGTATAGGGGATATAGTCATCACGCCCTTGTCATGGTCAGACCACTCACTTCTCCGGCTCGACTTTCCAATCGCTACTCCCCACCGCGGGGAGGCGGAACCCGAGTCACCTATTTGGTTCCGCCCCAGGCGCCTGATGGACCCTGATGGGTTCCAGGCGGCGCTTGGGCCATTTCCTGTACCCCTGACCCGCGCCCCGACAGAGGACCTCGTGGCCGCATGGAATATTGCGGCCAAGGGAGCCTTGGATCGGGTCGCGCCCTTGCGGCCTCTCTTGCGGCGGCGAGCCACCCTGGCTCCTTGGTTTACCGAGGAGCTAAGGGTGATGAAACGCCACAAGAGATGCCTAGAGAGAAGATGGAGATCTACTCGGTCTGAATCTGACTGAACACAGGTGAGAGCCCATTTACGGACTTACCTTGTGGCGCTGAGAGTGGCCAAACGTCATCATTGTGCCACTCTCATAGCATCCGCAGATAACCGCCCTGCCGCCCTGTTTAGGGTGACCCGCTCCCTCCTACAACAGAGGGTGCGGGAAACCCCACTACAGGGTAGAGCAGAGGAATTTGGGACTTATCTGCAGGAGAAAATCGCTCAGATTCAGAACGAGCTAGTCTCCATCGATAGCCCAGTGGGATCCCATGAGGCGGGTCTTGAGACAGTTTGCTGGGAAGAGTTTGACTCTGTTACTTCCGAGGATATGGACAGGTTACGTGGGCGACTGCGAGCCACCACATGTTTATTGGACCCGTGTCTCTCCTGGCTTGTACTGGCATCCTGGGAGGCGACATGAGGCTGGCTCCAGGAGGTTGTCAACGCTTCTCTGAGTGAGGGTTTCTTGCCTGCCAACCTTAAAGAGGGCATGGTGAGGCCCCTCCTGAAGAAGCCCTCTCTGGACCCAGCATTATTGGTTAACTACCGTCCGGTCTCCAACCTTCCCTTTTTGGCGAAGGTTGTAGAGAGTGTGGTGGCACAACAGTTTCCCCATCACCTGGAGGAAGTTGATTATCTGGACCCGCGCCAGTCCGGCTTCCGGCCCGGGCACAGCACCGAGACGGCATTGGTCGCGTTGGTGGATGATCTCTGGAGGGCAAGAGATGGGGGTTGTTTCTCCATCCTGGTCCTATTAGACCTCTCAGCGGCTTTTGATACCATCGACCATGGTATCCTATTGCATCGGCTGGAGGGGTTGGGGGTGGGAGGCACCGTTTTACGGTGGTTCTCCTCATACCTCTCCGGTCGATCGCAATTTGTGTTGGCAGGAGACCAGAGGTCGACCTCGAGACCCCTCACATGTGGGGTGCCTCAGGAGTCGGTCCTCTCGCCTCTCCTGTTCAACACATATATGAAGCTGCTGGGTGAGATCATCCGTGGTTTTGGGGTAGAGTACCACTTCTACGCTGACGACACGCAGTTGTATATATCTACCCCAAACCACCTCAACGATGCCGTAGCGGTGATGTGCCAGTGCCTGGAAGCCGTGCGGGCCTGGATGGGAAGTAACAGACTCAGACTCAACCCGTCCAAGACCGAGTGGCTGTGGTTTCCGGCAGCCCGATTCAACCAGTTGACTCCATCACTGACCATAGGGGACGAACATCTTACCCCTGTGGATGGGGCGCGCAACCTGGGTGTCCTCCTGGATACCCGGCTGTCCATGGAAGATCAAGTGACAGCCGTGGCCAGGAGGGCGTTTTACCAGGTTCGCCTGGTACGCCAGTTGCGCCCCCTATTGGATCGGGATGCCCTCTGCACAGTCACTCATGCCCTCGTGACATCCCGACTGGACTACTGTAACTCTCTCTACATGGGGCTCCCCTTGAGGTGCACCGGAAGACTTCAGCTGGTCCAGAATGCAGCCGCGCGAGCAATAATGGGAACCTCTAGGTTTACCCATATAACACCGCTCTTACGCGAGCTGCACTGGCTGCCTGTCGTCTTTCAGGTGCGCTTCAAGGTGTTAGTTGTCATCTTTAAAGCGCTCCATGGCACGGGACCTAGTTATCTGCGGGATCGGATCCTGCCCCATACATCCTTACGGCCGATTCGCTCCCACAGAGAGGGACTTCTCCGGGTGCCGTCCACTAGGCTATGCCAGCAGGCGACGCCCAGGGGAAGGGCCTTCTCTGTGGCAGGCCCAGCACTCTGGAACGACCTTCCCCCCGAAATCAGAACAACTACGGACCTCCGCTCCTTCCGTCAAAAACTTAAAACACACTTTTTCTGCTTGGCCGGCCTAGGTTAGTCTCCGCCTAATAGGGTGTTAGGGGATTTTAGCTAATTTATAATTGGGGATTTTAGCGCAGGGATAATCTTAGTTTAATTTGCTTTTACTTATTCTATTTATTCTATTTATGTATTTTCTATAGTATTTTAATTTTCCCTGTGCACCGCTCCAAGTCCCCTCGGGGAGAGGATGCGGTATACAAATAAAATTATTATCATTATCATTATTATTATTATTATTAGTAGTAGTAGTATTATTATTATTATTATCATCATCATCATTATTGTTATTATTATTATTATTATTATTATTATTATTATTATTATTATTATTATTATTATTATTATTATTATTATTCCCTGCCCCCTCATCCTGGGAGTTTGGTGGATGTAATAGGGGGGCATTTTTGTTAGGCTACAGTTAGAGGCTGGCTTATTTTTAACCTTACAGGTATTGTATTAGCTTATGTACAGCTCCTTTCGTACCAAAATGAGGAATCGAATTTACCACCTCCATTAGCATCAATTCCCCATCAATAACCCCACCAGAAATATTAAAAGCAATCGACATGTTTTCTTAAACTCTATGGCTGACAGGTGCTCATACATCTTTCTCCGTTGATTGATAACTACTTGACATCTCTAATGGTATAGCTGTCTGAAAATACAGAGGTTCTCCAATTTGTATTTTAGCATATACTTGGAAAATTCAGATAGCATAATTTCAAGACTCTCATATAGATTCTTGAGGGTCTCAGGTGAGGAGAGAGACTGTTGTGGGATTAAGAGGCCAAATGAGATGAAAGGCAATCAACCATCTTTACAATAATTCCCTCTTCTCATTTTTCCCCCTCCCATGAAGATAATGCTGGTATCTATCCCTGGGCCTAACTGTGCCTTAGTTTACCAGTTCAATCCACAATTCAATCTCTTTCCTCAATAACTCATGGCTGAGAGCTCTAATATAATATGTATATAGTCAGACCAAGGGAATAGTGAAAAGTAACTTTCGATCAACCCTTCTGGCTACCTTTTTTATTGTTCTGGGTGTGTTTGTTTTTACTAAACAACCACAGTAGGAAAGCATAGCTAAAACTTACTTCCACAATTGTTAAAAAAAATTCCACAAAGAGACTCAGAAAGATGTAAACAGGAGAAAAGATAGAAACTTTATGCTTTTATTTTGATGGTACAGACTTATTAACAACAAATAATTGATGGGAAGCAAAACATGTAATCAGGGATGGGATTCAGCCGGTTCGGGTAAACTGGATGTTAATTTTAATCTGGTTCGCCAAACCGGTAGTTACAAGGACTGGCTGACCTTTCCCGCCCCTGCCAGAAGTTTACCATGCCAGGTAAGTGCAGGGTCCGCGTGAAGCTCCAGCTCTGGGAGGGCAGAAAAAGGGCCTTCCGGAAGCATCAGATGTCCAGAAACAGGTTCATTTCTGGCCTCTGGAGGGTCTCCAGAGCTGGGGGGAGGCCATTTTTGCCCTCCTGGAACCTCAAGGATAGCCTCTGGAACCTGGGATACGCAAAAACACCCTCCCCCCTCACCACCATGGTGCAGGAAGCCAACTAGGCCACACCCCCATGGCCCTGCCCACCCAGCAACCAGGCAGAGAACCAGTTGCTAAAAAAAATTCAATCCCACCCCTGCATGTAATATCTTTTATCCAACTGTCATTTACAATACAATACAATAGCAGAGTTGGAAGGGACCTTGTAGGTCTTCTAGTCCAACCCCCTGCGTGGGCAGGAACCTTATACCATTTCAGACAAATGGCTATCTAACATCTTTTTAAAGACTTCCAGGGTTGGGGCATTCACAACTTCTGGAGGCAAGCTGTTCCAGAGGTTAATTGTTCTAACTGTCAGGAAATTTCTCCTTAGTTCTAAGTTGCTTCTCTCCTTGATTAGTTTCCACCCATTGCTTCTTGTCCTGCCCCCAGGTGCCTTGGAGAATAGTTTGACTCCCTCTTCTTTGTGGCACCCTCTGAGATATCGGAACACTGCTATCATGTCTCCCCTGGTCCTTCTCTTCATCAAACTAGACATACCCAGCTCCTGCAGCCGTTCTTCATATGTTTTAGTCTCCAGTCCCCTAATCATCTTGGTTGCTCTTCTCTGCACTCTTTCCAGAGTCTCCACGTCTTTTCTACCTCGTGGCGACCATTTATTTGATTTTTATTTATTTATTTTATTTTATTTATTTTGGTTTGTCAAGCATGTATGAAAAAACAAGTATAAGTATGAATATATTATGAATATAATATAAACATAAGTATAAGCAGGTACATGTACAGTATATACATAAGAAATGAGTACAATAGATGGGGACAGTAGGACAGGGACAGTAGGCACGCTGGGGCGCTTATGCACGGGCTCTTATAGATCTCTTAAGAATGGGGTGAGGTCAATGGTAGAAACTTCAAGGTTAACATTTTGTGGGTTTAAGGATGTAACAACATAGTTGGGTATCCAAAATTGCATTTATGTTGCTGGAATACATGTGATTCCTAACATTCAATGCAGGGTCCAAATGGAGTGGAGGGGCAAGAAGGGGAATTGTTGTGGTATATATAAATATCAACCAGCAGCCCTGCACAACATGTGGCATGGTGGCCAGATGTGCAGTAGCCCACCAAGAGGCTTTGTGAAGCTCACCAGCAAAGTTCACCAACATCATCTTTGTAAACTCAATAAATCTATCATTGTCAGGAAGGATCCATTGCCTAAAAGATGTACTGGCAAATTCTCTAGAAAGAGTTCAGAGAAGAACAACAAAGATGATTAGAGGACTGGAGGCTAAAACATATAAAGAACAGTTGCAGGAACTGGGTATGTCTAGCTTAATGAAAAGAAGGACCAGGGGAGACATGATAGCAGCCTTCCAATATCTCAGGGTATACAAAGAAGAGGGAGTCAAGCTATTCTCCAAAAAACCTGAGGGTAGGACAAGAAGCAATGGGTGGAAACTAATCAAGGAGAGCAGCAATTTAGAACTAAGGAGAAATTTCCTGACAGAACAATTAACCAGTGGAACAACTTTCCTCCAGAAGTTGTGAATTCTCCAACACTGGAAGTTTTTAAGAAGAGGTTGAACAACCATGATATGATATAGGGTTTCTTGCTTGAGCAGGGGACTGGACTAGAAGACCTCCAAGGTCCCTTCCAACTCTGTTATTCTATTCTGTTCTGTTCTGCTCTGTTCTGTTCTCTTGTTCTATTCCTCCATGCCTCAACAACATTATCAACTTCACTGCTGCCAACATGCTGCAAGCCACCAAACAGCTAATTGACGTGCCAGCTATTCCTTTGTGGCCGATTCTTTTGATTTATTAATGTGTCTCTTTCCACTCATGTAGTGTAGGTCTGCTACCAGCTTCTAGTCTGTTCAAGTGCCAAATGAGTGCTTTTATCTTATGTGGGTTGGGCACCAAACTACTCTCTTCCAACCCAATAATTCATTGGCTCAATAAGTATGAGACGGGCCTTTGACTTAATTTTCTTCACTGGGCAGAATCTGAAACTGGGTGGAAATTTCTACCGTCTTGTGAAGATTAGATATTTCCTACTAAAGTTTAAATGCTTTGGACCCTTCAGCTCTGCAGGTGAAATTAAATGTTAAAATGTCTAATAGTGGGGCTCTGAGGGATTCTTTTCTGCTGGTAGATCTGTCATCCTGCAGTGCTTTTCTGAGTGATTCACAGTCTGCTGCATCTGGGCTAAGGAAAAAAAAAGAATCTCAATTACATGCTGTGAAGTTTGAAAGGCACTTTGAACAGGAAATGCTTTTTCATCAGTCATGGCTTTTAATCTACAATTAATGCAATCTGTTTATTTTAATTTTACCAGGTGACTTTTAATCGTTCACCCAAGAACATTCCTTAAACATTTGTATACAGGTAGTCCTAGATTGGCACCTGACATCTCTGTCACTCGGCCATTAAGACATCAGACTTCCACAATGGGCTTACAATCACACTTCCACTGTGGTTGTTAAGCAAATCACTCAAAGGAATTAAACATCAGAAGATCACAATTTGCAATTTTGCTGCTGATTTCTCCATGGATTTTGCTTGTTGGAAGCTGGCTGGTAAGACCGCAAATGGCAACCACATGTGATTGTGGGACACTGCAGCGTTCATAAACACCTGCCAGCTGCAAATTGCCTGAATCTCAATCATGTGTGCATGGGCACTGTGAAATAGTTGTAAGTGTAAGGACCGTCATAAAGTTCCTTTTGCAGAGCCATAGTAACTTCAAATGATTGTTAAACAGGACAGTCATTAAACAAACGACTGATATTGCTATCTTGAAACCGTTTAAGGCCAAATGTAAAAATGCTACTAGAGCAATAATGCTAATGCTAAATGCCAATAAAGCAATTAGCATAAGATACATACATTAAAATAGATGGAAGTAAACAAGAAAGAAAACTTTGCCTCTGCTTTCCACCCAAAAGGAAGATCCCAAAAGGATCTTTAATTACATGAATAGGACTCTTTGAATAACATAAGATCCTTTTAAGATCAAGTGCCTCCATGGAGTAAGCTTTCTATTTATTTATTCTACTTGTATAGCCACTCACCTCAAGTATGTGACTGGTGGCTTACAATAAAAAAAAAATAAGCATACAATATATCATGTAAAACAAAAACATATAATATCCGAGATCATAAAATAACTGTTGCGAGTAGCCACAAGATTGCAATCCACTATTTATGGCACTTCCAATAGGATCAGCCATCATGATAAGTGAAGAAATACATCAAAGTCTAGCATTTGGTAGATGTCATGATGGCCTTGGAAAACATATTGAAATGGAGTGATGGATTTATTTATACCTATAAAAAGATCAGAAATGGGCAAGCCGTGATATTCCCTGTGACGCTTTATTACCAGTAGAAGGTAAAGTTGGGCTTTGAAAAAGCAAGATAGGAAGAATAATTTATGTTTTTGAACTTTTGTTTTGGAGAAAACTCTTAAGACTTAAGATTATTGAAATAGGAAATAAAGGAATTATTCAATAAATCAACCCAGAGTTCTCACTTGAGGCACAAATGAATAGGCCAAAATTGACCGACTTCAGACATATTAGGCAAAGACCAAGCTCTCTGGAAAAGACCTGATGTGGGAAATGTTAGATCAGACAAAGGATTCCGACTCAGGCATGGTCAAAACAACAGGAACGTTTATTCACACTATTTACAACACACACAAGATTCAACTGGCAAGGTTTCTTCTCTGGCAACCTCTTATATAGAGTTACCAGGCAGGAAACTCCTAGCAATGCACTTGCAACATTGTAACTCCTTTCCAGACAGATTCCAGACAGCTTGTCTCTGTTAATCACTGCAGCTGCTGGCTCAGCTCCGGAATGCGGTGACTCATAGGTTACCAGACGAGCTGTCTGGGACATAGGCTTGGGGACTCAACACTCCTTCCCCCATAGTCAGTGCGCATGTGTCTAGGTTCTCTGTCCAACACAGTACATGCGCACGCGTAGTCGTTCAGATAGGCGGGGCGGTGTCGGGTCCGCCCTGACCGCCTTAGTTCTTGAGGAGGCTCCTCCCTGTGGGACACGGAGCCTTCGCCTACGTCATCGCGGCCTGCCCTCGGAGGTGGAGTCGCCGTAGGCGGCAATGGCGACCCTAGCAAGTCCGGGTGAGGGGGCGTGGCGACCGGGCTTGAGGTAGTTGGCATTTGCTGGCGAGTATTATTCTGGTAGGGTGGTTCCCCGATGGGCGAGGCCCCCAGCTGAGAGTCAGATTGGGCTGTGAGGTCCTGGCGGTCTCCCCGTGCTGTTCCCGCCGATACGAGGTCTGGACCGGCTAGGGACTCCGGGGTTCCAAACAACTGCTCGGCTTGAGCAGAGAACAACGGCCCAACGGGGGCCGACGGGCAGGAACGGCCTGGCGTGGTGACTGCTGTTTCGGGCAGGCGCCGCCTCAGTTGATCCAGGTGGCGCCGCCACTCGGATCCATCCTGAAGGCCGACTCTGTAAGAACAGGGTCCGGTTACGTCCAAAATGGTTGCGGCAATCCATCGCGGCTCCCCTGAAAAGTTCCTTGCCCAAACCAGGTCCCCAATTTCAAATAAACGAGGAGTGGGAATCTGCAGGTTGCCCCTCTGCAACCCGTCGTAATCGGGGTGCAGTCTGTCCAGAGTGGTCCGCAAGCGTCGGCCCATCAAGAGCTCCGCGGGGCTTTTCCCTGTGGCTGGGCAAGGTGTGACATGCTGTCCCAAAAGGTACGCGGCCACCCTTGCTGCCAGTCCCCTTTATCCAAACGGGCCAAGGCTTCCTTGGCTGAGCGCACGGCTCGTTCCGCGCGTCCATTAGACGCCGGGTGATAAGGGGCGACCGGCGCGTGGCGGATCCCTTGGGTGGCCAGAAAGTCCAAGAAGGTGGAGGATTGAAATTGGGGTCCGTTGTCGGACACAACGACGTCCGGCAACCCATGGGTCGCGAACAGACGGCGCAAGGCACGCACTGTGCTCTCCGCTGTGGTGGAAGCCATGAGAATCACCTCCACCCAGCGTGAGAACGCATCCACCACCACGAGGAAATTCTGGCCATGGAAGGGACCCGCGAAATCCAAGTGGAGCCTGGACCATGGGCACCTGGGGGCGTCCCACTCCCTCGGCGGGGAGACCGGCGGGGCCGGCCGGGACGATTGGCAGGAGGAGCAGGCGGCCACCCATTCCGCCACTTCAGCGTCCATGCCGGGCCACCAGACATAGCTCCGGGCCAATGCCTTCATACGGACGATGCCTGGGTGGTTGGCATGGAGCGACTGAAGAACCATGTGCCGGAGAGGGGAAGGGACGATGACCCGATCTCCCCAACACAAGCACCCGCAATGGAGCGAGAGCTCCAGCTGGCGTGACTTGTAAGGCCGAAAGTTTTCAGCCACACTGCCCGAAGGCCAGCCCCTCAGCACCCATCGGCAGACCTGGGCGAGGACAGGGTCTGCGCGGGTGTGAGCGGCAACGGCGGAAGAGGACAGGGGCAAGTCCGACTCCGCGACCATCAGGACAGAGAGAGCAGGCACAGGGGCCGGATCCGGCCCCGGGAGAGGGCAGCGGCTTAGGGCATCAGCATGCCCTATCTGCTTGCCAGGACGGTATAGCAGCGTATAGTCATACGCTGCCAGGAATTCCGTCCAGCGGGTCATCCTGGGCGACAGGATGGGGGGTGTCGGACGGTCACCGGCCAATAGCCCAAGGAGCGGCTTATGGTCCGTGACAACAGAAAAGGTCCGCCCATAGAGGTAATTGTGGAACTTCTTAATCCCGGACACTACAGCCAAAGCCTCCTTGTCGATTTGGCTGTAGTTTCTCTCCGTTTGAGACATTGTCCGGGAGTAAAAAGCAATGGGGGCTTCCGAGCCGTCTGGAAAGACGTGGCTAAGGACAGCCCCCAGGCCAAAAGGGGAGGCATCGCACGCAAGCGTCAGAGGAAGCCTGTCATGGTACTGGACTAGTACCGCATCTGACGTGAGCATGGCTTTGACAGCCGCGAACGCGTGTGCTTCGCGGCTGCCCCAGTGCCAGGCCGCGGATCGGTCGAGCAACCGATGCAGCGGCTCGGCTAGCGATGCCTTATGGGGAATAAACGGCGCGTAGAAATTCAAAAGGCCGAGGAATGCCTGCAGCTCCGTTTTGGAGGCAGGAGTGGGGGCCTTTTGGATGGCCTCGACCTTGGAGGGGGTTGGGTGAATTCCTTGGGCGTCAATCATGAAACCCAGGAATTCCACCCTAGGCGCAGCAAACGTACATTTGCTGCGTTTCAACTTTAAACCCGCGCCCCTGAAAACTCTGAGGACCTTCCGTAACGTTTTGGCGAGTTCTGATATGCTGGAAGCAGCAATCAGGACGTCGTCAAAATACGGTACAACGCCAGGGAGCCCATGGAGCAGTCGCTCCATGAGGCTCTGGAAGATCCCCGGGGCTACGGACACGCCGAATTGGAGACGGCGACAGCGGAAAGCCCCACGGTGGGTCACGATGGTCTGCGCTTCCGCAGCCTCGTCATCCACCGGGAGCTGTTGGTAGGCCTGCGCCATATCCAGTTTCGCGAACACTCGACCTCGTCCCAATGAGTGGAGTAGGTCTTGCACCACCGGAACCGGGTATGGGTTCGCCTGAAGCCCGAGGTTGATCGTCGACTTATAGTCGGCGCAGATCCTCACGGACCCGTCGGGCTTAATGGGGACCACAATTGGGGTCTCCCATTTCGCCTGATCGACGGGTTCGAGCACGCCCTGCGCCACCAATCGATCCAATTCCGCTTCAACCTTGGGCTTCAGCGCGAACGGCAGCCTGCGGGCCTTCAAGCGGACTGGAGCAACCTGGGGGTCCAAATTTAGGGAAACTGGAGTGCCTTTGTACGTTCCTAAGCTGCCATCAAAGACGTCGTTGAACTCTCTGATTACTTCGTCTACCGGAGAACTGGCTGGCACGCTGTGTACTCCTTGGACTGACAGTCCCAAGGCTGGAAACCAGTCCAATCCGATCAAGGCAGCTAGGGGTTTGGCCACTACCAGGATGGGAAGGGATCCGTGGAAGGGGCCGTAGTCTACTCTCACTCTGTGCAGACCTAGAATGGGAATTTGTGAGCCCTGGTAATCTTTCAGGATCGTCGCTGTGGGGCCGAGATCCCGCTTCCTGAGCTTGGGGCAAAGCTTAACTAAATGCGCCCAGGACATGAGTGATCTAGAGGACCCTGAATCTATTTCCATTTTTACCCCCACCCCCTCTAAGCAAACCACTGTTGACAGTCTCCTACTCTCTGCCTGGTCGTAGCTTAGAGCTGGGGGCATCTCCGCCAGCGCGAAGCAGTCGGTTGGCTGTGGCTGGTAGCGTCCTGAACACTTCTGCGACCCTCGTTGTCCTGGTGGAACGGTTCTGGAGGCGGCAGCTGGCGTTGTCGCTGGAGTGGCAGCACGGCACACAGCTGCTAGGTGTCCTTTCCTGCCACATCTGCGGCACACCGATGCCTTGAATGGGCACTCTGGTCTCTGGTGGGCCCCTCCGCAGCCTAGGCAGTTCCCGGACTTCTGCTGCGGTGTGAATGCGCGATTCAGCACGCGCCCGGTCACCCTCATGCAGTCCCCACGGTCTTCCTCCTCCAGCTCATCCAGCGGCGCTATTTCGTCTACCAGACACGCTCGCGGAGTGGGGAAAAGAGGAGGGCGCGCGCGGCCCATGTCGGATGTGGAGATCTCCGACAATTCTGTCGCGCGTGCTTCTTCCACCGCTTGCTCGAGAGTCAGGACAGTTTTTGAAAGCAAGCGGCGCTTTAGGCGGATGTCTCTTACGCCGCATACAAACTGCTCCAGTAGGGATTCCTCCAGGAAGCCAGCAGGGAACTCGCAAGGGATTGCGGTCGCTCTCAATTTCTGCAGGAACTCGGCTACCGACTGTTGCGGCTGTTGCACACATTGCCTGAATGCATAGCGATGCGCTATGCGGGAAGGCGCCGGCGCGTAGTGTGCTCTCAGGCGGCCCAGGAGATCGTCCCACGGCACTTCGTGCACCGCTGCGGGTGCTGCTATGGTTCGGGCGGTAGCAAACAATTCAGGGCCGCCGCACTGGAGGAATAGGCTCAGCTTCCTGGCAGGCGCGAGTTCGCCGTAGTCGCTGGCTATCAAGAAGCACTCGAACCGGGCTAAGAAGGAAGCCCATTGTTCCTTCATCGGGTCGAACGGTGCAAACGGAGGCATTGTCGCCGTAGCCATGGTGAGGCTGTGCGTCGCGCTGCGCTCTGTTGTTGAAGTATTCGTTACCCGTTGCGTTCTAAGGCCACGGCCTGAATCCCACCTTCGTCGCCAGTGTTAGATCAGACAAAGGATTCCGACTCAGGCATGGTCAAAACAACAGGAACGTTTATTCACACTATTTACAACACACACAAGATTCAACTGGCAAGGTTTCTTCTCTGGCAACCTCTTATATAGAGTTACCAGGCAGGAAACTCCTAGCAATGCACTTGCAACATTGTAACTCCTTTCCAGACAGATTCCAGACAGCTTGTCTCTGTTAATCACTGCAGCTGCTGGCTCAGCTCCGGAATGCGGTGACTCATAGGTTACCAGACGAGCTGTCTGGGACATAGGCTTGGGGACTCAACAGGAAACGTTAGAAGAAGAGGAATATCAGCAGCAAGGAGAATAGCTGGGAGCTATTAACATGCCACAGCCTGGTGTATTTCCCATCGTGAGCTTGTTACTCTCTTGCAATCCCTTCCTCTCCAATGAATGTAAATAGACATATTATTTTCCTTCTTCTTGATTATCCCAGCAGTGAGGGGTTCTTGCCTACCGTCTTGAAAGAGGCGGTGGTGAGACCCCTCCTCAAGAAGCCCTCTCTGGACCCAGCATTGTTGGTAAATTACCGTCCGGTCTCCAACCTTCACTTTCTGGCGAAGGTTGTAGAGAGTGTGGTGGCACAACAGTTCCCCCGTCATCTGGAGGAAATTGATTATCTGGACCCGCGCCAGTCCGGCTTCCGGCCCGGGCACAGCACCGAGACGGCATTGGTCGCGTTGGTGGATGATCTCTGGAGGGCCAGAGATGGGGGTTGTTTCTCCATCCTGGTCCTATTAGACCTCTCAGCGGCTTTTGATACCATCAACCATGATATCCTATTGCATCGGCTAGAGGGGTTGGGGTTGAGGGGCACTGTGTTGCGGTGGTTCTCCTCCTACCTCTCCAGTCGATCGCAATTTGTGTTGGCAGGAGGGTAGAGGTCGACCTCAAGACCCCTCACTTGTGGGGTGCCTCAGGGGTCGGTCCTCTCGACACTCCTGTTCAACACATATATGAAACCGCTGGGTGAGATAATCCGTGGTTTTGGGGTAGAGTACCACCTCTACGCTGACGATACGCAGCTGTATATATCTACCCCAAACCACCCCAACGATGCCGTAGAGGTGATGTGCCAGTGCCTGGAAGCCGTGCGGGCCTGCATGGGAAGGAACAGACTCAGACTCAACCTGTCCAAGACCGAGTGACTGTGGTTCCCAACATCCCGGTACAACCAGTTGACTCCATCACTGGCCATAGGGGGCGAACATCTAACCCCTGTGGATGGGGCACACAACTTGGGCGTCCTCCTTGATGCACGGTTGTCCATGGAAGATCAAGTGACGGCCATAGCCAGGAGGGCGTTTTACCAGGTTCGTCTGGTCCGCCAGTTGCGTCCCCTACTGGACCGGGGTGCCCTTTGCACAGTCACTCATGCTCTCGTGACATCCCGACTGGACTACTGCAATGCTCTCTACATGGGGCTCCCCTTGAGGTGCACCCGAAGACTTCAGCTTGTCCAGAATGCAGCCGCGCGGGCAGTTATGGGAACGTCTAGATTTTCCCATGTAACACCACTCCTGCACGAGCTGCATTGGCTGCCTGTTGTCTTTCGGGTGCGCTTCAAGGTGCTGGTCATCATCTTCAAAACGCTCCATGGCACGGGACCTAGCTATCTGCGGGATTGCATCCTGCCCCATACATCCCTGCGGCCGATTCGCTCCCACAGAGAGGGACTTCTCCGGGTGCCGTCCACCAGGCTATGCCAGCGGGCGACACCCAGGGGAAGGGCCTTCTCTGTGGCGGGCCCGACCCTCTGGAACGATCTTCCCCCCGAAATTAGAACAACCATGGACCTCCGCTCCTTCCGTCAAAAATTAAAAACACATTTCTTCTGCTTAGCCGGCCTGGGATAGCTTAACTGTTTTTAGGTTTTTTTAGGGGTTTGTCTTAGTTTTAACATGGGATTTTAGCGCAGGGTTTTAGTTTAATTCTTTTTAATACTGTATTGTTTGTGTTTTTTATATGTATTTTTAATTTCCCTGTGCCCCGCCTCGAGTCCCTTTGGGGAGAGAGAGCGGGTTATAAATTAAATTATTATTATTATTATTATTAAGCACCTCAAAGGCTGTGTTGGAAGAAATGTCCATCTGGGTTCAGCTCCGAGTGGGAAGAAAGACACTGGAAACAGCGAGCTGCTTGGAAAAATGGTTTAATGGTGGACAGGACCATGTAGTTTGAGGTCCTGGGCAAAAAAAAGAGCATAGGGGGGAGAGAGGGAGAGAGATGTATGCCCTCTTTTGGGCCCCACCTTGGAGCTTCCTCTTCCTGTATAAGAAATGTACTCTGATTGGTTGTCAGACTCCCATGGGGCTATGCAGCGATAACTTTGTAGGTTGTCTTGAGTCCCAGGCCTGGTTGAATCTTGTTGGGTGATGCAATCTCTCCAGCTGCCATGTGGTGAGTTCTGTTGCTAGATGGGTAGAGGGCTAAGCCTATTATGTCCTGAGAGTGAAGATCTATTGTTTTGTAGATAAGCTGGCCCAGTCTTTTGTCTTGTAGATCAGGGGTCCCCAACCTTTGCAACTTTAAGTCTGAAGGACTTCAGCTCCCAGACATCTCCAGCCAGCAAAGCTGGCTGGAGAATTCTGGGAGCTGAAGTCCTTCAGACTTAAAGTTGCAAAGGTTGGGGACCCCTGTTGTAGATAACCAAAATATCTGCTGGGGGCAGGGGCTGAGTTTCTGTCTTAAGAGTTCTATTTCTTTTTTAGGAAAAATATTCTGCCTTTTTAGTATTTCCTAAAATATTTCATTCTTCTAGGAGAGGGGCGGGTGCTAGCTTTCCACAGCTGGAGAAAGGAAAAAGAAAAGTCATGGTCACATGATTTCTCACTTAACAACTGCTTCGCTTACCGACAGAGCTGCCAGTCCCAATTGTGCTAGCTAAATGAGGACTATCTGTACTGTTTTATCATTTTAATTGTACTGTAGTCTGTTTGTTGTTTGGGGTTCTTTTGTATTGTGAGCAGCTGAGATCCTGTTAATTCTGGCAAGAACAAATAAAGTAGAGAAAGTATATCCAATAAATTATCTCTTTGAAAAATTATGAAGCTCTAGAGTCAGGATGGGGTCTTATATGAAGTTGCTCCCTTTAAAGTTGCTTGGACCAACTGTTATAAGGAAATGTCCTTCTGGGTTTGGCTCCAAGTGGGGAAGAAGACACTGGAGACATGGAGGCTGCTTGGAAAGATGGTTTAATGGTGGACAGGACCACATGGCTGGAGTCCTGAACAGAAAAGGTGCTCACATGCTTCAATGTTGGTGGACAGGAAGAGAAGGGCTGAGCAAGGGGCTTGCAGGGCTTTTTATCAACTGTTTGGCCCCACCTATCTGTTTCTTGTTCCTGTGTAAGAACTGTACACAACCTTACTGATTATAAGTGAGTTTGATCTTTGTCCTTTGTCACTTACAATATGTGATGTCCAGCTGTGTCCAGGAAATGATAAATTCCTCCTTGATGAGAGGTAATAAGCCAGCCTTTTGAACAAATGGCGTAGTTAGACCTATCTAGGATGCACAAGATCAGAATTAAAGATCTTCCTGATAAAATATTTAAATCAACATCCAACTCCAGACAGTTAGGTTTGGAAGAAACTGGTAATATACTGTGTTTGAATTTTAACAGTATGTTGTACGGTGTGTTGGCTTTGAAAATGTCAGAAATTTCAACAGATTTAAAATAAGACAGTGAGATGGTTAATAGGAACTGGCTGATATTATCATGTTATGTCAGGTCTGTGTCTCATGAGATATGTTAAGTTCATTTCCAGACTCGGTTCAAAGTGTTAATACTCCCCTTAAAACATTAATCAGTCTGGGACCATACTTTTCCTTCACACACTCTTGCCCAGATGTTAATATAATCTTCAGAAGTCTCCCTTAAGATGCCTCTGCTGAGAGATCAGATAGATGGCAACTAAAAAAGGCCTTTTAATGACTTCTTTATTGCCACCCCTCCCCCATTTAACTTCTTAGCAATCATTCCAATAGCCCTACCCCCAGAATACTTAAACAAAAGCACAGCTGTATGTATTTACAATATATTTTCCATATGCAATTGCCAAATCAGGATTCTTATCAGAGAATGGGGAAAACTATTTTTTAAATTATGTTTTACTTTGCCTAGAATTATCTAACCCCCAACTGTGTTACCATTTATATTTTAAAACAATACATTTGTAAAAAAATAATTTGAGATTCCCCAATTGCAAAGTTTTTTTCTCTGTTCTCTCTCTCTCTCTATTTATCTATCTATCATCTGTGTCTGTCTGTCTGTCTGTCTGTCTGTCTGTCTGTCTGTCTGTCTGTCTGTCTGTCTGTCTGTCTGTCTGTCTGTCTGTCTGTCTATCTATCTATCTATCTATCTATCTATCTATCTATCTATCTATCTATCTATCTATCTATCTATCTATCTATCTATCTCAGTGGTAGTCAACCTGGTCCCTACTGCCCACTAGTGGGTGTTCCAGCTTTCATGGTGGGCGGTAGGGGTTTTGTCCGATACTGAAGCACTTTTCTTTTTTTTAATTTAATTGACTTCCCTATTTTAAAAATCACCATTACTGTGGAACTGGTGGGCAGTTAGAAAATTTTACTACTAACAAAGATACAAAAGTGGGCGGTAGGTATAAAAAGGTTGACTACCCCGATCTATATCATCTACTATATCTATCTATCTATCTATCTATCTATCTATCTATCTATCTATCTATCTATCTATCTATCTATCTATCTATCTATCTATCTATCTATCTATCTAATATATCATAATCATCAGCTATCATCTATCTATCCATCTATATTTATAATCATTCTAGCTAATTTCTACAACTGCCCATCTCAGCAACTGACTCTGGGCAGTGTACATCATCTCTATATAAATAAAAATGTAAAATAGTTTGTACGAAGCCGCTAATCTCAAAAACTACTGCACCGATTTACACCAAATGTAGAGACAATGTTCCCAAGGACTTCCGATAATAGAATACGTACTCATTTTGTGCCTAGCACACGTGTGTCATGTGCAAGGTACACAAATGAAAAATGTACCCACTGATCAGGTTTTTACTTCCCAGTAACTCCTCCCACCCGGCTGTTGCATCAGTGAATGGCCTTGAAGCGGCGCGTTGCCAAGGGCAACACAGAAATCTACACATGCGCCTTCCTGGGCCAGGCCAACGGCCGAAGCCACCCAGTAGCCTCGTGGGATGCCGCGCCCGGTATTTGGGGGGGGAAGCCTCACCTCCGCACCTCCTCACTGCTCCTGGCACCTCCGCTGCCACCCCCCCAGCCAAGCCAGCCCCCCTCTCCCCCCTCAAGCTGAGGGCAGCAGCCAGTCTGCAGCCCCGCGGGATGCCGCGTCCGGCCTCTCCCGGGGGCGGGGTGGGGGTGGGGGCAAGCCTCTACCTCCACCTCTCCTCGCCGTGCCCGCCGCTCCCGGCGCCACCGAGAAGTTGGAGGTCAGGAGGTCGAGGACGAGGCCACAGCGGTGGCAGAAGCGCTAGGAGTGGCAGGCACCACGACAGCATCAGAGAGGAGGCACGGAGGCGGAAACCTGTCCCCACCCCCAGGAGAAACCAGACACGGCGCCCCGCGAAGCCACAAGGTGGCTGCCGCCACCGGCCCCAAAGGAGGGAGGGAGGGGGGCCAGGCCAACTGTGGGGAGGCAGCAGAAGCACCAGGAGCCGCAGGCACAGCGGCAGTATCAGCAAGGAGGCACGGAGGCAGATGGAGAGAGGTAGAGGGAGGGGGGGGAGAAAAACAGGTAGGTAGGTAGGTAGGTAGAGGGAGAAATGAAGAAATACAGTAGGTAGGTAGGTGGATAGAGAGGGAGAAATACAGTAGATAGGTAGGTGGATAGAGAGGGAGAAATATAGTAGGTAGGTAGGTAGAGGGATAGATAGAGAGGGAGAAAATACAGTAGGTAGGTAAGTGGATAGAGAGAGGGAGAAATACAGTAGGTAGGTGGATAGATAGAGAGGGAGGGAGAAATACAGTAGGTAGGTAGGTAGAGGGATAGATAGAGAGGGAGAAATACAGTAGATAGGTAGGTGGATAGATAGGGAAAAATACAGTAGGTAGGTAGGTGGATAGATAGGGAGAAATACAGTAGGTAGGTGGATAGATAGAGAGGGAGAAATACGGTAGGTAGGTAGCAGGATAGATAGAGAGGGAGAAATATAGTACGTAGGTAGGTAGAGGGATAGATAGAGAGGGAGAAATACAACAGGTAGGTAGGTAGGTGGATAGAGATAGAGGGAGAAATACAGTAGGTAGGTAGATAGGTAGAGGGATAGAGAGAGAGAGGGAGAAATACAGTAGATAGGTAGGTAGAGGGATAGACAGAAAGGGAGAAATACAGTAAGTAGGTAGAGGGAAATACAGTAGGTAGATAGGTTGGTGGTTATACAGTAGTTATGGGTACACAGTTTGGTTGGCCGTTTAACCAGACTGGGCCACAGTAATGCGTGGCCGGGTACAGCTAGTAGAACATAAACACATGAATAACAATTAAAAAGATCTTGTAACAATTACCACATATTTATTCAAACGCTACCATACCCTATGCAATAGTATTCAGAAAGCTGTTGGTACTAAATATATATAGTAACTATAAACTGCCCCTCTGAGATTTTCCTAGGATTAGATCTCACAGCTTTCCTCAGGTCTATCATTCCACTTACATCTCCCATATCCTCCTCTCTAAACTATAATCTGGAGGAGGAACCCATGTTTTGATTGACAGTTCTAACCCTGAATTATCACAAGAATCAGGCAGAATTCAGATCTGCGCTTCATAGGAAAATCCTATGCTGCGGATGTACGGAGAATACTTATCTTTTATAGCAGAGAGCAATGTTGTTTTTTTCTTTTTGAACTCACTTGCTCATTTCTGCAGTTTCAGAATCCTAATAAATCAAGACAACCTGCTAAATCAGATTATTTCAATGATCAAATTTCAGAAAATCTTAATTTGCACCATTACAAATGATACTAATTTCACACACTGATTCACCTATAACGTATTCTACGGGAATATTCCTGCTTCATGCTAATCAGTACCAAGGGGTTGGGATTTTTTTTGCTGAAGTAGCAAAAGAGCAAATGACACTGCCTCATAAACACCAGCCACAGGAAAATGTATGCTACCTAAAGCTACCCAAACTGATTAAAGTCAGACTGTCAAATCAGTAGTAAAAAATGAGTACTGTAGCAACCAATCATTTTGGATTCACTTATATGCAAAATCAGCCTAATGGTAGGGGTCACTCTAATGGTAGTGATTGTTATACATCCTTTTGCTCAGCTATTATCCCTTTACTTCAGTTGGGCTGACAAGAAAGTAATCCACACAGCTAGATTTTTAAATTTCTCATTTGAGAACAGTCTGTTTGCTTGGGCAGCCTGGAGTTCTCTGAGTCAATTGGAATCTTTTTTGATTAAGAATATTAATCAATCTTTCCTCTAAATCAGGGGTCTCCAACCTTTGCAACTTTATGTCTGAAGGACTTCAGCTCCCAGAATTCTCCAGCCAGCAAAGCTTCTGAGAGCTGAAGTCCTTCAGACTTAAAGTTGCAAAGGTTGGAGACCCCTGCTCTAAATGACCATTGGACTGATACAACATGCACGGTCTCCTGTTGGCCCATGCTCCAAAAGATTCCATGCGTATGTTTGTACTTGCACATTTGCTACACAAGAAAGGCAACTTCTTTCCTGCCCTACACAATCCTGGCAGGTTGGCTGAATTATTTACTTACCCTGATTCTAAACCTTTACTCTTCCTTTCCCTCTTATCCACAGGAGATCACTTATGAGGTCCTTAGGCCTCCCACCTTAGGAGGTCAAGTATTTCATAATTTGGTTGGTTACTTGTCCGAGACAGTTGCATCAGGGGATGCCAAGTGCAAGCAGCCAGAACCACTCGTGAATTGTGTCAAGCAGTATCTTTATTGTTAGTCACCTGTTACAAAAAAAGTCTCACCAGATTGACCACATTCCCTTGGGCAAAGTCAGGTAAGGCATCAGGGATTCAGAGGTAGATCAGGCCTATGTTGCTTTCTGCAGCGCAAAGACTCTAAGCTCAGCCCGTTCTTAACTCCTCCCTCCCGTCCGTCTGGAGATGTCACCCCAGGGGAAGAATGAACAGTAATCTTCCTCCTCCTAATTTTCTTATATGATTGAATTTGCCACACACCACACAAATGAAAAGGTGCACCCCTTTTTTTAAAAAAAAACTTTATTCAATAATTATATCATTAGCTGAGTTTAGCCATTATACAGCATATACATAAGGCATGAAACAGAGAGAGGTGGGAGTTCTTCCATTCATCTACCACCTTCCTCTGCTTATAACTCTGCCAAAATGGCTGCAAAAGATCTTTTCTTCCTCACTTATTGTAGAGATTAGTGGCTTCATGGGGTGGAAACCCAGGGCTCTTAAATCTACAGCAAGTACGGTAGATAGTCCGGGTTTTTTTGGCAGCGGACATGATTAGATGAGACAGCTGAGGTTGTGAGAAAATATGGGCAAGGCAGTTGGTGATGCACAAAGAGAGGAGCAGTGGGCATTTTCTCTGGGGAATGACAGACACAGATAAATAACAAAAAGGGTTCTTCCCTCCATCCCATGGCAGGTAAGGAAGGGCTAGCTCCTAGACCAGTGATGGCGAACCTTTTGGCTCGACATGTCAAAACTTCAGAAAATACCTAACTTGACTCTGCTGACCTCTCTCTCTCTCTCTCTTTCTCTCTCTCTCTCTCACACACACACACACACTCACTCACACACACCCCAAACAAAAGAGAAATAATTCTCTATCTAGGCCATCCTGAACATTAGCCCAGGCCTCAACATCATCCCTAGCACCACCGCTGCCACTTATAAAGGCTACCTTGAGCAGCTCCCAAGGCTCAAGAGCTTCGGGCTATGGCAGAATTGTCCCCTTGGCCCAACATTCCCCAATATCTGCTATCTGCCACTTACCTTTCGGGGATGTTCTCCTCCTGTTAAATGGCTCTTTCAGCCTACCTGACTTTGCTTCAGTCAAGTGAGGCTTTGAAGCGGCTTTGGAGAATGCTCTTCCGTGGCTTTCAAAGCCTCCAGAAATCGCACAAAAACGCAACCTGTTCTTGCATGATTTTCAGAGGCTTAGGAGGCTGTGTAAGACTATGACCCTCTTGCTTGACTTCTGGAGGGTCCAGAGGATGTACGAAAGCACCCTTCAGTCTTGCCTGGCCTCCACAGTCTCTGAAAATTGCAGGAGAATGGGGTGTGCTTGAGTGTTGGCATAAACTCTGCTGTGTTACTCAAAATGTTGTGGTGTGTCAACTTTGACATGCATGTTGTAGGTTTGCCATCACTGTCCTAGACAATGGGTTCGCTTGGTCTAGGCAGCTGCACTTTCTGGCTTTTTTCAAATCCTGGGCCCTAGGCAATGCAGAGGGTAATCATACACCCATAAGGTAGCCTACAGGGCTTTAGGGAGGCAGGATCTCCCCATGGTTCATGCCTTGAGGCTGGCAGGAGGGAAATAGGAAATGCCAGCAAAAAGTTTGCTTGAGACTACTTGAATTCTCAGGAACTCAGCTGACAGCTTCAACTCTGGGGTGGCCAAAGCTGCCAATTTATTTATTAGATTTATCCCTTGCCTTTCCACCAAGGTTCAAGGCAGCTTCCACGGGGAACTCCTGTTGTTTTAATCCCCATAAAAGCAACCCTGTGAGGTAGGTTGGCCTGAAGGAGAGTAAATGGCCCAAAATCACCCTGTGAATTTCCAGGGGTAAGAGAAGGCTTGAGCCTGCTTCTCCCTAGTCCTAATCCAACACTGTAATCATTCACTATACCTTTACCATCCTAGTTGTCACAGAGGGGCACCAGCCCAGAAGGGAAGAACGGAGGCATTATTGGGGTGCAAATTGGGGTCCCTTGGTATCCTTTTTTCCTGCTGGGCTGTGGGCTGCTTTGGGTTGCTTCTACCCCCATTGAGGAACCCTATGGACCCCCAAATCTTCCTCATAAAGCAAGGCGGCGCTGAAAACTGTCAGTGGTTCATCTGGAGAGTGGGCTAGCTGGCCAGACACGAGGTCCACACAGAGGGTATCATCAGGCTCCATTGGGACAATGAGAGTGAAGACTGCCAAAGCCCCAGCACTTGGCTGGGTCTCGGCCACTGGTTTGTTCTCCAGTCCTTCAGGCTGATATCCAGCTGAGTCGCTGCGGGCAATGGCCCTGTTGGAGAGTGAGAGCACTGCCTCAATCTTCTCACCTCTGTGCCCGGTCAAAATTGCGCTGACCAGATAGCGGCCAGAAACAGGAGCTGTGAAAGTTCCTGAAGGGAGAAAAGGAGAGAAGAACGATTGGGCGAAGAAAGAGATTTTGCCTTGAATCCTAGTTTACAGAGTACACAGCCGGAAACAAAGTCTTAATTTAACCGCCCTGAGTCCCGTAAGGGAGAAAGGGCGGTATACAAATTCGAATACAATTACCAAAAAAATAATAATAATTTCAGAGATGGCTAGGGCATGATTTGGCAGAAATAAAGAGTCCGAAGAAGGAATGCATTGTTATCAGCAGGTCACAATCACAACGGCAATATGCAACTTCAGCAGTGGAGATGGCATGTTGAATTTTAGTAGCTAGGGCACCTTAGTGGAAAAAAAAAGATTGCAGCATTCAGGTTCATCCTAAAGTATCTGGTAGGTCAGGGGTCTGCAAAGTCAGCTCTTTTAAGACTGGTGGACTTCAACTCCCAGAATTCCCCAGCCAGCTATGCTGGCTGGGGAACTCTGGGAGTTGAAGTCCACCTGTCTTAAAAGAGCCGACTTTGCAGACCCCTGTGGTAGGTTATTACCCTTCCATGGGAAATTGGATGCTAAGGAGCTGCAGGCTCCTTCGTGCTATTAGGACAACCATCCCATCCCATCCGTTCTTTCCACCTTACATTCACTGACCTGTACGTGGGTCATAGAAATTGCCATCGTTCACCAGCTCCTTGTTAAAGATGATGGTTCCTGTATTGAAATTCCAGGTTGTCAGAGCTGCTGAGAAGGAGACTTTGGGCATTCTTCCAGGTGGACCTGGTGGTCCTGAAAGAGAATTGGGAGGAGAAAGAATCACCTTCTACTACACTACCTTTATTTCTCCCTCTACCGTATCCTAATCTACCAGATTTTCAATTTAATTACATCGGTCCATTTATAGGAAACATGGCAATCAAAACTGAGATCTCCCCTTGCATCTAGAATCCAAGCAACAACCTGTAAATATTACGCTGTTTTCCTCCATTAGTCCATCCATCACTACCCCATAACATTACAGAAACAGGGGAGATGAAATAAACTGTCTGAAAAGGAGACTTCCATTTGTCATAGCGAAATAGTAAAGCATACAAGCCATCCCACTAAGCTTAACAATAAACCCCTTTTCCGCTAGAGACTTTTGAGCACTTTTGCTACCAGTTCTAAACTAGATAGAACACAGACTTAATAGTTCCAACTTCCTAAGTTTAAGCCTTTAGTTTCCTCCAAGAATAGAAATTACTTTTCTTCCACATCTTGTTATCTGGCCTTTATTACCTTGTTTTCCAGGGAAACCTGCAAAGGAAATAAAAAGGAGTCACATGAATACAGGTATACCCATGAAGTGGGATAAGCTATAGTGTCTTGCACTTATTTTTGGATTGCCTTCGTACTTACTATGCAGTGTTGGAAGTTAACACAGCAGGTCAAATAAGGAGAATGTTTGGCCTTAGATGAATCAAGACTGCTAGCGAGGTATAGTTAAGTTCATAGTTGAAGGTTTGGCAACTGTCACTTCCGCACACTGCATACCCACAAGGGTATTCTGGTACAATGCTTCCCATTATCGTCCTAATCTAGACCGTCCTAGTTTTTAAGCCTTATCTATTATTTTAAAAAATCTCCAATCTCAATATCCTTGTAAGAATATCTGCTTAATCCAAGAACTAGACTTGCTGCAGCTGTTTTTCTCCTGTCTGAAAATCATTAATTGGGGAAGTGCCTGAAACTCTTATCACTAATATATTTGGCAAGGATGACTATGGAATCAAAGGGAATCACAGAGTTTGAAGAGATACAGCATTGACTAAGCCAGTGATGAAGAACCTATGGCACATGTGCCACAGGTGGTACGTGGAGCCATTTGTTAGGGCACATGAGGTGTTCACTTGTCAGCTCCAGCGTGCATGTGTGTGCTGGCCAGCTGACTTTGCCCTTCATTTTCGGCTGTTTTTCACCCTTTGGAGGCTTTCTTGAAGCCTCTGGAGGGTGAAAAACAACCCAGCGCGAAAACCGGAAGTTTGGAAATGGACTTCAGGTTTGTGCATTGAGCAGCTTTTCACACTCTGGAGGCTTCAGGAGGCTTCAGGGACAGCGTGAAAAACAGCCCTACAGGCAAACCAGAAGTTTGGGAAGGTTTTTCACGCTCCAGGGACTTCAGGGAAGCCTCCTGAAGGCCTCCTAGGGGGGGGGAGGCTGTTTTCACCCTCCCCAGGTTCCTAGAAAGCTTTCCCAGAAACCTGGGAAAGGAGAGAAACAGGTCCACCACAAGCCAAAAGTGGTGGGAGGGTGTCGCATGTGTGCAGGGTTGTGCGCGGGTGTGCCCACACCATAATGCTATGCGTGTGACCCTCCTGCGCTCCCCCCGCTTTGAGACACGTGATTTGAAAAAGGTTAGCCATCACTGGACTAACCAGTAATGCTGATCTTGGGAGCATGGTATTATTAAAGGTGCAGGCTACATCACCAAGAGCAATTGAACTTAGTTTCTCACCTGGTGGTCCCTCTATGCCAGTCTTTCCATCCTTGCCAGGAGGTCCCATCAGGCCTGGAGGGCCCTGTTTTCCCATGGGCCCTGGAAGACCTGGAGGGCCTGAAATTCAGAACAAAGGACAGTCATTCTAGATAGTACCTCATAAGAAAGCGGAAGATGGTCAGGATATGCAGGTAGTCCTCAACTTACAGCAGTTCATTTAGTGATTGTTGAAAGTTACAACACTGAAAAAAGTAACTAATGACCCGTTTTCCACATTTACGACCGTTGCAGTAGCCGCATAGTCATGTGATCAAAATTCAGATGCTTGGCAACTAACTCAAGTGTTCTGGGGTCAGGGGCAGAAGTGGGATTCAAATAATTTAACAACCAGTTCTCTGCCCTAATGATTTCTTCCAACAACCAGTTCACCAAACTGCTCTGAAAAATTGACAACCGGTTCTCCCCAAGTGGTGCGAACTGGCTGAATCCCACCACTGGTTAGAGCAGGGGTCCCCTTTTGCAACCTTCTGACAAGCAAAATCAATGGGGAAACCAGATTCACTCAACCGCCCACGTAACTAACTTAACAGCTGCAGAGATTCACATAACAATGGTGGCAAGAAAACTTGTAAAATGGGTCAAAATTCACTTAGAAAATGTCTCACTTAACAAAAGAAACATTGGGCTCAATTGGGGTCGTAAGTTGAAGACTACCCTGCACTACACCAACCTTGATTCCTACCTCAGATGAAACCCTACTACTACTACTACTACTACTAGTAGTAGTAGTAGTAGTAGTCTACCTTTCCCCATCAGAGCTGCTAAAAGTACCTGTGAAGTCCTGCAGGGTGAGGTCATGCAGCTGACCCTTCAGGGTAAGAAGGGAACCATTGAGAGTACTGAGGTGGCGGTGGATGGTGCCCAACTGGCTGCCGTGGATCTTCTCTAACAAGGCGCTGTGGCTGCGCAGAGTCCCATTCACTTCATGAATGCAGCCCCACAAGGCCGAGATGTGCTTGTCCAGCCCTTCCTTAATCTTGCGCAAGCTCCCCGAGACGTGGTCCAGTCGTTCACAGGTGCCTTCCAGCTTGGTCAGCCGCTCTGCCAGACCCCCAGAGGCCCTCCGACAGTCTGATGCCTCCACCTGCAGGGTACCGCTGAACCGCTGAATCTCATGACCCAGGTCATGGAAGCGCCCGTCACTCTCGCCCACGTGCTCCGTCACCTCCTGCTGCACGCGGTTGATCTCTGTGATGATGCGATCCTTGGTCGTGCCCAGTTCGTGGATGTCCGTTTCGTGCTTCTCCACGGTGGCCTGCAGGCCAGCCAGGGTCTCGTTGAGCGAGCTGAAGCCCAGGATCACCTCGGAGAGCTCTCCCTGCAGAGACTGAAGGTGGACGGTGGAGCTGCCGCCAATCACGCTGAAGCCATCCAAAGGTTTGGAAGTCTCCCCTTCCTCCGTCCCCAGTTGTGGCTTTCCCCCCATTGGCCGGCAGGCTGTTCGACAGCTGTCCACCTGCTCCCTGAGCTGCACCATTTCTCCCCAGAGCTGGGAGCAGCTCTGGCTGCAGGGATGGTGTTCCAACCTCTCGACCCCTTGCTCCAGTTTATCCAAGCGCTGGTTGGTGCGGTTGGAGTGGCGGATGAAATCCGGAGGCCCCGCGCTCATGGAAATCACCACCCGGTTCTCCAGCTCGCCCATTTCTCCCGCCAGCTTGCCGAGGGCTTCGCTGTTCGCCCCCACCAGGCCTTGCAAGTTGCGCAACTTCCCCGAGACGTCGAGCTGGTGGACGTTGGAGCCCAGGAGCCGCAGTTGGCCCTCGTTGTCCAGCACGCGCCGCTCCAGGTCGCTCAAGATGCTGCTGATCTGCGAGTCCTGGTTGCCCGGCTCGGTGCAGATCTGGGTGCAGGCGTGGACGGAGACGCGGACCCGCTCCAGCGCCCCCTGCTGCTGCAGGTTGCTGTCCTTCAGGCCGCCCACGTCCCGCGACAGGTTGGCCAGAGCTCGGCCCACGTGGCTCTGGAAGTCGTTCAGCCGGGAGAAGAGGAAGTCCAGCTGCCTCTCGGCCCGGCCCAGGCGGTCGGCCGCCCCGTGGAGCATGACCTGCACGTCCTCCAAGTGCTCCAACAGGCCGCGCTGGGTGGTGTTGACGCGGCTCTCCACCTCGGTCATCCGCCGGTCCACGCTCCAGGGTGGCGGCGGCGGCGGCTGGGCTGAGGGCTGCGGCCACCTGCCTCCCGCCTGCTCGTTCAGGGCGGCGACCGAACCGGAGACGGTTTCCAAGCCGCGCTCCAGCTCGCCCACCCGGCTCTCCAGCTGAGGGCAGCACGCCTTGGGCAGCTGCTCGGCCAGGCGGCTCACCTGCTGCTGGACGCCGCTCACGGCTTCGCGGTGCCGCTGCTCCAAGGAGGAGACCAACTTCTCCAGAGCTCGCAGTCGGTCGCCGTCCTCGGCTTGCTGCCGCTTCAGCCCCTCCACGCCGGTCAGGCAGGCGGCGCAGGAGTTCTGCAAGCGCCGCTCCACTTCGCGCAGGACCTCGCCTCGGACGTCCGTCCCGCCGCCGCCGCCGCCGCCGCCCGCGCCTCGCCCGTTCTCGTGGTTGGCGATGCGGTTGTCGAGGCGCTGCAAATGGCGCTGGATCTCGTTGAGGGTTTCCTTCATCTCCGGGTGGGCGGCGGCGGCGGCGTCCGCTGGCTGCTGTTTGCCGTTCTCCGCTGCCCGGCGCACATCTTCGGTCAGCTTGGCGTTATTGGCCTGCATGGTGGATTGCAAGTCTTGCAGTTGCTTGGTCAGGCTTTGCACTTTTTCTTCCAGCTGTTGGACTTTGGCCGAGTCCCGGTGTCCTAAATGGAGAGATTGAGAAGGGCGTCAGGGCGCTTTGGATTGAACGGATCAATTTGACATAACAGGCGGGAGCTTCAACCCGAGTGGCTTGCTTAACTCTTAAGGCAGCCTCCCTGAACCTGCTTCTCCTCTTCTTGTTTGGAAGGCAGCAGTGTGTATTACCCCAATGATCAAGCCATATGACGGAAGTTTAATCCAACTCTTCTATTGGAGACATCCCATATTGGGGGGGGAAACAATAGAATATATGGAGTTCTGGGTTGAGCAGTGGAATCAGTGGTGAATTAAGGCTCACTGGTGCCCTAAGCATTGACAAATCTTGGTGCCCCCACTCCTTTGTACATACTATACAAATCTTCATTGGTTTGTTTTTTTCCCTTTCTCAACTTTGTGGTGCTCCCTTTGGGCCTGATGCCCTAAACACGTGCTAAATCTGTTTAATGGTTAATACACCACTGAGTGGAATCCTTGGTGCTGTCTCTTGGTGTTTGGCTCTTTGCTCGCAGATGTTTCACTGTGTCTGCTAAACGGAGCAAACTCACATTTGTTGCACTAGTGTTACCTAGTTGAATAATGAATCATCTGCAAGTGACCAACCAAGCTCAGAGAGCACCAAGGACTCCAGACTAGGAAAGATAGCCAGAAAGAGGCCTATGAATTAATTAAATGCTTAGATCGTTTTCCTGAAACCAAAATTGCATTAAGAAAAGCTGAAAGTGGGCTGTTTCTTGCACAAATCACATAAGCCTTTTCCTTACATGCACTTTTCATTGGCATCTCAATGCTCTTTGATATCATGTTACACCAGTCCTTTGTATAATGCAAGCCCCCTTCCCTCCCCCAAATAGAATGACAATTTGATAGTATTGTCCTCCCCCCACCCCCCAATTTTGGAGAATCACGTTAATGCAACAAAACCAGCTTTTATCAGTAATTATAAGATGGGAGTATTTTAATATGATTCTATTATTCATTGCATTTTATATGCTACCCATTTCATAATTAAGCAATTCTGGGCAGGATGAGTGAGAAACCCGTGTTATTGGCTATTCATCAACCAGTATCTTTTCATTGTAATCACCAATGAGGACAATACATTTTATTAACTAGTCAGGCCAACATATAATTTTAAGTTATTCTAGAATAAAGTTATTCTACCCTAATGAAAAAAAAGGTTCCTTCTGGAAATTAGTCAAAAGAAAAGATGAATAGCTTTTTTCAGCCTTATGGCTAGGTAATGTGCAACTCTTGGATACAAAGTTTTGCTGGGTATGCCCCAAGCTCCCTCCCATTCAGCATTATTTCTTCCAGTAGCAATGAACTAGTTAGTATTTCTAAGAAGCTGATGGCTTCCCCTATAACTGGGATGTCAAACTCCCGTCATCATGTGATGTATCGACACTTTCCCCCCCTTTGCTAAACTGGGTGTGGGTGTGGCCAGTGTGCAACATATCCGACCTGTGGGCCGTGAGTCTGTCAGCCGTGCCCTGTAACTTGCCTCCAACATCTGGTCTTCCAAAATGCCCTGCATTTGAATAAGGAAAAACCTAAGGACATCTCTTCTCTCCATGCATTTATTGAATCCTCTTTAAAATCATCTCTTTAAGCCTCTTTAAAATAATCTCGTGAGAGGCTGAATTTCCGCACATCTGGCGTTTATCTTCCCATCAGCCTCCTTCAACAATGAGCAGCTGCAAAGATGCTGGGTAGATTATAATAGTTTTTGAAAGAGATTTGACAGGTGCAGCTTGTCACAGGGGGTGAGAAAAAGAGCCCGGCTAAAATGCCGTCTCTGCACCCGTTAAAACGTCGAAGAGCTCCGCTGCTCTTTGTGTCCTCTGACAATTTCATGGATATTCCCTCAGGGTAAGAAGCATGGGAAACTACCCAATGCAAGGAATCAAATTCATGCTAATGTAGATTTAGGCTGAGAAAATCTGGGAAGAGGTTTGTGGCAGGGGAAACCAGAGTGAGGAGTTGCCGGTGCTGGGAGCCAACCAAGTGAGAATCTGTGAAGATGTGCTGCAAGATTGCCAAGTTAATAAACCCAGAGCAACTATCAATCTTTCAAAAGGCAATCTTTAAAGAGTCCATCTCTTAGGAAGCTGCTCCATAGACATACATTTGCATGTGCTGATCACATTCGTATCTATGCTTTGCCTCCCTGCCTTCCTCATCTCAGAGCTTTCCTTTTATGGTAGGAAAACACACGGTGGGGGGGAAGGGAATGTAGATTTTTTTTTAAAAGAGAGCAATCATACCACCACAACAAATTGAAAACTTTATTTACACCTTTTCGGTTTACCTTCTCCACCACTGAGTGGGTTGCCAAAGCCAGATAGGTTGGGTCGACCAGGCTGAGGACGTGGTCGGTTGGTAGTAAGTAGCGTCCCGCTTTCAGCACAGTCATCACCGGAATAGCCAGGGCAGCAACGCCACTCCAAGTCTGAGACCATCTTGTAGGCCACCTTATAGCGTGGACGCACAAAACTCCGGTATCTGTTAGGTAGAAGAAAGAGCCAAGAGGATTTGTGCCTGGAGTAAGAAATGGGGCAGGGGTCTTTTTCGGGTTAGCTATTTGCTTGGAGTAGTAACAATATTCTTGGCAGGCAGCTGGTAAGCAAACTGCTAGCATCACGTATTTCTCTTCTTAGGGTGAGGTGGTTCTCTCTAGCGTTCTTTTCACACCTCGTTGCATATATTCCTCTGAAAAAGCTAAAAGCTCCTCTAGTTTGAACAAGCATTGGTCCCTCTTCCTGGAGAAAGAGGCTGGACAATGACTGATCTAAAAAAACTAAACAGGGTCAAACCTGCTTAATGCTTAAGTAGGTAGGTAGCAACCAAGATGATTAGGGAACTGGAGACTAAAACATATGAAGAACGGTTTCAGGAGCTGGGTATGTCTAGTTTGATGAAGAGAAGGACCAGGGGAGACATGATAGCAGTGTTCCGATATCTCAGAGGGTGCCACAAAGAAGAGGGAGTCAAACTATTCTCCAAGGCACCTGAGGGCAGAACAAGAAGCAATGGGTGGAAACTAATCAAGGAGAGAAGCAACTTAGAACTAAGGAGAAATTTCCTGACAGTTAGAACAATTAACCTCTGGAACAGCTTGCCTCCAGAAGTTGTGAATGCCCCAACCCAGGAAGTCTTTAAAAAGATGTTAGATAGCCATTTGTCTGAAATGGTATAAGGTTCCTGCCCACGCAGGGGGTTGGACTAGAAGACCTACAAGGTCCCTTCCAACTCTGCTATTGTATTGTATATGTCAGGGGTCCCCAACCCCCGATCCGTGGACCGGTGCCGGTCCGTGGCTTGATAGGAACCGGGCCGCAGGGCCGGAGAGGAGGAGGAGGGAGGAGGGGGCAGCCCCCTGGGCAGAGCGCACGCCAGATGCAGGAGAGCGCAGGCGTTCGTGCCGTTGGAGGCCCTAGAGGGCCGAGTGAGCCGACTCCCCCCCCGCGTGCGCATGCACCGCCTGTTCCCCCTCCCCCCCCGCTCCTCCTCTACGCCAGCCAGTCCGGAGAATTTTCTTTAAAATGAAACCGGTCCCTGGTACAAAAAAGGTTGGGGACCCCTGGTATAGGTGACCACCAGAAATCCTTCAGATGAAGTCTACACTGGGAAGTAAAAAGTTTGCCATTCAAAAGATCACCGCTAGGAGGCAGCAGATCACTTCTGTGTGCACGGCCCATTAACTTTTATTGGCACTGGGATCAGTGCCATTTCCCTTATGGACTGGGCACACGCCAGGCAACAGCCACAGGCATCCAGCCTCTCTTCCCCATTTGCCCAGAGAAGTCATGACCTCTTACTCCACCCAGCTAGCAAGCCAACCTGCCAGTGAAGCTGGGATCAATGCGATTGAGTAGGGGATAAATGCGTTCTGTTGCCCTACTAGTGTTTTCAGTCCAAACTCAATTCTACATGCGGTGCAATGAGTGGGAATGGTAAGAGATCTACAGTGACTTACACAGGTGTTACCCTTTTCCCTGCTTGCCCTTCACTCACGTGACAACACGAGGACACTGGAGTTGTCCCCAAACACATGGCTGATAATCTGGTTTCACGTATGTGTCGACTCCATCCTCCACCACACAGCTCACACTCCGGGATACCACATAGGCACACCAATTCCTGCAATGGTGCAAGAAAGGAAGGTTGGGTTGATCCACAACTGAATTATTTTGTTCTACTCCAGCTCACGCAGTCAGCCTACTTGCACGGCAAATAGTAAAGGTAAAGATTCCCCTTGCACATATGTGCTAGTCGTTCCCGTCGTTCATCTCCGTTTCAAAGCTGAAGAGCCAGCACTGTCTGAAGACGTCTCTGTAGTCATGTGGCAGGCATGACTAAATGCTGAAGGTGCACGGAACACTGTTACCTTCCCACCAAGGGTGGTCCCTATTTTTCTACTTGCATTTTTACATGCTTTCGAACTGCTAGGTTGGCAGAAGCTGGGACAAGTAATGGCAGCTCACTCCATTACGCGGTGCTAGGGATTCAAACCGCCGAACTGCAGGGACCTTTCTGATCGACAAGCTCAGCGTCTTAGCCACTGAGCCACTGTGTCCCTGCAGCAAATACTAGTGAACCTCAAAATCTACCTGACTTCCAGATTCCCATGTACAAGATCTGTTTTAATTCAGGTCTGAGGCCAGGACCTAAACGGCTTCATTTTCAGGGAGATTCTCTGAGCAACATGTTTCTAACTCCTGCCTGTTCCACATTGCTAAAGATAAAGAGCAACGTTGCTTTGACATATTTGGCGCAAGATTCAGCTTCTAGAGAGAGGATGAGGATTTGAGAGAGGCCTTAAATTTTAATGCTTGTTTTAAATAAATCCCCAAAACAAAGCATGAGATTCAAGCGAAAGCCAGAGGCAGATGTGCCTAAGCACACATTGATGTTAATCTCAACTAAGAGACTCCTCTTCGTTGTTGCTGTTGTTGTTTAAAACAAAGAGACTTTGATAAAGACCAAAAAAGGTACTGAGTGGAGGAACTTGGTGCTGAGCTACAGAACTGGGGCATGGCTATACAAAGACAATATAGGATCGCAACTCTGAAATAGAACATCTGAAAAGAGTCTGTTGCTATTGACCATCTTGAGCCAGCAAAGGCAAAGGCTAACTTGCGTTATACTACTATGAGTATAGAACTCAAATCATAGATAGTAGTTGTTCCTTTCTACAGACTCCATTTGGAGAGGTGGGTACCATAGTTCAAAAAGGCAGCGACATGTTGGAGCAAGCTCAGATGAGGGGAACTGCAAAGGGTCTGAAAGCCAGCCCTCTGGTGTCCCAAGGGTGCTTGGTCAGAAGGCAACTGGGCTTTTGTTTTTCTTGAAGATGTTTGGCTTTTCACCCAAGAAGCTTCTTTAGTTCTGACTCCGTGTTGGAGGAGGACCTGTTTGAAATACTCAGGGCACCTTGACAGCACAGGTAAAGCTCCAAGTGTCCTCAGTGACACTCAGAAAGAATGTTAATGACCAGAGGACTGCAAGGAATATAAATCCTTCCATTGTCTGTGATTCCATCAGAACTAAAGAAGCTTCTTGGATGAGAAGTGAAAAGTCTTCAAGGAAAAAGAAAGTCCAGTTGCCTTTTGACCTTTGAGACAACCATGATGTGGATGACTGAGAATCCTCATAAACATTCAGCCCTATGATGAGCAGCAGAAGAATCTGGACAGAAAAATGCAAAAGACTAAAGGGAGAAAATGACGGAACTCTTCAATTATCTGAACAGCTGTTAACAAGATTTATTTTCCATTGCCCCAGAGGGCAAGACCAGAACCAATGGGTTAAAATTACAAGGAAGGTGTTCAGCCTTTTTGTTAGGAGAAACTTCCTGACTATATGTGTCATCAGCCAATGGAGCAGGCTGTCACACAAAATAATGACTTGTCTTTCAGTGGAGATCTTCCGGCAGAGGTGAGATAGTCAGAGAGGCTCTAAGGCTGGGGAATTCTGGGAGTTACAGTCCATAAGTCTTAAAGTTCCCTAAGTTTGGAGACCCCTGCTCTAAGGGATCCTGTATTGACTAGGGTGTTTGACTAGAACAATGCTTCTAATGTCCTTTTCTGTGATTAGAGTACTGAGAATCATATGATTGTGACAGTATAAAAATCTGACAGATTAGATAGGCAGTGATGCCATATGCCCAATGGGCTGGCAGATACACTGCAAGTTGATCATGATCTATGGAATCTCACTGCCCTAGTGAGAGAAAATGTATTATCTCCCACCACCATAGTGTAATAGTGAATCCTTCAAAATGCTGAGTAACAGAGGAAATGACACCAGAGCAGTTCCCTCGACTTTTGTCTCTTGGCAATGCATGGAATGAAGGAATCCTAACTCCCTGCTTGTTTACTTTCCTTGCCCCCAAGACCCCAGTTGCAGTACATGTCGAATCCAGGTGAATTGCCTCAAGAATGCTTTTCACCTTTGCTCGGACAGAGCCTGAAGGCCTAATGGCCTTTAATCAAGGAGAAGTAGAGAGTCCCTCCCTCCATTCATTATTGGAAATGATTAGTCTGAACTAACAAGTTGCTTTCCTACTAGTTGATGTTTGCCCAACTCACCCTACCACATTCCCCATCCTCACGGAGGAAATGTAGGTATTTCCTGCATGCCAGGGTCAACTTGAGAAAGGAATTCCTATGAAATGGTAATGGATTGATCCTCCAACATTGTGTTGAGAATCTTTCCTGCACTACAATTACTATGGCAAGATTTTGAACAGGGGCAGTTCAAACCAGGCTTCAGTACGTATAAGCTTTTTCCCCATTATCTGGTGCTCAATATTTTGTGCCTCCAGAGAGAGCTGCCAGAAGGCCCCATTCTGTTGGGAATTTCCAGCAGATGGCAAAACTCATTGGTTTGACAGCCTTTGGAGATCTGAGATAATATGTTGTTTCTGTCTGGCTGCTATTTTTGTGTAATGTTTGTGCACTGATTCATAATGGATGATTTTAGTCTTGGTTGTTGTAAGCCTGCAATAGATGTGTGGCTGAAGAACTGCCTATAAATCTAACAACAACTAAATATTCTCCAGACCTCCAAAGCCAGCCCAGGAGAAGAGGCCTAACTAGGAAAATATTAGGGCCTATTCTGGGCAAATTATGGAGTAGCTAAGATGGGAGCAGGAAGCGAGGGGTGATTGTATGAATGAACAAGTCTTGTATTACTTTGTTTTCTCCTCTAATCTACAACTCTTGCCAAGATCCATTACTATTTTCTGGAGCCCCTTTCTTTCTGCCTCTGTACAATGGTACTCCTATTTCCCAAACCAGCTGCAAATTTACCCTGGAATCTAATTCCCCCCTTTAAAAACCAATATCCATTCAAACCTCAACTGCTTTTGTGTTCCTGCCTCACCCCACATTAGTTTAGGAAAGATTCTGAAGTACTGGAGAAAGCAGCAACTTTCTTCTCCCACCCCAAGGAACGCTGTCTCTTGTTTCCATTACATGATTCTTCAGCATTTATCTCGATTCCTCAACATCCCACAAATATTTTGTGGTCATCTTCTTGAGGCACAGTCCTCTTCCCCCATAAAGGCAAACCATTCCCAGGTCGTATTCTCACAAATATTAACAACTTACAATACATCTAGCAAGCAGGACTCTCTGTTGCGAGCATTCACACTCACCCCACATCTGTGGGAAAAGACACCCCCACAAATAAACAAAAGAGGAAGCTGATGGGGTGGGTGGCTAGACCAATTGTTTAGGATCACGTTGGGCATGGGATAGTCCTCAGCCCTCAATTTGCATCCAGAGCCTCTTTCCACCTTCTGTTGGGAAAGATAAGCACATGGACAGGGATTGAAGTGTGTTGCTATGGAAACACCAGTGTCGCCACCTCTTTCCCATTTTGGGATTTCAAGCCAGTCTATAATCATTCCTAACAACATACAATATAACAGCACATAAAGTCCATTACAGTAGAAAGCAATAGATGATGAGGCTATTCATGGCTTGCCTCTATTCAGATTTAAAAGTTGAAACTGACAAAGTGTGAGTCCAATTTTTTTCCCTCCCTCAAACCCCATGGTGGGATAAGCAACGGGTACTTTTAAACCTGCAATCACACGCAATGTCGATTTGCCACTGCTGAGATGGGCAGTCAGCCATACCTAAATATACAATACTTAAGCAAATAAGGCCCTTCTCCAGTGGGGCCTTTTTCAGCCCTCCATCCTCTTCTAACCAGCTCCCAGGTCTCCTCCATATCTTTTAAGCCTCATAAGAAGATAAAAGGGGTCTTTTCCAGTGCCCCCCCCCCGCCTCAGGCCGGTGGCCGTAACCCGCTTCCCAGAAACTCAGACGCAGAAGTGCATTATGCCTGTGAAAGTCTGACTTTCTTCCTTTTGCCCTTCCGTTTCTTTCTGGAGGACCCATATCCAGACAGCTTAATTTTGCCCCAGCCCAGCATCTGCCATAGTCATAGACGTAGTCTATGTACATAGTAGAGTCAGCTGTCTTACCTGTGGCGGCTGGCCACCCGGGCCCCATTGGTTGCATGTGCTGTCCCTTGGAGCTGTGTGAAAGGCAGGTTGCTTCCTGTGTACAGATTGTACCTGGGAGGGTAGTTCATGCCCAAGACCTCCCTGGCCAGGAAGCCCCACCAAAGGCAGAGCCATGCGGTGGCCCCAGGGCTGGCCATTCCCAGTGCTTGGTGATCCTCTCCCTGGGCCCCTGGGTCAGCTGCGCATGGCCTGGGCCCCTAGGCCTTGGCGGCAGGGTCGGTGATGATGGCAGAGCAGGAGCCCTCCTTTCTTTCTGGCCCTCTCTCCCTGACGCTCAGCCTGCAGGCACGACGTGGGCCCGGGAGGGCTCTGTGCAGCCGCTCACTCCTTACACACTGACAGCTTTGCAAACTTCCCAGAGCTGGCTTGCTCACTCCCCCCAACTTCCTGCCTGGCAGCTCTGAGCCCCAGCGCCCTGCTCCCCCCCCCCCCCACACACACTAAGCCTTCCCTATCCTGGGCTTCCCTGCTCCCTGCCCAACCGCTGGCTCCCTCACCCCTGGGCTGGCCTTGGCCCTCTGAACATCCCCTCCAGCAGCCAGCCTCGTTCGAAATGGGGATTTTCTGCAGCCTCAGTTCCTGCTTGGCCACCCCCTCCCTCCTGTGCTGGGTTTGGGCTGCTCGCTCACATCTGCTTCTCATTACAGTCAGGACGGGAACGGAGGGGGGACGGGACGGAGTGTGCAGGAATGGGAAAAACCAAGAGGGGTTGTGTGTGTGAAGCCCGACCAGCCCAAGGGAGTCAGCACAACACTGCTACTGAGTGAGGTCCCTGCCACAGGGCAAGAGGCCACGTACCCACCATATGTGGACCCTGTGCCTCCGCATGCCACACTTCCCCGCCCCAGAGTTGGGGAAATGATCTCAGCGTTGGGTCCGATTCATGGGCCTTGGTGTCTGCTGCCCCTCCAGTTCTCCCACGTCACTAGCCAGGAGAGTTTCCAGCAAGCGGCCTGTCTGGCTATAGTCCCCAAAGAGATGTGTGCATGTCTATGTGTGAGAAAGAAACATATCTGAGACAGGGGAGCCTTTGTCTCTGAGAAGTGAGGTGGTATTCTCTGACTCGTTTCCTCGTAGCCCTGCAATCTCGCTGCGCTGCTCCTCCCTGGCCAGCCTCACCTGCTCCCCTTGACTGCAGTCCAGCCATCCCACGCTGGGATGTCTTTCCAACGTCCCAAACAGGATTGCAATGAAACGTAGAGCCTGCAATGGTTGGAGAGGCCTGATTTTACACAAAGGGTCTCAGTCCATCTGGCCCTAATGGTGCTACACCCCTTTGCCTCTAGCTTCCCTGTTATATAGGAAGATTTTGCCCAGGAGGCTCAAAATGCCTGAGGGCTCCCAGAGAGCGCTAAAACAACAACAACAACAACAACAACAACAACAACAACAACAATAATAATAATATACCATGCTTTACATCCACGGTGACATTGACAGGTTGTACCTGCCAAGAAAAATAGGGGGCAGGGGGCTATTGCAAATCCATCAAACTGTAGAAGAAGAAAAACGAAGTTTGAATGATTATGTGAACCCAAGTACAGAAAAATTGCTGCAGGCTGTAAAAATGGAGAACAGCATAAAAACAACAGGAACAAAGGCAGAATATGAGGAAAAACAGCTGGATGACAGATTAAATAGATGGAAGACCAAGACTTTGCATGGACAGCACTTGAAAAACATTGAAGGAAAAGGTGATGACAACTTGACATGGACATGGCTTAAGATGGGAACTATCAAGAAAGAAACAGAAGGTTTAATACTGGCCGCTCAAGAACAAGCACTACAAACTAATGCCATGAAAGCGAAGATTCAAAAATCCACTGACAATCCAAACTGCCGACTTTGCAATAACAAAGTCGAAACTGTTTCACATTTAATATGTGAATGCAGCAAAATTGCACAAACTGATTACAAAGCTAGACATGACCAAGTTGCTAAATTAATCCACTGGTCATTATGTAAAAAATATGGTTTACCTGTATCCAGAAAGTCATGGGAACAAAAAGTAGAAAAGGTTATCGAGGAGAGGGTGAAGATCTTGTGGGACTTTCGAATACAAACAGACCGTCATTTGGAGCACAACACACCAGATATCACAGTTGTAGAGGGCCAAAGTGTACAGTTCATTGATATCGCTGTTCCTGGAGATGCCAGAGTCGAAGAAAAAGAACTAGAAAAAATCATGAAATATCACGACCTGGCCATCGAAACCACACGGCTATGGATGAAGCATGTCACAGTGACACCCATTGTCATCGGGGCACTTGGCACCATGTCCAAGAATTTTAATAAATATCTCAGCAAATTGCAGCTTCCTGCAATAACACCAGCGGAACTGCAAAAAACGGCGCTACTTGGCACATCTTATATTCTACTAAGATACTTGGTTGATACCTAGGATGCTGGCAGCAAACTGTATCAACAATTAGCACCAGTCAATAGTATTTGTAATATGCATTTTTAAATGTTCAGTTGGCTGAGTTTCATGTTTTATGAATAAAGTAAATAATAATAATAATCTTTATTGTCATTGTACTAAAATTACAATGAAATTGGTTTTAAGTTCACTGGTGCAAAATTTTAACAGAAACAAAAAAAGAGAGAAAAGAAAAAAGAAAAAGCTAGCATGTGCATGGAGTGATTGTGGTTGAATTTAAAAGTCTCACAGCCCAAGGATAGAAGCTATCTTTAAACCTGTTCGTTCGGCTGGCTACACTTTGATATCTTCTGCCTGATGTTAAAAGTGCAAAGAGATGCCAACCAGGGTGTGAATCATCTCTGAGAATCTTCCTTACTCTGCTAAAGCAGCGAGATCTGGCGATATTATCCAGTAATTTCAGAGGGCAACCGATGGTTTCTTGTGCCGAATTGATCGCTCTCTGTAGTGCTGAGCAAAACAAAACAAAAAGCAGATACCAAAGTTGAATCTCCCTTAGAAGGACTTGAAACTGAATTCCCCGTTCCCCATTCCCTTTATATGGAAAAAAGAGCATGTCAGAGGGAGATAACATCAAGGAAGGCGGATTTTGTGGGCAAATGCATATTCTTTGACCTCTCTCTCTAATTACAGCTTGTAGCTGTTCCCAGGACTGTCCTGGAAACCTTAGATCACATGACACACTCGCACGCACACACACACACACCATCCTGGAAGGAAGAAGTGTGTTTTCTTCAAGCTTCTAGAACAGTGTTTCTCAACCTTGTCGACTTGAAGATGTCTGGACTTCAACTCCCAGAATTCCCCAGCCAGCTTTTGCTGGCTGGGGAATTCTGGGAGTTGAAGTCCAGACATCTTCAAGTTGACAAGTTGGGAAACACTGTTCTAGAAGGGCATCTAGTCCATGTGCATAACAATTCCTGTTCTGGCTACAGTAGTTCTGGAAAGCCAATCTCCATGCTATGTTCTTATACCTCAGTAGAACTGGCAAAAGGAGATGGTATGATATGTCAGGGCAGCAGCACCAGGACCAATGGTGGGATTCAATTTTTTTTACTACCGGTTCTGTGGGTGTGGCTTGGTGGGCATGGCAGGGGAAGGTTACTGCAAAATCCGCATTTCCTCCCAATCAGCTGGGACTCGAGAGGCAGCGAATAGATGGGGGTGGGGCCAGTCCGAGGTGGTATTTACCGGTTCTCCAAACTACTCAAAATTTCCACTACCGGTTCTCCAGAACTGGTCAGAACCTGCTGAATATCACCTCTGAGCAGCGCTTATCCCAACCTTCCCAAATATGTAGATGTGCCTGGACTGTAATACCCCTCATCCTCAAGAGATGCTGGGTGGGGTTTCTAGAAAGTTCCAATTGAAAACCATGGAATTTTATATTTTCCAAAATGGCAGTTGACCAGGAAGAATTGCCTTGTTTCAAATGTTACCTGTGAGTACATCCAGTGGGGTGGTAGCACCTAGCCAACCTTGGCTAATCTCAAAAAAAGCTAAGTAGCTGAGTAGTATTTGGATAGGAGACCACCAGGAAATTTCAGGGCTATAGACTAGACTGGAATTTAAAACTAAATCTTGGAAAAAGGCACCCAGAAAGTACCCCTGTATGATTGCCAAAAATCTGTATTGCTATGGCCAGGAAGTCCCAAGGAGTTGAGCTCAGCTTGAAGGAAAGTTTACTGAGTATATATGTGTCTGAGGTGAGTAATGTAACATATGTCTGTGCTGCACCTCACCTATATGTGTGCATCAGTGGTGGGTTTTAAATTTTTTAGAACCTACTCTGTAGGTGTGGCCTATTTTGTGGGCGTGGCTTGGCAGTCATGTGACAGGGTGGGAGTGCCCACCTTTTAAAATATGGTGAAATTCATTTAACAACGCTCTTGCTTAGCAACCAACATTTTGGACTCAATTGCGATGATAAATTCTTTCTTTCTTTCTTTCTTTCTTTCTTTCTTTCTTTCTTTCTTTCTTTCTTTCTTTCCTTCCTTCCTTCCTTCCTTCCTTTCCTTTCCTTCCCGTTGGGTCACTGGCAACGGTGGGCCAGATTTACTTCCAGGTACGCCAGTGCAACCTCCTCTCACCGGTTCTCTAAATTTCACCAACCGGCTCTCGCGAGTAGGTGCGAGCCTGCAGAAACCCGCCACTGGTGTGCATACTGCATACCTGAACAGAGTGTCTGAAGCATTCAGTTCATGCACCACGGATATCAATGTTGTACAGATGTGAATGAGAAGTTTGAGCTGAGACAGACTTGGGTAAGGAAAATAGTATGTATGCCACAGTACATACCTGTGTGATGTGTAGCTGCAGGGCTACCTACAAGGCACTGTAAGGTAAAAGTAAAGGTTCCCCTCGCACATATGTGCTAGTCGTTCCCGACTCTAGGGGGAGGTGCTCATCTCTATTTCAAAGCCGAAGAGCCAGCACTGTCCAAAGATGTCTCTGTGGTCATGACTAAACGCCAAAAGTGCACGGAACACTGTTACTTCCCAACAAAGGTGCTCCCTGTTTTTCTACTTGCATTTTCACATGCTTTCGACCTGCTAGGTTGGCAGAAGCTGGGACAAGTAACGGGAGCTCATTCCGTTATGCGGCGCTAGGGATTCGAACCGCCAAACTGTTGATCTTTCTGATCAACAACCTCAGCGTCTTAGCTACTGAGCCACCGCATCCCCATACAAGGTACTGTAGTACAGTCCAATTTTCCCTCAAAGACCTTTGAGACTCACAGACAACTTTCTTCTTGTTCTTCTCTGCAGAGTCTAATATCTTTGCCTCCCCTTTCCGGTTGTTCTGTTCATCCCTATGCTGAGCCAGTGTCTGGTGCTGGCTGGCCTTTCTCTCTGCAAAAGCCATCAGTGTGAGGAAAGCAAACTACCATCAGGAAGAAGAAGAAGAAGAAGAAGAAAAAAGTGGTCCCTCAATTCTGCCTTCTGAATATCAGGAGGGGGAAGAAAGGAACAAGACACGCAAGCCAGAAATATGCAACACACAACACATGGCGCAACTTCCAGCTGGAAATTGCTAAGGGACATGAATATGGCTTTTATCTGGGGGTAAGATATTTGGCCCAGAGTGAGAGGAAACAATCTCCCCTCAGATCCTTTTGCATGGAACAGAGCTCAAATTTCAGATGTTTGGGGAGGTGGGGGAGGAGGAAATCCAGCACCCCTATTTTTTGCAACGGGCCCCTTAACGCCTGTTTTCTTAGCATGATTTTGCTAAATTAGGAGTCAAGCAAGAGTCAGGCTTGTGGATTTCATTACAACCCCCCCCCTTCCTTCCTATATAATCAAAGCATTGTGCATGAGTGATGGGTGCCCTGGGGGAGGGAGAAACTTACATCTGGTAGTAGATTCAGAATGAGAAGCTCTCTGACCTAAGAACACACATCTATGTTACATCAGCACATTGGGCAGAAATTCAACGAATGTGGCTTTCCCATCCTGGTGTGTTCCCATGCTCACAAAGTATACTTTACTGTTTAATATGCCTTTAGTGGCATATGAGAATTGGCCTTATCTCAGAGGAAGAAGAAATAGAGGTTGCACAACCGTTCTGTAGGTAAAAGTAAAGGTTCCCCTCGCACATATGTGCTAGTCATTCTCGACTCTAGGGGGCGATGCTCATCTCCGTTTCGAAGCCAAAGAGCCAGCGCTGTCCAAAGACATCTCTGTGGTCATGTGGCAGCCATAACTAAATGCTGAAGGTGCAGGGAACGCTATTATCTTCCCACCAAAGGTGGTCCCTATTTTTTCTACTTGCATTTTTACATGCTTTCGAACTGCTAGGTTGGCAGAAGCTGGGACAAGTAATGGGAGCTCACTCCGTTATGCGACGCTAGGGATTCGAACCATCAAACGGCTGACCTTTCTGATTGACAAGCTCAGCGCCTTAGCCATTGAGCCACCCCGTCCTGTCTAACCTTTCTATACTCAGTGGATAATTTAAATGCTAAACACTGAAAACTGCCATCAAGCACAAGCTTTGGTCCTTGCCATTCAAGACTGTGCAATGACCTTGGCCCTCAGATAAAGGCTTGGTCTAACCTCCCCATTATTTCATTAATCAAGGACCTCCCTTTCCCACAAAATCTTCCTGTACTGGAGCCAAGAATGGAACTGTGTGAGGCCTCTCCTCCCAACCATGTCCCTTGAAAGACCCTCATATCAGGGCTTTAAGTGCAGGACACTCTATTTTCCCTCCATAAACAGACTCCAGGCTGTGAGTTCATTGTTTGCATTAGGTGGGGGGTAGGGGAATTAGTATCTTGGAGGCACCAGCAGATTTTGATATACAGGGAGACAAGCAAGCATAAAAGAATCTAGAGAAGGAGAATGTTTCATTGAAGTTGCAATGAGTGTCATGGGGAAGACCACTTTGGCCCATAGTTTTTGCATATCCATCCCTGCTCCAAGTCGTCCTAATATGGAAGGAGAACCTTGTGTGGTCTTGATCTTTTGCATTTCTTGCCTGTCCAGAATAAATAAAAACAGACACACGTATCTACCTCCAGAGTCTAATAACTCCAACCTTGGCTGACTTAAGTAAACTAAGGAATGCCTTTGGTTCCTGAATAGGGAAGTTGACCACAACAATCTATGGTCCAGTAATTTCCCAGTTAGACTCCTGAAACTCATTTTAGGTGGATCTGCCCTCGAAGAGAACATGGAAACGGCAGCCTATGGCAGAAAACTGCTAGTTGGAATTTTTCTTGGAGATCACGTAACATGCATCATAAAAGATCGGCTCTGGCTACTAGTTGGACTTCAGTGTTTAATGTTGGAAGAAATGTCCTTCTGGGTTCAGTTCCAAGTGGGGAAAAAGACACTGGAAACATGGAGGCTGCTTGGAAAGATGGTTTTAATGGTGGACAGGACCACATGGTTTGAGGTCCTGGGGAAAAAGATGACCACATGCTTCCAGATGTTGGGTAAAGAAGAAAAGAGAGAGCAAGCTACTGAAAGTTCCTGGTTTTATACTCTCTCTTGCCTTTGGTCTTGATCTTATATTCTGATTGGTTGTAAGACACCTGTGGGACGATGCAGGGGCAACTCTGTAGGCTGTCTTGAGTCCAGGTTTGGTTGAGCATTGCTTCTTCCCAGGTGCCCTGTGGTGAGGTGGGTAAAGGGCTAATACTATCATGCCTTAATCCCATCACCTTGGAGCTGAAGGGGGATACATATGTAGAATAGACTGTCTCAGGCATTTTAATGCCCCATTGACAAAGGTGGGGGCTATTAAGAGTGAGTCTGTTTCCTACCTAAAAACATTTCTGCATTTCTTATCCAGGGAAATATAATACAATACAATAGCAGAGTTGGAAGGGACCTTGTAGGTCTTCTAGTCCAACCCCCTGCGTGGGCAGGAACCTTATACCATTTCAGACAAATGGCTATCTAACATCTTCTTAAAGACTTCCAGGGTTGGGGCATTCACAACTTCTGGAGGCAAGCTGTTCCAGAGGTTAATTGTTCTTACTGTCAGGAAATTTCTCCTTAGTTCTAAGTTGCTTCTCTCCTTGATTAGTTTCCACCCATTGCTTCTTGTCCTGCCCCCAGGTGCCTTGGAGAATAGTTTGATTCCCTCTTCTTTGTGGCACCCTCTGAGATATCGGAACACTGCTATCATGTCTCCCCTGGTCCTTCTCTTCATCAAGCTAGACATACCCAGCTCCTGCAGCCGTTCTTCATATGTCTTAGTCTCCAGTCCCCTAATCATCTTGGTTGCCCTTCTCTGCACTCTTTCCAGAGCCTCCACGTCTTTTCTACATCGTGGCGACCAAAACTGTATGCAGTATTCCAAGTGTGGCCTTACCAAGGCACCATAATATTCTGCCTTTTTCAATATTTCTCAGGGTATTCCATTTTCCTAGGAGAAGGGTGGGTTTTAACTTCCTACATTAGAAAATGAAGTCAACAGCTCAAGAGGTTTAAGCTTTCCATTGACAGAATACCTCTCTTGGTAACTAACTTCATATTAAGATCAGCAGGTGTGGTGGTGGTAGCGGGGGCTCATTAACATCCTTTGGCTGATAGACATCATGTGAGGTTATGTGAGAGGGTTTCCTTTGTTGCTGTGGCCCCCTACTTTCGAATGCCTTTCTCTACATGACAGACAGCGGCTAACCTTTTTTGCCTTGGAGACCTGCCCACCTAGCAGTTCAAAAGCATGCAAATGCAAGTAGATTAATAGGTACCACTTTGATGAGAGGATAACAGCTTTCCATGAGCCTTTGGCATATAGCCATGCTGGCCCCATGACCACAGAAGTCGTCTTTGGATAACATTGGCTCCCTTGAAATGGATAGGAGCACCAAGCTCTAGACTCGGACACAACTGGGCAGGGAAACCTCTACCTTTACCTTACAAGATTTTACATTTTACATTGTTGTGAAAGTTGTTGCTTCTCAACTTGCTGCAGCGATGATCTATTTTTATGACATTTTATTTTATTTTGTTAGCTTATTTACTTGTCAACTCAATTACAAGTGTTACTGTGGATAGTTCCAGAGTGACTTAGGATACCGTCTGCCGGCTATAAATATAAGACATTGTTGGCATATGATCAGGTACACAAAAGAAATCAGTGATGGCTTACTGTGGCTTAATTTGCCCCTGTAGAAATGATGATGTCATAAATCGAAGAACAATGACATAATCAGAGAGGCAGGCAGCCAGCTAACCAGTCAAGCCTTGCTGACTAGAAAAATGAGCAATACTATTGTGGGAGACGAGAGGAAAAGCCCACTGCTGTCTTTCTTCAATGAAGATATCTAAATAGTTTTAAGCTGGTCTTGTTTGCAGTGCAGTGTGGGGCTTTTGTAATTATTCAGACATTTAAAGAAAACATAAAATCACAAGTCTTTTATGTGCTATTGGAAGAAATATCCATCTGGGTTCAGCTCCAATTGGAGAAAAAGACACTGGAAACATGGGGGCTTCTTGGAAAGATGGTTTAATGGTGGACAGGATCACATGGCTTGGGTTCCTGAACAGAAAAGGGGGAATCTCATGCTTCCAGATGTTGGGTGAAGGAGAAAAGAGACCGAGATGCTGAAAGTTTCTGGTGTTAAGCCCTCTCTGGCCTTTGATCTTGATTTTTTATTCTGATTGGTTGTCAGACTCCCATGGGGTCACGCATGGGCAACTGTTTAGGCTGTGCTTTGAGTCCAAGTTTGGTTGAGCATTGCGTCTTCCCAGGTGCTCTGTAATGAGTTTCTGTAGAAGGCTAATCCTACCTTTGTTATGTAGAGTAGCTCAGGCTTTTTTAATGGTCCATTGACAAAGGTCAGGGCTATTAAGAGTGAGCCTGTTTCCTGCCTAAAAACACGTTTCTCTATTTCTTATCCAGGGAAATATAATATCCTGCTTTTTCAACATTTCCCAGGATATTTCATTTTTCTAGGAGAGGGGTGGGTTTTAACTTCCTGCAGCACCTAAATTTAAATAAAATATTACATGCAAATGGATATACATATAGTACGTGCTTCCCATGGTTTGTGCGCCTTACCCTCAGATTGAAGGAAACACCCAGCCTGGCCTCCCACCACAACTTTAATATTATTTGGGGGTGGAAGAAAACAGACTAAGGAAGCCACAACAGTACACATGATCTCAGAAAAGAAAGCAGTCACAGAGCACTGCTGTCTTATTCCAAGATCACCATATGCGAAAGATCCTGCCGATTCCTCCCGCTCAGCGAATGGAAACCACGAGCAGACAGAATACCTGGAGCAGGGGTCAGAGTTGCTCTGGGCTTCTGAAAGAGAACCTTGCTGAAGCCCTGGTAGATCATAGCTGTCGGTGGCTTCTGTAGTTCCAGGGTCCTGATTCTTCTAGGGGGGAAAGGAGGGAGCTGTGCCCAGTGTCATTCTTGATTTGCTGGACAGTGCTGTGGGCAGTAGGCTGTAGTTCAAGTTATGGAGAAAAGAAGAAAGCCCTTCAACTTTGGCCCTCTCCGGGGCCTCTGGCCAGGAGAGAGGCTAGTTATGAGCAAAGCTGTTTCTTTTCCTGTGGTCACATTTCCCGGCTAGGATTCAGTTGCAGAGCCCTGTGATTCTGATTAAATCCAAATGTTCAGCTCTGCAGGCTGAATATCTAGAGTTTCTTTGGAAGCATTGGTGGGCAGGGGTTTATGCAGGGTATGGTTAAAAAAAAAAATCAAGATGACAACTCCAACAGTGAGATCAAAATTGTCATGACATTGTTTGGAGCTTCAGATGCAGTGTTGGCTACCAAGTTCATTATTTTCTTTTAACCATACCCTGTGGACACCCCTGCTACCTGAGAGAGAGAGAGGGAGAGAAAGAGAGAGAGAGGGAGGGAGGGAGGGAGGGAGGGAGGGAGGGAGGGAGAGCGCAACACAGAGCTAGAAATAACAGAATAGCAGAGTTGGAAGGGACCTTTGAGGTCTGCTAGTCCAATCCCCTGCTAAAGCAAGAAATGGTATTGTACCAGTGGTGGGTTTCTGCAGGCTCGCACCTACTCGCGAGAGCCGGTTGGTGAAATTTAGAGAACCGGTGAGAGGGGGTTCCACTGGCGTACCTGGAAGTAAATCTGGCCCGCCGCTGCCAGTGACCCAACGGGAAGGAAAGGAAAGGAAAGGAAAGGAAAGGAAAGAAAAGAAAAGAAAAGAAAAGAAAAGAAAAGAAAAGAAAAGAAAAGAAAAGAAAAGAAAAGAAATTTATCATCACAATTGAGTCCAAAATTTTGGTTGCTAAGCAAGAGCGTTGTTAAATGAGTTTCACCACATTTTAAAAGGTGGCCACTCCCACCCTGTCACATGACTGCCAAGCCACGCCCACAAAATAGGCCACACCTACAGAGAAGGTTCTAAAAAATTTGAAACCCACCACTGGATTGTACCATTTCAAAAGTTGCCCATCTGAGCATGGTACATGTCTATGATGAAATAAGATGGGCTTCCCACTAGGTGCAGGAATGAGAGATTTTAATTCTGACTCTGGAGATTTGATTGGCACTAATTGGTGCCATCATAAAATCTAGGAGAATGAGACCTCCTCTAATCACCTCTAATTGTTGCTTTATATAGCCTTCTCATTCACTCTGATTAGGTGTTACCTTGGGATCTTTGGGAACCGAGTCTCCTCCTCTGAGGATTTTTACGATGACTGTGATCATGATTGATCACTTGTTGCTTGTATGTACACTGGGAGTTTATGCACCAGAGGCAAATTCCTTGTGTGTCCAATCATACTTGGTCAATAAACAATTCCAATTCCAATTAAATTCCAATTCCAATTCTAATTCTAATTTTGTTGTTCAAAATGCCTTCTACATTTACTGAGTAGAAAGCAGGAGGCATTCTCCAGACACTTTGCAAGTGTTAACCTTCTAGTACAGGGGTCTCCAACCTTTGCAACTTTAAGTCTGAAGGACTTCAGCTCCCAGACTTCTCCAGCCAGCAAAGCTGGCTGGAGATGTCTGGGAGCTGAAGTCCTTCAGACTTAAAGTTGCAAAGGTTGGAGACCCCTGTTCTAGTAGTTTCTGACAGCATTTATTTATTTTCACTCTACTCAGGAAAATTGCTTTTGGAATATTAATTGTCCACCTGAAATCAACTTGAGGTAGAGGGCTTCTCTGTTTTTCAGTTGGTGGGAAATATCTATTGCTTCCGTTACCAATTCTTATGCCCAGTATTTTTGTTCTAAATCACATTAAATGATGCTATCCTGATAAGTATGTAATATAGACTTTGAAGAAGCAAGATAGGGAAAGCATTGCTACTTTTGAACTTTGGGTTTGGGGAAAACTGAGGATACAATGGACAGCCAAGAAAGCAAACGAATGGATCACTGAACAAATCAACTCAGAGTTCTCACTCAAGGCACAAATGACCAGGTTCGAATTATCCAACTTTGGACAATTACATGCAGACTTCACACTTTGCAGAAAGCTTTAACACTGAGAAAGGTGGAAGGGTTGAAAAAAGGATGGCCAGCAGTAAAGTGGATGGACTCAATGACAGTGGCAACCTGGAAATGCTGGGAGGACCAGGTTAGGACAAAATCACCATTGAGGAAATCTATCCAGGTTATCACTAAGAATTGACAACAATTTAATGGCACATAATCAGTTAATCAAACAAATGCGATAAGCAAAGTAATTGGTCAATTCTTCTGGCTTTGTTGCCATTACTCTTCAGCATGTCATCACCGAGTGAGAGAAATACCTGCCTGTCAGGTACTGCAGCAAAACAGGGTAAATTTGACTCTTCATTTCTATAACTCCTCCTCTCAGATTTGAAGGTAATCTGAGCATTTGAAGATAATCTGAGCTGAATTGTTCGCCGCCCCCTTAAAAAATCACCATCTAAGAAGAAATATATCGATGTTGAAATATTTGTTAAGAATTGTGGGATATTGATATTAAGGTGTATGATAAATTTTCAGATTTAAAATTTATAAAATGAGATTACTTATGAATAATAACTATTTTAGAGATGCACAGAATTTGTGAATGCCCGGTTAGCATGTTTTTTAGAGCAGGGATCTCCAACCTTTGCAACTTTAAGTCTGAAGGACTTCAGCTCCCAGAATTTTTGCTGGCTGGAGAAGTCTGGGAGCTGAAGTCCTTCAGACTTAAAGTTGCAAAGGTTGGAGACCCCTGTTTTAGAGGATACAATTTATCAGGAGGGCAGAGGTCGGCCTCGAGACCCCTCACATGTGGGGTGCCTCAGGGGTCGGTCCTCTCGCCGCTCCTGTTCAACACACACATGAAGCCACTGGGTGAGATCATCCGTGGTTTTGGGGTAGAGTACCACCTCTACGCTGACGATACGCAGCTGTATATATCTACCCCGAACCACCCCAATGATGCCGTCGATGTCCGGGTGCCTGGAAGCCATGCGGGTCTGGATGGGAAGGAACAGACTCAGACTCAGACTCAACCCGTCCAAGACTGAGTGACTGTGGTTTCTGGCGCCCCGGTACAACCAGTTTACTCCATCACTGGCCATAGGGGGTGAACATCTAGCCCCTGTGGAGGGGGCATGCAATCTGGGCGTCCTCCTGGATAGCCGGCTGTCCATGGAAGACCAAGTGACGGCCGTGGCCAGGGGGGCGTTTTACCAGGTTCGCCTGGTACGCCAGTTGCGTCCCTTATTGGACCGGGACGCCCTTCGCACAGTCACTCATGCACTTGTGACATCCTGCCTAGACTACTGCAATGCTCTCTACATGGGGCTTCCCCTGAGGTGCACCCGAAGACTGAAGCTAGTCTAGAATGCGGCCGCGCAGGCAATTCTGGGAGCCTCCAGATACTCCCACGTGACACCACTCCTGCGCGAGCTGCACTGGCTGCCTGTGGTCTTTCGGGGGCGCTTCAAGGTGCTGATTACCATCTTTAAAGCGCTCCATAGCACGGGACCTAGTTATCTGCGAGATCGCATCCTGCCCCACACATCCCTTCGACCGGTTCGCTCCCACAGAGAGGGACTTCTCCGGGTGCCGTCCACTAGGCAATGCCAGCAGGCGACGCCCAGGGGAAGGGCCTTCTCTGTGGTGGGCCCAACTCTCTGGAACGACCTACCCCCTGAGTTAAGAACAACTTCCGCTCCTTCCGTCAAAAGCTTAAGACTCACTTCTTCCAACAGGCCGGCCTGGCCTGATCCACCGTTCCAGCTTTAGTCTGAATATGTAAATTTGTTTTAACTGGGTTTTAAGGTTTTTTTTAAAGATTTTAGGTTTTTAGCACAGGGATACAGTTGGTTTAATTTGATTTTAGATATTTATAAATGTTTCTATATTTGTAAGCTTTTTAATTTCCTGTGCACCGCCCCGAGTCCCTTTGGGGAGAGGGTGCGGTTTACAAATTAAATTTGATTTGATTTGATTTGATTTTAGATTGGAATTGTTTTTAAATCTATTTTGCTTTCTTTCTTTGTTGGTTTTATAAACAGAATGCCACTACACAGTCATACGTTACATATAAAAGAATGTTCAAACAACTAGTAAGATTAGGGTCAAGCTATAAGAATTGTAATAATTCATATGCAAAATAAGTGATACTATTGAAGAAACTTATAGAAATCGGTGATAAATTAATAGATTCTTCAAAATTGGTAACTCATAATGAAAGATGGCTTTTTGATGTTTTCTGTGAAATTTGTACTACTTGAGTTTATGAAAAATAATTAAAATAATTATTTTAAAAAAATCACCATCACAAAGAAAGCTAAATCTCCAGTGCTTTTATTTATGATTTAATTCCTTAAATGAGTTATTTAAAGGGACACAGTCGCTCAGTGGCTAAGATGCTGAGCTTGTCGATCAGAAAGGTCGGCAGTTCGGTGGTTTGAATCCCTAGTGCTACGTAACGGAGTGAGCTCCCGTTACTTGAACCAGCTTCTGCCAGCGGAACTAGCAGTTCTGTCATTTAGTCATGACCACGGAGACGTCTTTGGACGGCGCTGCTCTTCGGCTTTGAAACCAAGATGAGCACCCGCCCCCTAGAGTCGGGAACGACTAGCACATATGGGCAAGGGGAACCTTTACCGTTATGGATTATTTGTGAAGCTGGTTGACTTTAGGTTAAGGCCAAGCAGGCACTGGCCTAGGGCATCAAAGCTTAGGGGGCGCCAATGCCCACCCCTCCTTCTGAAACATTCTGAAAATGCAAATTGTTACACGGGAAAAAGCCCGTGCCACCTGTCAGAGTGGCCTAGGACCGTGATGGCAAACCTGTGGCACGTGTGCCAGAGGTGGCATGCAGAGCCCTCTCTGTGGGCATGTGTGCTGTCGCCAGCTGCTGTTCTGGTTTCTGGTACACACATGTGCACTGGCCAGCTGGTCTTTGCAGGCACTGAAGTGCTGGAAAATGGTATGAAAACTGCCCGGAAAATGGTCAAAAGTGGTCAAAACCAAGCCATTTTGGGGGCTGTTTTTCAGGCTGAAAAAGGGCCTGAAAACAGGGCAAAAACAGCCTGAAAAATGGTCTAAAAATAGCCAAAAAACAGGCATGTGCATGCCAGCCAGCTGGTCTTTGGGTTTGTGGCACTCCAGCACACGCACACATACATGTGCATGCACATGCATTCCGGTTTGGACACTCAGTGCTGAAAATGTTCGCCATCACCGGCCTAGGGGCACTTGCACCCATGAGCTGGAAAGCATGGAGGTGAGTTGTTCTCACCATTCCACAATTTTTTTTTTCCAGCCTGCATTCCACGCAGTTAGAATCTTCACAATTTGGTCACCTGCTTAGACTTATTGCACAATTCAGGTTGGCTGCTATTTAAACTTACCAGCTGTTTCCGCCATTCTTTGGAGGATGTAAAATGGTGATAGGTCATGTCCATGTGACAAAACCTGTGTTGTGTTGTGTTGTGCTACGTGGGAAATTGGTTGCTTGTGGCAGGGATGTGTTTACAAGCAGCTCAAGGAATCCCTCTGCTAAAGAAGCAGAGCTCCCAAACTATTTCCCCAGCTTAAAGTGTCATCGGCACTGCTCCATCCAGATCTTCGGGGGAAACAATGGCATTATGGGCAGTAGACAAGACTGACCAGGGAACAGAGTAGTGGAGGTGTGTCTCCATAGGCCTGAAACTGTCAGGGAGGCCTTTCTCATCCCATTTGGTAAAGGTCATCGGATTTCCACTCCGACGTAATGGGTATCATCAAAGCATAGCAGATTCTACACAGGGCTGCAGAAGCTGCTGGTTGTTGTTGACGACGGAAGGGGGGGTGTAGGTTGGGAGATTAATTTAATACACTACTTTAACACCAGTCCTTAAGCTATCTGGTTCATCACTCGTAGACTGGGGATAAAATAAAAGCAGAAGACACAGCAGGAAAAAGCGTTTCCTGGTATATTTGTGTCTTACAATACAATACAATAGCAGAGTTGGAAGGGACCTTGGAGGTCATCTAGTCCAACCCCCTGCCTAGGCAGGAAGCCCTATACCGTTTCAGACAAATGGCTATCCAACATCCTCTTAAAGACTTCCAGTGTTGGGGCATTCACAACTTCTGGAGGCAAGCTGTTCCACTGATTAATTGTTCTAACTGTCAGGAAATTTCTCCTCAGTTCTAAGTTGCCTCTCTCCTTGATTAGTTTCCACCCATTGCTTCTTGTTCTGCCCTCAGGTGCCTTGGAGAATAATTTGACTCCCTCTTCTTTGTGGCAACCCCTGAGATATCGGAACACTGCTATCATGTCTCCCCTAGTCCTTCTTTCTATTAAACTAGACATGCCCAGTTCCTGCAACCGTTCCTCATATGTTTTAGCCTCCGGTCCCCTAATCATCTTTGTTGCTCTTCTCTGCACTTTCTAGAGTCTCCACATCTTTTCTACATCTTGGCGCCCAAAACTGGATGCCGTATTCTAAGTGTGGCCTTACCAAGGCATTATAAAATGGTATTAACACTTCACGTGATCTTGATTCTATCCCTCTGTTTATGTAGCCTAGAACTGTGTTGGCTTTTCTTGGTTTGGTGCAAATGAGAAGTGGTCAGAAATTATTCTGATTGCTTAATCTTCTCCCCCCCCCCCTTTAATGGGATTGGTCTGAGCTTTTATAACTTCTGCTTGCAAGGCATCTGCTTTGTTAAAGAAGCAAGGAATGCTCTTTAACATAAACTTCCAGGCTGCTTCTCTCTTGACATTCTTCCAAGCTGCATCTTGTAACTCTTCCCTTCCAGCCTGGACTTCATGAGCATGGTTATGGCTGTGATCTGCATCTTGTGTCTCTCTTGACAGACCCAGGAGGGGAGCGGAACGGAAGGGAAGGGAGAAGAAGAGGGGAGGGGAGGGCTTGATTTTTTTCAGGTGCCTGAGATGTAGGAGCATAACTTCCAACTGCATGTGATTTGCAAGGAGCATTGGACATACTCAGAAGGGGAAGGCAGTAGTGGAAAGCTTTGTCAAGCAGGATGATGGCCAACGTAGGATTTCCCTTCCTCCTTTCATCTTCATTTTCGGATGCCAAGAAAAACCTCGCAGCCCATTCTTCAAGTTTGGGATCCAGTATAGCTTCCTTACAATGGAGGATTAATTGATGATATAGGGTTTGCCCTTCCAACCTTCCCAACCCACTTTTCTAAAGCCAAAGGTGATGTCCCAGCAAAACTATGGAATGTCCTTCTCAAACACACACACACACACACACACACACACACACACACACACACACTCCCGCCTCCAGTCCTGGGGCTGGGGACATTGCCAGGTAGCTCAGCCACAGATTGAAAATATGCTCTGGCTGCACTCCTGGCTCTGTCTTTCTCCCTAGCTATTTTTAGCTGCCTCCAAATAACTTGTTTTTGTCCTGGAAATGGAAAGAGACCCCCCTTCCCCTCCCAGACATAGAGAATAGGGTGGTGCCAATTTTTAGGCACTAGGCTCAAGGGCAGAGGCTGTGTAATTATTAATCTTTGAAAACCTAGTGGTTTTGCCAACTTAAGTGGCGTGTGAGCACCTTAAATAAGCAAACGCAATTTCTGCTCCCATCCCTCCTTTGTCACTGATTGTTACAGGGCTCAATGGGATAAGGAAGATTTTTTTTCTAATAAAAGGGGAAAGGAGAAACAGCTTTCCAGAGACTGGGACAGAATGTTTCTGCACTAAATCAGTGTACTGATCTAGGCTGCATAAACAGAGGGATAGAATCTAGATCACGTGAAGTGTAAATACCAATTTATAATGCCTTGGTAAGGCCACACTTGGAATACTGCATTCAGTTTTGCTCGCCACGATGTAGAAAAGATATGGAGACTCTAGAAAGCGTGCAGAGAAGAGCCACAAAGATGATTAGGGGACTGGAGACTAAAACATATGAAGAACGGTTGAAGGAACTGGGTAGGTCTGGTTTAATGAAAAGAAGGACTAGGGGAGACATGATAGCAGTGTTCCAATATCTCAGAGGTTACCACAAAGAAGAGGGAGTCAAACTATTCTCCAAGGCACCTGAGGACAGGACAGGTAGCAATGGGTGGAAACTAATCAAGGAGAGAAGCAACTTAGAACTGAGGAGAAATTTTCTGACAGAACAATAATCAGTGGAACAGCTTGCCTCCAGAAGTTGTGAACACTGCAGGTCTTTAAGAAGATGTTGGATCACCATTTGTCTGAAACGGTATAGGGCTTCCTGCCTAGGCAGGGGATTGGACTAGAAGACCTCCAAGGTTCCTTCCAACTCTGCTATTGTATTGTGTTAGTAGATGTCTCTGGTCATTCTAGTGGGTTTATTCTTAATCAAGTGAGATTGGGTCTTGTAGCGCAAATCAGCATGTGAATTCACAAATAGGAAGCGTCCATGTAAAAGCACAGCTTACGTGGGCCATCTACTGTATCTCACGCTTGCAAAGCCAGGGCTGCCACATACTCAGCCCTATTCCACTGCCCTAAAATGCAGAGTAGCTTCCTGCATATTTCCTTAGCCAGCTCTGAATATCCTTTCCTGGTGTAAGCCTCCTTCTCTTAAGTACGCTCTCAAAATGCGAACTCAAATGATATGTCTCTATGTTGTGTGTATTGTGGTTGTGGCTATCACTGCGCAATGCAAAGAAAGCGGGCCAATTATGGGGCCGGAGTGGCTGCTCTGCTAACTCTCTGCATGTATGATTTATTTTCTGTGGGCACAAGAGAAGGCTGCCCTCCCATCAATTGCAAACGTAGGCATCTGTTTCATCTCCTCCTTCCCTGCATCCCTCCCCCCACACCAAAAAAAAAAATCAGCACTAGGCTGGCTCCCATTAGTTCTAGCTGCTCGTTCCCAATAGAGACACTTTTCCTTTTATGGCAAAAGCATCTGGAAAGTGATGGAGGGAGGAATGGGGAGGGGGGGCAGCCACTCCCAGTTCAACAGTCCAATGGTGCTGTCTTGGCAGAACCTGGAGACTGGCTGGCTGATGGTCTTGGGGCTGGGACAGGGCACTTTTTTCCGCAGGAGGGTGCTGTCCCCAGCCCCTTCTGGGTCTGTTTCCCAGACTGTTGCTCACCATTGGGCAGAAATAGAAGCATTCAAAAGAATTCGGAGTGAACAGAATGCCAAGCGCTTCCTGTTAAGAGTTCTGCCTGCCGCAAAAGCTTTCAGCAAAGCTGAGATGATCAGGTGTTTCTCCTTCCCTGGAACACGCTAAATCTTTAGAAAGCATCCCCCTTGCATGCCTCTTTGAAGCCGTGGCTGTGGCTTGGCCTTTAGATGTTTATCACCCTTTGACTACATTCAGGCAACGTAAAAGCACATTAACAAATCACAATGCTTGCACTCATATAGTTTACTGAAGCCATTAAAAACGTATTGTGACTTAATATGATGGTCTGGTTTTCTCAATGGGTAAAGACCGCAGCTGATTTCCTATTCGCCCTCTCAGCATCACATCTCCTTCAAACAGGGCTCAATTCTTGACAAATTAATTGATATGTCCACGTAGTGTTCTTGGCACAATACTGGTGATTTGCCATTGCTTTCTTCCAGGATGCTTCTGCTTCTCAGGATAAAATTATGGGATTTCCTGGTGGTCTCCCATTCAAGTATTGACTAGATCCAATCTTATTTATTATTTAAAAATCAGCCAAGGTTGGCTGGGAGCTACTACCTAGTTGGGTAGTAGATTTAGCCAATCTCTACTTTAATCTTGTCTTGTATACTGAATGGACCCATATATAGATAGGTATACTAATTCTTGAAGTTTTTAAGACAGAACTGGAATGGCCAAAACATTGGTTTTATGAAAAACGCAGAGGACAGAAGGCCAAAGTCTTGTGAAGTGTGAATGCCACGCAGATATAGCCGCTTCTGGTGACCAACTTGGCAAGGGCTAGCAAAGGCATACTGGATGAAGATTGTCTTTTGTTACAGATGATAATCTCACCACCTCCAAAAGGGCCTGATGGTTCCAGAAAATCATCATGGTCCTTAGAAGTACCGTTCTGGCATCCACATAGCCGATTTCGTTTAGAACCATCCAAAAAAGAAAATCTTGAAATAATACAGGTAGCCCTCATTTAATAAAGGAGAATATTTGTAGCTCAGGTTTAAAATGAGGGGTCCTTGGTGCTCTCTGAGCTTGGTTGTTTTCCTGCAAACATTTCATTACCCAAACTAGGTAACATCATCAGTGCATTGATGATGACCCCATAGTCCTCATTTAGCAACTGCCTCATTTAGCGACCATTTGAAATTATGAAGCAACTTTATGACCAATCTTCGTGTTTATGACCTTCTCTGGTCTGTAAAGCAAAGGAAAGCTAAAATAAAGATTGTAAGCAGTTTCACGTAGCAACTCTTTCGTTTAATGACTGAGATGCCAGTCCCAATTGTGGTTGCTAACCACTCCAAACGCCTCTTCCCAAGGCTGTAACCAGATGGGTAGAAGTTGGAAATCAGTTCTACTGACAGGGGTGGGCTGACAGGGGTTCGAGAGAACCTCTAGCTAAGATTCTGTGCAGTTTGGAGAACTAAATCCCATTCCTGGCGGGCCCTGCCCAACCTTCCCCTCCCAGGAGTCCCACTACGGGGCCCGTTTTGGATGCAGGTAAGTGCAGGAGAGTGCAGCGGCTTGGGGAGGGTGAAAAATGGGCCTATCGGAAGTTCAGGAATTCTGGCCTCTAGAGGGCCTCCTGAGCTTGGGGAGGCCATTTGCGCCCTCCAGGAGGATCGACAAGAAACTCAGGAGTCTGGGGAGGGCAAAAACTTAACTTATCGCACCAGCCTACACTGACATTTAAATTGTTTTAATGGGGATTTTTAGGGATTTTCTAGGTTTTATATTTAAAATTTTTAGTACAGGTTTAACTTGTTTAATTTGTTTTTAATATTTATAAATTAGGATGTCTATATGCTTTTAAATTTCCTGTACACTGCCCCGAGTCCCTTTGAGGAGAGGGAGCGGTATATAAATCAAAATAATAAAATAAATAAATAAAAAATAAAAAAGCCCCCACCCCGGTGCAGGAGCCCTGCATCTTGTCTAGCCAACAGTGAAAGCTCATCTGTCAGGAATGTGATTGTTTAACAGTGGAACTAGTTGCTCAGAGAGATGTTCAAGTAGACGCTGGATCGTCATCTTTTGAGGATACTTGAATTCGGATTTCTACACTTGGGGAGGGGAATTCCACTCCATAGCCCAAGGGCATCTCCCCACTCTTACTGAGTTACAATACAATAGCAGAGTTGGAAGGGACCTTGTAGGTCTTCTAGTCCAACCCCCTGCATGGGCAGGAACCTTATACCATTTCAGACAAATGGCTGTCTAACATCTTTTTAAAGACTTCCAGGGTTGGGGTATTCACAACTGCTGGAGGCAAGCTGTTCCAGAGTTCATCACATACACACACACTACTAAGCTATCAAACAATCTTCCCCCAAGTGCATGTCACACAATTACAACAAATGTGACCCCTGTTGTGTGAAAAGAGTCGAAATTTCTATGATTGAATAAATTCTGTTTAAGCCAGGAAAAGTGTTGCTCTCAATTGTCATGAATTCCACATTCGAAATTCCACATTCAAACAAAATACTGTAAAACAAACCCTCCTTTTATTTTCTAACAAACATAAAGTTCGAAAAACAACAAAACTCCCTCCAGTTTTTTGGGTATTAGAAAAGAGCGGGCAAAAATCTATCCATCCAGTTGTACTTCTTTCTCCCATATACAGTAACGCGATACATCTCGCTGCAAACATGATGACATCTCATTGTTCACATTTGAACTAAAAAGTCCCTTACCGTAACCTTTTGCTTCTGATCCGCCCCTTGATCATTTGAGTTTCCTAAATCTGCACATTTTCAAATTATCAATGCCATTTTCAAAGTGTGGCAATCAGAACAATACGCAATATACTTTTGTTAAATAAATCAACAGATACAAAGCAAAATTAATAAATTTTAAATCATGTTTTTGCTATAAATATATTCTGTATTCAGGCGATGCAAAAGAAGAGGTCTAATTTTTGATGACTTTCTTTGTTTCCAAAAATAAAATATGGGGATGGGTTTCCTAGCAGCAGCACATTGACACAAAGATTCTCACCAATTCAGCATCGCAACCTCAGGCCCCATTTCCTGGTTAATGCAGTTTTATAAATTAAGTATAATATTGTATTCTAATTTCCCCTTTTTACTACTTTACAGCCATTTTATTTTCCTGGCATATGTGTTCTCTCTCTTTCTCTCTCTCTATCCCTCTACCTACCTACCTACCTACCAGTGGTGGGTTTCTGCAGGATCACACCTACTCGCGAGAGCTGGTTGGTGAAATTTAGAGAACCGGTGAGAGGGGGTTCCACCGGCATACCTGGAAGTAAATCTGGCCCGCCGCTGCCAGTGACCCAACGGGAAGGAAAGGAAAGGAAAGGAAGGAAGGAAGGAAAGGAAAGGAAAGGAAGGAAGAAAGAAAGAAAGAAAGAAAGAAAGAAAGAAAGAAAGAAAGAAAGAAAGAAAGAAAGAAAGAAAGAAAGAAAGAAAGAATTTATCATCACAATTGAGTCCAAAATTTTGGTTGCTAAGCAAGAGCATTGTTAAATGAGTTTCACCACATTTTAAAAGGTGGCCACTCCCACCCTGTCACATGACTGCCAAGCCACGCCCACAAAATAGGCCACACCTACAGAGTAGGTTCCAAAAAATTTGAAACCCACACTGCTACCTACCTACCTTCTCTCTCTCTCTCTCTCTCTCTCTTTCTCTCTTTGGGTGGAAACTGTTCTACTTTTGATTACTGTGCCCTTGCCTTCTTTGGGTATAGCATTTTTATTAATGTATTGTTTTTAATAGATTGGATTAATCTGACATGTGACAGTGTTGCCACAAAGAAGAGGGAGTCAGGCTATTCTCCAAAGCACCTGAGGGCAGAACAAGAAGCAATGGGTGGGAATTAATCAAGGAGAGGAGCAACTTAGAACTGAGGAGAAATTTCCTGACAGAACAATTAATCAGTGGAACAACTTGCCTCCAGAAGTTGTGAATGCCCCAACACTGGAAGTCTTTAATAAGATCTTGGATAGCCATTTGTCTGAAATGGCATAGGGCTTCCTGCCTAGGCAGAGAGTTGGACTAGATGACCTCCAAGGTCCCTTCCAACTCTGCTATTGTATTGTATTGCTCTGACATGTATTGGTTCATCAGCTGTTTTGGAAGAGCCTTGAAGTAAGCGACCCTATATATCTGAAGAAAATTAACGTTCAAATAATATGAGGATTGACTCAACTCTCCATGCACAGTCTCAGAAACTGTGAATGCGCAGTCTTGGATAACAGCACAACTGCACTGGCAGAGTGACAAAGATATAGGGCAGCCAGAGGGAACATTCAAGAGCTCCGCATATGTTAATCTTTTGAAATTGGCGCATAGTTAATAAAGGGAAATTTGTGGTGGATTACAAATGATTGTTATGGCTATCTTCCTTCCAGGATCAGAGGCAGTATATCAGGGGTGTCAAACTCGATTTCATTGAGGGCTGAATCAGGATTGTGTTTGGCCTTGGGGGATGGAGTGGGCATGGCCACTGTGGCCAGGGTGGGTGTGGCCAGGATGGGCATGGCCAGCTTGATGTCACTTGTGTCAGGGTGGCCCATGGTGGCCCAATTATTCTGCCAGTGAATACAGACTCCTGAGCTCTGTTTTCAGCCGCAAAGGCCTCCTGCCGCCCTCTGCCAATGAAAACCGAGTTCTGGGGGGGCACGTGCCCATCAAGCCACACCATGCCCACCAAGCCACGTCCACAGAACCAGTAGTAAAAAAATTTGAATCCCATCACTGCCTCCCGAGCTCCGTTTTTGCTGGCAGAGACACTGCAGGTCAGTCCTTTGCTGTTTCTAGGGCGGTCTTGTGGGCCAGAGCTAAGCACCCCGCGGGCCGCCCTAGAAACAGCAAATCTGGGCCCCAGGCCTTGTGTTTGACACCCCTTCAGTATATGAAGTTTATGTTTTATACTATTGATTTTTATCGTTGCCTGTACACCGCCCTGAGTCCCAAAAGGGAGAAGGGCGGTATAAAAATAATAATAACAATAATAACAATAATAACAATAATAATAATAATAATAATAATAATAATAATAATAATAATAATAATAAAAATATAATAATAATAATAATAATAATAATAATAATAATAATAATAATAATAATAATAATAATAATAATACCAATGTATGAGGAAAGGAATACCCTGTGTTGAAGAGGCAAATTCCAGGAAGTTTATGGACTTGCATAGCTTGAAAGTAAATGAGGACTCTGGTTGGTCTGATCCAACTCAGCTCTCCCTATACTTATAAAATTCTGCTGCTTTCTCCTATCTTCTTGAAAGAAAAGCAGAATGTCTTATTTTGGACAGGGTCGATGGCTTTAAGAGGCTTAATTCCTGGGTTTTAGAGAAAGTCTTCATCCTTTTCAAGTCCCATCACACTGTCATTCTCTCTGTTTGTTTATTAGTTGGCATATCGTCTGGTTGGTTTCTCCTCACTCTCACTTCCTTCTAGGGAAGGAAATTGAGGATAAAGGGCAGAAAGCAGAAGACAGTAGGTCCTCATTCACATAATACAGCAGGGTGTTACCCCAGATGCTTCCTCCTCTCTGGCTGAACATCTGGTGCAGAGACCAACTGCTCCTATCCCAGTCAGAGAAGATTCCTAGCATTGCAGTAAGGCATAATTTCCATCACTGCCTGAACGTCAAAAAAAAATCTTAGGGGATCATTTGCAGAAGCAATAGAATGCACAAGATTTCTGATGACAGCCAAAAATGGAGCCAGTGGTCACTTGTGGGCAGATGGCTGGGCCAGAAAGTGAAGCAGGCTCTCCATCCCAGTGTAGCTGCTGAAAGTTGGCAAATAGAAGCCAGGCTTCTGAACAGTCGTAAAGATTTGTATGTTTTCTATAAAGAGCAGAAAACAATCATTGATAAATATTAAAGATGATTAAGGGACTGGAAGCTAAAACATATGAAGAACGGTTGCAGGAACTGGGTATGTCTAGTTGAATGAAAGGAAGGACTAGGGGAGACATGATAGCAGCGTTCCAATATCTCAGGGGTTGCCACAAAGAAGAAATCAAACTATTCTCCAAAGCACCTGAGGGCAGGACAAGAAGCAATGGGTGGAAACTAATCAAGGAGAGAAGCAACTTAGAACCGATGAGAAATTTCCTGACAGTTAGAACAATTAATCAGTGGAACAACTTGCCTCCAGAAGTTGTGAATGTTCCAACAGTGGAAGTTTTTAAGATGTTGGATAACCATTTGTCTGAAGTGGTATAGGATTTCTTGCCTAGGCAGGGAGTTGGACTAGAAGACCTCCAAGGTCCCTTCCAACTCTGTTATTGTTGTTATTCTTGTTGTTGTTGTCTAGATACAGAACACAGGAGGCTATCCTGAAGCTGGAGCAGACATGATTAAGAGTCCAACAATGATCATACAGGGATTGCACTTGCCATCAGAAGATCATTTAAACATTGTCATTATTCTATTAGCACAAGTCCATGGGACGACAGAAGAAGTGATTTTTTCGGAAAAGAACTCAAGAAGACAATTTATCAACTGATCTCTTTTATTGCTTGTATGTACATCTTAATATATCAATCACTGCTGGGCCAGTTAGATTTTCTGATCATATCTCAAGGTCCACAGTCCCCAATGTTGATTTTATTTTATTTAAAGATTTGTAGGGATGGAACATCTAAACAAACAACTCTGGGAGGCTCACAACAACAGGAAAACCCAAAACTATAAAAATAATCAAACATAAAACCATCAAGCCAAAACAAAACCTGCCACTCAATCATCCCCTTTCGATGCCCCACAACCAATTCCAGACACCCTCATTCTATCCCAGAATGAGAGTGATGGCCTTCCAACAAGGTTGAGGGCCCACAGAATTATTTGTGTGTGTGTGTGTGTGTTGTCCATGCTTGCACAAAGGGCAGCCATGGAAAAGGCACATTTCCAAGGTCTCCTGAGAAGGCAAGATTTCAGGGAAAGGACCTGAAGTGTGCCTACCCTATCCAATCTGGTAGGATAGGCAGATCATCTGAGGAGGAGGAGGTGGTCCCACAAATACTCTAACACAGCAGTTCTCAACCTTTGGGTCGCAACCCCCTTGGGGGTCGAATGACCGTTTCACAGGGGTTGCCTAAGACCATCGGAAAACACATATAACACATATCAGATATTTACATTACAATTCATCACAGTAGCAAAATTACAGTTATGAAGTAGCAACGAAAATAATTTTATGGTTGGGGGTCACCACAACATGAGGAACTGTGTTAAAAGGTTGCGGCATTGGGAAGGTTGAGAACCACTGCTCTAACAAGATACTCCATGTTAAGTCCTCAGGTCTACGACCGAGCCAGCAAGTCTAGTAAACTCTGAGTCACCGCATTCCGGAACGGAGCCGGCAGCTGCGTCTGATTGGCTAAGATGCAGCTGGCCGGATTCTGTCTAGAAAATAGAATGCCCCTTCAAGGCATCCGTATGCCGTCGATGCGGCAGAAAAGGACACCTGGCGGCCGTGTGCCGTGCCGCCGCCCCAGTGACAGCTCCAGCCGCTGCCTCCAGAGCCTCTCCGACCGGACAACAAGTGGCTCAGAAACGGACGAGAGTGCCGCCAGCCACAGCCGACGGACTGCTTCGCGCTGTCAGAAATGCCCCCAGCTCTGAACTACGACCTGGCAGAGAGTACGAGACTGACCACGGTGGTTTGTGTAAAGGGGTGGGAGTCAAGATGGAAGTAGACTCTGGGTCCTCTAGATCTCTCATTTCGTGGGCACACTTAGCTAAGTTGTGCCCAAAACTCCATAAGCAGGACCTCACCCCTGCGACAACTGTCCTAAAAGATTATCAGGGCTCGGCCATTCCCATTCTAGGGCAGCACAGGGTTAGGGTAGACTACGGCCCTTTCCATGAGTCCCTTACCGTCCTGGTAGTGGCCAATTCCCTAGCTGCCTTGATCGGACTGGACTGGTTTCCAGCCTTGGGACTGTCAGTCCAAGGAGTGAACAGCGTGCCTGCCAGTTCTCCGGTAGACGCCGTACTCAAAGATTTCGGCGACGTCTTTGATGGCAGCCTAGGAACGTATAGGGACACCCCAGTTTCCCTGAACCTAGACCCTCAGGTTGCTCCTGTCCGCTTGAAGGCCCACAGGCTGCCGTTCGCACTAAAGCCCAAGGTTGAAGCAGAATTAGATCGATTAGTGGCGCAGGGCGTGCTCGAACCCGTCGATCAGGCGAAATGGGAGACCCCGATTGTGGTCCCCATTAAGCCCGACGGGTCCGTGAGAATCTGCACCGACTATAAGTCGACGATCAACCTCGGGCTTCAGGCGAACCCATACCCGATTCCGGTAGTACAGGACCTGCTCCACTCATTGGGGCAGGGACGCGTGTTCTCGAAACTGGATATGGCGCAGGCCTACCAACAGCTCCCGGTGGGCGACGAGGCTGTGGAGGCGTAGACTATCGTCACCCACCGTGGGGCTTTCCGCTGTCGCCGCCTCCAATTCGGCGTGTCCGTGGCCCCGGGGATCTTCCAGAGCCTCATGGAACGACTGCTCCATGGGCTCCCTGGAGTTGTGCCGTACTTTGACGATGTCCTGATTGCTGCTTCCAGCATATCAGAACTCGCCAAGACGTTGCGGAAGGTCCTCAGAATTTTCAGGGGCGCGGGTTTAAAATTGAAGCGCAGCAAATGCACATTTGCTGCGCCGAGGGTGGAATTCCTGGGCTTCATGATTGATGCCCAAGGAATTCACCCGATCCCCTCAAAGGTCGAGGCCATCCAAAAGGCCCCCACTCCTGCCTCCAAAACGGAGCTGCAGGCATTCCTCGGCCTTTTGAATTTTTACGCGCCTTTTATTCCCCACAAGGCATCGTTAGCCGAGCCGCTGCATTGGTTGCTCGACCGATCTGCGGCCTGGCGTGGGGCAGCCGCGAAGCGCATGCGTTCGCGGCTGTCAAAGCCATGCTCATGTCAGACGCGGTACTAGTCCAGTACCATGACAGGCTTCCTCTGACGCTTGCATGCGATGCCTCCCCTTACGGCCTGGGGGCTGTCCTGAGCCACGTCCTTCCGGACGGTTCAGAAGCCCCCATTGCTTTTTACTCCCGGACAATGTCTCAAACTGAGAGAAACTACAGCCAAATCGACAAGGAGGCTTTGGCTGTAGTGTCCGGGATTAAGAAGTTTCACAATTACCTCTATGGGCGGACCTTTTCAGTCATCACAGACCACAAGCCGCTCCTTGGGCTGTTGGCCAGTGACCGTCCGACCCCCCCCCATCCTTTCTCCCAGGATGACCCGTTGGACGGAGTTCCTAGCAGTGTATGACTATATGCTGCTATACCGTCCTGGCAAGCAGATAGGGCATGCCGATGCCCTAAGTCGCTGCCCTCTTCCGGGGACGGATCCGGCCCCCGTGCCTGCCCTCTCCGTCCTGACGGTGGCGGAGTCGGACTTGCCCTTGTCCTCATCCACCGTCGCCGCTCACACCCGCGCAGACCCCGTCCTCGCCCAGGTTTGCCGTTGGGTGCTGAGGGGGTGGCCTTCGGACAGCGTGGCTGAAGAGTTTCGGCCTTACAAGTCACGCCAAATGGAGCTCTCGCTCCATTGTGGGTGCTTGTTTTGGGGAGATCGGGTCATCGTTCCCTTCCCCCTGAGACACATGGTCCTTCAGTCGCTCCATGCCAATCACCCAGGCATAGTCCGCATGAAGGCATTGGCCCGGAGCTATGTCTGGTGGCCTGGCATGGATGCTGAAGTGGCGGATTGGGTGGCCGCCTGCCCCACCTGCCAATCTTCCCGCCCTGCCCCGCCGGTCTCCCCGCCGAGGGAGTGGGACATTCCCAGGAGCCCATGGTCCCGGCTTCACTTGGACTTTGCGGGTCCCTTCCATGGCCAGAATTTTCTTGTTGCGGTGGATGCGTTCTCCCGCTGGGTGGAGGTGGTTATCATGGCTTCCACCACAGCGGAGAGCACCGTGCGAGCATTGCGCCGCCTGTTTGCAACACACGGGTTGCCGGACGTCATTGTGTCCGACAACGGACCCCAATTTCAGTCCTCCACCTTCTTGGACTTTCTGGCCACCCAAGGGATCCGCCACGCGCCGGTTGCCCCTTATCACCCGGCATCTAATGGACGCGCGGAACGAGCTGTTCGCTCGGCCAAGGAAGCCTTGGCCCGTTTGGATAAAGGGGACTGGCAGGCAAGGGTGGCTGCGTACCTCTTGGGACAGCATGTCACACCTTGCCCGGCCACAGGGAAAAGCCCTGCGGAGCTCTTGATGGGTCGTCGCTTGCGGACCACCCTGGACAGAGTGCACCCCAATTACGACGGGGTGCAGAGGAGCAACCTGCAGGCCCCCTCCCCTCGCTTGTTTAAAACTGGGGACCTAGTCTGGGCAAGGAACTTCTCAGGGGAGCCGAGATGGGTTCCCGCAACCGTCTTGGACTTAACCGGCCCCTGTTCTTACAGGGTCGGCCTAGCGATGGATCCGAGTGGCGGCGCCACCTGGATCAACTAAGACGCCGCCTGCCAGAGACGGCCTTCGCCACACCAGGCCATTCCTGCCCGTTGGCCCCCGTTGGGCCGTTGTTGCCTGTTCAAGCCGAACCGCAGATTGTAACTTCAGAGGCCTTTGCCAGTCCAGGCCTCTCCTCATCTGACACCCCGTGCGGAACCCCTCCGGACTACTCCACTCAAGCCGACATGGAATTGTGGGCCTCTCCGCTCGGAGGCCCTCCCTATCAAGCCGCTGCCTGCCAGCAACCTTCAAGAACCTCAAACCCGGTCGCCACGCCCCCTCGCCCGGACTTACCATTATCGCCGGTACCAGCCACACTGACTCCACCTCCGAGGGCAGGCCGCGGTGACGTAAGTGGAAGCTCCACTCCCCGCAGGGAGGAGCTTCCCCAGGAACTACTTACCTCGCCGAGCTCTCCGCAGCAACTGAGGCGTTCGGGGCGGGTCCGACATCGCCCCGCCTATTTGGACGAGTACGCATGCGCTTACACTTTGATGGACCGAGAGACTGGACACATGCGCACTGACTATGGGGGAAGGAGTGTTAAGTCCTCAGGTCTACGACCGAGCCAGCAAGTCTGGTAAACTCTGAGTCACCGCATTCCGGAACGGAGCCGGCAGCTGCGTCTGATTGGCTAAGACGCAGCTGGCCGGATTCTGTTTAGAAAATAGATACAATGTTGCAGCTTGCTTGCTAAAAGGTTCCCCGCCTTAAAGCTGTATATAAGCAGCTGTCAGACAGGGAAACCTTGCCAGTAATGATCCTAGTGTATTGTAAATAGTTGTGAATAAACGTTCCTGTTGTTTGACCATGCCTGAGTCGGAATCCTTTGTCTAATCCAACACTCCATAGCTTCTAGGCTGGATATGTCTTACTTGTAAACCTTCTGAACACCTTCATTATTGATAACACACCATTAGTCTTTCTCTCTCCTTTTGGCAGAGAAGGGACCTGTTGAACATTTCCTTCAGGCAACTGCTATGTTCCTCTCAGTCAGAGAGAGAGAGAGAAAGAGAGAGAGGAACATAAGCATCCGTCTGAAGGAAATGTTGCCATGGGTAGCCTGCTTTCAGCAGATCCCTTTTGCTGCAATTTTTATTTGCAAAGAACCTTATCTTCTCTCAGAGAAAGGCTCCGAGTCAAATCACCACAAAGCCTATTTTTCAGATACGAAATGAATACAGTAGATGTGATTAACTGCATTTTGTAGCACAGCAATTTCTGATAAAGTAGAAAATACATTTTCACATGGCTTCTTCTTGGAATTACCAGTATTGTAACCTTTGTTCCTGTATCTATTCAAGCGGGGCCAATCATGTCATCTACAATATTGTTGGGCTCTATTCCCTGCTCTGTTTCTACCACGACATAACTCATCATCCATCAACCGTGCCCTCCCGCACTCTCTATAGGGCACAGCATCGCTTTTTCACAAAAGAATAAATGGCCACACATAAAGCTCACTTCACAAAGGACTCAGAAACTGACTTTCCAGTACACTCTGTTACTCTGTGAATTTAAACTAAGTAGGGTATCTTCTTTTCAAAGGAAGATTGCAGGGCAAAGTTGCTAAGCTATAATTGATTAGGAAAGTTTGAGATAGCAAGGTGCGTGGCATATAAATGTAATGAATAAAATGGTATTTATTTAAATATTAGTTACTTATTTATTTCTATTTATTTATTTGTATTTCCACTTTGGAAAGAATAGAAAACTCATGGTTTTGACACACAACAAATGGATTAATATAATGTGCTAAGTCCAGGTTAACAAATCAATTGTTTTGTTCTACTGATATTATCAGTAGAACAAAACAATTAGTTAATAAGCTTATTAACTAAAGCTTAACACAAGACCTGACTCCAACAGAGGCTAAACTTGCAGTGTTTCTCAATCTTGGCAACTTGAAGATGTCCGGACTTCAACTCCCAGAATTCCGGACATCTTCAAGTTGCCAAGGTTGAGAAATACTGGGCTAAAGCAAAGCTTAAGCAACTCAGATAAAGGCCTGGTAGCTCTCTTTATTCTATCTGCTAAGTCGGCTTTCTTTTGTGACTTAGCATGTTATACAAACACAATTGGCTGGGTATGTTTATGGTTCTGTACATTGTGCAAACATGAAAAAAAAATGGATTCGTTTTGTAACCAAATTAAATCTCTTTTTAAATGCAGCTTATGTGCCTGTCAGTGAGCTGTTCATGAAAGCTTATGACTTTTAGTAAAATGTGTTAGTCAGAAAAGGCGCTAGCAGACTCCTGGTTTTTTTTTTATATTATTTTGTGGCAACTCTGGTTATCTGAACAGACAGATTGCAATCCAAGAAAGCTGACGTCATAGGGCATTATGGAATTCTTTGTGCGCAGGAGGCTGACGTATCTATTCCCTGGGAAATGCAGGAGAGTGGGAGGAATGGGGAGAAGTCAATCCTTGATCACTCAGAAAGACCAACTTTCACATATCCCACCACTTAGTCAGCGCAACTGCAAAGCAACTAGAAGGAAAGGAAGCCGCCATCAATTTATCCAGATGTTTAGTTATGTCTCCATACTGTTGGTCCCCCCTACACACCCACCCATCCAACACCTTCTAAACAAACAGATACACACCCACACACATTTCATTCATCATCTACAACAAGACATGGGGTGAGCACTGATTTTTAGAAAAGAGCAGGAGAGAAGCAGGGGAACATCAACAGTTCTTCCTGTGAAAACTCCCTCCTATTTTCTCCACCTTTCCAATCAAAAGGCACATTCCTCAACATCATATGAACTTTGCAGGGGTCTCCAACCTTTGCAACTTTAAGTCTGAAGGACTTCAGCTCCCAGAATTCTCCAGCCAGCAAAGCTGGCTGGAGAAGTCTGGAAGCTGAAGTCCTTCAGACTTAAAGTTGCAAAGGTTGGAGACCCCTGATATGAAGGATATTGTCCACTCTGGAATTTATTCATTTATTCTTCTCTCTCCATCTCTTTTTCTTCCCTTTCTTCCCCTCACCACTTCCTCCTACCACATCAGGCTAGAAACCAGGAGGCCATGAGTTCTCCTCCTGCCTTAGCTCCAAAGCCAGCTGGGTGACCTTGGGTTAGTCACTTATTTTTAGCCATTGATCCAAATATTGGAAAACTAATTCAAAAACTGATGTCAAGAAAACTGCAGAGATTAGCCTAGACAATCACCAGAAATCAACCTTAACTGCCACATATAGAATTATAGAGAGATGTTTTGACCTGCTGCTGTGGCCTAGAGGTGGATCTCTCGCCTCACAATCAGGAAGTTGTGCATTCAATCCTAGCTAGAGGCAGATGTAAAATCTCCTGCTTGGGCAGGGGGTTGGATCTGTTTTCTAGAACCTTCCAAGCCTGGCTTTCCCCTCTTTGCAGATAACACAACCATCTGCTTAATTAGCCAATAGCCTCACTATCCACATAGGACTCTGTCTCATAAAACCTGATGGACCTGATTTCTCAGTAAAATAGGCATACAAAAGCAGATGAATGTTTCCTGTTCCAAAAATGGGCTTAACATCAACTTTAAACTTAGATTCAAAGGGCATTCACTCTTGAATAATACTGTCGTGTAGACAATTTCAGGGATCTATCATTCATTATTTCCCTCTGAAGTTTCTTTTGTGTGCGGTGGCGCAGTGGTTCGAGTGCAGTACTGCAGGCTACTTCTGCTGCCTGCAGGCTGCCTGCAATTTGGCAATTCAAATCTCACCAGGCTCAAGGTTGACTCAGCCTTCCATCCTTCCAAGATGGGGACCCAGATTGTTGGGGGCAATAGGCTGACTCTGTAAACTGCTTAGAGAGGGCTGGAAAGCACTGTGAAGCAGTATATAAGTCTAAGTGTTGTTGCTATTGCTATTGTCTCTCTTCTGCCACACAGATTTTCTCCTTCTTCCGAGCCATTCTGATCTCAACATCCCAGAATCAAAATGGAGCAGTCACTTGTTGAGAGGCTACCTTTCCATTAGCCCTCACAATCACTGGTATTTTTCCATTATTTCAGAAATGGCAATTTTAAGTTTTCAATCTCCCTTAATCCTTTTCTACTAGGTCTCCCAGTTTTTAGCCTGGTGCCTTCTAATTCCACTTTAGGCGTGAAGGTAGCTGGATAACCTTAGCCAGTCACTTCTTGTCAGCCCTAGGAAGGAGGCAGTGGCAAATTACTTCTGAAAAACTTTCTAAATGGAATTACAGCAACTTGTCCAGGTAGCCTCCAGGAGTCAACATTGACTCAAAGGTGCCACCAACAACCACTACCGTCACCACCGGTTTTCCATTTCTACAACTCAATGTACCCTCATTCTGTGAAATAACCGAGCCTGATATAGCAGAGGCACTATTTTGTCAGCATATTTATGCTTGTTGATGCTCTCTCCAGCAATTTACATTCCAATTTTTTATTTCTTCTACTCCAGTGTGCATAGCAGTATCCATTCCATGAATCATTGAACTCTGAATTTCAAAATCTTGAGTTTTACTTTACTTACATAAAAAGTAAGTGCAACTGTTTGATAGCTGGAGAATTCTCTAGCAATTTCAGGCAAGAGTTCTTCAGGCTCTTTGTGTATCACAGCTAATCCATGAAACATATTTCTCTTCCCCAGATAATCTTATATTGTGTATCTGATGATTTTATTTTCTTTGGTTTAGGTTGCAATTTTGCAAGAAGGAACTCACAATCTGAGCTGCAGCCAGAATCAGATCTTGTTTTCATTGACTGAACAGAGTTTAGTTGCTTGCAGAAAATATACTAAATATAATGTTGGTGTTTTCCATTCAGTAATGTCCATGTGAAGAGTGAAAAATGACTCTCCACATGGTTGTCAGATGGTATTTGTTATAAGCACATAATTTGCTGGGTAGAACTCTGATTAGAATTCCTCATTCCTTTCATATGCAGATTTTCTATAATTTCAAATAGCATTTTGCTTCCAATATTAGCATATCGGGTTCCTCCGATTATTATGAAGTGTGTTGATTCATACAGTGTCAACAAGATGTTGCAGGTTGCTATGAAACTGGTTATGGTCTGCTTCTTATGCATCTAAGACATAGACTTGGAACACAGAAACAATGATAGGCTTGGCTTGGGCTCAATTTGAGATTACTATAGCATTTTGGGACTTGCACCTCAGCTTTGACTTTGGCACCTTTTATGATGGCTGCTATGATTTTGTGAGGACATAAAGCTGGGGTTGCTATCTGCATTTGGGAAAAGCAGCTGCAGCCCCACAGAAAATGCTTCCCATCTCCACTTCTCGAGAATAGGCTCACTCATCCCTTCTCCCAAAGGGCAATAAAAGTTTACTGCTCCAGAAACCTGAAAGGAGATGGGAGTTAGTTAGTTAGTTAGTTAGTTAGTTAGTTAGTTAGTTAGTTAGTTAGTTCACTCTCTCATTTGCTCATTCATTCACTCTCTCATTTGCTCATTCATTCATTCATGCATGCATTCATTCATTCCATCACTTACAGTTTATTCATACTGCTGCTATCTAGATATCTCGCTCCACTCGTCCTATAGCCTACAAAAGTCTGGATGTGCAAAAGAGAAGAGCACAACAAGTAGCCAAGGAAGTGGGAAATGACATCTGGGAATGTATAACTATTAGAGGCGAGCAGTTCAACACTACAAGCTACTGCCAAGACTACAAGCTACAGTAAGCAGTCTCCTATTATGATGTGATTCCTGCATGGAGATTGGTTTAGACGTGTCCTGGAGCTTGGAGCAACCAGAAGAAGAGCAATCATGAGGAGGCAGCACCTAATCTCAACAAGCATAAGAACCTTAAGACTTTTATTTAAAGGCTAATCATCCAAGACATATTTATGTGGCTTCATCAACTTGCAAAGCCTAGGACAGGGGTCTGCAAAGTCGGCTCTTTTAAGACTGGTGGACTTCTGGGAGTTGAAGTCCACCAGTCTTAAAAGAGCCGACTTTGCAGACCCCTGGAGGATGGAGTTAACCCAGAAAAGGGCTGTGTGCTACAATAAAGCATTTTGTACAGTTGTCTTCCATACTCTTCTTGGAAAATAAGAAGTCTTGCAGGCTTGATCATGGTTTACCCATTTTCTCTTATTTTCTTGATCAAAGTGGAGGAATGGATGTTCCTCTGATTTGAAGTAACTTGGTCCAGTCCATGCAGTTTACCTATTCCCAGAGTGTCAATTTTCATTCTTGCCATTTTTTTCTGACCACAGCAAAGTTGCCAGGATAGTTCTAACATTCCACAAACCAATTGTGTTTGGGGGGGGGGGGGTTGTGTGTGCACGGATGCTGACATATTTATTTATATAGACTGTCCTGCAACACAGGATTTTCCTTTTGCCAGTGGCCACATCAGCAGCTAGACATCCTTTTTTTGACTTCAATCCAGCCACATCATAAACAGAGTCTTGTCCTCTGCTTATTTCCAGTAGCTCAATGGATACCGTCCAACCTGGGGGGTGAGAGGGGTGGGGTGGGGGTTCATTTTACAGGATTATAGTGACCTTATCTGTGCTACGAATATCCATTCATTTTTCCAGCTGTCCAGCTGAAACATTGGAAGTGGATTAGATGGCAGCAGAATTCCTTATTTAGGGGAATTAAGGCCCCTTTTTGTGTGATAGAAGTCATGTAAAAAACAAATCTTTGTTAGTTTTAGTGTACTGCTTTGCCTATTCTGACATAGATACATGTGAGAGTCAGGGGGAGGTTCTGGCAGCCGCTATTGCCGGTTTGTTCAGGGATGCACTGCATGTGCATGCGTAGTACAACAAAAATTGTTCTGTGCATGCGCAGAAGCAAAAAACAAGATGGCACCACCAGGAGAGCCGGTACGGGGGCATAGCAGGCCTGGGTCCAGCGAGCCAAGCCACCAAGCTACAATTGGTTCAGCCAAACCAGTATGAACCAGTAGGAATCCACCACTGGTGAGAATACTGAGGACAATTTCTGGTTTTAAAAAAATGTTTATACAGGTTGGTAGAAAAAGAAGTTAGTACCCATGTTCTTGCTAGATATAAGTATAGCGTACGTAGGTCAATAAAAGTTTTAGCAGTGTACGTAGATGATAAGCTTGACTAATTTTTATAAACTTAGCAGTTGTGTTAATTGGTTAGTTATGGTTCAATGTGTTATCCAAGCTCAGAAAACATGCTAATTGAATAACAGGCTTAAATATATTGTGAGAATCCAGCCTATCAGCAATTGCTGTCCTTGATATCTACTGGCTACTGTGTAAAGTAGTGAGTGTACAGCTTGTATAACAGTGTAAATGTGCTGTCCCCTCAAAATGATGCAACACACAGCCATTAATGTCTAAACTGCTGGTAACAAAATGTGCGGGGGTATACTGTGATATACTGTATATGAAACCTTCATAGTGAGAGATGGTTTATCTCCAAATACTAATCTTAAGGATATCTAGCAAGAAATGTATTTCCCTAATTTTGCCTCATGTTAAAGTATTTTTGTTGACTATGGCAATGGTCTGATCTGACCAACAGCAGAGATGCTGGGTGCCTCAAATATCCAATTAAAACAAATTCTTCTAGTATTGAAAAAGAAAGAAGAGAGGGACAACCTATTACCTGAAGCACCTGAGGGCAAGACAAAAAGTCATTTAAAACCTAAAACAATACAATTAAAAAACAATATCAAGCCAGGAAATTGGAAAAGCATAGGAAAACAGGAAGGCCTCCAGCCAATGTTAAAATTATACTAATGTGGGTACCAATGGAGCCTTTAGGTGGGGGATTCCATAAAAGAGTTGCACGCACAGGTCTCCTCCTTGTAAAAGACCCACCTCACTTCCTTTGCCAGCGGGACCCAGAGGTTCAGAAGATACTAAGGTGTGGGTAGGTATATTCAGGAGGAGGCACTCATTAGATAAAAAAGTAAATGTTCCCCTCACACATATGTGCTAGTCATTCCTGACTCCAGGGGGCGGTGCTTACTTCCGTTTCAAAACTGAAGAGCCAGCACTGTCCAAAGACGTCTCCGTGGTCATGTGGCCAGCATGACTATTTTTCTACTTACATTTTTATATGCTTTCGAACTGCTAGGTTGGCAGAAGCTGGGACAAGTAACGGGAGCTCACTCTTTCACGTGGCGCTAGGGATTCAAACCTTTCTGATCGACAAGTTCAGTGTCTTAGTCACTGAGCCACCATAAACTCATTGGGTAACTTCATCCTAAACTATTTAGGGCTTTAAAGGCCAAGATTAAAACTTTGAATTAACTAAATATACCAATCTTCAAATTACCAGTAACATCTTTTCTTTACAGTGTATGACGGTTAGAACAGTTGACCTATATATTGGGGTAGATATATTGACCTATATTGGGGTAGATATATTGACCTATATTTGGGGTAGATATATTGACCTATATCTACCCCAAACCACCCCAACGATGCCGTAGCGGTGATGTGCCAGTGCCTGGAAGCCGTGCGGATCTGGATGGGAAGCAACGGACTCAGGCTCAACCCGACCAAGACCGAGTGGCTGTGGTTTCCGGCTGCCCGATTCAACCAGCTCTCTCCAACGCTGGCCATAGGGGGCGAACATCTTGCCCCTGTGGATGGGGCGCGCAATTTGGGTGTCCTCCTGGATACCCGGCTGTCTATGGAAGAGCAAGTGACAGCCGTGGCCAGGAGGGCGTTTTACCAGGTCCGCCTGGTCCGCCAATTGCGCCCCCTATTGGATCGGGACGCCCTTCGCACAGTCACTCATGCCTTCGTGACATCCCGACTGGACTATTGTAACTCTCTCTACATGGGGCTCCCCTTGAAGTGCACCCGGAGGCTTCAGTTAGTTCAGAATGCAGCCGCGCGAGCAATCATGGGAACCACTAGGTTTACCCACATTACACCGCTCTTGCGCGAGCTGCACTGGCTGCCTGTCGTCTTCCGGGTGCGCTTCAAGGTGTTAACTATCATCTTTAAAGCGCTCCATGGCTCGGGACCTAGCTACCTGCAGGATCGGATCCTGCCTCACACATCCTCACGGCCGTTTCGCTCCCACAGAGAGGGACTTCTCCGGGTGCCGTCCACTAGACTTTGTCAGCGGGCGACGCCCAGGGGAAGGGCTCTCTCTGTGGCGGGCCCGGCCCTCTGGAACGATCTTCCCCCCGATATTAGAACGACCACGGACCTCCGCTCCTTCCGCTTGAAATTGAAGACTCATCTTTTCCGCCTGGCCGGCCTAGGGTAGTCTCTCTCTCTATGGGTTTTTAAATGTATGGGGATTTTTAGTTAATGGGATTTTAGCACAGGAATTAATTTAATCTGTTTTAATTTTGCTATGTATGTTGTATATTTATTGTTTTTTATTTCCCCTGTGCACCGCCCCGAGTCCCTGTGGGGAGAGGGAGCGGTCAATAAATTTGGCTATTATTATTATTATTATTATTATTATTATTATTATTATTATTATTATTATTATTATTATTATTATTATTATTATTATTATATGCTGTTCATTTGTGACCAAAATCCAAATGTATCCATGGACTTCAACCTTCAGATTGCACAATATCTCTTGAAGGTTGACGTCCATGGATAAATCTGGCTGTTACACACAAACATATGTAGTGCATTCATTACTGTGTTTGTGTCTGAAACAATCACATCCCACAAGGCAAGAAAACGATCCACTATTGGAGCTTGTGCTGACAGCTGCAGCTTGCTTACTTTTGACAAGTTTATATGGAGAAGAGGCCCCATAGTCCACAGAAAGAAGTGAGAGCAAAATTCAAAGGCATAGCAGAGTTTCTCTATACTCAGATGCCAAAAGGCAGCAAGACTCAGAGTCCACTGACAGAAGAATAGAGCAGTGAAAGAAAATATTCCAAGGTTTATTCCTCCCTCTGGCTGGAGGTCCAGGAACACAGTCTCGTCCTATCCTTGATAAAACCTAAATTTCTACCAACTCCATAAAAACATTGGAAACCATTTTTCTATCCTCTAGAACAGGGGTCTCCAACCTTTGCAACTTTAAGTCTGAAGAACTTCAGCTCCCAGAATGCTCTAGAACAGGGGTCCCCAACCCCCAGTCCGTGGACCGGTGCCGGTCCATGGCTTGATAGGAACCGGGCCGCAGGGCTGGAGAGGAGGAGGGAGGGAGGAGGGGGCAGCCCCCTGGGCAGAGCACGAGCTGGATGCGGGAGAGCGCAGGCGTGGCCATTCGCGCCGTTGGAGGCCCTAGAGGGCCGAATGAGCCGACTGCCCCCCCGTGTGCGCATGCGCATGCGTGGCTGCTCGTACCATTGGAGGCCCTAGAGGGCCAAGTGAGCCGTCTCACCCCGTGTTTGCATGCGCTGCCTGTTCCCCCTCCCCCCGCATCTTAAAGAATTTTTACACATTCTTTAAGTCGGGGGCCAACCTTTGCAACTTTAAGTCTGAAGGACTTCAGCTCCCTGTTCCCTCTTCTCCCTCCCCCCCCCCCGTTCCTCCTCTACGCCAGCCGGTCCGCAGAATTTTCTTTAAAATGAAACCGGTCCCTGGTGCAAAAAAGGTTGGGGGGCCCTGCTCTAGAACAAACTAGAAGAAGGATCATTTGAAGTATTAAGAAATAGACAAAAATGTTCTTGGTATTATTATGACCACAAAACGATAATAACGAAATCTAAAAATTTAGAAACTTCTTTTTTGTACCATCCATTGTTCATCTGGATTTCACTATTTAGATGTGACTGCCTTAAACTGTCCCTTAATACTGGATGGGACTTTACTTGTTTATTTTAATATCTGTTTAGTTTACTGTGCTTATCTATTGGTATTGTCAAAGTACCAAAACAGTGCATTATACTGCAACAATTTTAGAATCAAGATACCTAAAATCTTTCCCTCCCAATTTAATTTTTTTTTAATTCTCTTACATACCATTTTAAGTATACATTCACATAATTGTTATTCATCTTTACATTTGTCATTCTTATACATTTGTTATTTTATTTAATAGGTTGTAATATACAGTTTGGGTTGCTTTATTTACCATCCCTTCTGTCTGTTGTAACACCACCTTATTTTCTCTTTCTTTTCTCCCTCCCTCCCTTCCAGTGGTGGGTTTCTGCAGGCTCGCACCTACTCGCGAGAGCCGGTTGGTGAAATTTAGAGAACCGGTGAGAGGAGGTTCCACCGGCGTACCTGGAAGTAATTCTGGCCCGCCGCTGCCAGTGACCCAACGGGAAGGAAAGGAAGGAAGGAAGGAAGGAAGGAAAGAAAGAAAGAAGGAAGGAAAGAAAGAAAGAAAGAAAGAAAGAAAGAAAGAAAGAAAGAAAGAAAGAAAGAAAGAAAGAAAGAAAGAAAAAGAAAGAAAGAATTTATCATCACAATTGAGTCCAAAATTTTGGTTGCTAAGCAAGAGCGTTGTTAAATGAGTTTCACCACATTTTAAAAGGTGGCCACCCCCACCCTGTCACATGACTACCAAGCCACGCCCACAAAATAGGCCACACCTACAGAGTAGGTTCTAAAAAAAATTGAAACCCACCACTGCTCCCTTCTCTTTCTGCCTTCCTCCTCTCCTTCCCCTTCCTTCTTCCCTTACTACTACTCTTACTCTTCCCCTTCCTACCCACTCTCCTTCTCTTTCTCTCCCTTCCATTCTCCTCTTCTTACCTCTTTGTTCTCCCCCACACACTTCCGATCATTCTCTCCTCCTCTCTCCCTTTCTTTTTCTTTTTCTATTGTTGTAGGTGTCTCTTTCAAATCTCAGTTTATGTTTTCCTGGGATAGTATTTCTGCAAGGCCAAATATATTTTGGTATCATTTCTTATTCCCTTACCTTTGCTAATCTATCCTAACTATATATTCCCCTCCCCTTTTACATCTCGCTCTTGAATATATACTTGTATATTTAATATTCTCTTTTCTGTCCGTCTCCCCCTTCCCCCCGGTTTCCATTTAATAGTACATTGTCTGGGTTCTGGAGATACCTAAAATCTGTTAACTTAAAGCAGGGGTCTCCAACCTTTGCAACTTTAAGTCTGAAGGACTTCAGCTCCCAGAATTCTCCAGCCAGCTTTGCTGGCTGGAGAATTCTGGGAGCTGAAGTCCTTCAGACTTAAAGTTGCAAAGGTTGGAGAATCCTGACTTAAAGAATGTGTAAAAAAATCCAGGACCCATAACGCCTGTGGAATTGAAATTTCCATGTTGTTCAGACCAATTTTATTCAATAAGTTGTGACTGCTGCAGTGTTCCTGTGGTCATAATAGTTGGAAGGAACTTTGGAGGTCTTGTAGACGAAATCTCTGCTCAAGCAGGAAACCCTATACTATTTCATACAAATGATTGTCCAATTTCTTCTTAAAAGCTCCAGTGTTGGAGTATCCACAACTTCTGGAGGCAAATCGTTGCACTGATTAATTCTTTTTGCTATCAGAAAATTTCTCCTTAGTTCTAGGTTCGTTCTCTCCTTGATTACTTTCCATGCACTGTGTGTTGTCTTGTCCTCTGGTGCTTTGGAACATAGGTTGATCCCCTCTTATGGCCCTCAAATATTGGAACACTGCTATCATGTCACTATGTATTATTACATGGAATAACGTGTCATCGAGTACTTTATTTTTTTCCTTGTAAAATTCAGCAAAATAAACTTATAGCCTATACTGAAATTTTTGTGTGTAATGGCAGCCCCATCTTGTGTTTCAATATTGTATTTTCCCTTTTTCCTGTCTTGGAAAACACCGGTCTTGTTTTCCTCTCGCGTAGCGTATGGTGTCTTAATTTCTCATAAACCCCCACTTTTCTGCTGTGAATTTGAAATAAAGCCTTTAAGCCATTTTTTCCCCTACAGCAGTTCCAAAGAATGCTGTAGAACTAGCATAATATTTATTCCCCAAACTGTGCTGGAATATAATCTAAGAGTTATATCTAGCAGTCTACACCTAGCATCCTGCAAGGGAACCCCAGGGAAAGAACAATTAATTCATTAGTACTAGAAGCAGTTTCAATCTGAACCACACAGCTTTTCTAAGACAGTGAAAGGTATCCCAAATCCTTTGGCTTGCTACTCTTTTACTGCATAATGCTACTGCAGATAAAATTGGAAGGAGAGATCCCAAATACCACAACTTCAAATGATCACTCATTTTTCCAGATGGATCAACACCAAGAATTATGATTGAGGCTTCCAAGCAATGTGGCATAAATATGCATGGAATGAAAGCTCTATAAACACTTGCAATAAAAACAAATGCTTCCAGGCTAACCATTTTCTCTGCAATTGCCATCATCTATTTTCTGTTTTTAAACTGAAAATCCAGAGGACATGGTGACCAAATCGCTACTTTCTCTTCCATTTGGCAGAAAAAGAGATGAGTTTCTCTTTTGTTATCGATTATTATTTTGCTCTTTAGAACAGAGGGTGAGAAAAATATGGAAAGAGAATAGGAATTAAAGCATTGTCTCTTGCACAAAAGCTGGGGGAAATGTGAAGTAACTCATTCCCAGTGTGCTGAATGGGAAGCAATAAAAAGAGCAAAATGCGCAAGCATAACACCATTAACATAAAAGAAATGCAGAATAGGGCAAGTTGTAAAGTTTCTTGGCCCCTCGGGAAGGGATGATATAATATATGAATGTTTGACTATAAACAATATATCTGGGTTAATCCAATTACTTATGAAAGTCCAATGCAACTTTAGCTTCTGTAGGATCACAAATTATCTTCCAATTGTCTGTAGGAAGTTAGCATCCACTCCTCCCCTAGAAGAATGATATATCCTAGGAAATATTGAAAAGGCAGAATATTACATTTCCCTGGATCAGAAATGGAGAAACATGTCTTAGGCAGGAAACAGAGTCACTCTTAATAGCCCCCACTTTTCTTAATGGGCCATTAAAATGCCTGAGTCAATCTATTCTACATAGCAAAGAATTTCCCCCTTGAGCTCCAGGGTGATGGGATTAAGGCATGATCGAATTAGCTCTTTACCCAACTCACCACATAGCATCCGGGAACTCAACCAAACTTGAACTTAAATACAGTCTAAAGAGTTGCCCCTGAATGGCCCCATGGGAGTCTGACAACCAATCAACATTTCTTGCACAGGAACAGGAAACAGAAAGGTGGGGCCGAACAGAGTATAAAAAACCCAGCAAACCCCTTCTTTTCTCTCTCTTCTTCACCCAACATCTGGAGGCATGAGATCACCTTTTTCCCCAGGAGCTCAAGGCATGTGGTCCTGTCCACCATTAAACGTACACTCCCATAGAGAGGGTCTCGTCATGGTGCCGTCGGCTAGACAATGTCAACTGGCGACACCCAGGGGAAGAGCCTTCTCCGTGGGAGCACCTGCCCTCTGGAACGAATTGCCCCCGGAATTAAGAACTATCCCTGACTTACGCACCTTCCGACGCGGTCTCAAAACCTTTCTCTTTCAACAAGCTGGGCTGGCGTAAAGCATGATTTTAAAATTTTTAAATTTAAACTTTTAAATTTAAATTTCTATTATTTTAATCAGGGTTAGTTTGGGTTTTTTCCATGTTTCAGCCAATATTTTAATTATATCTTTTAAAAGCTTTTAAAATATATAACTTTTATATATTTGTTTTTATATATTTATATATCTGTTTTTATTTTGGCTGTACACTGTACCCTGAGTCCTTCGGGAGTAGGGCGGTATAAAAAACCAATAAACTCTAAACTCTAAACCATCTTTCCAAGCAGCCTCCATGTTTCCAGTGTCTTTTTCCCCACTTGGAACTGAACCCAGAAGGACATTTCTTCCAAGTCAAAGTAGTTGCAGCCATAAAGCACTTCAGTCTGTGAGATTTCCCCCCCGCCCCCATAGTTGCTCATTTTAATTTTCTTTCTCAGCCTGGTATGGACAGCCAATAATATAGGAGGAGTGTTGAGTCCTCGACTTGCGACCGGTCCTCGACTTATGACCGGCCGCAAGTCTTCCACTCTTCCCCCTAGGGCAGGGGTCTGCAAAGTCGGCTCTTTTAAGACTGGTGGACTTCAACTCCCAGAATTCCCCAGCCAGCTATGCTGGCTGGGGAACTCTGGGAGTTGAAGTCCACCAGTCTTAAAAGAGCCGACTTTGCAGACCCCTGCCCTAGGGCCATGGTAACAGCAAGTAACTAACCTCTAACTGCCAGCCGCGTCTGATTGGCTCAGACGCGGCTGGCGGGAATTAGGTCCGAGAGATCCCTGATTGGTTCCCCGTTTGACAGCTCGCATATAAGTAGCTGTCAAACGGGGAAGCCCCTGTCTACCGCATTTTGTCCGCCTGTAAATATTCTCCACTATTTCTTGTGCTTGCGAATAAACGCATTGGGTTTTGACTAGCCTGTGTCTGGACTCCCTCTCTATTACAGAACTTAACAAGGAGGACCTGGGCATACTTTTAAATGTGTAGACCAACTCCCAGAATTCTCTATCCAGCAGCACCATTGCTGAAAATTCCAATAGTTCTATAGCAGAATTAATTAGGACATAAAATGATGCAATGAGGCTGAAAGCACAATAAAACCAACAAGACTGAAGATAGCTAAATATGACCTATGTTTAGTTATAAAGATAATATAGGATTAAAGGGGAGGTGCCGGGGGAGGGGAGGAGAGAGTACATGTATAAATGTGTGATTTCCTCTCAGGCTGATAGTAACCAGCAGCAATTCTAAAGTATATCAAATCTGACACACTTCACCAGACATGCTGTTGGAGGCCAATCAAATGTCCCACAGGAGGCAATTTTAGTCTGTTATGAGCATGTGCTCTCCTTCTCAATTGTCTGTGTGCTCTTCCGCTATCTTTTTTTCCTCCCAACCAGTGGTGGTATTCTGCTGGTTCTTACCGGTTTGAGTGAACCGGTAGCGGTGGCTGCTGGAGGCTCCGCCTACCCATCCCGACATAATGCGCAATCTTCTGCGCATGCACCGAAGGTTGTTCGTGCGAGGGTAGCGAGTGAGCATGCTCGCGTTTGTGAACCGGTAGCAAAGGTAAGTGAATCGCACCACTTCTCCCAACCCTGCAGAAAGATGAAAGATCTTTGGTCTTAAAGAGGAGATTTTGGCTCTTTAAAAGCCCCAACACCCACACGTGTGAAAAGCTGATCACCAGGTTTGTGGAGATCCTACTTCATGAGTGCCTGCTTCTTCAAAATTCTGCACATCCCAAATTCAACTCAACCCATTTCAGTTTCCTTCAAGAATGTACAGGTAGTCCTTGGCTTATGACAATTGAGCCCAAAATTTCTTTTGCTAAATAGAACATTTATTATGACTTTTCTTACCACAGTTGCTCAGTGAATCACTGCTGTTGTTAAATTAGTCAAACTGTTAAGTGAATCTGGCTTTCTCATTGACTTTGCCTGTCAGAAGGTCGCAAAAGGGAATCACGTGATCCTGGGATGCTGCAACCATCATACATATGAATCAGTTGCCAAATGTCTGAATTTTGATCACGTCACCATGGAGATGCTGCAATGGTTGTCTGAAAACCGGTTATAAGTTCCTTTTTTTGGGTGCCATTGTAACTTTGAATTCCCGGTGTTTGGAGGCCGTACGGGTCTGGATGGGTAGTAACAAACTCAAGCTCAACCCGTCCAAGACCGAGTGGTTGTGGATTCCGGCGCCCCGGTTCAGCCAGTTAAGTCCAACACTGGCCATTGGGGGCGAAATATTGGCCCCTGTGGAGAGGGCGTGCAATTTGGGTGTCCTCCTGGATTCCCGGCTGTCCATGGAGGAGCATGTGACAGCCGTGGCCAGGGGGGCATTTTACCAGGTACGCTTGGTACGCTAATTGCACCCCTTCTGGACCGGGTCGCCCTTCGCACAGTCACTCAAGCACTCGTGACGTCTAGGCTGGACTATTGTAACGCTCTCTACATGGGGCTTCCCTTGAGGTGCACTCGAAGGTTACAGCTAGTCCAGAACGCAGCCGCGCGGGTGGTCATGGGAGCCGCAAGGCAGTCCCACATAACACCTCTCCTGCGCGAGCTGCACTGGCTATCTGTGGCCTTTCAGGTGCGCTTCAAGGTGTTAACTACCATCTTTAAAGCGCTCCATGGCTCGGGGCCTAGCTACATGCGAGACCGTCTCCTGCCCCATACATCCCTCCGACCGATCCGCTCCCATAGAGAGGGCCTTCTCCGAGTGCCGTCGGCCGGGCAATGCTGGTTGGCGACACCCAGGGGAAGGGCCTTCTCTGTGGCGGGCCCAACCCTCTGGAATGACCTGCCCCCTGAACTCCGCACTACCACGGACCTCCGCCTTTTCCGCCGGCGTCTTAAAACGCATTTATTCCAACGCATATCGGGTGGTTAGCTGGCCTAGCATAACCACCCGATATGGACTTTTATTAGTTATAAATTTTGATTAGAGGATTTTAAAATGTTTTTAGCACGGGGTAACTTAAATTTAATTGGGTTTTAATAATGGTCTGTTTATGTATGTTTTGATTTTTAATTTTCCTGTGCGCCACCCTGGGTCCTTTTGTAGGAGAAGGGCGGGGTATAAATTTAATAAAATAAATAAAATTAAATTAAAAAATGGTCACTAAACGAACTGTTGTAAGTCCAGGACATTTTTTGATAGAGCACTAAACCTCTTTTCTGTCATGATTGGTGGGTGATGATTTCCCACCATTTGGCATACATAAAAGGATGCTGGTAAAAGGTATTCTCTGGGATTTGAAGTCCACACATCTTAAAAGTTCTCATGATTAAAAAAAACACTGCATTTATATAGTTGTGAAAAGCCGAATGACAATGTAGTCTTCTATGGGTTATCCCCAATGACACCTGCATGTCTCACTCATTTTAACATGGCAGAAACGTGTCTGCTCCAGTGGTGTATTAACCATTAAGCAGACTAAGCATGGGCTTAGGGCACCAGGCCCAAAGGGGGCACCACAAAATTGAGAAAGAAAAAACAACAACAATGAAGATTTGTACAGTATGTGCAAAGGAGTGGCGGGAGAACCAAGATTTGTCAGTGCTTAGGGCCCAAGTGAACCTTAATCCACCACTGGTCTGCTCCTTTCTCTGAAACGATGCCATCTGAGGGGACCTCTAGAATGACATCGCCCCACCCATCCTGAATATGCTTGATGGCAACCTTGCTGGTCTTTAAAAAAGTCCATTAAATAAAAGACCTCTTAAAAAGACCCCATTAAATTATTTAATGCAGGGGTCTCCAACCTTAGCAACTTTAAGTCTGAAGGACTTTAGCTCCCAGAATTCTCCAGCCAGCTTTCAGACTTAAAGTTGCAAAGGTTGGAGACCCCTAGTTTAATGAAGCCGTTTCCTCCTGCGCTCGGGGGTAGGGTGGGCTGGATTGTCTCTGCCTGGAGGAGACTACTATCCTTACTGCCTATTAAGAGTTTGCTTTTATTTTTAATTGGCTGGTTTCTGCAAGCTGTCCGGAGCATGTAAATATCTCATCTAAATAACACGCCTTTTAAAGGTAAATTTAGACGCGCGTGTTGCGTTTTCATTTGACGCATTTGAAGGATCCGAGAAAGGAGAGGCGGAGCAAACACCAGACGGACTCCCCTAACAGGATGGCCGTGGGGGCCGCGCTTTTCCTTTCAGCCGCCGGGGGGCGTCCGATCGCCCGATCCCGGCGCCATTCGACTCCCTGCGCCGAGGGCGGTGCGCGGCGGCACGAAAGAAAGCGGCGGCTCTTCTTCTTCTTCAGTACTTCCGGAACTCGGTCGGTTCCGTTCCCCTTCCTCCCCCCGCAGCTTTTCTAGCGAGAGCAGAAGGCGAGAGCGGCCTGCCTTGACGTCGCCGGCTGGAGCCTTCGGAACAGACAGACACGAGGAGGAGGACGGTGGGGGCGCTGCCCAAAGCGAGAGGTGAGAGGACTTGGCTCCCAGGCGAATCGGCCTTGCCACGTCGCTTCCTTCCCGGCTCACTTGCGACCGCCGCCGAGAGACTCCCAGGGCCCGTTGTCCCTTCAAGCCCTCCCGCGGCCAAAGTGGCGGCCTAATCTCTCTGCTTTTCTCCCGCAGGATGGTGACGGACGTGCAGCTGGCCATCTTTGCCAATATGCTTGGAGTCTCGCTGTTTCTCCTGGTCGTCCTTTATCACTACGTGGCCGTCAACAACCCGAAGAAGCAGGAGTGAGCGAACGACTGGCGCGCCCCTTCCTGACTCCCCCCACCCCACCCCACCCCAAAAGGTAATTCGCCCCCCCTTCCTTTCTGCCCCCCTCCCTCCCTCCCGCCCATGGATCCAGATTATCTCACACCCAGCCCTCCTTTTCTTTTGACAGAATGCAGAGCCATCAGCACACGAAGGCCCAGATGCTATAGCTGTACTTGGCTTTGTTGAAACCCTGGAGATAATAAATGATTAGACATTTTCTGTAACAGAGACTCCTTCTGTGTGCATCACTTCCCATTCCAACCATCAGTCTCTCTTACACACACAACACACACACTTCAAAAAGCAGGAGGTTTTCTTTTGTTTTACTGACAAACGAAATTTATTAATAGAAACATGTTATAAAGCAAACTTGTTTCAAAAATAGTTTCCAACCCAGTAACCAATTATGTACAGTGGTGGAAATAACATTGGAGGAAAGGTCTTGGCCACCGCTCTGGGCTGTAGTCAGACCAGGAGTAGCTGGTCATGTCATAGTTTCCACGTGTCATACATGCACCTACACAGCTTCTTGCAGTTAGCCTGGTTTGCTTCTTTTTTTGAAAGGCACCTCCTTCACAAAAAACACAAATTAGATGGATTTCCAGATTTAGATGAGGATTGCTGAGAAGCCTTAAGCCTTCAATGTCTTGTGTGGCTAGCTACAAAAAAGGATGTGATGCGAGGCCCTTATTCCTGGCAAAGTCTCAAAGTCAGAACTACTAGCTGCTGTCCTAAAAAGCAGCTTTGGTTTAAAAGAGGAGAGAGGAGAGGAAGGGGGAGATTGGATCTGGAACTCATCAAGTGCCAACAAGAAGAGTCTCAAGAGGTTTCTTCCACACCAAGGGATGAGTTGGAGTCAGCTGGCATGCTGTGGGGTGGTGGCACTTGAGGAGCTAGAGCACATTGGCTGCAGCTGTTGTGCCCCCACCGGCAAGTCAGGCCTCAGTGCAGAAAGACAGGATCTTGCGGTAGGTGAGTTGGGAATCTGGTCGCCCAGGGAGATGCTGCAACAGAGAGAGCTGGCTCAGAGGACTAATGTCAACTGCAGCCATGCTGCCCCAAAGTTTCAATAAGGAGGGTGGCTACTGCCTATACAACGGTAAAGGCGTTGCTTCTTCTTCTTCTGTCTACAAGACAAGGGTTCAAGGGGGTGGCAGCGGCTGCAGGTAAGGGTTGCAGCAGCAGCTGGCTTTGCAGAGCTCCCTCCTCCCCATACCTCGTCCAGCAAAACTTTGGGAGGGCACATAAAAAGTGATTCTTCCCTCTGACTCGTTACTGGCATTTCCAGTTGAAATTCTGTAGGAAGAGAAACAAGGTTGTATCTGTTGCCACTATCTAGTATGGAAAATCTGAGGGACTGTCCAAAAAGGGCAAACAGCAGCCTTGGTAACAGTACAGAATACCCTGCAAGAACCTACCTGGCAAGGAACTTTGTGCTGGTATCTCTGGGGCTGAATATTTCCACACCTTGAGGGAAGAGTCATCACTGCAGCTATGAAATCTGAGCAAGTGCTGGGTTTGTCCTACTGGTCTCCTGCGTATGGGAATCCGGCTCGGCCGAGGCATCAGTATATCTAGACTGCAAGGAAAATACTTGGTTGGAAGTTGTGCATCATAGTCAACCAGTAATAAAGAACCTTAGGAATCCTAAAAGAATGCTGGACAACACTAAGAATATGCACAATTTATAGAATGGTCTTAGCTTTCTTGCTTACAGATGGCTAATATCAAATTCTTCCAAACCTGGTCCTTCCATGTTAGAAGGAGGCACAAGAAAACCGTACAGATTTTTCCACCCCTGTCTATAAAACTACTATTTGTTACCTTCTAGCTGCTATTACCTAGTAGTTTCTGATAGTTTTTCATTGTTCAGCCGTCTTGAAAAGCTCTGCATGGAGAAAGAGAAACCAGTTGGGATATTATCAGCAAGACAAGGATTGCATGTAAAACCTGTATGTCCAATGCTTCCATACATAGTATTGGTACAGCGGATACTGACTGATGATAAGGAATCACTGTACTAGAGGGGTCCTACAATGTGTTTTTAAAGTTTGGTAATGGTAGACAACTAACATCCCAGTGATTGATCTCTAGTGTAAGGCAAGCCCTAAACAGACTAGCAGCCCGGGGGGATGGCGTTTACCCATGAGAGTCAAGCTCTCTGCACCAATGTAATCACTGCCCTTTACCTGTAGCAACGCTAGGCCACAAGGTGGAGGCTTCAGCTTCTCAGGGACATGCTCAGTGCTAGCCTTGGCAGTTTTATGTAGGCTGGTGCAGCTGGGTCCTGCATGATCAATGAGAGAAAGGTAAATGAGGAAGGTAATTGAAGCTTACACTGTAAGTATCAGACTCTGATACTTCTTAGTTGTGATTTGATTGGCAATCAGATGCAGAAAAGGAATACTAATACCAAAACTCCAGCAGATTTTGCTTCTGTTTGGCCTGTTTGAAGCGATGAGATCCATCATATTTAGCAGTGACGGAATGATATCCCTAACGGAAATTTTGAGGTTTGTTATATCAGATCCCTCAGGATAATATTGGGTTGGCTGCATTGTTTGGGGCAGAGACTTCAGTCACGATCCAAAGGGACTGTGATTGAGTTTTCATAGAGACTTGCTGAAATCAGGACAGCTGCTCAATTCAGACACATTAGTTCCATCACCATGGAATACCATGGAACCACAAACTAGTAAGATGCTTTAACCTGGCCGTTATGTAATTTCTGCTTACATTTTACAGTTTACAGTTTTATGACAAAAAAAATTGAGTAAATTGAATAAATTAGTTGTGGGAAAGTATCATACAAATACAGCCAATATTACAAATAAAATTATATAAATAAATTTGGCTGGATACTGGGTTTCTCAGATGTTTAATCCTTTCTATTCAGGTGTCAATTTTGAAGATTCTATACTCCTTTTTATCTGCAAATAAAGTACTATCAATATTTTTAAAATGTGATGATTAATGCCTATACATATGGAGTCAAAAAAATTGGGAGATACTGTATCTTCCTTAGTGAACAGTTAAAAAAACTCAATTTCTGGATGGAATCCTTAGAAAGGTTGAAGATAGAAGCAGATTTGAATAAACCTTATTTTCAATCAAACCAGAATAAATGCAAAAGTTCATTGTTGTATTTTTAAAAACAGGCTCATTGATGATTTGGTTGCCCCCCCCCCACCCCACCCCGCAAATTGCTGTCCCTCTGATATAGCTTATCACACCTCCATCACTGATTTGATCTAATTTGCTGTTGTCTATATATTACTGTCACCTAAGACTGTAAGATGATGCAGACTTGGCTCAAACAAATCTTTTTTGCCTCCACTTCTTCTCTCCCTTCCAAGACTTTCAATTGTTTTAGCTTACATATATTACTCATTCTGAGTTGTGTTGTATAAGCAAAAACCTATTTGAGAAAGCCTAATATTTCTTCCAAATGACATACTGAGTAAGCGGAATAAGTAAAACTGTCCTGGCAGCATGTAGTGAACTTTTTTAAATCACGCTGCTTTTACCCACCATTAAAATCACAGTGATGTTAGGTTCCAGTTTAACTGCAAGTACAAAAACCATTTGAAAGCAGCATTCACCAACCTCTGTTCAAAAATAACACACTTCTCTCTCTGAATTTTTTTCTTTGATTGAGCTGCTTGAGTGGGTGAATGGGAAGATGAATAGGCCCCTATAAATGGACTGGTCTGCACCACTACAACTTCAACGTCAAATATCTCTCATCACTAAATTATGCTTAGTGTCAGTAAACCTTTTTCCAACCAACCTTGCAAGAAAGAAAAAGGATAGCTAGAGATTATTTCAAGGAAAGAAGAAACTCCCAGAATCTCCATGCTGTGGCCTACTGTGAGTGGCTATGCTTACACATTAATTACTCAGATAATATAGGTGCAACTGACATCTAGAAGGAACAGATCAACTATGTGTGACCAGTTACCTCACTTACATCTCTTCTGCTGGCATACTCCAATAGTCGATTTAATTTCTGTTGTAGAGGCACTCTTTGGCAAAGGGTGAGGGGCAAAGTGGCATACAAACCTGGTATGTTGATAGTAGTTGGAAGGGAGCAGGAGCCTAGGCTGGAAGCCAGCTGGAGATGAGACGTGTTTCTGGTGGAACAAGGGAGAGAGGGTGCCTGGATGCTGCTCACAGCAGCTCGTAGCAAAGTCTGCTGCTGATGGCGTCTCTTCTCCTGAACTCGAGGTTCTAAGTAGGATGAGGGACAAGCAAAATGCCAGCTCTGAAAGGTCTTGGTATCACCATCCCTTAGGTTCTACTTATTCCTTTACAGAAATTACCTATGAATCATCCCCTCAGTGAAAGAAGCTTATCTACAATAGCACAGGAAGATGAGAGAACTCTGTTACCTTCTTTTCAACTAAGGTCAATTCCATTATTTCAGAGTGTATTGTACTATAGACCATCTGTCCTCAACCTTTGTGGAACCAGGAACCGGTTTCGTGGAAGACCATTTTTCCATAGACCGGTGGGGAGGCATGGTTTTGCGTGCAACCTAGATCTTGTACATGCGCAGATGAAGCTTTGCTTGTTTACCCATTGCTTGCCTGGCCTGGTTCCTAACAGGCCTCTGACCGATAGTGGCCCATGGCCCTGGGGTTGGGGATCCCGACAAAAAGGAGAACTGTTTTGCATGCTACTGCAAGCCATGGAAAATATAGCTGCAATGTGTGTGTGTGCATCGGCACATGCCCAGTCAAATGTGCAAGATTAGGACAGGCTGTCTTGATACTTTCAGGAGGAAGACAGAATAACCCACGGTATGACTGGAAAGCGCAAGTTTCAGAAAAGCTGACATTTCATCCTTGCAAGGATGTCAATTTCTGCCTCCGCCACATGCAGAGGAGTTGGTGCTTATATTGCACTTGCAGGCTCTTGAGTCTGGGGGCCATCGTCACCCTACACTACAAAGTCAGCAGGGTGTTGCTTGGAGAAGGGAGTCAGTTATAGAAGGTAAAGACATATTTGCTGAGAGACACAAAATGTAACTTTATATATATTCACTGACTCCTTCCTCCTTAAGACCTGTGAAATGTTGACATTTTTCTTTTGCAGCAGTAGCAAGTAAAGATGCCAAGAAAGTAGAATTGCTGAGTATTTGTCCTCTTTGTCTTAAGCTTTACCAACATAGAGTTTGACACAATGATGCATTCACATAACATACTCAACACTGTTCCCAAAGTAACCCATACTCTGGGTTCACGTAATACACTAAACTACAAAATATCTATGGTTATATTGTTTGTCAATGCCAGACAGAATAATGTTTATATTCTCAAATATTTGTTTTCACCCAAGAGAAAAGGGCATCATGAGTGTGGTATTTCATCCACTGACTGAGTCACCTTGGATCTTACTTGGTTCATATTTAGGGGCTATTTGTAAATATCTAGTATGATACAGTTTGCGACCCCTCACTATATATATTACCGGTAGGGATTTAGAGCTGAAGAACTCAGACTCAGATCCTTGCTTTATGAATAAATACTCTTGATCACGGGTGTCAAACCTGTGGGTGACGTTGCCGTCACATGACGCTTTGTCATTTTGACACCCCTGCTCTTGAGGAACTTCATCCTCTCTTAGCTTAATAAGTTGTACTGAGGACAAAATCCATTGGCACCGACACTACCCTAAAGCTTCTCACTAGTGTGAAATCCATCAATATAAAAGGACAGCCCGAAGGGTTGGAACAGAGTCTCTGTCTCATGAGAGGTTGAAAAGAGGAGGCTCCATAATCTTTTTCAAAGTACCCAACGTATTGCTAGAGAGCACCATTTTCCTGCTTCTGTTTCAGGAGGCGGTAGTTCCCACCTTATCAAGTGACATCTCTGTCCAGTGCTATATGCAAGTATCACAGAGGCCATCTGAAGTCCGTGAAAGGTGAAAGGGGACTTGGATTGACACAGGGGAAACTTGTGCAAGATTCTTGTATGTGTTTATTTCAAAAATTGAGAAGAAATAATGTTCTTTTAAGGCTGCCTCTTTCCACAGCACATCCATTCCCAGATCCATCTGAATGCTCCCAGCACCGATTCGTTAGGCAGCTTACCTCGCACAAGGGCCAGCACCCTTGAGGCACCTTTCCGAGGGCTCTGCCCGAAACCCCCTGAGGAGGCAGGGGTGTGAGAGGAGTTGAAGGTGAAGCTGGGTGAGATCTTGACCTGAGGGGTAGCTTGTTGATTGACACTACCGTTACTGTAGCTTCTGGCTCGGCAGAGAGAATTCTCTGAACTGGAAGCAGAAATCCCACTGGGAGAAAATATAAAAGAAAAAAAATCAGAGACAGGGCAGCTCCTTCCACAAGGCCCCTGGCAAGAGTTATTTTTTGCATCTGAGATACAAAGACCTTATTTTAAAGTAGTCCTTCTGAAACCTTTTGCATGCTGCTTAAGCACAACGTCTTCTTTCCCATATACAACTGTAACTGACAGTCTATTCGTCTCCTGCTCACCTCCTTTCTCTTCCCTTTCCTTGTGAAAGGACATTAAACCTGGCTCTTTGCCCAGGGACTGGGATAAGAGTTCAAAGAGAGTTGTTAGGACACTCTGGGAGGTTGATTTTTGGTTTTTATATATTCTTATGGTTTTATTATAAGCTGCCCAGAGCTGTTTTAAGATGTCTGATCATGACATATAAACCTGAAAAAAATTAACATAAAATAAATTCTCTCAGTCCAACTCATCTCACAGGTTGTGGGGAAAATAGGAGGCAGAAGGAATATTAAATATGTTCATCACCTTGCAGTGTTTTGTTTTTACAACTCTGTAATCTCTTAATTCAGGGTAAGAGTCACAGCAACTGAGTGGGGCCAAAAAAAGCTAAACATAAAATAAAATAAATATACAGTGATAGCTAGTTTGATATGCCGTTATAGATACCAGGCTAGAAACTGGGAGACTGGGTTCCAGTCGCACCTTAAGTACAAAGCCAGCTAGACAACTGGGGTGCCTAGCTCAATCTCAATTCTAGAAGGAAGGAGAGGACAAACCACTTCCAAAAAGTATTTCCAATAAGGTTCAGGGACTTGTTCAGGCGATCACCAGGAATCAAAAGGAATCAGATACAAAACAAAATATAAAGCAATATATTTGTTAACATTATCTGTTAACATAGGATAAATTTGTCATGTTTCTTAAATGTAGTACCATTAATTTTGAATTGTGGTGTTCTCTCCAGTGTACATATTAGAAGAAAATAATAGCTCACATATAATCCTTTCCTAAAACAATAGAAGAGAAAATAGTACTAGAACGAAGTACCATTTCTTTCTTAGGCCCTTTTGTCTGAAATCTGAACTGTTCTTAAGTTAGAGGAGGAGGAATTCTTCCAAACTGAATATAAATCAGTGAGGATTTTAGGTTCATCATCTAACTTTCTCAGGTCCCCTTTTTAGAATATTAGCCTTTCTTCTATTCTCTTTATAGCCATAAGGATCAGAATTGCAAGGTAATATGTGCAATTTCAAAAACCACAAACACCTCTTCTCTCAATTATTTTTTAAAAAGCTTTTGTGACAAAATAATCTACAGGAAGAAAGATTCTATTCTATTATTAGGACTAATTGAATGTAAGGCGAGGGAAGGGTATAATAACCCTCTAGAACGCAGGTATTTTATGCAGGCAGATATACTTTCTATGCAGCAAAGCTGCAAATAAAGAGAGTGCGGCAATCCAAGACTAAAGTCAGGGAAAGATTTGTGGAAAACAATCCTGAATTCCTAGAGACAGTCCTTTGTCTGTCCGGGTTGAATTTCCTATGAACTTTACTTTTTTCATTGAACCTACATCCCCATCTGGTCACGTACTTGCCCCCCTTGGGTGGGGTTTTGGTGCCCTTCCTCTTGGAGTAGCCTGTCACTCCTCTCATGCTGCGCACATGTTTCAGCATCCAGGCACGCAGATTGGTAAGGCAACTATGTTCAGAGAGGACAATCCGAGGCCAGGGATTGCATTCTGCCATATCCAGTGCTGCGATTGCTAAAGCCCTTCCAACCTGTATATGGAGGATGGCAGTAGATTGTTAAAATTCATGCCTTTATAGTGTTTTTCTGATTATTTTTAAATGTAGAGCAGAATTCAATAAAAATAAACCCGAAAGACACCAAGCTTAAATAATTGTTAAGTACACCTCTACAAATAAAGGGTGATGAGTTTTATCAAAGGCCTCAAATATGGTAATCAGATGTGGCTCTATACTTATATCATGTTGATCAATGAGCTAAGAAGAAAAAACAATATTGGAGCATCCTGTCACTGGCCTCGATTAACTAAGATAAGGTCAGCCAATCTGCAGCCTGGCAGGTACTTTTAGTACCAATTTGTGTACTAAATCATCAATCATCAATTCCATGATTCCAAATTTCTTTTGTGTATGGCATGTTTGGTTTATATGTTTCAGAGAATACACAAAAGCAAAAACGTGGGAGAAAAAATCCAGAATGTTGGGTAGAACACTTTAACAGACATAGTGTGATCCCTGTGCCGTTCATTGTAAATCAGTTTTCCACTGCAAAAGCAGGCCATTGCTCAATTTTCCCAATTTTTCCACTGCAAAAGCAGGCCATTGCTCAATTTTCCCAATTTTAAGGCAAAGGTAAGGCTTTCCCCTTTCCAGTCCTACTCTAGTAGGCAGTGCACACTTCTCAGCTGAGATAGCTAGCGTTGTCTGAAGGCATTTCCATGGCCATGTGACCAGCATAACTATATGCTAAGAATGCGTGGAATGCTGTTATCTTCCCACCAAAGTGGCGTTTATTTATCTATTTGCATCTGCATGCTTTTGAACTGCTAGGTGGGCAGGAGCTGGGGCAAATAACGTGTGCTCACTCTGTCTCAAATCTAAGCTGTCAGCTTTTTGGCTGACAAGATCAGTGTCTTTAACTGCTGAGCCATTGTTAAGATTGCCTGAGAATGGATAATCCCAAAGTAAATCACTTTACATTTCACAGCAGCAGAAAATCAAAATAAATCATTTACATTTTATAGCAGCATCCAAACAATGTTCCATCACCTGCCACCATTCGAGGAGACCTCACTATGAGTTTATGATGATCAATGCCTGCCAGATAAAGGATTTTTCATGTGGCTCTACTTTTCAGACTGTGATGTGAAATTTGTTGACATCCAAGAAAGAAGTATCTAAGCAGTCATTTAGTAAACTTACTCCTGTATCTGAAGAGCCAGAACAAGAAAGTCTAAAAACACATCCTCGGCACAGCTCCCTGAAATGCTGAAATTCTGGGAAACTGCAGAATTTTTTGCCATGTAAGAATTTGCCTCTTGGCCAACTTTATCATGGTATGAGGAGTTTTTAAGGTTTTAGGGTGTGTTTAGGGTTTGAGCAAGATAGAGAGACGACATCGTGCCCCCTTGCATATAGACTAAATAAATAGTCCTGAAGGCTCTTTGCAAATACTGATTCCACTTCTCCCTGGATAGGAGGATGTTTCCTAGTATAGGAGTGTAGACTACTCTTCCACATGTCCTGGATCATGGTGACTTAATCTAACACTGAACCTGGGTGGGGATAGGGTGGCCCGAGATACCTGCTCAAACAGCTCCACAGTGTATTTGGATGGGAATGTTGGAAGAGGAGGAGGCGTTGCCCGCCCATTATCGTGACATGCTGCTGGAACAGTATTGACTGATCTTCCTGTGTTGTAATTGCATTCCAGTGTGTAACTAGGAAACAGATGGAAAAGGTTACCAAAGTTAATGCACATTATGAACTAATTCTTAGTTTTTAATATGACACATTCTGTAAACCACCGATAGGTAACTCCATTATGAAAGGTTTTAATACACTGAATTCATAATTTTTTTCTCCCAAAAGATGTTGCCACAGAGACCTTTTCATCAATAGCACAATTGGTTAAAAAAAATAGCTGGTGTTTTTATTATTCAACTATGCCTAGGTAAAAAGATAGATTCAGGCACCAAATAATATTATGGTTTACTGTTAAGACTTGACATCAGAAATGGAACATTCTGCTTGCTCCGATTAGGTAAAGCATCCATTTCTCTGCACAGAGCAATGGATTGAACTGGATGATCTTTGCAATCTCTTCCAATTCTGTGATTCCACAAAGAAGCCAGCTTTCTTTTATTCTCTGCATCGCATCTTCCATACACCTGGAATAGCATTCAAGCAACAGTAGGAAAAGGAGACGACCGTTAAGGGGCCCCAATGGTTGTTTCTCTTCAACTATTCTCTTTGCAGTGAATTTTAATCATTGCTGAAATCCAAACTATGATTTGGGCAGTTAATTATTAGTGCTAATTCATCTCAATCAGGGGTGTCAAACTCGTGGGCCATGGGCTGGATGCATCATGCCCTGGCCATGCCCACCTCCGGTTTAGTGAAGGGGGGAAAGTTGTGATACGATGCTTAACCTTCTTTTTCTGTATTCTTCTTTTACCAGTAAGCTTCTTTTTTATAACTAAATGTTTGGCTTCACCAACTTAAAAAAACCCAGAAATTTTCTTTAACCTTTCTCATCTGCCAGATCACAATGCTGTATAGCCACCAGTTGTATTTAGCACTGATTTGTTAAATTCTCTGTCTTCTGGATTTTTCAGAGCTGGGCCAAAGAAAGAGGTTCTAGGTGAAAAACTAAGAACACCCCAAGTAGACAAATTAGAATATATCAGGAAAGTCAATCTAACTAGTAGCAACCTATTATATAACTCTCTTTTACAGGGAAACTTTTAAGGAGCCTGGCTGAGAATTCTGGGAGTTGAAGACCACACATATTAAAGTTGCCAAGTTTGAGAACACTCTAACAACCAAAATGCTAATGAACAAAATGCTAATGAAAAGACCCTTGGCCTCATGTTATTCCTAGCTGAAAAAGAGATATGTTGGTAGCACCAAAAGGATCAGCATGAAACCATCCTAAACAATAACATATGCCTCAGCTCAAATATGGATTCCTATCATATTTTGTTAGATAGAACTTATTTTTTATACAAAGACAAGTGTTTATACAAATCCTAGCCTTCCCCTGAAGGCCAACTATTTAGCACTGGGAAATTCACTCCATGGTGCTAGGGTTACTACATATGCTGCCAGAATTCCCTAATGAGCTTCTTCTCAACAGTTACTCCACTTGTGGGAATTTCTTCTCTGGCTTCAATTTCATCTACCAGATTCTTAAGGTGACAGGAACTTTGTAGATATTGGGAGGTTTGGAGATGGGAGAAAAGGAACAGACCTACAAAACCAATAGTTGTGATCATGAGACAGTATCTCATTGAAGCACATACCTGTGAATGATGCCTGAGGCCTTGTAAATGGCCACACGCCCACTGCCCTCTTTTGATTGTCCATCCCGCTTGTCTTTAGCATACATATTTTTCTCTGAAAAGTTGCACCCCGTGAAATCAAAATGAGCAGAGTTCAAGGAGATGAGCTTAGGAAATAGCATATTTTCAACCTGTAAAAGCAATTAAGAGACTGGAGACTCAACACTCTTCCTATTTCGACATGCTAGAGAAAAAGGCAGTTTTGCTTCTTGTGAGACGCTGGCTGGGAAGCAACAATCCAGCAAAGAAACTGAAGACAGTAATAAAGAGATTCATCCTACTAGAGAAAGCAATTCATGATGATTAGGTTTAACAACTGAACAGAATAAACACAGTACATGAAATGCTAGAAGACTGTGTGCCATAGTCAAACAACATCATCAGCATGGAAGTTATGAAAGAGAACCAACACACATAGGAACTTGACATCATCTTTTGGTCTGAAAGGCCCCTGAAGAAAATATTTAGCACTTTAGTCAGAGAATCTCAGTTGAGTCTTCTGCAACCCTCCAAACCCAGTCCTACAAACAAGTTAGCTAGAGGGAAAAGCAAGAGAGGCATACATTAAAACATCCCTTTTGTCCCTGAAGCCACTTCATCTCTATCTGTAACATCCTTAAGTAAGTCTAAACTCATCTTGGGAGGAGCCAAATATGGGACTGTTTTATCTGCCTCTAATCCCTTCTGCCATGCCTTTGAGATTATACAAGCCCAATATTGCCTGTTTTCTTCAGTGCATTGCTAAAGGGTCCAAATAGGTCTCACCTGGCAGTTCTCATCAGAAATGTTGTTCCCATACATGAAACAGCCACGCTTAGAGGCATGTCCATGCAGATCAACATAGTACGCCAGACCACTCTGTTGAGGTGGGATGGTTTCTGGGGCTGGTGGTGGAGGATTCTCAACTTCATTCTCACAATGTTCAGGTAACAGTTCTTTTGAAAGGATCCAGACATTAGAGCCATTGCTTCCTGATACCTCTGAAGCCTCAAGGTCCTGAGGTGAGGTGATGCAGGAATCTCTGGAACAGTTGAGAAGGTTGTTCGTTTTCTCCAGCTCAGAAAGAGGGATGTCTTCGCTATGGGATTTGCGGGTACAACGCTGATTGGCTGTTTTTGTGTTGAGTGGAGGGACATAGGTTCGCCAATCAGGAGAACCAGGCTGCATCCGGCTGTGAACATGGTGATAGAGCATGACAGCCTTGGCCCCATACACAGCAGGATGCAGCTCTGCATCAGGGTTCAAATACTGACGATTCAGATTAACCCCACGAGCGTCTGTCCTATGGGAAGCAGAATAAAACATGATGAACGGGACTGGGCAAAGATGTCTCTTGTAGATCTTGAACACAGCTACAATGTATGTATGTATGTAATTATGTATGTATTTTGCGCTTTTATTATTTTTACAAATAACTCAAGGTGGTGAACAAATTAAGGCATTCTTCCACCTGTGAAGGAAGAGAAATTGCAACTATTGTCTTGCACATAATGTGCAGCCAATATTGCCAGGTCTCACATTATTTATAGACTGCTCACTTAAATGTTTATCCTAGAGATCCAAGCAGCCCTTGTCCTAGCTAGGAGGCAATTATAATGTATCTGTGAATTAGAACAGACATTGCTGACCATCAAACTATCCCAGTCAATGTTTTCTGCTCATTAGCTCAGTGGCTAGGCAACCTCAAAGGCGCAGAGATTTGGACTGGCTGTTGTTTTGAGAGCAGAGCAGATATTGCTTGATAAACTCAATGATTTCATGTGAACCCTTCAAGTCTTAGATCTTAATCTACTACAATTCCCTTATAACTGGAGGAGGGCAAAGAGGAAAAACAAGGACCTACTCTCCCGCGACACCTATTGGCCTTAGCCTGCTGCTCTTTTTCAACCCCCAAGCAATAATAATCTGCTGTAGAAGCTAAATGTGGATATTACAATCAGCCACAAGGAACCAGAGCTTCTTTCTGTCCAACAACCATCCTCCAAAGCCTAAATGTCTGCAGGATATTTACCGATAGTGTCCTCGCATCACTCCATCTGGATTTAGCATAGGGATGAGCTTAAAGACAAACATACGACGCAGCATTTGGGCCCGAGGATCCTCCTCTCTCAGTATGAATTCCAGAAATCCATTGAACACAAAGCTAGAGGGTGTTTCCCCAGGATGTACTCTGCTGCTCAGAAAGAATACCTACCACAGGGTGAGGGGGTCAGAAAGAGAAGAAATGCAAATTAGTGATTTTTCAAAAATGGAAGCTTTTTAGCTTTCTTTAAAGACCACAAGCCCTGCAAATCTTTTTGTTTCTCACTTCTTTATGACATCATAATTATTATACCAGTATACAGTACTGCTTTTGTGTTAAGTGTCACAGCACAGAAATTAAAAAAAGAGAACTCCTACCAGTATCTTCAAGATCACCCTAAGATACAAATAGAAAAGAGGAAGAGAGAAGCAAAAGGAAATAGTTTGAATCCTAAAGTTATTGGGAAAATCATCAGGCTGAAGTTTTCAAAAACAGGCATTGCTAAAAACAAATAGAAACTCACAGACCACCAGAAGAACAAAGAATGTGAAAGAAAAACAGGAGAGAGAAAAATACATAAGCAATTACTAAGAAGATTTTTTTTCAATTAAATAAGGAAGAGGCAATTAGAATGGAAAAAAGCAATATGAAATATGAAAAATTGGGGGGGGGGGAATCAGATTAAAAAATAGAGGAAGAGCAACAAGAGGAGAAAGCAAACTAAGGGGGAGAGTTATCTTGATTGATGTAGACAAAGCAAAGCCTCAGTAATGTCAGAAGACACTTGATGGTTTATCCCCCCATTGAAATGAGGGATGGGCAGTCACAACTGCCTTCCTATCTCATCCACAGCAATTGTAGACCTGTCTCTTTCTGAATAACCCATTACATTACAACCACTTCAGCAGCTTCTAATGCAGCATTTCCTACATCTCACATGCATTGACTAACTTACTCTCTTTCCCACAAAACAGTGTGGTCGGGGTGTGTTCTTGTCCGGGAATAACTTCTCCAGTCGAGCCTCCCGCGTCTCCTGCATGCCATGGCATGATGTGATGGTGAGCAAATCCACCCGTAGCTTATCCAGGGAATAGCACAACAATTCCCGATGATAATAGATGGCATCCAGATAGCTGGAGATTAACAGAATAGACAGGCCATTTCAGTGTAGTGTGGTTTCTAATTTACTCAAAGAGCACCACCCTTAAGTTCTGTCCAAGGATCCTCATACTGACTTCTGCCTCCTCCCCAAAAAGAACTTCACACAAGTCCCCCCGCCCCCAAATAATCTTCTTTTAAAGGTTTTACTTTGGAAGAGAGAGGAAGGAACGTTTAGAGAATGTTCTCTATTGCCAATATTCATTCCTCATCTTTGTCCATTTTTCTGTTGGACTTTGATCCCAAAATCATTCCAACATTCAAGCGGGACTATTTTAGCTATCTGGGCCAACTTGTTAACCTTGTGCAATAAAGAACCATTCCCACAGTTTTCTATTGGCTGTTCTGAAAACTGATATGAAGTTGAAGGCCAAGAGGATCTTTCCGGTAGCCTCAGCCTTTCGATAGGCCCTCATTTTGAGATAAGCTTATTTCTAGAAAAGATGAGAGAGGGAAAAACTAGCCATTTAGATCTTGAAAAATTCTCCCAAAGCACATCAAATTATTTCACAAAGGCTGCTTGGGGGCCCAATGAAAAATCTTGCCCATCAGCTACCTCCCACTTGAGATCACCTAGGCCTGGCAAGGGAATCAAAGCAGTCACTTACGGTGTACCCCGGGGTGGGGCCGCCTCCTTTTTCCCTTTTCCACGTCCTCTAGAGTACTTTCTTGTTCTGTGGGTGGTGGGGCGCGGCTTCCCCTCAGCTTTTCTAGAGTCTGCGCCTGCCCTCCGACTAATTGTGCCATAATGTTGGACACTAGTTTAGATGGGCAAAGAAGGGTCTAGCTAAGTTTTTCTTTTCCACTTCTCCAGACCATTCCCCCAGCCAAGTCCTCTTCATTAATTCAATCTTATCATCCCAGCTTCTTTGAATAAACAAGCCCAGTTGTTTCCAAAGAGACAGAGAAATAAGAAAAATCAAATAAAAAGGCAAGAATTTTATCAAAATGTGTTGGAAAGAATAAGGTTTAATATGGTGAGGAATTTCTTTCCATTTAGATATTTCATTTTCTTTATTCCCTTCCCTAGAGAACCAGTGTAGGATCACAGAGATTTTTAAATGGATAAAAAGCTATTTTTGCTTTTTTATCCATTGCCATAGCTGCAAGTATACTCAACTTTAGGAGACAATAATTATTGAGGAAGAATAATTAACCAGTAAGAACACAATCTCATCATGCTCCAGAAGAATTCCTGATTGTCATGTATTTATTTTAAAACATTTATTCCTATTCTTTATGTAATATTATCCACATTGTCCTACAGAAAATGAAGCAGTAAAAATATAATGAAACTATTTTAGGTAACAGGTAACTCGGGGAAAAGATCAGAGTAGAAAGTAATGCAGATAAAAAACACAGGAGTAAAACTCCTCTCCAGCAAAATGTTTTGAAACGAATATGTTTTAATGCCAAGAGAGAGAGAGAAGGGGCCAAATAGATCTCTTTGGAGAAAAATTGTAAAACACACCTGGCAATCATTCTTTAGTACAAAAATGGAAATGAACCCAATGAATAGAAGGAAACCCATTCTGTCCAATAAGAAAGAGGGTATTCTAAGAAGGGGCTTCTTCCACCAAGAAAATGGTTTTGCATTAATATTCTGTGGCTGGGCTCTCACAACACATTTAATTTGATCAGTAAGTTAACTCATTTTGGGGATTTGTAGGATAAACCAATATACTAAACTAAATGGAGTACAATACTAATAAACAAATGAAAATAAAATAAGTTTAGCATGTACAAATGCAACCACTAGCTTTTTAAATGACCTGGTTGGAGGTGTTGTTCTTTGTATACAGCTAATAATTACAGATGAATCTGATCTGTCATACCTTTTCTGTAATAAAGCTTCATTTCTGACTAGAACCTGAACTGAATTGAATGCTTTATTGGCCAAGTGTGATTAGACACACAAGGAAGTTGTCTCTGGTACAACAGAGCTTTTAAGAAGATGTTGGATAGCCATTTGTCTGAAATGGTATAGGGCTTCCTGCCTAGGCAGGGGGTTGGACTAGAAGACCTCCAAGGTCCCTTCCAACTCTGCTATTGTATTATAGAGAAAATAATAATAACAACAATTTATTTATTTATTATATTTATACCCCGCCCTTCTCCAAACAATAAAATGGGGAAGTAAATAAAAAAAAAAGAATAAATAATAACACTACTGCCACACTCTATGTAGAGAAGAGATGGCTCTGCTTCTATAACAGGCTTTTATAATAATAGACTAGGACTTTTAATACTGATGATCCAAGCCATGAGATGCCTTCTAGAGTTAAAAAGTTCTTAAATGGTGATTCGGGGGCAGAACTGTAAGTCACTGATACAGCAAGTTTTGCATAAAGAAGATGGCACATTAAAGCCTTAGCAACTCCTATAGGACTAGAAAATTGGTCTGAAATCATTTGGAACATTCCCACTCGCTATAATTAACCCCAAATTGGAGACACCCTTGGTTAAATTCAAGAGAGGCATTTTTGATATTCATATGAGCAGAAAAACACTGTTAACAATTACTAGATTAACTAAAAACATATACACAAAAGCACTTTCCAGGTGGTTCTCGATGGCTTTTTTTGAGAGCTGAATGAGAGCAAGGATATTCCAAACCAAGTGACACTGTGGTTACATGTATTATAAGGTGATGTTCATTTCTGATATTTTGTATTAATTATTTCTTTTTGGCATCCCTGCATATCTGAGTTTAGGTTCTGGGTTTAAAGAGAATTACTGTAATAGAGTTATTTTGTGCTAATGGACAGGAAATAGGAAAAAGCTTAGCATTCGGTAACACACAATCTAAGAGATATGAATAACTGATATAACACCGAAAATAGTCTATAACAACTCTGGATTCTCTTGCTTGAACAGAGGATCCATTTTTATGTATACTAGAAACCCACAACAGTAAACAATGAGGTGGAAAAGTTTGCTCAACCATCCCTAAACCTAAGCTTGGTGATCAAGCTCTAGCACTATCACAGAGGAAGGCTTGAATATCACCAAGATCCAGTCTGAACAGAACAATGTTATCCACTCTGTTCCCAAATGGTTCCTTCCTCCTTATTGTTTACACAGGTAACTCCAGGTAAACAATCATTTGTAATATATGATTAATATACAAAGTATTTCTCCTAGATGACTCTAAAAGATATAAGACTTGCTAGGAAGGGAATGGTAGTGTATCAAAACTAGAATTACCTGCTAGGAGAGAGATGTCTGCACTCTGCAAAGTGGGCATCCAGCTGTGTCAGCATGTCCTGGCATTCTGTGTATGAGTAGGGATAGCAGAAGGCAAAGTATGTGGTGGCTCCTCGACAATCCAGGAAGCGGTGCACAAAAGACAGGACAAACTGAGTTTCCGCCATCTGCATGAGTTAAAATGCCCAAGGATGATCTCCAGTATAAGTTGAAGCATTACAGACAACTTAGGACACAAATAAGCAGTGTTCTTCCCAGCCTGCTGCAATTCTGGTTTGCACAAGATCCTTAGTTTTTTAGTATTACCTGGATCAGATGTTCAGCTCTGTCAGATATATCACTGACTTTATCTTTACTATCAGAGCACAACCCACCTGTTGTGATATGTTAGGCAAATTAGCTTAAAATATTGCTTGCATCATGATGTTAAAATAAGAATCAGGAAAGACCGTGATATGAAGGCTAGGTTATTTATTCTTTTGGACAGTGTAAGCACAAGAATGAAGGCAAATATACATATCCCAGAATAATGTTGCAAGATCCAATCTGAATTGGTCACTGGGACCAGAGATTTAGTATTTTGAGCCTTCAGACTTATGCTGGAGCCCATCCTCAGGGAACTTATCTCTCAACAGAATGTGTGCTTTGGGCTATTCTATGCATAGAATTTATGTAGTGCCTGATTATGTGTAGCTCCTAAAGTAATGATCAGAATAGGCTTCTAAAGTCAATTATCTCAGATAACAGGTTCAACTCTGCTATTGCTGGCTACACACAACTAGGTACCATATAAATACTATGCATAGAATAGCCCAAAGCACACATTCCAGTGAGGGAAAAGTTATCTGAGGATGAGGTCCAGCATGAGTCTGAAAGCTCAGAAGACGAAATCTCTGGTCCTAGCAAGCGACCCAGATTGGATCCTGTAGCGTAAACACACATGCATTTTCTAATATTGTTAAGCAGTAAGAAGAATCATATATGCATGCATCTGTGACTCAGCCAAACAGCCTGAAATTAAATCAAGCTGATATTGGATCCTGGAAATGGAAGAGGAGAGAATAAATTAGTGTACTCCAACTTTTGAAACATGGAAGAAACAGTCCAATAGAAACACAAAGCAGATAATATCAGGACCTCTTAATCAGCACTCAAGACTCCCTTTTCTGATGATTAGATACTGCCTTTGCCATTCCTCTTCAATCCACTCCCACATTTAAGAACATCAGGTTCATGTCATGTGTTGTTTCTGGAGGCTATCTGGATAATAGCACATTTAAGCCCAACCTCAGCACATCTTTCCTCAAAATACATGTTATGCAGATACCTCATAGGCAGGTCGCTCACGAATGCGTTCCCAACGGGGTTTGGCAGGTACTGTCTTGACTAAAGGTGTCATTCCCTGGGAATAAAGTTTGGTCTGCTTGTTCATATTCACAATATGAATCTTGATCAACTTGCCAGGCATTCCTCCCCTCACACTAAAGTAAAACCAGGATCTGGGGAAGAAAGAAGAAAGGGGAAAGAATTTACACTTCAGATCCCAGAAACTGCATTTCTGCCCAGAAAGACCAGGCACATTTGGAATTAGGAACTGTCCTTTTCACAGTTGACCTCCATTCCTTTTCTGTTTAAAGAATAAAGTACAGTATATCCAACTGAAAGTCATATACTTTCCTGTCTACCAACCTGTATTTTCTCTTTCTCTGGTATTTTCCTATGCCTATGCCTATGACACCACTGGAGCAAGATTTTGTTATACTATATATTATATATATTATGTATAATATATACATGCATGTGTACATATGTGTGTCATTGTGCATAAATATATGTATCAATATATAAATCAAATTAAAAGTGAAAACTTCTGGTCTCTGTTCAGAATAGACTTCTAAAGTAATGATATCGGATGATAGGTACCTGCTATTACTAATTGGAAAAGGATAAAACAGGTTAGGAATAGCTTCCTTGACAGTTCCATTCCTACAGTTAGTAGATAAAATAGAAAAATGGATGTTGTTTCAATGGTGCTTTTACCTGTTCCCATTCTCATATTCTGTCTCACCACAATCTGGCTTGGTCCACACATTGAATTCATAGTCTGCAGTTGGGAGGGAGTTGCCAAACACCACTGAGGCAGAAGAAGTATTGATGCTGCCACTGCCATTCAAGCTGTTGTCACCATCACCCTCCTGGTGTTCCACCTTCTCAACATGAGCCAAATTGCCAGAGTCAAATTTAGAGCTGAACAATAGGCTACCACAGCGTAGTTCCATCGTAATCTCAATGACGAGAGTGGTTTCATCCTCCTACAATACGTTGTCTAAAGTACTTCCTAAAGAACAAAATGAAATGGTCACATTTTTACCTAAAATTCCTCTTTTACCTTTAGCTATCATATCATACTGATAAGAACACACACACAAAAACTCTTCAGTCAATACCGATTTAGCCCAAATTTATAAAAACAAACTACTGGACCACAAAACCTATATTCTGAACTTCCTATAAGAATATCATTCAAATTCCTTGAATGGAAACATTTAACATTTTCTCATTCAATCCAGACTACCAACATCATTTTTGCCAAACCCAGTACTGAAAGTTGGCCCCAAACCTGCCTTCAGAAACTTGTCGGATTTCAGCAGCTTGAATATAATCGAAATGACTGCAGTCATTTACCAAAGAAGATATCCTACTTGAGACATAGCTGTCCACAAGCAGCAGGAATCAGATTGATGCAAGTTATACTACTTGATTTAACAGGCTGCCAGGTTCCAGATCCCTTTATACAGTGCTAGTTTTAAATTCAAAATTATTTGTGAATACAATAATACAATAGCAGAGTTGGAAGGGACCTTGTAGGTCTTCTAGTCCAACCCCCTGCGTGGGCAGGAACCTTATACCATTTCAGACAAATGGCTATCTAACATCTTTTTAAAGACTTCCAGGGTTGGGGCATTCACAACTTTTGGAGGCAAGCTGTTCCAGAGGTTAATTGTTCTGTCAGGAAATTTCTCCTTAGTTCTAAGTTGCTTCTCTCCTTGATTAGTTTCCACCCATTGCTTCTTGTCCTGCCCCCAGGTGCCTTGGATAATAGTTTGACTCCCTCTTCTTTGTGGCACCCTCTGAGATATCGGAACACTGCTATCATGTCTCCCCTGGTCCTTCTCTTCATCAAACTAGACATACTCAGCTCCTGCAGCCGTTCTTCATATGTTTTAGTCTCCAGTTCCCTAATCATCTTGGTTGCCCTTCTCTGCACTCTTTCCAGAGTCTCCACGTCTTTTCTACATCGTGGCGACCAAAACTGTATGCAGTATTCCAAGTGTGGTCTTACCAAGGCACTATACAGTGGCATTAACACTTCACGTGATTCTATCCCTCTGTTTATGCAGCCTAGAACTGTGTTGGCTTTTTTGGCAGCTGCTGCACACTGCTGGCTCGAATAACCAGAATAACTCTGGTTATTGTTATTGCCTTTGGTCTGGAGAATTTAGGAAATACCTGAATTATAATAACTCTAGAAATACCATGCCTAGATTGATATTTGGAACATTTGGCAACACAAACCTATCAAACTGAAATAAATATATTTAGAAAAGTTTGCAATATTTGCGGGAGGGGTGTGTTTCTTTAGGAAAAAAAGCAAGTAAGGGGAACGTGGTAGCTTAAGAAAATGTTGTTAAGACATTTTTCTCACTCTTTCACAGAGAGCCAGTAGAAGGTAGTGATGAAAGTGTTGGACCGGCACTTGGGTGAACATTAGGTGAGTTTGGGACAATTACAATTTCTAAGCCCAATCCCATTAGGTTAGGGGGGGGGGGTGTGCTACATGTAAACCTTAAGCTTTCAAATGAAATGCAGGTATAAAACTAATAAATGCATACACAAAATTAAAAGTACAAGAATTGCTGACCCAGTACCCCAGTCAGGCTGTGTTACACATGCCGAGGTATGTTTAACTTGGTTCCAACACAACTTAGTATTCAATACATTATCCTGTAATTTTGAATAATATCAAGGCTCAGTTCACTCCTTGCATCAAGCCATAATGCAATTGGTTAATTGTGTGAACCAGGCAAAATATTACTGTGGATACTGTTGACTGGGAGATATGAGAGGCTGCTATTGTGCTCATTTCGGGACACCTCATTCCTGAAGGATGTTTCTATAGTAGGAAACTACATAACGGATATAGTAAAAACAACAAAGTCTGAACATGTTTTTAGTCAGAGTGGGAGGAGACCGATTAATCCGTAGGGCTATTACTATCTTTTGCCTAATGGCTCAGTGGATACCTGAGCGTCACGCCCCCTCCATTTCCTTCCCGTTGGTAGGGGCCGCCTGCCACATGGAGTCAGAAGTCAGTCAGGTAGACGCAGAAGGGCCATTATTTTACTCTCCCCTTTATTCTTTCCGTCCCCCTTTCCGGAACCGAAGCTTCGATGGAGAGGAAATGAAGGGAAGGTCCATAAACTCTTATTTTTTTAATTGTACATATTGGACACACACAGGTGAGAACAAGAGGGTAAAACGGATGCATCTATCGCCCCACCGCGGCCCACTCGCCTCCCTTCTCCCCTCAAATCCACCAACCTGCTCCCGTCGCCGCCGCCAGGGGCACCGGGCCAGGCCAGCCCTACCTTCGGCCGGTTGCCCAGGCAACAACAACGCTGTTTATCATAGGCTATGCATCTTTGGCTGGAGCAATCCAGATCCCTATTGGTCCGCTGTACCTCTCCATAGCAACACGCTGCACCATTGGCTGGCCGCGTCCACTTCCATGGTGACATGGTTGCTATGGTAGCTGACGGGGCGAGAACGCTGCCGATTAACTCGTTTTCGTTGTAAAGTGGGTGACCCGAAGCCATTGGCCAAATCACGGGTGGGCGTGGCTACGGGTACGTCGCCTTGTGGCTTGTGAGGCGCTTTCAAGGAAGGGCCGAGTAGCGGGGCTTGCCGGGAACGGTGTCAAAAGGCGGTTTCCGCTACTCCCAGTGACCGTGGTGTGCAGAGTGAGAGATGATGCCAATGAAGTAAAAAATATTTCAGCGGTCAGGCGACAGCGGCCGCCGAAGGCCGGCGAAAAGCGTCCCCGTCTCAGTCTCAACAAAGCCGTTCGGTAGCTCCCCTCAGCGGCTCAGTTTTCAGGAACACAACGGAGCGTCTTCCGCTCCACTCGGAGAGTCCTAAAGGCACCTGGCAGAGCGAGGTTTTTCCTTCAGCAGAAACAACCCCCGAGTGATTTGCCCCATGGATCGCACAAGGAAGATGGCAAGGATCTAAAAATGTAAAAGTCCCCTCAGGCTGCAATCCTCCTCCTCTTTGCCTTCTGAAATGTGGCTCGTTCGTGGAATCCCTCCCACTCGGTGCGGTGGATGTGCCGTAGAGCTGATTTTTCCATAGCCCTCCCATCCTCGTCCTCGAAAAGCGTTGTCCCTTTGGGAACTGGATTGAAGCTGTAGTAAAAAAAATTTTACACCATTAGTAAGCGGGAAGACTTGGCTCATTTTTTTTTGGATAGGGGCTTCCCTTTTAAATAGCATCAAAATCGGTAGTGGAGGATGCGGGCATCGATCCCGCTACCTCTCGCATGCTAAGCGAGCGCTCTACCATTTGAGCTAATCCCCCTCTTGTTGTAAGTCCCTTTTTCTCTTAGTGAGAAACTATAATCATGAAACTGCTCCATTGTAAGATTTTTTAATATATATAATTCAGAATTATGGTTTCATTTTTGGCAAGCTTTGTTCCTTTTTGCAGATCTATAATTAAGCTCCTCCAATTAGCAAAAAAAAAAAAAAAGAAAAGAAGAAGATATTACCAATATCTGAAGTCTGGAGGGAGTAGCACAAATGTTTCTCACTTAAATGAGCCCAAACTATATTTAGGAAAAGCTTAGCAAGGCTGTACACTGAGCTACCCAAGCAAGAAACTGCTAGAACTCAAACTGTAAGACTACTTGCACCCAGAAAACAACAAAAGTAATGATCTGTGGCAAAAAGATTGCACTTCGTGCACAGAGTTAGGGCGACAGTAGCTGACCTGCAAACAGCTGAATAATTACTAGGTGGCAGCAAAACAATATAGAAAGCTGGTGCCATTCATCATTCATCCAGATTCCTGCAGCTTATACATGGCACAATAGCTGTTGCCTGCTAGAATTGGGAGACCGATTAGACCAATTTGGGAAGGTGCTCAGACTAAAGGAAAAAAATAGTCCAACCTATCAAAAGCTGTATTGTAAAAGACATTAGGATAGGAATGCATTAAAATAGGCAGGAAAGTGGAAATACAATGCCTATCCACTCTAAATGAGTACAAAGTACTAAATGATTATCTAGACCCGCGCCAGTCCGGCTTCCGACCCGGTCACAGTACCGAGACGGCATTGGTCGCGTTGGTTGATGATCTCTGGAGGGTGCGGGATAGAGGTTATTCCTCTATCCTAGTCCTATTAGACCTCTCGGCGGCTTTTGATACCATCGACCATGGTATCCTATTGCACCGACTGGGGGGGTTGGGGCTGGGAGGCACCGTTCTGCGGTGGTTCTCATCCTACCTCTCTGGTCGGTCGCAATATGTGTTGACGGGAGGGCAGAGGTCGACCTCGAGGCCTCTCCTATGTGGGGTCCCTCAGGGGTCGGTCCTCTCGCCCCTCCTTTTCAACACATATGAAGCCGCTGGGTGAGATCATCCGTGGTTTTGGGGTGGAGTACCATCTGTACGCTGATGACACCCAGCTGTACATATCCACCCCAAACCACCCCAACGATGCCGCCGAAGTGCTGTCCCGGTGTCTGGAAGCCGTACGGATCTGGATGGGTGGTAACAAACTCAAGCTCAACCCTGCCAAGACTGAGTGGCTGTGGTTTCCGGCACCCCGGTTCAGCCAGATTATTCCAACTCTAGCCATTGGGGGCAAAACACTGGCCCCCGTGGAGAGGGCGCGCAATTTGGGTGTCCTCCTGGATTCCCGGCTGTCCTTGGAGGACCATGTGACGGCCGTGGCCAGGGGGGCGTTTCATCAGGTTCGCCTGATGCGCCAATTGCGCCCCTTACTGGACCGGGCTGCCCTTTGCACAGTCACTCAAGCTCTCGTGACGTCCCGTCTCGACTACTGTAATGCTCTCTACATGGGGCTTCCCTTGAGGTGCACTCGAAAGCTACAGCTAGTCCAAAACGCAGCCGCGCGGGTAATTACGGAAGCCACCAGAAGCTCCCATATAACACCAATCCTGCGCGAGCTGCATTGGCTTCCTGTGGTCTTTCGGGTGCGCTTCAAGGTTCTGACGACCATCTTTAAAGCGCTCCATGGCTCGGGGCCTAGTTATATGCGAGACCGTCTCCTGCCCCATACATCCCTTAGACCGATCCGCTCCCACAGAGAGGGCCTTCTCAGGGTGCCGTCGGCCGGACAATGCCGACTGGCGACACCCAGGGGAAGAGCCTTCTCTGTGGCGGGCCCTGCCCTTTGGAACAACCTACCCCCTGAACTCCGGACCATCACCGACCTCCGCCTCTTCCGCAAATGTTTAAAGACATATTTTTTCCATCAAGCCGGCCTAGCCTAACCTCCCATGGGGACTTTTAGAAAAGTTTTAAATTGGGTTTTTAATAATTGGTTTTTAGCACAGGATTGGGGATTATTTAATATATATTTTAAATTATTTGTCTATCTTCTATTGTGTATGTTTTTTAAATTTCCTGTGCGCCGCCCTGGGTCCTCTGTGGAGAAGGGCGGGATATAAATGTAATAAAATGAAAATGAAATGAAATGAAATCAGCAAAACCAGATGGATTACATTGCAGAGTGCTGAAGGAGTTGGCAGATGTGATCTCAGAACCACTGAACTATATCTTTCAAAGATCCTGGAGCACCAGGAAACTATCAAAGGACTGGAAAAGAATTTGATGTGGTTCCCATCTTCAAAAAAAAGGGAAGAAAGATAATCCAAGAAACTACAGACCAGTCAGTCTGACATCAATACCTAAAAAAGTTAACCAAGCAACAGATCTGTAAACACCTAGAAGCAAGCAATTTCTAGAAGCTAGCATGGGTTTGTCATAAACAGATCAGCCAGGCAAACCTCATTGCATTCTTTGAAAAAATGACTAAATTATTGAATCAATGAAATGCTGTAGACATTGTGTACTTGGACTTCAGTAAGACATTTGACAGTGTACCCTGTTTCCCTAAAAATAAGACCCCCCTGGATAATAAGCCCAATTGGGCTTTTGAGCGCATGCACTAAAATAAGCCCTCTCCCAAAAATAAGCCGTCTCCAAAAATATTGCAACACAGCAGCAGCCATGAAGTGACCACGCTCACCACCTCCTGTACCTCAAAAATAAGGGAAAAAATGATTGAAAAAGGAAAACATGATTGAACGTATGAACTATACAATGTAACGTATATGTATGCTTGCCCTTTGTTTTATATAAAAAAAATTGTATTTGTATGAAGTTTTGGGAGGACCACCACCTCCGGCATGGAAGCTACTAAAATATCATATTTACCCTACAACCCTTTTCCTATACATATTGTAAAAACCAATAAAAAATGTTTATAATAATAATAATAATAATAATAATAATAATAATAATAATAATAATAATAATAATTAATAATAATAATAATAATAATAATAATAATAATAATAATAATAATAATAATAATAATAATAATAATAATAATAATAATAATAATATCTCCCCGAAAATAAGGCCAAGCATGTATTTCAGGGGTCAAACGAAAATAAGAGCCTGTAGACCATAACCTATTCCTTGGTAAGACAAAAAATATGGGATTGACAGCATCACCACCAGATAGATTTGTAACTGACTAATCAACCAGATTCAACATGCAATCCTCAAAGGAACTACTTATAGTATTTTTCAGACTATAAGATGCACCAAGATTTTGAAGAGATTGCCAAAAAATGCTGTATTCAATATGTAAGACACACCCAGATTTTCACCCCCTCTTTGGGGGGAGGGGGGAAGGTGCGTCTTATACCTCAAAAAATACAGTACATCTACCTGGAAGGAAGCATGTAGTGGCATGCTCCAAGATCTTCGCCCAGATTATTTAGATGAGGTGCTGGAAGGGAAACTCATCAAATTTGTAGACAACACCAATCTTGGGGGGTGGGGTATACTTTAAAAGATAGACTCAAGATCCAGAAGGATCTTGACAAACTTGGACATTGGGCACTATCCAACAAACTGCAATTCAGTTGTGATAAAAGTAAGTTTTTAGGCAAGAAAAATGGTATAGAGAAGTTACATGATTTATTAGCAAACTGAGAGGGTTCTAAAAGTCCCAGTGGACAAACTTTTTAAGTATGATCCAGCAGTGTGCTGCAACAGCCAAAAAAGCCAATGTAGTCCTAAGATACATCCAGAGGGGGATAGTAGCAAGATCATGTGAATACCACTTTATATTGCTTTGGTAAGACCACACTTGAAATATATCCAGTTCTGGTTACAATACAAAAAAGATATTGAGACTCTGGAAAGAGTTCAGAGAAGAGCAACAAATACGATTTAGGCTCTGGAGGCTAAAACATATGAATCATTGTAGGAAGAGGGTATGTCTAGTCTAACAAAGAGAAGGACACACAGCGACAATAGCAGTTTTCCGATATTTGAAGGAGTGTCACAGAGAAGAGAAGTCAACGTATTCCCCAAAGCATCTGAGGGCAGTAGTAGTAATGAATGGAGACTTATTAAGGAGAGACCCAACCCAGAACTAAGAGGAAATTTCCTGTCAGTGAGAATAATTAATCAATGGATCAGCTCGCCTTCAAAAGTGGGTGATCCATCACTGGAGATTTTAAAGAAGAGATTGGACAGCCATTTACAATACAATACAATACAATACAATACAATACAATACAATAGCAGAGTTGGAAGGGACCTTGTAGGTCTTCTAGTCCAACCCCCTGCATGGGCAGGAATCTTATACCATTTCAGACAAATGGCTGTCTAACATCTTTTTAAAGACTTCCAGGGTTGGGGCATTCACAACTGCTGGAGGCAAGCTGTTCCAGAGGTTAATTGTTCTTACTGTTAGGAAATTTCTCCTTAGTTCTAAGTTGCTTCTCTCCTTGGTTAGTTTCCACCCATTGCTCCTTGTCCTGCCCCCAGGTGTCTTGGAGAAAAGTTTGACTCCCTCTTCTTTGTGGCACCCTCTGAGATATCGGAACACTGCTATCATGTCTCCCCTGGTCCTTCTCTTCATCAAACTAGACATACCCAGTTCCTGCAGCCGTTCTTCATATGTCTTAGTCTCCAGTCCTCTAATCATCTTGGTTGCTCTTCTTTGCACTCTTTCCAGAGTCTCCACGTCTTTTCTACATCGTGGCGACCAAAACTGTATGCAGTATTCCAAGTGTGGCCTTACCAAGGCACTATACAGTGGCATTAACACTTCACGCGATCTAGATTCTATCCCTCTGTTGATGCAGCCTAGAACTGTGTTGGCTTTTTTGGCAGCTGCTGCACACTGCTGGCTCATATTTAAATGGTTGTCCACTAGGATTCCGAGATCCCTCTCACAGTTGCTACTATTGAGCAAGGTACCACCTATACTGTACTTGTGCATTTGGTTTTTCTTGCCTATATGTAGGACCTTACTTTTTTCACAATTGAATTTCATTTTTGTATAGGGTCTCCTGTTTGAATAGAAGACATCTAAGGTACCTTCCAATGGTGTTATTCTGTTAAAAGTAGGGGTGTCAAAATGGTGGCCCATGGGTGCCATATGCAGGCCACACCCAGCCCAGCTCCACAAAGGGGAAAAATGTGGTGATACATCATGTGATGGCATGACACCATTTGACACCCGTGTGTTAAAGGATCTAAAAATCCACAACAGTATTTGGGTTCTCATGCACATGGATGGTACTGCTACTGCTACTCTTCCTCACCAAGAAGAGCATTGAGATTTTTCCCCCTCTAAAATGTAAATTGACATAGCTCTGTAGAAAAGGGAGAAGTAAATAATAGCCAAAGGGCATCAATGTCATCACTAGTAAAATGCTCCAAGTACAATGTTGAAGGACTGGATTATCCAAGAGAACATCCTAAAGGAAGAACAAACTGATTTTAGGTCAAGTAGACCAATTGGTTTCAGACTTCACTGAAAAAAATGTGCATTTTGCTCCATGGGTGACTTTTATGCATCTTTATTAATTTCAGGGTGGCTTCTCTTTCAGTATAACAGAGTTTATTATGGTCCAAGTTGAATAACTCAACAATTGCTAAATGTTTTCTGCTGCTCATTGTTGCACGAGGGATATTCCTTGCAGATCAACAGGACAGTTCTCCGCTTAAAATACTGTATACTAGCTCCAACTCAGTTCAACTTCCATATTTTGTGCTCTAAATTGACAAAAAGACATCTCCCACTTTTGCTATAGGGAGATATTGCTTTTAGTCTATTCTTAAGGCTAGTCTGAAGAGGGTATTCAGTACTTTGGTTCAACATTGCCAAGAGTTTATCAATTATTTTTTAAAAAACCCCAAAAATGTTTTTTTTCTAAAAGACTCACAGCTCATAGGAGAACTATCAACAACTGCATAATTGAGCACCTTCAAATACCTTGGGGTTGCATTTAAAGCAAGGAGAATCACTCAGGCAACTTATAGTTTATGTTTATTGGATTTGTATCCCGCCCTATCTCCCCGAAGGGACTCAGGGCGGCGCACAGGCAAATATTAAAAACAATACAAAACAATACAAAACCCATCTTAGACAAGGAGTACATCAGCCATTTTGTGATTTCATCATATGCTCAGTAGTTCTCTGTTGCCTGTTGTCATCAAACTTTTCCAGGCAAAAAGCTCTAGCCCAACTTCTATTTAGACCAGCATTGGGCCAAATAGTAACTTCAGATGCACCAGAGATCATACAATCATGGTTGCTCAGTTACATCTGGCACTCCTAAATTTGTTCTTAGGTTAAAATTAATTCTTATCACAATAGAAACTACAGCATGGATGCCAGCAATTAACTTCAATGAAACCTAACTTTTTTTAGGTTGCCCTGCCTCACTCTGAATGATCATTTTCAATCCAGCAGGAAGGTTCCCTAGCATTTTGCTATCAACTCCCAGTTAATTTATGCACATTATATAAGGACCAGGCCAGAGAACCTATCACACAAACGTTCCTGTTTAGACCTGCACAGATTAATTATCCAGTTTCTGTGGGAGCCATCTATATTTATCAGAGTCCTAGGGTATACATGTTTACTTTTTTCTTTACCCTTTGAATGTGGATGAACCTTGGCAAAGGCATGCTGCAATGGGGCTGATCCTAGCCAGTTCAACAAAAATTCCTGTAACTGGCTGCTTGTGCCTTATGCATGGAAGAAATAAAATGAATTACACATGTGCTTTACCCTGTAGCTTTTATCTGGCCTGATTCCAAAATTTCCCCCTTCTTCAGAAGAATGTCAAGGCAGTGAGAAATCTTAATATAGAGTTATAAGACATTTCGAAAGAGGCAGATGGCATAGACAGACATGAAAGCAAGTATTGTAACCAAATACACCGTCCTTTATTGTACGACAAGAGCCTCACCCAATTGTCATGACCAAGTCCACCATTATAAGCTTGCTGAGCAAAGGGAGATATGTGCTGCACAAGACTCACTTTTACAACTGAAGTATGAATGCACAACCAGCTTTTCTTTGTGCATCCCAGATATACAGTATTTGATCCAGTCAACATATTTAGACTAGAAATATACAACCAATTGATTCATGGGTCTCAGAAACTCTGGGGATTTTAGTCGCTAAAACACATTAAAAATAATGAAGTTACTAAATATGCAAGCAGACATATTAAGAATAGCTAAATAAAACCAAATGGTGTCTTTGCCTTGGTGGCATCACTTCTTTGTCCTAGTTTGAAATATTTTTTTGAACACCACTCAGGGTTCAAAGGCTTTGGCCGTTCATCCAAAAAAGATGTGCTCCTCTGTTTTAAACAATGAGAAGTGTGTATCAGTACATCCAGAGGATAACCATTTCAGGCTGAGATACTAACTGGTAGGTAGGAGCAGCAGGCCAAAAAGAACCAATCTCTAACCTATTATTTTTCCATTGCATACTTTCACACATACAGATATATCAAACCTCTCATATGAAAGAGAGCCAATGGCTCCTCAAGATATTTAGGGCACAGTAGGGTGTATAGGATAGGTCCTACTTCAAAGCTAAAATGACATTTCCAAGCCACTGATTCAGTTGACGAGACTACAGCAAAATAAGGCATTGGGGAAGAAGTGAGCATAACAAAATGCCACTCATAGACTGGCTGGGAGACTGACCTAGCTTTTCCATCTCTTCTTCTTCTTTTTTAGTTTCAACTAAGACGAGGAGGTGAGGAATATCTGGCCCTCAGCCTGCATACACCTCAGAATTTAGTTCTAAGTTGAATGATTTACTGTACCTCGTCCAGATTTCTTGCAAGAATAATCTGTCTTGTTTGGGAATGGGGATAGAGACACAAAGACAGAAGTTAAGTGTTGTAAGTAGATAACAAGTGGCCTGCCCATGTTCATCTCTAGGTCTAAAGTTCCATCCATTTCAGACTGCTACACATTATTCTCAGAGAAATATGGCTTACAAGGGAAGAAAAGTCCCTCTCCCTCCACATCAGTAGATGTGTATTCCAAAGTGAAGTACCCACCCCAGTTTGTGTTACCTGTTCCACAATACGGTAAGGCAAACACATTTTGGGGGGAAAGCCAAGACCCTTTGCTTTTGGTATAAAGAAATTAACATATTAATTGCTTTGAGAAGTGGTAATAGTACAACCTTGGGAAATGGAGCAGAAACATCTCAGATTCAATAAAGATGGGAAGTAAACCAATAAGGTAGCATTCAGTATGAGAACCAGACTTTACCACTGGCTCAAAACCTCAGGGGGAACATTTATGATAAAAGCTAAGAATAAAAGGAAGCGCTCCATGCATAAAGTGGTAGGATGTCACTGACCCAGGAACCAATTTATTTGAGATATTACTGAAAGAGGAAATGCTTTTCCAAAATCATTGCTGGGATACACCTTGCTCTCTTAAAGCCTGCTATTACCACAGTAGCCTGGAGCAGTCATATCAAGGAAACAGCCTGCCAACAGCTGCCTGAGAGTTCAGCTGAGAACAAGCCTGACAGCACAGCAAATTGGGAGCTTGGAGACATCTGGTCTGGGAAGCTCTGGGCTTCTGCAACAAGTCAAAGTTGTGCTGTTCTTTGTTTTGATGGTCAGACTAAAGAATAAGCAAATTGGTACATCCTGCTTTAGCCATCCAGAGAACAGAAGCCTAGACTTCATTCTGAGCCTAGAATCACTGCTAGTGCCTAGAGATGATGGAAACAGCCCAGTCCTTAATGGCCACAGTTGTATCCTGCAGGTATGTCCAAGAAGATTGGATGAGGTTGCTCAGATGAATTTTCAAGCAGGTCCAGGACCCTTCACCACTAAAAGAAGAAACAAAAAATGATTGGAGGCTACAGAGACATAGCATGAGCCATTCAAAGATAACTGCTGATATTGACTTAAATGAAAGGAAGATGAAATTTAGATGCTCCATTAATTCCACAATCTGTATATTAGATTGCTGCAAGCATATAAAAAACCCCTATATTTTAAGATAAGAGATTGAGAGCCTTCTTCAGAAATGTACACTTTGGTCCTGTCATCTTTTCAGTAGCCAGATTTTGTTCCACAACCCGCTCCTAAAAGAAAGCATGACTCAGCCAAGATAATCGAGATATTACTATTTCCTATTGGAATGGCTGCAATTAAATTCTGTTTCTACCATGTGCTTTCCTTAACTTCTGACCATTCGTATTCTTTTTATAATTGGAACAATGCTTCCACCTCTCCCTGAAGGGAAACTGGGTTCAATATTCTTCCTGCCATAATCTGCCTGGAATGCAGCAAACATGGCTTGTTCCCTCCTTAGGATAGAGTGTAAATCTGGGCCTCGCATTTCAATTATTGACTATTTTTAGTAACCTTTTTTTTAGTATAAGCAGCTGATTCTTCAGTTATACTTCAAAGTTTTGGTTCATCCAGATCAGAGGAAAGGATAAAATAGTGCTAGTCTTTCTTAAGGCATTTTAAAAGTTTTTTTAAATCATCTTTATTATTTTTATAAATAATTCAAGGTGGAAAACATATCTGATTGTCTTCCTCTTATTTTCCCGACAACTGTAAAGTGAGTGAGTTGGGTCTGAGAGAGAATGACTAACCCAAAGTCACCCAGCTGGCTTTCATGCCTAAAATGGAACTAAAAGTCAGTCTCCTAGTTTTTAGTCTAGCTCAGCCTTAACCACTAGATCTAACTGGCTCTCTAATAGTGATCTAAGGTTTGCCACCTTAGCCAGAAGATATGTCATGCTCACTGCCAATCATTAAGAGAAAGAGCTGTTTCTTTTTAACTGGCCCTAATGATGGTTAAAGGTAATTCCTTTTTAGCTGGCTCTAATGCAGTGTTTCTCAACCGTGGCAACTTGAAGATGTCCGGAGTTGAAGTCCAGACATCTTCAAGTTGCCAAGGTTGAGAAACACTGCCCTAATGCTAATTAAACCTGAAATCAGAAAATCTTTCATTTCTAAAAGCTATTTTGTACTATAATTAAAAGAAACATATTGTTACTTTAACAGGGTGGATGGGGGGGTAGGTAATCTGCAGACTTTTAGATGACATTGGATTCCATCTCCCAACTATTTTTACCATGGGCAACGCTAGTTAGTACTAATAATTGAGAATTTAACATTTGGAGGACTATAAATTGACCTCCTCTGCTAAACAAAGTGAGATTGTGTGCCTTTAAGCCAATATGGAATGTCTGTGTAACATCCTGATAAATTAGCAGGCCAGAAGCTCAATTTTACTAATCCATATGGTTGAACAGATTGATGACACAGAGACAGAAAACAATGCAAATCTGTTTCTTTATGTTCATTTTGCACCATTTACTCCAGTCATGGCAAGGAAATAATGCAAAGAAAAACTGAAGGCCACCTCTAATAATTGCGATTCCAGAGAACTAAAATCAGCTTCTGGGGCCCTGCCCATACATCTTCAAATTTTGTAAACTCCTAGCCTTAGCAGCTAGGATACTTCAAATAATTAAACATGGGAATGCACAGGGTGCCAGATTATTTTACTAAATCCACACTTTGTGCTCAAGTTCTCTTAACAAGAAATTTATGAACCTGCGCACATGAAGTGCATTCAGAATTCATTAGTCACTGTCATATTATAGCTATAATCAATCTGCTGTTTCTCCTCAACTGCCTTATTTAAGTGCTTCTTTTGGGATAGGTTAAGGGTCTGCCTTGTGCATTACTAAGCAGATAGTCCTCTAATTAGGGAACATCATAGTTCTCTTTCAGCATATGCATACAGACTTTAATATTCTTGTATTCCTATTTAGCTTCAGCAAACATACAACTAACCATGGCAAAGTGAATTAAATTTAGTTCTGCCCGAGGCCCAAAAACACATAGACAATGCATACTTGCAGAAAGCTAACCACGTTTTCCAGGCTCCGTCCAATGACCCAGCAATATAGTCCACAGCAGGCAGAAAGCAGTTTCGCATGAGGAACAGCAGTAATTCTCTGAGGTACTCAACAGCATGCAGCACAGAATCTGGCATCTGTGTCTGAAGCTATGGAGAAAATAAAGATGCTCAGGATTGCAGGACTGGCTACTCATCAATCAGCTCCTCACCGGCTTAACATGCTACTCTGTATTTTGTATGTATTTTAACATCCCTGTGCGCCGCCCTGGGTCCATTTGGAGAAGGGCGGGGTATAAATTTAATTAAATAAATAAAAATAAATAAAATAAATACTAAAATACTCATCACTTGATAAGTTTGAAAATGACCATGTGCCAGGTTCCTATTGTTTAACAAGCTGCTCAAAGGCCATAATTTAGATGTATATACCAATACAATACAATACAATACAATAGCAGAGTTGGAAGGGACCTTGTAGGTCTTCTAGTCCAACCCCCTGCGTGGGCAGGAACCTTATACCATTTCAGACAAATGGCTATCTAACATCTTTTTAAAGACTTCCAGGATTGGGGCATTCACAACTTCTGGAGGCAAGCTGTTCCAGAGGTTAATTGTTCTAACTGTCAGGAAATTTCTCCTTAGTTCTAAGTTGCTTCTCTCCTTGATTAGTTTGACATAGAGCAACAAACAACAGATGTTTATTGTGTCCAATATTCCTCAGCAGTTTAACAAAATACAAATCAACCACAACCTAATGTCCACAAGAAGTGCTATAAATGCCATCGGTTTCAGTCAATATTTATCAATGGCCATCACTCTGGGGACATCAAACAGAGAAAGATGTAACATGCAAATTATCCCATTCAAAAAAAGGGGGGGGCGTCGGGGGGGGGGGGGAAGCCACCAATATTCCCTTCAAGACGTTTCTTTGCAAAAGGAATGGAAGCATGAAAGGTTGTAACTTCTATCAGGAATAGGCATGGCCATAGACTCTTCATTGCTGCCCCTGATGCTTCCTCCTTGTCTTCTATGTGGCTTTTGCTGTTTGGTCTCCACAACTTTTCCTTCCTAAATCCTCGGTGCTTCTGGACATTAACAAATCTAACTCCTAATTCCCAACTTCTACCTAAACAAAGCTTGGCTGTCCAGCCCAAAACAGCAGCATTCTTACCCACTCACTGAGCCTAAGGAGGTTGTTGCTGAGCCAGGCTAAATGAGCAGAGCACTTCCCAGAGATGTAGATAGCAGTTTCATTTGTCTTGGTCCAGGCCAGCTCCAAATTGGGTCCGAGCACCGTTGCCACTTGGGAGTAGTAAATTGGTACATTTGCTTCTAGCCAGCTGCAGGGAGAGAGGGGGAGATGGAATGAGGTTTTGCCTTGAAAAAGAAATTGCCCTCAAAAGCGTCACCCAGCCAGATGGAATAATCTCTCCATTGTCTGTGATTCTGAATACAATACAGATCTCTACGGGGTGCTTTTTGCTAAAAGAACTAAAACATATTACCGACCTGTATCCTTTTATAGAGAAATGGGAAACTTTGTTCCACGCTTGCTCAGTTGCAGACAGGATGCCAGAAGAATGAAGGACATGTGCAGAGGCAGAAGCTACAAAACAAAACAATGGAGGAAAGATTTCCATTACAGTAAAGCCCATGTATTTTTCGGCCTTATAATGGGGGGAAAAGAAGCACCATCTCACATGCCTCCAGAAACATATCCTAACCTTGGAAGGAGCCATGAGTCTTGATATCATATGTCAGAAATCCAGCAGTAACTATAAGGATGACTAAAATCAGCCATGGCCAACGAAACCTACCGGCTTTCATCTTGAGCAGCAGGTTCTAAAGGACAGAACCAAAGAAGCAGTGCTGTAAAGCAGAATGAAGCAAATAAGCATGCATGTAAGTTTGCTAACTCGTGCGCCATTCCATAAGCAAATAAATTACCTTGCACACAGCTGTACAAGCTGCTACATCCTGAACATTGTTTAGTCCTTTCATAGCCAGCTCTTCATTTGTGACACTGAATGAATGAACTGTTTCCTGTAAAGATTTTCGCACCTAGGAAAGAAAACATCCAGTAAAGTACAAAAGCAATCAGTCCTCCCTTTGCCTAGGGCTTATTTAATAATAATAATAATAATAATAATTTAATTTTATATCCCGCTCTCTCTCCCCAAGGGGGACTCGAGGCGGGGCACAGGCAATTAAAATACAAATAAGACCACAGACAAAATACAAAATACAAAATTAAAAATGGATTAAATTGATCCTGCGCTAAAACCCATAAACTAAACTAAAAATACCCCTAAAACCCCTAACCTAAAAAGAGACTACCCAAGGCCGGCCAGGCGAAAAAAGTGTGTCTTTAATTTTAAGCGGAAGGAGCGGAGGTCCGTGGTTGTCCTGATATCGGGGGGAAGGTCGTTCCAGAGGGCTGGGCCCGCCACAGAGAAGGCCCTTCCCCTGGGCGTCGCCCGCTGACAAAGTCTAGTGGACGGCACCCGGAGAAGTCCCTCTCTGTGGGAGCGAATCGGCCGTGAGGATGTATGGGGCAGGATCCGATCCCGCAGGTAGCTAGGTCCCGAGCCATGGAGCGCTTTGAAGATGGTAATTAACACCTTGAAGCGCACCCGGAAGACGACAGGTAGCCAGTGCAGCTCGCGCAAGAGCGGTGTTACGTGGGCAAACCTAGAGGTGCCCATAATTGCTCGCGCGGCTGCGTTCTGGACCAACTGAAGCCTCCGGGTACACCTCAAGGGGAGCCCCATGTAGAGAGAGTTGCAATAATCCAGTCGGGATGTCACGAGAGCATGAGTGACTGTGCGAAGGGCGTCCCGATCCAATAGGGGGCGCAACTGGCGTACCAGGCGAACCTGGTAAAACGCCCTCCTGGCCACGGCTGTCACTTGATCTTCCATGGACAGCCGGGTATCCAGGAGGACACCCAAGTTGCGCGCCCCATCCACAGGGGCAAGATGTTCGCCCCCTATGGCCAGCGATGGAGTCAGCTGGTTGAATCGGGCAGCCGGAAACCACAGCCACTCGGTCTTGGTCGGGTTGAGCCCGAGTCCGTTACTTCCCATCCAGATCCGCACGGCTTCCAGGCACTGGCACATCACCGCTACGGCATCGTTGGGGTGGTTTGGGGTAGATATATACAGCTGAGTATCATCAGCGTAGAGATGATACTCTACCCCAAAACCACGGATGATCTCGCCCAGCGGCTTCATGTATGTGTTGAACAGGAGAGGCGAGAGGACCGACCCCTGAGGCACCCCACATGTGAGGGGTCTCGGGGTCGACCTCTGCTCTCCTGCCAACACAAATTGCGATCGGCCAGAGAGGTAGGAGGAGAACCACCGCAGAACGGTGCCTCCCACCCCCAACCCCCCCAGCCGATGCAATAGGATACCATGGTCGATGGTATCGAAAGCCGCCGAGAGGTCTAACAGAACCAGGATGGAGGAGCAACCCCCATCTCTGGCCCTCCAGAGATCATCCACCAACGCGACCAATGCCGTCTCGGTGCTATGCCCGGGTCGAAAGCCGGACTGGCGCGGGTCTAGATAATCAATTTCCTCCAGATGACGGGGAAACTGTTGTGCCACCACACTCTCAACAACCTTCGCCAGGAAGGGAAGGTTGGAGACTGGACGATAGTTGGTTAATAAAGCTGGATCCAAAGAGGGCTTCTTGAGGAGGGGCCTCACCATGGCCTCTTTTAGGGAGGCAGGCAAGGAACCCTCACTCAAGGATGCGTTGATAACCTCTTGGAGCCAGCCTCGTGTCACCTCCCAGGATGCCAGTACAAGCCAGGAGGGACACGGGTCCAATAAACATGTGGTGGCTCGCAGTCGCCCACGTAACCTGTCCATATCCTCGGAAGTAACGGAGTCAAACTCCTCCCAAACAAGATCCCCCTCCTGGCAATCCACTGGACCAGCAATGGGGGCTAACTCATTCTGTATCTGAGCGATTTTCTCCTGCAGATAAGACACAAATTCCTCTGCTCTACCCTGTAAGGGGGCTTCCCGCACCCTCTGTTGAAGGAGGGTACGGGTCACCCTAAACAGGGCGGCAGGGCGGTTATCTGCGGATGCTATGAGAGTGGCGCAATGATGGCGTTTGGTCACTCTCAGCGCCACAATGTAAGTCCGTAAATGGGCTCTTACCTGTGTCCGGTCAGATTCAGAGCGGGTATACCTCCATCTTCTCTCTAGGCATCTCTTGCGGCGTTTCATCACCCTCAGCTCTTCCGTAAACCAAGGAGCCAGGGTGGCTCGCCGCCGCAAGAGAGGCCGCAAGGGCGCGACCCGATCCAAGGCTCCCGTGGTCGCAGTATTCCATGCGGCCACGAGGTCCTCCATCGGGGCGCGGGTCAGGGGTACAGGAAGTGGCCCAAGCGCCGCTTGGAACCCATCTGGGTCCATCAGGCGCCTGGGGCGGAACCAGATTGGTAACTCAGGTTCCACCTCCCCGCGGAGGGGAGTAGCGGTCGGAAAGTCAAGCCGGAGAAGTGAGTGGTCTGTCCATGACAAGGGTGTGATGACTATATCCCCTATACCCAGATCACTCTTCCATTGGCCTGAGACAAAGATGAGATCCGGTGTGTGTCCACCCTCGTGCGTGGGGCCTTGAATTACTTGGGTCAGGTCCATGGCCGTCATGGAAGCCATGAACTCCCGAGCTACCCCGGATGATTCGCCCACCGATGGCAGGTTAAAGTCCCCCATGACTAGAAGTCTGGGGGTCTCAACTGCCACCGTAGCGATCACCTCTAGGAGCTCGGGCAGGGCTGCTGCTACATAGCGGGGAGCCAGGTATACAACCAGCAAGCCCAACTGCCTCCCTAGGCCCCACTTCACGCAGAGGGACTCACAACCGGTGGTCTGTGGCACAACGGTCTCTCTCGGCTCAAGACATTCCTTAACAATGACCGCTACCCCACCACCCCTGCCTAGGGCCCGGGGCTGATGAAAAGCGCGGTAGCCTGGTGGGCACATTTCAACGAGGGGAAGTCCTCCCTCGTGGCCCAACCAGGTCTCCGCAATTCCAGCCAGGTCCGGCTCCCCCTCTGACACCAGGTCATTAATGAGGGGGGCTTTGTTGACAACGGACCTGGCGTTGCAAAACATCAGCCGCAGGCCCTGGCTCTGTACTCCCTGACCTCCTAGCCTGCGGGGGTTGTGGCAACTGACCGTTTGTAACCAACCTACGTGCCTCCAACCGGGAGGATGGAACTTGTCTCCCCTCGGACCTGCCCCTCCCCACGACCCTCTGGATGGGGAAGCCCTCCACCGGAATGACTTGTGTTTCCCCCCTCTTAGCGGAACCATCCGCCTCCCTCCGTCGTCTGCTGGCTCGGCCCGTTCCCTTCTGGCTAGTCTCAACCTATTTGCTTTTTATAATATTTTATTTTATTTATTTTATTATTTTTATTTTATTATTTACACTTATATACCGCCCTATCTCCCGAAGGACTCAGGGCGGTGCACAGAGGAATAAAAAGTAGTAAAACACAATGACAATATAAACATTAAAAATAGATTAAATACTAAATCTGTGCTAAAAACTTATGGTTAAAAGCAAATAAAATTATAAAATTGTTATAAAATTGGGACTATATTGTTAAAAACTATGCTAGGCCAGCCGCATGAAATAGATATGTTTTTAAGGTCCGGCGGAAGAGGAGTAGGTCTGTGATGGTACGAAGGTCGGGGGCAGGTCATTCCAGAGGGCAGGGCCTGCCACAGAGAGGGCTCTCCCCCTGGGGGTCGCCAGCCGGCGTTGTCCAGCAGACGGCACCCTGAGGAGGTCCTCTCTGTGGGAGCGAACAGGTCAGAGGGAGGTATGTGGTAGGAGGCGGTCCCGCAAATAGCCAAGTCCCAAGCCATGGAGCGCTTTGAAGATGGTTACTAGCACCTTGAAGCGCACCCGAAAAGCCACAGGCAGCCAGTGCAGCTCGCGCAGGAGCGGTGTTACATGGGAGTATCGAGAGACTCCCATAATCCCCCGCGCGGCCGCATTCTGTACTAGCTGGAGCCTCCGGGTGCACCTCAAGGGGAGCCCCATGTAGAGAGCATTACAGTTATATTTATTTTTATATTTTTATGTCTGTTGTTTTTTATATCTGTTGCCCTCTTTGACTGTTCTGCACCTCTGAGTCACCTTTGGTGAGATGGGAGGCTGTATAAATTTGATAGATAATAAACAAACACTCATGTATTTTCACTAAAGCTCATCTGCATAAAGCTTTCAAGATACATCACTTTGTTTGATCTTAGTGTCTGAGTCACATTCACAAGTGGGCACAAAAAGAACTCCTTCAGTTTAGTTCAATCACAAACTACAGAGAATATATCTTTTCATTTTCTAATCTGTTTTAGCCACACGTAAAACACCATACTAAATGTTAGTGCCTCAACAAATACTTCCTAGTATGTTAAAATAGATAACTTCCTTTGCATTGAATCAATCTGCCCTTCAGGTGCACGCATATATATTCTCTTGATATTTATTACCCTTCTCTGACTTCGTTTACTCTAGTCTCCCATAGACTATTCCTTGGGGAGGGGGGGGGGGGAAGGGAGAGACACACAAACCTTTTTGGTAGTTTTGCCCCAGGTCTCCAAAAAGTAATTCAGGAGTAAGCTGAAAAAAACAAAGTATAAATATTAACAGAGGTGTTTTAAATAACTCTGTCTCCTAAACTCAGATATTGGAACAGAACAAGTGTGGAAACAGGGAACGCCCATTCACAACGGTATATGAAAAGGAAGAAATTGCTATGCATCTTAACGAATGACTAAGTCACCTAATAGCTGGCAGTTGCTTACCATACAATTTGATTGATTTTATCTTGATTAATTTTGATTTTGTGGCACAGTGTTAAATCAATCCACCATATTAGTTTATATTGCAGTATATTATCCTAATCCTTTCAGCAAACTGTATTATGTGAATATGATTAATGGATTTTCCTATCTCCTCCCTGCCTCCCTCCCCACTGAATATGTGAATGATGACCCCTTGTTTATTAGGGCAAATTAGCTTTATATCAAGCAAAATACAACATGGCTAAATTGCTCATGTGATCAAAGTAGCACTTTTTTCATTCTTACCTGGACTGTGGGAGGTGTTTGATGTATAATTGTCTCCACACATTGAAACTGAGGGGATCACGATTGAGGCACTCGGTCAAACAGTTCAGAAGCTGCACAGGGCAAATCAGAATAATTCTCAGAGAATTATAGACACTGGGCATTTCCAAACAGCAGTGATAGTGCAGTCATAACATTACAGGTTTCAATAAAAGCGGATTTGATTTATCAAGTTTCTCCATGCTTTCCCCATTCAAGGGAAACAATCTTCCCTGCCTTTGTGTCATTGAAAAAGACATGGGTATCTTAACGCTAGAGCAACAAACATATGAAGAACAGTTGCAGGAACTGGGCACGTCTAGTTTAATGAAAAGAAGAACTAGGAGAGCAGTGTTCCAGTATCTCAGGGGCTGCCACAAAGAAGAGGGAGTCAAGCTATTCTCCAAAGCACCTGAGGGTATGACAAGAAGCAATGGGTGGAAACTGATCAAGGAGAGAAGCATCCTAGAAGTAAGAAGGAATTTCCTGACATTTAGAACAATTAATCAGTGGAACATCTTTCCTCCAGAAGTTGTGAATGCTCCAACACTGGAAGTTTTTAAGAAGTTGGATAACCATTTGCCTGAAGTGGTGTAGGGTTTCCTGCCTAGTCAAGGGGTTGGACTAGAAGTCCTCCAAGGTCCCTTCCAACTCTGTTATTCTGTAACTTCTTGAAAGGGCTACCCTTAACATGGAAAGCCTCATGCATGCATCAGAGCTTTTGAGAGATACCTTCCCAAGTCTAACAGTTCCATACCAATGCCTGCCCTGAACATATGGGTGCAAAAAATACATTTGAATCAGAACTCAGCTATGGAGTTTGTGCACGCATCCTGCAAGCATCTCATTCTTACACACATCTACCTCTCTTTGGAAACAAAGGGAGCAAAGCACACAGCCATTTGATTTTATCAGTGAAAGAAAACAGTCATAGCTTGAAAAGAACACCAAGAAAAGATGCTTGCCTCACGAACATCTCAAATTAAAAGAATGATAGCCCTGAACTCTCAAGCCACTTGAGTAAATAAAACAGTCTGGCTGGAACAACTTGACTTCATTTAAGGTTAAGAGTCATTGACTGAGATGGGTGTCCATAGAAATTGAATGGAATGAATGAATGAATGAAGCACTTCATATTATAAGCTTATCTTGAACCTCCCTGAGGTTCTTTCTGATTCAAAAGAGGCGATAACCATCTGTATGAATTTTAAAACCTGTAAAATCTACATTAAAATAAAATACTTTTCAATTAAAAATGAAAGCCAATATGACATAGTAGGGAAGGTGTTCGAACAGCAGCAGGGACAGCAAGATTCACTCACATCTAATGAAAGCTTGCTGGGTGAATTTGGGCAAATCTCCCAACCTAACCTATTTTGCAGGGGGGGGGGGGAAATAGGGGAAACATTATGTTACCTTGAGCTCCAGGGTGAAAGGTGGGCTATAAAAATATAAACGAATTACATATTGTGGGTCAACTACATCTTCAAAACCTTAAAAAGATAGGATGGGGGGGAGGGGGGCACTGTGCTGCAGTCAGGTTTCTCCTCTGTAAGTCAGCCTCCTCCCTTCCAGACTGTGGTAAGAGAGGAGTAAAGGTCAACTCCTCAGACACTCTGGTTAGAATAGTCCTGGACTCAGCCCTCCCTCTCTTATCAACATCTATGTGAACCTGCTGGAGGTCAACTGCTTGTATGGAATAAAATATCTCTTTCTTTGGTTAAAGAATAAGACAGACTCCCTGCTCTGGGGCTATCAGGTTTGGAAAATGGGGGAAACAAAAAAATAAAAACATTTACCCAGATGTAGAGTAAAGAAGATGATGTGAACTATTCTATTACTGGAGTGACAGGTGAAAAATATTTTAAGTCACAACAAAACAGATAAAGAGTTCATAAGAATTTCAGACAAAACATTTCCCTAACTCACTGAAGTATGAGAAGGGGGAGGAGGTACAACACAACCAGACTTGCAAGATTCTGTTATTGTAGCCAACCTCAAGAAAAATAGTTTTAGCCATTTTGTGGAATTGATTTCTCGGTCTGACCTACCTAGAGAAGCTGACAAGAGAGCATATGGTGCTCTTCTGTTTGTGATGTTTGCTTTGCTCTTGGATTGCTCTCATTTTGGAATTATTTTTGTATTTGTCTTGGTTACTTTTTTGTATTTTGCTGTTTTTGTTACTTTATTGTTTTGAACCACCTTGAGTTGATTTGAATGGGGTAATGTTCAAGAACTATTACCCAGCTAAAGAGGCCTGTGTATGTCTAACTTTCACCAAACAGTGGTCCAAGATAATGTTACTCCAGAGGGTTTCAAAAGCAGAGTATTATTCCAGATACAGCTAAAGAACAAAAGTATGTAACCAGCAACATGCATGAGAGCTAAGATCAACAGTGTTTGGTCTAGAATCATGGCTAACTCTAATACTGCATGGATGAGCTGCACCAGACGGTGCAATCACCTTGCCTTAATAGTTTGGTTTGGTCGGCTTAGATTAGCCACCGAGTTTGCAAGACAGGGAAGTAGCTAGTATAGAAGTTACACTCCTAGTATATTCATTGTTCACAGACTGCATAAGGCTGAGCTCTGACAGAATTTCTGGAACAAATAAAGTCATTCATAGGGACTAAAATTCGATTGTCTCCATGCTCGTTTGCACTGCTAGATAGTATGCCAAAAGAAGCTCCCTCCATACGAACCATATCAGCTATTTCATCTATTACCAAATCACACATTATTTTAGCTTTGTTCTTTCCTAATTTACCAAGGATACAAGCAGAACTAGGTTCTATAAACAATTAGGACTAGTTACTCAGATACAGCTGATAGAGAAGCAGGGAGAGATCAAATGTTAATAAAAATACATTAATAGAAATAACATAATTGATCATCTAAATCAGGGGTCCCCAACCCCCGGTCCGCGGACCGGTGCCGGTCCGTGGCTTGATAGGAACTGGGCCGCAGGGCCAGAGAGGAAGAGGAGGGAGCAGCCCCCTGGGTAGAGCACGCACCAGATGCAGGAGAGTGCAGGCACGGCTGTTCGCACCGTTGGAGGCCCTAGAGGGCCAAGTGAGCTGACTCCCCCCCGCGTGCGCATGCGCAGGCGTGGCCATTCGCACCGTTGGAGGCCCTAGAGGGCCGAGTGAGCCAACTCCCCCCCCCCGCATGCGCATGCGCCTCCTGTTCCCCACTCCCCCCCACTCCTCCTCTACGCCAGCCGGTCCGCAGAATTTTCTTTAAAATGAAACCGGTCCCTGGTGCAAAAAAGGTTGGGGACCCCTGATCTAAATGATCAAGTCAACAATTCTGAACTTCCTAAAGAAAATTCTGATGGGATTGCTTCTGCAGAAACAGCAAACTTCCTCTTTATAAGGTTCACTCTGTCATGGAAAAGATTACCCCTTGCATGTAGAGACGTAACTCTGACGGATTTCAGGCTAATAGCAATAGCACTTAGATGTATATACCGCTTTACAGTACTTTACAGCCTTCTCTAAGCAGTTTACAAAGTCAGCCTATTGCCCCCAATGATCTATGTCCTCATTTTACCCACCTTGGAAGGATGAAAGGCTGAGTCAACTTTGAGCCTGGTGAGATTTGAACTGCCAAATTACAGTCAGCCAGCAAAAATAGCCTGTAGTACTGCACTCTAATCACTGCACCACCATGGCTCATGGTAACATACTATTGTGCCCTAATTAATTGGGTGTCACTTTTTAATGCAGATTATTTGTCGGCGAAATGTTGCAGCCCATCACACTGCTTAAGAACTATGTTTGTTACTTCTGATCCTGTCCCCTTCCCAGCCTCACCTCTTTCTTCATGTCACTGGAACAGCTGGGCATGGTCCTGGAGAGGAAGGAAGGGAAATAGGTATGCAGGGAAGTTTCAGGGTTAGCGCCAAAGGCCAACACTTTCAGGCGGGGATACAATTGCCGGAGCTGCTCCTGCAGACTGAAGAAAAAGAAAAGAAATATCAGTCCAACCATATCCCAAAATGAGAAAGGTGCATTTCTACTACAGACATCTTCCAAGGATACCAGGAAGAAAAACCAGATAACAGGGGATTAAGGATTTTATAGTGACTCTTCATTTGTTGCACCTTCCCTCGTTCATCAACCCTGCCAAAAGGTATTCATTCTCTCACATGAAGGAATGTTGGAAAATTGCCATGGCCTCCATTGTTCTAAGGGAATGTTTCTCAAACTTGGCAACTTTAGCAGGTGTGGGCTTCAACTCCCAGCATTCTCTTAGCCAGCCATGTTAGCTGGGGAATTCCAGAAATACCCTTTGAAGGCTACAGAAATGGTGTTCAAGAGAGCTGGGGGACTGTGCTCCGCTGCCTAAGGCATAGAAATACCTGTCAACAAACTGGTGCAAGGGAAACAAAGGGCAGAAAAATGAGGGAGAAGAAAACAGGCAGGTGCCGAAGGAAAAGCTCAGTGTCTGTTGTTTCCTTTTGCACTCCAGTTCATGTAAGAATGATGCAAAAAGAAACAAATGACTGTAAAAAGCACTGGGTTTGGTGGATAATAAAATCGCCAGTAATATATTATAAGTTAATTGGCACCTGACAACCTCCTTCCAGCTTTGTGCTTGTAATATATTTTGCAATTAAAAAAAACACCTGAAGAATAATATATAAAATTTCTGCATGTCAAAAGCTGAAGTGGGGATAATTCATCTTGATATGAAAAAACGATCAAAAAGAAAAAAAACCAGACACATGTGGCTGCAGAAAAAGGTTGGGTGGGTGTCCTTTTCACTTTTTGTTACTTTTATTAACTATTTATCATGACTGCATTTGTGCAAATATTGTGGCCCTTTTGCTTGCACTTCAACTTTACATTTACTATCTCCTCCTTTGGTTATTTATCTACCAAAGGAACAACTTTCATTAAATTGGATTGGATGGATTGGATTTACAGTGATCCCTTGTTTTTCGCGCCCTCGTTATTTGCGGCTTCAGTCCTTCGCGGATTTGTAAAAAATACAAAAAAAATTTTTTTTTGCATTAGTAGGAGGCAAGCGCCACCTAGTGGTTGCTTTAAACATGTCCACCAATTCAAGTTTCCTAGCGAATCCTATTTCGCGGATATCCGGTTTCCGCGGACGGCTCCGGTCCCGATTACCCGCGAAAACCGAGGGATTACTGTATATGCCGCCCTTCGCCCAAAGGACTCAGGGCGGCGTACAACATAAGAAACACATAGTACAAAAGTTAAAAAAGAGATTAAATAAAGAATCCAATAAGCAATAAGCAATAAATTAATTAATTAAAATTAATTAGATTTAAATTAAATTAATTACATTTAAATTAAATTAATAAATTAATTAACAATTTACACATGATATAAAATAAATTAAATTTAGAATTAAAATTAATAAATTATTTTGTTCAGACCAGGCCGGCTTGCTGAAAAAGCCAGCTTTTTAGGGTGCGCCAGAAGGATGGGAGGTCTGGAATTATGTGAAGCTCTGGGGGTAGCTCATTCCAAAGGGATGATAAATCAAATCAAATAAATAATATAATGTGTATGGCTGGCTGGTGCAATACATGATTGCTTCAACTGTATATAGGACAAATGTTGTCCTAACCCAGCAATTATTCACCCCAGTCCCCAGTCCCTGCCCCACTGTTATCCCAAAGTTCCTCCATCCATAGAAGAGGCATTCCCACGGCAATATTTTCTGAGACAGGAGAGGTGAATTGATTGCATATGATTCTCCTTTTGGCTGACATACCTGGAGGATAAAGAATTGTTGGGCATGAATGCAAAATCCAAAAGAGGGAAGAAGTCTTTGGGTCCTATCATCCCAAACCCTTTTGTCAAATTAGGATGCATCCTGCCGAAGAGAAAGCTTGGTTAGTTTGTCATCTGGCTATCAGCGTCAAGTGAATCTCATACCAAATTCTTCTTCCACATCTAAATTCTCTCATGATCAGAATTATTCCCAACAATACATATACAGAAAGGCTATAGTAATCTGTAGATGAATTATCCGAGATTTTAGTATCCTGGTATCCCTCCTTTTGCATCACAAAGATTCACTTCTATCTATGAAATCTGTCCCAGCCCCCCTAGTACAGGAGTAAGACTTAACTCCCTGTTAGAGCAAGAGATGACAACCATTTAACTGTGACAAAACAGACAAAACACGGTGGAAAATGAAACAATTGGACTGTAACTGATAAAAGCTCAAACACACTATTTTAAATCTGTATTTGAGATTAAAAGAAAGGAAAGGAAACATGGATTAACAGTTCTTCAGTTATTTTGCTACTTGCAAAGCCTCTTGGAAAGTTAAACTGATGTATGAATTATAATCTAACCCTTTAGGATACTGATCGTAAATGGAAGGATTAAGTCAACATGCACAAATGTTTCCCAATAACTGCACTCCCCATTACACATGAACTCACATCAGCAGCCGATCCAAATAACTGATGGCATATGGAGAGAGTGATTTGATGCCCAGAACCGGAAGCATGATGCCAAGCCACACTAGGGAGAGAAGGGACATAACAGTACTTTTTTGGGGAGGGAGGGTGGAAAATATGTTGCACTCATAACTTTCCATTCCTCCATGAGGGAGTTCAGCACTGTCCACTGAAAAACAGTGGGATGTGCCTAAGTAATTTCCCTCCCGGACCTAGACTTATTCTGTTTCCAAAGATAGCTGTTTCATCCACATTCAGCAGGTTACTTGCCAAAGAAAGCTGAACAGGGTCTTATTACCAACACGGATATTCCCTAAATTCTACTGAAGATGTTACCTAGCCTGGTAATGAAATGTTCAGAAACCAACCTACAAGCTCAGAGAACGAACCTCCACTCTCAGGGTCTTATCACTTGCCGGGAACAACTTTGCTCTTCCCGCTTCTCCTGCTGGGCGTAAGGTTCCCCTAAGAACATAGGCAAGCATAATTCTAAAAGTTACAGTTTTAAGCTGCTTGACCTGCCTTTAAACAGCTCTGTTATTGAGGTACCAACTTTTTTCCTGTTTTTTTCCCTGGTTTTTGTGAAAGCTGAAAGTGGAGCATGGCGCTATCTCAGCATAGGCACTCCCCGAGTCCCTTCGGGGAGAGGGGGCGGTCTAGAAATTTAATAAAATATAAATATAATATAAGTACTTATTTTTGAAGGAGTTGAGGCTCCAGGGATGAGACTCAGTCAGCCAAACTTAAGGCACACTTAAAACTTTCCCACATTTATTCTAACGTATGAGAAACTTTAATAGGATTGTCACACTCAATGTGTGGGAAGATATTTATGAGCAATACTTCTTTGGAGAAATATCAACTTTATTAGATTCCTTATCAGATACTGCTCTTTGGCTGTTACTTACAAAACAAGTTTAACTTGTTTGAAAATCTTTTTTTTTTACTCTGAATTAAGCATGCAAAATTCTTCAAGTTTGATTCCCAGACTCTTTTTGAATGATCAATTTTGCTTTTTATTATTTTGGTCGACTTTTCATAATACATAATACATAAATGCAAGTGGTAAAATAATGGCATATGGAAAAATATTAAAACTTTAAAGGCTGCCATGAATTTCAGGGCATTAAAAAGCAAACATTCCCAATGAACGTAAAAATCCTGTTGTTCTCACCTTTAAGCCCTTCTGTAAGGTCAGCAAAACCAGCTTGCCCCAAGGCCCACATAATGGTGAGACATTTGGCTGGTCGATTCTGGTGGGATCTCAACAGTTCAAGATACTGAAACAGAAAAGGCAAAGATAGTTTAATGTAACCTCTGCACCAAGAAAGTATGCAAAGCATTCTGCCTCACAGGGCTCCTTGATAACTGGTCTCATCCAACATGCCATTCTCAGACATAAAATGGCTAATCCATTTGGCACTCCATGGACCACAGTGCAATTAGTCTTCCAATATTCAATTTTACAGAGATGATCTTGAATATGTTACTCACAACTTCTTTTTTAGAAGAGTAGACCCTCTGTCAACTTACCTTGCTCAAGTTTGCTGTAGCAACTTTAGGTTTGTCCAGTAATATAGCCTGTATGCAGATCCTATAACTGTGCAGTGACTCCCCTGAAAGGTAAGGCAATTAGGTCACTGCCACATAGGATATATTGACTTGGACATCAATCCTTATAACCCATGTTGAGTCTTGCAGAAAAAAATCTGTCTGAATTTGAGATCTTTGCGGCTGAATAGAATATTGGTTGTTTTCACCTAAGTGTAAAACCTTACTTTTCTCACTACTGAATTTTATTTTGCTAGATAGGGCCCAGTGTTCAACTGTCAAGGTCCTTATGGATCTTGTGCCTAACTCCTGGATTGTTGGCTGCTCCCACCAGCTTGGTGTCATCTGCAAATTTGTTGAATTCCCCCCAACCTTGAGGTTGACCACAGAAGCACTGCGAGGTGCTGTGAAAGACACTCTATGGAACTGTGACATCCAGCCAAGGGAATTAGATACTGCAGCTGCTGACAGAACTTGCCAGAAAGCCATGTGCTTCACTAGCTTTGAAGACAAGTGTTGCTAAAAAGTAAGAGAAAATGCTGATCAGCATTACCGAATAATGCTGATTAGCAAAAATGGACTTCCAGTGCTGCTATTGGGCTAGAGTTAGAACTTCCAGATTGGGACTGCAGAGCCGCCCCCATGTCCACACATGAACCGCATGTCTTCTTCGAATCTGAAGGGCTGCCATACATTTCATGGTGGAAATTTGCATTATTTTTGTAATGGCATCATTAGGCAAAAGGATGCATATGATGTCATTTGCACAATGATTTTAGCAGACAAACTTACATCATTTCCACAATATCATTAACTAAATGACAAAATTATACATTTACTGTGTTATAATGCCATTAATCAGTTATGTAAACTGAAACAAATTATATCATTTGCAAAACGATGTCATTACAGAAATGATGTAAATGGCTGCAGATTTCATAAAATCAAGGTTCAATCATCTTGCCTGGAATTCTTCAAATGAAACATATGCTTATCATTTGGCAACATATGCTTCTCAGACAGAAATTCACTAAATGAGTATCCTTTAAATTAAAGGTTCACTGTGCCTTTCCTCCTCTCTTGCATTCTTTGTTAGGAAGTTAACTTTTATGCTTCCATTTCTTTTACAACTGATTTTCAAAATGCAAAGTTCTTGAAGAAATCATCTGCCTGCCATTACCTACATGTAAAAGTAACCCTGTTCTTAATCTTGCTTAGTGTCCCCTGCCTACATGACAGAAACTTTGATTCCAAGATATATTAGCTGATCCATATTTTACTCTTATCTTACCAGGAGTTTTGTCCAACTCTTGCAACATTGTGTAAATACAATGGTCAAAGAAAAGCTCCAGGACACCCCCGGCTTTCAATAGTAGGGACTTGATAATGCTCCTTAGTTCTTTATTCACCAGACAGTAGGGATAGTCTGCAGTCAAAAATATAAATAATAGCAAGATCAAGATTTTAGTCAGCATTCATTTGGTCAGAGCAGTGTTACCATAATATTTCCACACATCTGCTTAAAACAAGCATCCGAGTTGGGGGTATGATCAGGAGGCCACTTCTGAAACAGAGCAGCACATCCCTGAGCATGCTATATATAATACAGATGATTACAGTAGAACCTGTGAGTATAGTTGCTACTTCAACAGGATTATACCACGAGGAAAGAAGCTAAAATGAATGTTATGCAATATTTTAACTTCAATTACAACAGATGCCCTTACTCTCTAAAATAATATATCTGTGGGGCCTCTTCCAAATTAAAACTGCCAGTGTGCACTCTGAAAGTGTTTCCATTTAATATCACTTTTTTTTTCTTTTTGAAGGGTAGCTCTTCCTGGATCTTTTTGGGAGGTAAGGCTGCCACTCAGGCTGCCCAGAGTGGGCATGCAGATTTATCATCAGAACCACATGAAACAGCCCCAGGAACAGCTGCTCTTGAAAGAAGGTAGAACCAGGCAAGAAAGCCTTGATTCTGGCCAAGTCACCTTGCGCAGCGCTCAAAGGCAGGTTGAGGCCATTGTATGAACTGTTGCTGCGGGTGCAAAGACCACTAACATATCCCAGGGTTAGGGTTAGGGCCCCAGCAGCTCATCATAAACAGCACATATCTAGGCAGTGTGAACTAAATGGCATTTCCCCATCCAACTCCCCTTTCCTCCGCTATTTGAAAACCTCTGTGTTCCACTTTCCTCTGTATACCTCTAGGCAAAATAATCCAACTGCAAGTTTACTAAGGCATGAACAATTATGGCCAGGCTGTCCTTTTAAGAGCTGGAGAGCCGAAAATAATTCCATATGCTTAAAGTGTCTGACTGAATAAAGGAATAGCTGCTGTTTCCCAGAAAGTAGAACAATTTCAATGGCTACCTCTAGTACATGCATGCTTATTCTAATAACAGTATTCCCATTCTTGAAGGACAGCAACATTATTCCCTTGGTGCTACCAACCATGAGGATGCTGACTGAGGGTGGGCTCACTCTTCACGGCCTGCAACTTGTAGTTCAAATATCCAGCTAGATCTTTGACCCACACCGAAGGGTTCTCTGGGAACAAGTTCAAGCTTTTATCAAGCTCTCTCTGGAGTTCTGATAAATCCAGCTGGAATTTAAAAAAAAAAAGGTACAGTGAAGAACTGGAAAAGTGAGAACTGTCAACCTCATCTCAATCTCATTTGCAGATGGGGTGGGAGTTAAAATTATAATGCAAACTGGCAGCAACTACAACTGCTTTGTGGAATGAGAACTATATGTGACCTTTGAATATTATTGGGAGGTGATAATTAAAAAAAGTCAGGGCAAGAACAAAAACTAAACTTTGTTATATTTATACTGCACCCCATCTCACAAACAACTGACTGTGGGTGAAGTACTAAATCCCTATGAATATTTACAGTATTATTAAAAGCTCTGAATTATAACAAGCATAAAGCTAAAAGAATTGGGCAAAGAACAATTTATGTATATATTATTATAACAAGATTAATTAGTAATTATTTCCTTTCATGTGATTAGTAATAATATTCTTTCGTCCTATTTATATACAACAGTCAACTTTCCGAACAGCTGTGGGGCATACAAGCTATACAGCTCTTAAGTATGTAACCTACTCCATTGGTGAGTGAGGATGGATTCTCCTGAAAACAAGATAAATACACATAATGTTAAAGTTTTCCTAAATAAATAACATTTGTCTGAGAAAGAAAAGTCACTTTTTCACCTCTGCAGAAAAAGAGCGATGTTAAGTTCAACTTAAATTGCACAACGAATTGCATTCAATAATTCTTGGGTCAACTACTGCTGTTTCTACATAGTTGCAATTAAAGACTTGTAGATACTAACAATACTGGATGAAGAATAAACTTTCAATATATTGCCTTCTATTTCAGAGGTAGCTTCTAATTTGCAATATAATACAAAGATACAAAAGAGACAATTTTTGAAACAAATGACACTGACTGCTTTCAATGCATCCTCCAAAGTCCGATTTTTGATTTGCTTGTTCTGTCCGCTGTCTCCAGCTGTCCCTTTCTTAGCATTTTTTCCAGGGTTTTGCTTTTTCTGCTGCTGGCGTCCAGGTGGTGGAGGCACCTGTTCTTTATTCTGCTTCTTTGTTGATTTCTCAAAGCCAAGTTCAAAGAGAGTTTCTGAAGTGGCAAGAGGATCTATGAGAATAAAAGAGAGACATGTGAAGCCTGACTACTGAAATGGCCTGTGCTGATACAACACGTTTAACAGTTTTAGAGTTAATCCACTTTCTAGATTTACACACAATACATTAAAAAAATGAACTAGTCATAAACTGACACAAAGTGGTACCTAAGGTTAATTAACTTTGTGTGTAATCTAAATACTTTTCTCCAGTGACTATCTAATTTGTTAAATGCATTATGTACATGACTAAAAAACATTACATAAATATATATTTGCATCATTAAAAGATCCAGTTTTTGAAAAAGTGCTTTTATTACAGTGCAATGTTTCTTCCTGTATATTACACGTGCTCCTACAGATCCCAAAATATCTCACCATTGGACTCTACGTAGCAAGAACAAATCTGTAAAAAGTGTAGCCAATTTTAAACAGAGGGAAAATGCTTCTGAACATCCAACTAAAGATCTGATGTTTCAGAGTCATATGCCATCAAGATCCACACTATGAGAGGGGAGGACAGTGTCACATTGACTTGGTAACTGGAAGGGTTTCTAGATCTCTGCTAACTTCCCTGCCTTTCCAGGCCTCCTGTCTGTTCGGTGGCAGAGAATTTGTTCCAGGGCTGGGCTTAAAACCCCAGAGTCCGCCACTCCTCTGCTTGCAGCAGAATACCTTATGTCACCAGACTTGAAATTTTGGGCTTAAGCAATTTAGAACTTTGCAGTCTTCCATCCAACCTAAGCATAGCACATAAAATTATCTGCTACAATGTCCTACCTGTCAATGAATACTTCAGTTTCAACCACAACACACAAGCACACAACAGATACAAACTTTATGGCAAAGCCCTCCAAACTTGATTGCAGAAAATATGACTTCGGTAACAGAGTGGTCAATGCCTGGAATGCACTATCTGACACTGAAGTTTCTTCCCCCAAGCCCCCAAAATGTGAACCTTGGACTCTCTACTGTCGACCTCACCCCATTCCTAAGAGGTCTGTCAGGGGCGTGCATAAGCGCACCAGTGTGCCTACCGTCCCTGTCCTAATGTTCCCTTGTATTCGTATTCATTTCAGCTATTCATAATATGTCTATATACTTATATCTATTATCTAAATCATGCTTGACGAAATAAAAATAAATAAATAAAGAGCCACGGGAAAAGCGTAACGTGGGTTCCAGCACGTGGCCAGGCTCCTTTCTGCCAACTGACAAGTCCTTCCCTTGTCTGCCACCTTGGGAAGAAAAAAAACCAATCCCCTAAAGCGGAGGTCTAGGTAACCGGCGAAGGTAGCCGACCCGCCTGCCTTCCTTCCTTCCACTTGCACGCTAGGCTACCTCTGCACAGGGAGGATCAACTGTGTGTTTGTCCTCCTCACTTACTGGGCGAGGCCAGACCGCGTCCTCCGTTGGCGTCTCCAAGCGCCTTTCGTCCCATGGAGCCTCCGCCGCCACCGGGCGCTCCCCTGCGGGAAGGCTTCCCCACCACCTTCCAACGCGCCGTCGCAGCCATCGTCAACCTCCCTGGCCCGCTTCCTACGCCTTCTTCGAACATCGACGCGCGCCTGCGCGAGGGAAAAGACGGCCCGCGCGCGTTACGGCCCCGCCCCCTTCGGCCTCCAGGCCACGCTCATTGGGCGAGGTGCCCCTGCCGCGCGAGTCCGCGGCGAACGTTGCTTCTGCCACGTCCCAAAGCTCTCCCGCCTCCCCCGGTACGTGACACCCGAGCGCCCTCCTTCCCAGTGAGAGCGCGGGACGCGAAGCCTCTTCCTCGCTTCCGGAGTCGCTTCGCGCCACGCTGTCGAACTGAGGGGGAAAAGGGGTGGGGGGGCACGACTTGGATGGAGCAGGAGGGCCGGCTGCTTAAAAGCGTCTCTTGTCTCGGCATTCGAGAGAATTCAGCTAGAATTCAACTAGAAGTCGTTGGGTTTTTTTACAGAAAAGCTAGAGAAAAAATTCAACCAAGACCAAGTGAGGTACTGCTATCACTCTATAAGGGCTTAGTAAGGACACACCTAGAGTACAGTACTACATCCAGTTTTGGTCACCACACTATAAAAAAGATGTTGAGACTAAAAAAAGTGCAGAGGAGAGCAACCAGGATGATTAGGGGACTGGAAACTAAAACATACGAAGAACGGTTACAGGAGCTGGGCATGGCTAGTCCAGTGAAGAGAAGGACCAGGGGAGACATGATAGCAGTGTTCCAATATTTGAGGGGCTGCCACAGAAAGGAAGGGGGTCAAGCTATTTTCCAAAGCACCTGAAGGCCAGACAAGGAATGATGGATGGAAACTGACCAAGGAGATATTCAACCTGGAAATTAGAAGGAACTTTCTGATAGCGAGAACAATCAACCAATGGAACAGAAGTTGCCTTCGGAAGTCGTGGGGGCTTCACTTGAGACTTTCAAGAAGAGATTGGACTGCCATTTGTCAGAAATGGTGTAGGGTGTCCGGCTTGGGCGGGTGTGTGTGTGTGTGTTGGTTGGACTAGATTACCTATAAGGTTCCTTACAACTGTTACATTTGTTGCTTTGGGAGGTGCCTAAAAAGCCGAATTTGGACTCAGATCAGCACAGTTCTGCCTGGATCCCCCAGAAGACGATCCAAGAAACAACTGAGCCATTCTTACTCACTGACACAGCTACATCGCCTCTGAATAAGGAAGCTTAGCCTTTGATTTTCATGCCTTAACAGCTCCTGGCCAAGGCATGTCTGTTCATTTATTTGATGTTCCTTATATCATTCGTTGTCATGTCTATAAAGATTCTCAGTCATCCAGGTCATGGTTGTCCCAAAGGTGCTTTTTTCAAGAGGCAACTGGACTTTCTGGTTTTTCTTTGAAGACATTTCGCTTTTCATCCAAGAAGCTTTTTCAGCTCTGACTTCCATTCCCCACCATCCAGTCAAACCCAAAGAAGTTTTTTGGGTGAGAAGTGAAATGTCTTCAAAGAAAAACCAGAAAGTCCAGTTGCCTTTTGAAAAAAGCAGCTTTGGGACATTCATTGTCATGTTTATGTATTGGAGGGAGTGACCCTTTAAGAGCTGTATGCAATGAACTTTCATTTTAATGTATGCCAATTAGTGTACATTCAAAGTGACACATTCAAAGTGATAATAAAGTTATTCTAAGTATAAGATTACTCTTAAGTTCTATTCTTGTTTCAAAAAGCTGGACATGAAAGCAAGACTGGCTCCTTGGACCATTCTCCCATGTCGCTTGTTGTGGTCACTAAAGCGTGTCCGACTTCGTGATGATAGACCATGGGACTCCAGGCTTCCCCGTCAGCCACTCTGGAGTTTGCCCAAATTCACATTCAATGCATCAATGAGAGTGTCATTCTCTGTAGGCCGCTTCTCCTTTTTGCTTTCCATCTTTCCCAACATCAGGGTCTTTTCCAATGAGTCCTCTCTTCTCACTGGATGGCCGAAATATTTGAGCTTCAGCTTCGATATCTGTCCTTCCAAGGAACAGTCAGGGTTGAATTCCTTTAGCACTGTGCCTAAACAAGTAAAGGTGGACTAGCAAAGAGGCCTAAAGGAAGGTGCATTAAAAAGTTTGTATGGGTGATACAATTTGGCTTGACTCTAATCACGTTCTTCTATAATAGACTCCAACTTGCAGAATTACAATTCGATTCAGCAAAACTGGTAAGATCTGTGGTTAATTAGTCAAGAGAGAGCCTTCATTGGGGAAGATGTATTGGAAGTCTCAGAGGAGTGTATGTGCAATAGCATACTTGTGTGTTACCCAAGATCTCTACATCTCAGATTAATAACATGCAAATCCCATAACTTGTATTTTATCCTTACACTCCCTGAATTGATTTAAATTATTTTTAAAGCAAGCCATTAAGGGTAACCATTGCTCCAGCTTCTAATACAAAATTCCAGCTCAGTTGAGCTCTGTATAAAATACCTTCTTTGAATTAAGTTCCATCACTGAGTTTCATTCAATCATTCTGCATTTAAGGATTTATGAAAGGGAAAATGTTATTCACTATGACGGTGTGTATAATTTTTCCTCTGCATCTCTGTCATGTCTTTTTTCTGCTCTATATCACTCAAAGGTCCCCATACAGGAATTTCTCTAGGCTCCTGAGTGCAGTTACAGGTAGTCCTCGATTTATGACCAAAATGGAGCCCAGAATTTGTTCCTAAGCAAGATATCTGTAAAGTGAGTTTTGCCCCATTTTATGACTTCTTGTCACATCTGTTAAGTGAATCATAGCAGTTGTTAAATTAGTAACATGGTTGTTAAGTGAATCTGGCTTCCCCATTAACTTTGCTTGTCAGAAGGTCACAAAAGATGATTATGTATCCTGGGACACTGCAACTGTCATTAATATGAACCATTTGCCTGGACTATTACAATGCTCTCTACATGGGGCTCCCCTTGAGGTGCACCTGGAGGCTAGAGCTAGTTCAGAATGCGGCCACACGGGGGATTCTGGGGGCCTCTAGATGCTCCCATGTAACACCTCTCCTGCGCGAGCTGCACTGGCTGCCTGTGGCCTTCCGGGTGCGCTTCAAGGTGTTAGTAACAACCTTTAAAGCGCTCCATGGCAAGGAACCTAGGTATCTGCAAGACCGCCTCCTACCAAATACCTCCCTCCGACCAGTCCACTCCCACAGAGAGGGCCTCCTCAAGGTGCCATCGGCCAGTCAATGCTGGCTGGCGACCCCTAGGGGGAGAGCCTTCTCTGTGGCAGCTCCTGCCTTCTGGGAAGACCTACCCCCTGACCTACGCACAACCAAGGACCTGCGCCTTTTTCGCTGAGCCCTGAAAACCCATCTATTTCGTGTGGCCGGCCTGGCGTAGTTTTTAATTTGTTTTATTAGGGGTTTTATAGGTTATTTTAGAGCAGGCCCATTGTTTAATTTAGTTTTAGAATTTTTAGTATATTTATTGATGGATGTATTATTGTGGTTTTTATTATTGCCTGTCCTGAGTCCCGCAAGGGAGAAAGGGCGGTATACAAATGTAATTAAATAAATAAAATAAATAAATAAATCATATGGATTTTGGCAATGTGACCAAGGGAATGCTGCAACGGTCATAAGTGTGAACAATGGTAATAAGTCACTTTTTTCAATAACTGAACAGTCGCTAAATGAACTGTTGTAAGTTGAGGGCTACCTGTATCTAGCTTATTCTTATGATTCACCTTTATTTGGGTATTAAACAAATCTCATAATGTGGCTTTTGCTTATTCTATGATCATCAGTCTTCAAGCTGTGGCCACAGTTTTAATTGCATGATGTTGCACTGTCAGAGCTGTTCTTACAAGCAATAGGCAAATTAGCATTTGTAAATGTAGAATGCTATTCAAATAATATTTAGGCCCAGCGAGTTCTAAAGGAAAGGGTCCTCCCTCCCTATCTAGCGGTCCTCAGTTTCTTGGCTGTCAAAAAGAAAAAGTTTCATAAGAAACTAGAAAAGGGCCTGTCAAAGTGAGGGACTATTGGTCTGCTCATAATTGCCACGTTCATCTGATTCATCATTGGTTTGGTGCTTCAGGACTTGGTGCACTGATCTTTTGGCAGCAACCTATCTATCCATTCAAGTGGAGATGGGGGTTATGGCACACATATCAGGACAGATTTTTAACCACACAAATTTATTTTAAATAAAATGCAACACAGATGCAGGCTTTGCACACCAGTGTCTGATTGAACAGGCAATGCAAACAGGGAGTGGGTCAAGGCAGAGTCTGTGTGGCAAACTTATCCAAACAGCATGAAACTAAACTTTGGTAGGGTCAGAACGATAAGTGAAGATCAAACGTCTGAGCCCTTCCCAATAGCAGGCTCAATTGTAACCTGTGGTGTTTGTGGAAAACAGAACATTGTTGGGGAGGTTCCCTTCATGCTTCTTTTCCAAACAACAGCGGTGCCATGTTCCAAAATTATCTCCCATAAAACCCCCAAAAAGAAAAAGCCACCATCTAGTAAATTCTCTTCTTCTTGGGTCTACCTGATATATCAAGTAGAGTGGCTGGAAAACTCATATTCTCAGCAGCATTATTAAAATCCCCCCTACCCCCCAAATAAATATTCCAGTCCATTCTCTTCCCCCTCCCCCTGCACCCACCCACTGAGCGAGCTTCCAGTACTGAGCTTGGCCTTTAGGCTCACATGCTCCCAAATTTTCTGAAGCCAGGAGGGGTGCCAGAGCTTGGCTCGGCATGAATATGACAGGCAAAGTGCTAGTGAAATCCAGTACGGAAAAATATACAAAGAATTTGTCTCTCAATATAATACAAGGGATTGCAGCACTCACACCCAAGACAACTGAAATCAATAAATAGAGGTATATGGGATGGACCAGGAGAAGGAGGAAAAGGAGCCAGGCCACCAATCTAGGAATTTTGCCCCACTACAAGGTATTTATAGTGCTGATCTTCGCCACTTACTGATGCCTATTTTTACCATGTAGCTCTGGGCTTCCTGTGGGCTCTGCACAACATACAGAAACCACTGGGGGGCCTCTTGTCGGTAGAAAACCTGTTATAATGTGTGACTGTGGAGGATGAGGCTGTACAATGCAAAACCTTAAATGTCCATGGTAAGTGAGGAGCATGGGGTGATCTGTCATGGCCAGACAGAGAGAAACCAAGTGTGTTTTCACACAGCTAATATTCATCCTGATCTTCTGGATGTTGTTCGTCCAGTTCATCGTCCTCTGGAGGGGCAAAGCCTTCCTGTAAGAACATAGGGAGAAATAATGAGATGATCGTAACTACCGTATTTTTCGGAGAAGACGACGCACCCTTTTCCCTCAAAAAAGAGGGTGAAAATCTGGGTGCGTCTTATACGCTGAATACAGCATTTTTTTTGCCCACTGAAATCCCATCCCCTTTGCAAAAATGGCCGTGCATAGCCTTTGGGAGGCTTCCAGAGTGCTCCTGGGGATTGGGGAGGGCAGAAATGAGTGAAAAACAGGCCATTTTTGGCTTGTTTTTGCCCCCCCCCCAGCCCCCAGAAGCATTATACAAGCCTTCTAACGGCTATGCATGCCCCCCCCCTTTTTTTTTGACAAAAATGGGCCCATTTTTGTGGAAAACAAGCCATTTTGGGGAGGTCTGCAGAGTGCAAAACCTGTTTTTTTTAATTTGCCTCTTCATAATCTTGGTGCATCTTATACTCTGGTGCGTCTTATACTCTGAAAAATGTGGTGTATAGCGTGTTCTCTCTCTATCCACGCATGCAAAACACATGGCTCATGCTTCAGACATTGATAAGCAAACACCAAACTCCAACTCCCTGGAAATAGTGATCAAGGCTGGTCCCACTGTGCACTGACCTCTGTAGCATACAGGATGCTTATGATGCCTGAAATGATGGAGCTGTTCTCACTCTCGTGCTCCTGGCAGATCAGCTCAATGTCCCGCAGTTTGCTAAAGTAGAAGTCACGCTCTTTCTCCAGCCCATCCACTGTCAGTTTCAAATCCATCAACTATCGAAATGGAGACAACCAACAAAAATTGAACAAGAGAATGAGCATCGTAATGATACGTGCCTTTCATGGCCCTAATGTCTGGGCATAAAGTACTTGTTAAGTGGTGTGTATAAGCAGCAACAGCCTTTGGAAGAAAATGCAGTTCATTGGAAGAGAAAGAGAAAAACATTACTTGTTTTGTAGACAACTAATTTTTCTCCTGAAATTCTTAGATATCATGCAGGGGAAATGTTTTATACTAGGTTACACAACAGGATCTGCTTTAATAAAACATCACATTTTCAGAATGTTACAGGTTTTAAATATATAAATATATTTTTAAAGATATTTGAGATTAAGAAGAAATCTAACTTCTAGCTGCCTTTTTTAATGGCCACTTAACTGTATGGTATTAACTACTCCCCTCTTAAGTACACCTCAAAACACAACAAGATGCTTCCTATCTAACAATTCAGTTTCTGCCACATTCTTTCACTAAAGCAACTGGAAATCTAAAGCAAACTAATAAAGCATATTTGTTCATTGATTCTAAAAGCGACTGGACTTCAAAACAGCACTTACGCTGCTTTAATGACTTCTATTTTAATGTGGAAATGAAAAGTTCCTTTCATCTAGAATGAAAGAGAATAGTAGAGAATAGCCAAAGAAAAGTAGCCAAACAAAATTTAAGACATCTTGAATGATGCATTTGGTTTCTGACTGAAAAGATTAAGGATTTTCCTGGAAGAATAATCTCATATTATAAAGCAGGGGTCCTCAAACTTTTTAAACAGGAGGCCAATTCACAGCCCCTCAGACTGTTTGGGGGGTAGACCGGCTGGGTGGGCATGGCTAGGTGGTCATGTGACTGGGTAGGCATGGCCAATATAGCAGTCCATTAAACAATACACACAAATTAAACTTAAATTTATTGTGCTCCTGGGGGTGGAAAGCAGGTTAGTGAAGGGATGTGGCTGCTCTCTCTCTCTCTCTCCCTCCCTCCTTCCCCCTCTCTTTCCCTCTGGAGACTGACCCATTTTTGCCTTTCTGAGGCCTCAGCACATCCCATTTTTGGTCTCCTCAGCCTCCAGAAGGCGGATGGGGGCTGGCGGGTAGATGGGGCGATGTGGGCGGGGCAGCCTTGTGGCCCCACGCATGCTGGATTAATGGTTTAGGCTGGCCATAGTTTGAGGACCCCTGCTATAAATGTTTACATGGAGGAAACATGGTGAAGTGTCCCGATTACCATATAAGCAAGGAAAAATCTGGATTTGGATCACTGTCAGACACTAGATCAGGGGTTCCCAACCTTTTCTATATCCCGCATCCCTAGAATGCTTCTGATATATTCTTGCACCCTTTATAAAAGTAAATAATGAAATGCATATAATTATGCATCAACACTATCATTTTGAAACTTCTAAACCCAGGTTTTCTCATCCCCTGAAATATAATCTTGCACCCCCAGTTGAGAACCCCTGTGCTAGATTGACACAATCACTCTACTGAGTAGAACAGCTTGGGCAGTTCATCATATTGTGAGAACCCAACCAATTTTTTTCTGTAACATGAACCTGGGCATAATATTAATTATTATAATTAAATGTATTGGCTGCATACAAAACTCAAGCAAATATAAAAACAGCTAAAATATTATGCCATAATATGACTGATTTGTTTGGACATAGCATGCTATGTAAACAAATGTATTTCATTAATTCACATTTGGCACGTTGTGTGAGCTCAGCCAAAATTTACTGTGTGCCAGTTACTATCTGATTCATGGCTATATAATAGGTATTACAGCCATTTCAAGCGACTGGATAGATTGGAATTTTGAATTATAAAATGGCAGCCAATGGGAAAGTCTCAGATGGACACAAAGAAAAGGTTGATGATTTATGTCTTCTTAGAAATCACTTAGGCAGCAAGATACCAAAATAGTGGGTTTCTGCCAGATCTTTGTACTTCCCTCCATCTAATCTATGGCATAAAGCTGTTAGGAGAACGAAAAGAGGGCAGAATGAGCTGGAGAACCTTCAATCAAGCCCAACCTTTATCAACTTAGTGTCCTATAGATGTATACACATTTGCTTATTTAAATAAATTGGCCACCCAACTCCGGTGGACCCTGGACAGTGTACAAAACTAGAAGTTAAAAACTTAAAACCAGATAGGTAGTCCATAATAAAATAATTTGTAAACAAAAATCAACAAAACAACACAGCGCCTTAAACAAATAATAGATATCAACCCCAGTCCTGGGACCAAAGTCACATTTTCAAAACTTTATAGAACCCTAGGAGAGAGTGTGCCATCCTGGCCTTGTGTATTTTTGGAAGGGGGGGGGATGTTGCTCCAGAAGATGGAAGCTTCAACTTTGCTTCAGAGTAATAGATCCTTCTTCAGAGTGTGTGAACCAGGATAAATTGCCTAAGGAAAAAGCAAATCTATTTCCACCACACACACCACAACAGAGCAAGAGGCAGACTCCCTCCAGTTTGTGAAATGAACAAGATAATAATGAATGCAGGAAAGATCGTTGTAAATATTGGGGTTGCCAAAGGAAGAAATTCTGGTTTTTTTCTTCTTCTTCCCCCACCTGTTGGTTAAGCTCCAGGATCTGGGCATCAGCTTCACTGCCTCCATTCCGGGCCAAAGGAGGATTTTTCCGTACAATATTGCTGGGAGTGATGTTCAGTCGGGCTGGATTCTGTATGTTCTTGGGGCCTGTTGGGGAGGTTCTCTGTGGAACTTTATGAAGTTAAAAAGAAGAAAAAGTTTAGTCTATGTCCTCTCATCAAGGGACCCACCCACCATTGCTGAGCCAGGCCAAATGAAAGCCCAAGGCATAATGAATGAGCTTATATGCACAGCTAGAGTCCCAGTACTTTTCTGTTGAGACTTCCTGGACACAGAAAGGACCGCTCAAGACCAGAGTTCCTGGGCTTAATCGTTCCAGAGAAAAACAGACTCTGGAGAAGCCAGGTGTTAAGCCTTCCTATTTATGATTAGTTTTAATTTGTTTTTAACAATTTTGGATTTTTGCATTTTTGCATGATTTTAATGATGCCTTTGCGCCGCCCTGGGTCCTTTTTTAGGAGAAGGGCGGGGTTTAAATTTAATAAAATAAAAATAAATAAATAAATGAACACAATTCAAACAAAGATGGCAGTCGCATAAAGCTACATGCAGCTTCCCTCAGCCGGTTGCAAAGCCATCCCAGCATGTGCTGCTGCCCTTCTACAGCAAAGCAAGCAAGCCCAGCTGGGGAGAGACATGCAGAACCAGGAGGTAGCCTTTGGACCCCACTCCCTTCTCAAACAGTCAAGGTGGGCATCTTTATCACTCTATCTGGCACCTCTAGTTCAATGTTCCTCAGTCCTGGCAACTTTCAGAGGTGTGGACTTCAACTCTCAGAATTCCCCAGCCAGCATCTCTGAAAGTTGGTAAGGCTGAGGGACATTGTCCTAGTTCTTTCCTGTGGAACTTTCTGCTCTATGTGGCTTACCTCAATAAGCAGGTAATTCATCTCCCTCTTGAGCAGGAGATTCAGTTAGAAGTAAGTTAATTATCAGATCCCTCATTTTCTAGGATCCAATCTGGGTTGGTCAACAGGATGACAGGTTTAGTCGGACTTGTGCTGGAGCCCGCCCCCAGGGAATTTCTCTCTACCAGAAAGTATGCTTTGGGCTATTCTCTGTGTAGTGGTGCCTGATTGTGAGTGGCTTTTTAATTGTTTATTGGAGTGCTGATGGCCAACTATTAAGTTGTTGATGGGGTGTTGATGACTTATTATTAAAATTACTTAATAGCTGGCCATCAACATCCCAATCAACAACTAAAAAGCCACATGCAACCAGGCACCACATAAATACTATGTAACCAAAGCACACATTCTGGTTGAGAGAAGTTTTCTAAGGATGGGCTCCAGCATGTGAGTTCAAAAGCTCAGAAGACTAAACTTCTGGTCCTGGTGACTGACCCAGATTGGATTCTAATAAGTTTTAATACTAATGTGAAATGAGAGTTCTTCTGACCTGCTGAAAGCATGGACTCTGATTAAAACTCCAGAAAAATAACGCTTCCTAAATAGCTCTACCAGCAAGCTTTTTGAAGACAACAAGAGGAGAGCTTGAATGCAGATAGCCAGGTTCAGAACTTTTTTTTATTTATATAAAAATGGGAAATTTATTGTCCTTCAGATGCTAATAAACTATAATTTCCAGGCGCCCCAATCAATATGGCCAAGAATGGGGCATGCTAGGAATTACATGCTAGGATGTCCTTGACTTACAGCCACAACTCACCCCAAAATTTCTGTTTGTCAAGTGAGACAGTTACGTGAATTTTGCCCCATTTTATGACCTTTCTTGCTACCGTTGTTAACTGAATCACTGCCATTGTTAACTGAATCACTGGCTTCCGCAATGATTTGGCTTGCAAAAGGTGATCACATGACTCTGGGACACTGCAACAGTCATAACTATGAGTTAGTTGCCAGGCATCTGAATTCTGATCACGTGACCATGGGGATGATGCAATGGTTGTAAGTGTGAAAAACGGTCATAGGTCACTTCTTTCAACTAAACAAACTGTTGTAAGTCAAGGACTACCTGTACAGTTCTGTAATCCCTGCCACATAAGTTCCCTAGCCATGCAATAAAACTCTTGTGAACAAATGATCCTCTTCCAAATGGCTAATGGATCAATAATGAGGCCCCCTCAAACAGCTATCAAATTAATTTTTGATGTAGGATGTGATGTGATTCTAAGGCTCTGTTGATGATCAGATAAACTTGGATATGGGAGATCTGGATTTATATTACTGATCCCAGGAGCCTAATTCATTAGTACAGGGGTCTGCAAACTTGGCCACTTTAAGACTGGTGAACTTCAACGGGCTGGAGAATTCTGGGAGTTGAAGTCCACCAGTCTTAAAGTGGCTAAGTTTGCAGACTAGTAGAACAGGAGTGAGCAAAAATAATTCTAAGCAGAATGAACCTTTTGCATAGCTTTCTCCTATGAAGGCAAAGTCCTAGCAGCAATTTTTCTTTTGAAAAAAGCATCTATGCTCCATTAGTTTGCCTGGTTATAGTATTTGCTGACATGAAAGGTTCCACAGTGCAAGGCAGCCAGTCCCCACCAAAATCTCATCTGTATGCTGGAATATGTAACTTTCATGGGAACAAGAATGCAGTGTCTTGTCAATTGGTTTGATCCTTGCTCATCATTTCTACTTTTACTTACTGCCATTCCAAAATCCATGTACTTTCCACTAAGCATATAGCTGTCTCTCAAATCAGTAAGGGTTTGGCTCTTCTCTCCTTCCCTCCCACGGCTACCCAGGAGTTGCCAAGCCGGATGCCATGAAGCTGAGGTCATGCTAGAGGCGGGATCCTGGGGTCCCAACTGTCTCTAGCAACATTACCTGCAGTGCCAATGGGTTTCTTGTGTTTGTTGAACATCTGATCACCTGGGTTTGGAGGGGGTGCCACTTCCTGGCCTTGCCTCGCCAATAGTGGATTGTACTCCTTTCCGTCATAGTTCGCATCAAAGAATTTCTTAAACCACTGAATGAACTCAAAGTTATCTTGGAACTTTCCTTTTACCAACCTCTCCACTGGGATGATCTGTAACAGCAAAAGTCCATGAAAAGTAACGTTGTTTGTAAAATTCATACTTCCCTCGCTTTTCATTATTTATACAGTATAACATAACTCAGTGGGCCAGAGCACAGGTATACTTGAAGAATGGTCAATCCAACACTGCTAATACAGGTGATTTATTTTAATATAATTTTAAACTGGGAAGTTGCTAGTTATTATAATATATAAATCTGAGTGGGTGTCATAATGGAATTTACATAATACAAAGCATATTCAACGTATGCAAGTCGTACTTTTAGTCTAACAAACTGTTCTACTTAAAAGTAGAGTGCTTTGTACGTGTGTAGTTCCTACATTTATTTTTTCTCAACAAACTATCTCCAGGAACACCATGCATACCCTGAAACTCCAGTAGAGTATGTTACTTTTTCTCTTTGCCTATTGCTGAAGTGAGTGTAATTTTCAAACAGATTAATCACAATTTCTTTGGAATATTAATACCATACTTTCTTCAAACTTCTCTGTATACACACTTTGGATCATTAAACAGTCAGCAATTATATGATTTGTTTTAATGTATTTATTCTATAATATAGTGTATATTTTTCACTGTAAGCAGATGATGTTCCATTTGAATAAAAAACTGTTATATTTAGTAAACAAACTGATCAATAAAAAGCTTCAATTTATGAAAAGCTTCTAAACATCTGTTTAATTTTATGGCGCCTTTCCAAACATTCTACAAGATCTTTCATGAACTTATATTACACGTCTCTATCAGGACTAGCAGTTCCGGGATGCAAAAATTCAGATAATCACTGAGTGATAAGGGAAATCTTTGCAGCCCAGAATTGAATCATTGTATAATTGAAAAAGGTATGAAATTAAGATGCCCTGGGCAGCGCCACCCCTGAGGGCTCGTGGTGATCACTTTCAACCCCACCAGGGGTTAGTCCAGGCTGGAGGAGGCTGTAATCGCAGCAGGAAGGTAAATTCGTATTAAAGTCAGTATCTTTCCAAGTTTACAGGAGATCTGGGATGGCACAATTGCCTAGTTGTGGGTCTGAGTCGATAACTGGGCAGTACCTGGTGACCAGGGCGTGTCCCAAAGAGCTTATTTGACTCAGCCCAATCAATGAGAGGAAGAAGTCAAACCATCCTGGACACTCCTCCCCTCACTATGGAGAACAGGGCCAGCTACTAGGGCCAACTCCTTCTCAGGAACTGGCTACCATGGGGGAACAGGATATGTGATTACATGAGTTTTAGGTATGATGCAGACAAAGGGATTGATATTCCTAAAAGCTTAATATGCCAGGTTGGGATCCTGAGTCTCATGCCCATTTAATTAGACAATTGACCCACCTGAACCAAAATTTTGCTTACTACTAGGCTAACAGGCTTAATTAGTTTGTGAGAATTATAAGCAAAGGATAACTTAATATCCTGGGCAACTATATCAATCAAAATTTGCCAGATTTGGTGGTAATCTGCATTACCATATATGCATTCTACATATGCTCATCAACTTATCTTGAAACTTTCTATAGCTACAGCAAGGCTTTTCACCTTGAAACTTTCTATAGCTACAGCAAGGCTTTTCACCAATACCTACCATCGTCTTCAGATAGTTCATTTTAGCTCCATTCTTCTATTTAGAAGTTCTGGTGAGAGTTAAATATACGAATATTTGCAGCAGAAAAGTGGTAGGTTGTGTGCCTGTTTATATGACACTTCAAGAACCATAATAACTATCAAGCAATGTGCTCCCCCCCCCCCCACTCCCCGACACGGCATATTGTTCCACATAAGGAACAATAACCAGTTAATGTACTAAAATAAGTGTCCCTAGAAGAAAGTCTTGTGCCAGCCAAACAAAAAGGGGATTGTAACAATGCAACAGATTCAAACAGTGCATCAAAGCTCTGGAAGTTCCTTGTTGATGTCCACATTCCAAAAGATGGGGGGAAAGGCACTTCATTATCTACAATGCAATATTTAATTTGACTGAAAAGAGTTGCTACAGAAGGAGGGTAAATAAAATATTTACTGGAGCATGTATCTATCTCACAGCTATAGAGGTGGAATGAATATCAGAAAGGACAAGAATAAAAACAGATTTGGCCTCAACATCTGCTGCTGATAAATCATGTTTTCAAATCATCCCTTAAATTCTGGCATGTTGACTACAGAAAGTACTTTCCCAATCCCAGAAGGTGACTTTCTTCCAAACAAAGATGACAGAGATTATACCTATCAGTACAAGCTGCAAGTTTCTTGGAGTCAGTAGCAGCTCCCTTCTACAAACAGAGTAGGGAACTCTTAGTACTGTTTTGAGAGGAACAATTTGAGGAAAGATGGGAGGTGAATCCGGAAGCACATGGGATTAAGAAATAAAGTTAATGCAAAATGAAGTCCAACTGTAACAAATTACTGTATAAAGACTAGGGAAAGATAATTTAAATAGATTTTTTATCATGGTAACATCTTTTAATTTTATATCAATGTTTATAAACCATAATTTGAAGTTGGTAGAATGTGTATGGGTGAGCACGTGTGAAAAAAAACTGCCAGCATAAAAGAAAAGATGGCAAGTGCAACAGACAAGGAGGAATAAAAGAGTTCCTCATCAAAAGCCTCGGAGTGACAAATCTTCATGGCTCTTCTCAATGAAAGGAAAGTGAGGGGCATCCAGATCTTGGGGAGTGAGGACCTCATTCCAGAAGGCAGGCACTGCTACAAAGGAGGTCTGCTTTGGCGGTTTAATTGAAGAAAGCCAGAGCACGCTAACCTTGCAAGGTTGAATTGGCTAGGTAGATACTTGGCAGGTAGGCAGTCCCTCAAGTAGCCAGCCCTTACGTCCTCGTGGGGGCCTCACACTGTATTTAACAACCAGCATCTTGAATCACACCTAAAAACAAACTGGCAACCAGCGCAGCTCACAAAGCAGAGGTGTCATGTGGGCATACCAAGGCATGCCCATCACTTCTCGCATCACTACATTCAGGATCAGTTGAAGCCTAAAGAAAATGTATCTAACAATGGTGCAGTCGTTTATTTCCTTGAGCAAGTATTTTGAGAGACAAGGCCAAGATGCCTCTTTATTTTGTACATTTATATACCTTGTGCTCTCAAGCAACCAGCTGGCCCACATCACTTGAGATTCTACTCTGACTCCAGGAAAGTATAAAAGTTGCCATGCTGGAGACAGAACATTCATTTCCCCTGGAATGCACTGCATTGGCAATTCCCATTTTGAAGATTGACTTCTAGAAAACTATGGGACTCCAACTATCTATTTCTACATGGAACTGCAAAAAGACACAGTACATTAGTTACTGCACAAGCCAACCCAGCCAAAATTTGAAGCAAGAGAAAGAAGGAGCAACTACAGAAGCCATCCACTCTAGTGGTTTAGTCTAACTATGCAAAAGCAGGTCAATTTTAGCCTATGTCGGGGAGCCTCAGCCACACACTGATGATACAAAAAGAAAACTCTTATCTGCCTGCTGTCTAGCAGAAACCCACCTTGTCCACACCCATCTTCTTGAATGCAGCCTGTAACACCTTGAAGTTGTGTATGTATTCATGCTCCAATTTGGCCTGAAACTTCACCTTCCTCAAGTGAATGCAGCCAGGGAATAGCATGTCCATGAACTGGCAATAGGCAGCCCCTGTCAAGGACAGAAAGACACACACAAACTAGTTTCCACCCACACCTGCTGCCTCTTACAACTAGATCAGAATCCTTTCATCTACAACAATTAGATTTTCAACTCTCTTCCTCTTAATTCTAACATGCATAACCTAGGCTTTTTGAGCCCTAGTCAATTTCTTGGGGCCAGAGAATTGTCTGGCCAGCAAAAATCCCAGAAAATACAAATAAGAGAAAATGTTCCAGGCATCAACTAGTATGAGCTCACAAAGACTATTTTGTGTTTGGTGTATCCAGGCTCAGAATAAAATGGGCAGTTACATCCCCCCTTTTTTAAAAAAATCCTTAAACAATGAACGGGCTTTAAGCTGGGGAGAAAAAAATGACTGCTTTATCCAGTGATTGGTAGAGATTCTACCACCTTTCCTATGGGCTGGAGTTAATTGAGGAGATAATACAGGCCAAAAAGAGTTAGCTAAGCTCATGCTGAGAGATGGAAATAATAATTTTGAACTGCTTCCTCACAGAGAGAAATGCACTTTGGAGATGACAGACATACAGATTTCAAGTATTGCCTGAATTTAATAATACTGTGTATTTTAGTTATGCAGTATTGGAATTAATTGAAATGAGAAATAGGGAAAAGTACTGCAACTTTTCATCCCCTTAAATGCAATCTCTCTATCTCTCTTCCTCCGCGCTCGCTCTTCCTCTCTCAACCAAACATCACCCCCACCCCAATCAAAATCTACATGTTTTATTGGGGGAGAATTGACATACAGCAATTAGATTTGAGAGTGTAGTAATGTGAAGTACATCATTCTCTGCTTCACACATATATTAACGTGCTAACTAAATTTATACAACATGCTAAGCTAAGCTAAAATGGGTTTGTATAGTTTGCATTTCAATGTGTTATGGGACCCCATCTATCCATTTTGTATAAATAAACTATCCAATTCAACCTTATGGTTTGTCTGGTGTATAGCATGTTATATAGCAATAATATTTTGTTAACTTAGGAACAGGATTCAATATGAAATATCAACCTGAATATTGGTGCTGGACTTTTCTAACTTAATAATGGCAGGTCCTTATATTACTTTCTTCCCTCAACCTTCAGAGAAATGGCAGCCTGAACCCACATAATGGGGTTCCTGATATAACACTGAACTGACAAGAAACTGGACATTAAAAAAAAGATGTAACCTGCCTGATATGTAAGTTTTTAGCTGTTTTTAAATTTTCTTGTTAGTGGATGATTGTTGTATGTCCTATAATGTCTATTTGTATATTCTCTGGTTTGGGCTTTCCTTCTCAGGAACGTTTCCAAATGCATATGCATTGTGCATATATATTAAATATTTTGTTCTGCAACTGAACTTTCAAGTTGTGCAACCCAACAGCTGTGTTACTCTCTTCACTGAACTTTACAGGCAGATTGCTAAATGCATACAGTGTGCATTATGTGTATTTTAAGTAGTAGTGTAGTTTTAAGACTTTATGTCATTTTCCCCTAAATACTGGACAGCAGATACCACCTCAAGTATTTTTTATACTTAAGGCTAATAGGTCTTGCTGCAAAAATCCAGACTAACACTAGAAGGTGGCAAACTCCACACCATTACTTTACCTCTTTGCTATCATTTGGAGATCATTCAGATTTTTTGCACTCCAGATGTGTAAGAGGTATTTCAGCAAGCTATATGCTCAATAAATAAATAAATAAATCCTGCTCTTAAACTATTATGAACTTGGTTCCAGTGAAACAGTTTTCCAATAAAACGTTTCACTAGAGAGTTTCTTTGCTGTCACAATACCTGAGCAAAGCTGCTCAATCTTGGTGTAGTTGAGCTGTAGAGAGTCATTGACCCATGCTAGCATGTCATGACGACTCAGGTTCTCACTAGTCACAGACGTGGAATGCACATTGACGGCCATGCCCCAACTGTAGAAAGAAGGGAAAGCAGGAGTTAATTCATCACAAGGTTACCAGGGAGCAAGTAACTAAAACCCTAAAGTTTGTGGCTGTAGCATTTAAAAATCAACCAGAGAAAGAGGTAGTCAGATGGAGATTCGTGTGAAAAGGATTACATTAAGATTCACACACATCATTTTAAGTGCGTAGAGACAGGCCAGCTTTTTTTTACACATGTAAAACCCAGATAAAATAAAACAGAAAGATTCCAGCAGTGATCCCAGAACATACCATATGGAAATCAGAACACATGACCACTAAAGGTGTCTTCAAAACTAGCAATCACCACTAACACCTCTGATTCAGTGCAAGTTCATCAGACTTACACTAGACCATTCAACCTGAGACGGCTTCTACTCCTCTGCTTTTCATAAAGGAAGCTGCTTCGGTAGATTTGCAAACTACTGCAGATGCATCCCACGGAGTCACACACCTTGGGCCAGCATTGCCCAGTTTTTGTCTGCACACATTAATTGTGCCACCAGAAGGCACTAGTGTGTACTATGCTGGTCTGCTGGTCACAGGATATGAATACAATGAGGCTGAAGAGTGCACAGTTGTTCTTTGAGATCAAATATAAGGCATGTTTAGGCTGTCCTGCAGAGTGAAGTAGTAATAGCAATTAATGTTTAGTGGCTAGAAAAACACAGAGGGATCCTGTTACAGGTGAAAGACCACCCTCTGCCCGCTTATCCGTCTTGAGATTGGCTCAAGTAAACCTATTTATTCACCTATATAGAGGTTCTTACCAGACCTATTTCCAACCACCATGTAGTTCGAGCAAGACTAGTCTAGGAAAATGATAGCAAATTCCTGGGTGTGTCATAAAGCCTTCCACCTGCTTAGCCAATCAAATGGCAGAACTGACACCTCACTACTAAAAACTCAAAAATAGCAAACAAGTTTCTCTTACTTCTGGAATAGCAATAAATAAATAAATAAATAATCTAGGAACGGATGTCCATTTCATTAAAAAGGAAACTCTTCTAAAATATGACAGTAAGGTGGAATTCTTTTTTGCCATTTCAGATTCCCAATTTCCAAGAATAAATGGAAGTCTTTCTCCAAACTTACAGCAGACTAAACATTACTGGTATCTTGGCTATGCCTCAGTAGAAACAGCTGTCTCTTTGCAGCTACTCCACAAGTCAAGCAGGATAAATAAATGCTGCTTGATCCCATTCCAAGTTTCAACAGAGGCACCATTTCTGTTCTATCCAAGTTGGCAAAATTGGCAACACCCCATCTCATGCAAAAAAGAAGGGAAAACATGGTCCTTACATCTTGGGAGCATGGGATCTGAATTTCAGTCATGGGTAAAAAGTTTAAGCCTACGGTCTGCACAGAATGCTTAACCAAAAACTAGGTTCCCAAATGCCTCTGGGCAGAGCCTCATTATACTACGTCCTTCATTCTAACCTCCTCCCTATCTTCACAAGCCAACTCTAGGCTGCTGGCTTTCCACCATCATTAGCAGTAACAAGCAATGATCTGGTCCCCCACAAATAGCTTATAGCAGCAGAAACCTCTTCCCTGGATGATAGCTCATCACATTTTCTAACAGCTCTTTTGTTATCAAAGTGTTGTTGTTTTTTAGCCTAAACCCTTCCCAGAACACAACTTTTTCTATAACCATTCTTGGACAGATATCTATCACTAAACCTTGAAGGAACGAAGGAGTGGATTCATTAGAATGATAATCCACTTTATTTTTCACATGATAAAAAAGTAAGCACATGATGTAATAAAAAGTTGACCCCTGTTACTGTTTTGGAAATAGTTTATTTATTATTTATTTATCAAATTTATATCCCGCACCTATCTCTGGATTGGACTCAGGGTGGCGCACAGGAAAGGAATAAAATGTAAAAAACAATAAATACAGGATATTAAAAATAAATTAAATTAAATTGCACCCGTGCTAAAATTGTCAATTAAAACCCATTTCTAAAATGAGATTAAAATTTAGAGCTATGCCAGGCCGGCCTCGTGAATATGTTTTTAGAGCCTGGCGGAAGAGGCGCAGGTCCGTGATCGTGCGGAGGTCAGGTGGTATGCCATTCCAGAGGGCAGGAGCTGCCACAGAGAAGGCTCTCGCTCTGGGGGCCGGCAGACGGCATTGTCCGGCAGACGGCACCCTGATGAGGCCCACCCTGTGAGAGCAAACAAGTCTAAGGGAGGTATGTGGTAGAAGGCGGTCCCGCAGATAACAAATATTCTCACACTGTCATGCAGCAAGAGAAATTGACCTCAGCATGTTTGGTTTGGGGAACATAAGAGAAATTGACCTCAGCATGTTTGGTTTGGGGAACATAAGAGAGAGACCATGGTCACAGGAGTGGTTTATCCTACTAATGGTAGTAGGATAAACATCCAAAACAGCTTCCAAAAAGTGCTGAAATGTGCGAAAATAAAAACCGTATTGTAATGTCTCAAAAGAAGTACATTTGCTGTTGTCCCATCTGGTCAAACACCAAGTGTGGTGGAGCAGTATTTAACACAAATGGTATTCTCATTCCTCGGTGGCCTAGTGGTGAAGAAACTCCCTTCCCACTTGGAAGGTTAAGAGTTCAATTTTAGGTAGTGGCAGATGCTTCTCTTGTAGGACACAAAAAAAAATCTGCTTCAAACTCTGTGTGGTGTCAGGAAGGGCATCAAAAAGTATGAGTGCAAGGCACTGACTGCACTTGAAATCTATAATCAATTACTTTAGACACATGCAGAACATCTCTGCCCAGCATTGGCCAGTGGCAATCAATAAGGTAAATTTGATCTTCTAGCCAAGACTTTAAAGGTAAAGGTTTCCCTTGCACATATATGCTAGTTGTTTCCAACTCTGGGGGGCGGTGCTCATCTCCGTTTCAAAGCCAAAGAGCCAGCGCTGTCCGAAGACGTCTCTGTGGTCATGTGGCCGGCATGTTTAAACCCAAAGGCGCATGGAACACTGTTACCTACACACCAAAGGTGGTCTCTATTTTTCTACTTGCATTTTTACATGCTTTCGAACTGCTAGGTTGGCAGAAGCTGGGACAGGTAACGGGAGCTCACTCTCTTATGTGGCACTAGGGATTCAACTGCCGAACTGCCAACCTTCTGATCACCTGCGAGACCGCATCCTACCTCATACATCCCTGCGGCCGATTCGCTCCCACAGAGAGGGACTTCTCCGGGTGCCATCCACTAGGCAATGCCAGTGGGCGACGCCCAGGGGAAGGGCCTTCTCTGTGGTGGGCCCAACCCTCTGGAACGACCTACCCCCCCCGACCTCAGAACAACCACGGACCTCCGCACCTTCCGCCAGAAATTAAAGACACTCCTGTTACATCAGGCCGGCTTGGCCTAAGTTATTTACCTAGTCTGCAGTCTGTATTATAAATTGTTTTAATTGGGTTTGTAAGGGATTATGTCTTAACTATTTAAATTTTAGCACAGGGATAAACTATTTAATTCGATTTTAATTATTTATACTTTGTATTTGTGTTGTTTTAAATTTCCTGTGCACCGCCCCGGGTCCCTTCGGGGAGAGGGTGCGGTTATATAAATTTTATAAATAAATAAATAAATAAATAAATAAATAAATAAATAAATAAATAAATAAATAAATATAAATAAATATAAATAAATATAAATAAATAAATAAATAAATAAATAAATTTATAAATAAACCAACAAGCTCAGTGTCTTAACCACTGAGCCACTGCATCCCTGGTCAAGACTTTAAGCATCCTCATAAAGTAGGGAAACCTGATTCTTTTTAATACACTAACCAAATTCTTAGAACCTTTCTTGCTTCTATATACCTGCACTAATTGATTGACTGATTCTGTGCCATGTTCCATGTGCCACAGTGTTCACTCTTCAGCAACCATATAAACAGACCTCCTCTATGCTTACATTGATTCATACGCTCTTTTTTCTTTAAAATTCTCACTTTCCTTTTTAATGGTCTCATCAATTTCATCCAATCACAACTTACTTACCCACTCTCACTTTACATTACAGAGTTGGCAAAAGCAACATTGCCATGTTTATTTATTTTGACAAATAGTCATTTCTCAGAGCAGATATTAACTTTTCTATCTACCACTTTTCGGTCAATGTTTCTATTTTTTAAAAATGTTCTACCAAGTTATAGAGATGTATCTACTTGCCGCACTTCTTTGTTGTTCATAAATTGCAATACGTTATTCCCATAAAACACAACTATCTTGGTTGTGTTGTTACATTACGTCTCAGATCCATACTCACTGTTGCATCATTCAATCAATCTAATATTCATTGCAATCTAATATTCATTCCGCCCCAGGCGCCTGATGGACCTGGACAGGTTCCAGATGGCGCTTGGGCCACTTCCTGTATCCCTGACCGGCGCCCCGATGGAGGACCTCGTGGCCGCATGGAATACTGCGACCGCGGGAGCCTTGGATCGGGTCGCGCCCTTGCGGCCTCTCTTGCGGCGGCGAACCACCCTGGCCCCTTGGTTCACCGAGGAGCTAAGGGTGATGAAACGCCACAAGAGATGCCTAGAGAGGAGATGGAGGTCTACTCGATCTGAATCTGACCGGACACAGGTAAGAGCCCATTTACGGACTTACATTGTGGCGCTGAGAGTGGCCAAACGCCATCATTGTGCCACTCTCATAGCATCCGCAGATAACCGCCCTGCCGCCCTGTTTAGGGTGACCCGCTCCCTCCTTCAACAGAGGGTGCAGGAAGCCCCGCTACAGGGTAGAGCAGAGGAATTTGTGACTTATCTGCAGGAGAAAATCGCTCAGATCCAGAACGAGCTAGTCTCCATTGATGGCCCAGTGGGATTGCACGAGGCGGGCCTTGGTTGGGAGGAGTTTGACTCTGTTACTTCCGAGGATATGGACAGGTTACGTGGGCGACTGCGAGCCACCACGTTTATTGGACCCGTGTCCTTCCTGGTTTGTACTGGCATCCTGGGAGGTGACACGAGGCTGGCTCCAGGAGGTTGTCAACGCTTCTCTGAGTGAGGGTTTCTTGCCTGCCTCTCTTAAAGAGGCCATGGTGAGGCCCCTTCTGAAGAAGCCCTCTCTGGATCCAGCTTTATTAGCCAACTATCGTCCCGTCTCCAACCTTCCCTTCCTGGCAAAGGTTGTTGAGAGTGTGGTGGCACAACAGTTTCCCTGTCACTTGGAGGAAGTTGATTATCTAGGTCCGCGCCAGTCCGGCTTCCGGCCCGGGCACAGCACCGAGACGGCATTGGTCGCGTTGGTAGATGATCTCTGGAGGGCCAGAGATGGGGGTTGTTCCTCCATCCTGGTCCTATTAGACCTCTCAGCGGCTTTTGATACCATCGACCATGGTATCTTATTGCATCGGCTGGAGGGGTTGGGGGTGGGAGGCACCGTTTTACGGTGGTTCTCCTCCTACCTCTCCGGTCGGTCGCAATTTGTGTTGACAGGAGGGCAGAGGTCGACCTCTAGGCCCCTCACTTGTGGGGTGCCTCAGGGGTCGGTCCTCTCGCCGCTCCTGTTCAACACATATATGAAGCCGCTGGGTGAGATCATCCGTGGTTTTGGGGTAGAGTACCACCTCTACGCTGACGACACGCAGCTGTATATATCTACCCCAAACCACCCCAACGATGCCGTAGCGGTGATGTGTCAGTGCCTGGAAGCCGTGCGGGCCTGGATGGGAAGTAACAGACTCAGACTCAACCCGTCTAAGACCGAGTGGCTGTGGTTTCCGGCATCCCGGTACAACCAGTTGACTCCATCACTGGCCATAGGGGATGATCACCTTACCCCTGTGGATGGGGCACGCAACTTGGGCGTCCTCCTTGATGCCCGGCTGTCCATGGAAGATCAAGTGACAGCCGTGGCCAGGAAGGTGTTTTACCAGGTTCACCTGGTCCGCCAGTTGCGTCCCCTATTGGATTGGGGTGCCCTTTGCACAGTCACTCATGCCCTCGTGACATCCCGGCTGGACTATTGCAACTCTCTCTACATGGGGCTCCCCTTGAGGTGCACCCGAAGGCTTCAGCTAGTCCAGAATGCAGCCACGCGGGCAGTTATGGGAGCCTCTAGGTTCTCCCATGTAACACCGCTCCTGCGCGAGCTGCACTGGCTGCCTGTCGTCTTTCGGGTGCGCTTCAAGGTGTTAGGTACCATCTTTAAAGCGCTCCATGGCACGGGACCTAGCTATCTGCGGGATCGCATTCTGCCTCATACATCCCTGCGACCGATTCGCTCCCACAGAGAGGGACTTCTCCGGGTGCCGTCCACTAGGCTGTGCCAGCGGGCGACGTCCAGGGGAAGGGCCTTCTCTGTGGCGGGCCCGACCCTCTGGAACGACCTTCCCCCCGAAATCAGAACGACCACTGACCTTCGCTCCTTCCGACAGCTTTTAAAAACTCATTTCTTCCGTTTGGCTGGCCTAGGGTAATTTTAATTAGTTATGGTGTTAAGGGGTTTTAGGGACAGTTTTTAGTTTTTATAGATGTTTTTAGCGCAGGATATGTTTAATTGTGTTTTTAAATTTTGTACTCTGTGTTTATTGTTTTTTAATTCTCCTGTGCCCCGCCTCGAGTCCCTCTGGGGAGAGAGAGCGGGTTAGAAATAAAAATTTATTATTATTATTATTATTATTAAATCATTCAGGTTTTCAGCCAGCAAAATGACATTGCAAAAAAAGAACATATCCACTTACATTCCCCACCAATATATAGCCCTAACAACACCACAAATATTCCTCATAAATTAGGAGGTAGTTTGCACATAATATTCTAAACATCCTGCTTACAGGTGTATCTGAATATAAAGATATGATAAACCCTCTGCTTTATTTTTTAAATCACATTGTAGGTAGAACTACCCTAGGATAGTAGAGGGCCCTGAGTTTTGATTTATTGTAGATTGTTTTTTTTACCTTATGTAAGCCTTTTTGCACTCAGTGCCTAGCTCATAATTAAAACGTCGCAGAGCTCCGTGGTCATGTGATTGCTATACGTGATGGGTTCTACAAACAAAATCAAAAGGGAAGTGGCAGAAGATCACAAATGGCAACCTTGCGATGTTCTCACTTAACAACCCATGGTGATTTGCTTAATGATGGTGACTGGAAGTGGCAGAATTTCCATTGCTAAGCAGTGCGGTCACATGACATCACCCTTTACAACCGCATTGCTTAGCAATGGAAATATCAGCCCCAATTACCATAATTAAGTGAGGGCGTACCTGTATATAGAATTAGTGTTTCTTGTAAGGGCAAACTTCAAACACAAGCTGCCTTGCAATGAAAGATAGCCACTGGCTAAGTCCATAGTACACACCTACTATCACCATGCTTTAAGAGCTCACTCTAGAAATGATGTATTATGTCACATAATATAAGACAACAGTTTTCACACATCTGATGGTTGACACAGATGAAGGGATACAAAGGGAAAGCAGAAAACAGAGGCAAAAGAATCTTAAAGACAGCTTCTGTGATGAAAATAATTTTATGAACACTTTACAACTACTTGTAATCCTGCAATACTATAATATACAGCGTGATCTGAACTTCCTCAGCATCCTATCAGTACATTAACAGATTCTGATTAAACTATACCTAACAATGTACAATATCTTAATGTTACTGAACACCAGTACTGCGTCAATATTGACTCAGTCAATACTTTCCTTGTTGAAAAGGATGGGTGAAGGATAATCTTAGGGTGAGGGTGGCGTAAACTGAATAAATGCAGTGGCAATCAGGTGTGAATTTAAGATGGTTTCATTGATCAGTCAGGTTCTTCTAGGGTGCTTAAAAATAGCAAAGATATATCTCTTTCTGACAGTATTTTTCTGCAACTGGAATTTGGCAGCATCAGCAGAATAATATATCAGGTGAAACAAACTACAATGATTCGTAACACAAGCCCGTCTGTTTCGTGCAAGTGATTCTAGGAGAAAAACAGCAGTTTGGGAGAGTTCAACCCAAGCTTTTCCACAGCAGGAGAATAAAGCCGGGGGAAATCACTAAGGGATAACTACTACAATATAAACAATTCCCTGGGAGCCATTATCTAGCCTGCAAAAGGCTTACTGTACTTCCCTAGAATGTTATTATGCAAAAAGGAAGTACAGTATTGCTTTCACACAGCCTCACTATTATTTCCTGGTTAAATAGATTCAGTACAAAACATCCTAAATCTGGTAAAATGCAGGCTATTGTAAAAAAAAAAAAAAGGAGGAAGCAATATTAAGTATGAGGAGTCCTTGGTGTTCTGGAGCTTGATTTTGTTCTTGAAGATGTTTCATTACCCAAACTAGTATAGCACTGATGATGTTATCTACTTTGGTTAATGTAACATTTGCAAGAAAATAACCGAGCTCAGAGAGCACCAAGGACCCCTCATTTCAACCTGAGCTACAAATGCTCTCTTTTATTAGTATTAAGTATATTCACTGCCTGGAGTTTTTTGTAAAAATAATGATGGCAGGATACATATAAATAAATAATGTACAAAACTATCCATATATGTTCACATATGTCCTAAATTATATTAGATGCAATCCAGGATTTTCACTTGTGTATGCCCACTAAAATGAGATGGAGGTATCTCAGAAAAGAACTTTGCAAGAGGTTACCTATAAACTACCGTATTGCATGTATAAGAAACTTTCTTTCAATTTTGTCTTCTGCTGTGTAAGTCTTGGCAGTGAAAGTTCACCATGCCAACTTACTGTACTGGGAAAAAGGAAGAAGGGGGAAAAATCAAATATGAATAGTATTTTCTTGAGCAATTTTAACAGTTTAAATAGTTACATGCTGCACTAAAGGAGCCATAAAGCATATAAACTTTAAAATGTTACAAGTATTGTAGGCATTTGTGTCTTTTAGGTTCAAATGAGAAGTACTACAAATTGACACAGCTGCTTGCCGGAGGGTCTCCCCCCCCCCCCCCCCCCCATTTTTTCATTTGAAAGGAGTTGGCTTACTCTGGAATCTTTTACAGATGAGACTATTTTGGAACCTGAGCAAAATATTCAGGCATAGTTGGCCGTCCTTTAGGATAATAGCACAATCTTTCAAAACAGAAGGAAGAAAGGAAAGGGCTTTTCACCTTTTGCTCTGTGTGTACATGCACACTCACATATATACACGCAGACACACATATGGGAAAGCTACGCATTTTTAAAAAAGCAGATTTTGGCAGGAACTTCTAGAGATGTTACTATACAAGGACTGAATTGAAGAGAAAAAGGAGAGGTTGGAAATTGTGGATGAAATGCATTAGATTGTTTAGCATCAGGTTGGCAAAAGCAAATATGTTGATAATGAATAACAATGATACAACTAGTTTTTGCTTAACAGCTGGTTGCATAATAACTATTTGAAGTTATGACCTCGAAAACATCATATTGCCCGCACACTCCTGCAGTCAAGTGATCGTGATCAGGTTGCTTGGAAATTTGTGTGCATTTACAACTAATTGCCAAGTGCTCTGCAATCATATGATCATCCCTTAACTTTCTCCGCCATCCTCAGAAAGTTGATGGGAAAGCCAGCAGGGTTGCAAGTTGCTGCTACCTGCCAAGAGTTCTCCGTCCTTCTCATCTCTGGTGGCTGGCAGAAAGAACTCCTACCTATCCATGCCTACTTGGAACTCTGCAACCAAAATCCAAGCAATCCAAGATAAATAATCCCAAAATACTCTCTTATTTGATGGTGTTCGTGAAAGAAGTAAAACCTGCAACATATCTCTATCAAAAACTCAAGATGATTTTTAAAGAGTTTAAAAACTCAAGAATTTTTTTTGAAATTTTCAGTAATGTCCCATCAATCTCTTTTAAAATGTTTTAAAGGTATCAACGGACCTAAGGTTAAAGTTGATTTATCTAAAAATGTATTCAAAAGATATTAGACACCTCCAAAAATGAATCTCAGAAGACAGACATCCTTTTTACATAAAGACAAATATATGCAACCTTCAAAATAACATGCAAATTAAATGTTTATTATAGTATATTTTCCTTGTTACAAAATCAATATCTTAGATACCACTTGCCTCTATTATGAACTATTTAAAAATTACCACAGATTACTTCCTAACAAGTTAGACATTACTAGGGTAATTTTTACAAATTCTTTAAAACCAGTATTAGTGCCAACACAGCGCCATCTGATGAAAATCACAGACTAGGCAAAGATGCTGTTAAAGGACTCTTTGTAAGGATTATTTTTCACACTGATAAAAGAATTAGCAGTTATCAAAATGTTGAACAGATGTATACTCTTCCTCTTTCATAAGAGAATCCAATCTGATACTATTTAAAACTGATTCTAGTTAATACTTTAGGAGAAAAATAGGCATTAACACCTGTGCTGGATTATGAAAATTTTAAACAAATTAAATTAAAGCCCATTAATTTGTTAGATTAGTGGAGATGTTAGGATGTCTGACTAGGACTTTGGAGGTCCAAATGCAAATCCTCTCAGCCCCTTAAGCTCACTGGGTGATTCTGGATCAGTTACTTCACAGCATGCTACTTCACAGTATGATTATAGGTAGTCCTCGATTTAAGATCACAATTGAGCCCAAAATTTCTGTTGCTAAGTGAGACATTTGTTAAGTGAGTTTTGCCCCATTTTATGACCTTTCTTGCCATAGTAATTAAGTGAATCACTGCAGTTGTTAAGTTAGTTATGTGATTGTTAATCTGGTTTCCCCATTGACATTGCTTGTCAGAAGGTCACAACAGTGGCTCCCATGATCCTGGAACCCTGCAACCGTCATAAATATGAACCAGTTGCCAAGCGGCTGAAATTTGATCACGTGACTAGGGGAACACTGCAATGTTGTAAGTGTGAAAAATGGTCACGAGTCGCTTTTTCAGCATCATTATAACTTTGAACAGTCATTAAATGGACTGCTATAAGTCGAGGACTACCTATATTATGAGGGAAAATTAGAGGAGGGAGTGCAGCATATGACATCTCAAACCCCTGAAAGAAAGGCACAGTAGTTATTCATTTTTTAACTCAGAAATCTAATTAGTGATTGAATCCACCTTGTCCAATCAGGATGCTATGAAGCATAATGGGTTGAAGATGAGCTTGGTGCTTGTTTGTACTGGACAGCTGCAGGCATTGCCATAGCTGGAATTTTGCCACTATTATTCCCAGCTGTGGACTCAGAATTGCTGTAGTTCCCATTCCCTCATTTACTCTCTCTCCCCTATTAAAAGCAAAGGGGAGACCTAGTTCATCACACCAATTTCGTTTGTGAAAACCAAGCAGAAATGTTCAACCAAGAGAAAAAGTGAAGTGTTACCGTATTTTTCAGAGTATAAGATGCACCGGAGTATAAGACGCACCATGATTTTGAAGACGTAAATTTTTAAAAAAAAGTTTTTGCACTCTGCAGGCCTCCCAAGCCCTCTGCACGCCTCATTTTTTTGAAGAAGAAAAAGGCTTGTAGATTGCTCCTGGGGGCTGGGGGGGTGGCAAACATGGCCCGTTTTTCACAAAAATTGCTGTTTTTTTGCAAAAAAGGGAGGGTATGCAGAGGGTTTGGGAGGCTTGTAGAGTACTCCTGGGGGATGGGGGATGGCAAAAACGAACCGTCTTTTGCTCGTTTTTGCCCTCCCCAACCCTCAGGAGCAATTTGCAGGTCTCCCAAACCCTCTGCACATCCATTTTTGCAAAGAGAGCAGTGTTTCGGAAGGCCACAAACGCTGTATTCAGTGTATAAGACGCAGCCAGATTTTCATCCTCTTTTTTTGGGGGGAAAGGTGCGTCTTACACTCCGAAAAACTTATTTTGGGGGGAATAGGAGAGGCCTATTTTCACCTGGCAATGATGTGAAATTTCCAGGGGAAAGCTTCTACAAAATCTTTCTGAGATGCAGAAGTATTTGTGCTTGGTTCCTAAACAGCTTTTCAGATTATTTTACTTACGGAGATATCATGTCTCATAACAGACTCTAGCCTGGTATCTTTCCCTTCAAACACAAGTACATACATACAAACTTACAAAACTGTATCTACAGCAGAACTGTATTTCTCTTTAATTTTATTTCTCTAGCCACCCGCCCTCGACTTACAACAGTTCATTTAGTGACTGTTCAAGATTACAACAGCCCTGAAAAAAGTGACATATGACCATTTTTCACTTATGGCCTTTGCAGTATACCCATGGTCATGTTATTTACATTTGGATGCTTGCCAACTGGTTCATATTGTCTCAGGATAATGTGATCAGATCATCTTTTGCGATCTTCTGACAAGCAAAGTCAATGGGAAAGCCTGAGTCATTTAACACAGGGGTCTCCAACCTTTGCCACTTTAAGTCTGAAGGACTTCAGCTCCCAGACTTCTCCAGCCAGCAAAGCTGGCTGGAGAAGTCTGGGAGCTGAAGTCCTTCAGACTTAAAGTGGCAAAGGTTGGAGACCCCTGATTTAACAACTGTGTTACTAATTTAATAACTGCAGTGATTCACTAAACAAATGTGGCAAGAAAAGTCGTAAAATGGGGCAAAACAAACTTAGCCACATAAATTCTGGGCTCAATTGTGGTTGTAAGTCAAGGACTACCTCTATATATAGTAATTGATTTAGATGACACTTATGCTTTCCCAGGACATAAAGGTGCATCTAAGGATTAATGTGAATGGCAAATAAATGAATTTCCTTTTTGTTTATAGTGGACAACATCTGCCCATCTTAACAAGACCTACAACATTTGAAAGAGATAGAGCGTTGGTTCTTACCTGAGACGCTTCTTTTCATGGTGAGGAGGCAGCATCTAGGATGGGTGAGACTTCCTTCCGCTCATTGGAGGGCTGAGTCTGGGTAATTTTTGGTCCCGCCCCTCTTCACCGGGCGTGGCCCAGTTTTGACGAAGAACTCCAGATTCCGGAGTCTTGCAGTAATCCTCAAGTATGTTCAGTTCTGGTGAAAGTCCCGGTGCCTCGGTTGGTTAGAGACAGATGCCAGTGGCCGACCCCTGGTCTCTCCCTTGGTGGAGCGAGCTGATGTGTTCTGTAACCCCTGGGGTGGGGCTAGATGCTGCCTCCTCACCATGAAAAGAAGCGTCTCAGGTAAGAACCAACGCTCTTTTTCCATGGTGGAGGAGGCAGCATCTAGGATGGGACGTACCAAAGCTGGCTTGTTCCCGGGCGGGAATCTTCATTGACTGGTAGGTCTTTCTTCAGCTCGAACCACCGCCTGGAGGACCCGGCGGCCAAAGGATGCATCTGATGAGGCAAAGGTGTCCAGTTTATAGTGGTTGATGAAGGGAGATGGAGAGGCCCAGGTGGCCGCTCTGCATATTTCTTGTAGGGAGGCTTGTGCTGCCCATGCCGCTAAAGTAGCCGCGCTTCTGGTAGAGTGGGCGGTGAGGCGTCCTGGGGTCCCGGAGGACCGTGTCTGGTAAGCCAAGGAGATGCATGCGCGCAGCCACCTCCCAATAGTTGCTGATGTCACCTTTCTGCCTTGGGAGGAAGGTTGGAAGGACACGAATAGCGATTCTGATGCCCGGAACGGGCGGGTTCTTGAGATGTAGATCTTGAGGGCCCTCCTTACGTCTAGTGTGTGCCATTTGCGTTCTAACGGGTGCCCAGGGTTCGGGCAGAAGTTAGGCAAGACTAGCTCCTGGGAGCAATGGAAACAGGAACACACCTTCGGAATAAAGGAGGGGTCCAGGCGTAACACTATTCTGTCTTGATGGAAGATGCACAGTTCTTCTTTCACCGAGAGGGCTTGGAGCTCCGAAATTCTACGAGCCGATGTGATGGCTACGAGAAAGGCGACCTTTAAGGTTAAGTGTCTTAAGGAGACCTCCCGCAAGGGTTCAAAGGGGGGTCCCATTAGACAGTCCAGTACTTTGGGCAGATCCCAGGATGGGTACCTGTGAACTGCCGGGGGTGTGATGTTCGATGCTTCTTTTAGGAACTGTCGCACCGTGGGCCTCTGGGACAACGCTCTGAGGCTCCCGCAGGTCAAGACTGACGAGATGGCCGCTAGCTGTCTTCGGATGGTGTTCAGGGCTAGGCCTTTGTTCAGACCAGCTTGCAGGAACTCCAAAACGTGCGGGATGGTGGCCTTGTGTGGGAGTATGGCCCAGGGGGAACACCAGGCGCAGAAGGCCCGCCATGTGGAGTCGTAGATGCGGTTAGTTGACGGTCGTCTGGAGGCCTGGATCGTCTGAATGACTCTGGCTGAGTAGTTGCTCCTTCTCAGGATGCTCCGCTCAAGCGCCATGCGGTCAGTTGCAGCCACTATGGGTCGGGGTGTTCCAGCGACCCCTGGATGAGGGAAATCCGGTCCCCTGGGATTCTCCATGGCCGGGTCACCGACAGAGCCCGCACGTCTGCGAATCAGGTCCTGCGGGGCCAATGAGGGGCTAGCAGGATGATTTCCGCCTTCTCCGCCACTATCTTCTGGATGACTCTGTCTAGGAGAGGCAGCGGGGGGAAGGCGTAGAGGAGGCCGGCCGGCCAAGGGCTTCTCAGCGCATCCACTTTCTCCGATCCCTGTGATGGAAAACGGGAGAAAAACCTCGGGAGCTGGTTATTAAGGGGGGTGGCGAAGAGGTCTACCTCTGGAAGGCCGAAACTGCTAACTATGTCCTGGAACAGCGCCGGATGAAGGCGCCATTCGGAGTTGTCTACTACCTCGCGGCTGAGCCAGTCCGCCTGAACATTCGCCTCCCCTGAGATATGTTCTGCTGTTAAGGAGGGGAGATGGCGTTCCGCCCAGAGACATAGGCTTCTGGCCTCGGTCATGAGAGAGATGGAACGGGTGCCCCCGTCGGTTCACGTGTGCTTTGGCAGACGTATTGTCCGTTAAGACCAAGACGTGTTTCCCTTCAAGGGAGGGCAGGAAATGGCGAAGGGCTAGATGGATCGCTCTTAGTTCTAGCCAGTTAATTCTGTGTGACAGGTCTGCAGGCCGCCACTGCCCTTGAGCCATCTGGTCCTGAAAGTGGGCCCCCCACCCAAACAGGCTGGCATCTGTGGTTACCGTCAGCGTGTCTTGCTCTCTGAATAGACGGCCCTTGGAGATAGCCCGGGACGTCCACCACCTGAGGGACTGGGAAACTTCTCTGGGTAGGGTCACCTTGGCCTGGGAGCAACTCAAGAGCCGTTTCTGGAACGGCAATAGAAACCATTGTAGGGCTCTGGTGTGCAGGCGTGCCCAAGGCATGATTCCTATGGCTGAGACCATGGTTCCCAGCAATCTGGACAGACTGGCTAGAGAAGTTCTGGGGTGGCTGGCGACCTGAGTCGCTATGGCCCTAAGGGTCTTCTGGCGTTCCTGGGACAGGTACACTCTGCCTTCCACTGTGTCTATCAGGGCTCCCAGATGAACCAATCGGGTAGAGGGATGAAGGTGGCTTTTAGGGATATTAATTGAGAACCCATGGTCCTGTAATGTATTTATGATGAAGGCTAGGTCCCTTCTTGCCCTGTCAGGAGAGGGGGACTGGACGAGAATATCGTCCAGGTATGCGTTCAGTCTGATTGGAACCTCCCTCAAGCTGGCCAGGAGGGCTGCTAGCACCTTAGTGAACACTCTGGGGGCCGATGAGAGCCCAAAGGGTAGGGCAGTATATTGGAAATGTAGCCCCTGGTAGGAGAAACGGAGGAACTGGCGATGCTGGGACGCGATAGGGATGTGGAGATAGGCTTCCGTTAGGTCTATAGACGCTAGGAACTCTCCCTCCCGGATTCCCCGTAGGATAGATTGCAAGGAATGCATCTTGAAACGCTTGTAACAAATAAACTTATTTAATCTTTTTAAATCCAAGATTGTTCTCCAACCGCCAGAAACCTTGGGAATAACAAAAACAATAGAGTAAAACCCCTGTCCCTGTTGGTCAAGGGGTACCGGCTCTATTGCCTGAATCTCCAACAGATATTGGATAGCCTCCTGCATGAGGCGCCGGCGAGCCGGGTTGGCCGAGACCGGACAGACCCTGAAACTCAAGGGGGGAGAAGAAATGAAATCTAAACATAAACCATGTCTAACTGTGGACCTGACCCAAACGTCGGATGTGGTCCTGTCCCATTGGTCAGCGAACTGAGCTAACCTGCCCCCAATGGGAACGGAGGTAGCCGGGTAGCTAATTCCAGCTGTAGGAATGGTTTCCCCCCCCCCTCTAAACGGCCGCTTGGCCTGTCTGCCCCTCTGGGGGCGGTCAGGGGGACCCCTATTTCTGGGGAAGTAGCTTCCCTGCTGTCTGAATCCCTGGAATCCGAAGTCCCCCACCCGAAAGGACGAACCAGAGTCCTGGGAACGAAAGGACGACCCTGCGTCGTTGCCTCGAAAGGACGACCGTCTGGGATAGGGATTCGTGCAGGGGAACCCTTTCTTGGGAGCAGAGGGGAGAACCTTACGTTTGTCTTTGTTCTCGACCAGGAAAGGGTCCAAGGAACTGCTGAACAGTGAATTGCCCTTAAAGGGGGCGGATGCCAGCTTCCACTTATGACGGGCGTCAGCTTGCCACTGTCTAAGCCACAGGAGTCGTCTTGATGCGACGGTCGAAGCCAAGGCCCTGGAAGCAAATCTGGCGGTGGCCAGTGGCATCCGAGGTGAATTGGATCGCTGCCACCAGCTTGGCGATGTCATGGTGTGCCCTCAGGTCTGTGACTGGCGTGCACAGTTGAAGGTCCTGAAGCCACAGGAGGCAAGGCCGCGTGAAGAAGGAGGCTGTGGTAGCCGCTCGGATCGCCCATGCTGCAGCTTGGTGGCCCTTTTGTAAGGTGACATCCGCTTTCCTCTCCTCCGGCTTTAGAACCTCCTCTGGTGCCCCCGGCATGTTGGCCGAGGTGTAGAGAGAAACCACTGGGTCATCCACTGCGGGGAGTGCGAGGAACTGCTCCAGGTCATCAGCCACGTTAAAGTACCTCTTGTCCGTCGCTGAAGGGCCCGGTCCCGTAGTGGGAGTCTGCCATTGGCGCTGCACCAGGTCCACGAATATCTTAGGCATAGGGATGGTCTCTGGTGGCAAGTCTTCATCTATGAATAAAGTCTCTTCCGAGACCAAGTTGGAACTTGGAGCCTGGGTTGCGCTCGAGGTGGCTGGAGCCATCTTGGCTGCCGTTTTCGCCTTGTATAACAAGGAGGTAAAGAGGGCAGAAGGGAAAAGGCCGGAAGGGGTCTTCTTCTTTTCTGGGGGCCTCCCTTCATCCTCTGACAGACCCCCCTCCCTGATCTCTCCTTCCTCTGAACAGGAGGAGGAGGCCTCGAGGTCTTCCTCCTCTGCAGGATCCTCTTCTGGGATAGGGGTCAGGTTTAGGTGGGTTGGCTGTTGCCTGGAGGTACTTGGGATAGGGGGAGCAGCTTGCTGCTGCCTGGCAGCCGCCATTCCCTGGGCAAAGGCTGCGGCTATGATGTCCTGCATGCTGGGCATAGCCATAGGCTGAGCTAAGGGCTGGGTGCCCGAGGTTGAGGGGATTGCCTCCACTCGTTGGATCGAGGGGGGGAGGAACTCACCCTGTGCTGGCCCCATGGTGGGACGTTGCTGTGCTGGTCCCCAGATGCTTGATACATCAATAGGGAAGAGAGGGTTGAGCCCGCCCCCCTCGCTGGTGCTGGGCAGGCGACATCATCAGGGAGAGCTGGGCCTGCGTCTGATGTGGCAGAGGGGAGGCCGGTTCCAGGGCTGCTTGGGAGGCAGCCTTGGAATGCAGGCGATCCAGGGTCTTTTCCCTCCTTTTTTCATACCTGGAGGAGGAGGAGGCCGCAGGCTTCTTGTCTCTGGAAGATTTCTGGGAGGCCTTGCCAGACTTGGCTGCGGCCTTGCCCTTTCCTAGGCCGGATGGGCCTGGTTGAGGCTCCGGATCCTTGGATGCCTCTGCAGCTGGCACCAGGGAGGTCATGGCAGTTGGAGAAGTCCTCTCCGGAGTGGCCGGTGCTGTGGTCTCCGCCATCTTGCTTCTTAGGCCCAGCCGGTCTAGGACTTGGGCCTCACTGGTAAAGATGGCTTCCTGCGCAGTTCCTGCTGTGCAGAAGACCGGCGCGTTTTTTAAAAATTTTCTCTCAAAAATGGCTGCCGCGCCTCTCCAGGACCTCGTGGGTGAAGTGGCTGGCTTCTGTAGTCTGGCTTCCCCTCCCGCTGGGCTCTTCCTCGCGCTCCCAATGGAGCCCCCGGGTCACTCCGCGGCTGCAGGTCAGTTGAAAAAGATTTTTGCTGCCGCGGTTCGCCGCTCTACCCTTAGGGAGCGGCGGAGCATTTTCCCGGCCGAGGGAACTTCCAGCGGCCCGGTCTCTCCTACGTACGCGCTCCTGCGGCGTTTGGGAGGAATCCGGGTGTCCTGGTGGCTGAGCGCTCTTCTACCCTCGCAGCGATGGTCGCTGTAGTGGGGAGGCGCTCGCCGGCCTGTTTGCCCTGAAAGGGCTGAAGGCCTGGTTCAAGACTTGCTACACTCGAGGGAGCAGAGCTGTCGCCTTTGAACCTCTTGGCTTCCTTGCCAAGATTCTTCAATCTTCTTGATTTTTCTTCTGTCTTTCTTTGGATTCAGTATCTAGGATGGAGGATTGCAAGACGCAGCTTCCCTCGTTGAGGGCTGAGTCAAAACTGGGCCATGCCCGGTGAAGAGGGGCAGGACCAAAAATTACCCAGACTCAGCCCTCCAATGAGCGGAAGGAAGTCTCACCCATCCTAGATGCCGCCTCCTCCACCATGGAAAATGAGCAATTCTCTTGAATATGTCTTACCATAAATGTTCAAAACAATGGAAAATATTCTCTTACCTATATTTAAAAAATGCTTGTTTTGTGATTTGCTGCTACTAGACCACAATCTGTTCTGAAACCTAGTCTGTTTAAATTAACATTTAAACTGATAATGCAGAATTTTATGTTGAAATTAAAAGTGCTCTGATGACTGTTGATAACATGTACTGTATCACATTGGAAGGCAAGGAGGAAAATTAATACTTGGTTGTAAAAAAACAATTGTTAATTCCTGACGAGTGTAGTGCTGCCTACGGTATTTAATTATTATGGGGACAGAAATAGAAGTTGGATTTGGCATTTTACAGGACTAGGGATAAATCCTGCAACAGTTCATAGAATTTTCATTAGTTTCATTTAATAGGAATTTAGGTCTCTTGATTTATTTACACATTTGCCAAATTATGGAGTAGATTCTATTCCATAAGCGTTTCATAACAAATTTGTCTGTAGAATTTTGTTTTTGTGGAAACCACTTGGAAAAAGACATATCATCAGTCGAGACTCTCCCAGGCTCCTATTGGTTTGGAGCCAGAGGCTACTGAATGGCGGATCTGGATGGGAAGTAACGGACTCAGGCTCAACCCGACCAAGACCGAGTGGCTGTGGTTTCCGGCTGCCCGATTCAACCAGCTGACTCCAACGCTGGAGGGGGCGAACATCTTACCCCTGTGGATGGGGCGCGCAATTTAGGTGTCCTCCTGGATACCCGGCTGTCCATGGAAGATCAAGTGACAGCCGTGGCCAGGAGGGCGTTTCACCAGGTCCGCCTGGTGCGCCAATTGCGCCCCCTATTGGATCGGGACGCCCTTCGCACAGTCACTCATGCTCTCGTGACATCCCGACTGGACTATTGTAACTCTCTCTACATGGGGCTCCCCTTGAGGTGCACCCGGAGACTTCAGTTGGTCCAGAATGCAGCCGCGCGAGCAATTATGGGAACCGTTAGGTTTGCCCACGTTACACCGCTCTTGCGCGAGCTGCACTAGCTGCCTGTCGTCTTCCGGGTGCGCTTCAAGGTGTTAGTCATCATCTTTAAAGCGCTCCATGGCTCGGGACCTAGCTACCTGCAGGATCGGATCCTGCCTCATACATCCTCACGGCCGATTCGCTCCCACAAAGAGGGACTTCTCCGGGTGCCGTCCACTAGACTGTGTCAGCGGGCGACGCCCAGGGGAAGGGCTCTCTCTGTGGTGGGCCCGGCCCTCTGGAACGACCTTCCCCCCGATATTAGAACGACTACGGACCTCCGCTCCTTCCGTCTGAAATTAAAAACACACTTTTTCCGCTTGGCCGGCCTAGGCTAGTCTCTCTTTCTATGGGGTTTTAAACTTATTTATAGCTGCTGGGTATTTTAGTTTAACGGGTTTTAGCACAGGAATAGATTTAATCTGTTTTTATATTATGTATTTATATTTGTATATTTATTGTTTTTACTTTCCCTGTGCACCGCCCCGAGTCCCTGTGGGGAGAGGGAGCGGTTCTACAAATTAAATTTGAATTTGAAATTTGAATCTATTAGCATGACTTTCCCCTACCTTTGTCTTCCACTGCTAACCCAGTACATAGTAATAGATCACAAAAGCAAGAGACTGCTAGGTGCCACACAGCAGAGGCTTTTCAGTTAGCATGTTCCAAGCCACTCACTCAGTTCCTATGTTCATTCCCACTCAACAATGAAGGTTTTTTTAGTGGTCAGCAGTCACATAATTTGCTCTGTCCTGCTTATGCAACTCCCAAGACAGAAACATTCAAATGAGTGGCACAAAACAAGAAATGCATTTCAACAAAGGAAACGAAACAGAATTTGGCAGTGAGCCAGAAATCAATCTCATGGGGGAGACCAAGCACCACTGCACAGTTATTCCAATAAAACACTCACGAAGGGGAGCAGGACAAGACAATAGCAGCTTTAGAAGAAAGACTGTAACCTTCAATCACTTTCTCTGTAGATTTTCTCAGCCATTTTTCAGGTCAGGCAGTTGGAAAATAATGACCTACCGTGTTTCTAATCAGTGTTGTTCATGAAATGTCTGGAAAAGACTAACATTATGCTCAGAAAAGCAACCTCTGCAGATCTCGGGTCAGAATACTGTCCAGCGTGACCACTTGATCTGCACACTGACTGTATGCCAACAGGGCCTCAGATCAAAGTACATTCTACTCCATACACTGCGTTCATCCTCACTAGATATGAAATCGATTTGCATGTCATAGAGAATATGACCTTTCTACTCGGAAGTAGTAGTCCTACCTCACAATGATTTGTGCTTGTTATATACCATCCAGAATCACTTTTCATGGGAAAGGCAGCCATATAAATTTGATTAATAAATGAATTTGGTTAATTAATAAATACATTCCACTCAGCACTTTAGATAAGAATAATTCATGTGTGCAAACACTGTGCAAACACTGTGTGTGTGTGTAAAACAATTATTAGGATTATAATAATCTAAACTATCTTTTGCCCAGCAATTCAAATTTGAAATTTCCTGACCGTGTGCTTCATAGCCATAGTTTTTACAGACGCATTCTGCCTATGGTATAAAACAGACATATTTGTGTGGATCATGGATTGTCAGTCATTTTGTATTATTTTCAATATCTTAACCATGTCGGTAAGTAGCCAACAAATATTTTCAGTATGTTCATTTTTTTATATAAAAACAATTGAAAAAAGCATGAGACCCAATCAGATACACAGAATGGGGAAAGGCTGAGTCTCTTGACATTGTTTATATTCCTAATTAATCTCATTTGTTTATTATTTACTTACTTATTCTGTACTCTGCCTGTGCTAAAAAGCTTTGGAACTTATCAAATGGCAGGGGTGTAATCTTGCTCATCCTTGTTCTCTTGGAGTACCAAGATAGCCATCAGCCCAGAGTAGACAACAGGCTACTTATGATAAACTAAAGAAGACGAAGACATGACCTGTAATGACAAACTGCAGACTGTAAGATAAACATGGTGTTATAAAGCAACCAAAGAAAATTGTTTATTTGTTGGAGGAGGTGGAAGCATGTTTGCAGCCCTTTGAACAAAGAGAAAACATATGGCTGGGAAACAATTTGTTACACCTTTATGCCGTTAGGCAGGTGAGGCATGTTGCAGGTCCTGTTAACCAAGAATGCTGGCTGGCTGGAACCATGAGATGTGCCTTCTCTTCTGTATCCCCTGCTGGAATATTCTCCCTTCAAATACCAGGACGACCCCAATACTGTTAACCTATTAACCTTTTTGTAAAGCATGAAGGATTGGTTGTGGGCCCAGGCCTGGGCCCCTAGCGTGTTAAGGGCCTTATTTCCTGACTGTATTAGGATAGCAATAGTTTTACGATGCTATTTATATTGTCCTCTTTTAATGCTTTATGATGTACACCACCAAGAGTCACTTGTTGAGATGGGCAGCTATAAAAATCAAATCAATACAGGAAGAGCAAATCTTATTGTCACAAGATTATCAAAAAATAATTTCAAACATCCATGTGGCACCAATGAAACCTGGTATAAATAGACATCTTGGCAAGTTTAAGGCATCAAAAGGAAAGCAGGGTTGGGGAGGGACCATTAACACAAAGTATGCAAAATTTTATAAAAGGTGGCTTGGTCTTGCTCCAAGGCTTAAACCACTTAAAATAGGAGACAAGTGGCCTGTGGGGGGGGGGGGGGGGGAGTAGAAAAGGCAGTGGTAAGCAGAGAGTATGGCTACAGAATGGACAGGGATTGAAAAGGTAATGCATAATTTTTCATCCTCTCTTCATTTTCCACACATACTACATCAATATTTCCATTTGTTCCATTCCAACTATAAGCAATAACTTAGAAACCATTAGGCAATAACAAATAATTAGAATATTACAAAGGGATAGATATATCACAAAGACATTTTATACAAGAAATGTTACATTTGATATCTAAAATCAGAAAGAGAAATTTAGAGGCATCGAGTCCAAATTATTCAATGCAGGAATTCAGTTAAGGCGTCCCTGAGAAATGGTTGTCCAGTTTTTATTTTAATATATCCTCTGAATGTTCAACATCCTTAGGATATTTCAGAATTACTATTATAGCTTTTTCTTGTCTTTTCCCAATGTAAACTTCCCTTAATTTTTGAAAAATGTAATACATTTTTAAATTGGTAGAAACAGAAAATAAGAAGAGGAAGGATTACTAGGCATGTTCATAACCTTGAATTATTTATAAAAATAATATAAAAATAATAAAGTTAGTATTTTATACACACCAGTGGTGGGTTCCCGATCTCATTCCAACCGGTATGGTTGGAATGGGCCCGGTGTCACCCATATGGACGCGCAGGCATTGTACTTACCGGCGACACTTCCACAAGCCTCCGTGAAGCTCCAGCTGCTTGGCGGATCATCGCGCAGGCGCTGTACACACCATGCATGTGCGCGGAAGCGCCAAAAGCATAAAGCACAGATAAGGAGTGAGGGTGGGCCGGCCCTCCAGAGCACCATACCAGGACGGTATCCAGTGCTCCGGGCAGGCTTCGGTATGCCCGTACCAGGATGTACCTCCTGCAACCCACTGATACATACACACAGGCATATACCATGTTTTCCCAAAAATAAGACCCAGTCTTATTTTCTTTTGGACCCCAAAATACGCAGCAGGTCTTATTTTCGGGGGATGCCTTACCCGCTTACCTTAGGACCACTTTAGCCAGGCCTTTCGTGCCAAACACCTCTCGCACTGCTGCCCAGCTTCTTCTGTGGTTGCTTGAGGCCAGACGCCACATGGCTCGTCACGCCAGTGACATCGCTCACCTACCACAAGAGGCACCAGTGCGATACACCACTTGGTGTCCAACCATGAGTGGTGGCATCGGCGCAATGCGCCACATGGTATCCGACCACAAGCAACTGCAGTATTTACGCAGTGGCACTACAGGTGCCGGGGTATGGGAGACCTGGCAGGGCAGTCCATAGGTAAGCGGGTGCAGGGTGCATGGGGCAGCTCCACACACCCCAGTTTGATTTTTACACATGCAGCTCGGCCCACCTCGTCTTAACCAGAGTTTATTTTTGAGGTAGGGTTTACATTAGGTGCACATGTAAAAACCAAGCTAGGGTTTATTTTGGGGATAGATGTTAATTTCCGGAAACCCCCCCCCCCCCATAAAGAGTGAGAGAAACTGAAGGACAAGGCTTTTAGAAATGAGAAAAATTACAGCTCTTTGAAGGGACTTATTTTTTGATAGATAAAGAAACAATGAATTAGCCTAGGTTTGAGATTCTAGGCAAGTATCACTAGAGGCAAAAGTATGTATAGTGGAATAATATAACACAGGTTGTTTATTTGGTCTTCTAAAACATTTTGACTCCTAAACAAATAGGTCTCTTTAGTGGGAAATTAGTTGCAGGAGTAGAGTAAAAATAAATGGTTGATTAGTATAACAGAGACACTGAGTGTGAGCTGATGGAGACTTTCCTAGAAACAGATATTGGGGTCACAATTGATAGTTTAATTAAATTGACTTAAGAATGAAGGCAAATTGACCTAATCCAGACTATAATTCTGTCTATTTATCATGTAATTTATCGGACTCTCTTTAACTGCTGGGAGAGGAAAAATGTTCTCAGAAAGGACTATGGGGTAAGACCAAGCATGTTGTAATTAAGAGACTATATAAATAACTCAACTGTAGTAGTAACAGTAAGGAACAGGAATTTTCCCAACCCATGCAGCTGTCTTTAGAATTTTTGTATAAGGCCACAGAATTTCAAGCTTAACTAAGCAACTGCCATGGCCAAAATGGTGTCTGCAAACTGTTAACTGGTTTTGTTCAAAAATTGTTAAATTACCATTCTTCAGACAAAGGTTGTAGTTCTTTTTATATGGAACTACAGGTGAGCAGCCACATCTTAAAATGAAGCCTGAAACAACAGCTTTTGCCACAAATGTATAGCAACATTGGTAGTTGATTGTCTATGGAGATTTTCAGTCATCCAGGTCATGGTTGTCCCAAAACTGCTTTCTCAAGAGACAACTTGACTTTCTGGTTTTTTTCTTTGAACATTTGGCTTCTCATCCAAGAAGCTTCTTCAGCTGAAGAAGGATGAGAAGAGAAATGTCTTCAAAGAAAAAACCAGAAAGACCAGTTGCCTCTTGAAAAAGCACCTTTGGGATTGATTGTCCTGCTTTGAATTAGTCTTAGAATTAACCAAAGTGCCATCACCATGACTTTACACAAATTGTAACCATTGATTCCAAAATTACATTAGCATTTTCAAGTAGATCTCCAGCTATTTCTCCACATTATCTTATTACAATCAAGTGAATTGCCCAGGTAATAATCTACCAAGTAGAAATTTAGAATGTAATACTTTGGAACAGAACTCAACTGAAGTGAAATTGAAAAGGATGCTTAGCTGTGATATGCACAGGTAGAAAAGGCACCTAGCATTTTACCATAGTGGCAATGGTCTCATTCATCCAGACATTCTTTACTGCTTGCAGAAAAAGTGGTTGATGTTCAATATAAATACCATTGGGAGTCTTCTATGCTCTGCCTCTTTTCCAGTCTTGCATGATAGCTTGAGAAAATATTTCTCAAAATAGAAGGCCCACATTGCAGCCCCAGTGGGAAATAAGAAAAGTCTTCAGATCACTCCTTAATAGACTCCACAATCATACAGTCCAGAATATGTCCTTCACAATGACATCATTGTCCGGATGTCAGAACTGACTTGCAAACCAGCTTGAAGAAAGATGAAAAAAATTCCAGCACCAGTAAACCATGTAGACAGCTTAGCCCAATTTATACTGTCAGCATTTCTCTCTTGAGGTCAGCACAGAGTAGAAATGAATCACATTCCTTAGGAGTTGTTCATCTCTCAGTGCCTTTCCCATTAAGTTTTACTTAATTGCTACCTCCAAAATTCAAATCATTTATTGCAAGATGTCCTTAGTTTTGCCTATCCCAAGTTTTGAAAAGTTGCTGAAAAAGAGGCAGAAACTGAGGATGAGGCAAGGATTGGCTGAAGCAGCTGCCTAGGGAGGTTGAGAAATTTCTTGAACATTTTCAAAAGAAGATCAGACAGATATTTATTAGCAGCTGTTTAAAGTCTGAGCTAAAAAATCTACAGCTGCCTTGAAATCTGAAATTACAAAGGCCTGTTCAAAATAGAGCATACAACTCTTATGTTACTTTTTTGAAAAGATATATACTTCTTCAGCAAGACGCATAGTGCACCTTCCAAGTTGTATTTTCAATTGTTTCAAAATTTTCTGTTCCTTTCTCCAGTTTCCTCTTCCTTCTGTAAGTTTAATGTAGTGCAGCAAATACTAGTTTTTCAAGCATCTCTGATACCCACATTTTAAAAATCTACCTCATTCTCCTCCACTTTTTCCTCTCTTTCTTTAATCTCTCCTCTTATTAGGCTGTATAAAATTAATGGGAATTCTTAGAGACATCATCAAAAGAAGTCAGGTCTCAAAAACTAGTTAAGAGGGACATATTTGGATCCAAGAGAAAATAACCAGCCAAATATACACAGAGCTATTTATCTCCAAAACACTAAGTGCCATGCACAATCAGAAAAATCCAGGAAGGCTCATTTAGCAAACACCTCAGTTTTAAATACCAATTATTCTATCAACCAGTCTCATAAATATTTATGGCAGCTCAATACTAGAGTGATCAAGACTGCGTTTTAGACAGGTCATACAGAATAGTTGGAACCATTTCACCGCAGGGTAAAAAGCCTTTCCCTTTCACCATTTAAACATAATTGAAGCAAGAACCAATTATCAAAGGACAGCAAGAAGTCAAAGGAGAAATATAAGCCACACAGATAAATGAAACCATTGCAGACCTCTCACATTCGTTTTTCAGAAGTGTGTTCATATAGTTCATACAGTCACATCAGAGACACTCAACATAAGAGATTTACTTGGCTACTCAAATACTGTATTTGTAAGATAAGTTTACATCTCCCACCCAAAAGGATTAAAAGACCTCTTGATCTCCATTCCCCTGCCCAGCAGGGAAATGGGTAGACTAAATCAGACTTATCAGGAGAACCTGGGGTATCTTTATGACACAGCACAAAGAAAAGCAAGTGCTAGAAAGAGGACCAGGCACGAGCGAGAGATCATGAAAAATACAATTAAAAGAAATCTGACAGGTAATCATGACCATGCTTTCTCTTGCTTTTTGTAGCAAGTAAAGAGAATTCTGTTGGAATTCTAAAAATAGGGAATTCACTCAAGTAAGTTTGCAGAATTTATAAGAAATAATGTTCTTGTCATGAAACCTCATCTACTTACCAGAGAGATCAGGTACACTGGCAAGCTGACCTGCATATGTAGCATTTGTTTATGATCATTTGTTTAACAGCTGTTTGAAGTTATGAGGGCACTGAAAAAAAGCTACTTATGACCAGTCCTTGCACTTGTGACTGTCATAGAGTCCCTGTGGTCATATGATCAAAATTTGGCTACTTGGCAACCAGTATGTATTTACAACAGTTGCAGCATCCCAGCTTCATGCAATTGTATTTGCAACTTTCCCTGGAAGCTTCCCACAACCAAAGTCAATGGCAGAAACCAGACTCACTTAAGAACATTTGCTTAACAATCATGGCAAAAGGTTGTAAAGTCAGGCAGGTCTCATTTAACAATCACATCACTTAGTGATGGAAGTTCCAGTCCAAATTGTGGTCATAAGAACTATCCATATTGTAAGCAAACACAGTCCAGAAGTGACTGGCTGCCAGCTTGTAATGGTGCTGCAGCTCACAATCTGCCATAATATAATAATTAATTAATAATTTATTATATTTATAAACCGCCCCCTCTCCCCAAAGGGACTCGGGGCGGTGTACAGGAAAATTAAAAAACCATCTAAAAACATACAATACATAACAAAATTAAAAACGAATTAAACTACCCTGTACTAAAATTTAAAAAACCTTAAAATTACCCCCCATTAAAACCCAATAAACAATTTGAGAAAACAGACTGGGGTGAGAAGCGTGAATTAGGCCAAGCCGGCCTGATGGAACAAATAGGTTTTTACTTTTTGGCGGAAGGCGCGGAGGTCCGTGGTCGTTCTAATATCCGGGGGTAGGTCGTTCCAGAGGATCGGGCTCATCACAGAGAAGGCCCTTCCCCTGGGCGTCGCCCGCTGGCACTGCCTAGTGGACGGCACCCGGAGAAGTCCCTCTCTGTGTGAGCGAATCGGCCGAAGGGACGTATGGGGCAGGATACGATCCCGCAAATAACTAGGTCCTGTGCCATGGAGCGCTTTAAAGATGATAATCAACACCTTGAAACGCACCCGAAAGACCACAGGCAGCCAGTGCAGCTCGCGCAGGAGTGGTGTTACATGGGAGTATCTAGTGACTCCCATAACTGCCCACGTGGCCGCGTTCTGGACCAGCTGTAGCCTCCCGGTGCATCTCAAGGGGAGCCCCATGTAGAGAGCATTACAGTAGTCCAGACGAGGCGTCACAAGCGCATGAGTGACCGTGCGAAGGGCGCCCCGGTCCAATAGGGGACGCAACTGGCGCACCAGGTGAACCTGGAAAAATGTTCCCCTGGCCACGGCTGTCACATGGTCTTCTATAGACAGCCAAGAGTCCAGGAGGACGCCTAAGGTGCGTGCCCGCTCCACAGGGGCTAGATGTTCGCCCCCTATGGCCAGTGATGGCGTCAACTGGTTGAACCGAGGCGCTGGTAGCCACAGCCACTCGGTCTTGGACGGGTTGAGCTTGAGTCTGTTCCTTCCCATCCAGATCCGTATGGCTTCCAGACACCGGGACATCACATTCATAATATGCCCAAGATAGATACGATATAACCCACACCCACCCACCCCGCAAAGCCAGCTGGGTGATTCTGGGCCAGTTACTCTCTCTCAGACCTAGGAAGAAGGCAATTACAAACAACTTCTAAAATTTTACAGGAATTGTCCAGGCAATCACCAGGAGTCAATACAGATTTGAAGGCATGTGAGTGGATTGTTGATTTGCGCATGCGCGAAATGGAGATCGCGCTTTGAAAACGCTGCCGAGGGCCGGGGGTCGTTTCCACCCGGGAGGACGCTGCCAGCCCTCGTTTGTCACCTCCGAGGGCTGGCCTGGCAAGAAGATCTGTGAACTTGCCCCATGTCCCCTAGGTTGGGTGTCCTCCATGTTTTTTAGCAGTGTACTCTAGGTGTGATCTCCTTTGCCTGCGGGAGGCTCCCCTCTCGCAGGCTTGGCCCCCCTGTCTAACACGGGCCCACCTTGAGGATGGACTAATTGATCCTGAGAGGTGGGCGAAGCGCAAATTAAGGGGGTTTTTAAATAAAATTTTAATTCGGATTTTAGGGGGTTCCAGGGTGGGGGGGGGTAATAGACAGGTAGAGACAGACGAGGACAGAGAGGGCCAGGCCAGCAGGCGACGGAGGGAAGCGGAAGGATCCGTTGGGGGGGGGAATACGAGTCGTCCCGGTGGAGGGCATTTCTATCCAGAAGGTCGTGGGGAGAGGCAGGTCCGAGGGGAGACAAGTTCTACCCTCCCGGTTGAGGGCACAGAACCGTTGGTTACAAACGGTGAAGTGCCACAACCCCCACAGGCTAGGTGGTCAGGGAGTACAGAGCCAGGGCCTACGGCTGATATTTTGCAACGCCAGGTCCGTGGTCAACAAAGCCCCCCTCGTCCATGACCTTGTGTCTGAGGGGGAGCCGGACCTGGTAGGAATTGCGGAGACCTGGCTGGGCCACGAGGGTGGACTTCCCCTCGTTGAAATGTGCCCACCAGGTTACCGCGCTTTTCATCAGCCTCGGGCCCTAGGTAGGGGTGGTGGGGTAGCGGTTATTGTTAGGGAAGGTCTTGAGCCGAGAGAGACCATTGTGCCACAGACTACCGGTTGTGAGTCCCTCTGCGTGAAGTGGGGCCTAGGGAGGCAGTTGGGCTTGCTGGTTGTATACCTGGCTCCCCGCTATGTAGCAGCAGCCCTGCCCGAGCTCCTTGAGATGATCGCTACGGTGGCAGTTGAGACCCCCAGACTTGTAGTCATGGGGGACTTTAATCTGCCATCGGTGGGCGAATCATCCGTGGTAGCTCGGGAGTTCATGGCTTCCATGACGGCCATGGACCTGACCCAACTAATTCAAGGCCCCACTCACGAGGGTGGACATACACCGGATCTCATCTTTGTCTCAGGCCAATGGAAGAGTGATCTGGGTATAGGGGATATAGTCATCACGCCCTTGTCATGGTCAGACCACTCACTTCTCCGGCTCGACTTTCCGACCGCTGCTCCCCTCCGCGGGGAGGCGGAACCTGAGTTACCAATCTGGTTCCGCCCCAGGCACCTGATGGACCCGGATGGGTTCCAGGCGGCGCTTGGGCCATTTCCTGTACCCCTGACCCGCGCCCCGATGGAGGACCTCGTGGCCGCATGGAATACTGCGACCACGGGAGCCTTGGATCGGGTCGCGCCCTTGCGGCCTCTCTTGCGGCGGCGAAACACCCTGGCTCCTTGGTTTACGGAAGAGCTGAGGGTGATGAAATGCCGCAAGAGATGCCTAGAGAGAAGATGGAGGTCTACCCGATTTGAATCTGACCGGACACAGGTAAGAGCCCATTTACGGACTTACATTGTGGCGCTGAGAGTGGCCAAACGTCATCATTGTGCTACTCTCATAGCATCCGCAGACAACCGCCCTGCCGCCCTGTTTAGGGTGACCCGCTCCCTCCTTCAACAGAGGGTGCGGGAAGCCCCGTTACAGGGTAGAGCAGAGGAATTTGTGATTTTTCTGCAGGAGAAAACCGCTCAGATACAGAACGAGCTAGCCCCCATTGATGGCCCAGTGGGATGCCACGAGACAGATCTTGTTTGGGAGGAGTTTGACTCCGTTACTTCCGAGGATATGGACAGGTTACGTGGGCGACTGCGAGCCACCACATGTTTATTGGACCCGTGTCCCTCCTGGCTTGTACTGGCATCCTGGGAGGTGACACGAGGCTGGCTCCAAGAGGTTGTCAACGCATCCTTAAGTGAGGGTTCCTTGCCTGCTTCCCTAAAAGAGGCTATGGTGAGGCCCCTCCTTAAGAAGCCCTCTTTGGATCCAGCTCTATTAAACAACTATCGTCCAGTCTCCAACCTTCCCTTTTTGGCGAAGGTTGTTGAGAGTGTGGTGGCACAACAGTTTCCCCGTCACCTGGAGGAAGTTGATTAGACCCGCGCCAGTCCGGCTTTCGGCCCGGGCATAGCACCGAGACGGCATTGGTCGCGTTGGTCGATGATCTCTGGAGGGCCAGAGATGGGGGTTGTTCCTCCATCCTGGTCCTATTAGACCTCTCGGCGGCTTTTGATACCATCGACCATGGTATCCTATTGCATCGGCTGGGGGGGGTTGGGGGTGGGAGGCACCGTTTTACGATGGTTCTCCTCCTACCTCTCTGGCCGATTGCAATTTGTGTTGGCAGGAGAGCAGAGGTCGACCTCGAGACCCCTCACATGTGGGGTGCCTCAGGGGTCGGTCCTCTCGCCTCTCCTGTTCAACACATACATGAAGCCGCTGGGTGAGATCATCCGTGGTTTTGGGGTAGAGTACCATCTCTACGCTGATGACACTCAACTGTATATATCTACCCCAAACCACCCCAACGATGCCGTAGCGGTGATGTGCCAGTGCCTGGAAGCCGTGCGGATCTGGATGGGAAGTAACGGACTCAGGCTCAACCCGACCAAGACCGAGTGGCTGTGGTTTCCGGCCGCCCGATTCAACCAGCTCACTCCATCGCTGGCCATAGGGGGCGAACATCTTGCCCCTGTGGATGGGGCGCGCAATTTGGGTGTCCTCCTGGATGCCCGGCTGTCCATGGAAGATCAAGTGACAGCCATGGCCAGGAGGGCGTTTTACCAGGTTCGCCTGGTTCGCCCCCTATTGGATCGGGATGCCCTTTGCACAGTCACTCATGCTCTCGTGACATCCCGACTGGACTATTGTAACTCTCTCTACATGGGGCTCCCCTTGAGGTGCACCCGAAGACTTCAGCTGGTCCAAAATGCAGCCGCGCGAGCAATAATGGGGACCGCAAGGTACGCCCATATAACACTGCTCTTGCGCGAGCTGCACTGGCTGCCTGTCGTCTTTCGGGTGCGCTTCAAGGTGCTGGTTGTCATCTTTAAAACGCTCCATGGCTCGGGACCTAGCTATCTGCGGGATCGGATCCTGCCCCATACATCCTCACGGCCGATCCGCTCCCACAGAGAGGGACTTCTCCGGGTGCCGTCCACTAGACTGTGTCAGCGGGCGACGCCCAGGGGAAGGGCCTTCTCTGTGGCGGGCCCAGCCCTCTGGAACGACCTCCCCCCGACATTAGAACAACTACGGACCTCCGCTCCTTCCGTCGAAAACTGAAAACACACTTTTTCTGTCTGGCCGGCCTTGGTTAGTCTCTACCTCTGGGGTGTTTAGGGAATTTAGTTTTAATGGGGTTTTTAGTGCAGGGACGATCAATTTAATCTGCTTTTATTTATTGTATTTATTGTTTGTATATATTTTTATATGTTTTAATTTCCCTGTGCACCGCTCCGAGTCCCCTTGGGGAGAGGACGCGGTATACAAAATTTATTATTATTATTATTATTATTATTATTATTATTATTATTATTATTATTATTATTATTATTATTATTATTAATTATTAATTATTAATTATTATGCACACACACACACACACAAATACACAATGATACTTCATTAAAAAGTACAAAACAGTAAACAGTATTGGATAAATTTGTCAACAGATTACTTGGTTTTCCTCAATTCCCAGAGGCTGTGTTCTAAAATACAATAAATATGCATCAGAGTCATTCACAAAAATTAACATTAACTTGCTTCAGGGTTTGTATGATTTAGCATATTAATGAATCTCAACCTGTCAATTAATTTATGATTCAATACATGCTACTCCAGAAACTATATTCATTCCACAACCAGGCTATACAGTATTTAGTATATGTACCCAGAATATCTCATCAAAGATCTCTATTTCCAGAAGTTGCATTGCTCTGAATATTTTATTGATGTGTGCGTACGTGCATAAATATGTATTTTAAATAAAATCATCATGCCTATAACAATTTAAGATAAGCACCTACTTTCCAAGGGGAAGATGGAATGTATTAACTTGGATTTGGGGAAATGGGAACTTTTTTTAAAAACCAGGTTGGATGAAATGGAACCAGCACCTCCTAAAATATGTGAATCATGTGCCTGTATCTGTTTAGCGCTATCCTGATGATGAGTGACCTGATAGTCACAAAATTTAAAAGCCGTTTTCTAGGCCATCCAACCCAGTGGACCAGCCATTCTGCATTCCAAAGGTCTACAGAGTTACTCAGTCACTTCTGTACCTATGGACTAAATCATGTATATGAGTCTATGTGCTCTATACACAAGTCCTTACTGAGTGGACTGGTATTAATACACTATATGTGTGTGTGTGTGTGTGTGTGTGTGTGTGTGTGTGTGTGTGTGTGTGTGTGTGTGTGTGTGTTAGGTTTTTGAGCTACATATCTCTAATTTATGATTCAATACATGCCACTCCAGAAACTGTATTCATTCCATAACCAGGCTATGAATATCATCAAATCCCACAGTGGCCGATTCATGACTTGCTAGTTTAAAAAAAAAAATCACGAAGGGCTTTGCAAAACAACCAAGTCCCTGGGATGTTCAGAACCTACTCAAGTTAATCTGCACCCAGATTTGCAGCACGCCAGGTTTGGGACTTTACTTTTCCCGACAGACTTTCCCCCCCAGCAACTTCAATCTTCCTTAAATTCTCCCCTTTAGTCCAGGCATTGGTGAAGAAGTCAGCGCAGGGAGACAGACAAGACTCGAAGAAACTCCTGAGCCTCCAACTCGAAATCCCCGCATGGTCCACACCCCGAATTTAGAAACTGCTGAGACCGGGGGACCCGCAAAGACTCGGTTTCCCGGCTTCCACGGCAAGAAGCCCGAGCGCCCCTTCTGCAGCGACATCCGTGGCGCAGCAAAGAAAGCTGTTGTTGTTTTTTTCCTCCCTCCCTGGCAGCAGCGGAGGCTTCTTCCACGGCTGCCCGGGAGAGATCGCGCCTTGCCACCTTCTCTCTCTCTGTCTCTCTCTCCCCGTTATCAAGTGCAGCATCCCCGAGGAGGACGCTCTGCCGAGTCACGGCGGCCTGCAGCGCGCAAGCAGGTCCCCACCTGGCGAGCCAGGACCAGGACGCGGCCGGGACGTTTGCTCCGGCAGACACAGCGCGCTCTCGCCGCCGCCGCCGCTGAGGAGCAGAAACGGGGTGAGGGCGAGCGGCAGCGCGGACCCTCAACGAAGGAAAAGCCAACGCACGCCGGAGGAGGAAGGCGAGCGGCGGCAACCGCAGCCTCGAATAAGCACCCCTTGCCCCGATCTGCCCCTGCCTCTAGGGGAGACCCCGGCAGCGGCGGCCCTTCGTGGAAGGGGACCGCCAAGGGTCCCCCGAACAAGCGCAGAGGGGCCATGACGGGGCACTTTCCGCCTCCCCGATGCCCGCAGGCGGTGGGCAAGGGGGCTCCCTCTTCTTTCTCCTGCCCTCCCCAACCGCCTTCCCCTTCAACTCACGGCGGTGCCGGCGCGGCAACGGCGGCTGGCTGGCTCCGTCTTTGCCCTCCCGCCGACCGGCCTGACTTCTTACGACAGCAGAGGCGGCGGCGGCTCCTCCTCCGAGTCCGCACCGACCGGGTCGGCTTTGCGGGGAGGGGGAGGAGGCTCCCACGCATGCGCCGCCCCCTAAACAAGCACAGGATGGCTAGGCCTCATCTTCAACCCCGCCCTTCCCGCTGTCATAGCAACCACGAGGGGGAGGGGGAGAGCGCGAGTGATTTGCTGCTGCTCCCATGACAACCGAGGCGGGAGAAGTCCCGCCTACACGCTGCCTCACAGTGCCCACCTCTTCGCGCGGTGTCTCTTGACAGATCGAGGGAGATCGCCATCCCGGCTGTGGCAGGCTCCGTCGAGTGAGCTCTTGCACGCCGGACGGACCCACTCTTGTCTTCTGTATCCACCTCTTTTCGGTAGATCGCTTTACCGTGATCCGAGCCTCCTCTTCTCTTGCGTTTTAGCAGTTTTTCCACGGATTTAAAAATAAAAAATAAAACACAGAGAACTTGGGAGTTTCGTACTCCTGACACCGTTTATTTCAAAAAAATAGTTCCAGACTTTGTAACCCTGAATCAATTATCGTATTGGAAGATACCTACTCAATTCAACAATAGTTAAAAGCCTTCTTGGAGATTGCAAATCCTCAATTTGAAAGATTTCAGTTCATTGTACTGCAATGGACATTTGTAATGCAATATACAAAATGCTTCTGTATACTGTATGCTTCTGTACCTATGTAAATTCTACTGAAATCATGTTCAGTTTATCCTATAAGTTATGAAATGCTGTCCAAAGGCATGTCTTGATTTAGGCTTAGTACACCTTGACATCTGCAGAATCTTTCTTTTCTGCCACAGGAACCTCTTTTGGAAGCACCAGCCACTGACCTACAAACATTAACGAAAAATTACCAGCAGCCTAGAGGAATGTCAGCGAATGTTCTGTCCCTGAAAATGGAAAAAGTGGAATTAGGATATGTCATTTCAAACGTGGTAAGAGCAAAACACGATCCAGGCATGGCTGAAAACAAGAAGAAAACAAGTTGACTCTCGGCCACCTTAGACTGTGGCAAAAAGGTGGATCTTCATAAAAGCCAAGGGATGGTTATGATGATAATGTTTCATGACATTCCCCTCTGTTAAAAGCCTTTTGACAAGACAGCTCACATTTTTTGCCTTTTAAAATAACAATTGTAGAAACCTATGTTGCATACCTATGCCGAGATAAAATAACTCTCACCTGATTGTCTTACAAATTCTGGGAAAACATCTGGAATGTTTCTTGTTGAAGACTGATGTATTACATCATAAACCATGATAAAATAAAAGTTTTTATAAATTATTCAGATATTTGTGAAGTCATGCTAATCTAATCCTGTTAACCGTTTTTTTCCCTTTTTGGACAGGACAGCTATCTTGGTTGAGAAAGACAGCAAAGGATTTTATATTAACCATTTCACTGGAAGGCAATGCTGGAAGGACCAACAATTTCATATTCAGAAAGAGAATTATCAAGGCTGGTACAGTTAGTCCTCACCACCACAATTGGGATAGAATTCCATTTCTAATTGAGGTGGTTATTAAGTGAGTTGCACCCAATCTTACAATATTTTTTGCCTTAGTTGTTAAGTGAATCACCTTGGTTGGTAAATGAATCACATGATAATTACATTATTCTGATTTTCCCCATTGACTGGGAAGGTCGCATACCAGTGCGACCAGTGGCCAAGCGCTTGAATGTTGATCATATGATGACAAAGACGCTACAATGGTTGTGTGAGAACCAGTCATGAGTCTCTTTTTTCAGTGCCATCATAACTTGGTTTTGGTCACGAAATATATGATCGTAAGTTGAGGACCAACTGTAAACTGTTTCCAGATCAAAGATGGGATGTGGCTATTTGTGTGGGGAAGGCAAAGAGCTTTAACACTGCACAGAGGCATATTTTCTTGTTGACATTATTTGCCATTATAAGCCCCAGTGCCAAGTCTGAAATTTGGAACAAAGTTCATAGTCTTGAACCTTTTCTAATTAAGTTATGCATAGGCGAGTTCACAGTGATTAGAAAGCTATAAACAAAGGTAATAAAGCCGGCAGAGCATGAGGAAGGACAATCTGGAGTTCAGTGCAGTGCAGCTTTTTTAGAATTATGTCAGCTGAGGAGGAAAAATGTTTGCGACATTAGTGGATGAGACATATTGGAAGGAATTGCAAGAACCTTTGGACTGAAGGCAATGACAAGACAGCCAGTTTGGTATAATTGTCAAGGCACCAGACTAGAAATTGAGAGACTGTGAGTTCAAGACCCACTTTAAGCACAAAGCTAGCTGGGTGACCTTGGTCCAGTCACTTTCTCTGAACCCTGGAAAGAAGGCAATGCAAATCACTTCTGAAATCTTATTAACAAAACTGTAGGACGTGTCCCCTACCCCCCCTCTCTCACACACATAATTGGCAATAATATTAAAGTATGTAAGAATAAAAATTTACACTGCTGCTGAAGAAGAGATGAAATCCACCTTAAGCTTTCTTTTCTTCAACACTGCTACTAGAAGATCATTGAACATTGCAAGATTAGATGAAAGTCTGGTTCCCTTACCTTATGTTACATAGGTCTCACAATTTCTGTTTCCAGAAGTATAGATAGCATGACTGTCTCCTCCACTCTTATTCAGGGATCCCATGGCCCTGTGTTTCAAGTGAGCAGGGCAACTAGCTAGGTCTTTAATTCTAAACAGTTGTATATAAACTCACCCTGCTTGTCCAGCTCCATCTATATCTCAGAGCTCAAATTACAAGAGAATAGAAATGACCAGACTCAGTTCTTTTTTAGGAAGGACCTATGTTGTTTCCAATGTTACTAAGAGGAGAAAGAGTTGGAGGCTATGAACTTACTCAGGGTCTCCCTGCCTTTTATCCCCCTAATCCCACAAATGAATGCAGAACTCAGGCAGAAGCCAAAAAACTAGTTGACAAAATACAGTAATCCCTTGCTCGCGGCTAATCGGGACCGCACCCGTCCGCGAAAACCGGAAATCCGCGAAGTGGGTTTCTATAGGAAACTTGAATTGGTGGACATGTTTAAAGCAACCACTAGGGGGCGCTTGCCTCCTACCAATGCAATTTTTTGGGGGGGTATTTTTTACAAATCCGCGAAGGACTGAATCCGCGGAAAACGAAGCCGCGAATAACGAGGGATTACTGTAATGCTAACAAACTGTGCCCACCCTCTTCATTCAAATGCATCCTAGCATTCCTCCATTAGTTGGGGGCCTACATTTATTTCTACTTCCTAAAATCCAATGTGTTACCTTATATGTTTTTTTAAAGAACACATTGCGATAAAACACTATAGGAAATAACCAGAAAGATAATGAAAATTAATGAAAAGGCAGCAAAAAGAGGAAACAAGCAAAATAAAAATATTGTGTGGCCATACCCACAGACTCCTATATAATTTAAGAGAAATTACAAACATTATATATATATATATATATATATATATATATGATGTATGTATGTATGTATGTATGTATACATACATACATTATATATATATATATATATATATATATATATGATGTATGTATGTATGTATGTATGTATACATACATACATCATATATATATATATATATATATATATATATATATATATATATATATATATATATATATGTTAGATTTTTTAAGGGCTGAAAATAAAGAGATCAGGATGGATCCATTTCAGGCTTATTAGCCTTCTTCAGCTGGCCATACTTCTTCTGCTGGGATTTGAAGAAGAAGAGTATGGCCAGCTGAAGAAGGCTAATAAGCCTGAAATGGATCCATCCTGGTCTCTTTATTTTCAGCCCTTAAAAATGTAACACATATCTAAAAAATTTCACACAGCAGTAATCTAATTGGTTCTCTGTCTGGATGATCTCTGGGTTGAGTCGAAGGGCAGAGAGGGATGACGTTAAGTCTCCTCCCTTAAAGGGGCCCTGAACAGGAGCTGTGAAAATAATCTCTCATATATATATATATATATATATATATATATATATATATATATATATATATATATATATATATATATATATATATATATATATATATATATATATATGAAGACTAATTATCACAGCTCCTGTGAAGAGGTCCCTTTAAGGGGAGGAGACTCAACGTCATCCCTAACACACATATATATGGGGGATGTTCCTCCATCCTGGTCCTATTAGACCTCTCGGCGGCTTTCGATACCATCGACCATGGTATCCTATTGCATCGGCTGGGGGGTTTGGGGGTGGGAGGCACCGTTTTACGGTGGTTCTCCTCCTACCTCTCTGGCCGATCGCAATTTGTGTTGGCAGGAGAGCAGAGGTCGACCCCGAGACCCCTCACATGCGGGGTGCCTCAGGGGTCGGTCCTCTCACCTCTCCTGTTTAATGCATACATGAAGCCGCTGGGTGAGATCATCCGTGGTTTTGGGGTAGAGTACCATCTGTACGCTGATGATACTCAGCTGTACATATCTACCCCAAACCACCCCAACGATGCCGTAGCGGTGATGTGCCAGTGCCTGGAAGCCGTGCGGATCTGGATGGGAAGTAACGGACTCGGGCTCAACCCGACCAAGACCGAGTGGCTGTGGTTTCCGGCTGCCCGATTCAACCAGCTTTCTCCAACGCTGGCCATAGGGGGTGAACATCTTGCCCCTGTGGATGGGGCGCGCAATTTGGGTGTCCTCCTGGATACCCGGCTGTCTATGGAAGAGCAAGTGACAGCCGTGGCCAGGAGGGCGTTTTACCAGGTTCGCCTGGTTCGCCAATTGCGCCCCCTATTGGATCGGGACGCCCTTCGCACAGTCACTCATGCCCTCGTGACATCCCGACTGGACTATTGTAACTCTCTCTACATGGGGCTTCCCTTGAGGTGCACCCGGAGGCTTCAGTTGGTTCAGAATGCAGCCGCGCGAGCAATTATGGGGACCACTAGGTTCACCCACGTTGCACCGCTCTTGCGCGAGCTGCACTGGCTGCCTGTTGTCTTCCAGGTGCGCTTCAAGGTGTTAGTTATCATCTTTAAAGCGCTCCATGGCTCGGGACCTAGCTATCTGCGGGATCGGTTTCTGCCCCATACATCCTCACGGCCTATTCGCTCCCACAGAGAGGGACTTCTCCGGGTGCCATCCGCTAGACTTTGTCAGCGGGCGACGCCCAGGGGAAGGGCTCTCTCTGTGGCGGGCCCGGCCCTCTGGAACGACCTTCCCCCCGATATCAGAACGACCACGGACCTCCGCTCCTTCCGTATGAAACTGAAGACCCATCTTTTTCGACTGGCCGGCCTTGGATAGTCTCTCTGTCTATAGATTTCAAATGTATTTTTAAATGGGATTTTAGTCAATAATTTTAGCACGGGATAAATTGTTTAATTGTGTTTTAAGTTATGTACTTTTGTATTTATTGTTCTTATTGTTTTATTTTTCCCTGTGCACCGCCCCGGGTCCCTGTGGGGAGAGGGAGCGGTTAATAAATTCGATTATTATTATTATTATTATATATATATAAATCTAACATATATATATATGTGTGTGTGTGTGTGTGTTAGGAATATATATATATATATATTCCTAACACACACACATACACACACACACACACACACACACACACACACATATATATGTTAGATTTTTAAGGGCTGAAAATAAAGAGACCAGGATGGATCCATTTCAGGCTTATTAGCCTTCTTCAGCTGGCCATACTCCTTCTACTGGGATTTGATATTCTCTCATATATATATATATAATTGTTTCCACAACTTCCTGTAAGGGCCCCAATTAAGGGAGGAGACATGCTGTTTCCCTCTCTGCCTGTCGGCTCATCACCAGAGACCATCTTGACAGAGAACCATTTTTTAGTTACGTTGTGTAATATTTTTTTAGATATGTGTTCGTTTTTATGAGCTGATCAATAAATTTAAATTTTAGGCTTCCGGTTCCAGCTCCAGTGGCGACGGGCGAGCCTGGGGCTCGCTCGCCGCTTTGTTGCCTTTTCTGCCCCCCCACGGGGGCGAGACACTCCGGTTACCGGAGGTCTCCCGTAGGGTCGGCTCGGAGGAGACGTTTCTCCTCACGGCGGTGGGGAGAGCGATCCCCTCCGCGACCTAGGTGAGGAGGAACATGCTGCAGGGGTTCTCCCTTCGCCAACGGCTGTCGGCGCCATTCACTTCAATGTAGAGGGCTGAGCGGAAGAGATCGGAAGGCTTGCCGAGGCTTCAGCTGCGAGGGAGAGTGAGTTTAAAAAGACTTTTTTTCCTTGCTGCCAGCCAGGCTGAACGGACTGAGAGGGGGGTGTTTGTTTTCAAAAAAAAACCCTCGGACTTAAGCGGCACTTAAAAATGGCTTCTCTGGAAGAGAAAGCGGAAATCTTAAATCCGGACTGTCTCTAACAAGGGAAAGTGGTATGCGGCTACTTGCAACATTGTTTCTAGGTCTGGCTGGTTAAAAAAAAATTTTATTTTTCTACTCTCTCCTCTGGGCTCTGAGATGGGCGGTGGAAAGTGGCTTTTCTTTGTCCCTGCCTGACTATTTTAACTATGGAAAATTCCCAGCGTCTCTTTACAAGTGGGACTCTCTCTGGATATTAATGAAGAATTTTTTTCTTGTTGGATTTGTGATTCCTTTCTGGATTACCTTCGTTATTATAACTATTGAGCTGGAAAATTGTCTCTCTCTTGGTTCCTGAATTTTACAACGTTTCAACCTTGATCTGAACTTTTGGCTCCCGGTTAGTCTCACCAACCCCACCCTGAAAACGCCATTTTGGTGGCACTGACTTTAACAGTTAATCATGGCTCAAGAAACAGCACTGGCAAGTTTAGAACAACGGATGGCTTCTCTTGAAACTGTTATACAAACTTTGGTAAACGAAATTCAGGCCCAGAGGGCTGAAAACATCAATTTCAAGAAGGAGCTATTGGACACAAGGAAGCAAGTGCTGGAAAACACACAGAAGACTGAAGAATTGGAAGGGGGGTTGGTGGGGGTTAAGGGAGAGATTAAAAATGTTACTAAAGAGGTTGGGGAAATAGATGGGCATGTGTCTAGGATTGATATGGAAAGAATGACATATTTTTTGAGATTTCAGAACGTTCTTGAGGAATCTGGTGAATGCCTCCCTGATCTTATGAGCACAATTTTAGCAGACTATTTACAAAAACCTAAAGATGAGATCAGGGGGGACATTGACCTAGCCTATAGAATTAACTCAGCATATGCCAGGATAAATGAAGTGCCTAGAGAGATACAATGTGAAACTTGTTAGAAGGTCAACCAGAGAGGAAATCCTGAGGGCGCAGAGAGAGAACCCTTTAATTTACCAACAAAAAACAGTCACTATCTTGAAGCAGATTCCTAGAAAGATTCGAGAAGCAAGGAGGAAATTTTCCTTCTTGTCTAAAATTTTATTTGATCATGGGATTTGGTTCAAGTGGGTGACACCCGAAGGGATGCTGGTGTTCTGGGAAGGAGGAAGAGTGAGGATTAAAACAGTTGCTGAGGCGGAAGCCTTTCTTAAAAAACATTCCTCTGCCCTGGGGGAAGATCCAGGGGGGACGGAGGGGGCCACGGCCCCGCCCGCTCGGGGCCAGGGAGGAGAAAAAGAAGATACAATAGCCAAGAGACTTAGATCGAAAAAATAACTTTGCCTTGATTTTTCTGAACAATTTTGCATAATATCTGTATCTGGATTTTTTGTAAATGTCTGACAGCATGGAATTGAGAATCTAGGTATATGTACTTGCTTTTTTTTTTTGTTATCTTTTTATTGTGTATTTTGAGGTCACGGAAGGGCCGACGACTCTGACGTGAACGCTCTCAAAATTTCTTTGTATCCCTTACCCTACCCTATAGAAAAATGTAAAACCAATAAAACTTTTTCAATATAAAAAAAAATAAATTTAAATTTTGAGAGACCAAGATAGATCTATCTCGAGCTTATTAGCTCTCATCAGTTGGATGAGAATTAATTGAATTAATTAATTATTAAATCATCCCTTAAAAAATCTAACACATATCTACAAAGGCAGCAGCAATCTTAATAGGTCTCTGTCTGGGTGATCTCTAGGTTGAGTCGAAGGGCAGAGAAGGATGACAAGTTTGTCTCCTCCCTATATATATTCCATATTTCTATTGAAGTCTTAGGAAAATTCTTGGGAAAAACAGAATATTCATCCCTTAGGCTACCTCTTTCTGTCCCTTTTACCACCAAGAAGCACAGCAAAACAAAATCGAACAGAAGGGTAGTGTTAAAAACTAAGCCCTGGTTCTTATCTAACCCACACAGTGCATCATTAAATATCTGTAGTAGAAGATTAAAGCATTCTCTTCATTAAGACCTGGAAGGCAACTGCAATCCTCTCTTTTTGCCTATCTACACCAAATAGAACAGGAAGAACGTGTGTGTTTTCTCTACAATCTTGCATGTCCTTGGGCATGGCTTCCCATCAATATTTTGAGTTACCAGGAAAATATTTAACCTTAAACATCTCCATTTGAAAGAATATTCAGAAGTGGTGTATATCAGCCTGTTTCTTTCTTGAACAACAGATCTGAGTATAACTTAACACTTTGAAATTGTTTGGATTCAATCTACAAATGGTGCTTCAGAGCGTGAAGGACACTACGTTTAGACACTACGCTGTCTAAAACAGTGTTTCTCAATCTTGGCAACTTGAAGGTGTCTGGACTTCAACTCCCAGAATTCCCCAGCCAGTGAATGAAACACTGGTCTAAAACATATGCACAGGTGCATCTGGTCCTGAGCTCAGCCAGCTTCCCTCTATAGTTGCTGCAAGATCCTGGGAAAGCATGACGCTGCTTTAAGGTGTTGCAGGATAGGAAACAGGTTTGCAGTCGAAGCCTATAGTTTACAGAATGCGCACAGCATTCAAAACAGAGATGAACTCCGTTACTAGAGAAAAAGTTACAGCAGCAACAAAAATGCAAGGAGGTTGTTTGATGTTAATAAATGAGTTGGCAAAATTATATTAATGTCATTTGAGGGATCAATGAGTCCAAATGCTGAGAAATATGCTTGCTTCATGGAGATAGTTAACCTGACTATTAGGTTTGGAGGCAAATATATCGGCTACACCAAAAGCTGATGGACTTTCCAAGTTTGCATGGAGTTGCTGTAATGTTTTATGAGGGCTGTCATCCCCATTTACAAATATATAGATGACCAAGCAGAAGGGACCAAAACATCCTAAGTTTTATGCACTTCTTTGCTATCATTGATGGTCATTGGGTACTTGCAGCCCGCATAGGCTAATCATGATAACACATCCTGATAATATCCTGATAACCAATCCTAATATTGCACATTAGAGCCAGGGTGGCACACTGGTTAGAGTGCAGTACTGCAGGGTATTTTGGCTTCCTGCCGGCTGCCTGCAATTTGACAGTTCAAATCTCACCAGGCTCAAGGTGGACTCAGCCTTCCATCCTTCCAAGGTGGGTAAAAAGAGGATCCAGATTGTTGGGGGCAATAGGCTGACTCTATACCGCTTAGAGAGGGCTGTAGAAGCACTGTGAAGTGGTATATAAGTCTTATTGCTATTGATATTTTACTTTGAACTTTGAAGAAATGCCTGGGCTGATAATGGTGTAGGATTATCATTGTTCAGATGCTGAACACATCTACTTCTTTTCATGCTCAGGAAGAAGCCCCTGAAGCAATCTGATTTCTGAGAGGTATGTCTTATGCTCATCCACTTTATTGAAAGGGAAACAATGGACAGAAGAAAAATTTGTTATTTAGTGACTTCTCATGATGATTGTGAAGGGTGAGTTTAAAATAAGTATTTCCTGAATGACAGGCTAACACAAATGTTTCTGGTTACAGCACAACAAGCATGTACAACTGAGCTGCTAGACTGTCACTTCTCTGAACTCAAGTTGGAGGGAAACGGAATTGAGACACTCAATAAGTTCAGTGCTGGCTACAGGGGGCAGCAACACTTTTCTAGATGGCTATCAGCCTTGAAAGGTAAACTAGGAAACCCAAATTATGTGAACTAATGTTACTTTTATTGTAAAGTTATACTAACAGAATGTTGCAAATTTGAATGTGTTAGTAGAGTCCCACCCTTTACCTTCGTGTGAACTAAGGAAGGGCTTGTCTGAGTTGTTTATGCATACTACAGTTTTGCCGCAAACTTAAGATGCCTTTTATCAGGCCTTTGCCTTAGTCGCAGCTCTTCCTCCTATACCAAATGAAGGCAAATAAATGTGTCCCAGGATAATGTTGCAGGATCCAGCCTGGGTCAATCACTGGGACCAGAGGTTTCGTGCTGGAGCCCATCCTCGGGGAACTTCTCTGAGTGCTTTGAGCTGTTCCCTGTGTGGTATTTACATGGTGCCTGTTGTGTGTAGCTTTTTGGATGTATATTGGGGAGTTGATGGGTGACTATTTAAGTCCTTGGTTGTTGTTTTCTTGTGCTACCAAGCCCCTGCCTCCTACGTATTTGATAAGATGGGGGTAAATCTTCCTCCAGTCTCTCAAGGCCATTTCTCTATTCTCTACAGTGGCTGAATTCATAGAATGAGATGGAGTAATGCTACATCAGGAGCCTTACGGGGAAACTGAAAACACCGGTGCCGAGTATCTACCCAGTTGCTTGGCTGAATACATAGAAAGGGTGGAAAGAGTTCATTAACAAGACCTACCCAGACTTTTAAGTTTTAGCTGTCCAAACACAGAGAGCAGTAATTAGGGTAGGCCTTAAGAAGCACAAAAATATGTGAATGAATGGGAATACTTCTGAGTTCTTTTTTTGTTTTCCTCTTTATGTTTCTTTGAATTTTCCATTTGGCAGTCTTTGTTTTGCATAGTATAAAACCTGAACATATAAAACGGTGAGCACATTCACACAGTAAGTTACTTGGTGGTGAGATAGGCGGGCATAGATTTAATTAAAATTAATATAAATACGCAGTTTGGTTAGTATTAACTTTGGATTTTTTGTCCGTCTTAGTGTGCACATGTATTATTTGATTTGATTGTGGTTTATTGTGTTGTGTGCTCCCAGCAAATCGATTAATTCAGTAATCTAGGTTAAATATTTTGTCTGACCACAGCCATATTGTCATTGTATAGTGGGGAAATAAGAACATTTAAAATTGGAGGTAGGGGAGTGTTTACTGTATCGGAAGGTAGAGATCCACATAGACCGATTGTATAGAGATCTTATGCTCAGTGTAGCACAACATAGATAGTTCAGAGAGTTTTATTGCCTTGGCCTGCCTTTGGGACTCCAGAATATTTCATCATAACAGCAGAGCCAGTGAAATTTAAACCTAAGGAAAAAAGAAGAGAAAGTGAAAGAAATTTCATGCCTTTCAATCCCAAAGAGGCATTTATGAGACCGTTATGGCCCCGATGAACTCAGGTATTCTAGTCACGGAAACAGACTCTTAATTTCCAATTATTAATGAATAGCTTAGCTACACTCTCTCACTTAGATCTGCTTAGAGGATTTTTTGATGTTTTGTACATACATACATGTTTCCTTTTATAGTTCTGTTTCAGAACAAGCCAGACTCCCTCTTAATTATGCTATTCTGATCATATTTTAAGAGCATGCCTTGAGAAAGCATACAACTGATGCCTCATTTTTTTCCACTGAGGTCTCCCATTCTGGAGTTCATATCATGGAAGGAGACACTCTATGCATGATCTTCTAAGGGCAGAAAAGATAGAAGGATGAACAGTTATAAATGCTGTGTTTTCTCTCTAGGAAATGAATCATAGAAAAGAACATTCTACTGAATTCTTCAGAGCAAAGCAGAGCCAGTGAAAGGAGCAGCAACAAGCTGCATACACTTGTGTGGTGTGTTTCTGTATATAAAGGTGATCAGCTTCTGCTCTCTGCTTGAAATCACTCAATTTCAAAGACACTTGCACAATTTGGCTCAATGTATGGAATGTAATTCCTTGTTCCCAAGTGTCTGGGGCGCCATTAGATTATAAAAAGCACTGTTGTAAGATGTGAAGATTTTCTGAGACTGCATTAAGGAAGAAACTTAGCTACAGGCTTTCCTCCTTGAGAAAAAACTATCTTGTCTCTTCTGTTTGAGAGGACTGAGGGTTAGTTGCAAATCCATCATCAATTTTCACATTATTTACCTGGGGTGGGGTGGGGTGTCTAGTCCCATTCCATCACTACATAGCTATCTCAGATGGGAACTTTAGTTATTTTCTGAGGGGAATGCTTGAAAAATGCCAAACAATCAAGGAATTCATTGTCCAGCCTGGGAATTGATAATTATGAATCAAGTGGCCGAAGTTTCCACATCCTAAGGAATTTTCCACATTAAGGTATACTTGGGCAGAGGGCTGGAGCCAATGTCTGCATGAGATTGCAAATCATTGTTGTTGTATGGATGTGTAGAGAATGTGGTTTAAGAATCATTTCCCCAATCTAGTATTGACAAGATATTCTGGATTTAATTGGACAAGCTGAGAAACTGGCAATACTAGATTGACAAGAAGGCTTTCAGGCTGGCAAAAGATCTGCCTTTCTATGTGTATGAGAGAATAACAGAAATTAAAATGCAAATATATTTATAAAATTCTAAATGGCATGAAATATTACCATTTACCACATGTGCCCGCCCAATTTTAAATGGATCAAGAGGTTTTCCTCTTGATTCACTACTGCTTGAATATGATCTAGATCAGTGGTAGTCAACCTGGTCCCAGCTTTCATGGTGGGTGGTAGGGATTTTGTCCGATGCTGAAGCACTTTCCTTTTTTAAATTTAATTGGCTTCCCTATGTTATAAACCACCATTACTGTGGAACCAGTGAGTGGTTAGAAAATTTTACTACTAACAGAGATACAAAAGTGGGCGGTAGGTATAAAAAGGTTGACTACCCCTGGTCTAGATTGTGGTGCTGTGTTAGTGGTGATCTGCCGTTCTTAGAAAAAGTACCATGTTTCTCCAAAAATAAGACAGGGTCTTATTTTCTTTTGACCCACCCGAAATAAGCGCTTGGCCTTATTTTTGGGGAGGTCTTATTATTTTTGAGGTGCAGGAGGCAGGGAGCATGGTCACCTCATGGCTGCTGCTGTGTTGCAATAGTTTCGGGGAGAGCTTATTTTAGTGCATGTGCTCAAAAGTCTGATTGGGCTTATTACCCAGGGAGGTCTTATTTTGGGGAAAACAGGGTACCTGTTTTGATTGTTTTGGTGTGAAATGAATGCAGTTTTAAACAACTCCAAAATTTTAGCAGGTTGCTAGCTGATGCTTTGGTAATTATACAATGTTTAAGCTACATCAATATTAAGGCACCAGAACTTCCAGCACTTACCAATTCACCCCCAAATGCTAAGGGAGCTCAGACCTGGTTATTACTTGGATGGGAGACCACCAGCAGGAGATTGGGAAGAACATTCTGGCAGAAGGCAGGGGTGAACCATTTCTGTAGTCATTAAACATTTTTTTTTCTTTTTTAAGGCTCCTTCCAACTACTAAATGCCAGGTGCATGGTTTCCATGTTGAGTCTCATCTTCTCCTTCCCTGCGATGCCAAAAGACTGGTTCTGAAGCACAGACCCAAAAGCTTTGCAACATGAGAACAATCTTTAATGAGGAAACATATGCACTGCAGGTGCTAAAACAGTCATTACAAGACTATTCCAACATGTAACAGGGCAGGGATGGCTGCGTTCACAAGCCGAATCCTCCATCGCGGTCCTGGGAGCTGAGGACTCCGTCACGCCTGGCCACCCAGCTTCATATACCTATGGGTACCAACTATTGAGGGAAAAGTGCACAAGGAACAGTTCACATTTCACGCTATTTCAGAGGGAGGCATTAATGGGCCCAGGGTGGGGAAACGGAGGCTTCATGAGCCCCAATGGTCAGCCAGGTGGGAAGGTTAGCACCATCAGGTTGGGAGATGATTGGAAGGAGGTTTCAGAGCACACATGCTTCTCTCAAGATATCCTCTGGCTTGAAAGGCCAGTGAATAGCTCAGACAGGAAATCCCTCCATCCCTCAACACGGAGAGGAGAAACACTCTTGTCTCACTGAGTATCAAAGGAATCGTTTATCCCCAAGCTCAGAGTAAAGAAGGTGGCCGGTGTGAGTGGATGGGGAAGCTGATTCAGCCAACCCACACCAATCCCTTTCTGTTGACAGTGTTGGTGGGAATCAACTTCTGCTCTGGTAGCTCCTCCTTTGCAAGATGAGGAGAAGAGGCACTAAAGGGACAGGGCAACTAGGCTCTGCTGCTCTTTCGCCCTACTTCCAGACAGTAGGGGCTAGGATTATGGTCAAGAGGCTGATACACTTGGACAGGACAAGGGCTCTCCTTGGACAGAGACGTCTTAAGAGATTGGAAATAGAAAAGCTTCAGGATATTCCAGTACTTTAAAAGAAAAAAAAAGCTACAAAGCATGAGCCGTGAAGACAGTTGCTGTTTGATATAGGCCAATGGGAAGAGTAAGACAAAACTTCTTGGCTACTATCCTCCTCCCACTCTAACCGTAGACTGTATTATCCTACAGGAGCCAGGAGGACTCCTCTTTCTCCTATGACTGAGTCTCTGCCCAACATTCATTTTTACTTGGGATACAGAAGAAAGGGCTATCATTTGAACTTGGCCATCTTTTATACAGTCCTCTCAAGAGCTTTCGGTTGAGAATATGTAGCAAACCCAAACAAAGGGGTAGAAGCTCACAACTGTTAGCGACATTGTCCTGTGAGACAACAGAGATAAAGGAGGTTTGTCTACCCTTGGGTAATTCTTGGCTGACCCTCTTCCCTTGCACAGTAAATGCAATGCCTGAATGGGGAGCTCTGTCCTCCAACCCAGCTGAGCCCCACCCTAGCCTGGCCCACACACCTCCCCCTTCTATCCTACTGCTAGCACACAAAGCACCTTTATTTCAGTATTTTTTTCCACGTGATGCACAAACAAGTCAAAATGTCACTTATCCAAAAACCCAACGTGCAAAACAGAAAGGAACCGGCACAGACAGGCCCCCTTGGCCCTGTCCCCTCCCCAGGGCCGCCCCCTCTTCCCCCACAGTACTTGGGGGGAGCTCCCACCTTGTCTAGGAACAAAGGCAGGTCCTCCCTCGGTGCATCACCCGGCACTTAGTGCAGCTGTGGGGTGAGGAGAGGGGTAGGGCCCTGTCGTCTCATTCCCAGAGGGGAGCAGGTGGCTCCGCAGGGCACGGCATTGGGTGCAGGCAGCAGAGCGCTTGCCCGTGTCAGTGGCTCCGGTGAAAAGTGTGGCTGCCATGAGCTTGCAGGGTGTTGGTGGCAGCCAGGCAAGTGGGGGTGGAGATGGTGTCCTTAGTTGGGGGACAAGTCTGGAGGGCAGCTACCAAATGCCACTAGACCTGCCTCCGGGGGGAGCGAGAATCCGGGCCGAAGCTCGCTTTGGAACATGGTCATCGATTTGAGAACCTGTGGCAAAAAAAAAAAAGGATACAGAGAAGGTGCAGGGTCAAAAGCAAATTGGCAAGGAGAAACCACATCCTATTCCCCCTGTCCCTACAGGGCTGCTACAAAGACCCGGAGAAAAATCACCTGCATTTATAATTTAACTTTTTATGAAATAATTGATTTGAAGCCATCTTCAGTAGAAAGCAAGATAGGACATGTGTGAATGAAAGGGCAGAGATGGGTTGGCGGTCTTTCAGATTAGCTTTACAGAGCAGATGCTTCCTCCTGGGATCCACGAAGAGAGATTTCAAAGCGTTCCTTGACCTTATCATTCATAAAGTTTTGTGAAAGTCCACAATGTTTGATTGTGGCATTTCCAGCACCCAGCTCTGTAGAGTAGAACCCATATTCCCCCTCCCCCAGGTACGCCTGGTGCGGCAGTTGCGTCCCTTATTGGACCGGGACGCCCTTCGCACAGTCACTCGCGCTTGTGACATCCCGGCTAGACTACTGTAATGCTCTCTACATGGGGCTCCCCTTGGGGTGCACCCGAAGACTACAGCTGGTCCAGAATGTGGCCGCGCCGGCGATCTTGGGAACGTCTAGGTATTCCCATGTAACACCGCTCCTGCGCGAGCTGCACTGGTTACCTGTGGTCTTTCGGGTGCGCTTCAAGGTGTTGATCACCATCTTTAAAGCGCTCCATGGCATGGGACCAAGCTACCTGCGAGACCGCATCCTACCTCATACATCCCTGCGGCCGATCCGCTCCCACATAGAGGGACTTCTCCGGGTGCCGTCCACCAGGCAATGCCAGCGGGCGACTCCCAGGGGAAGGGCCTTCTCTGTGGTGAGCCCAACCCTCTGGAACGACCTACCCCCCGACCTCAGAACAACCACGGACCTCCGCACCTTCCGCCAGAAATTAAAGACACTCCTGTTCTATCAGGCCGGTTTGGCCTAAGTTAATTACCTAGCCTTCAGTCTGTATCATAAATTGTTTTAATTGGGTTTTAAATGAATTATGTTTTAACTTTTTAAATTTTAGCACAGGTATATTGTGCCTGGGGAGAGAGAGCGGGTAACAAATAAAATTTATTATTATTATTATTATTATTATTATTATTAATTTGATTTTAATTATTTATATTTTATATTGTGTGTTTTAACTGCCTGTGCACCGCCCCGGGTCCCTTCGGGGAGAGGGTGCGGTTATATAAATTCGACTATAAATAAATAAATAAATTCATAAAAAAAGGTATTGTAAGTAATATATATGGAGTGATCTGGAATTGGAGGAGCTCTCTGTGATTCTCTTGTCATGGTCAGAGCATGCCCTGGTAACCATGAGATTTTCTGGCACTGCCCTCTTGTTGTGGAGAGGGAGTAGCCATTGGAACAGTTCCTCCTGGGTGACTAATAGATCCAGAAAGGTTCCAGAGGGAGCCAGGGGTTGACCTAGCAGTCTACTGCACTATCCAACTGAGTACCACTTGGAATGAGAAGATGTTTTTGGCCATGGATTTGTACCCATGTGACCTCTCCTTCCCATGGATCCCATTGCTCTCTGAGGTTTATGAAGGAGCTGAGGGAAACTAAATGGGAGAAGACAAGGCTAAAGAACCACTGCCGGACATTGAATTCAACCAAACAGGGATAAATGCCTCTATTAAGGCCTATCTTAATAGGGGCAATGAAACAAAACGTTTCTCTGCCCTCATTGTGTTTGCAGATTGCTGTTGAGGGGCCTTGTTTTGGGTGACCTAAACCCTTCTGGAAAAGGAGAACCTGGAGATTCATCTGCAAGGTTGGGTGAAGGAATTTTCAGAGCCTCCGTCAGACAAAATGGCTCAGATTCTCTCCCAGTTAGATACCAGCCTTGGTGCAGATCTGATGGAGATGCCTAGGGCACAGTCTTTCCTTATTCTGGGAATAAGAATCTGTTGGGCCTGAGGAAGAGGACAAGGACATTTAGCTGCAAGCTCAGCCACCGGCTCCCTCCTGCTGCACCTGCCCTTCCCACCCACCCATCCCATCAGATACAGCAAGGGGGCTGCTGGGTCCCATCTGCGAAAGAACTCCCATCAGATGGGTCCAGAGCCTTTTCTGTTGCAGCACTTGCCTTCTGGAACACTATCTCTCTTGAGGTTAGATCAGCCCAATTTTTATGGCTTTACAGAAATCCCTCAAAATGTATTTTGTTTTTCCCCCAGCAAGCCTGGGGAGTCCTGGTATAGTGATCCTGCGTGTTGGCTACATTTTATTGTTTACATTTTTCCACCTGCGGTCTTGTTTTATCTGTATTTATTATTTTGATTGTTTTAATTGCTCTCATTTGTTTTAACCGGTTTGCAGAACATTTGATTGTACACCACCCTGAGTCATTTCACGTGAGATGGGCAGCCATATAAATTCGACAAATAGACAAATGTACCATCTAGAAGAGAAAGAGATGCGCTGAAATCTAATAGGCACTAAAAGCAGCATATCGCACATGGTTAACCTGAATATTTTATTTTGTATAAGGAACCAGAGGGAAACCTGAACAGTGGCCATAGTCTACGTGATGGTGAAGGATAAACTTGTTTCTCTTTTCTGGCCTACCTAGGGACTTCATCTTGGATGCTATTTACATTTCGATTAAATATTTATGAGATGTTTTTATGTAATAAAAATAGCAGCTTTAGAGAGGAGATTTTGGTTGGACTCTAACAAGAAATGAGATAGCAAAGTCTAAACAATATTGATTGTTATGAAAAAAAAAAACCAAAGATCTATTAAGAGCTTGGATAGAACTCCATCAAAAATCCCAAGCTTTTCAAAAATTGAAAACATCCTGGGGAAAAAAACTAATATTTTTTACATAGTTGGCAAAGAAAGTACATAAATGTGTCCATGAAATCAGCAAAGAACTGAGCTGGAATTGTGGGAGTCTTTAGTCTTTTAGCAAAAGCAGTTTCTTCCTTTTGTGTAATTAGTATCGTGTGATGTACTCGGTTATTAGGCTTTCTGAGACATGGCTAACTAAAATAAGACTGCAGCTGTAATGTTTGGGAAGATCCCTTTATAATGAGCACAAACTTCATCTTTGCTTTCAATTACAGATGAGAAATCCAGACTTGCCATCTGGCTTCCAAGGAGGATTGAAAGAAAGGGCTTTCCCCAAAGCTGATGCTATTCTGCCCTTCAGTGCCCACAGTTGGTGGTTATGCTGACTTCACTTCAGCTACCTTTTTCCTTTGGAGCTGGTTCGTGCAGACGAACCAGCCAGAAATGTCAGTTTTACTTTGGTTGCTCTGCGCATCTACCAGAAGGGGAGAGCTGAAGTTGCTTCTTGGACAACCATCACTTTACAGAGCTATAGCCAGTAGCACTTAAAGCTTATATATTGCTTCATAGTGCTTTACAGCCTTCTCTAAAGGTAGACATATTGCCCCCAACAATCTGGCTCCTAATTTTACCGATCTCGGAAGGATGGAAGGCTGAGTCAACCTTGAGCCAGTCAGGATCGAACTCCTGGCAGAGACCAGTTAGCCTGCAATGCTGCATTCTAACCACTGCGCCACCACAGCTCCTTATAACATTGGCATATGTTTTCCTGAAATTTTTGGTTGGGTTCACATAATACCATCAATCCTAAATTAGCGAAATTGGTATCTTCATGTAAGGTACTAGGCTGCAACCAAATACGTTTACAGCTGGCTCACACCACCTGTTCAGACAATAGCTGCATTTGGTGACTGGTGGATCCACAAACTCTTCAACCCCATTTCAGCTGCTGCTATGTGAACATAGCCTCTGGCCTTGGAAGGTTGCTAAGAAATACTTTATGCAAAGGAACATACAAACCAACTTGCTATTTTAATGCCGCCAAAAAGCTCTTGATTCAATCTCCCTATAGATAGTTGCTGTCAACTAATTTTATTTCTGCCTTTTCCTCTTTGATACATATCATCTTCCCCCTGGTCTTCCAATTCCTCTTGTCTCTTTTCGCCAATATACAGTAGAAGTCGCCCTCCCATTTTCGGTCAATGAAAAGCATCACACCTTCTCTAAAGAAAGTCAAGACGGGACTAGGAACAAGCAGTGCAGGCATCAAAGTAAATCAGAATGGGAGGAAGCTGTTTAGAAGCCAAGGCATGGAAGGATGAAGGGGGTGGGGGCTCAGGAGCAGTTCCCAGTCCTAACAGGGAAGTCTGGTCCCATAGGTAGGCTGTATAAAATCAGTCAAGGATGGACTTAGAAAATAGCCCTGTGAAGACGGGTAGCGAGGAGGAAGAAAATAATACATAAGGCAAAGACATAGAGGAGGAAGAGAGTAATGCTGGCAACCTGAGTCAGAGGAGCATGAAGGGTGGGCAGGGTCTGCCATTTTGCTATCCACCCCAAAGAAGACTTGCTCCAGCCCCCTCCTTACCGGAAAGGCTGAAGCCGGACTCGTGGAGGTCCCTCATGCCCCCATGTCTTGTGACCGGCCGAGTGGGGGTGTCTGCAAGTGGTGTCCCCGTCTCTTTTTTCCCAGCGTGCACAATCATGGCTACGTCCCCCAGATATGGGGTGCGGTCCACGCCTTTAAGCTTTAAGCTCTAATTAAAAAAAACAAACACAAAATAAAAGTCAGCTTTGGCCCTCCCCAAAATACTATCTGTGGAAACTCATCATCTTTGGAGAGCCAGGCCTTAAGGCAGGGGTCTCCAACCTTTGCAACTTTAAGTCTGAAGGACTTCAGCTCCCAGAATTATGGAAGCTGAAGTCCTTCAGACTTAAAGTTGCAAAGGTTGGAGACCCCTGCCTTAAGGAGTTAAGACGCCTAGTGTGACAAATCCAGATTAATCTTTTGGAGTGGATGGTGGGGTTAAGACAAGTGTGAGCAAATGGCCCAGTCATGCCCCTCTTTGGCTGGATGAATGTTAGAAGCCAGCTGCCTTTGGCCGGAATCTGACTTAGTCAGCTGGATCTTGCACATGCCTGGTAGGTTTTGGGATGGGTTTCCCTTGGAGAGGAAGTTCTGCTGAGTTGTCGGAAACAAGCACCACCATGATGGCAGGATCTACACTAGTTTCCTCTGACATATTTTTTTGGTCTAAGATCCCTCACTTTTACCTGGATTTTATCTTATTTTTATTTATGATGAAAATTTATATGGCCGCTCAATTCACAGTACTTCGGGCAGCTTATAGAAGTACAAAATTACAATCAATTGACAATAATTATTCTCCAAAATATCTCTTACTCCCAATATACCATATTTTTGGGAGTATAAGAGGCACCTTTTTCCCTCCAAAAAAGAGGGTGAAAATCTGGATGCATCTTATACACGGAATACAGCATTTCTGGCCTCCCAAAAAACCACCCCTTCGCAAAAATGGATGTGCAGAGTTTGGGAGGCCTGCAAAGTGCTCCTGGGGGCTAGGGAGGGCAAAAATGAGTGAAAATTGGGCCATTTTCTGTCCGTTTTTGGGGCCCATAGCCCCGTTTTTCACAAAAAAATGAGTTGTGCAGAGGGTTTGGGAGGTCTGCAGAGTGCAAAAACTGTATTAAAAATTTACATCTTCAAAATCTTGGTGCATCTTATACTTCAGTGCATCTTATAGTCCGAAAAATACGGTATCTCTCCTCACTTCCTCTTCCCTTGAAATTGTTCTCTAGCTGATCCCACACTCTATTTCCATATCTATTTCTCTTTCTTCCTCTCCCCCCTTCCCATTTGCAACACTTGATTTTTCCGTATATAATTAAAGCTATTTCTATGTGGTGGAAAAAGGGGTGACCAGGAAGAAGGCTGAAAGTTCTCTCTCTTTTCCGTCCCTGTGATCATTTGTTCTGCCTTGCACGGCCTCATCTTTGGGATCTCTTCACTGCATTTCAGAGCACCTGAATTCTGGAAAGGCGGTGGGTTTTAACTCTGTGTTTGAAGGAATAGAACCACAGGGCAGGGAACTCTGCCCCCTCACCTGGGCAATCAGAGGGGTTTCAGAAACTCTAATCATGCTTAGAAGCTTGTATCTTATTTGAATAAATGCTGATATTGGAACCAAGGGGCACCACACCAATCATGCCCATCTACCCTCTGACCTTCTGAGGATGTAAGACATCCTTCCCAGTGAAATCTCTTCCTCCTCTTGAGTCCTCCTGCTTAGCAAGTACCTAGTGAATTCCTCTTCTCTCTTTCCCTCTATTTCTATCAACTCACTAACATTAAACTTTAACATTTTAATGTTAAAATCTGGTCATGGCCAATTTTGTTTTTGTAGGAAGACGACTATAATTTTGTTTTTTAAAATCCATTGAGGTAATTTTCTACAGCTGTTCAGAAAACGAGAAACTCCCGTGGGATGCACACAAACTCGTCCCTCCAAATGGTTTTTTTCCATCCCCATTTTCCTAAAATCAATTACTGTTCCAGAAACCAATATGCATCGTACTTCTCTAAACAGAATCTTCCTCATTGTGGAGAACTTGCTCTACTCAACCATCTCTGCTTCCCCCCAAATCATTCCTAGTTCCTTAGCAGCAAGAAGTGCTTTGGGTTCTGCCGAATAATTCACAGATGATTTAGCTACTAATGTCTTATGAATTGTAATGTATAATGTTTATATGTCATGAATTACTACCAGTGTTAGGGGGCAACATGCCTCTGAGAAGCATTTGCTGGGGGGACATGATCTGGTAGATCCAATGATGGGATTCTACCCATTTAACAAGTATCTTTTGAGAGGAAAACAGCCGAGGTGCGGTAATCCACTCTGCTGCGCGACTCAGCTGAGAAGATAAAGGTGAATTAAGTGCAGGGGCAGGCGCGTGGGCCCACTCCATCATTGGAACGAACTGGTTCGCTCCCAGCTGATAGTCGGAGCTACTGGTTCACCTGAATTGGTCCGAACCAGCAGAATCCCACCCCTGGATAGATGTAACTGCAGTTGTGTACTGTTGTGTTCCCCTTGAGGTTATCTAGTTGGGTGCTATGGGAAACTGGATGTTGGCCATATAAACCTTTGGCCTAATCATGTGTACATATTGGTCTTTGGCCACCGATCCTTTTTAGTATAATAAAAATGCATCTTTATTAGTAATTATATTGCTCCATCGCTATGCCTTTACTGTACATACATGGCCTTGTTTTGCAATCCTTATCTCATTTTCTCTTACAACTGTTCACTATGCTAAGGAGATAATTGTCCTCAGATGACTTTTGTAATGACGTCTTTATTCACCGGGCACTTTGCTGCACCAACTTTTCATATTGTTGCTCTTCTGTCATGCTGAGTGGCTGATTTGCTATCAGACAGGGTGAACTCATGGAAAAGGAATAAGCCAGTGTTTCTCAACCTTGGCGACTTTTAAGTCCTGTTGGACTTCAACTCCCAGAATCCCCCAGCCAGCATAGCTGGCTGGGGGGTTTTGGGAGTTGAAGTCCACAGGACTTAAAAGTCGCCAAGGTTGAGAAACACTGGGATAAGCAGTACAGGGAAATCCCTCCCAACCCCCACTTAGTCCCATGTCTCCCGCCTGCCTTTTTGCTTGTCCCCTTTGGTACCTTTTCTCGCTGCACCAGTTTCTTGTACACAGAGTCTGGAAAGGAGCGGAGAGGGCAAAACTTCCCGGTGCCTTCAGCACACATAAAGGCTCCATTCTCGTAGACGACACGCCCGTGGCTTATAGTAACTAGTGGCACCCCATGGCAGCGCATGTTCTCATACAGGTTCACATCACCACCCTGGACCTGGGTACTGGCTGAGATGGTCCTAGGAAAGAGCAAAGAGCAGTGAGATCTGCAGGGAACTGGCTCTACTATCTTAGTACTGACAGCATCTGGTCTTTTCCATTTCTAGGATCTCCTAACTCAAAAGAAAGGGAAGGCTGTCGATCAACCTTAGTTGATTTCAAAGCATGCGGGTAGAACCACTCCAATGCTTAACACTTATCAATCAACGAACAAAGTCAAAACGAAGCCAAAGAGAATTCAAAATAAAAGGCAACAACTGATGATCCCAGTAATTTTTTGGAAACTTCTTTTTCCTTTCTAATTTTCTAAAACTCACATAATCTGAGTTGCTAAAAGATGTAACACTGCTCCCATCATCTTCAATATCATTGAAGGGAGCCCAAGTCAACCTTCCCCTCCTCTCTCAAATTCTTAATCAGAGAGTGAGGGCAGGAAAGCTTAGGGGAAAGAGTTTACTTATAAAATCTATATATCATATTTTTATTGTGCTTTATGGAAAGGAGACTCACGAAGCAGGACATATTTGACAGGCTGTCCTAACAAAGATATTCTAAGTGTAACATTCTGTTTAAGTCTTTACTAATGTATCTCTTAACCATGTTCTTTCTGACAGAGGTGAAATCTTTGCAACGTCTACTATGTATTGGAGAAAGGTGCAGGATGAAACTACAGATAAATAAATAAAATTAATATTTTTTGGTCAAAGAAGTAGAAGCCTCACTTAGCTTCTTAAAAACCAGGGGAAAATCTGAGAAGATTTTTAATATCTTAATATAAACTTGCTGGTTTCAGAAAATTCACAGAATCAAATCAGATTTTCCTTTCTATTGACTTAAAACATCTAGTGAATTTCAAGGGGTCAACCTTTAACACCATTTGTCCTGAGAACTTATAAATCAGGAAGTGGCTATGCCTATACAACATGTTTAATCAGTTCAGTTGAAAGCTTAAATGGCTTAGCTAGCTTTTTAACATGACTTACTAGAGCACGGGTGTCAAACTCGCCAGGTCACATTGCAGTCACATGACACATTTTCCCCATTCACGCAGCTGGGGTGGGTGTGGCCTGTGAGTGACGCATCCGGCCTACCGGCCACCAGTTTGATACCCTTGTACTAGATCTTTAAAAGACAATAGATCAGGATATTCTTATTATGATTTTATATAACAATATCTAGATATTATTTTGCTTTAATTCCTTCATTAGAAAATAATATAGAGTTTACTTCCATTATGATCGCACTGAATATTTCTTTTTTTATTCACAGTCCTTAAATTTAGATTACACTGACGGCTGCAAATTTAGAATAAAGCCCCATCAGATGATATAACAGGACTTAGGTCTAAATAAATATGACACTTGCAGCTTAATCCTATTATTTACTTATTTGGATTTATTTGGTTTTTAATATTTTTCTTTAATAGTGTTTATTGGTTTTACATGTTATTCTCATGAAAGCCATTGTATACATCTTAATATCAGGAGAGAAAGGTGTAATAAATAAATAGATAAGTAAATGCAGTATCTTCCTGGAAAAAATAGTCAGCAATTCTGTCAAATGGACTACTTCAAAGAAGAAACTTCATTTAATGGCTCCCTAATCTAGCATCATCATTAATCTAGCCTGACAGTTTTCTGCTTTTTGCAAATAAGCAGCCTGGTCTAACCTATTGAAACATCTTCTTTGACACTGGACTAATTCATGCGGAAGAATCACAAGTTTCTGTTTTTATTTTGACTGTTACTGGAATATGGATTAAAATTCCGTTCTATCTGCAGCTAGGTCCTGGAAACATTAAATGGATCAAACTAGTACTTAGGGATTGTTTTGGAATAAGAAATGCTATACAAAAGTTTTCAGTAAAATAGTTTTAAATTCATGCCACATAGTCGATAGACAATTTTGCTGTGCCTGTCCCGTTCTATTGATTGGGGAGTCTTCATGTCTAGTGATTAGATTGACGTAGGGTTGGTTTTTGCATTCCCCTAGAAACACGGATTCAAATATTTATGGCATCTGGTCTTACCTAATGCTAAGCTATATAAGGTTGCCTTGAGGGCAAATACTCTGCCCACAGGCTCTGCCTTTGAGGGGATCAGGTAGCATTTTCTTTCCTGTGGCTTTATGGTTTTGTTATCTAGCATATGGTATTAAGGACCTGTGCTCACATGACAATGTGATGTGGTAATTAAAGTGCCGGATTGTCACCTGTTAGATCCAGGTGTTAGTCCATTCTCAGTCACAGAAACTCGTTGGATGACTTACAATACAATACAATAGCAGAGTTGGAAGGGACCTTGTAGGTCTTCTAGTCCAACCCCCTGCGTGGGCAGGAACCTTATACCATTTCAGACAAATGGCTATCCAACATCTTCTTGAAGACTTGCAGTGTTGGGGCATTCACAACTTCTGGAGGCAACTTCTGTTCCACTGATTAATTGTTCTAACTGTCAGGAAATTTCTCCTCAGTTCTAAGTTGCTTCTCTCCTTAATTAGTTTCCACCCATTGTTTCTTGTCCTGCACCCAGGTGCCTTGGAGAATAGTTTGACTCCCTCTTCTTTGTGGCAACCCCTGAGATATCGGAACACTGCTATCATGTCTCCCCTAGTCCTTCTTTTTATTAAACTAGACATACCCAGTTCCTGCAATCGTTCTTCATATGTTTTAGTCTCCAGTTCCCTAATCATCTTGGTTGCTCTTCTCTGCACTCTTTCCAGAGTCTCCACGTCTTTTCTACATCGTGGCGACCAAAACTGTATGCAGTATTCCAAGTGTGGCCTTACCAAGGCACCATACAGTGGCATTAACACTTCACGTGATCTAGATTCTATCCCTCTGTTTATGCAGCCTAGAACTGTGTTGGCTTTTTTGGCAGCTGCTGCACACTGCTGGCTCATATTTAAATGGTTGTCCACTAGGATTCCTAGATCCCTCTCACAGTTGCTACTATTGAGCAAGGTACCACCTATACTGTACTTGTGCATTTGGTTTTTCTTGTCTATATGTAGGACCTTACTTTTTTCACAATTGAATTTCATTTTATTAGATAGTGCCCAATGTTCAAGTTTGTCTAGATCCTTCTGTATCTTAAGCCTATCTTCTGGAGTGTTGGCTACTTCAGACCAGTCACTTTTTTTCCAGCTAAACCTATCTCGGAAGACTGTTGTTTGGGGGCGGGGGGAATCAGGGGATGGAGCATTATGTATGCCACCTTGAATTCTTGAATGAAAAGTGGGATAGTTAATGAAATTATGGACAGTTTGATCATTCAATCAATATTTAGATACCGTGGTTAATGTCCTCTGTCCCAACAGCTTACATGGCAGTTAGAAGGACTAGCACAGGTTCCCAACTATCTATCCATTCATACCCTTGGATATTTCCAGTGGTATAACTAGAGTTAAGTCAGGAGTTGCAGCCACCTTGGGGTCCCTGGCACAAAGGGCCCCACCGGGATTTTCACTGTTTAAAAAAAAAATATCAATCCTGACTGTGGACTGCTCCAAGGCAACCTCTCCCCATACAGCAATCTAAACGTCTTATCCTGCAGATTGGATTAAGGTTAGTGAGATAGGAAACATGGCAGGCAACCTGATTTCCCTAGCCATCTTCCACACATCTGAAAACTGTCAAAATTGAGAAAAACTGAATTAGAAGGACAGCAAATAACCACCAAACCAGGGGTGAAATCCAGCACATACTGACAGGTTCTGGAGAACTGGAAGCGGAAATGTTGAGTAGTTTGGAGAACCAGTAGCGGAAATTTTGAATAGTTCAGAGAACCGGCCGCAGAGTATGGTGGGAATGGAGATGTTGCAGTATCCTTCCCCTGCCGCGACCACCAAGCCACACCACAGAACTGGTTGTAAAAAAAATTGAATTTTGCCACTGCACCAAACCTCTCTTTTCCTCTATCTAACAGTCATCCAGACTCTTGATCTGGCAGCCCTAAACCTGCTGGTGCTATCCATTGGCAAGAGAGTGTCCTGAGTCCTCACTGCTGCCATTCCTCCCTGAATGTGATTTTTGTGTATAAGCCTTGGCATCAGAACAAACCTAGTGGCTTCTCTCATGACAAATGTTGGGATGCCCCGCATCTGAAATTTGCACAGAGATTTCTTGTTTGGACTCTGGCTATTCCTCTCCTCCCAATCCCATCTTCCCCAGTGCCTACCTGGTGGCTTCAGGGTCCCACACCACTACATCTGCATCGGCTCCAGGAATGATGCGGCCCTTGCGAGGGTACAGGTTGTAGATCTTGGCAGCATTAGAGCTGGTTATGGCAACAAAGCGGTTCTCATCCATCTTTCCCCCTACCTGCAAAGGAGCAGAGTCAGAAGGTTCAGGATGACATTTAGAAATTATAGAGTGGTGGTGTTAAAGAATTTGGTTTGGATAAAGGGACTATAGTCTCGGGGGGGGGGGGAGGAAAATTGGGTTGTAGACACAAAGTATCTCTTTACAAGTCATCACAATATACTAGTAGGAACAATAACTGTCTGCTATATCTTGCTTACTCTCATATATGAACCATTGCTTATTGTTCATTTGCAGTTTAGTTTTTCCTCAAATGCTGTTTTCTTTTCTTTTCTTTTCTTTAATACAATACAATAGCAGAGTTGGAAGGGACCTTGGAGGTCATCTAGTCCAACTCCCTGCCTAGGCAGGAAACCCTATACCAGGGATCTGCAAAGTCGGCTCTTTTAAGACTGGTGGACTTCAACTCCCAGAATTCCCCAGCCAGCTATGCTGGCTGGGGAACTCTGGGAGTTGAAGTCCACCAGTCTTAAAAGAGCCGACTTTGCAGACCCCTGCCCTATACCATTTCAGACAAATGGCTATCCAACATCTTGTTGAAGACTTGCAGTGTTGGGGCATTCGCAACTTCTGGAGACAAGCTGTTCCACTGATTAATTGTCCTAACTGTCAGGAAATTTCTCCTCAGTTCTAAGTTGCTTTTCTCCTTGATTAGTTTCCATCCATTGGTTCTTGTCCTATCCTCAGGTGCTTTGGAGAATAGTTTGACTCCCTCTTTTTGTGGCAACCCCTGAGATACTGGAACACTGCTATCATCTCCCCTAGTCCTCCTTTTCATTAAACAAGACATACCCAGTTCCTGCAACCGTTCTTCATATGTTTTAGTCTCCAGTCCCCTAATCATCTTTGTTGCTCTTCTCTGCACTCTTTCTAGAGTCTCCACATCTTTTCTACATCCTGGCGACCAAAACTTTTCTTTTCTTTTCTTTTACTAAGGCCCAGCTTTTAATTTGGATGATAAAATGATATGCAAGTGTGCAAGTATAGGGCCACAGAAGCCACTCAGTTACCTCAGACTGTGAGATGGATGGCAAACAAATTTAATAATAGTAATAATAGTTACAGGGAACTGCCTTTTCATGAAGATTGTGACCAAAGGGCAGATTTGAAAATATCAACCTGACAGCCATTGTTCTTATGCCCATTGGGTACAAATGGCTTTGAAGGTTGTGCTTGTGATGGAAAGCAGGAAGCTATAGAAGAATGGCATAGAAACACTAGGTAGGATTCTGCTATACGATAAGATGAAAAATAGCAATTATTTATTGAATGCATTTGGAATCGGCCAAAATACTCTTGGGTGATTGCCAATAAAAGAAAATAATTATTTTCTTTAATAATAAAATACAAAGTGTATAGTGGTTTCAATGTACAGCTTGGACCACCGAGCTCCCTTCTAATTTTTGGACCAATCACTTTTTCAGCCTGACTTCTTCTCAGGTTTATATTGGAAAAAATTGAAAAGAACCGCTTATATAGGCCACTTAAGCTGTCAGAGAAAAGGCAGAATATCAGTGAATGAAGGAATGAATGAAAATATAAACAAAAGCAGTAACAAATAAATCTAGTAGCAAAAGAATTCCAATAATAAACACTCAAAATAGCACTATCATTTTTAATAGGTGTTAGCATGCATTCATGATTAAAATTATTTTTATCAACTTTCAGTAATGTATGAAAGCACCTCACATAGAAGATACCTTTTTCATATGGTAATTGGCTGCCTGCTCAACTAACAGAAAGAAAAGAACGCAACATAATTATCCTGTACAGGGTTCTTTTGAACACAGAGAATTTCCTTGGGAAACCGAAGCACAAGATAACAGCACCTGATTATTCTTCATTTCCTGGAGTAACTCCCATTCAGAACTCAATGTATTTTTTCCCCTTAAATTAGAGAACAGGAATTTAACCATTGCCTACTCTATTTACAAAGCAACTTATCTGCTCTAGGAGTGAAGCAATCGGAGCTTGCCAACTGAGAGACATTGGGAGGAATATATTATTAAGATAAAAATGGAGGCAGGGCATTAAATTTATTTGTGTAGCTACAACTAAGACCCAGGAAAAAACACTCCAGAGAGGGAGAAGGGAGTAAGAAACAATTTCAGGAAGCATATAAAAAGAAGGAGAGAATCATTTGAGCAACACAAATCAGATCTGGAGAATTTCCAGAAAAGGAATGAAATAAATCCTTACCAAAGCCATATCTAAGAGAACCTGTGTACAAAAATCTAACAAATTTATTAGATTTCTAATAAATAGTTCAACATCTCTCCTTTAGGACTCTTGGTCTCCAGAACATTTTCACTTCCAATTCTATAAGCAAGAAGGTATATTGTAAGTTAACTGTCATAGATCTTAAAGATGATCATAGAACCACAAAATATGCCGTGATTTTTGAAAATGCGCAGTCCTAGGAAGGAATATTCACATAATGTTCCAAAGGTTTTTAGCTTCAGAAATACTTTCTATGGGTGACGTTCCACAATATGAGTGCCTCAATCAAAATGGCGCTTTTTCACACCTCGGGTAACTGCATCCCTTTGGGATAAGCCCGGGGTCTGCAAAGTCGGCTCTTTTAAGACTGGTGGACTTCAACTCCCAGAGTTCCCCAGCCAGCATAGCTGGCTGGGGAACTCTGGGAGTTGAAGTCCACCAGTCTTAAAAGAGCCGACTTTGCAGACTCTTGGGATAAGCCATTCAGAAAGGTCCTTTGAAAATGAGCTTGAGTTGAGAAGCAATGACAGGACTGTGAAACTGAAATAGCAGATTGTTACTGCATAAACAGGATAAATCATCTACCTCACAATCCAGCTTTCTCCCACATGATAACCAAAAAGGCTATGGCTACTCAGCTGAGGGTGGGCTGTCTTACTCATTGAAAAGCTTGCAAGTCACAACTGTGCCTCAGAGCTTTTCCACTTAGTTATGACCTCTATGTCACAACTATCACTGGCTCCAAAAATAGAAATTTCACCATTCATATCTAAACCGTGTCTACTTGGAGATTGAGTATTTATTTATTTATTTTATTATATTAAATTTATACCCCACCCTTCTCCTTGTTAGGACCCAGGGCGGCGCACAGGCATTTTAAAAAACACAAAATACAATAAATATCAATTAAAATGTAATTAAATTCATCAACCCGTGCTAAAAACCCAATATTAAAAACCCTTACCAAATTATAAATTTTCTTTAAAAAGTCAGAAACGGGGGGCTATTCTAGGCCGGCTTGTTGGAATAAGTACGTCTTAAGACATTGGCGGAAGAGGCGGAGGTCCGAGATAGTGCGAAGGTCGGGGGGTAGGTCGTTCCAGAGGGCCGGGCCCGCCACAGAGAAGGCCCTTCCTCTGGGTGTCGCCAACCGGCACTGCCCGGCCGACGGCACCCGAAGAAGACCCTCTCTGTGGGAGCGGATCGGGCGAAGGGATGTATGGGGCAGGAGGCAGTCTCGTCATTTGAATAGAAAGAAGAGCCAGGAAATTACAAAAATGAGGAACTGCTTCCTCAACAGAGTATCAGGAAAATGGATATTGGGAAATTCAATACAAAAAAAAAAAAGACCAGTATTCTCTCAATGTTAAAAATGGATCAAAGGAGGTACAGGTAACTGTTATACAGATCAGTTAAGTTTATTTTTCCCCCTGATAAAAAGCATGAACAAATAGGTATCAGAGATTCAGAAGAACAAGTCCTGATGCAGAAAATCAGCACAGCTTTTGAGAAGCTAACTCTTATTATACTGTTCTGCCCTATTTCTTTCAGCATATCAGTAAGTAAATAAATTTGAGCAAACTGATAAGATATTACATATCTGAAGTTTTAAAAAGCTTTTAAGTTCTTCACCGAAGGCTCCAATGAAAATAATCTGTTGGATAAGAGCACAGGTGTTTTCATCTGGCTAACAAACAGTAAATAAAGCCTAGAAATAATTCTCAAAATAATCTTTCTTCCTAGAAAGCTCTACATAAGGTGAACTTCCACAAAGTTCAGCATTGGGAATCTGCTTTAATATTTATTTGGAATTAGGAGTGAGCAGAGAAAAGGCAATTTTGTTGCTATCACAAGTAATTCAGGATAAAAAATGATTTTTTAAAAAAGTGATCAAAAAGAGCTTCAAAAGAATAAATTCACATTGGTTTAATGAGATTTAAAATGGCTAGTGCAGTTCAGTGTAAGTTAGTACAAGGGGGTTGAATACTGAAGGAAAAGCTCACAAGTCTGAATTAGCAAATAGTTACACAAAAAGGTTCTTGATATCATGTTTTATAGCACAGTACAAAGTCCAACTCAGCATACGGCTGCTGCAAATAAGGTGAATTCCTAGGCTAAAATCTCTAGCAAAGGCACTGAAAATAAAACTGAAGTATGGTAATGTCCTTGTAGGGCTGCATTTAAAGCGTTGTCCCATTCTGGTCCCTTTAAAATGACATCCAAGAACTGGTACAGAAACAGGCACTGAAAATGAGAATGGAGTAGCTCTGCTAAGGAGGAAAACTGATGGCTTGATTTTTCAAAAGAAGACAGGTAAGGGATACTATATTATCCTTCCGTATTGGAAGCGTTGAAGTGCTTGTGTGGTGAAAGGGTCAGCCAGTGACATCACTGTTGCCCAGGGGATGCCCAGTTAAGAGCTCCGTTAAGTTGCCCACCAAAGTGGTACCTATCTATCGATTCATGGTTGCCCACTTTCAAACTGCAGGGTTCGCAGGGGCTAGGGTGAATGCAAGTTCACCCCGCCATGCGGCAGCAACCGGGTCCTGAATGCAAGCCTGCCGATCATCAGCTCTGTGTCCTAACCATGTGAGCTACCACACCCCTAGCAGTGGTGAGTTATGACCGGTACGCCCCAGTACAGGCGTACCAGTGCCTGCCAGGAGCACCAAGTACTGTACCGGTATGGTGCTCTAGAGGGCCTGCCCGTGCTCCTTACCAGTATGGGAAGTTTTCAGAGCTTCCGCGCAGGTGCACAGAGCCTGCACAACACTCCGTCAAGCAGCTGGAGCGTTGCAGAAGCATCACGGGTAGCAAGGATGCATGTGCGCACTGCATTCATGTGGTGGGCGCCTGGCCCCGTTGCACCGTACTGGTTGCAATGGGATCCGGAACCCACCACTGGCCCCTAGGTAAGAGATGAATGTGGTAAAGATACATAAAATTGGGTTTTTTTGGTGAAAAATGTGGATAGCAATTTTTTTTTCACAATGTTAAAAACGGGATCATCCACAGACACATAAAATGATAATCCCATGGTTTACTCCTGCAGAAATCTTATTTCTGAGATCAGTAACCTCTGCTTGCAGATTACAAAGCAGGTCTTTATGTCTCTATCAACTTAGTACACTTCCCTGCTCCTATTTAGGAAACCAGAATGGCCATCCTCCTTTCTTAACAGCCAAATTCTCTCTGATACTATTACTTACCACTCCACGTTCCCAGATGACAGCCATACGGTCCTGTACCCCACTGACTCCATGGGGGATCTTAGTGAAGTCTTCCTTCCCCATTGCCTTCTGTTTAGTGGTGAAAGGGCGGTGATCAGAGGCCACAACATTTATGGTGTCACTGAGGAGAAAGACAAAAGAAGACATAGAGTAAGTCCTAAGTACTGTTTGTTGTGCTGCTATTTCACCCAAAATTTCAGATTTATTTATTTATTTTATTTTATTAAATTTATACCCCGCCCTCCTCGTTAGGACCCAGGGATGAGTTGTAAGGTCGAGTGGTCTAAAAATTTCATGAATGAATGAATGAATGAATGGTCACAGACTTTCCCTTTCAGCTCTGCCCTTCTCTATCCCTTTTAGATTACGTTGCAATTGATTCTTCAGGTATTATCTAGAGTTAAATAATCCAAAGCTTCTTACTTGGCAAGCAAACTCATGAGGTAGGCGGAAGTGTTTGTATCTAGCCGCAAGGGTGGCACCGTGACGTAGGCTGCTGCATGGGACCAGTCTTGGTGATAGTAGTGTAAGCCTGTTAGCGTAGTATGTGCTGTGGTGGTCTCTGCATACACAACCTTCCCTGCAGGTAAGAAAGGGGAGAAGCCCCCAAAGAGTTAGATCCAATCTTTTTAAAGAGTTCAGTACACTATAAGGTGATAAATAGATGAGGCGAATCATCAGTCTTTATCTGATACTGAATTATCCTTGAAGGATGAGTAAACCCCTGGGAAAGACTTTGACGAAACTGAGGGTAGGAGATTGGAAGAGGAAAATAGCACTCTTCATAGTGCCACATTTAAATATATAGCTACTCAGAATGTAGGAAAAGTCTCTGGAACCAGGATGGGGTAAATGGAAAGGTAAGATTCAAAGGAACAGCCTCTTTCCAGCTGTTCTAAAATAATAAAGCACCATATATTTGGCATTAAGTGGTGGTCTTTGCACTCAGAATCAGAAGTTGGCTCTCACCTTGCATTTTGGCTGTAGCTATAACATCCCCGGCTGACATGCTAGAAACGTTGACCAGATAGACAGGGCAGTGAGTCTGCCAAGAGGAAAAAGGGGGAAAGCATCAGATTGAGCTGTGAACTAGGTTTCACAGTAGAATGTACACAGAAGGGTGCAAAACATTCTAGCTTCTTGCAAGGAATTGGATAATAAAAGTAGCCTATGGGAAATTAGGGTTCAAGAGGCCTGTTGTAGAGTGAGATCAAGGAATCCACTCAAAAAAATGTTCCTTGAAAAGAATAAGCTCGTAGTGGATATGAGGGTTTAGTCATTAGCACTAAAGTGGATAAATTTGGCTCCCCAGGGAAGAATGGGGAGAGTTGGCTCTTACCCGATTAGCAATGGTGATGACACGATGTGTAGCTTCAGCCTCTAGCTGCAATGAGAAAAGGACATGTGACAGTGCAAAATATAATGCATGCTACTTCTCTGCTATTAGTAGCTCATGTGTGCTTAAAAATCTGTTCTGACCCCCCTTTCTTCAACTAATTATCAGACTGGCTGCTTAACTGAATGACTCTTGGCTGCTTGCCTAACTGACCCTGAACAGACCCGAAGCTTCTTAATTCGACTAGAAACTAAACCTGCAACTCAACACGAATAAACACGAACCTAGAAATCCAACGTTGTTCTCTGCAAGGACTTTCTTAACAAAGACTTCCTTTTAAACCCTCTTGGGAGGGGCCAGTCATTAGGCAGCTGGGACTAATTCAAATCCTTCGAGTTCGCTTCTGATGCAATTGAAGCCTCCTTTTTTCTGCCCTTCTCACTCTATCATCAGGGACAAACTGGCCTTGATCCTCCCCACTACTCCAAGATCCAGGTGCCTCCTGATGACTAGCCGGGCTCTCTGCTCTCTCAAGGTCGCCCTCCTCCTCCAGAGCAGACTCACAGGACTCCTCACTAGGGGAGTCCATCAGCAGCTCATCCGGAGCCGGCTGGGCCACAACAAAATCCTACCACCTCCCTGTCACTCAAGCAATGTTCAACTATTTTAAAGTCAGCTTGAACAATTGACAGCTTCATGGTAAGGTGTTCTAACTATAAGACCCATACTGTGCTACAAATAGCAATTAAGTCAGTGAGCAGAGATAATCATGTCCTGACCTGTCAACTGGGGAGTGGGATTCCCCCCGCCCCCCCCCCCCGCCCCCAACACCTAATCACATAGATTAATGGGACAAGAGAAGAAGGAGCAATTTCTGACTGGCGGATGCATTAATGTGTGTACATATACTACATGGCATTTTTACCTCTTCTGGTCGGCTGATCTCAATCCCCTCTGGACCAGTGATGCCCAAATCCAGAGCTTCTCTAGCCCCCTGCACAGAGAATCAGAACAAAAAGTTCAAGATTTAGACAGTGGTGTCCTTTTTCTTCTTCTTGATGCGTTTAATTACACACTTTGAAACCAACTACATAATCTGGAATGCCAATGCATAATCTAAAGGTTGTGTGAAGTGTCTCCCACTTTACATTTTCAATGTGTGTGGTGGCTGAGATGGTGATTCCAATCCATAATTCTTATTATATGTGAAAATAAAAGAAAATGATGATTCTGGATTAATGAGAGTATGACTGCATGGGTAGTGTAAAATTCCTTGTGGAAACATGTCCAATTGTTCAGAAGACACTAATGATAAAAATGAGTGTGTGTGTGTGGGACAAAGCCAGGCTTTGCAACACTCAGAGAAGGATGATGGAGAAGATGTTGTGCCCATCCCAACAACTTGCGTCCTGAAAAAGTGACAACACTTTGAGAACCTCTGCATTCATGAAAACAGTGGTACTCAGACAACATTTAAGGTGTCATTGTTGGACCCACCCGACTACCATCCTCCAAAGCAGCTTACCTCAGCCACCAGCTCGCCATTCTCAGCATGAACACGTGCAATAGCTCCAATATCTGTGCAAGCACGGAACACCTGATAGAGCTCACTGTCTCGGAGCATGTACATGTCTTTGTATGTCATGAACATCTGGAACGAGTTGACCCCCTTCTCTCGAACCAAAGTTTCCATTTCTGATTTTACCTAAGATACCAGGGAGGATGGGTTTAAGAAATAATACATCAATCACTATTTGTAATTTTAAAGGAGTCCTGCAGACAAAAATACCCTGTCCATCCACTCACAGACAGGAAGGATAGGAGAATACCACATGTCTGAAACTCAGAATTCAAGGTCTCCAGAACTGCCAAATAAAAAGGTGAAAGATCCATGACCACAGGACAGAACCTGCATTTCAGAATTTGCCTTCTTGCCGCCCCGCATTTTACCCTAACCAGCTCACCGCTTGCTCTGAGCAAGAAATTTCATAGCATATTGGTGCATAGTAATTGCGTAAAATTTCACCCAAAAGTTTGTCTGTAGAGATTCTTAGACATCCAGGTCATGGTTGTCCCAAAGGTGCTATTTCAGGAGACAATTGGACTTTCTTATTTCTTCTTTTGAAGACCTTTTCGCTTCTCATCCAAGAAGTGGCTGAAGAAGCTTCTTGGATGAGAAGCGAAATGTCTTCAAAAGAAAAACTAAGAAAGTCCATCTTTGCACCACCCAAATTTTTGTTTCAAGGATAAAATTTTAAATCCGCAGTGATACGTATTTGCATACTAGCTAGACAAGCTCAGTGATGAAGGAAAAGCCATTGTAACTCTTGTTTAGGGGCCTTGAGTCTCAATCCGGGTTTTTCAAGAACCTCCTTTCACAGGTTCATCTGCTCTGCTTGAACTTGAATTTTTCATAGGATGTTATAAAGTGTCACTCATCAGCACAAAAGGTAGGATATAAAATAAATCGTCTAAATCAAGTTACATGTAATTGTATATATTTGTATGATATGGCTGTCAATGGTTCACCTGCAGCCTGAATGCCTAAAGGAAAAAATATTGCATGATATGTTGTAACAGTGTTTCTCAATCTTGTCAACTTGAAGATGTCTGGACTTCAACTCCCAGAATTCTGGGAGTTGAAGTCCAGACATCTTCAAGTTGACAAGGTTGAGAAACACTGTTCTAAAATCACAAGCCCTAAAGCAGCTACCTACAGCAGTGGTGGGTTCCGGGTGGTACAGCTCTGTACGGCCGTACTGGTGGTAGCCAGGAACAGTGACCACCATACCAGTATGGTGGCCCATTTGGCCTACCCGCCTGCCCGTGTTCCTTACCTGTTTTTGAAGCAACTGGGGCCAATTGTGCATGCGCGCACACTATGTGCTGCCTGTATGAACTCTGCCGAGCAGCTGGGTGTCACAGGGCGGCAATGTGCATATGCATGCGCAGTGCACATGCCCGACAAGGATGCCCAGCCCCGTGCGCAGTGTACCGGTTGTGATGGGAGCCAGAACCCTCCTTGGTCACCATCAGAAAAAGGACAAACGATAGCCCAGAAAGTGGTATAAGAGGGCTGAGCCAGGCCCGCCATAAGGAATATAGGGACAAGCTTTCCTTAGGATGCTTACAAAGTCTTTAAAACAGGAGTTCTGACACTGACAACTTAATGAAATGCCACATGCAAGGGAAAACCATGGTACAACCTACTGCCTGCAGAATTAGAAGCAGTATAGTAATGAATGAACCCCCCAAAATGGATAAATTGAGTAACTATGTAAAGTGTGCTATATAATTGCAGTCACCAAAAAGCCATTTTGGAGTTACAAATTGAAGCATGAAGTGAATAAAGTGTTTCAATTTTTTCTGCTTACTAATTCACTATTCCAGACTAGTATTTCTCCATTCATCTCTTTCCAAATGTAAGGTAAAGGTTCCCCTCGCACGTATGTGCTAGTCGTTTCTGACTCTAGGAGCTCATCTCCATTTCAAAGCTGAAGGGCCAGCGCTGTCCGAAGATGTCTCTGTGGCCATGTGGCTGGCATGACTAAATACCAAAGGCGCATGGAACGCTGTTACCTTCCCACCAAAGGTGGTCCCACTTTTTCTACTTGCACTTTTACGTGCTTTTGAATTGCTAAGTTGGCAGAAGCTGGGACAAGTAACAGGAGCTCACTCCATTACTAGGGATTCGAACCACCAAACTGCCGACCTTCCTGATCGACAAGACCAGTGTCTTATCCAGTTAGCCACCGCATCCCTTTTCCAAATGTACTATACTACAAATCCATCTGAGTTCATGATTCTGGGAGTTGTAGCCCTGGGCTCAATTTGGAGAAAGCTCTTCCAAAGCATGTTTCTTCTTAAGCTTCTGGGACCAGACACAGAGGATAAAACCTCCAGAGAAGAAAATTCAGAGCAGAGTGAACAGAGTGAAAGAAAAACAGTTCAAGCAGAGTGTTGTCAGAAACGGAGGGTGGTAGGAGGTTGGAGAAGAAAAAATTGCAATGCAGAACCCAAACAAAAAACTACCGTATCCTCAATCACCCAACCTGGACACAATGGCCAGAGGATGGATGTATATAATCCAGTAAGCATGGTCTGTAGTTCCTGAAAAATCTCCAGATGTTTGAGGAGAAATACATACCTTACTTTGTAAGAGAAACTGCATACGGGCCTGAGTTGAAATAGACCCCAGCAGATGACAACATGAGGATAGGAGAATGGATGGAAACCTGTACAGCAGGGGTCCCCAACCTTTGCAACTTTAAGTCTGAAGGACTTCAGCTCCCAGAATTCTTTGCTGGCTGGAGAATTCTGGGAGCTGAAGTCCTTCAGACTTAAAGTTGCAAAGGTTGGGGACCCCTGCTGTACACAACACTGGCAAAAAGCTGGGCTGTTGGGCATTGATGATCATTATCCTTGGTGAATAGGGTAGGGCCACACTTCAAGCTCAATTTTTGGTAGGGTACTGCCAGCTCCTTTAGAGAGTCACTTCTTGTCAATTTAGAACAGTTTTCAATGTCATAGTATTAAGTATTATTTAGATTCCTAAAATCTTCAATCAGCATGCTCAATTATGGGTGTCCCAGCATGGAGAACCACACTGAAGGCTAATTCTGGAACACATATAATAATAATAATAATAATAATAATAATAATAATTTTATTTTTAAACCGCACCCTCTCCCCACAGGGACCCGGGGTGGCGCACAGGCAGAATAAAAACAGTCAAAAAATACATACATTTCATAAAAAACAATTAAACCAACCCTATGCTAAAAATTCGCTAAAAATGTGCTACCCCATTAAAAAACCCCAAAGACAGAGAGACTATCCTAGGCCGGCCAGACAGAAGAAGTGTGTTTTTAGCTTGAGACGGAAGGAGCGGAGGTCAGTGGTCATCCTGATATCGGGGGGAAGGTCGTTCCAGAGGGCCGGGCCCGCCACAGAGAGAGCCCTTCCCCTGGGAGTCGCCCGCTGACAGAGTCTAGTGGACGGCACCCGGAGAAGTCCCTCTCTGTGGGAGCGGATCGGCCGTGAGGATGTATGGGGCAGGATCCGATCCCGCAGATAGCTAGGTCCCGAGCCATGGAGCACTTTGAAGATGATAACTAACACCTTGAAGCGCACCCGGAAGACGACAGGTAGCCAGTGCAGCTCACGCAAGAGCGGTGTTATGTGGGTCGACCTAGTGGTCCCCATAATTGCTCGCGCGGCTGCATTCTGGACTAGCTGAAGCCTCCGGGTGCACCTCAAGGGGAGCCCCATGTAGAGAGAGTTGCAATAGTCCAGTCGGAATGTCACGAGAGCATGAGTGACTGTGCGAAGGGCATCCCGATCCAATAGGGGGCGCAATCCAATATGGTGGCATTACAATGCAAATCTTACACATTTGCATTCAGATGTTGTACATACATAGGAATCCAGTATTGGGTCTTACTGGTTCTTAAATACACGTATCTTAACTGATGGGGTACACCTTCTGGTCTGCAGTCAAATCAAATGTGGATTGCATCAGCAGCACAACCACTGTACAGATACATGGAAGAAATCATGTGCTTTTAAAGCAATGTTAATTCCAGGTGACTACCTAGATTAGTTGCTGCAACTTGGCAAGTTTTTCCATTGCCTTTTTTCTGGGACTGAGAGAGAGAAAGCGACCCAAGGTTGCCCAATTGGCTTTGTGTCTAAGGTGGAATTAGAATCACTGCCTAAATATTATGCTTGCTAAAGAGGATCTTGATCCTAAAAAGATTGAAGACAAGTAGTACAGAGGATACTAAACTAGACAATTTTTAAAAATTGCTTCATATTCCCTACCAGGTTCATCCCTCTTACCTTAGGTGCCCACCAGGTGATGCCCATATGCAGGGCATAATCACAGCACACTTTTGGGTCAGCCAAGCTGCGACATTTCTCATAAGCATCTAGCAGGGAAATTTCTTTATCTGGAAGCACATGTCCAATAACCATGGTGGTTCCCCCAACCAGGGCTGCCTACATATGGAGGAAGAAGACAACTCTTTAGATACTTATATTTATATATCTGAAATTATTTCTATTCCTTTCTTGCATCATTTTTACAGCTTTCAGAGAACTAAATATCAATAATAGTACCTATCTCATATTAGCAAAAGCAATAAATTACAGGCGTTAGAAACAATAGGATATTAAAATATTTCAAAATCCTCCAAGCATCACAATATTTTAAACACCCAAACAAATTAAAAATGTCATTCACTTTATATTGAAAGTGTAGCCAGCTGATACCAGATAAAGACTATATTGTAGAGAATAAGCACAACCCACCTTGCCTCCAATAGCAATGTAAAAGAGTTTTAGATAACTTTTAAAAATTTTCAGATACAAAAATAAAAACTAACAAAAACTAAAAATTGATGTAGAAGACTAATAATTGATGTACAAGAATGAAAAAAGAAGCAAAGCTAAAAGTGAAGAAAGTGAAGAAAAAAGTATAAAGTATACATTTGGAGTTATTAAACTCTTATTCTAAGTTTATTACATAACTGTCATTTTTTTCTAACTTTTTTTTTCTAATAATCAATTCCACATCATAGTTTCATTTTTTTCTGCTTCGTGAAAAAAGTTCAAAAGTACAGGAAAAAAATATTTTGCTATTAAGATATTATTAGCTAAATCTTTAACTATTTTACAGTTTTCTGGCAGTCAGCTGACTTAGAAAGCCAATGGGAATTTTGTGTGAGATTTTAGAGGTAGAATGGTAGACTCATTTGTTCTCCTTTTCTGTTGATTTCTCTTGTTTCTTAAGAACAAACTATACATTCAAAAAAGTCTTGAACAGATTTCTGCAGGTCTGGAAGTGCTATGTTTATTGTTATTTCTTTGTCGCTAGAGGTAAGCAGAGTTTGTATGTTTAGTATCTATCAGGAATGTTAAGAGTCATGTCATGACTTAGATTTGGGATTTATGGAGGTAGGCTAGATGGCCTCCAAAATCATTTTTATTAAATGCATTAGAACATCTCTGGTCCAGGCATGTCTCTAATGCGACATCATTGTTTATTTGAAATGTTTTTTACTAATTCCAAGAAGCCTTAAATTTTTTAGAAGTGACGAGATAGGCACTTAGTGATGGAATGATGAGATAAGCACTCAACATATGCTCAGACATACTCCTTTTAAAAGGCCAGAGATAGGCAGTTCTACTTAACAACCCAGAAGTAGATAATGGGAAATTCCTGGTTAAACCAAGCCTAATCAATTCAAAGAGTAATGCCTTCTAGCCTCATCACCCTTTATGTCCCCAAAGTGTGGGACTACATGGATGTTTTAGTACAGGGCTGTCAAACTCCCAGGCTGGATACATCATGTGCTGGCCATGCCCATGCCTGGTTTAGCGAAGGGGGGAGAAAGTTTTGATAAGTCATGTGACACTGCCATGAAGCCACTGTTCTAGTAGATCATGAGATATAGAGTGGAAGGAGTGATCCTGCAAGTACCCAAGTGCCAAGCTATTAAGAGTTTTACAGGATAAAACCAGTAGTATACATTTACCTAAACTAAATTGGTAACCAGCACAATACCTATGGCACTAATGTTACGCATTCTCAACCATTCACAATTAGACTGCTGCATTTTGTAATTTCTATGTAGTATTTAAAAACTTTAAGAACAGCCTCATGTGAAGCATCTTATTATAATCTATATGGGTGGTAAGAACGACACAAGTTAACTATGCCAGTTCTTCCTGCACCAGGTAAGACTGCAATTAGTGCACCAGCTGGAGTTGGTAGTTCTTGCTTCAGCGTTTAAGCAAGAAACAACTCTCAAATTAACAATCTGCTTCTTTACAGATAGTACCTGCCTGTGAGATGGCTTTGGTTGCTCTTCCAGGCTATTTTTATTGGGAATGGATGGGGGTGATGTGCTCCTTCTGTTGCTTTTAGATTTCTTGGTGGGTTTTGATACCATTGATATGAAACCATTATGGGAGGTCATGCAACAGTTTGAGGTGTAGTCTGTTCTATTGGGGATGCCTAGAATGTATAGAAAAGCCTAATGGGGAAATAACAGGTCAAAATTGAACCAAAGCAAAATGGAGTTGCTGTTTGTATATCAGGCTTCTGCGATACTTGTGTTGTCAGATAACCTGATACACCAATAGCAACTCCATTTTGTTTTGATTCAATTTCGACCTGTTCTCTCCTCCTTAGGTCTTTCTATACATTCTAGGCACCCCCAATATGTTCCCTCCCATCCCATTCCTAACATAGCCTCTGCTGCGACTAATCTTAGATAGTTTTTAATTGGGGGATTTTAATTGGTTTTAGCGCAGGTATTGCTATTTAATAGATTTTTAAATTTATATGTTTTTGTATTATTTTTGTATGTTGTTCTTAAATTCCTGTGCGCCGCCCTGGGTCCTTTTGGAGAAGGGCGGGATATAAATTGAATAAATAAATAAATTAAATAAATTCCAATAAAGATAATTTGGAAGAACAACCAAAGCCATCTATACCTGAGCTTAAGTCTGATTGAAAAGGGTCAAGATTTCTAGGGTGCTAAGGTTTGATCCGCCACATTTGTCTGAACAATCTTTCTCACAAAAGGAAGGTTTAAGCCAGCAGTCTTCTAGGAACATAGGATCCAGAGATGGCCTCGCAAATATGGGCCATTCCACAGCTTCTTTTAGGGCTGCTGACAGCTCCCCCCTCAAGCAAAGGGATAATTGACAATCTCATGAATACAGGCAGCGACTTATCCAACTCCTCCTTGATGTAGCCAGGATAGAAGCTGAATAAGCGTTCCATGTTCAACAAATCAAATATTGGCAAGGAATCAAAAGGAGAAAGCTACTGCCCATATGCTTTCCTTTGGAACTTCCTGATAGGAGAGCTAGGCCCGAGCCAGCAGAGCTGTTTGGTAAAAATAAAACCGCTAGCTTCAAGGCCACTAAACACCATGCCAAGAATCTGGAATCTGTTAATTTAAACCACTGCAGGGTCATAATAATCATTTGTACCACTGCAGTGGGGCAATCAGCCGTTTTGAATGCCTTTGTTTTCATCTGCAGTAAATAAACCTTATCTGAGACTTTCACATGTCTAGATAAAGAGCTGAGCTGAAGCAGGAAACATCTATGATTTATTGCTTGCTACAGAGAGTACAGCCTGACAGCTATGAACATCTGGCTAGTTCCTAGTAGAAACAGGTTGTAAAGTTCAGATCAGAAGTAGGAAGCTCAAGGGATTTGAGATGCTAATGAGTTATAATACATACCATTGCTGGAAAAAAATGGATATTCTGACAGGGGCTACCAGTCCCCTCTCCCTCGACAAGGCAGGTATTTTATTGGCTCCACTATTACAAATTAAACATGCCAATAACCTATTTCAAATGATCAGAATATAATATATGTTAAGCAGATATCCAATAACTTGCTCAAACAAAAAGATCTGCTTTGAATACTGAATAATCTATGTTTTACTGCCTGTATTTTTATGAATCCCACCCTGCCTGAGACACAGGAGAAGGGATTCTACTAGGTGGCATTCTGGGCTAAACTGCTTTCCATCTGACCCGACATTGCAGGCAATTGCGCATAGTGTCTCATGAGGACTGTCTTGAGCAGAATGATTTCTGTCATAACAACCACTTCTGGTTTCTTGCCAGGCTAGACTCATCATTTGCATTACTGCTCAGTAACAAAAAACAATATGTCACATGTACTTCATTCTCCTTTTAGGTTTTGGCTCTGCTTTAACTGAAATCTATTAATCAGGCTCTGCCACCCCAGAAACACTGGAGTCAATCAATCAATCAATCAAATTTTTATTTGTATACTGCTCCCTCTCCCCGAAGGGACTCGGGGCGGTGCACAGGGGATTATAAAATATGCAAACATAAAACAATATAAATATCTAAAATCAGATTAAACTACCATAACCCTGCGCTAAAACCTAAAATCCTAAAACACTAAAAAACCCTAAAAACCCAATTAAAAATTTAAATATACAGACTGGAGGCAGGAAAGATAGATTAGGCCAGGCCGGCCTGATGGAAGAAATAAGTTTTGAGCTTTCGGCGGAAGGAGCGGAGGTCCGGAGTTGTTCTGAGGTCGGGGGGTAGGTCGTTCCATAGGATAGGGCCTGCGACAGAGAAGGCTCTTCCCCTGGGAGTCGCCCGCTGGCATTGCCTAGTGGACGGCACCCGGAGAAGTCCCTCTCTGTGCGAGCGAATCGGTCGAAGGAAGTGAAATGGTGACAAGCCCCAAACCCAATGATATTGTGTGATGAAGTTTCAGGACAGGCATCATCATATACAGTATGGGTATGTGCACAAAAGCTATCGCAGACAGACTTCTACATTATCCCAGACCAGAAGAGTACAAGTTCAAGACCAGTGAAAATTAAGGCATAGGCACAAAGACCTCCTTATTATGGCTTCTAGGGATGCCTGTCCTCAACTTACATCATAGGTGGACTGATATACGAGGACAGGGTGTTGACAGCTATTTGTCTAAAATCTGCAGGCAAGGAGGGTTTTTTTAGGACAATCTCAGTTTTTGTCAGGAGATGGTCATCACTTCTCATTTCTATTGGCAAGCAATATATCAGATAGGGACATTTATTACCACTTAACTTCCAGAATCTAACTACTAGCATCCTTTACTGTATATTTCTTCTGGAAAACTTCCAGGAAACTCCATTACTTTCCATTTCCATTCAGGGGAAAAATGGGACTGATAATTTCTTTCAGTTTTCTAACCATATGGAGAAACTATTAGAAATTGAAGCATAAACACTGGGACAGAGTTGCCCACAAATTATTTTTAGATAAGACTTATTTTGAATACAAGGCTGAAGCCTACTGAATATGATGGGTGGCATGACTTTTCCCTCACTTATTAGGCTAGGGGTGAAGTGAAAGAGAAGTTTCAGCAAATACTGGGGAAGGAGAAAATGGAGAAGAAGAAAAACACTTAATGGTGTTTGGACCAGATTATGGGCTGTAGCGTATCAGATCCAGATTATGAGCTGGAGTTGTAGCTTATCTATCTGTAGTCATGTTCAACTATATAATAATATATTTTTCTGAGTTTATAAATGGAGTTAGTATATGGAAACAGCAACCAATATAATGATGCATTTATTTGGTGTTCTTGTTGTGCAAGTAATTCTCAAATATTAGAGGGATCGGTAAATTGGCATTTGTGTGAAGTTGACTGAGAAAAGATACCAATTTTTAAATTTTTTTAAAAAGGAGATCTAGTCAGTGTTGTATATTAATAAAAGCTAGGAGCTTTTATTTGCAGTAAATGCCATTTTTACACCTAAAAATAGAAAATAGGGTGTTTTTTTTAATCAAATTGACAATTAGAATAATTTGGTGTAGTCACAACAATCTTGTTCAGATCCAATCATTTGCTGCCTCTCAACTACCATCTCCCATCTGAGGATCCCTCTCCAAAACCAATTCAAGGAATTGTACCTCTTCACATGCTCACAGCTAGTTTCCAGTAACAGAATCAATAACTCCCAACACTGAATCTGTTGCGATGTTTGGGCATCTGTCCAAGGAAGAGCAACTGCAGATCCATATTAAGCTTCTTGAAACATGAGGCAACCAGACACTAATTTACACATCTTATGAAAAGCAGCCAGATAGGAAATAGTTGAGTGTATATGTAATATGAGACAGAAAGTGATATTTTCACATTTTTATTAAGACTTAGTATTATAAAAACCTTATAATACTGACCTTAGAGACATAGACTGAGTTACATTAGTAATACATAAAGCATTTTTGAGAGTCTTTTCAACTGAGTAACAATTGATAGAAATTAAATATGTTCCACATAACTGTCTTTCTCATTTAAGAAAGTAAGTTGTTGGTGAAAGACGGTGGGATTCAAATAATTTAACAACCGGATCTTTGCCCTAATGATTTCTTCCAACAACCAGTTCACCAAACTGCTCTGAAAGTAACAACTGGTTCTCCCGAAGTGGTGCGAACTGGCTGAATCCCACCACTGGTGAAAGACCTGAAATAAATCTTTCTTGTGGAAGAAATTCAGGTAAACTCATCTGTAAAGTTAGCAAGAGCAAGAGCACTTAGACACTGCTTCATCGTGCTTTACAGCCTTCTCTAAGCAGTTTACAGAGTCAGCATATTGCCCACCCCCCAAATCTGGGTCTTCATTTTAGCGACCTCAGAAGGATGGAAGGCTGAAGTCAACCTTGAGCCATTCAGAATCAAACTCCTGAAGTGAGCAGTGAGTTAGCCTGCAGCACTGCATTCTAACCACTGCGCCAGCACGGCTCTTAGTTCCATAGCAAAAGGTCTGGGAACATTACTGAGCAGCTTTTTACAGCCTGTGGGTGCACTCTCCAAGCCTGTGGATTTCAATTCCTAGCATTCAAGGTGCTAGGAATTGTGCTGACGACCATCTTTAAATCGCTCCATGCCTCGGGGCCTAGCTACATACGAGACCGCCTCCTGCCCCATACATCCCTTCGACCGATCTGCTCCCACAGAGAGGGCCTTCTCCGGGTACCGTCGGCCAGGCAATGCTGGTTGGCGACGCCTAGGGGAAGGGCCTTCTCTGTGGCGGGCCCAGCCCTCTGGAACGACCTACCCCCTGAACTACGCACCACCTCGGACCTCCGCCTCTTCCGCCAACGTCTCAAGACTTATTTATTCCAACAAGCCGGCCTAGCATAACCCCCGTTTTCTGACTTTTAAATGTGGATAAATTTTAAATTCTTAGGGTTTTATAATGGGTTTTAGCACGGGATAGAATTTAATAGTTTTTTAAATAATATTTTTGTATTTTGTATGGTTTTTAATATTGCCTGTGCGCCGCCCTGGGTCCTTGCAAGGAGAAGGGCGGGGTATAAATTTAATAAAATAATAAAAAATAAATTCTCAGCAACGGCCACTCTGACTGGATAATTCTGAAAATGGAAGTCCCATATGCACAATCTCTCATCCTCTAAAAATATATAGACAAATTGATTTGAAGTTTAATCTACAGATAATCAGAATTCAGGTTCCATACCAAGGCTGTAAAAAGCTAAGAAAAAGCACATAATGCCCCATTTTCATCCGACTTCTAAGCTTCGTAGCAATTCATGTTACATCTTGCTGTTGTCTAGTGAGTACAGATGGATTCAGCACCAAGAGCCTGGACAGCTCCTGCCAACCTCAAGAGGAGATAGCAGCAGCAAGCAGATGAGCTTCAAGCTATTTTTAAAAGGGAGGCATTTCTGCCAAAAGTTGCTTGCTTGTGAGATGGTTAGCTATATAAATTGGTTTAACAATAAGAAAAGTATCAGATACTCTATTTTATAAAGTAGGAACACTAGCATTTGAAATTGGGCTTTGGCCAGGCTGTGCTCCAAGGTGATAAAAGCTAAAGCTATTTCTATGTCACTATACAACCAGTGAAATCATATGAAAGACCTTTTTTTTTTTTTTTTTACTTCTCCAGGTTCCGCGGTAAATTACCTACCATATTTTTCAGACTATAAGATGCACCAGAGTATAAGACACACCAAGATTTCTAACAGGTAAGTAAGAAATTATTATTTTTTGCCTTCTCTCAGCCCCCAGCAGCCCTCTGCAGGCTTCAGCAGGGCTGGGACAAGGCAAAAATGCCCCCGTTTCTGCCTTGTCCCAGCCCTGCTGAAGCCTGCAGAGTGCTGCTGGGGGCTGAGAGAAGGCAAGAAAGCCTCAGTTTTTGCAAAAATGGGATGCAGGGGCAGAGGCCAAAATGGCTGTTTTCGGTGTATAAGATGGACCAACATTTCCATGCTCTTTTGTGCAGAAAGGTGCATCTTATACGGTAATATATGGTAATCTTCCTTATTTGATGGTCTCCAAGTAAAAGAAGACAGTTGATGCCACCTCACTGAACAACAATCCCACCCACATTTTAATTAGGGATACTGACAATTGCCAAAAGTAGCTACCAGTATTATGCCTACACCTTCCTACTTTTTTCTTTCTTTCCAGAATGGCTAAAAGTCTTAGTATATACTAGTAGTATAAACTTATTAACTTATTTCAGACTATTCTTTCACCTTACACTATTAATTTTAGTGAAGATTCCCTTCTATCTCAGGAAGAGGAAATAGGATGACTGCTTTCCATTCATGGGGTGTTGCTGATACCAGTACCAAAGTATCATAAGATGAGTATAAAAGTGGCAACTCTAACAAGTGCACAGATTTCAAACCATTTAGTTTGCCTTCCTTTACCAAGGAAGTTGGGGCCCAACCACTGCCTCCCTTTCTCAGATAGGCATTCTACTGAAAGAATACATTATATTACTCCCAGACAATGACAACTGCCAGCAGCTGTTTCCCATTGAGCAAAGTGTATGTATATGCCTTTTACAAGAGTCTAACCATGGGTGAGATGCAGATAATTATATTATTTAATTAGGTATCTAATCAGGTTTGCATGTGAGGTACCAATCAAAAATGCTTTATGGGTAATGCATTATTAACAGACAGATTAACAGAGTTGGAAGGGACCTTGCAGATCATCTAGTCCAGGGGTGGGCAAACTTTGCAACTTTAAGTCTGAAGGACTTCAGCTCTCAGAATTCTCCAACCAGCAAAGCTGGCTGGAGAAGTCTGGGAGCTGAAGTCCTTCAGACTTAAAGTTGCAAAGTTTGCCCACCCCTGATCTAGTCCAACCCCCTGCCCAAGCAGGAGATCCTACATCTGCCTCTACCTAGGATTGAACTCACAACCTCCTGATTGGGAGGCTAGAATTATTACTAGAATGATTACTGGAAGATGATCAAAGAAAGAATAGTGCTTATGCCTTATGGAAGTAGAATCAAATATTTAATGTAAGCTGCTGTGTTACTGCTGTTCTAGACATCATCATTCCTTAACTTGGCTTTTGTGTGCCACACATAGTACCTCTACCTGTTGTCACCATAGAAGCAGGTTGGTCTCCTGTAAGACTTACATGCAAGAGATGGATGAATATGAATAATTCTCTCTTGAGAAGAAAGGAAGCAGAGGCTTCACAACAGATCATACAATCTCCCTCAACCAAGGTCCTAATTTACTGTATGAATCTACAGCTAATTAAAACTTCTTCGTGGACCATTTGACACCTTAAGTATTAACTTTATTTTGGAGCACAAACATTCATGTGCAAGAAATTCCATCAATCATTTGACATGGAAAATGATGGTTTTGGAACAAATAATGTGAAGGATTGTGCATACCCCAAGAACCTGTTCTGTTAGTAATTTGTTCCTCAAACACATAAGTCAATAATTATTGAAGGACCAACATTTAAGATTTAATTACAGTCCATAACTGGAATCCACAGCCCATACAGAAATAGAAATGTTTGAGCATGGCTATTTTCTAAAGGTGTTGCATCTAAGATTCCCTGCCCTATTGGTGTAACCCAGTTTATTCCAGCATGGCATCAAGGATATAGAATGAGCGTTGGTCCTTACCTGATACGCCTCTTTTCTGCAAGGGAAGTCAGCATCTTGGATGGGTAGAATCCTCTGCTCTCATTGGAGGCTGAGTCTGGGCAAAGTCTTTAGTCCCGCCCTTCTGCGCACGCATGCCCAGTTTCAAACGAAGACGATGCCAGACTCGAAGCGTCTTGACCACGAAGGTAGCAATGTCAATAACAGTCGGATCCAATCAATGAGAGCCCATGTAAAATAATCACTGAGAAGCACAGTAACATAACACCAAACACCAACAGAAGCCAAGGCAGAACGACCCTTGACCTAAACTAACAGGCTAACACAAACCCCTGGGGCGGGACAAGATGCTGACTTCCCTTGCAGAAAAGAGGCGTATCAGGTAAGGACCAACGCTCATTTTCCTGCTAAGGGAAGTCAGCATCTTGGATGGGACGTACCAAAGCGGTAGGTGTCCCAGGGCGGGAATCACAATTGGACAGGCCTCTCAGCACGAACTACAGACTGGAGGACTCTCCGGCCAAAGGCCGCATCCGCGGATGCAAATGTGTCCAACTTATAATGAGTAATGAAGGGCGAAGGGGAGGCCCACGTGGCCGCTTTACAGATCTCTTGAAGAGAAGCCTGGGCTGCCTAGGCAGCCGAGGTGGCCGCGCTCCTCGTGGAGTGAGCCGTTAGGTGGCCTGGGACCGACGCGGAGCGGGCCTGGTAGGCCATGGGAATGCAGGCCCTGATCCAACGCCCAATAGTCACCGAGGAGACCTTCCTGCCCAGCGAAGACGGCTGGAAGGACACAAACAAGGCCTCCGAGGTCCGAAAGGACTTAGTACGTTTAAGGTAGACCCTGAGAGCCCTGCGCACGTCTAACTTGTGCCATCTACGTTCCAGGGGGTGATCAGGGTCAGGACAAAAATTCGGCAAGATCAGTTCCTGAGAACGGTGGAAGCAAGAGCACACCTTCGGGATAAAGGATGGGTCCAACCTCAAAACCACTCTGTCCTGGTGAAAAACACAGAGATCGTCCCTGACCGACAGAGCTTGCAGCTCGGAAATTCTGTGAGCTGAGGTAATTGCAATGAGGAAGGCCACCTTGAAGGAGAGGAAACGCAGAGATACCTCCCTCAATGGTTCAAACGGAGGTTCAGTGAGGGAGTCCAACACAAGAGGAAGATCCCAAGAGGGATAACGATGGACCGCAGGCGGAGTCAAGTTCGAGGCACCCTTGAAGAACTGGCGCACCGTGGGCACCTGAGACAAGGACAGGGAACCCCCACAAGTAAGCACTGATGAGATGGCCGCCAGCTGCCGTCTGATGGTGTTCAGCGCCAACCCCTTCTCGAGGCCCGACTGGAGGAAGTCCAGGACCTGTGGAATGGTAGACTGAAGAGGGTGAATGGACTTACCCGCACACCAACGGCCAAAGGCCCGCCAGGTAGAATCATAAATACGGTTCGTTGCGGGCCGCCTCGCCGCCTGGATAGTGCGGATGACACCGGGGGAATAGTTGTCGCGTGTCAGGATGCTCCGCTCAATCGCCAGGCGGTCAGCTGGAACCATTGAGGGTCCGGGTGCTCCAGCGATCCCTGGACAAGGGATATCCGGTCGTTGGGAATTCTCCACGGCCGCTCCACCGAGAGACTCCTCAAGTCCGCGAACCAAGGTCTGCGGGGCCAATGCGGGGCCAGGAGCACCACCTCCGCTCTCTCCGACACGATCTTCTGCAGGACCCGGGGGAGAAGTGGCAAGGGAGGGAAGGCATAAAGGAGGCCGAGGGGCCAGTTGCACCGCAAAGCATCCGTCCCTTCCGACCCCCGCGATGGGAAGCGAGAGAAGAACCGAGGGAGCTGTGTGTTGGACGGAGTGGCAAATAGGTCTATCACCGGCTCCCCAAACAGGGCCACAATGTCTTGGAAGAGGCTGGGGCACAGCTGCCACTCCGCATTGTCCATCACCTCCCTGCTGAGCCAATCCGCCTGCACATTCGAGACCCCTGAAATGTGCTCCGCCGTCAAGGAGGCGAGATGGCGCTCGGCCCAGAGGCCCAACTGCTTGGCCTCGACCATGAGGGAGTGCGCCCTGGTGCCCCCCTGGCGGTTCACGTGCGCCTTGGCCGCCATGTTGTCTGTGAGCACCATGACATGTCTCCCCCTCAGCATAGGGAGGAAGTGACGGAGAGCCAGGTGGATCGCCCGGAGCTCCAGCCAATTGATGCTGTGAGCCAAGTCGGTCGGCTCCCACCGGCCTTGCGCCCACTGTCCCAGGCAGTGGGCCCCCCAACCAAAGAGACTGGCGTCCGTGGTGACCGTCACAAGCTCCTGTTCCTGGAAGAGACGGCCCTTGGTGACCGCCTGGGACAACCACCACTGAAGGGAACGGGAAGCCTCTAAGGGAAGACGTACTCGGGCCAGGGAACAACTGAGCAGCCGCTTCTGAAATGGCAAAAGAAACCATTGGAGATCCCTGGTGTGAAGCCTGGCCCAAGGAACTATCCCGATGCAGGAAACCATCGTTCCCAGCAATTTAGATAGGGAAGCCAGGGAAGGCCTCGCCTCACCCCTGACCTGACGAACCAGAGCCTGGAGCGACTCCAAACGCTCCCTAGACAGGAAGACCCTACCCCCCACCGTGTCAATCAGGGCCCCCAAGTGAACCAATCTAGTGGTAGGGAGGAAATGGCTCTTGGGGATATTAATGGAAAACCCGTGGAGCTGGAGTGCGTGAATGGGGGAGGCCAGGTCCCTGCGAGCCCCTACAGGGGAGGAGGAGAGAAGGAGGATATCATCCAGATACGCGTTTAAACGTATGGGGACCTCCCTCAAGCTGGCCAACAGAGCAGCCAAGACTTTGGTGAAGACCCTGGGTGCGGAAGATAGCCCGAAGGGAAGCGCTGTGTACTGATAGTGCTGTCCCATGTACGAAAACCTGAGGAATTGCCTATGCTGCGGGGCGATGGGAATATGGAGATAGGCCTCCGTGAGGTCGATGGAAGTGAGAAAATCCCCCTGTCGGACTCCCCACAAAATGGATTGCAATGAATGCATCTTAAACCTTTTGTAACGCAAAAACCTGTTTAATTTTTTAAGGTCTAAAATCGTCCTCCAACCACCAGAGGACTTAGGGATCACAAAGATGATAGAATAGAATCCCAGGCCCTGCTGTTCCACGGGAACCACCTCTATGGCCCTAATCTCCAGCAGATGCTGAACCGCCTCCAGCATGAGGCGGCGCCTCTCAGGGTTAGAAGAGACCGGGCAAGCCCTAAAACAGAGCGGGGGAGGAGAGAGAAATTCTAACAATAAACCGTTTCTAACCGTGGACCTAACCCAAACATCGGACGTGGTTCTATCCCACTCGTCCGCAAAAAAGGTCAACCTGCCCCCAATAGGGTAACCCCCCGACGGGGAACTAGTTCCGGCGGTAGGAGCGCTGACCCCCACCCCGAAAGGGGCGCTTGGACTGCTTGCCCCTCTGAAAGCGGTCTGATTGGCCTCTGTTTCTGGGGAAGTAACCACCCTGGGAACGAAACCCCTGAGACCCGTAATCCGCCCCCCGAAAGGACGAACCATAGTCGAGGGCCCGAAAGGAGGAACCCGACTCCTGACCCCGAAAGGGCCGCCTGGGATAAGGTGCCGCCCGGGGAAACCCCTTTTTGGGGGCCGTGGGCAAAACCTTCCGCTTATCTTTGTTTTCAATAAGGAAGGGATCCAAGGCCTCCCCGAACAGGGAGCTGCCCTTGAATGGAGCGGAAGCCAGCCGCCACTTGTGGCGCACATCCGCCTGCCACTGTCGCAGCCACAGAAGACGTCGGGAAGCCACGGAAGATGCCATGGCCCTAGAAGCGAACCTGGCCGAGGCCAGAGTGGCATCAGATGTAAACTGCACGGCTGCCACCAGCTTGGCGATGTCCTGGTGGGCCCTGAAATCAGCAACTGGGGTACGTAGCTGTAGGTCCTGCAGCCAGAGAAGACAGGGGCGAGTGAAGAACGATGCCGAGGTGGCTGCCCGGATGGCCCACGCCGCCGCCTGATGCCCTTGTTGCAAGGTGAGGTCGGCCTTCTTTTCCTCCGGCTTCAGGACGTCCTCCGGGGCCCCAGGCATATTGGCCGCCGTGTAGAGGGAAACGACCGGGGCATCCACGGTTGGAATTGTCAAGCATTGCGCCATCTCGTCGGCCACATTGAAAAACCTCCTATCGGAGGAGGACGGTCCAGGCCCTGAGGTAGGTGTGGCCCATTGGCGCTGAACCAGATCAACGAAGATCTTGGGCATCGGGATCGACTCTGATGGCAAGATGTCGTCATCAAACATATTTCCTGGTGAAATCAGCGCCGAGCGCGGAGCTGGAGCAGCAGGAGCCGTCGCAGGGGCGAAATTGGAAGCCGCCCTAGCCTTGTAGAGCAGGGAAGTGAAAAGGGCCGAAGGGAACAGACCTGAAGAAGTCTTCTTTTCGGGTGGTCTGCCCTCATCTTCCGAAAGGCCCCCTTCCCGGATTTCCCCTTCCTCTGCACTGGATACGCTCTCCAGGTCGTCATCCTCCTCCACACCCCCTGCAGGAACAGACTCTGGAACCGGGGGTGGAGGAAGGCCCGTCGGGCCCGTGCCAATGTGAACCCCAGGCACCTGGTGTTGTAGGCCAGCCGCAAACCCTTGAGACATGGCAGCAGCGATGATGGCCTGAATATTGGCCGCATCCAGGGTTGGCTGAGGCAGATGCATGGGAAAAGCCGCAGAAGTGGAAGGTATTGCCTCCATTCTCTGAATCCCAGGAGGCAGGAGTGCTGACTGAGGAGGCCCTGGTGGCAGTGAAGGTTGATCAGGCCCCCAAATCCCTGAAACATCGATGGGAAAAATGGGATTCATGGCAGCACCCCCTCCATGCCCCTGGGCCGGAGAGGCCATGAGGGACAAGTGTGCCTGCGAGTTACGAGAAAGAGGGGAGGCCTGGGCCTGCGCTCTGTCTGCTGCTCTGCTATGCAGCCTTTCCAAGGCCCTATCCTTTCTCTTCTCAAAGGTGGAAGAAGAAGAAGTAGCTTTAGTGGGCTTTGATTTGTCAGACTTCTTGGATGCTTTTGCCTTTTTTGCAGGGGCCTTCCCTTTTCCTTTCCCCTGGGAAGTGGAAGGCAGGGGGGGCTGCTCTGGAGTAGGCTCCACCGGGGCAGAAGATGGCCCAGCCACAGGCTCTGGCAAATCAGTAGAGGCTGGAGCGGGAAGCCCTTCCATCGCGCCACAAACTCAAGGCAGCAGCTCAGCAAGCACAGAAATAGTTTCGCTTTTGCTCTTAGGCCTCCCGATGCAAGAGAGGCCCGCCCATGCAGTAGCTGCCTGGCGCCAGCCGCCCACACGCTGCGCACGCCTGCAGGCCGAAAGCCTGCCGACAAGGCCCCAAACGGCCCGGCGCGCCCTTCCCTGGCTTGCCTTTCCTTGGCCGGGTCGCCCCGCGGCGGGGGGGGGGGCAAGCAGTTCTTCCGAAAATCCCCCCCGACTCCGCGGTCGCTGCTCAACCGTCCGGGAGCAGCGGCATGTTTCCCGGGCCGACGGCTGTTCCTGGGCCTTCGGGGAAGCGGGCTGCGATGCCCAGCAGGGGAGCCCTTCAGGGGATTCCTCCCCTTCCAACTCTCTCTCTTTCTCTCCCCTCTCCAGCCGGCTGCCTACGAGCCCTGAAGGGCTTAGAGGCCCTCAGCTAAGGCGCGCTGCTCCAGGAGCAGTCAAAGCGCTGGCCCAGTCCCCAGTACCTGCCAAGCCAAAACGTTTTCTTTTCTTTTTCTGTTATTTTCCAAGGATCCGGAGTTCAAAGAGACGCGTCTACCTCAGGAGAGGCTGAGTTTGAAACTGGGCATGCGTGCGCAGAAGGGCGGGACTAAAGACTTTGCCCAGACTCAGCCTCCAATGAGAGCAGAGGATTCTACCCATCCAAGATGCTGACTTCCCTTAGCAGGAAAATGCTCCACCACCTAACAAACTTAGGCTCTGGTCTTCGTTTGTAAGGACATCATTTCTGTCCCAGCCAGCTGTTCATCCATTCTTTTTGGCTGGCGGTTTACTGCGTTGCTTACTTATTACATTATCTGTACTCCAATTCTTCTTTCTAGGAATTCAATACCAGAGTGGATTCAGTTGAGAATGAATGACTTTTGATAACCTGGTAAAGATTATCTAATAGCTAATTAGAGATTTGAATTTTATAAGCAACACATTTTATAAGCCATTCTGAATCAATTCATTTTTTGGGTTAATATAATGAATGATAAACTAAACTAAACTAGGTTCCCAGTTTAGGGAACAAATTGGTTCTACAGCCAAATAAAGATTAACAGTGCATAGCTTATTATCCCCAGCTACCATTGTTTCAGGATCAACCAGAAATTTAGAATTAAGCCAGTAATGTGAGTGTCAACTAGCATCACAAACAGAATCAGACATTCAGTTTGCCTTCTGACACAGAATCATTATCTTCATAAGGGAAAAGTACTCTCTCTCTCTCAGTAGGCAGAGAAATAATCTCAACTCCTCCCTTGGCTGGGAGTATGTATGCAGGTCATAAAAAGTTTTTTCGGGAAATAAATCAAAGCTCTGTACTAACATAGTTTAGAAGTTATGAATATAAACATGAGGTTGCATCATTTGAACTATGCAGAATAAACAAAAATATCTGGCGTCTCCTATATTGTATAATCTATTCTGACACTTTGAATGCTTTAAAAACAAAGGGAGATATCTAAAGCCTATTCAAGATGAAGGTGCATGCTGAAGTGAAAAAATAATTAAACTAAGACTCTGATCAAAGTAGACTTTTCAGGGAAAAAGACATTCATTGGTAAACCACAGAAGGGACAAATTTTAAGAGTTTTCTACTTTTATAGACCTAAGTGAATGTCCAGCTAGAGCAGTGTTTCTCAACCTTGGCGACTTTAAGTCCTGTGGACTTCAACTCCCAGAATTCCCCAGCCAGCTGTGCTGGCTGGGGGATTCTGGGAGTTGAAGTCCACAGGACTTAAAGTCGCCAAGGTTGAGAAACACTGAGCTAGAGAATGTGCTAGGATTCTTTGAATCCCCACCCAAGAGTGGCTAAGTGTTTCTTTTTTTTCTGGACTACTACAGGAAGTTGTATACTTAATGTTAATTTTTGCTCATCCTGTCTTTGACTATCAATTTTATTTGGAATATTTTTGTAATCTGTATTATTAAAGGTAGCATCCCTCCTGTTTCCCAAAGGAAATTGCAGCATTTGTAGCAGACCACTGCCATCTTGTGGTCCACCTGAAACATTGCATATACTTTTGTAAACAAAAATTTAATAAGGAATTTTTACATTTGTTCTTTTAAAACAAAATTTGCTTTTTTAATACAATTGCTCTACTTTCTAAGGAACACGTGAACTTCTAGTCATGTAACTATACATGAAGGGATCAGAAGGTTACACTGTAGAAATTATTTCATTTTTTATATTTTTAATAATCACCAAAGCAGCACAGATTTTGGGAGTCTTCGCTCTCTCATGCATCAGGATTAGGGAAGTATATCCGATAAGGTGCCCATCAGAAGATAAGTGATGGTGGCAGGATTATCAAGGCAGTACCCCAAAAGTAGGTTAATGTCAAATTGTAAAAATCTGGAAGATTTGTGGCAGAGATTGTGTATTCTCTATTCACACATGCAAACCTAGAGAGAAGGTGCACAGAAAAAGAAGCTGATAATTTTGGTGAATCATGACTGTTCAAGAATTAAGAATTGTATAGGTGTTCACTCCTAAATTATCCTCATTCTCCCTATGTAAGAAGCACGGAGGGAGGTGAGAGGGGAATCCTCTGGAAAAGAAACCATGTAATAAGAAATTCTATTAAACCCCATTTGCATTACAGTATTTCAATAAACGTAGATTTATTTTGAGTTTCATAAAAAATGGCTGCCATGATAAGCACAGGTTGTTGCTATATATCCATAGAGAAGCATACTAATGGGATCCAAAGACATGTAATTGGCCCCAAACTGTGAACATATGTCACAGTTGAAAACAGAAATCCATAACTCTGAAACAGAAATCCATACTTCTGAACACCCTAATTTTCTGCTCCAATAGAAACAAATTTAACAAAGAAAGCAAAGCAATGAAGCCAAAGTATAAAAAAATAAATTATAAAAAGTAAATGTAGCAAATGATGCTGGAACATAATCTAGTTTTATGAGTTCCCTCTTACAGGGTGAACTTTCAATTCATACACCATTGTAACTGGAAAGTTATGCTCCTTTTTCCTACTACTCTTTGGTTCTTTCCTGACTCTTCCCTGGATTATTCCCAGTCTTTTTTTTTTTTAGTTCCCCATTTGTCATTCCCATGTATTCTTGCTATATAAAGAAACCAGAGTTATTCACTGAGGAAGAGTGAACAGCCCACCATCACCTCTGAAAAACCTTAAACATTCAGTTAAATTAAAAGTAACAGGTAAATAAATGAGATTGACACAGTATTGTGAATGCAAAGAGATGCTCAGGCACTGATTATCTTTTTTTTTTAAATTTAGAGCTATGTGTGTTACAAATGATGTTGAATTGTTGTTTTGATATGTACAATCCATCATAATGGAATACCATGCAACCTCTGTCTGACCTGTCCTATAAGAAGCAAGAATGGATGAGCTAAAGAGGTATTAGCTTGTCGGCTCCACAAGGATGTAAGTATATAGAATTGAAGGATTAATTCTATATACTTTCATCCTTACTTACTTTCAGATTCTAACAGCCTCTGCTTTGCAAGCAACTTCAAGAACAAGAAGATGTTTCATTTGCCTAAAAAGATGTCTGAAAGATTCTACTTGCTAACTTGTACTCAAATCAAAATAATAGAAATTGTGATATTTCAACAGTACCAGCAGAAAAAAAAAGATTTGATAAGTAAAAATTAAAATAATTTACAATCATTATGAAAATAGAAATAATGTTTTTTAAAGCTGGTAGTAAAGTTGAGATTACCATTATAGAGGTGAGAAGGGAACTACAATGGGCAAAAGCAGATAGCTTTTTATTACAGCCTCAAACCTGTATTTAAAACGTCTTTTGCTAAGGATCAAAAGGGGCTCACTTGATGCTTTAAAACTTGTTGCTCCAAAGGTTCTTAAGAGGTGACAAACAGTTAAACAATTTTTGAAAGTGATTAAGAAATAAGGCTTGGTAAACTTTGTGTCTATATAAGCTGCAATATAACTGTGAGCGATTGAAATCCCTCAACTCTCAGCCACTTGAGACATGAGATAACTAGAAAAATCTGAATTTTTGCAGTCTTCTCACAAGGAGCTGCTCTCTGAAATACATGTGAGTGATACCATAATCTCGCCTTTTTCCAGAGAGAATTCGCTAGCCAGAATTTGTCAACTGGCTGTCCCTGCTCCTTCAGGGATTTATAGTTTGCCATGAGTCCTTAGAGGAAGATGACAAGGCACACAGCTGTTTTGCTCACTGTGTCAAGATAATTCTCATCAAAATGTCCATCTTCAAAATGAGCAACCACCAGCCCGTGTTCAGTGATTTTGAAATTAGAGGAAATAAACTAATACACAAGCTCATTGAAAAAGCAGAAGGCTTCACTGGAAGGCAGGTACAATAACATTTCTTAAGAAACAGTGCGCTCCCTCCCTCCCAAACTATATTATTATTATTAATATTATTATTAATATTATTATTATTATTATTATTATTATTATTATTATTATTATTATTATTAATTGTATTTCTATACCGCCTTCTCTCCCTAGACAGGACTCAGAGCGGTGCACAGGAATAATAAAAACAGATAATAAATACAAGCATATACAATTAAAATTAAATTAAATAAAATTTACATCCCGTGCTAAAATCCATAGTTAAGAACCCCAACTAAGATCCCTCACCCACTTCCCTAGACACAGTAGATTCTCCCCCCCCCTCCCTGGGACCCCTTAAAAGTCGAATTAAAAAATTCCCCAGAAAACCCCTTAATTTCTGTTTTCGCCATATAATGGCGTTATCTGAAACAGATATTGTGAGGTAAATAATTTTGATTCTGTAGAAATAAATATCCCCTCCCTGGTAAGCAGAGGCATTTATTTTGAAACAGAAAGAGGTCAAGACGATCAACTGTCTCAGTCTCATCTGTTAGAGAATGATTAGGATGCAAGGAGTGAGATCATTAGGGATATACTGAGTTTCTTAAGAAATATAGGAATGCGGTAACCACTGACTGTCTCATCCACAATCTTACTCTGCTCTAGTACAGAAGATACTACATACTTTCTGGTAAGACAAAAGAATTGACCATAAATTAACAATAGCAGGAGCTAGGAATGGGTATTAAACAGCCAGATTAAACATCAGTTTACAAGTCTGCCTGAAGAAACTCATTAAGGCGGGGGTCTTCAACCTTTGCAACTTTAAGCAAAGCTGGCTGGAGATGTCTGGGAGCTGAAGTCCTTCAGACTTAAAGTTGCAAAGGTTGGAGACCCCTGCATTAAGGTATTGTTGAAGCTGATAAAGTTTATTGTCATTATTAAGAAACAGTATTCATAAATACACCCAGCTAATTAGATTCAAGAGTGTAAGGGAAGATCTTTCATATTTACTTAGAACACTGCTGTAATATTGTCTGTGGTAGAGCAGAGAGAATCTCAAAATTAGGAGCTGGCACAGTCATAAGCAGCAGCAGCAGCAACTACAAAAATTATGAATATTTGAGTACATTCTAACCTCTGTGAGTTATGAGAGGATGATATTTTTCTGAATATCATCTGAGTGTTTTCTGAATATTCTTGACACAGTGAAGACTAATGAGGAGGAAATGGAAGTGGGGACTTACACCTCAAGTATTTTCTATTACAATGTAGAGCTACCCAATCATAATATGGAAATATATGTCCTTAAGGTCAACGTCTTCATCATAGTCTGATATTCAGTCTTCAAGTCTTTCATTAAGTCACCCCCATTCCATTCTGCAGGTATTAATTTTTTTTTAATTTTTCAATCACCTCAAGAGTATCATCTATTATGATACTGAAATTATTCTCAATAAAACAAAATGTGTGTTATGTGACAGTTAGTCTTCTGCAAAAGATCCATCCAGGACAACCATTTTTTTAAAAAAAAAAAAGTCTTCAATTGCCAACTGACATTGATTATTAGTTTACTGTGAAGATGACTAAATTAAAATTCAGATTTGATATCTTAAAGGAAGAGCTGTTATTATCTCTTCCAGGTTTAAATATTTGTAATGTTCTTTAAAAAGACAATAATTATTGAAGATCCTTCTGTATCTTAAGCCTATCTTCTGGAGTGTTGGCTATTCCTGCCCAATGTTAAATGGATGGGAAGGAAAAATCAGCAGAAGTCAGTGATGGTTTACTGCAGGGGTCTCCAACCTTTGCAACTTTAAGTCTGAAGGACTTCAGCTCCCAGACTTCTCCAGCCAGCTTTGCTGGGAGCTGAAGTCCTTCAGACTTAAAGTTGCAAAGGTTGGGGACCCCTGGTTTACTGGATTCATTGTCTAGTCATGAATAAACCATTCTGCTCGGAAACCATCTGTGAAACAAGTCTTCCTACCATAATCTTTCTCACATGCTACAACTAACTGCTGAATATCTCATCACAGCCCTAGATGAGGCAATCCTTTGAATGCCCACTTGCCCACTTGCCCATTGCAGCAGCATGCACAAAAGAGAAATGTACCTTGGTGCCATGATAAAAATCATCCACACAGGTTGCATTCATGAAGGTTTGGTGGAAGTGGGTGCTGGTATCAATGCCACCAGGGATCACCAGCTTGCCAGTGGCATCTATGACTTTGGCCCCGCCAGGAATCATGAGTTCACGGCCCACCTGCTGTATGATGCCATTCTCGATATAAACATCAGCTTCGAGGGTACAGTCATCGTTCACCACTTTCCCCCCTTTGATGAGGATCCTCATTATGGCAGCATTGGCAAGCATGATTCTGAAAAAATTAAGGCAGCAGACAGGTTAGAGGAAAATTGAATTGGCAAAACACAGTTTCAGTCCAAACAGCTGATAGCCAAACAACTCTTTGAGTTTAACAGTATAACCGTATTAGTATTATGGTTGGTCAGAGTCATACGGATGTTTAGAATAGAACTACATTTTTGTCCACCTATCAAGTCCTTCTCAAGGATCAGGGTTAGACAGATATTTAATAATAACGATGATGATGATAATAATAATAATAATAATCAGAAACAGAAGGCTTTATTTTGGCAGATCAAGAACAAGCCTTAGCCACAAACTGCATGAAGGCAAAGATTCAACATGTTACCACCAACAGCAAATGTTGCCTCTGTAGTGAGAAAGATGTGACAGTCGACCACCTGATCAGTGGGTGCACAAAATTTCACAAACTGACTACCTACAACGCCATGACCATGTTGCTAGGATCATTCACTGGAAATTGTGCCAGAAGTTTGGATTTGAGTACAGGAAAAATCACTGGGAACATCAGGTTGAGAAAGTTTTGGAGAATGAGAAAGTCAAGATCTTGTGTGACTTTAGAATCCAGACTGACAGGCACTTGTCCTACAACACACCTGATATAACAATAATTGAAAAGAAAAAAGTATGGTTCGTGGACATTGCAATACCTGGTGATGCACGAATTGAAAATAAGCAGCAAGAAAAAATCACAAAATACCGGGACTTGCAAATTGAAGTTGAGCGACTGTGGAAGAGAAAGTCGTGTGTGGTCCCGATTGTGATTGGAGCCCTTGGAGCAATACCTAGGGGACTTCCTCGCTATGTGGAGGTTCTAAGTTTGCCGGACTTGAGCATTCCAACTCTACAAAGGGCCACCCTGCTTGGAACAGCTTATATCTTCCGCCGTTACCTTAACAGTTCCTAGGTCCTTGGTTAGAACTCGGGCTGTTGAGTTACCAACCAGCCCCAAAGGCTGTGAATCTCACCAAAGATTAACCACACAATAATAATAATAATAATAATCATCATCATCATCATCATCTGAAAATAAGCAGCAAGAAAAAATCACTAAGTACCGGGACTTGCAAATTGAAGTTAAGCGACTGTGGAAAAAGAAACCGAGTGTTGCCACAATTGTAATTGGAGCCCTTGGAGTAATACCTAAAGGGCTACCTCGCTATGTAGAAATTCTAAATTTACCGGACTTGAACATTCTGACTCTACAAAAAACCATCCTACTTGGAACAGGTTATATCTTCCGCCGTTACCTTAACAGTTCCTAGGTCCTTGGTTAGGACTCGAGCTGTTGAGCTACCAACCAGTCCCAAAGGCTGTGAATCTCACCAAAGATTAACCACAGAATAATAATAATAATAATAGAGAAGGTGAAGACTTTAGAATACAGACAGATCAACATTTGGAACACAACACGCCAGATATCACAGTTGTTGAAAACTGAAATGTACAATTTATTGATATTGTGATACCAGGAGACGCCAGAGTCAAAGAAAAAGAACAGGAAAAAATCACAAAATATCACGACCTGGCCATTGAAACTAAGTGATTATGGATGAAACATTTAACAGTGATAACCATTGTCATAGGGGCACTTGGTACCATGTCCAAGAATTTTATAAAATACATCAAGAAATTGCATCTTCCTGCAATAACACCAGCGGAACTGCAAAAAGCTGCACTGCTTGGAACATCGTACATTTTAAGAAGTTACTTGGTTGATACCTATGACACTGGCAGCAACCCGTATCAACCATTAGCACCAGCCAATGGTATTTGTGATGCATTTTTGAATGTTCAGTTGACTGAGTTTCATGTTTAATGAATAAACTATATAGTAATAATATACACAAGAATGTGAAATCACAGCTGTCAATTCTTTAGCTGGTGTTGGCCTTTATTTGCATCAGGTTTTTCTCTGGGATGTCATAACGTATCAGCGTAGCATATGTGCAGATCCAAGCAGTATGGCTTTTTGTAATTGACAGATGGAAATTTCAGCAATGCACAGATTTTCTAAGTATCATCCAAGGCTTTTTGGTATGGCACCCAGTATGTGGATAATTATTGCACTTTATTATAATAAATGATTGATAATTATCTAATCAACTAATAAATTATTACAATGTCCACCGCAGAATATGCTGGTTGGCTTACAACAGTTATGGCTAACTTTTTCTGGTTGGAGTGCCCAAAGCGCACGCACCCAAACCTCCAAAATGCAATGCATGCACCCCCTGCGCATGTGTACCTCCCGCACATGTGTGTGACCCCTTCCCGCATGCACCACACCCCATGCATGCGCGACCCCCCACACCCCGCATGTGCGTGCAACCCTCCGTGTACCCCTTGTGCAGGGGTGCACGACCCACTCTGCCCCCTGCACATGTGCAGCAGGGACCCAAAGACCAGCTGGCTGGCAGGAGGCCATGCACATGCGCAGCACAGCTGAACTGGGGCGATGGCTCATATGCCATCAGAGAGGGCGTTGGGTGCCACCTGTGGCATGTGTGAAATAGGTTTGGCATCACGGGATTACAATATCCAATACTTAAAAGACAATCCAAAACACATAAAGAGAAGGCATCAAGGATGAAACCAGCCATTTCGATTTTTTAAAAACCCAGTTAAAATCCTCAACATACAATCGTTCATTTAGTGACTCGTTCAAAGTTACAATGACACTGAAAAAAGCAACTTATGGCCATTTTCCCCGCTTACAACCATTGCAGCATCCCCATGATCATGTGATCAAAATTCAGAAGCTTGGCGACTGACTCATATTTATGGCGGTTGTGGCGTCCCGGAATCATGTGATTCCCTTTTGCGACCTTCTGACGAGCAAAGTCAATGGGGAAGCCAGACTCACTTAACAACTGTGTTACTAACTTAATAACTGCAGTGATTCACTTGGCAACTATGGCAAGAAAGGTCGTAAAATGGGGCAAAATTCATGTAGCAAATGTTTCACTTAGTAACAGAAATGTTGAGCTAAATTGGGGTTGTAAGTCAAGGACTACCTGTACAATCGGTATTCGTCAGGCATACTACCCTCAAGGCTGGGAATAGAGATGAGTTTAAAGGCCTTCTAGAACCCCAGGAGAGAGGGTGCTTCATTTGGGGGGGGGGGGACATGCTTTTCCAGAGGTCGGAGGAAGAAACAGAGAAAACATGTTTCCTTAGCTCCCAAGATGAATTGAGGGAAGTGGAGTGCACCCATTATACCTGAATGGACCAGGAAGGAGAAACTGAAGATATCTGAAGATATCTGCTGCTTCAGATATCAGACCCTGAAAGGTGAGCCAGGCATGAAAAGCTTTAAAGATAATAACCAACACCTTGAATTTCATTCAGAACACTGCTGGCATTCAATTCAGCTCACGTAGCCCCAATGTTAAATGGGCATAACAAGAAGTGCCAGTTAGTGCTTGCGCCACTGAATTCTGAACCAGCTATGGCTTCCAGATGGCTTTCTAGGGCAATACCATGGACAGTGCATTTCAATAGTCCAGTTGTGAGGTAAGTAGGACACAAGTGCATCTAAATGGCACTCCTGGTTGAAGAAAGGGTGCAACTAGTGCAAAAAGATGAACCCTCCTTCCCTAAGTTTGTGATTCAATGAAGATTGTCCAAGATAGTTGAGTCCAGAAATGAGGGAAGGGTGCACTACTGCCTACTTCAAAGCCAGTAGAACTATCCCCTCTCTTGGAGGCTAGTACCACTGCATGGACTCAACTCTCCTGCATGGCACTTCCTAAGTAGCCTTTTCAATAGTCAGAAGGATCAAAGATCTAACAAAGAGGTGGCTAGGTTAACGGTTCTAAGGATGTTGTCCCTCTTCCCAGGTAATCAAGTATGACCACGCCTGCATACTTTGACTACTCTAGACATCTCTAAGATTTTCATGCATTCTTGTTCTTCAGAGCTATTCTGATTCCAAACAGGAGACATCTGAATGGCTACCACATGCTGAGTTTCCAGACACAGACAACAGGAGCTATGAAAACATGCAGGCATGCCATGCCAGTATTATATAGAGTTGTGTTCAGTGAATAGATATGAAGGACTCTCTGAAAGCTGGGAGTTGGGCAGATAAGCTCACAACTATATGAATCCCATTTTTCAGCCCAAGAGAAAATAGTTGTGAGCTTTTTTGTCCAACTCACAGCTGACAGGCAGATTGGGACAGGACAATCTCACAATTAAAAAGATGGTATCACTCACTGAAGGCAAATGGGAAAATTTATTTTATTTATTTATTTATTTATTATTAAATTTATATAACCCCACCCTCTCCCCGAAGGGACCCAAATAAGTTGGGACTGAAAATAAGCTTCTCAAATGGCACAATTAAATTAGGAAATTTACTCCCACAAGTTTTAGTGACAACCCAACTTGAGCAACTTAAAAAAGAGATGAGATAAATTCATGGATAACAAGGTTTCCAATAACTACTATTTATTTTGGCATATATTTCTGGAATCAAAGACAGCAGGTGTCAGTTCATCACAGTATTTCTCCTTGTAGGAACTAGGAAGATCTTCATTTTGATTCAGGATGATTCTTAATATTTTTATATCACATTTCTTTAAAATATAAATATAAACCCACTTTCAAGCTCAATTCATTACTTTTAAAGGGCAAAGCAACTTCTGTAAGATCTTAGGAAGCCATCCTTCAGTGAGAGAAATATATTATTGATTTTGAGGAAAAAAAACTGTTCATGTGTATGTATAGCAGTGGTGGGTTTCAAAATTTTTAGAACCTCTTCTGTAGGTGTGGCCTGCTTTGTGGGAGTGGCTTGCTGGCCATGTGACTGGATGGGAGTGGCTGACTTATAAAATGTGATGAAGCTTTCTTAACAATGCTCTTGCTTAGCAACCAAAATGTTGGCTCAGAAACTCTGGTATTTGAAGCACTCAAGTCTTAAAGCTGTCAAGTTACAAGACCCTTGCACCCCTAACCCTTTAGAAAAAAAAAACCAGGGGTGTTCAAACTTGAAAGCTTTAAGACTTGTGGACTTCAACTCCCAGAATTCCTCCTCTCGCTCTTCATCTTGATGTGTGGATGGGCGGGGGGAGGGAGCTGGGACCGGTTCTAAACGGCACTGTAGATTTGTGGAACCTCTTCTATAGAAGAGGTTAGAACTGGCAGGAACCCACCCCTGATGTACAGTGTTTGTGAAGCTGACTCCCCCTGTTCTTCCATTTCTGCTCCACCAGAGATACGAGTAGTATCCATACCAATTTTTTTCAGGACTGAATGAAGCTAGTCTCTTTAAAAAAAAAAAAACACCACTCTATTTTTAAAAGCATTTATTCGCTGATCAATAAATAGTATTTTTATGTCCCTTATTTTGTAATCATGGATGCAGGTCAGAGATTATAATCATGCATGCAGGTCAGAGATTATAGATACTGTATCAGCAGAATAGATACTGTATCAGTCCCATCTTGGGAGATAGGGCGGTATAGAAATCGAATAAATGAAATAAATGAGAATGGCTTCACTCCATCAGAAAACATTTTTTTCTTTTCTGCCGCAACCACAAAAATCTATTTCCATTTAAAAAAGGCCCCAATTGTCACCTACCTTGTATAGAAAAAGAACAGAAATCTTCATTCAGCACCAGCAGCTCCCCTTTGCCATGAAATCTAGGGTGTTTATGGCTAATCTGACAGCTGCAGACCTGGAGGGACCCACAGAACTCACAAGCAAAGCCATCTTGCATTCCCACAATCAGAACTAAGATCTGGAACAGTGTTTCTCAAACTTGGCACCCTTTTAAGATGTGTGGACTTGAGCTGCCAGACTTCTGTGGTTAGTATGCTGGCTGGGGGTTCTGGGATTTGAAGTCCATGCTCTTAAACTTGCTAAGTTGAGAAACACACACACACACACACACACACACACACACACACGGAGGGAGAGGGGGAGAGAGGGAGAGAGAGAGGGAGAGGGAGAGGAATGGAGGGAGAGAGAGAGAAAGGGAGAGGGAGGGGGAGAGAGGGAAGGAGGGAGAGAGAGGGAGAGGGGGGAGAGAGGGAGGGAGGGAGGGAGGGAGGGAGAGGGGGAGGGGGAGAGAAAGGGAGGGAGGGGGAGAGAGAGGGAGGGAGAGAGAGGGAGAGGGAGGGAGAGAAAGGGAGAGGGAGGGAGAGAGGGAGGGAGAGGGAAGTGGAGAGGGGGAGAGAGAGGGAGGGAGGGAGAGGAAGGGGGAGAGAGAGGGAGGGAGAGGAAGGGAGGAGGGAGAGGGAAAGGGAGGGAGAGAAAGGGAGAGGGAGGGAGGGGGAGAGAGAGGGAGAGGGGGGAGAGGGAGGGAGGGAGAGGGAGGGAGAGAGCAGTCTCATTCTAATCACAAGCTAATGTTTTGTTTCTGTGGGCAAGTATATTCCTGATGACCCAAAAAAAGGGCGAGGTAGCAGAGTCCAATGGCTGCAATGACTCCTGTGATAATTCTACCGCCATGCAGTTTCATCGGGGCTGCTAGTGGGGAACTAGGAAAAGGCATGTGGTTTTCATCAGGTAGAAGACAACACCAGAATACTTAAGGAGGGTTGCGGGATATAGACAAAATCCACACAATGAGATTGAAAGCGCTCAAGGAGAGCAGTCCTCCTGCTTGTCGCAGTCAGTTTCAGAACTGCTGGAAGAGCTGCAGCAAGACATAATAGGGCCAATCAGTTATTCAACGACCTGATCTCAAGGTTTCAGAAGCACTTCAGCTCAACAATACTAACAGGTACAGCCGCTTGAATAAATACAACTGGAGATGATTGGGGAAAGAAGAGTTTGTCCAAGCTTCCAGCCATAAGGCCTGTTTATTCACCTTTCAGCACCATTCAGTCATACACAATGCAGAGCAGTGTGGACTATAAACAGAGTGCCAGAATATTGCAGGATGGGTATCTAATGATAAAATAGGGCAAAAAAGGGCAAAGCAAGCAGACCAAGGGGCACTACAGAGGAGACAATTTATTTGCTCGGCTTATGACAAAGAATACTGTTTTAAGATTTGTAGCTATGGAAAGTTATACACAAATACATGAAGTTTACAGCTGAATTAAACATAATCCTTCCTACCCCACTCAAATGGTTAAATCTTGCAGACCATTAAACAGACCAATGAATCTTATCCCACCTCCATACCCATAAAATCAATGAATTAAAGTGGATTTTGTACTTCGTGGAGAAAAATGTTGGAAACAGGCTGCAGAACAACTGCAGTCAACAGCTGTGAGTTTGACAACCAAGTTATAAAAACTGCAGCTATAACTTTGTCCATTCTCATAGCAGCTGAGCACGTCAGAGCCACAACTGAGGGAGGAAGAAAACCCAGATTTTGTGTAGTGGCCATCTTGGAAGACTGACATATATAGCACCAAGCTGGGCAAACAACAACCTTTAAAAAGATGATCCCCTCTAGAATAGAAAACTGAAGCTTCCTCGCATGGGCACTAGAAGATTATGAATCAACTCCTCAGAGAAACAGCAACAAGTCCTGCAGCTCTCAGGCAAGAGAATCCAACTCTTATCTAGTCATTCAGATTTCACTCTTGAGGAATTCTTAGATTCACTTCTAGATTTAGATACTAGAGAGCTGCTGAAAAAGCTGCAGTCTTTTTATGTTTACTTCCAGTTGAGAACTCTAAAATTACCTCAAAAGCAAAGGACTGTAACGCATTTACTAGGAGGATACATTTGGCCCCCTTTCCTGTAAAAGGCTGGCTTCAGGAAGAAAATGGGCTGCTCTGGCATTTGCATTAGTTTCCAGACAGAAAGGCTGGAGATAGATAGCTGCTTTCAAAATGTATTCAAAGGCTGTGCCTGAAACATTCAGAAATGAATTATTTTCCTTTTGCTTGAAGTGATGGAAGAATTATGCAAAATAAAAAGCACTCCATACTCGGCCACCTTATCCAGCTCTTCTTCCTCTGCAAAGCCACCAAACATCACCTACACATCACTAAGTCTAGAAACTCCTCTAATAAAAGAATCAGAACAAGGATAACAGGAAGGTCCTCCTTATATTCATCAGTCCCTACAGAGCCATCAGTTAAAAAGACAATCTTGGGTTCCTTATTACTCCAAAGTATTTGATTTGGAGTAAAGCAAGTACCTGTTTTCTTTAAAAAGAAAAAAAAATCAAATCCACAATAGCAATATCATTACAGTATTTACAATACAATACAATACAATACAATACAATACAATACAATACAATACAATACAATACAATACAATACAACACAACAGCAGAGTTGGAAGGGACCTTGTAGGTTTTCTAGTCCAACCCCCTGTGTGGGCAGGAACCTTATACCATTTCAGACAAATGGCTATCTAACATCTTTTTAAAGACTTCAGGTTGGGGCATTCACAACTTCTGGAGGCAAGCTGTTCCAGAGGTTAATTGTTCTGTCAGGAAATTTCTCCTTAGTTCTAAGTTGCTTCTCTCCTTGATTAGTTTCCACCCATTGCTTCTTGTCCTGCCCCCAGGTGCCTTGGAGAATAGTTTGACTCCCTCTTCTTTGTGGCACCCTCTGAGATATCGGAACACTGCTATCATGTCTCCCCTGGTCCTTCTCTTCATCAAACTAGATATACCCAGCTCCTGCAACCGTTCTTCATATGTTTTAGTCTCCAGTCCCCTAATCATTTTGGTTGCTCTTCTCTGCACTCTTTCCAGAGTCTCCACGTCTTTTCTACATCGTGGCGACCAAAACTGTATGCAGTATTCCAAGTGTGGCCTTACCAAGGCACTATACAGTGGCATTAACACTTCACGTGATCTAGATTCTATCCCTCTGTTTATGCAGCCTAGAACTGTGTTGGCTTTTTTGGCAGCTGCTGCACACTGCTGGCTCATATTTAAATGGTTGTCCACTAGGATTCCAAGATCCCTCTCACAGTTGCTACTATTGAGCAAGGTACCACCTATACTGTACCTGTGCATTTTGTTTTTCTTGCCTAAATGTAGAACCTTACTTTTTTCACCAACTGTAGTTGCACAAAACTGCTGCAAGCATTCAGGTTTGAAAAATTCTCATCAAGTAAATTGAACAGAATTTGCAGAATCTCTTGGAGGGGAAAAAATCCAGACATGGAAATACTTCCAGAAATTATGAAAGACTGCTGAACTGACTTTTGGCACATTAGTGCTATTCTCTTTTGTATTAAAAAAGTAAAGGTTCCCCTTGCACATATGTTCTAGTCGTTCCTGACTCTAGGGGGCGGTGCTCATCTCCGTTTCAAAGCCGAAGAGCCAGCGCTGTCCGAAGATGTCTCCTTCATGTGACTGGCATGACTAAACGCTGAAGGCGCACGGAATGCTGTTACCTTCCCAACAAAGTTGGTCCTTATTTTTCTACTTGCAGGCTTACATGCTTTCGAACTGCTTGATTGGCAGAAGCTGGACCAAGTAATGGGAGCTCACTCCATTATGTGATACTAGGTATTCGAACCACCATTCTGCCAACCATTCTGATCGACAAGCTCAGTATCCTAGCCACTGAGCCACCCTTCTTTTGTATTACAATGTGCATATATCCCAAGCCCGTTTGACATTTCCTTTCCTTCTTTCAGGACTCACTCCTCTAAATGTTTGTATCCCCTACTTCAGGGGTCTGCAAAGTCGGCTCTTTTAAGACTGGTGGACTTCAACTCCCAGAGTTCCCCAGCCAGCATAGCTGGCTGGGGAATTCTGGGAGTTGAAGTCCACCAGTCTTAAAAGAGCCGACTTTGCAGACCCCTGCCCTACTTCCATACTTGCCTGCTTCTTCTTGCCACTGGCTGTTACCAGATTTCCCCCCCCCCCACTTTCAGTTTTAAGAAAGTGTTAAGACCCAAGCCCACTGCCCAAGGGTGATTTAGTACACAGGTGGCACTGAATGTTTCCGGGTGGCAGCTTGGGACTAATAAATGCCAGTTTTTCTTCTCCCTGGGGAGAGAAGCAGCAATGAGATAATGAAAACCCCCACAACACAGAGAAGCCTTTGTGTCCTAGAGTGAAAAAAACAGCCACTGTCCCCTTTGTCCCATCTCTATTGTTCACACTCCCTTCTGCTGCCCACTGTATTTATTTCCATCTATCAAAACCCAGAGGGGTTGTTTTTTTCCTTCTATGCCGATTCTAGCACCTAACAGATTTAAGGGTATTGTTAAGACAGTAAGAAAATGAAAAGGATTCTCTAACATCATTTGCAAAGCTGCTAAGCCTGTCGTGTGGATCCTACATGCAGCTTTAGACTAAAAGAGAGGGAGCTTATGACTGCAAAGAGATCCCTTTCCTTCGGTCCCAAGACTAGATTCAACTGGGGGCCAGCTGTGCAATGTCTGAGTGGGAACGCCTCCTTCTTGCGCCTGGGCATTAGACCAGGGGTCTGCAAAGTCGGCTCTTTCAAGACTGGTGGACTTCAACTCCCAGAATTCTCCACCCAGCCATGCTGGCTGGAGAATTCTGGAAGTTGAAGTCCACCAGTCTTGAAAGAGCCGACTTTGCAGACCCCTGCACTAGACCCACTGAAATAAAGTTAGGCACCCCCCTCCCCCCAAAAAAGTGATACAGTGCATGGGGACCAGTTTATTTACATTTTAATTTCCCCCTCCACTGATGCTTTTTAAAAAGGTGTTTCACCCCAACTTCTTCTGGAACTAAGCTCTCCCAAAACACACAATACCCATGGCCATACTACAATTGCACAAGACAAGCCATTATGTATACCTCTGAATACAACTTTAAGGGTGTCAAGCTGGTGGCCCACAGGCCGGATGCGACATGCACAGGCCATGCCCACCCCAGCTCCACAAAGGGGAAAAACATCGCAATACATCACCGCAACGTTACGCACCAAGTTTGACACCCATGAAGATATGGGTGTCCTTCGTTCCTTCGTCCTTCGCCATCTAGATATGGTTTTCCTTCATTCCAAATATTAACTTTTGAAAGATATTTCCACAGAAGGAGGTCCATTTCAGTGGGACAAAGCCAGAACTGGACACACTTTCATTAGGACCTGGGAGATCAGATGGGTACTATATGCCAAAGTAAGCCAAAACAAATGAATCACATTATAGCTTAAAGGGTGATAAGTAAAAGCAGCCAACAAAGAGTTTCTTCCTAACATTCAAGCTTTACATGTATAAAGCAATTAAGAAGCATTCCTGAGATGGCACATGTCTATAATGGATTGTGTGAGTTCCTAAATACTTGAATTGGAACAGAATACATCAGACCCTCTTGCCCAAATGAACTAGGGACAGGAAAAGAGGAGACTTTTTATCCTCAACTAGCTGATAACCCAGCGTTGCCCAGGTATTTATTTAGAGGGGGAAAATGTCCGGACCAAACATAATTTCTAATGTTGGATTTTCTCCCTTAACAGAGGGAGCCCCCTTATGGAGTACTGTGAAGCCATTAGCATGGCAACTCTACTGCGCTGTACAGTAGAAGCCATTTTAAGGCACAACAGGCTGCATCTTAGCAGAACACACATCTCAAGGGGTGTTATGGGTGTCTTACCCCCACAGTATTTTTCTCCAGAGAGTAAGTCATTTGTGTACCACGTTTGGTTGAAATTGCTCTAGGCGTTCCAGAGTTATGCTGGAACATAAACACACACATGCACACAGCCATGTGTGTGTGTGTGTGTGTGTGTGTGTGTGTGTGTGTTAGTTTTATGAGCTGATCAATAAATTAAATTAGAGAGAGACCAGGATAGATCTATTTCGAGCTTATTAGCTCTCATCAGCTGGCCATACCCCTTACTGGGATTCGAACCGGGGCTATATTGCATGCAAGGCAAAGAGTCTAGCACTTAAGCCAAGCCAGTTCCCCTTATTGCATCAGCTTAGACAGGGTATATTAGTATAGGTAATTGTTTCACAACAACCTGTTATTATTAGGTCCCAATTAAGGGAGGAGACATACTGTTTCCTTTCCTGCCTTTCGGCTCATCACCAGAGACCATCCAGACAGCAAGCCAAGAATTATTGGCTTGCTGTCTGGATGGTCTCTGGTGATGAGCCAAAAGGCAGGAAAGGAAACAGTATGTCTCCTCCCTTAATTGGGGCCTAATAATAACAGTTGTTGTGAAACAATTACACACACACACACATATATATATATGACCAATTTGGCGCTGGGATTTAAAGGCAGAAGGTGGGCATCCTACAGATTCCTATTAATACCATATACAAAACCCAGAGAGAATCTATCCATTAAAACGTGACTGCAAAAATCAGGCACCAGATATTCCTCTTTCACAAAGTGCCAGCAATTTTCAATAATGACTGGTGCATTGCAGCACAAAGATGAAAGCAGGTTTTGTTTTGGTGTGTTCTCTCTCTCTCTTCCTCTCTCTTTTTTTGACAGGAGCTGTTAGTGAAAGCTTAATGAGCAAAGGGGTTTGAAAAGATTCCAAGCAATGACAGCAGTTGATTTTTTATACAGCTCTTTGTTTTGAAGTCCATGTAGTGAATGTTGACAGTCTGTTGAGGACAAGAATCATTACAGAGAGATCTGAAGGTAGGCAAAGGAGCTGTTCATCTGTGGCCTCTTTTAGAGACTTCTGCATTTCTACGGCAAACTATGGATTTAGTTTTCCAAAGCTGTCAAGGAAGCCACATTTGGTATAAAACGTAAGAGTACACAAGTCAAAAGTGGTCTCCAGTCACTATCTCCTAGAACAGAGGTCGGCAACCTTAAACACTCAAAGAGCCATTTGGATCTGTTTCCCACAGAAAAAAAAAAACACCGGGAGCCACAAAACCTACCGGGGTCAAAAAACTCAATAAATTGTGTGCCAGTGGGTGTCACACATTGGCGGTTGTGACACATATTTTGAGTGACAGGGAGACGCAGCAGAGGGATGAAAGAGCCACATGCAGCTCCCGAGGCACGGGTTACTGACCCCTGTCCTAGAACCTTCCTTGTAGGTTTGCTGTCACGCCTGGGAAACGCAGAAAACCATGAAACTGGTAAAGGAATAAGAGACACAGACGGTAATATGTAAGCCCCCTCATTTGTAAACATCTAAATAGAACAGGGAAACTCAATTTCAAGAGCTAGGAAACATGTGGCATAGTTTGGTTGCTGAAAAGCTTTCTTTTTCCCTGAAAGTCTAAGTATATTTAAAAAAGGGGGGCTAATGAACAGTTCAGAAAACAAAAACAAGACACTGACAAAGTGATAGGCAGCTTCATAATTTACCTGAAGTACTTCAAAAGTAACACTGGCAATGTCAGATCAAAACCTGCAAGTCACAACACTAGAATACAAAGATAGGAACAACACAGCAATGATGGGCACATCTATTTTAGAAATACAGTAAATAAATGATTCATGGCCAGTTGCTGATCTCTCAATATTCAAATATCACACTAGGGCAGGGGTCTGCAAAGTTGGCTCTTTGAAGACTGGTGGACTTCAACTCCCAGAATTCCCCAGCCAGCTCTGCTGGCTGGGGAATTCTGGGAGTTGAAGCCCACCAGTCTTCAAAGAGCCAACTTTGCAGACCCCTGCACTAGGGCTGGCATTAGCCTTCAAATATCACTCAAGTGTCTCTAGATTTTTCTTTTGGGGACATATAGTCTCTCTTACAACTGGGCATGCCTCATGGCAGTCATTCTATAAATGGGCAAACTCTCTCCACTACAGCAGCCATAATGCCTATAATATGTCATCAAAATCCCAAATGTGGTTACACCTCCAAAAGAATGAGGGATCCTATGCTGTCATGATTTAATGAAACAAACAGAATAGCTTCATTTGCATGAAGCCATTCCTAATTGCTCAGCTAACTCATTGTACTAAACTAAAACAAAAACAAAAAACGCATTACAATTTAGCAAAGCATCTGATTTTAACATCAGATTAACTTGCTCTCAAAATAGAAGACTCGGTGTTATCGTTCTGGCTCCAAAAGTGAAATAAGGCAATTCTAGTGATTTGCAGACATCTAAATAGAATAGGTAAACCTATTCAATTCTTAAAAGTGGGAAAGTAAATAAGTAAAGAAATACATAATGCAAATTAGCCCATTTAATTAATACCAAGTTAATTTCTGCAGCCTCCAGGAAGCTTATAGAAAACAAATCATGCGACACATTCAATTTCAATGCATCTTAAATTTCTTAAATTTCATTGAAAGCAGCAACGCTCCATTGCCACATCTTATTCAGCAAGGATCAGTCCTTACAGTCCCAACTTCTGGAGCTCTTGACTATCCCAAGATTCTCCCATTACAGCGATTTCTCTCTCTCTCTCTCTCACACACACACACACACACAGGCCCTTGGTAAAAAGAAATGCAGGACATTAAATCCAAGTTTCATCAGATATCCTATATTAAATTGGGCTGCTAGTTCTAGTCCACAGTGGTTTGCCTTGTTGACTTCAGCTCACTATTTTCCAGTTATAGATTTGGGGCTTGAATCCAGAAATGAAGCTTTGAGCTAGGGTTCCTCCATATTCAAAAGCCTAAAACTAAAATTCTTGTCTATCTTAAAAAAGAAAACAAACCCCAAAATACAAAATTTCGTACATAAGATTCATTAAGCATGAGCTATACTTAAATAGATACTACTTGTTTCCCAACACGGTGCTGGAGGTGTGAAAATATAGACGTTTTGGAAACTATCATTACAAAAAAAATTATTTTAGAAGATTCCACAAGAAAATGCTCACTTAAAAAATGAACAAATTTATTAGTTATATCATTTGCTCATGCATATTTTTAGTACTTAATAACCAAATATTTGAATATTGTATGAGACCTCCAGACCAAAAGAGTCACAAGTCCACTGGTAGTGGTTGTTTTAAGCAACAACCTTTTCTTTAATAAAAATGAAAGACAATCTTAAGAAAGGGGAGAACCAGCAATCGCCAGATTCTTGGTTTCCATCAACATTGAGCCAAATGCCACTACAGCAGCATAGAACAGAGCAAGAAAAAGTAGAATAACAATTTCTCCCTCTTGTTAATCCTTATCAACTTTTATTTAAAAGAAATGAGCAAAGAATATACCAGAGGGGAAAGGGGGGCTCGTGAAACCTACAAGAACCACTTTTATGACGCCCAGAGCCTCTCTGGAATGGCTGTTTGGGTTTTGTTTTCAAGGACTGGGGAAGTTCTATAAGGAGCAATAAGGTAACTTAAACCTAACAAATCCTTAACAACCCCATTGCACCATTCCATACCTTCCATGGATTGATGGAAATTGTGGTTTCCAAGTATGACCCTTAACAGATCACACAAAGCTTTGTAGTGTTTAAGTCATCAGAACATGTACTTTGCTCACTGAATGGAGTACACCTTTTATGCATGGATGCTCCATTCAGCTACTATAGCCTTTAGTATAAATAGTTTAAATAGTTATGCTAGTTTATTATTGCAAATAGCAGTGTTCCAATATCTCAGGGGTTGCCACAAAGAAGAGGGAGTCAAGCTATTCTCCAAAGCACCTGAGGGCAGAACAAGAAGCAATGGGTGGAAACTAATCAAGGAGAGAAGCAACTTAGAACTGAGGAGAAATTTCCTGACAGTTAGAACAATTAATCAGTGGAACGGCTTGCCTCCAGAAGTTGTGAATGCCCCAACACTGCAAGTCTTTAAGAAGATGTTGCATAGCCATTTGTCTGAAATGGCATAGGGTTTCCTGCCTAGGCAGGGAGTTGAATTAGATGACCTCCAAGGTCCCTTCCAACTCTGCTGTTGTATTGTATTGTATAACCAAAGTTCTCAAAAGACATCAATTAGCTGCATCATGAGTTAAAATAATTGACTTCTCCTTTTCCTCCCTCTCCTTTTCCTTATTATTACAACTATTATATATTATGTTGACTATTTTAATGCAAACAAATACTATGGAAAGACCTAAACAGAATTGGGACTGGACCGGTAAAAAAAGAATAATTAATTGTTCCCATTTATTCAGTCCTAAAAGAGATACATGCCACTTACAGTTAGGATATTCAGCCTTAGATTGGGTTGACAATATATATGAGCCTATGTTCTTAAGAAGTTATGTAGCTTTAAGAACTGTCTTAAATTCTGTTTGAATCTGATTGGCTGTGAGTATCAGCTATACTATATAATCAGGGTCAGGACTGCAGCTCATTCCCTGTTCGATTCCTTGTTTTCCTGATTGCCGTTGAAGAAGAAGGAGGAGGTTTTCTGTGCATCACTGTAAAATAAACTCTGTTTGATAAAGGACTGTTATCGTTGTTTGAGAAGTTAGTTGGAAGATGCATTTTAGTTGCTACAAAGACTATTTATTTTCTTACTATCACTGTTTTAGAGTTTGTTTGTGGTTTACAGCAACGTATCTCGTTACTGTCCGGTGAATTACACTATTCCGCATATTTTAGCTAACATTGGTTATGGGACCAGAGTTCTGATACTGGTTCTGAACCCAGAGTTGCTAACACTTACCAAAAAAAATATATTCCAAAACATAACAGCAACATTGATATGCATATGAAAGGAAATTATAGGAGGGCAAAGAAAAGGTTTAAATTTCCATTGGTCAGACATAATTTGCATGAGTTTCCAACAAAGCTTGTTACACTAAAAATACATGAACACTGAATAAACTATGCATTTAATGTAGTTCTATCTTAAGTTAACAGCAACCGCAATTCCATTTATTGATAATTATATACTATTGGATCCTATTATTTCATCAATTCTAAACTAGAGAGAATACAAAGAGAAAGAATATTTGTATAACATTTTATTTTCTGGCCCTTAAAATCTACTTAAAACTTTTATTTAACAAATGTTGCAGCTTCCATATTAAGAAATAAGAAAAAAAAACCAGTTGCCTTCCGCATAGCCATTGCTTTGTGAAGTCTCTACTCTGCCATTATTAATCATGTTTTCTTCTAAATAAGGTCATACTATTGGAACCTTTGTAGGATAACACCAATTTTAAAGTCATTACGCAAGTTACTAATGGGCTTTGAAGCCCAAACAAACTGTTGGTTATCATGTTTAAAACTTGTGAGGAAAACTTTCCATTTTCCTCATAAGGCATTCTAAACTCAAATAAAGTAGCATGATGATAAAAATACAAATCAAAAAGTCACCAGATCCATGTCTTATATATACAAGAATGTGTTTAAAGCAAAACATTCATTATGTGTACATTAAAAAAATACTCTAACTCTCAGGAGGATTATTTATGTGATCTTACAGAATTAAGAAACTGAAAAGTGTACTTCTAAATAGCTTTAACACTCTACATAAAAATTTATTATTTAAATTTTCAAGCTCCAATCCATTACTATTTTGCTTTCAATATAGTGGGACTTCCTTATTTTTAAAATCTTTATATGCATTTCTTCACATGCCCACATATACTTCAAATCAAGCGTGGGCTGCTATGGATTTGCCTAGGTTCGGAAGAACCCACAGCTAACGTTATGGCCAGTTCTGAGAACCTCCAAATCCCACCTCTGGCTGGCCCCACCCACCCCATGCTGCCCCTCCCAGGTTTGGATGCGAGGTAAGTGCAGGGCCCGTGCAGAGGCTCAAGGAAGGGGAAAAACAGGCTTCCCAGAAGGCCTCCGGAGCCCAGGGTAGGCAGTTTTTGCCCTCCCAGAAGCTCAAGGAAAGCCTCCAGAGCCCTGGGGAAGGTGAAAATGCCCTCCCCCACCGTGGTGCAGGAGGCCAACTAGGCCACACCCACCATGGCTACGCCCACCCAGCAACCAGGCAGAGAACTTGTTGAAATTTTTGAAGCCCACCCCTGCTTCAAATGCATGACGTAGAATGACTTAAACCTATCTTGTTAAGACAGGAATATTTGTTAAAAAAGCAAGAATTGGCAACTGAATTTTTAATACATACTCTGCTTTAAAAAAAATATATTGCAGGACTAAATAGTTTAGGAGCCAACTGCAAATTGTCTCTTTATTTTTATTTATTTATTTTATTAAATTTATACCCCGCCCTTCTCCTTGTTAGGACCCAGGGCGGCGCACAGGCATTATTTAAAAACACAAAATACAATAAATATCAATTAAAATGTATTAAATTAATAAACCCGTGCTAAAACCCAATATTAAAACCCTTACCAAATTACAAATTTTTCTTTAAAAAGTCAGAAACGGGGGGCTATCCTAGGCCGGCTTGTTGAAATAAATATGTCTTAAGACGTTGGCGGAAGAGGCGGAGGTCCGAGATAGTACGAAGGTCGGGGGGTAGGTCGTTCCAGAGGGCCGGGCCCGCCACAGAGAAGGCCCTTCCCCTGGGTGTCGCCAACCGGCATTGCCTCGCCGACGGCACCCGAAGAAGACCCTCTCTGTGGGAGCGGATCGGACGAAGGGATGTATGGGGCAGGAGGCGGTCTCGTATATAGCTAGGCCCCGAGCCATGGAGCGATTTAAAGATGGTTGTCAATACCTTGAAGCGCACTCGAAAGGCCACAGGCAGCCAGTGCAGCTCGCGCAGGAGAGGTGTTACGTGGGTTTGCCTCGAGGCACCCATAATCACCCGCGCGGCCGCATTCTGTACTAACTGTAGCTTTCAAGTGCACCTCAAGGGGAGCCCTATGTAGAGAGCGTTACAGTAATCCAGCCGGGACGTCACAAGCGCTTGAGTGACTGTGTGAAGGGCTCCCCGGTCCAGTAAGGGGCGCAACTGGCGTATCAGGCGTACCTGATAGAACGCCCCCCTGGCCACGGCCGCCACATGGTCCTCCATGGACAGCCGGGAATCCAGGAGGATGCCCAAGTTGCGCGCCCTCTCCACGGGGGCCAGTTGTTCGCCCCCAATGGCCAGTGTTGGACTTATCTGGCTGAACCGGGGTGCCGGAAACCACAGCCACTCGGTCTTGGACGGGTTGAGCCTGAGTTTGTTACTACCCATCCAGATCCGTACGGCCTCCAGACACCGGGACAGCACCTCGACGGCATCGTTGGGGTGGTTTGGGGTGGATATGTACAACTGAGTGTCATCAGCGTACAGATGGTATTCCACCCCAAAACCACGGATGATCTCGCCCAGCGGCTTCATGTAGGTGTTGAACAGGAGTGGCGAGAGGACCGACCCCTGAGGAACCCCACATGTGAGGAGCCTCGGGGACGACCTCTGCCCCACATGTGAGGGGCCTCGGGGACGACCTCTGTCTCTATATCTATCTAATATTTTAACCTTTTTTTCCCAAGATGGGATAGAATTGTTTCAATGTGCTTATTTTACATATTGAAATCTGTATCTGTAATTGTTGATTCTTTGACAAATGCATGAAAGAAATCATTATCTCTAGACACTCTAGAATAGGGCTGTCAAACTCGTGGCCCGCAGGCCAGATGCATCACACGTTGGCCACGCCCATGCCCGGTTTAGTGAATGGGAAAGAAGTGTGATATGTCATGTGACGATGACGTGGCGATGTGAGTTTGCCACCCCTGCTCTAGAATGGGTAGGTGCATTTAGGAAGCTCCGAATTACTTCAAGCAAGCTGCTTGCTTCGAAATATACTTCTGTTATATATCACATCATGTTCAATCCCTCAGAATTAAGCATCAATTATTTAGAAAGTGACAGGAATCTTTCTGCAGTAAATTGGTCTTGGACAAGTTATTAAACTATTTTTTATGTTACAATATGAACTGGAATGAAGTCGAAAAAGGAATTCCTTTACCATCAATGCCTTTATTCTTTCTTCCAACAAGAGAAACCATGAAAAACAAATTACGCAGAGCAAACAGCCATAGTTAAGGAATCATCCAGATCAGGGGTGTTACACTCAATATCACTGAGAGCCACATCAAGGTTGTGTTTGACCTTGTGTGTGTGTGTGTGCGCGTGACCAAGGTGTGTGTGACCAGCTCGACATCCGTTTCCGGCTGCGATGGTCTCCTGCAGCCCTCTGCCAGTGAAAACAGAGCTCAGGAGGGCCACACACAACCCCCCAAGCTCCCTTTTCGCTGGCAGAGGCACCATAGGCCGGTCTTTCACTGTTTCCAGTGAAAGTGACCTGTGGGCCAGATCTAAGCACCCTGTGGGCTGGATCCAGTCCGCAGGTCTTGAGTTTGACACCTCTGATCTAGATCACCACCATGCCTTTCTATGCCTTTCTATTCTGTGATCTCTATCACCTAGCTGTACACAGCCATGCTAGGCATTTGCTTCCTGCAACAGTTATATATGATCAAAAGATTTTAACCAAAGAATCACAGAACTTATCAGAAGGCAGCATTTTCCACATGCTAAATTACAATTGGACACCGGGGAGAAGAGAATGCCAACCCACTCAACCCAACTCCAATTCAGTTTGATGGGGTCTGAAATTCAGCCACACTAATTCAAATTCTAATTGTAGCAGATTTGCAAACTCCAAGATTGCACAAACCTGAAGAAACCATAGCTTTAAAAACGAAAGTAAAGTATCCTTCAAGTCAAACTTGAATCTGTGGACACATTCATACATTGTTTTGTCTTCTTTAAATTTTTAATGATTCTAAACCAAAATGAGTCATGCTATTTTGGTATATAAAAGTTAAATAAGCGAAGTAATGAACATTTTATTGGCCCTAATATTGAAAGTCATTGGTCATCATCTTTTGGGATGATTTTCAACTTTTCAGACTACCCATCTAATACTGGCTTCCTTCCAAATTGAGAAAAATTGGAGCACTGCCAGGAACCTTAGTGAGCTGAATAGCAGAAAACTATCTGTCAAATATTCCCAGGTGCTGCTTCTTGCCAAGATTTAATACAATGTACTGAGCCACAAATTAGACAGCCACATTTTAGTCTAATGAGTTTTATGAATCTGGTCAATATGGTCAATATGGGATTCAATTTATTGTATAAGTCCAGAATATGAATTCTGATTAATGCACACATATTATATTATTGCCTTTTTTCTCCATTTTCTTTTTCTTTTTCCTACTCTTTGCCTTTGGTGAGGATAAATGAAGCCTCTTTTGATTGGGTAGGTTAATTTATTTTTCATTCCTGCCCAGTTTTTTGTTTATCTTTGTCATTCTCTATTGTTCAGTTTTATATTTTTCTTGTTTTTAATGTTTTTACTTGTAAATCACCCAGAGTCATTGAGTGATATGCATATGTTTAGTAAATAATAATTATCCTACCTTGGTATCTCTTCCTTTTCCTTTTCCTACTCCTTCATCTTCATAGCATAATGCATGGATGAATAGTCTTAACTTTAAGTCAAAGTGTCACATAGTGGCATTTTTTGCATGCTGGCTACATTCAGGGACAATTAACCTCTTGCCATCTTCAGCCTCTCTCTCCTCAGTCAGGACGCATTGATCAAACCCCTAAGTTCTCCAATGAATCCTGCAACCACCTCTGGATTGGTGGGTAGGAAAGGCAAACCCACCATAACATGAAGGCACACTTAGCAAAACAAAAATGAAATTAATGTCCAAAGCAAGGAATGCGCCAAATACAGGCAATCGGATGCAGAGACAGACAGATTAATCACTCTGCATTTAGATCAGGGGTGTCAAACTCTATTTCATTGAGGGCCATATCAGGGTTGTTTTTGACTTCAGGGGAGCATGGAGTGTGTTGTCAGAGTGGGCGTGGCCAGCTCAACATCACTCATGTCAGGGGCGCCTGTGGAGGCCTGAGTGCTCAGTGAAAATGGGCTCCCAAGCTCCGTTTTCAGCTGCGACGGCCTCCTGCAAATCTCTGCAAGCAAAAAACTCCCAAACTCTGTTTTTGCTGGCAAAGGCACTGCAGTCCTTCACTGTTTCCAGGGCGGTCCTGCAGGCGAGATCTAAGAACCTCGTGGGCAGGATCCTGCCCTTGGGCCTGGAGTTTGACTCAGCTGATCAGGATAGAAGCAGTGTCTGGTGGCAATTACAACTGCCTCACATGTAATACTTCCCTGGTTCGAATCCCAGTAAGGGTAGGGGTGATTTTTTTTTTTTTTTAAACTTAATTTTTCTCCCATTTCTCCAAAGGATGGGGCTTTTTCATAGGCTGCTCTAATTTTATCCTTAAGGAAGTAGAATAGAATATAATTCTTTATTGGCCAAGCGTGATTGAACACACAAGGAATTTGTCTTTGGTGCATATACTCTCAGTGTACATTAAAGAAAAGATACATTCATCACAAATCGTAAGATACAACACTTAATGATAGTCATAGGATACAAATAAGCAATCAGGAAACAATAACTATCAATATCAATGGTAAGAATACAAGCAGCAAAGTTATAGTCCTGCAGTCATAAGTGGGAGGAGATGGGTGATAGGAGCGATTAGAAGAGTAATAGTAATGCAGACTTAGTAAATAGTCTGAAGTGTTGAGGGAATTATTTGTTTAACAGTGTGATGGTGTTTGGGGAAAAACTGTTCTTGTGTCTAGTTGTCTTGGTGTGCAGTGCTCTACAGCAGGGGTCCCCAACCCCCGGGCCGCGGACCGGTGCCAGTCCGTGGCTGGATGGGAGCCGGGCCGCAGGGCTAGAGAGGAGGAGGAGGGAGGAGGAGGCAGCCCCCTGAGCACAGCGTGCGGGAGAACGCAGGCGCGGCTGTTCACGCCGTTGGAGTGTGCCTCTTCCTCCACCCTCGTCGACGGAGGGATTCCTGGACGCCGCCGGACCGGCCACCGATTCCCTCCCCTGCTGGCATGCCGGCCACTCATTTTCTTCCAGGGACTGCGGAGGCCCTGCGGGCTGGGGAGGGAACTGGCGGGTTGCTCCGGCGGCGCACAGGAGTCCCTCCGTCGACGAGGGTGGAGGAAGAGCCCCCACCATCCTCCTGCGTTGTCCCGTGCGCTCTGCCCAATGGGCTGCCCCCCTCCCTCCTCCTCCTCTCCAGCCCGGCTCCTATCCAGCCACGGAGCCTGAACGAGCGAAGGAGCGACCAAGCCTGGCAGGCGGGATGAGGAGGCTGGGGGCGGGGGGACGGGACGACGATGACGACGACAGACACACATAGAGAGACAGAGGGAGGGAGGGAGAGAAAGATAGACAGAGACACAGAAGGAGTGATTGAATGAATGCAAGACAGACAGACACACACACACAGAGTGACAGAAATGGGCGGATGAAGGAGAGACACAAAGAGAGAAAGAAAGAAAAAAGTGGGAGAGAGAAAGACAGACAGAGAGAAAGAGACAGAAAGGAAAGAAAGAGACAGGAAAAGATACAGAAAGAGGGAAAGAGAAAAAGAAAGAGAAAGAAATAGAGAGAAAGGGAAAGAGAAAGAAAGAAATAGCGAGAGAAAAAAAGAGAGACAGAGACAAAGTAAGAGAAAGAAAGAGAGAGAGAGAAAGAAAGAAAGAACTTATGACCACAGTTGAGGCCAAAAGTTTGGTTGCTAACCAAGATCATTGTTAAGTGAGTTTCACATTTTCAAAGTTGGCCACGCCCACCCAGTCACATGACTGCTGAGCCCCTCAGCCGGTCCGCAGAATTTTCTTTAAAATAAAACCGGTCCCTGGTGAAAAAAAGGTTGGGGACCCCTGCTCTACAGCATCATTTTGAGGGTAGAAGCTGAAACAATTTATGCCCAGGATGTGAGGTGTCTAGATATTTTCATAGCTCTCTTTCTGACCCATGCAGTATACAGGTGCTCAATGGAAGGCAGGTTGGTAGCAATTGTTTTTTCTGCAGTTCTAATTAATTATTAGTTATAATCTGTGTCTGTCTTGTTGGATTGCAGAATCAAACCAGACAGTTATAAAGGTGCAGATGACAGACTCAAGTAGAACAATAGTAATGCCTTACAAGGCTACTATATGGTGTTGACCATATACCAGGAGGAGAATGCTCCTCTTACAACAATGCAGGGACCCCCTCATCCATGCAATGAAGAAATCCCTTCATGACTCTGGATATCAGACCAACTCAAGACATTCTGTTGTCTTGAACAGCTGCAGCATATAATTAGAGGTTCCCTTCACAACTTGCAGCTCTATTACAACAACTAAATGTGCACGACAATGAAGAGCCAGGCAGCTCCTGGTTCGAGCCCCACTCAGTCACAAATTCTCTACAGAATCACAGTCAAGTGATTTCTTTTTTTAGCCCCACTTGATATATGAGGATATTAATATTTGTCTAACTTCCAGACCTGCTACAAGAATAAAACAGATATAATACATGAATATAAAGATATAAAGGCTAGTTACTAAAAATGTAATGAGTTAAATCTGCAGTACTGTGAAATCATAAGGCCAAGCCCCCATCACCCCACTTGGAAGTGGATGGGGAGAGAGGTTCGTTTATTTGCAGAGGGACTTCTGCACACAGAGCAGCATTGTGTTTTAATTAGACTATAGAAGCAGTAATTAAACAACTATTGTTTGTGTCAAGCAACCTGACTAAAGGCAGCTGCTCCATGCTCCATCGACAGACCCAACTTTCCTAGGCAACTTCCAAATCTGATGCATATTTCCCCCCATTCATAATTATTGTTCATATTTATGGAAGAGGATGGAAGTTGTAGTTTCAGAAATCTAAAGGATAATAGGTTCAGAGGGTCTCAAGTCTTCTGCAAGAGGAATAACTGAACACCCCAAAAGGAGAAAGCAATCTATGTGTGCATTTGTGTATGTATTGAAATAATTCCTGAGCACCAATCTCAGGTTCTATGGGAAAAATATATTTCTAAGCCTTAGGTCAGGATAACAAAAACATTATTTGTATACCAGTTTCTCTCCAAAAAAATGGAGGAAACAGCTCCAAGGCTATTTGCATGCAAAATGTATTCTAGATTCTATTAATCAAGAATCAACGCTTAGTTTAATACACAGATTTAGGTGGGATTTCCTTCTCCAAAGAGTTCAGGCTGGGCAATCAGCAAGTCCCTTGATAGATGTCAGGGAGAAAGCAATGTGACAGAGAAAAGGCTGCACCTATTGTATCTTCTAGCCTATTTGCATGGATGTCCCACTTAGCTTTAATTGCATTAGATATAAAGAAAAGTCAGGCAAAGAGAAAGTTGTCAGATGGAACAAGATGCAGAATTCATGTCCTTGTTCAGTGTATTGCAGAGATGAATTCAACATAGGAATCTGATTGTTTCTGGTTTTTAAAAGGCATGGCACGCGCACACACATGGGGGGGGCTAAATCCACTAATCAAACATCTACTTAGACTTAGTGTCTGATTGAGTACAAGACTCATGGAGTGACCTTTCCATCAGGTCAAGCATTCTTTTTCCAGGGAGACTCCTTTTAACTACTCTATGGTTTATAATAGACTCCTAGATCAATGAGAACAGGCTTTTTCTTTTTCTTTTGCTAAGCAGGACTGCAACACTTCAGGCATCCTAAGGCAAAATGGCTCATATGGAATGGATGGAATTCTATAAAGCAGAATAGAACACACAAGGCAGGTTGAGTCAAATCTTCATTATTAGAAACAGGCATGTTTTCCCATCACTGGAGGTTCTTGGCTACTCTTTCAACATGTACTGGTGGCACAGAAGCACGTACTACAAGCTTTTTTTTTTTTAAAGATATGGCTCAGAAAAGCAGTTTGTGTGTATCATCTTTCCCAAATCTTATAAATTACTTAGGTTAGTACTGTACATTAAACTTTGGAACTGGATTATAAAACACACTTGCTATGTCCCCCAAAGCTATTATGCCCAAATAAATAAACCACACAATGATATGACAATATTAGCTCACACAGCAGGCCAAGGCCACGATTGAATGCTGAAAATGTTGAGCCACAAACGAGCCAGCCTCCTTTACTTTAGGGCAGGGGTCCCCAACCTTTGCAACTTTAAGTCTGCAGGACTTCAGCTCCCAGAATTCTCCAGCCAGCTTTGCTGGCTGGAGAATTCTGGGAGCTGAAGTCCTTCAGACTTAAAGTTGCAAAGGTTGGGGACCCCTGCTTTAGGGGTTATATGAATCCAACCACTAGGCAAAGAATTCCTAAAGCAACTTTTCAATGGGTCTGCCCCATTCCCTTTTCTCTATACAGAAGCTGCCCGGAATCCCCCCCCCACCCCCACACCGTTGCTAAATCCATAGCCTTTCTCCCCTGGGAAGCTGGGAAAGGCCCCTTCCACCTGCTGCCTCAGTTTCCCAGCTGGGAAACAGGAGGGTCACCAAGTCTAGACAGGCGCTGGAGGGCCGAGTCTACCAAGCTGGAGCTGCACTGGAAAGGGGAGGTCGGCGGAGCCCGACAAAGCCCAGCCCTGCGCCAATTCCCAGTGAGGAAGCCATTGTCAGTAGGCAGCTTACCCACACCCACCCGACCATCACCACACCGAAAGAGCCGCCGTCGCCGCCCCGCCCTTCTTCTTGCGCGTCCCCCGAGAAAGGGCAGCGGCTAGTCCAGCGCGCGCAGACAAAGGCCCCACCGTCCTCCTCCTCGCCGCAGGCGCACAAAGAGCGGGGCGCCTCCAGGAGCATCCCGGAGGGAGAGGGAGGCGTCCGAGCAAGGCGGCGGGAGGGCTACCGGCCGACGAGCACCCGAATAAGGCTAAAGGGCCAAGGCCGGGCGCAGACCCCGGCTACACCCTTCCCGCCAATCGCTCCGCGGCCTCAGCCAGCCAGCGCGCCGGGAGGCAAAAGCACCCGGGGGAAGGGCGCGTACAGGTGCCAAAGCACCCCACGCCTCCCCGCGGCGCAGCCACCCGCCCTTCTACAGGCGATCGATGCTGCTCCTGGGCTGCAGCTTCTGCTCCCAAACCCCGAGACAAAGGGGGAAGACACGCCCCGGCTCATCACCCCATCCTCCGACCCTGCAGAGAAAGCGGGCCCCGAGGCAGCTCCCGCAGGGCGTCGAGGGGACCGCGCGGCTCTCTCTCCGCCTCTCCGCGATCTTTAACTAAGCCCGCTGATGCTTTATCCAGGCAGAGTCTTCATCGGTCGGTCGGTCGATGGGTTGGTTCGCCCGCCCGAATTCCCGCGTCTGCAGGGAAGGATGGAATCCGACGGCCTCCCCTCGACACCTTTCTACTCACCCTGCGATGACTGTTCCCGACGCCCGCTGGCTAGCTTGTCCGCCGCCGATCGTCCGCGCCCAGCTGCCACCCGCGTTCACCTGCTTCCCTCCGAGCGAGGAGGGAGGGAGGGATCCTGCCCTCCCTCTGTCTCTTGGACCAATGGCGGCTCTTCCCTTGCCTCCGAGAGGGCGGGGCCCCGAGCAGCAGAGAACTGCGATTCCCGATAGGCTCAGCGCCAACCAGAGGAACAGGCCTTGAAGGGTAGGGTGCGGCCTTCTCCATCCTCTGAACCGGTGCCTAGGTTACCATGGTGATTGTGGAGCAGGCACTGGGGCCTCTTTGAGGACCAAAGATGCCCCCCCCCCTGTATTGGGCGTATTATGAGGGGAAGGCTTCCCTGGTGGTGAGGGTTGCATCTAGAACTGTAACGTGAACTGCAAGCTCAAGTTAGAAACAAAAAGATGATGGGAAAGCAATAATGGGACTATTAAACTACACAGATCTTAACCATTAGGAGCTGCTTTCTTCGTGTTGAACAGGAGTTGGTTCAAATACAATGTTATCTTAATTTTCTGTTTTTGTTTTTTACAACTGTGGTCAATATGGTAGCCTGGCCTGAATTGGAACCAATTTTGTCAAATGTATTTCAGTGTTGATGACTTTCTGTTCATTCTATGTGAATGAATGAATCTGCAGGTCCCAAAGCAATGATAATTTGGTGCTCTTTAGAGAAAGTAGGCAACACATGAAGCCATTTTTTTATCCTTGCTGTCACCTTCAAATCCTTTGCACCTCAATCTCCCTAACGCATATAAAAGCACCAAATGCCTACCCCAGATTAAAGTAGACCTCAAGCTATTACTTGATAAATAGAAAAATGTGAGTTAGGCAGCATCACCACCAGATGGATTTGTAACTGGCTGACAACTTTACTCAACATGTAGTCCTCAACACAACTGTATCTGCATGGAGGGAAGTATGCAATGGAGTAGCCCAAGGCTCTCTCTTAAGTCCAATGCTCTTCAATATTGTCATAATTGATTTAGATGAGGGGATAGAAGGGGAACTCATCAAATTTGCAGACAACACCAAGATGGCAGGAATAGCCAGCACTTCAGAAGATAGGCTCAAGATAGAGAAGGATCTTGATGAATACTGGGCTCTATCTAACAATATGAAATTCAATGGCAAGAAAAGTAAGGTTCGACATTTAGTCAAGGAAAAACAAATGCACAGGTATGGAATAAGTGGTTCCTGTCTCAATAGTAGCAACTATGAGAAGTAGTTCAATAAGTAGCAACTATGAGAAGAATCTTGGAGTCCTAGTGCACAACCGCTTAAGTATGAATCAGCAGTGTTCTGCAGCCACCAAAAAAGACAACACAGCCCTAGACTGCTTTAACAAAGGGGTGGAATCAAGATCACGTGAAGTGTTAGTATGGCTTTATAAGACCTTGGTAAGGCTACACTTAGAATACTGCATCCAGTTTTGGTTGCCACAATATAAAAAAGATGTTGAGACTCTAAAAACAGTGCAGAGAAGAGGAACAAAGATGATTAGGGGTTGGAGGCTAAAACATATAAAGAACAGTTGCAGGAATTGTGTATGTCCATTTAATGAAAAGAATGACTGGGGTGACACAATTATTCCCTGTTTAAGGGGCTGATACAGAGAAGAGGGGGACAACCTATTCTTCAAAGCACCTGAAGGAAGAACAGGAGCACTGGATGGAAATTAATCAAAAAGAGAAGCAACCTAGAACTTAAGGAGAAATTTCCTAACAGTGAAAACAATCAGTGGAACAGCTTGCCTTCAGAAGTTGTGGATACTTGAACACTGGAGGTTTTTAAGAAGAGATTGGGCAACTATTTGCTTGAAATGTTATAGAGTTTCTTCCCTGAGCAGGGGGCTGGACTAGAAGACCTCCAAGGTACCTTCCAACGGTTATTAATCTGACACATAGTAGCATACCAGTACATGCTAAAAATGGAACTTCTAAGTTGTGAAAAAGTTTTTTCATCTTCTGTTCACCTTGCATTAGATTGAATTTACTACATTTGTTATGGCCATCCATTCCAGAATCCTCTGTGGCTATTGTTGTTATTCTCTTGATTACGAATAATCATTCTCAGCAAATTTGTACTGCCTATTTGTCCTTTCAGAGAAAATTAATTTTTGCAAGCACAGAATTTAATAAAACAAGACCCTCCAATATCATCACCTACCACTTATTCTAAAAGTTTTATGGAAAAAAAAATGCTAGAAATTTTAATCCCATCTATTTGTGTCATGTCATCCTACATTGATCTTAGTTTCTGGTCATAAGAATATTGCCAAAGAAATGGGATGACTTTTTAAATGAATGAAATAAAAATACATCAGCTAGATTCTTAACTACGCTTTTTTATTAAAAAGTCAGATATTCTGCTGAAATAGCTGCAATGAGTGTCAGTTTCCAAATTCATTTTGAAATATTACTGATGATCTTTAAAGTTTTTAGCATTTTAGGTCCAAGAAAAATGATGTTCTTTTTTTATGACAGTTCAGCTGCTAAGATTATCCTTGATTGAAGGCTTACTTAGGTGTTCCTAAATTTTGTTTAGTCATAGGCAGGAACTATCTTGATATTTGCATTATGTTCTGTACATGTTTTCTCCTAATAGAAGAAGATACGTCTTAAAGGCAGGCAGGCAGAAACAAATAAAAGTAATAGATTTGGTAATAGTATTGATATGATAGTATTGCTGTCATGTGGTAATTTATTTTATTCCACTACTCTTCTGCCAATGTCATGGTTTATGCTTTTTCTTTAATGTTATGCTGACCAATTTTGCCATTTAATTTTAAAACATTTTAAAAATTCTAACAGTGGTCTTGAACTATTTTAAAGAAGAATATGGTATTGTTGTTTTAAACTTTTTAATCTTACAGAAAAAAAGGTTATGGAAAGCATCAGCTGTGATATTATAAACAAGTAAAGAGGATATAGCTCTATAATGAAGGTAAGAAACTTTAAAATATGCTTCAGAAAGGTCAGTCAGGAGAAAGGTCCGGGAGCCAACAAGGCACAAAAGTGGTATAAACTTGCATTCAAATACAAGATTTTTTTTAAAAAAAAACAACCAATAGCAGTTGTTGCAATAATTGTTATCATCCTGATAGCATTTTTCAAAATTCAGGGAGTAAAAGTGATAAATCAGGGGAGTCTGAAAATGGAATCTTACACTAGAGCACCCTCTCCTGGGCAAATTTTCCCACTGCATCTTAGTTTTCTGCAAATGCCTTAAGTATATTGCAGAAAATATAACTTTAAAAAATAGAGATGGAAAACGTTCCGATCTGGACACTTGCATTCTTGAATCCATTGACATACATGGCTTTTCTTGTTGTTTTCTCAGCCAGGAAAACTATGCATTTTTCTGCTGCATGTGAGGAATATTAAGCAGAACTGGATTGTGAAAGCTGCCTGTGTATTTTTTTTTATTATCTACCTTGAGTCTTTAATATGATATGGCCAAGAATTCTGCCAGTAAAAATCAAAGTGATTTAATGCCTTACATTCTTGTTTGTTACTGCTGTTGTATAAAGACCTGTGATGTCTTGGTATACTTTTCTCAATTCAATAACGTTCAGTAGAAAGTACCATTAATCTGTTTCTCTGACTCTGACACATGCATGTGCACAAGTACATGCACAAGCACCGCCACACAAAGGCATCTTCTGCACCTGGTAAAGGTAGCTTGAATACTTAGTCATTTTTCTTGATCAGCAAGAGAGACAGACTAGTACCTTGGACAGCGAATGGAACGCTATGTGCATTCACAGCATGAAACCTCCACTCATATAAACTCTGTTGCTGCTGATTACTGGAAATCTCCTTTGCCAAAACCAATTTCCTTTAGTGTTGTGTAAATCAAACCACTACATTATCATGTTGCCCGAACCCTTCATATTAAATCATCCTATAGTTTCAGTATGTGAATTCAACAGGTGAGCATTGCATTCAAGGCTAAGAGTTTTGGGTGTTATAGCATAGCAGTTTTCTTCTCAACTTATGCCATTAGTGTGTATTTAATATGGTATAAACGTTTCAAAATAAGTAAACCATTTCTCAACTTTCAGAAATATCTTACTAAAGACTAGATAATATTTTCTGGCCCAGTCTGTCTTCTCAGAATGTGAGGAAACCTACCATGGCACGTAGGATGAATGGAGCTTGTTTGAACAATCATTTGCCTGAAATGTTATAGGGTTTCCTGCTTCAGCATGGAGTTGGGCTAGAAGACCTCCAAGGTCCCTTCCAACTCTGTTACTCTGCTTGTGTCAAGAAGCAGTTAGCTCAGATACCCAGAGAAAGGCAGTAGAACTGAAGGTGTACAGCAGTGTTTCCTTAGAACTTGGGAAGAAATCCAAATTTAGTTTACTATTTGATCTATTTATTCAAGAACCAAAATGGCTGCCTGTACTTTTTATAGAGAGAAAATTATCCTTTTGCATGAGAAACAAATATTATCATTGATTAATGGTGTGTAAATATCCATATTTGGCACAATAAACTCAAGACTTGACTTGTCGTGTTTTGTAATTTAGTGAACAAACTAGCTGGGCTAAATTTTAGCATGATGTTATGTGAACTGTACCCTATGGTTAGTTTGTGGTTCAATAAATTTGTTACTACTGCATCATGAGTAAGCCTATCAAACAAACACAATTGAAAAACAGCATTAGGTAATAATCTTATTTAGCATACATAATTAAAAACTAGGTTATACATTAATAATAATAATAATAATAAATTTAATTTGTAGACCGCTCCCTCTCCCCGAAGGGACTCGGAGCGGTGCACAGGGGAATTAAAAACATACAAACATAAATACATCATAAATATATATAAAATCAGATTAAACAATTTATCCCTGTGCTAAAAACCCAAATACTAAAAACTAAACCCCTTAAAAACCCAATTAAAACAATTTAAACGTTCAGACTGAGAGGCTGGAAGGTAGGTTAAGCCAAGCCGGCCAGTTGGAATAGATAAGTCTTGAGCTTTTGTCGGAAGGCGCGGAGGTCCGTGGTTGTCCTGAGGTCGGGGGGTAGGTTGTTCCATAGAGCTGGGCCCGCCACAGAGAAGGCCCTTCCCCTGGGCGTCGCCCGCTGGCATTGCCTAGTGGACGGCACCCGGAGAAGTCCCTCTCTGTGGGAGCGAATCGGTCGGAGGGATGTATGGGGTAGGATGCGATCTCGCAGATAGCTAGGTCCCGTGCCATGGCGCGCTTTAAAGATGGTAGTCAGCACCTTGAAGCGCACCCGGAAGACCACAGGCAGCCAGTGCAGCTCGTGCAGGAGTGGTGTTACGTGGAAATGCCTTGGGGCACCCAGAATTGTCCGCGCGGCCGCGTTCTGGACTAGCTGTAGTCTCCGGGTGCACCTCAAGGGAAGCCCCATGTAGAGAGCATTACAGTAGTCTAGACGGGATGTCACAAGGGCATGAGTGACCGTGCGAAGGGCACCCCGGTCCAATAGGGGACGCAGCTGGCGTACCAGGCGAACCTGGTAAAATGCCCCCCTGGCCACGGCTGTCACTTGATCTTCCATAGACAGCCAGGTATCCAGGAGGACGCCCAGATTGCGTGCCCCATCCACAGGGGCTAGATGTTCCCCCCCTATGGCCAGTGATGGAGTGAACTGGTTGTACCGGGACGCCGGAAGCCACAGCCACTCGGTCTTCGACGGGTTGAGTCTGAGTCTGTTCCTTCCCATTCAGATCCGCACGGCTTCCAGACACCGGGACATCACTTCGACGGCATCGTTGGGGTGGCTCGGGGTAGATATATACAGCTGCATATCGTCAGCGTAGAGATGGTACTCTACCCCGAAACCACGGATGATCTCGCCCAGCGGCTTCATATATGTGTTGAACAGGAGTGGCGAGAGGACCGACCCCTGAGGCACCCCACATGTGAGGGGTCTCGAGGCCGACCTCTGCCCTCCTGCCAACACAAATTGTGATCGACCAGAGAGGTAGGAGAACCACCGTAAAACAGTGCCCCTTACCCCCAACCCCTCCAGTCGATGCAATAGGATACCATGGTCAATGGTATCAAAAGCCGCCGAGAGGTCTAATAGGACCAGGATGGAGGAACAACCCCCATCTCTGGCCCTCCAGAGATCATCCACCAACGTGACCAATGCCGTCTCAGTGCTGTGTCCGGGCCGAAAGCCGGACTGGCACGGGTCCAGATAATCAATCTCCTCCAGGTGATGGGGAAACTGTTGTGCCACCACACTCTCTACAACCTTCGCCAGGAAGTGAAGGTTGGAGACCGGACGGTAATTTACCAACAATGCTGGGTCCAGGGAAGGTTTCTTGAGGAGGGGTCTCACCACCGCCTCTTTCAAGATGGTAGGCAAGATCCCCTCACTCAAAGAGGCATTCACAACTTCCTGGAGCCAGCCTCGTGTGACCTCCCAGGATGCCAGTACAAGCCAGGAGGGACACGGGTCCAATAAACATGTGGTGGCTCTCAGTCGCCCACGTAACCTGTCCATATCTTCGGAAGTAACAGAGTCAAACTCCTCCCAGAATGGTGTCTCAAGACCTGCCTCAGACCTTCCCTCTAGACTACTTTCGGTGGAGGCCAACTCGCTTTGAATCTGAGCGATTTTATCCTGCAGATATTCTCCAAATTCCTCTGCTCTGCCCTGTAGAGGGGCTTCCCGCGGCCTCTGTTGAAGGAGGGACTGGGTCACCCCAAACAGGGCGGCAGGGCGGTTATCTGCGGATGCAATAAGAGTGGCACAGTAGGACCGTTTAGCCACTCTTATCGCCACAAGATAAGTCCTCAAATGGGCTCTCACCTGTGTTCAGTCGGATTCAGAGCGTGTGGATCTCCATCTCCTCTCTAGGCATCTCTTGCAGCGTTTCATCACCCTCAGCTCCTCAGTAAACCAAGGAGCCCAGGTGACTCGGCGCCGCAAGAGAGGCCGCAAGGGCGCGACCCGATCCAGGGCCCCGGCGGCGGCAGTACTCCATGCCGCCACCAGGTCCTCAGTCGGGGCGTGGGTCAGGGTTACAGGTAATGGCCCAAGCTCCATCTGGAACCTTTCAGGGTCCATCAGGCGCCTGGAGCGGAACCACCTAGGAATCTCTGGTTCCGCCTCCCCGCGGTGGGGTATAGGGATTGGAAAGTCGAGCCGGAGAAGTGAGTGATCTGACCATGACAGGGGTATGATGGCTAACTCCCCTACACCTAGATCTCTCATCCACTGACCAGAGACAAAAATCAAATCCAGCATGTGTCCACCCTCGTGTGTGGGACCCTGAATTACCTGGGTCAGGTCCATGGCCATCATGGAGGCCATGAACTCCCGAGCTGCCTCGGATGATTCGTCCACCGATGGCAGGTTGAAGTCCCCCATGACTATCAGTCTGGGGGTCTCAACTGCCACCGCAGCGATCATCTCAAGGAGCTCGGGCAGGGCTACTGTCACGTAGCGGGGAGCCAGGTACACGATCAGCACGCCCAACTGCCTCCTTGGGCCCCATTTCACGCAGAGGGACTCACAGCCGGTGATCTGTGGTACAGTGGTCTCTCTCGGCTCAAGACCTTCCCTAACAATAACTGCTACCCCCCCACCCCTGCCTAGGGCCCAGGGCTGATGAAACGCACGATAACCTGGCGGGCACATATCCACAAGAGGGCGTCCTCCCTCGTGGCCCAGCCAGGTCTCCTTAATCCCTACCAGGTCCGGCTCCCCCTCCGACACAAGGTCGCTGATAAGGGGGGCTTTGTTGACCACGGACCTGGCATTGATGGAGTATGTGCTATCAAGTCAGTTTTTTATTTATTTATTTATTTATTTCAAATTTATACCCCGCCCTTCTCCTTGCAAGGACCCAGGGCGGCGTTTTAACTCTCAAGAACCATGTAGATCTTTTCCAGACAGCCTCTCTCCAACTTGGTCCTTTCACCAATGAATCTGTAACGTATAATTGAGTCCATTCTATCTCTACCTTTCCCAGCATTATAAATTTCTCTAGAGACTTAAGTCTTCTCATATGTATAATTTTAGCCGGGTTGTTTGTGCCTTGAGTGAGAAATCTGGGTTGATTTGAGTGCCTGTTTGCTTGCTTTCTTGGTTATGAGTAATAATGTAGTTGATAGGGATTTTAAAATATGTTTATTTTAATCCACATTTGAGTGTTCTTGAGCAACGTTTTCCCCGTTTTCTAACTGACCAAGAAATCATTGCCCAGAGTTTGAGGAAACTGCTCCTAATGAAGACAATCCTTTGAGCACTTTAAAATGCCTTTGTTTTAATGAGTTATAATAAGAGCAATGGAATAATAATAGATGATATATACATATATGTGTAAGTATGCATGCATGTATGTAGGTATGTATGTACGTAGGTATGTATGGGAATGAGTGTATGTTTATCAGGTTGGATATAAATGGTAAAAGATTTTTAGTTAACTATTAAGGAATATTAATGGATATTGTTTAATAAAAAAGGGGGCTAGAAACAACATGATTTCTATGCAGAATACATTTCCAGGGTGAAATACCAGATTTTTTTTTTTTGAATAGACAATGAATGCCATTATGTGGTTATGTTGAAGTAAGAATTGTCTGAAGAAGATAGACTAAATATGGAATATTAGAGGCGAATTCTGGTATAATGATATTAAGATATATAATGATTTTTTTGATTTAAAATCTATGTTGAGATTAATGAGCAATGATGGTTCTAGAAACGCACAAGAGTTATGTGTAACCAGTCGACATGCTTTCCCAAGGATACAATGTAGAATGATGGTTTTTCCTTTTTGTATTTTTGCTTTATTAAAAAAAATAAAAAAATAAAAAAATGTCTTTGTTTTTAGAACCTCATGTACACATTAGTGTAATCGTTCAGCCATATCCAAGCAGCTAAAGTATTGCAATCTGAAGGGACCCTGAAGGAAATCTGCAATTGACAAATATTGTTCCAAAAAAGCCATTTTGCTATTATGAGACAGGAATGAAATGCAGAGCATAAAACTCCACTTGGCAAACTGTCCTTGGGTTCATTCATTGAAGCATTGGGTAAAGAATAACAGGGCTATTTTAATAGTGTTTCTTTATACTTTCAGTTCTTTCATAGTATTGGGCGATGTCCAATTGTAGCCTAACAAAGCATCCACAATGTGTCACGTGTAACAGTTTCCACAATACAGGTAGTCCTCATTGAGTAGCAATTGGTTAGCTGGTGCTCAAGTGAAAAATCATGACTGCATTTATGATTTTACTTCAACTTTCCTTTGTAGTGTCAGGAGGATATGGTCCTAAACAGCTGAGTGAACTGAAATAATAGAAAAGATTTCTGGAGCAAGATTTGCAAAGTGGTTGGGTCAAGGGGTAAATATTATAGTATGAGTAACAGACCATCGGTCTATGGCCCAGTATCGGTCCGTGGCCTGTTAGGAACCGGGCCACGGAAGCGAGTAAAACTTCATCTGCATGTGCATGGTGTCTAGCTAGCGCAGGAAATCACACCCCCAAACTCCAGTCCGTGAAAAATTTGCTTTCCACACAACCGTTCCCTGGAGCCCAAAAGGCTGTCTGATAGCCCTCCCCACCTCCCGCCTTTGAAATGCTCTGGTGCTGGGATAATTAGCAAGGAGAGGTTTGTATTTACATTCACTGCAGAGAAAGGAATTACAAGGGAGTAAGTAGGTAAACAATGGGGCATACACTCTCAAAAGAATGCACTGGCAGCAGCTGTTAAAGCCTGTGTAGGGGCCTCTTGATTTACTGCAATCCAGATTGGAGTTTTGCTGTGGTAAGCAAAATTAAACAAATCATCATGGTTGTTAAGGAGACATCATGTGACTGCAGCTTGTCATCTTTCCTCCTGGCTTTCCTATTGACTTTGCTCCCAAGAGGGTTAAGTAAGTCACAAGTGGCCACCACATGATTGCGGGATGCTGCAATTATAAGTATGAACCAGTTGCCAAGTACCTGGTATGCGAGCATGTGAATGTGGGGACCTTGTGACAGTCATAAGTGTGAGGATCAGTCATAAGTCACAGGACTACTTGTGTGAAACTGATTAGGGTCTTGTCAATTTCAGGAAGCAGCTATAAGCTGGTAAGGGAGTTCTAACCATCCAATTAAGATCACAGACTGGAGACTGTTAAATTTTCTCTTTAACATTTTAGGGAAACCCAATACTGTGGAGAAAAAAAGGAGGTATATTGTTTAGGCCAGGGGTCTCCAACCTTTGCAACTTTAAGTCTGAAGGACTTCAGCTCCCAGAATTCTCCAGCCAGACTTAAAGTTGCAAAGGTTGGAGACCCCTGGTTTAGGCAATCTCCACTCTGTGAGGAGAGGGAAAAAGACAAAAAAAGAAAAAGAAAAGTCAGGCACAGAAAGTGTACTGACTAATTGTACTTAAACAAGTGAAGGACACTGTGAAGATTATTAATATTGGCACTACTCACAAAGTTAACCTTTTCATCACCATTGTAACTGCAAACAGCGGTGTTTGAAGCACTCAACATTTAATCTACTAAAAATTATTTTATATTATGCAAATCGCAATGTAAATTTAATTAACAGCATATTATGTTCATAAAATAAAGTGAAATCTGTAGTGCTCTGAGCTTGTTTGCAGATATTTTATTACCCAACAAGGCAATATCATCAATGTCCCATTTATGTTACCTTCTTGGGTAATAAAATATCTGCAAGCAAACAGCCAAGCTCAGAGAGCACCAGGGACCCCATAGTTCAACCTTGAGCTGCATACATTCTCTTCTTTTGGATAAAAGACACTAGAATATACTAGAAGAAAGCTGAACCTGTAAGTTGTTCAGATGCAACAGCTCAGAAAATGCTTCTAGTGTATCATTTTCATGGGGAAAAAGAAACTATATACAATGCCACCCTCATCTTCCTAACACATGTGTTCTATTCATAACTACAAATCAGGGTTCACTGAGCAACAATGAAGAACTACTATTTGTATTTAACAGGCTATTTAGCTATGTTCACAGAACTTGCCAGAACCTTACTGGCAAAGATTGAGTGGCTGCATTTGCGCATGTTTAGTTATTGCTTCTGTTGGGTTAGTTTTTTCGGAGCTTAGCTTATTGTGCAAACCATCAGTTTGATTAGTTTATGGTTCATTGTGTTGGTCAATCCCCAATCCAGGATTAATTTAATAAGTTAATTGAATTGTGCAAACGCAATCTGTTTTAGAATGCCATTGTAAAGAGGGTTTGAAAGAAAAAAAACAGTTGAAAGTATCCTTCTCAGAAATTAAATCCATAACTCTTTTGCTTTCATATGAATTCTAGTTTCTCCCCTACGGCAGCTATAAAAATTAAAGACAGCCACAATATTGTTAGTTTCAGCTTAGCAACATTACTTCCAGATTCATTATGTTCTTATTAGAAAATGTGCACATTTATAATTAAATTGTTATTTCCAAATATATTTGTATTTTGAATTAGTTTACCACTGTTGTTGATTATATGCCATCAAATCAGTGTCAACCCTTAGCACCCATACAGATTTCCTCCATGATGTACCCATGTTCTATTATCTATTTTTTGTCAGTAGTTTTAACAGCACCTAATAACAGGTTCCTCCCAACATCATGTATGTTTCCTAGAAATATATTCTGTAGAGAAGTACTTCTACAAATGCAGTGAGTATTTTTCGGAGTATAAGACGCACCTTTTTCCTTCAAAAAAGAGGCTGAAAATATGGGTGCATCTTATACACTGAATACAGCATTTTTGCCTCCTTAAACCCCACCCCTTCACCAAAATGGCTGTGCATAGCTTGTAGGAAGCTTTCAGAGAGCTCCTGGGGGCTGGGGAGGGCAGAAATGAGCCAGAAATGGGCCACTTTTTGTTTAATTTTGCCCCCCCCAGCCCCCAGGAGCACTCTATAAGCTTCCTAATGCCCTTTTTTTGACAAAAAACCAGCCCATTTTTGCAAAAAACAAACAAAAAAAAACTGTTTTTTTCTCGTTTTTGCCCCCCACCCCCTTCCTGGAACACTCTACAAGCTTCCCAAGGGCTATTCATGCCCTTTTTTTGAAAATAAAAAACGACCCGTTTTTGGGAGGTTTGCAGAGTGCAAAAGCTCTTTTTTAAAATTTGCCTCTTCAAAACCTTGGTGCGTCTTATACTCTGAAAAATATGGTAATTTTAAAATAGGAAGCAAATGCTCCAGTATTTTCTGTATTATATGTGACTTGTAAAAAAAAACCAACCTACATGAGTCTACAGAGATGTTATTTCCCCGTTGCAGTGATGTTACCTTCCTGTTGATAAGGTGTGCTGCCCAATTTATACAACTTGGATTCCTGGGGTATTACTTTAATCCCGCCAGCACTGCCTCAGAGCACCTATAAACACTCATGGACACAGGGATACAAAAAGCACATGACAGCAGACAGCCTCCTTTCTCTTTTCTTTTTGCACAAAACAGAACATTTATTCAAGTGTTCTCCAGCACAAGTACATCAGCAAGGAGCCTTCCTTATTTGAGTGTTCTGAGCACAAAAGAAAAATGCAAAGGATGGGATGGAGGCGGAACGGACAGACTTTCTAACATCTGCTGCACCATTGACCTTTTAATTAGTTTATAAAACAGCTATGTCACGAGCAATACTTACACAGAGATACAACAGCCTGCCCATAGGGAAGAGGAGATGGGCCTCCCCAACCCTGGCAAAGCAGAACCATACTCTGAAATGTACATTATTTATTTGTCAATAAATATAGAAGCAATCCTAAAAAAAAGCGTCTGAAAAGGTGGGGCATCCCAAAATCATCCAAAGAGATAAAGAAAAAGAAAAAGACGGAAGGGCTGGGAGGATGGAACTGAAAAAAGGAAAGGAAGGACATCTGGGTTGAGCTGCATGGAATGTCAGATGGGAGGCGGCTGGAGAGCAGGGAACAGGGCTGAGCTCTTCCCAGGATCTCAACACACTTTATTCTTCAGCATGAATACATGATTTCCCACAAACAGTAAAGCGTCTCAGCTACTTCAATGTCTAAGCTAAAACACATGAAATCTTTTCTTTTAGGTTTCAAGTACAAAGTTAAAATGCCTTTTTTTTTTTTATAATAATATATAAGAGTAAAATAATAGAGCTCTTTTAAACTTCACTACAAGAAAAAACAAAACAGTCATTGTCCAGACAGCAGACTTTAAGTTAATAGAGATCTGTAATAAAACTTGTTTAGCACCTTGGTTGTCACCTCGTCCCTCTGCAAATGCCAAAGGAATTCAGGCAATGGGGGCAGGCGGTCGCTTTGCTTTTCAGTCTAGGGCTGTGCAACCTTGACAAAAGGCTCTTTATAAAAAGATCTGAGTCACGTCAGCTTGTAAACTCAGCCTCCCCTCTTGCTCCACCACCACGTTGGGAAAACAGCTGGATTCTGTGGTGGACAGTGAAACAGGCCCAAGGCAAATGCATCAGGAACGCTTGAAAGACAACACAAATAAAGGCTTCCCAAGAGGCCACTTCCAGTTTGGGGGACAGAACTGGATGGGTGCAGTGCCCTGCTTGGAGAGAGGTTGGGCTGTTCAGAACTAAAGTCTCCTGGCAGTGCCATGGACGCACTGAGGATCCAGCTAAGCTGACAGCTACTGGAACGGACTTTAGGAATGACGTGGACAGCCCCGTGTCTAAACTGAATATGCTGAAAGGAAGACTTTGGGGAGAAAAGGATGTAACTACTAAAGATATACCTTCCCCACCCAAATAGATTCTTCTCTGAAGCATACAATTGAAGAAGAAGAAAAAATAAAACCCCATACCCCTTCCCACCGTTTGGGGAGATACCTAGAGCCTCCTCTCCTTCAACCAGCCCTTTGGCTCAGATTACTCTGGCTGGAAATCAGCCAGGGACAAACAGGAAGCTGCCTTATTTTTTTTCTGAATGATACCATAGATCCCTTAACCTAGTACTGTCAACCCTGAGTGAGAGGATCTCTACAAGGTTTCAGGCAGGAGGTTTTGTTTCTCCCCCCCCCCCCCCAGCACCACTTGGAAATGCCCGGGTTTGAATTTTAAGATCTTCTACATGGAAAAGATGGACTCCGTTGTTGAGCTACAGTCTCTTCCAATAAATACTTCCCATTTAGCACCAGTGAAACTAGACTACAAGAAACCCAGAGGGAATCTCTCCCTCCTAGCTTTGTGGCAAATGGGTTGGGAAGAAAGGCTTGGGAATCCTGTTAAGGAAAACCTCCTTTTGAAGAATTTTGCGCAGACAGACAGTCACCGACCCAACGGCCAAGGGGGTGAGAGGAAGAATGGAGTGCGAAGGAGACTGCCTATCCAGGAGGCAACAGGTGGGGGTGGGTGGGGCATATCTTGCCAGACAGCCCCATCCAAAGAAACCACCGTTCTCCCTTCCCCATTCGGCCCTGAGCGAGACCCCAGCACCCTTCACAGTTTGAAGGGAAGTGAGCAGAGGCACCTACCTGCCACCCTAACTCCCCCAAATTTTAGCACCAAGACCTACAGCCTTCAACAGAGACCTTCCTTGTCTGCTGCCAACTGTTTTCACCGCTCAAGAGGTTGCGCTGGGGAGCGTTAATGAGAAGGCAGAGGGAGGTCTGCTATCTTCCACCAACATTCCCGCCGGCTCCTGAGTTTTGCCTCAGCATCTACTCCATTGCCTCCGAGAGCACCATGGAACAGGGAAGACAGGAGCAGAGGGGAGACGCCGTCCCCTGTGGAGGCACAGATGGAAAAGCTGCCGAGGCAAAAAGCTGGTTGGTGGGGGAGTAGGGAAGAGGTGTCCCCATTAGCACCAAGAACTTTGGACCCTGTTGGGATCAGTCTCTGCAGGCAGAAGGGAGAAGCAGCCTCAAGTCCGTGCACGGAGGGGTTGACCAGAGCCCAGTGGTCATCCCTTATACATTGTGCATCACAGACTCATGGTGAAGGTCATTTATCCCCTTGCCCCAAAGAGTAAAGTGCACACAATTACCAAGATATACTCCAGGAAATTTCAACTCCTAAGCCAGACCTTGCACATGAGAGCTCATCAGGTCCTGGAGAGACTCTCTCCACGTGAGAACTGCCCACCTTTATTTTTGCCCCTCTGTACCCTCAACGTGTGTGTGGGAGGGGAGGGGGGAGGAGAAAGGTAGCACAGCCAGAGTCTGATCAAGCAAAACAGGAAGTCTATAATAATTCGTGTCAGCCACAAATAGAAAGGAGGAGGGGGAGAAGGAAGGCAGCAGGTGCTGACCTCCGAACACGCAAAATCCACAAAGGAATGGGGCGGAAGGGGTTACTGCAGCGCAGGATGGCAGGGACTCTTCTCTTTCTCTCTACCTCCCTATCCCCACAGCTATTCTGCAGCTGAATTTGTCTCTTTGAGGGACAAAGTGGAGAAAAGGAGCAGAATCAAAAGATCTGATCGGGAACCTTACAGCCAGTGAGTTCAGAGATGACCGAAACAAGCACTGCTGGTCCTTGGGTGCTCTCTGCCTCCTGGTCTGGCAGCCAGGTTGGTGACGGGCGGAGCCCCAGGAAACGCCAATTTCAATAAAGCACCACTAACATTAGGGCCCCTGCCTGGAGTTCTGCAGGGGGCGGGGGGGCGGGGTGTAGGTTAGCCCCATCTAGCAAGGCCCAAGCCTCTGGCCTGAGGGAGGTTTGCCTTTTCAGGAAGAAAAGTATTATTGCATGCCACCCGGGGCAGAGAATGGTGCCCGTCAGCCTTCCCTCCCTTATAAGATGGGGCTGCAATCAGTTGGAAAAGCTCCCCCCGCCATTCCTGCGGGCTAGCATGTGAAGCACCACGGAAGCTGCCTTCAGCCCCACCCTCTGTGGTTGTAGAAGCACCATTTTGAAAGTCAGTTGTACAGTAGTAACAGTACCTTTTATATATAGATATTTCTCTCACATAACTCTCACATATATATAAACTGTAAACAAGAGGTAAGAGCGGCTGTAGGAGCAGGGTGTATCAAGGTCTCCTGTGTGATAGGCACCCAAATACTCTAGTGTGTGGCTTGGGGGGACGGGGGACGGGACCAGGTAGGTCTGGGAGCTACCCAGCTTGCGCTCGGCCCAGGAATGGCGCTGACAGGCGCAAGGAGGCCCCGTTGCACCTCATGTTGTGCTCCTAAACTGAGCTTGGGCAATAAGGCCCCAAGGCCCATTCAGCTTTGGGCTTGGCTGGAAATTTCTCTTTTTGCGGTGCGTCAGTGGACAGCCCGCATTGCTTGGGGGCTCGGCCGAGGAGCGGCAGAAACCAAACTAACAGGCAAACCCATCCAGAAAGAGCAGGAAATTAAAGGATTACCAACAGAAAGTGGGATTGGTTGGTTTGATTGGGGCATTTCAAATTGGGGAGAGGATGGGTGAAGATTTGGGTGCTGGGAGCTGCCTATGTATGCGGGCTGTCCTCTCCCACCCTCTCACCCACCAGCCATTTCCTCCATTCTGGTGCCACTTCTCTTCTGTTCCTGGGGGTGGTTGTGTTTGAGACTCCTCCTGCGCTTTGCCAGTTTTGTGGTTACGTCTCTTTAAACGCAGGCAAAGTACTCCTTTAAGGGGGCGAAGAGATGGCGGATCACCGGCACGCTCCAGGAACGACCCAGCAGTCTCTGCCTTGCCAGGCGGCTCATGTTGGAGACATCCGTGTAGTGGACCGGGAAGCCAAAGACTCTGTAAGCACAGGATGCCAAGTGAGTGCTAAGACCCTGACGGAAAAAGAGCTGCTGCACTTGAACAAGATTTCATCTGCCATTGTGACGTCTGCTGTTAGGACTGGGGTAAAATAAATGGTTGCTATAATTGCTCCTGACCATCAGGAGGTGCTTATGTGATCAATTTTGCCCTTATTGAGATTCACTAGCCCCAGCTAGGGTCCGTACGCCAACCCCTTTACTGTGTTTTGAATTCATAGTCCTTTGAACTGGGATTAATACGAAGATGGGGCTAATGAATCCCAGTAAAGACAAAACCAGTCCCATTCTATACAATATACAATATATACAATAGCAGAGTTGGAAGGGACCTTGGAGGTCTTCTAGTCCAACCCCCTGCCTAGGCAGGAACCTTTTACCATTTCAGACTAATGGCTATCCAACATCTTCTTAAAGACTTCCACTGTTGGGGCATTCACAACTTCTGGAGGCAAGCTGTTCCACTGACTAATTGTCCTAACTGTCAGGAAATTTCTCCTCGGTTCTAAGTTGCTTCTCCCCTTCTACTGGGCAATAGCAAAAACAGCAGAGTTAAAATGTAGAAAATCTCCCTTAAGGGAGGAGGACTCTTTAAGCTTCTAATATGAAGCCCAAATAGTCCCTTTCATGTCAGACCCAGTAGCAAATTTTACGTATTTGGGCCAATGGAAAAAGGGGGGAAATAGATTGCATGGCAAGAGGGGCCTTTCTAAGGGCGAGTGGGGTGTTTATAACCAAACATATAACCGGCTGCAACTAAGCCAGGGGTGGGCAAACTTTGCAACTTTAAGTCTGAAGGACTTCAGCTCCCAGACTTCTCCAGCAAAGCTGGCTGGAGAATTCTGGGAGCTGAAGTCCTTCAGACTTAAAGTTGCAAAGTTTGCCCACCCCTGAACTAAGCCCTATGGGCGACAGGCTCTACAGAAAGGTTACGTGCTGCAAGTTCTTCGGCTCATTCTCAAAAGAAGGCAAGCCCAGCCCCCCCACACCATTCCCACCTCTCCATCTCGGTGCACCACAGGATGTCCTCCTTCTCGTTCATAAAGACAGGGAAATGCTGGTCCTTGCCTTGCTTGATGGAGTTGGAACGTGTGGTGATGGTTCGCACTTTGCTGAACTACATTGGGAAGACAAGATAGGCAAACAAAAAGTGATTATCAGCAGGTATTCATACCACGCATAATAAAGCTACCTCTGAGCTAATTCTTTACATTAGCCTTTGGCTTGCAGGCAGTCTCTGTGCTATTTCCACTGCCTTCCATCAATGGCATGATTAATTCTTCCTAGCCTTAAATTTCGGTGTAGTATGAAATTGACTGTAAAACCAGGCCTCTCTAAGCTATTGCCAATCTATGGTGACTTCTGTTTCCTCTCTTTGAGAACTGCAGAAAAAACAATTACTACCAACCTGCCATCCATTGAGGACCTGTATACTGCATGAGTCAAAAAGAGGGCTGTGAAAATATCTACAGACCCCTCACATCCTGGACATGAATTTTTTCAACTGCTACCCTCAAAACGACCCTATAGAGCAGGGGTCCCCAACCTTTTTTGCACCAGGGACCGGTTTCATTTTAAAGAAAATTCTGCGGACCGGCTGGTGTAGAGGGGGAGCGGGAGCAGGCGGCGCATGTGCACGTGGGGGGGTGGGGGGTGAGTCGGCTCACTCGCCCCTCTAGGGCCCCCAACGGCATGAGCGGCTGCACCTGCACTCTCCTTCCCACGGTGGGTGCTCTGCCCAGGGGGCTGCCCCGTCATCCCTCCTCCTCCTCTCCGGTCCTGCGGCCCGGTTCCTATCAAGCCACGGACCGGCACCGGTCCACGGACCGGGGGTTGGGGACCCCTGCTATAGAGCACTGCACACCAGAACAACTAGACACACGAACAGTTTTCCCCCCAAACACCATCACTCTGCTAAACAAATAATTCCCTTGACACTGTCAAACTATTTATTTAGTCTGCATTACTATTATTATTAATCTTCTCAACATTCCTATCACCCATCTCCTCCCACTTATGACTTTATGACTATAACTTCGTTACTTGTATCTTATGATTTATATTGTTTCCTAAGTATGATTTGATTGCTTATTTGTACCCCATGGTTATCATTAATTGTTGTATCTTATAATTTGTGACGAATGTATCTTTTCTTTTATGTACACTGAGAGCATATGTACCAAAGACAAATCCCTTGTGTGTCCAATCACAATTGGCCAATAAAGAATTCTATTCTATTCTTTTGCCCCTTGAGCTATGAGAAGATGCTCTGTTTGATGCTCTCTTTCCAAACTCTTCCATGAAGACTTGTACATCGAAACTCATGTTGGTTTCTCATGCTCACCTTAGCTATCCGGCCATGTTCCAGACACTCTTGCAATTCCAACTTATCATTCATAGTTGAAGCCAGAGGCCTGTAGGAAAACCAGGTTCACATAATTAGCTCCTAGGATTCTCAGCTCTTTTCGGTACTGTCTCTAAAAGTTCTCTTTTAAAATATTTGTACAATAAGAACGGATCATTACTATTTTATGAATCAGAATCACTTAATTGAACTGTTTTTCTCAAGCTGAGTACAAATAGCTTTGTTGAGGCCAAGAAAGTTCTTAAAATTGTCTGACCCAATTACTTTTTCCCCCCAGTCTAGAATAATGTCACACACAAACACAAAAACAGACTCCATTGCTTCACACAAGAGACATCACAGTGGCACAGCGGCAAGCTAGATTCTTGTCTCACAAATAAGCCATTACAAATTGCTCCACTACTCCCACCCACCCAGGATATGCCAAAATTACTTCTTAGCAAGTTCCCTTAATTTAAAAACCATGGATATAAATGGACAATATTTATGAAGATATTTTTAGCCTGCCTTTAGCACCACTTGTGGGTCTTCCAATGACTCATAACCTCATCAAATAAAAGATCCCGAGGGCATGTTTTCTCAATTGTATCCCCCCCACACCAATGGTAAGGGCCATGTTCCTATGCCTTTTACTTTGTAAAAACTCTGGCTACTGTTGTACCTATAGCTTTTCTCTTTCCAAAAAAAAAGGACAAGTCTAACGTCATACTTTTTCTTCCTTCTTGTTCCTCAATCCTTGAATCTCCTTCCTTGCTTTACCGTTGTTATTCCATTACTTTTCCCCAGCACTGAAGAGATTAAGTATTTCAAATGGAGCTCATTATTGACTTTTACTTAACAAGTATACTTGTTTGCAAGTCTTCCTGTTTACACCAGCGGTGGGTTCCAGATCCCGTTCCAACTGGTACGGTTGGAACGGGCCTGGCGTCGCCTCCATGCGCATGCGTAAGCGCACGCATGCGTTGTAGCTGCCAGCGACGCTCCAGCTGCTCGGCAGAGCATCGCAAAGGCAGTGTATGCACCATGCACATTCGCGGAAACACAGTAACCTTAAAAGACAGTTAAGGAGCTGGGGCGGGCTCCGGAGTACCGTACTGGAACGGTATCTAGTGCTCCGGTACGCTTGTACCGGGGCATACTGGCTGCAACCCACCACTGGTTTACACCCAATCACATTCAAACTGTGTTTCGTGCCTGTATCTCAATAACTACAGTGAATCATTGCATTTAGTCCTGTCGCTGCTCATTGATGTTAATAGCTCAATCTCATGACCATTAAAGCAGAGGTCACCAACCTTTTGGATCTCAGGGACCACTAAATTCATAATTTTAAATCCTTCAGACCACAAATATGAATTTTTCAAAAAGATAACCATGGACCATTGGTTAATGACCACCGCACTAAAGTCTCTTCAGAAAGCTTCCTCTGTCATTGTTCCTGGACTAGAGTCAGGGTTAGGACTGACCACACTGCTATCTCTATGAGAATTTATCATGGGGTAATGAATCAATGTGTAGCGAGATCCCTGTGCAATGCTTCCTCAATTCCCAAATTTGTAACATATTGTTCCTTTTCCCTGCTGCAAATTTCATTAATGCCCCCAAGGCACAGGATGTCCCCTTCTAGCTTGTCTTTCACCAGACAGTAGAAGCAATTCCTTGGTGATAAGCTTTCAACAAGTAGGTGATTGATCTGGGCCCATCTTCATAAATTGTCATTTACACGCTAGTTGTTTTTTTTTTTTACTTGTACTGTATCAAAACTGCTCTGAATTGGTCAAAATATGACAGCATAGCCACAACACCCATATAACACATACATTTGCTAAATAAATAAATAAATAAAAATAAATAAGTTATGCTGATAAAATATTTGTTCAAACCGACAGTATTATCAGCAAACTATATATTGAAGTTGAGTTGAGGCTTGAGAAATCACAACAAAACTAGCAATCTTACCTAGTTGGGTACTGAAAAGTCAGCAAGCAAACAACCAAACTCAGAAAACACCAAAGAACTGCACAGTTCAATCCTGAGCTACAAATATTCTCTTTGATTAAAAATAATAGAACCGTAGAAGAATCAAACTCGTGCAAATATAGACACTAGATTAGTGTTTCTCAACCTTATTTATTTTTATTTTTTAAATTTATTTGCCACTCATCTCACCACAAGGTGACCAACCTTGGCAGCTGGCTGGGGAATTCTGGGAACTGAAGTCCACACATGTTAAAGCTATTCAATAGATACGAGAAGGGTAATGAGAGAATCCAGCCAAGCAATTTTTCACACATTAAAGCATCAATAATTGAACAGGTTAAATACTTTAACAAAACAGTGACTCATCTGCTGATAGTTGGTGCCTGTGTGGGTAGCTTATGCTTATTAACTGACCTGTTCATGCCAGGCAGATTCCCCCAGAAGTATCGGGCTCTGTGGGCTGCAGAGACTTCTTTGGCATCGATCATCACTGGATTAGACTGTAAGGAGAGAGGCAAGGGAACTCACACTATAGGGCAGGGATGTCCAAACTTGGGAACTTTAAGACTTGTGGACTTCAACTCCCAGAATTCTGGGAGTTGAAGTCCACAAGTCTTAAAGTTCCCAAGTTTGGACATCCCTGCTATAGGGTATCGGAATGAGGCTACCTCTTGAAGTTTGCAACAGGTGATTCGCAGGCTTCTTCAAGCCATTTCCAAGATTTTCCCTGCTGCCCACCTGTCCAGTCACAGACCTGGCCCTTCTGGTTCCTTATAATCAGGGCTACAACTACCGTATTTTTCGAAGACACACTTTTTCCCCTCAAATGAGAGGCTGAAAATCTGGGTGCGTCTTATACACTGAATACAGCATTTTTGGCCTCCCGAAACCCTGCCCCCTTTGCAAAAATGGCAAATTTAGGAGGCTTTCAGAGAGCTTCTGGGGGTTGGGGAGGGCAGAAATGAGTGAAAAATGAGCCGTTGTTCGCTCAATTTTGGAAAAAAAAACCAGCCCTAAGGAGCACTCTATAAGCCTCCTAAAGGCTCTGCATGCCCTTTTTTGGACAAAAATGGGCCCGTTTTTGCAAAAAACTTATACTTCGAAAAATATGGTATGTATCATCCCATGTATGTATATATATATACTGGAGTGGACAGGAAATTTTAAAAAAATCCCAGAAGATACTAATGGCTTCTATACTGTTCTAAGAAAACAACATGAATTTGTACATGTCGTTATCAAGTATTAAGTATTAAATGGACAGTTTATATTACTGTGTTTCTCTTAAAACACGACCCACCCCAAAAGAAGGGCCAGCACTGTTTTGTGCACATGCGTTAAAATTAAGTGCTAAATTTGGCTCTATTTAAGCGCATGCACAGCCAGACTTGCCGGAGTGGATGACGGCAGGCTTTTTTGGGTGGAGTGACTGTTATAGACAGGCAAGGGTGTGCGAGGCACATGGGTTGCATCGCTCGCTCTTTTCGGCCATGAAAGAAGCAGCCCGGTGCCCAGGTCAGGTGTGCTGGGCGAGTGGGTCGCACCTTTCGGCCATGAAAGAAGCAGCCCGGTAGCCAGGTGAGGCGCATGAGTTGTATCACTTGCTCTTTTCAGCCACGAAAGAAGCAGCCCAGTGGCCAGGCATGGTGCGTGGGTTGCTCCTTTTGGCCTCAAAAGAAGTGGACCAATGACCAAGCCAGGCACGTGGGGTGCTCCTTTCAGCCACAAAAGAAGTGGCCTGGTGGCCAGGCGAGAAGCGTGGGTGGGTGGGTGGGGAATTAAGACGCCCCTCAAAAAAAAGGCCTAGCCGTTTTTGGGTGTGTGTGTGTCAAAAGAAAATAAGACACGGTTGTATTTTCGAAGAAACATGGTATTTAATAATTCTGACCTCAGTCCATCCCAAATCCAGGGACCATAATAGGATTAGGGCTGAAAGATTTGGAGGGGGGCTGACAAAGCTTACTGTGTAAAATGGGGAAGAGTAATACTCCTCTGAGTATTTACTCTGAAGAGCCTCCCCATGTTGTTGTGCCTTGTATACATATGATCAACATATGGGATAAGTGGCAAAGCAGCAAGCCGTTTCATTCCAGAAGCAATTGCTGGAAGTACTTTCTCTGCGTGTCCACACCTCCTCCTCCAATGAAATCACACAGTCCTGAGCAATATGGGCCATGAATAGTATGGAGATTTGTCAGCTGGGAAGGTCCATAAAACTTAACATGGATTGTATATTTTGATTCAGTCTTTACACAGGATAATGGGGTTTTGACCTTCTGCATTAATTTAAAAATGTAACTTTTCTAAAAATTTGCCTTCTCTCTTTATCTGGTTGAGTTAAGAGTCTCACTGCAAAGCCCATCATTTTCTCCAGTGGCAGGAAAGACCGCCTAGACCAGTGATGGATAACTTTTTTTGTTTTCATCTCCCTAAAGTCCACACCCATAATGCAATGCATAATCCACTATGCAACACCCTCCCCACGTGCCCCCCCTCCTGAACACGTGCATGAGACACCCCCCTGCGCTCCGTCCACTCCCGTGTGCATGCACACGCAATACCCCCACCCAAGCCATGTTTTGGGCCTAGCATGCCTCCCTGAAGCCTCCTGGGAGGAAAAATGGAACACAGGGAGTGTACCCCTCTGTGCCCCACCCCATGCATGCGTGCATGCCCCCCCCCAGCCCCCGCATGATAGAGACCCGAAAATCAGGTGACTGGCATGTGCAGGGGAGGTGAGCTGGGGCAACAGCTCGCTTGCACTCAGCTCACATGCCATAAGTTTGCCATCATGGGCCTAGACCTAGGATGCAAGATGGCAGCAATGCAGATCTTGCCAGGAGGCGAGGGGTGATTAAAAAGCGATGCTGCTTTGCCCAAGATCCATCCCATCCTTTTGGCCATGGTCCCATTCCCTCATCCCACGTGGCAGACGTGGTTTGCTCTTCTACCCAGGAGTATCCCAAGACTAGCTACGGGGAGAGCCCCTCACCTCACCTCACCTCTAGGAAGCGAGAGATGTCCCTTTTGTCACTGACGCCCATGGCCACCACATTTTCAAACAGCCAGAAGAAAGGTCGCTCATCTCCCTCCTTGGGTCTGGCCTCATGAAGGAGGCGATAGAATTCGAAGAAGAGTCGCCCTGTGCCCTCTGGGTTAGGAGAACAAAGGCAGAGGCAGGTGGATGCTTGCAAGAGGACTTGAGTGGTAGGCCAGCAGTTTTCTCTCCGTAACCATTAAAAATCTGACTTAGAGATCCTAGGGACCTTTTAGAGCAGGGGTCTCCAACCTTTGCAACTTTAAGTCTGAAGGACTTCAGCTCCCAGAATTCTCCAGCGAGTTTTGCTGGCTGGAGAAGTCTGGGAGCTGAAGTCCTTCAGACTTAAAGTTGCAAAGGTTGGAGACCCCTGTTTTAGAGCACTGAAGAGGATCTATCTGCTTCAGGCATGACAATATAAAGTAAAAGTAAAAGATAAAAGCAGTGCCCTGATCATAGCTTTCACTTGATTTCTCAGTTGTAAAGGCTGTGCGTTACTCAATTACGTCAATTTCTCCTTTACATTACAAAGATGCATTCTAAAGCATCTTTGCTTCAGAATTTTACCAACCTGTTTTTTTTAACCATTTTTACCAAAATTTTACCTCCATGGTTAACTGGCATCTTTTGAAATACTAAAGTCCTGTTTGTGTAACCTCATAGATTAGTTACTAAAACCAGCCTTACAGTCCTATCAGATTTCTTATTGTAAGGACTCGATGTGCTAAGGAGGTATCTGAGGTAGTTAATAGGGAAGAGAAATATATTTTAATTTCCAGGTACTGTCGAACTATAATTCCCATTAATTGCAATCAACATGACTATCCACAGAGGATGCTGTGAGCTGTAGTTAAGTAGTTTCTGGAGGACCATAGATCCTTATCCCTGGATCAACTGCTTTAAAACAACATGTCCTGGGGAACCACAGAAGAGATGGATGGTAGCACTTACCATAAAGGCCTTTCCTGGCAGGATTAACAATGGAGAGGTCATTGCAGGGGCTCCCTCCAATCACTAAGTCAAAGGGACCCCATTCTTGTATCTGTAATATATGGAGATTGAATAGTCAGATGCAGGAGGAAAATGTATCTGGGGCTGTGTCAGCCTCAGTTACACAAACCAAAGGAAGCCTCCCCATCAAAGCTCCACGTACATGTTTCTGAGTGACATTGCGGACGTCCCCAACATACATGATCTTGCCCTGGTGTCGGACCATCCCAACTGTGATAGAATCTTCACACACCTCAGATGCTATGTATCGATCCACCTGGATGCCCAAATCCTTTAGCACAAGGAGTCCTGGCAAATGAAAACCACGGTGTTACCGCTGCTCCTGCTGTGGTCCGCCAGCAGCCTGTGGAGCTGGCAGCAGTCGGACAGTGAGGAGGTTGGGGAGGAACATGGGCCAGTCCTGGAGTCTAGGGAAGACTCAGACGAGGGCTCTGCGTCAGAGGCAAAGAGGCGACCAAGGCCATCTGGTAGTTAGTGCTGCCTCTGGAACCTGACATCAGTGAGGCAGAAGAATAGTGGGAGCCTGTTCCCAGTGTGCGCATGCGCAGAACTGCCAGAAGGCAAGAATAATTAAGAAAACAGGGTCAACTCAGGAGCAAAGCTTAGAGATGCTTGGCCCTCCCGTAAGACATTAAAGAGGAGTGAACGGGACATGAGCCTTTTCAGGAAGCAATTAGTTCATCTTGTCAGTTTGAGCTCTGAGAGGTTCTGTTTGACTCTGTGCTACATTTGGCTTTGCAAAACTAATTGGCAATTAGGTCTCTGGCAGCATTTAAGGGAGATAAGGTGGGTGCTTATCAACATTTTCCTGAAAGATTATGGCTACTCGAGCAGACATCTGTCGGAATCTTCACAGGCTGTTTGTCAAGTGTTGCGGGCTGTGAATGACCATAATTCACAGCCATATAAATAAAAGAGGGTTTGGGGGACTAAGATTGTGATTGATGCTTTCTCAGGAAGCCTAGTCAGAACAGCTCCCATGTGGCATTCACAAGTACCACTTCTTTTCTGATATTAGGAGGGTCGGAACTCACCTGTGGCAATGCCATCAAAAAGTGACAATACCCGGATGGGCTTTCTCCTTTCAGCAGGGACAGGAGGGTAAATCTTTGGTGGATCCTGCAAAAAGCAAAGGAGCAGCATGAAATGGTTGGTGTGTAAGCTGTGGCAACCGTCACCACAGGGAGATAGCAGAAGGCTCCCGAGTTTCCCAAGAGTTGGTGCTCAACAGCAGTCCTAGATTTGGCGCCACTGGCCGACTGGTTCAGGTAGCTAGTATACTGGGGAGCTGCAAGCAACAAGAGAAACCTGAGAGCATTTGCAGATTTCTCTTGCCTTCTGAATTTTCCTGATACCAAAAGCTTCTCTTTGTCCCCCATCCCCACCTCCATTCCATGTTGAACTCACAAACTCTTGATCATGATTGTTGGCAAAAAACATCTGAAGGCGTGAGGGCCAGTCTTCCCGTCGCCGGAGCAGCCCATAGACACCCTTGTGGCCACACATGTAGCAGTTCCAGGGATCTTCCTTGATAGCTGCCTGAGCAGCCCCGGGACCCACCAGTAAGTCCACACACTCTACACAAAAGCACCTGCAAACCAAAATAATTAATGCTAAGTATGGGATGTGCCCAGCTCAGGATGCAAAAGACAAACAATGGCTTTGATTTAGATCAGAGGTCTGCAAAGTTGGCTCTTGTAAGACCTTTTGGACTTCAACTCCCAGAATTCCCCAGCCAGACAATTCTGGGAGTTGAACTCCGCCAGTCTTAAAAGAGCCAACTTTGCAGACCCCTGATTTAGATAGTCTGGGCCCTTCTGGAATGCCAGCATATTCTCTTAGTGCCAGAATCACCCAAGTTTTGACTGGCTGAAAATATTGAAAAGTCAAGTCGAGCATACAAGCCACCTCATTCCAAATACATTTTCCCAATCCCTTGTTCTTAAGCCTGCCCTTAAACTGCTTTGATCCTAGTTTTCTTTTCCTTTCCTAGGTTATAGTTTTCCATTATTAGAAACTGAAAATGCAGACACAGGCTCTCCTCGTGGGCGATTTTCCACAGAAAAGATGCGAAAGTTATATTTTCTCTTGAATGCAAAGCGTCAAGGGAGAGGATTTGGCTAATGGTGACACACTAAAAAGGGCCACTGGGGTGGGGGAACGGACCGAGATGCCGTCTCACCTGCAACAATTGTTGTTCCCACACATAAGGACTTCACGTCCACCGCAGCAGATGGTGCAATATGACTGATAGCCATCATCATCATATTGATAGGCGCATTCCAAAAAGCAGTTCTAAGGAAACAAAGGTGTGAGGGAAATTTCTAAGCCCAAGAAATTAAGTTTCTCCTATCATAAAAGTAATTTATAACACGCTAACCACAACTGGTTTTTTAAAAAATCTTATCTTACAGATGTAGAACAGAAAGCAATACGGTAGATGTTGCTAAATACACTCCAGGCATCCACAGAGGAGGCAAATAATAATAATCTTTATTGTCATTGTACTAAAATTACAATGAAATTGGTTATGTGGTACATGCTCAGAGAAAAAAATATGTAGCCATCAGACAAGAGCTAATCAGAGCTGTTAACTGCTACGATCAGTTTCTCTCTGACAGGATTACAATTTCCTCCAAGGAGGAAGGTACAGTATTTGAAACATGACAGGAATTTGGATAATTTTTTTTCCAGTAAGAGGTTTTCTTTCCTTTTGCCCTAATTGCCTTTGTCCTTTTGTATTTCTAAAGGTAAAGGTAAAGGTTCCCCTCGCACATATGTGTCAGTCGTTCCTGACTCTAGGGAGCGGTGCCCATCTCTGTTTCAAAGCCGAAGAGCCAGCGCTGTCCAAAGACATCGCCATGGTCATGTGGCCACTATGACTAAACACCAAAGGTGCATGGAACGCTGTTACCTTCCCACCAAAGGTAGTCCTTATTTTTCTACTTGCATTTTTACGTGCTTTTGAATTGCTAGGTTGGCAGAAGCTGGGACAAGTAATGGGAGCTCAGTCCCTTATGCAGTGCTAGGGATTCGAACCGCTGAACTGCTGACCTTCTGATCGACAAGCTCAGCATCTTAGCCACTGAGCCACCACGTCCCCCCTTTGTACAGTCTATAAATTTAAACACATTTTTAAAATTTCAAAACAGTCTACAGTTCTACAGTCTCTATAACAAGTTGACTGCCCCACACTCCCAAGGTCACCCTTCCATCTCTGTTCTTTCCCCACTCCCAGGTTGCGCCTGTGTCCTGTAAGTTCTTACCTTGCAGTTTTGGCACATTCCTCCAATGAAGAGAGGGTGTTCCAGGGTGACATTCAGGCTTCCACAGGAAATGCAGATATCTGAGAAGCGGTGTAGTTGTTGAGCGAGGAAAGAAGAGAGATACATTACCCTGGGCTAGTGAGAAAGGTACCACTCTCTATCCCCTCTGACTCCACGGCAGCATTCTCCTCTTTCAAAACCACACCCAGCAATATGCTCACTGAGCATCCTGGTCTTTTCCATTAGGCAGATGAGATCCATAAAAGGCCTTTCCTTATGCTCAACTGTGAAAGTGCTGGGCTGCTTTTAGATTTGTTATTAATGATTTTATTTGTGAAATGTTTCAAGCCTACCCAGAGTCTACAAACTCTTTAACGGTAGAAGGATCCATTTGCTAACTACTGAACTGCAGCTGTGATGATCACTTTGAATTTTAGAGACAAATATTTGCAGCAGAGTAGGGAGGAATCCAATTGGTTGTCATGCCCTATACGTAATTTAATGCGGGGAAGGACAAAGAATGCATTTGCTTAACCTCACCTTCAATATTCCTGCATTTCTGTCGAACCTCATAAACAAGACGTTCTAAAACAGCAAAAGAATTTGTTAAAACAAGGAATCAAGAAATGCCACAGGATCAATAAATATAGTTGAAATTGAAGGCAACCAGAAAGGCCTAATCCATGAAGGTCCATGAATCAAAGCCTTAACTTAGCGTTTGCTGCAAAAAACACTGGTGATGCCATATGATGATTTTAGGCATAAGGAATTACATGAATTCCAATTAGAACAAGTTCTAATATTAAAGATGAAAAAGGGAAGGCAGTTTAGTTCACATCAATAAGACAATGGCTTAACTAGGCACAACTGACATAGTCATACAGCATGTGTACAAGGTTAGTTAACTTTGGTTACCTTTTTTCTGCCTTGTACATGAATCTCGCCAGTATAATTCACTTATGGTTCTATGTACCGTACAACCTTGACAGTAAATCTATAATCAAGTTAAGTGTGTTGGGTGAACACAGCTAATATTCTGTTAATTTATATTAATTCAATGAGTCCAGTTCTGGAACTAGCAAAAACAAGGGAAAATATTGCCTTTGTATTACAGAGTTAGACTAAGTTTAAGTTTATTCAGATTTGTATACCGCCCTTTCTCCCTTGCGGGACTCAGGGCAGTGAACAGGCAATAATAAAACAACAATTAAAACATCAAATACAATAAATACGCTAAAACTGAATTAAACCACTAAGCCTGTTCTAAAATCCCCAATAGAAACCCCTAATAAAAACAGATTAAAATACTACGCCAAATGTATACGCCAAAAAGACTAAATGTATTCTTGGTGATTGGGAGGTCTCATCATTCTCCCCCTTTACTTAGCCACATTTTTTTGGTTCCACCCATTTTTAAGTATAATTGTTGGCAGGCTGTATGAGGCTAATATGGAATTTGGCCCCCAGAAAGTTGCTCAGCCCTCGTTTAGATCAGGATGAAATTCATGATTTATTTGTAGCTATGTATATAATCCTACCCAAGAGCTACATTTTTTCTGAGTTTTATTTTTCTTATAAAGGCCTGTCACTGCTTGCTTGTTACAGTCTGGAAACAGACTTCCAGAAAATCTCTGCATTGCTATCTAATCGTCATGGGATAGTGGCACCATTTCCCCTTCTCCTTCCAGTATCAAAGTTCTCAAGTTAAGAGAATGGAGGGTGAGCCCTTTTGAGCTTCAGAATGGGTTTTTATGATAATTCAGTCAAAGATAGGAAAAGAGAAGCAAACATGTGGGCTGCAACATGGGGAAAGGAGGAGATGAAATTATAAAGACCAAAGCATGGGAGAAAAGACCAATTATCCAGATAAGAATGGCATGTACTGTCCTCCCCCCTTTAAAAAATGGATGAACATCAGGAAGCCCTATATTTAGCTTAATGTCAAAGGCAAAAACTAGAATTTTTTAATACTTCCAATTTTATCTTTTCTGCAGGGGGGACGGACTACAGCATTCCCCAATGGTCCCACAAACAGCAGTAAGAAAGGAAGTTGAGTTAGAAATACACAGTGGTTTCAACTACTTGTCTATCCTCAGATATAGCTTGGGATTGAAAAAAAAAAAAAGATAAAGTGGAGATTAGCTGGGATAAGCCAACAACCTCCAAGCAACCCATCCCATTCTGTCCCAGATATACCTCGGGTGCGCTCATCTATGATTTCCTTGATCTTAGGCTTCTCAGCTGTGCTTTTCCTTGGTTTTTTGGCCGGTGGAGGAGGGGCATAGGCAGCAGCTTCTGGTTCCCCCCACATCTCCGGGTAAACTTCTTTGTAGGGATTGCGTTCCTCTAAGGTGGCGGAAAGAAGTACATCAGTGTGGCAGCAAGATAAGCAAGGTGGGAAATCAAGCTTGGATTCTTTTGATCTGGAGGCTTGCCTGTCATCAGACTTTGTGATAGATGACAGCGTGTGCTAACCTCCAAAGTGTTATCTGGTTGTTCTTTGTCCTATGGAGCAATAATGGTGCAAGGGGGGTGCACTCCCCTGTGCTCTCCCCCCCATGCATGTGTGTGTGCGTGACCCCTCCCTCAGCCCCCACATGATAGAGACCCGAAAATCAGGTGGCTGGCATGTGCAGGAGAGCTGAACTGGGGCAACAGCTTGCGTGCACTCAGAGAGGGCTCCGTGTGCCACTTGTGACACGCATGACATAGGTTCGCCATCATGGGCCTAAACCTAGGAGGCAAGATGGCAGCAATGCAGATCTTGCCAGGAGGCGAGGGGGTGATTAAAAAGGGATGCTGCTTTGCCCAAGACCCATCCCATCCTTTTGGCCATGATCCCATTCCCCCATCCACCGTGGCAGACGTGGTTTGCTCTTCTACCCAGGAGTATCCCAAGAGTAGCTACGGGGAGAGCCCCTCACCACACCTCACCTCTAGGAAGCGAGAGATGTCCCTTTTTTGCTATCAGAATGAACAGGACTCTACCACACCTCAGAAACAAATGAGCCAAAAAACACCTGTTATCCTATGGAAGAGGGGCTTTGGGGGCTGTGATGATTTAGCTCCATTTCATTACCTTCAGGAGGCTCCAATCCCTTTGGGCCAGATGGCTGGAACCCTCCTAAGGCCCATTCAATCATCTGCTTGTTCTGCATTTCGATTTTAGAAATGTCAGTTTCATCATTCTCTGGGCAGGATGGAAAGATCTTTCCTGATCTGTTGCTGGCCACCTGGAGGGGGGAACAGATGGACAGAAGGGTCAACTGATTCTGGAATGAATGGTGTTCAGCTTGTATAGATATCTTTCCTGAGCTCCATAATTTATTTTATTGTATTTACATCCTCCTTTTTCTCTCAAAGTAAAGGTGACATCCACCAAATCTTCTTTCATTTAATCCCAATAGATAGATTGGTTCAGAGAGGTTAAGCTGAGCGCCTTCCCTCAATTCCATGATCAAAATGGAACTTGAGTTTGGCTTCCTGTTCCTAGTCCAAGACTTTAACCACTATATTACATAAACAGAAATGACATTCCCCAATCTCCACATACTGCATTGGGCTTTCTTACATTCTTCTGAATCAGTGAAGACAATACAGGAGGGGAAACAGAATTTTATCTACACAGGAAGCTATATTCTCAAAAGCCAGAGGGTTCCTGTAGCCCAAAAAGTGTTGTTGACTTTTCCCTCCTTTCTCTTCTTCTCATTTTTATTACCTTCTCTTTTCATGCACAGCTTTGCTTGCTTCCGTGAACTATCTCAATATTATTGAATGGCACGCATTGCATAAGGATGCAATGAGCAATTCCTAATGAAAGGATAGTCCTTTTTCATTCTCTGGGATAGGCAGTCGGAGATGGGACAGGGATGATTCCAAAGATTATCTCTGTCCATCTATGAGCAGCCCATCTCATGTCCTGCACACTTAAGATATCCTTATTCCACCACAGAAGTTAGTCACTACAGGGGAACGGCTGCCAGGGAAACAAGTCACAGAGGTAGACAAAGGTAGCACTTACCTGCAGTACTTCAAAGATGGCCTTCCGATACATAGGCTGCTTGTTATATGTGGCCTGGTGAAAGGCGCTGGCAAAGGAGCTGAGTGGAAGCAGTTTCTCCACACAGACCTGCCAGAACAAAGAGATCAGGGAAATAATACCAAGTTCTTTCTTCCCTATGAATAGCATGGGGTCCCTAAGGATGGTTCCTCCACAGCCCCACAGAAGGCTGTGAAATGGGAAACAGAATGGAACACTTTAATTTTCTTTTTAAGAGGTTTCCGCCCCTCCCCCCAAAATGTTTTGGGGTTGTGGATTTAAGGAGCAGGATGGGTATCACGAAACGTGTCCTGCATATACAATACAATACAATAGCAGAGTTGGAAGGGACCTTGGAGGTCTTCTAGTCCAACCCCCTGCATGGGCAGGAACCTTATACCATTTCAGACAAGTGGCTGTCTATCATCTTTTTAAAGACTTCCAGGGTTGGGGCATTCACAACTTCTGGAGTCAAGCTGTTCCAGAGGTTAATTGTTCTAACTGTCAGGAAATTTCTCCTTAGTTTTAAATTGCTTCTCTCCTTGATTAGTTTCCACCCATTGCTTCTTGTCCTGCCCCCAGGTGCCTTGGAGAATAGTTTGACTCCCTCTTCTTTGTGGCACCCTCTGAGATATCGGAACACTGCTATCATGTCTCCCCTGGTCCTTCTTTTCATCAAACTAGACATACCCAGCTCCTGCAACCGTTCTTCATATGTTTTAGTCTCCAGTCCCCTAATCATCTTGGTTGCTCTTCTCTGCACTCTATAATTATTGCAATTATTTCATCCATCCTGAACCCGTCGAGCACACATAGCACTCTCAATACTACAGTCTTTTTCGTTGCCTGTCACACCAGACACGGTCAGATACAATGAATAAATATTTCTCTCACACATGTAAGGAAAAGACAGGTCCCTCTTCAGGAAGAAGCAGCTTTTGGGAGACTGCAGGCAGTTCTCTTGGGAAAGAGAAAGAAGGCAGTGGAGGCAGAGATCAAGGGAAAGCGGGGACCATTCTCCTTCGGCACGGATTTAAACTTAAAGAAGTTTAAATACATTAAATCAGAAAGAGAAATATCTGATTCAATGCTCTGTTTTTCACTAGCCTGATACTAATTCTTAATTCACCAGCTTGAGAAGATTGGGAAGTCAATTGGGTTGATGGGATATCCTAATGATAACTAACCCTTTTTGCCATCGCGTGCCAAAAGCAGGGGGAGCGCACAGGGGTTGTGGGTGGGCTTGCAATCTCATAATTCTATGTTTGTGACCCCTCCCTTGTGCGCGCACATGCACACACAACCCCTCCTCGCCCCCCCGCTTTTGGTGTGTGATGGACCTGTTTTTCGCCCTCCCCAAGCTCCAGAGGCTTTCTAGGAGCCTGAGGATGGCAAAACGGCCTCACCCTTCACCGCCCGGGGAGGCCCTCTGGAGGCTTCCCTGAAGCCTCTGGAGAGAGAAAAACAGCCCAACACGCAAAATGCAAGTCCGTTCCTGAACTTCCGGTTTGCGCGTTGGGTTATTTTTTTGACCTTGGGAGGCTTCAGGGAAGTCTCCGGAGGACAAAAAACAGCTGAAAATGAAGGCCGAAGTCAGCTGGCCAGTGCATGCATGCACACTGGAGCTGAAAGGGCAACGTCTTGCGTGCCCTAACCAATGGCTCTGCATGCCATCTGTGACACGCGTGGCGTAGGTTTGCCATGACAGGGATATCCCATAACAGGGCAGTGGAGAAGCAGAGAAGGGAAGAAAAGGAAGGCAAGTTTGAGAGGACGGAAAGTTTGACTGGTGGGATTATCCCCTCTAGCAGTTGCTAAGAGGAAGATGGGAGTAAATGCAGTGGCCTATATGGCCTCATGGTCAAGTTACTTCATGGTTTCCTCAGGGTTTGTTTTGGTCGAAACCCAGAACAACAAAGTAAGTTCTAGGTTTTCTTTCTGCCAAACCATGGCTGATCCAGTAATTTAGCAGAAACAAGAGAACATGACATTTTTGCTTTGTAAAAGAGAAACACATTTCTTTTTTACACATCCACAATTATTTTGTTAAAGTTATTTTTTCTGCCTCACAGAAATATTTATATTTTCCAGTGTAACATGCAATAACACATCAATAATCTGCCAAAATAAACAAATTAATTACTTTCAAAATGTTTACCCTTTATTTTAAATCTCTTAGGATTTTAAAATTGCATTTTTTATGGAAACGAAAAACCTAAAGATAAACCATCTATTGGTAGTGCTGCTAAAAAACAATAACGTCCTATTTTTGTGAGTCAGGGATTCTTACAATTGCTGCTAAAAAGAGAAATATCAATACAAAATAAAGGAGGAATGAAAAATGACAGTGGCTGTTTTCAAAATAAAATTTAAATTAATTGTAAAAGGCAAGCAAGCTCATCATTACTTCCCATTAAAATACAGTTCAAATTTCATTGTTTTTTTATTTCCAATGGAAAGGTTTTCCTTTATAAAGTTCTATCATCATTTTGATTGATACATACATTAAATGTAATTTTTAAAGGAAGTAGTGTATTTATTTTTTGCCACTTCTAACCATAATTAAATCATGTTTTATATTTTAGGGGGAATTGCAGTATTGCAAAACTTGAAAATCCTTAGTATACGTATATTGAAACAGTATTATGGTATATTACTGTTTTGTGATTGTGGCACCACGCATATCACAATTTTAGAAACAACAAAAATACTGCTGATTAATTTGGGACTCAGAAACTGGACTATACTTGCAGTTATGGAACAAAGTGCTGAATAAACAATGGCTGAATTCACACATTATACTAAACCACAATGTGGTTACTTTCATTCTGGCTTAGCACATTGTATTAACCCAGGGAGCACAGCTTGTAAACTAAAGCTAATGGCACAGATACACAACCTGAAGCCTTAGAACTGTATGCAGCCCCACTCCAAGGAGAGTCCTAAGAGACTCCTTAAGTTAACAGGTTGTACTTTCTACGGTTCTAATAAACAATTGATCAGGCTTCTGAATTCAACACACTGGTTTTAATTTGCACCATCACAGGTATAGGAGACTCTCTAGGGCAGGGGTGGGCAAACTTTGCAACTTTAAGTCTGAAGGACTTCAGCTCCCAGCTCTGGGAGCTGAAGTCCTTCAGACTTAAAGTTGCAAAGTTTGCCCACCCCTGCTCTAGGGTGTGAGACCGGCCTCTAAATAGGCATAAAGACATGGGGGTGGGTACTATGTAGTAATGCCAAGATATTATAATATCCAGCGGAAAAAAGGCCTTCTCATCCCAAAGAAAAACTTCTTCAGTGGGCATTTTTATCTGCTACCTTTTAGCACAAAAATGACCTGCTATGCTATTTTCAGATGGATTTGAAAATGTTTTGATAAGTATACAAGGATTGCTTTCAGTACTTGAAAATATTAGAAATAAAAGAGATAAAATAATAAAATAAGGGCATAAGAAGGACTGTTCCTATGAAGAAGCAGGTGTCCCGTCCCCCCCACAAAAAAAAGTTTTGGACCTTTTCAGAAAACCCAGCTTGAGCTCAGCCACTTACCACAGAAAACTTCCCATCACCGAACCACATGACCCAGCGGGTACCTTCAGCAGCCCGGCTCCTGCCAGTCATCCACCAGGAAACAATGCGGCCTGGCCACCAGGAGAATCCACGCAGTTTTCCCCACACCAGCTCCCCGATCCCAAACCCCCGGCCATCCTGCAGTTGAAAAAAATAAATAAAAATAAATTGTTATAGTGACTGGAAAAACTGAAGAGAATCACACATAAATACTCAAGTCAATGAGAGTAAGGATCTCTTGCTAAACGCTCTCATTTTGGATGATTTAGCGTTACTGTAACGCTCTCTACATGGGGCTCCCCTTGAGGTGCACTCGAAGGCTACAGTTAGTACAGAATGCGGCCGCGCGGGTGATTATGGATGCCCCAAGGCAAGCCCACATAACACCTCTCCTGTGCGAGCTGCACTGGCTGCCTGTGGCCTTTCGAGTGCGCTTCAAGATGTTGACGACCATCTTTAAATCGGTCCATGGCTCGGGGCCTAGCTATATACGAGACCGCCTCCTGCCCCACACATCCCTTCGTCCGATCCGCTCCCACAGAGAGGGTCTTCTCCGGATGCCGTCGGCTGGGCAATGCCGGTTGGCGACACCCAGGGAAAGGGCCTTCTCTGCGGTGGGCCCGGCCCTCTGGAACGACCTACCCCCCGACCTTCGCACTACCTCGGACCTCCGCCTCTTCCGCCAACGTCTTAAGATGCATTTATTCCAACAAGCCGACCTAGGATAGCCCCCCGTTTCTGACTTTTTATACTTAAATTATAATTTGGTAGGGTTTTTAAATGGGTTTTAGCACGGGTTGAATAATTTAATATATTTTATTGATGTATATTGTATTTATTGTGGTTTTAAATCATGCCTGTGCACCGCCCTGGGTCCTAACAAGGAGAAGGGCGGGGTATAAATTCGAATAAATAAAATAAAATAAATCAATTTTTAAGAAGCACAGTTGATCCCATATGCATGATTCACAGAGAACATGCTGAAGAACAGAGAAGCCACATGCAAACAAGGTGAGTAAGCAATACTTTGGCAGAAACCTGAATGTGACTTAGGAAATGGGAAAGGCAAGGCGATGAGCCTTGAAAAACTATATAGGAGGAAGAAGCAGATGGGCAGGTATTTATTTTATTTATTTATTTTTCACTTTTTTGAATCAGAGAGAGATTCATCTGCTGACTTTTCTAACAGTGCCAAAAGTTATTTTCTGAGAACATCAATAACGAAGTGAAAAGATTTGAATTCTCATTACCCCTCTGACTTTGATATGCTCTTATCTATACTAGTCTACGACTGTTTCTTTTTACCTACTCAACTTCAGTTATTCCCTACATCCAGGCTTTGGCCTCCTTTTATTTGTTCCAATTCTCCTCCTGTAGGCTCTTCCTTACAACCTCTATGTTAAACAAACTTCTTCCTAAGCCCAATCTTCTCTTCCATTTCTTTGCCCTTCGTCATCATGTGTCCACTTCAGCTTCTTCTATATATCTGCAGTGCCTATTCACTGCATCTAATACCTAGCTGCAGCTTCGGTATATTAAAAGGAATCCACAGGACAGAGGTGGTATTCAGCAGGTTCTGACCAGTTCTGGAGAACCAGTAGCGGAAATTTTGAGTAGTTCAAGAACCGGCAAATACCAACTTTGACTGGCCCCGCCCCCATCTATTCTCTGTCTCCCGAGTCCCAGCTGATCGGGAGAGAATGGGGATTTTGCAGTAACCTTCCCCTGGAGTGGGGAGGGAATGGAGATTTTACAGTATCCTATCCCTGCCATGCTCACCAAGCCATGCCCACAGAACCGGTAGCAAAAACTTTTTGAATCCCACCATTGCTTCAGGGGCGGTTTCTTCCAGTAGCATGGCACTTTTGATGGGTGGCACTTGCTAGCCTTGTGTTTCTTTAATCCAACTAGCAGTAATACAACCACAAATGCTGTTTGGAGACAGGAAATGGGTTCCTGTCTCCAACTAGGGATGCCTCAAGAACAAGGTTTCTCGGGAGTTTAGAATGGTGGGAAAACCAACTTTTGGGAGCAGAACTCTGTCTCTTGATTCACCTCATATTCCGGCTCATCATCAGGTGACTTTGATATGCTTTTCTCTACAGCATCAGGCCCCACAGGCTCTGGGGTAGTAGCCACAGTGGGAGAAGCAGGGTCAGTGGGCTGCTGCAAGGCTGGTGGGCTAGCCTCCTCCTCCTTCTGGGGCTCGCTCCGTGGTGTTTCTTCCACAGCATTCATTACAGCAATTACCTTAGCTTTCTTTTCGGCCTGAAGAAGAACACAGTTAAGGTAGAGAGACATGAGAATGTTATTGAAGATCTTAAGTTAAGTTTTTTAAGTTTTACTCTAATCCTTGATGTCTTAATAATTGTATTTTCATAATGTACTAAACTTGGTTAATGAATTAATCTACTTTCTGCTTTTTCACAACACACTGAGTAATAAAATAACCAAAAGGACTGGCATTACACATTATATTAAGCTGCTTATAACACTTATAGCATTCTATGTAGGTACAATTACAGGTATTCCTTGATTTACAACCATTCGTTCAGTAACTGTTCAAAGTTACAATGGCACTGAAAAAAATGACTCGGGACCTGTTTTCACACTCAGGATCGTTGTAGCATCCCCATGGGATCAAAATTCAGACGCTTAATAACTGACATGTATTCATAATGGTCACAATTCCCAGGGTCATGTGATCACTTTTTGTGACCTTCTGACAAGCAAAATAAATGGGTCACAATTGTGTTACTAACTTATGGCAATAACTGCAGTGATTCACTGAACAATTGTGGCAAGAAAGGTAATAAAATGGGGCAAAATTCACTTAACAACTATCTTGCTTAGCAATGGAAATTTTGGGCTCAATTGTGGTCATAAGTCAATGACTAGCTGTATTAAATATTCAAATCTCTGATTATGCATGTTGTGAGAATCCAGGCATTAGAAACATAGATTCACTTAATCCTTCTACGGTTATGGAACACTTAAAAAAAGCAAATCTAGATGATTTGAACAATTGCACTGTTTTTCATGTACTACATTGCACATGATTCTACAAGGACTTCAGAATTGAAGTAAATCATATAAACTACCAGAGATTTAGACAACATTTTACCATAATGCATCCCAACATAAACTTTCGAACAGGAGAGAATGAATTACATTATATATTATTTTTAATTGCTGTACAATTTACAACAGCCTGCCCATATCTTCCATATGCCATGTTTCTACTACGCCATACTTGGCAAGCTTAAAAAAAATCTAACAGTTGCTTTTACACAATGAAAATGTGTTGAGCATGTTGTGTGAATCCACCCTATATTTTATTGCTGGCTGAGGAATTCTGGGAGTTGAAGTTCATCTTTATTAAAGTTGCCAAGTGTGAAAAACACTGGGCTAAAAAGATAACAAGTGCTGCATTCAAATGCCTTTGGAGAGCATCAGTTTAGGGAAGTCTAACCCATCTTGCACTTGTCTTCAGAAAAAACAGAATAAAATCGTTTGTGTTCCCACAGTAAGGGGACTGTGGTGGTAGAAGGGAGTGATGGCTTGTTTCCTGTCTATGGTAGGAAATGAAAAACTTGAATCTATGACCATCTGGGTAGAGACAGTTTGCCCCACTGGGACAATCCCACATTCCATAACAGAGCAGTATAAGACAAGACAGACAAAAGAGTAAAAGCACTAAAACAAAAGAAAATTAGGGAGGGCAGTTCTACTATGAAAAAAAAAATATGCCTTACAGTGTAGGAAAATAGCTCCATTTATTGAACTACACTGCTTTGTACATAACCATAAAATACAGTCAGTTAATTGCTTTTTCTCTGTTAGGAACTTATTTGTGTTTCCATGAGAATGTAGGAGCTGTCAATAGAATAGATGAGTCAAGGATGATAATATTTGGGCAGTCAGAGACTACACGTGGTGATTTTCAGTTGGATCAAACGCCACAATAGATGGGGGAAATATAGTCTATGTTTTGTAACATATCTATATCTGCAACGTAGTCTAAGTTATGTTGTATACCTGGCCGAACTACAATTACAGTAGAGAGTATTGGTTAATTCAGCTTTTTTATTTTTTATATTTATGTAAAATATTGCTATACCATCTGTTGTGCCAGACCAGCATTTTGTCCAATTTCAAATAAGGATTTTTTAAGCTTGCCAAATAAATATATTAATACTTGTAAAACAAACCAGAAGCAAGAAAAACACAGAGGAGCATCAGGCTACAATGACATACATTAAATTGGTTTAAAAAAAATAACATTCAGAATGTATTTGAGCTGCATTAAGCATATTTTATGGTTATGTTACAGTTTTCTTGATTTCCTGCCTCAAAACTATTACTATTACTATTTATTAAATTTCTATACCGCCCTTCCCCTTCCGGGACTCAGGGCAGTGTACAGGCAGCAATAAAATCAATGATATAAAATATAAAAAACACATGAAATATATATTTAAAAATGTATTAAATAATACGCCTGTTCTAAAACCATTAATAAAACCTACTAAAACCATTAAAAAAATTATGCCAGGCCGGCTGCACGAAATAGATAGGTCTTCAAAGCCCGACGGAAGAGGCGCAGGTTCGTGGTCGTGCATAGGTCATTCCAGAGGGCAGGAGCTGTCACAGAGAAGACTCTCCCCCTGGGGCTCGCCAGCCGACATTGCCTAGCCGATGGCACCCTGAGGAGGCCCTCTCTGTGGGAGCGCACTGGTCGGTGGGAGGTATTTGATGGCAGGAGGCGGTCTTGCAGGTAACCAGGTCCCTTGCCATGGAGCGCTTTAAAGGTAGTTACTAATACCTTGAAGCGCACCCGGAGTGCAGCTCACGCAGGAGATGTGTCACATGGGAGCATCTAGGAGCTCCCAGGATCCCCCGCGCGGCCGCATTCTGAACTAACTGGAGTCTCCGGGTGCACTTCAAGGGAAGCCCCATGTAGAGAGCGTTGCAGTAGTCCAGGTGGGAGATGATGAGGGCTTGAGTGACCGTGCGTAAAGCGTCACAATCCAGAAAGGGGAGCAACTGGCGTATCAGGCGAACCTGATAAAAGGGCACTCTGGCCACAGCTGTCATATGATCTTCTAGCGACAGTTGAGAGGAGGACGCCCAAGTTGTGAGCCCTCTCTGTGGGGCCAAAGACTCACCGCCAATAGCCAGAGCTGGCACCAACTGGCTATATCGTGCCGCCGGAAGCCACAGCCACTCGGTCTTGGATGGGTTGAGTCGGAGCCTGTTTCTCCCCATCCAGACTTGCACGGCCTCCAGACACCGGGACATCACTTCTACGGCATCGTTGGGGTGGTCCGGGGTAGAGACGTACAGCTGAGTATTGTCAGCGTACTGGTGGAATTCTACCCTGAAACCACGGATGATCTCGCCCAACGGCTTCATATAATTGTTGAACAGGAGAGGTGAGAGGACCGACCCCTGTGGTACCCCACAGGTGAGGCACCTTGACGTCGACCTCTGCCCTCCTGCCAACACAAATTGCGACCAGTCGGAGAGGTAGGAGGAGAACCACCATAAAACGGTGCCCCCCACCCCCAGCCCCATCAGCAGGCGCAACATGATACCATGGTCGATGGTATCGAAAGCCGCTGAGAGGTCTAAAAGGACCAGGATAGAGAAACAACCCCTACCCCGAGCCCTCCAGAGATCATCCACCAACGCGACCAATGCTGTCTCTGTGCTGTGCCCAGGCCGGAAGCCAGACTGGTGCAGGTCCAGATAGACACTTTCCTCTAGGTGCTGAGGCAGTTGTCGCGCCACCACACTCTCGACAACCTTCGTGAGGAATCGGAGGTTAGAGACTGGACGATAGTTGGCCAACACAGCTGGGTCCAGGGAGGGCTTCTTGAGGAGGGGCCTCACCACCGCCTCTTTCAAGGCGGCTGGCAAAAACCCCTCACTCAAAGAAGCGTTGACAACTCCCTGGAGCCAGCCTCGTGTAACCTTCCGGGATGCCATCACCAACCAGGAGGGACATGGGTCCAGTAAACATGTGGTGGTGTTCAGCCGCCCCAGCATCCTGTCCATGTCCTCGGGAGTCACAGGATCGAACTCTTCCCAGATAACAGTCTCAAGACCTGCCACCATCGGCCCGTCTGAACTAGTCCAATCGGAGGCCAACCCGGATCTGATCGATTTTATCATGCAGATAACACCCAAATTCCTCCGCACAACCCTGCAAGGGGGCATCCCGCGCCCTCTGATGAAGAAGGGAGAAGGCACCCTAAACAGGGCAGCGGGCCGGTTATCTGCAGACGCGATAACAGAGGAGAAATAATTACGTTTCGCCGCTTTTATCGCCACTAGGTAGGTCTTCAAATGCGACCTTAACAGTGTCCGGTCAGACTCGGAGCGGGTGGCCCTCCAACCGCTCTCTAGGCATCTCTTTCGACGCTTCATCACTCTTAGCTCCTCAGAGAACCAGGGAGTCAAGGTGGTTCGGCGCCGGGTGAGAGGCCGCAAAGGCACGACCCGGTCCAGGGGCCCCGTGGCCGCACTATTCCAAGCAGCCACTAGGTCCTCAGTCGAGTCGCGGGTCAGGTTCTAAGGTATTGGCCCAAGCTCCAGCTGGAACCTCTCAGGGTCCATCAGGAGCCTGGGGCGGAACCATCTCACCTCTTTCGGTTCCTCCTCACCGCGGTGGGATGTAGCGGTTGGAAAGCCCAGCCGAAGGAGAGAGTGATCTGACCATGACAGGGGTTCAACAGCTATTTCCCCTAAACCAAGATCACTCAACCACTGGCCAGAGGCAAAAACTAGGTCCAGCGTGTGTCCCCCAGTATGGGTGGGGTCATGAATTAATTGGGTCAGGTTCATGGCCGTCATGGAGCCATGAACTCCCATGCTGTCTCAGATGCCTCGCCTATCGACGGCAGGTTGAAATCCCCCATGACCAACAGCCTGGGGGTGTCAACCGCCATCTCGGCTATCACATTGAGAAGCTCGGGTAGGGCTGCTGATACGTAGCGGGGAGCCAGGTACACTATCAGCAAGCCCAACTGCCTCCCATGACCCCACTTCACACATAGAGACTCACAGCCGGCTGTCAGTGGTCTCCCTCGGGTCCAGACCCTCCTTTATAACAACTGGCACACCCCGACCCTGGGCTCGCGGCTGGTGAAATGCACGGTAACCCGGTGGGTACATCTCAACGAGGGGACCCCCCCCCTCGTGGCCCAACCAGGTCTCCGTGATACCCGTCAGGTATCCTGTAACAACAGGAAACTGATGATTTTCAGCAAACACACTGATGAAATTTGACAGCATAATCTGCATAGTCTCTGGAGGCTGCAAAAAAATATTTGAGATCACAGGATGTTTCAATGCAGGGCTAAAGTGTCACATTAAATCCAAGCTGGCCAACCAGAATCCTGAACTCTGACCTCAAGTAGTGAGTTACATACCTCAGGCAAATTCCAAACAAAAATAACTGTGTAGAAGTAGCTTCTTCTACACATTTAGACATTAGAAATGAGCATAAAACTCTTACTATATATATGTATTATTATGAGCAGGCTTATCTCTAGTTGCACTATTAGGAAGGTTTAACCCTAAGACCATCCCCCTTTTCTCTTAAGAGATGAATATGTTCCAAGAAAGAGAAGAATGAAATGATCACAGAAGTGTTTGAAGATGGGAACAGGCTTGAGCCAAAAGGAAATATTTTTCTTTTAAGTTTTTTCATATCTTAAATGTCATAAATATTACAAAGGAGGGATAATTGGAAATTTTGGAATATAAATACATCAAATGCTTATTGCTTGTTATTTTCCAATTCTTTGGCATGACAGTGGTCTCAAGAAGGATGGCAGTAACAAAAAAATAAGTTAGTTCCTGCCTATATACATACATGCATACATACATACATGCATGTAAGAATCTGGATTAAAACAAATACTTATCTTCTCCACCTGGAGCTGCTCTAACTTGAATAAGGATTGCCAGTCATTGCCAAGAATAAATCTCATTTTGAATTATGATCAGAGATAACAGAACTGGACTTATGTAGACCCTCACATGAAAATAGCTAAAGTGATTTCCATACACAAAATAAAATGTTAAAATTAAAGGCATTTTCTTTCCCAGACACTCCTAGGCATAGATGCACATCCTATTTGATGACGGAAAACCAAGTCAAGCTGGTGCTCACTGCAAGTAATAAATGGTCTAAACTTTTAAATGGCATCATCGTAAAATAAAGACACACTTAAGAATCTGTATTATCCAGGTAAAATACCTCCTTCTCCAAACTGATTTACTGATTTTTTTTCATTTATTGCATAATTTCTAAGAGTCATGGTTTGTAACAAAAGTGCTTTTTTCAAGAGGCAACTGGACTTTCTGGTTTTTCTTTGAAGATGTTTCGCTTCTCATCCAAGAAGTTTCTTCAGCTCTGTTTGAACTTTCTGTTTGTACTTTCAATTCTCAAACATTCTTATCGTGCATTGGAAAGATGTCTGCCAAAACAGAACTATAAAAGACTCACAATGCAGACTTGGGGCCAGCATTAAACATTTCTTTCCCCCACCCCACTCCCTTCACTGATTAGATGGGCAATTCCCAAAGTGATCAAGGGCAATTTCCAGAGTGATCATGAGTCTTCTGTAGGTACACTCAACCAGGAATTTTCTCTCCCCACAAAATATCTAGCATTTCTTTGATTCCTTTTAGATGCTAAGTTATGTAAAATACCTCTTGCTTATCTAACTTTTTTCACCAAATGGTTTTTTTCCTATTCTTGCTCTGTTGATTAATTACTTTGAATAGATGCTTTTACAGAGCATGTGTGAGCCTGCCTTTGTTTTGCCATTATCCATACTGGCTAATGACTATTATGTATTGTATTATGCTGTTTACTATTTCCCTTAGCAGTAATAAAAGTAATTACCAAAACATTTTAGTTTATTACTTCAGTTACTTTGTGAAGTATTTGCATGAAGAAGGCCTAAAATTTTTATATTTAGCTTGCCACTTGAAATATAGTTATGGATAAGAGTTCCTGTCATGTGTGAATTTTATGAACTAAACAATTTAAATACTAAGCAGTGTTTCATTTCATCTTTAAAAACAAGACCCAGAATTATATGGGTGAGAAATACATTCCTGCTTAACTTCCCAGCCAAATACTATTGTATTTGAACAATCAATGAAGCATAAAACAATTAAGTGGACTAGAGTAACAACATGCTAAGGTACAAAAAAAATCCTAACCAAATTAAAATTAAACTAACTAAACTGACCTGGTTTAGTCATGCCATGCAAACTAATATTAGAATTCTTCATTTATTTTAGATGCAGAACTTTTTGAAATAACAAAACATGTTACATATTCCACTGATTAATTTTTGCATGATGAATATTTATGACAAATACTCAGGTGGGATCTCTGTGAATTTTCTCCAAGTATGGGGTTAAGGAAACATTCCTCCTGAATATTATCACATTTCCTCCCTCAACAGGGCATACAGCTGAACTAATACAAAAAAGGATAACGATAAAGGAAAATGGAAGGACCTCAGTGTGTACTCAGAGCCTCACAAGTACTGTAGATTACACAAGATTACTTGTATAGGAGAGGTACAATACCTGCCTGAATTCTGAAGCACAGTTTCTTGGAGAATGGCCAGCATATAATAGATATAAATACATAAGTGCATAAGTGTGTAGTAGAGTGTTTTGTATATTTTTGAATAGAAGTGTTCGTCTCTTCACAGCTTTAGGACTTTAGAATGCTGTATTTCTTAATTTCTGTTATATACTTTTGCATTGGAAAAATACATATGTGGTCTACTATTTATACAAGAAAGGAAGTAAATGGCTATTTATCTGCTGTGTCTTAATCTCCCCCCTCCCCCCCCCCCCCAACTTCCGAGTTTCTTGAATGATAGGAAGATATGCAGGATATGCAATTTTTTTACTGGGCAAATTATTTCAACCTTTATTTTGCTTTGCCCATGCCAGTTTTTAATGCTAAGAGCTGTACAAAGATTGATAGATACAGCAACCGTAGTCATCCATACGGAGTGGGGAAATGAAAATGGCATCATGTGCATTGTGATAAAATCTGGTACCTGATATAAGTTACATGCAATGTATGTAAGTGTGTCCTCATCATGCCATGAAGCATATTTCATCATTTTAGCATTACTGTGTTAGGAACTGAGGTCTATGGCGGTGATCCAGTGAGGGAAGGGAGTTGGTTAAGCTGTGGTGGTGCAGTAATTAGAATGCAGTATTGCAGGCTAGCTCTGTCCACAGTCAAGAATTCAATCCTGATTGGCTCACGGTTGACTCAGCCTTCCATCCTTCTGACCTTGATAAAATGAGGATCCAGATTATTGGGGGCAATATCCTGACTCTGTAAACCACTTGGAGAGTGCTATAAAACACCGTGATATGGTATATGAGTCTGCTATTGCTATTCAGAGAGTGGGGAGTCTACAGGTACTTGTGTATTCCTAAAACCATAACCTTATAGATTGGCATACCTCAACCTGAATGCATTAACTTAACTTTTTATGTTCAGGCAAAACTACACTCTAAAATAAACTAACCCATTAAGTTGATTCCATTTAACATGTGAGGCAGAAAAAGGTAATCAAAGTTAACACTAATCAATTTTGCACATTATGTAAACACAGCCTGAAGATTATTAACTGTCTTAGATAACATATTATATCAAATTGGCCAATACAATACATAGGCAGGCATAGCAAAGACAACCCCCTGCGCATATGGAAAATATTCACCTAAATGAATATTTCATTCCTACAGCCAGTATAGACATACACATTTATCACTGAAAAACAAATGGACTTAAAACAACTTTTCCTATGTTGCTGCCAGATTATGAATGCCATCCTCCTCCTCAGCTGACCTACCAATTGAGTGAAGGGTTAATGGACACATTCTTCCTTGTCTCCAGGATTTCTGAAAAAATGTAGTCTAGAATAGCCCCCAAAGTAATATGCCCGCTTTCTGACATAAGGAACTCTTTTTGTTTTACATACGAGAAATTTGAAACTACAAAACAAAATAAGGGTGAGACATATCTGAAGAAGAGTGATGTTTTAATTGTTTGTATGTTTGTCTCTGAGTTAGGTATCATGGGCATTGAACCCCTCTGAAGCAGTTCGGCTGAACTGGTAGTGGTTTGTTGGCCTGGGTCGCTAGAACCTGCAGTGACCCAGGCTTGCCACACCTCCAAACTGGCTCCCCAGTCGGCACAGCATGTTTTGTTTTTGTTTTTTATGTTCTGCACATGCGCAGACCTATTTATGGGCAACTGCACATGCGCACCAAACTGGCAGTAATGCCGGGAGCAACCTACCCCTGCTCTGTAGGTCATGCCCAAGTGGTTCTGGGGAAGGCTGACCTACAGGAAGAGAAGAAGATATCAAGGAAGCCCACACTGTACATTGTGCGCTATTTCTGGGCAGTAGCAGAGAAAGATAGTGTCTGACTTTCTGAGAACTGATCCTCCTCTAAAGTAAATGTGTTTCTGTTGCTTACTTGAAAAGAGAGGGGAGAGAGATAAGAATTCAAACAAAGATTTATGTTCCTGAGATTAAAGGTATAAAAAATAGGGTTCCTGCCTGACTTAAAACAGGTCACACAATGAGAAATCTCTAATAAAAGCAGATATTCTCTTGAATTCTGAAACTACAAGGTTCTGCTGTTACTAGTAGTTTATTGTATTTGTTCATTTTTAAGATTGATAAAGCTGCTCAACTCAACCAGTGTGATTTTGGGCAGCATGCAGCAGAAAAACAAACAAATCAAAGAAAACCCCCCATTTAATGAACAATATTCTAAATGTCAAATATAAAATGGGAACCAAGCAGGTAACAAAAGAATCACAAGGAGACTCCCACTCAACTAGCCCAGAATGCCTGGGGGGAAAGTCGGGTCTTAACAGCTTTCCTAAAGTCAAGATGAGCAGGGGCCTGTGGTATATTTGAGGGGGGGGGGGGGGAGCAGGAGAAATCACTCCACAGAACAGGCATAAGGTGACAAGATTTAAGGGATAGAATCTGAAGAAGCATGCCCTCCCGATGTTGCAACAGAAACTTAGAAATCTCAAAAGTGCTTTTTTCAAAAGGCAATTGAACTGTTTTTTCTTGGATAAGAAGAACAACTTCTTATCCAGGAAACTTCATTGGTTCCAGGAGTGGGTTGCTGCTGGCATTACTGCCGGTTCGGTGTGCGCATGCGCAGTTGCCCATAAATTGCATTAAAGCAAAAGAAAATTAAATTTGTGCAATTAAAATTATTCTGCGCATGTGCAGAACTGAAAAACAAGATGGTGATGCCTATGACGTTGCCCGGAGAACCGGTTCAGGGGCCTGGCAAGCCCTGATTGCTGCCGGTTCCAGCGACAAGCCCTGATTGCTGCCGGTTCCAGCGACCCAGGCCGCCAAACCGCTACCACTTCAGCTGAAGCGGTCTGAACCTGTAGGAACCCACCACTGACTGGTTCAATAGACAGCTTTAAATGTTTGTTAGTCCAATATAAAAGTTAGTTTAACTATATTTTGGCTGCATTCACATAACAGATTTAACACGTTGTGGTATCTTCTGAGTCTGCATGATATACTATCGTACACTAATCCTAAACTAATTTAAAAATATGAATTCGGGTAATATAACAAAATATTAATTTGGGTAATATTAACTATCATTAGGAGAGGTTTAGATCCATTTAACTGTTCACCTTTCCTAATTAAGAGTGTTGTCAATGCAGCCTTCATCCATTTATTAGTTCTGTGATTCTATCAGTTTCTCAAGGCTTGAAAGCCAATGGCTTCTGCTTATTTGTAGGGCTAAATTCAAACACTGGTTTTGATCTCTATAACTCTTCGGTTCTTAGGATCATCCTATCTCAAAAGATACCTGATATAAAGTTTAACAGAAACTCTTCTTTGGTTACTCCTGTTTAGTGATAGCTATCAGAACTATCAGAAAATAAAACATCTGGTGCTAATACTCAATTCCAGGGAGACTTGTTTAGTACCTATTTTTTGATAGAAGAGAATATTTATAGCTCAGGATTGAACTATCGAGATTTATGCTCTTTCTTAGGCAAGGTACAGAGGCACTCAATTTCATTCTCCTGATGTCAGAAAATTAGGTGAGGGGCCCTTGGTACTTTCTGAGCTCGGTTTTTTGCAAACATTTAAGTGCATTGGAACATCATCAGTACTAGTAGGGAATGGGGTTTGCTCGCAATTTATATTCTTAATGGCTTCCCTGTCAGTGTTGGTAGGAGTGGTCTTGGCTTGGTTTACCATGGTCAAAGTTTCCTAGTTGAAACTAATCTTACATCTGTCCATGTGTTGTGAAATTAAAGAGTTTTTATCATGTCTTCTAACTGATAGTTGGTGTTCCTGGATGTGCTCTGCTAGTCTTCTGTTTGTCCTATGTAGTGGCTGTGCAGTCCTAATATTGTATGTAATGTTGCTTAGTTTGGTAATGAAACATCTGCAAGAAAACAACCAAGCCCAGAGAGCACCAAGGGCCCCTCACCTAATTTTCTGGCATCAGGAGAATAAAATCGAGAGTCCCTGTACATTGCCTAAGAAAGGGCATAAATCTTAAAGTGAAAAAAATGGTGTGGTTTGTAATCATACTTCTTTTAAAATGCAAGTCCTGTTTAATGTTGTTTATTAAGTTGTATTTTAGTATTCATCTATTTAATGTTTAAATTATTTTACCTGTTGCATTTTGCACTCTTTTTTTTGTAATTTTACAATTTTAAAAATAGGAGGAAAATATTTCCTTTAAAACACTACTGTGCACTGAAAATGTTTGTACTTGCCTTCAAGTCAGTTTTTGACAGGCTGGACAAGCCCCTCCATATTTTGTTGGGGGGGAAAGTGGTTTGCTATTGCCTCCTTCCTAGGACTGAGGGAATGACTGGGCCAAGGTCACCCATCCAGCTTCATGCTGGACTAGAATTCATGGTCTTTGCATATGGTTCAGTCAAACCCAACCATTATTTTAGCATGTTATGAAAAACAAGCTATCACATATTGAGCCAAGGTTAAAAAACATTCTGGGGACTATGCAAATCATCCAAATTTCTTAACAATATGAGCAGTTTTCCATTGCCTCCTTTGGAAATGTTTTTCCAACTTCGTAACTTTCAGCCCTGGAATTTTCCCTTCCAGGTACTAACTAAAATGCATCCTGTTTAGTTTCTAAACCTGAACAAGGCTGCCCAAATATTCCATCCAGTGACTCTATTTCTAAAATCACAACTGTATTTTATTTATCCAGGTTAAAAATTAAGCAAACTATATGAATCTAATCACTCGCCTTCAATGTTTTCTGGGTTTGCGCAAGGGAGTTTTTGTTAACTCAATGATTTCTGCATTAAGAAAAAAAACCCCACTGTTTATATCTTTTGGTTTTGCAAAGCCAGCATGTTGTAGAAAGCAGAAGTTTGGAAGAAAGACCCAGCTAATCTTTACTGAGTTACAAAGCCTCTTGAGTGGATCTGGAGCAAAGTTCTCTACTTCACATGAACAATGGCTATGATATAATGCTAAAAAGCTACTGCTCTTGCAAACCTCAGAGAAAGGAGCAGGATGCAAATGTCTCCTGGTAAAATCCACTTAAGAGTACAAGCACTTAAGTCCTTGTTTGCTAACTATAAAGCTGGATTTTCAGTCCTTGTACTCTATAGCTAAATCTAAATGGTTCACTTAGTAACACGGTGCCTACAGCACAGCCACTGTCCAGTCTTCTCCATGCAACTGATAAAAAGTTTTAATACACGAGCCATGGGGATATTGCTAAATATCAAAGAGTGACACTGCCAATGGCGCTTTTATTTCAGCATTTCGGAAAGATTCAGAGCTTTCTCTAATCCCAATACAGGCCAGGCAATTGGGGAAACTGTAGCTGTTCATACTTTCATACATGTTGAGAATTGTTCTGTTATCTCAGGAGCTGGGGGAGGTTTCAGAGAAGGAGAATCCAACACCTTCAAGGATACTCCTTTCCCTTGAAAACAATGATATTAAACTGCTCTAACTGTATATGTTGTGAAACAGGGCTTATCAGTAGATATCAAGAACACACTCAGCCACTAATGAAGAGGCTTCACTCTACAAGCCAAAGGAACTGGGAAGGAGGAAGGAAAGAAAGCGGTCAAAATGGAAATATTTAAGAGGCAAATCTTACTAGTTATACCTCCACTGTTTACCTGTCCCTTAGGCAAGGCAGTAAACAACAGATTAGCTGATAACAAGAAGAAGAAGCAATGGGTGGAAACTAATCAAGGAGAGAAGCAACTTAGAACTGAGGAGAAATTTCCTGAGTTAGAACAATTAATCAGTGGAACAGCTTGCCTCCAGAAGTTGTGAATGCCCCAACACTGCAAGTCTTTAAGAAGATGTTGCATAGCCATTTGTCTGAAATGGTACCAGGTTTCCTGCCTAGGCAGGGGGTTGCACTAGAAGACCTCCAAGGTCCCTTCCAACTCTGCTATTGTATTGTATTGTATTGTAATCAATGTGGAAACAGATAAAGGGCAATTGTCTTTGGTCAAAAGACATTTTTTAAAGAACAAAAGTTTGCAAAATTCCATTTGGCAATGGTAAAAGTGGGATGGCGGTTTATATTATGAGAAAATCTTAAAATGTCTTCTTTTAAACTACCAGTACTTGTATGCTTGGTGTAAAAAGCACAACCATGCAAAGCATCAATAAGGCTGCAACTTCCATCTCCATTGATATATATATATATATACTTCACTTGCCATAAGATACCTATTTCTGAGATAGACACTCATTATTTTTTGGTCTAATAAGTGCCTATGGAGAAACAATTCCCTGCTTGATAGAAATATTAAAAAGATGTGAACAGGAACCAAGGGTTGCAGGAAGTGTTATGATTTGTTTTAAAAGAAATAAACAGAAGGGTTTCTTGCACATTCTATTACTGACTCTTATTTGGGAGGTCTACAACATGTCCTATTCTCCAATGAGACTGGCCAGGGCTGCAAGATTTTGCCTGTTGGTGGCTTCTTCCATAGCTTTCCCTAGAGTGCTGTTTCACTTAAGCCATCTGGACTGTTTTATTCAACCACTGACTTAACAGATCATGTAAGCATTCCTTATTGGCGTAATGCTCTTGCTAAAAGGTCACTAACCCCAAATACCCTGACTGGTCTAAGAAGAAGCCAATGTAAGTTTACATAGGGTGGAAGATTCATACTGGATGGTATTGGGAGGCTTCTGAATTATGGAATTAGTTTGTCCTTTTCTATGAATTAAATATATTTTATTCTTTAAAGTCGCCCTGCTAGGCCTTCTGAAGTTGCTATTTTCTTCCTAATAGTTTCATGGACTGGTTAACAGTTGTAATAAAGAATTGTTTGATTTAAATAGTTTCAAATATCTGCTGCACCAAAAATAATCACCTAATAAACCATCCTTACTATATACTTAGCTGGAGCAGACAGTCCTGAGTAGTGAAGAACAGAAGCAGGTACAGGTTATGTGATAGCAGACCACAGATGTCTTCATATGTTATGTGAACTAGGACTGACTATGCCATGCTTTACTTAGGCATGACATATTATGTGAATACATCAGCTTTGTTTTGTTAACCTGAGCCTATGATTTAGTATGTTGTTCTTCATATTTCCTCTCCAAGTGAGTAGCAAGTGGTCTTTGGAGTTTAAATTGTTCAAAAGAATCTTGAAGAAGTGGAGCAAATGGAGCTTAATCCCTGAGCTGTCGGGAAACAGGAAATGGAACAAGGCTGCAATCTAAAAACAGCAGGAAGGCCAGAATGGGGAAAAAATGATGCGTTGCAGTGAGTTTTGGTTCTCCTTGACCAAAATTTATATCATATAAAGCTTGTAGAAAGCGTCTTCTAATGGAGGAGGACAGGGAATATCCCATTACTCCAGGATCAGATAAAGCATTTAATCACGTTTGCATTATAGGAGACCTGGACAAAACGACAAATGATTTTGCTTCTTGAATACTAAAGCTTCTTGTAATTAGGGGATGTTATTTTTCTTGAATAGATTTATTTCCAAGTACAAATGGTTTCTGGTGAGAATGTGCATTGGAAGTTCAGGCCCACATTCAAATCCAAATGTAGTTATGCTTTTACTGTTTTCCTTTAGCCAAAACCTCACAATTTCCAATCTCGGTGGCCCCTTACTATATTATATCATGAAGGAGCAGCTTTTTCCTCTGAGGTTTTTTAAGTGCTTGTAGGAAATAAGAAACAGCAGCAGCCTGGCTTCACGACCCTCCCCCCATCGGCCCACAACTAATATCTACCAAACTGAGAATTTTGCCTCAGCTACTGTGTTGGGTGGGGAGAAGGGGGATCTGTTCTCCCGCCTCCAATATTCCTTCAAGGCAAGACCGCCAGTACCTTCTCTCTGCTTTTCTTCAAGTCTGTTCTAGTGCCTGTTTTCTTATCCGCCAAGTCTTCACCTTGGTCTCCCCCCACCCATGTCCACTTTCTCACATAATGCATAGTTGGTTCCAACAAGGGTTGGAGCAAGTGTGGCTCCAGGTAATCTGGCAGAACTACTGGCTGGGCATTCAAGGGAGCTCAGAGAAGGTTATCAGGAGAAATCTTCTGTTTTCCTCTTCCTCCTTTCATTTGTCCCCTTGCGCCCCCCCCCCCCCCCCAAAAGAAAGGCAGCAAACCAAGGCTTTGGGGCCTGGCCAGTCTGGAAAAAGAAAAGTGCTAAAACACAAGGAAGTCTCTAAAATGGAGGGCTGACAGTTTGAAGGGAGGGAAGGCAATAGCTAAGAAGCCCCCCATTCTTAAGTGATTGCTATCTATCCCTAAGGAAGAAGGACCCTTTTTCTAATCTCAAGGGTGGATTTGACCCTCCTCTCATGCCAAAATATATATGAAGAGTCTGGAAACAGTAAATCTCACTGCACCTTCTCTTGCCTTGCTTTGAAAAACTTTTTGTGGAGGGCAGAGCCAAGCAGAAACTGCCTTCCCCACCTCTTTTTATTCCTTCTTCCCACCCACAAAAGTTTTTGATGCCAGTTGCCTCCTGCTATCTTATCAAGTGACTAGGCAGCCTCCCTAAAAAAAAAACTATGGAGAAAGATCATTGCCAAATAATGACTTTCTCTCCCCTCCTCTCCGTTTCTTAGTGCAGCTAATATATTCAAGTACTTATTAGCATCTCAGAACTTGATTTCTCCCCCCCCCCCACCGCCCCAAGATGCTCCCACTAAGTCCACTGCATCCTCTTCCAAAAACAGGACCCAAAAGAAAAGTTCTGACCCACCACCCTTGGGGATGCACACCCACTGCAAAACGAAAAATATTAAAAATCGAACAAGTACTGGAGCCCTCTCGGGTATGCACTCAGAAATAGGCGCTGAGCGAAGCAACGAGCCCCCCCCCCTTACAATTTTCCTGCACCCCCTGCTCTCTTCCATACCTGCCTGCATATCCCAGCGCTGCAGCAGCCACGATCCTGCCGAGGGAGCACAAGCGAGGGGGCTCAGCGAGGAGGGGGCGCAGAGGGGGGCCCCCTCGCCGCCAATGTTCTTTGTCTGGGAAACTCCGGCCCACGTGACGACGGGCCGGGCTCCTGGTTGGCCAAAATGGAACGGGGGGTGCGAGAGAAAGGTGACGGCGCGGGGGGGGGGAGGGTCGGGGGCGAGAAGAGTGCTTTGCAAGGCTGGTCTGCCTGCCCCGGGGGGCGGGGGCGGGGGGCAGCAACACAATATACGGAACCAGCGCCACCTCCCCCTTCCAGGCACGGGGCGCAGGCTTCTCCCAAAGTTGCAAAGAGGCCTTCCAGCCATTTGCGCGCCGGGGTGGGCAATCGCTGGGCTGCAGTCGCGCCAAAGGGACTAGGCTCCACTTTTCAAAACTCTTGATTCGCACTCCGGATCAGCGGTAAAACGGGACTGAGTCCGCCTAGTTTCCAGGCGCTGAGCGCCGTTCGGGGAGGAGCTGCAGAGGCAAAGGATGCGCGGCCGCTCCCGCTGAGAACGAAATGCCAACCAACACCGGTGGCAAGTACAAGTGCATGTGGAAAGTACAAGGCCTCTCCAGCGCCATTCAAAGCCAAAGGGCTCAGCCTAAAAGTACTTTCCGTTTGAGTTTCCGCCTCCCACCTCAGAGCAGAGCAGCAGCAGGATCTTGGACCACAACGCGTATTTGCGCCTCTAAAATTACCACGGTAACACCCAACCTGCTGCAGGCACAACCTCTGATCCGAAAAAGGGACGGAGCCCGGGGGGTTCAGTGTGCAAGAGGAGCCATTGCATTGTGGAACAAGGCATTAAGAAGCCTGCACAGCAATTCTGGTTAGCAAAAAGGCATTTATCGTTTTTAAAGGTAAATTATGGCCAACTATTCTCAGGCCCCAGAGGTGGAAGAAATCCCTCCAGCACGAAGCAGCACCATCTTTGATAAAGCAGAAAATACCTTCAGGAAACCTGTCATCTTACATGTGCTAATCTTTTGATAAGCACTGCACATTAACATATGGTGGCAGCTCTGGATATTTTGGGGGAAAGCAGATATAATGCTCAATAAATACAATAAAATGTAAATACCACTTATGTATCACTCCATTTATGACATGAAAAAGGCAAGTTATTTGAAATGAATGGCCTGAAATCTTGGCACAATGACACACTGCCTACCATTTACTATATAATAACCGAAATTCTAGCAATGCTGCAAAGGAGGATCACAGACAGCCTAACATCTTTTCTTACCAGAAACAAACCTTTGCAAAGCAACGTCTCCGAGTATTGACACAGTAGCTGTGCTATAGCAGCACAATTATCAAAGTCTTAGGCTCCCAGACTACTAGACTCTATGGGCCTTAATTCATGAATGATTTGTGGAAATGATTTTAATAGGGCTGAGCTGCAAAAGACCCTGATCAAGAGATTCTGAGTGCTTTAGAGGTTGTTTTTATAGTATAATTTGTGAACATTTATAGAAGGTGCAAATAGTATCTTTCATTTATAACAGAGCCATGTTTTTTTCTGTTTTGTTTATCTCCACCTTTCACACAAAAGAGGGTGGGGGGGAGGACCAGTTTGTCTTGATTGGTAGCACTAGGAGCTGTCCATCAACATTCCCAGCAACATCTTTTTCTCTCTTCAATCTATAGGCCCACAGTCATGTACAATCTTTGGTTCAACTACCATGACCTTAAATACAGAGAGTTGTACTTTCATTTTACCATCTCTTCTTACTCCCATTGCTTACTCTCCCTTTCACCACCTTTATTATTTGCCCACATATTGTTGCAATACAGATTTGTAAGCGGGTTTTTTTGGACATAAGGAAGGAACTAGGATCTGTCTTTTGCATGTGTAATTCTATAAAGACGAAACCAGTAAGCAAACAAAGGCAACATCGAGTACAATATGTGAGTTCTAAGCCTTAGAAATGAAAACTGGCTAGGTAAATTGGAGCTAGTCATTCTTTCTCAATCCAGCTTTCTCAATCCAATTGTGAGGAAAGTAGGAGGCAGGAGTATTTGGTATGTTAGTTACACTGAATTATACATAAAAAGGGGATAAAAATATAATAATAATAATCATATATTAAAGCATTATATTAAACTATTTATTTAGTAAGCACGTTTCCTAAATCCAAGCATCAAATTACACCTACCATGTCTCAACCTCCAATTATCATACAGCAGCAGCTAGTGGCTATGAAAGTCTCGGCAATCATATAGACTAAATTATTGGCACTTGCCAATTCCTTAGGAATAGCTGTAAGAATCTGCTGGAAATCTTCAGAAGGTGACCTCTGCTTTCTGCTTTACTGTATGCCTTCCATAAGCAATTAGTTCAAATTCTGGCAATAGCAACATTTCTTTTTCTTAGCAGACCAGCCAGAGGAAAGGGGGATGACGGAAAGAGGAGGGGGAGAGAGGCAGCTCAGGTGTGGTCTTGGACCTGCCCATTTCTGGTATGTACCCTTACTGCACAGGGAAAGCAGCTAGCAAATAGGGAGAAACAGCTGCCTACTACAATGTAAGATAGTAGATTTCTGAAGCACAATGGCTTTAACAGGCAGCAAATTCATACCACTGAAATCAAAGTTCTGCATGAATGTCTCTGGGGACAAAGCGCAGATGTGGAAATTTGGTCTTAGAACAAGTATAGGCTGCTACAAGTGAACATTACTGGAGGGAAGAAATAAACTCTCTTCATCATACTGACACCTAATCAGCCTCGCTGGGAGAGAAGCAGAAACGACCCGTGCTCCCAAATACTTTTATCTAGGCCAGTACTTGCACAAACAGTCAGTTCATTTGTGTACACTTGGGCATACTTGTGCTCTTATCACTTGCAAGACGAGCATCAGCAAGAAGGGGCAGGGGAATACATGCGCAAGAGTTTCAGGGCAGCCTGAAATTTCATTTCCATTTTCTCTGTGTCCATGGCTACCTCCTTCTCTGCAAGGGAGCACGAATGAAATGTCATCTTCTGCTTCTTCCCCCTTCAGGGGGATTCAGTTACAACATGCCTGCCTCATTCCACTGGAAGGGGAAAATCCAGCCTTGGAGGCCTGGAGCAACAGCAGTTACAGTTCAGAGCAAGACAGAGAGTTGGGATACTTTTAGATACACTTCCTTTAAGAAGGCAAGTGTCATATCAATGATGGTCCTGGTCCGGCCATTATTGATCTTCTGAGCTAGTTCCAGGATCCTCGCAAGTTTTTTGGCAGCCAAACTCAGCACATAGCGAGCTTATATACAATACAATACAATAGCAGAGTTGGAAGGGACCTTGGAGGTCTTCTAGTCCAACCCCCTGCCTAGGCAGGAAGCCCTATGCCAGCGACGGCAAACCTTTTTTGGCTCGCGTGCCATAAGTGGGGGGAACTCAGGGGGGTCGTGCGCGGGCATGCCGCACCCATAATGCAATGCGTGACACCCCCCAGTGCGCATGTGCACATTACGGGCACAACCCCCATTTTTTGCATGCTCTTTTCGCTGTCCCCAGGCTTTATAGGAGCCTGGAGAGGGCAAAAACAGCCTCCCCCCGCCCCGGAGGCCCTCCGGAGGCTTCAGCGACCTTCAGAAGGGTTCCCTGAATCTTCCGAGCACTCAAAATGACGCGCCGACGAAACCGGAAGTGACGTCCGATTTGCTTGGAGTGTCGTTTTGAATGGTCCGGAGGCTTCAAAGACCTCCTCTGAAGCCTCCGGATTGCTCAAAACGACGCTCCAAGCAAATCGAACGTCACTTCCGGTTTCGTTGGAGCGTCATTTTGTGTGCTCAGAGGCTTCAGGGAAGCTCATGAATCCTCCGGCAGGCCTCCGGGGGGGAGGGGGGTTGGCTCTTTTCGCCCTCCCCAGGCTCCTATAAAGCCTCTGGAGCCTGGGGAGGGTGAAAAAAGCATGCAAAAAAGGGCGAATTCAGCTGACAGGGCAGCACCTCGCGTGCCCTGACAAATGGCTCCGTGTGCCACCTGTGGCACACGTGCCATAGGTTCGCCATCACGGACCTATACTATACCTGTGCATTTCGTTTTTGTTGCCTAAATGTAGAGCCTAAATGTAGAACCTTACTTTTTTCACCATTGAATTTCATTTTATTAGATAGTGCCCAATGTTCAAGTTTGCCAAGATTTTTATTTTATTTATTTATTTAAATTTATACCCCGCCCTTCTCCTAAAAAAGGACCCAGGACGGCGCAAGATCCTTCTGTATCTTTTTTTTTTTTTGTAACAATAATTTTATTGGTTTTACAAATTTTTAAAGGGAAAAAGGGTATATAGGATATAAATAGAAATATTTTAGGGCTTCCATGTCGGAGGTGATGGCCGCCTCCGAGACTTCATACAAAATTCTTTCACTATAAGGTGGAAAGAGGTACATACATATCATATCATAAATTCCATGCAATCATTTATTTCTATTAGCATCCATTAGGAATTACAATGTATAAAAGAAAAAATCATTTTTGTGATCTGAGTCTTTTTGCTATTGTGTCTTCTTCTTCCTTCCCGCCAGGGGGCGGAGCCATGGCCCCTCCTGTTCCCCCATTTTCGTCCACTCTCTCCTTCGGCTGGACTTTCCAACCGTTACACCCCATTGCGGGGAGGCGGAACCAGAGATTCCAAGATGGTTCCGCCCCAGGCACCTGATGGACCCAGAGAGGTTCCAGACGGAGCTTGGGCCATTGCCTGTGACCTTGACCCGCGAATCGACTGAGGACCTAGTGGCCGCATGGCATAGTGCGGCCATGGGGGCCTTGGACCGAGTCGCGCCCTTAGAGTCTCTCACGCGGTGCCGGTCCACCCAGGCACCCTGGTTCTCCGAGGAGCTGAGGGGGATGAAACACCGCAAGAGACGCCTAGGGAGTAGGTGGAGATCCACACGGTCCGAATCTGACCGAACACAGGTAAGATCCCACTTGAGGATGTACCTAGTGGCGATAAGAGTGGCCAAACGCAATTATTGTGCCACTCTTATCGCATCCGCAGATAACCGCCCTGTTGCCCTGCTTGGGGTGACCCGCTCCCTCCTTCAACAGAGGCCACGGGAAGTCCCTCTACAGGGCAGAGCAGAGGAATTTGGAGAGTATCTGCAGGATAAAATCGTGCAGATTCGGAACGAGTTGCCCTCCACAGAAAGTAGTCTGGAGGGACCATCCGAGGCAGGTCTTGAGACAGTATTATGGGAGGAGTTTGACTTCCAATGATATAGACAGGTTGTCGAGGAGACTAAAGGCCACCACATGTTTATTGGACCCGTGTCCCTCCTGGCTTGTACTGGCATCCTGGGAAGTCACACGAGGCTGGCTCCAGGAAATAGTGAACGCCTCTTTGAGTGAGGGGTTCTTGCCGGCCGCCTTGAAAGAGGCGGTAGTGAGACCCCTCCTCAAGAAGCCTTCCCTGGACCCAGCGTTGTTGGTAAATTACCGTCCGGTCTCCAATCTTCACTTTTTAGCGAAGGTTGTAGAGAGTGTGGTGGCACAGCAGTTCTCCCGTCACCTGGATGAAATGGATTATCTGGACCCGCGCCAGTCCGGCTTCCAACCTGGGCACAGCACCGAGACGGCATTGGTCGCCTTGGTGGATGATCTCTGGAGGGCTCCGGATAGAGGTTGCTCCTCTATCCTGGTCCTATTAGACCTCTCAGCGGCTTTCGATACCATCGACCATGGTATCTTATTGCACCGACTAGAGTGGCTGGGGGTGAGAGGCACCGTTTTACGGTGGTTTTCCTCCTACCTCTCTGGTTGGTTGCAATTCGTGTTGGCAGGGGGGCAGAGGTCGACCGCGAGGCCCCTCATGTGTGGGGTACCTCAGGGGTCGGTCCTCTCGCCACTCCTGTTCAACACCTACATGAAGCCGCTGGGTGAGATCATCCGTGGTTTTGGGGTAGAGTACCATCAGTACGCTGATGACACTCAGCTGTACATATCTACCCCAAACCACCCCAACGATGCCGTTGAAGTGATGTCCCGGTGTCTGGAGGTCATACGGGTCTGGATGGGGAGTAACAAACTCAAACTCAACCCGTCCAAGACCGAGTGGCTGTGGTTTCTGACGTCCCGGTTTAGCCAGTTGACTCCAACACTGGCCATTGGGGGCGAATTGTTAGCCCCCGTGGAGAGGGCGCGCAATCTAGGCATCCTCCTGGACTCCCGGCTGACCATGGACGACCGTGTGAAAAACGGGCCAGTTTTCCTTGTTTTGCCCCCCCCCCCCCAGGAGCACTCTGCAAGACCCCCCCCCCAAGGCTCTTCATGCCTTTTATTTGAAAAACAAGAGCCCATTTTCGCGAAAAACAGGTTGTTTGGGGAGGTTTGCACAGTGCAAAAAGGGTTTTTTTCCCCCTTTCTGAAAGCTGTTTGGTTAGAGCAGGGATGTCCAAACTTGAGAACTTTAAGACTTGTGGACTTCAACTCCCAGAATTCCCCAGAATTCCAGCATAGCTGGCTGGGGAATTCTGGGAGTTGAAGTCCACAAGTCTTAAAGTTCCCAAGTTTGGACATCCCTGGGTTAGAGTGATTGATGAGAATTACGTTGGTCAAGTACTGTGCCTGCAGAAACAAAGATTTGTTCCAAAGGTGGTCAGTGATTTCCTTCTCCAGCACATGGGTAAACACACCTGGAAACATCTACCTACCTACCTACCTACACTCTGTCTCTACCTACTGTATTTCTGTCTCTCTATTTCTGTCTCTCTATCCCTCTACCTACCTACCTACCTATCTACACTCACTCTCTCTCTCCCTCCCTGCCTACTGTATTTCTCTCTCTCTCTATTTCTCTCTCTCTATCCCTCTACCTACTTATCTAACTACACACACTCTCTCCCTACTTACCTACCTACTATATTTCTCTCTCTCCCTATCCCTTTATCTACCTACCTACCTAACTACACACTCTGTCTCCCTACCTACCTACCGTAGTTCTCTCTCTCTCCCCCCACCTACTTACCTACCTACCTACTCTCTCTCTCCCTACCAACATACTGTATTTCTCTCTCTTTTTCTCTCTCTCTATCCCTCTATCTACCTACTTTTAAAAAAAAATGCTTCTTCAAAACCTGGGTACGTCTTATACTCCGAAAAATACGGTACTTCAGACAGAGCCATAATAGGAATCTCAAAGTCCTTTCATTACATCATCACCCAGCAACAGCTCAACCAAGCTTGTGACTCAAAAGATAGCCAGCCAACAAAGTTAGCTAAGACCCTCCCGCCCCCTGGGAGTCTGACCACCAATCAGAATAAATTTCTTACACAGGAACAGGAAACTCCAAGGCGGGGCCCAAGCAAAGGTATAAAACTCAGGCTCTCTCAGCATCTCTTCCCTTTTTCTTCAAGGCATGTGTTCCCCTTTTTCCTCAGGACCTCAAACCACGTGGTCCTGTCCACCATTAAAAACCATATTTCCAAGCAGTCTCCATGTTTCCAGTGTCTTTCTCGCCAGTTGGAGCTGAACCCAGAAGGACATTTCTTCTAACACTGCCTTAATCAAGTCAGCAACTTTTCTTCCACAGATAAATATGAAAAGGTGCCTTTTCTCAGGCATAATAGAAGCAACAAAGAAAATAACTGCTAAGCCAGATGAACACTGAGGCAACACAAACTCTAGCGTTACCCAACATTGTTGGAAAGCAAAATCTCTTCTGAATCCACGAAGAAGAAAAGTATTTTCTTCTCCTTTATTCCCAAACCCTTCTTCAAAGGAGACACAGGTCATTTATTTCCATTACCTTCTCTTCTTTCCCTAAAAAGCATTATGCTAATGGATTCCCCCTTCCATTATGTCCTAATCAACCTACACAGAATCAAATCACAGAAAGGGAAAAAATGGTCTACCTCAACAGGGATTTAAAACTCCAGCAGACTCGTGCAAGCAAATAAAACATTATGCTACAAAAAACTAACAAAGTGAACTTAATTTACTATAATGGCCAAGTAGGAACAATAAGCAATCCTCCTGGAGAAACTTTACTTCCACATATTCACAGTGCTCAATGCCATGTTTTTAAAAGAGCAATTACTGTATTCCAGTAATTCCAATTCTAATAAGAGTGGTAGACTCTTATTATCCATGTTATTATTATTATCCACACCTCCGTGCATATGTGTGCAGTCCCCTTACACATGCCCTGCTCCATGCATGTGCGCACGACCCCTGTGCATGAACAGCAGAGATCCCAACACCAGCTGGCTAGTGGAAGGCATGCGTGCACACACAGAGGAGCTGAACTAGGGCGATGGCTTGCATGCCATCAGAGAGGGCTCCACATGCCACCAGTGGCACACGTGCCATAGGTTCACCACCACAACACTAGGATATTATTCACTACCTGCCTCCCTCCCTGCTTCTCTTTTCTACTACCTGAAGAAATGGGTTTCTCCCATGCAAAGAACTGGAATCCTGAAATATTCCCCCTTGGTGACCTCCACCATATCAGGGATCGGGATACTTCTGCCAGTAGAAGGACCTTGATCTGGGAGCAGCTCATGAGCCTTCGCTGAAATGGTAAAAGAAACCATTGAAGGTCTCTGGTATGACGGCGCACCCAGGGGACAAGACCAATGGCTGACACCATGGTGCCTAACAACCTAGACCAGGGATATCCAAACTTGGGAACTTTAAGACTTGTGGACTTCAACTCCCAGAATTCCCCAGCCAGCTATGCTGGCTGGGGAATTCTGGGAGTTGAAGTCCACAAGTCTTAAAGTTCCCAAGTTTGACATCCCTGACCTAGACAATGTGGCTAGGGACACCCTATGCTCCCTGATGACCTGGGAGGCTGACTCCCTAAGATTTTTCTGCCTCCTCGGAGACAGGAAGACTGTGCCTGACACAGTGTCTATCAAGTTGCTCTTCCCCATCAACTCAGTGACATTTCACCCATGGCCCTTCTTATGTTGACTAGTTTGATTCTTCTCTGCTACAGGTAGTCCTCAAATTACAACCGGTCACTTAGCATATTCGAAGTTATGATGAACCTCCCATGAGCTACTTATGACCTGGTTCCAACAACCACTCCCCTCACAGTCACATGACTGCATGTTGGGCACTTGGCAACCAACCTGCATTTACAAGTTCTTGTAGGGTCCTGCAATCACGTGACCACATTTAAGACAAATTTACTTTTGGTTTTTGGCAAAAATGGCCCACAGTAAAACAAAACAAAAAAACAGTTTGCTTTAACATTATAGCACTCACTTTACAACCATGGCATTGTTTAATGACCTCTGCAAAAAATAATAATAAAATCAAGTAAGTCATGCGGGTGACACACTTTTTGACCATAATCCTAATGACCATAATGGGCATTATGGTCATAATTATTAAGGTCATAAGTTGAGGACTACACTGCACTGCAGAGCACTTCTGATAGCTCTTTGCTACTGAACCTGTTTATGAGGAACAGACCTTCTCCTAACTGAAGTGTATCTTGGCATGGATTGTTCTCTTTTTCTCAATAATCTCTTCTTGATTATTGGGCCACACATAAACAGGAGTCTGCAAAGCACCTTACTGAGGCCTCTGTTGCTCCAGAGAGATGTGGCTTCCATGGAGAGCTACTCTTTACCTTGACTCGGGAAGCAAGGTACATCCCCTGCCTTATACTTGCTTACAGTGTGCCAATGGCAAAAAGCTGCCAGGCAGAGCTATATATAGAACAGCCAGGGACCTGTTGCTAGGGAGACACAGTGGTTCAGCAGGAAGTACAGGGATGGAGAAAGGCAGAGAAGAAAGCACAAGGTTCAGGGCTGGGATAGTGTAGCTCTGCCCATGTCAAAAGGCCTTCATCAAATTGCTACCTTTTCCTGCCTCTCTTGCTGCAAATGCTCATCCTTTGTAGATTTGCAGGCACCAAGGGTCCTTCCTTCACACAGCATATATAATATATGCATACATTAACAACTCCCAAATTTTCCACCTCCGGAGGGATTTATGTGCTGGATGCTTCTCGGGGTCTCCTGACTTGGACCCAGTGGTCCTGGCACACACTGGCTTTCTTAGAAAGGCACCAGGGGCTAGGCTCGCCTGTTCCAACAGAAGCATTTCTGACTGTAAAAATGAGTCAGTGTGGAAGGGGGAAAAATGCTATCTACTGTCTAAGAAGCCTCTTTTGGAAGTCAGAAAACAGTCTTGTGAGCCAGCTTGAACAAGCCTCAATTGCAATACCCCGTTTCCCTGAAAATAAGCCCTCCCCAGATAATAAGCCCAATCGGGCTTTTGCGTGCATGCGCTAAAATAAGCCCTCCCCAAAAATATTTCATATATATTCTTCCCAGGCACTTCTTAATAACCCAAACTGTTCTTGAACAATAAGGAGTGAGGATGTCAAAGGGAAAACCTGGTCCCAGAGAGGGTGCATGTGTTAAGAACTGTGACCTTCTTTCACCTTATTCTTTGCTCATGATATAACACAATGGTGGCTAATCCAACCCATTCCAACTGACACACTTCCAAATTTATTTTTAGTTCAGTTTTAAAATCCCCAGGGAGTCTGTTCTGCTTACGAATTGCTCCCACGTCTCTTTGACCATCACCCTTGTGACTCTAGTGCAACATGTGCTCTCTCCACAGAAAAGCACAGGGGCTATTTTCTCTGTACAGCTGCACCTACAGCCCCACCTCTGCTCTACTTGTGGCTTTGCCTGCAGCAAAGACGATGTGATCCATTAGCATTTCCTAGTCTTCTGCCCCTCCCATACTACAGGCATTTTGGCTGGGGATACCTAAGGGGATAAAATATGAGCTGACTGTGAAGCTACCTACTGGTGAACAAAGGAAGGATATGAGCATATTATTACACATTTCTACCTTTACTGCAGAGTGTAGCAAATGGGAACAAAAACTCCATGGGTACTTCTTACTAATAGTAATACTATACAGATCTAAGAATAGTATTGACTGAAATGTAGCCACAAATCAGACCTTCACACTTGATCTTAGCCAAAAGGCCAAGAGCAATCAATAAGAAAAGCCACAGAAATACAGAAGCAGAAGAGCAGCAATAAGCTCATTATGCACAGAAAAAAATGAAACTTGGGACTCCCATATTATAATTCCTACATACTATGGATATTTAGGATACCCTCTGCAGGCATTTACTGAAATATAATACTGAAAATATACAGAGTGCTTTGAATTTGTTTCCCAAAAGCTATTTTGGAGTACACTAAGGAGTGAACATGGCATCCGTGTGGTAACATGTTGCTGTTAGATGCTCACATTCTGTTTGTGGTTTTTGGTTCATGTTTTGTTTTTATTTATTGCATGTCTAGTAGTCTAACTGGGGGCAGCAGATGGGAAGTGTTGGCGGCTATGACCTTTGTTGGCATCCTGGAAGCCCTTGGAATTGTTCCTCAGCTATGTAGACTCTGGAGATCAACAGTGAAGAAACAGTGGAGCAAGAGGCAATGAAATTTCTGGCAGCCACAGCTGGCAATGGTAGTCCTGGAGCCTGAGGCCATAGGCAGAATTAGTTACTAGGAAACATTGGCCAAAGGTCAAAACTTGGATCACCACAGGAAGGTCTCTGGGGAAGAGTCCTGTGGTTTGACATGGTGTGGTTTCTCTTGTTGGCTGGATGTGCTGAGGTTGATGGCTGGTGAGATTAGGCTGGCAACTGGCAAGTTGAGGTGGTCAGCTAATGAGAGCTTTCTGGATGTGCACTACATTCTTCGTTTCCCATCCCCCAAGAGCCAGAGTGGGATATATTGTGTGTGAATTAGGGTGATTCCGATCTGAAACGTTTATATATAGCTTCTTGGTTGTGAATGCTAGGTCTGCCTGTAATAAATCTATTTTCATCTCTAGTATGGTTTCATAATGAATAAATGCCAATCTGGCATTTATAATCAAAACCTGGGTGGACCTGGAGGATGGAGTTCCCTTCTTGGAGGTGTATTTTGGGTTTGGCATGGGGAGGTGGTGGCTATTGTCATCCCCGATTCGTGATTTGTAATTTGTCATCTGTGATTCATTGAGGCTCTGTGGCACATATAACAATCTGCAAGACCCTTGAAATTGGGCTTTTGGGGTTGCTATTTGCATACCACCATCTCTGATGCACAGCATGATCCTTGTTTGAAATTTCTTGACTTTGTTGCCACACTGGCTACAGAGAGCCCAAGATTCTTAGTTATCAAGGATTTCGACTTGCCACTAGATGATGTTGAGTTTGAGGTAGCTCAGGAGTTTATGGCCTCCAAAACAACCATAAAGCTGTCCAAAGTCTTAACATAAAATATATACTGATGCTCATGCTCAGTTCCAAAGTGATCCAAAAGTGCAGGATTACTGCTGTAAGTCTGTGATTGCTTTTTGGCTTGCTGGTGTCACCCACCTTGCAAGGAGACAGGGTCTACTGATTGGCCTGCTCCTGGCAACTATGGACCCTTTCGGGTTTCAGGGGTAGCTTGTGGTTTTCCCTGTGGACCTGATGGGTAGTTCACCTGAGACCTTGGTTGCAACCTGGAATGAGTGGACGGCTGAAGCCTTTCCCTGTGCACCAATCTTGAGGATTTTCAGGAAAGGAAGTGTCAAAAGAGATGCCTGGAACACCACTGAAGGAAGACAAAGGGGGAGGAGTCTGACCAAACACAAGAGGCCATATTTAGACAAAAGGTAAAGGTTTCCCTTGTCCAGTTATATCCAACTCTAGGAGGTAGTGCTCATCTCTGTTTCTTAGCTGAAGGAGCCAGCATTGTCCAAAGACACTTCTGTGGTCATGTGGCCAGATGACTATATACTGAGGACAGTGGTGGGTTCCGGATTCCGTTCCAACCAGTACGGTTGGAACGGCCCTAGTGTCACCCACATGGATGCGTGCACACACACTCAAGGCAGGCGCATGCATCATACTTACCTGAGACCCTTCCTCAAGCCTCCATGACACTCCAGCTGTTTGCTGGAGTACACACAGGCGCTGGACCCGCTGCGCATGGGCACGGAAGCGCTGAAGATTTAAAAGTATAGTAAGGAGCGAGGGCGGGCCCTTCAGAGCACTGTACTGGAATGGTATCCGGTGCTCCGGGCTGGCTCCGGTACGCCCGTACCGGGCCATACCGCCTAAAACCCAACCCTGACTGAGGGGCACGAAACACTTTCCACCAAAGTAGCACCTATTTATTAACTTGAGTTTGCATGCTTTCAAACTGCTAGATGGGCAGGAGCTGGGGCAAGTGTTGGGAGCACTCAGGTCTTGAATCCAGGCTGCAAGCTCTTCAGCTGACCAACTCAATGTCTTTGACTGCTAAGCCATCATGCCCCCATTATAGATGACATTGTAGCAATAAGAGTGCCACCACAGTGTGATTTCTCTGCCTTTACTGCATCCATTAATAGCTGGACATTAGCCCTATTCAAGTGATTATGTGAATATTTCCATGCAGTTTTATTAATAGTGGTATGGGATTTGTTTGCCACTTCTTCCCAGGTGTTTTTCTGAATTTCTAATCTAATCAGCTTTGGGATTTCATGGTGCTCTTCTATGAGATAAGCCAAGGTTGACAGGTACCACCACATGCAGAGAACAAACAAGTTTAGGAATCACAATTTTTCAAAGAAAAATTCTTTTTGAGAATTATGCAAACAAGATCACTTTTGGGAAATTTTGAAATATTATCAGTAGCACATCTGTAACACACCAGCATCAAAAAGTAAATTCGGTAAGTGTTATGAAACATCCACTTTTGAAAGAGATGTCTCTTTCATCGGGTATCCAATCTAATCCAGTTTGCTATTACCAATAGTGATCAGCTAAAAGATTGTGGGCAAGGTCTTTGATCATCTCGATCCTTATCTTGCTCCTATCCCATAACACTGCATTAGAGTATGAAAACTCAGCTTAACTACTGAAGTTTATAGTAACTGATAGCCCTATTCTATTTTAGAAGAATCAAGATATACCAGGGTTGAGAACACGAAGGGTTCATTTCAAGCTTCAACACTTTTGTCTACTTTCCCAATCTGCAAGACTATCACTGTCAGATGCTACTCTATAATTCTATATGAGACTGAGAAACATAGTAGGGCTTTTTAGCTTTCAAGGGCTAAATGGCCACCAAGATACTAAAGCCTTTGTACTATCAAGAATCCCCGAGGAGCAAGCAGTACTAATTCCATTGTAGCAAAAGTGCCTTGTAGGATCTTAAAAACTGATATATCACTGCGCTGCAAGATTCTCTGCTACCTTTGCTGGAACAGAAAATAATCCCTTTGTAAACTGGAAGGGTAGACATTTCAGTTACATCAATTGACTGAACAATCAACCTGCAATTCACACTGGGATGAACACAAGCAATTTTATCTTCAATGTACTGTGCAAATTGGTCATAGTAAGCTTCTAAAAGTTAATAAGGGAACTTAGATGGAATGGTCATTATTCCATCCACTCTCACCCACAAATATTGGATGTCATAGTAGAAAGGGATTACTTTGCCAGTTCTACCCCAAAGAACTGGCAAAGAAATCCCTTGCTACTCTATCCTATTTTCTTGTTAGATTCACTGATGCATTCATGTAACATATAATACTTGAGCAAGCTAAAACACGCTTGTGTAGTTTATAGCTCAGCTCACTATACAAGCCTTTCCATTGCCCAAACATATTATATTTACAGATTAACAGAGTTGGAAGGGGTCTTGTAGGTCATCTAGTTCAACCCCCCCACCGCCCAAGCAAGAGACCCTACACCAATGATGGCTAACCTTTTCCCCATCTTGAGCCAAAAGCAGGGGGAGTGCAGAGGGGTTGTGCACGGGCGTGCCCACACCCATAATTCTATGCGTGGGAACCCCCTGCATGCATGCGTGTGCACGAAATCCCTCTCCCAGCACATGCGTGCACAACCCCCACCATCCTCCCGCTTTTGGCACGCAATAGACCCGTTTTTTGCCCTCCCCAGGCTCCAGAGGCTTTCTAGGAGTCTGGGGAGGGCGGAAATGGCCTCCTCCGCACTGCTCCCCCTCAGAGGCTCCCTGGAGGCCCCCCGGAGGCTTTAGGCGGCTTCCCTGAAGCCTCCGGAGGGAGAAAAATGGCCCCTTAGATAACCCAGAAATTCAGGAACGGACTTCCGTTTTGCGCGTTGGGTTGTTTCTGGCCCTTCGGAAATGAAGGCCAAAGTCAGCTGGCCAAGCACGTGCATGCTGACAGGGCAATGCCTCATGTGCCCTAACAAATGGCTTCATGTGCTACCTGTGGCAGGTGTGCCATAGGTTCGCCATCATGGCCCTACATCATTGCTGATAAATTGCAGTACTATCTCTTCTTGGAAGCCTCCAGTGATGAAGCTGCCACAACTTCCAAAGGCAACTTCTGTTCCATTGGTTGATTGTTCTCACTGTCAGAAAGTTCTTCCTTGTTTCTAGGTTGAATCTCCCCTTGGTCAGTTTCCACCCATTATTCCTTGTCTGGCTAGGAATTATTCACAATTAGGACTTTGATAGGATTGGCAGATTTGGAATCAAAAAATTCCTTGGAACTGTCAGAAAACCATCTGGAATTCCATCTAGAATTTTATAACTTCCTGCCCCATAATTATGAACTGCGAAAGTTCTCTTTTGAAGTTCATAGTTATGAAACTGAAGGCAACGTGTAGCTCATCTATCTTAATGTTATCTATTCTGACTAGAGAAATTTTAGGAAAAGAGTGATTTCCCTGTTCTGTGGTTTCCTGGGTTCTGTTTCAACTGTTTATGCTAGGGATTGAGCATAAGAATGTGCTTTTTCACACCTTCCATGTCGCGAGAAACTGAAATCCTAATTGAAGTTGCTATTAAACTATGAAAGCTATATAAAATAAGCATTATAAAGTTGCATTGCTGGTACCTTTTATTGTTAAAAGAGAAGCCACACGGCACTTTTGGATGCAGACAGGAAGAAAAAGTCACCTTTCAAACCCTACTTCATTCAAACTGGCATAGCACCATAGAGTTTGGGAGGCTGTGGTGCCCTTTCAGAAATTCCACACTTTGCTGGTTGCCAGGCCCAGAGTCTATTTGGCAGCAGAAGAACCATTCTGCCTTTAGTTGATGTTTGCAACAATTCATCCAGTCAAGGCTATTACTCCCACAAGCAACTATCAGAAGAAAAACAGACTATACTGTAATTGGGCTCACCCAATGCACTAAGCCTAATTCAGAAAAATGTTCACCTAACATGCTATCCCTAAACAAATAAATTATAATAAAGTTTAATGTGAGGGCCCAGAGTCTGGACATATAATGTCCTAAGACAATGGCTAACATGAATCATGATTACCCAACTTCAGTTTAACTACCTATAATGTGTGTAATGTCAGAAATATGTCAGATTAGCTTGAAAGGAAACTTCCAGTCCTCAATTATTCATGGAAGCAGGTGGCCTACTACATTCATAAATGTCAGGCGTTCATTCATTTCCAGCTATCAGAAAGGTCCCTGTTGGTCTTCATCCTTCCCGATTTGCAGTTGGAGTCACATGTGTTATCCTAGTTCAGAATTTTCATTCTATTTAGCATTAATGACCACCAAAAGGCAGTTTAAAAATGTGTTGACACTCTTATCCAAGTTATTTGAAGATCCAATCCATGTACAGAGCAGTTACAGCTGCTTAATATTAATCTTGATGTGTTTTTGTGTGTGCTAGTATGTTGTTTGAACTCAGCCTATTAAAGGGTTTAATTATTATGTGAACCCAGGAAACTGATAGTTAAGATATTATGTGAGCACACCCAATAATCAAGGTACATTTAATCCTATTTCCACCTGCAGCTGCTACTTACAAGTAAAAAAATCTTGCTAAACATGAGTTTTCCCAGAATATGAGTTCTCTATCCTAGGTTTGATGATATAAAATCATCCTGGGCATCCAATGAACATTTGAATATTTGAAACACAAACCTCAAAGTTGGCTTTGGGTGCATGAAAGAGAGAAAGGAGGAGAGCAGAGAGAGAGAGAGAGTGGAGAAAAGGAGGGGAGAGCAAGAGTGGAGCAACGGAGAATGCTATCCTGGAAAAAGGATCATACATATTTAACAGTCCAGCAGCAACAGGTCACATCCCCCATAACAGTTTCAAAACCACATTGTACAGAAGCAAAGCATGTCTGGAGGTGCGCATGAGCAAATACAACTCTATGGCAGCGGGCACACGCATGGGAGGATGTGAATGCATGTCCGCGTGTGCACATCCACACGCTTAGCACACAAGCCTGGTATGAAGGCCACATGAGAGACAAGCCGCCTCCCCCCAAAACCCCAAAGGTGTGCCACGAACCTTGTCAAGCTGAACTGCCGCTGGGTTATCAGTCTGTGGGAGAAAGGTAAAGGAGAGGAGGGAGTTAGCACACACAACCACAGCAATCAGCACCTCAAACGCCATCCGCCACCTGCCCCAGGTGCAACAGGGCAAATCTGGTGGGCTACCAAAAGGCAAAGCTTTATGGTGCCACTTGTTCTGTTTGAGGAGGAAACCCTAATCCATCTCCTTTGCTTCCAGATGATGGGTGACAGGATTATAATGCGACTCACTCATGGCTCTTCAGATGTATGCTATGTTTGTTCATCACAATAGATGTGAGGTGTTTGCACAGGGTGGAACTGTTTGAAGATCAACACATACCTATTGTGCTAAGTGTCACTGTATTTCTGCTTTTAAGCATCGCTGAAACATTTTATAATCTGATTTTTTTAAAAGAAAGAATGGTATACTGTAAAGAATAACGTTGTTATGATGACTTTTTAAAAATATCAACTCTCCCATCACTTCCTTTTTTCAACAATTTAAAAAACCTGAATTGTATAGTCATGTTGCAGAACTATTAACACCATAATACAAATGTTAACATTATACATTATGTTGCGATGTCCTGTATCTTCTCAACTTTTCTCTAAAGAAAAGGTAACACTAGACTGCAGTGTTATATCTGTAATGTTTGTATCTCAGCATTAATAGTGCGCTAATATATTCACACAATAATGCTAATTTTAAAAGCACAATCTTTTTAGATACTGCCATTTTGACTATGATTAAAAGGGATTTCTGGATTTTTTAACTGAACATTATAGAATTACAGTGCTATTGTACTAATGCTCTCATTCAGAAAAAAAGTAGCCAGGAAATAATTAAAAGATTAATGAAGAGAATATGGCCACCCCTTTCAAAGGTTTATAATAAATATGCTAGGCTGAATTTTTCTAATTCGCCACTGCCTTTACCAAATGCCCTTAACAATAAGAAAGGCAAATGAGTAGACTAAAACACACCTACAAAGATTACGTTCCATTTGCATTTAACTGAAAGAACGCAAGCTTTTCTAAAAGTCAAGAAAACACAGAAGAACTATGAGGGAAAAACAGAACGAAGGTAAACAGGATGATGGCACCATGCTAGTGTGTCCTAAATTCAACCCAAATATGTATGCAAGATCTCTAAGCCTAACTATTTCCCTCTCAATGGAAGCCGTTCCACATTTTGCTCTGGCTATGTGACGGAGATTATCCCAGAAGACCAGGCCATTAGGTCAGAAAGCAGCTTGAACTTATCTTGCAGTGTTGTTTAAGGACTGATGATGTGACAGTTATTCATGGTTTATGAGCCAAGAGCTACAGCTCAAATTACTGTTAGTCTAGGAATGCACTTCCATCTCAATGTGCCCAGAGGCAAGACAATTATTTTGGAGCACAGCAATGTCTTCTGCAGGAAAGTCACTTTTGCTGACTGCTCCTTTTAATCAAAGATATTCTGCAAGGTCTTATCAAAAAAGGCCAGTTAAATTGATATTGAACAACAGCCTTGAACAGAGTTGCATTAAAAATAAAACAAATGGATCTCTAAAAAGGTAGAAATATATTAAGAGTAAAAAAGAAATGAGAAAAAAAATAAATATAGAGGAACAAGTATTTTATGCTACCTGTGAGGCAAGTCTCAGAACAATCACTGAAGAACCATTTTTATCTGTGATGGGTCTTATCCATCCTCTACTAAGTATCCTTTGTGGAGTCCATATGTGTATGATTTTTAGAAAGTTCCTCCCCCAATCTTTTCATGTTTTCAAAGTAGGCTTTTTAACCTGCTCTCAACCTATGCATTTTAGGCTGCATGATCCAATGGTGTGCTTTCTTTGAGTTAATACTGAGTTAAACAGTTGGTAAACCCACACATTCATCACTTCTCATGAAAATTATACATTAAGATCATTCCAGAAAGAAAAAAAATTCCTGTACATTATACATACTTTTCTATGAACCTTAATGCAAAATGTTGTCAGGATATTTATTTATTTATTTATTTGTTTATTTGTTTGTTTGTTTGTTTGTTTGCCTCGGTGGTGCAGTGGTTAGAATGCCGTATTGCAGGCTAATTCAGTTCGATCCTAAATGGCTCAAGGTTGACTCTATTCTATTCTTCCATCCTTCCAAGGTCGGAAAAATGAGGACCCAAATTATTGGGGGCAATATGCTGATTCTGTAAGCCACTTAGAGAGGGCTGTAAAACTCAGTGAAGTGGTATATAAGTTTAACTGTTAACTTCTATTGCTATTTATTTATTTATTAAATTTATAATGCCACCCATCTCATAGTTCAAGGTGACTCCAATATCCAAAAAGCGTGGGGAATGTACATTCCTCAAATGTACTGTGCATATTCTTTGGAGTAGAAGCACATTCTGCAGTCAATGCAGTCATCATAAAGTTCATTTTTAGTTTTGCTCTGAGGAGGGAAACATTTGCTCATAGGCCCTACACTTTGCTATATTCTCTCTTCCCCACCCATCCTTTTAATCTAGTACACAAATATGAGGATCTGCTTTCCAACTGTTCAACTTTTCCCTGATGAACAGCCTCGGGGTGAGAACGGGTTCCTTTCCCATGATCAAATAAGTAATGGAAAAAAAGAATAGCAGCAGTGGCTTCATTTTTCTCATTTCTCATTTTGCTCATCCATTCTAAAAATCTGGCATGGGGGCTATGATTGGTGGTGGAAGTTAGCCTCTTTTTTTGCACTGCTTCCTGTAGCCTTTAAGCTTAGGAAAATATCCATTCTCCTTCTTCTCCCTTCCACATCACTCAATAGAATGGCAGGGAACAGTAATCAGTGGGGGAGAAGTGGGGTTATAACTCTACCCAAAGTTTGTTCTGTCCCCACTGCTCAGCTGCTCCCTGACCATTTTCTCCCTGTCCATATTCTCTTTATGTACACTGAGAGGATATGCACCAAAGACAAACTCCTTGGGTGTCCAATCACACTTGGCCAATAAAGAATTCTATTCTATTCTATTAACTGAGTAGAGGAGGAGATTAACCCTCTGCTTTCTCCTCACCTCTCATGCTTCTTTTTAATTTTTCTTTTTAAGCTTTATAGCAGTGTGCGAAGAATGAGAGAGACTAATTTTTAGCAGGATTGTGAGGAGAACATATATTCAAAATGCAATAGAAACATTTATATTCCCCAAAGCCTGTGGACACTGTATAAACAATCTCCATGAGGCAATATAACCAGTTATCATATATCATATACATTAAGTGCTTGAGTATGAGTGTGTGTGTGTGTGTGTGTGTGTGTGAATTTTATATATCTATATAGGTATAAAATATATGCCTGTATAATATACAAACATACCCAGGAGCACACTAGATCAGAAAAACAATCCAGCTTGGAGTAGTGGTTAAGATGCTAGCCTAGAAATAGGAGACTGAGTTCTAGTCTCAGTTCAAGCATTAAAGTTGGCTGGGTGACTTTGGGCCAATCACATCCTCTCCAGAGGTTGGTTGCAAATCCCAGCGCTCCTGGTTTGCTTGTGCTTGCGCATGTGTGCAACGCTTCTGCACCTGTACAGAAGCGTCCGGGAGAGTGGGTGGAGCCTCCCACTACCGTCACTACCGGTTCGCCTGATCTGGGCCGAACAGGGAGCAACCCACCTCTGATTCTCTCAGCCCAAGCCATCTCCCAGGGGAACAGGAGTAATATTAAAAATGTTGTTCACTGCCTTGAGTTACTTATAAAGTAATAAAGATGGGATAAAATCCAATAAATAAATAAAACCAAATGGGAAATTTGCTGCTAGAATATGATGAATAAGAGTCAATCACATTATTGGAGCAAGTTCGGAAAACAAACAGCCTGGTAAATTAGTCAAATAATTTTCAAATATGTGCCCGGAGGGTTATAATGCCCAGCAAGATTGTTATTTCTAGTATAAAGCTCTAAATTTAGGGCTGCCAAAAGTGCCAGAACTAAGTTATGATTTTGCACAAACAGTATCTAGTGGTATTTTCTGCAACTGATCCACAAGTGGTGGAAAGAAAGATATATAAGCAAAAGCAAAGGGGGGAAAAACATGTCTGGATATTAGTCTTTAGTTAAAAATGAATCTCAAAGCTCAATAGTTTAATCTGTGGGACCAAGTTTTCAAGAATTAAAAAACCTCAAGAAGCCCTTGAAGGACAAGAGTCTGGACTAGCTCCTGTGAAAAGAAATATCAAAATAGCACGTGCTATTATGAAAGATGCAAGACAGTCAGTTTAGCGAGAACTTTTAAAATGCAGCTTAGATTCAAAGAACATTTTCTCTCCATCCCAATGTATCACCTAATTTTGACCAACCTCTGCACAACCACATTCAGTTAAATACTCCAACAGGATAAGAAGAAGCTTCCCTACTGATTTATAGCAACTCAATGCTTTGAGTGGCTTTTGCTGGCTGTGTAGAGAGCTGATCCACTTAATTAGTTTCAAGCTTAAGTTTTACAAGTGATGGAAAGGTTTTCTGGTTACTGCCTCCACAAAGTGTTACAGTGAAACCAAGAGTGTAAAGAAACACATGCAAACACATAGAGCAGAAAGATAAGAAACTATGGCTTCCCAGCATACCAGAATCCCTTGGAAGGCCAAATAACAGTGTCTCATAAATTAATAAAGTGCTCATTCATAATGAAGGCTCAAGTTCATTTCTCCTCAGTCAGCATGTTTCTGAAAATTAGAAGTTAGAAGATTCTTTGACGTAGACCATATGCCATGGCCCTTGCCCTCATTCTACCCCTGTGGCAAGAATGAAAGTGACTAAAATTGACATACAGATACGTATTATATCCATAATATGGATTCAAACATTTCACATATTCTCTAGTTTGTCTCTTGGTGATAACCACCTGCTTTATTAGCTGAACTCTCCAAATGAAAGGATGATGAGAAAGACTGTTCCTCTCTTGCGACACTGGAGGGCTGCTGACAAAGTTTAACTAGGTGGACTACTCAAAATAAGACAGGTGCCACAATTCCAATCTGTACTTGAGAAACCAGTCTCCATGTATCCACCATAATCAGAAATTGCATAGAGAAAGGGGTTTTTTCCCAATATTTGGTGAAGAATTACACATAACTGTAATAACAGTTTGGTAAATTGCAGATCTTCTTGCCTTCTGAAGAGAAGTCCTCCATGCTGATGAGTGTACTTCCCCCTGGAGCCCCTGCCTAAGAAGATTGCAAAGCTCTTTTCAAAAGTCATTTGTTTCCCTTGCAAGCAACTCTTGAGAAATAAGCTGTAGCTGTTTTAGAGACGAATGAGGTTACATGGCATCAGAATATTACTTTCTATACAACTACTAGAGGATCAGATGAGAAAAGGATCTTATCAGCAGCAAACAGGGTTGGCAAGCAAATGGGTAAAAAATAAGAATGTCACCAGCAATTTGGGAGGAGACCTACAACCCAATTCTAACTAAAAAAATTAACAATAAATGCCCTAGTACAGTGACTAACCATTTTGGCACTGAGTGCCAAAACTAGAGCATGCGCACGCCAGAGCCCAAAAGAGAACACTTGGCCGGTGCGCATGTGTGTGGTGGCCAGTTGCCCTTCTGGGTTCCATCACACGCATTCACACCGAACAGTTGGTGTTTGAAGACCAGCTGGCCAGCATGCATGCGGCGCCGGAACCCAGAAGACAGCAGCTGGCCAGCTCGTATGTGTGCCAGACCAAGATGGCCAGCACTCATGCACACGACGGAACCCGGATGAGCAGCTGGCGATGGCAAACATGCCCACAGAGAGGGCTCTACATGTCACCTGTGGCACACGTGCTGTGGTGGGATTCAAATAATTTAACATCTGCTTCTCTGCCCTAATGATTTTTTCCAACAACCAGTTCATCAAACTGCTCAGAAAGTTAACCACCGGTTCTCCTGAAATGGTGCGAACTGGCTGAATCCCACCACTGCACGCATGCAATACAGTGGTGGGTTCCCATTTTTTTTACTACCAGTTTGGGCGGGTGGGTGGAGCTTCCCGCCACCACTACTACTGGTTCGCCTGATCCAGGCCGAACCGGGAGCAACCCACCTCTGGTGCCATAGGTTCGTCATCACACCCCTAGTATGTTTCCAAAATCTATCTTTTCCAACCTGGCAATGACGAAACCTGGACTGAGAATTGCTTGTAATACATACCAAATTGGTTTAACTTAAGTTGTGATTTTTTTTTAAAACAATAGGTTATAGTGTTGTTATATTTCTCATAATTTTGAGACAAGCACCCAAAGAAAAGTGGGAGCAAATCCATGCAACAACTGAGAGAAATGGATATGACAATTGAGAGAGAAGATTGCACCCCCAATTTAGAGCCTAAACTGGATCTTAGGCATGCTGTCTAAAAGTACCCATCACTACCCTTCCTTGAACACAAACCGCTAATGAAATTCAGGCACCTTAGACATATCATTTTAGCCTATTTTCAACTGTTTAAACAGCAACTTTGGACTAGTGGTTAAGGAACCAGACTAGAAATTGGGAACCTGTAAGTTCTAGTACCACCTAAGGTAGGATGTCAGCTGGGTGACTTTTGGCCAGTCACTCTGTCTCAATCTTAGGAAGAAGGAATGGCCATTTCCAAAAATCTTGTCCAGAAAACTGCATGGATTTATTCAAGCAGTTATCAGGAGTCAAGACTGACTTGAAGGCACACACAGACATACATAAAAAATACAATTAAATGAAACACAATAAAATCCAAGCCAAAATTTAAAATTAGGGAAAAGGCAGCAAAGCTGGGAAAACATGCATCGGAAAATTGAATTACAGATAAGCCTACTTGTGCTCTTTTGTTTACAAGATCCCAACTTAGCCCCATTTTCTACTAAGTAACATCCAATCTCGCTTTAATGTCATCATTCCTGACAATTGCAGGAGGGGCTAGACCCGTTTGGTCTAAATATTTATTTGGGTAGATACATAGTTGGCTTAGATAGGAGCCGTGCTGGCGCAGTGGTTAGGATGCAGTACTGCAGGTTACTTCTGCTGACTGCCGATTGTTTGAATCTCACCAGGCTCAAGGTTGACTCAGCCTTCCATCCTTCCGAGGTGGGTAAAATGAGGACCAAAATTGTTGGGGGGCAATAGGCTGACTCTGTAACCCACTTAGAAAGGCCCGTAAAGCACTGTGAAGCGGTATATAAATCTAAGTGCTATTGCTATAAGTTCAGGACCACAAAGAAATATGGAAGTGCGAACAGACACTCTGCAGAATGGCAGTACATGAGAAAAGAGGGTCTATGACCAGGATAACCTGTAGAGTATATAAGGACAGTTGGCTTCCAGTAAGAAAAAGACTGGAAGAAATTTCCACCAAGCCACCCAGCTCATCAAGCTACATCATCAAAGCCCGCCCACCCACAAATCGACCTGCTCACCTGTTCTACAATAATTATTTTCATTTACTGTACATGCAAACAATGGGGACCAATCACGACTTAGAGGTTTGCCTCTATTCCAGATTTCCCCAGAAGCTCCATTGCTCCCAAGTGGCATACTAAAGTGTCCCATTACACTATAGAATAATTACTGTATTTTATAAAACTAATGTTAGGCAGATACTGGAACCCTCCTAGCGCTTTCCCCTCTATAGCCAAGTTAACCCTGTCCCTACACTCTTGGGAGCCACACACTACCAGCTCTTTATAAATGACACCTATAATAATATCTCACATTCCAAGGATCTTTTCAGCAAATGCTCAAGAGAATCCCTATCCCAGAGCCAGCCTTATTGTACAAAATGGCTTCCTACTTTACTGTCCAAATCTGAGGGATGTTATTCACAATTCTAGCTGTTTTCCTATGCCTCAAACACAACCCTCCATTGTACTATTCGTGTAGAATCATGTTATTGTTGCTTTCCACTACAGTCTAGCTCTATAGGTTGGTCTCCTTTAAACCACCGCCGTGGTTTCCCCCACATAAATAAATAAGCTGAAATATGAGGAAGAAAATGTATTTTCATACAAAGTTGGAAATTCCCTATCAAGGAAAGAGGATGGTTTACTCTGTTATCTTATCTCATTCAGCTGACCCAGCCATTTCACTCACCAAGCCACACAATGAAGAAGCAACTGTCTACACGTCTTAAGTCTCTAAAGTTTGATGTATAATCCTGTCTCATCCAGTTTAGTACCCATTTGTTATAAATATTTTTTTTTAAATCTTCCATGAAGAATCTTGGAACTGTCCAGAAAAGAACCTTGGCATTCTCAAACTATCCATAGGTCAACACCAAGTCCTTATGTAGATCTAGCTCGCTTAATAATTGTGTATTTTAACATTACCCCCCCCCCCCCCCCCAAATTACATATCCATTAGCATGAAACAGAGTAACTTCTCATGAGGTGGTTCTGGAAAAGGTTAAGATCTAATTGGCATTTGGAGGTTTTCCTTCATAGCTAAGAACATTTATACCGATGCGCCTCCTCACCTCCCTCTTCCACCTGGCCAACCACTCATCCCGCTTCCTCTTGCTGATGTAGTAGGGATCTCCAGCTTGAAAGGTCAGACGCTGCACTGGCCTGGGGCGAAGGGTGGACTCACAACCCAGTCCTCCACGCAGACGGCCACGAGATCCCTAAGAGAAAGAGGGAGATATAAAGAATGGCTACTTCAAGGCATGGATGAGTGAAAAAAATATTTGGGGTCATGAGAAATGATTGTAGTGAACCCTGAAGATACAGCTGTGAGTAAAGCCTTGCTTTATTTACTACTAAGGATTGTTTACCGGTGACAAACCTCTCTAAACAGAACCAATCATTAATTTTACTAAGCCAAAATGCCAAGCTAAGAGTCCCATACTACCATTCATTTGATGTTTCTGGATTTCCAATTCAGAGTATGCGATCCAAGGATAGAAATAAATCAAGTCTTAACTTGTATTCATTCTGTATAAAGAACAGCAATGGTAATGGTTTCCATCAAGGACAGCAAACAAGTGATCAGGAAAGCAATTTACCTATTTTTGGTTATGTTTATACAATGCAGTAGAGTAATTTTAAATGGGTTGGGTGTTAATTTGTGGCTCTATGAGATATCAAAACACAAGTATAGAGTTTTGTTGATTTTACTAATCCTGGTTTAGTATTTAGTGTGTTGTTTAAATGCAAACATTTAGGCAATTATTTTCTTAGGCTCTATTCAGATTTCAAATGTGATTGATCATTTCAGTGTGACCTCAGAACACTGAATGGAAGACTAGATTTGTAACTCATTTAGTCTTGTAATATCATACAACCCTCTTCTGCCTGACATTTCTGAATAAATACAGGTGCAAACTTAGTAAGCTCCTTAAGTGGACACCCAAAAGCTGGATATTTCAGCAGGAGGAGAAGCAAAGGCAGCCACTGCACAAATCATGTTTAAGTCTGAAGATTCCAGGTTTTCTACCATTTTCAGGAGCAATTTGATTTTGTTGAAGAGTTGATTACACGTAGTCCTCAAATTACAATCATTTGTTCAGCGATGTTCAGAGCGACAATGGCACTGAAAAAAATTATTTACAATTGGTTCTTGCACTTACAACCACAGCAGCATCGCCATGGTCAATATTCAGGCACTTGGTAATTGGCATGTGTTTATGACACCCTGGGATAATATACCGTATTTTTCGGACTATAAGATGCATTGGAGTATAAGACGCACCATCATTTTGAAGAGTAAATTAAAAAAAAAAGTGTTTGCACTCTGCTACCCTCCCAAATCCTCTGCACATCTCGTTTTTTGCAAAAGTGGGGGGGACATATAGAGCTGTGGGAGGCTTGTAGAGTGCTCCTGGGGGATGGGGGGGAGGCAAAAATGAGCAAAAATCAGCCCATTGTTTGCTCATTTTTGCCCTCCCCAGCCCTCTGGAGCACTTTGCAAGCCTCCCAAACCTTCTACACATCCATTTTTGCAAAGGAGGAAGGGTTTTGGTAGGCCAAAAATGCTGTATACAGTGTGTAAGACGCACCCAGATTTTCATCTTCTTTTTTGAGGGAAAAAGGTGTGTCTTATACTCCAAAACATAAGGTAATTGCACTTTGTAACCTTCCTAGCTGGCTTCCAACAAGCAAAGTCAATGGGAGGGACTGGATTCACTTAACGACTGCCTGATTCATTTAACAACTGTATCAAAAAAGGTGGGAAAATTGTGTGCAATTTACTTAACCTGCCTTGCTTAGCAATAGAAATTCTGATCCCAATTGTGGTTGCAGGTTGAAGACAACCTGATTATTGATTATTTATGGGGTGAAAGTACTGAACGAACACAGCAGCCTCAACCAGATGTTAAAAATGTAATCGCTGCTTTTCTGCAAGATGAGCTTTTGTTGGTGTTCAAGCTCTAAAACAGGGGTCTCCAACCTTTGCAACTTTAAGTCTGAAGGACTTCAGCTCCCAGACTTCTCCAGCCAGCTTTGCTGGCTGGAGAAGTCTGGGAGCTGAAGTCCTTCAGACTTAAAGTTGCAAAGGTTGGAGACCCCTGCTCTAAAAGACTGTCAATACCCATAAAATGGGTTAATTCAGTAAGCAGGTTAAATATGTTACATGATACACAACCTGTGGTTGTGGTTACTTTGGGGGTCATTTTTTTCTATGGGGCCACCATCTTGATTTTCGGTTCTGTGCATGTACAACAATTGTAATTGTGCACATTTTTTTTCTTTTTTTAACGTTTTGCACATGCACAGACCTATTTTTGTACAAGTGCAAATGGCGTGTGTATGAGCAAAGAGAGTGCGCACTGAACCAGCAGTAATGCCGGGAGCAACCCACCCCTGAAGCAATTGTCTTAAAACAGAAGTTTCAGGTTATGGAACTGATACAGATCTATTAATACTTCACAAATATACAGTTTGTATTATAGCCACCCAACTCTGATGGACCTCTGCATGTTATGACATTGTTTAATGAAAAGGGGCCTAATTTTCCTCTAAAATAGGGCTCTTTCTGTATTTGCAAGGGCTCTGTCTAATTTGCTGTGCAAACCCAGAAAATGGATGAACGTAAGAAAGAAACATAAATTGTTCTCAGCAGCTGCCTGCATCCCTTCTCTTTCAAAGTCGAAGAGAACATTCTGGAAGTATTACAAAGGCATTCTCTTTGCCAAAGGAAGGGTGAGGCTTTCATGTTTATCTATCCTTAGATACTGACAATCTATTCAAAACTATTCTTCTTTCACTGTTGCACAGCATAAACTCAAGAGTGAGGATACCTATATATATGAGCAAATGTCAAGAATATCCTGAACCCTGCCCATTTGGCCATCTTTATGTTTTATTAACCTCCTAAAACAACAGCAGTGACTTGGAGCACAACAAATGGTTTAGCCTTCACCAAAAGAATGTCTTACAGGAAGAGCCTAGCTTCCCTGCCTTCACTGAATTAAGCAGGCAACTGGGACCAGCACACTACAAAATTGAGCTCCTGGGGTCAATATGCAAACTATGTCCACTAAGGGCAGACATACAGTAGTTAAAGAACGCTAATTTCTATAACTATTGTATAAATGTGCAATTCAACTTCTGGCTTATTTTCCCATAAAACAATTGCTGTCTTGGGAATAGATGTAACTTTATTCTCAACCGATGAAATTCTCACACAAAACTTGCCTCCATTTTCAGTGAGTTGTAGTGGTTTTCTTCCTTGTCATCTTTGCCTAAAAACACAAAAAGAGAGGCTAGAATTAGTATGGGGCCCTCAAAGAGCCAAACATATGGTTCTATTGGGTTCAAGTGTACTTAGAGCACTTCACCTCCAACACAGGGTCTCTTGGCCATATTGCATGATATGGGGCTACCTGCACATTCAACTCCTTTCAGCATCAGAGGCATTGTTTTCCCAATTATTGGTGAGTGGAGTAAAGAATAAATAATACCAAGTTTCAGAGTTAACACTGAAATACAATACTACATGTACTGTAGTCTACACGACCATTCCCTTTGGCCAAGATTTTCATATCACATACACTCAAAACATCAATTTAGCAAAGACAACGTACATTAAAATGTTTCTTCTTGAAAGTTCAACTTTTATTTGTATTTATTATTAGATTTACATCCCGTCTTCATTTTTTTTTACAGCTCAACATGATGCACATAGTTCTCCTGTCTCTTTGAATCTAAGCAAGTAGACAAAGTCACTCAGCCAGCGTTCATGTTGAAAAAGCAACTAACAACAACTTCCAGTTTCAAAGGTCCAGCACATTAACTACTACACCAAGCTGGCTTTCTCAGGAAAGTTTGATGATGAATTTCCCCTGATAGCCTGATGGTCAATTTCTGTTTCTCAGGCATAAAGAGTCTGGGGTAATTTAAGATGGTGGCCAGCTAATATGAAACAGAGCCAAGCTTAGTTCTTACTCTATTTAAAAATGTTATTGTGTGAATAGTTTATATGACCACCAAAGCAAGGAAGAATCAGGGCCTTCTGAGGTTCTGGGGCTTTAAGAATAGCCTTGATTTGTATGCTGAGCCTGTTCTGGCTTTGTGTGTGTTAATAAGTGAGCCTTAAGCACTGTGCATAATATTCCAGGAAAAATACGTTTCTTCATATTTGCAGGAATATAAATTGATATTGGAACAATTAAGGATAGTATGGAAAGTATGGAAACTGTGCAAGGCAATTAAGAAAACATTCCCCATTCTTGCCTAGTGGGTACAGAATGCCAAGCTAGATTCATAACTTTGGAATTAAAAAGATATTGATCGTTCTTTTCTACATATACTGTTTTCCTTTGTCCTTCCACCTCTCCACTCTCCTCTTCATGGAAAACTAGGATGCTATTTGAATAGATATACTCTTGCTCTGGAATATCTTCCCCAGAAGACATTCCCACTTGGCTGTCTTCCACCTCAGTAAAGATTCTCTGTCCCACAAGTTTTCAAGTCTTTTTACATTGAAGCCAGAGGTGGGCTCCTACCAGTTGGGCATGGTTTGGCTTAACCAGTAGTGGTATGCTGGCCTGGGTCGCAGAACTGGCAGCGACCCAGGCTGGCCACGCCCCCGAACCAGTTCTCCTGTCATAGCCATCTTTTTTTGGAGTTCAGCGTATGCGCAGAACAATTTCCATTGCACTGCGCATGCACGCCTGCCCGAGCAAAATGGCAGTAACACTGGCTAGAACCAACTCCTGCTTAAAATCTGTGCTTGTTCTTTTTTATATTTTTCAAGGTTGTGAGCTTTCATTCTGCCATAGTGTTTTAAAGAGTTTAATTCAAGTTTTATTGTATTACATTATGAGAATAAGGTAATTTGCAATTTTAGTCATTGGGCAATAAAGTCAAGGTAAAGTCTTCTTAAAGTCCAGGCTGAAGCCTAATGATTTCAGTTTCCATGGCAACAGTGTGAAAGGGGACCGCCATTGCTGTTTTTTTGCTTTTTTTGTTTTTTTACTCTGTACTTTTAGAGCCCCACAGCTACTGTTAGCTGTGAGATCTGAGGGAAAGAAATGCAGGAAAAAGAGAGAGCAACTGACAGAAGAAATCATCCCACAAGAGGCTGTTACAACAGTTGTAATTTTGAATGGTTGCTAAATGAAAGGTTGTGATCCCTTGTATAGCCACACACAAAACGGACGAAGTGGCTCAGTGACTAAGATGCTGAGCTTGTTGATCAGAAAGGTTGGGAGTTCAGCGGTTCAAATGCCTAGCGCCGTGTAATGGAGTGAGCTCCTATTACTTGTCCCAGCTTTTGCCAACCTAGCAGTTTGAAGCATGTAAAAATGCAAGTAGAAAAATAGGGACCACATGTGGTGGGAAGGTAACAGCGTTCCATACGCCTTCGGCATTTAGTCATGCCAGCCACATGACCACGGAGACATCTTTGGACAGCTCTCTGGCTCTTCAGCTTTGAAACGGAGATGAGCACTGCTCCCTAGAGTCGGGAATGACTAGCACATATGTGCGAGGGGAACCTTTACGTTTACCTTTACCACAGCATCCAATGTTCTATTTTGGCTATAGGGAGGAAGGGACCATATGGAAAGCAGACTTGAGGGGCCTCAGAAAGGGAGGAAAAAGAACGAACAAAGCACACAGCTTATTCAAAGCTGCATAAAAGATGCAGGTGAAACAGGAGAATGGTAAAGACTTAATGGTTCCTTCCAACTCTATGATTTTAATATCTGGAAATCAAGATTGAATCTGGATGGAAATTAGTGATGTCCACCAGATGTGAATTTCTTAGATTCCAGAATCAGATACTTTTCTAGTTCTGTACTGTGGTGCTACACTTTATTTTTAATTGATGGCACTTCATTGTTAGCATTTTAACTGGGGATTGTGATGAGTCCCCTTCTCTCTTTTTAATGTTTTAATGCTTGTTGGACTTTTGAATTATTACATCTGCATTTTAAATGCTATTTTACTTTATTTCACTCTGCTTTGAAATGTCTCACTTTCAAAGTAATGCAAAATCTGTTTTAATTAATAAAGCTGTACTATAACCACAACTTCGGCATGTCTACCCTGTTTGGGCCAGCAAGCTCCACATAGAGAATCTCACTTTACTCAGATAAAACAACATTGCAGCAAGAGCTTAGAGTTTCTGGAGACTAAGCAACGCAGCCAAGCCAAGCACTGCTGAGATGACATAATAAGCAGCCAATAAGCCAATTGGCAAAATGCCTTGACCATACTCTACGGTCCTGCTTTATTATTTTTCCTATGTCTAAAATATTCGTGTGTATAAAAGACTGTTGTTCATCTTTTCTTATTTTTAAAACTAGACATTCGGTTATTTTTGTCTTATTGAAATACAATACATTCGCTGCCCTTGGTCATCTTTAGCTTTGCCATGTCTTTAAATATCTTAACAGCATCAACGGTTCACAACTTACCATATTTTTCGGAGTATAAGACGCACCTTTTTTCCTCTAAAAAGAGGCTGAAAATCTGGGTGCATCTTATACATCGAATACAGCATTTTTTGCCTCCTGAAACCCCGCCCCTTCATCAAAATGGCAACACGCATACCCTTATGGAGGCTTCTAGAGAGCTCCTGGGGGCTGGGGAGGGCAGAAATGAGCAAAAACCAGGGCGTTTTGCCCCCCCCCCCCAGCCCCCAGCAGCACTCTATAAGGCTCCATAAGGTTATGCATGCTATTGTTTTACCAAAAAATGGCCCGTTTTCACAAAACAAATGGACCGTTTTTCCTCGTTTTGCCCTCCCTCCCAGGAGCACTCTGCAAGCCCCCCCCCAAGGCTGTTCATGCCTTTTATTTGAAAAAAAAACGGGCCCATTTTTGCGAAAAATGGGCCATTTGGGGGAGGTTTGCACAGTGCAAAAAGGGTTTTTTTTCCCTTTTGGAAAGCTGTTTAGTTAGAGTGATTGATGAGAATTACGTTGGTCAAATACTGTGCCTGCAGAAACAAAGATTTGTTCCAAAGGTGGTCAGTGATTTCCTTCTCCAGCACATGGGTAAATACACCTGGAAACATCTACCTACCTACCTACCTACCTACCTACCTACTCTCTCTCTCTCTCCGTACCTATCTACTGTATTACTCTCTATTTTTCTCTCTCTATCCCTCTACCTACCTACCTATCTACACACTCTCTCTCTCCCCCTATCTACCTACTGTATTTCTCTCTCCCCTCCTATCTAATGTATTCCTCTCTCTCTCTCTCTCTCTCTATTTCTCTCTATCCCTCTACCTACTTATCTATCTACACACACTAACTCTCCCTACTTACTTACGTACTGTATTTCTCTCTCTCTCTCTCTCTCCCTATCCCTTTATCTACCTACCTACCTAACTACACACTCTGTCTCCCTCCCTACCTACCTACTTACTGTATTTCTCTCTCTCTCTCTCTCCCCCTCTACCTAACTACACTCTGTCTCTTCCTACCTACCTACTGGATTTCTCTCTTTCTCTCCCTCTCTATCCCTCTATCTACCTATCTACTTTTTTAAAAAAATTGCCTCTTCAAAACCTGAGTGCGTCTTATACTCCGAAAAATACAGTACAAACAGCTATCCTTTATTCCATCGAAGCGTCTCCCATCCTCTCTCCTCCCCCATCCTTTGAAAGTCCCCTCCCTTTTCTTATCACATTTTTTTGAATACTCTGGGATGCCTGGGGCTCATTTCCTAGAACTCAATATTTTAGGGGAGAAAGCCATTCTGGAGTCACACCCCATCATTGGGTAGTTCTGACCTGCCCCTCGCACTCTCCCCCTTTGGGATCCTCTGCTTTCAGAGTTTGCATTTGGCAAAGACTCAGCCTGAAGGAGGCCCCTTCCCAACAAACGCTCTTGGCAGGGCAGCAGTCAAGAAGACCCCTCCTCTTTACAGGCCTCCTGCCAGCAGGAAATGTAAGCTCCCTGGGAACATGGAATTCGCCACTCTCATCCACTCCACAAAGGCCGTCCCTTGGATTTGGGGGGGGGGGGGGAGCCTCATCCAAAAAAAGAGTGGGGAGGCAATAAAAAACAGACTAGAAAGACAAAGCAAATTCTCTTAGAAAGTTTGAAGGAATAGTGGAGAGAAGACAAGATTTGTTTAACCCACTCCTAGCAGGTAGCCTCACCTTGAGAAAAAGTGGGCTGGCCTCTTCGAGGATGGATTTGGGGTTTATTAAGAGGTATAAAAGAAGAGATGGGACAGAGAGGGAACAATCCACCATCACTATTTTATCCTTCCTAACTTCCTCTGCAACAAATCTAATCAATTGGAAGCTAATCAAGGAGAGAAGCAACCTAGGTTGGAAACTTCGGCTAGGGAAACAGGGTTTTCAAGAGAACCTATTAGATGGGACAGAGAAGCTCTTGGATGAGTGATGACACACCATCAGCAGAAGGAGAAATATTGGTTGGGTTCTCACTGGCAATCCAGTACTCAATCCTGCATTTATTTCAATGGAGATCACAGACAAAGAGAAAAACACTTTCATTCCTACAAGAATGTCTGAGTCAGACCTACTTTTTTGGCCTGAACAATTAAGCAAGAAAGAATTCAAGCATTCATCTTTAATCTCTTTTGCACAGGATAAACCTGGCTTTCTAATTTGAATGACACCTGTAAATATCTGCACACCAGACATTGCCTCAGGAATCAGTCCCGCCCTTTCCTTGCTTCAAGGCAACTGCATGTCTCCCTTTTATCTTTTTTTTAAAAGCTTCACACATATGTTGATCTGTTCATTCATTCCCTTATTTTTAAAAAAGGAAGCAACATCTTTTTACATTGCACAATTGTTTTGGGGGCTTCATGGTGATTTCACAAGACCTTATCAGTCAATACTGCTAGCAGGAAAGGTCTTGTGCAAGTTGCAAATCCTTGACCACTGACAGAAAAAGATACAAAATACAACAAAAATGCTCCCCAGCTTTAAGATATGTGAATATTGTCAAGCTATAGTTCTGTGACATATCTACAAGAGAAGAGAATATATGTAGTTCGGAGTTAGAACTGTGAAGTCCTTGGTGGTTTCTGAATTTGGCTGTTTGCTTGTCGACATTTTATTACCAGACTAGGTAACATTATCAGTGCACTAGTGTGCACATAAACAACCAAGCACAGAGATCACCAAGGACTCTACACATCTACAAGACTCCAGGTCTATTTCATTTCTTTCTTTGCCACAGGTAGCCTCACCTAAAGCTCTTCTGCACTGTTCACTTAGTTTCTAGGATGTGAGTCAGATAGTCCTCGACTTACAACAATTCGCTTAGTGACCGTTCAAATTTACAACGACCCTGGAAAAAGTGACATGACCATTTTTCACACTTATAACCACTGCAGCATCCCCATGGACATGTGACTGAAATTCAGATGCTTGGCTACTGACTCACATTTATGATGGTGGCCATGTCCCTGGGTCTTTTGCAACCTTCTGACAAGCAAAGTCAACGGGGAAACCAGATTCACTTCACAACCGTGTTACTAATTTAACAACTGCAGTGATTCACTTCAGAAATGTGGCAAGGAAAGTCGTAAAATGGAGCAAAACACACTTAGCAAATTTCTCATTTAGCAACATATATTTTGGGATTAATGTGGTCGTAAGATGAGGACTACCTGTTCCTTAGTTATCCTTGATACCTTAAACCAGGGGTGTAAAACTCAAGACCTGGGAGCCGGATCCAGCCCACGGGGTGCTTAGATTTGTGTGTGGGGTGCTTAGATCTGCATCCCCCCCCCCCCCGCTCTGTTTTCACTGGCAGAGGGCGACAGGAGATCGTCACGGCTGAACATGGAGCTCTGGAGCCTATTTTCACTGGCAGGGCACTTGGGTCACCAGAGACGCCCTGACACGAGTGACATCAAGCTGGCCACGCGTCCCCAGCTCAAACACAACCATGATGCGGCCCTCAATGAAATCGAGTTTTACACCCCTGCCTTAAACTCTTTCTTGCTTAGGCTACAAGAGGCTGATCTGACACTGTCTGTTCACCTTCACTAGCAGGTGGATCAGGACTGTCCTTGGGAGTGCAGCGTCCATTTTCCAGGGCCCTTCCCATCTCTCCTTCTGGCGGGCCACTAGGTTCGTTTTCGCTTCGCTGCCTGCCCTTCAGATCGGTGATAGTGCAATTCTCAGAAGCTCCCATCTCAGCATCTCCATTGGGCACTTGCTCCATAGGGCTGGTGTTGTGGGTAGGTGGGGGGCACTTGGGTGCTGAAGCTGTGTCTTTGGGGATTTCACTGGTCTCCACCTGCAAAAGGACAAAGGCAGGAAAGAAAAAAGGTGTGAAAAATAGTGGAAGACCACGGAACAAAGGAAGCCATCAAACCTCTATAAATCCCAACTAAGGCAAACCTTGACAGATAGTTGTGAAGGAAGTCCTGTCTAATGACAAAACATCTAAACAAGAACAAATCTTCTTGCACCACAAAGAGTAACAAACTGTAGCATATGCTTTTGCAGACCAAACCCCCATCATTAATTGCACAGAATGTTATCCTGAGTTGTCAAATAAACTCACACAATGTAGGGAGAATAAGAAAAAAAAATACTGTTAGCTGTGAGATATGAGGGAAAGAAATGCGGGAAATAGAGACAGCATATTTATATGACAATTACAGTAAGGATTAAATGTAAGCAAGTTGTAATAATCTGTAAAGTGCTGCCAATAAACAATTTGCATTGATAAATGGAAACAAGGTGTATTTTGAATGACATTTGAGGTGAATACAGATTCCCCACGGGTTAAAATATGTAGGAAGAGTAATTTTTAATCACTTTTTATCAAACCTTACTGATAAAATTGTCTACAACCCTATGTAACTTGAGGTGCTTTGATCCCATGCATTGATAATTTCCCTTTTAAGCTCTTGCATAGGGCTCGCTTTTAAAAACAGTTCAGAAAAACAGGGCCACAAAAATGAAGTTGGATGATGAGATTATCTATGCTTTGTCTGTTTGGGGATTTTAAAGTTCAGGCAGTCCTCGATTTACAACAGTTCGTTTATTGAATGTTTGAAGTTACAACAGTACTGAAAAAAGTGACTTATGACCATTTTTCGCCCTTATGACCATTGTCGCATCCCCACAATCATGTGGTCAAAATTCAGATGCTTGGCAACTTGTTCATATTTATGGCTCTTGCAGTGTCCTGATGTCACGTGATCATCTTTTATGACCTGAGAAGCAAGGTCAATGGGTAAACTAGATTCACTTAACAACCGTATTACTAACTTAACAACTGCAGTGATCCACTTAACAACTGTGACAAGAAAAGTAGTAAAATGGGGCAAAATTCACTTAACATGTCTCGTTTAGCAACATACATTTTGGCCTCAATTGTGGTCATAAGTTGAGGACCACTTATACAGAGATTTCTTTTCAGCAACCGCTACCAAATATATATATTTTTAATGGATATTTATGTTTGTTTATTATAATAGAGAATAATGACGAGGACTACCCACATTTCATAAATTAATCAGCGAGGGATAAAACTTGAGGACTTTTTCTCTATTATTGCCGTTGGTTCTGAAACACTGCAAAAAACATCATCGCTTAGAAGTAAGAGGTCTCAGCAGCCTTGAATAGGCCCAGTTTAAGCCCTTAACGGGCAAAAACAAGAAGCACGGTAGTTGTTCTGCCTTGGGCGTTGCAGGCTTGCTCGGGGAATGCAGTTAACTCCATGCTTAGGAATCTCATTCAGATCAAGTTTATTATCAGGCATTCTTAATAGCAAAACTTAACAGTTCAATGTTAAGATACTTCTGACTTTCCATAATCTGTCCCATCATGTGGTGTAAAAAATGATGAATTCACTCCCATGTTGAACAGAGATAGACACTATTATTCCGGTTCACAAAGGCATTTAAACTACCCAGCTATAACCTTTGCACGCAGGCAGAATGGCCCTGTGGCCAATCAGAAACAGAGATGTGATCACATGTCATGGAACTACATTTCCCAAAAGGGAGTCTCTGCCTACATTTCCCATGAGGTAGTTTCTTAAAGGAGACAGTTCTTAATTCCTACACTAGCTATGTACTGTTGGGGCAGCACAGTAGTTCTTGCATTATTATGGAAGGAAGAATAGATCCATTGGAATTAAGAGAGCAACAAGATTTGGCAAGGGGCAGACATAGCAGTGTCTTGTCAGCCCAAAGGCATTGCTTCCTATTGTTGGAAGAAATGTCCTTCTTGGTTCGGCTCCAAGTGGGGAAAAAGACACTGGAGACATAGAGGCTGCTTGGAATGATGGTTTAATGGTGAACAGGACCAGATGGCTTGAGTCCTGAACAGAAAAGGTGGTCACATGCTTCAATGCTGGGTGAGGAAGAAGAGAAGGAAGGGTTGAGATGCTGAAAGTCCCTGGCTTTATGCCCGCTCTGGCCTTTGATCTTGAGCTTGTATTCTGCTTGGTTGTCAGACTCCCATGGGGCCTTGCAGGGGCAACTCTCTAGGCTGTGTTTTGAATCCAGGTTTGGTTGAGTTCTCAGATGCCATTTGTTGAGTGTGCAAAGATTAGTCATGCCTTAATCCCATCTCCTTGGATTTGAAGGGGAGAACTCTTCGTTATGTAAAGGGACTGGCTTGGACATCTCAATGGCCCATTGACAAATGTGGTGGGGGCAGGAAGCTGCGGGGAGCTACATGTTTCTCCCTTTTCACATCCAGGGAGATGTAATATTCTGCCTTTTCAATATTTCCTAGGATATTTCATTTTTCTGGGAGAGGGCTGGGTGATAACTTCCTACAATATCTGAACATGACCATTGGAAAAAAGAAAGGAAATGGACATGTTAAGAAGTGTTATTCTTAGAGGATGCTTTGACGACTCTTTTTATCACTAACCATTTGTTTTTTTTCCTCTTAAATTTGTTTAAGAGAAAAGTGTCGTATAAGTGGATTCCCCACTTATACGATGCTTATTTCTGCAATAGCTTCATGGGCTGCTGCCTTCTCTCAATCATCTTTGCTGAGGCCAAGTGAATTAAGATCATCTCAGAATCACATTTTCCTGCTGCTAGTCATGGATTTGTCTTGCACAAACATCACTTGCACACTGTCATTCTGCATCAGCCCCAATGCCTTCCTGGAGGCCTTCTCTTGCTTCTTCCCATTCACTAGGTAACTGCTAAGCTATTATTGTTTAATATGCTTTTAAAACTGTTTTTCAACTTTTATATATCTGTTTTACTTTGGCTGTACACCGCCCTGAGTCCTTCGGGAGTAGGGTGGTATAAAAAACGAATAAACCTTAAACCAAACCTTAAGCTATTAGGCTTCGGGAGATGAAGGAATATATGGCTACATACTCTTAGATAATCTTGGCAGAAATGGAAATAATTAACTCCACCTTTATTTCAAACTAGCCGTTCCCGGCCACGTGCTCCTGTGGCCCAGTCTGGTTAAATGGCCAACCAATCTGTGTGTAGATCTACACCTGCACACACAAACACGTACACACAACCACTGTATAACCCCAACCTACCTACCTACTGTATTTCTCCCTTTCCCTCTCTATCCCTCTACCTACCTACCTATCTACCTACCTACCTACCTACCTACCTACCTACCTACCTACCTACCTACCTACCGTATTTCTCCCTCAGAGTATTTTATGTCATAAAGGATGACATAATACCTGTGGCCCACTGCTCTCTCTGTATCCATCTACCTACCTTTTTTACATTTCTGTTGTGTGTACCTGGCACAGGTGTGACATCTACACAATCTATATATATATCATTGGTGCTGTATTTCAAAGGAACGTTGTGTGAAAATTTGGAAGCGATCGGTACAGTACGTTCGGAGATTAGCGGTTTTGAACAAACTCTTGTTACATTTTTATTTATATAGAAGATTGGTACACAGCTAATACTCCTTCTTCCACCTGTTTAACCACAACAAAAAACCTTATAAGGGTTAGGGTTAGAGTCATGGCCCCCTGGTTTCTTGCCTGATGCCTTAACCACTAGATAGGAATTAAAATAGGATTCTATGAATTAGAAGGTACATTCATCTAGTCTAACCCTTTGCTTAATATTTTGGGATAGAGGGCTAGCCATTCACTTCTTGAATACCACCAGTGAAGGGGAAGACATCATAACGTATCAAATGGTTGATATTTCTCACAGTCAGGAAGTTTTTCCTAACATCTAACCTGAATGTATGTAATAGAATGGCTTTGAGGGGCCAGGAGATGATCAGGCAAGAGAGGGAGGTTCTCACAATTGTTTATTGTTAGAAGAGTCAACCCTAATTGATTAGACAGCTAAAATAGTTATAACAAGTTGTACCTTCAGTTTTGCAAGATTTTGTTAATGTAGCCTTACTGCAAATAAGATTTAGTTCATCTAGTCATGTTTCTTGTCTGGTTTACCCATGAGGGCTAACCATCTATTATTCATTTGTTTCAATCCATTGGTTCTGGTTTTATCCTCTAAGATAACAGAAAAAATAGTCTCCTTTATATGGCATTCCTTCAGCAACAGCACTTAGATTTATATACCAGCTCATAGTGTTTTACAGCCCTTTCTAAGCGGTTTACAGAGTCAGCCTATTGCCCCCAACAATCTGGGTCCTCATTTTACCAACCTCAGAAGGATGGAAGGTTGAGTCAACCTTGAGCCTGGTGAGATTCGATCTGCCAAACTGCTGGCAGCCAGTGATCAGCAGAAGTAGCTTACAATACGGCACTGCGCCACCGCAGCTCATTAGATATCCTTCTCCTAAATGGCAATAAAGCAGAACTACTACAGTTTTTATTTTGACTCTGTCCTTTCAAAGAGAATATGCAGCCCACCTAACAATAGTGAAGAGCAAAATCCAACTTGTGTTTGATAGAAACCCAATTAAGAAACATCTATGATATCAATTCCCAAGAAAATTCTAGTGCAATTTGATTGTACCCTGAAAACAATGTGATGATCACAGAATGTTAGCATTGATTTGTCCAGATTAACCTTGTCATTTCTTGACTAGATAACTTCCTTAAGAGATCATGGGAATGCTGTAGAGAGAGTGTATTTTAATTTCAGCAAAGCATGTCACAAAATATTCCATGACTTTCTGATCTGCAAGCTAGTATGATCTGGATGGTGATTCCCCAGTGGGCATGAAAACAATACTCAAGGAGGTCCAAATCGTTTTTCATCACACTGGAGAGTGGTGGCAAGATGGGTGCAATAGTGTTTGATCCTCAAACTTGTAATCTTCAACATGGACATTAATCTTGAATAAAGAGGTAGAGAGAATGTTTATCAAATCTGCAGATGACAAAGATATGGCTAGGATAGAGGTAATACTCTTGAACACAAACATAATTCAAAAATTTGTTCCATCAGGGAGGGTGACTGAAAATAACGATGAAATTTAACAGAAATAAATGTTGTTGTTGTTGTTAGTTGTGAAGTCATGTCCGACCCATCACGATCCCATGGACAACGTTCCTCCAGGCCTTCTTGTCCTCTACCATCCTCTGGAGTCAATTTAAGCTCACGCCTACTATGTTGTTCAAATAGGGAAAAAAGAAATGAAATCCATTGGCATAGGAGGAGAGACTCTTAACTGGTTGAAAAGATACGTGAAAGGTGACATGGTGAGGCAGAAAGGGACAGATGGCAAAATGCTTCAAGGTTAGTAAATGAACAGCTACATTTCCACTGACTCAAAAAAAATGGGAAAAGACCCAAGAAGCAAATCTCAAAAGTTGCCAAGAAAACTGCATGGATTCCTCCATGGAATTGCCAGAGTCAAAACTGACTCAAAGGAACCAACGTGTATATACATGCACCTGTACTTACATTCAGTAACATATACATTGGGCAGGATTCCTAAATTAGACTGAGAACTCTTTTGTATGTATGACTCTAATTTTCGGAAATTAATTTACTTATCTAACCTTCTTGAGTCTGCGTGGGTGTGAAGAACAAAGATTTTCAAAAATGCTTACCTAATACGAAGCCTGATAATTGATTTTTAGATGCATCAGTAAAATCAGAGACAGTTTGGAAGAAATGAAATCAAGTATACCTGTTCTTCTGTTCCAGATTTTTTTTACACAAAATTATCCTTGAGTAATTTTTGGGGGCAGGCAGAACAGGTGCTGCAATGTAGCATCTCCATTTTGTCTTCTTTCACTCAGAAGCTACCATTATTGCATACGCCACCAATTTTACCAACAACTTTCCTTCCCAGTATGATATATCACATTGCCCACGCCCCAATTTGTCCTCTTCCCTTTCACACCAAAATTGCCACAACCAATAATCCCAGCACCCTTTGAGCATTGACAATGTCTTTAGATTTTTCTCATTATCTCCACCACTCAAGAAACAACCTTCTGTTTCATATCCAGGACAAACAGGTCAAAACAATCCCATTATATTTCATGTGTATATCCAGGCACTGAAAACATGAGCATGTTGGTCTGGGCATGGTCCTTCTAAAACCAGCAGTTTAATGAATGGAATGGGTTTTGCACAGAAAGCTTTATAAATCCCTAGAAGCAAATATGCTTAGCCTTATGAACCAATTGCTGAGGATAGATCTGCTGTGGAAAATGACCACATTTAAGTGCCTTAAAGTGTATCATAAAGGATATTAGCACAGAGTGCAGAGCACGGAATAATTATCTTCAATTACAAGAGGAAGGCAGATTGTTGTTGCCTACTATAGAAAATTTCCTAATTATAAAAGCAATTCAGTGGTGGAAACAGTTCTGTACAGAGGTGGGAGCATCCATTGATTGGAGAGACTAGAACGTCATTTTTTAGGAATGCTTTCATTTGGATTTTTATAGAGATTCGAGTTAAGCTCAATGTGTAATTCACCCCTTTCCAAGAGCTCTTCCTCAAAGCCATCTTATGATACCACTGATCTAAGGGTCCTTTAGGATGATCTAAGCCTTTGTGCTGGGGATCAGCTCAACAATTTAATGGATGCAGGGGGAAAGCAAGAGTTGAAATAATTGGCTTCTCCGATTTCCCAATGCAGAAAGGTCCTAGAAAACAGTGCATAGGTGCCAGAGGCGGAAGACACACTGAAGTGGGCAAACCAAGCTGATCTCAACCCTAGGTGTTATTTCTCTGTGATACTGAATAAATGGCTAGTAAAATACCTTAGTTAACAACCAAGGCAAACTGCCATAGTTTGATGCCTGCTTAAAGAAGAAAACTGCACCTTAAAAATCAAAAGAACCCATTTTAAGCTGTCTGGGGTTAAAGATGAAAGGAATGCAACTTCATGAACAGACAGTAGGAAAAAGAAGTTACTGGGACTTGCTGACACTATGGTTAGGAACAAGTGGGGAAAGTCCCAATTCTACAATTCTATGACTATGTAAGAAAATGCTCTTCTTTGTCTTTTGGGCAGGATTCCAGTATCTTCGAATAACTTCCATGCTTTTGAAGCTGTCTTGCCCTCATTTCCTTTCCCTGTTGTTCAACCCCAATTGTTATCTTAAATTTAGTGTAATGGGAAAGAGATGTCTAGGATATGCAACATATCATCTCCAACACAACACAACACATAACAAACACTGAAAGAGGTTCCTTGGCTAACAGTTATTTGGCCCATGTTCTAACAATATAAAGGGTGATAAATTCTTAACAATTGTTAACCAGTGAGCTCATTAAGTAATATCTGCCCATCTGCACAGTTCTGCAGGCAAAACAGAGGCGGTTCAACATTTTGGCATGGCTGTTACCATTTTTCCTGATATACGAAAGAGGAGTTTCAAACACGTTCACAAACCGTTATCATTTGAGAGTAAAGAAAACAACCTGTGCCTTCAGAGATACCATAATAATTTCCAACTTTACATTCTATCATCCATCCATCCATCCATCCATCCATCCATCCATCCATCCAATCAATGTATACAGCCATCCATCTTGCATTAGCGGCTAACAATCATTAAAACAATATTAACAAAGAGTTTAAAAACTATAATGGCCACCAAGGATCAACCCAGACAAAACAATCAATAAAGACTTCTAAATGAGCCATCTATCCTCTATACCCTCAGGGTCCTGATGCATATCTAGGTCTTCAAAGCTTTACAAAAGGCCGGTCAGGTCGGGGACAATCTAATCTCAGGGGCTATGGTGTTCCAGAGGGCAGTTACTTGAAGGCATGCTTCTGAAGTCCCAAAAGTTAATAGCTTTTAATTGAAGGGACCTGGAATGTGCCCTTCTTGTCAGATCTACTAGGATGGATAGAAACAATTAACAGGCAGTCCTACAAATAACTCAGTCTCATGACATGAAGGGCTTTGTAGGTGACAATCAGCACCTTGAATTCCACCTAGAAGCACGTTAAGAGGCAGCACTGTTTTATAGAGCAGAAGGATAACATGGGTCTATCAAACTGGGCCTTTAATCCCTCGTGTTGCTGCATTCTGGACAGCCATAGCATCTGGATGGTCTTCAAGGGTAGTTCTACATAAAGTGTGTTGCAGTATTCCACTTGGGAGGTGAAGTGTAAGTGATTGCAAGTAGTTTTTTGTGGTCCACAGAAGGGTGCAAGTAGTGCACAAAACAAAGTTGTAAAAAATTCCTCCTGGCCACATTTGCCAGCTGCTTTTAGAATAGGAATTATGAGTTCAGGAGGATCTTCAAGTTATACAGTGGTGCAACCCTCTCCAGAACCAAAGATGAAAAGATCCTAGATCCATGGGATCCAAAACCCAGAGACACTCAATCTTGCTAGGGTTGAGCTGAAGCCATCTAGAACTCCCCCTAGAGAAAGACCCTCTACAGCATTACCGTACTTAACCTGGGGCAATGATGTAAAATTGCATATCACCAGCATACTGAAGATATCTCACCCAATGGCTTCTTGTAGATGATAAATAGGAATGGGGAGAACATCAAGCTCTGAAGGATCTTTCTACCACTCCACCCCACAAAACTGATTAGAACTAGCCCCAGAGAAAGGAGAAGAACCAGTGTAAAAGTGTACTTCTTAATCCCTGGAACCAGGCCAGAAGGATACCATGATCGATGATATCAGAAACCACTGACAGATCAAGAGTCAGGCTGCATACACAACCTCCAGCCTCTTCCACCATCCACAAATATAGTTAATGCTGTTCTCATGTCTAAGTCTGAAACTGGACTGAAAAGGAACCAAGTAATCTACTTCCTATGAGATTTCCTGAATTTACTGTAAAACCAACACTTATACAATGATAGTTATCCAAAGTGCCCTTGTCTCTTCCCGTCTGGACTACTGCAATGCTCTCTACATGGGGCTCCCCTTAAAGAGCACCCGGAGGCTCCAACTGGTCCAGAATGCAGCTGCACGGGTAATTATGGGGGCGACACAACACTCCCATGTAACACCCCTCCTGCGCGAGCTGCACTGGCTTCCGGTGGTTTTCCGGGTGCAATTCAAGGTGTTGGTTACTATCTTTAAAGCGCTCCATGGCTTAGGACCTGGGTACTTACGAGATCGCCTTCTGCCACTGAGAGCCTCCCACTGGCCAGTACACTCCCATAGAGAGGGTCTCCGTGCCGTCAGCTAAACAATGTCAACTGGCGACACCCAGGGGGAGAGCCTTCTCCGTGGGAGCACCTGTCCTCTGGAACGAATTGTCCCCGGAATTAAGAACTATCCCTGACTTACGCACCTTCTACCGTGCTCTCAAAATCTTTTTTTTCCAACAAGCCGGGCTGGCATAAAAATGAATTTTAAATTACGAATTTTTATTAATTTTAATCGGGGTTGTTTGGTTTTTTAATTTTGAGGCCAAATTGTTTAATACGTTTTTTAAAAACTTTTTAAACTTTTATATATCTGTTTTACTTTGGCTGTACACCACCCTGAGTCCTTTGGGAGTAGGGCGGTATAAAAAACTAATAAAACCTAAACCTAAAATCAATGCTTTGAGCAATGGCTTTTTGAGGGAGGGATAACTAAATGCCTCTAAAGCAGTGGTGGAGCTACCACCCCTCTCTCAAGAATGAATTCACCACTGTCAAGATCAGACAACATGACATCTCCAAGGAAACCTTAGCTAACCAGGAGAAACCTGGGTCCAACACAGGTGGCTGAGCTAATATTTTCAAAAAACATGTCTATTTCATCAGGGTGTCAAACTCAATTGTGTCACATGATGTATTGCAACTTTTTTTGCCTTTGTGGAGCTGGGGCAGGCCTGGCCTATGCGTGACGCATCTGGCCCACAAGTCGCCAGTTTGGTAAGCCTGATTCAAGGCATCCCAAATAATCAGGTCACACTGAGCTTCAATCACCTTCATGAGTTCTGCCTTGAGGCTATGTTAAAATGTTTTTAGCAATCTTATCCTACCTTTGTGAGGAAGGAGAAGCAACACTAAGTCTGAATATTAAGAAGAAATAATTGTACCACAGATGTTTAAGCATATTCATATGGACAAAGTAGTAGAGACTGAGGTGGTGAATTCCCAACATGCACCTATTAATGGCAACCATACAACACCACTCACCACAGCTTACAGAGACCTTGCAAGGGAATTTCCCCTGCTCTCTCCATCACTCTAATGAGATAAACAGAAGTAAAACTAAGGCCTAAAAAAGCATATTCGTCTAGAGAGAAATGCAGGCCTTGCCCCAAGAATGGTGGCTTAGGGAGAGGGAGAGACCACAAAAGGATTTTGGATATTACGACTGCAAATTGCCTAACAGTAACTGTTCCCCTTCCCATCTACATCTCACTTACCCCTTTTACAGGGAAGGAGGAACAATGCTGAAAGAAGCTGGCGCACAGTCATAAAGGACTTCAAATGTATACCCAGCGCAGCATTTCGTGTTCACAATAGCAAACAAGCAAGTTCATGCATTCACACTGGGCTCTCTGAGCCTTGAGTGGCAATATCTGAAGAAAAGAACAACATTCTACCAATCCCATCAGTTTCAACTGGTAGTGATCTAGGATAAACTGAAGCTCATGTTAACAAGCACTAAGGCTTCCTTGAAGAACTGCAGCAAAGATTATCTACCACACCTACTCCCATAGAAACTAGGATTGTTTTCTTTAAAACTACCAACGATCTTGTATTCACATGAAAGATGTGTGCCCTGACTGGCATCCGATGGGAGGAAAAATGCAATGGCAAACTTAATTATCTGACCCAGTAATAGATTTCATTCAATTTGAGCCAAATGGAAGGCTTTCAGATAGGAACAGATGATGTTTAAAGATGTTCCTCTTCTCCTCTCTTTCTTTCTAAACCTCTGCATAACTGCTTCTTATCAAAACAAGGAGTAACAGCTAGGCTGCAAATGTCTGCCTTCTACTCTAATTCAGTCTGTGGTACAATTGTGAGACCAACATACTTGCTAAGGCTAGGAATATGACCCTGTCTATGCAAGTCAGCTTTTATCCACAAAATGAAGGGACAGCAATAGAGAAGACGGACTCATATTTGATTACTGCTAGGAACACACGGGTCTTTCAGGTTTTCACCTAGATCTAGCAGAGGGGCAGTTCTAGAACTAGACCTAAGGAGCTGGCTATGATCCATAAGCAACTTGTACAGTCATGATGGCAGCTCCATGTCCTGTGTCCTTATTATTACTTAATAGTATTAAGCAGTATTTTCACCAATCCTGTTCCACTCAGCTGCACTAGCACTGCCTTAAGCTTTTTGTGATACTACTCTAGCTGCGCCCAAAAGTCTTCCTATTCCCAACACAATGCAACTACACAGGGCCCAGGAGAATCAACGTAGGTGATGGAGAAAAATCTGGCACTCCCGAATTCTAGGCCATCTTCAGCTATTGTCACTTTGGGCCAGTCATTCTTTTAACTCAACCTCCCTCTTGCCATGGGGAAAATAAGAGGAGAGAGGCTCGTTTGCTACCTGCAGCGCCTGAACGAAAATAAAGCTATAGATTAATAAAACCTTGTGCCTTGCTCTAGTGACAAATGAGTGGGGGCAAGGTCATTGTTTCCTTGTGATCTTTTAAAATCTTGCTAGCGCGCCTTATTTAATCTGAGAATGAAACCTCCACAAGCTCAAGAAGACTGTCAGTGTGTCTTACCCGGCAGCAGCCCTTGGGGTTTCTCCCTCCAGCCAGAAGGAAAAGGTTTTGCACGCCACCACACCAGCTCCTAGCAGCGCAGGTTTCCTGTCCTGCCCCCTCCGTATCGAAGACACACTTCCTCAGAAACTGAAATGAACACGCAAGCCCCAAAACACGCAGGCCCCAGAGGAACTTCAAAACTGCCGTGCAGCACAGATAACATCCAAACCAAATCTCAACGTTAATGGGTGGATGGCGTTAAAATCCAGAACAGTTTGCTATTGTTCTTCTTATTTTATAAAAGAGGAACTGTGAAAAGCACCAAGAATTTCAACTCAGGTAGAAAGCTAAAATCGGCTACCTGTTGTGTTTCAGTGTGTTATACGGATCTGGACCAGTGGTGAAATTCAATGTTTTTTACTACCGGTTCTGTAGGCGTGGCTTGTTGGTTGTGGTGTGGCTTGTTGAGCGTGCCAGGGGAAGGATACTGCAAAATCTCCATTCCCTCCCCACTCCAGGGGAAGGATACTGCAAAATCTCCATTCCTTCCCCACTCCAGGGGAAGGATACTGCAAAATCTCCATTCCCTCCCCACTCCAGGGAAAGGATACTGCAAAATCTCCATTCCCTCCCCACTCCAGGGGAAGGATACTGAAAAATCTCCATTCCTTCCCCACTCCAGGGGAAGGATACTGCAAAATCTCCATTCCCTCCCCACTCCAGGGAAAGGATACTGCAAAATCTCCATTCCCTCCCCACTCCAGGGAAAGGATACTGCAAAATCTCCATTCCCTCCCCACTCTGGGGCCAGCCAGAGGTGGCATTCTTCAAACTACTCAAAATCTCCGCTACTGATTCTCCAGAACTTGTCAGAACCTGCTGGATTTCACCCCTGAGCTGGACATCGTTACCACAATCATTTTGTTTAGACATAGCAGCTGAAACAAACAGAGCGACTTACTTTGTAAAACCAGGTTTGGCATGTTGTGTGAAGTTAGCCACAAGGTGTGAAATGAAATTGTCCCAGTAGATACTTTAGAGTTTATGGAAAAATAAGGATGGATGTGGTGAGGTGACTTTTAACACTGACCAAAGAGGCGCTTTCAAACAGGGAAGAGACATTAAACATATGTTGACTTGAGAGGGAAGAGAATCACTCCCAAGTGTGCAATTCTGTAGGTGATGAATAGAGGAAGGACTAAAATAAATTTCAGAAAGCACAGATGGATTCACGGTGACTCAATAAATGCAGGCAAACTGAAGTTCATATCTAAATCTGCCTTCCTATGAGCCAATAGTTAAACTTTAAAAACAAGATATAACACTTCTTGTTTGCAAATGAGCTGAGTGGAAGAAACCCATCAATCCATGCTTGTGAAGTCAATGGACTACAGGTAGTCTTCAACTTACAACCATTCATTTAATGACCATTCAAAGTTACAATGGCACTGAGACAAGGGACTTATGACCAGTTCTCACACTTAAGACTGTTGTAGCATCCACAGTCACGTAATCAAACTTTGGGTGTTTGGCAACTGGCATTTATTTATGATGGCTGCAACATCCTGAAGTCCTGGGAATGTCATTTGAAACCTTCCTTAGGGAGCTTCTGACAAGCAAAGTCAATCGGGGAAGCTAGATTTGCTTAACGATTGCATGATTCTCTTAACAACGGTAGTTACTTGCTTAAAAAACACGCCAAAAAAATCATGGAGGGGGCATGATTCACTTAAATGTCTTGATTAGCAACAGAAATGTTGGGCTCAATTGTGATCATAAGCCAAGGACTACCTGTATACATGGCTGTCATTTATGAGAATGGAGACTTGTTCTTAGATGAACTCCACAAATCTTGCTCCCCCTTGCATGATTAACCAGCTTGCTCTGAAAGTTACAATTAGATGAAAAATTTCTCTATTTTTTTTAATTAGACTGCATCAGTGTTTTGAAGGAGAAGGCTTGGGTCCATATTATATGATGAAGCAAGATGAACATTTGAGGGGCAATAAGTGTTTCTTTTTCTGCCACTGGTCTTTAACTTCAAAAATCATGGGTACCACGATAGCAGATGAACAGGTCTGTTGCATTCTATCTGGGTTGGTATATTCTACATTGTGCAGCTCCAGGATGAGGTAAAGAGCCCAACCACTTCCTTCTTAGAAATAGGGAAAGACTTCAACTCTTGCAAAGGATCCCCTGTTATGCCTATAATGGTAGTCCTCTACTTATGATTACAATTGAGCCCAAAATTTCTGTTGTTAAGAGATACATTTGCTAAGTGAACTTTACAACCTTTCTTGTTAAGTGAAACATTGCAGCTGATTGCAGTAACCCAGTTGTTAAGTGAAACTGGCTTCCCCATTGACTTTGCTTGTCAGAAGGTCTCAAAAGGTGATCACATGACCCTGGGGCACAGCCACGGTCATAAATATGAACCAGTTGCCAAACATCTGAATCTTGATCACATGATCATGGGGATGCTACAATGGACATACCTTTGAAAAACCACTGTTTTTCACATTTTCCAGTGCCATTGTAACTTTGAACAATCACTAAACCAATGGTGGGTAAGTTGAGGACTACCTGAACATTATTCAAATAATGAAGCACAGGTACTTGCTATTAATAGGAGGAAAACTCCTGCCATCTTTTAACAATTTTTATAACCGTAAAGTAGAGCAATGTCACCCCCATTTCCAAATGGAAAGGCACAATACTGAAAATGTATTAAAATAGAACTCAAGGAAATATCCATAGAAATTTTCCAGCCCACATTCTTGCGCAGCTGGAAGATGGGTCATTCAAGGTCATGTAAAGGCAATAAGAGTAACTGGTTTATCTGCCATTTTTTTCCATGTAAGCCTTGGTACCACAAAGATATCAGAGATTGTGTGCACTAATCTAGCTCTGTCTAGCGGTGGAAAAAGTGGACAGGCCATGTGAATGTTTACCAACTGTAGCCTAGACTATGTTATTTTGGTTGCTACTGTCTCCACTTTTTGCTTGGGTAAGGTACAGAAGATCAAGTGACTGAGGCTTGGTAGGCCAAGAAGCTGTCTAAAATTTGGAGCAACACAGCCGCAAGTTAGCCAACGTAAGGGCAGCAAGAAGAGGCAATGAAAGGGCCATTTCCAATGTTCAAGATGAAGCTGTAGAAAAGTGGCTTATCCTCAAGCTCAAAATATCTTCAACAGTTACTAGAATTAGTTCTACGCTGCCAATTTTTCAAGTACTCTGTGCCTGCCAGCCAGCCTACAAAGACAGCTGATGCCCCTGTTTCTGCTGGACAGAGAAAGCTGAGCCAAGGTTAGAACCTTCCCCCACTGTTAAATTAGAAGTTCTCTCCAGCCATTCTTGAGTTAGCAGAAAATTATACTGGGATGAAATTTGTTGTCCCGTTATAGTCCCTGTCCCTCCTATTGCATCTATTCCAAGTCATCACCAAAGGGAACTGCTTTGTTAACATACATGAATTGCAGAAATAAAGATGATACGCTGATTCCTTAGGAATTACCCTCTCTCTTTAGCACAGTGTTTCTCAACCTTGACGACTTGAAGTCCTGTGGACTTCAACTCCCAGAATCTGGCTGAGGGATTCTGGGAGTTGAAGTCCATAGGACTTCAAGTCGCCAAGGTTGAGAATCACTGCTTTAGCACATCACCTATGGGCAGGATTTATCTTTCGGTAAACGATTTATCTGCAAATAATAGTATTACACTTCCAGATTCCTCAAGTTCTAGTTGGAGACAATGAGAGTGGCGGCAACCTCATCTTGCCCCCCGGGTAAATATTTCCCACCCATCCTTCTAAACGTCTGGCAGCTGAAATCTCCCCACACTTCTCAACATTTAAATAATTTTATCTGGCAAATGAATTCTCGCTTTCGTCTAGCGTTACGTTTCTAGCAACACATGTGATTTTCTTAACTTTTCATTGAATTATTATTCCTATTTTATCAACAACCTTCCCAAACCACAGGTGCCCCCTGTGCTATGGCTATAAGCATACATATTGCTGCCATGCTGTAGAGCAGTGCTTCTCAACTGCTGGCTGGGGGATTCTGGGAGTTGAAGTCCACGCATCTTCAGATGACCAAGGTTGAGAAATACTGCTGTAGAGTCTGTTGTGGGAGCAAGGTGTTATTTTTTTTAAAGATCCTTTTGAGTCAATTTGACTCCTGCCGACTCCCTGGACGAGTCCCTGCAGATTCTTAGCAAGATATTTCAGAAGTGATTTGCCATTGCCTCCTTCTTAGGGCTGAGAAGGAGTGACCGGTCCAAGATCGGCCAGTCAGCTTTGTGTCTACAGTGGGACTAAAACTCAAGGTTTCCTGGTTTCTAGCCTTAACCATTACATCAAACTCACTCTGTGAAAGTGTTGGAACCCAGATTCTTGAAAAATGGACATGTGGAACATTAGAATGTTGGATTCTGTGTCAAGAACATCAGGTCCTTTGTCGATCACAAGACGTCCCTTCACTTACCCTTTAGATCGGATGGTTATGTGTAAGAATGTGAAATAGGGCAGGCCACTCTGGATACCTCACCTGCCCCACATGTGGCCTCCCAAAACATTTTCATGCTGGCCCTTTAAATACAGTTTGGGATCCAACCAAGCAGATGCATCCATTCCAGTCTCTGCCTCTGGCAGCAGAGAGACAGCAGTCTGGCTGCCATCCAGCTCTCCGCCTCGTCCTTTCCAAGCCTTGCAGCAACCTTGCTTTCCTCCCTGCCATGTCCATAGCAATCTCCCCACCCAGGCTGATCCTATTTTGGGAAGCTGCCAGCCACATAGCAGCAGCAGCAGCAGCAGCTCTTCTCTGAGTGGCCCAGCATGTGGCTGGTGGCCAGCTTCCTTCCCTGGCCCTGGCAGCAGTGCGGGAGATCAGGTTGCAGCTGTGCAAGGCAGAGAACTGGAGCAAAGTGAAGGAGCCTGTAGAGAGCCCATGGTTAAAAGGGCGAGCCATTCCCACGGCCCAATTGGCAAAGCAGCCTTCTGGGAAACAAATCCGCACAAGTCCCAGCTGGATCAGGAGTTCTCAAAGCAGAGGTGGGAAGGAAATCCCATGCACAGGATAAAAATACTAGAAACCTTCATGAGATTCTGCCAACTTAGGTTCGGAAGTCAGGGTGGAATTCTCTGTGGCATTAGACAAAAGAAAAACACCAGCCAGATTGCCTGCCTCCCTTCTGGATTTTCCTGTATTATACCAGCATGTTCTTTATCACCATGAAGCTTAGTTTGCTTGCTTGAGGAACTGGGAGGACTTGAATCTTCTCCAGTTGAGATTCATGGAGGATGAAGAAGGACCAGGGGGAGTAGACACTCCTGCATCACAAGCATCCACCCCACCCCCACCCCCCGGAGAGATAGCACTATACGCTTCAGGGTCAGTTAAAGATCTAAACAGCTACATTTGCACACATGAAAAGCTTAACTAGGTTTAACTGGAGGAATTGTAGTTTAGCATAGTGGAAAACCTAGCTTGCTTGGTTAGTTTATGATCTAATGCAGTGTTTCTCAACCTTGTCAACTTGAAGATGTCCGGACTTCAACTCTCAGAATTCCCCAGCCAGCGATGTCCAGACATCTTCAAGTTGACAAGGTTGAGAAACACTGGTCTAATGGATTAATGGATTAATTAGCAACTCAATTAAATAGAATGCAGTCAAGAGTGTTTTGCTTGCACGTGATTCTGAAGGATACATTTCCCCAACCCTTTTTTCTGTCCCTTACTGCTTATGGCCTGAGCCAGAAAGCTCCGATCAATTGAGGAGGCAATAATCAATCACTGCATGGATCAGGTCACAAGCAACATATGAGAAAGTGGAAGCATGCCTCATCAAGGGCTACATTTATGCCCCTGGAGTTCAATAAATCAATAGACATAATAAAGTTATAAATAGCAGAAGAGGGCATAAAACCACAGTAGATCCAACATAAACCTTCCAAGCAGCAGCAAAAATCAATCCCATTAAAAATGTAATGTATGAAGAAGTAAAATTGGTTTGACTGGGCACGTACAGCTAAATTAGGTTCATATGAGGTGAACACTCTGGAGAAGGGAGGAATTGTTGGTGTGTTCACACAACACCCTTAGGCTGGTTACAATGTTACCATTTCCTGGCTTTGCACAAAAAGTGAACCATGAATCAAATGTATGAAAAGGGTTCAGACAGACATCCTAAGGTACTTTCCTATACATATTATGCATACAGGACATGTACAATCTAACCAAGGTTAAACTAATCAAGCTTAGCATGTTGTACAAATTATAGAATCATCAGGCTGGAAACAACCTTATAAATCCTCAAATCCAGGGGTGTTAAACTCATCATGTGACGAATCACGACCCCCCCCCCTTTCGCTAAACCGGGCGTGGACGCATCCAATGTGTGACGCATCCAGCCTGTGGGCCGCGAGTTTGACAGCCCTGTTCTAGTCCAACCCCCATGGAGTTCTAGGCAACTATCCTAGTTAAGCGTGTTTTGGTAAACACAGTCTATCAGTAGAGGAGGTTCTATCCCAACTTTCAATAGAAATAGTATCTCTCATAGGTACTGTGCTAATCCCAAAAGAGCATCTACAGAAGTTTCAACATTTTGGCAAATTTGATCACTTTACCCAATCTGAGACTCAGATATGTTGAAATTCTACTGCCCTTATCTCCAACTTATGCAGAGAGCCAAACACCGGACAGCAGTTTAAGAAACTTGTGTGCACAGAGATATGCATACCTCTATTGCTATTTTCAGCCAACCACTTGGCTGAAGCTTAATTAGTTTTAACCTTGGCTTTGTTTTGGTTTGTGTGTTGTGCAGGTGCAACTCTTGTTTATGATCCAAGTTACTGTACAAACCCAGAAAATGTGTTAGATCAGCAAACTCAGCCAGTGTCAGTGTCATGCATCTGTTTATAAGCCAAGAACATCAACTCTTTTACTAGAAATAGCTGAACTGTCCAAAATAGTTATTTGCAATTTTCCTGGAAGAGTTTTGTTTCCAATAAGAGCAGCTGGGTGCTTTGCCAGATGTCATAGGTGTGTCCACACAATACCCGGCCAAGAGGTGTTTGCAAACTCAAACTGCATGAATTCAATCAATCAAAATAGAGTTGGAAGGGACCTTGGAGGTTTTCTAGTTCAACCTCCTGTTCAAGCAGGAGACTATACAATTTGAGGCAAGTGGTTGTCGTCTCTTCTTAAAAACCTCCAGTGATAAAACACCCACAACGATTGAAGGGAAGCTGTTCCACTGGTTAATTGTTCCCACTGTTAGGAAGTTTCTCCTTAATTCAAGGTTGCTTCTTGATTAGTTTCTATCCAATATGAATGGAATTATGGGTGGAATTGAGTTACGAATGGAGTTACAGGCATCAGTGACAGCATATATTTGTGTGAGTGCATATGGATCTGTGGCTTTTATGTATAAAAAACCATATAGAGCAGTGATGGGTAAACTTTTTTGGCTCACGTGCCAAAAGCGGGGGGAATGCAGGGGAGACGTGCGCAGGCGTGCCACACCCATAATGCTATGTGTGCGGCCCCCTGCTTTTGGCACGCTTTTTCCGCCCTCCCCAGGCTCCAGAGGCTTTCTAGGAGCTTGGGTAGGGCGAAAACAGCCTCCCCCCCCCCCCCACCTCCAAAGGTTTCAAGAGCCTCCCTAAAGCCTCCAGAGGGCGAAAAACAGCCTCAAAAGAAGACCTAAATCATCTGGCCAGCGCACACATGCGCACTGGAGCTGACAGGGCAACGCTTTGGGTGCCCTAAGAAATGGTTCCGCGTGCCACCTGTGGCACTCGTGCCATAAGTTCGCCATCACGGATATACAGTTTCCCAACCGGTTGCTTTCCTGTAGTTTTTCTCCTCCAACAAAGGCCACAAAGCTATTCTTAGAAATTGCTGACCCTAGAAACTTCACCTTTTTGGTGACAATCGCCACTGCTTTCTGGAGAAAACAGTGACAATTTGACCCAACTCCCTGATCTTTTAATCCTATTGAAAAGCCTCAGTCGGGGTAACTTCCCACCCACACCCAGGGTGACTGATCTTGCAACTCTGGACATGCAATGGCTTCTACTCACCACTGGCTGTTTCCGTTTTCTACCAGGTCGCCCCACTTTCCTCACAGGGATTCCTGGATCTGGCTTCTCCTCCTTGTTCCGATTCTCCTCAGGATCTTCTTCTCCCTGCTTTCAGGGAAAAAAAAAATAGGGAGACAATATTCTTCTTAGCTCTTGAAACAGGAGGCACTTCAGCATTCCCTGTGAAAGTTTGGGGTGGGGGAGCCTTTGTTTTAAAGGAGCATTGTTTCTTTTTCAAAGAAAAGATTGTGTTCCTTTCCATCAGCCTCACTGGGGGCCTGTTCCATTTAGAACACAAGAAATGCTGAGTTTGAACTTCTTTTAAAGCCACACAAATTGGTGTCGTCATGTCGTTTTCTGGTAGTGACTCTGTTTAACTTTGTGCTATGTAAAGAAATATCACAGACAAATTAGGACTCTCTTTCAACCCAATCTATCCCATGGGGTTTTTGTGGGGGTAAATTAGGGAAATCCCATATACACAATTTTAACAGCGTAATACAGTGTTTCTCAACGTTGATGACTTTGAGTACTGTGGACTTTGACTCCCAGAATTCCCCAGCCAGCTATGCTGGCTGGGGGATTCTGGGAGTTGAAGTCCACAGGACTTAAAGTCGCCAAGGTTGAGAAACACTGGGGTAATAGAATACTCTTATCGCTGGATTTCAACAATAATACCCTTGTGCTAAGTCATTTTTTAATCCTTTAATTCCATTCCTGATTTCTTCAGCAACACTTCCTTTGGTGGCTTTGATTTCTCTTTTCTTCACCTCGGTCTCCCATGGCTTCCATGGTCTCACCTCTCCCATGAAGTTTTTACAACAAATAAGTCTACAACACATTGTGTCAAATTCCTAAGCATCTGGTCCAGGGTGGGCGATGAAATGGCAAACTAGGCAAAAATGTGGATCAGGAAAACGTATGTTCAGTTGCCCAGGAAGCACAGGGTAAGTTCATGAGACCCAGAGATGCAACTAACACATTTATTTTTTGCTTTATTTCATGTCACAGTTTTAGGCCTTTCGGAGGCAATTATGTAAGGCTGGAGATCACCTGATGAATACCATATCACTACTGTTGTTAGCTTCTCCCCGATCAATCTCTTCCTTCACCCACATTGTTACACAGTTATGCCCTCTTTCTTTGCATTATCTTTAAAAAGGTAAAGGTTCCCCTCGCACATATGTGTGAGTCATTCCCGACTCTAGGGGGCGGTACTTATCTCTGTTTCAAAACCGAAGAGACAGCACTGTCTGAAGACGTCTCCGTGGACATGTGACCGGCATGACTAAACACCAAAGGTGCACGGAACCCTGTTACCTTCCCGCCAAAGTGGTCCCTGTTTTTCTATTTGCATTTTTATATGCTTTCGAACTGCTAGGTTGGCAGAAGCTGGGACAAGTAACGGGAGCTCATTCTGTTATGTGGTGCTTGGAATTCGAACCGTCGAACTGCCGACCTTTCTGATCGACAATTATCCCGTATTATCTTATATATACAGATTTATTTCTCCATCGATTGATGCCCAGATTGCTTTGCTAAATGTTACTTGGATGTTTCCAAACTGGCAATTTAATTCATTATAAGCTTCATGTGAAATTTCAATCAATTTGTCACCCTTTAGTCATTATATACACGCTCCCAATATGTTCTATCCATGCTTGGGAAATTACAAAACAGTGTAGGATGTGGAAGCTCAGTTCGCATACTATATTTAATAATCTATTTTTAACAGATTTGCCTTATGGTATTGGTAAGGCATAATTTATTTAATTTATTGCATATATATATATAATAATAATAAATAATAATAAATTTTAATTTGTAGACCGCTCCCTCTTCCCATAGGGACTCGGAGCGGTGCACAGGGAGGATAAAAAACAATAAATATACAAACATATTTAAAACAGATTAAACGATATTCCTGTGCTAAAATTCCCCATTAAAATACTAAGATTCCCCATAAATTAATATATTAAAACCCTATAGAAGAGAGACTACCCTAGGCCGGCCAAGCAGAAAAGATGTGTTTTTAATTTTAGACGGAAGGAGCGGAGGTCCGTGGTTGTTCTAATGTCGGGGGGAAGGTCATTCCAGAGGGCTGGGCCCGCCACAGAGAGAGCCCTTCCCCTGGGCGTCGCCCGCTGACAAAGTCTAGTGGACGGCACCCGGAGAAGTCCCTCTCTGTGGGAGCGAATCGGCCGTGCGGATGTATGTGGCAGGATCCGATCCCGCAGATAGCTAGGTCCCGAGCCATATATATATACTATAACAATTGTATTATAAAATATGAATGAAACAATAACCTACAGCTCTTAAGATGCTGCCAATCTAAACAGCAGTAAGACAGTATATTTTATATATTTGTTAAATGTGCTGTATATATCTGGTTGAGTATTATATTGTTAATTTTAAAAATATATTTAAGTGTTTGTAGAAATATATAGGGTTATCATTTGTGTTATTTTCAAAAAATGAACATAGTGTTGTATTACTCATGAGCTAGAGCCTTTGAAGTAAGGGGTTTTATAAGTCCTAAAACTAAATGAAAAAGTACCATGTTTTTTCTGATGATCAGAAAACAACCCGTGTTAAAAAAAAATACCAATTTAAAGGATTAGAACAGGATGGGGAAAAGATATAATGAATAGAGGGGGGAAATAGAGATTGTGGTGTCTGGTGAGTTTGTTTTGTAATATGTCCATTAAAAACATCCTTCTTGGCAATGACAGAAGAGTCATGCTAAGAAAAATCTGCCTTTGCTGCTTTAATGGATACTCTGTGATTTGAAAAAAGATATAGAAGTAGCATGGGAAACACTCAGAATAACATTTTGATCATGTGCAGTTACCCTGTAAAAAAAATATCACACGAATAGAAGCCTGGCTATAATGGGGTAGTATTCAGGAGGAGAAAAGTACTCCTACCAGTAGCTTTTCTTCCTTAGTTGACTTTTTCATTAAATGGGGTGGGGGTGGGGGGATCTTTGGTGCAAAAAAAAATCTTTGGTTCTTTGGGTATTTGGCAAAGCTCTGCCATACTTATAAATATTCACTCCACTATTTTTATTTATTTTTTATTTGATCCTTTGAGTCAAGCTCGACTTCTGGGGACAAGAACAAGGTCATGTAGTCATAAAGATAAAGGTAAAGGTTCCCCTTGCACATATGTGCTAGTTGTTCCCGACTCTAGGGGGCGGTGCTCATCTCTGTTTTAAAGGCGAAGAGCCAGCGCTGTCCCAAGATGCCTCCATGGTCATGTGGCCGGCATGACTAAACACTAAAGCTGCATGGAACGCTGTTACCTTCCCCCCAAAGGTGGCCCCTATTTTTCTACTTGCATTTACGTACTTTCAAATGTCTAGGTTGGCAGAAGCTGGGACAAGTAACGAGAGCTCACCCCATTATGCGGCACTAGGGATTCAAACCACCGAACTGCCGACCTTTTGATCGACAAGCTCATTGCCTTAGCTACTGAGCCACCTTATAGTCATACAGAAAGATTTTTCAGAAGGTCCTTCTTTTATTGCCTTCTTCCTAGGGCAAAGAAAGAAAATGACTGAGACCCAAGGGCATCCAACTAGCTTTTTGTGTCTCAGATTTCCCTACTCCTAATCCAACACCTTGACTAAGCCACTAAACCCAACCTGACCCTCCCCAAAAGAACAGCATAAATCTGTCTCTTGCAGATACCAGTAGTTTTACTTACCAGCTTCCTCTCTGAAGCCACAACTACTGCAAAAATTATTTTTATTTCTGTAAGCTGAGTTTTGCAGTTTCAGCAATGAAAGGTTGCAGGCTCTTGCTGCATTGCTACTTTTAAGATATGCTGAATTTGCTTTGTTACCCTCACCTTCTTCAATAGAGTGTAGTTGTTCCCTAGAGATGTTTGACAGAAGCTTTCCTCATCTTCAACCCAGTGGTTGGGGAAGGGAAATTTAACCTCATGTACCTACACTTCTATAGCTATATAATGAGGTTTTGTCATTTTGAGTAGAAAATAAAGATGACAGAGAAGTCAAAAGGATAAGATATGTATACTGGAGTATATCAACCTTATTCTAGTATTATTTCTTGCAAATACATTAGAATCCTTTATTGGCCAAGTGTGATTAGATACACAAGAAATTTGTCTCTGGTGCATAAGCTCTCAGTGTACATGCAAAACAACAAAGCAATAATAATTATAACAACAAAGGATAATAATCATAAAAATGATACCAATGTTTTAATTAAATGTTTATACAATTCTTTATAAGCCACAATGTAAGAATCCCTCCCCTGGATACAAGGCAAGGGCAAAATATTATACATTAACAATATTTTTGCAATATTTGATTATAAAAAATAAGATTAATCAAGGAAAAACTGCTTTGGCTATAAAAACTGCTTTGGCTATAAAATGCTAATTGGTAATTAAAATGAACAGGAAGCCATTGATTAAAGGAATAGAAATTGCATTAAGTCTCCAAGAAAGGAACAAGGTGGAATCTGTTAGTTAGCAGCACTGTAGCAATAAAAAGCTTCAAAAAGCCATTGCCAGTTGGCATGGAGAGACTGGGGCTGCAGCTGTGTTTTAGGACAAGAACAGCAGAAATCAAGTCTATGAAAAGATGAAAAGGCAGAAGAGGAAAAAACCTCTGAAGTGCTTTTGACAAGCCACTCTACTACATTTTCTGTGCCCTACCTATAAAGCGTTCAGTGGCTATGTTTAACGCAGCTTGCTTAATCAAACCTATTACAAACCTAGTAGTTGCACTCAGACAACATGCTAAGTTTGGTCACAGTTAGACAATCAACCCTTGTCCTGAAATATAGTAAAGATCAGTCAAAGAGGAAGAGCAGTATATGTTGAGATACTTTTTGCCAGTCAAGGATGGGCTGAATGCAAGGTAACACAGCCAGGAGGAAATGTCCTAGTACTATGTGCCACAGAGATTCCTATCTGCATGTTTAATTCCCTCCACTCCAAATGCAGCAAGGTTGGTTACAAAATTGTCAATACCTGATTATTTCCACACCCCAGCTCACAGGGGCATTTTATATGTAATAAGCATGTTGGATGATAAGAGCTGCGGTGGCGCAGTGGATAGAGTCAGTGGTGGGTTTCAAAAAAAATTATTACCAGTTTTGTGGGCATGGCTTGGCAGTCACATGACTGGGTGGGAGTGGTTTGGCAGTCATGTGACCAGGCGGGAGCAGCTTGGCGGTCATGTGACTGGATGGGTGTGGCCAATTTACCAGTCCATTAAACAATACACAGCAGCTCCCTTTTCTATTCTTTTTAATACTGTATGAAATTTTTGCTCTATGTTTTTTTTTTTAACTGGGGGGACAGGTTAAGAATGCCTGGGGATTTCTGGGAATTTCTCCTCTGTGTTAGAGGCACCAAAATAACCAAGATGATATAAGGTCTCCTCTTAAGAGTTCCACTGTTGATTAGCTTAGCCCAGGGGTCTGCAAAGTCGGCTCTTTTAAGATTGGTGGACTTCAACTCCCAGAATTCCCCAGCCAGCCAGGCTGGCTGGGGAATTCTGGGAGTTGAAGTCCACCAGTCTTAAAAGAGCCGACTTTGCAGACCCCTGGCTTAGCCTGAGCAAGGACAGCTAGCAGCATTTTCAATAAGCTCTCAACTCAAGCTCCATGCCAGAGGTCTTCAAATTTGGCAACTTTAAGACTTGTGGACTTCAACTCCCAGAATTCTCCAGCCAGCAGAGCTGAATTCTGGGAGTTGAAGTCTACAAGTTTTAAAGTTGCAAAGTTTGAGGACTTCTGCTCCATACACTTGGGGATCCCCAAACAGTGAGGATTTCTTTCTTTCTCCCTTGAAGGCCCCACCCCCCGCAGCCCATTTTTTTCTCCCAGGAGACTGCAGGGAGGCTTGTTAGGCACCCCATATACCCTATTTTGGGTCTAGCAGGCCTCCCTGAAGCCTCCTGGGAGCCATCATGGGGCTTGTGGGGACTCCTGGAAGGGGCGGGGGAAGGCAAGGTTGCAAGCCTAGGGGGATGGGGGGGTGCAGCAAGCTTCGGGGAGTGGGAGGTTAGCAAGACTTACCTGTAGGCAGGAGGAGGCAGCACAGTTGGGGCACAGGGCAGGCACCATGTGACAGCTTAGGCCGGCAAACCGCCTGGGAGGTGAGGAGTAACTGGGTGAGGTGGGTGGGCAGGGTAAGCGACTGGGGATACTGGGTCAGGGTTGTGGCATGTCTGGGTCACTGCTGGTTCCAGTGACCCAGGCTGCCAAATCACTATTGATTTGGCCGAACCAGTCCGAACCGGTAGGAACCCACCACTGGTTAGAGTGCAGTACTGCAGGCTACTTCTGCTGTTCACTGGCTGCCAGCAGTTTGGCAGATCGAATCTCACCAGGCTCATGGTTGACTCAGCCTTCCATACTTCAGAAGTGAATAAAATGAGGACTCAGATTGTTGGGGGCAATATGCTGACTCTGTATTAGAGGGCTCTAAAGCACTGTGAAGCAGTAGATAAGTCTAAGTGCTATTGCTATCTTTTTCTCATCTGGTGGAAACCCCCATTAGCAAAAAAAAAAAAAAAAAGACTTCTCCATGTACTCTTGCCTTTAAAGATTGGCAGAAGTGAAAATAATTTGTGTGTTGGTTTGAAAATGCATTGGTGCTATGAAGCTGTGGACGTGTCCTAGTACTGTTAGTTGATTAAAAGTCTGGGATTCTCAGTAAAGCCCCTCCTTAAACAGAACACTGCTTGCTCAATTATGCAAAGCGGGACAACCTCTCAAGAAGATCCCTCCGAGGACAAATACACAACAGGGTGGTCCATAACTATGGACGGTAGGTTATTGTGATTTCAAAACAAGAATGCCAAGCATCCATTCTCTTTTCTTTTCCACTATTGTGTGACAATTCCTTCCAGATGGATCTGTGACTCATCCATACCTAAATCATTAGCCCCACCTGTGATTCAGCTTTAATGAATAGCTCGATTATCTTCTCTAGGGGTCCTCCCTCTCTTTCTTCTTCCATCTTGCTGTCATTACCAAATAATCCTACAACACACCTATACCCCGCACCATCTCCGACCTCCGCCTCTTCCGCAAGTGTCTGAAGACACACCTATTTCATCTAGCCGGCCTAGCGTAACCTCCATACTGACTATTAGATAGTTTTTAAACTTGGGATTTTAATTCGGTTTTTAGCGCAAGGTTTATTTATTAGAATAAGTATTTAAATTTCATATATTTTATATATTTTGTATGTATTTTAACATCCCTGTGCGCCGCCCTGGGTCCTAACAAGGAGAAGGGCGGGGTATAAATTTAATAAAATAAAAATAAAAAAATACCCCCTTGCTGCAACTATTAAGAAATAGCTTTGCTCAGAAATTTGTACAAGACAGAATAGCATGAAGCCCGGTTCTTATCACTTAGCCCTTTTGAAACCCAAAGCTCCAATTCAGAAATGTGACCTACTTCCGTTTCCCTCTTAAAACTAAGAAAAACCACACCATTTGTGTTTAATTTCTCACACCATGATTGGGGGTGGGGAGTGGATTCAGGGATCACAAAGTCCTGCATACTTGCTTGAAGGGTCTCCTCTTCCTCTATCAAACTGCCCATTCAGAGCCAGCAGCAAAAAAGCTGCCCGCTTTAGCTGTGCGGATGGGAAAACGATGCAGACCTATGCTGTTGTAAATGCATACTTGTTTAACAATTCTCTATTAGTCTTTCACACCCAAACATCTGATCTGTTCTGACAGGATTTTGCCTTGCCAAAGTAATGAATTCTCACTGCTGGCTTTATTTTGTTCCCCCTGTGGAAATAAGTGCATAATTTACATTCTTTTAATTATTGCTTTTGCTAAATATTTTTGTATTTGTATTAATTTTTCTATTATTTCACTCAGATGCCTCAAGCAACATGTAGCTGAAAAGTAGAATAAATGTTCCTTGAAGGAATAAATAAAATAATCTTGCTTTTATGGTTATAATCCTAATTACTAACCCCATTTTGGAATTCTCATGCATCAAGGAAAGCAGATAATTCCTATTCAACTTTAGAAAGCATAAAGGAAATGCTCCCAATAATGCTTTAACACAAGTATTTGATGTATTCAGCAAGTCATACATGAAACTGACTTTGAAAGCCAGCCAAAAATTGTTTCAGAAAACGTCATGCAAATTATGACTATTGTCTGCAACATCTGCCTCCAGATTTGACTCAACTTCCTATATTTTTCCAACAACCATTCAAAGTGTGATACTTATCTAAACAAAGAATGACATCTCAAGGTCCACCTGCTATCTTTTCAATATCGTGCAGGATAGCCATTCTTCAGACCTCCCCACTGAGTGAGTTTGGACTGGTGCTAATTGAGAATCCTGGGAGTTGTGGTCCTAAAAATATGTAGGTTGGTAGGGGCTCATCTATACCCACTGGATGCTGCTTCAAAATTTCAGATTTCTTTCCATCACTAATTGGAAATACCAAGAAACTGTTTGGTGCAAAGCAAATATTTTATCACTTAAGGGGTCCTTGTTTCTCCGAGCTTAGTTGCTTTCTTGCAAATGTTTCATGACCCAAACTGATGTTATCTACTTTGGGTAAGAAAGCATCTGCAAGAGAACAACCAAGCTCAGAGAGCACCAGGGACCCCTCATTTCAACCCTGTTACAAATATTCTTTTATTAGTACTCTATCACTTATACCCTACTCACATCTGAAATCTACTTGATCACTCTAACTCAGGGGTTCCCAAACTTGGCAACTTTAAGACTTGTGGACTTCAACTCCCAGAATTCTCCAGCCAGCTATGCTGGCTGGAGAATTCTGGGAGTTGAAGTCCACAAGTCTTAAAGTTGCCAAGATTGGGAACCCTACTCATGACAGACAGCTAAGCTATAAACAGAAGTGTCTACAAATCTGAGTCCTGCAACTTCTCTCCCAAATTCTGGTTCTCACTGTTTAACACCGTTTAAGAGGATCTTCACAAGTGAACAAACCACAGGTAAGTTCTTAATAAGCAACCCTGCACTGAGCCACAAAAGTGCAAAGTTCACAAAATGATTAAAAATAGCAGATTTTGCATGTAATGTAATACAAGTTGGTTTAGGGAAAGTAGAGATAGTTTAAGATATCACTTGAGAAAAGATTTTAGTTACTACAGTGAATAACATGAAAATCAGTTAGAATTCGCAGCAACAATAACATCAAGCAGAAATTACTTCAATTAGTGCAGAATTTGGAAATTAATATTCCAAATTTGTTTTATTTAGTTCTGTACTTAGAACATTTATAAATCTTATCTTCTTCCTAGTAGGCTGCTAGAATAATATCCAATGTACATATCATTAAAATTTCATACAATACTAAGAAATGGAGGAGCAAGTATTACAGTATAGTATTTAAGAACATTTATCAGGAGGTTTATTATCTTTATAGCCACTATAATCTCCCTCAGTAGGAAATTCCTCAAGTAAAATGCCACTACCGGAAAGGTTTGTCTTGAATACACACCAATTTATTCCTTCTAAATAAGGTAAAGGTTCCCCTCACACATATAAGCTAGTCATTCCCAACTCTAGGGGGCGGTGCTCATCTCTGTTTCAAAGCCAAAGAGCCAGTGCTGTCCGAAGACGTCTCAATGGTCATGTGGCTGGCATGACTAAATGCCGAAGGCGCACAGAACACGTTATCTTCCCATCAAAAGGTGGTTCCTATTTTTCTACTTGCATTTTTTACATACTTTCGAACTGCTAGGTTGGCAGAAGCTGGGAAAAGTAACGGGAGCTCATTATGTTATGCGGCGCTAGGGATTCAAACCTGATCGACAAGCTCAGTCTCTTAGCCACTGAGCCACTGCATCCCTTATTCCTTCCAAATAGCAGAACATTAAAAAAAACCTTCATATAAGAGGTATAATTTAAGAAGACATTCAAATGAAAAATGGTCCTTCAATTATTTTAGAGTCAAACCATTTTATTTTATAATTGTATTTTTTATATTATTTTATTTTGTTATTTTGTTTTATTTCATTATTTTACTACCCATCTTGTTTCAAGGCGACTTTTTAGGAATAACCTTTTAGGGATCGGTAAGCCAAACTCAGAATTATAAATCGTGCCCAGAAACAAATATTATTTCCAGTACATCAAGCCTGGACAATATACAGCGTATAGGCTGCATGTGGCCCACCAAACAAACTAGTATTGGCATTTAAAAAAAAAAAAAAATCAATAAGCCCACTGCCCCCTCCCCAAAAGGTGTTGCTCCCCCTAAAGAACAGGCTGCTGACTTTACTGATTGCTGCCTCAGAAGACACTTCCACACCTCACTGATATGATCAGTTAATCACTGCACTGCTCACCTAGTCAACAACCGATCAACACGCCAGCTGTTCCTTTGCAGCCTGCAAGTATTTTTAACGCATTAATGTGGCCCATTCCACTCTGCAAGTTGTGCAGGCCTGCAGTACATTAGTATGTAACACCCCTGACAAGATACCTAGATTTCGACTAGTTGTTGTTTCTCAATACTATTCACAGGCAGCTGGATATAGAGTGTATCACAATAATTAATACTGGCCAAATTTCCTATGCCCAAAAGCACAGCTGGCATACCAAATGGAACTTCAGCTGGGACACAAGCATTTCTTCTCCCTCTTGCTGCTTTCCTTTCCTTTCCAAAGAACCGAGATATTAAAAAACACACTAAAACAGACCACATGATATTTTCAAACAAGTTCAAATTATTTGAGGATGATTAGAGGGACTGTGTCCCCCCAATAATATCTGCTCCTCATATAACGTCTAGCAGAAGAGACTTAGCATTGGTTCTATCTACTGGAGAATGGTGGGAGTCAGGTGGAGGGTCTTTTTTGCTACTGAAGCTGCCCTACAGAACATCATTCCCCACAAGGTAAGGATAGTCCTGACCTTGGCAGGCTTCCAGGAGGTCATGAAGGTTTTTGCTTTGCTATCTGACCTGAGGAGAAAAGAGTGGTGTAGAACCCATAAAATGGTTGTAAAGGTAAAGTTTCATACCTTCCCATCAAAGGTGGTTCCTATTTTTCTACTTGCATTTTTATGTGCTTTCAAACTGCTAGGTTGGCAGAAGCTGGGACAAGTAATGGGAGCTCACTCTGTTATGCAGTGCTAGGGATTCAAACGGCCAAGTTGCCAATCTTTCTGATCGACAACCTCAGTGTCTTAGGCACTGAGCCACCTTTTAAATGATTGTACTGTTCATTAATACTGTATTGCGTGGGTTTAATTATTTTAATTATTTTTAATAATTAATAATTAATTATTTTAATGTTTTGTATTGTTCAGATTCTGGGTTTTTTGATATTGTGTACGTTTTAACTAAGTTATCAGCAGTCACAAATATGAGATGGAAAGTTATATAAATTGAATGAATGAGTAAACAAATAAATAAATGCTATCTGATTAAGGACATTTAATCATTCATTATTTTCACAATCTCCATGACATCCGTTGAAAAAGACTAAGGCCAAATGCAGCATATGAGACGTAACCCTAACATTTCAGATAATCTTTCCCATAACACTGCATATAGATGTTAAGGAACATTTATGAGACAGAACAGTTCCTTGTAAAATTTCACACCCCAGAGGCTAAATAACATTCCACAAGTACTGCATCCTTCGACTGCTCAAGAAAAAGGAAAGAAAAAAGTAAAGTCATCTTAAAGTTGACTACTGATAACTTACACCAATACATATCCATCTACTGTTGCCTCCCAGGTTACTCTATGAACTTCTCAATCTAGTCTGTAGCCCTGGAATTCTCAATTTACTCCCTTATCCAAGTACTAAATGTGTTCAGTTTTTTAGTTCTGCCAAGATCACATTTTAGTTGCCACCTGCTACTATAGCATCCCAAACCACAAGTACATTCAGCAAAGCCAACTGGAATACAATCTCTCTATTACATTCCAACCTAGGACCGCTACTGGGCAACAAGGCAGTTTCCATTCTTAAATTGGCCCTAAATTCAAATAAAAAGTTATGCAGCTTTCACAATTCTTTAAAGAATTATGTTTATTATAAGCCTATTTATATTTTGAGTGAATGTACGATGTCTGGATCAACTTTTAATAATACAAAAATACAAACACTGGAAACACAGGTTGGTTCCATTCCAACCTGTCTTTTGTCAGCAGTCACAGAGATGTTGTCTTCATAAAGGGCCGAGGACCTTTGAAGGTGGAGCCCTGACTCTGGAACACTTTTCCTCATGAAACTTGGCTAGCCCAGATATTAGGCTCATTTGTCCTTTATTCGATTGCTTCCTATTTGTTTAGCCAGGAAACCAAAGCAACATAATTTTACCTCCTCCTCCAATTTTTCAAATGACAACTCTCAGAGGTAGACAAAATCATCTAGAGCAGTGATGGCTAACCTTTTTTGGCTCGCGTGCCAAAAGCGGGGGGAGCGTAGGGGAGGGGGACATGTGTGGGCGTGCCACAGCCATAATGCTATGTGTGCGACCTCCTGCTTTTGGCGTGCTTTTTTTGCCCTCCCCAGGCTCCAGAGGCTTTCTAGGAGCCTGGGAAGAGTGAAAACAGCCTCCCCTCCCCACCTCCAGAGGCTTCAGGAGCTTCCCTGAAGCCTCCAGAGGCCTCAAAAGAAGGCCTAAATCAGCTGGCCAGCACACTCATGCGTGCTGGAGCTGACAGGGCAATGCCTCGCGTGCCCTAAGAAATGGTTCTGCGTGCCACCTGTGGCACCTGTGCCATAGGTTCGCCATCCCTGATCTAGAGGTTTCCATGGCTGACAGTAGACTTGTATCTATTTCTTCCAGGTACCACTCCAGTATCTCACCCATTGTATCACATCAGCTTTCTGGCAGCAGCTCCAGCATAAATCTTATTTGTCAAGATTTCTGCCTCTCTGATTTATATTGATGGTGTTTAATGCACTGGGATGAACAATACTGCATAAAAGCAAATATATAAAAAGTTAGGTTGATGACACCCTTCCAATAAATCCTGCTTCTTTCTGCCAGCCTCTGTTCCTTTCCTGGAGCTGTCTGAATCATAGCCTCAGCAGCCGTACTTGCAGGCAGTCTCCTAGGCAAACTTAATGGAATAAAGGGATGGCAACCATATCAACCGAAGGCCACACAGTGTAAGAGGTGGTGACTCACTGTGCCACTGAATGCTACTAGTTCAAGGCCCTACAGGTTTGTGGGCTGGAGTTTAATCTAAAGCAGTGGTTCTTAATCTGGGCGATATCGCTCCCCCCCCCCAGGGGGTGATTTTGTTTTTCAGGGGGAGAATGGAACGAAAAGGGGTGACGTGGGGGCAAAGGAACAGAAGGAGGGCGATATGGGGGGCGATGGAGCGAGAAGTTTTGGGGACACTTTTGAGACTTTTTTCGTACAGTGAACCACTGTATATCTGTGGTACAAAAACATCAGATTGCTTGCTATTAGTGGGTTAAACTATGTTTTAAAATGTTCCTCCAGCTAGCTTCAGTACAGAACGCCATACATATGTGAATACGCATTGCTCATCTTCATGCGTGTTGCGCAGCAGCCTCTATCACTCTACCCATACAGTGGCACGCCATTGGCCAGAATGAGCAGTGATGGAGGGGTGAGCGCTTCTTTCGAACCATTGCATGCGGAGCGGCTGTCCCCTGTGATGCCAGCTGTAATGCCAACGTAACTGTTGAAACTAGGTTTATCGACATCCACGTGTGTTTTATGGTGTTCCAGTGCAGTCGAAAATGTAATTTGCAGTTGGTGCCTTTCATTTCGAAGATCTCTCAACGTGGCCGAGAAGAGGAAGTGTGGCCAATATTTGTCGGAATACCTAAAATTGGGATTCATTCCATCTTCTTCCAACGTACAGCTTCTGTTTTGTCTTCTTTGTGAGAAAACATTTTCAAATGAAGCGATTTTCACACAGTTGAGATATGGGGGAAAGACTTGCAATAAATTATTTGCATGGATATGTCCTGATAACAATTTTAAAGAAAATAAAAAATGTGTTTGCATAAATTGAAGAATTATTTCCAATGTGTTGTGATTGAGAGGTTATGTTGGGGGAGGGGGGCAATGATAACCTCCTCAATGGTTCAAGAGGGCTATTCTTTCAAAAAGGTTAAGAACTACTGATCTAAAGGACCTTGAACTGTGCCATATTCAGGTCCTTGGCTGGGAATCCCATTTCCATCATATAACCTTATCTAAGCTATATATCCAGATTCCTGTACTAACAGCTTGTTTCCCCAGCACCATTTTGGGACAGCACCAATTTCAAACAAGTTCCTTTAGCTTAGATACGCTGCAGAACCCCACAATCTGAAGTTTTTACAGAGATTCCCTGCAATAGGTGCCTTGATTTCTATTCTAGATCTCCCATCTCCCTGTGCATTTGAGGTCAATACAATGTTCCTCCCATCATGCTCCCTCTTAGCGAATCCTTTCAGCTACAATGCAACCTGACACAAACACATTCTCACAACCACTTTACCACATTTCCAGCCCTAGAAGCAGTAACTGAGATTTGTTTTATGTTCCTCAAGGGACAAATTGTCTAATTGATTCTCACACTCTGCATCCCCTGCTTTCAATTTACCGGAGAGCAAAGCAGGACAACTAGGTCAATAGATAAATGCAGGCCTTATGCAAGATTTCCTTCATGTTTACATTGCACGTTGGATTCCATAATTGGCTCTACTTTGCCCATATGTCAGCAATCACAGAGTTGAAACAAACTTCTTACTTCAAATACCCCTTTCACCCAACACATGCTACTTTGCTGTGTGGTGCACTCATTTCCTTGAAAAGAAAGCACACATCACTGCCAACTCCTACATTAGGATAAGCCTAATTATCCTCTTTTACTCTTTCACTAGCCTATAGTTCTCAACTCAGTCTGACTGAAACAGGCTTATCTTCATAAATTTAATCTTTGCCAACCCATTCTCTGATGGCTGAGATCTTCCTTCACTTTCCTGGCCTGCATGATTGACAATGGAACTTGTGTGGCTTCATCCTGAAAGATCAACAGGCAGGTCTTCTCACTCAACATGCTTGCCCTAAGGATGCTCAGAGGATGTTCGTTTCATCACACTTTTTCTTGTCTCTGAAGCATCAAACATGGATATAAAAAAATCCAAGTGCATCATCAACAAGTGTGAATTCTCTTCTTCCTCTTATTCTACACCATCTGCTCTATAATTCTCACCTATTTAATGGATATGAAAATTAATTACAGCAGAAAGTTCCACCCTCTAATATTTGGATTAAACAGGTGCCAACATTCAGCAGTTTAGTCAGAGCATTATGCAGATGGTACACTTGCTACCTGTGCTATACAGTTTTGCACAGACAAGTAAATAAATTCTGCAACAATTCCCAATCGCAAATTGGGCTCACAAAACATATTAAAGCTCTTGACATGCTTAATTAAATCCAATTTATGTATTTATGGAACATTCTAAGCGCAAACAGATGAAGCATATTAATGTGATAACATAACCTGCTAAGGCAATTGGGGGATTCCCATACAATGCTGAGCCACAGAATACTTTATCCTGTTTAGCATGTTGTGTGAACCATAAGCAACCTGAAGGAGACATGTGGGCCATCTAGCCATAGGGGAGAGGAACAGCAGTGACCCCAGCCTTCATCTGAAATTTCCTTACCTTGTGAGCATCGACTGTCTCCCGGTCCGCAGAAGGACTGCTGGTGTCAACTGGCCCATTAGATGGCATTGTGGGGAAATTGGGGCAGAGGCAGCTGCTACAAATTTTTGCTTCTGGGGCTTAATTTACAGAAGATTCCAAACTTTACCCCAAACTGAAGAGAGATAATGGAAAAGCAGTGAAGGCAATCATCCAATGCCCCCCTCTGTTGATGGTTCTGCTCTGGTTTTCCTGCCACCTGCAACAGGAAAAGAGAAAGACGAAGGTGAGGCCCAGGCACACAATGCAGGCACGGAAAGTCACTTTTTTGAGGGCCTCTCCCCACTTGCAGGCAATCATTAACAAGCCACAGCCTTGACTCAGCCAAGCTGGGCCCCCGGTTCTTCAGCCCATACGGTCTCAGCTCAGCAACAGAAGATACACCCTCCTCTTTCAACTTCCCCCAGTCCAGAAACCTTCCCCCTCCGTCTGTAATCCCAACCACACTTCCCTTTCCCTGCACAGCAGCAGCACCTGTTGCTACAGGGGGTGTTACAAATCCAGAACAAGCCTTCTTGCTGCAGCCACCTCGGGTGAGAACTCTTACAACCACTTTTGAGAAAGGAAGCTAGCGCCAACATGGTGGGGAAGAAAGGGAAGAGGATAAAACGGGGTGGAACTGCACTCCAACAGAGCTACCATCTTGGGTGCCAGGTGCAAGCAGTGGAGCTTTCAGCAAGTCACTCTCCCCAGATCCCCGGCAAACAAGCACAAAAAGAGTCAGTGGACAAGATAAGCTAGCTTATCACAGCACACATAAGAGGCCCTCAGTTTATGTCTTGTGGTAACTTTGCTTTTTGCCTAGCAAACTACCATAGGCAATAGTCTAGCACCAAAGAGGCAACAATCTTGGCACAAGCCCCCAAGATCCAATCATACATAGCCACTGGGCACCCTCGGCTGCAAGTGGCCCACTTTTATTGGAATCTGCCTGGGTTTAGATGCCTCCTGCCTCCTAAGAAAGTTCCTTTGATTTGACTGCCTCTGTGTAAATGGAGTTTCTGTCCTCAAACCTTTGCTGTATCTAAGACTTATCCTCCCAGGCAACATGAACTTACAACCCTCCCTCCAACACTTCTGCGGCAAATTATACCAACACCCAGTGATACAGAGATTAATATATTCATACACAGTGCTGGATGAAAATGAAATATGCCCTGTATTCCAACCTGCACTCATTTTTACTTAATACACTTAGATGGTATAAATTATCAAGGAAATTCCTCCTGTCTGAAATGCCATTGTGTGCAAACAGAACTGCAAGACTCAACATTTAATCAAAGGAAATGTTGAAGCCGCAGAGGTGGTGCTTGACCTCTGCAATATTTACCTTTGCCTTCCCAGACTGCTCTTTAGCACATTTTCACAATGTGTCTACCTGACAGTACTATTTATAGGAGCTAGAAACATGAACATCCGTGGTCCATGCTTAGCAGCCAGTTTTCCCAGCCAAATGATTTGTCTCTTCCCTCTAGGAGTCTATTTTAGTGGCACCTGAAACAGGGGTTTCTCTATAACAGGGGTCTCCAACCTTTGCAACTTTAAGTCTGAAGGACTTCAACTCCCAGAGGAGCTGAAGTCCTTTAGAATTAAAGTTGCAAAGGTTGGAGACCACTGCTCTATAACACACACAAATATGCCCACCTATGGGCACCCACACTTGGTGTTTTCCAGGGTCCATGGCATATTTTGCCTCTTCCGCCATGTGCCTATTCCATGCAAAAGATCGGCATGGGTCCCTCCCAACAATTACTTATTATCAATTGTTATGAAAATATAAGATACAAAGTAAACTAAAAAGTAATGGAAAACCAAAGGAAGGAAAAAGGGGAAATGTGTGGTGGGAAGCGGGGAGGGAAAAAAAGACATTAACTTCAAACTCTCTTTGGCACAATAGAAGTTAATTACATAACAACCTCAACGTTTTATTTTTATGCCTTAGTTAGTAGATACTAGCCACTTCTATAACAACAAACCTATCTAATCAACAAAGTCAAAATGTTGTTTTTCCCCCCTATGAAATTGTACAATTTCTCTAAATAAAAGTCTGTATGCCCTCCATCCACTGAACCATAAAAGGACGAAGTCCATCCAAGCTGCATTACTGCTGCAGTAGGAAACACAGCAGCAATTAAGTCCCTCTATGCTACAGGAAAGGTCCACAGAGAATAAACATTTACTCATCTACTGTTTTGGAAGTGCAGCACCTTTTCACAAAACAGGCATAAATGAAGAAGCAGCCCCTATCTGTTCTGGAAGACTTACAGTACCATTGCCCCTATGCCATCATAGTGAAAGTGCACAGATCCCAACCCCCCCCCCCTTCCCGGAAAAAAGCAGCAGAGCTGCATACTGATCTCCACCCAACAAGAGGTGCTAAAAATAATCAGGCGCAGATCAATCCCGTAAAGAAAGGGAAGGCTGGACAGAAGAGGTCAGGGTCCACCCAGAAACTCTTCCCAGAAAACCCTTCTGTGGGCCCTGCTGCCAACCACCCATTAGCAAGGAAGGAGATGCTTGCTGCCCCCTCCTATAGCTGCCCTTCAAGTAGCATTGGAGCTGATGGCAAGCCTCAAAATCTTACCACTGCTTCTTTCCCTTGTCTGCTCCTTGCTCTTCTGCAGTGCGGTATTCTTCCAGAATCTAACAACAGTTCTGTCATAAGCCCCCTCTTGCCTAGCCATGGTCTTCTTCCCACTCCTGCTCACTCACCAGAACCCACTCACCAGAGCCCGGATAAGAGGAGGGGCTGATGCCCAGACAGCTCAGCTTAGTGAGCTGGAGTAGGGAAGGGCTCCTTCACCGCACGACTTGCTCCCACACAGAAGACACCTTGCCAATCACTTCAAAGCAGGCTCTAAGGACATGGAAGGGGCATGCAGGAGGAGCATGCCCAGCTGTTCTAGCTGCAGAGGCTGCACAAGGCTAGTTATTTTTATCAGCCACATGGAAAGCAGAAAGTGCTTGACAGGCCCTTGCACCTGCTAGCTCTCCCCCAACTGCTCTCCGGTAGCTAACTAATGCAGAGAGGCTCAAAAGCAAGGCAACTGATCATTCAGGTCCCACTGGGAGAGCCTGCTAAGAACTTTGCCGACTGAATGCAGAACAAGTGACGTTTTTAGTACTTAAACAGAGTTTGTTTAATACACTGAAATGCCTTCTCATGGGTAAGCCAGCATACAAATGGGGTGCTGTGGTGAGACAGTGCAGAAGACTGCAGCTTTGGGATATGTCCAGGGCCTGAGTGACTGTGATTGCAGATTGAAATCATGTACCTGCTCCTTCCATTCAATGAATTAATACCGGCGTTTTCACGTTCTACTATTGTTTGTGAGTGAATAGCACCACGGAAGTCAGAAAGTGAGGAAAATGTTCAAGCAGAGGCACGTTTTCTTCATCTGTGATGATCATGCTATTATGCACTGATGTTTCAATGGGAATGTTTCTATGCAAGGCTACTTGCCTTTATAATTTAAAGAGGCCAGTTTTATTTCAGCTGGTTAAAAATCCATTTTGCAGATGCAATCTATTTTATAAATTGAATAAGGCTTCCCACTGGAAAGTATGCTTTAAATTGAAGCCATTCTTATTCTACTTCTAATAAGTGAAATATTTATTGCAGCTGTTTGGTGAGAGTTACAGAGTTATGGTTATTGTGCATCTACAGGTATGGGCATGCTTGCAAGCACACCACAATGTCAAAATGAGCATCTGCACTTGGTAGATTGCTTAGTCTAAAACAGCAAGGCAAAATGGATGCTAGGGTAGGTAACCCCCCTCTCCCCGATCAGCACCCTTACTGGAAACATGAAACACTAGGATTTTGAGGGCACTGTAGGAGAGATAATGGGGCAAAAAGCCCACATCTGATAGCAGCTTTTTTTTTTGGCTAACAAATGCAATTAAAATGCATTAGATCATCAGATGCAGAGGTGCCGCTCACAAACATTTATGCCTCTTAAGAAAAGCTCTAAGTTGGAAAAAGTGCTACCAGACTCCTCCTAGGTTCTCGAGGTAATGCTTGAAAACAAAACAAACACAAGACCCTCTTCTTAAGTCACCCAATGGCTGAGCAAAGGAGCAAGAAATAGTGGCACCAGCAATCCATAGCAAGAAACAAATTAAAAACCTTGTCTGATGCAACTTTGGCATTGAAGCAAACATGATTTCAATCCTGCTGAGCTGACAATTAAGACAGGTTCAAACAGGGGCCAACTCTTATCACTTCCCTTCAGCGCTGAAAATTTGGAAGCAACCAAAGACCTAAAGATTCCTTCTAGCTATGGTGTCATGCTTCAGTCTTTTTGAACTCCATTCTCTTTTTAAAGCCATCACACCAAGTGCGTAACACGTTTTATGGCAGTGTAGAATATATTGTTAATTGTATAAAGGGTGGAGAAGTACTCCTTCTTTTGACCCGTCATAAATCTATTGCCTCTTCATCAAGACTTGAAAAAGAAGCACTCAACCCAAGGGACCTCTCCCAAATTATCTAGTGCAGCCACATATCTTCAACCAGTCTTGATTTTACGGTCTTCAGATGTGTATCCGGTAACAAATAGCTTTTCAAGCCACAAATGGACCCAGAATATGCGCAGCTGTGCTAATCCATCTCCACAAGCAGAAAAGTGCAAAAGGGTACTCTGGCAGCTCTGAGCACCAGAAACACCAAAATAGGCCTTTAAAAAAAAATCTATTTCTGATGGGCATATTGTGGTTGTGGCTGGCATTTAATTCCCCCAACCTTCTCTATTGGCCATGTTTTAACAAACAGGGCGGGTTTAAAAATATTTGAGGGACAAAAATGTTATTGTTCAACGTTCACCAATATAATCTGTCAACTCCCTATGAAAGCATTTGGTTAAACATTTTGAAAACTTGGAACGTGTTCCATATGCTGTTCTTACTTTTGTTCTTTTTACCATTTGAGCTAGTTTTAAAACATTATCATTTTGATGTGTTTCTTGATCTCCCTTTCAAGGAAACAGTCAGGATATGAAATTTTTTATCCTAATAAATGGGGAGATATGCAGACAAATATGGAAGAAATGATATCACAATTCAACAACTAAGATATGTCAGAAGTCCAGGGCTGCATCTTCTATAGCCACCCATTCTTGTAGCCTTTTGTTTCCTTCACCGTCTCTTCCACCTTTCAAATTTTAGAATAACCAAGGCGATTTAAATCACATGAAATGTTACATATGCTACGACGACATTTTACTGCAGGATCCGTGTCAAAAGACACACTATCCAGTATATGCCAAATCCGAATCACCTGTGCTCCACAGGTCATTCTTTGTTAGGCTTTCGAAAGTCACAAATGGGGTAGATTTATCCAGGCCTAGCTCAACGGTTTTGCCCACACTGGCAAAGAACCATTTCCACACAGGCCATTTGGGGAAAAGAGCCTTTTGTTTTATTTTTCGAATTTAGAAACCGCCCATCTCCCTCACAGTGGGATGACTCCACAGGTTGCAGAAGTACATTGGGCTGTAAAGGATGTTTATGCACTCCTTAATTAGGCCCAACAGGATTTGAGCATGCTGCTTCCCCTGGGAACCTGAGCTGAATGTTATTTTTAAAAAAGGGGGAAAAATACATGAGAGTAGCAGCAGCATGAAGCCAGATCCTTGGGTGGAGAGGTATGAGCAGGGGTGGGTTCCTGCCAGTTCTAACCTTTTCTATAGAAGAGGTTCCACAAATCGACAGTGCCGTTTAGAACCGGTTCCAGCTCCCTCCCCCCACCTGTCCGCACATCATCCAGATGAAGAGCGAGAGGAGGAATTCTGGGAGTTGAAGTCCACAAGTCTTAAATCTGTCAAGTTTGAACACCCCTGGGGGTATTTTTCTAAAGGGTTAGGGGTGCAAAGGTCTTGTAACTTGACAGCTTTAAGACTTGCACACTTCAATGCCAGTATTCCTGAGCCAACATGACTGGAGGAGGAATTCTGGGAGTTGAAGTCCACAATTCTTAAAGCTGTCAAGTTTAAACACCTCTGGGGTTTTTTTTCTAAAGGGTTAAGGGTGCAAGGGTCTTGTAACTTGATAGCTTTAAGACTTGCGTGCTTCAAATGCCAGAGTTTCTTAGCCAACATTTATGTTGCTAAGCAAGAGCGTTGTTAAGTGAGTTTCACATTTTACAAGTTAGCCATGCCCACCCACTGCCAAGTCACTCCCACTCGGTCACATGGCTGGCAAGCCACTCCCACCTAGTCACATGGCTGGCAAGCCACTCCCACAAAGCAGGCCACACCTACAGAAGAGGTTCTAAAAAAATTTGAAACCCACCACTGGGTATGAGGTACCAAAAAGATTGCCATGTTAGGCACCCATGTGTTTTCTCAGGCAGCTTTTTAACTTACCTTGTAAAGCAACAGCAAAGGCAGTGAGAGATTTTTTTCAAAAATGATGCTGCAAACAGAAGCTGCAGTTCTCCCTGGCAGCTTGATTCACCAAATTGCCTCTGGACCACAGGAGGGCACAGAAATGTGTTAAATCTCCTCAATAAAGTAACACCAAAGAAAGAGAGGGGGGTGAGGAGGAAAATCAGACTGCTGAAGCCCACAACCCCTGGAAAGATTCTGAACCATAAGGAAAAAGCCATATAATTCCCTTCTTGTTCAGGGTTTCAAAGGGAGGGGAAAGGGTTCCCCCGCCCCCACATCCTCCAGAAACTGTCACATTATATATAAAAAAAGAACTTCTATCCTTGAAGATCACAGGATGCAGAAAATGTGAACCAGAGAGCACTATGAAAGCCGCAGCAAAACTTTATAGAACAGGGAAGTAAAAAGGTCTCATGAATGAAGGTGAATATGTGCGTTCCAGGATAATGTTGCAGGATGACCCAGAATGGTTAGAGAGAAGTACCCTAAGGATGGGCTCCAGCACGAGTCCAAAAGCTCGGAAGACTAAATCCGTGGTCCTGGTGACCGACCCAGATGGGATCCTGCTAAAAAAGTTTCATTTCCCTTCTCCATCCAATTCTACCTCCTGCCAATTTCTCCTGTTCCTGTTGGAGAATACAGCTACATCATGACATGTGGTATTTTTTATATGCAAAGGAAATGAGTGAGCATCAACTCTGTATTTCTGCAATTAGAGTGATCAATTAGATATAAGATGCTCTTGAAAAGGACTTCACTTTGAGAACCCAGAATCAATTGCCAATTGTTTTCAAATTCAGAAGTAAATTTATCTTCAGATGTAAAACTCTGTAGGATAAGTACGTCTCTCAGAGGAAGCCAGGAACCATGGCTCCTTCAGCTCCACTCAAAAGCAAAACAGCATGAGGACAAGACCATAGGGAGCAAGGGCCCTGTGGACCATTGCAAAAAACAGGCGTAGCTGCTTTATGGAAGGCAAGATGTAGACTTCACATGGCAAAATAACAAATTTGTGGAACTTCTTTTCATAGAACGCGAAGGTTGCTAATGGTAAGCGTGGACAAGTGCTAGACAAAAGTAAAAGAGTAGGAGCAGAACCAACTGACTTCACGTAATTCACCCATAAGATGTGGTCCATGTACACTTCTTATCTGTATAGTTGAACCATTAAGAAGCCCATCCCAGTTCATCCTCTTGTCATCCCCAGCATAGGCTGGGGATCACAAAATCATCCGGAGGAAGAGCAGCGATAATTCTGAGGATTGAGAACAAGCGTAGATTGACTTGTCCTGCAAGAGAGTGACTCACAACTCAACAAAAGAAAGCCCACTCAAATGTCTGGCTTGCCAGTGAAGAGTAGAAAAACTGTCTGCTGATAGACAAAAGGCAGCCATTCATCCTGATGCAGAGAACAGGTAAAACAAAGCGGAAGTGACTCGTCTACAGCATATCATGTGCTGTGAAAAGCCACTGCCTGTATTTTAAAAGATGACCCATTATTGCAGCTCAGTCTTTCTTTCCCCTCCTGCTTTCATGAGTCAGAGATGAATATCTCCCACTGAGAAGCAGAATATAGAGAGCTCCCATACGACAGTGCTGAAGCCGCAGCAATTGAGGAAGCACTGGTGTCACATACCCTCTTCTGCAGGCAGTGCACTCTGCAAATCAGGATGAAGAAAATTCTGACAGTGGAGCCCCCCTGCTCGATCCTCCCATGGGCAGTCTTGTCAAGCTAAGGGGCATCGTTACCTTTAACTTGCTGAGTATGAGACCTGCCCAAGGCAGGACCAATATGAAAGGGAGGTAGTGTCACACAAGTCTCTGGGATGAGAGAGACACGACCATCTTGTTATCGCTCCTGATGCGTATGTGTAATAAATTTACAGCTACAACCAATTAAAAATGTTGACTCCATCCTGTGAAACAAATTTGATTAACTGCAATTATCTGTGATCCATTACTCAGACAAACATCCCAAAGGCTGTATATCCCCTTCTGGTACAAAAAAACCTACCTTTGCAATGTGGTTCCCTCACCAAATAAGACAGTGACCCTCCGAATTAGTAGAATACCCACCCACTCACCCAAAATAAAAAGGCAGGCAGAGTGTTCTGGAGATGTGGCAACATATTGGGTGGGTGGCAGAAAAAAGAGCCCGGCAAAGACAAAGGGTAGCACGTTGGGCATATTGCGGCAAGCTACTTTTTTGTCAAAATAATAAAACATACATTGTGATAACACACAAGATCTGTCCTGTTACATCTTCATACCCATTATTGCAACACAAGAACAAAACGAATGGGGTTTGTGTTGTTGTGTTGCAACGCACATTTCATTTTTTGCCTCTATGACTTGGCAGCAAGTCAAGTTACTCCAGGATTTGGTATCCAGCATGATACACGCCATATTTTCAGGAAGTCTGGGAATGAAGACAAGACACATACATGCACATATTTTTTCATACCCAAATTGCCCCTAGAAGCATCTGCCCCCAAGTACTGAAGAATAACAATGGCAATTGTAACTATAACATTTCTGAGGAAAACTTATGGCACAGGGCTTTTGTTTATTATTATTATATATATTTTAATGTTTTTTTTTAATTCATTGGCATTGTAAGTCACCCAGAATTGCTTAAGGTGAGCAGTCAAATAAATAAACACATACATACATACATACATACATACATACATACATACATACATACATACATACATACGTCTTGTAGGAAGATGCTTGAGAATGTATAAGCCTCTCTTTGTACCCCTTCATTTATTTTCATCGTATTTGTGTTTCATGTAGGAAAAAGGTGTTTTCCTACTGCAGCTTCCAAAAGGGAACATCCGGCACTCCAAATAACAATGTGGGTCATGGCATTTCTGAAGCAAACAAGTTTTCTAAGGGTATAGTCAAGGATTCCAATGTATACACTGAGCAAACTTTATATAAACTCATTTGATTAATGACATTTACACATCTTCTATTTACCGTTGTTTCTGCAAAATTGTATGCATGCATGCATGCATAAGAGTATCCAGACAGACTGAAAACCTGAGGTTTGGATTCATTAATTCCAAAATCAAATCAGGTACTCCATCAAACATAGATTTAAAGTATGGACAGCATAATTTTGTTCTGTGCCCACTTGCGTGATGTAATGTTCCAGTCTCCATTTTAAATAATGTGCTGGATAAACATTTATTAGTTTGTTATTCTCTCATAAGAGAGTACTAACTATTACGATCAAGAAAATATTAGAATTGCAGGATAAACAATTTATATGGAAATCAAATGACTAAGAAACTAGGTAGTAAGTCATACCCAGATGTTAAATTATCTTGTTAAGATCTTGCCCTAAAATTGGTGCAAATCAAGTTTCAGTTGGAGTACTGTATGTTCATTTCCCTTCAAGCAATGTGACCATAAGATTAAGATTAATCATCAGACTGAGTTTGTTGCAAGCAGATGTTTACATCAGATTTTTAGGTTTTGTTAGAGATGATGCCAAACTGTACTCTGTCCTCAGGACAATTTTTTTTATTTGGAAGTAAAGGGGGGGAAAAACCTATCTGAAAGAATAAATGGCCTCTCCATGACATCATGAAATGGGGAAATGTAAAGGTCTCACTAGGACTGACATCCTAACTACAAACATCCTTTGATCCCTGAGTCAATTTCCTTGCTCTGTACTACTCCAACTTCAGTTCCAATAGAAGAGAGCATCCGGAGTGCAGGGTTGAGTTATGGACTTCTTGGTGCTCTCTGAACTTGGTTGTTTGTTTGCAAACATGCCATTACCCATCTAGGGATCATCATCTCTTTTGCAACTTCAGCCCAGGATGCCTCCAGAGTCCTTTATCAAGGCCGACTGCTCTGGATGGGAAGAAATCACAGACAGAGCAGGGCAAATAACTTCCTTGTCACAAGTGGAAAGGTCAGGAGATCTGTGCACTGGTCATAGCCTGTCTACCCACTGCCTACTTGGGGCTGAGAAACACTCTGTAAAGATCTGTGAAAATATTCTAACCTCCACCAACACACACACACACACACACTTTTCAGATGAGATCTATTTTGAGTGAACTTCACAGTAAAAATAACCAAGCAGGCAATGCCTGTTAGGGTGAAAGGCGCAGATTGTTCACGACACTGGAGAATTCTGCATGTTCTCCCATGAAAAGACTGACATCCCTGGGGGCTTCAATCATTGCAAGCCACTGGAGGAAGAGAGAATAGTAGCTTTCACTCTCCAAGTTTGCAAGGCAGAACTGAAGCGTAGCAGTTTGCCAAGTTTCTAAATGCAAACATTCCTTTTGTATATCTCCCCCCCACCCCCACCCTTGTCCCCTCCTTTCTCGTGACAATCAAATTCGGTTCCCTCTGAAACACGAAGAAATGTAGAGATTATTTAAACTAAGAGGCAGCCTCACCCCAGAACCTAATCCTGCTTTCCTTGAAGGGGTGGAGATAAAAAGCCCCTCTCCCAACTCTTCACCAGAGTTATTCTAGACCAGCCACATCATTCATCCCCTCAAATGTTTTTAGACATCTAATTGGAAAGAAAAAAAGACTCCTGCAAGGATGTTTCCAGCTGACCCAGCATGTGAGGGGTTATTGAGTACATTCCCCCTCACTAAAAGCCCCAGCTCACAAAAGGTCATTCCCCTCTCCCCTTATTGTCCGGACCTTTCAAAAGCACTGGGCCTGAAGAATTGGCTTTGAGGTTTCTAGCGATAAACTACCCTCATTCCAAACTAGAAAGGAAGGAAGCTCAAGATAGGTAGGCAGAGATGACAGACCTTTCCCAGTCTCATCAGGCTTGGCAAAAGAGCCAGCAGGCAGCAAATTTGGGGGGTTTCCACCAAGAACAGGAATAGATCTATGTACAGGCTGTTGGTATTAAGAAAGTCACAAATAGCATACATAAAGCAAGAAATGTTATTTCGCTCTGTGCTTGGAGCAAATATGTGCTTTAGAAGTTGGCCAACATAATACAGACAAAGCAAAATCCAGATAATTTAGACCAGTGACTCCCAACATGGGGCCTATGCCCCACAAGGGGGCAATTTGATTTTTAGTGGGGGCAATTTGAACCTTGTTTAAATCAAATTGATGGCTTTTTAGGCCGCCTCTCCATGAGTAGAGTTCACTTTTTGAGTAAAGTAAGAATTATAGGTAGCAGTGGGGAGGGAGGGGGGCATCAGGACTTTAGAGATGCTTAGGTGGGGCACTGCCCAAAAAAGGGTTGGGCACTGCTGATTTAGACTGATCCATCCACAATTGCCTTCTGGAACAGCTGTACCAAAACAACATGCTCTGGATCCATGCACTAGCCAAATAGTCATGCTCTAGCTCTATGTATAGAAGCAGCATGTATGCTATAATCTTTGTACAGATCAATCTATAGTGCCTGATTCATGCATGGATCCATACGTAACACCCATTATGCTATTTTGTTTCAGAGTAAGCATTATATAACTAAGCAGAGTAAGCAATATATAGACATTATATAGACTATATAGACATTATATATAATGCTTACAGAGTAAGCATTATTTAGACTTCAGAAAGAGAATAAAGTAAACCCAAAGAAATACAAGCATGATAAGAAAGAAGAAAATGTAGCTAAACCTAGTTGACACCAGTATCATTCACTGTATCTTTTCATACATTTTAGTCCTTGAAAGCCATTGTTGTTTCCACCACATCTATACATCACTTCCTATACTCTTTGTGGTTCTTTATATTTGGAACTTCTTTCTTTCTCAGAATCTCACCAACTTGATCTAACTACAGTTCCCCCCCCCCCCCAACTTTATTGACACTCTTTCCTCCTATGTTTTACAACATGATTCTCATTCATTCTCTTTAATGGTCAAACCCTCTCAGTGTATATTTTTTGAATTCAATCCACATACATTCAGCATCCACACATTCATGACTACCTCTTCTTGTTTCATCATACAACATTATTTAATGTTTATGTTTTTCCTGACATTCTGTTTTAACTTCCAAATAACCAACTAGGCAGAAACACATTCTAATATATAGTCGTTTCCATTTCTTTTGACAAATGTCATTCCTCACCACCTTATTTCTCTAAATTTCCACATGTGAACAATACACAAAAATCCATCTACTTTTTCCTCATCCATCTGTAACTTGCAATCATCCACTCCTTTTTCCTTGTCAAATACAGCTACCTTGATCTTTGATATATTAATTTTAGATCCATTATTTCCAAAGTAATTTTTAAACTTTTCATCAAATAATTGTTTTGCTTCTTTTAATGTTGACTGTTACTTGCTCTCTTGGTAATTATCTTTCTCTCATCCTCATTTTTGCAATAGTCTCTTACATTCATTTTTTCCTCAGCCACATCTTTTACTTCATCTTTGCACCCAGAATGTTTTTTCACATTTTCCATTAGTGTAACTCCACACATTTACGTGGTTTACTGTATATAACTCTTTTAATTCTGTTATAGGCAGCTTCCCCATATACTTTCCATTCATTTTATTTGAAAAATTAATCTATCTTCTATGACTTTTTATATATAGGACACATGCTTTTGTCCAAAAGTCCCACTTTCACTTGTTTTCTTTTCCTCCGTGCAAATTTTTCCCCAATATCTGCTGCTGAACACTATCAGAATGTCTTCTATTCCAAACTCATCATTCTTGTATCCTTCAGTAATTCTCTCAGTCATTCATCATACACAATCTAATACATCATGCTTTTAGATTTATGTTCATTCCTTTGCCATGTGTGTACATGAATAGATTTATGCACACACCATAAGCATATATTCACCAGTCACCATTCTCAGGTTGATGAATAGTCAAATCATTTTTCTGTACTGTCTCATCTCATTCCCACCCACCCATTCATATCACCTAACATAATAATATTTTCTCCTGAACTGCTTTCATTCAGAAACTCATCTCTAACTCTTCCATTATCACCACTCACTGGAGTGTAACAGTATAACAAATCTATCAATTCCTGCTTTCAAATAAACAACTTAATCACACCAATTCACATTTTATGACTTATGTTAACCCAGTCATAATTCAACCCACTTTACTTCTCTGTATGAATCATCCACTCCAGTCCACAAGATGATCACCTTCATTCATATTTTATTATTTATTTATGTATTATATTCTTCCCTATTCTCTTAGTTTCACTGACATATAATTTGTTTTCCTTTTGCTTCATTCATTCTTTCATAGGATTTAGCATTTACTGCTCTTACATTCCAAGCTGCAATTTTCCATATGGCATGATCATCACTTGAGGGACCCTGTTGACCAACGCCATGATACAAATTAAGCCAATTAGCTTTGGTCAATTGAGGTCTTCACATAATGCAGTTTAACTGTTACACCGGCCTTAGTCTTACCTGTGCCACATACAACATCCTCTGAGACCAGTATTACTCCAAATATGCTTATAGTACTTCTATACAAAATGAGATATCTAATCTAAAGACTACCTTGCAAGACAACATTCTGTTGCTCACATCCCACCAACTTGGGAGTATTGCAGTGTAGTGCCATATTTGCAGAACAGTTTGTATAATATCTTAAAAACAATGACAAAAATGGACCCTTGAGCATCAAATGTGTTCAACTGATGATGGGAATGCTAGAAAATGAGCATGCCACAGTGGCTTCGCCCTGAGCCCTCCAGCTGCTCCTGGTGGGAGAGATTCCCCAAGGCCTGCTCTTCACTATAGGGAGATAATCTGGAGTTTGCCAGATTGAAAGAAACATGATGGGGGGGCAGGGGAATAGGGTCTCCCCTCTGGAGCTAATCACAAGTGAGCTGAAAGGGGGATGGCTGCACCACCAGAGATCAAGTAAAGGAATCCCAGAAGAAGCAACAATTCAGGGTCTCCTCCCCACAGCTGGGGTTTCAGCCACATTTTCCCCCAAAGAATAACAAACTCTGAACGACCCTCCCACTTGATGACGATGATGATGATGAAGCACATCCCCCTGCACCAGGTCCTATATCTACACATTCCCTTCCTTTACTCTTCTCTACACCTGGCCCGGGTGCAATGGGTCAGGTAGCGCAGGGCAGGCGAGGGAAGTGAAGCCCCCCCCTCCCTCCCTCCCTCCCTCCCTCAGCCCTGGAAGAGAGGAGGAGACATCCGCTGAGGGAGGAGGAGCCAGGAGCCTGGCATCGTGCCAGTCTGAAGCTGCGAAGCACGCAAGGAAAAGGGGGGGGGGGATTTACTGGCAGTGGCAGACATGGAAAACCGGCGGGAGGGGCCGCTGCGCTGGGAGAGAGGGGGGAGGAAGCACACCCAGGAGGCCCCTGCCCACCTCACGTATCTGTTTTGCTAGGGGGAAAATTGAGCCCGGCAGAGAGAGTGAGAGAGACACCCCCCCCCCCGCCTCGGCTTGCCCTTCACCGGCAACACTGCAAAGCTTTCAAGGACACAGCTGCGCCCCCCCCCCGCACAGAATAGTGACAGCCAGCGCCTCCCCCCCCCCTCCGCCTCCGAACCTGCACCAAGCAACGGAGCCTCCCGCAACTGGACAGGCCGCTCAAGCGAGGGCTGGGGGGGGGGGGGGGAGGAGATGTTCGGCGGGGGGGGGGTTGAATGCAAAGTGCCTGGAAAACAAGCGTCTCTGCTCTCTGGGAATCACCCCCCCCCCATTTTACAAACGGGAGGGGGGGGAAAGAGATTTAAGCCAGCGAAGGGTAGCAGAAGAGGCTGTATCGTCGCACCAGCCTCCGCCCTCCCCCCCCCCCCCCCGCCTTCCTCCGTGCCCGGTCCCAGCTCTACAGGTGTGCGCGCGGAGAAGCAGGGCGATGCCCCCAACGCCCAGCCGTGCCCCGCAGAGCCTCCGGAGGATCCCTCCCGCCAGCCCCGCAGAATCTCTCCTTGCCTGTTCCGCTTCCCTTTAAAAAAATGGTTTTTAAAATATATATAAATATATATACATATCCCGATCGCGCAATGCCTCCCTTGGCGTAGGGATTAACGGGGGGGATGACACGGGGGCCCCCTCCGGTCATGCCAGGCTGCCATTTTTGCCGCTTCGCCCTCCTCCGTTCGCCAGAGAGCGCAAAAGCATTCCGCTTTGCAGGAGAATTTCCTTACAGGGGAGGGGAGGGGGGGAATGGAAAACCCCGACAGCTTCCCCCACCCCGATCTTTGCGCGTGTCTCTTTTGTGCTTGCAAACACACACACACACACACGATGCATCTTTGCAAAATAAATAAATAATGTAACGCCGTAGAGCAGGCTCGGGCGAGACACGTCTGCAATAAAATGAAAAATAATAATAAAAGCTCCCCCCACCCCATGCGCACGTATATTTACCGACAGACACACACACACACACACACACACACACGAACGCATGCATGCATGCTTATGTATATACACACACACACACGCAAACATTGCAAAGCCTGTCTGCACAAACGCGCTTAGGGGCAGCGTAGTCGCACTCTCTCCCCCCCCCCCACGCCAAGCCGCTTTCCTCTCCCCTTCCTCAAGGTACGTGAAGTTCAAGTTCGCCGAAATCCAGGGGGGGTGCGGGGGGAGCATTTAAGGCTGGGCCAATCCTTGCGGGGGAGGGGTCACCCCCTGTCATCTCTCTCTTCCCCCCCCCCTCGCTTTTCCTGATCTGGTGCCAAGAGTGAGTCTCCCTCAAACTTGAAGGGGGGCGCGGGGGGGGGGGGAGAAGAGAGGTGCTGAAGCCGTGCCAGCAGCAATTCCCCCCCCCCCCCGCCCCAGTTCAGAAAGGCGAAATGTCTGTGCATGAAAGGAAATGCAACAAGCGCCCGGTAGGGGAGGATTGCAGCTGCAATTTTGGCATGCCTGTAAAAACACACACACACACAAGCGGGGAGAAGGTGGGGGGGGGGGGAGAGAGAAACATCCGCTAGCCTCCCTGCAACAGCCTCTCATGTCAAAGCCGATTACCCTCCCCGGGGCGGAAATACGGGAGGGCATGATGACCCTCCGTGCAAAGTGTCATCGGCACCCCCGGCCTGCTCGGGGTTTTACCTTGAACCCCGGTGTTCCTCCTGCAGCTGCTGCTTCCTTCCCGGGAGGGGGGGGGTGATCCTCCTCCTCCTCCTCCTCCTCCTCTTTCCGCGCTCCTTGCCTTGCCCAGCCTGTGGAGGAGGCCTCGCCCGCCGTCTCCACTGCAGCAAGAATCGGATCCGACCGGCTCGGATCGGACGCACTCGGCCCGCAGGGCCACTGGAGAACGAGAGAGGGAGCTCGGGAGTACCCGCTGCGAGACAGGCAGACAGGCCAGCCAAAGCCGGCCGGCCCGGTCCTAGCGCTAGCAAGGCTCTCTCTGGTGTTACCCTGCTGCCAAAGAAGGCGCCGAGGCCCTGAGCGAAAGCTCTGGTTCCTACGAGGCGGCGGCCTCTGTCGTTGCTCCGACAGTCGCCACCAGTTGCTGCCCAGATCTTAAGGGCTGCTGGCCTGTGTTCAGTTAAACGAGGTCTTACTGACTGATGGGCAAAGGAGGACTGTCATCTCAGCACAGGTGCCAAAAGAATTGCTCATAAATAAAACCCTTTGAGAGAGAGAGAGAGAGAGAGAGTCTTCCTTTCATCCAGATCTATTGCTACACGGTTTAAGTCTGTTGTAAAGCTGCCAAATGCACACTTTGAAATTAGGGGAAATATCACCTTTTGGTTACTAATTGATTACCATTTGTTTCCGAGAGACACCCCGGTGGATACCAGTCCTTTCAGAGTTCCTCGGAAAAGCCAACTGAGATCTTGCTCTTCATTTTGTTTGCTTTGCATTGCCTCAGATATGACATTTTTTGCTGCCAGAGACCTGGTGTGGAGTTCCACAAGTTACAATTTGTGTGGCATAATGCTTAAACAATTTTAACGGATTTAACAGATTGAGTTGGAAGGGACCTTGTAGGTCATCTAGGTCATCCACCACCACCCCGCCCAAGCAGGAAACCCTACAGCGGTGGTTCTCAACCTTCCCAATGCTGTGAACCTTTAATACAGTTCCTCATGTTGTGATGACCCCCAACCATAAAATTGGTGTTCGGTTCCTAAGACCATAGAAAATATGTGTTTTCCGATGGTCTTAGACGACCCCTGTGAAAGGGTTTTTCGGCCCCCAAAGGGGTCGGGACCCACAGGTTGAGAACCACTGCCCTACAGCCTACACCATTTCTGATAGATGGTGGTCCAGTCTTTTCTTGAAAGCTTCCAGTGATGAAGTTCCCACAACTTCTGAAGGAAAGCTGTTCCATTGGTTGATTGCTCTCACTGTCAAAAAATGTCTCCTTATTTCTAGGTTGAATCTCTCTTTGATCAGTTTCCATCCGTTATTCGTTGTCTGGCCTTCGGGTGCTTTGGAAAATAGCTTGACCCTCTCCTCTCTCTGGCAGCCCCTCAAATATTGGAACACTGTTATCATATCTCTGCTAGTCCTTCTCTTCTAGCCATTAGACTAGCCATGCCAGTTCCTGTAACCATTCTTCGTATGTTTTAGCCTCCAGTTCCTAAATCTCGGTTGCTCTCCTCTGCATTCTTTCCAGAGTCTCAACATCTTTTTTATAATATGGTGACCAAAACTGGATGCAATACTTTAGGAGTGATCTTACTAAGGCTTTATAGAGTGGTATTAGTATCTCACTTGATCTTGATTAAATCCCTCTGTTAATGCAATAAAGGATTGGGCAGATTTAGGATCAATTCCACCCTCACTGGGTAACTTTGGCCCAGGCATTCTCAGCCCAACCTACCTCACAGAACTGTTGTGAAAAAAAGCAATGTATTCACTATTTTTGCTGCTAGGGGAAAAAAGCAGGGTATTACACAAACAGTTGAGAGTGCCTCTTCCACACTCCTGCACAGCATGAACACAAACCAAGGATTTAGACCTGAAGAGGAGGAATTTTACAATGCTGCCTATTTGGGCAACCCAGTATTGTGGTTAGCTGGTTTGCAGCCACTACAATGCAACCCTAGGTATCATGAGTTTGAGGTATGCTCTGTGGGTTGATATCTTCTTGAATCCAGTCAATGCTATTTATTGGATGTTATGTTGCAGCAAACCATCATAGCTTGGCATGACATGTAAACATAGTATCTGGATGTCTCCTCTTTCATCATGCTTACCCTAAATGTGAGGTGATCACATCATTTAAGCATTCACAGTTCCAAGGGATTTAGAAGGTGGAAGAGGTGAAGAGAACCTCCCATGGATGGCCCTACTAAGAGGCAATTTCCTATTCTTGCTCATCACAAAAGTGTCACCCCCTTCAGTTACTTGTGGTAAAATCTCTGCACAACAGCTAATGAATTGAACTCACCTAGATTGTTAGACCTGAGAGTTTGTGCTTCATTCATTTATTGATATTTTTAATTATATCAGTTTATATGACTATCTATCTTATATATGCAACTGGAAAGCTAACAAGAATTCCAATACAATATAAACTTGTGAGGCATGAAGAATCAGATCCACACATGAAGAGTTTAAACTAGCATATTTGTTTTTCTATTTTCTATTTCATTGGACTTTTCTCAAACTGGCAGTTTGTTCCTGGTAAAGACTATATAAGGCTAAATATCATTCAAAGGGAGGAGGTTGAACCATGTCCGCTTGTGCCTACATAATGATTCCAGATTAATCCCCTGCTTGACCTCTCCTTCTCACTGGGACAATATCCCTTCAGCATAAATACTTGTATATTTAAAAACAAATACTTTCCAACCAACTAACACAAAATAGCTCCTAAATATGCCAGTACTGTGGGCTCAATTACTCTGTTTCCCCCCTCCCCAACTGGGAAAACAGCCAAGTTTTTAAAGTTCTCCAGAAGGTGAGCTGAGTTGGGACCAACCAAACCATGAGCAATGTGGTGTCCCAGAAGGCAGGCACAGCTATGGAAAAGGTACACTTCCTGAGTCCCATTAGATCAGTGGTCCCCAACCTTTCAGGCTTGGCGGCCCCGCAGAGGGAGAGATGGGATAGTTCCCTGTGAGTGGCAGGCAAGCGTGCACAAGTGGCTGATGCCCTCCACTCCTGTGAAGAGAGCTTTGTGCGCCAGTGCAAGTGATCACCGCTTGCACAAGGGGAGCTTTACACACGTGTCCATGCTTACCCACCACTCGTGTGGCTTGGTTCCAAACAGGCAATGGTCCAGTAGTTGGGCATGGGCCAGGGGTTGAGGACCTTTGCATTTGATGACCTTCCCTAAAGGATGAGACCCTCTTGGCTAACATAAACAGACACCATAGGAATAAGGTGGTTCCTCAAATACCCTGGCCCCTTCTCTCCTACCTCAAAATGCAGGTTTTTCTGTCAACATATTGCCAAACTACTGCAGCACAGCCTGTGAGTTTGGTTTGGAAACTGCAGTTGGTCCAAACTGCAGCAGCCCAGCTGGTAACCAGCATAAATAAATTGAGCAATATATCAAGCATAGCAGTATGCACTGTTCTCACTGCTGTTTAACGGCAAATTTCCTGGTCCAGTTCCAAGTGCTGATGTTAGCTATCTATGTGGTCTCTAAGAGTCAATGCTGACCCATTGGCAAATAATCATTCAATCAATCAATACAATACAATACAATACAATAGCAGAGTTGGAAGGGACCTTGTAGGTCTTCTAGTCCAACCCCCTGCATGGGCAGGAACCTTATACCATTTCAGACAAATGGCTGTCTAACATCTTTTTAAAGACTTCCAGGGTTGGGGCATTCACAACTGCTGGAGGCAAGCTGTTCCAGAGGTTAATTGTTCTTACTGTTAGGAAATTTCTCCTTAGTTCTAAGTTGCTTCTCTCCTTGGTTAGTTTCCACCCATTGCTCCTTGTCCTGCCCCCAGGTGCCTTGGAGAAAAGTTTGACTCCCTCTTCTTTGTGGCACCCTCTGAGATATCGGAACACTGCTATCATGTCTCCCCTCGTCCTTCTCTTCATCAAACTAGACATACCCAGCTCCTGCAGCCGTTCTTCATATGTCTTAGTCTCCAGTCCTCTAATCATCTTGGTTGCTCTTCTTTGCACTCTTTCCAGAGTCTCCACGTCTTTTCTACATCGTGGCGACCAAAACTGTATGCAGTATTCCAAGTGTGGCCTTACCAAGGCACTATACAGTGGCATTAACACTTCACGCGATCTAGATTCTATCCCTCTGTTGATGCAGCCTAGAACTGTGTTGGCTTTTTTGGCAGCTGCTGCCAAATCAATCAATTTGTTGGGTTAACTTCTATCTTTCTTCCAAGAGTTTGGGTGGTATGTATAGCACTCCTATCTCTCCCTACAACTATATTTGAATGTGAGAAACAGAGAGAAAATAACAGGCCCAAAATTACTCAGTGAATTTCCGAAGCTGAAGAAAGATTTAAATGTGGGATCACCTGATCAGCCTATGATTTTAACCAACTAAGGTACATCATTGTGGTTTTCTAGAAATGTTTCTCCAAGAAGAAAAAAAATGTATTCTATGGATCCTTAGAGGGGAGGGTATTTCGGAAGTACTTTTCCAAGGAGGTACAGGCAGTCTTCATTTAGTGACCACAATTAGTACCAGCAGCTTGGCTGCTAAGCAAAGTGGCCGCTAGTGACACCACTTAATGTTTATGATCTTATTTCAGCTTTCCTTTGGTTTATGATCCTGCAAAGGTTGTAATTGCAAGGATTGGTCCCAGAGTTAATTTTTCATCATTGTCATAACTGTGAACAGTTGCTATATGAGGCAGTTGCTAAACAGGAATTACCTGTGTGTAGATTCAAGAGCATCCCCGCCAACAAGTGTGGGTGTGGGGGGAGTGAGGTGAGGTTACAGTGCAGTGGGTGTCTCTGTGTTGTTCTCCGTGACATTCAGCTTCTCTGATCTTGTGAAGTCCCCAGAAGGGATTCGGAGCAGCGGTAGTTTCACATTTTGTAACCACCGGTTTGCCATGCGCCTGCCAGCTCACTTCACAGGTGCATGCACCCCTTCTTCACATGTGCCTTGCCTTCCACGCATGCACTTTACTCACACATGTGCCTTCCACACATGCACCCGGCTTCAAAAACATGCCCAAATAGGATGGCATAGAATCTGGGCGGGGGCGGGCGCACCCAAGATGTCCACTACTGGTTCGGGTGAACCCGTCCAAATTGGCTGAATACCACCTCTGCTTCGGAATCTATGAAACTGCTGTGGCCTAGAGGTGGAGCTCTTGCCTCACAAGCAGGAGGTTGTGAGTTCGATCCTCGGTAGGGTCTCCTGCATGGGCAGGGGGTTGGAAGGTCCTCTGCAAGGTCCCTTCCAACTCTGTTAATCTGTTAAAGTTTATCCCCAACTTCAGTGGAAGTTGGCAGGAGGAATCACTTTTCAGGATAGGAAGGAATTGTTTCCACCTCCTTCATTCCTGGCGTAGATGTAGAGAGAATGGCCTTCAGGGATAGAGAAAGAACGGCTGCCAAGATCCAGGGCAAGAATTAACATAAGTAAAAGTCTCTGACAGACCCCTCCCTACTGCAGATGAAGAGAAGGGGAGGCAGCACATTCAGACTTGCAAGATTTTGTTACTGCAACTTTACAATAAAAGTAGCATTGGCCTACATAACTTTGGTTTCTTACTCCGGTCTACCTTGAAGGGCTGAGAGTAGAGGCTCTCAGAGCCCCTTCCAAAGTTCCAGCTGAATTTGTATCTTTTCTAAAGTGACCACATCCCCCATTAGGTTCATGGGAAGGGCTCTTATGCACAAATCACACATTGTTAATATCGAAATTGATTTTGGGAGGTTTCTTTGCTTACCCGTTTCTTTGCATTGCCTACCTCCTTTCTGGGCTGCAGCTCTCAGCAAGCTGCCTGAAGACCCACATAGCCTCAAAAAGGTTGTGAGAAGCACTGGACAAGCTGGTTGGGCTTGTGAGTGGTTTCCCTTGGCTAAATTAGGAAGGCAGCTCCCCACCCCCAAGAACACACGGGGGGGATCCTTAAAAGCTAGACCATGGCAGTTCTTCTTCCAGCAATAGTGTTTGTCAAATGGGTCATGCTGGGAAAAATAGGACTGTAGGGTTTTCCAGAACGGTTATTGAAGGTGGCAGGGGGCCAGAGATGGGATCGTGAGGCCCAGCCCTCAATGTCTCTGGCCATTTCCTCAGTAATGATTTATAACACCCTCTATCTAATGCCATGCCAACGCTACAGTAATGAAGACAGGACTAATTTTGTCACAAGGGCTGGGTGACATTATTGGTTTCTTTTAAGGAGCCTGTGAGGAAATGGCCTCTATTGCAGGGGTCTCCAACCTTTGCAACTTATGTCTGAAGGACTTCAGCTCCCAGAATTCTCCAGCCAGCTTTGCTTTGCTGGCTGGAGAGTTCTGGGAGCTGAAGTCCTTCAGACTTAAAGTTGCAAAGGTTGGAGACCCCTGCTCTATTGGATTTTCAGATTTTGACCATTGAAGGGTGTGGTGTATGTGCACTCGCGCACACACACACACACACACACTTACATCAAAGGAAAACATGGTCGCTGGAACTGGCGTGTTGTTAGCCCTGGCCAGCAAAAGAAAGATTGCCTGAATAGGCTCTGAAAAGCAATGATATCAGTGCTGATTTGATATCATGATTGATTTGAGTCAAGCATCATCACTGAAATCAAGCAATGGTGACCCCCAGGCCTCAGAGCTTCCTTCTGTCCCACATTATGGGATGTGATGAGGGATCCACGCCTGGAGTTGGCAGAGAGAGTCAGAAAGAGAGTCAGAAACAGCAGAAAGGAGAAGAATCCCCAATTCTTTCCTGATCCTCATTGCATTGACAGCAACCGTAGAAATGGCCACCCTTGCCTTTCTATAGGAGCAGCGACTTTGCTGGCCTTGTTTTTTAATAAGGCAATAGAGCCAACAGTGAGAGCAAACGTTTTCATTCACCTCCCATCTCCAGGACTAGAGGAAAGCACATTGCTGGGGTCATGGGATAGATTGTAAAGGAAGGGCCTTCCCTTGCTCAGTCCAGAAATCCATATGAAAATAACCCTGGCAGATAGCTGCCAGCTTCTCCTTGAACACATCCAATTCAGAGTGAATTCTGCCTAATTTGTTTGTTTGTTTATATGATTTATAGGGCTTTCTAACTTCTGCTATTCTGGGTGATTAAAAATAATTAAACCCACAGTGATCAAATTCCCCGAATCAGATAACAAAACCCACAACATTCACGTTAATTCAATGCAGCTAAAGTCATAGAAAAAATGATATCCTTCAACTGTACAATAATATAGCTATACAATTGGTTTCACCTTAAACCCAGCACAATGCCTAAGGAAATAACCATGTTCTAGAGCTTTTTGGACTCCAACAGGATCTGGGAAGAGGGAAGGTATCTGAATCCTAATATCAAATAACCAATTTCATTGTAATTTTAGTACAATGACAATAAAGATTATTGTCATTATTATTATCAAACTTCTCTTACTTTTTGGAAGGTTGTTAATCCACTTTGAATAGGCTGTAGTATGAGCTCAGCTGGTGAGATGAGAAAGAAAAAAAATGACATATCTAAATTAAGGTTGACTTTTCAAAGTTGGTTTTCTCCAACACATTTCTCAGATGATTTATTCCTGCCTGCTCTGTTGCTAGTGTCAAATTTTCTTCTGCCTACATAATTCTTCCGATGACTTGCCACCAAAGTTTGCAAATATCTGTTTGTGGGCTGCTTGTTCCTTGCTGCTTTGCTTTGAGACCCCCACATGCTCAATTCAATGACTAATAATGACCCCACTTAGATAACACTTATCATTTGCTAACTAAATAACCCAATTATTTGCTGACACACACCTCCTCCGCCCCCCACTCCATCCTGTTGAGTCATTCACTTCTGAAGCACCCACCAGCAGCAACAACTACTGTACCACTTGTTGCTGTAGTTGTCTTCCTTTAAGGCTTCCAAGGGAAGTGAAGGCCAGAAGAGTTGGCAGCAAATAGGTGCCTTTTTGGTAGGGTCTGGGATTTGAGGTGGTTTGGTTGATGACAGCTTTTACCATAAAGATACATGAAGGGTTGCTCTGATGAAGGCAGGTTATGGAATTATGTTGGCCTTCTTTTTACAGTTGGTGACTTGATTCACTTGCTTAATGCTACAGATCAGCATTGCTAATATTCTGCAGGTCATCTGTCAACTCATGGTTGTCCAAATTGCCCTAGAAAGCAGCAGAAGTTGCAAGAGTACCTTACACATAAATATCCCTTTGTCATTCCAGCAATCAGGATGATAGGCTGAATAAGACATTATTCTTCTTTCCAGCAGATGTGTCTTATGTTGATAGTATACAATATCTGATGGACTTTTGCTTATGGTTTTATTAAGTCTGGAACCAGTGTCCAAAACCAGGCTCTATTAGAGTCTCTCTACCCTTCCGCTAATCTGATCCTATTTTATAGCCTGTTTATATCTTTTGGGTGGGAAATTGATCTTTATTCAAAGCAAATGTCTAAAACGTACGCTGCCCAGTACCTGCTTTGAAAGGTGACCTTGAGGGTGAACATCCTACGCTTGCCTTGTGCAACTATAATGTAGTTCATGTCCCAAGGGAGTATTTCAAAAGGCAACTGGACTTCTTTTTTTCCTTGAAGACATTTTGCTTCTTATGCAAGAAATTTCTTCAGTTCTTGGATGACAAGCCAAACCTCTTCAAGAAAAAAAACCAGGAAGTCCAGTTGCCTTTTGAAAAGCACCTTTGGGACATCATGAATGGTGGTTTTCACGTTCTCCATCAGAGATCTCAAATCTGCTTTTGACACTATACATATATTTTACTCATTTTGATATTATAGTTCCTATCTTAGACAGCAGAACGGAGTGGTCTAGAAGAACATTGTTGGGATACTTCTTGAGGGACTTGCTACAGGTTGAAATTTCAAAACTCTATCTTACATGCCCAATGTTATGCCTGGAAAGACTAATTGACCAGCTGAATATTGTTTTACATCTACCAGGCTGTCTGCCTCTATAGAGCTCACTGCACAGAGCTCAAGATGTAGATATAAAGGGAACTGAAAATGGTAGCCCAATTTTAACCAGCTCAAAAGCAAACTGGAAGAGAAGATCTACTGCAACATACAAACCTCTCATCAGATTTGGAAACCTTTTCCCCTCAGGCAATCTCTCCAACATCTTTTCAGAAGATATAATGAATTGTTCTTTACTTCCAGGGATAAATGGCTCTTGTTGCAAATTCATTAAATTATACTAGTGTTGGACTTACCATTTGGCAGAGTCAGGTTTATTTTGGTTTTCTTGAAAGTGCGTCTAATTGTTTTCTCACTTATTTAATTTGCTATTTATTGTGCATTTCTCGGGATGGAAGAAATATCTGATATATTTTCTCTTTAGGGTGCCAAAATCATTTGGCTGACCTTGGATACTGTGCTTTAGGTAGTTGAGGATGATGGGGGAAGTGTCTGTTTGGTTCTATGCCTCAGGCAGCAAAATAAGTTGAATAAACTTTGGGAAACAGCAAAGCTGGTTTTGTGCAACATAATGGATTAAGATCTATAGTCTACCTCTTAGAAAGATGCAAACTAAAACTCTGTAGGTGTGAAAAGGATGGCTTGGAATTAATAGGTGCAAGAAGGATGGTAACTGAAATTATTCTATTATCGTGAAAGATTAGGGAACTGGTTAATTGCCCACTATCAACATCATCATGGGACCTGGGTATTTGCGAGACCACCTCCTACCACATACCTCCCTCCGTCCTGTCCGCTCGCACAGGGAGGGCCTCCTCAGGGAGCTGTCTGCCGGCCAATGCCGGCTGGCGACCCCCAGGGGAAGGGCCTCCTCTGTGGCGGGTCCGGCTCTCTGGAACGACCTACCCCCCAACATTCGTACCATCACGGACCTGCGCCTCTTCCGCCGGGAGCTTAAAACTCACTTTTTCCATCTGGCTGGCCTGGCTTAGATTTTAAATAACAAATTGTTAGGGATTTTAGTAAGGGATTTTAGATGGGTTTTAAAGATGCTTTTAGCACGGGTTTAAATTTAATATATTTTTATTGTATTTATATTGTATTTTTGTATTGTTTTTAATATTTACCTGTGCACCGCCCTGAGTCCCTTTGGGGAGATAGGGCGGTATACAAATCCATTTAAAAAAAAAATCAAATCATAAAACTTGCCTGGCTAATTATTTGGTGAAATTCCTTTAATTAAAAAAAATAAGGCTGTCTAGACCTAAAATTAACCTTCTGAGATTTACTTGATTGAATCAGTTGGCCAGCTTACAGTATTTAATGTGACATAGTAATGTATCATGTTAACCAAGTTAAATGTGACCTATGAACAGGGCAAGCACTTCCAAACGTTTTTGGAAATTTACACTGAGGTTTCTTGGATAAAACTAGAACAGTAGATCAAATAATTTCTCTCATCCACAATTAATCAAGTCACTTCTGCACATTCATCATACATGCATAGTTCAACATTCTGTTGAATTGTTCTTGAAATGAATTTGGGAGTGGGGTAACTCTCTTTAGGCACCAAGTTTTAATTTATCTAATGCTCGGTGTATATTTTCTATAATTGTGTTTGTACATTGTTCCAAGCCATGCTTATTGTACATTAAGAATGCTTGATTGACTAAGCCAGGGTTGGCTGAATTAAACATACAGAGCCATAAATTCTGGCTTACAAACCATATTAGCTGGGTTCATCCAATATACTAAACTAAATCATAATAAACAATATTATACTTTTGTGCCGTGTGTGGCAGTGCTCAGGAACATAACAAATAGAGGCAACATGTTTATGAGGTCCAAAGTACATAAGCTAAACATTGTTATCTAAAGTAGCGAGCCTACATTTATTTTATTTTATTCTTTTTAGAAAAGCCATTTCTAGAAGAGGTGAAGCTTGGAATCCAGGCAGAGGAGAAAAAGAGAAGAACTCCCCAAGTTTCCTTTCTTGCATAAACAAGATGTAGGAGACTTTATGACACATGCTATCCCATAATGCATTGCACATATTTAAGAATCTGCCCAAAGTCCCCAGTGATGGGGAAGGAAGATCTCCTGAGCAGCGAAGAGCCTCCCTGCCTCTTCCTGATAAATTAAATACAATATACAATACAATACAATACAATAGCAGAGTTGGAAGGGACCTTGTAGGTCTTCTAGTCCAACCCCCTGCTTGGGCAGGAACCTTATACCATTTCAGACAAATGGCTATCCAACATCTTTTTAAAGACTGCCAGGGTTGGGGCATTCACAACTTCTGGAGGCAAGCTGTTCCAGAGGTTAATTGTTCTTACTGTCAGGAAATTTCTCCTTAGTTCTAAGTTGCTTCTCTCCTTGATTAGTTTCCACCCATTGCTTCTTGTCCTGCCCCCAGGTGCCTTGGAGAATAGTCTGACTCCCTCTTCTTTGTGGCACCCTCTGAGATATCGGAACACTGCTATCATGTCTCCCCTGGTCCTTCTCTTCATCAAACTAGACATACCCAGCTCCTGCAACCGTTCTTCATATGTTTTAGCCTCCAGTCCCCTAATCATCTTGGTTGCTCTTCTCTGCACTCTTTCCAGAGTCTCCACGTCTTTTCTACATCGTGGCGACCAAAACTGTATGCAGTATTCCAAGTGTGGCCTTACCAAGGCACTATACAGTGGCATTAACACTTCACGTGATCTAGATTCTATCCCTCTGTTTATGCAGCCTAGAACTGTGTTTGCTTTTTTGGCAGCTGCTGCACACTGCTGGCTCATATTTAAATGGTTGTCCACTAGGATTCCTAGATCCCTCTCACAGTTGCTACTATTGAGCAAGGTACCACCTATATTGTACTTGTGCATTTGGTTTATACTGGCCTTTGACTATAATTGTTATTGCAGATGGACTCAGGCTGGCAGCTTCTTGCTCAGAATCTGGGCATCCCAGAGATAATAAGCAATATCTGAGTCCTATCAGTTCATCCCTACTCAATTCACATAACGGCACACATCTTTTTCAGGATCCAGAAGGAAGCATTCCTAGACTCATTGGCTGGGATATCTACATGGACTACTAGATTAGGGTCATCTGAAATAAGTTTGCATAGATCAAGTTAAGGCAACCCAACTTTGTCTTATTGTTTGAGGATGAAATGTGAACTCAGTCTCCCTACTTCAAATGCCATAGATAGGCTTCTTTGTTCCTTTCCTGAAAAGTCAACTGGAACTTGTATCCATGTGGAACTGTATACAAGTTATTAGATTTTGTAGCAACCTTTCATAAAATCCCATCTTTTCCAATCTCCTGCTCTTCCCCAGAACAACTTTTCAACCGCTGTTTCCCAGAAGCTCCAGGATTACCTGCTGATTTTGCCTGGCTAACACCACTGCATTCCTAGGTCATCAATCATTAATGCTCAGGGCAGAGAGGAAGGTCCCTGAGTGGGAAAGGGAAGTGGGCAGATCATCTTCACAGCTTGGAATTGAAGGAAGAATTCATTTTATGATGATGGATGGGCACTAAGGAACAGATACAGCCACCTCAGGCCATTAAATGGGATAGACAAGACAGAGGCCCATTAGCTCTGCCCTGGGTCACTAGTTCATGAAATTTCCCAGCTCAACATCGCAGGGGAGATAATGGTGGTCATAGAAAGGGCCCTTGGTGGCCACTGCTGAGTTTTCTTAAGGGGACTCATGTTCAGGCTATTGAGAAATAATTCTACTGCAGATGGAACAACTGCATGTTTCTCTTCAAGATGGTAGAGCAGATAGTAGTATTGGCTTCCCTTTGTTTAGATATTGTCTTTTATAAAATGGCTCAAGACTTTCAGTTAAATAGTTTCTCTACAGCAGGGATGTCCAAACTTGGGAACTTTAAGACTTGTGGACTTCAACTCCCAGAATTCCCCAGCCAGCATAGCTGGCTGGGGAATTCTGGGAGTTGAAGTCCACAAGTCTTAAAAGTTCCCAGGTTTGGACATCCCTGCTCTATAGTAACTAAATGCATACACTTTCTTCAGGCTTGGAGTTTGTAAAAAATAGGGGGGGAAATCCACATTGCCCCAGCTATTCATCTGTTCTTGGTTGGTTCTTCCTTACCATATAAGCTATTAATTCCTTCTTGTTTTGTTCACAGAATAAATTCAGATTTCACTATAAATATCCTAGATCAGGGGTTTCCAACCTTTGCAACTTTAAGTCTGAAGGACTTCAGCTCCCAGAATTCTCCAGCCAGCTTTGCTGGCTGGAGAAGTCTGGGAGCTGAAGTCCTTCAGACTTAAAGTTGCAAAGGTTGGAGACCTCTGTCCTAAATGACTTTATTTCATCAGTATCAGAATGGTTATGTTGGAAGACTCCTGGTTAAGTGAACCATGATTTACTCAATTAAGTTAATTGTGTAAATTGCATAACACAAGTGAGCCACAAGTTAAAACACCTAAGTTGGCTCTGCATAGCATTTTAGGCCAAACTGTGGTTGGCTAGTTTTTCTTTCAATGCAGTATGGAAACTCAGCCTGTAAGGAAGAGAGCTCTACCTTGTAAGTGCTTGTATACATGAAGCAGTAAAGCTGTATAAAATTATTTATGAGATTCATGAACTTCTACACATTGCAATGCCATTTATGGCTGAATCTAGATTTATTAGCAAAAGCTAGCTGTGATCAGATGGGGTATGACTTTGATGTCCTTAGCAATTACTTCATCTGCCAAAACTTAGCAGGGAAGAGAGAAGAGAGAAATTCCAGAACATCTGGAGTTTGGAAAGAGGTGGTAAAATTAAAAGGAAATCGAAGGCTGGAGAGAAATCACTGTTTCTATATTTCTTTGATCATCCTGATTGAGAATATTCATGAACAGGCTTATCCGATTCCAAACCTTCAAGATGAGATCTTAGTTCTTAGTACTTGAAGACCATTGCATTCATTTTGGAAAGAAAATCAATATAAAAAGGTATGAATATAGGGTAATTAAACATGAATGTTGATTCTGAGAAAGATACCAAAACTGTCTTCCTTGATAAAAATAATAATAATCAAGAACGGTTAAACCTTGTCCAGAAGAAGAAAAGCACAGCTGACCAAGATGATCTCTGTAGTGTAGAATGTTTACATATAGAAGCTATGTTCGCACAACCCACTGATTAATAAACTAGCCATGTTCTGGATACCAAATGGATTGTTTGCACAATACACATATGCACACACAGAAAAAAAATTACCAAAGTTAATAATAATATTTACTACGTAACATGAATACAACTAATAAGTCTTGACCTGACATTGTGTGAGTCCAGTCAAAGGCCATCAGGAGAATGATCTCTACAGAATAAGAAGTTTAAGATAGGATACAAGAGAAGTGGTGATAGTTGAGAAGTGTTGGAAGGTCAAAAGTTTATCAAGTATAAGAAAAGAAAGCATACTTTGAACTTCAGTTGCTCATAGAGAGAAATGGGACTAGTTCTTACTGCACACTAAAGTATTTCAGTGGAGGGGCTACTCGTTATTATGATGTAAAAAAAGAGGATTAATTGACTAACTCTCACAGGATTAAATTTAACCCCAAAGAAAACAATTAATGCTCTGTCTTAAACTAATGACACCCATGTAATGGGAATGCCTAAAACTAGTCACCTGACCTGTTTTGCATACTTAGTCCTCCAGGAACAAGAGCTGGAGAGAAAGAGTGGCTAAAACCCAGACCTTTTGATGACAAAAATTATGTATGGCCCCACATACTATAACATACCTGTGGGTCAATGACTTGGTTGAGTCCTGTTAGAGCAGGTTGCTGGTGAGCTTTGGGCTCAGCACAGGATGCACATTTTTAAAGCTATATACCAGGGATGTCAGACTCAAGGCCCATGGGCCAGATGCAGCCCACGAGGTGTTCAGATCTGGCCCAAGGGGCCGCCCTGGAAACAGCGAAGGACCAGCCTGCGATGCCTCCGCCACCGAACACTGAGCTCAGGAGCTCCGTTTTTGCTGGCAGAGGGTTGCATGAGGCTGTCACACAGCTCCGTTTTCACCTCCACAAGCGCCTCTGACACGAATGACAGTCGAACTGGCCATGCTCACCCTAGCCACACCAACCCTGGCCCCCCAAGGTCAAACACAACCCTGATGCAGCCCTCAATGAAATTGAGTTGGACACCCCTCCGCTATACCATTTGGATCCTGGTTATTGGTAGATAACATCCTTATGAGAAGCACACATTGCTTCTGTGTTGGAGTCATTTTTATGAGCATCATATAGATCTATATATCTTTTTCAAGTTTTAGCTTTGACATGCTTTAGTTGTTTCACACACTTAAATTTGTGTTCAAATGACTGAATGATTTTATATGAACCTCATACAGTATTGCTATTTAATTTTGTGTTTTATATTGAAACATCTCGAGGAGTCTGCAGTTTTGCATTAAGTGCACCAAGGGGATAAATAAATTTTTAAAATGACTTCTTGGGTCCCATTATTTCCGTGGTCCTGTTGAGACAGAATTCTCATAACCATACATTTGCTACAGAACTCTGGAGGCCCACTAGAAGACAGCAAAGAGATATTTCTCTCTAGTGATTGTTCAGAATTTTGCAGGGCGGCACTGATAGCCCTAAGGCCTAGACCAAGGGTCAGCAATCTTAAACAGTCAAAGAGCCACAATGGTTCTAACCGGAAGCCTCCCGTTCAATTCTGGAGCCGACCAGAAGTCTGGTTCTCCCACCATAGAGTCTCCTCCTAGCACAGTGTCCTTTATCCTCTACCTGTCCTAACTGAAAGCCCTACCAATTGTGGAGTTGACCGGCAACAGGGAGCTGCAGCAGGGAGACAAAAGAGCCACATGTGGCTTCAGAGCCGCAGTTTGCTGACCCCTGCCCTAGACAATTGATTGTGCGCATTTACTTCCAGGCGTTGTTAATGTGCATTCCTCCAGTCCTTTAGTTGGAAAAAAAAATGAGTTGGGCCCAATTTGTGCTGCTCCAACTGCTGATGTCCAATCTGTCAGGCTTTCAAGTGGATCTGTCCTTATGACTTTCCTGCAAGACAGTTGCGGGGGAGAACCCAGTAAAATCCCCCTGGTATTGTTTTTCTTTCACTTGTATCAGCAACCAAGTGAAGGGGGAAAATACTACTTGTGCTCCTTAACATATGGCAGGGTGATGTCGGACAAATGTGGGCAATGCCTAAGGCAGAGTGACAGGCCGACAGAATGAACTGGCTTTTGCATCAGCTGAAATGTTCAAGTTCTTCTCAGTGGCTTTAAAAGCATCCATGCAGTGAGGAAAAGAAACCAGTAGTGTGCATATAAGTTCAGACTTCCCCAGCCTGAACACCATCCAGGTATGTGCACATTGAATTCCAGAACTGCCTGGCCACCATAGCTATTGCTTGGAGTTTACACAGCTGAGGTCTTGTGTCTAGTCGGGGAAGACTGACTGGGTCCTCAGTGCCACAAAGTGATGAGTGGAACAAACTGCAGCATCACCAGTCTATGACTGATGGTGCTTTTCCACAGTCTTAGGACTATAAGTGGATCCCATTTCCCATATCAAGTGACAAGGCAAGGTCATGCCACAGTTTTTGACAACATGAAGAGAAGCCCTTGATTGTAGATCCTGACCTCCAGTCTTGTTCTCAAGCCAACCAAAAAGATAAAAGCATTTCTTTACATAAAAAAATCATTTTAAAGGCATAACAAGATGAAGAAATATCCTGATACAGCACAACCCAAAACTTAAAAGCCTCCTTTTTCCCTATTGCTTTTTAACACTTTTCAACTTTCTGGATCCCCTTTCCTGATTGCTCTCAGTTGACCTCCACTGAGAATTTTGTTCAATAAATCAGTAAGTCTCCCAGGTACATGGTGGGGTGGAGAATAGCAGTCAGGTTGTCATTTGTCATTTCCTTTCCTAAAATGCTTCACTCCCTTCCCACTTCATGATGTCCTGATTTCCATCAGCCACATTGACCCTACCTTTGGAAAGCCTGAGGAAGAAGGCAACAGGTGAACTTTTCTGGAACCTCTAAGGATAGGAAACTTTCCAGGTACATTTTAAGGTGAGGAAGGAAGGAAGGAAGGAAGGAAGGAAGGAAGGAAGGAAGGAAGGAAGGAAGGAAGGAAGGAGAGAGAGAGCCAACTGCAAAGAGGGTAGGATAAATCCTATGCTTCTTATAACTGAAGAAGGCCAAAAGTCATTTGTATACATTAATGTAAATTAGCATGATAATAAATCTATTCATAGCACACACACACACACACACTGCTGCCCCTCTAAGATCCACTTTGATCTCAAGGTGAGGAAAAACCCCAAGAGAAGAAGTCTCAAAGTCTTGACTGAAAGCATGTTTCCGCCCCAGGCGCCTGATGGACCCTGATGGGTTCCAGACGGCGCTTGGGCCACTTCCTGTACCCCTGACCCACGCCCCGATGGAGGACCTCGTGGCCGCATGGAATATTGCGACCACGGGAGCCTTGGATCGGGTCGCGCCCTTGCGGCCTCTCTTGTGGCGCCGAAACACCCTGGCTCCTTGGTTCACCGAGGAGCTGAGGGTGATGAAACGGCACAAGAGATGCCTAGAGAGAAGATGGAGGGCTACCCGTTCTGAATCTGACCGGACACAGGTAAGAGCCCATTTACGGACTTACATTGTGGCGCTGAGAGTGGCCAAACGTCATCATTGTGCCACTCTCATAGCATCCGCAGAAAACCGCCCTGCCGCCCTGTTTAGGGTGACCCGCTCCCTCCTTCAACAGAGGGTGCGGGAAGCCCCGCTACAGGGTAGAGCAGAGGAATTTGTGATTTTTCTGCAGGAGAAAATCGCTCAGATACAGAATGAGTTAGCCTCCATTGATGGCCCAGTGGGATGCCACGAGACAGATCTTGTTTGGGAGGAGTTTGACTCCGTTACTTCCGAGGATATGGACAGGTTACGTGGGCGACTGCGAGCCACCACATGTTTATTGGACCCGTGTCCCTCCTGGCTTGTACTGGCATCCTGGGAGGTGACACGAGGCTGGCTCCAAGAGGTTGTCAACGCATCCTTAAGTGAGGGTGCCTTACCTGCTTCCCTAAAAGAGGCTATGGTGAGGCCCCTCCTTAAGAAGCCCTCTTTGGATCCAGCTTTATTAACCAACTATCGTCCAGTCTCCAACCTTCCCTTTTTGGCGAAGGTTGTTGAGAGTGTGGTGGCACAACAGTTTCCCCATCACCTGGAGGAAGTTGATTATCTAGACCCGCGCCAGTCCGGCTTTCGGCCCGGGCATAGCACCGAGACGGCATTGGTCGCGTTGGTCGATGATCTCTGGAGGGCCAGAGATGGGGGTTGCTCCTCCATCCTGGTCCTATTAGACCTCTCGGCGGCTTTCGATACCATCGACCATGGTATCCTATTGCATCGGCTGGAGGGGTTGGGGGTGGGAGGCACCGTTTTACGGTGGTTCTCCTCCTACCTCTCTGGCCGATCGGAATTTGTGTTGGCAGGAGAGCAGAGGTCGACCTCGAGACCCCTCACATGTGGGGTTCCTCAGGGGTCGGTCCTCTCGCCTCTCCTGTTCAACACATATATGAAGCCGCTGGGTGAGATCATCCGTGGCTTTGGGGTAGAGTACCATCTCTACGCTGATGATACTCAGCTGTATATATCTACCCCAAGCCACCCCAACGATGCCGTAGCGGTGATGTGCCAGTGCCTGGAAGCCGTACGGATCTGGATGGGAAGTAACGGACTCAGACTCAACCCGACCAAGACCGAGTGGCTGTGGTTTCCGGCTGCCCGATTCAACCAGCTGACTCCATCGCTGGCCATAGGGGGCGAACATCTTACCCCTGTGGATGGGGTGCGCAACTTGGGTGTCCTCCTGGATGCCCGGCTGTCCATGGAAGATCAAGTGACAGCCGTGGCCAGGAGGGCGTTTTACCAGGTTCGCCTGGTTCGCCAGTTGCGCCCCCTATTGGATCGGGACGCCCTTCGCACAGTCACTCATGCTCTCGTGACATCCCGACTGGACTATTGTAACTCTCTCTACATGGGGCTCCCCTTGAGGTGCACCCGAAGACTTCAGCTGGTCCAGAATGCAGCCGCGCGAGCAATAATGGGTACCGCAAGGTATACCCATGTAACACTGCTCTTGCGCGAGCTGCACTGGCTACCTGTCGTCTTTCGGGTGCGCTTCAAGGTGTTAGTTCTCATCTTTAAAGCGCTCCATGGCTCGGGACCTAGCTATCTGCGGGATCGGATCCTGCCCCATACATCTTCCCGGCCGATTCGCTCCCACAGAGAGGGACTTCTCCGGGTGCCGTCCACTAGACTTTGTCAGCGGGCGACGCCCAGGGGAAGGGCCTTCTCTGTGGCGGGCCCAACCCTCTGGAACGACCTTCCCCCCGACATTAGAACAACTACGGACCTCCGCTCCTTCCGTCAGAAATTAAAAACTCACTTTTTCTGCTTGGCCGGCCTAGGTTAGTCTCTACCTTAGGGGTTAGGGAATGTTAATTTTAAAATGGGGATTTTAGTACAGGGACAGTTGATTTAATTTGTTTTTATTGTATTTATTTATGTATATATTTTATGCTGTTTTAATTTTCCCTGTGCACCGCTCCGAGTCCCCCTGGGGAGAGGACGCGGTATAGAAAAATAAATCTATCTATCTATCTATCTATCTATCTATCTATCTAGTAGGCAGAGTTAATGCCCAACCACAGCCTTGGGCAAGACATGATTATAAAACATTTCTCATGTGCCATATCCGGCACTAGTTTTCCAAATATGGTGGTAGCAGTACTAGAAGAATCCATTATGTCGTCACCCTATACAACCAGGTGACTACATCATCCTAATGACTCTGAAAGAGGATCTGCACAGGTGTCAGAGCTGACTTGCCTTAAGATAGGGGTCTGCAAAGTTGGCTCTTTTAAGACTGGTGGACTTCAACTGGTGGACTTCAAGCATAGCTGGCTGGGGAATTCTGGGAGTTGAAGTCCACCAGTCTTAAAAGAGCCAACTTTGCAGACCTCTGCCTTAAGACTCTACAACCACTGAAGAGAATCTTGTCTTCCCATTGCCATTTTGCAGGTGCCCCTGAAGAGTTAATGAGCCGGCAAGGGGAAGCATCCCCATCCAACCCTCCCACTTCTTGGTAGGCCCCAGACAATAAGCCCCAGGAGGCATTGTGGGCTCATTACTTTCACTCTGGGGTTGAGGCCATCTGCCTTTGTGTGCTCAAAGCTGGCTCATCTCTGCTCCTTTGGGGTGGGGGTAATTGGGTTTAAACACTAAACTAATGAGGTGTGAAAAGGTTAGCACAGAAAATAAACAGCTGAGAGAGCCTCGTAGGGAGGCGAACAGGCAAATGGAGCAGGAGAAGGCTACATCAGAAGATTGTCCAGCCAGGTCCAACTCAGATTCCTAGATTTTCAAAGAATTTCCTCCATGCTCCAAATGTCCAGCTGTTATAAACAGAGCCCAAGCGCCAAACCCCACACCTCTAAGATAACTTCATATTGTCACTTTGGAAAGCAGCACTGGAGCATGGCTGAAGTGATAAGATGGTTATAGATCTGAAGCAGGGAGCACTGACTTCACTCTCAAACGGATTCATTGAAGTGTGCAACAATGCATTAAAAATCAGAAACAGTGAACTGCTCTTGAGGTCAGACACTTATTGTGAGTCCAAAATGGAACCGTGGTATTACACAAGCAAAGCAAATAGGAAGTACAAGAAGTAATATTTAAAAGTGGGATTTAATTGGGTTGGAGATCCATTTACCCCTAGCCTTTTGCCAAGTTTTATCAAAGGATAATGTTGACTAGCAAGATTCTGTTAATAGTATTGTGGCATTTGGTATGTAAAATAATTGAAATGGTAAATACCCTTATTGCAGAAGTTTTGTTCAAAATGTTAACTTTAAAAGGTCTTTAAAATGGAGAATATGGGAAGATACGCATAAAAGCATCTATAATCCTTCTCTTGTTCATTGACAGACATGAACAGTCATGTTCTTAGAAACACAAATATGAGGGATGGGTCCCCACATTTTCAAAATATTTGCAGAAAGTTTAAGAAACAGAGGCTGTCTAGAAAATGTTGCATAGAACAACCATGCGCGAGCTGCATTGGCTGCCTGTCGTCTTTCGGGTGCGCTTCAAGGTGTTGGTCATCATCTTCAAAGCGCTCCATGGCACGGGACCTAGCTATCTGCAGGATCGCATCCTGCCCCATACATCCCTGCGGCCGATTCGCTCCCACAGAGAGGGACTTCTCTGGGTGCCGTCCACTAGGCTATGCCAGCGGGCAACGCCCAGGGGAAGGGCCTTCTCTGTGGCGGGCCCAGCCCTCTGGAACGACCTTCCCCCCGAAATTAGAACAACTACGGACCTCCGCTCCTTCTGTCAAAAACTAAAAACTCATTTCTTCTGCCTGGCCCGCCTGGGGTAATTCTACTGTTTTATTAGGGTTTTTAGGGGTTTAGTTTTAGTTGGTTTGGGATTTTAGTGCAGGGTTAAGTTTAATTCATTTTAATATTGTATTTATGCGTGTGGTTTTATACATGTATTTTTAAATCCCCTGTGCACCGCCTTGAGTCCCTTGGGGAGAGAGAGCGGTTTATAAATTAAAATAATAATAATAATAATAATAATAATAATAATAATAATAATAATAATAATTATTATTATTATTATTATTATTATTATTATTATTATTATTATTATTATTATTATTATTATTATTATTAACCAGATACATACATCAGTGAAGTTCACGTGGTCTCATGCAGTTCTAACATGGTGTCTGTGGATCTGTAATCTAGAAGAAATTTATTTTCTCCATACACAGGGATATTCTGATTGATTGAAACTCATCAAGCACATCAAAAGTACTGGTGAGTGTGTGTGTGTGTGTGTGTGTGTGTGTGTGTGTATACTCAGCTGATCAAGGAGGAAAACCTGTGGCTTAGTGGCAATTACAACTGCCTGATATGTAATACTTCCCAGGTTCAAATCCCAGTAAGGGTATGGCTAGCTGATGAGAGCTAAATAGCTTGAAATAGATCTATACTACTCTCCCTTTCTTTATTTATCAGCAAAAAACTAACACACACACACACACACACATGTATGTATGTATTTATGCCTATGTCTAGGTATATGTATATGTATGTATATGTGTATATACAATATATATGTGTATTACATTTGTAATACATATTTGGGGCATACCAGGGTGTTGTGACACAATATATATATATATATTCATAGATTTTCACGGGTGTAGGTATGCTGGTCTTGTTGTATTCAGGTGTTTTCCCTTATAAGAATGAGATTGTCTTTGCAACGTTTCGGCAAGATCTCACTTGCCATCTTCAGGCTTCGGTCCGTGGCTGCGTAGAATCAGATGATAAATACATCTGATTACCACACCAAACTATCCAGCCTACTCCAAGACCCTGCCTACAAACCTCTAAACAAAGACCCCACCACCTACCTGGAAAAAACCACCAAAGCCAAAATAAAAGCCTCTCCCATCAGTGAAGAGATCCAGCAAAGAATCAACCCCAGAAATAAATCTTCCAGATGCTCCAAAATCTATGGCCTCCCCAAGATACACAAAGAAGGAACACCACTCAGACCCATAGTCAGCTCCATAGGCTCACCTCTACAGAATCTTGCCAAGTTCCTCGCAAAAGAATTACAACCCTATGCAGAATCCATCAACTCACATGTACAAAACTCATTCCACTTCATAGAAACAATAAAGAAACAAAATCTACAGCCCAGTGATCTACTCGTGAGTTTCGATGTCATATCCCTCTTCACCCAAGTGCCTATAAAAGAAGCCTTGACAGGTATCCAGAACAAATAAACCCCCTCCAAACACATCCTGGATCTGACCAACCACCAACCAACACATACTTCATTCATGATGGGCAAAGATACAAACAGATAGAAGGAGCACCCATGGGATCACCCCTCTCACCCGTCATCACAAACTTATACATGGAACATTTTGAAACCAACGCCTTAGACAAATCTGAACCCAAACCCAAACTCTGGCTCAGATACGTAGATGACACTTTCGTAATTTGGCCACATGGGAAAGAAAAACTGGACAACTTCCTCACACACCTCAACAACCCACGCCCCAAAATACAATTCACCATGGAAATAGAAGCTAATAACCAACTTCCCTTTCTAGACGACCTAATCCACAAAAAAACCAATGGCTCCCTGGGACACACCATCTACCAGAAAAAAACACACACCAACTGCTACCTAAATGCACAACCCCATCACCACCCTGCACAGATAAACTCTGTAGCCAAAACCCTCATATCCAGAACCAAACGCCTAGCTGACAAAGACCACCTGAAAACTGAATTACACCTTCTCACAAACGCATTAATATCCAATGGATTTCAAAGAAAAACAATTACCAACCTAATCCAAAAAGAGACACCCCCCAAGAGCCAAGACACAGAACAGGAAAATGGCATTGCCCTCCTCCCTTACATCAAAGGTACCACAGACAAAATCAGCAAAATTCTCCACAAGCACAATATCAAGACAGCCTTCAACAACTGACCAAAAAATAACCAACATCCTAAGAAATCCCAAAGACAAGATCCAGCTAGAAAACCAAGGAGTCTACAAAATTCCATGCAAAGTCAGTCAGCATCAGTCAGGGGCTGTATTATGTTAGGTCTCTTGTGACCAGCCGAAAGACAGAAAAGGAAAGCAGCTTTGCTTCCTCCCTTCATTGGGGCTTACCAGGGTGTTGTGACACAAAGATATTCCCCTGGCTCAGCTGATCAGGAGGAGAACCTGGTGGCTTAGTAGTTAAAACATCTGCCTAACATGTAATACAGCCCCGGTTCAAATCCCAGTAAGGGTATGGCTAGCTGATGAGAGCTAAATAGCTTGAAATAGATCTATACTAGTCTCCCTTTATTTATTTATTTATCAGCACAAACGCAACACAAATGTAAACAAAAGGCAACGAAACAAATAGCTTTCTGTCTGCATGGTCTCTTGTGATGAGCCGAAAGACAGAAAAGGAAAGCAGCTTTGTTTCCTCCCTTAATTGGGGCTTACCAGGGTGTTGTGACATATATATATGTGTGTGTGTGTGTGTGTGTGTGTGTGTGTTGCTTTTGTGCTGATAAATAAATAAGCAAGGGAGACTAGTATAGTCTCACACATATAAAAAAATTACACAATGGAACTCATGGCTTTCTGTCTAGATGGTCTCTGATAATGAGCCGAAAGGCAGAAAAGAAAACAGTATGTCTCGTCCCTTAATTGGGGCCTAACAGGGTGTTGTGGAACAAAGTATATATATATATATATATATATATATATCTATAATTGACTATTCTATCCTAGTCTGATTTATTTATTGATCAGCTCATAATACTAACATATATGTGTGTGTGTGTGTGTGTGTGTGTTAGTTTTTATGAGCTGATCAATAAATAAATCAGAGAGACTAGTATAGATCTATTTCGAGCTTTTTAGCTCTCATCAGCTAGCCATACCCTTACTAGGATTCGAATCAGGGCTGTATTGCATATCAGGCAAGAGCCTTTAATTGGAGATATATATCCCCGTAGAGGTAAGATATTTGTTTTCGTAGATTTTCACGGGTGTAGGTATGCTGGCATGGCTGGCTTCGGGGATTTTCCTGTGTATATAGCATGGAGATGTTATTGCAACGTTTCGACAAGATCTCACTTGCCATCATCAGGCAGGCTTCTGTCTGTGACTGTGACTGCGGAGGCATCGCCCCTCTTTAAATCTTGGTGGGGGGTGGAGTGCTGACTATTGTTGTGAGTGGGTTGATTGGCTGTGCAGCTGCATCATGACTGGTAGATTGATGCTGATTGGTCTCATTTGTATGTTTCTCCTTGTTTTGAATTTCAACGGCTTGGGTGGAGGGTGGGGCTCGTCTGCTGGTCAGTGCTGGTTTCCAGATGTCTGGTAGGCGGGAGGTATCATTTGTTCATACTGTTAGATTGCTTCTCTATTTCAATGGCTTCTCTGATTATTCTCCTGTTGAGCTGTTCCGCCTTGGAGATCATTTTAGTTCCTTGAAAGTCAATGTCATGTCCTGTAGTTTTGAAATGTTGATAAAGAGATGAGGTATTAAGATGATTTTTTAATGCATTTTTATGTTCAGCAATACGTGCACTAATCCTTCTGTTGGTTTGTCCTATGTAAGTGGCAGGGCAGATTTTACATGGAATTTTGTAGACTCCTTGGCTTTCTAGCTGGATCTTGTCTTTGGGGTTCCTTAGGATATTGGTTATTTTTTGGTCAGTGTTGAAGGCTGTCTTGATGTTGTGCTTGTGGAGAATTTTGCTGATTTTGTCTGTGGTACCTTTAATGTATGGGATAATATATATACACACACACACACACACATAAAATGGATGTGTGTGTGTGTGTGTCAGAGCACCTAGTATGCAAATATTTGGGCATATATATATATATTTTATATATATATATATGCCCAAATATATATTTATTTTTATATATATATAAAGTTAACTATGAGTTTGTTCAAAACCACTAATCTCAGAAACTACTGCACCAATCACCACCAAATGTTCACACAACGTTCCTTACAAGTGCAGCATCAATGATATGTACAGATTGTGTAGATGGCACACCGGTGCCAGGTACACGCCACACAAATGTAAAACTTCAGCTCTTCTGCGTGTTTCCCTCACTCACTCACTCACTCACTCGCCCCCTCCCCTTTGTGGCCCCTCCCGCAGGTCCGCTTTTCAGATCACGTCACTTGCACGAGCAGTGGAGCGGTCTGCATCATACCCGCGACGGTCGCCTCCTCAGCAACCTCTCTTGCTGCCGCTGCCCGCACCACCAACTCCCCCCCACCAAGGCTGCTGCCGAGTCAGTGGCCTCTCTCTCCTCCACCGCCCACGCCACCGACTCCCCGCGCTGCCAAAATAGAGAGGGAGAGGGAGAAATACAGTAGGTAGGTAGGTAGGTAGAAGGATAGAGAGAGAGGGAGAAATACGGTAGGTAGGTAGGTAGGTAGGTAGGTAGAGGGATAGAGAGAGAGAGGGAGAAATACGGTAGGTAGGTAGAGGGATAGAGAGAGAAGGAAAAATACAGTAGGTAGGTAGGTAGGTAGAGGGATAGAGAGGGGGGAGAAATACAGTAGGTAGGTAGGTAGAAGGATAGAGAGGGGGGGAGAAATACAGTAGGTAGGTAGGTAGAGGGATCGAGAGGGGGGGAGAAATACAGTAGGTAGGTAGGTAGGTAGGTAGGTAGGTAGGTAGGTAGGTAGGGTAAGAGAGGGAGGGAAGGGAGAGGGAGGGGAAACTGAGGCAGAGAAGGAAGGGGGACGCTGAGAGGGTGCATGAGGGGAAACTTTTTCGTTTAACCAAACTTGGCCGCAGCAATGCGTGGCGGGTACAGCTAGTGTATACACACACACACACACACACACACACACACACACTCTTGCCTGACATAGTGGGCTCATACTTGTACTAAGCCAATCTGTGCTTTGGTGGTCTTAGTATGCCACATTGTACAAACCCATCCATTGTGCTTTTATAAACCATTGTTTAAACTCAGTTGTGTTTAAGGCACTAGGCAAGAAAATAGGCTGGATTGTGAGTTCTAGTCCTGTCTTTGGCACAATGCCAGCTGGATGACTTTGCTGACTTTGGGTCAGTCACTCTCACTCAGTCCTAGGAAGGAGGAAATGGGACACCACTTTCAAAATCTTGCTGTCAGGATTCAACACTGACTTGAAGGCTCAATCAACCAATCAATCAATTTGAAACTCATCTAATTGCAGTTTAGTCAACAAACCATGGAAATCATAATGTGATGTGTGAATCATGTAACTAAGTTTTCACCTCCTTTATTTTTAGTTGACTAACTTTCTGACAGAAAGATATATGTGCTCATACTTTCTCCAGCTCCGATCAACTTAAAAACTTAGGGCAATCCTCTAAAATCTAATTATGAACTCAAGATCCGTATTTGAAAAGCAGTATCTTATATAAGCACTTTTTGAACATTCACATATTTTGTTTGGGCCTTATGTACACACAGAGTGCAAGAATTCCATACTGTTTTTTGGGACAATAGTATCTAAGATACTGGAAAGTAATATGAACAAACTGAGGATAAATTACAAACGGGATGCCAGATAATACAATACAATAATACAATAGCAGAGTTGGAAGGGACCTTGGAGTCTTCTAGTCCAACCCCCTGCCTAGGCAGGAGCCCTATGCCATTTCAGACAAATGGCTATCTAACATCTTCTTAAAGACTTGCAGTGTTGGGGCATTCACAACTTCTGGAGGCAAGTTATTCCACTGATTAATTGTTCTAACTGTCAGGAAATTTCTCCTCAGTTCTAAGTTGCTTCTTTCCTTGATTGGTTTCCACAAATTGGTTCTTGTTCTGCCCTCAGGTGCTTTGGAGAATACCTTGACTCTCTCTTCTTTGTGGTAACCCCTGAGATATTGGAACACTGCTATCATGTCTCCCCTAGTCCTTCTTTTCATCAAACTACACATACCCAGTTCCTGCAACGGTTCTTCATATGTTTTAGTCTCCAGTTCCCTAATCATCTTTGTTGCTCTTCTCTTCTCTATCATGGAACGATTCAAGGAAGAACAGTAGCTTTATCAGATTTAGGTATAATACTGTAGATCATGAAGCTGAAGTGAGAAGCAAAGGGGTGAGTCCACGGGGGATCTATAGGTAATAGGACAGTGATGGTGAACCTTTTTTGCCTCGGGTGTCAAAAGCATGCACTTGCGCACCATTGCACGCACTCGGGTGCCCACCCCCATAATGTAATCCCTCCATGCCATGCCCCCTGTGCATGTGTGCGTGACACCCCACCCTGCTGCCCTGTGCATGCATGCACAACTTTCTTGGAGCCTGGGGAGGGCGAAAATGCCCCCCTTCCAGAGGCTCTCCGGAGGCTGGAAACAGTCCATTTTCCAGCATCTGGTGAACCTGGTAAGTCCGTTTTTTGCTCTCTGGAGGCTTCAGGAAGCTTTCCTGAAGCCTCCAGAGGACAAAAAACTGCTGAAAATCAAGGCCAAAAATCAGCTGGCCAATGTGTGCCTGCGTGCTGGAGCTGACAGGACAACACCTCGCATGTCCTCAGAAATGGCTCCACGTGCCACCTGTGGCACACGTGCCATAGGTTCGTCATCATGGTAATAGGACATTGGGGAAGGAGTCATTCAGCTGGGTCCTTGCCAGCTTTTGAGGAGGCTGCAATCTATCTTCCCACTAGACCAGGGGTGTTCAACTTCATTTCATTGAGGGCCACATCAGGGTTGTGTTTGACCTCGGGTGGCTGGGGTGGATGTTGCCAGGGTGGGCATTGCCAGCTCAACATCACTTGTGTCGGGGTGCCTGTGGAGGCCCAAACACTCTGCCAGCAAAAGTGGGCTCCCGAGCTCAGTTTTCGGCTGCGATGGCCTCCTGCAAACCTCTGCCAGTGAAAACGGAGCTCAGGAGCACCGTGTGTTTTCATTGGCAGAGGCATCACAGGCCAGTCCTTTGCTGTTTCCAGGGAGTTTGACACCCATACACTAGACACTCAAATGCTTTCCGAATTTCATATTTATTATCCACTGGTCAAAATAGAAAAGTGCTTCAGAGTTGCCACTGCCCATGTATTTTCCTGTTCCTTGGTATCATACAAGGCAGGCACCCATATCACAAAGGGATTTTGGGGTTCATTTGTTTTTCCTTAGACAACCACAATTCCAGACAATGTGTGAAGGTTCTGAAGGAATATAAATACCCACAAAGAAACAGGGAGCATTCCTTGCACTGATACCCATTTTCCTAGCTCTGGGACCAACCAGCATCTGGGTAAAGGAATAGAAAGAAAGGAACTCTCCCGAGTGCTTGCGGACTCTCATATCTCTTGCTGGGGAAAAGAGCTGCTGAAGAAGCTACACCTGCTAGGCTTCACGGGGATGATTTGGGAAACTATGGCCTTAAGGACGCCCAATTTAGAGTAGTCCAACGACTCGTGGACATTGATCTACAGTATTTACGAGCCAGAGCCAATAAAACTTGCTCCCCCCTGACCTTCAATCAATTCAATAATTACGGACTGAGGATGGCTTCCTATTTCTATACTTTAACCATCCCTAAGTATAGAAGAGCTTTCTCCCTAGCTCGCTTTAATGTCTTGGCCTCAGCACTTTTGGATGGTCGCTTCAAGAGGCTCCCGATTAACGAGCGGCTATGCCCTTGCGACAGAGCCGAGGTTGAAACTGCGGAGCATGTCCTTCTATCTTGCCCCGTGTATAACGCAGACAGATCTAAGTTACTGTCTCTCCTTGAAACCATCCCTTCTAGACTCAATGGTTGTAACTTGATGGCCCACTGCCTAGGAGATGGCTCTCCATATATCACTTTTCAGGTCTCAAAATTCTTCTTAAGAGCTGTAACCATTAGGGGAGAACGCTGTAACCTTCCTTAGTTAAGCTATTGGCGATCCATTGTTATGATATTATGATAACAATAATAATAATTATTATTTTTAACGTTTCTTCCTGTAGTACTTGTGTTTTGGTCTGTGACCGTAAATAAAAGTAATTGGAATTGAATTGGAATACAAAGAAAGGCTGCAGCTGGCCGAAATCCCATCTTGCCCAATAACCTGCTTTCCATTATAATTTCCAGCTACGAAACCACAAGACTTTAAAGCAAACAGACAGATGATAAAGCTTTTTCAACTTTTTGCAACAAATTAAATGGAAGTTTGGTGTCATAAAATTCTGTCTAAATCAAGCAGGCAAGGAAGAACCACCATAACCATGTTCAGGTTAAGGATGCTGCCTTTCGACAATCTCCTGTTTCCACTATAGACGTGGAATAGGGTCATCTCCTCGAGTTATTGGGTCTGCTCAGGTTGTTCTATGATTTATCTCTTTAAGTTTATTCCCGCAACGCAGTGGTGGGTTTCATATTTTGTTACTACTGGTTCACCGCATGCCCTCCTTCTGCGCATGCGCCAAGCCTTCCACACATGTGCTTTGCTCACATGCGCCCCTTCCGCACATGCACCCAGTTTCAAAAACATGCCTAGATAGGATGGCATAAAGCCCATCGACAATTTCTGCTACCGGTTTGGGCGAACCAGTTCGAACCGGCTGAATACCACTTCTGCTGCAACCTTTTAGGAAGTCATCTGTAATTGCAGAGAAGGGAAGGGAAAAGACCTTTGCCAGCCAGACTTCTTCAGCCCTTGCCTACCTAATCTCAGCAGACATTAGCCAGAGACATTACATAGAAGTAGCAGTATTTATTGCCTTCATATCCTGCAGATGCATTTCTGACCAGATTTGAGTTTTGCCCTGCAGGACACTTCCATTGTTCTCTCACCTAGAAAAAGAATGACTTTGATGAGGGGAGATGGCATCATGCAGGGGGTGAAGGAAGGAGGTAGAAGGAGGATGGTTACTTCTCTCAGACACCAGAAGCCAGATAAAATTGATGATCAGAGGATTCAGGATACCAAGCCAAACAAGGCATAAGGTTGCCCAATTAATTCAATGATGGAGCTCACAAACTTTGCAGAGGATGATGGCAACTAGTTTGGATAACTAGTCATTAAAGGCAAGGTTGTTTTTTTTTACAGGAAATAAACCTTTGAATCACCAATAGCTAGAGTGTAACGTAGTATAGTATAGTCTTTATTGTCATTGTACATCATTTATTCAACAAAATTGGTTAACATCAGAAGAGGGCATTTCTCAAGCATGTGTAGGATCACAAGGGAGAAGGAAGCTGCATCATGTGGCCCTTTGATTCAATGCAGCTCTCATTGCTTGTTAACATCATATGTCATAGGGAGGAGGGAGCTGGGATCACAGCATATAGATTGAGAAAGTGCAAATTGCCTGCCATTAAAGCCAGATAAGATGTTTTTTAAGAAATATTTCATCATGGTTTAGGATAGTTTATACCAGCCTACTACAGTACCTGAGTGGGTAGTTTACAAAGCCTGCCAGCCTTCTCAGATAGACTGGATAAGAAACACGACCAGATGAGCTAATTCTACTTTCTCATAAGTCTACATTAACAGTATCTTGCAAGTCTGATAGCATTATGTCTCAGATCCTCCCTTTTACTGAGAAGCTAGGAAGATTCCTTTCTGAATCTCTTTCGCTGCCCATTATGCTGCTTTGGGCTATGCCCTCTCTTATCTGATTGTTACCTAGGCAGCATCTTTCTCCCCCTGCTCCCAAGGTCATTCCCACATATCAGCTTCTCTAACAGATTAGAAGCAGGGGTGGGTTCTGGCACTCACTACTGCCAGTACGCTTCTGGCGAACCACGCTATGCACTCTGTGCGTGTATGCACAATGCAATAAAAATTGCTCTGAGCATGCGCAGAAGCAAAAAAGCAAATGGCGGCGCCTATGACACCATCCAGCAATCCAGTTTTGGGTCGTGGCAGGCCTGGGTCACTGCCGGTTCCAGCGACCCAGGCCGCCAAACCACTACTGGTTCGGCTGAACCGGTCTGAACCGGTAGGAACCCACCACTGGTTAGAAGTCCAGAAATAATGTGACCACCTCAGACACTTTTTAAAAATGACTTTAAAAGTCAACTTTACAAAACAGGCTGTTTATATCAAAAGCTCACCCATCCAATTTCCATTGAGCCCTAGTGCACTTTTTATGCCATTTCTTGCCTGTCAGCCTATCACAGAGTCCAGGGGATGCTGCAGGGCAGTGGTGGGTTTCAAATTTTTTAGAACCTACTCTCTAGGTGTGGCCTATTTTGTGGGCGTGGCTTGGCAGTCATGTGACAGGATGGGAGTGGCCACCTTTTAAAATGTGGTGAAACTCATTTAACAACGCTCTTGCTTAGCAACCAAAATTTTGGACTCAATTGTGATGATTCTTTCTTTCTTTCTTTCTTTCTTTCTTTCTTTCTTTCTTTCTTTCTTTCTTTCTTTCTTTCTTTCTTTCTTTCTTTCTTTCTTTCTTTCTTTCTTTCTTTCTTTCTTTCTTTCCCTCCCTCCCTCCCTCCCTCCCTCCCTTCCCTTCCCTTCCCTTTCCTTTCCTTTCCTTCCTGTTGGGTCACTGGCAGCGGCGGGCCAGATTTACTTCCAGATACGCCAGTGGAACCCCCTCTCACCGGTTCTCTAAATTTCACCAACCGGTTCTCGCGAGTAGGTGCGAGCCTGCGGAAACCCACCACTGCTGCAGGGCATCCTTTCTGGATGGCAGACTATACTGCTCAGTGAACTTTTGGGGTTCACCTTCTGGCTATAGCAACACAAGCAGGGTTTCAACATGTAGGAAGGGTGCACATTTGGACTACCTGATATAGTTCTCCGCTTATGATCATAATTAAGCCCAGAATTTATGTTGCTAAGTGAGAAATTTATTAAGTGAGTTTTGCCCCATTTTATGACTGTTCTTGCCACTTGTGTTAATTGAATCACTGCAGTTGTTAAATTAGGGACACGGTTGCAAAGTGAATCTGGCTTCCCCATTGACTTTGCTTCTCAGAAGGTCGCAAAAGGGGATCACATGACCCCAGGGCATTGCAACCGTCATAAGTGTGAAAAACAGTCATGTCACTTTTTAGTGCCGTTGTAACTTCCAACAGTCACTAAATGAACTGTTGTAAGTCGAGGACTACCTGTAGTCCCCAAGGAGGTGACAAGGAAATGGTTAAATGCAAAGTATGCCCAAGAGGTGATATAGAGCAGGGGTCTCCAACCTTTGCAACTTTAAGTCTGAAGGACTTCAGCTCCCAGACTTCTCCAGCCAGCAAAGCTGGCTGGAGAATTCTGGGAGCTGAAGTCCTTCAGACTTAAAGTTGCAAAGGTTAGAGACCCCTGATATAGAGTATATCATATCATATTTTTTAAACTGCTCAAGCTTTCCACCAAATGGTAGGAATATGGACTAATAGGTGGCTCAGCATTGCTTCTTTTACCTGCATGGCTGGCACCCTGCAGAGTAACTTCGGCAGCACTTTGACCCCAAAGCAGCAGCAAAATCTTCTCAGATTAGCATCATACTCCCCTTTGACCTCTCATTTGCTGCTGTACAGAATGCCTGCGGCTTGTAGCCCCCATCGTCCAGGCAGACACAGGAACGTAACCTGTTTCCCAGGATTGCTAGTGGCAATTAAACAGCCTTTGCTTTGGCCCCTCTCATTAGCAAAGCTGCACTGGCAGGCTTCTTCAGTCCAGGCACACTTTGCAGAATGAAGCCAGTCCACAGCCTCCTTATCTGCTGTCCCAAAGGTGCTTTTTCAAGAGGCACCTGGACTTTCTGGTTTTTTCTTTGAAGATATTTCCCTTCTCATCCAAGAAGCTCACCCAAGAGCTGAAGAAGCTTCTTGGATAAGAAGCAAAATGTCTTCAAAGAAAAAACCAGAAAGTGCAGTTGCCTCTTGAAAAAGCACCTTTGGGACAACCGTTTTCAATTTATTTCAATTTATATACCGCACCTATCTCCATCAAGATGGACTCAGGGCGGTGCACAGGGAATTAAAAATCACAAATAAATAACAACAAATACAATAACACTAATTAAAATGAATTAAATAAGAAACCTGTGCTAAAATTCCCATTTCAAATACCAACCTCCATTTACTAATTGGCTAGAGCTGTATCGCGCCAGAGTTCTAAAACTCTAAGCTAGACCGGCTTGATGGAAAAGGAACATCTTGAGTGAGCGGCGGAAGTGGGGAAGGTCCGTGATAGTACGAAGTTCAGGGAGTAGGTCGTTCCAGAGGGCTGGCCCTGCCACAGAGAAGGCCCTGCCCCTGGGCACCGCTAGCTGGCATTGACCAGCGGTAGGCACCCTGAGGAGGCCCTCCCTGTGGGAGCGAATTGGTCGGTGGGAGATATGTGGCAGGAGACGGTCCCACAAATAACTAGGCCCCGAGCCATGGAGTGATTTAAAGATGGTGACAAGCACCTTGAAGCGCACCCAGAAGGCAACCGGTTGCCAGTGCAGCTCGCGCAGGAGAGGTGTTACGTGGGAGCATCATGAAGCTCCCAGAATCTCCCGCGTGGCCGCATTCTGCACCAACTGGAGCCTCGGGATGCACCTCAAGGGGAGCCCCATGTAGAGAGCATTGCAATAGTCTAGGTGGAACGTAACGAGAAAAGAGCAGATGTGGTTCCCATCTTCAAAAAAGGAAAAAAAACAGATCCAGGAAACTATAGACCCATCAGCCTGACCTCAATACCAGGAAAGATTCTGGAAAAGATAATTAAACAACAAATAAGTGAACACCTAGAAGCAAACAAAGTAATAGCCAAAAGCCAACATGGGTTTGTCAAAAACAGATCATGCCAGACGAATCTAATTGCATTCTTTGACAAAGTAACAAAATCAGTGGACCAGAGGAATGCTGTTGATATAATTTACCTGGACTTCAGTAAGGCATTTGATAAAGTAGACCATAACCTACTATTAGATAAAGTAGAAAATTGTGGGTTAGACAGCACCACCACCAAATGGATTCGTAACTGGCTGACCAACCGCACTCAACGTGTAGTCCTCAATGGAACTGCATCTACATGGAAGGAAGTATGCAGTGGAGTCCCCCAAGGCTCTGTTTTAGGCCCAGTACTCTTTAACATCTTCATCAACGATTTGGATGAGGGGATAAATGGGGAACTCATCAAATTCGCAGACGACACCAAGCTGGCAGGAATAGCCAACATTCCAGAAGATAGGCTTAAGATACAGAAGGATCTAGACAAACTTGAACATTGGGCACTGTCTAATAAAATGAAATTCAATTGTGAAAAAAGTAAGGTCCTACATATAGGCAAGAAAAACCAAATGCACAAGTACAGTATAGGTGGTACCTTGCTCAATAGTAGCAACTGTGAGAGGGATCTCGGAATCCTAGTGGACAACCATTTAAATATGAGCCAGCAGTGTGCAGCAGCTGCCAAAAAAGCCAACACAGTTCTAGGCTGCATCAACAGAGGGATAGAATCTAGATCGCGTGAAGTGTTAATGCCACTGTATAGTGCCTTGGTAAGGCCACACTTGGAATACTGCATACAGTTTTGGTCGCCACGATGTAGAAAAGACGTGGAGACTCTGGAAAGAGTGCAAAGAAGAGCAACCAAGATGATTAGAGGACTGGAGACTAAGACATATGAAGAACGGCTGCAGGAACTGGGTATGTCTAGTTTGATGAAGAGAAGGACCAGGGGAGACATGATAGCAGTGTTCCGATATCTCAGAGGGTGCCACAAAGAAGAGGGAGTCAAACTTTTCTCCAAGACACCTGGGGGCAGGACAAGGAGCAATGGGTGGAAACTAACCAAGGAGAGAAGCAACTTAGAACTAAGGAGAAATTTCCTAACAGTAAGAACAATTAACCTCTGGAACAGCTTGCCTCCAGCAGTTGTGAATGCCCCAACCCTGGAAGTCTTTAAAAAGATGTTAGACAGCCATTTGTCTGAAATGGTATAAGATTCCTGCCCATGCAGGGGGTTGGACTAGAAGACCTACAAGGTCCCTTCCAACTCTGCTATTGTATTGTATTGTATTGTATAAGAGCTTACTTCATCATACTGAGTGCTTGAGTGACATGACCTGAATGCCTGAGAATCTCCATAGACATGACTTTTGACTGCTTTCCCAGAGCATTGTGGGGAGTCTTCGCTTACTGATTGCGTCATTGAGTAATTAGTTGAAGCTACAACTGTGTAAAAAATAGCTTTGTCACCAATGATCACCATCAAAGCATCTGCGGTTACATGATCGCCATTTGGATGCTTCTTCGTGAGATGCAAAGCTAATAGAAAAGATAGAAGTAAAATCCTAAGTTGCAGTCATGTGGTGTTTCACTTAACAATCATTGGTACTGATTGTGATTGCTAATTGAGGACTACCTGAGTGGGGAATGGACTGAAAGACCAATTAAGCTTTTACGGCACCATCACCCCCAATCCTGTTCTAAAATGGCTCCAACAGTGAGGTGATCAGATTTTTAAATTGAGGGAGGGGGAGAAGGCTACCTGCAGTTCTGCGGGGACGCTGTACTGAGCCCGCGGAGCAAATGAAGTGGTGTGCGGGGGGCCTGCTTTGGGGGCGGCGGGGCTGCTGGAGGCTGACGCCCCCGAAAGCCCGGACCAAGCTATCTTCCATAGTGGCGGCACAGTAGCAGCAGCTGCAGCCTCCTCCAGCGCCGCGTGACTTGACGCGGGCAGCACTGCCCAGCTCCACTTCGCTCCACTCTTGTTTCCCCAGAGCAGAGTTCAGGGCTGCACCAAAGGAGCCGGGCGAAAGCGAAAATAGTGCTTTGGACGCCCTCCACCTCCGAGGACAGTAAAGCGGGACTTTTTTAACCCGCCGCGGGACGCGGGACAATTTCTTCCAAATCGGGACTGTCCCGCCAAAAGCAGGACGTCTGGTCACCATATCCAACAGCAAATGGGGACTCTGATTTATATGATGTGTAACTATCATGTGGTTTTCTTGCCTCTGATCTAAGAGGTTGTATGAAATCAAACGTTGTGGTTTGTCACCACCATCTGCTGTTTACTGTGTTGTTTACTGTGTTGTGTGAACCAGGGCTCCATAGTTTGTTCAATGAACCCCAAAGATTGCACAATATAGCATAAGGCAATGTGTCAAATCTAGTCAATACTAGGCCCATAATCTGGTTGTCTCAGCTTCTTTGGGGCCTACATGTGAGACACTTGAACTTGGAGATACAAATCTTTCAAAGGTGCAGGGAACGTCCATAAAATGCTAAGGCAAAGCACACATTTGTACTTTAGGCCACGTTTGCATCCTGGTTAATAAAAGAACCTTATTTTCCTACTTTGAATGCTTCAAAATCCACTGGCTGCATTCAGGATTGCAGCTTCATCATGAGCAAACCTCTGTGCCCATACCACTCAACAGGCTGTGCCACCGGTGAGTTGAATGGCGTGTCTTGTGGGCATCAGGTTATTTTCACCCCCAAACCCTACCGTGTTTCCCCCCCCCCCCCAAATAAGACAGGGTCTTATTTTCTTTTGACCCCCGAAATAAGCGCTTGGCCTTATTTTGGGGGAGGTCCTAATATTTTTGAGGTGCATAAGGAGGCGAGCATGGTCACCTCATGGCTGCTGCTGTGTTGAAATATTTTCAGGGAGGGCTTATTTTAGCGCATGCGCTCAGATGCCCAATTGGGCTTATTATCCAGGGAGGTCTTATTTTGGGGAAAACAGGGTACATACTCCCTCCTCTGTCCTCATCCCCTGCCTGACTAAGCCATTTCCAGGGAGAATCAAATTATCTTCCCATGCAAAGGCAAAGACAGGTGAGTTGTGTGGAAGTGGGGTGGGCAGGAGTGACTGAGAATAAATTTCCCTCTAATACAAAGGAACTACCTATTTTTTAGAATATAAGATGCACCTTTTTCCCTCAGAAAAGAGGGTGAAAATCTGGGTACATCTTATACACTGAATACAGCATTTTTGGCCTCCTGAAACTCCGCCCCCTTTGCAAAAATGGCTGTGCATAGCCTTTAGGAGGCTGCCAGAGTGCTCCTGGGGGCTGGGGAGGGCAGAAATGAGAGAAAATAGGCCGATGTTTGCTTGATTTTGCCCCCTGAGCCCCCAGGAGCACTCTATAAGCCCCCTAAAGGCTATGCATGCCCTTTTTTGACAAAAAAACCAGGCCTGTTTTTGAAAGAAACGGGCCATTTTGGGGGAGTGCAAAAACTTTTTTTTAAATTTGCCTCTTCAAAATCTTGGTGCGTCTTATACTCTGGTGCGTCGTATACTTCGAAAAATACGGTATGGACGAAGGCCTAGATCCCTGCCCCGCTTGACACCAGTGTTCTTCTGTTTACGGAATTTGACGGAAGAAGCAGCAGAAAAGGCTTGGAATGGCCTCTGCAGCCACACACCCTGCCAACCCCGGGAAATAGACAAAACATTCTGGGCAGGCTGCTGCTGCTGCTGCTGAAGCCAATGCAAACAAATAGCAAGAGGAAAAGACACCCTGACTTTCTCTCTTTGTTCCTCTCCCTCCCAAACAGGGCTCCGGGAATTAACTGCACCCCCATACGTGTACACACACACACACACACACAGAGAGAGAGAGAGACTTGAGCAGCAGCATGACCCTTCACCTTTCCTGGCCACCGCTGACCTCCCCACTGTCCAGACTGGATGGTGCTTCCTGGCTGCTCTGTGCCTGTCTCTCATTAGGCCAGGACACGCGTTCAATGACACTGCAGGAGCCCTTTGTGGAGTTCCCTAATTATCCAGCAAGGATAATAAAGGCCCAGGAGCCGAGCCAGGCAATACTTCCTGCAACCAGAGAGGAACAGAGCAGTCAGGTCTCCAGCCAGCAAAGCTCCACAGGTTGCCCTGGAGAAACAAGGAGAGCATGTAACATCCATAACTCAGATAATCCCCCTGATAGTCTTGCATGGCATTTGAGCCTGGTCTCCATCCTTGCTACCAAATCATCTCCTCCCCCTCCGTGGCTGCTGCGACTAAAGAGTCACAACTGCCTGCAGAAGTCCGAGGGGAGCAGGGAGAAAAATTTCTTGCCTGCTTTTAAGTGGTTTCTTAGGAGAAGTCTGGAAAAGTAGGTTGGTTTGTGCTTAGAGCTAGTTTGGCATTTGGGGATAATACTCCGCTTGTAGCTCTTGCTCCATCACGAAGATTTCTGCTTGAGTGGGCAAGCTTGAGAAAGAAAAAGAAATATTGTTTTTTTCAAACGGACACATCTGAGCTCTCCTCTTATACGGGACAGAAATTTAGGTCTCCCAGAACCCTTTGCTTTTCCTCCTCTTGCAGTCAGGAGCGGGAGAGAGAAAGGAACATCATTTTTACTCTCTGGTTGCAGCTGTTTCTGATAATTATTTAAGAGCACAATGTCAAAGAATTCACCTTTTGTTTGCAAATGTAATTAACCTGGAAAATATAACATTTTCATCACTGTCCATGGGGGCTACTTAGTATGCACACCACTAGGGCCCTGTGAATTATTAACTTAGCTGCTGAGGCCTGCAAAGTAAGAAGCTGGAAATGTAATCCACTTCCAGCTTCAATTCTCCTTTCTCTCTCTCTAAAATGGAGGAAATGGTGCCCCTACCCTTCAGTCAAAAGGTAACAGCAAAATTCTGCTCAGAGTCAACTTTTGTGTGCGATGGGTGGCTATACAAATATGATAAATAAAAGAATGCCAAATATTACTGAATCAAAACTCATCATTAAAATAATGGCCAACACAGGAAATCTCAAATCAGTTCTCTATTTAGCTGTGGACAAAGAAAGCATGCCTCTTCCTCCTACGGCTTCTCATTCAACTTAATGAAAGAAATGTTGTTCAAGGAGAAATATGTCAACGTTCTTGTCCATTGAGATGCAAAATGGTCAAATAATAGGTAAATAGTCTGTTTTCCATTAGATATTAATCTTTCCAGCAGTCTGCAGCCTCCCGGGGAATATATAAGCGAATGAAGAGAAATTATCTACTCAACATCTTTCTCACAAATTTGATGGAGAATTTTGAAAAGCATTTTGTACTTGGCAAATCTGGTCTTACCTCAGATTCTTCTCCTTTGAAAAACTGCCACCTGTTGTCATGGCTGGTATACAGTGATCCCTCGCCACTTCGCGCTTCATGTTTCGCGGCTTCAGTGCTTCGCGGGTTTTTCAAAAATACTGTACAGTACAGTATTCATCAAAAAAATGCAAAAAAAAATCGACCAATGAGAGCACGAGTGGATTTATCGGCTCTCATAAAGGCGCGTGATTGGTTTCCGGTGCGACATTATTAATTACAGTAAGCCCTTATAATGCCACCTAAGCGCTGTGCCCCTGCGAAAGCATACACGAAAATTCCTAGGGGCGAATCCTACTTCGCGGTTTTTCAGCTTTCGCGGAAGGTTCTGGTCCCCATTAACCGCGAAAAACGAGGGATCACTGTATTCATATTTAGGCTGTAGTCTGGGCAGAGAGCAGCCACTTCTTTCCCATTCCAAACCACCTCCTCCATCACCTCCAGACAAAGTCCTTCGCACATGGAAATTCCCACACATTCCATAGGGGACTCTATGGGGATGAGAGAGCTGATTTATGGCTACGCTGCCCCAAACAGCTGCTCTACATCCAGGACATTTCACACACCTGCCATTCTCTGCATTTGAAGGGTTGTTTCGTGTTTTTCTTCTATCCTGGCCTCTTTGTGTTCTTCCTCAACCCATAGGGAACCTGTGGAGTTTGACCTTTAGATGGCCATGGTGAGTGCATATACTGGACATGTAGAGATTCTGCTGTTCTTTTTGTTCGTCCAGTGCTGAAGGCAGTTTTATTTTCTTGCTTTTTGTTGTGCAAGACAAAGGGATTGTTTATTGTACTGGCAGAGGAAATATAAGCACATTCTTTAGTCTTTGGTGTTATGTGGCCATCATGGCAGCATGAATTGAAGAAAACAGGGTAATCTTGCTTCTAATGCTTCTCTGTACAATATATTTGTGAGTTTTGGTAGAATCCATTCCACAATATGGATTAGTCCAGACTTTTGGAAAATTATCACAATATGTTGTGCTTGACTACCTTCAAGATTGATCCTGAAGCTAAAGGTGGTGCGCAATGCCCCAACTAGATTTCTGACAAATGTGCAGTATCATCACACACACACATACAATTACAACTGTGCTGAAGAATTTGCATTGGTTGCCAGTCTACCTACATAGAGCCAAGTTGTTGGTGTAGAATTTAAAGGTCTAAAGCAGGGGTTCCCAAACTTGGCAACTTGAAGACTTGTGGCAGAGCTGGCTGGAGAATTCTGGGAGTTGAAGTCCACAAGTCTTCAAGTTGCCAAGTTTGGGAACCCCTGGTCTAAAGCATAGGGACAGTTACCTGAAACTTAAGTTGGATCACTTTTTCAGAATCTCTGCTACTCAAGAGGTGGTGGGGTTTACTCTGCTCTTTCTCAGTTTGCTCCTTGAGGGAAATATAGTAACTTTCCTGCAGCATCGCCTACACTGCTGAATAACCTCTACTCTGCAGTATGCCAGGCTGCCACAGCAATGGATTTTAAATAATTGAAAAGCAGGTTTTTTTTTTAGTTAGGCCTTCTTCAGCTATTAGCTCTCTTTTCTTTGAATAGAAAGGTTCTCCTTTAATTTTCATCTTAGTTTTCATTGTGAAATATTATTAGGATGGGGGCAGGGAGAAAGGAGATTCTTTGCAATTGAAAGTAGTTTGGAAATACTGTTAGCAAATTAAATTAGGAAAGTTTTAGCTGCCCTATGCCAACCATGACACTCTGCAGCTCTTGTCCCCAGTCCCAAGATTATATTTGCCTTCTCAAGTTAAGGGACTTCCTTCATCTTCAGATTCTTCTCCAGTTGATGGGCACATCAGTGGCCATTGTGGTGAACAAGAACATGGTAGCTGTCTGATTGAACCTATTCTGTTTTATAAGATAGATATATAAAAATAGATATTAAAGTAAATGGTGAAATCATGTCTTAAATAAATGTCAGTCTTGTCTGAGAGTTAACAGTTTTGAAAATAATATCAGTTTAATTTTGGAACCCATCATCTCTTTAGAGGAGTTTGTTCCTTGGTACTCAAAGAAGAGGGAGTCAAAGAGGGACCAGGGGAGACATGATAGCAGTGTTCCGATATCTCAGAGGGTGCCACAAAGAAGAGGGAGCCAAACTATTCTCCAAGGCACCTGGGGGCAGGACAAGAAGCAATGGGTGGAAACTAATCAAGGAGAGAAGCAACTTAGAACTAAGGAGAAATTTCCTGACAGTTAGAACAATTAACCTCTGGAACAGCTTGCCTCCAGAAGTCGTGAATGCCCCAACCCTGGAAGTCTTCAAAAAGATGTTAGATAGCCATTTGTCTGAAATGGTATAGGGCTCCTGCCCACGCAGGGGGTTGGACTAGAAGACCTACAAGGTCCCTTCCAACTCTGCTATTGTATTGTATTATTCTTCAAAGCACCTGAGGGCAGAATAAGAAGCAATGGGTGGAAACTAATCAAGGAGAGAAGCAACTTAGAACTGAGGAGAAATTTCCTGACAGTTAGGACAATTAATCAGTGGAACAGCTTGTCTCCAGAAGTTGTGAATGCCCCAACACTGGAAGTCTTCAAGAAGATGTTGGATAGCCATTTGTCTGAAATGGTATAGGGTTTCCTGCCTAGGCAGGGAGTTGGACTAGATGACCTCCAAGGTCCCTTCCAACTCTGCTATTGTATTATTGTATCATTTGAGTTGAGCTAATGTCTATATTCACCCTGAATTTCATCAGATATTCAAGCACATACAAGAAGAGATGGATAGGACTCATTTATTAAATATTTGGCAGATGAGAAAACATGGCTTCTAGTTTACAGCTTTCTATTAGACTTGTTCCCAACATGTACAGGATCTCCCATATATTTTTTAAACAAACTTTAGTGAAAACATTTGCATTCACACATTCAGGAATTCTCTCGCACATATACACATTCACCCATGCACGAGTGGGAAAACAGTTGTAAACTGGAATTATTACATTCATCCTCACATTGGTTCTCATTGTACCAAGCTTAGCTTTTGGTGGGCTGTGTAATAGACAAAAAAGTATTAATTGCCAGTTGTAGAGCTAGTATTGTTTGAGATCCAGGATGTATCAAAAATAAAATGCGTACATTCACACATGCACAGTGCACAATTTCCTTGCTGTCCACATCATAATTTCTAGAGAAATTCTGCTTCCTCTTTTCTCTCTCAACAAGAAAACACAATCCTCCACTGCCTCTTGGTAACGATCAGCATAGTTGGCTTGCCTTCCATATCTTTGTACAGTATCATACCTTCCCCAGTAATAATGTAGTCAAACTGTAGCATTGGCAAGCCATAATCGACACAGGCCAAACCAATTGAAAGCATTCAGGAATAACGGTGGGAGGGAAGCTTTGCTCCAGTACCTTCTTTGCATCCCAGGGAGAATATTGGCTGACTTGGCTTTGGTTTCCATGTGGAAGTGTAAGAAATTAGCACCCACCCCTCTCCTAGGAAAATGAGATATTTCAGGAAATATTAAAAGGACATAATATTTTCCCCAAAAGGCAAAACTTCAAACCCACCCCCTTTGTCAATGGGCCATTAAGGTCTAGGCCAGTCTATTCTACACAACAAAGATCTACTTCCTTCAGGCAGAGCCATAGAAAGAATTGTCTAAGTCCCCTTCATTACATCATCATTCAGCAAGGCTCAACCAAGCTTGGGACTCAGGACAGCCTACATAGTTGCCCCTGCATGGCCTCATGGAGTCTGACAATCAATCAGAATACAAGCTCAAACTCAAAGTCCAACAGAGGTTATCTCTCTCTCTCTCTCTCTCTCTCACCCATGTGCCTTTTTTTGCCCAGACCTCAAACCGTGTGGTCCTGTCCACCATTAAAACCATCTTTCCAAACAGCCACCATTGTTTCCAGTGTCTTTCTCCCCACTTGGAACTGAACCCAGATGGACATTTCTTCCAACAGAAGAATGGATCTGTTCTGCCTCCTGTTTGGTCTAGCTGCTACCATGTCTTATCTCAATCACAGCTTCTCTTAGATGGCTAGAGATAAGATGGCTATATTCACACACCAGATCAAACACCCAGCAGCTGCATTTGCACATGTGAAGCCACATTGCTTTAATTTTGTTTATGTGGTTTAGCACGGTGTTAGTCTAGGGTCAACATATTGAATAAACTTAGAAAATGGGACTGGGCAAACTATCAAAAATTCAGTAATCAAACTAAGTGTGTTGTATGATCATAGCAAATCTTTAATTCCTGATGCTGATTCCCAGACATGGGCCAACAGCTGCAGGTTCTTCCGTCCCTTCCAGAATCTTCCAAGGAAGAGAATTGGTCCTTTTGAAGGACACTAAAGAGGAGCAGCAGCTTTCCCAAACAAACTTAATTTCTGTATGCAGAGCAAAATCTTTCTGAACTATGAGTTTATGTGGCTGGCCAGAAGCCTGTTTCATTTTAATCTGGGTTGGCATATCCACTGCCCTCTCCCACAGCTGCAAGCCAAGTCACCCAGAAAATAGGAACAGCAAAGCCCCTCAGTTGGGCCCCCATGCTGTCCCAGAGCTCTGTTAAATCCATCGCCTCCAGAATCCTGCTGCGTTTGCTCATCTTTTCTGGTCATTCGCATTTGTTCATACCTACCAAAATGCCCTCTACCTACCAACCAAATTACTTGTGGAATGAGGATGATGGACAGCTTGTCAAGAATTCACACCTGGCTGTTCTGTGATTCTGATAAACAAAAACCAAATTCTCTTCTCAGTTGCCTTCTCCAAGGAGCTGGTTTTGAGGACCAATCAAATTGTGGACCACAAATGGTAAAGCAATAAAACTTTGCCATTTGTGTATGTGTGTGAATGAGAGGGGGGGGAGGTGAGGGAGGGAGGTAGTGAAGGAGAGAGGGAGGGAGGCGGTGAACAAGAGCAGACACACTGGCCCATTTTGTTACCAAAATATTTTAAATACACATCTATTTTGAGGAAAGTTCAATTAACCTATGTTAACAATCCATTTCCATGTTTAACATCTTTATACAAACTCCCTATCATGTGGCCTAGAGGTGGAGCTCTCGCCTCCCAATCAGGAGGTTTGTGAGTTCAATCCTAGGTAGAGGCAGTTGTAGGGTCGGCTGCTTGGGCAAGGGGTTGGACTAGATGACCTGCAAGGTCCCTTCCAACTCTGTTAAATCTGTTAAATCTTGTGTGGGGACAGGCATCTGTACCTTTACAACAGGGGTGTCCAAACTTGGGAACTTTAAGACTTACGGACTTCAACTCCCAGAATTCCCCAGCCAGCATGCTGGCGGGGGAATTCTGGGAGTTGAAGTCCGTAAGTCTTAAAAGTTCTCAAGTTTGGACACCCCTGCTTTACAATATCTTGGAATGCTGTAGTCCCCTAGGTAAGAGGTCTTCAACCTTGACCCCTTTAAGACTTGTGGACTTCAACTCCCAGAATTCTCCAGGGAGTTGAAGTCCACAAATCTTAAAGGGGCCACGTTTGGGGACCTCTGCCCTAGGTCAAAGCTCCCTCTTCTTGGTCATCTTTTGGTTCATTCAGTGCTGTTTTCTCCTTCTCCCAGTACTATAATGCTCCGATACTGACACCAATTGACATAAGCAGAAGGCATTCTGGAAAGCAGGGACTCCTGAACACCTCATGTCCTCTGCTCCTGTTCTGTCCTTTTTCTATCGGGCTCAGCCTAAATTCTGTTCCAAATGCTAGCCACCCTAGCTGAAACCTCAGAGCAGCTTTACTGCTCCCTTTTTGGAGGCAATTTATTTTACCGCACTGATGCCACTGTGGGTGAAGCAGCTACTGCCTCAGCATTGCGAGCCAATGGATCTGAAACTTTGGTCTTCCCCAATAGCAGCACCACCACTCAGTGACTTCTAAAGGAGGAGGCTCACCTTAATTACAATTACATCTTCCTATCATGTGACTTAGCGCCTCCACTGATCTTGTTTCCAGCGCCATGTTGCACCAAGTAGACAAAAGATGAATGGTTCCCTGTTCCTACCCATTCACAAGCCATCTTTGGATCTGACTCCAGCCCCACAATCTTGCCTACTCATAAACCAATAGCTATATATTGTAGGTTTTTCTTGGCCACATACTTCAAAGCCACAAGATAGTTTCAAAAGAAATGTCTTTTGATACAGTGAAAAATGTCCACCCTTACAGTAACTCACTTTGGCTACAGAATACTCCTCCATAGTTAGCTGAAACATAGTTTACTCAGTTACCCATTTTTCCGGGCTCACACAATACACTGAAATATAAATTAATCACAAAGCCTGGATTAGCTTGCTTGTGATTCGTATATCATGTGAACATAGTCTAAGTATATAGCTAAGTTCTCAACTTCATTGGATCTCTGTGAAAACGGCAACTGAATGCATTTTGAAAAACAGATGACTGGGTTTTGTCTGCCAGCCAAAAATATTAGACAGCACCAAGCCCTGCACACAGGCCCTGGACGCAGATCTTTTTCAATTGCAGTTGGGAGATGGTTCCGTCTCCTGGCTTTCAAAGGCACATTCACCATATTGAAAAGCATATTGCAAAATGCTTTGGAACAAATCCCTTGCCAAATCCCATCAGCCAAAAATGTTTTTGCCTGAATTGCAAGAGTTCACACCTAGAGAAGAGAGCGAGCCAGAAGGTTTGGTAAGCATGCATGGGGCAGCTGGAGCAGCAACGCCACGCCAAATCCTCTGGGGACCAGCTAGCTAAACCAGTAGTCTTGGACACATCTTCAGCTTCAGTAATATAATTGCCCAGATGTTCCTTAGCAATGGATGGCAGAGAAAGAGCTTGACTCCTTATTTTGTCTCTTTCTTGCCAAATATTCCCCCCCCCCCGGCCCCGATTTCTCTTTTCAACCATGTCCGAGATGCAATTCAGAGCCATGCAGGATCCTCAGATGAACTTCATATGTGTTCTTCATTGTATAAGAGAGGGAACCCAGTTCAATTTGACACTGCTTCCCTCAGGACTTTGTGGCTGTGGAACTTAGTGATATACCCGTCTCCCAAACCCAAGTATTACAGGTGAAGGGGCAGTTTGGAGAAAGGACTTACTTCCTCAGCTCTTGGGGAATAACAAGATGGAGGGATGCGTCATTAGCTCCTCTATGCACCTCAGCCTGTCAGGACACTTAGAAACTGCCTTAAAGTATATGCAGAAGCCCTTCAATTCCAGTAATATGAAGTTTATGTTAATTACTTTGTAGGCTAAAAAATATACATGGTGTTGCGGATGAAGTGATCCAGACACATGGCACTGACCCAAGCACAGGATAGGGACCTCTCATTTGTCTTATCACAGCCTGAACTGCCGATCCTGGAATTTCATGCAGAAATGAGCTTTTGTGTTATAATCTCCTCCTGGACTGGATTGCAAGAAAGGGCAGAGATACAACTGCAATGAGAGTTGGTCTCTGGAGGTAGCTGACAGCAGGAAGAGAAGCTTTAAAATGCCGGGCCTTTTCAGCTGCAAAAGACAGGCAGGGCAATTTGAGGTTGGTTGAAAGCTGCTGTTCCTGCATAAGAGGACCTTTTGTGAAATCTAGCAAGCCATCTCATCCCAACATGACCTCATGATTTCTAGAATGGCAGGAGATGGAAATAATGTTTTAAGCAAAGATTATATGCTGTCACATACTTCAGGGTTGGGCAGAAGACAGAACAGGATCTACAGACAGATTTTTGATTTTGAGAAGTAGACCAGTGCATTGATAATGGTAATGATTTTGTACTTTCAACAAGATAAACAGCCTGTGGAATTGACTCATTCTTGGTGACCATGTCGATTTTTAAATAGTTTTCCTTGCAACTCCATGTAAATGGTTCACTATTGGCATCTACTAGGTTTAGCTAAGTTTTTTTGATCATCTACTATACATGATGGAGGCAAGTCATGACAGAGAATCCTAAATATGATGGCTGAATTGGAGAACCTCTGGTCAGTTCCAATCAGGTTTGCCTTGCGTTGGTAAAATGGTTAAACAAAATGGTTAAAAATCCTCCAAATTCTGATTGTAGGTTTGGATGTGGCCACAATAATCCCAGCTTTGGATATTTGTCCGTGTGTATTTTTTATAGCTATAGGCAACTATTTATAATACAGCACTTTATAATAAGCAGCACTTCATTTATCTAATATGAACCAACAAAATAGGACAGATGTAGAACATCCTATATGACTGAACAAATTCGGGTTTTAGAAAAATGAAGCTCTTGGTCCTACAACTGGAGTTTCAGATCTTCAAAAACAATCAGTTGAATATTTGTGCATGACTTTCCCTTACCCCTAAAAGGCAATATGGAAATTGTAAGCCTGCTCCCTGGAGAACCAGTACACCCAGCCAGCTCAGTCGGAGTTCACTCCAAGGCTACTCCACGTTTCCTTCAGAACAAGCTTCTGAAAGAAAAAGGGAATCGCTTATGGATAGAAGGGGAGAGGCTTCTCGGCCACCAGAGCAACAGACTGACTGGCATTTGATGTTGGAAAGGGCATTAGGTGACAGCAGTACTTGCTTAAAACAGCTTTCTTCCACTAAGCCAGGGATGTCAAACTCAAGGCCCCGGGCCCGGATCCAGCCCGCAGGGTGCTTAGATCTGGTCCGCGGAGTAGCCTTGGAAACAGCAAAGGACCAGCCGCAGTGTCTCCACCAGTGAAAATGGAGCTCGGGAGGGCTGCTTGGCAGAGGGTTGCAGGAAGCCACTGCAGCTGAAAATGGAGCTCGGGAGTCTGTTTTTACTGGCAGAGCGCTTGGGCTACCACAAGCGCCCCTGACACGAGTGACATCGAGCTGGCCACGCCCACCCTGGCCATGCCTACCCTGGCCCCCCAAAGTCGAACACAACCCTGATGCAGCCCTCAATGAAATTGAGTTTGACACCCCTGCACTAAGCCATCATGTAAGGCAACAACCACAAAGCCAGCTGTTCTGAGAATTTCTATAGGTAGCTGCCAGATGTTGGACCTTTCTCCCATCCTTCTCCTGACATCAGGACTGGTATAAGATCCACTAGACCGCTCGGGGTGAAAATCCTCATTTTAATGTCCATTTCATAAGTGAAACCGAGGGCACAATCTACCAAGCCATAACTTCATATCATCCTGACTGAAACAAGCCAGCTGCACAGGGCATGGTGGTGATAATGCTCTAGTGGTGCTCTCGTTCATTTTGCTAGGGCTGGCAGAGAGAAATCTCCAGCTGGACTGACCTTGCGGGTCAGACCTATCCGTTCACCACTAAACTAATGGTACCCAAGTCAGTTGCCTCCTGGCAGCACCGCCATCTGTCTCACCGGCACTGTTGTGTGACATGCATTCACAAACAACCCAAGCAACCTGCCATTCACAGACAAAAACCGCATTCTGAAAAGGCAAGAGGGGCGGCCGCCACATCAGAATCCACAGCCAGCATTCATCTCCGTTACTGGGTGAAGAAATTCAGCTGGTTGCAAGTCTGCTCATGGGGGACTTGAAGATCACAAATGTTAACTGCCAGAGCATGATAAGGTGTGAACAATGAAGCCCAGGTAGAGAATGGGGACAATTTACAGGAAGGTGGCTTGCATTTTCAGAAGCCATTATTCAAAAAGCTTTCTCATTGAAACAGAGATGAGGCTCTGTCCAGTTAAGCACTGAACACCTACAGATATAGGACATGCAAATTTAAGGAGATGCCCCCTGCCCTGCCCTCCCCCCAGAAAAAGCCATTGTGTCTGTTGGAAGAAGACTGCTCCCCTGCAATTGTTGTGTTAGTCACAGCTTCACAATGGTGGATGTGTCAGTTGGATCATGCCTCTTCTGAAGGATGTGGAGACATCTTTAGAATAGGAGTTCACACCTTGTTACCTGTATCAAGACAGAGAGAATCGCATAGTACAGGGGTCTGCAAAGTCGGCTCTTTTAAGACTGGTGGACTTCAACTCCCAGAATTCCCCAGCCAGCTGGCTGGGGAACTCTGGGAGTTGAAGTCCACCAGTCTTAAAAGAGCCGACTTTGCAGACCCCTGGCATAGTAGATCTGTAATATAAGAGATACAGAATTTTAAATCTGACTAAAAAAATCAGTTTAGCCAATGGTCAGTTTAGCCTACTCGCTCTTTTCTGTGTGTGTCTCTCTCTCTCCTACGGTCAAGGTTCTTTTGCAGAGAGCCAAAAACATTAAATGAGGCTTCAAACAATTTTCTGTTTGCTGCATACGCATGCCATGTGCATCTCCTTAAAAAGCTACAGGCATTTCAAATTGTTTCCAGATCATAGTCCCAGTAGGTGATTCCTTGAGGGCTCCAAGGCCCACATGAAAGAAAAAATTCCTTTTGAATCAGCACTTCACTGGAAACGCAGTGGGATCTCTTAGCTGCCTGCAAGAGTAGAGCACAAAGCATTTTAAGCAAGATGGGCATAATTCCACTAAGCGCTAGTAGACCTGTAATATTGAGAGTGTAGAACTCATCACAGTGAGGTCTCCAGTTTTAGGATTTCTTACATTCCCAATTCCTCTCCCATCTCATCCCCTTTAGGGTACCGAATTTTTTGGCGTATAAGATGCACCTCCCCCCCCAACCCAAAAAAAGAATGGGAAGATATTGGTGCATCTTATACACCGAATACAGCCATTTTTGGCCTCCTGAAGCCCTGCCCCTGCATCCCATTTTTGTGAAAAATGGGCAAAAAATGGGCCGTTTTTACCAAAACGGGGAAGCTTTTGCCTTCCCCCATCCCCTCCAGAAGCATTCTGAAGGCTTCAGCAGGGATGGGGTAAGGCAAAAATGCCCCCATTTTGATGAAAAACAGGAGCTTTTTTGCCTTACTCCAGCCCTGCCAAAGCCTGCAGAGTGCTCTTGGGGGCCGGGGAAGACAAAAACTTTTTTTTCTTACTCACCTCTTTGAAATTTTAGTGCGTCTTATACACTGGTGCGCGTTATAGTCCGAAAAACATGGTAGCTAACAAACATAATTTTTGCCTGACTATAAAAATGAAATGCTGAAATCTGGTTCCTCTGAATGAATGTTGTCAGGATATGCCTAAACCCCACCAGCTTTCTTGGCAGAAGAAAGATATTTCTGGGTTGTGTGAAATCCAAAAGCTTGCTACAAAAGGTCACAATTTGAACTACATGTCACCTGTACTATGTGGGACAGTTATCACTAAGATTGTCGGCATTTGTTATATAGCTCTGGCGCAGAACATACGTTTAATGTGCCAAAGGTGTTAGATGTAAACCTTGGGATGTACATATAGGAAAAGGAAAATAATTCTTTCTAAAGTCCACCCGAATTTGCTATTGTCAGTAGAGTACACATTCCCCCAAATCTGCCTCTGCATTGACAGAATTCTATCTTCCTAAACAATATTTAAAATATAAAACCCAGTAAGCAATACTCACTGGAAACAAATATTGTGACTTTTAGATCATCAGCTAGGACCAAAGATCATAAGTTATGAACATTACTGGATATGATTCTTAGCTAGGCTAAGAACAGTGTTAAACCTGGGGTGGTATGTGTAATTTATATTTATAGTTCACTCTGCCATGAAGAAAAGTGACTCAACTTTCTTTTTAGCCTAGATGGGGCTAAAAAGACTAAGAAGTGACCTCCAGTAAAATGTCCACATGAAGTGGGCAATAAACATTGCAAGATCAAATTTGGGTTGGACATCAGGACCGCAGGATTATTCTTCTGAGCTTTTGGACCTGTGCTGGGGCCCATCTTCAGGGAACTTCTCTCTACTGGAATATGTGCTTTGGGCTATTTTGTGAGTTGTATTTATGTGGTGCATTCCTATTGGTTGATTGGTGTGTTGATGACTGGCGATTGGTTGTTGTTTCCTTCTGCTGCCAAGCTCTTGGCGCCTATGTACCTGATAAGCTGGTGGTAAATCAGCCCAAGGGCTTGGAAGCACAAGGAAACAACAACCAATCGCCAGCCATCAATACACCCGTCAACCAAGAGGAAGGCACATAAATACTCTGTAGCAGGATATTTACCCCACCCCACCTATATTAACTACTCTGCTATTATCTTATTCTCTGTCTGTCTATGAAGAGAAAATGGTGGACAATGTTTCTGATTGAACTATAAGAATTACAATGGATTCTGCTTCTTTGGAACAGAATAGCCATATACTTACTTAAACCTCTGGCTGGTCCAGTTTTTTTAAATTTAACCTGCAGGAAAGAAAAGAAAGTTTGGTAAAGTCAAAGATCATTTTTATTTTCATGTTTAAAATGGGAACATTATGTCACTGAAAGAAGTATTATTAGGTTTAAGTGATTTTTTTAAACAAACTTAAAAATAATTAGTAATCCAAAGGCAAATCACGCAAGTTAAATTAGTAGTGCACCATTCAGTGAACTCCATTAATAATAAGGAACTATGAAATGTCTAGTGCAGGGATGTCCAAACTTGGGAACTTTAAGACTTGTGGACTTCAACTCCCAGAATTCCCCAGCCAGCTATGCTGGCTGGGGAATTCTGGGAGTTGAAGTCCACAAGTCTTAAAGTTCCCAAGTTTGGACATCCCTGGTCTAGTGGAAGAAATTTGCCAATAGGTGAGCAAATATGTGTGCACAAGCTTATGAAAGCCAACCACATCTACGACATCCTCAGTGTCACAGATAATTGTCTTGAAAAGATTTTGAACTAACATTGTAAATGTTTCCTTTTCCATGCCATTTGGTCTCCATTCATATTAGGCTTTGTGGAGCTATTTTTGTACCTAACATCTATTAAGGTTGATTAACCAAAATGTAAGAAGTGAAAATGGCAAGCCATCTAGCTGATCATTACAAACTAGATGCTAAAAGAGTCTTTTGTGGAATCCTCTGCTGCAGCTGGCAAATATACATCCCTTAGCAACAGGACCAACTCATACCCATGGCAATGTTGGGAACAAGGTGAACTGTGCCATGTGCACTTAGATTCCGTTTTCTGATTAATCATTGACATGTTTTAAATTTGAAGTCTGTTAGGTTTTTCTAAGCACATTCTAAAACTTGCCATATACTTGTTTAAAAGAGTCATGACAGCTTTGCTTTTACCTCGGTCCTTCCCATTCTGCATCTTGTCCTCCTCTTCCTCCTCACCTCCTTCCTCTCCCCCTAAGACAGAAAAAAGCCAGCGGCAATGAGAAAAAGTGAGGGGCCAGCTGGGGAGCAGGGAGCGGTAATGGTAGAAGAAGCTCTGCTACTCTTTCTATAGCAATAGCAATAGCACTTATATACCACTTTACAGTGCTTTAAATGTCCTCTCTACACTGTTTGCAGAATCAGCATATTGCCCCCAACAATCTGGGTCTTCATTTCACCAACCTTGGAAGGCTGGAAGGCTGAGTCAACCTTGAGCCTGGTGAGATTTGAACTGCCAAATTGCAGTCAGCCGGCAGTCAGCAGAAGTAGCCTGCAGTACCGCAGTCTAACCACTACACCACCATGGGTCATAGGTGACTCAAGGTGAGATTCCTTCTTCAAGATGGCATGACCAACAAAGACAGAGAGGGCAGGATCTCAGGTTCTATCTGGAGCCCAGAAGCAAAAACCTTCAACCAGATAGGGACAATCAAACATCCTTTTAACAGGAAACAGAATTGTGAAATTAAAAGAACTGAATGGTACATTCTACAAAGGATACATTACAGTTCCTCTTAACCTTCATCAAAAGTAAGCATCCAATTGACAGCAAACCTAGTTCCTTCTTCAGGAACCCTCCCTAGTTGTGTTCATCACATATAAGTCACGTGACCGTTTTGGCTAGAAGAAGGACCGGATGTCACCAGTACTAAATTATTTGGGGGTCTGCTATGATTACCCACTGGGATTCTATTATGGAATCTGAGCCTTTTGTACAGAGTTGACAGCACTCTCTAGGTCTTTCCTGGCCTCCCTATGGAGTCTGCATTCTGATCCGGCTCTAGCATCTGGTTTCTCCAGTGCATTTTTGTGACCTTTTTGTGATCTGTTTAGCCTCACTTATTCCCTTGCTTGGTCATGACTCGAAGAGAGCTAGATCAAAATCTACATGCATATGTACCCCAGATGATTTCTTGTATGACAAGCTACAGAGCTACAGCTACAGAAGGAACTGCCCAGTGGCCAGGTCATCCAAGGAATAAATTATTTCCCTCTTTAGAAGTTACTCCAAAAAAAGTAAGATAAATATAATTATTTTGTTTTCAACCAGCTGGTAAATGAAAATGTCTTGATTTTGTAAAGCTTCAGGAATCTGCCCTGTAACATGAGGTTGTAATGTATTTTCAAAAATTCAGATTCTTCCTAAACATAGTTAATCTAAGTGTGGTTTGATTTTAAAATCGAATTCAGCATTTCGGATTCTAGCCTTTTAAATATTCTAGTGGAAACTGATGATTAGCCTTTTTGTCTACCTAGAAAGTAGATTCATCCATGCACCAGATTTGGGAGCCAAACCTGTTCATTTTTTTGGGTAGTTAAAGAGGAACCAAGGAATAGGGCTCTAATCTTGGCTAAGTTGCAACTGTTAGGCCTACACCAGGGGTGGGCTGTTACGGATTCACCTGGGTTCGGAGAACCTCCAAATCCCACCCCTGGCTGGCCCCACCCGCCCATCCCTCCCTTCCCCTCCCAGGAGTCTCCATGCAGCCCGTTTTGGATGCGAGGTAAGTGCAGGGCCTGCACGGAGGCTCGGGGAGGAGAAAAAAACAGGCCTCCGGAGTCCAGAAGAGGCAGTTTTTGCCCTCCCAGAGGCTTGAGGAAAGCCTCCGGAGCCTGGGGAAGGTGAAAAAGGACCCCCCACCATGGTGCAAGAAGCCAGGCAAGGCCCACCATGGCCACGCCCACCCAGCAACCAAGCAGAGAACCTGTTGCTGAAATTTTTGAAGCCCACCCCTGGCCTACACCAATATTTTTCAAATGCTGTAAACATGCTGGCTACAGAATCCAGGAAAATAAAGTCCACATGCCTTGACGCTGCCAAGTTTGAAAAACACTGGTCTAGATTCTCACTTATTTAGCTATAAATTATGAATGATTAGTCATTAAAAAAGAAAGGACAGCTGCAAAACTATCTCTAAAATATATTACCCTGAGGCATCCACTCTTTTTCTCCTTTATGTTGGAAGATACATTTCAATTTGTCTATGAATTATGTCTATGTTGTCCTTTAAAGTTAACCTCTCTTGATATATGTATGTACTTTTTGGGCCTCTGTTCTCCAAACTACGGCTGTCTTCCAGATTTGTTTGACTACCGCTCTAAGCAACCCAAGTGTGGAGTGGGCCTTGGGCCTTTGGGAATTATAGGCAACACATCTGGAGGAAAATCAAGAATCTAAATATTCAGCGAACTGTATATCATCACCTACAACTATCTAAATTTCTTCAGGAAAAATGTATTTCACATTCTCCATCAGCCCATTTGGGCAATTACAATATTTTCACCTCTATCCTTGAAACTGCTAAATTCCTCTGGCTGGCCTTCCATTCTGCCAAAAATTGTTCTATGTTTTGATAGCAAGTGTTGGATTATGGAATATTTATGCCTCGAACCAAAGCATAGAGTTTATTTTATTTATAAAATAAATGTGCTTAGATAAGCACGAAACAAAACGAGTATTAGCACAAAGATAAAATATAAATAAAATAAATACAAATTTTAATTTATTTCCTAAATTTTCCTAATTTATTATTTACTTTATTAAGTTTATTTTCTCTAAAGTAGGAAATACTGTATTAATTAAGTAAAGTAAATAAATTACTTATTTAATCTACCATCCTAGACTAGTTTTCTCAATCTTAGTGCCTTTTAGAGGCACTATGTGTGGATTTCAGTTGGAGTTGAAATCCAACCTTGAAAGGCCCTGAGATTGAGAAAAACTGCCCTAGAACAATGTTTTTCTTTCAACTTATTTTGTTGAGGAAAATTGTATTAACATTTGGACTAATTCTCAGTTGAAAGCCTCACTACAGGAAACATCACTGGCACCCACCCTGGCAGATTCCTTGAGTCTTTTGCTTAGATTAATATAGAAGTGTCTTGCATACCTGAATGAAGCTCCTTCACCAAATATGACATTGTATTGGTAATTGAATCAGCTGCTACCAGCAAATCGTTACGGAGGTTCCGCCGAGTTCCTGAGAAAGGGTGATGAAGTAATAAGCAAACTCATTGTTCTAAGAAAATTATAGTGGCTGTAACACCACTATAACACTTTAATATTGTGGACTTCAATAAGTAAAGTCAAAGTTATTCTTATTCCCCAATCCAAAGATAAGTTCTGTCTTTGCTAGGATGGCCTGCATTCCTGAAAATATTGGTGAGAATCTGCATCTATCGTAGATGTAAAGACTGATGCTAAGGGTGTTTCCCCACTTATGCATTCATTGACTATGTAGATCAGTCAATGGGTGACTTGACTCCTGGCTCATCATGTCAAAGTGACCAAGCTAAGCAAAAGAAGTATGGTTGATGTGGCAATTCCTTGGAAGGTGGTATTCATGGCAGCAGCAACAGTAGCCTCTGTGCCTTCCATAAGTGAACAGATGGATGGCCTTCCTGGAGATACGAGGCAGCTGTGACTTGAGGAGGTGGTGGTAGCTACCATGGTGATGGGAAGAGGGGCAGTATTAGAAAAAAAATGTGGTAGCAAGAGAACATCAGCCACAGCTGCTTGCGTTGCCTGCTGCAGAAGAGCTCCTACAGGCTCTCCCAATTGCAGTTGCTGGAGAAGTCACGCAAAGAAGGAATGAGGTAGTCAGCAGCAGAAATGACTGCCATAGCAGCAGTCCCTGTGGGGACTTTGTGTACACCTCAGGCAATGTCAACATTTTTTTTTTTAACAGGCTATGGGGATGACCTCCCAGAAGTGCTTGGGCAATCAGGTGCTGGCAGTGCAGTGGATCTGAGCATGTTCCATCTACCACCGCGTGACATGCTTAAGAGAAAATTAACAAGCAGTTTGCATGAATCACACAAAATTAGCTAGATAATAACCCTGCATATGTGAAACACAGAGAAATCAGTGGAATAATAGCAGAGCACTTATAGGACACAGTGGATGTTTTGGGTGTTCTTCTGCAGAAGTGTACTTTAAAATACTTTCTAAAAATAAATCGTGCATTTTAGAGCTTTTATCTTCTCCCCTCCCCATTTCTTCCCTCATACTTTTATGTATACATGCACAAAAGGGTATGGGTATTATGGCTCACCTTGTGCAAATGCTTCCTGGACGTCTCCACCAACACCAGTAAGTGAATCTTGAGGTACATGAGTTGGGGTAGAACCAGCAGATGTGGACCTGACTGGCATTGGCATAGAGCGGCCAGCCCCATGGGTGGGGGACGCATGTGGAGAACCAGCTGCCTGAGCCTAAAATAAATGGGAAGCCCAGTTACTACATTTCCTTGTTGAACAGCTCTTCCAAAATAAAACTCCAGCAGCATATGTTGCAAAGATGAGTGACAAATCCTCAGACAAACATTCTCTGTCTCATACAGCATGCAAACTACTACTGGTACATGCAGTTTATAAACCACTAGCTGGATACCCGTGCTTCACGATGAAACCATATGATTGGGCTGTGCAGGATAAATTTGGTTCACAATCCATTGGCTCAGTGGTGGTCGGTGATTGAAACACATAAGGGAATAATGCCCCCACCGCCTTGAGTCCAAAAGCAGTTCCATAGGTGGAAGGCATAGACATTTTGGTGAGGTTCTGATGTTTAATACTGTAAGGAGCCCCAGACCACTCCTGAGTGAAGGAGTGGAACATCTGCCAATTTGAACTGAGGTAACGGAATGTGAGGCAACTGGTAGTTGGAACAGAGTTCTTTTCAGGTGGGGAGGGGGAGTAGAATACCTTAGCATCAGAGGGTGTTAATTACTGTATAAGAAATACTAATGATCTGATGGTCATTTCGAAAAATCCTTTCTTAGTGAGCACCTAGAAGCCAAGAACTCCAGCCAACATGGTCCATCTGGAAGCATAGATTGGAGAAGGCTGCATTAAGACCATCCAGAATTTCTTAGGAGTGAAGGCAACTGTCTCATGTCTTGTTGGACAATCTGATCTACTTCAGCTTTCCTCAGAATGGGAGTCTTCCAAATATGGAAAATGGTGGCTCCCAGGCTTCTCATAATTGGCCATGCTGGCTGAGGAATTCTAGGATATCACTAAGGAAAGGATCCTTTCTAATTATAAGTAAACCTCATGCTGTGTTAAGATGATTGGTCAATGTATACTTATTCTCTGTTCTAAGGCAGGGATCATCCAGCATACTAAAGTCACATTAGTTAAACACAATTGCAATCACATTAAACACTATACCACATTAGTATGGCTTAATGGGTGGCCTGGTTCACACACTATATGCAAAGACAACAGCTGTGTTTCTACAATAAGCTAAACTGCAAACCACTCAATTCCATTTAGCCAAAGCTTGCAAGTTGTGCGAACCCAGCTGGTAAGAGATGCTTATCTGAAATTCCAGAGGCAGCAGTATTATACCACACCTGGCCTAGCCAATACTAAGATTGAAATGCCCAGAATCGTGGATCTCATCAATCTCTGCCTCACTACTTACATTTAGTTTGATGGACAAATATACCAGCACATCAGAGGAACGCTCATGGGATCACCACTCTCAGGACTCAGAGACTGTAATGCAGGATTTAGAAACTACAGTACTTGACATGCAGTATTCAACTAAAAGTATGGATGTAGATATCACTTTCAAAGAGAGCAATTAGAAAGAAGACACACAAAACAATCAACAACTTTAGTGGAATAAAATTCTCAAAAGAAGAAGAAAACATTATCTTTCCTCAATATCCTCATCAAGAGAGGATACAATGGCAATTAGAAATGCAAGGATTGAAAACAACCCACATTAACTAAGGGCTCCATTACAAAAGTAACAACATAGCCTCCCACAAAAGGAGCTACATACATACATTATTCAGATGAGTATAAATGTACTACAACAGGGGTGTCAAACTCATGACCCGCAGGCTGGATGCATCACGTGCTGGCCTTAACCCGCCTGGTTTAGTGAAGGGAAAAAAGTCCCGATACATCATGTGATGATGCCGCAAGTTTGACACCCTTGCACTGCAACAACCCAGAACACTAGAAAAAGGAAAAAGACTGCCAATACCACATCTTCCAAAAAAACTGAATATCTACACACTTTCATCAAAAGGTGCTTGACTACTCAATCCACTACAACTAACACAATCTATGAAAAGTATAATACTGCCACATGTCAAAAACATCTCAGAAACAACCAACAGACAATTATGTATAATGCCATACATCACCATAGCAAATAAACCAACCACAGCCCTCTGAAACACTCAAAAGATCTAGTAGCCCAAGAAGGAAAACAAGAGTCATTTACAACATACAGTACTGCAACTACTACTATGTAAGATAGACATGGAGAAGACTAACAGAGTGCATCGAACTAGAAGTCAGAAGTCACAATGAAAACTTAATATCACAACACATTGTGAAATTCAATCATAGATGCAATTGGAAATTTGTGAACATCCTAGTCCAAGCTAAATCCAAAATGCAAGGGAATTTCTGGAAATGTAGCATTCAGACAAATCAGTCATCAATAGACACATAGAGACAAAGCACATTTACAGACCTTTCAAAAGAGACAATAAAAAAGGTAAGAAGGAAAAGGAAAGGTCAGAACACATCCTTTCCAGCAACAAACAGTGAGATAAGCAGGGATTAATACCAGACAAACGAGCAATCAGAAAACAATATCCTAACTAAGGAACTACCAAGGAGAAAACCATATCCCCACCAACACTGGCAGGACAAGCTGTGGCATACAAGCAGAGAGAAAATCCCATATCCACTAACACTGATTATGCATCTGCAAGCAAACAACCAAGTTCAGAGACCACCATGGACATCACAATGAGTAAGAATGACAGAAAGCTAGCAATATATATTACAATCAATTTACTCAGATAACTAGCATTACAGAGCATGACTTCTACCTGGACTAGTGAATAAAAATGGAAAACTGGAAACTAGCACTGCTAGAATTAACATTTATATATTCCGAAAGCACCCAGAAGTGAGTTTTCTATGTGTCGCTATACCTATCTTTAATTTTTAAATCCCGAATATTTTAACTGATTTATTGCAACATTTTGTACTGAATAATTTTATTTCAAATTATGAATTTATCAAATATTATTTATTTGTTATAAGGTAACATATTGTATATCCAGTAAATTACTACAGTTGTATAAACTGAATTCTACTTTGACATATTATCTAAATATCATGTGAAAAGAATGAATTTGAGTTCCTCAGCTGAAGTTTCGTACTTTGTCCCAAAGGCAGAAACATTCAGCTTACACACAACTGGCATTAAATGATGCATAAACAGAGCTGTTAATGTGTTCTCAAGGGGGCTGTATGTGTTGTATTCACTGTCCACATATGAATGGATTCTGGAGAATTAGCTCTTCAGTTATGTTGGTGTAATAGTGAAAAACCACAGGGGAGAAAGTTTGGAGATTAATTGAATCATTGGCCTGGCTGGGAGATGTAAGAGACTGTTGAGACCTGATTTGCATTACAGAGCCTATGTTGCTCTATACTACCAAAATATACTATTTTGGTCAGGAATAATTTGAATAACATAGCACTGATGCCATGATTGGACAGAAACCACAGTTGTACTCACCATGAAAATTAAATTGGTGATATTCGTGCTTTGTTATGAATCACTTCTTTTGTGAATGAGAATGAGAATATTTCTGATTTTCCAGATGGGGAAAAAAAATCGAGCTATGCAATGAATGCACGCTGGTAGCTGACCAAAGGGATATGAAGGAATATAGAACCAAACAGTTCAACTCTTGGGAGGCTGCCATCTCCAAGTCCCAACTAGAAGCAAGCACTGACCTTTCCTGCTGCTTTGTCCAGCTAGGTAATAATTTAAGGCAGGGGTGTCAAACCTGCGACTCTCATCATGTGGCGTATCACAACTTTTCCCCAGGGGTGGGCATGGCTAGCACATGATGCATCTGGCCTGTGAGTTTAACACCCTTAATTTAAGCCCCCTTTTATACCAAACTCGGCTTTTGCTAGGCTTGAACTGAAAGTTAATCACATTTCTTTTGCTCATAAAGCTTTTTTTTACCGGTTACTTCCTTTCCAACTGTCTGTTATTTTATTAAGTGATGTGTAAAGTAAGCTTTGCAAGTCTTGTCTTTGATGTGCACACAAATGGTGAGACACACTCATAGCTGTTTTGGACTGAGCATTTGTGAGTAATACTGTAATTACCCATTAACATGCATAACCTCTGCACATCCTCCCATATTCAGTTTGTGTCGTTTCATCTGGTTTTTACTCCTCTGTTTTTTTTTTTTACCAGAAGCAGCTCCAACCTTTGAATCACATTTGCTACTATGGAAACCTTCCTGTCACAGAGTCTGGAAAGGGATCTGATGCCCTTGGAGGTGAAGCGAAGTCAGTTTTTGCACAGCTAAATTTGAGGAGTGCTGTGGTGGTTGATCAGTGGTGGGATTCAAATAACTTAACAACCAGTTCTCTACCCCAGATGTGGTATTCAGCAGGTTCTGACCGGTTCTGGAGAACCGATAGTGGAAATTTTGAGTAGTTTGAAGAACCGGTAAATATCACTTCTGACTGGCCCTGCCCCCATCTATTCTCTGCCTGCCAAATCCCAGTTGATTGGGAGGAAATGCGAATTTCGCAGTCTCCTTCCCCTGGAGTGGGGAGGGAATGGAGTTTTTACAGTATCCTTTCCAAGCCACACCACAACTACCAAGCCACACCCACAGAACCGGTAGTAAAAAAATTTGAATCCCACCACTGCTCTGTCCTAATGACCAGCTGGGTAGGTGGGCCTTGGTGGTCATGTGACTGGGTGGGCCTGCCCAATTCAACATCACTCCCGTCAATGTTACCTTCCCATCAAAGGTGGTTCCTATTTTTCTACTTGCTTTCAAACTGCTGGGTTGGCAGAAGCTGAGACAAGTAACGGGAGCTCACTCCGTTATGCGGTGCTAGGGATTCGAACCACCGAACTGCCAACAAGCTCAGCGTCTCAACCACTAAGCCACTGCGTCCCTTTAGTAGTCGGTACACACCATCAACTAAACTTAAGTGACTCTGATAAAGTTTAGCCGATCTAGTAAGTTTTTTTTGACACTCATTCAGTTGTCTCTTACAGGCTTTTGCTGTAAAGAGCTTAAAAAGCACCAAAGAGATCTGTTTATTGGACGATTTCAGTCAGGAGAAGGGTACAAAAATATTTCCAATGCATTGGATATCCCAGGGGTCTGCAAAGTTGGCTCTTTTAAGACTGGTGGACTTCAACTTCCAGAATTCCCCAGCCAGCATGGCTGGCTGGGGAATTCTGGGAGTTGAAGTCCACCAGTCTTAAAAGAGCCAACTTTGCAGACCCCTGGAATATACCATGGAACACAGTGAAGACAGTCTTTGACAAGTAGAGAAAGCACAGCGCAATGATGGCATTGCCAAGAACTGGATGTCCCTCCAAAATTGATGAAAAAAACAAGAAGAAAACTGGTTCGAGAGGCTGCCAAGAGGTCTACAGCAACATTAAAGGAGCTACAGGAATTCCTGACAACTGCTGATTGTGTTCTACATGTGCCAACAATCTCCTGTATTCTTCATATGTCTGGGCTGTGGGGTAGGGTGGCAAGACTTTTCTTACCAAGAAAAGCATCTAAACCTGGCCACATGTTGCAGAAGCCCACATCAAATCTGACAAAAGCATGTGGGAATATGCATTATGGTCTGATGAGACCAAGGTTGACCCATAATTCCAAAAAATACATTTGACACACAAAAAAAGCTACACATCACTAAAAGTATACCATACCCAGAGTGAAACATGGTGGTGGTAGCATTTTGTTTTGGGGCAGCTTTTCTTTAGCTGGAACTGAAATTTTAATAATGGTGGAGGGAATAATAAACAGTTTCAAATATCAGTCAATTCTGGCAAAAAAAAAAAAAAAGCTTCAGCCTTTGCTAAACTGTTGAAGTTGAAAAGGAATTTCACCTTTCAATATGACAACAACCCAAAGTATGCCTGCAAAAGAATGGTTTCACCAGAAGAAAATCAATGTTTTGGAATGGCCCAGCCAGAGCTTGGACCTGAATCCAATTGAAAATATGTGGGGTGACCTGGAGAGGGTTGTGTACAAAACATGCTCTCACAATCTGATAGATTTGGAACACTTTTGCAAGGAAGAGAGGCAAAGATTCCTAGGCAAGATGTGCCATGCTGGTAGGCCCCTCCCCCAAAAGACTGAACACTGTCATAAAATCAAAAGATGTTTCAGCAAAGTGTGTTTCAGGGTGTGCATCTTTATGGAACTACTTTATTCTAAGTTTTTTATTCTTTTTTCTCCTAGGAGATTTCAGTTTGTTTTTAATTGAATTGTATAGCAGTGGTGGGTTCCGGATCCCGTCGCAACTGGTATGCTGTGACAGGGCCAGGAGTCCGTCATGTGCTTGCACACTGTGCATGCATGTTCACCCACTGCCATTTGACGCTCCAGCTGCTTGACGGAGCATCACACAGGCGCCGTACCCTGCGTGTGTGTGTGCAAATGGCCCGGTTGGTTCAAAAACAGATAAGGAGGGCGGGCGGGCGGGCAGGTGGGCCCTCTGCAGCATAGTTCCGGTATGGTGCTTGCTGCTCCCAGCAGGCACCGGTACTCCTGCACTGGGGCATACCAACCGGAACCCACCACTGTTGTATAGTTTACGTGTTTTATTAAAGGTGGGGGGAAATGAAGTGATTTATTTTGGTCTGATTTTTTTACATCTCAAAAAACTGACACTTTTAAAAGAGTCTGTATATTTTTTATATCAACTATATCTTAGTGGCTTTGACATTTTCTTTATTTTGCTCTTGCTATACTCATATTATATTGATCCTGCTTTTATCCTTGGGCCAATAATGTCAAAAGTTTCAAACCTGGTGGAAAGATTTCTATTCCATTTTACAGCTGTTTCCCGTGCAGACTATGGCTACAACAGACAGGAAACTGCTGTCTTGCAGAAGACTGATGTGTACATGGGAAGAGTCAAGTCCCTGCATGTTCTCACCTTCAAAAGAAGGACAGTTTAGCTGTCATGCCCCAATCAAGTCCTCCAGTAATTTCTCATAGTCTTCAGCTGCTTTGTTGTTCCTGTATGTTGGTGATACTGTCTTGGAGCCAAAGAAAAGCGGAAGCAAAACTATAGATAAAATTAAGTGTTTTAGGATTCCTCTCAGACAGGTTTCTGTGGCCAATTAGGGATTGTTGGGGCAGTTTTCTGTACATATGGAAATCACCAGATTAAAGAAAGCCAGAATAGATGACTCTGATGAATTCCAAGATGGATTTGGATACAACCTGACCACAACTGGTCCACTAAGGGATTGTCTATGGCTTCCCCAATATATATTGAATATATATTGCAAAACCAAATTTATTGGCTAAAGAAAATCTATTTATTATATGCATTAAAACTTTAACCTATATTCTAAGATGCAAAAAAGTCTGCAAATTAGGTAAAATTGATCCACTTGCATGGAGAAAAATCAAAACAATTCTAGGGACAGAAAGCATGAGGAATGCTAGAATGAATGTGGGAAACTTCACATCTGTTTTGTCTTCGGGGTTTTTATGAATGGCCACAAGTATCATACTACACACTGCACACCCACCCTCTTGCCTTCCACGGGGGGCCTTAAAAGCTGGCCCCGCCTATTGGCTTGGGGTCTTGATGGGAGCATGTTGCTAATGGTAGGTACCGGTAGTTAATGGATTGAGGGAAAATTCTATTCCACCCTGTTTGTGCCTTGTTCCCTTCCTTGCCATCTTTGTGGTGAGCTGGGTGACGCAGTAGTTAGAATGCAATAGTGAAGGCTAATTCTCCCCACAGCCAGGAGTTCGATCTTCACCAGCTCAAGGTTGACTCAGCCTTCCATCCTTTTAAGTCCAATAAAACGAGGACCCTGATTGTTGAGAGCAATATGCTGGCTCTGTAAACAGCTTAGAGAGGGCTGTAAAACACTAGGAAGCAGTATATAAGTCTTATTGCTACTGCTATTTGTTAATGTTAATATTTATGATCATAATATTTTACCTTGTTTTTACTCTGTTTATAAGCTGCCTAGAGTCACTCTAGGCAGACAGGCAGCATATACATTTAATAAATAAATACCAGCCTATTTATCAAAGTATCTATAATCTGCTCTCAAAATTTCAAATATAGTTCCCCCAGTTTTGGAAAAAAATAAAGCTATATTATATGTAAGGCTATATAAAAAATATATAGGAACAAACGAAGTGTGACCGTGTTGTGTAGCTTTGAGTTAAGGGAAAATATCACATTTTTGTCCTCAAATGCCAGGGGAAATAACAAATGCACTCAATTTACAAGCCCCATACTGAGACCAGGTTTAAACTTTAGACTTTATATCTGTCATCTCTGGGTTGATTATTATTTTTTATACAAATATTCTAATGACATGCTGGAAAATGCAAAAGCATTCTTACTTTTTTCTACAGTTTTGAGCTCTGTTTAATCACAGTTATTCGTTTAAAAAATGTTCCGAATCAAAAAGAAACTAGGCTGGTTTTCCTTTGTGCCTACAGGTAACAGGCAGGGTAGGAGGCAGAGTCACCCTCTCAAATCAAAACGCAAAGAGTAGGAGATGGGTATGCATTCTTCATAAATCAGAAGCATGTTGCAGAAAAATCTCTTTTGTGATATTTGCTGAACAGCTGGATCTGCTTAGTTCTGATGAACCACCACTGGATTGATGGTGGCACCATAAAAATACAGGGATATCTTTGGAGGCAGATGCAGAGTTTTCCTGATGCGTAGGTGAACCACTTGAATTGGCACTACCTAATGTTTTTTTAATTTGTTCATGATGTATGGCTATTTTTGGGAATAACAGTAAGTTATCTAGAAGTCCACTTTTCAGAAGGATGTGATTTGCACTGAAAATTTGAAAATGAAATGCTACCAGCAATTTTTTTGCCAAGGTTTCTTCTATAAGTCCCAACCCCATCTGGAGAAAAAATTAAGAAGAGAATGTTTGTGGAGCTTTTCTCCAAAATGGAGTAACACGATGGTTAGAAATTGGAAATCAGTAATGGAATTTTCTTGATCCTTGTCAGAGAGAATTATTTTCCAGCCACAAAACTTTTTAACCCCCTGTAGGAAAAGCAATCAGGCAATTTAAAAGCAATTTTAAGTCTAGCTATTCACTTAAGAAAATCATGACTTTGAATGCTGGGGTTGTTTTTGGTTTTAAAAAGAGCCCAAGGTCACAATACAAAAGCAAAGAAAGACCTCTTATATTCGTACACACAAAATACAATACAGCAGTTGTCTTGTACATTTTAAGAGACTTACTTCCAAGTAGATGAACACCAGGTTAATCTACCTGTCTAACACTCTGCCACCTTTGTTTCTACTGTTTATCTTGACTTTAAGCAGAATGACCTTCTGAGGAACAATGTTCCATCAAGTCTGAATTAGAATTTAATAGAGATCTTAAAGAATAACCATCTTTATTTCAGATGTTAGGAAAGGTGAACAATGAACAGTGTATAAGAAAAAGCCTAAGGCTAAACATTTTCTCTCTCTCTCTCTCTCGCTCTTTTTCTCTGAAAGTACTTCAAACTCCTTCTCCACTTACACTTGCAATAAGTTCATATGGGATTTCTCCTTAAGAAAGAAGAGATCATAATTTTAGGGCGCATTGAATTCCCATAGCTGAAATTCTTTCCAATCATTGTTGAGATGGCAGAAAAATATATTGGCATGAAATGAGCTTTCTCCATTGCCTATGGTATACTACTATTCCTACTCACTGCTGGCCACTGATTTGTCTCTAGAAGTAACAAAATATTTAAGACTGACTTTGGATAGGTTCAAACAAGAGAAAAACACTTTTAACACAGGTAAGGAGGTACTAAATTCTCAGTCATAGGCTGGGATTGAGATAAAACTAGTGTCATAGGAACAAGAAGGAAAATCAGTACTATACTGCCAGGGCAATATTGTTCAATGGTTAGATGCAGGCTTAGTGTAAGTGGTTAAGGCATCAGTGATTAAAGCATAGTTGTATGTAGTAGTTAAAGAATTAGGCTAGAAACCAGGAGACCTAGTTCTGCCTTAGGCACAAAGTCAGCTGTGTGATTTTGGGCCAATCACTTTATCTCACCCTAGGAAGCAGACAATGGCAAACCACTTCTGAACTACCTTGCCAAGAAAATCCAGGGACTTGTCTGTCAGGGTCTCACTCAATGGCACCTCATCCCTGCCCTGCAGGGATTGAGGCAATGCAAGATCCTAATTCATTTTCCATTCTGAAAAATGAATATCGCAATGGATATCAATGTTAAATCCATTTTTGTTTGCAGAGGGAGGGGCAGACCAATAATCACAAGCAATGAATCCCTCCATAAAACTGCTCAAGCATTTATTACATGTGCAGATTACAACAGGAAGGATTCCCCTGGGATCCTGGGTTTTTATGCTGCTTTGCAAGAATCAAAACAATGTTTTTGTGTAATATAGGAATGCTCTTGTTTTATATTTGGTTTTATGACTTTCATAAACCTTTAAATGCCTTTCTACATCTGGATTGTGATGTTTCCTCAGAATGATAAACATTGGCCAAACTCCTGGCACGCAAACTCATGAGAGAAGATAGAAACCATGTTTTCACTCTAAAGCATAGCATAGCTGGCTGGAGAATTCTGGGAGTTGAAGTCCACAAGTCTTAAAGTTGCCAAGTTTGGGAACCCCTGCTCTAGAGTTACAGAGGTGGTATTCAGTTGGTTTGGACCAGTTCAGGCAAACCGGTAGCTCCCACCCACCAGCCCCTGCCCTATCCTGTCTAAACTCTCATTTTCAGCACTCTGCATGCAAGCTTTTTAGGTGCGCATGCAAAGCACACAGTCACCAAACCAGTTGTCAAAACGGCAGCATCTCACCACTGCAGAATTAGCTAAGTTACAATTACCTGCCATTTGACTAGTGATTGGTTTTACATCCAGGACATCTCAAAACTGACTTCTTACTCCTCAAACTAAAGCAGGACAAGGTGAAGCCTCTCTTTGTAGACCCAAGAACAAATTTACTCCTTTTAAAAAAAAAAAAAAGTCAATTAATATCCTCTCCGTTTCTATATTCAAGGGAGCTAAGCAAGAAATAAAAACTGTGTCATAAAATATTCAGGAATATAGAAAATATGCTGGTTATGAAACCATCACCACTTCTAGAGGGCTCCAGCAAGGAAGTGAAGAATACTTAACATATAAAAATACCAGTGGGATTGTAGTTACTCAGAATCTGTTGTGCAAGGCGGAAGCTAAGAATCCAAGCCAGTGTTTCTCAAACTGAGCAGAGCTTTAAGGTGAGCGAAGGCCAAGTCCTAAAATCTGAAGACCACTCACCTTAAAGTTGCTGAGGTTGAGAAACCCTGACCTAGGCAGCGCCCTGCTGGATAAGACCCCTATCCATCTAGTCCAGTGCTTCTCAATTATTTTCTGTCATGCCCCCCCCTAGGAAGAAGAAAACATTTCGCGCCCCCCGCGCGACTGTAAATAGTATCATTTGTCTATAAAATTGTTATAAGTACACCTCTGCATAACACTGTATCCTTATTAACGTATAAGAGAATAAAAAAAGAAAGAAATGTGGATCAATTTACAACAAAGAATAGCTTTATTAACTGTAGCAGAAAAGATTTAAAGTGCATTAGAAATTTAAAAAAAATTAAATCCTTAATTAAACTAAACTGCCGAGGTCAAACGCGCCCCCCTTTACGGAGCCTCGCGCCCCCCCTGGGGGGCCCGCCCCACTATTTGAGAAGCACTGATCTAGTCCAACAGTCTGTTCTCACAGTGGCTAATCAACTGCACAAGAAAACCTAGTACACTCCCAGCATATGGCTTTCGGTCACTCGATCTTCAAGGCTAATAGTCACTGATTGATAGATGTGATTCTGACACAGCTGCAACAGGGAACTGGCTGCAGAAATAAAACCACATGACACTATAATTCTACAGACATTCTCCCCACTAAGATTCAAATAAATCCTTCTATTCGTAGGAAAGGGGGCTGAATGATCAAGAAATCAAAGGTGTTTGGAGGATAGGTTGGCACTTGCTCATCACATGCAAAGCCATTCATGAATAACACACACACATTTGGACATGAAACTATAAAAGTAGAATCAACCTACTCCAACAGGGGTGTTAAATTCAAGGCCCGTGAGTGGGATCCAGCCCACGGGTGCTTAAACTTGACCTATGGGGCCGCCATGGAGACAACGAAGGATCAGCCTGCTATGCCTCTGCCATCAGAAACAGAGCTCAGGAGGACCACATGTGGCTCTCCCGAGCTTCCTTTTCACTGCCAGAGGGTTTCAGGAGGGCATCGCAGCTGGAAATGGAGCTCAGGAGCCCGTTTTCACTGGCAGAGCGCTCGGGCCACCACAGGAGCTCCCAACACAAGTGACATCGATCTGCCCACGCTCACCCTGCTCATGCCCACCCAGGCCCTCTGAGGTCAAACACTACCATGATGCGGCCCTCAATGATAACAACAATGAAACCCCAGTACTACAATGCCACAAAGAAGAGGGAGTCAAACTATTCTTCAAAGCACCTGAAGGCAGAACAAGAAGCAATGGGTGGAAACTAATCAAGGAGAGAAGCAACTTAGAACTAAGGAGAAATTTCCTGACAGTTAGAACAATTAACCAGTGAAACAGCTTGCCTCCAGAAGTTGTGAATGCCCCAACCCTGGAAGTCTTTAAGAAGATGTTGGATGGCCATTTGTCTGAAATGGCATAGGGTTTCCTGCCCACGCAGGGGGTTGGACTAGAAGACCTCCAAGGTCCCTTCCAATTCTGCTATTGTATTGTATTGTAATGTTTGACAAACTTGACAATATGTCAAAGTCCACTCAAATGAATGGGTGCTATGAAAGAGCCCTGGTGTGATTATGGATAGAAAAAAGAAATCCCCACAAGAATCCAAATTGCTTCTCAGGATAAGCTTAAGAGAAACATGTTTCTCCCCAATTGAGCAGCTAGAAAATGGATAGCTGAAATTTCACCTGGAAGAGCCCAGGTTCCAAGAGGAAGCCTCCTTCATGGCAGGTCTGAAAATGTAATGGAGACCCAATATGAAATTTTCCAGGCAAGTCACATCTATCACTGAATTGTGATCCCTTTCCCACTGCATTCTCCCATCCCCAGAAAGTTTAAAGTCAGCCCACTTCCCCCATTAGGGCAACATCAATTGGTTGTAAGCTGAGGTGGAATAATCTTCTTTCATGCAAGCACATTTGTTAAAGGGCTAAGCGCAACCAGCAAAATGTTTCACAGTAGCAATGAAGAGTCTTCACTGCAAATTTGCTGCTGACCATTGGCACATACGCTAGCTCAGGGGTCTCCAACCTTTGCAACTTTAAGTCTGAAGGACTTCAGCACCCAGAGTTCTCCAGCCGGCAAAGCTGGCTAGAGAAGTCTGGGAGCTGAAGTCCTTCAGACTTAAAGTTGCAAAGGTTGGAGACCCCTGCGCTAGCTAACTCTTTCCCTGGCTCTATTCTGCCAAGCTTTTCGGAACACAGAGAGAGCGCTATATGGTTCACTAGCCATGGCTTTGATCTGTAAATATGTACATGCGGATGTAAAACTTTATACCTGGATTAGATCAGCCTGAAACCTGACTTAATTGGCTGGGCCCTCTTTACTCTCATGTGGAAACTGGTCACTGTGCCTCTCTTGAAATGTTGTTCTTCCTTGTCTCTTTGTGAATCCCACCCCCCAAAATTCTAAGAACCATCTCCATAAAGGGGCCCATAAAAAGCGTGTTACTCTAGCAGCTTAATAACCTTTTCAAAGCTTCCCTGCCTTACACACACACCCCAGCTAAAATCTGAAGGACTGTTATCATGGCAACAGAATGAAAGAGGCACTTCATCGGCGCACTGCTGTCTTCTGAGCGCATGGAAGGCAGCCAGGTAGCAGATGGCTGGTGTGGACTATTCCCTGCTTTCTACCGCCGCTGCTGCATGTTTAAACAAAACAAACGTCATCCTCCTCTTGGTTACTGGCTCCAGAAGAGCTGCACAGAAACACAGCAGGCAAAGGTGCTTGTGTGCAGCCAGGAGAGGGGGCCGCAGCATGCGCTCCTGGCACTCTGACAGCAATGTACAGTAGAGGGAGAGAGAGACGTGCACCGTCCATTTCATATGTTCTATTTTGGGCCTCTGTTGGCACTGGCTTCTCTATCCCCCTCCCTCCCCCCACCCCAAAAAAGCACAGCTGTCTAATCAAAGGCTGGAGGAAAAAAAGAGCAGGCAGGATCGACAAGATTACAAGGCAGAAGATTCGGTTTAATTGTTTAAGAATTGCATAATTTAATTAAGGGCACGGACACGCATTCAGGGTCCTTGTTGCAGCTGTGGTCGGGGAGCCTAGAGTTTGGGGCTGCGGATGCAGCAGCCTCCCCTGAATGCAGAACGAGGGAGCCAGGAAGAGCTAAGATGGCGGAGCGTGTCGAAGACATAGTAGAAGGGCTTGCACGCACATGCCTGACACAGTCCCAACATTAATTCAAAGCAGCTATTTGGGCTGTTTAAAAGAAAAAAAGAAAAAAAGGGCCTCCAGACCCCTCCTCAGCCTTGCTTCGCCCCCATCCCCCACCCCCACCCTTGAGGCTGCACGCTAAGTTCCAGGCCAGAATAAATGACTGAGGCAGCGTTCCTCTAGCACAACTCCTCCCTTGAAGAGAGGGAGTGGGACTCTGCGGCAACGCTAACACAAACTCTACCATAATGATTAACTTCTGTGAAGGGGGAACTGCTGACCGGCTAGGAACAGAAAGGGGGGGGGGAATCCTCAGAGAAAAAGCAACCAGCATCCCGCTTTGCACAGAGCTCATTTTGCAACAGTATGGAGGGCATAACTCTTCATCCTGAAGAGCCAAAAGAACCACTTCATCCAGCCTGGGAAGAACCACAGAGTTATACAAGCCTGGTCCTTGTTCCACTCATCAGTGCTCTCCAGAATAATCCCGGAGCCGGCTGCATCTCTTTCCCAGTAAATAAGGCAGGACCCTTTCAGGTGAACAGAAAGAAGACACCTGTTCAAGCCAATAGTCCTACCTTTTATCTAACAGGGAAGGCAACACTCTGCCTACGTCTACTTGCTAGTAATTCACTTGAAACTATAAAGAAAACAAATTTAAAAAGTCACCTTCCTGAATAAAAATATGGCTTGTCACTTCGGGAAGAAATAATGGCCATCTTTTTCAAAGGAAGTGAGATTCTTGAAACCACCAAATTTATGTAAGCCAAGGCCCAGAGTCATCTATAATGCCTTAGAAAAAATAGCAAAGGTATTTTCCCCCAAAGTGCAAATGAGTGGCTTGTGTGTGTGTGTGGGGGGCAGGATATAGAACCAACTACAGCCTCCAGCAACTGGGTATCACACTGAAGCAGCTCCTAACTTGCCTCCATGATACGTTTAACACCTGGAAAATCAAATGATCCCAGGCATAGACATCTCTCACATTGGGGGGGGGGGGGGATTCCAGCACCGTCGTCTGATTGATAGTTCAATGTTCCGTAAGAATGTGAAGAGAAGTTTTTTGTTTTTTAAAGAAAGCTTAAATGTAGCTTTTTTTTTTAAGCTAAATGTAGCATCATACTCGGAGAAAAGAGCTAGCAACCAAAAGCAAGCATCCCAGGAGCTTTACAGCAGGGGTCCCCAACCTTTGCAACTTTAAGTCTGAAGGACTTCAGTTCCCAGACTTCTCCAGCCAGCTTTTAAGTCTGGGAACTGAAGTCCTTCAGACTTAAAGTTGCAAAGGTTGGGGACCCCTACTTTATAGAATTACAGAGTTGGAAGGGATCTTAGAGGTCTTCTATTCCAACACCCACCCACCTCTTTTCAAGCCATTCTGGACAAATGGCTGTCCAATCTCCTCTTAAAAAAATAATAAAATATTTCCTATTATGTGACTTTCAGTTTGCCCAGCAGAACTAGCACAAACTCAGGGGGGGAAAAACAGGGCAAAAACAGTACTCTCCCAGCATCTTACAGACTGACGCATTTATTAAAAGCTTATGTGAAGTATCTTTGAAGAGTTTAAAACCAAGTTTTATTAAGGCTGTGCTTTCCAGGCAGGGTTGGGTTCCAGCAGAGGCAACTGCCGGTTCGCTCAGGGATGTGCCTAAAATTAAACTAAATAAAACTAAAATTGCTCTGCACATGTGCAGAAGCAAAAAACAAGATGGCGGTGCCTATGGCGGCACTGGGAGAGCCAGTTCAGGGGCGTGGCAGGCCTGGGTCGCTGCCGGTTCCAGAGACCCAGGCCGCCAAGGTACTACCGGTTCGGCTGAACCAGTCCGAACTGTTGGAACCCACCACTGTTTCCAGGATTCAAGAAGCACTCTAGATCTCACGAAAGTTCAGTTCTAGATGAAACCTCCCCAGACTCTGATTGCTGCAGTCTAAAGCCACTTTTGAAGATGTCAACTAATGTTTTATCAGGATGTTTTTTAGTAATATCACTGCAGATTAACTTCATTGTCTAACTAAAAGTACATTATCCTTTCTCTGCTGCAGCAAGTGGGCCATAATTCTCAGTCGAAGCAGCTAATGCCTGATTTGTTTTAGCCAATTCCCAGGACCAATTCTTTGCAGCCAAGTTAACCTGGAAGGTAACCTTTCTGCAAACTGTAGTGTGATGAATCAGCCTTCGCTGTGATTCACCACTTAGCACTGGGTTCAAAGCATACTTTCAGGTTTTAAAGGCATGACAAATAGTAATCCACATCAGATATACTAGCAGACATAAGAATTAAAATAGTCTTGAAAACCCCTCCCCAACTGATTTGGGTGAGCCCTTTTTTTCTGATCCAGTTTGACATACTATTTTCCATAAATCTCTCTCGTAATCAAATCAAGTATCCCTGCCCTTTTGTTATTGGGACTTCTATTTTAGGAAGTGTAGCCAAGATGTCTCATATTTCGTTGGGTATAGAATTTGAAACTTAAACGCCTGCTAGTGAATGGATGAGGTGGGTATCAAGGGGGAAAAGGGCAAGCTGGGGAAGATAGCAATTCAGAACGACAGTCTTATCTTTCATGTTCTGGAAATATATTATGTCAAAACTTCTCTGATGTTTTCTAAAAGATGGATCTTTTCATAAGGTTGAATGAGCATTGGTAACACTGGAACCACATTAATTCACCTCTGGATTTATTAACATCACATGTGGAGTAGCCAATCCACATGGGTGATTGCCTGAACAGCAAATCTTCAATATTTTTGCATATTTTCTCTCCCAAGGAGATACATAGTATAGTCTTCAGTGATTCATTGAAGGGGACAGGTAAACAGTAGTCCTGGTTAAGATGACTTGGTGTGTTCTACTTAAGGAGGGACCAAAGGAACCAATGCAAAGACATTGCGAGGTCCATACTCAACATCTGTAGAATAAAGCTGCTAGGATTAATTTATGTAATTGTCCAAAAGGCAGTCTTGCCTCATTATTTTGGGAAGGTTTTAGCCGATTTGTCCTGTGAAGTGAACAAGGCCATCAAGGTCACATTGGTTCAGTCACATTTGCTTTAAATCAATGTCCCTTCTCTGGTTATTTACCACCACCTGGGAGCTGATATATGGTTGGGCCTGTGGAATTGTGAATACTTCTCTGAAGGAAGGAGAGAGGGGTTCCTCTGGCCCTTGAGGCCTTCGGCAGGTGGAGTATTTTCACCTGCTCCATCCAACTCTGAATGAGGATGCACTCTCCCAACCAGAATTGGTATGCAACTTGTGTGTGTGTGTTCCTCCTGGACTTGTAGCTCCTATTCAAAGAGGAGGTGGTAGCCAAGAGGGCCGTTGCACAAATCTACCCATGTTTTCCACAAAATTTCTTTTGGACCCCGAAATAAGCACTAGGGCTTATTTTCAGGGTGTGTCTTATTTTTCCCATGAACAGGAGGCCCAATTCTTCTGCTTGCTTGTGGTGAGGCAGGCTACGTAGCATGTTAGAGCCACCGCCATGAGGCGGGGAGTGGGTGGAGTTGCCCCACACCAATTTACCTCAGGGCCCCTGCAGCCAAGCCATCCATGTCCCGGCACCTGCCTTGCCTTGCAGCCACAGCACCAACACACCACCCAGCCTCCTGCTCTGTTGCAGCTGCGAGCAAGCAGAAGTGGGCCAGTGGCCATGTGGGCTCCTGCTGCACATGGCTGTTGGTGCTGCCACTGCAAGGCAGGTGTCAGGGCATGGATTGCCTGGCTGTTCAGGCCCTGAGGTAAGCCGGTGCAGGACGCGTGGGGCAACTCCACCACTGCCATTTCACCTCGTGGCTGCACTGCAAGCAATCAGACAGAAAGGGCAGATGGGTGGTTGCATAGGCTCTTAAGTAGGGCTCATTTTGGGAAGGGGTAGGGCTTATATTAGGCACACATGTAAAAAAAACATGCCAGTGCTTATCTTCGGGATAGGTCTTATTTTGGGGAATACAGGGTACCATGTGAGCCCACTCCACCCACTTTTAGACTGGGAAATCGACCTAAGGTTACTCATTCTTTAGTCACCTCCTGTCTGGACTACTATCATATACATCACACGGCCTGCCCTTGAAGAATATTTGGAAGCTTCTGGTCAGGAAAAAACCTATAAATGATGAAATCCAGGATATATGCCTTCTCTTTGATTGACATATGGAACACCATTCCTCACAGAATACAGATAGTCTGCCCTTCCATAAGCCTTAAAGACCGAGTGGCTGTGGTTTCCGGCTGCCCGATTCAACAAGCTGACTCCATCGCTGGCCATAGGGGGCGAACATCTTGCCCCTGTGGATGGGGCGCGCAACTTGGGTGTCCTCCTAGATGCCCGGCTGTCCATGGAAGATCAAGTGATAGCCGTGGCTAGGAGGGCGTTTTACCAGGTTCGCCTGGTTCGCCAGTTGCGCCCCCTATTGGATCGGGACACCCTTCGCACAGTCACTCATGCTCTCGTGACATTCCGACTGGACTATTGTAACTCTCTCTACATGGGGCTCCCCTTGAGGTGCACCCGGAGACTTCAGATGGTCCAGAACGCAGCCGCGCGGGCAATTCTGGGAACCTCTAGGTTTACCCACATAACACCGCTCTTGCGCGAGCTGCACTGGCTGCCTGTCGTCTTCCGGGTGTGCTTCAAGGTATTAGTCATCATTTTTAAAGCGCTCCATGGCTCGGGACCTAGCTATCTGCGGGATCGGATCTTGCCTCATACATCCTCACGGCCGATTCTAAAAACGTATCCTTTCTGCCTGGCCGGCCTAGGGTAGTCTCTCTCTATGGGGTTTTAGTTGTTTTAACTGGGAATTTTAGTATGTTAATGGGGTATTTTAGCACAGGTATATGTTTAATTTGTTTTTAATGTGTTTGTATATTTATTGTTTTAGTTTTCCCTGTGCACCGCTCCGAGTCCCTATGGGGAGAGGGAGCGGTCAACAAATTAAAATTATTATTATTATTATTATTAAAGACCTGACATTTCTACCAAGCCAAGATGTTAAATGAACCTAGTTTATATGATTTGCATGTTTTTGCTTTTATTTTACTGAGACTTTGATATCATCATCATATGTTGATTGTTTTCACTTTTCTTTGTTTTGTGGTTAATATGTTAATTGTTATTAGTCATATGTAACATGGGTGGCCATATGTATTTTAAATTAATTAAAATAAACATTCAAAGCCTATTTTCTTTGCTTGCTTGATAGGTATTTACCCTATCGAGAGAGCAGGCAAGAGCAAATGGGCCAATGGTATTGTGGGGGCAGAGGAAATTAAGAAGACAACTGTAGCAAACAAATCTCTTTGATCTTTACCTTCAAATACATTTGGCAGACTAAAAGCACCACCTTCCAACTGGCTCTGTGTTGACAGACCGTAAGAACAAATGGGCAGAATGAGAAACTATCAGGCATTAGAATGCACTAGATTTGCACCAATAGTACAGATGGAAGTTGTCTTAGCTTTAAGTCAGCAGAGTAAACTTTTAATGTGGGGTTTCTGGAAGTACATTTGCTTCTGTGATGGATCTATCGTAAGATTTATTCCCAGATATAGCAAATATATCTGTACAAGACACTAGAAACATCGGTTTCTAGTGTCTTGTACACCTTGAAGCTTAAACATCAATTCTGCCATAAACGGAGCTGCTGCAGTAATGGCTGCTTGCTAAGGAAAGAAAAAGGGCTCCCTCTGGAGTGTATTCAGAGTTAATACTGAGCTGGGTTGAAGGACATCTTGAGGAAGGAAGGCACTTGCTCCTCCTTCTGAGCCATTGAAAGTTGGAGCTTTGCTGAGCTCTTGTCAAGCTTGCAAGGCTCAGGGCTTCCGAAGCGCGGAGCAATCATTTTTATGCATATTCCTGGCCATCAGGCAAATGCAAGATTCACAAAGGGAAAAAGTTGCTATCAGAGACCTCAGGCTAAAGAAAGCTACTAGAATATACAATAGGGACTGAATTTCTAATCCTCGTCAGATATATACATTTAAAAACCTGGAAGGTTAGTTATACTGTCAGGCAACACATTTCATTTGAGATGGAAAGTAGTTGTGTCAAGAGTTACCGTATTTTTCGGAGTATAAGATGCACTGGAGTATAAGGCGCACCAAGATTTTGAAGAGGCAAATTTAAAAAAAAAGTTTTTGCACTCTGCAGATCTCCCAAAAATGTGAAAACAGACCTGTTTCTTTTTAAAAGGGCATGAATAGCCTTTAGGAGGCTTATAGAATGTTCCTGGGGAGGAGGGGGGCAAAAACAAGCAAAAAATGGCCCGGTTTTTTCTCTCAAAAAAAGGCCATGCATAGCCTTTAGGAGGCTTACAGAGTGCTCCTGGGGGCTGGGGAGGGGGGAAATTGAGCAAAATATGGCCTGTTTTTCCCTCATTTCTGCCCTCCCCAGACCCCAGGAGCACTCTGAAAGCCTCCCAAAGGCTATGCACGGCCATTTTGGTGATGGGGTAGGGTTTTGGGAGGCTAAAAATGGTGTATTCAGTGTATAAGAACCACCCAGATTTTCAGCCTCTTTTTTGAAGGAAAAAGGTGCGTCTTATACTCTGAAAAATACAGTAATAAGGTCATGCTTCATAGAGAACAAAAAAGGTTGCTCAGGAATAAAGATGATAGCAAAATGTGACTCTACGCTGCTCAATTTATTCGCATCCAACCCCATCATGACCAACGCAGCACCCAAACATTTCATGCAGAATCAAAGAAAAATGAGTTTCAAGGCTGTTAACTTACTGCCTGTTTTTGTTCTTCTTCCTATAGAGAATTGTAATTGGAGCATGAGAGAAAAAGAAAAAAAAATAAAGGACAATTGTTATCTTGAAAATGCAAACACAGTTGAGTATTGGAGGGAACACCAATGTGACCTAACACATAAAGACAAAAGTCCTGGGTTTTTTCTTGTCAGTGTCTCACACCTAGAGGATTCATGGTCACATGAAAACACAAAGAGTTTTCCAGGTAAGACAAAAGTCCATTTGAATCAACCATTTTGCTTCCCCAATGATCAAACAGATGTTTATAAAGCGAAGTTCACAAAACAAATCTCAATCACAATTGGTTCGTTTTATACCTTCTCCCTAGCAATTGTTATTCAAGACAACTTAGTGTGATATCCGAGATAATATATAGTGTAATATATAACAAGTTGACATTGACCACTTATCATGTGCAAATTTATAAATCTGATGAAGCAATCTGTTTTAAAATTCCTTTCCAGTCCTAATTCTAATGGCCCTGAACCTTGATCTGAATAACTGAGAAGAGAAAATCTTGTTGGTTCAGTAGAACATCCCCAAATTCTGTGAAAACATTTATGTTATTAATTCATTGGTCAAATGCAAACCACTCAAATGATTAAACATTCTCAGTTTATCTTCATGTGGTGAAAAGAAGCATAAAAAGAAGTGTATTGTAATACTCCAAGACCCTCACAGAAAAGAATCCATATTCTAATCCATTTGAGGACTATAATTTAAGTACTAAATTAAAGAAGGTTTTTTAATTGATACAGTGGATCAGATTCTGATGTTAGGAACTAAAATGTCCAGGAGTATGGAAGACAAAACCTATGAGGAAATGCTGACAGAACATGGAAAAAAAGATGGTGTAGGGTCAGGACTGGGTTGAACAAAATCACAAATGAGGTGATAAGCTGCTTGGGAAAGCCAAGGGAAATCATCAAAGCCATTAAAAAGCAAAAGTTAGAATATTTTGGACATGTGATGTGACACCCAGAGAAATACGGCATCCTTCACTTAATCCTCGAGGGAAAGTTTGCAAGCAAGCAAGGTCCAGGCAGAAGAAGAACATCATGGCTTCAAAACCTAAGGGACTGGTTTGGACAAAACTCAGCAGCACTTTTTCATGTGGCTATAGACAAAAATAGGATTGCCAACATGATCGCCAATGTCCGATGACGGATATGGCACAAGAAGAAGAAGGGTCAGGACAGGAGTCTTCAAAGATCTGGTAGGGAAAAAAAACCTTTCTGCCTGCTGTCCCAGAGGGCATGGCTGTATTTAAGAACTTAAATTATAAGGGGAGATTTCAGATTTCAACAGAATTTTCTATCAGTAACAGCAAACCATCAATGAAATCAATTATGTTCTTTATTTTTCTTAATATAATCTGCTAAAATTGTACTCATTAAATCTTTAAGATCTTCCCTTTCTATCTCTGGCACGTTCTGAAACCTGAGAAAAGAAGACATTCTTTCAAACTCTGTCTTAGTCATATTCCCTCCCACTTCTGTGCTTTCTTTCTGTAATTCCTTTATCTCTTCCTTCATCTCAGCTGTTCCCCCTCCTAATGCCTCAATTTTTTGTTTATTATCCGTTGTACTTCTTGTGTTTGAGGGCACAACGGGGGGGGGCTCTGAAATAACAAGAAAAAGAGATTACCATCTTGAAACAAATTCCAAAAAAATCAGAGAGATAAGAAGGAAGTATTCCTTCTTGTCCAAAAAATTGTATAAAAAAGGAGTTTGGTTCAAGTAATAATAATAATAATAATAATAAATTTAATTTGTAGACCGCTCCCTCTCCCCAAAGGGACTCGAAGCGGTGCACAGGGGAATTAAAAAACATACAAACATAAATACATCAAGTGGATGGCTGCCCGAAGGAATGTTGGTCTTTTGGGAGGGAGGTAGAATTAGAGTTAAAACAATAGGAGAGGCAGTAATGCTTTCTCCAAAAGCATTACTCACTCCTAGGGGATGAAGAAGAAGGAGCGGGAGGGGCCATGGCCCCGCCCATCGGCGGGAAGGAAGAAGAAGAATCAATAGCAAGAAGACTCAGATCTCAAAAATGATTTTATTTGAAATTATTACTGTGATTTGTAAAAAGGGATGGTAAGGGAAAAACAAGATTGAATGTATGAATTTTACAATGTGAGATATATGTATTTTTGCCACTTGCTTTCTTTTTATATTGTATTTGTATGAAGTCTCGTAGGAGATCACCACCTCTGACATGGAAGCCACTAAAATGTTATCATACACCCTATAACCTTTTTCCTATATATATTGTAAAAAACCAATAAAAATTCTTTTCAAAAAAAAATATGAAATCAATTATGTAGAGTAGGGTAGAAAAGTTCTGTCCCTAAAGTTGTGTGCAGCTCTCAACCTAATTTCGAAAGCCCTCTGCAAGCAATTAGTTCAGGTCTCTTGCAAAATAATCCCTCCCTCCCCATGCAGTCCCACTGGAAGAGGCGTGGAGAGAAAAGATTGTCCCACCCACGTTTGGTTCTGATCCCAGCCGCTCCTAGCATGTAGCCCTCAATAGATTACACCAAGAGCCTTGGAGGGGGGAAAACTTCCTTAAGTTAGAGATGTAGGGCGAGTTCTTCTTCATAAGAGCCTTTTAGCAGATGCTGGGTGAATCCTTCGTTGAGATGATCTAGCTTTAGTGTTCCTGCGTCAAGTAGAAACCTGGACTTTTTTTGGTCAGAAAGAAGCAATTAAAAATGGTGGCGGGGATGGAAACATAGCAAAAGCTGGAACAAGCAGTTTCACTCCCACTAACCAAAGACAAAATCTAGCAAAAGAACCACCTCAGATCTATGCTATTCCTATATGCTTCAGCAAGTAAACTAGTTCATCTCAGAACACTGGCCAACACCTTTGGTGAAAGAGCACAAGTTCTGTATTCAGCAAATGCCAAATCCAATCCCTTCAAATGTCAGATAAAAAGAGATCAGTTGACAAAGCATGATCCAAGGACTGAAATAGAAGTTCATCACACAAATGGCCAATTAGCATTGCAGGGACATTGGCCATAGGATCAGTGCAGACATGATGTACCTTGAGCAGCTTCATGAGTCCTTCCAGTTGGACCATCAGTTCCCTTCGGCTTTCCTGAAGAGCAGACATTCGTTGTTCCAATTCATCTTTCCTTTGCCTATTCAAGATTAATAAAAGGATAATTTCATTCGTTTGGTATCTTGCCCTTTCTGTTCTGATTATCACCGCTTCTGTAATCACAATCCTAAATTAATTTGGGACAGGTTGGTTGATTACCGCAATAGCCTTAATTCAGCCAATAAAGTTGGATTCTGCTGGGCTTTTTCAGGTGTTGGCTGGGAAGCTTGTTCGTGTTCCAGTCTGAGGCGTTGAATTTCTTGCAGTATTTCTCTAGAAAAATAAATGTGAAATTAGTTAAACACGATTCTTCTTTTTTACTCAAATACCCTGGTTGTGCCTTTTGGAATTTGAAAGGGCCGGTTAATACTTTGAAGATATCCTCCTATACATTAATGGAGTCTAAACTGGTAGGGGCTGACAAGGAAAAGGGTATTGGACTCATGATTGACAGCTTAATGAAAAAGTCACTCTTATGTGCAGCTGCTATAAAAAAAGACAAACCCCATGGTTGAAACCATTAGGAAGTGAACCGGAAACAGAAATGTCTATGTAATAATGTCATTATAGAAATCTATGGGCTGAGATCTCATTTGCTGTATTGTGCTCAGTTCTGATCACTGCACCTTACAGAGTATTACAGTGTTATAAAATGTGCAAAAAAGGGACAATTAATTATTAGGGGAATGGCTCCCTAAAGGGGGAGATTACAACACCTGGGGGTCTTTCGATTGGAAAAGCGAATAAAGGACGTATTCTACAGATACATATAATCTTGCATGGTTTAGATAACATGGGAGAGATTTTCATGTTACAGTGTTCAAACTCAAGGTCATGTATTGAAACTAACTGCAAGGCAAAAAGAAGGTAATATTTTCTCACATAGCACACAATAAAATGTTGGAGGTAGTAACAACTCCAAACTGAATAACTTTTGAAAGGGAACTGAATATCGGTTTATCAAAAACCATTAATATTGACCACTGTTTCCTGCTCCTTGAAAAGGCAGCAGAAATTATTATATTTTATTATTTTTTAATTTGTTATGCTGCCCATCTCTCCCATATAAGGTGACATTATATACTGGTTGTGTCAGAGTTTGTAGTAGAAATCACATTCCAAAAGCACACACAGATGACTGATTCAGCAGAATTCATTAACTTCTTTATTTACATAATAACACATGAATAAATGTACAATACGAACAGCAGATTCTTCCAACATGGTAGAGAGGAGATTGTTTCAGTTCTGAGCAAAGCAAACTAATTTCAGTTTCAATTCTCAGTAGAGCACTCAGAGCTGCAGGGCTAAACCACGCCCAGGCTCCAAGCTGTTTCAGCTCCCATTGGCTGACCTTGTTACCATGTCTCTGCCAGTCATGAATATTCTGACAGGTTGTTCTTAAACCACCAACATAAGAGGTATTTTGATTTATTCCAGACTTGTGAGCTTCCCAAATACAACTAGTAGACCTTTGTTTGACACACAGAATGCTGGATTAGATGAGCCGATAGTCTGATCCAGCAGGACTCTCTTTATGCTATATGTATCTCTCTTATTACTACAGGGACTCAAACATCCCAAGCAACGTCACATTTATCTAAGAAAGCTTAAAGGAAATTGATCACTTTTTACAGCATAGACATCCCATTAAGCATAAGATTCTATAATGCTCTAGGAAAATTATTTCTGAATACAAGAAAAAGAGAAGGAAAATTAGATATATAAGCATTACAAGCTTGTGGGTTTTGTTCTCTAAATATTTGCTGCTTTGTAAAACTGTTTATGATTCTACGGTTGCACTGAAAATGATAAATTGACGGCTGGGATTTGCACTTAATGTTTTAGGGAGGAAAAGAACAAGGCAGTCTTGCCATCATGCAAGTGGGATGACTTAGGTTCCCCCCCCCCCACTCCAGCTTTGGAGGCAAAGTTTTGCTATTGTTTTAATAAACTTAGTATATTATAAGGCATGTTTAAAATGTAAAACATATATTTGCTTTACGTTTTCCATCTAAAAAATGGTGCTGCCCAGAGTTGTGTTCTAAGATGGGTGGCCATACAAAACATTTAAAGAAATAAATATAAATAGCTGAAATCATATCATCAAAGTAATGGATTTTGCACATGGCTTATGAGGAAACATGACAAACTTGCTTCACTGATTACAGTCGGTATCAGTATCCAGCAAACTCAGTTTGCGGCTTTGACCCCATAAAAACCCACCAAACCAGCTTTATCTCCCTAAAATATAGTCACCTTGAACTTAAGATGAACAGGGAAGGGGGAAGGAAGAAGGAAGAAAGGAAGGAAGGGAAGAAAGAAAGAAAGAAAGAAAGAAAGGAAGGAAGGAAGGAAGGAAGGAAGAAAAAAAGAAAGAAAGAAAGAAAAAAGAAAGAGAAAGAAAGAAAGAAAGAAAGATTGATTTATGGAGGGAGAAAAATCAGGACTATAGCAGTCAGTGAGCAGCTCAGCCAATTAAGTAGGGATGAAGAAAGTTTGTTTCCTTAAGAGCCCATAAAAGCTGTCATTCTCTCCCCCTCTCTCCCAATATCTTACCTGTTCTTGTTTTCCAGTTCTGCTATCAATTGCCTTTGCTGTTTGTTGGCATCAAAATTGAACCCCAGATCTATTGGTGGCCGTGTCTGGTGAAAAACAGGCAACATTTAAATATGCTGACTCAACTCTTGTCTAAAGTATATGGAGACACACAGAGTTATGCTTCCATGGAAAACTCATGAAAAAGCTAATAAAAGAATTCAGGAAAAGTTGCTTGGTTCCATGCTCACATTGTTTTGGGAAGCAGTTCCTCAACATCTGGCAAGAATGGCAGGAAAAAAATGTGCACAGAGAGAAACTCAACGAAGAACTTGTCAGAAGAAATTGACATGGTGGGAGAACATGGGATAGTCGGTCTTCTGGATCCTAAAATTTTCTCCTATTGAGGACACCCCATGATTCCTGATTCAATAAACCTTCAATACACACTTCAATTGTTTTGTTTTAATAGGGGAATGGATTTTTATTACTGCTTATTACAGTCATGCTTGAAGAATGGTCACTATTACCCCTCAAAGTCTATGTAGGAAAAAGAACCAAAAATTAAAGATTATTTCAATCCACAAAGTATTTTACCTTCTTTTAAAAAGGTTCTCTTTTTTGAGCTAGATAATCTTTAGGGAAAAATAACCTTTGAATATACTTTGACCAAATATTCCAGCATGGCTTTCAACTATACAACTCCCAATTCCATAAAGGTTGAACAGGACTGTCTCTGATGCAATCTGATAATTTTAACCAGAGGCACTCCCAGCATTAAATATGCTACCTGATACACTGTAAAAACCTCAAAACAGTGAAGTGTTATCACATCTGCCCAGCCATATTCTAAGTCCCAACATTTAGCCAGCTAACTATAGCCAAGTATTATCTTGATTGTTGCCCTTCCCTCATGTAACAAAACATTTTTACAGCATTCTCCTCCAGATCACCTCAAGCAATAACTATTATCTTCCTTAATGGCATCTCTATTGATCCATAAGTATTAAGTCTCAAGCTTGATTTGTTACACAATGGCAATGTACACCTTTCAGTATGTGTTGGCTATACTGCACATATGAAAGAAACATGAAAACATGGAACTGTTGTTGAAGCACATACAGTATACCAAACACAACTGTGGAAATCTGTGGAAATCTAAAAGTAGTGGTTCTGTTCCTTTGAATGCAATTATGATATATGGAGTTCTGTTTTGAATACGTATGAGAATGGACAGCTATGCAAGAGAGTCACATTACATTAACAAGAAATGGCCGAAAGATAGGACAGAAAAACGTGGCACACGAACTACTTATTGACCCAACAAAGATATCTGTGCCTCCATCTCACATAAAAACTTGTACTGATGAAAAAGTTTGTGAAAATGAACAAGGAAGGTGAAGGTTTCTGTTATATGTGACAGATGTTTCCAAGAATAATGGATGTCAAGATCAAGAAAGGCATTTTTGTTGGTCCATAGATCAGATACATCATCAATGACAAACAGTTCAAAGATCTGTTAATAGGGTCAGGGAAAATTGGTTGGAAAGCATTCAAGGATGTTGTTGAGAGTTTTCTTGGCAACTACAGAGCACTAAACTACATTCTGCTGGTTGACAAATTTCTTACAGCATACAAGACCATGAAATGCAACATATCACCAAAGATTCATTTTCTGCATTCACACTTGGACTTCTTTCCCAAAGATCTACATATAGTCAGTAACAAACATGGCGAAAGGTTTCAGCAAAATATTGTCATAATAGAAAAATGGTATGAGGACAACTGGAATCCATCAATGCTGGTTGACCATTTTGGACAATGCAGTAAGATGCACCAGGCATTGAGTACAATAAAGAATCAGCAAGTAAAACACTTTTAGCCCTGCTGATCTCATGCAATGTGTTGCAAACATAGGATTAATAGTCATTAAAAAGTAATATCATATTTCTCATGATTCCTACAGTATATGTTACAGTCATTCTGAAATTATATTAGTGTTCAGTTTGAAGTGGTCTATCCTAATCACCAAAGGTTTTTCAGGAAACAAAACTTTTGGAAAAAAATGTGCATTGTTAGCAATTAACAATTTACTAATAATCAATTAAAATGTGTTTTTGTGGAAACACCCATCTTTCTCTTAAACCTTAAGTTAGAGATATGTGTCATGGCATATTTCATTTATACCTCTAGTTTACACAGGCAATTGTTGCAATCTGCTCAGGAAGAATTGAGGAGCTGATAAAAATAGAAAGCATTGATCTTGCTGCCTCACTGAAGGACACCGATCCTCAAGAGGTGAGAAGTGGCACTCATATTCAAGAGCATACAGAGTCACATGTAAACACCTCCCCTCTCAGGACACACATTGCTCAGTGACACTCAAGGCAACAAAAAAACATAAATCAGTTGGAAAATGACTTTGGATGCTACTATTTCTAAACTTGCCAGCAAGAGAATGTAACAGAATATTAATAACAAAATAACAGAGTTGGAAGTGACCTTGGAGGTCTTCTAGTCCAACTGCCTGCTCAAGCAGGAAACCCTATATTTTTACACAAATTGTTTTCTCAATCTCTTCTTAAAAACCTCCAGTGATGGAGCACCCACAACTTCTGGAGGCAAATCATTCCCCTGATTCATTGTATGGTCAGGAAATTTCTCTTCTGCTTTAGGTTGGTTCTCTCCTTGATTGGTTTCCATCCATTGCTTCTTATCCTGCCTTCAGGTGTGAATAGGCTGATCCTCTTTTCTTTGTGGCAGCCTTTAGATATCAGAACACTGCTATTACATCACCCCCAGTCCTTCTTGTCATTAAACTAGACCTGCCCAATTCCTGAATCGTTCTTCATATGTTTTAGCGATCAATCCTCTAATTGTCTTATTGCTCTTCTCTGCACTCTTTCTAGAGTCTCAACATCTTTTTTATGCATCAGGACTCTGAAATACTGTGATTTTTAATAGTAACACTCCTGTTTATTTTTCATTCTTTAAATTATGTGGACTTCTCCCTTTTTGAAAGTGTATGCTTGTGTGTGCATGCACGTGTGCATGTGTCTGTGCACTTTATCCATGGAGAATTCTGCATGCTCAATACCTAGCATTGGGTTGTGATGAGGAGACAAACAAATTGGTCTTTATGATCTAATAGAACAATGGAAGCACCATGCTAGAAAGCTATGCTACATACGTATCTCAGCCCGATGTTTCAGCCTAATCTGGTGCCCCTCCCGCTCCAGACTAATAGTGTATCACAGCACTGTTCATTGGAATTCATAGAGTCATAGGGTAAGAAGGGACCTTGGTGGCCTTCTAGTTCAATTCCCTGCTCAAGGCAGGAGTCCTTATATCATCCTGGACAAATGGTTGTCCAAGCCATTGTTGAAAGCCTTCAATAATGGAGCACTCACATGTCTGGGAGGCAAGCTGTTCTGTTGATTAATCATTTTCACTATCAGTAAATTCATCCTTATTTCCAGATTGAATTTCCTTCTTATAATCTTCCATCTTTGCTTCCTGTCCTGCCCTCAGATACTATGGAGAATAAATCGACCCCTTCTTCCCTATGACAACTCTTTAAGTACTGGAAGACTGCTATCATATCTCCCTGAGTCTAAACATACCTACTTTCCTTAGTAGTTCATTGTATAGAAATAACAATAGCACTTATATACCGCTTTGTAGTGCTTTACAACCCCCTCTAAGCAGTTTACAGAGTCAGCATATTGCCCCCAACAATCTGGGTCCTCATTTTACCAACCTCGGAAGGATGGCTGGCTGAGTCAGCTGCTGAGAATCGAATTGCTGGCAGTCGGCAGAATTAACCTGCAATATTGCATTCTAACCACTGCACCACCATGGCTTGCATGATGAAAACACCTGATCATCGTTGTTGCTCTGCACTCTTTCTAGGACCTCAGATCTTTTTGTATTGGAGTCACCAGACCTGGATGCAGCATTCCAAATGTGGTCTCACTAGTGTAGTATAGAGTGGCACCATTACTTCCTGTGATCTTGATGCTATCCCTCTGTTGATGCAGCCTAGAAGTGCGTATGCTTTTGGGGCAGCTGCAGCACACTACTGACTTATACTTAAGTGGTGATCCACAAATTTTTCTTTGGGATCTATCCTATGCATTTGCTCTGTGGTACATTACCACAAACAGACTGCAAAGATCCTACTGCATGAATGTTACTTCTTTTATACATCAATTCATTTTAACAAACACTGTACAATATTAGCAGGAGCCGTTGCTGTGCTCATAGAACGTTACACAAGACAGATGATTTCAGGATTTCCCAATTTAGTGCCCTTCTGCTAATTTAGTTTGCTAAGGATTTGGGAACTTAGGTAGTCACCTCACATTTGTACCTTGATTATCAGAGAAAAGGGAATAAAAGCTCAGATGCCAAGAAACAAATTCAATTGCTTACCACATTTCCAGCTTCAGCAGCTAACCTGGCAGCATACCGAGCAATTAACCGATGCTCTTCATCCAGTCTGCTAGGACTGTCCAGGACACTGCTAAAGGAAAGAGATCTCACATTTACCAATTGGTATTTGCAACTGCGGAATATCAAATCACACTAGGAAGACAAGGATTGTCCAAAATGATACAGAATTTAAGCAGTGTATCTTGGGCATGTATTCTCAAGCTTCATTCATGAGCCAATCATGCCCAATTTCATTTCTGCATAAAAAAGTAATCATTCTAGAATTATGGCTTCTAACGGTATTTTGTTGAAAAGAGTTTGTAGAACTGCAACATATTTTACATATAGTATTTCTGGGGAGTACTACATTTATGTAGGCAAGCTCACAATATTTACCAGCATCACTATTGCTAATATTAATTTTTAAAATTTAAGTGTGCTTTAAAAAAAAAAAATGGGTAAAAGATGTTTTAGTAAATAACAGTACAAAAAATAACATTGTACTGACTTTGTGTCACAGCATAAAGATTGGGAGATTGGCTCATATGCTCAAAACATGAATGCACATATCAAAACCATATTTCTTCAAAAAGGTAGTCGAAAAAGATTAGCATAAATTTCATGTGTAGAATTTCTGCTATGAACCCATTATGTCCCCTAAAAAGGAAATAAGGGAGGAGGGGAAATAAAAGAATAATATATGATGACAAAGTCATATGAATGGCTCGCAAAAACAAAATAAGAAAAAATCATAGCATCCTTGTATTTTAATAGGAAGAAGCATTTTGTACTTCGCTTTTCAAGGACAAATGCAGTAAACAGTGTCAAATACTTTGGGGTATCCTAAAATCAAGTCAATGCAAAGGGGATTTTTATTGCTGAAGAACATTAAAAACAACTAGGGCTCCCAGTTAAAGTTTTCATTGTGCAATTTGTCATTGTATCCTTCAAGCCATTAAGACAAGAAAGACAGAATAACTGCAGGTTGCCACTGGATTGCTAGCAAGAGGGCAACTATTTATCACATCAGGTGCCAAAGCAAAAAATTTCCAGCAGTATTCTTTCTCAGATGGGTCCCAAAACAAGACAATTCTTTCCTCTATTGAAGGCTTGCTAATGATTGCCAGGACTGCTGAGAAAACATTAACTTTTAAGAGGAATTAAATAAAAAATCTGATTAAAAGCGGCAATATGAACAGGCTTCCCTCCCCCTCCTTCCTAGCATTTCCCCCCAAGTGCAGAATGGGGGGTGGGTGGGGTTAGGCGGGCAGGAGGGGGGTGGATAAACCAAATATTGATCCCTTGATTGCGACAGGAATTGACCAACCAGCTTGGTTGGCCTAGCCCAGGGGTCTGCAAAGTTGGCTCTTTGAAGACTGGTGGACTTCAACTCCCAGAATTCCCCAGCCAGCCATGCTGGCTGGGGAATTCTGGGAGTTGAAGTCCACCAGTCTTCAAAGAGCCAACTTTGCAGACCCCTGGCCTAGCCTAACATTGTGGGTTGAGAGAGACTGCCTAGCCAAAGTGACCCAGGTGGTGTTCATGCCTAATGTGGAACTAGAATTCACAGTCTACTGGTTTCTACCTAGTGCCTTATTCACTACACCCTAATTGGTTCTTGTAGTATGAACAGGCTGTACTGTGACAAACTTGATCACATGACAAGTGATATGTTGACAGATAGAACAATGCCATGTATCAAAAAAGTGTTGTCATTAAAATGAAAACTTTTTAATGTCTCAATGAGCTGAAAGTAAACCCAGATTCCATTAAGTCTCAACATGTTATTTATTTGATTTATGTTGTTTTATACTGGGTTTTTTTTTTCATTTTGAAGGAAACCCGTTTGTGGTGCTTCCACATTTTATGGCAGATATATGCAATGCCTGGGCCTTGTGGGCACATTTGAAATGTTGGGTGTAACTTTCCTAAAATGAAAGCTATCAGGAAAGTACAAGTTACAAGGCATTCATATTCACCAAAAATCAAATATTGGAATTGCCCTCCACAATCTCCTGTATTATCCTCCTGGATTCTCTACTTTTAAGAATGACCATGGAGGCCAGACACATACAGTATTTATAAATATGTTAGAAATTGGCCAGCTGATTTCCAAATTGGCAACTGCTGATTCTTTAAATATTTTTTCTAATATAATACAAACAACATAACCTATTTTGGAAGGAAGATTGGACACCACTTTGCAAAGCATGGCTTTATAGGACAGTGTAAATAGTTCCCCTTCTAGAAATTATCCTGGAGGGTCAAAAGGTGCTGAGAGATATTGCATTGCCTATTTTGACAAGGATTTGCTGGCTTTGTTTGTGGGAAGGAATTCTTTTTCCTTACGCTATTGTTTTTAAAATACTGTTTGGCAGTATCAGGTAACCCAACTCCATTTTTCATATCAAAGCATCAGGCATCTAGCAGGAATGGGCAAAGTCAGTATGGCACAATATGCCATTCTAAATTATCTCTTGTATATTCATCCCAAGGCTATCTCTAAAGAAATCAAGATTAATTTATGAAATTCAGGAATTTGGAAAAGAACTGGGATTACCTCTAGAGTAGATAAAACTGCCTGAGCTATCCATTAGAACATATTCTCATCAATGGATCAGTTCAAACTATATAAATCTTGATTCTTCCTATGACAATTCAGTAGTTCACCATTTAAAGTGTAGAGGGAAACATTATTCACGCTTCCCCAAATTTAGGGGTCTTTAAGAAATTAAAATATTTCATAGTTGTTACATTTCATGCCCAACACCATTTAATTGCATTGAACCATAGCAAGAAGCCCAGTTAAAACTCATTTTGATATTTGTTCCAAATTTCCATCAGTTTGTTATAAAACAGAATCTCTTTTAAATCCAATGAGTGCATCCACAAATCTCTCATCTTTAAATTGCCTTTTTTTTCTTCATAACATTTAGTCATGGACCTCCCTTTTTTTTAAAAAAAAATTATATTTTAAAAAAATCAATAATCCATTTTCAAGCGAACATAGATAAAATAAAAACGAATAACCACAGACCTTCCTAGCACTTGTTTTAGTTAGTGGATGGGCTGGGCCAACCCAGCTGCCTATATAGGGCATCCAACCAAGTTCTGAAAGGGAAAAGAATAATCACCTTGTGTACCCCATACCCTTTTCCACATACAATCTGCTTGCCTAGCACTAACCGTGTGCTGCTTTGTAGCTGGCTCACATAGGCTGCTATCAGCACATGCTCATCACTGAGCCCATCGGAGGGGGCGAGGCTTTGCTGCAACCTAGGGATAGTGAAAGCAAAGGAAGCAAAACTCAACAGAAATGAAGATGAGGCAATGAAATTATGTAAATTATTTGAGGAGTATAACATGGTTAAAAAAATAATAGTTAACATATGTAAATGTTAGAAGGCGGCAGCGGAGACAGACTTAAATAGGCAAGAGTCTCCTGTTAGAAGCAAGGGATCAACAAGACATGAAGAATGAGGTACGCCTGTCATTATATTCCTTTTCTCTCCACTTTGGAAACTGCAATTCTGATGGGCAACTAGCAGCATCATTTCTAGAAAACAAAGTACAACAGGGTTCTAATTCATGGAAGAGCAAGGATGTTTAATACTTGGCAAACCCCAACTGCAACCACTCTCCTGTGCTTTTGTTTGAATGCATTAGCAGATGCCTTGTTCTAATAACGTACAATTAAATGATATACCGAGTCAAAACAGTCTTCTTTTGACAATCCTACATATTCAAATCCATGTTCTGGTGTATTCAGAGGATTATGTCATTAGGCTGAGGGCATCAGATTGACTTCCACGCTCTGCCCCAAATTCTTGTCCTCTCAACAATCCATTATCTTAGTTCTCTAGATCAAGGGTGTCAAACTGAAGGCCCACAGGGTGCTTAAATCTGGCCCACGGGGTCAGCCTGAATATAGCAATGGACTGGCCCACAGTGCATGTGGCAGCAAAATGGGGCACAGGGAAGCCTGCATGTGCCCCACTTCCCCCAGTGCTCTGTTTTTGGCCTGGACAGCTCCTGCAACACTTTGCTAGCCAAAACAGGGCACTGTCCAGGCCGAAAATGGGGCACGGGGGGGGGGGGCTGCATTCCTCCCACTGTTTTGGCCAGCAGGGTGCTGCAGGAGGCATCTGTCCCATCTTCCCGCCTCCCGGTCTGCGGAGAACTACAATGCTGATGCGGCCCTCGAAGAAATCCAGTTTAGCATCCCTGCTCTAGACAAATTCCTGAAAAAAAGTCCCCATTTCAATGGTAAGATAGAAAATAAGCTCTATTCACTATCTCTCTCTGACCTCCGAAATAGGACATAACATAACCGGAAAGGGGAATAAGCAGGATGTTCATTAATGCAAGTAGGGCCTAGTTAGACAACGGGTGCTTTTCACAGAAAGGGCCTGCTTCCCATATATTTCCTTTCGTACAATATAAAGAAGGCTTAACATAGGGGATAAAAGAGGAACAGAGATAGCTCATCTGTAGTCTCAGAAAGAGCAGAGGAAAACAGTTCAGTTCTGTTGAGTCCTTGGAAAACTGATTAGATGTGGCGTAAAGACTTTTTTGGGATATCCCAAAACCCAAAGCACAGAAGCAAACACCCCCACAAACACAGAGGGAAAAGAAACAAGAAATGCAACGTGTAGAAAATTATTGTGGATATTTTACTTTTCATTAGTTTGTAAATGTAAGAAGATTAATGCATATTATAGATATTCTACTTTACTGTGCCATCCTTTTAGGGGGTTGATGTCAGTGGTGGGATTCAGCCAGTTCGCACCACTTCAGGAGAACCGGTTGTTAACTTTCTGAGCAGTTTGGTGAACTGGTTGTTGGAATAAATCATTACGGTAGAGAACCGGTTGTTAAATTATTTGAATCCCATCACTGCTTGATGTATATCAGGGATGTTAAACTCGTGACACGTCGCCACATAACATATCACAACTTTTTCCCCTTCAGTAAACCGGTGGTAGGCATGGCCAGCGCATGACGCATCTGACCTACAGGCCGCGAGTTTGACACCTCCGAGGTATATGAATGTAGTGTCATCTTGGATATTCAAGCTAAAAGTCTTTAAAAGTGCATAAAGTTATTTCTTTTTAAGGGATGCTTTGAACTTTTAAAAAAATCTAATACTTATTACCAAAAAACAACAATAACAACTAGGAGTGCTTTACTTTCTCTAAGAGTTATGAATTATATCTATATAGGTATTTGTTTTTGAGATGATTTCATCTTACGGTGCCCAGGAGCCGGCTTGCTTAGAGCTGAGTAAATTGTCCGGAAGGAGTCAGAACTCATTTTATACACCACGATTAGGCAGTTTCTACAGAAATAATGTTTAGTGGTTAATTGGGAACACTTAATAATGTCACTAAACAATTCAAGTTGCTCCATTTCATTAATTTGAAAAGTTCTGATTGGCTTCCTGACATTTTGCTGGATTACTTTATTGTGCTCCATACTGTTGTTCAATAAATCTTTTTCTTAACTGATTTCTTCTTGTCTAGATTGTGAAAAAGTATTCATTGTCACAAATTCATTCTTTGGTAAGAAAAGTGCTGCTAGCAACAGCAGAAGGGAACTTACATTGTCTGCAGTACACAGAGACAATTAACTGGAACTGGAACATTTAGAGCAACTTCCTTATTCGGGAAAGCTTATGAAACACTGGATTTTTCTCTTAAACAGGTAGACAGGTATCTGCAGTACTGCTTCCTTGGCTATTATCTATTAATCTCCTAGTTTTACCTCTGTTCTCCTTCTCCTAATAATATGTGATGTAATGTAATTGGCTGAAGAAAATCTTAATTGCTGTGCATTCACCATCATGGGCTGTGCAGCTCACGGCCCCAGCTGAAAATCAGATCTTTTTTCAATTTGGAGCAACTGACCTTTTGGAATAACATTTATGGCCTAAGAATATTTACAATGCTCCCCTTTGACCCCACATCTTGCTTTAATGTCATTACACTTTCCAGCTGGCTTGCTTATGCAGTTTTATGAGCTCGCCATAAAGTTGAGCTTAGTGGCAATGAAAGCCACTCTGAACAATAAACTAAGAGGCCCTCCACAAGATCCAGATAGCATCCTATCAGAAGGCAAGGAATTAAGCTTCCCTCTTGGATAATGCAAAAGAGGCAGACACCCTGAATGAATGCGTGGCAATATTTTCAAAGTAACGTGGCTCTTTGTCTCTTTGGAGGTGAAGAGAAGAATCTCCTTTTTCAGTCAAAGTAGTTACGCTTCACTTGAGGTGAGAAGCTCAGGCAAGGGTCCTTCTGCATAGAAATCCAACTTTCTTCAAGGAGTTTTCCATTAGGTAAAATCTGAGAACTTTTTACTGGTAAAGGGTGATTTGACTTATTATTTGCTAACGCAATTTTGGTACTGCTGTTTTTAATTCTTAAAACATTTTTATGCTATTCCTAGCTGCTCTAACAGATGTTAGGCTGAAGAGCAGAACATAAGTGTTTATAAAACTATTGGAAGTGTGTATATTAGCATGGTTTACACCGATAAACGTCTGCACATATGAGCCATTTCACATCAATGCCTCAAACTGGAACATTATTTGTCTCACCTTTTAAACACAAACCCCACATCTTTGAATTAAAGATTATAGTCGATAATAATACAAAATGGCCAGTCATCTTGAGGGTAAAAGAAATCTGTAGCCCTGATCGACTGAAGTTGTCATTTATATTAGTGTTTCAATTTCTGCATTGCTCCTGAAAGTGTTTTTAAATGTGAGATGCACTACAGACATTGTTAAAGTAATTTAAAAAAAGTTAGATATTTAATCATATTCACATTCTAATTTTCCTTCAAGGAGTTCAAAGACGTTCTTAGGTTCAGTTATTTTCATATCAATCCTGTGAGGTAGATTAAGCTGACAATGTATATCATTTGGACAAGAAACACAAAAGAAAGTCTTGTGACTGCTTTTTAAAGATTGAGAATTTATTCTGACAGAACATTTCACAGACGACAATAGGTTTTACCAGACACAAAGCACATTTTCAGAAGTCAGATTAATCTTGCAGATGATTTACAAAACAATAATGAATTTAAATATTCCACCTTTCTATTCAGAAACTTTCAATTTTTCACGGAAAAATGTGCAATAAGTATAAAGCTAAGATTACAGTGAGGGAGAATGAGAATATAGGCAAAAAACCAACAGAGTAGATACACAGTGTACCTTTCTTGTTCACTGAAAATTAAATTCTGGTTCACTGAACAACTGGACAGATAAAAGCATTTAATATTCAATTAAACAGGTTCAGACAGGCCGCTCTAAGAAAGGTACTCCTTAACTATTTCCAACATGGACAAAGCTCCATTGTCTTTGTTCACATCAGTGTTGAAAGCAATAAAAAGAGCCTTGATAGTAGAACTTAAAAGAATTGCAATTTCATATGGGAGCATACTGTTTTTAGATACTCTTATCTAAATGGTTAACAACTGAGTGATTCAGTGATGACTCTTTTATCTAGGCCTCTCATATCTCATTCCAATTTGCTTGATGCAAAGTCATATTACAATACCATATGGAGTTGAAATAGTTTCAGCATTAAGTAGGAAAGTTTGGGGAAAAAATATTCACAGGAAGTTTTCGGCTAAAGGAAATGTTAAAAGAGACATGTATACAAAATGAAAGATGGGTATAATCCCAAAGGAGATATACTTTAAGAGGCTGACATCTACAGAATGTACCGTATTTTTTGGACTACAACACGCTCCGGACTATAAGGCGCACCTACATTTTGGGGAGGAAAACAAGAAAAAAAAAATCTGCCTCTGCCTCCCAGCAATTTGCCTCCTTGCAGCAAATCGGTCACCTTCAGCACAGCCTGATTTAGCATGAGCAGCTGATTGGTGGTTGGATCGGTCTCCCAGAATATCACCAATCAGCTGTTCCAAGCTCCGAGGATGGCCGCCGCCCATCGGCACTGTGGCTGCCCATCACAGCTGCCACTATCGTCGCCTTGGCACACACCATTTTTGGCCTTCATGTGTCACATTTTTGCCCCTTTCCAGAGGGCAAGGATCACCACTGCCTTTAACCGCCACCTGGAATGGGCCAAAAAAGGGGAACGCGGAGGTCGAAAATGGGACGCACGGAGACCAAAAATGGGGCACGCGGAGGCAGCAGTAGGTGGCAGCCGTGATGGGCGGCGATAGTGCCAATGGGCGGTGGTGGTCCCCGGAGCCTGGAACAGCTGATTGGTGGTATTCTGGGAGGAAGATCCAACCACCAATCAACTCCTCGTGCTAAATCAGGCTGTGCTGAAGCTGACCAGGGTGTCTGTTGTTTGCTATAAGGAGGCAAATTGCTGGGAGGCAGAGGCCGAAGGTTGGGGGCTGGCTGGTGGGCGGGGCTTTGGCAACATTCGCTCTATAAGATACACAGACATTTCCACCCATTTGGGGGGGGGAGTGCATCTTACAATCCAAAAAATACAGGAAGTTACAAAGATTAAAACACAAAAGAAAGTGAAATTAGAAGTAACAAAAAAGACTGTTTTGGCTATGTCAATAATAATTTTTAAAAATCATGAGGTGAGCTTGCTGTCAAGAGATATTGACAGGAGCACATGATGGAAAAAGAACTGAACTCTTCAAAGTAGAACTGTCTCCAAATTGGCTTAAGCAGAACAATGGACAAAACAAGGAAAATAAGGACAAGTATAAGTTGTGCTTTTATAAAGGACATTAACAACTAGAATTCTCCGGAGGAGAGCAACTAAGATTTAAGGAGACCGGAAGGAAAAACCTATGAGGTATGGTTGGCATTGTTGGGTATGTTTAGCCTGGAAAAGATTTTGGGGAGACATGGCAGTTATCTTCACATATATGAATGGAGAAGATAAGGGGGGGGGGGAATCATTCAGTCATTCCTCTTTGGACCCAGCTTTATTAGCCAACTATCGTCCCGTCTCCAACCTTCCCTTTTTGGCGAAGGTTGTTGAGAGTGTGGTGGCACAACAGTTTCCCCGTCACCTGGAGGAAGTTGATTATCTAGACCCGCGCCAGTCCGGCTTTCGGCCTGGGCATAGCACCGAGACGGCATTGGTCGCGTTGGTAGATGATCTCTGGAGGGCCAGAGATGGGGGTTGCTCCTCCATCCTGGTCCTATTAGACCTCTCAGCGGCTTTTGATACCATCGACCATGGTATCCTATTGCATCGGCTGGGGGGGTTGGGGGTGGGAGGCACCGTGTTACGGTGGTTCTCCTCCTACCTCTCTGGTCGATCGCAATTTGTGTTGGCAGGAGAGCAGAGGTCGACCTCGAGACCCCTCACATGTGGGGTGCCTCAGGGGTCGGTCCTCTCGCCTCTCCTGTTCAACACATATATGAAGCCGCTGGGTGAGATCATCCGTGGTTTTGGGGTAGAGTACCATCTCTACGCTGATGATATGCAGTTGTATATATCTACCCCAAACCACCCCAACGATGCCATAGCGGTGATGTGCCAGTGCCTGGAAGCCGTGCGGATCTGGATGGGAAGTAACAGACTCAGGCTCAACCCGGCCAAGACCGAGTGGCTGTGGTTTCCGGCCGCTCGATTCAACCAGTTGACTCCATCACTGGCCATAGGGGGCGAACATCTTGCCCCTGTGGATGGGGCGCGCAACTTGGGTGTCCTCCTGGATACCCGGCTGTCCATGGAAGATCAAGTGACAGCCGTGGCCAGGAGGGCATTTTACCAGGTCCGCCTGGTACGCCAATTGCGCCCCCTATTGGATCGGGATGCCCTTTGCACAGTCACTCATGCCCTCGTGACATCCCGACTGGACTATTGTAACTCTCTCTACATGGGGCTCCCCTTGAGGTGCACCCGAAGACTTCAGCTGGTCCAGAATGCAGCCGCGCGAGCAATAATGGGGACCTCTAGGTTCACCCATGTAACACCTCTCTTGCGCGAGCTGTACTGGCTGCCTGTCGTCTTTCAGGTGCGCTTCAAGGTGTTAGTTGTCATCTTTAAAGCGCTCCATGGCACGGGACCTAGCTATCTGCGGGATCGGATCCTGCCCCATACATCCCTGCGGCCGATTCGCTCCCACAGAGAGGGGCTTCTCCGGGTGCCGTCCACTAGGCTATGCCAGCGGGCGACGCCCAGGGGAAGGGCCTTCTCTGTGGCGGGCCCGGCCCTCTGGAACGACCTTCCCCCCGAAATTAGAACAACCACGGACCTCCGCTCCTTCCGTCAAAAATTGAAAACACACTTTTTCTGCTTGGCCGGCCTAGGTTAGTCTCCCGTCTTTGATAGGGTTTTAGGGGTTTTTAGTAGAATTTAAATTGAGGGGATTTTAGCGCAGGGACTATTTTGGTTTAATTTGTTTTTATCTATTGTATCTGTTTTATGTATATATATTTATAATATTTTAATTTTCCCTGTGCACCGCTCCGAGTCCCCTTGGGGAGAGGATGCGGTTATATAAATTAAATTTGAATTGAATTGAATTGAATTCCAGAAAATAGGGAAAGAAATAATACTCAAAATTAGAAGAAACTGATCGCCTTTTTCGCCGATCACTAAAAGCGCACTTTTTCCACCTAGCTGGCCTAGCTTAGAGTTAGATTTTAGTCTATATTTTAGCTTAGATTTTAGATTTTAGATTTGAGGATTTTTAATGGATTGGTAGAGATTTTAATATTTTTAGTTTAACTTTTTAGCACAGGCTATCTAATTTAATCGTATTTTATCATTGTATTGTATTCACTGTTGTTGTCGTGGTATTTTAATTTCCTGTGCACCGCCCTGAGTCCATTCAGAGATAGGAGCGGTATACAAATCCAATAAACTATAACTGTAACTGATTTTGGTTGAATATCAGGAAAAAAAATTCCTAGCAATAAGATCCAATCAGGAACAGTCTGCCTGTAAGTGGTGAACTTTACTTTGTTAGATATATACAAGTAGAGGCTGCATAACTATCTTCTAGGGATGCTATGGAAATGGATCCCTGCATGGTGAGATATCTGTTCAACAATGATTCCATAAGTTCCACAATGTAAATTTCTTCTGGTAAAGGGGTTTGAACTTACTACTGGTCACAGATGGCATCTCCCATCAGTGAAATGTCTTTTCAAGATGGGCAAAGCCAACATTTTCCACACCACTTTAGCTAACACTCTTTGTGAAAAATTAATAAAATAAAAATAAAATAAACAATGCAGTCAACAGCTTGCACAACTGTCAGCTACTTCATCTACATAACTAGCTTTCAGTTTTTTAAATGAATACTCAGTTAAGAAATAAGAATGGCTACTGCAAGTATCTGCAATAAATAACCAAGTTCAGTTTAGAGAGTTTTAATTTACTACTTCCATTCATTTCTCAGGCTTGTAGGGTCTTTAAAAATCTTGAGCCATTTTGAACTGCAAAGCACTTCCCTAAGTATATAGTAGCAACTCAGCTATTTAGCTACATGGAAGGGCATGCTTGTGGCAATACTTTAACTTTTAACTGAATTAAACAAGGAATATTTCTAACTATTCTAAATGACTGGAACAAGCCAACCAGGAAGTTCATGGAACTAAAAATGTGATAGTTGTTTAACTAGTTGCAAACATGGTTATAGGGCTGTCAAAGTACAGTATGATCATTTAAACTACATTCCTATTTGACTTCAAGTGGAAGCCTCCTAAAAATGAGTAGGCTGGGAAAAAGAAAATTAGAAGAAAAATAGGGACAAATATTGTACATTCCAAACACTTTGGGAAAATACAACACCTGAACTGGATATGCCAACTGTAGGTTAAAATATACCTATCAAATAACACTTTAAATCTACATTGAAAACTTTTCACTTTCACTATTGTATGAATGTATGTATTTATTCTGGAATGTATGTATTTATTCTGGAATCTTAAAACACATTTGTGTTAGCATTATGCTGTAATGCATAATCTGATCATTTTAATAATAAGGAAACATGATAATAATGTGTTTTTTGTTAGCAATTCAAAAATTCTCAATATCCTTTTTTAAAAAAAATATTTTTTTGAAATCAAGAGTTAATAGGTAATTGATGGTTTTGATAGTCCTGAAATGGAATCAGGCACTTAAACTATAAAATTGATTTTAGATTTCCTGTAGAAGTCCAGTAAACAACTATTGGAACAAGAAGCTGGAATGGATAAAACTTTTGTTACAATCCAGTACAGAATTTACATGGGGGGGTGGGAGAGGGAGGGAAGTCCTCTGATGCACATTGGCATTAAAGCAGGGGTCTCCAACCTTTGCAACTTTAAGGACTTCAGCTCCCAGAAGGACTTCAGCTCCCAGAATTCTCCAGCCAGCTTTGCTGGCTGGAGAATTCTGGGAGCTGAAGTCCTTCAGACTTAAAGTTGCAAAGGTTGGAGACCCCTGCATTAAAGATCCTAAGTAGTTTTCTGCAGAACAAATGTGCTATTTTTGTTTTTGCATATTTGAATCAAATGGCGCATTACGTATTTTAAATCTCTGTAACTCCATTGTCTTTCTCAGTGTGAAATACAGATGTGTCTATACAGCACACTGTAGAATGAATTCATTGTGCAGTATATCTACCATATGAAAGTATAAGTATAATCTTTATTGTCATTGTACTTAAGTACAACGAAATTGGTTAGGAAAAGTGGACATATTGTGCATTGTCCTGGTTCTTTTCTATTTTTTCCACAAAGCGTAAGATCCCTATCAAATGGTCCCTACTTCCTCGTGCGGTAACAAATCCAGAGGCAGAAATATAAAGTTTTGGTTCCTTTGGAGGACAGCTTGCTCAAGACTGTAATTTCTGTTTTATTTACACTGTCTCCAGCAGGTCATATTCCAAGCAAACTCCTGCATTAGTCAGCAAAATCACTGGAACTACATTTGATTCCTACAGAAACTGAAGGTCCTCCAAATCTCCTAGCTAGAATTATCAGTAGCATATATATTTTTTGCCTATGACTTTAAAAAAAAAAGATTGCTTTTCTTTTCTTCCTTACTAGTAGTAGAAGGGTTGGAAAGAGATTCTCAATCATTAAGAAACATTTGTCATTTTAAATGACAAACATTTTCATTAGTCAGCTAAACTCACAATATCTTCAAATCACACACGATTTAGCTGCATTCTTGATTCACAACCAAGTCCGGGCATATTAGGCTAAGAGAAGAGAGAAAATATGACAAATTCAAGAAGATTTATATTAGAAATCATGGGAAGCTTTGATTGATTCAGCTATTGGAAGCACTGCTAAAGCTTAAGGTTATCAACTGTATTTTAGCTTTAACACAATAGAAAGATTTGAAAGCTATTAGAGGGGAAAGTAAGATAAAAACACATATTTTTATGCGGGAATATTTGCAGCTGTTTTCTATTTATGCAGGATTTCTTTAAACCTCAAATTTTTATTTTTACAGTTACAAGTCTCTAACAAATTAACTCAACAGGCTCTCAAGCTTTAACATTTTCCTGCGCTGGCTTTGTATATTAACATGTACTATACAGTAATATAATTGGCTTGTATTTTGCTTAGCATGGACACATTACATTATGATAAAGCACCATGTACAGGATAGTTCCCTATGGCTTACTTTTAAAAAAATGGAAAAAAAATCCCTCTGTTTTAGAATTGTGTGTAAAAAGAGCCACTGTTTCGTTTGGCATGAAAATTTACATTCTGAATCCATACTAACCATATGATTTCTGAATGCAAGCACTCATCAAATTCTTCCCAGCTAGATTTCTGAAACAAAGCTCATCACAAGCTTTCAGCCTAAGGCAAGCTAGCCCAACTCTCCAGTAGTGCTAGATATGCTAACACCATAGCTGCCTTTTTGGTAAAGTAAAGAGTTCTTTCAAGTCAAATTTGACCCTGGCAAATAGTCTTCTTAGCAACAGTTCAGAAATACTTTGCCATTGCATTTATTCTTGATATTCTTTCCAACTTCCTAGTCTAGTAGAAAACCTAGGATTTCTTGATATTCTTTTGTTCAAACAACAATCCGGTCGGTCTCTTAGCAGCTCTCAGTTTCAGTTTTAGGACAGTTTTTAATAATATTTTAATCTGTCATTTTAATGTTTTAATATTTTAATTATGTTTTACTTGTTTATAAGCCGCCCAGAGTCGTAGGGGGCAGCATAAATAAAATAAAATAAAATTAAATAGAATAAATAAATCTGTTCCAACCCTTTTTAACCTTTTCAAGACCAGTCCAAGATGACTAATTGCTGTAATCTTCTGTGATGTGCTTTGGTGCTTAGACCAAATCGTGCATCTTGAGTAAATGCAGTTTTTCCCACAATGGGCTGCCTCTGTATTAGAGCACCTGAGCTCTGGGTATCATAATCAATGCCGAGGTATCGTTCTGAAATGTTCAATAATGTGTTTGCCAAACAAACCCCAGTTGCAGCCTCCAGAGGCTCACCTGGGAATATTGTAGCATATTACTTATAGGTACAATTCAAGAAACCGGTGATCTCCTTTCAAAGCCTACATGAAGTCCTGGCTACCTTTGGAATAGCTTACACCAAACAAGCTTACCCCTACCCCTAACCCTAACCTAAGGCATGCTTGTGGAGTTGCTGATAGTTTCACTCTTTAGGAGTTGTGAGGAGAGGGAACTTAAAAAGGCAAAGTTTCCCCTCGCACATATGTGCTAGTCATTCCCGACTCTGGGGGTGGTACTCATTTCCGTTTCAAAGCTGAAGAGCCAGCGCTGTCCAAAGATGTCTCGTGGTCATGTGGCTGGCATGACTAAATGCTGAAGGCGCACAGAGCGCTGTTACCTTCCCACCAAAGGTGATCCCTATTTTTCTACTTGCATTTTTTCATGGTTTCGAACTGCTAGGTTGGCAGAAGCTGGTACAAGTAACAGGAGCTCACTCCGTTACACTGTGCTAGGGATTTGAACCACCAAACTGCTGACCTTTCTGATCAACAAGCTCAGCGTCTTAGCCACTGTGTTCCTAATACCTTTGAAATAGCTTACACCAGTGTTCGGCAAACTGCGGCTTGCAAGCCACATGCGGCTCTTTGGCCCCTTGAGTGTGGCTCTTCTGCCACCACTGCGCCACCTCGCATTCCTTGTCTTCCGGCCACGGCCCCACTCCGTGGAAAACATAGGTTCATGCGTGGGGCGCGGCACGCAATTACAGCCCAGAGCAGGACCAAAGCCCATCTCCCAACTGGCCCTTCCTCGCTCGGAGGGCTTCAGAGGGAAGCTTCTGCAGAAGCCTGGGCGGGTTGCCGCCATTACGAAGTCTCCAAGGCTCTAATTGTATGAGCTGTGCGCGCATGTCTATGTTTTCCATGGCATGGAGCTGCACAGAGCCTCGCCGCTGCTGCACCCCACGGAAAACATAGGCACATGTGCACAGTCCATACAATTAGAGTCTCGGAAACTTTGTAACAGCGGGAACTTGTTCTCACTCGCCCGGGCTTCTGCAGAAGCTTTCCTACGAAGCCCTCTGAGCGAGGAAGGGCCAGTTGGGAAAGGGGCTTTGGTCCTGTTCCGGGCTGTAATTGTACGGCGTGTGCGTGCCAATGTTTACCACAGAGTAGGGTCACGGCCAGAAGACGAGAAACACAGACAGGCAGAGACAGGCACAGAGAGAGAGAGAGAGAGAGACAGACAGAGAGAGACAGAGAAAGGGAGGGAATCAGAGAGAGACTGACAGACACAGAGAGAGAGACAGAGTGGGGGAGGGAGAGATAGACAAACAGAGAGAGACACAAGAGAGAGAGAGAGCCATAGAGTGAGTGAGTGATTGAGTGAGAGACAGACACACACACACACACCGAGTGAGTGATTAAGGGAGTGAGAGACAGACAGACAGACACACACACACACAGTGACAGAGAGGAAGGGAGGGGAGAGTGACAGAGACACACACAGAGAGAATGAGTGAGAGACAGACAGACAGACAGACACACACACAGATTGACAGAGATGGGGGAGGGAGGAGAGAGAGACAGAGAGATACAGAGACAGAGAGAGACAGAGAGGCAAACACACAGAGAGAATGACAGAGAGAGACAGGGAGGGAGGGTTCTTCATATGAAGAATGGCTGCAGGAGCTGGGTATGTCTAGTTTGACGAAGAGAAGGACCAGGGGAGACATGATAGCAGTGTTCCGATATCTCAGAGGGTGCCACAAAGAAGAGGGAGTCAAACTATTCTCCAAGGCACCTGGGGGCAGGACAAGAAGCAATGGGTGGAAACTAATCAAGGAGAGAAGCAACTTAGAACTAAGGAGAAATTTCCTGACAGTAAGAACAATCAACCTCTGGAACAGCTTGCCTCCAGAAGTTGTGAATGCCCCAACCCTGGAAGTCTTTAAAAAGATGTTAGATAGCCATTTGTCTGAAATGGTATAAGGTTCCTGCCCACGCAGGGGGTTGGACTAGAAGACCTACAAGGTCCCTTCCAACTCTGCTATTGTATTGTATTGTATTGTAGGGAGAGAGAGAGACAAAGAGCTACACAGAAATAGACAGACAAGACAGAGAGAGAGAGAGAATGACAGAGAGAGACAGAAAGGGAGGGAGAGAGAGACAAAGCCACACAGAGAGAAATAGACATACAGACAGACACAGAGAGAGACAGAAAGAAAAAGAGAAAGAGAAAGAAAGAAAAATAGTGGGAGAGAGAGATAAGAAAGAAAGAAAGAAAGAAAGAAAGAAAGAAAGAAAGAAAGAAAGAAAGAAAGAAAGAAAGAAAGAAAGAAAGAAAGAAAACTTATGACCACAATTGAGCTCAAAATTTTGGTTAAGCAAGTACGTCGTTAAGTGAGTTTCACCACATTTTCCAAGTTGACCACGCCCACCTGGTCACATGACTGCCGAGCCACTCCCACAAAACAGGCCACACCTTCTTTTGGCTACAAAAAAAATGTCAATCGTTGTACTGTTGATATTTGGCTGTTGACTAATGAGTTTGTCCACCATTGGCTTACACCAAACAAGATCTGCTTGCCGAAGGTCTGCCTGTGCTGACAGTTTCACTCTTTAGGAGTTGTGAGGAGAGGGAACTTCGAGACGAATATTCTTTGTGGAAAAGCTCCTCCTATTGAATGCCCCTCCAGCAGATAGAAGAACCATGTGCTCACTCTCTCACATTCAGGAAGCTTTAAAAACCATGACTTTTTGACTTCCTGTTCCGGCTTCTGGCGGCGACGGATGAGTCCTGCGACTCGTCTGCCGTTTTGTTCTTTTTTTGGCCCTAAACGGGGCGGGGTGCCCCTTTTTTGGGGGGACCCCCCGTAGGATCGGCTTGCCTGGACCTTTCCAGCCTTGCGGCGGCTGGGAAGCAGGTCCTTGTCTTCAGTCTAGGAGGAAGAAGACATGCTGCGGGGGGCTTGGTTCCCTTTGCCAACGGAGGACGGTAACAAATAGCCGATTTGGAGAGAACAGGAGCGTTCGGGCCGGATGGCTTTGCCGGGGCTTTGGCGGCGAGGTAGAGAGTAAGTGACTTTAACTTTTTTGCTGGCAGCTTTGACTGAGAGAAACGTGGAGGGGGGTGTTTGTTAAACCCCCCCTCGGATTTATAACAGCGGCGTTCAGAAATGGCTCCTCGAATGCGAGGAAGCGGATATTTCACATCCGGACTTTGCTGAACAAGTGAAAGTCCTTCGCGGCTTGTTTCTATACAATGTATCTAAGTCCGGCTTCACTGGAACAATTTTCTTTGTTACTTTCTCCTGCTGGCTCCCAGACTGGGTGGGGGAAGATGGCTGCCCTTTGTTCCCAAAGGACTATTTTTTATGGAAAACTACCAACATTTCTTTGTGACCTGGACTGTCTCTCTCTACCAATGGAGGATTTTTTTGATTAATTGATTCCTTCCCTGGAGTGCCTTCTTTGTCTTCATAATTGATTGTGAAAATTGTTTTTCTCTCTGGATTTTACAACCTTCTACAACTTTGATCTGAACTTTCTTCTCTGGACTTGCTCCAGCGGCCGCACCCAAAAAACGCCATCTTAGTGGCACTGACTTAAACAGCTCACCATGGCTTCAAAAAAAACCCCAGAAAATCCAGGATTGGAAGAAAGAATGACAGCTATGGAAGCAGTGTTACACTCCTTGGTGTTGGAAATTAAAGAACTTAGAAAGGACCACTGCAGTTCTAAATTTGAGCTTTTGGAGACACAGAAAAAATTGATGCAGAACACACAGAAGACTGAGGAGCTGGAAGTGGGGCTGGCTGGGGCAAAGGGAGAACTTAAAAATGTTAATACTGAAATTGGAGATTTAACTGGTCATATGTCTAGGATGGATTTTGAAAGGATGTCATATTTTTTAAGATTTCAGAATATTTCGGAAGAAACTGGTGAATGCCTTCCTGATCTCATGAGCACAATTTTAGCAAACTATTTACATAAACCCAAGAAAGAGATCAGGGGGGACATTGACCTGGTTTATAGAATAAATTCAGCATATGCCAGGATAAATGAACTACCCAGAGAGATACATATTAAATTTGTTAGAAGGTCTACTAGGGAGGGAATATTGAGGGCGCAGAGAGAGGGTCCGTTAATGTACCAACAGAAGGAAGTCGCCATCTTGAAGCAGATCCCGAAAAAGATTAGAGAGGTGAGGAGGAAATATTCCTTCTTATCTAAAAAATTGTTTAACCAGGGGATTTGGTTCAAGTGGGTGATGCCAGAAGGGATGTTGGTGTTCTGGGAAGGAGGAAGAGTAAGGATTAAAACAGTTGCTGAGGTGGAAGCCTTTCTTAAAAAACATTCCTCTACCCTGGGGGAAGAACCAGGAGGAGCAGAGGGGGCCACGGCCCCGCCCACTGGGGGCCAGGGAGGAGAACAAAAAGACACAATTGCCAAGAGACTTAGATCTAAAAAATGACTTTGCTTTTTATTAATACAGTATAACTTTTATCTGGATGTTTGTACACGACTGCCAGCATAGAATTTAGAATTTATATGATGTATGCATTTCTTTTCACCTTGTAAGTATTATTGAAAAATGTATTACCAATGTCTTATTAAGAAGCCCTGGAGGGGCCAACGATCTCGACGTGAAAGTTCTCAAAATATTTTTGTATCTCACCTTACCCTACCCTATCCACAAAATTTGTAAAGCCCAATAAAACTTTTGCAATAAAAAAAAAAAACCATGACTTTTGGCAACTAAACTGAGGGTGATCAAAGATACCAGAGTATGATGACTTTTTGATATTAATTCTATATAGCACTATTTTATGGTTAGAGAATTATGTTTGCTGGACATTTTGATCATTTTTTATCCCTGTGTTGTTTGTGTGTTCTTGCCTCTAAGCCACACAATCAAATGATTGAAGTGACCTGAAAATTCACCAAATTCCTGTTCTGACTTCCTTGCAAACTGATGAAGCTACACAGCATTTCTCTCAGCCCCTCTACTTTCCTCCTGGAATTTTGCCCACTTATTTATTTTATCCTAAATATCAAATCTATCAAATAAAATCTAACTACCTTAAACCTTTTTCCATTGGAAAAGGACATACTGTGTATCAAAATAAAAGGAATACCAAGCTAAGAAATTATAAAGTTGTAAATAGTGATGGTGCTAATACTATTAATCTCCCAAGGCTTTCTGATGTGTTTTTCATGTGCATCTAGAAAGCCATGAGTATACTGTAGGGGCCATCCATATTTCAAGGAGCAAACTCTTTCAGAAGTGAGGAGCTGCTTCAGGAAAGTCCCACCATCAACCACATTATCCTGGCTGGCGTAGCTTCTTAGCAGGTACTCCTTAAGCAAGACAGAATTGAAAATGACGGTGTTTATCCCTTCAACTCCTACCGTGTTTCTCTGAAAATAAGACAGGGTCTTATTTTCTTTTGACACCCAAAATAAGAGCTTGGTCTTGTTTTTGGGGAGGTCTTATCATTTTTGAGGTCCAGGAGGTGGTGAGCGTGGTCACCTCATGGCTGCTGCTGAATTGCAATATTTTCACGGCAGGCTTATTTTAGCACATGCGCTCAAAAGCCCGATTGGGATTATTATCCAGGGAGGTCTTATTTTCAGGGAAACAGGATAGGTAGAAATTAATGCAGCTCATGCTATCGAACTCTTAATATACAGGAATTGCTATAATCCTTTATTTCTAATTACAGTAGCCACTCTGCCCGGGCAGGTTAAGAAACAAGTGATATTTACCCTATATAGTATAAACTCTTAAGATTAAATTTATATAAGAGAAAATAAAAAAGAAATACATTATTCATAGAAATGGGGTGGGGGGGGGAGAAACTCTTCACAGTAATTATTAAATATATATAAAACCTGCCTATAGTTGCCCTGTAGTAAGATGGGCAGCCCATAAATTTTAACAGTAAATAATAAATGGTGTTTTAAAAAGAAAGTACAACCGAACTTTGCTCACAAGAAGAAGGAAAGGTCTCTAATATACAATAGATGCATTACACAAGAGATTGTGAGAGACAGGAATTGTCAAAAATTCTCCTCTTCAGTTGGAAGCCCTTTCAGTCAGCAGCAGGTGAACATTCACTTATATGTTGGTTTTCTTAAATCCAGTAGATAAAAAATTGATTTTCCAATGATGAGAGCATGCATAACTGGTAAGTACTGTATCTTTCGGAGTATAAGATGCACCTGAGTATAAGATGCACCAAGGTTTTGAAGAAGCAAATTTAAAAAAAAGGTTTTTGCACCCTCCAAACCTTCCCAAAAAAGCCAGTTTTTCGCGAAAACGGGCCCGTTTCCCCCCCCCAAAAAAGGGACATGGATAGCCTTTAGGAGGCTTGTAGAATGCTCGGGGGTGGGGTGGGGGCATGGATAGCCTTTGGGGAGCTTATAAAGTGATCCTGGGGGCTGGACAGCAAAATTGAGCAAAAAATGGCCCATTTTTCACTCATTTCTGCCCTCCCCAGCTGCCAGGAGCACTCTGCAAGCCTCCTACAAGCTATGCACGACCATTTTGGAGAAGGGGGCGGGGTTTTGGGAGGCAAAAAATGCTGTATTTAGACGCATCCAGATTTTCAGCCTTTTTTAAACAGAAAAAGGTGCATCTTATACTCTGAAAACTATGGTAACATCTTTTCAGCATAGATGAGAAAAGGTACTCCTCCACACACACATCCTTGCTGAAGAAGTGTCCATGGTTTGTTGTGTCTTTGGTTCTTTTTGTAAACTGAACATGGTTTAGGTTCCCTCTGAGAATTCTAAAGGCAATGCAGTAATATTAATAAAGGCCTTACAAATAGAATTAGGGAGGAGTAAAGAGCACTTTCTGCTTGCAGGAAGCTCCACATCAAGGCCTCATTGAGTCCTATTTTAAAAAAAAATCTTACTTGTGTACATTTGGGGGAGTCTGAGGGAACCATCAATGTGTCAAAACAGCTTTATTCCACAGTCAGCATTTCCACATGCAGTAGTAAACTCCAAGGAAGAGCCTTGGTGTTTCAAAACTGGCTTTCGAATATTCCCAAAAGCATAAATACATTTTTGTTGTCCAGAGGCAAATACCTGAGCTGAGTGCAACAATTTCCCAAAATGCAGACACCTCAAAGAGAAGACCTACTGCACCCACCCATCTCCAAGTACTCCTACCTTTTTGTTGGTGTGGGGGCTCCAGAGGACACATGGGTAACCATGGCATCATTCATGTTAACGAGAGGTCGAGAAGGGCTGAAATAGAAAATGTTTGATGGATGTTAAGCTCCAGAAAGACAGAATAAGGGGGAAATGCTTACTAGTGGTTACTGAAATGCTATCTTCCTTTAATCCCTACATGCCTTCTTTACTTATTTTTCTGCAAAAGCAAGAACTCCTGATCCAGGAACCCTGCCTGGCTGTTGCCATGCTTTTTCATCAATTTCATCAGAACCATTTCCAGACAAAGAAAGGAGTTAATGTCACAGGCATTATAGAACTTGCTTTAAGTGATGTAGAACCAGGAGTGGGTTCCAGTCGCCATCGCTACTGGTTCAGCGCCTGAAAAATTTTGCACTCTGCATGCGTGCACATTTGCACTTAAAACAATCTGCACATGTGCACAACATTAAAAAAGAAATAAAAATTACATTTTTTCAATGAAGATTGTTCTGCGCATGTGCAGAACAGAAAATCAAGATGCCACCATCAAGGATAGAACCGGTACACTCAAGTGTCCGTCGGAGTTACTACCTATTCAGCCAAACTGTACCAAATAGGTAGGAACCCACTTCTGCATAGAATTCTTGGCAGAAGGTGAAATAAGTAAATAATTTAAAATATACAAAACACCTCACCTTTGCACCTCAAGAACAACAGGCAAAGTAGAAAACCTACTAGAGAAGTCTCTATTTCCTTATGGGATTTTCCAGGCCCTCGTAGGTTATCATAAGGAACTTGTGCTCTCAGAAATCAAGGCCATGAAAGTACGGAAGGAATTCACCCTGATGAGGGCTCAGAATAGTTATGCAATTGCAAAAATGTTCATGACCCCCCCCCCCAAAGCCCCCCAACAAAACTATTACCACCACTACTCCAGGTCTCCTTACAAGTAAAATCATGATTTTGCAATGCCAAGTTCTGCAGAAAAAAAAAAGAGCCCTTTAGTCTTTCTAATCTTATTCACAAGAGTAATTGACAGATGCATCACTCTCTTTTTCAGTAAAGATCTTGGAACATGTCTGAAGTCAGTTATGTGGCGTTTGGAAGAGTCTTCCAATTATAGAACTGAAAGAATGTGTTTTCTTTGCAGTAGGCCAACTATTAATCTCTCTTCCCTCCACATTTCAATCAAGAATGCAAGGAATGCACGAAGAAGTAAAGTTCAAGCATTAGGCTGCTCTTCTAAAAAGTAATTATTTTTCAAATCTATTCTCTCTATTAAAGGCTCGTGTCAAATTGTTTGCAGTAAAGCAAAGGGCACCCAAAATTAGAGGTCAGATTTAGAAGCCTCAATTGCCTCTAAGACAAGCATGCCTTGTCTAAGATGTCCAAGATGTAAAATACAGTATTATTGTCTCTTCGCCAATCTAAAATCTATCAAGCTACGATCAGTTCAACCACTTATAAATTGTATACCATCTACTTTCACTATAGGGAATTTAAATTAAGAAACAAGAACAATGTCATTGTAAATGTGAGCATTAGGAATTATTGAGGAAAGATTTTCTGTCTTGTGGAAATGTATTTTGCTTTCTGCTAGAATTAAGAATTCCAAAATGAATTAAATACAAAACAGAAGTTTGTTGCAAAATCATCAGCTGACCTCTCAGCACTTCCACATGAATATTTCCTGCTGATTAGATAGAATTATAGACTTCGAAGGGTCATTTAGGCAACTGAGTTTTTAGCACAGGACTTGGTATTTAATGGGTTTTTTTAAAAATTGTATTTTTGTATTTTTTGTATGTTATTTCAAATTCCTGTGCGCCACCCTGGGTCCTTTTGGAGAAGGGCGGGATATAAATCAAATAAAATCTAAAATCTAAATGAGTTCAACCTTCTGCTCAGCACAGGTATTAGAAATTAAAATATCCCTGATAGATAGTCCAGCCTCTCCCTGAACATATCTTGCAAAGAAAAGTCTATTACTTTGATAATTGTTTTCTTTTATTCTTAATATTTTTCTCTTAACGTTTCATGAGAATCTTCTTAGTGTAACTTAAAGTCTAAAATAAGGGAAGGCAAAGGCTACCAAGTTGAATAGATCCCACCATACATTGAACCATTTGTACAAAATACTGGGCTTATTTGAAACAATAAAATAATTAAAAATGTAGTCTGCATGCTTCTAATAAAAAAATGTGCATGAGAAAATAACACCTGTCCTACGCGAGCTCCACTGGCTTCCTGTGGTCTTTCGGGTGCGCTTCAAGGTCCTAACGACCATCTTCAAAACACTCCATGGCTCGGGACCTAGCTATCTGCAAGACCGTCTCCTGCCCCATACATCCCTGGGACCGACACGCTCCCACAGAGAGGGCCTCCTCAGGGTGCCGTCGGTCGGGCAATGTCGACTGGCGGCGCCCAGGGGGAGGGCCTTCTCTGTGGCAGGGCCGGCCCTTTGGAACGACCTGCCCCCTGAAATCCGCACCATTCCTGACCTCCGCCTCTTCCGCAAATGTCTTAAGACTCACTTCTTTCAACTAGCCGGCCTTGCGTAACCCCAGCACCGCCAATTATAAACGAGGGTTTTAAAAACGGTTACAACACAGGCATCTAATATCTATGTATTTGTATTTTGTATTTATTGATTTAATTCTATGTTCGCCGCCCCGAGTCCCTTGTTGTGAGATGGGAGCGGGTTATAAATATGAAAAATAAATAAAATAAATAAAATAATCTAGCCCTTAGATCATGTGTCTTCTAGCTGCTTTATGCGTTATTCTACTATAGAATAAAGAACTTTTCATATAGAAAGTTTGGTTTCCTGTAGGCATGAAAGAACAACCAATACTGCTTTCTTTGTTTCCTTCAAATGCTAATTTGTATTGCTCTTGTTATCTTACGCACCTGATTTATAATATTGTATAGTGAATTATCACCAAGCCATTCCAGATCCATACATTTCCATGGCTTTCAGACTTTTGATCCCTGCTGACTCTTGATAAGCAGGGATAAAATTTAAAAATGAACATCTGGCAAAAAGAAAGGGATTTCATTGCCAACAGCACACTAGACAATTAGCCTCTTACTGCCTCACTAAGCTTTTTCTTTCTTAGTTAATTTAGTTGATTAATGAATTGATTCCTCATTCTGTTGTAAAAGTGTGGCCAATCACTGTTGTCTAACTAAAAACTAAAAACAATGGTATTTGCACAATCAGCATCTAGTTACAGCACTATTCAGCACTATTGAGAGGAGTAAATGAATTTATCCTTTGAAGACAAAAGGTCAGCAACACAAGCAATCTCCTGGAAGTCTCCTGTTAACCCACCTGTGGTGAGTCTCCACTTAATAGCAATAAGAACCCCATTCAGAAACCCCAAGCAGATAAGGCAGAATTGCCATCCTACAAGAGTTTAATTCTAACTCATAAATAATGCTAACCCAGTACAAAAGCTGATATTGCTCTAATTGCCCAAGAAACCAAACAAAGCAGTCTGGAAACATGTATGTTATTACAAAGCAAATCATTCATAAACTTGCTGTTGCTCTTGCATACACAAACCTACACATGCCTCAGGGGTCGGTCCTCTCGCCTCTCCTGTTCAACACATATGAAGCCGCTGGGTGAGATCATCCGTGGTTTTGGGGTAGAGTACCATCTCTACGCTGATGATACACAGTTGTATATATCTACCCCAAACCACCCCAACGATGCCGTAGTGGTGATGTGCCAGTGCCTGGAAGCCGTGCGGATCTGGATGGGAAGTAACAGACTCAGGCTCAACCCGGCCAAGACCGAGTGGCTGTGGTTTCCGGCCGCCCGATTCAACCAGTTGACTCCATCACTGGCCATAGGGGGCGAACATCTTGCCCCTGTGGATGGGGTGCGCAACTTGGGTGTCCTCCTGGATACCCGGCTGTCCATGGAAGATCAAGTGACGGCCGTGGCCAGGAGGGCGTTTTACCAGGTACGCCAGTTGCGCCCCCTATTGGATCGGGATGCCCTGTGCACAGTCACTCATGCCCTCGTGACATCCCGACTGAACTATTGTAACTCTCTCTACATGGGGCTCCCCTTGAGGTGCACCCGAAGACTTCAGCTGGTCCAGAATGCAGCCGCGCGAGCAATAATGGGGACCGCAAGGTATACCCATATAACACCTCTCTTGCGCGAGCTGCACTGGCTACCTGTCGTCTTTCGGGTGCGCTTCAAGGTGCTAGTTCTCATCTTTAAAGCGCTCCATGGCTCGGGACCTAGCTATCTGCGGGATCGGATCCTGCCCCATACATCCTCACGGCCGATTCGCTCCCACAGAGAGGGACTTCTCCGGGTGCCGTCCACTAGACTTTGTCAGCGGGCGATGCCCAGGGGAAGGGCCTTCTCTGTGGCGGGCCCAGCCCTCTGGAACGACCTTCCCCCCGACATTAGAACAACTACGGACCTCCGCTCCTTCCGTCAGAAGTTAATTTTTTCTGCTTGGCCGGCCTAGGGTAGTCTCTACCTTTTTAGGGTTTAGGGAACATTAGTTTTAATAGGGGGATTTTAGTGCAGGGACAATTGAATTTAATTTGTTTTTACTTTACTGTATCTATTTTTGTATATATATTTAATGTGTTTTAATTTTTCCCTGTGCACCGCTCCGAGTCCCCTTGGGGAGAGGACGCGGTATATAAAAATAAAATATTATTATTATTATTAAAATATTATTATTTCTATCTATAGAACACTATCTCCACACACACATCCAGCCTACTTCCTAGAGTTGAGACTGACTGGGCCAAGGTCAACCAGCTGGCATTGTGTCTACAGGAAGAACTCACAGTCTCCTGGATTCTAGCAGGTGGACCACTACACTAAACTGGCTCACAATGGTTATAAAACAGAACCCCAAAATACCATCATCTTCACCAACCTCAGATATTCTGAGATGTTCAGCGGAAGCCCCATTCAAATTGCCTGTCACCAAGATCATTTTAGGTCACTGAGTTGGAAAGTTCTGCCTCTATGAAATTCCGCTGGCAGTTAATCAGGCCCATTTTTGTAGGCTTCAGGAAAAAAACTGAGTGGTGATTTTATAGGCTTCTTCTTGAATTACATTTTGGACACTGTTATTCATGATTGTTGACCTTGCTAGCAGCTCTACTGCTTTATGTACTATTTTTTTATATTAGGTTTGCCACCTCAGGAAGATTCCATCCTAAAAATACAATTACATGTGTAGGCTTGCAGGAAAAGGTTGAAATAGTTTTGTTTAAAAGATAATGCAAGAGTCAAAGATATTCCATTTCTTATTAAACAAGCTTGAAAAGAAAAATGTTAATATATGAAAGCTATGTATACAGAAAGAAATGATTATGTTGCCTTTTAGCTTTTTAACAGCAAGAGAAATTGAATTTCTCCTTCAGCTCAATAGCTATTTTCATCAACAATGTTGGAATGAAAGTGAAAAGATGACCCCAAACACTGAACGCTAATGGTTTGTTGTTTACGTGTGACCTGGAATGGACTCTATCATGCAGCCTGCAGAGAGCCCTAAGAGCTTTTCAGAATCAGCAGAAGAAAAGTCACTTTGTACTATATCTGGCACCAAAAGATTTAGGTTGGAATATAGAGCCATTATTTTTACACAATCATTGTCTGTGTAAAAATCACAACCTTAAAACATGAACTAGGAGTTGAGTTCAACATGAAGAAAGTTTTACAGAGCTGAATTTTTAAAAAAAGAAGAAATCCACTCCTACTTCCAAATTTCAGTTTTTGTTATTCAACTTTTGCATAGAGCACTTTCACTTATCTCAGAATTCAATGAAAATAACCCCTCAAACTGAAAGCAGGCACTTTTCATTTTACACAATTTGTATGATTCTTCATGAAACTGAAACTTACAAATGGGCTATCAATGGGCTACTTATCTTAAGCCAAGCCAGAGTAGGTCCTGGCTTCCATTTATGCCTCTAGAAAATGGCAAGAAGATAACAAGGCTTTGTGTTTGCAAGTGCTGTGGTCTAGGATATTTTTTGTGCCTTCAAGTCAAGTTAAACCCTACTGTCAATTAGTTATGTATTATCAATTAGTCATGACAAGTCCATGCAGTTTTCTTGGCAAGATTGTTAAGAGAAGTTTGAAATTGCTTTCTTCCTAAGGCTGAGAGAGATAAAATGACTGGCCCAAGGTCACCCAGCTGGCTTTCTGCCTGAAGCACAAACTCATAGAACTCACTGCATTTTGGTTTCTACCCTAACTCTTGGTCTTAGTATAGGTTATTACATTTGCTTTCGACATTGGTCAAGGTATGAATTATTCTGGGCCATGCAGTATTTCCTATCAGGTGCAGAAAGCCTAGGGATTGTCAAAGCAAAAATTGTATTTTAGACATAGAATATAAGGGAAGTACAAATAGAATCCTGAAGTATTACTGAGAATTAGGCATATGGAGGGACATCTAGAAGGGAATAGAGATGCCCATTTCATAACAATCCATACGCAAAGCCTCCTCTGGGGATATTTGGGGAAGATGTTAAAAAAAAGAAATGGGCTTCTAAAATCCTAACCTTTTCATGTACTTACAGCATATGACAATAGCTTAGTGTCTCTCTTCTGGAATCCTTCACATCAAAACTTTTGTTATCACAGTTGGTGAATTGTCCAGAAAAGGAAACTAAGCAATATAAAAAAGGAGAGATGTATGGCTGAGAAAGTTACCCATTAAACAAGAAAATCTGACATTACTCTAACTCTGAGCTTACCAGAGTGATCTATGAACAGAATAGTATTTTATTCACTGAAATAGACAGATAGCAGCTTTCTGCACTTAGACTAGCTTAATGGTCCTATCAATCTTTGGATAGCTGAGCTAAAAGGTTTTAACAGCCACACATGTCAGTAACCCAACCAAACACATCAAGCTCAATTCCACTGAAGGAGAGAGCATCCAGATTTCCAAGATTTCAACAAGATGATAATGATATATCTCACCTGAATGCATTGTTAGATTATTAGATTGCTAGATTATAGTTACAGCTAACAAACAAGGTAACCTAATTAAGTCAGTTTACCCCAAAGACAAGGACCAAGTGTGAGTTAAAATTTTCAACTTTTCAAAATGCCCCAAAGGTGTTTAAAAAAAAAAAAAGATGTGGGTAGGAGAGAGTGGAAAGAAAATTATTGATGTAGAATAGATATACAGGAAAGAACCAGAGATCACTAAATTGCCATTTGTATTTAATCTTTTGAGTTATTTTTTCTTAACCCATGCCAAATATTAATGTCTATCTAAGTTCATTTCTCTTCCAAGAATTAGTTTCCCCCTTCTGCTCAGAGGAAATACAAACAATTGACCTTGCATTTTGCTGATTGCTTTCCCACCTGCTCCAAGCCTGCTTAAGAGACTGTGAACTGCTACTTCCCAAAGATTTCATTCCTGAAGCACTTCAAACCTGGCTCCAAAATTAGAGTAACTTAGATATGCAGGAAGTTACTGCTTTGTGCGTCTGTTCCATAAACTACCCTTGAGTGAATCCCCATCTCTCCAGCCATTGTTGTAATCTATGTATATAGCTAGAGGGGAAGGAAGCCCCGGCAACTTTTACTACAGCTTCATCCTTCACATCCATCTCTATAACCAAAGAGCTACCAAGAATTACTGGAAAAGGTAAGATTTTATCAATAGCATTCAAAGATTATTTGCTTGGCTCTTGAGGAAGAGTCCCTAAAAGTGCATGCAAAAACCTTCCTGCCTTAAAGCGGCACAACAACAACAACAAAAAAAAACGGAAGCAAATAAATACAGCAAACCTTCTGTGCTCAATGCAAAAGCTTCTGCTTTCCCTTTGCCGAAGAGGCATCCAAAGACACTCCTCCACGGTTGTCTCCAAGGAAACAGAAGTGGCACGTGATGGAGGAAGTTATACATAAAAAAAGGCTGGCTTTCAGGGGAGAGGGAGCAGGTACCATCACAACCGTTCACTGGCAAAGTAATTCCTTCTTCATTGTCTTGCTAGCGTCCCTCTGCACAGTCAAGGTGAGAGGAGAGGAAGAAAAGCCCTCAACAATAAACATGGACACACACACACACACAGAGCGTGAGAGAGACAGAGAGAGGGAGCGAGCCAGAGGCAGCTTCTACTTTAACAGTTCTTTTCATGGAATAATTCATTTCTACAGTTCCCCTTTAAATAACATAAAAGGCTTTGTAGATAAACCCTTAAAAAAAAAAAAAGCACGGACAGCTCCTTGTAGTTTTATTTCCACTGATTCTTAGTAAAGCTAATTGTGAATATATAAATCATAGTTTTTATTCTACTGAATAATTACAGGTTTTCAATGAGCCTTGTAACCACCAGATTACCACAGAATTTAAATCCCTCCCAGGCAATAAAACAATAAAGAGTTCTGACATCAGCCAGAAGTTCAATTGCATCAATTTAAAATTCAATTTCTCTGACAGCCCAACATCTTTTTGAAAGCAAAATAGAAGAAGGTAGAAGATGAAATTAAAAAAAAAAAATTAAAAGGAAGAAAGTCGCCTTACATTTACCAGAGCAAATTCAAATTCGGGCGTCACAAATTATTACCAGGCTAGTCCCAGAGAAGGTGCCAAAGGCAGCATACCATTAAGAACCAGAAATGAGAATGTGAACAAAGTTTTGGCAGAAAATAAAACTGACTGTCACTTATTTATATGTGCAGCCCAGTTCTTGCTTCTATGAAGAAGGAGTCTAAGCCTAAAGCCTAACATATTAAAAACAAGAAAAAGTCTAGGAAACAATTGGTCGATTGCTGGAAGAAAGTGGCAAGAAGGTGACAAGCAACAGGGAGAAAGCAGAACTACTTAACTCGTTTTTTGCATCTGTCTTTACCCAAAGGGAAAAAACAGTCCAATCTATCAAAAACAGCACCACAAAAAAAACTGATTAGGAACACAAAATAGGGAAGAAAATGGTAAATGAGCACCTGTCTATCTTAGACAAATTCAAATCACCAGGACCATATGGATTACACCCCAGGGTTCTGAAAGAACTGGCAGACGAGATCTCAGAACCACTGAACTATATCTTTCGAAGAACCTGGAGCACCGGGGAACTGCCAGAGGACTGGAAAAGAGCTGATGTGGTTCCCATCTTCAAAAAAAGAGGGGGAATAGATCCAGGAAACTACAGACCTATCAGCCTGACCACAATGCCAGGGAAGATTCTGGAAAAGATAATCAAGCAACAAATCAGCGAACACCTAGAAATAAACAAAGTAATAACCAAAAGCCAGTATGGGTTTGTCAAAAACAGATGCCAGACTAATCTTATTGCATTTTTGGACAAAGTGACAAAATTAGTGGACCAGAGGAATACTGTTGATATAATTTTCTTGGACTTCAGTAAGGCATTTGATAAAGTAGACCATAACCTACTACTAGATAAAGTAGAAAAATGTGGGTTAGACAGCATCACCACCAGATGGATTTGTAACTGGCTGATCAACCACACTCAACATATAGTCCTCAATGGAACTGCATCAGTGCTTCTCAATTATTTTCTGTCATGCCCCCCCTAGGAAGAAGAAAACATTTCGCGCCCCCCGCGCGACTGTAAATAGTATCATTTGTCTATAAAATTGTTATAAGTACACCTCTGCATAACACTGTATCCTTATTAACGTATAAGAGAATAAAAAAAGAAAGAAATGTGGATCAATTTACAACAAAGAATAGCTTTATTAACTGTAGCAGAAAAGATTTAAAGTGCATTAGAAATTTTTAAAAAATTAAATCCTTTGCCGAGGTCAAACGCACCCCCCTTTACGGAGCCTCGCACCCCCCCTGGGGGGCCCGCCCCACTATTTGAGAAGCACTTATCTACATGGAGGGAAGTATGCAGTGGAGCAGAGCCCAAGGCTCTGTTTTAGGCCTAGTACTATTCAACCTCTGCATCAATGACTTGGATGAGAGGATAGATGTGGAACTCATCAAATGTTCAGATGACACCAAGATGGCAGGAATAACCAACACTTCAGAAGATAGGCTTAAGATACAGAAGGGTCTTGACAGATTTGAACATTGGGCGCTATCTAACAAAATGAAATTCAATGGTGAAAAAAGTAAGGTTCTACATCTAGGCAAGAAAAACAAAATACACAGGTACAGTACATGTGGTACCCTGCTCAATAGTAGTAACTGTAATAGGGATCTTGGTGTCCTAGTAGACAACTATTTAAATATGGTCCAGCAGTGTGCAGCAGCTGCCAAGAAGGCCAACACAGTTCTAGGCTGCATAAATAGAGGGATAGAATCAAGATCATGTGAAGTATTAATACCACTTTATAATGCCTTGGTAAGGCCACGCTTGGAATACGGCATCCAGTTTTGGTCACCACGATGTAAAAAAGATGCAGAGACTCTAGAAAGAGTGCAGAGAAGAGCAACAAAGATGATTAAGGGACTGGAGGTTAAAACATATGAAGAACGATTGCATGAACTGGGTATGTCTAATGAAAAAAAGACTAGGGGAGACATGATAGCAATGTTCCAATATCTTAGGAGCTGCCACAAAGAAGAGGGAGTCAAGTAATTCTCCAAAGCACCTGAGGGCAGAAGCAATGGGTGGAAGCTAATCAAGTAGAGAAGCAACTTAGAACTGAGGAGAAATTTCCTGACAGAACAATTAATCAGTGAAACAACTTGCCTCCAGAAGTTGTGAATGCCCCAACACTGGAAGTTTTTAAGAAGATGTTGGATAACCATTTGTCTGAAGTGGTGCAGGGTTTCCTGTCTAAAAGATCTCCAAGATCCCTTCCAACTCTGTTATTCTATTCTAAAGTCTTAGTTCTTTTCCAAATATTTGATTTTTCACTTCAGTTGTAGTTTCATGGATCTGCCATAAACCTACTCTAAAAATCTCTAAAAATCATTGGCCCGAAGGACAGCACTTTCCAAAAGTAAAAATGAGGTGAGGGTAGGACAAAATCTGCATTTGATTTAATTTATGGGTTGATTTATGGGTTAAAAATAATTACTGTCGCATTGAAAAAATAAACATAATTTTTCCAAAGAACTATAAGAGTCACATCCAATTGGCTGAAAACAGCATACGGCCCAGGGGCCACCTTTTGCCTCTCATGCAAGATTAAAGGGTCAACCACAATTCAATCAGAGATCACCTGTTTTTTATTCAGGCTGAATTCATACCACACACCTGATTAGTCTAAAATGGTGTCAGGTAGTTTTGTGATTTGACATGGCAGTGTTGGAATGGATTTAGTACCAGAGTGTAAATTTATTTATTCAAGAAATTCAGTCTGGAGTTGTTACATAGCCACAGCACAATGCTAACTCCACCAACCCCGGCTGGCAGTTACCAGATGAAAATGAGGCCTTCTTCTCCAGCTCAATTATACTGTTTTATAGCCATCTGAGATTTCAGCATGTTCTGGAAAGTGCTCACATTAACTGGCATTTACAAGGCCCATTAAGCTCCTACGATGAAAATATGCTATCGACAGGGTGGGAACGGGGCATCAGTACTTCATTAAGCTAGAAAGAAATATCTAAATATTTTAAAGGATTTAAAGATCTTTTCTGGCTTTCTTTCATATAGTTTATCAAAATGACACACTGAGATTCAGATCAGTTCTATCTTTCACCTATGAACCTATTATTCCACCTCATCCTTGGGGAACAAGGAATGATTTCCAAATGTCACAGCCATCATAAAATTGCTATTTTAACAGAAGTTATGCTATCATATACAGTACATGTTAAGGCTTTCCCCAATGTTGACAGAAAGAAGGAATCGTGTAACAATTGAGGGTTAGCATAATCTAAGATTACTAAATTAGTGGATGTTCATCAGTAAAATGCAGAAATCACATCATTAGAACATTACCCTCAGATGTGGCTGCTTGTTTCATATATTTCATTTAACAAATTACATGATCAGTTTGTTAAAGGTACTGATACACAACCTACCAATTCAGGCAGAACGCTGAAAATTGGTTTGGCATTATGAGACTACAGTTTTTAACCTTGAATCTTCCTTCTCTTTTATAGCATTCAGTTACTACAAAATTCCTTTCTAATCTTTACAGAAAGCACATGTATCCATAAACAAAGACTAGAAACGCTTTTCATTTAAATTGTTCAAACCACAGTTTGCCAGATTTGCACAAAATAGAAAAATATAAATAGGGAAAAAATTAGGTCCATTTCACTGGACTTTTTTTGAAGCAAAGCTTAAATATTCCTTGAAGATGCTTTAAATTCAAATTCCTTTCATTGCTATGATCCTTTTTTAATTAATTCCAAAACCAGGTGAAGAAGTGCAGTTGCGTTTGAGAAATGAAAGAAGAAATAAGTCAGTTAACAGCCTAAGGCTTGAATTCATAAAATCAAAGAGTGGGTTAGCATTATGTCTGGATGTTATCAGTATCATCCATCGAAAAACAATCTAAAAAACTCGAGGGAGAAATCTAGTTTTTCACAGCACATCATTTCTCTAAGCCAAATACTTAAATCATATCACACAAATCAGATATATACAAGACAGTGATGAGATGGAGCAAAGGAAATTTAGAGTCACACGCTGAAAGAACTTGGAATCATAGGAAAAAATAGCCTGGGAAACAGCATAGCGCAAGAGATAGGGGTATAGACTTCTGTGAAAATAATTATTTTTCTTCTACCTCCCACTTCAAGGAACATTAACCAATTATGGAACTTCAAAGCTGCATGAAACAAAGCAATGAAAGTGTCAGGTGCAAGCAACCACACGTGAAGGGTCATGCTGACAACTTTCTTGTGTTCTGCCTATAGTACCAGAATCTCTCCAGACTCCTTGCCTTCCCTTGCCAACAAACAGATAAGATACCATGGAACCTGGGGGAGGGGGGGGGCAGCAGTCCTAGGTCTTTTGCAGCTGCAGGATGACTCAAAGCTAACTCCCTGCTTTAATTCTTCTCCTTCCCTGGCTGGGAATTTCCCAACAGAAAGCGTCATCACTTCTGTGTCAATCAATTTGGGACAAGAACACATAGACTACAAAACTGGAAAAAAAGAAATCTGTACTTAATAAGGCGGATTCAAGAAAGTGTGCAAATTACTGATTCACTGTATGAAAACAAGCAAAGTTTTGCATAGGATCTTGAGAAGAATGAAAGTTACAGTATTTTTTGGAGTATAAGACGCACCCAGGTTTTGAAGAGACAATTTTTTTAAAAAAGTAGGTAGGTAGATAGAGGGATAGAGAGGAAGGGAGAGAAAGAGAGAAAAATACAGTAGGTAGGTAGGGAGAGAGAGAGAGTAGGTAGGTAGGTAGAGGGAGAGAGAGAAATAGAGAGAGAAATACAGTAGATAGGGGGAGAGAGAGTGTAGATAGGTAGGTAGGTAGAGGGATAGAGAGAGAAAGAGAGAGAGAGAAATACAGTAGATAGGTAGGGAGAGAGAGAGAGAGTAGGTAGGTAAGTAGGTAGGTAGGTAGGTGTTTCCAGGTGTATTTACCCATGTGCTGGAGAAGGAAATCACTGACCACCTTTGGAACAAATCTTTGTTTCTGCAGGCACAGTACTTGACCAACGTAATTCTCATCAATCACTCTAACTAAACAGCTTTCCAAAAGGGAAAAAAACCAACCCTTTTTTCACTTTGAAAAACTCCCCCAAACGCCCTGTTTTTCGCGAAAATGGGCCCCTTTTTTTCAAATAAAATGCATGAATAGCCTTGGGGGGGCTTGCAGAGTGCTCCGGGTGTGTGTGTAAAAATGAGCAAAAAACTGGCCCATTTATCACGAAAACGGGCCGTTTTTTGGTCAAAACAATTCGGTGCATAGCCTTATGGAGGCTTATAGAGTGCTGCTGGGGGCTGGGGGGCAAAAACGCCCTGTTTTTTGCTCATTTCTGCCCTCCCCAGCCCCCAGGAGTTCTCTGGAAGTCTCCATAAGGGTATGTGCATGGCCATTTTGGTGAAGGGGCGGGGTTTCAGGAGGCAAAAATTTATGTGTTCGATGTATAAGATGCACCCAGATTTTCAGCCTCTTTTTAGAGGAAAAAAGGTGCGTCTTATACTCCAAAACATACGATAAATCAAACTTAGAGATGAAGTAAACATTTTGATGTATTTATTTGCATTCTATTGTAGGAAGTCAGCCCCCACCCCTATTCTAGAAAAACGAACTATTTTAGGAAATAGTAAAAAGGCTGAATATTTCCCCTAAAAGGGAGGCAGAAACTCAGCCCCCACCTTTGTTAATGGGCCATTAAGACCTGGGCCAGTCTATTCTACATAACAAAGATCTACCTCCTTCAGGCAGAGCCATAGTAGGAATTGCCCAAAGCCCTTTCATTACATCATCACCCAGCAAGGCTCAGTCGAACTTGAGATTCAAAACACAACCTACGAAGTTACCCCAAAGTGGTCCCATGGGAGTCTGACAACCAATCAGAATACAAGCTCAAATTCAAAAGCCCAGAAAATAAAACCGAGGCATTCCCAGCATCTCTTCCCTTTTTGCCCAAGACCTCAAACCATGTGGTCCTGTCCACCATTAAACCATCTTTCCAAGCAGCCTCCATGTTTCCAGTGTCTTTCTCCCCACTTGGAACTAAACCCAGATGGACATTTCTTCCAACACTACCTTATTGTTTTTAGAAATAACTCAAGGCAGTCAACCTTCGTCCTCCTATTTTCCCCCACAACAACAACTCTGTGAGGTAGGTTGGTCTGAGAGAGAGTGACTCCCCCCAAATGACCCAGCTGGCTTTCATAGCTAAGGTAGGACTTGAACTCAGTCTCCCACAAATTATGGAAATAACAACGGAATGTAATATCAATTAGCATGCTTAGATAACTTTTAATATGGACCATTGCCTTTAAGTATTCTCAACTTTTTCAGGGTAAAATGGGGAGGGGGGAAAGAAAGTTCTGACCTCATCAAATCATCAAGAGCTTTTAAACATTCAGAGAATAAAAAGCAGAAGAGTGAAAACCTCCTTTGTGGCAGTTAAAGAGAATTTCAATAGGGTGCGGCAGACACAGAGGTAAGTCAGTTACCCAAGGAGGAAATGTCTGGATTGCTAGCATGCAAATACAATAACACCTTTATCTCTTCATCAGTCTCTTTGAAGAGCAGCAGGAATCATCCAGGAATCCCTTTGGGGTTCACATTTTAAACCCTTTCTTCTTTAAAAGAAATACTTATATGATTTCTTACATGTCCAAAAAAATCCTCCACCACCCCTACATTGTATGGATGTCACCTTTGATGTTAGAAATCAGGATTTTATTGATTCATTTTATAGTTAAGTGTGAACATTAGAATCACTTTGGAATTTCCTGAGGTGGGATGTGCAAGGTTACAACAGGCTTTGTCAGCCCTTGCCTATAGCAATAGCACTTAGACTTATATACCGTATTTATTCGAGTATAATGCGCAAAATTTTCTACCAAAAAAAGAACTCAAAGTTTGGGTGCGCGTTATAAACGAGGGTGCGCGTTATAAACGATTTTTATCATGGCCGCACGTGTTCAACAACGTTTGTCACTTACAATGCTTGGTCTGAGCCGAGAAAAAGTGAAACAAAATTTTATACCGATTTTAAATCAAAAATTAGGGGGTGCGCGTTATACACGTGTGCGCGTTATACTCGAATAAATACGGTACTGCTTTGTAGTGCTTTACAGCCCTCTCTAAGGGGTTTACAGAGTCAGCCTATAGCCCAAACAATCTGGGTCCTCATTTTACTGACCTTGGAAGGATGGAACGATGAGTCACAACCTTGAGCCAGTGAGACTCAAACTGCTGACAGCAAGCAGTCAGCTCAAGCAGCCTGCAGTACTGCATTCTAACCACTGCGCCACCTCGGCTCTTCTATAGACTCCCCTGAAGGCTGATGTTTTGAAGGCAGTCTTTGGTTAATAATAACTCATTCAGTGACGTTTTGGAGTTAAAATAGTGCTAAACAAGTGGTTAGGGCCAGCCCTTGAAGATCCAGCCATCGTAGCAACTTCAGAGTCACAGGATTACAGTCTAGGCATTTTGTAACTAGCTCATACAATGTCTGCAGTCACGTGGTCATGATTTGCTGGTTTACCACAAGTATAATCAATGGCGAAGCCAGTAGGGAAGATTGCACATTGGTCAGGTCTCTCCCACTTGAACACTCTATCAAGGTATTCACACACCCTCTCCCACCCAACAGCTGCAACCCAAAACTCCACGTCTCCTCCGCCATTGATTACGTGGTTAAAAGTGGCAGTGGCAAGTTTGTAAATTAGAATTAGTTCATCTTCTTGTGTTTCCTCTCTGGTTTACCCAGCAGGGCTGACGTCAACCTTGAAGGTACAACCTCCCCTGCCTTATTACAGACTGATCAAATAGGGCAGATCCTTCCTCAGTTTCTTCCTATGGACGTTAATCCATTGGGGACTCCTCTCCATCTTGTCTGATTGTTTCCTAGGCAGCATGTCTTTCCCTCATCCCCCAAGGACATTCACACATTCCATTACATTCCTGTATCCTCACCCCCTTGCAGCAGCCATCTGAAGCCCCACTCATGCCACACCTCCCACACCACTCACGCACTATCTGGCAGTGGACACCCAAACAACTGTATTTCCTCAGCACTTGTGCACCCATGTGCATCCTCTCTCACCCAGCAGCAGCTACTTACCAGCCTGCATGCCTGCTTGCAAGCTACCTGGGACCTGCAACTTCCTGCTGGCTTCCCCACTGATTTTGCTTGTTGGAAGCTGGCAGGAAGTTGTAAAGAGGGGCTCCCTTAATGAAGCATGATCATCACTTAATAACAACAATGGCAACTGCAGGGATTGCTGTCACTAAGCAATGTGGTCACCTGACATTGCACTTTATGACTGTATTGCTTAGCGACAGAAATTCTGGTCCCACTTTGGCCACTGCTGTGTCTGTTGAATATCTATTTATTTATTGGACTCTGATGTTCAAGCAACTCCAGAAAGTCAGGGGGGGGAGGGCTCCAATATTTAAAAGGATACATAATTTTACACAGAAACATGATTATCTGGACAAAACAACATAAATAACACCCAGGGGAAAAATGGCTGTGGGCAATTGCAATCGCCAGGGGCAATCTCAAACTCCTGTCCGGGAACAGAGCCTGGGCTTAAAGAGACAGCCAGAACATTTGAAGGGTAGGAGTAGGATGTGTGTCTGAGCGGGCGCTGTGCTAGAGGGCAGGTGCTACAACAGAGAACGCGCATTTCCAATCTGCTCTTACTCATTATTTTGAATAATTTTGCTGTTTATTTTCTGCATATTTTGCTGAGCATGCTTCAATGCTAAAAATAATGTGCATGTTTTTATGTTTTATAGAAGCTAGTGGGTTGAATTTAGTAGTTGCCTTGGCATCTTATAAATAGAATAGGAATGACAGAAAGAATGAATGAATCAGCCAGTTAACCGATGCATGCATGCATGCGTGTGTGTGTTTGTGTGTATGTGTGTGTATATATATAAGTGTGTGTGTGTGTGACTTTTTTTTTTTTTGCTGATCAATAAATAAGTCAGGGAGACTAGTATAGATCTATTTCAAGCTTTTTAGCTCTCATCAGCTAGCCATACTCTTACTGGGATTCGAACCGGGGCTGTATTCCATGCCAGGCGAGAGCCTTAGCCATTAAGCCAGCCAGGTTCTCTTCCTGCTCAGCTGAGACAGGAGGATAAGTATATATAATTGTTCCACAACACCCTGTTAGGGTCCCAATTAAGGGAGGAGACATACTGTTTCATTTTCTGCCCTTCGGCTCTCTGGCTTTCTGTCTAGATGGTCTCTGGTGATGAACCGAAGGGCAGAAAAGGAAACAGTATGTCTCCTCCCTTAATTGGGGCCCTAATAGGGTGTTGTGGAACGTGTGTGTGTGTGTGTGTGTGTGTGTGTGTGAGAGAGAGAGAGAGAGGTTTTTGAGCTGATAAATACATAAATAAGGGAGACTAGGATAGATCTATTTCGAGCTTATTAGCTCTCATCAGCTAGCCATACCCTTACTGGGATTTGAACCGGGGCTGTATTACATGTTAGGCAGATGTTTTAGCCACTAAGCCACCACCTCCTGATCAACTGAGATCAACTGAGACATTAGCGTATGTATGTATGTATGTATGTATGTATGTATGTATGTATGTATGTATGTATAGTACTATATATCAATAGCAATAGCACTTAGACTTATATACCGTTTCCCAGTGCCCTACAGCCCTCTTTAAGCAGTTTAAAGTGTCAGCAACAATTTTGCCCTCAACAATCTGAGTCCTCATTTTTATTTTAGCAAGTGGAAATAGAATAGAATTCTTTATTGGTCAAGTGTGATTGGACATACAAGGAATTTGTCTTTGGTGCATCTGCTCTCAGTGTACATAAAAGGAAAGACACATTCGTCACGAATCATAAAGTACAACACTTAATAATACTCATAGGGTACAAATAAGCAATCAAATCGCACTAGGAAACAATCAATATAAATTGTAAGGATACAAGCAACAAAATTACAGTCATACAGTCGTAAGTGGGAGGAGATGGGTGACAGGAATGATGAGAAGATTAATAGTAATAGCAATGCAGACTTAGTAAATAGTTTGACAGTGTAGAGGGAATTGTTTGTTTAGCAGAGTGATGTTTTTGTGCCTAGTTGTTCTAGAGTGCAGTAGTTCAAATAGTTCAATGCAAATAAATGAATCTGCTATTATGCCTAAGTTCTAGGGCTCGGTTGGGAATTATTACTGTATATCACTTTACTCCCCTTAAAAATGCTTTACTGAAGGCTGGTTAAAAATGTTAATTCAGAGAAACATAGTATAAATTACAGGTAGTCCTTGAGTAACAACCATTCATTCAGCAACAAGTTATGACAGCGTTGAATGAGGAGTCTCCGAGGCTAGACTTGCGGCCATTGCAGTGTCCTCATCATGATCAGGTGTTTGTGATTGGGTGCCTTGCAACTGGCTCACAATTCCCCTGGTCATTGCGACCTTCACTGCCAACTACTGACAAAGAAAGATAATGGAGAACCAGCAGCAAGTCAGCAGTTACATGACACGGTGCTTTATGACTGCTTCGCTTAGCAACAGAGTTCCAAGTCCCAATTGCTGTTGTTAATTGAGGGCTACCTGTAACACAGATAAGGGACAAACACAACACACTATTTGAAGCTTTACTTGTGTATTCCATATGTCAGAATTATAGAACTCTTCTGGGTACGAACAGGTATACCAAGTCCCAGCATTATATTTTACTTAGGAGAAATGTTTATTTATTTATTTATTTATTAGATTTATATCCCGCCCTTCTCCAAAAGGACCCAGGGCGGCGCACAGGAATTTAAAATACATACAAAATCGTAATACAAAAATTTAAAAAACCTATTAAATGCCTGTCCTGCGCTAAAAACTAATTAAAATCCCCGAAATAAAACTATCTACACTAGTCCCAGCAGAGGTTATGTTAGGCCGGCTTGATGAAAGAGGTGTGTTTTTAAACATTGGCGGAAGAGGCGGAGGTCAGTGATGGTACGGAGTTCTGGGGGTAGGTCGTTCCACAGGGCAGGGCCCGCCACAGAGAAGGCCCTTCCCCTGGGTGTCGCCAGTCGGCATTGTCCGGCCGACGGCACCCTGAGAAGGCCCTCTCTGTGGGAACATATCGGTCTAAGGGATATATGGGACAGGAGACGGTCTCGCATATAACTAGGTCCCGAGCCATGGATGGAGTGATTGGCGTGATTATTATTGCTATGTGATTCTACTGGCACAGAATTACGAGCGCCATTAAAGGTTTAATAAAGGAGAATAAAAAGGGGGTTGGGTGGGAATAAAAGGGGAGTAGGGGTTTATGGGGGTGGGTTTTTTTTATTGTTGGTATACGGAGATACTATTTTTATAAGTCACCTTGAGCCACTGAGAGTGAGTGGGTGGCTATATGAATTTTCTAAAATAGATAAATAAGGGTAAAGGTAAAGGTTCCACTTTCACATATGTGCCAGTCGTTCCTGACTTTAGTGGGTGGTGCTCATCTCCATTTCAAAGCCAAAGAGCCAGTGGTGTCCGAAGATGTCTCCGTGGTCATGAGGCGGGCATGACTAAATGCCAAAGGCACACGGAAGATTACCTTACCACCAAAGGTGATCCCTATTTTTTCTTGCATTTTTACATGCTTTTGAACTGCTAGGTTGGCAGAAGCTGGGACCAGTAATGGGAGCTCACTCCGTTATGCGGAACTAGGGATTCAAACCGCCGAACTGCCGACCTTTCTGATCGACAAGCTCAGCGTCTTAGCCACTGAGTCACCCACCACGTCCCTTAAAATAGATAAATAAAAAGTTGTAATTGTATTTGTTAGGTTTTACAGCCTAACTTTTATTTCTGTAATTTCTGCCCATACTGTACCATCGGGCCGCGTGCTCCAGGCCCAATCTATTAAATAAGGTCATCTCATGAAACGAGGAAACAGATCTTTCCTGTCAAAGCACTTGCCCTTGGGAACAACATTCCCCCGAGATCTATCTGGCCTCAACACTGACTGTGTTCAAAACAAATCTTAAAAGAGGCACTTTCTGCCAGCTTTGGGTTAAGATTGGGCTGCCACTCTTGCGGGCTGCATTATTTTTAGAATGATTGATAAGGACATTTCCTTTATGCCTATGGTTTTATTTGTATTTATGATTTTATAATTGTGTGCGGCCCAGAGTCATGATGGAGTTGGGCAGCCTTATTAAATAAATAAACATTAAAAATTAATAAAGATGCTGCTGACCTTCAAGGCCATTCCCCTATGCCAGGGGTCTCCAACCTTTGCAACTTTAAGTCTGAAGGACTTCAGCTCCCAGACTTCTCCAGCCAGCTTTGCTGGCTGGAGAATTCTGGGAGCTGAAGTCCTTCAGACTTAAAGTTGCAAAGGTTGGAGACCCCTGCCCTATGCCCTCTGCAACTACAGGGATCTATAATAATTGCTTGGTGACTCCAGTGCCAACTCTGCTCATTTTCACAGAATCATAAGCAGGGCAAGATATTAGCACATCCCTACAATAAAACCACCTGTTCTATTTGAAGATCTTTGCTTGTTACATTAGCTATCAACAGGTAGTCCTCGACTGACAACAGTTCATTGAGCGACTGCTCAAAGTTACAACAGCACTGAAAAAAGTGACTTGTGGCCATTTTTCACACTTATGGCTGTTGCAGCATCCCCATGATGAAAAAAAATGAGATCAAAATTCAGATACTTGGCAACTGACTCATACTTATGACAGTTGCAGTGTGACCTTTTGCGACTTTCGGACAAGCAAAGTCCATGCGGAAGCCAGAATCACTTTACAACCGTTTTACTAACTTAACAACTACAGTGATTCACTTAACAATTGTGGCAAGAAAGGTCATAAAAGGGGGCAAAATTCACTTAACAACTGTTCGCTGAGCAACATAAATTTTGGGCTCAATTGCAGTTGTACATTGAGGACTACATGTAGTTCCACTAGCTAATGGTTCATATAGTCAGGTGTCTGATCTATTAATTTCCTGATGTCTCACTTGAACCTTCTTCATTGTAATTCTAACCCACTGATTCCAGTCCTGCTTTTAGAAGCAATTGGGACTACCGTATTTTTCAGAGTATAAGATGTACCTCTTTCCCTCAAAAAAGAGGCTGAAAATCTGGGTGCGTCTTATACACTGAATACAGCATTTTCTGCCTCCCGAAACGCAGCCCCCTTCACCAAAATGGCCACGCATAGCCTTTAGGAGGCTTTCAGAGAGCTCCTGGCGGCTGGAGAGGGCAGAAATGAGCAAAACACAGGCTGTTTTTTGCTCAATTTTGCGTCCCCCCACAGGCCAGGAGCATTCTATAAGCCTCCTAAAGGCTGGGCATGCCTTATTTTGACAAAAAACAGGTCCATTTTCACAAGAAATGGGCCACTTTTTGCTCGTTTTTGTTCCCCCCCCTCCCCAGGAGCACTCTACAAGCCTCCTAAAGGCTATTCATGCCCTTTTTTGGAAAAAAAACCCCGTTTTTGTGAGAAACGAGCCATTTTTTGAAGGTCTGCATAGTGCAACCCCCTCTTTTTTAATTTGCCTCTTCAAAACCTTGTACGTTTTATACTCTGGTGCGTTTTATACTCCGAAAAATACGGTCATCCTACTTTTTCCCCTGGGTAACAGCACCTCAAGTATCTGAAGATTGCTATCTCCCCTCAGTCATCCTTTTCTGGAGGCTAAACATGCCAATATTCTTTAATGCTTCCTCACAGATGTTAGTTTCCATAACTATCATCAATTTGCTCCAATATTTCATTGTCCTTTTTGGACAGGAGTGGCCAAAGCCAGACACTAAACTCCAAATGGGACTGGTCAGAAGAACATTGGTGGAATAATTCTTTCCATGATGAGGACTCTATTCTCCTGGTAATGTACTTCCAAGAGTGCTTTTAAAAGTTTCATTGTATTGCTGACTCGTGATTAGCTTCTGTCCAAGAAGGACACTAAGATACAGTCCACATGTACTGCTGTCAAGCCTGGTCCTTCTCATTCTAGATTTGCAACTTTTTTTTCTGCTACCCAGATGCAGAATTTTACATGCATTTGTATTCAATTCCATGATATTAATTTCAATCTATTGTTCAAGGTTCTCTAGATATTTCTTGTCCCAATCCCTCTCTCGTTCATCTGTGGTATTAGCTGTCCCTTCTAGTTTTATGTCATCTGCAAATTTGAAATTGTCTTCTCAACTCCATTGTTGTGGTCTGCCGGTGGCCTGCAGAGCTGGCAGCAGAGTCGGACAGTGAGGAGGTTGGGGAGGAACATGGGCCAGTCCTGGAGTCTGAGGAAGGCTCACATGAGGGCTCTGTCTGGAGGCAGAGAGTGGGCCAGGACCATCTGGGAGTTATGTGCTGCCTCTGGAGTCTCCAGAGTCAGACATCAACAAGGCAGAGGAACGGGGGAGGGGCTGTTCCCCGTGCGCACATGCACAGAGCTACCAGAAGGCAAGAACAGTTACGACAAAAGGGGCAACTCAAGAGTAAGGCTTGGAGATGATTGGCCCCTCCCATAAGACATAAAGGAGGAGCAAAGCAGTGGTGGGTTTCAAAAATTTTTAGAACCTTCTCTGTAGGTGTGGCCTATTTTGAGGACGTGGCTTGGCAGTCATGTGACAGAGTGGGAGTGGCCACCTTTTAAAATGTGGTGAAACTCATTTAACAACGCTCTTGCTTAGCAACCAAAATTTTGGACTCAATTGTGATGATAAATTCTTTCTTTCTTTCTTTCTTTCTTTCTTTCTTTCTTTCTTTCTTTCTTTCTTTCTTTCTTTCTTTCTTTCTTTCTTTCTTTCTTTCTTCCTTCCTTTCCTTTCTTCCTTCCTTTTCTTTCTGTTGGGTCACTGGCAATGGTGGGTCAGATTTACTTCCAGGTACGCCGGTGGAACCCCCTCTCACCGGTTCTCTAAATTTCACCAACCGGCTCTTGCGAGTAGGTGCGAGCCTGCAGAAACCCACCACTGGAGCAAAGGCACACAAGCGTTTGCAGGAAGCAACTTTGTTCATTCTGGTCGGTTTAAATTCTGAAGCTACGTTTTGACTCTGTTGTCCGTGTGGCCTTGCAAAGGTAATTGGCAATTAGGTCTTTGGCAGGTTTCAAGGGAGATCAAGGTGGGTGTTTATCAGCCTTATCCCGAAAGACTTTGGCAGACTTCTGTCAGACTCTTTACAAACTATTTGTGACTCATTACAGGCTGTGAATGAACATAATTCACAGCCATTGAAATAAAAAGAAGGTTTGGGGGATTAAATGTGTGCTTTTTACTGTCTCAGGAAGCCTAGGTCAGAACATTTGTTCAAGTCATTAATAAAAATGTTAAACAGCATAGGGCTCAGGAAAGAGTCCCATAGTATCACATTTGATATTTTCCTCAAGGCTGAAGTAAAGCCATTCATGAACCTTGCATTGGGCACATTTATTCAACCATGTATGAGTCTATTTAATGGACATATTATTTAGTTCATATTTTACAATTTTATTGAAACTTTCATAAGCCACCTGTGTAGTTCCAGACATATTGTTATTCTCCTAATCTATTAAACTACTAAACTGTTAAAAGAAACATCATTACTCTGGCATGATTTGTTTCGGCCAAGCCTCTGCTGACTTTATTAATTGGCTAATTATCCAAGTGCTCACAAACATGGTGCTTGATATGCTGTATATTTTATGCTTCCCTTCACGGAGGGCAAATCTAAGTAAGAAACTTCAGCAGAGAGCTCATCCATCATGTCATCAAGTTCACCCTAAGAGAACAGCAATGCTGTTTAGTTTCTTCCATAATACCATGTTTCCCCGGTATTAGACAGGGAAAAGGGTCTTATTTTCTTTTGACCCCTCTTATTTTCGGAGAGGTCTTATTATTTTTGAGGTATAGGAGGCCCCCTAACCTCGGCCCACGGATCAGCTGATCCTGAGAGGGCCAGAAGTTCTGTCTCTGTTTCTGGCACACTCTTTCTGGCACACTAGTGTCGCTGGGCCTGCTGCCCTTTTTGTGGCCACCACTAGGAGAAGGGGTGCAGTAGCTAGGGTTTGCGAGAACAGCCTCTGCAAGGCTATTCCACGTGGATGGCAGGTACATGTGGGGTATGTTCCCCTCTTCCCCCCAGGAAATGGCAGGGACCAGCTGCGCACGCGTTTAAATATATTAGGGAGGCTTATTTTGGGGGGAGGGCTTATTTTAGCCCATGCGCTCAAAAGCCCGATTGGGCTTATTATCCGGGAGGTCTTATTTTCCGGGAAACAAGGTACATAGATAGTTTCTCTTCCAAACATCTCTACCTCTGTCTACGTCATGAATGATTACCTTGTATGTTAAACAATATAGCGTGAGGCATTTGAGATACTTTATCTAATGAAGGTTGCAAACCCATTATCAAATTGAAGAGATTTGTAAAAAAAAAATGGGGAAGGGAGTTGAATGGGAAAATCATTATAAACGAGTATGTTGCAAGTCAGAAAACGTTCTATCAATTCCAAGAATCATCAAAGTAGTTAATCAATGAAAAGGAAACTACTGCAGAAAATTTTTCTTTTGGAACCAGATTTTTTTTTTTTTTTTGCTAAATGCACCACAGATCAAAAGACAACAAATTTAAACTATTTATAATAATAATCTTTATTGTCATTGTAAAAATTACAATGAAATTATAGTAGACAGTGTGAAATTATTAGTGTCTGCCTTCACTGTACAGATAACGTAGGGGAAATGCCTATGTCAGTGATGGCTAACCTTTTTTGGCTCGCGTGCCAAAAGCGGGGGGAACGCAGGGGGGTCGTGCTTGGGCGTGCCACATCCATAATGTTATGTGCGTGAGCCCCTGCTTTTGGTGCACTTTTTTCGCCCTCCCCAGGCTCCAGAGGCTTTCTAGGAGCCTGGGGAGGGTGAAAACAGCCTCCCCTTCCCACTTCAAGAGGCTTCAGGAGCTTCCCTGAAGCCTCCACAGGGCAAAAAACAGTCTCAAAAGAAGGCCTAAATCAGCTGGCCAGCACACACATGCACGCTAGTGCTGACATGGCAACGCCTCGGGTGCCCTAATAAATGGTTCTGCGTGCCACCTGTGGCACCCGTGCCATAGGTTCGCCATCACTGGCCTATGTTCTTTAGGAACAGACAACCTGAGGCAAAGAGTGACAATAGATGTTCTAGATATTACTGATAAATAAAATAGAGCATTAAATCATTTCCATGGAGATACCATCCAATGTTCTAAAAGCTGAGATGGGAAAATTTCTCGAGATAAAAGTTAGATTTCCTTAACACTAGGCTCTCTATCAACCAACTGGAAAGCAGATACGATTTCTTTCCATGTTTATAGAATTTATATAGTGCCTCATCTCAATCTGGTCACTCTGGGTGACCCATGATACAAAATATAAAACAAGAAATAATTAAACAGCATTATACCAAAGCACTATAATCCGGCTTCATAACAATAGAATTATAACTCAATTAAAAGACATCTATTTAACTCCACAAAGCCTAAGAAAAAAACAGTTTTTTTGGAAGTCTAGCACGGTTGGGACTGTCCAGATTCCAGAGGAATGCTATTCCATAGGCCAGGTGCTACATCAGAGAAGGCATGATTCCTGGGTTCCACTAGATGGCACTGCTTTAGAGAAGAGACCTAGAGCAAGTCTGCAAACAGAGTGGCCCTCTGCCATATAAGGTTTTATAGGTTACTAGTACCGTACCTTAAATTGCACCCAGAATTTACTGTCTGGGAGGCTCTTTACCTCATCCAGAGTCAAAAACAGAAAATACCATTAAAAAAAAATAATTGTAGAAGTGATCTAGAAAGCTGTGGAGTGATTAGCTCAACATCTGGTTCCAGGCAAAATTAATAAGATGGTATAAAATGTGATTAGAAACAACATTACCAGGCAACAGAGGAATCATGTTGGGGGGAAAAATTAACCTGAGTTCTATAAGGCAAGTCACATCTTAGCAATATTTTGTATTTCTTTGTAAATACCAATATGGATAGGGTTTATCTGGCTTTCATAGTTTGGTTAGGTTTTTAAAAGACTTATTGTTGAGAAGAAGACTGCACAACAACTTCACAGAATCCTGGATGAAATGGATGACCTAGAGCAGTGTTTCTCAACATTGGCGACTTTAAGTTCAGAGGCTGCCACAAAGAAGAGGGAGTCAAACTATTCTCCAAAGCACCTGAGGGCAGAACAAGAAGCAATGGGTGGAAACTAATCAAGGAGAGAAGCAACTTAGAACTGAGGAGAAATTTCCTGACAGGACAATTAATCAGTGGAATAGCTTGTCTCCAGAAGTTGTGAATGCCCCAACACTGCAAGTCTTCAAGAAGATGTTGGATAGCCATTTGTCTGAAATGGTATAGGGCTTCCTGCCTAGGCAGGGAGTTGGACTAGATGACCTCCAAGGTCCCTTCCAACTCTGCTATTTTATTATTATTAAGTCCTGTGGACGTCAACTCCCAGAATCCCCCAGCCAGCTGGCTGGGGGATTCTGGGAGTTGACGTCCACAGGACTTAAAGTCGCCAAGATTGAGAAACACTGATCTAGAGACTTTTCAATTTGGTTTCAGGCCCGAGTGTGGGGCAAAAAGAACATTGGTTGCTCTTTTAACATGATCTCTAGTGAGAGCGGGATAGGAGTGGCTCAACGATCCTCACTCTATTTGACCTCTCAGCAGCCTTCAATACCACTGACTGTGGTATCCTTCTGGACCAATGCAGTGAGTAGGGAGTGGATGGCAGTGAGCTGCGCTGGTTTTTTCCCCCTTTCCCCAGGGTTGGTTCCAGTTAGTGGTGATGGGAGATAAAAGGATTCCATCTTCAGCACCTGCTATTGGGGGGGGGGGGTGTTCCACAGGATTTGGTATGCTCTCCTTTCCTGTTTAACATCTACATGAAGTTGCTAAGTGAGCTCATCTGTTGCCATGGGACAAGGTACGCTTGATGGTACTCAATTATACATCTTTTCTCCTGGAGAGTTACGCAATGCTGTGGATGATTTATCTTGTGGCTGGAGGTTGAGGGTTTGGATGGGGAATAACAAGCTTTAGCTGAACCCTGTCAAGATTGAATGCCTATGGATTTTTGGAGCCTGCTGATTCGTGGATAATACCATCATTGGTATACGATTGAAACTTTTAAACATATTATGGGAGTGAATAAGGAAGGCAGCATTTTCAATATTAAGCAAAAATCAAGAATGCTGGAGTATAACCTCAAACTGAGAGGAGGGAAAGTCAAATTGATGTTAGAAAGTATGACTTCACAGAAAGAGTAGAGGAAGCTTGGAACCAATTTAGTGGGTAGTGGGTCAATCATCAGTAACTGGGTTTAGACATGCTTGGGATAAACACGTCCATCATCCAGCAAAAATTTAAAACAACAAATAACAATCAAAACCGTAATTAATTAATTAAAAAGAAAACAAGAAAAAAAAACAAGGGAAAACTTGCTGGACCATTAGGTCTTTTTCTACTGTCAGTTCTGCTTCTATGCTGCTATGGTATGAAATGGGGTTGCATTGCCCTAGATCAGGGGTCTGCAAAGTTGTCTCTTTTAAGACTGGTGGACTTCAACTCCCAGAATTCCCCAGCCAGCTTAGCTGGGAGTTGAAGTCCACCAGTCTTAAAAGAGACAACTTTGCAAACCCCTGCCCTAGATAGACCCAGTGCACATCTTGGAGGTCCTCCTAGACTCCTGCTTGTACAGGTGGTCATCTTAGACCTTTTCACAGCTTTGTGTTGTGTGCCAATTATTCCCCCCTCCTCAATTTTGTGGCTCTGTTCATGGTAATTCATAACCTGGTCGGCTTTTGGCTGCACTGCTATAATACATTGTACATGGAGCTTCCCTTCAAAAGTATCTGGAACCATCAGCTGGTGCAGAATGTGGCAGCATCTTGAAGTGGCACACATTATACACCTCTGCTCCTCAACTTGCATTGGCTTTCACTTTGCTTCTATGTCCAACTCATGGGGCTGGTTTTGACTTTTGACCCTTCAGGGCATGGTTATTTGAGGGACCACCTTTTCCCAGTTACAAATGCCCATCTCAACAGATCCGGCAGAAGAGGTATGCTATGAAGCAGCTGTATCTGGCAGAATCCAGAAAAGGGACCTTTTCTGTTGTGGCTCTTGCTCTACAGATCATCTTCCCTCCCAAGGTGACCCGTTTCCTGCTGCCTTTTTGGAAGGCAGCCTCAAAACGTGGCTGTGTTAATAGAAGGGGAGAGGAAGAGGAAGTAGAGTAGGAAAGGATGACAGAGGGAAGAAAGGAGGTAGGAAGGGGGAGGAGAGAGAGAGTACGAAGTGATGGGTAAAGTACAAATATGGTGTATGGAGAGCAGAAGAGCCAATAATTGGTTTTTGGGAGTTGTTGGTAAGATGAATTGATGTAAACATTTAATAATACAATATGATGTTGGTTATGCATTAGTATACATGTGATTATATCATATGAAAATGAAAAATTAAAAAACTTTAGTGAGAAAAAAAACCTGTGGTTGTGTTAACAGGTCTCAGGGTCTCAAGAGAAGGTTGGTCTCCTGAAGTAGCTTCTTTGTTTTTAATATCTAACACTCTTACCGTAGCCTTTTAAACAATAACAAGCTTTTAATGGCATTCTGTTTTAATATTACTTTATTGTACACTGCCCAGAGTGAGATGGCCGGCCATATGGATATGATTTATAAATAAATAAAATTTTAAAAATTGACCTTGGAATATAACTGTTGCAAAGGGGTGAGCAAGAAGAAAGTACATTCAGTGATAGCAGCAAAGTATTTAGGATGATTAAAACAAAAAGTTAATAAAGTACAAAAATACCTCACTATGCTGGATAATGGACATTAAAATGGAAAATACAGTTCAGTAAACCAAGCTGAAATTTGGGGCCAGTTTCATTAATCCAAATTGCACCACTAAGTAATGGCTAATATAAAAGAGATCATGATATTTAGTGGACTGCTTGATGTGAAAGAAAAATATAATTAAGTGTATAACTAAGTATGGTTATATTGTAAGCAGATATTAAACTGATTATGAAACTAGGGGTTCAGTATACATAAAAAAAAATTTGCCAAAATGATTTGTTTCAGTATAGGATTTATCACAAAGTCACAGATTAGTGAAGCAAGCTTCACTAATCTGAACAGCATTGAAGGGATTAAGGAAACTTCATGTAGAATAAAACTATCAATACTTGTCATAATGGTTACATATTCAGTATATAAGCATTATTTACAGTGCCTGAGGCAGAATGCCCCTCAATGCCTTATGTTGGGGAGAATAAACCGCAAAATGCTACTGCATCTGTGTCTTCCTTAAGGAATTCTCATTGGCATGTGGTTGTTTACATATGAACAAGACTTTGGACCTTTAGCCTCATTTAGATGGCTGTTTTGGATTCTAATTCTGTATTTGTTCTCCCCCAGGCACATAGATATGAACATTAAATAATGTACAATTATGTAATGCCCTTAGCAATAGGTCCATGGTTTTTATTTTGCTCACACAGTGACCATTGGAAAAAAGATGTCATTAAAGGAGACAGCATAACTTTCTCACTCTTCTAGTATCTAGGGCAGGGGTGGGAAAACTTTGCAACTTTAAGTCTGAAGGACTTCAGCTCCCAGAATTCTCCAGCCAGCTTTGCAAGTGTTAACCTTCTAGTGCAGGGGTCTCCAACCTTTGCAACTTTAAGTCTGAAGGACTTCAGCTCCCAGAAGTCCTTCAGACTTAAGAATTCTGGGGGCTGAAGTCCTTCAGACTTAAAGTTGCAAAGTTTGCCCACCCCTGATCTAGGGGGTGGTTTTGGAAGACAGAATCTTGTCCCAAATGTGCTTTTTCAAGAGGTAACTGGAATTTCTGGTGTTTTTTTGAAGACGTTTTGCTTCTCATCCAAGAAGCTTCTTCAGCTCTGAGAGTGGTGGGCTGAAGAAGCTTCTTGGAAACGTCTTCAAAGAAAGTCCAGTTACCTCTTGAAAAAGCACCTTTGGGACAACCATGACCCGGATGACTGAAAATCTCCAAAGACAGAATCTTGCAAATGCTAGCTATAGAAAAACAAACATGTAATTAAAATTCAAATGTAACCAGCTACAGGTAGTCCACGACTAACTACCATTCATTTAGTGGCCATTCAAAGTTACAATGGCACTGAAAAAAATGACTTAGGATCAGTCCTCACATTTACAATCTTTGCTGCATCCCCACAGTCACGTGATCAGAATTCAGTCATTGGGCAACCGGCATATAGTTAAGACAGCTGCAACATCCCAGGGTCATGCGATCGCCATTTGTGATCTTCCCAGCCAGCTTCTGACAAGCAAAGTAAATGAGGGAGGCCGGATTTGCTTAATGACCATATGATTCACTAAATAACTGCAGTGATTTTCTTTACAACCGTGGCAAAAAGATCATACATTGGGGCACGACTCACTTACAAACTGCCTTGCTTAGCAACAGAAATGTTTGGCCCAATTGTGGTCTACGTAGGACTACCTGTAATAAGTTAAGAGTCAGGTCCTAAGATAATATGAATATTTGAAACAGAACTGACTCAAATTGATCATCAGTATTTGAAAGAGCACTAAACCAACTGTCGATGCTCCAATATACCCAAATCTTAATTATACTCCCCCTCCCCCAGTAAAAAGCCTAAAGTTTATTTCATTTTTAGACCTCTCCTGAACACAAGCACCATGTATATCAGTGGTAGTCAACCTGGTCCCTACCACCCACTAATGGGCATTCCAGCTTTCATGGTGGGCGGTAGGGGTTTTGCCCAATACTGAAGCACTTTCCTTTTTTAAATTTAATTGACTTCCCTACTTTATAAATCACCATTTCCATGGAATCGGTGGGCGGTTAGAAATTTTTACTACTAACAGAGATACAAAAGTGGGCGGTAGGTATAAAAAGGTTGACTACCCCTGATGCATATCAAGGGTGGGGAAGGACTCAGGGAACACCACCTGGCCAACAAGAAAGCAATCAAACTGAACAGAACGAATCATATTTAAATGAAGATATATACTCACACTATATGGGCAAGGTCAAGGGGCTTCTCTGGCTGTTCCGGATATACAGGGTGAGGAGGATCTCTAGTGGGTACACAACCAAGAGATTTACTAATGGCATGGCTCAGCTTCTTGGCAGGCGATTTCTGTTTTTTTTTTAGAAAGAATTAAACATAGAGACTAGTATTAACACAGTAGATCAATCTGTGCAGCACACTAGATAAGAGCTGCAATTGAACCTCAAAAGAAACAACCTTCAGTGCTCAAACCACAGCCACAGCCTTAGAGACACACCTGGGTTACCCAGAAGAGGTCCATGGCTCATGCTCTCTCCTCAACCTTTCACTACCTTGTGAATACTGTACTGCCTATAGAAGGAGAATTTGTATTCCAGTGATTACCTGTGCAGGATGCACAGAAGATTACTCTCCCTCTCTTTCTTATTTCTCATATCCAAACTTGCTTACCAATACCTTGCTCTAGAGCAGAAATGTGAAACACGCAAATCCGAATCCGGCTAGCAGTAGGCCCAGAGTTGTCCTGCGGGGCTGACCCGGAGACAGCGTGGGACCATCCCAGCCATGCCTACCCAATCAGTCGTGATGACCAGGCCACACATCCATCCCCACCCCTGAGGGCAAACAAAATCCTGATACGGCCCACAGTGGGACTGAGTTTGACACCCCTGCTCTACAGTCTTCCTTGAGAAATGGGACATTGGAACATGGCTGGGAGGGATTTACTTATTATTTATTTTAATTGGTCTACATGGCTGCCCATCTTGCAACTCTGGGCAGCAAAATTAGAAAAATAGTAACAACAAATATGCATATAGTGGCAGCTGAGGACAACAGTAGTCACAACAACAGCATTTGTGCTACATGCCTCATTAATCTCCTGACACCCACATCTCGGAAAACAGACATATTTTTAAAGATTTCCAGATCTCAGGGGTCTGGTGTTCCAGAAGTCACGAAAGAGGATGATTATTTTGGACAGTAGGTGGTAGTGTAGTATTTCCAGCAAGGTTAATAATGCTGGCAGATTCTCTTCTGCTAATGGACAGAAACCAGTCTGCCTTTCTGTCTGATCTTCTGCCATGCAGGATAATCAGCCCCTCTATTTTGCAAACAAGATAAATTATTTTCAAGGACTAACATGGAGAAGTAGTGAAGTTCTTTTAACTTTGAAGAGTGGAACATAATCAGGAAAGTCAATATTTTGTTTCCACAGATTCCTTTTAGCAACGTAATTAAGAAGTCAGTTTCTACCCCCCTGACTGAAAAAGTACTTTCTGGAAAAAAGGAGAAACCACAAACGCATGCAATGACACATGGACTCATTGTACAAGATGTGTGTTAAACCATCTATTTTTTTTTTAAAGAGTTATTATTGTCACAGTGTGAAAGTCCACTGAATTCACCAAGTATAAATCTACAGTAAGGTAAAGGTAAAGATTCTTCTTGCACATATGTGCTAGTTGTTCCCGACTCTAGGGGGCAGTGCTCATCTCTGTTTCAAAGCCAAAGAGCCAGTGCTGTCTGAAAACGTCTCTGTGGTCCACTGTTACCTTCCCACCGAAGATGGTTCCTATTTTTCTACTTGCATTTTTACATGCTTTCGAACTGCTAGGTTGGCAGAAGCTGGGACAACTAACGGGAGCTCACTCCATTACATGGGCTACGGATTCGAACCACTGAACTGGCGACCTTTCTGACCGATAAGCTCAGAATCTTAGTTACTAAGACACCGTGTCCCTTAGTAATCTACCGTACTGTACTCAATTCTAAGACAATGTTTAGGATTTAAGAACGTGAATATTTGGCAAGGATAAGACAGGAAGATGGAGCTTAAATACATCACAGTGAGATATGCTATAATGTAAAAAATGTCTTTAAACAGATGTATATTTTTTTCTTCACTGAAACAAATTGGTGGACTTCCACTCATTCCTTTAAAAAAGAGAGAAGCAGACCTTTAAGCATTTATATAGTTTCTTCAAACTGTTGGCATAAATATATCACACAAAACAGCTTTGATATTAGTGGAAAGGGTATAGAGTAAACCCTTTCAACGTATAAAATACGGCAACATGAACTGGCTGATACTATGTCATTGCTACCAGTTCTGTTTCCAGGTCCACTGGATTTGCCAGTTTCTAGACTATTTTCAAAAACAACATTGTGTAATACCCAGCAACAATTAAAACAGAAAAGATATATGCTTGAATGAATATAACCCAGCTAGAGGTGGTATATCAGCATAAACTCTTTTTATAAGTGGGGAAATGGGGAGATGTTGATTGGGGAATTCCAGCAGTTGAAGTCCACCTATCTTAAACTTGCCAAAAAAAAATACCTTACAAAAAAACTGGTTTAAACCATTAACAGAATACAGAAATCTTACTACTTGTAGAAGAAAGATGTTTTACCCTGGATAACTAGCAGAGATCTGTAATTAATCTGTGTATAAGAGTCTGAAAAGCACTTTCATTTAAAAAATACACATAATCATATTCTGGTGAATTTCTCTACAAACTTTTTAAAGCCAATTTGAAGGTTTTTCTGATAGACATTGTTAATAATATTATGTTTATTTAAGATTTTCAATCTATAAGCTCTAGTGTGGCATACCACAATGTGTTAATTTTGCTGATGTTATTTTACAAAGAAATCTGCATTTCCTCTACTCAAAACCTTTTTAAAAAAAATACGAGTGCGAGATTCTCATGTTATAACAATAACATGGTAATTGTTCATACCACTTGTTAAAATAGGATTTCCTATGTGAATTACAGAAATCAAGTCAATCCCCTTATTTTTTGTTTGAAAAGATATTTTTCACTTACTGCCTTTTATACTCGTATTTCACATTAGTTGTATTTACACTTGTCTTCAGAATTTTCATGTAACATGCATTTTGCAATTAGATTCAACCCGTGTTACATTTGAACTAGTGAACTACACAATCAGATTCTTACCATTTATTTATTTATTTATTTATTTATTTATTTATTTATTTATTTATTTATTTATTTATTTATTTATTTATTTATTTATTTATTTATTTATTTATTTATGGAAAGTATTTTATTCTACTATTTAGTGCTCTTAGGATCTCCAACAGAATGGAAAGAAAGAAAAAAGCAAGTTCCTCAAATTACTTTCATATCATGACCTCATATCGTATCATAAAATAAAGATATTCGAGTCATCTAACACAGGGGTCTCCAACCTTTGGAACTTTAAGTCTGAAGTCCGGGAGCTTAAGTCCTTCAGACTTAAAGTTCTAAAGGTTGGAGACCCCTGATCTAACAGAATGGCTTACAATGGCTTAAGTATGCCATGTTACAGTTGTAACTAAGGTGAAAACAATTTATCATATGTGAGTAATACACTCCTCTTTTAATGTCTATTTTTATTTAAAATAATACAAAAGGTATATTTGTCAATTTATTTGAAATAAAAATAGTTATTAAAAAGAGGAGCGCACTACTCACATATAACTAATCAGATACATCTGAAGAGTAAGCATTAGTTGGAATATTCCAATTTTGCCTCACCTATCAACAAATTTAAACTATAAATGGCCATAGAAATAATGCTGAAAACACTATGCTTTTTTCTTGCATTCAGTCACGTCTAAAACATTTCATATTAAGCACAAGAAAGCTTAAACTATTAAGGACCAGAGTTCTGCCATTGTGTGAGTATAGAAGGCTTTGTCTCACCTAATCACAAAGGGAAGTGGACATTCTGGATCATAGCCCAAGTAGTTATTTATTATGTGGTGAAATGTTTAGAACGTGCAGGGAAAATAAGTAATTTCTTGACAGGAACTATGTTGTAATTCTACTTATGCCAGTAAGTGCGCTGAAATGAAATAAAGTCCACTATAACTTTAAGCTACACAAGTACTGTAATTGTCAAGCCAACCTATATACAAGAAATCATTATAAGAAGGAAATTGCTTTTCATATCCAATAACCTGAGTTGCTTATGCAATACAGCTACCATTGCTCATGGCTGTAATTATCAATGCACATAATCTGTTCTATGGATAAATCCACACATATACACATGCGAACACACATATGTGTATAACAATATCTGTCAAAGCTGACAAACTCCAGTAATAATAACTGCTTAGCTTTCTGACAAGTCCATTACTGGATTGCTAGCAGAGTAATACAACAGAATATAGAAATCCTATTAAAGTAATTCCTTTATATAACCTAATGTAATTAAGGCAGAGTTACTTTGAGTCTTTTTCTTCTACATTCTCCTCCTCTGGATTCAGGAACTTCTTTCTTCTATGCTGGCCATGTTGCCTCCCTTAACTGTCTTGTCTTGCTACCTTCCCTATTAGGTATTCCATCACATCTTACATCCCTGCCACATAATTCAGTTAATCCTACAAGTGAAACGTCTCCTAAATATTAAGATCCTGATAATATAATCAGGAAGATTAATAAAATAGAATTAGCACAGCTATCAATCGATGCTTCCAGACTTGATTCAAACAGCTTAGCCAGAAAACAATGTAATGTTTAATAGCAAAAGCCATTGAGCAATCAAAAAAAAATTAGTAGCATGTTTCTTGGTTACCTGCCATCTCTCTGCAAAAATCATATCACGGTTTATATAATTAAATATAGACCTGAAGCCTAAATGAAATGGATCACAAAACTCAGCTTTTACTATGAATAACTGAATTCATCACCTGGCATTCTCTCAAATCCTTTGCCAAGAAAAGGAATACTGACCATCAGCATATTGTTGGACTCATTTTTTTTCAGATCCAGACCAAGCTATTTTTACTAATATTTTTATGAGCAAGGTTTCTCACCTGCCAGTAAGTATTTTTTTTATTAAATAAACAGATCATTCAGTCTCTTTTACAACCCCCCAAGCATTCCCTGCCAGCTCCAAGTCATTGATGCCAAAGAAAAACCTTTCTCTTTTAAAATACTAATTAATTTTACTAGACAAATCCATGGAACATGCATTGGAGTGAGAAGGCTGTCATTAAAGAGTAATAAATCATCAGTCATCTCTTCCAATGCAACTTCTGCACAACTTCTGAGCAAACTTTAGAAATAAATTAGGATGGAAACAGTGACGGGATAGATTGGGACTTGGAGAAAGTGGCTGAGCATCTCATTGCACAACATACCCCTGGCCAAACAAAGATACTGCACCAAGTATGCTATCTACAATAGAGAATCCTAAGAATATAGTATTTATAAAATATACCAGGAATATTTTATAAATTTCCTACATTAACTACTGAACGTTATATTCAATGTTATATTTATAAAATGCAGCCTTTATTCCCTAAATTAGCTATTTATAAATTCCTTAAATTAACTTTTTCTTTTCTTTTCAAGACCCTGTAATCCCTTTTTCAGGCTGGAGTTGGGGGCAACTGAAAGGGCTTAGGTGGCAAGTGAGCATCTTCACCTTGAGGTCACTGCGCCGCTCCATAAATTCCCTGAATTAAATTAACTATTGGGCATAAAAATTATCCCGCTGCACAATATGAATTATGTCAAAATTATTGATAATAATGCTCAAAAGGTTAAATTAGCTTCCTATTATAAAACCTTTTTGAAATATTTACTTCCTTAATGCAGTAATACTCTCTATATTGCAATTTTAATTGAATTGCTTCAAGGCAAACACAAGGTCTGATGTACGATAACAGAGTGTGATGGGTTAAAGATTACATGTGCTAAGACTATACTTGCTGTGACGGCCATGAATTCTTAAATTTTCCCTGACCAGGTCCCAAGGCATGGAGACTGAAATCACCCAGCATCATAAGGCAAGGAGACTCCAACACCAGCCCAGAGAACAGATCTATAAACCATAGAGGCATCCATCTGAATAGCGAAGCGACCAAAAGAGAATCAGCTTCTTCCTACAGCCAAAACTAACATACTTGTTACCTTTAGAAGCCATCCCTGGTCACAGGTACAGTGATCCCTCGTTTTTCGCGGCTTCATGTTTCGCGGCTTCAGTGCCTCGCGGGTTTTTCAAAAATACAGAATGCATCGGTAGGAGGCAAGCGCCCCCTAGTGCTTGCTTTAAACGATGTCCACCAACTCAAGTTTCCGGTGCGAATCCTACTTCGCGGTTTTTCAGTTTTCGCGGAAGGTTCCGATCCCCATTAGCCGCGAAAAACGAGGGATCACTGTATTATAGTATACTAATTTAAAAAAACATCCTTATCTATGTTATGGAAACAACTCATACGTGGTCTCTAAACAGACCATAAAGGCAACCTGTTCAGAGCGCATCAGAATTGTAACTCTTCAAATATTTATCATTGCATTGTTCAAGCCCTCAGAATGCTGTGGGGCTTTCTATTCTAATCAAAGGACCAAGGAGACTAAAAAGTATGTGGTTTGGTCTGTCCATCATTCTCCCCATTATGGCTGCAGATGGCGGAATGTTCCTTGCTTAGCACTCACATACTAGAAAGGCCTGCCCCTAGAGAAATGAGTACATTAGAGAGTGATTACCCAAGAGGAATGCTCTTTCATTTGATGCTGGTTGCTGTGAGGGCCATTTGCATGGCCACGCCAAAAACAGTTTTGACAGAGCTGGTAGTTGTGGCACTGCTGGCATCGGTATCGGAAGCCCATCATGCTCTCACACCGGCAGTAAGAACATTCCACAGGATGGAAGACTTGAAGGAGAGAAAAGGGGGAAAAAGAAACCGTAAGAACTGCATCTGAAAAAACAGACCTCTTTGTCCTATGCTGCATAAAAGGTCCTCAGTGAGTCTAGTGCTCTGAGAACTCTACATATTGTACTTTAAACAGGAGTCATATACTGTCTATAAACTTCTAGTTCTACCCTTCCTTTTTCTGGATTTAGATGAGCCGTGGTGGTACAGTGGTTAGAGAGCCGTACTGCAGGCTACTTCTGCTGATCACCGGCTGCCAGCAGTTTGGCAGATCGAGTCTCACCAAGCTGAAGGTTCACTCAATCTTCCATCTTTCCCAGGTGTAAAATGAGTACCCAGACTGTTGGGGGGCAATATGCTGACTCTGTAAACTGCTTAGAGAGGACTGTAAAGCACTATGAACAATATATACATCTAAGTGCCATTGCTATTGCTATAACACACACAACCCCAAATACTAGCAAGTGAAGAGTTTAATAGCTATGAAATATTACTAAGGTAAACTGATTAGTCTCTAAGCTTAGCATACTGCCATAAGCAGTATGCTGTTGCCTACCAGTTGTCAAGGAGAATAGGTCAGCTCATAGTTTACATTTCACCCTCTCAGAAGTAATGACTAGATATTGAGGAGAAGTAGAATGTTGGATTAGATTGGGCCAAAACTTGATTCAACAAGGTTTTTTAAAATTTCATACTAAAGTGAAACTCAATAATGCATGCTAGGGGTAGACTTAAATATTGAGGTTCTATGAAACAAGTTCACAGAATGTTCAGACAAGCGTATCATTCCGTTGCACATTAAGTCCCACATGTTTGACTTAAAGAACACCCAGGTTGCAACAGACAATTCAGTGAACTTGGAAGCACAAAGCTGATACATGTAAAGAACAATTTAGGAGCATATGCCACATACCATTTTCAACATGGGCAAGTCTATGCATCAGAGGTAGCCACACAAGGCACTGGGGTGGAGGGTCAGCCATTAAGGTGTCTAAAAACATGTTTAATGTTACTTTTTTCTGCAAAATAAACAAATAAAAGTTAAACACACATTGTTAGACACATTGCTAAATGCATCCTTCTCTCTCCAAAATCCACTAATCTTAAAAATAAAGAAATTTTGATTCAACTGTGTTTTTTTAACTAGATAGGGTTTTAGTCTCAATACACTCAATTTATTTTCCTGTTACAGTTACAATAAATCTATAAAATAGGTTATTTGCATTAGAATTTAATTAGAAGGCTAAGCAGCAATGTTATCCACTACGCTTTTCTTTAAAATAGATTTTAGAAATGTCTATTTTAGGATGAATGAACAAACGAATGAATATACCCACCCTACACATCAGGGAGCTATGTTTTTCTAGAAAACTAGAAAGGGAACTGATCTTTCATAGACTCATCTTTTGTGATTAATTTGGAGGACACTTAATATAAGAGCGTTTAAAGCCTTGTGTATCATCTCACATGAAGCTTACCTGCTGAGGAAAACATGTTCGCACAGAGTTTTCTGTGTATCCAAAAGAAGGCCCTTCAAAAACAGCTGTAGGAAGTTTCAGAACTTCTCTTAGAAACTGGTCAAATTTTGAAAATATCATCAGTCCATTGGAATCTGACATTTGAGAGAAACTATCTAAAATGTAGATCAAAAGCAGATATGAAAATGTAGCTCGCAATAGGTTATAGGATATTTAATATTTAAACCCTAGCATTGAACAGACAGTTCATTTATTGTAAAGTCTTACTATTTTGTAAATAAGTATATTCCCTGAATAAAAGGGGGAAAAAAAGGAAAGGATAATAATAGGAACCGTGGTGGCACAGTGGTTAGAATGCAATATTGCAGGCTAATTCTGATGACTGCCAGTTGTTCGATTCTAACTGGCTCAAGGTTAACTCAGTATTCCATCCTTCTGAGGTAAAATGAGATAGTTGGGGGCAATATGCTGACTCTATAAATTACTTAGATAGGACATAAATTTATTTATTTATTTTTATTCAATTTATATCCCGCCCTTCTCCAAAAAGGACCCAGCACCATGAAGTGGTGGTGGTATAGTAGGGCTGTTAGATAGGGCTGTAAAGCACCATGAGCCGTGGTAGTGGAGTGGCTAGAGTGCAGTACTGCAGGCTACATCTGCTTACTGCTGGCTGCCTGCAATTTGGCTGTTCAAATCTCACCAGGCTCAAGGTTGACTCAACCTTCTGAGGTGGGTAAAATGAAGACCCATATATGCTGACTCTGTAAACAGCTTAGAGAGGGCTGTAAAGCACTGTGAAGAGGTATATAAGTGCAAGTAACTAAGTACTATATACGTCTAAGTGCTATTGCTATTGCTATAATGTTATATACTCCATTCTATTGCACAGCAAAAAAGCAATGATAAAAGTAAACATTTTAAATGCCACAAAGTTGGTGTTTGACCATAAAATTTTAATAAGAAATTATTAGCTCAAAATACTATTATTACTAATATTATTATTCAAAATACTCACATCTTAACTTGTCCAGAATTTTTCCACCACACATAGTTGCCAACATTGCCTTTATGGAAAACACTGTCAATTTTCCATGACCTTCACTGTAAAAGATAAGCCATATTCACTACATAAGAAATTTTAAATTACTGCCGGAGTAAGAAAGCATCTGGTTTATGGGTTCCTGCTAGTTCTAGCCTCTTCTATAGAAGAGGTTCCACAAATCTACAGTGCCATTTAGAACCGGTTCCAGCTCCCTCCTCCCGCCCATCTGCACATCATCAAGATGAAGAGCAAGAGGGCTTCCGGTTCCGGCTCCTGCGGCGACGGGCGAGCCTAGCGCTCGCTCGCCGCTTTGTATCTCTTTCTGCCCCCCCACGGGGGCGAGACTCCTCTTGTTTGAGGGTCTCCCGTAAAGCCGGCTCGTCGGGGGGCACCCCCCCCCCACGGCGGTGGAGGAAGTGGCTCCCGGCGCGGCTTCGGTGAGGGAGAACATGCTGCGGGGGGTTCTCCCTTCGCCTAAGGAAGACGGCGCCATTTATAACAATGAAGAGGGTTGATCGTCTCGGTCGGAAGGTCTCCCGAGGCTTCAGCTGCGAGGAGAGAGTGAGTTTTTAAAAAAACTTTTTTTCTGCTGCCAGCCAGGCTGAATGGACTGGGAGGGGGGTGTTTGTTTCCAAAAAACCCCCCTCGGACTTAAGCGGCACTTGGAAATGGCTTCTCTGGAAGAGAAAGCGGAAATCTTAAATCCGGACTGTCTCTAACAAGGGAAAGTGGTATGTGACTACTTGCAACTTTGTGTCTAGGTCTGGTTGGTTAAAAAAATTTATTTTTCTACTCTCTCCTCTGGGCTCTGAGATGGGCGGTGGAAAGTGGCTTTTCTCTGTCCCTGCCTGACTATTTTAACTATGGAAAATTCCCAGCGTCTCTTTACAAGTGGGACTCTCTCTGGATATTAATGAAGAAATTTTTTTTGGATTTGTGATTCCTTTCTGGATTACCTTCGTTATTATAATTATTGAGCTGGAAAATTGTTTCTCTCTTGGTTCCTGAATTTTACAACGTTTCAACCTTGATCTGAACTTTTGGCTCCCGGTTAGTCTCACCAACCCCACCCTGAAAACGCCATTTTGGCTGGCACTGACTTTAACAGTTAATCATGGATCAAGAAACAGCACTGGCAAGTTTAGAACAACGGATGGCTTCTCTTGAAACTGTCATACAAACTTTGATAAATGAAATTCAGGCCCAGAGGGCTGAAAATATTAATTTCAAGAAGGAACTATTGGATACAAGGAAGCAGGTGCTGGAAAACACACAGAAGACTGAAGAACTGGAAGGGGGGTTGGTGGGGGTTAAGGGAGAGATTAAAAATGTTACTAAAGAGGTTGAGGAAACAAGTGGGCATGTGTCTAGGATTGATATGGAAAGAATGACATATTTTTTGAGATTTCAGAATGTTTTTGAGTAACCTGGTGAATGCCTCCCTGATCTTATGAGCACAATTTTAGCAGACTATTTACAAAAACCTAAGGATGAGATCAGGGGGGACATTGACCTAGCCTATAGAATTAACTCAGCATATGCCAGGATAAATGAAGTGCCTAGAGAGATACATGTGAAATTTGTTAGAAGGTCAACCAGAGAGGAAATCTTGAAGGCACAGAGAGGGAACCCTTTAATTTACCAACAAAAAACGGTCACTATCTTAAAGCAGATTCCTAGAAAGATTCGAGATGCAAGACGGAAATTTTCCTTCTTGTCTAAAACATTGTTTGATCATGGGATTTGGTTCAAGTGGGTGACACCCGAAGGGATGCTGGTGTTCTGGGAAGGAGGAAGAGTGAGGATTAAAACAGTTGCTGAGGCGGAAGCCTTTCTTAAAAAACATTCCTCTATCCTGGGGGAAGATCCAGGGGGGACGGAGGGGGCCACGGCCCCGCCCACTCGGGGCCAGGGAGGAGAAAAAGAAGATACAATTGCCAAGAGACTTAGATCGAAAAAATAACTTTGCCTTGATTTTTCTGAACAATTTTGCATAATATCTGTATCTGGATTTTTTGTAAATGTCTGACAGCATGGAATTGAGAATTTAGGTATATGTACTTGCTTTCACTTTGTAGTGTTATGGAAAATGTTTTTTTATTGTTATTAATGTATTTTGAAGTCCCGGAAGGGCCGACGACTTTGACGTGAATGCTCTCAAAATTTCTTTGTATCCCTTACCCCATCCTATGGAAAAATGTAAAACCAATAAAACTTTTTCAATATAAAAAAAAGATGAAGAGCAAGAGGAAGAATTCTGGGAATTGAAGTCCACAAGTTGTAAAGCTGTCAAGTTTCAACACCCCTGGGTTTTTTTTCCCTAAAGGGTTAAGGGTGCAAGAGTCTTGTAACTTGACAGCTTTAAGACTTGTGTGCGTCAAATGCTTGGTTGCTAAGCAAGAGTGTTGTTAAGTGAGTTTCACCATATTTTACAAGTTGGCCATGCCCACCCAGTCACATGACTGCCTAGCCACTCCCACTCGGTCACATGGCCGGCAAGTCACTCCCACCTGGTTACATGGCTGGCAAGCCACTCCCACCCAGTCACAAGGCCGGCAAACCACTCCCACAAAGCAGGCCACATCTACAAAAAAGGTTCTAAAAATTTTTGAAACCCACCACTGATGGACACCTACCATTTTATTCAACAGGACAACATGTAACAATATTTGTCCGAAAAGCTGCTTTTCTGCTAGGAAAAAAAATATTATAGGGAAAGAGAGCTAACTGAATTGAATAGGAATCCAGCTCATATATTATACAATACAAGCAGTTTCTGGGATTGTTAAATCAAGATCAGATACCTAAAATTCACATATCTTCTATCTGAAAAAAAATTCTGCTTATAGACTAATTGTTTATGGGATTTTAATTCTACAGAGTTATTTGTGTTAATTCTGTGGTAGGTTCTGCTTGTAGTTCTCAATTGCCTCAGTGTTCCAAACTATTTACAAAGACAGTTTCACTTAGCTGAATGTGTGTAGATTTGGGAAGCTTATCAATTGCCTCGCCAATATTGTCATTTTCTATATCAATATCTCTATCAAAAGAGCACGTGTGCAATCAGTGGCAATTTAAATATTAAATGCATGGTACTTCTTATATCTTTGCCAAACCAAGAGACTATAGATGAGAGCTTAGTATGTAAGAGTCATAAGAGTTATCTTCAGGTTGCTGTACATCACAGTGATAAAAAAGCTCGTAGGAAGTTTTTGGATAAGTCTGTTGTCATATTCTGATGGGTTTATTCAGCAGTTATTTATGGCTAAATAAAATCTGACCAAACCTGATGACTCAACTCTTTTGCTTCTCTCCTCTTTCTTAAATTAAATATAGCTGCTAAATAAATTTTGAAGTCTTAGCCTCTACTCCTCACCCTGCAAATGAATCCTTCCAAATTATTCCCAGTCAATATATTCCTATTCTGCTTCAAACTAACTACAAATTTACTTTAAGCAAGTTTGCTTTGTAAATAGACTGCTTTTTACTTCCTTCAGTTGTTCACAGCCGGCTTCCTTCCCTCTGCAGGAACTGAAACATTTTCTTTCTTTCAACTTCCATCTCCACAACAAAATAAAAAAAATCCAAAAAAAACCAAACCAAAGCTTGGCACAGATCTGTTCTCTTTTATCATCTGGAAACTAGAGAAACAAGTGAAAAGTCAAAAGTCTGTCTGCAAACTGGCATCTGCAAACTAGGAACAAAGATCAAGAAAAAATGTATCATTTCCTGGCATTTTAACCCAGGTTTCAATACAGATGCTCATAATAATGTTTCTTAGGGAAGCAAGGATGTTTAATTTTCCTTTTAAAAAAACACAACATATAAAGGACTTAAACTTCTACAGAACAATGCCGTTTGCTCTACTCAGTCTTTTCCCTTAATGTGGGAGGAAAGATTGCCAGTTGCTCAGTGAAAAAGGAAAAGCACCCTCATCAGGCAACGACTAACAGGAAAAATGTGTTGGCTACCAATTACATACATAATTTGATGTTTTAAATAGAAGGCTTCTGAACAGTGTTGGGATTCAAAAAAATTTAGTACCGGTTTTGTGGGCGTGGCTTAATGGACGTGGCATTGCTTGGTGACTGTGGCTTGGTGGGCATGGTAGGGGAAGGATACTGTAAAATTTCCATTCCCACCCCACTCCAGGGGAAGGATACTGTAAAATCCCCATTTCCACCCGATCAGTTGGGACTCTGGAGGCAGAGACTAGATGGGGGCGGGGCCAGTCAGAGACGGTATTTACTTGTTCTCCGAACTACTCAAAATGTCCTCTACCAGTTCTCCAGAACTGGTCAGAACCTGCTGAATGCCACCTCTGCTTCTGAATCAAGAAAGCATAGTATTTACTATAGTAGTTTGCAGTCACGAAAAAGTAAAGCAGTTGCCACTCTCTGCATTACAATCTAAAAGATACAAAAGGGAAAAGAAGAAAGAAAAATACAGGTGATCCTTGCTTAATGACCATTTGTACAGCGACCATACTTATAATGGGGTTGACCGAATAGTACTTATGACCAGTTGTTGAAGTTCTGGCAATTGCAGCATCTTTGAGGTCACTTGGTCATTATCTGCAACCTTCTTTGCCAGCTTCTTACAAGCAAAGTCAATGGGGAAGCCGAAAGTTCACAAATAGTGACCATATGACACCCTCTTAATGATGGCTCGGTTGCTGGTCAATGACAGCAACTAGGACTTGCTGCATCTGCCATTACTAAGCAACACAGTTATGTGACTGTATCACTTAGCAGCAGAAATTGTCCCAACTACAGTTGTTAACCAAGGACTACCTATAAGAAAATTCTTGCCTTAAAAACTTTGGTTTTGACTACTATTCAATCAATTCAACAAACCATAGTTAGAAAAGCTAAGATGTTGACCCAGGCTCCAACTTGGATTCTATAGATCTCATGCTTACTTACTCCAGCCCACCTAGTTTTTGGTCAGAAGAAACAGATTGCTTCAAGAACAAAACCACTTGCCTATCATATGCTGCTATCATGAAGTTGAGGAGAAGGCTGATGGATTGCTCCACACTGATCTGGTGAGTAGATGGAAGGCGTTTATTCAGCTGATAGTAAATGGAAGAAATGATAGTTTCTAGTCGAGACACATTGATCTCTGTATTATGGTCCAATGTGTTAAGGCCATTATCTCTGAAGGCTTCAATCATATTCCAGATATCCACAAGATGTACTGGAAAAACAAAAACATTACAAATATTATACAAAAATAATTGTAAGGTTTCTATATTGCGTCAATCTATGGACTCAAAGTAGTAGGCAATTAAGGGATTATACAGTATGTACAATCATCAAAAGTAAGAATAACAACAATGGACAGAATTTCTGGTGCCATGGGTCACAGCAAAATCAAAATTCCAAAAGCTATCTAGAAAAGCTACATCTTAAAAGTTTCTGAATAACCATGAGCATGGGGGTTATTTTCACCTGAGGGGGAGCTCACTGAACATGTTCAGCTCCATGCCACACCTTACAATAAGTGGAACATTTGCTGTTTACTTGCACTAAGCAAGCAAATTCTACCCAGAATAGGCAACAAGTGATGTAAGGTGTTATAAATAAAATCAGGGGAAAGGAGGCAAGGAAGGAAGGAAGGAAGGAAGGAAGGAGGGAGGGAGGGAGGGAGGGAGGGAGGGAGGGAGGGAGGGAGGGAAGGAAGGAAGGAGGGAGGAGGGAAGAAGATACAGGGTGGGGAATACTTGATAATAAAATGTGTGAAAAGGACCTCAGAATTATAGCCGAAAGAGTTACCTATGTGATTTAATGACTGTATTAAAAAAAAAGCAAATAGAGGCTTTTTGATGCCTCAATAGAAGTATAGTTTCTAAATTACAGAAAGTAATATTACTACTATATTCTGCATTGGTCTGGGGCTACCTGGTGTATTTATCCATTTCTGAGTACCACTATTTCAGGAAGATGCAAAGAAACAGGATAGAATAAGAGAATCATAGCGTGGAAACTTACAAGAAATGGAAAGAACTGGAAATGTCTAGCCTTGGTGTGTGTGTGTGGGGGGGGAGACTACAGGAGGGCCATACTATAGTCCAGGTCTGTCCTCTGTCACCCCAAACATTATTTCATGGAATAATACATAATAAACTAGAGATAGTAAGCTGTTTGAATTGGAGCAAGTAAATTAAATATACTGATTTATTTAAAATAAAAAACCCAATTACAGAACATTCTGTTCCCTCTCTGATCTACTGTACTAAATAATTTAGCGATTTCCAGAAGCAAATCCTACACATCAGAAGGCAATTTGAAGTGTTCCAGACGTGATGTTCCAGAATGGCATGGTCCAAGAGAAAGTTCTCCAGAATATTCCACTATCAAATCAGTAAATTTTGCACATTCCTGAGCTTAAATTACAAGAAGACAGTATCTGGCTGAATGTTAGGAAAAAGCATGCTAACTGTAAAAACAGCTTGGCAGTGGTGTGCCAATTATCCAGGGCGGTGATGGGTTCCTTTCACATGTTCAAGCAGAGGCCAGAAAACCATCTGTTAAAGATGCTTTAATAATTAACTCCTGCACAGTAAGGCAGAACTTGGACTCCAGGGCTAAACAGCCTCTTTCATTTCTAAGATTTTATAGCTACTAATACACCCTTTGTTGCAATCCTAGCTATATATTTTTAAAAAGGAAATTCTTCTATGAAAGAAGTGTGTCATAATAAAAATTGCAGATATTTCTTTCATAAAAATAACTTATATTTACCTATGAATATTCTTAAAATAAGCACTCTAAAATTCACAGTGCCATGACCCTTAGAATTTTGTGCTCCATGAATGAACTGTCAGGCTGTGCTCTAAAAGTTAATAATTAACCGAAGGGAATAATTTTGTTTTGTTCCAGTGAACACACTCATGTTGGCTATGCCAACATGAGCTCTCCATCATCTTCAATTTCTTGATGTTATATTATTATGTATTCATTAATACACCCTCTTCTTGTGACATTGTTTTTTTAACAAGTAACAGGAATTTGCTCTGTACCACATAATGCTATTATAATTAATGCATACTTCCTCCTAACACATTTTTCCTGCCCTGCCTTTCGGCATATCTTCAAAATCGTACATTATACTCTCAGCTTTAGGTCTTTTAAGAAGTACTAGACTACATAAGGTGACTCAGTGGCTAAGACACTGAGCTTGTTGATCAGAAAGGTCAGCAGTTCGAACCCCTAGCACCGCGTAACCCAGTGAGCTCCATTACTTGTCCCAACTTCTGCCAACCTAGTAGTTTGAAAGCCCGTAAAAATGCAAGTAGAAACATAGGAACCACCTTTAGTGGGAAGGTAACAGCGTTCCGTGCCCCTTAGGCGTTTAGTCATGCTGGCCACATGACCCCGAAGACGTCTTCAGACAGCACTGGCTCTTCGGCTTTGAAATAGAGATGAGCACCGCCCTCTAGAGTTGGGAACAACTAGCCCATATGTGCGAGGGGAACCTTTACCTTTACCTTTAGACTACACAATCCTCATTGAATACTATGTTCTATTTCATGAAAGACAATATTTTCTCGACTGCCACAGCATTTGCCTTTATTCAGGCACGTTTGTTTTCAAGAACATAAACACTGTATTGAGGATTTTCTCTAACTTCCACATCACCTTCATTTGATAGCGGTCAGTGTGGAAGATGTAAAAAGTCATTTGGATTGCATAAAAAAGATCCACGATATCTATACTGACCAAGATGAAAGTAGCTTTCCCCCCCAATTTGTTACACTTGCATTTTTCAATGTCTAATATTCAAGTCAAGACGAGGTTAATAGAAGCAAGTGAGAAGTTAGGACAAATAAGTTCTGATTGCTAGGAACAGCATGTAAAAGAAACAAGCCCGAGATTTTTTGTCAAATTCTCCTCATATCCTTTCTTTTCACTTTCACCTGTCTAGATCCATCAGCTAGACAGACATTTAACCCCCACCCCCACCCTTTTTTTGAAAAAAAGAAAAGGTATGGGCCATGGTGGCACAGTAGTATTGCAGGACAATTCTGCTGATTGCTGATTGCCAACAGTTCAGCAGTACGATCCTGACCGGTTCAAAGTTGACTCAACCTTCCAGCCTTCCGAGGTCAGTAAAATGAGGATCCAGATTGTTGGGGGCAAAAGGCTGACTCTGTAAAATGCTTAGAGCGGGCTGTAAAGCACTGTGAAGCAGTACATAAGTGCTATTGCTATTCTTTGGGTTATAATGGCATTGGGATAAGTATTACAGTCGTAAAGTACAATGCCACATGATCACATTGCTTAGGGATGGCAATCCCAGCTCTCTTGGTTGTCATCAAAATCACGAGATGCAGAGACTGTTAGGCAGAAAGTGGTGGGGGTCCCAAGAAAGGAGTGAGTGAGTGCTGTGGGGGGACAGAGCCAGTATAGGCCCTAGGAGGGGCGGTGCAAGTCGCACACGAGTCAAGAGAGGGCGAGAAACACTTGGGAGGCCCAGTGCAGGCCAGGCATGATTAGAGGGAGGTTGGGAAGGGCTTGGGACGCCTGATGAGGTCATGCATGAGTTAGAAGAGGACCTGGATGGGGTCGATGGAGGGTGCCTGTGGATGGAGGCCGCTATGGGTGAGGCCGACATGCTGGAGCAGCTTATGACCTTCCCTGCCAGCTTTCCCATTGATCTTCCTAATCAAATGGTGACCACATGGCCATGGTCTCTGCAATGTTGTAATCACAAGCTGGCAACCTGAGCATCCAGATTGCAATCAGGTGGCTGCAGGGGCGCTACCACAGCCAGAATTCTGGGGACCAGCCATATGCTGATTTATTTCAGCACAAGCAGTAAATGTGAACAGTTGCTGAACAAATGGACACAAGCCAAGGACTGACGGTATCACAACCCATTCCCAGGGCTGCATATGGCTCCAGTTCTCATTTCTCAGCCTCTTAGTGATCATGACTGCTGAAAACCAAAGGCGTAATTTCTTAGCATTCTGAAATGGAACACCTAAGCAATGTGTAAGTCCTAAAATGGGTACATTCATTAACTACCTCTTCAATTACTCCAAAAATGTATACCTGCCTACATGTGAGGGAGTTCCCATTTATTTTCTGTCAGCCTCAGCCAAAATGAATTCACCTTGTGGCCCATTCCTGAATTCATTATTTGTTTGTTTAATTTAATTTAGGTACACCAAACTCACTTGGCGTGGCTCACAACATAATAAAATATGAAAACACAACAGGAAAACAAAACAAGATGGTAACTGGTCACTGTATGCAAAACACACACACACTCATACATAAAAAAGCTTCATCCTTCATCCAGTTTAACCCAGAGCCTAGGACTGTGATGGAGAACCTATGACATGTGTCCAGAGGTGGCACAAAGCACCCTCTTTGATGGCTTGTGAGCTGTTGTCCCAATTTAGCTCCGCCATGTTTGTGCGCACAGCTCCCATCAGCCAGCTAGTCTCTGGGTCTCTGCCATGCATGCACAGGGTGCATGCAAGGGAGCCATGTGTCCATGCATGATGGGAGCAGGGGGCACATGTGGGGGGTATGTGCATGGGGGCAAGGCACATGCACGGGGGTATGCATGCATTGCATTTTGGCGGTTTGGGTGTGCGCATTCGCACACACGCGATTTCAGCACTACATCCGGAAAGGTTAGCCATCAATGGCCTAGGAGAACAAGCAGGTCATCACAGCCTTATAGAATGCCAATATGGTAGGATTTTAAGAGAGATTTCATCCCAGACATTCTTATTTACAACCTTTATTTATTAAAGAATAGAATAACATTTCTGAAGTACTGAGTGTTTATAACATGCTAGAGAAAGGGAAGTTTATGGTCCAGGCCCATCATATTGTAGAAATACAGCCTGTTTTAGTCCATTGGATGAACCAATCTATCATGTTAAGCTATTATATATTTATTGCACTCATTGAGGATTTGAGGGAAGGGTGTTTATAATGACATGTGGTGCATGCAAGTATAGGAAAGCCCAGGAAGGAGGCTGTGGAGTGCCTGCAAGCAAAGGGAGGCCTGGGAGGGGGAGGGGGGTATATCCAAAATCAGGGAGACCCAAGAAAGATGGTGTGATGTGCATGCAAACAAAGAGAGGCCTAGGAAGGAGAATGACGGGCATGTGCAAGTCCATAAGTGTCAGGGAAGAAGGCTGTAGGGGTGTGCACAAAAGCAGTGAGGCCCAGGAAGAAGGATGTGGGGTGCAAGCAAGCTCAGAGAAGCTTGAGAAGGAGGGTGCGGGATGCGTGCGAGCACAGGAAAGTCAGGGAAGGAAGGTGAGGGATGTGTACAACATAGGAAAATCTAGGAAGGAGGGAGCAGGGTGCATGTGAGCACAGGGAGACTGGGAAGAAGATCGCTGGTAGGTATGTGTGAGTGCAGGAAGGCCCAAGGTGGGAGGGTGTAATTAGGTGTGCAAGGAAGGGTGGGGACCTTACCAAACCAACTTGCAACCTTCCCCACAATCTTCCCCATTGATTTTGCTTATAGGAAGTTAGCAGGAAAGGTGCTGCACTGTTGGAAGTATGAGCACCTGAAGTGTGATCAGGTGACTGCAGGAGCACTGCAATGGCCAGAACTTATGACCAGCCAGAAGGGCTGGTCATAAGTCCACTTATTCAGTGCCATCACAACTTGAAACAGTCATTAAAGTGGTTGGTGAGTAAGGACTACCTGTATATAGGTTAATATAGGTATACATACGTAAACAAATAAAAAGCATACCTTGTATCTTGAACATCACACATTACATAAACACACATTTATATAAAATAAATATTGTGTTTTGTTAACTCAGGCTTAGTATTTAGTATATTGTATAAAACCAATAATAGTGTACCAACAAAACATTTAGAATAATATTAGTTTTTGTGGAAATCCTACACAATCTTGAAAAGCATCGTAATAGCAATTCTTCCACTAAACAGAAAGAGTAGGATTTTTTTTCCATTTTCTATTATCACTTCAAAATATTCACATTTTCCATCATCACTGAAAAATTGTTTGAACTGTTAATTTGAAACATTATCAAGTTTTTTTTATCTTTACCCTCCCTCCAAAGTCATATTTTTTTACTTACAATTACATCTTTTTTGCACAAATCTGAGTTTGCAAGCAGTCCGATATGTTGACAGCCGGATGACATCAAAATTCTGAGCCCCTACAAATTAAAAGCAAAGAGCTTTCCCACATGTATTTCAATTTTAAAATGAAAAAGAGGACTTTTATTACATTACGATGACCAACTACAACTGCAACTACATTAGAAACTTAATCCTTAAGGAGTTGTAAACTTTTATCTGGATTATTACTCCACCCTCTCTTGTGTGTATTCAATTATTCCACCACACAAAAAGTAACCAATGTATGGTCAACTATCATATTAAAAAGAATATTTATCTCTGGCATTTTTGCATTTTGCATACATTTTTTGCATTTATGTGGCAAATCTTTAGCTTATTTATACGTTGCATAAGGAGTATGAAATAGTACATTCTAGAATCCAAATTTACCCTCACAGTGAGATGGTGGAATGGGAAAAGGTAATATAAGGTCACCACTAAATCTTATTTAAAGACTGATGCTAGGGCACAAACTCTCAACAAACAACACCCTGTTATTTCAATGTAATAATTTTAGGAGAAACAGGATCTGATTACATTCTTTGAAGAGGAGACACATTTTTTAAATGAAGTTTCAAACTTTTAAGACTTCTACTTACTCATTTCCATGAAGAGCTGTCTTTTCTCTGCCATCGTCCTCCTCCTCTTTCCACTTTCTTCAATCATCCTAAAAACAATTTTAGAATTTTAGCAGGCTGTTCTGAGAGAATTTAGATACCAAGAAGAAACTCACAAATTCTTTCATTATTCATCTGTTATGGCAGAAAACAGCCAAATAAACAACCAAAAGAAACCCCCGGGGAAATGTAGACTACTATATATTCACTGAGTTAAACTATGCAGAGCAGGAAGCAAACACTAGAAGTTCAAAGACACTTCCACACCTCTGTTTTAATAAAGATCCATAATAATTAACTTTCCACTGCAATCACCAGCAAATAAGCTTGAAGAACAGTTAAATTACGGTTGGGTTGGGAGATTCAAAAGGGGAAATATGTGCTTCTTCCTACACTACACTAGGCACAAGCTCTTCTTTCTATTACGAACTGTTCGGTTAAATATAGCCCCTAATGGTGCAATTATAATTTTCATGGTGAGGGTATTCTTGGAAAAAAAAACATCTTGCAGCTATGAACAGATGGTTAGTTCTTTCCTATTGGCTTCATTATTAAATCAGTTTAAGAAATGAGAGTATCAAGATTGAGTTATATGGGATTCCTTAAGTATAGTTAAGAACTACTGTATTTTTTGGACTATAAGATGCTCTGGACTATAAGTCGCACCTATCTTTTGGGGAGGAAAACGAGAAAAAAATCTGCCTCTCAGCAATTAGCCTCTTTGCAGCAAACAGCAAACAGCCTGGTCAGCTTCACCACAGTCTGATATAGCATGAGCAGCTGATTGGCGGTTGGATCTGCCTCCCGGAATACTGCCTATCAGCTGTTCCAGGCTGTAGGGATCACCACCGCCACCATTGCTGCTGTTGCCTATCGCCACTTCCACGCACCCCATTTTCGGGCCAAAAATGGGGCACGTGGAGGTCAAAAATGGGGCGTGCAGATCAAAAATGGGGCGTGCAGACAGTAGCGGTGATGGACGGTGGCGATCCCCGCAGTCTGGAACAGCTGGTAGGTGGTAGTCCAGGGGGCAGATCCTACCGCCAATCAGCTGCTCGTGCTAAATTAGGTTGTGCTGAAACTGGTCAGGCTGTTTGCTGGGAGGAGGCAAATTGCTGGGAGGCAGAGGATGAAGGCTGGGGGCCGACTGGGGGGTGGAGCTTCATCAACATTCGCTGTATAATACGCACAGACATTTCCACCCATTGGGGGGAGGGAGGAAATGCGTCTTATACCCCCAAAAAATAAGATACGTATTTTTCAGAGTATATGACACACCTTTTTCCCTCAAAAAAGAGGCTGAAAATCTGGATGCATCTTATACACTGAATACAACATTTTTTGCCTCCTGAAACCCCACCCCCTTCACCAAAATGGCCGTGCATAGCCTTTAGGAGGCTTCCAGAGTGCTCCTGGGGGCTGAGGAGGGCAAAAATAAGAGTGAAACAGGCGTTTTTTTGCTCAATTTTGCCCTCTCAGCCCCCAGGAGCACTCTATAAGCCTCCTAAAGACTATTCATGCCCTTTTTTGGGGGGGGGGAAACACGGGCCCATTTTAGCAAAAAACGGGCCGTTTTGGGGAGGTGTGCAGAGTACAAAAACTTTTTTTTTAATTTGCCTTTTCAAAATTGGTGCGTCTTATACTCCAAAAAATGTGATAACTTTCTTTTTTTACTATTGCATTGTTTTGGTTTTTTTTTTAAATCCAGGAATTGGGAGGAGTTTGACTCCGTTACTTCCGAGGATATGGACAGGCTACGTGGGCGACTGCGAGCCACCACATGTTTATTGGACCCGTGTCCCTCCTGGCTTGTACTGGCATCCTGGGAGGTGACACGAGGCTGGCTCCAAGAGGTTGTCAACGCATCCTTAAGTGAGGGTTCCTTGCCTGCTTCCCTAAAAGAGGCTATGGTGAGGCCCCTCCTTAAGAAGCCCTCTTTGGACCCAGCTTTATTAAACAACTATCGTCCAGTCTCCAACCTTCCCTTTTTGGCGAAGGTTGTTGAGAGTGTGGTGGCACAACAGTTTCCCCGTCACCTGGAGGAAGTTGATTATCTAGACCCGCGCCAGTCCGGCTTTCGGCCCGGGCATAGCACTGAGATGGCATTGGTCGCGTTGGTCGATGATCTCTGGAGGGCCAGAGATGGGGGTTGTTCCTCCATCCTGGTCCTATTAGACCTCTCGGCGGCTTTTGATACCATCGACCATGGTATCCTATTGCATCGGCTGGGGGGGTTGGGGGTGGGAGGCACCGTTTTACGGTGGTTCTCCTCCTACCTCTCTGGCCGATCGCAATTTGTGTTGACAGGAGAGCAGAGGTCGACTTCGAGACCCCTCACATGTGGGGTGCCTCAGGGGTCGGTCCTCTCGCCTCTCCTGTTCAACACATATATGAAGCCGCTGGGTGAGATCATCCGTGGTTTTGGGGTAGAGTACCACCTGTACGCTGATGATACACAGCTGTACATTTCTACCCCAAACCACCCCAACGATGCCGTAGCAGTGATGTGCCAGTGCCTGGAAGCCGTGCGGATCTGGATGGGAAGTAACGGACTCAGGCTCAACCCGACCAAGACCGAGTGGCTGTGGTTTCCGGCTGCCCGATTCAACCAGCTGACTCCATCGCTGGCCATAGGGGGCGAACATCTTGCCCCTGTGGATGGGGCGCGCAACTTGGGTGTCCTCCTGGATGCCCGGCTGTCCATGGAAGATCAAGTGACAGCCGTGGCCAGGAGGGCGTTTTACCAGGTTCGCCTGGTTCGCCAGTTGCGCCCCCTATTGGATCGGGACACCCTTCGCACAGTCACTCATGCTCTCGTGACATCGCGACTGGACTATTGTAACTCTCTCTACATGGGGCTTCCCTTGAGGTGCACCCGGAGACTTCAGATGGTTCAGAATGCAGCCGCGCGGGCAATCTTGGGTACCTCCAGATCTGCCCACATAACTCCACTTCTGCGCGAGTTGCACTGGCTGCCTGTCGTCTTCCGGGTGCGCTTCAAGGTATTAGTCATCATTTTTAAAGCGCTCCATGGCTCGGGACCTAGCTATCTGCGGGATCGGATCCTGCCTCATACATCCTCACGGCCGATTCGCTCCCACAGAGAGGGACTTCTCCGGGTGCCGTCCACTAGACTCTGTCAGCGGGCGACGCCCAGGGGAAGGGCTCTCTCTGTGGCGGGCCCAGCCCTCTGGAACGACCTTCCCTCCGACATCAGAACAACCACGGACTTCCGCTCCTTCCGTCTGAAACTAAAAACTCATCTTTTCCGTTTGGCCGGCCTTGGGTAGCCTCTCTCTACAGGGTCTAGCTGTTTTAATTGGGTATTTTAGCATGTTAAGGGGATTTTAGCACAGGCCCAGATTTAATTTGTTCTTAATTGTATTTGTATATTTATTGTATTGTGGTTTTAGTTTTCCCTGTGCACCGCTCCGAGTCCCTACGGGGAGAGGAGCGGTCTATAAATTAAATTATTCTATTCTAAATTATTCTATTCTAATTCAAAATCACCAGTAACAGTATTTATAGTTCTCAACTTACAATCATAATTGGGAACAGAATTTCTGTTGCTAAGCAAGGCAGTTAATCATGCCCTATTTTATGATCTTTTTTGCCAGTTAAGTGAATCATGCAGTCATTAACAGAACCCTAGTTCCTCCTTGACTTTGCTTGTCAGAAGCTGTCTGGGAAAGTCACAAAAGGCAATCACACAACCACAAGAGGCTGCAACAGTTGTAAATGTATGTTGGTTATCAAACACACAAATTTTGATCACAGATGCCGCAATGATTGTAGGTGAAAGGACTTTAGATTTAGACTAATTTTATTGTCACATACATTAAAATGAAATTTCATTGTGTACCGCTCTCAAAGGGTCTCCATCTCCAATATACACTACATAAATATACAGTATAAAAAGTTGTAAGTCACTTTTTTCAATGCTGTTGTAACTTTGAACGCTATGGTTCAAATAAATGGCTGCAACTTAAAGACTACCTGAACAATTATGCCAAACCAGCAGTATCTGTCCAAGTTCTTCATAGATATGACAATTATGTTTTTGGAATGTTAAAATTTAAAAATACCATTTAACATTCTTCATCTCATTTCTTTTTTGAGAGTAAATCAGAAAAATATATGTTGTACATTGAAACAGGAAAGCATGATGCAGAAAAGAAGATGCTATGATGAAGAAAAATAGAAAAATGTTCAGAAAACTAGATTATTATTATTATTATTATTATTATTATTATTATTATTATTATTATTATTATTATTATTATTATTATTATTATTATTATTATTATTATTATTATTATTATTATTATTGAACAGGAATGCCAGGTAAAGTCCTAATAAACTCCAGCACTGAATAATAGTTGATTCCAGGCTGCGTTTAGAATTTATCCGGTTTGCTCATTTGTGAAGAATTTTAAAAGGCAGGTGTAGATATGACCATGCAAATAACTACTTATTAAGGCCAATACTACAGGACCTATTTTAACAGGTTTCGCTCTTTTTGGAGCTCATCAGCTGTAGGTAACGGCCTATTTTGCAATATTTTTTGAAAATAAATTCAAAGACTTAATCCCTAAATCTAAATCCATGTGTTCCAATACCAAATCATATTGCAAGGCGAGACAAGCATGTTTTTAGGATTTAAGCTAGCAATTGTCTAACAGTTCCCAAGAAAAAATTCAATGTGAGCCTGCAAAAATGGTTTCTGCTTTAAAATTCACTTTAACATTAATTGGTTTCCTGAAATGGTTCACCTTTCTATTCACTTAGAAGCTTTTAAAAAAAGGACTTACTGTATTTTTAATAAATTCAGGTAGTCCTCAAGTTACTGCCATAATTGGGACTGGAAAGTCTGTTGCTAAGTGATATGGTTATTAAGTGAGTCATCACATAAATGTGCCGTATTTTACTACCTTTTTTGCTGCAGTCATTAAACAAGTCCAGCTTCCCCCATTGACTTTGCTTGTTGGAAATCAGCTGAGGAGGTCACAAATGGTGATCATAAATTACAATCATGTGACTGCTGGGAAAATGTGATGTTTGTAAGTGTGAGGACCAGTCATAAATCTGTTTTTTCAGTACTGTTGTAACTTTGAATGTATACTAAATTAATGGTCATAAAATTAGGACTATTTTTAGTAGTGAATCATTGCAGTCACTATCAATTATAAACCAATCCCATTCTGGACACAATTTGTAATCTACAAAGCTAAACCAGTTTCTGTCCAATATAGCTAAAATCCACCTCGTCATAATGCACAGATAGAAATAATTTCCCACATCTTTTATTTTTAAATTTCTACTAGAGGAACTGAATTACATATTGAGAAGAAATATTAGAAATCCAAGTCATCAAATGAAGCTGAATGGTGGAAGATTCAAAACAAGTAAATGAAGAGCTTTTTTCATACAGTATATAGAACAGGAGCAATTGAGAATACATAGGCAAATTCATGAAATGGTTACAAAAATAGCTATTAGATATGATTCCCTTTGTGATTAGATGTGCTATATAGCAAGGGTATCAAACTGGTGGCCCACGGGCCAGATGTGTCACATGCAGGCCACGCCTACCCCGTTGCACAAAGGCAAAAAAAATCACGATACGTCAGGTGACACAATCCAGTTTGACACCTGTGTGTTATAACTTGAAGGATCAGCTGATGGGGTGATCTAAATGAAAGGCTACCATTGTCTGCATGTCCTAAATGTGAATATGGTTAATAGATTTCTTATTCCAATGAAAAATATTCCAATCAAAGAATATTCTTGGCCTATTCTTTCAGTGAATATAACCTCCTACCAAACCAGTGGTGGGTTTCCATTTTTTTTTACTACTGGTTTGCTTGAGCAGACGCATCCGGGTGGGTGGGCGGAGCCTCCTGCCGCTGCCACTAGCGGTTCACCCGATCCAGGTCAAACTGGGAACAACCCACCTCTGTACCAAACATATTGAAAAGTATGCAGTACAAGAAGACAGGATTATTTTGAAGTCCAGTGAAGGATGTTTTCTTTTTCTTTTTACTATAAACTTTTCTATGTCTGGCTCTTATGTATTTCTTCCTATTTCCCAAGCAGCAAAAAAATGAAATATATGTAGTTGAATTTACCCTTTAACATAGTGGTGGCTAACCTTTTTGCCATCGCGTGTCAAAGCGGGGGGAGCACAGAGGGGTTGTGCGCGGGGATGCCCATATCCATAACACGCAAACTGGAAGTTCGGGAAAAGACTTCCGGGTTGCCCGTACGGCCATTTTTCTCCCCCTGGAGGCTTCCTGTTCCCGAATTTCCGGTATGCGCGTTGGGTTGTTCTTTAAGAGAACTCATCATAAACCATGGCTTCAAATTTTCATTTACAATAAGAAAAAGTAGCAACAGATTCTGGTTTGGACAAACTTTGGAGCTTTGATACTATTAAAACTGTATTTCTGTTTTCTTGTCCCAGACAAATAGAAATGCATTTGATTCTTTTTGAGGTTGTTTATTTGTTTTAAAACAGCAAACGATTTAGTCCGTGTAGGATGTGTAATCCTAATTATACCTTCTGAGTTTATAGAACCCTAGCTACTGCATGACTAAATTGCTTTTTTAAAATATATTTTACAATACTCTTAAGTACAGTTTGCCATTTATTCTCCTACACAACATGTAGGTTGAGAATTACACATTAGTTGACTTCATAACTATTCACTGTTATAAAACTACTACTGTTCAATTTTCTTCCCACAAGTATATAAAAAAGACAAAATTACTCCTATTTCAAACTAATTAACAGTGATAGAAGCTGATAGTTTACTTTCAGATGATATTCACCCATGTATCTTCCCTTGAGAGCCAGTTTGGTATAACGGTTAAGGATAGAAACCAGAAGACTGTGAGTTCGATTCTTGCCTTGGGCATGAAACCAACTGGATGACTTTAGGCCAGTAGCTTTCCCTCAGCCCTCAGAAGGGGCAATGGAAAGCATATTGCAGGGACTTGTCAAAGCAGTCTCTGAAAATAAGGCATGACTGAACAGAAGGGGAAAATGCAGTTACTGAACGTAGAGCTGGACCACAACTACTGCTTTGTTTTTAGTTCTTGTATAAGAATATGAGCCAATTGTTCTTAACTTATTCTACTACAAGGCTTTTCCAAATGAAGTCTTTCCACTACCATTGTCTAACCAAACTAATTTCTGACATTGCTCTGATCTGCAACAACGAAAGAACTAGACAATTTGTTTTCAAAGAGAATTTCTTCCTTTTTTGGTGTTGTAAAAGCATGGCTACTATCTTCTTCAAATTCAGAAAATACAGCAACCAAACCCATCACGTTCTTTGGATATGGCAAGCCATATCAAATTAACAAATCACACAATCAGCAGTTAGATTCTCAGTGCCTTGGCAAGGGAATTTGCTGAAAACATCTGGATTCAAGTGTGCATAGTTCACGTATTTAATTCTAAATCTATGCATGCAGAAATTAATTTTGCTTTTTATCACATCAGTCCACAGCTCAAAGTTATTTCAATACTGTATATGTACGTGTGGTTATGCGCTTTGCCAAAGTAACACCCAAAACAGTTGGGGGGAAAATTCAAGAGCTACAGAGTCCCCACCCCAATTCTGCCTCAGCTCAGAATGTATTCATTTTGAAAGAGATCAGATAGAAACAACTTCAGAGTTTATTCACAAAGCCTGCTGAAAGTGTTATTGTAAAGCTAACCAGGCCAAAACTGCCTGTCAGATTATAGTATTTCCATTTTGCCATAGAAAACTGGAAAAGAACTAAAGTATTGTTAGGATATTCAGCCTTATATTGGGTTGACAATATATATGAGCCTATGTTCTTCAGAAGTTATGTAACTTTAAGAACTGTGTTTGAATCTGATTGACTGTGAGTATCAGCTATACTATATAATCAAGGTCAGGAATACAGCTCATTCCCTGTTCGATTCCTTGTGATTCCTGGTTTACCTGATTGCCGTTGGAGACGTTGTGAAGGAGGAGGATTGTTTTGCATCACTGTAAGATAAACTCTATTTGGTGTAGGACTGTTATCATTGTTTGAGAAGTTAGTCAGAAGAAGCATTTTAGTTGCTACAAAGTAAAGACTATTTATTTTCTTACTATCACTGTTTTAGAGTTTGTTTGTGGTTTACAGCAACGTATCTCTTTACCGTCCAGTGAATTACACTATTCCGCATTCATTTGCTAACACTGATTATGGGACCAGAGTTGTGACACTGGTTCTGAACCCAGAGTAGCTAACATGTATAATCTTCAGAATTGAAGAATACTTAAGAGAATATTTCAATTTATGCCAAAGCATGCTTCTGAATTGTTCAGGAGTCAAAAGCAATAAAAATGCCCTCAATGGTCTTAAATCAAACGTATTTATCTTATTTTCCTCTGACTGACTGACTGACTGAAACCAGAACACGACATCCAAAATCCGAAGGCAATTATCTTCCTTCAGATAAGTATGCACGTGTTTTAGTGCAAGAGGAAATGGTAATAAGCTGAAGCTGAAATAATCAAATTTTCAATTTCTGTCAGACATTCAAAAAGTCATTAAAATTATCTTTCATTTGGACATGCAAGGAATAATCTTGTCATTTGCAATTGTTTGAATTTTTATTGTCTTTTTCTTAATCAGTTAATTAAGTTATTGGCCTGGAGATGATATTCTACCTTACAATCGAAACGGAACACTATGCTTCCTAGAATCATATTCTTAGACATCCCTCCTACGTGTTCTTGTTCCATTTTAACTGCATCATATTTAAAAAATAAATGTCACCTACAAGAATCTTAATTAAACAATGTGACTTGTTACTAAGAAAGATCCTTCAAAGTACCAATAGCATTCATATCACAGCTATATTAAAGAAATTTAGTTGCTGATGTTGCCATGTAGCAAAATAAAATCTGAAACTACAAAACTGAAGTAGTGGCAAGAGAAGACATAAGAAACATTAACACAGGAAAACTCTACACCAGGGGTCCCCAACCTTTGCAACTTTAAGTCTGAAGGACTTCAGCTCCCAGATTTCTCCAGCCAGCAAAGCTGGAGGACCCCTGCTCTACACGATCCATGTGTGTGTGTGTGTGTGTGTGTGTTCCAGCTTAATTCTGGAATGCCTCAACAATTTCAACCAAACTTGTTACACAGATGACTTACTCTCTTACTCTCTGCTTTATGGTTTCATGTAATATATGAACACAAAAAGGCTGAGGATTATTTCGTATAGTGAAGATTCAACAATATTGTTGAACGAGCACAGGCAAATATCCCTGGCAGCACACGACATGCTTCACCTCCAGTGTTGTTCTTCCTATGAGATGCATAGTCCAAGACATACTGTATTCTTTACAAATTTCATGACTGTTATTCAAAGAAAAGATTTTGCATTCCACTGAGAAGTCTAAAACAAGGGCATCAAAAATCTATGCCACAGAAAAACCTGATACTGGGTAGGGTTCATTTATTTTATAATAGTCTACTTCAGCACACTTTTTTTAATGAACAGTTGTGAGAGACACTAGATGGGGCTCCCCTTGGGGTGCACCCGAAGACTACAGCTGGTCCAGAATGCGGCTGCGCGGGCGAGCTTGGGAACGTCTAGGTATTCCCATGTAACACCGCTCCTGCGCGAGCTGCACTGGTTACCTGTGGTCTTTCGGGTGCGCTTCAAGGTGTTGATTACCATCTTTAAAGCGCTCCATGGCACGGGACCTAGCTACCTGCGAGACCGCATCCTACCTCATACATCCCTGCGGCCGATCTGCTCCCACAGAGAGGGACTTCTCCGGGTGCCGTCCACTAGGCAATGCCAGCGGGCGACGCCCAGGGGAAGGGCCTTCTCTGTGGTGGGCCCAACCCTCTGGAACGACCTACCCCCCCGACCTCAGAACAACCACGGACCTCCGCACCTTCCGCCAGAAATTGAAGACACTCCTGTTTCATCAGGCCGCCTTGGCCTAAGTTATTTACCTAGCCTACAGTCTGTACAATAAATTGTTTTAATTGGGTTTTAAATGGGATTATGTTTTAACCTTTTAAATTTTAGCACAGGGATAACTTATTTAATTTGGTTTTAATTATTTATATTGTGATGCTGTTGTGTTTTAACTTCCTGTGCACCGCCCCGGGTCCCTTTGGGGAGAGGGTGCGGTTATATAAATCCGAAATAAAATAAAAATAAAATAAAATAAAAGATGCTAGCAGAATTCAGCACATGTTTTCTGCGTTTTTATTACTGTTATGAAGATATGTAAATTGTCCTTTTTTAGGAAGCAGGAGCCTCTGCTTCCCAATTTCAAAAAATTAATAATTTTGGAATAATGATATCTGTTTATTATCCATACTGTAATGCTAAATATGTGCAGAGTGCATATATCCTAATCTAATAACATCCCAACTTTTCCAAAACTCCTTTTGCATGGAAAAAAAATTGGATAAACTTGCTATAGACATTTTAGAATAGATACTGAACAGAATTTGCTAGAATAATTACAAATAATTTATAGTCTGGATCCCATCAAAAAATGATGGGTGTGTGTTTGGTTTGTGTGCTGTGAGCAACTAAGAGTAAGTAAGGACCTAACTAAAGGTCTCTTTTACTTCTTAGGCATTGCAATTTGAACTGCCTTTCAACTGCAGTCCCTATTACCCTTAAGTATGTTGCCTGAGTAATGTTAAAGAGGCATTTACTGAATAAAAATCATAATGATCCTTTTTAAATAATAAAAGTGATAGGTGATATCAGTTTATAGATACCTATAAACTATTATATAACTATTCAAATTGATTATATATTTTACTTGCTTATACTTGCTTCCAAGCTTATTCTAATCAATATAAGAAGCAATCATCTTTGATTGTCTAGTACCATACTATTTTATATCCATCTGGCCCTGAAGTCTTGCTTTCATTTTCTTTAGATTCTATCAAGAGTATTAGCATTGGCTAAAAATACTCTTCTTTACTCTTGGGAAAACCTCACATTTGTAAATTATGCACCAAGCATCTTATTGTTCCCTACCCTTGAGGTAGTAAGCCATTGTTGTGCAGTTTAGATTTAGAATAAAATATCTGGGAAAAAATGAACTACGGGCCTGTGTCTTTTAAAATATCCCTTAGGGTTCCTGACTCTTGCAATGATCTATTTTTCGTTTAGACTAACAGGCTAGTAATCCTTCTGATGTCTTTCTCTCTCGATTCCTAATAGGGTTATAGTGCAAGTGAACAAAAAATCAATCAGCTTTGCAGGCAAAATGTTGACGTGATATTGAAGTTGTTGCCAAACTGAAAGCTACAGTTGCACAATGATATTCAGCTGCCCTTTTAAATTATCATTCAATATTTTGTATTTGTCGACCCTGCTAGAAAAAGTACATGAGATTACAGGTAGTCCTCAACTTACAACCACAACTGATTCCAAAATTTTTGTTAAGTGAGACAATTGTTAAGTGAGTTTTGCCCAATTTTATGACTTTTCTTGGCAGAGTTGTTAATTGCAACAATCATTGCAATTTTTTAGTTTAGTAAGTCATGTGTTAAATGAAACTGGCTTCGCCATTGATTTAGCTTGTCAGGTTTGCAGAAGATGATCACATGACCCTGGGACATGGCAACCATCATGAATATGAATCGGTTGCCAAGCATCTGAATATTGATCACATAACCATGGGGATATTTTAATGGTTGTAAGTGTGAAAAACGATCATAAATCACGTTTTTCGGTGCAGTGGTAGCTTTGAATGGTCACTAAACTGTTGAGGACTACATGTATTTGTCCTTAAATGTACATTTCCACAAATTCCTAAAGAAGCATTTTTACTGATTTTAGAAATTGATATTCATGAATTTCAATTCCTATCATTTACATAAAGTAGAACTCTATAGCAATAAGCTTCCATTTATTTAAGAAACTTGCTACTACTTGAGCCACCATCAGTAATAGTTTATGTCACAAGAAGGCATGCTTTATTCCATTTAGGGTGAGATTGCATTTGATTGTCATGGTCACACTGGAGGAGTCCAAGCAGTTATCTAGATAAAGTTTTCAGAAGTAGTTTGCCATTTCCTTCTTCCTACAGCTGAGAGTACCTGATCCAAGGTTACCCAGTTGGATTTCAAGCCTAAGGTTGGACTAAATTTCCTGCCTAAGCAGGAGGTTCGACTAGAAGACCTCCAAGGTCCCTTCGAACTCTGCTATTCTATTCTGTTCTGAATCTCAAATTTCCACATTATGTTGGAGATCAACAATCCCAGACCTGAGGAGGACTCAAGCAGGGAATTAGTCTGGGCTTGTTATGTAAACAGAAAAGAGCAAGGTCTGCTCTCCTTTCCATGCCTGTGAGCCTTAACTAGTCTTTCCCAGGTAAAAGCTGCCAGTCTGGGGAGATTCCTGTGGAATAGGCACAAAACAATAAAGTAGCAAATTTGAACTCTACATGTATGGATCTAGTTGTTCCTGCCCGGGTCACACTCTCAGTCCACTATCTTAATCACTAAACTAAACTGGCACTCGTAGATTGTTAGATTATTATTTATTATGATTATTACGGTATAGTACATTAAAGTTATATTAGGTTATTAAAGTAATATTAGTTAATAATTAATATGGGAGCTGGAATGATGCACCACTGATGAAAATTATAGACATATTTCATCCATTTCCCTTCAGGACCAAGAGAAAGAGTGAAATAACAACATAATAACAAGACAGGGTGTATTTCTGATTAATGAGATCAATAAAATTACATGTTTACTCTGCATTCAACTTCTTTATTACCTACTTTCTGGAGTATTTGTGAGCATGATGTACTGTACACTGACAACACTTTGTACAAACAGCCTTCAGTAAACAAGGCTTACTCATAATAGATTAAAGCTTCACTGATTTTTAAGAATTCATGACTCTTGCATCTCCTCAACAGTTGGAATGCAGTGGATGAGACATATTGCTCCCATATCTAATTTGCAGGATTCTTAACAATAACTGGCTAGCCACTATGGAAAAAGGACACTGCACTAGATAAACACTGCTTCAGTTATCTTTATGATTGAGTTGTGATGCTCAGAGTAGGCTTTGCAAATTTAAACCAGGAATAGTAGTTAGTGCTTTTTCTTTCTTTGTTTTCTTCCAAACGAATTTGGCTGCTACTGCAGTAAATTGAATGACTACTTCTGCAGCAAATTGCAGAAAGTATACACAGAATATCTAACATTTCTGCATGATGTGAGAACCTAAGAAATTAGTTTTCATTCCACATTTCATATGTTTAAGACTCTGAATCTAAATTAAGCTAATTACAGCCTTCTCCAAGAGTCCCATTCATCTACAACTTCAGATCTCAGTTGTTCTTATTCTCTGTGAGAATTTGTGGTAAGTAGACACTGCTGAACCACAACTCATATAGGCATTGGCTACAAACTGCAATGAGGAAAAGCTGATGAAATAGGCTTTCACAAGGCAAACTCTGGCCAATATTATTTGCATTGTGGAATTAGGCACAAGTACAAACTCTGGGGTTTGCACCATGACATTGTGATGTGCGTTTTGTCACTTACTCATCTTGTTCCCAATGGATGCTTACGTTTTTAGCAAGCACAAGCTCAATCATATCAAAATCAAATCAATAGTAAAGGATGCAAAATTCAGTAAATCTTGGAAAGTCACATTTCCTATTCTTCTTGGTTGTGAGTGTGTGTTGGATTTAAAAGTATAAAACATAGGGCAAAATAGTGATATATTCAAATTGTCTAAAATTGTGATTCTTGTGCTCAGCAAATGAAAGCAGTGGAAATTTATAGGGGTCCGAAGATATGCTGCAAACAAATAACTTAAAGTTCTTTCCTATGGGTTGCTATTGCGTGGGAGACAGCCATGGGCAATTCTACTCTTGACCTTTCAACATAAAAGGCACCATTCTTCCCACTCTTTGTAATCCAAACCATTCTACACCTCCAAGCAATATTTCTCATTTGACTTAAACTTATCCTCCGCAGAATTAAAACATTTCTTTAGAAGTGGGCGTCCTGTCTTAGATATCCACACCTGCCCCACTTCTACAGTAGTTGCAGTCAGTATCCTCTTTAGAAGCTTCAGTGCTTCTAAAGTTTATATTGCAAAACAGGAGGGCCAGCATACTAAGTAGAATACCAAAACCGTTAAGAGTTAACAGTTCCAACATTGTTTCTGAACTCAAAGGGTAGAAAGTGCCATACATTTTCTCAAGATCATAAAACAAAAACCCACAATCCCGTGTGTGTGAGAGTGTGTGTGTGTGTGTTGTGTGTGTGTTTAAAAAAACCAGACTCTCTGTATGTAACTATTAACTGTGGTTGAAATAAGGACGCAGGCAACTCAGTTGGTCACTTCAGGACAATTTTTTATTCTCTGAAGTAGGAAAGCAGCTAATTCATGGGTGTTCAATGCTTTGCTTTCCTGGGCCATAAAGTGGAATTGTCTTGGGCTGAATATGAATATATAATATAGTTAATGCATATAAATAACAAACTTATACAGTATGTATTGTACAGTATGTATTGTACGCCCTCCGCACAGTCACTCAAGCACTCGTGACATCTCGCCTTGACTATTGCAATGCTCTCTACATGGGGCTCCCCTTGAGGTGCATCCGGAGGCTCCAGTTAGTCCAGAACGCGGCCGCGCGGGGGATTTCGGGAACATCTCGAAGTTCCCATGTAACACCTCTCCTGCGCGAGCTGCACTGGCTACCGGTGGCCTTCCGGGTGCGCTTCAAGGTGCTTGTTACCATCTTTAAATCGCTCCATGGCTCGGGGCCTAGTTACTTGCAGGACCGCCTCCTGCCACATACCTCCCACCGACCGATTCGCTCCCACAGAGAGGGCCTTCTCAGGGTGCCGACTGCCGGTCAATGCCGGCTGGCGACGCCCAGGAACAGGGCCTTCTCTGTGGCAGGGCCCGCCCTCTGGAACGACCTTCCCCCCGAACTTCGCACCATCACGGACCTTCCCAACTTCCGCCGCTCACTTAAGACACTTCTTTTTCAGCAAGCTGGACTGGCGTAGAACTTGAATTTTAGAACAATAGAGCTTCAGCCAAGTTAGATAGGTTTTTTAATGGGAATTTTAGCACAGGTTTTCTATTTAATTTCTTTTTAATTCTTGTATATTGTTATTTATTGTAAATTTTAATGTCCTGTGCACCGCCCAGAGTCCATCTTGATGGAGATTGGTGCGGTTAACAAATCGAATAAATAAATAAATATTGCATTGCAATATATTGGGTGGGCCCATGGCTCTCAAGCTGCACATGCCAGAATTAACAGGAAACCTGATGGACATGTGTTTGAATCTAATGTTAGTCAAAGTTGGAACCACATTTACTATTTTATTCAAGAACTGTATTTAATATTATATATATATGTTATATATATATGTTAGATTTTTTAAGGGCTGAAAATAAAGAGACCAGTAGATGGATGACGTTGAGTCTTCTTCCCTTAAAGGGACCTCTTCACAGGAGCTGTGATAATTAGTCTTCATATATATATGCTTCATATATATATGAAGCACCAAGCTTCGGGCTATATATATATATATATCATCATCTTCAGGCTGGTGCTTCCAGGAGCATATATATATATATGCTCCTGGAAGCACCAAGCCCGAAGCACCAGCCTGAAGATGATGACTTCCAATTCTACGCAGGAGAAAACCCGAACAACCAAAGACCTACATACAAACACCCGCGAAAACCTCAGAAACCATATATATATTGGTTATTATATATATAATATATATATATAATATATATAATATATATAATTATAATATATTATATATATATTATATATATATAATATATATAATATATATAATTATATATATATATAATTGTTTCACAACAACCTGTTATTATTAGGCCCCAATTCAGGGAGGAGACACACCGTTTCCCTTACTGCCCATCGGCTCATCGCTAGAGAACCATAAAAAAAATTAAAAAAATAAAAACTAACACACACACACACTTATATATGTTAGATTTTTTTAAGGGCTGAAAATAAAGAGACCAGGATGGATCTATTTCAGGCTTATTAGCCTTCTTCAGCTGGCCATACTCCTTCTACTGGGATTTGAACCGGTGCTTTCCAGCATATGAGGCAGGCTTCTCTATGCCTTGAGCTATCCGGTATCCCTGATACATCAGCCAATTTGCAGGACTCTTAAATGAGAGAATATTATCACAGCTCCTGTTCAGGGTCCCTTTAAGGGGAGGAGACTTAACGTCATCCCTCTCTGCCCTTCGACTCAACCTAGAGATCATCCAGAGAACCAATTAGATTACTGCTGTGTGACATTTTTTAGATATGTGTTAGATTTTTTTATGTATGTATGTATGTATGTATGTATGTATGTATGTATGTATGTATGTATGTATGTATGTTAGTTTTTATGAGCTGATCAGCTCATAAAAACTAACACATATCTAAAAAAATATTACACAACGTAACTAAAAAATGGTTCTCTGTCTAGATGGTCTCTGGTGATGAGCCGACAGGCAGAGAGCATGTCTCCTCCCTTAATTGGGGCCCTTACAGGAAGTTGTGGAAACAATTATCTATCTATCTATCTATCTATCTATCTATCTATCTATCTATCTATCTATCTATCTATCTATCTATATGTTAGGTTTTTGAGCTGATCAATAAATAAACAAGGGAGACTAGTATAGATCTATTTCAAGCTATTTAGCTCTCACCAGCTAGCCATACCCTTACTGGGATTTGAACTTGGGTCATTTTACATGTAAGGCAGTTGTAATTGCTACTAGGCCACAGGCTCTCATCCTGAATATTATATATACAATATTCAACTTTTCCCACTATCCCTTTTCCTCTGCATTCTAAATAACTTAGAATGGTTCATCACTTTTCAAGGACATGAACAAAGGCAACCTAAAGTTCACAAGATGTCTAGTTTGATGAAGAGAAGGACCAGGGGAGACATGATAGCAGTGTTCCGATATCTCAGAGGGTGCCACAAAGAAGAGGGAGTCAAACTTTTCTCCAAGACACCTGGGGGCAGGACAAGGAGCAATGGGTGGAAACTAACCAAGGAGAGAAGCAACTTAGAGCTAAGGAGAAATTTCCTAACGGTAAGAACAATTAACCTCTGGAACAGCTTGCCTCCAGCAGTTGTGAATGCCCCAACCCTGGAAGTCTTTAAAAAGATGTTAGACAGCCATTTGTCTGAAATGGTATAAGATTCCTGCCCATGCAGGGGGTTGGACTAGAAGACCTACAAGGTCCCTTCCAACTCTGCTATTGTATTATCTTGTATTGTATTGTATTATTTCAATACAACTTCCAAGACTGTTTTTCAAATAATTTTCCCTAATTAGTATGGAAATGGACGCATTTTTTAAAAACAGTCAAATAAAAAAGACATGTAAAGTTATAAAAGATTTCAATTTCAGTAAGAAGTTCAAACTTCCAAGAGTCTGATCAATACTACCTAAAAGCAAGTCTTGCCTATCACTGAGAGGAGATGCATGTTTATTCTCATATCATGTAATTTACAAACATATTATATGTGCATTTTTGGACTATTGTACTACAATTTCTCCTCTAGATTACAAAATTACCTCTATCTGTGAAATAAGAAGTTCAAATATTTGTAAAATATTTGTAGTAAGGTAAACACTTGAAGAAAAACCGTATAGATTATTCAGAACTAATGAAAAACAAGGACTATTTCAAACATTACACATTCCTATTAAAGATTGTTGTCTTGTATATAAAATAAAACATTTCACACAAATATCCCTATGAATGACAGTTATTTGTATATGTGAGTGTGTATATAAATATAGGTTACAGGCATTTCTTAAAACTTTCTAGCAAATAGCAAATAACACAAGTTATGTAAAAGGAAGACGTGTCAGGACACAAGTGCATAAAAGTGGGATTTGCATCGTGATGTTACTATGCAGATCTAATTTTGGTTTGCTGTAGATGACTGTGTTGGAAAGACCCATGTTAAAACTCCCACCTATTCACAAAGTTTGTTGTTTTCATGACTTTGAGGCAGTCAGTCTCTTTAGATCAATCTGTCTTTTAATCTATAATTTATGATGCTGATATTTTATGATGTTGATATCCCCTTGTGTAAGCTGCCTTGCGCTTTCACAAAAAGGGGGGAATAAACATGCAAAATAAACATGCCTTTCGAGTGCGCTTCAAGGTACTGATGACCATCTTTAAATCGCTCCATGGCTCGGGGCCTAGCTATATACGAGACCGCCTCCTGCCCCATATATCCCTTCGCCCGATCCGCTCCCACAGAGAGGGTCTTCTTCGGGTGCCGTCGGCCGAGCAATGCCGGTTGGCGACACCCAGAGGAAGGGCCTTCTCTGTGGCGGGCCCGGCCCTCTGGAACGACCTACCCCCCGGCCTTCGCACAATCTTGGATCTCCGCCTCTTCCGCCAACGTCTTAAGACGTACTTATTCCAACAAGCCGGCCTAGGATAGCCCCCCGTTTCTGACTTTTTAAGGAAATTTGTAATTTGGTAGGGTTTTTAATATTGGGTTTTTAGCACGGGTAAATGAATTTAATTATATTTTAATTGATATTTATTGTAAGTTGTGTTTTTAAGATGCCTGTGCGCCGCCCAAGGAGAAGGGCGGGGTATAAATTTAATAAAATAAAATAAAATAAATAAATAAATAAAAGGGATATTAATACAAACAAAAACAACAATAAAATATCCCAAAACAGTTTTGAACATAGGTAAAACAAAGGTCATTTTTCTAGCCAAGAAAATGACCCTTAAGTAAGTAGTATCCAGAATTATAACCTCTACATCTGTGATGGCGAACCTATTGCACGTGTGCCAGAGGTGGCATGCAGAGCTCTCTCTGTGGGCATGTGTGCCATCACCAGCTGCTCTTCTGGCACACACATATGCACTGGTCAGTTGGTCTTCATGCGTGCTGGAGCGCCGGAAACCCAAAGACCAGTTGGCCGGCACTCGCATACACATTGGCCAGCTGGTCTTTGGGTTTCTGGTAAATGCACACATGCACCTGTGCACGCACACGCATGCATTCTGGTTTGAGCACTTGGTGTTGAAAAGGTTCGCTATCACTGCTCTACATGATATTAGATAAATGCATTGAACATCTAGTTCCAACAAGTAGAACCTTAACCAGTCAAATTCTAGAAATCTTATGCCATTTTAGGTTTTTGACTCAGCACTACCGAGCCTTCTACTCCCATTTATTATACAGGGCAGCAATCAAAACGCTTTTTGATCAAAAGTCTTTGATTCTCTATATGTCATTAAGCCATCACTTTCTTTGTTCTATTCCCTTTAAAAAAATAAAATAAACATCTTCATGTCCATCCTTCCTAGCATACCTCTTAGGAGCTTCCTAAAGTCCTCCCACTCTTGCTTTTTTCTGTCCTTCACCTTAGCTCCCCTTCAATTCTTCTCTTTCAGTCCACTGCTGACTCTACATCTTCTCTTTATTCTCCTTGTTATCAGATCTCCTTGTTTTAATGTCTTAGAATCTCACCTCAATCAACTGGTCTTTCCTTGTCCAGAGATAAAATGTCTTTTCTTTAAAAAAAAGTCTTGGCTATAAACAATCCTGCCCTCTGAGCAATTCAATATTCCAGACAATTGCAGCTTATGTATTAAAAGCATCAATAGCACAACACACAACATATAGCTGTTGTGTAATCTGTAAGTCCTTCAGATAGCTTTAATAACTGTTTAGTTCAGTGAATCTAGATCCTATTTTTCACAATTAAGAAGTGGTTAAATCAGTTCTCATCTTTTGATTCTATTTCTTAATTTTTCCATCAATATTTCAGCTTTTAGAGCAATTCAAATATTATACAGCTATCTTACAATTTGGTTTTTAAAATTATTTAAAAATTGAAAATAGCACAACACATTCAAATATATATATTCTCAAATAAGAACTAAATTAATTAACCCAAAACAAAATGTTGATAGAACTATTTAAAATAAGAAATAATAAGAAAACTGGGCACATGCAATATTGCATGAGGCCATTTCTATTTTGTAGCTACTATATTAGCAAAATGATGATCTTAATTGTTCTTGCCAACTTCACTGGTCCATTTAGCAGATATGTGCGCAAGATCTTCATTGTGGCCCTTAGGCCTAGAGTCCAAGCCATTTAGTATACATATAAGCAGTCTTTCAAATAATTGTCATTTCGAGTTATGCTTTTCATGGCCATGCTCCAATTACAAAAAGATGAAAATAAAAACTCCCTTATTTGCAGGTACTGTCCACTTTATTCCTAAATGGAAAGCTTTTCCTAAAGGCAAAAGTAATACGCCATGTATTGTGCTGTCCATCAGCAACTGGTGCTGATTTACCCAAGTAATAACCAAGGAGTATGGCTCAGGCACAGTTATGCCCTATAGTTGACTTCCATTTTGCAGCTCAAACTGGAGTTCCTGCCAACACCAACAAAAAATAATCATGCAAGATGGATGTCTTTTAGATAACATAATCCCCACCAGAGCTTTTTCATGTGATAAATTTCCTCTCAGCAAAGGTATGATGATCAGCCTTCTTTTTTCCTCACAGACCAGGCCATGGCATTGTGGCTGTACCAAATGAATTCCAGGCATTTTAATATCTTATGCACTTGCCTTGCGCCTCTTGAGATTTGCTGTTTTTATAATAGCCATCTAATTAAAAGTCACTTTATTAGTTACCTTGTAATAAAGAAGCATCTTGCCTTTCTTGGATTGTTACACTAGAGAATGAACAGGAGAAATGTACTGTTTACATTATTTCTGTTTCAATCTAGTAATTATCCCTCAGGGCTTAGGAATAATAAAAAGCAGCATTAGAGACATTTTTAGTTTGTCAAGTTTTAACTGTCATGTACAGGCTAAGCTACACATTGCAGGATGTTAAATTATGGGATGGTTTCTTTTGTTCTAATTGTGTGTGTGTTCTGTGAAATGCACTCCTGTGCTTTTTAACCATGATTTATCATTTAACAAGTTAGATGAGCCCATCATAATATGGTTTAATCAGTAAACCATTATTAAAGAAATCACAACTTAAAATGTGTTCACCCATACAGGCCTATAATCTCAACCCTACAATTCCATAGAAGATTCCCTTTCCCCATTTGGACATTACAACTACCATGGGTCATACTACTATGGCCAAACACCTCTCTAGTAGATCTAAAAATGATGTGAAATCGGTCCCAAAAAGTTATTGCATGAAAACAGGACTTAAAATGGACTAGATGACCCACAAGGTCCCTTCCAACTCTTGTTATTTCTGTTAAAACGCTAAGCTGCACTACACGTTCTTTTTTAAAGAAGTGCTAATGGTCACTTGACGATGGACCTCAAAAGGTTGTTGCAAGCTTGAATAAGATCACGAGAGTAAAAACATACAGCACATATACGGAATCCACATATATTCTAGCGTTCAGAAGTTGATTTCCCCAGGAGAAAGGAACTCCAGCCCAAGGAATTATTCCGGTCCTTTTCTTTTGCAGACCGGGTTGGAGAGCAGCTGCTGCTGCAGCGAGAATACCTGCACTGTGGCCAAACTGAGCATATGCGCGCCCATAGAGCATGGCTTGGCCCCCGCAAACATACGCGAGGTTGACGCTGCAGGCGACCACCCGCTCCGGGGAATTCGCTAAAGCCACCCAGGGGCGCAAGACCCCCCCCCCACCCAATCCAGTCCTCTCCTTTCAGATCGAGCTTCAGGGGATTCCCTGCAAAGAGGAGAATAAACCGGCCGTTCCCTCCCCGGCCGGATCTCCCGAGGACCCTCCCGCGCTGATCCCGGGCACTTACTTTTCCACCGGGCCCTCTTCTCCGCGGGAGGGCGGAGGGAACGGCTAACCGAGCCAACCAACCAACCTATGCTGCCTACCTTCCTCCGCCTCCGCGCGCGCGCCTCAACCCCGCCGCTCTTCTCCGTCCCCACAGGGCGCTCCGCTCGCAGCCGCCGACAATCTAAGCCAACCCAGTTCAGCTCTCGATGCGGAGGACCTGCCTCTTTTCAACCTGTCCAATCCCGACAGCGATTGCGATAGGGAGGGGAATGACAAAAGGGGAGGGTAAGTGAGCAACCAATCCGAGGGACATCTCAACCTTCTGGAATTTAGCCAAGAGTTTCACCAATGAGAAAAAAAGAGCAGCAGCCGCAAAAGTTCCGCCCTCCCAGCGTTGCCCACATGATAGCTAAGCCAATCAGAAGCCAGAGAAGGAAATAGCATTCATTTTTTTTCTCTCCCTTTCAGCCGCACAATGTCCCACGGGCAGGAATTGGCGCATGCGTACGTGTATCTACCCATAGCCTCGTTTATTCTTGCGCGCATCACGATTTTTCAGTCGCGCGCGTCAACAATTGCTCGTGCGCTACGCGGTCCTTTTTTTTTTTCTTCGCCCGGGCGTACGCAACCTCCGTGCGTTGCTATGGTGATGAAGAAGCTTGCGCCTGCGGCCTTTTGAGCTTCATCTCTCGTCCGAGTGGCTTATTTTTTTTTAGTCCTCTCCTGAAATTAGTCCTCATTTTCCTGCTTGGAGATATACATCTTTCTTCTGTCAAAATAAACACCGCAGTGTTGAGCCGGCTTTATCTCTGTAGCCATATATGACTAATTCCCTGCAACTAACAAAGCTATTCAGAGTCCAGAGAGATGGGTGATAAAGTCCAGAGGGGTGTGTGTGTCTCTTTGTGTTGCATTCTGATTTTGTGACCTCAATAAATGTGAATAATAAACTTCAGTAATCCCTTCGTTCAAATGTCAATCGAAATCTTATCTCGCCCCCCCTTTATAATTAGGAAGTTGCAGAAGCCATTTAGTTGCACTACAGTGTTTCTCCGAAAATAAGACATGGCCTTATTTTCTTTTCAAACCCTGAAATAAGCGCTTGGACTTATTTTCGGGGAGGTCTTATTATTTTTGAGGTGCAGGAGGTGGAGATCATGGTCACTTCATGGCTGCTGGTGTGTTGCAATATTTTTGTGGACGGCTTATTTTCAGGGGAGGGCTTATTTTAGTACTTGCGCTCAAAAGCCCGATTGGGCTTATTATCCAGGGAAGTCTTATTTTGGGGAAAACAGGGTACTGAACTGAAATCTTGTCATTAACATTATGAAGCCAGCTGACATCCTGGAGAACAGGTGTGAGGGCTTGTGTTTAAGGACATGCTGGGCTAAGTTGTGATGGAATTGACCCAGTCATTTTAGACAAAGGGAGTTCAACACGGCAGTTGTTTGCATACAGCAAATGCAAGTTTTTGCATTTCTATTGAAACATTTGCATTATTATGCTTTTTTATTTAAGAATTTATTTGTCCAGAAAGCATTATAGTTGAAGGGTTAGGGAACAACTAAGGGAATATTCTAAACTAGCTATAACCGGCCACGCGTTGCTGTGGCCCAGTCTGGTTAAATGGCCAACCAATCTGTGTGTAGATCTACACCTGCACACATACACACAACCACCATATAACCCCCAACCTACCTACCTACTGTATTTCTCCCTCTCTATCTATCCCTCTACCTACCTACCTTATTTCTCCCTCTCTATCTATCCCTCTACCTACCTACCTACTGTATTTCTTCCTTTCTCCCTCTACCTACCTACCTACCTACTGTATTTCCCCCTCTCTATCCCTCTACCTACCTACCTACCTACTGTATTTCTCCCTCTTTCTATATTCACCTACCTACCTACCTACCTACCTACCTCTGTCTATCCCTCTACTTACCTATCTACTGCATTTCTTCCTTTCTCCCTCTATCTACCTACCTACCTACTGTATTTCTCCCTATCTATCTATCCCCCTACCTACCTACCTACCTACCTACCTACCTACCTACCTACCTACCTACCTTTCTCCCTCTTTATCTATCCCTCTATCTACCTACCTACTGTAATACAATAATACAATAGCAGAGCTGGAAGGGACCTTGGAGGTCATCTAGTCCAACCCCCTGCCTAGGCAGGAAGCCCTATACCCATGATGGTGAACCTATGGCACGGGTGCCACAGGTGGCACATGGAACCATTTCTTAGGGCATGCAAGGCCCTAAGAAATGCCCTGTCAGCTTCAGTGTGTATGTGTGCCCTGGCCAGCTGATTTAGGCCTTCTTTGAGGCCATTTTTTGCCCTCTGGAGGTGGGGGAAGGCTCTTTTTACCCTCCCCAGGCTCCTATAAAGCCTCTGGAGCCTGGGGAGGACGTAAAAAGCATGCCAAATGCAGGGGGTGATGCACATAGTATTATGGATGTGGCACACCTGTGCACATCGCCCCTGCACTCCCCCTGCTTTTGGCATGCGAGCCAAAAAAGGTTAGCCATCACTCCCTATACCAGTGATGGCTAACCTTTTTTGGCTTGCGTGCCAAAAGCGGGTGGAGCATAGGGGGGTTGTGCTTGGGCGTGCCACACCCATAATGCTATCTGCATGACCCCGTGCTTTTGTTGTGCTTTTTTTCACCCTCACCAAGCTCTAGAGGCTTTCTAGGAGCCTGGGGAGGGTGAAAACAGCCTCCCCCCCACCTCCAGAGGCTTCAGGGGCTTCCCTGAAGTCTCCAGAGAGCAAAAAATGGACTCAAAAGAAGGCCTAAATCAGCTGGCCATCGTACACATGCGTGCTGGAGCTGACAGGGCAACGCCTCGCGTGCCCTAAGAAATGGTTCTGCGTGCCACCTGTGGCACCTATGCCATAGGTTCGCCATCATGGCCCTATACCATTTCAGACAAATGGCTATCCAACATCTTCTTAAAGACTTGCAGTGTTGGGGCATTCACAACTTCTGGAGGCAACTTCTGTTCCACTGATTAATTGTTCTAACTGTCAGGAAATTCCTCCTCAGTTCTAAGTTGCTTCTCTCCTTGATTAGTTTCCACCCATTGCTTCTTGTTCTGCCCTCTGGTGCTTTGGAGAATAGCTTGACTCCCTCTTCTTTGGGGCAACCCCTGAGATATTGGAAGGCTGCTATCATGTCTCCCCTAGTCCCTCTTTTATTAAACTCTCTCTCTCTCTCTCTCTCTCTCTCTCTGGGCCACCTGGGAGTTTGCTATCCCAGGGCTTTTTTGGCCCTAAGAGGCCTCCATACGTTGCTGAGGAAATGACTGTTGGTGGGAGGAGTTACAGGGAGGTGAAAACCTGATCAGGGGTACATTTTACATTTGTGTACCTTGCACATGACACACGTGTGCTAGGCACAAAATGAGTAGGTATTCTATTATCGGAGGTCCTTGTCAACATTGTGTCAAAATTTGAGGTAAATCGGTCCAGTAGTTTTTGAGATTAGTGGATTCGTACAAACTATTTTACATTTTTATTTATATAGATTAGTATCAGAAGGCCGCTAATGGTTTAGGCATGACCTTATTCATAGAATGACAGAGCTGGAAAAGACTATTTTGACCTTTTGGTTATTTTGCAGTAACCCAAGTTATTCCTGGCAGACAGTGATCTAGCCTTCACTTGAAGACATGGACTAAAGATGAGATTACCATCTCTGGTTCTATTGTTGATTTAAGCATTTTATAGCATTCAGTTACAATTTGCATTTACAACAAAAACCTGGACACCTGCCAGCCCACATGGTTTCTATCCATGTGGTTTTCTTGGTAAAGATACAATATTATTCATATTCTTTTTGAGGTGTAGTAACCATAACTGCATACAATATTCCAGATGCAGTTACACAATTAATATTTATAAGGACATCATGAAAACCATGAAATTGGCATCTCCACTTTTTCTACCTTCAATACTGTTTCTTATTAGTTCTAACATGATGTCCATGTTTTTCCCCCCAGTAAATTCCTTTGGAGATCTTTTTTTATGTCCAGGAGCAATTTAGTGTCATCAGCAAACTGGATATTTTTGAACATTGATGTTGGAGAAGACTCCCAAGATTACCAGGGGCAGCCAAAGAAACATACAAATGGATCATTAAACAAATCAACCCACAATTCTAATTCAAGGCACAAATCACCAGGCAAATAATGGATACATTTTGCGAAGACCAAGCTTTGTGGAGAAGATTCAGATGCTGAGAAAGATGAAAGGAAAGAATTAATACCAGCAGTCAAATGGATGGATCAATTGCAGTGGCTGTGGGTACACCAATGGAATATCTGAAGGAACAGAACATCATAGTGCATTAGAACATCAGGGCACAGCAACACAAGGAAACAACAATATAGAAAAAGTATGGGCACAGCTCAGTATATATATTCTAGAGTGAGACAAAGAAGTTCCCTGACGATAGGCTCCAGCATGAGCCCAAAAGCTTGGAAGCTCTAGTCCCAGTGACTGACTCACATTGAATCCTGCAACATTATCCTCGGACATTTATATATGCCTTCATTCACAAATATCAGTTTGACCCCTAGAAGAATAGAAGTACTGATATAAGTATTGTTTGATCCAACATAATTATATTTGTACTTTTAAAGTATTATTGAAAGCATCTTCTTGTGCTGCAGCATTAGATTCATTATAGTGTATGTTACTATGCTTGATTACAGGGCTGAAAAATCCATTCTGTGGTATTTTTAGATACACCATTTCTATTTTACAATGAAAACTCTGTGGTAGAAAATTGGGACATATATCATAAATATAAATATCGAGAGAGGACTACGGAGAGACAAAAGTGATAAATGTAGAGAAGAGGTCAGGCAGGAAGAGAGGCTTATCACTGTGGCCTTATATATGTTTATTATGGCCATTTAATACAGTATAACTGAAATCCCAATTGACAAAATGAAAAATGAAAAATTTATTTATTTATTTATTTATTTATTTTATTACATTTATATCCCGCCCTTCTCCACAGAGGACCCAGGGCGGCGCACAGGAAATTTAAAAAGATATACAAAATAGAAAATGAATAAATAATTTAAAATATATATTAAATAATCCCAATCCTATGCTAAAACCAATTATTTGAAACCCAATTTAAAACTTTTCTAAAAGTCCCCATGGGAGGTTAGGCTAGGCCGGCTTGATGAAAAAAGTATGTCTTTAGACATTGGCGGAAGAGGCGGAGGTCGGTGATGGTCCGGAGTTCAGGGGGTAGGTCGTTCCAAAGGGCAGGGCCCGCCACAGAGAAGGCTCTTCCCCTGGGTGTCGCCAGTCGGCATTGTCCGGCCGACGGCACCCTGAGAAGGCCCTCTCTGTGGGAGCATATCGGTCTAAGGGATGTATGGGGCAGGAGACGGTCTCGCATATAACTAGGCCCCGAGCCATGGAGCGCTTTAAAGATGGTCGTCAAAACCTTGAAGCGCACCCGAAAGACCACAGGAAGCCAATGCAACTCGCACAGGATTGGTGTTATGTGGGAGCTTCTGGTGGCTCCCGTAATTACCCGCGCGGCTGCGTTTTGGACTAGCTGTAGCTTTCGAGTGCACCTCAAGGGAAGCCCCATGTAGAGAGCATTACAGTAGTCGAGACGGGACGTCACGAGAGCTTGAGTGACTGTGCGAAGGGCAGCCCGGTCCAGTAAGGGGTGCAATTGGCGCATCAGGCGTACCTGATGAAACGCCCCCCTGGCCACGGCCGCCACATGGTCCTCCAAGGACAGCCGGGAATCCAGGAGGACACCCAAATTTTGCGCCCTCTCCACGGGGGACAGTGTTTCGCCCCCAATGTCCAGAGTTGGAGTAATCTGGCTGAACCGGGGTGCCGGAAACCACAGCCACTCAGTCTTGGCAGGGTTGAGCTTGAGTTTGTTACCACCCATCCAGATCTGTACGGCTTCCAAACACCGGGACAGCACTTCGACGGCATCGTTGGGGTGGTCTGGGGTGGATATGTACAGCTGAGTGTCGTCAGCGTACAGATGGTACTCCACCCCAAAACCACGGATGATCTCACCCAGCGGCTTCATATATGTGTTAAACAAGAGGGGCGAGAGGACCGACCCCTGAGGAACCCCACATAAGAGGGGCCTCGAGGTCGACCTCTGCCCTCCCGTCAACACATATTGCGACCGACCAGAGAGGTAGGACGAGAACCCCCGCAGAACGGTGCCTCCCAGCCCCAACCCCCCCAGTCGGTGCAATAGGATACCATGGTCGATGGTATCAAAAGCCGCCGAGAGGTCTAACAGGACTAGGATAGAGGAATAACCTCTATCCCACGCCCTCCATAGATCATCAACCAACGCGACCAATGCCGTCTCGGTACTGTGACCAGGTCGGAAGCCGGACTGGCGCGGGTCTAGATAATCAACTTCCTCCAGGTGTCGCGGAAACTGTTGGGCTACCACACTCTCAACAACCTTCACCAAAAAGTGAAGGTTGGAGACCGGACGATAGTTCTCTAATAAAGCTGGGTCCAGGGACGACTTCTTGAGGAGGGGCCTCACTACCGCCTCTTTCAAGACGGCAGGTACGGACCCCTCACTCAAAGATGCATTGACAATGCCCTGGAGACAGCCTCGTGTCGTCTCCCAGGATGCCAGTACAAGCCAGGAGGGACACAGGTCCAATAAACATGTGGTCGCTCTAAGTTTCCTTGACAACCTGTCCATATCCTCGGTGGTAACAAAGTCAAACTCCTCCCAAGATGGAACCTCAAGACTAGTCTCGGACAATCCCACAGGACCACTGTCGATGGAGGGTAGCTCATTCCGAATCCGAGTGATTTTCTCCTGCAGATAAATCCCAAATTCCTCCGCTCGCCCTTGTAGAGGGGCTTCCCGCGGCCTCTGGTGAAGGAGGGAGCGGGTCACCCCAAACAGGGCGGCAGGGCGGTTATCTGCGGATGCAATAAGGGTGGCACAATACTCACGTTTGGCCACCCTTATCGCCACTAAGTAAGCCCTAATATGGGTTCTCACTAGTGTTCGGTCGGCTTCGGAGCGAGAGGATCTCCATCTGCTCTCTAGGCGTCTCTTGTGGCGCTTCATCCCCCGAAGCTCCTCAGTAAACCAGGGAGCCTGGGTGGTTCGTCGCCGCAAGAGAGGCCGCAAGGGCGCGACTCGGTCCAAGGCCCCCGTGGCCGCACTTAACCATGCAGCCACTAGGTCCTCAGTCGAGTCGCGAGGCAGGGTCACAGGAATTGGCTCAAGCTCCCTCTGGACCCTTTCTGGGTCCATTAGGAGCCTGGGGCGGAACCATATAGGAGTATTCGGTTCCGCCTCCCCGCGGTGAGGTGAAGCGATTGGAAGGTCCAGCTGGAGGAGAGCGTGATCTGTCCATGACAAGGGAGTGATGACTAAATCCCCTATTCCCAGATCACAACTCCACTGTCCCGAGACAAAGATGAGATCCAGCGTGTTTCCCCCCTCGTGAGTAGGGCCTAAAACTACCTGGGTCAGGTCCATGGCCGTCATGGAGGCCATGAACTCCCGAGCTACTCCAGAGGCTTCGCCTGCCGACGGCAAGTTAAAGTCCCCCATGACTACTAGTCTGGGGGTCTCAACTGCCGCCTCGGCTATCACCTCTAGGAGCTCAGGCAGGGCTGTTGTAAAAGAGCCAGTAAAAGCAATTTTGAGAGGGAGAAAAAATTAGACTAATCAAGACAAAGTTATAAATTCTCAAAAAACATTCCTCAATCCTGGAGGATGAAAATAGGGGAGCGGGAGGGGCCATGGCTCCGCCCACTGGCGGGAAGGAAGAAGAAGACACAATAGCCAAAAGACTCAGATCACAAAAATGATTTTTCTTTTACCTTTAATACTGTAATTCCTAAACGGATGCTAACAGAAACAAATGATTGAATGCATGAAACTTATGATATGATATGTATGTATCTCTTTCCACCTTATATTGGAAAAAAAATTATTTATGTAACCTCGGAGGCGACCAACACCTCCGACATGGAAGCCCTAAAATATTTCTTTGATATCCTACATACCCTTTTCCTTTTGAAAAAATTTGTAAAAATCAATAAAAAAAATTTTTTTTTTAAAAAAGGCAAAGTTATAAAGAGTCATTAACTATGGCAGGAAGATAAGATTGTTGATCTATTACAATAACTTAATTGTTTAGAGCAAAAAAAAAGTCTCTATGGTTGTAAGCTATAATCACAAGCAGCAGGATGATAAAGCAACATAGGAAGTAAACAATATATAGAACTCCCTGCAGACAATTTGACCAATCAGTGAGGCACAGGCAACAGCTAGCAAAAATACAGAGAGTCTCACAAGAGTTGTTTTGTTTCTCTTTTGCTGCACTAAATTTAATGGGGCAACTGGAAATCGAATGTTAATAAAGGCAACTACACCTAGAAAATCCAGAGTTTGTAGACTGGGTTGGAGGGAAAGAAAAGCAGATGCCTACATCTACCTGGACTGGGAAGCCAGCTTTTGTGAATGCATTCAGCGGAATCTCAGGTTTGGTTTAATTTCAAAATCAGATGCACCTGAATAACAAACTTTATTTAAAATTCACATACACATCTTAACAAGCACACCTGGACTATTTTGTACACATGCTGGCAATCATTTTATTCAGAAAAAATATTTCCCTTTAAATTGGTGAACTGGACAATCAAATGTACAATTGACAGTATATCTCCTTCCAACATCTCCAAATGTTTGCCAAGCAACAGACAAAGCTGTCAATGATAAGCCAGTTCTAGGCACCTTGCCAAAATTATTACTAACCCTCCTGCTATAAACTTTGGATAGCTCCTGGATCTATTCAGATTAATAGTGAGCGAAGTAAATGCATTAAGTTGGATTTTTACTTGTAGTGACAGCATCAACAAATATTGTTATTTTTTACCTGTCTCTAGTAATAATTCTTCCAAGGGCTTTCTGAGAATTCATTTGATCTCTTCCATCCAGTGGTGGTATCCTACCAGTTTAACAACCCATTTGGTGATCGTGCACTTTGTGGGTGTGCAGAATTTTGAGAAAAAGTACCTTCCTCATTACTACTGGGGAAGAAAACAGCTGAGGTGCACTCTGTCATGCAACTCAGATGAGAAAATATAGTTGAGTTAAGTGCAGGGGCACTTCATCGTCAGAGTGAACTGGTTCGCTTTGTTCCTAGCTGATGGTCGGGCTACCAGTTCACCTGAACCGGTCCGAACCAGTAGAATCCCACCCGATTATGTCATTATAATTTTTCTACAATTTCAGACATTTTTACCAAGCATAATTATTATCTATTAACCATTCATATAACATGTCCCAAATACAGAAGTTTCACCTTGCTAATTATAATTCCAAAGGAACTTTATTTGGTAACATGACTTTGTCTAAATTTATAAACTGTCATTCAGTTAGAATTACTTGACATGCTAAAATGTGGATGCGTGAGTATTGTTTATGGTTATGCTGTGCAACTTGTTTATGTATGAAAATATCTGTGCCTGAGTGTTTGAAGAATGCTGTTCTGTTTTTCTTGTGCAGACAGAAAGGTAGCAAGAGCAAAAGTGAAAATAATAAGGGGAATAGTTTATTAAATGTTTCTAAGAAGATATTTGGCAGAATACTGATGGAAAGGGAATAAATGGTGACAAACACCAATACAGTATTTGAAAAAAGTAGTGGTGGGTTCGAACTGGTTCGGACCGGTTTGGCCAAACCGGTAGTGGTATGGCGGCAGTGGCCTAGGCCTGCCATGCCCCCAAACTGGTTCCCGTCTCTTCTGCCATTGTTGGCATGTTTCTGCGCACACCCAGAAAAGTTTTCAGTCAACTGCGTATGCACAACAATGTGTGGCGGGTAAGTGCATGAGCAAAATGCCCTCTCAGTGAACTGGTAGTAAGTAACCTGATTAGGAACCTACCACTGGTTCATACAACTGGGATTTTGTATATAGTGGTGGGAAGAAGTCTCTCTGAATTTCTAAAAAGCACTGGATGCACATCAGTAAAGTGGGAAGTTCAGCAAACTGAAATTCATACCCAACACAAAGAAGATGTGAAATTTACAAATCTATAGTAGAACGCTTTCTCTTGTTTCTATCCTATATTGTATTCTCTTATTATTTCTATATTACCCTGGTGATTACTATTACTATAACAATTCTTATACTATTATACTATTCAATTACTGTTACAATATTTCCTCTGGGCTATATTTTCTGCAGTATAACTATTCTACAATTGCGACATTTCCTCATCACTATTCCTATACTGCACACTATAGAATTACTAACAGTGTTTTCTTCTTAGACATCATATTCTGTCTTTTTCCTTAATTCTTCTCCCTCTGGGATTTCTTCTGGTTTTCCCCCCTCTGTCAATGGCCAGCATATAGAGTAGGTGAACCTTTCCATGGTGCCTTTATACTTCTTTTTCCTCTGGATCAGGGGTCCCCAACCCCCGGGCCGCGGACCGGTGCCGGTCCGTGGCTGGATGGGAGCCGGGCCGCAAGGCTAGAGAGGAGGAGGGAGGGAGGAGGGGGCTGCCCCCTGAGCAGAGCGCGCAGGAGAACGCAGGCGCGGCTGTTCGCACCGTTGGAGTGTGACTCTTCCTCCACCCTCGTCGACGGAGGGACTCCTGGACGCCGCCGGACCGGCCACCGATTCCCTCCCCTGCTGGCATGCCGGCCACTCGTTTTCATCCAGGGACTGCGGAGACTCTGCGGGCTGGGGTGGGAACTGGCGGGTTGCTCCGGCGGCGCAAGGAGTCCCTCCGTCGACGAGGGCGGAGGAAGAGCCCCCACCATCCTCCTGCGTTCTCCCGCGCGCTCTTCCCAATGGGCTGCCCCCCCCTCCTCCTCCTCTCCAGCCCGGCTCCTATCCAGCCACGGAGCCTGACCGAGCGAACGAGCGACCAAGCCTGGCAGGCGGGATGAGGAGGCTGGGGGCGAGGGGACGGGACGACGATGACGACGACAGACACACATAGAGAGACAGAGGGAGGGAGGGAGAGAAAGATAGACAGAGACACAGAAGGAGTGATTGAATGAATGAATGCAAGACAGACAGACAGACAGACACACACACACACAGAGTGACAGAAATGGGCGGATGAAGGAGAGACACAGAGAAAGAGAGAAAGAAAGAAAAAAGTGGGAGAGAGAAAGACAGAGAGAAAGAGACAGAAAGGAAAGAAAGAGACAGGAAAAGATACAGAAAGAGGGAAAGAGAAAAAGAGAAAAAGAAAGAGAAAGAAATAGAGAGAAAGGGAAAGAGAGAAAGAAAGAAATAGCGAGAGAGAAAAAGAGAGACAGAGACAAAGAAAGAGAAAGAAAGAGAGAGAGAGAAAGAAAGAAAGAACTTATGACCACAGTTGAGGCCAAAAGTTTGGTTGCTAACCAAGATCATTAAGTGAGTTTCACATTTTCAAAGTTGGCCACGCCCACCCAGTCACATGACTGCTGAGCCCCTCAGCCGGTCCGCAGAATTTTCTTTAAAATGAAACCGGTCCCTGGTGAAAAAAAGGTTGGGGACCCCTGCTCTGGATCATCCATTATCTTTGAATTGAAATTACCTTCTTTTTAATTGGCTGCATACTTTCCAAAATGTGCATCTTCTCCCATACTTGCTTCAACGTTGCATCTTTTTTTATCAACTCTGCCATGCTGTTGAAAAGGTTCAAATGGGAGGCGTGGAAGGCAGCAGTTACCTGCAATTTTTCTAAGCAACCCGCTCTTCCACCTAGAGACTACCATTAAATATACTCTACTGAAATGAACCTAATTTTGGATTTTGCCCAGCTGCATAGGAGTTGGCAGATGGCTTTTGCAGTTCTTTCTACCATGACACCTTTGCCACCTTCCTTTTCCTTCTGTGCATCAAAGTAAAGTGTGTATTGATGTGCCTGCTCTCTCTTCATGTTGCGTCTGTGTATATTCATATGCATGCGTGCACTGGGAAACATTGAGTAGGGACATATGCAGCGGGAATTGGGTTCCCCCCACCCTTTCATAACCTCCAGTTTGATACAGCACATTTTCAATCTCAGCTTCTCCGCTCTATACCTCATTCAGTCCCTTTTAGTTTTTGAGTAATTGTGCTGATGAGTCCTGACCCCCTTTATCTAATTCCTTTCCAGTCTTCCATATAGTTCAAAAGAATAAAGAGGATCAAGGGAAAAGTGCAGTTCTTTTTTTCCCTTAACATAAATGTTGGCAAAATAAGAAGAAAAAGTATTTCTGAAATATCTTGTTTATTAGCAGAATGGCAGTAGAGCATTTTGGGAAATGCTAGTATTTTCTTCTTGATAGACAAAGTACAGTGGTACTTCGGTACTCATTAACTGGCTCTAGGAGGCATAAAAAGTACCAAAAACGGCAAGTACCAAAAAAAAAATTCCCATAAGGAATAATGTAAATAAATGTAATGCATTCCCAAACCAAAGACAATGAACATTTTAAGGCAATATGTAAAAAGCTAGGGCTGTGTATCATTACTTTACATGAGAAATAAAGATTAATAGTTAGATTAAATTGGAGGTTAGAGATTCTAATTTCAAAGGGACTGAGGCCAAGTTTCAAAATAAACCTGTTCATTTTGATGGATAATTATTGCCAAGAAAGGGACTATAGACCCATCAGCCTGACCTCAATACCAGGAAAGATTCTGGAAAAGATAATTAAACAACAAATAAGTGAACACCTAGAAGCAAACAAAGTAATAGCCAAAAGCCAACATGGGTTTGTCAAAAACAGATCATGCCAGACAAATCTAATTGCATTCTTTGACAAAGTGACAAAATTAGTGGACCAGAGGAATGCTGTTGATATAATTTACCTGGACTTCAGTAAGGCATTTGATAAAGTAGACCATAACCTACTATTAGATAAAGTAGAAAATTGTGGGTTAGACAGCACCACCACCAAATGGATTCGCAACTGGCTGACCAACCGCACTCAACGCGTAGTCCTCAATGGAACTGCATCTTCATGGAAGGAAGTATGCAGCGGAGTCTCCCAAGGCTCTGTTTTAGGCCCAGTACTCTTTAACATCTTCATCAACGATTTGGATGAGGGGATAAATGGGGAACTCATCAAATTTGCAGACGACACCAAGCTGGCAGGAAGTGTTAATGCCACTGTATGGTGCCTTGGTAAGGCCACACTTGGAATACTGCATACAGTTTTGGTCGCCACGATGTAGAAAAGACGTGGAGACTCTGGAAAGAGTGCAGAGAAGGGCAACCAAGATGATTAGGGGACTGGAGACTAAGACATATGAAGAACGGCTGCAGGAGCTGGGTATGTCTAGCTTGATGAAGAGAAGGACCAGGGGAGACATGATAGCAGTGTTCCAATATCTCAGAGGGTGCCACAAAGAAGAGGGAATCAAACTATTCTCCAAGGCACCTGGGGGAAGGACAAGAAGCAACGGGTGGAAACTAATCAAGGAGAGAAGCAACTTAGAACTAAGGAGAAATTTCTTGACAGTAAGAACAATTAACCTCTGGAACAGCTTGCCTCCAGAAGTTGTGAATGCCCCAACCCTGGAAGTCTTTAAAAAGATGTTAGCCATTTGTCTGAAATGGTATAAGGTTCCTGCCCACGCAGGGGGTTGGACTAGAAGACCTACAAGGTCCCTTCCAACTCTGCTATTGTATTGTATTGTATTGTATTGTATAGAACATGTTGTAATAATACAGCTGCAAGGTGACAAAGACATCGAGAGACTGTGCTTTACTCTTTTGGCAGTTATGCTGCAGGATTCTACAAGGCACCATTAACTCCCTCATGTATTTAATTAAATCAATATTATACCTATGTTACTTTTGATTTGAGCCAGATGTGGTTGTGCACAGCTGAGACTTGTGTGCTGATACAGTGGTGGGTTGCATGATGGCAAACATAGTAAAGATGAATCCTTTTAAGACTGAAGTCTTGTGGACAGGTGAGTCATACCTGATTTGGGGAATACAATACAATACAATAGCAGAGTTGGAAGGGACCTTGTAGGTCTTCTAGTCCAACCCCCTGCATGGGCAGGAATCTTATACCATTTCAGACAAATGGCTGTCTAACATCTTTTTAAAGACTTCCAGGGTTGGGGCATTCACAACTGCTGGAGGCAAGCTGTTCCAGAGGTTAATTGTTCTTACTGTTAGGAAATTTCTCCTTAGTTCTAAGTTGCTTCTCTCCTTGGTTAGTTTCCACCCATTGCTCCTTGTCCTGCCCCCAGGTGTCTTGGAGAAAAGTTTGACTCCCTCTTCTTTGTGGCACCCTCTGAGATATCGGAACACTGCTATCATGTCTCCCCTGGTCCTTCTCTTCATCAAACTAGACATACCCAGTTCCTGCAGCCGTTCTTCATATGTCTTAGTCTCCAGTCCTCTAATCATCTTGGTTGCTCTTCTTTGCACTCTTTCCAGAGTCTCCACGTCTTTTCTACATCGTGGCGACCAAAACTGTATGCAGTATTCCAAGTGTGGCCTTACCAAGGCACTATACAGTGGCATTAACACTTCACGCGATCTAGATTCTATCCCTCTGTTGATGCAGCCTAGAACTGTGTTGGCTTTTTTGGCAGCTGCTGCACACTGCTGGCTCATATTTAAATGGTTGTCCACTAGGATTCCGAGATCCCTCTCACAGTTGCTACTATTGAGCAAGGTACCACCTATACTGTACTTGTGCATTTGGTTTTTCTTGCCTATATGTAGGACCTTACTTTTTTCACAATTGAATTTCATTTTATTAGACAGTGCCCAATGTTCAAGTTTGTCTAGATCCTTCTGTATCTTAAGCCTATCTTCTGGAGTGTTGGCTATTCCTGCCAGCTTGGTGTCGTCTGCGAATTTGATGAGTTCCCCATTTATCCCCTCATCCAAATCGTTGATGAAGATGTTAAAGAGTACTGGGCCTAAAACAGAGCCTTGGGGGACTCCACTGCATACTTCCTTCCATGTAGATGCAGTTCCATTGAGGACTACACGTTGAGTGCGGTTGGTCAGCCAGTTACGAATCCATTTGGTGGTGGTGCTGTCTAACCCACAATTTTCTACTTTATCTAATAGTAGGTTATGGTCTACTTTATCAAATGCCTTACTGAAGTCCAGGTAAATTATATCAACAGCATTCCTCTGGTCCACTGATTTTGTTACTTTGTCAAAGAATGCAATTAGATTCGTCTGGCATGATCTGTTTTTGACAAACCCATGTTGGCTTTTGGCTATTACTTTGTTTGCTTCTAGGTGTTCACTTATTTGTTGTTTAATTATCTTTTCCAGAATCTTTCCTGGTATTGAGGTCAGGCTGATGGGTCTATAGTTTCCTGGATCTGTTTTTTTTCCTTTTTTGAAGATGGGAACCACATCTGCTCTTTTCCAGTCTTCTGGCAGTTCCCCGGTGCTCCAGGATCTCTGAAAGATATAGTTCAGTGGTTCTGAGATCTCGTCTGCCAGTTCCTTCAGAACCCTGGGGTGTAATCCATCCGGTCCTGGTGATTTGAACTCGTCCAGGGCAGACAGGTGCTCACTTACCATTTTCTTCTCTATTTCAACTTGTGTTCCTAATCTGATATTTGTGGTGCTGTTTTTGATTGATTGGACTGTTTTATCCCTTTGTGTAAAGACAGATGCAAAGAAAGAGTTAAATAGTTCTGCTTTCTCCCTGTTGCTTATCATCTTCTTGCCATTTTCTCCCAGCAGTGGACCAATTGTTTCCTTAACTTTTTTCTTATTTTTAACATGTTGGAAGAAGCTTTTTTTGTTATTTTTTACTTTTTTGGCAAGCCTTTCTTCATTGTGAGCCTTAGCTTTCCTCACTTCATCTTTACAGGCTCGGGCTATTTGCTGATATTTTGCCTTGGTTATGTCCCCCTTTTTCCACTTTTTATATTTATCCTTTTTGTCTTTCAATTTGTCAGAGAGTTCTTTATGCAGCCATGCTGGTTTCTTTTGGGAACTGTTATTTTTCTTCTTCATTGGTATTGCGCTGGACTGGGCTTTTATAATCTCATTTTTCAAAATTTCCCAAGCTTCTTGAGTTGTTTTCCCCTTGAGGATTCTCATCCATGGAATCCTTCCCAAGCTCTCTCTGAGTTTGTTGAAATTAGCTCTCTTGAAGTCTAAGACTCTAGTTTGACTTTGTTCAACTACTTTTGTTTGCATAATGTTGAATTCCAGTATTTCATGATCGCTTGCCCCCAAAGTTCCTGTAGCTTCTACACCTTCTATCATTTCCTCTCTGTTAGTGAGAATTAAGTCCAATATTGCTGATCCCCTTGTTCCCTTCTCTACCTTTTGGGAAACAAAGTTGTCTGCTAGGTTTGTTAGGAACCTGTTGGATCTTCCACTTGGTGCAGAGTTTGTTTCCCAATTGATGTCAGGGTAGTTAAAATCTCCCATTACTATTGCAGTGTGCTTCCTACATACCTTAGTTAGCTGGTTAGCAAAAAGTACATCCACTTCCTCTGCTTGGTTGGGTGGCCTGTAGTATAGACCTATGACAATATCATTCCCCCCCCAACCTTTAATATTGACCCAAATACATTCAAGATAGTTCTCATCATTGTTGTGCTCTATTTCTGTAGAGATGTAATTATTTCTTATATATAGTGCAACTCCACCTCCTCTTTTATTTGGTCTATTTCTTTTAAATAATTTAAATCCTTCTAGCTGTATGTTCCATTTGTGGGTTTCATCCCACCAAGTTTCTGTAATGGCAACAATATCGTATCTGCCCTCATTTACTTGAATTTCTAATTCACCCTGTTTATTCCTCATACTCTGTGCATTGGTGTATAGACATTTGAGTCCATTTTGATTGACCCTGTGTTTTCTGTCTACGAAACCTGTGTTATGCCTGACTATGGTTCTCTTTGCCCCTATTTCTTTGCCACTTGTATGGTTCATGTACATGGTATGGCACCCACTGTTAATTGTTTGGTTTTGCTTGACAGCAGTGTTGATAATATTACCTGCACAATTATCTATGTTACACGCACTGATAACCCTATGAATTTTAGTTTGCTGGGGACAGAAATATTCTTTATCTATTGATTCTCTGTCCCCACTATTCAGTTTAAATGTTTAGCCAGGAAATCTGTGAATTTAGTGCCAAGTAACTCAGTCCCTTTCTTGGATGGGTGCAAACCATCTCTTTTGTACAGTTTATCATTGGACCAGCTGCAGGCATCATGACTAATAAGACCAAAGCCTTCCTTTTTACACCACTCCTTTAGCCACACATTAAACTCTGCTATGCGCTGGCCCTTTCCTTTTTGTTCCTTGTATACTGGTATAACCTCTGAGAAGATAAGCCTACAACCTGTACTACTAAGTTCGTACCCCAAACTCTGGAAATCATTCTGCACAGAAGCTACATCTTTTTGGGACAGATCATTTGTGCCAAGATGTATAATAGCATCAACTTCACAGTCCTTACTTGCATTCGTGACTATCTTAAGAATACGCCTCTTGTCTCTGCTGGCTGTAGCACCCGGTAAACATCTGACATCTTTCAAAACCTCTCAAAACCTTTCAAAAGTGTAGTGGTGCAGAGGTTAGAAAAATCTCTTGAAGCAAACTTTGGACTAGCATGGCAGCTACCATTTGTTTTGAGTAGAGATAGTCTTGCCTTCGTACCCCATGTATTCATAATGTCAAGATTAGATTACTATAAAATGAACCAATGGTGGCTCCCTTTAATAATTATCCAAAAATTGCAGCCAGTAAAAAGATTATGGTTGTTACTTAGCACACTCTAAGCATTCTCCGAACTTATCCATTACTGATGCTATCATCAATCCAAGAGAAGTTCATTCAATTTTGAAGCTTTCTGGTATACCTTTGATTATATTTCTTAAAGTTACGTAATCTTCACAGGGTCATTTAAGATTCTGAGTTCCTTCCATCTATTCTGCAAGGCGCAAAAGAGAAATGGGAAAAAGGGAGCATATTGGAAAAACTTACGGGTGAAAACAACTGTGATGTTGCCATAATCAACAGAATTTACCATTACTTTAGCAAAAGTTGAAATCTACAACCAAACCAGTTCAAATAATTTTAATGTCCATCTGTTTACAATAAATTGTAAAATAAAAGAATATATGAAGTACATACAGTATATTTACATATCTATATTTATTTCAAATACTTAAAATTTTTAAGTAAAATATTTTTCTATATCATTTGTGAAAAAATATGACTTTTTAAATGGTCTCAACCTGACTCTCTATATTCTCAATTCCAATTTAAGTTTCTTTTTAAAAGGCAACAATTAAAGTTTAGTATACTCTAAGGTATCTTTACTCACTTCTTGGCTTATAAAAATGAAACCGTTCCTGGGAAACCTTGTTTTTTAACAGTTCTTCAATTTTTATTGCAACCTGGGGTGCTTACCAGGTCCCCTAATGGGGGGAAAACACGTTCAAAATTGCATACATACACATACGTACACCAATTTCACAAATCTTTTATCATTCTTGAAATAGAGGTATTAAAATATATATTAATTAAAATATATTACTTATAAGCTCTTAAAATTGTTTTTCAATCATATCAAATGTATTGCATGGGGAGGGGAAAGAAAGAAGGAAAAAAAATATTCTCCCTGCCAAAATCTCTTAATTTACCTAAATCAATGGCTGTGTGTGGTTTCATTCCTGCAGGATACAATGTGGAAGTCAGAAAGACACAGCTTCAAAGGTGGGATCAGCATGGACTGTGAAATTTGGGTACCAGATAATTTGCACAGTAATGGAGCCTGCCTTCACTGCGGAAAACACTGTCTTACCTTTTATTTTTCACATAGGTGAAAAAGCCCTGAAACCACAGTCAAGATAGTCTAAATGCTTCAATTTCATTTTTTACAATCTTACAAAAGATTTCAGCTCCACCAGGCTCAAAATAAACACACATCATGGGCCTGTTAAAGTAATACTGCAAGCAAGCAAAATGGCCTACTGAGGGATTATGAAAAATGGTCCTATGGTTTGTACCCAAAATACAACTGACAAAAAATGCAAACTGCCTGGGCATTTTTAATGGCTTTTAAAAGCTGCAGTACCTGACATCAGAAGATAGAGATGAATAATGTATGTTGTGTTACACAGGCACATGGGCTTTCCTTTCTGAAATGAAGCTGTACACCTCAATGTTTGCAGGGTATTAATTTGGGGTGTATGTTGAGTGACAGCTGATTCACTCCCACAATTCCAGCATGAGCCTATCATCAAATCTTCTTAATTCGATAAAAAAAGCTGTCTCCATGTCCTAGGATTTATAATCTGAGGATGAGATAAAAGAGCCAGTAACATAGTCAACAGCTACCTGTAGTGCAATTTAATGGGCCAGCTAGAGAGCATGGCCTGCTAAGCTTATAATAATCACCCACTCACAAATCCCACCTCAACTTCTTTTAAAATTAAGGATGTTCCCACCTATTTTAATCTTGGGTGTATTAGTAGGGTTTACAGCCAAGTTCCATCCTTTCAACTCTTAAAAGTGTTGTTCATATTCCTTGCACTCCACCAAAGCACCCTTTCAAAAAAGCACACTTCAGTGCAAATTTGCTTTGCATGAGCTTTTTGTTGACAGAAAGTGCTCCGTTTGGCTTCCTACTTGAACTTCCACATGAGTAGTCATATATAAATTCTTCTCTAGTTCTACTTAGCAATGGCACTTAGACTTATATACCGCTTCACAGTGGTTTTACAGCCCTCTCTAAGCGGTTTACAGAGTCCGCATATTGCCCCCAACAATCTGGGTCCTCATTTTACCCACCTCGGAAGGATGGAAGGCTGAGTCAACCTTGAGCCTGGTGAGATTCGATCTGCCAAACTGCTGGCAGCCGGTGATCAGCAGAAGTAGCCTGCAGTATTGTACTCTAATCACTGCAGCACCGTGGCTGTTACTTAACATACTTACTAATATTCCAGAATCATCATCACTAATATCAGAAAGGGAAAGGAAAAGGAAAGAAAAAGGGCTTTCACAAAAAGAAAATTTCAGATGCTGCTATAGATGTCAAATATAGCCCAGAAAATTCTACTCACTGATGTTGCTGTTCAGTTTAGAAAGGATTATGCAGAACTTTCCGGATTTACCCAATCTAGCATTTCCAAAAATATGACCAATCATCCCCTACCAACAAGGTCAAGGATATAAATGTCCCATTTAATTGTTGAACACTTAAGTGCTTTTGGATCTTAGGCCCTATCAGTTGCACCCATAAGGATGCAACCAAACAGACATGGTGTTTCAGCTAAGAGAAATTTAACTATTATGTTATGTCATGTCATGAGTTGAGCCAAAAACACCCCCGAGACTGGCTTATTTTATATCAGATGGGTAGGTCCATCTTGCACTAGCAACTGCATAGATGAAAAATAAAAGTAGATGCAGCAACATCAACTTTAACTCTTATATTAGCCAAAAGGGAAGGTTTTCTCCTCCCATCAGATGAATATTGCTTAGTTTGAGTGAGGTGGCTGAATCAGTTTAAATTTTGGTCAACATTGCTATATTCCATTGATGTAGCTCTGCTAAACTAAGGGGAAGGTAGTTATACAATCTGCTTTTCCATTCCCCTTTCTGCTAAACCAGGGGTCTGCAAAGTTGGCTCTTTTAAGACTGGTGGACTTCAACTCCCAGAATTCCCCAGCCAGCTGGCTGGGGAATTCTGGGAGTTGAAGTCCACCAGTCTTAAAAGAGCCAACTTTGCAGACCCCTGTGCTAAACAATCATTAGACATATGATAAGCATATGGAATATGCTTAAAACCCTTTTACATTGCAGTTATGTGTGTTTAACTATGGGGAAACCATTGGCCAAAAATTATAATACTCCTTCAGAATTTTGGAGCCTAGAAAAAAGTTCTTAACTTTCTACACAGCCTTATATACAATTATTTTGCTTAACCGCTAATCTGACCTTTGACAAATTTTCTACGATCTTCTAATCAACCCCATGTTTGTAATTTGTTATTAGTAAGAGTGTCTTAATCCAGTGGATCAGTGGGCTGTCTCAGGAAACTCCTTATCCAAAGTTCTTTTCTTTGTTCATCAGATCAAAGGAGCTCCTCCTCAAGATTACAACACATATGAAGGCAGATAGGTATGGGTCAGAAGGCAGGCCCCATCCTGTTGAATGGGCAACACTTGGAGATATGCTTGACTGTCTCAAGCTTGGTGTTTAGGGAATCTCCTTTTTAATTGGGACATTGATTTTCTTCCTGCTTAGTAAAGGATCATCATTGTTATGACAGTGTACTATAGAAAGTAACTTTTATATCAATTTTTTGGGGGAACACGATTCAAAGCTTTTATCATAGTATATAAATTATGTTAATAATTTAAAAATAAATTAACTACGATGTTGGTATCCATGTCTGCAAATATGCTTCTGCATGTTTTATGGTAAAATGTCCCTGCTGAAGGATTCTGGAGAATTCAGGCACATGAATATTACTATAATCATAATTCCCCTAAGAGAAAGGGGAAACAATTATGAGGCACCATTGTGAAAGGGAGGAGACAAAACTGCTATTAATTATCTTAATCTATGAGAAAAGAATTATGTTTTGACCCCTCACTTGTGTTCTGTAAAACTCAATGGGAACCAGTAAACCCATTCTAGTTATTGAATTCCTGCTTTAATGTGATAGTGTAAATTTGAGATGTTGCTAAGAGGACAATCACAGAAAATGAATATTCATTACTTGAAAGATAGAATGATGATGGAATGAATAATTCAGTTGCAGTGAAGTCAAGGCTTCAACAGAAATTGAAGTCAGAAGGGATTGGATGCTATTGGGATTGGAAGGCAGGGGCTATTATTCTGCTGATCCATTACAATAAAATTTTAGTGACACAACGAATCATTATTGAACGTAGTCTCCTTAGTTGAATATGAAAAGGTAGCCAAAGTAACATCATTGTATTTTTTTTTTTAAAGACTGGAAAATAAAAGAAATATATTCGCCTAACATTTATTCCAGTCGATTATGAAAGCTTGCACTACTACATACACTAATAAAAAAATTGCTGAGGAAGAATAAGCATGGTTTCTGAAGAGGAAATTCATTTTACTAATATTTGAAGTGTGGAAAAGCATCAGCATCTGGGTAGCAGAGATCTTATGAAGAGAAGCTAATTAAATATTAGGAAAAGGTCTGAAATGAAGAGCAGGTCCATGATAATTTAGTGTACCCTCATCTGGATGTTTTGGGTACCAGGAAAAGATGCCAAATAGACAAAGTACCAAAAGGCTATAATTTTCATCTTGCCAGTGAAATCTTAAAAACATGGATTGTTTGCTTAGAAGCAGCAGAAGCTAAAGAATGAGGGGATTCTGATACCAGTTACACATTTATGAATTGCTTGAATAAAAGGGGTAAAGTATAAGCACTAGAAATTCATGCCATCTAACTTATTTACTTTAATACTTACTATTAAAATGTGTCTTGTGTAATTGAATGTACCTAAATTTTGTTCTCTTTCTGGTTCTTATTGACATTAAAAATTATGTTTCCTGTATGTTGACTACTCTTTTACCTATGTAAAGCACAAGACACACTGATGTGTTTTTACCTATGTGTAAAAGAACAATACACACTGATACTGCTGTATAAATACTGTAGATGTAGAACATGCAAAAAAATGGCTAACTTATAGGACTGACCAATACAAAATGTGATACTGCCTTTCATACCTTCTTCAAGGTATAATACAAATTCAGGAAGAAAATAGGCCTACCCAAGAGTTGCTGTTTTGGGGGCACATGCAACTTGAAAGACAAGTGATTTCTATACTCTTATAAGCTGGGAAATATCTGACAGACCATTATTAAAAACAGAAGGTCAGATCACAGCTTAAAATCATGAGGAAAAGTGATCCAATTCCTATAGCAGTCATTGTAATGTGGTGTTCCCATGATGATTAATAGAAATGGGCAATGCTTGCTGAAATGGATAATGAAGTCCTTGGCTTTCTTCCAAGCAATTCTCCTTTTTTAATCCCACCTTTATTATTTCTGTAAACAACTCAAGCCAGGGAAGGTATTTGAAACTCCCCCTCCTATTTTCCCCTCAACAATCCTCTGAGGTGAATTGGGCTGAGTGTACATGACTGGCCCATGGGCCATCCTGTGGCTTTCATGTCTACGGCGGGACAAGCACTGCTTTCCTGATTTCTAGTCTGGCGCCTTAACACATTTTTCAAAAGGTTAATGGTGAAACTGTCTCAATTCATAAACATCAGTATTGGCTTTTACCTAGAATGAAGGATGGAAACTGGAAATGATGTAGATCAACTTGCATGGAGAGTATGTACCATGGCTAAACTATCTTTTCTTACTCTTATCTATCAAAATGAGAATATTCTATGAAAGTTAACTCTTCTAAAGCCTGTTCTTCTCTTCATTTATTTCTGACTTGACAGCTTTTCCTATCACTCAATGGGTAGGACTTCATCTAAAAACCTGCACATTAACTGGGGACTGGAGCCCAAATGGCCAAGTACAATTCTGAAGTTAGGTGCTACCAAACTACAGCAGAAATCTAGAACAGAGCTACAGAGGCTCTAAGTATCTTTAACTCAGTGTAAATCAGCCTCACAAAAAGTAGAATCTGGAGCTGGAATACATTATGCTGACTTCATCAAACTTTCCATAATTTATTTTTTTCCCTAGTAATCTCAAGAGTGAAGGAGACACTGGAAATTCTGCCGTGCTTTGAGAGCTATCTTGGCACAGCCCTGACAATAAGAAGCAAAAGACAGCTTCGTACATGGAACCTGATTACTGCCTAATCTTAAAAGCTCTTTATAAGCAATTAGTTTGAGTCTCTGGCAATAGAAATGAATAGGGGTAGGGGAGGGCAAAAAAAAAAAAAAAGGTTTCAGAAAGAGTAGAACAAATTTTGTATGCCTCAGGTTCCATCTTAAAAGTTTAAGTTCCATCCATCACTGACATGGCTTCTTACAAATTAGTTCCAAGGAAATGCCCTTCCTTCTTTAAGTGAAATCCATGTCCAGAAACTCCATTTTCTTTTAAATATGCTGAAATTCTGAGCAGGATCAATTCTGCTTTTAAATATAATGCTCCACTCCTTTAATGTACAATTGAAGAATATACACAAGGGAATAACAAGGCCCCACTATCTTTTTCAGCTTGATTATCTTCAATTATTTAAGTCAGAGCTGATTTCAGAAGCTGACAAGCTGACCCAAAATTATGGCTGGACGTTAAAAAAAAAAATCTGAACCGTTTCATCCACTCTATTCTACAGCATTTACCTCACCGAGACATTTTTTTTCTTGAAAAAATGGGAATCTAGAGCCTGGGACCAAGGGAGCTTGTGCCGCTGTATCTTGATTGAAATTCAAAGGCTAAGCATATCCATTTCATATAAGAAATAGAAATAATCATTGCTGCCATTAGTTAATTCAGGGCTATAAACTGATCAACCCCACGAAGCCCCATTCTGCCCGGCAAATTCTGATGATCTGCAGTATGCTGCCTTTGCCTCTCCTCAAGGTGATTTTATATAGTAAAGAAGAATTGTTTACTATAAATAGCAATGCAACAAAATTCAACTGGGCGGTAGACTGTCTGCCCACCTTTTGTATGCTCCTGTTGCTTACGGCTGCTGATGTAATAGTCTCAACCACTGTGTTTCACTAGGACATTTGGCAAGTCCATTGAAAGAAAAACACGGAGGCCACGATGGTAGCAAGGTGGAGGCAAATCAGGCCCTATGGGAAACAGGACGCTGGAGGTGAAGAGAGACTTACTCGGCCAGAATTCTGCTACTATAGGACAAGAGGCAAAATGAGCATGAGGTTCACATCCACAGATTTATCTCAAGGTTGGGGGAAAAAATAATCTTTTAAGACAAAACAATGCAACATATTTACATGATTCCTTAAGTGCACACACTTGTCCCACTGGGTTCAGCCATTCATCCAAGGTGCTTTCTTCATTCTCAAGGAAACCAAGGGAGGTGGTGGAGTGGGATAAGGACAGGGACCCTTGACTCAGCAGCATGCCCTTCCTGCTCCCTAGATGAGATGCCATCTAGAAAAACCCTGCTACCGCACGACGAGACAGGAGACACAGAGCTTGGAGGGCCCAATACAGTCATCATGGCAGAAGGCCCCGCAGCCCTTGCACACAATCATGGCTTTCAAGCGACAGTAGCACTTTGAGGGCAAGTCCTCCAAGCCACCATCTTCTGCAAAAGCCTGGCCATGCAGAGATTGTCCATGGCTACCAGTATTTGCTGCGTGGCTAGCAGGAATAGCTGTTACGGTTACAGAGAAGGACACTACATCCCCCATGCGGCTGGGGTCCGACAGTCCAGTCAGGAGAGCATCCTGATGCAAGTCTGGAGAAGTGGAAACGTTAATCGTGCCACTGTAGCCAGGTCCAATAAGTCGCGCAGGAGTAGGGTTTCCAAAGAACTGAGAGGGGGAGGGCGAGAGCAGCAGGGGCCGCTGTGGGGTAACATTTCCTGGAGCACAAGTCTGAAGTTCCCCACTGCAAGATCTCCTTTCTCCTCTAGTTGCCTGAGCCACTTGGGCAGCCTGGATAAAATCTTTTGCCGAGTTTCTTTCAGCATAGTCTTGACCTGTTGGGAATAAGCAAATGTTTCCATCCTTGTGGCTTATTGCTGCCTGCTCCAGCTTTACCTTAGAAGCTGCCTGCCTTCCTCCTCCTCTTCCTGGAGCCAGAGGTTCCTCTTTAATCTTGAGGTGTGTTGTTACCTGTTCAATCGCATTGCCCTCTGTGTCCCCTTCGTCTTCACCATCGCTAACGTGACCGCCATCTCTAGATGGATGCTTCTGTTCCTCTACTTTCTTTGGGGGCTCATCTGAGCGTAGATGGCTCTCTGGGGGCTGGGCAAGATTTCTTCTTAGGTTCTCTGGGCAGCGCCCATAGGTAGAAACATTCAGGAGGTAATGGCCAGACATGGCAGGCTTGAATGTCCTTCTCCCTATGAATCCCAGTGTGAAACTTTGGCTGGTGGAGCTGCTCTCTACTGGGAAATGTGGGGGGAGGAGGGGGAGACGTGGAGGGGGAGAAGGAGCAGGAGGGAGGCTCTGCGCAGGGACTTTCTGCACCACAGTCTGGGGAATATGGTCTTGGGCACTCTTGCCTAAAGTTTCTTGGCTACTGTGGAGGTGTGTTGGCTTGTTCCACAAGTCCTGCCCTGATAAAGACGATACGGGTGGGGGATCTTGGGATTGTCCACAGCGACTAAGGCTTGGCTTCCCACCTGCTGGGACAGTGATGTGCAGCTGTTCTTCCCCTTCCCTTGGAGGGCCAGGCCTGGAAACAATTGTGGTTGCTTTGTCTTCCTTCATAGGCAGTGCAACAGTCTTAATCTCAACTCTTGTCAGAAGCCTTGGGAGGATCTGCTCCATTGGGACTTCTTTTCCTTGCAGCAGCTGAGTCACCAGAGGATTATTAGCAGGTATACTGGAGCCGGCCTTTACTGCAGAGGTACTTCCAATTGAACCTGAGGAGCTTGGGGGGACTTTTGGGCTATGGGCTACCAACAAAGTATTACGGGAAGGAGAAGGTAAAGTGGACATGGGCAGAGTGCCACGTGGAGAAGAAAGGGGAGGGGGTGCCTTGAAGGGTCCAGCCAACACAGGAGATACAGAAAGCGAGGCCCTGGCTTTGTCTTCTGGAACACCTGTGCTGGCGGTAGAAGCTGTTTTCGATACACTTTTGCAGTTCACTGCAGGCTCAAAGCCACAGGATGTTCTTGTAACCTGGTTCAGAGCAAGAGGGTTATTTCTAAGTTTCTCCATCATGGAAGCAAGATCAGCTGTTGAGCCCAAAGACGCTGTGACATCCTGAGTGGCAGGAACAGTCAAAAGCCTGGGATTTGTACAGTTGACGCTCCCTATTGCTGGTTGCGAGATCGACGCCCTCGCTGCCTCTGGGTTGCTGCTTGCAGTTCTGGATTGTGCTGGGGGAGCCGGCTGTAGTTGTGCTCTAGCAGCACTGCTTGTAGCTGCTGGTTTTGGGGCCGGGGAGTCTGCTGGGGAGAAAGGGGCCGGGCAAGAGGGGAAAAGCCTTTTTGGACTTGTCCTGCTTCCAGAGTCTGCCATGTCCAATGTAACTCCATAAGGCCTCCCTGAGAGTGGACTGCTCTTGTCCTCTCCTTTCCCCCCTCCTGGCCCTGGGCCTGGGATGGCTTCCACAATGGAGGCAGAAGTAGCAGCAATGGCGGCTGCTGCGGCTGCTTCGGCTGCAGCAGCTGCTCGCTGGGCCCTGGCCATTCTAGCCCTGGCTTTGACGTCGGCCAAAGTTCTGGCCCCTGTTCTCCTGATGATTGGGAAGGGGGGCCTGGGAGAGACCTGGCTAGCAGACAGTAATGCTGGAGCTCCTTGGATTCTGGAGACGTGGATCTGGAAAAGAGGAAAGCGTATCAATAGACTGGAAGGTAAAGCACTTCTCACTCACGTTTCTTATCTTGGAACAAAGCAAGACACTCAAGGCAAAATGGGTCTGATGAGGTCCAAAGAAAACACTCACCATCTTGTTGGCAGAGACAAGTTACATTGAACTATCTTATGCCCACCTATTCTTTCAAGAGGCTGCTAAACTGAATAGTAAGTGCCTCCTTCTGAAAAAAGGAGGTGCAGTAGCCAAAAATCTAACTACTAATTCATCAACCTTAGTGCTGATAACTTCCCAGTATTTGTTTGTATGTTTGTTTATTTGTTTGTTTGTTCATTCGTTTACCCACTCACTCCATTCATTCATTCATTGTGTATGAAAGAAATTACAGAGAATCCCTGAAATAAATGGAGCAACTCAAATGGCTTGGCTTAAGAACAAGATCTAGACACCTTCCCCTTCATCCACGGGATCCCTCTTTAAAGTGAGATTATCAGTGGTGGAAAGTTAGGTTGTCATCCAACACTCTTGGGCTGAATCTCCCTGATCAGAACTGCCCAAGCTGAGCTCAACTTTACTCTCACTTGCTTGCAAACGTTCAGCCAGCCAGCAAACTGGTGTTCTTTTGCTTTCAAAATAGAAATGTAGAACAATGCAGGGATTGCACAAAGGACCTTATCAGCCTACAGAAGTCATAACAGAATGAGCTTAACACATATGGTTCCTTTACCCTGAGTGGAGGGACTTTTGGTGTAGGCGCGATGGGAAAGCACTGCAGTGGGGCCTGAAAAGGCGGCCTGGTGGAGCACTTTTCCGTCACGTGGAGCTGTTTTTCAGGTGTCATCAGTGCCTCTTCAGGAATCTCTGATTTTCTCTTGAAAGCCCGGCTTCCAGTGTCCATTTGTTCTATGCAAGCGGCAGGAGCCTCCTTTGCAGAAATCTCCTGAGATTCTATTTCTGGGCTTGGTTTAGCGCCAGCAATGGCTGCATTCTTTGGTTTGCTTGGATTTTGCCTCACCACAGACTCCAGGCAAGCAGGCTGTGGTGTCACCTCTTCTAGCTCCTCAACTCTCTTGGAAATCTTCTGAGGAATCTGGCTGCTACTCTGGAAAGAGGCACTGTTGCCAGAAGAATGTGCAAGCTCTTCTGACTTGAAGACCTTGGGCTGCTCAATCTCCTCTCTTTTAGCAGCTGCTGTTACGGCTGGGAGAACCTGTACCTTTGGACCCACCAGAGGATTGGTCTGTTCTTGGTCAGGTACTGCTTTATGGACTACTATGCACTTCTGTAACTGAGGTGCTGGATTCCCAGTCTGGGCTTGATTGTGAACAGTAGAAATACAAGATGTCAGTTGTTTGGACTCTTCAAGGCTTAGCCCAGAACTAGAAGACAGAAAGAGAAAGCAGAGACATTGATAAGATACAGGACAATTCTTCCCTTCTCCACAAGCAGAGAATGTCATTCAATAAGGAAATCTTTTGAAAGTGCCAACTTTTCACAGGAAAGCAACAAGTATTCAAGACTTGAAGCCTGTCAGAATAGAAATAGGTTGGTTCTTGTTATATATGTAAGGTAAAGGTAAAGGTTCCCCTCGCACATATGTGCTAGTCGTTCCCAACTCTAGGGGGCGGTAGTTATCTCTGTTTCAAAGCCAAAGAGCCAGCACTGTCCCAAGACGTCTCCGTGGTCATATGGCCGGCATGACTAAACGCCGAAGGTACACAGAACACTATTACCTTCCCACCAAAGGTGGTTCCTATTTTTCGACTTGCATTTTTCCATGCTTTCGAACTGCTAAGTTGGCAGAAGCTGGGACAAGTAACGGGAGCTTATTCTGTTATACGGCACTAGAGATTCAAACTGCCAAACTCCATCGCATCTGTACTATATATGTACTTTGGTCAAATAAATACCTAATAGGTACATTTACACAACACGCTAAGCTTGGTTTAGGTTAGTCTTGGCTTGTTTTCGTGTTGTGGGTTATTAAGTTGTTGGGATGACTTATGAAACCCAGGCAATGGTTAAAAGCAATAGCTGTGTTAGGAATGAACAGATACAGAGTGACAGAAGGAGAAAATGAATCAGCATAATGGAAAATCTCAACTGATTGTCAAGGGAAGGGATGTTTTTCTTCATTATGAAAAAGAAGTAACTGAGGAGGACCAAAGCTGACATCGTAGATTAAAGGAGAAGAAACTAATCGTGGCCTTAAGGCAGGAGTGGGCAAACTTTGCAACTTTAAGTCTGAAGGACTTCAGCTCCCAGCAAGGCTGGCTGGAGATTTCTGGGAGCTGAAGTCCTTCAGACTTAAAGTTGCAAAGTTTGCCCACCCCTGCCTTAAGGCAAGCAGTGGAGATCTCTTCCTTTAAAACGACTGTAAGTTCCTTCTTCCTTCCCTCTGAAGCTGAAATAGCAGAAGGAGCTCCAATCCTGGGAACCATGTCCCTTGTAAAAACCAATACAGCAGAGGCCTGCACTGCACTAGCCAATAGACCATTCTGTGAACAGAGAAGTTCCCGTTTTAGTATATTCTCAGCGATGGATATTCCGCTCAAGAGACTGCTTTTTCAAACCCTCAACTGAAATATTAGGCCCCTTTCCAAAATTATTTAAAATATTCCTGAAATCAAATATTTAAAGTGCTTTGACTATTTGGATAATTCATTCCTTAATGGTGCAATACAAAATAAAGCACCCCTCCAAAGCAGCCTTCAGGGCAGTGGTATAGTTAGTTCAGAGTCCAGGCCCACATACCAGCAGCTCAAAAGTCTCAGAAAGAAAAGAAAAGGGCATGTTGATCAGGCAAGGCAGGTTCAATCCTTACCTCTGACCATAATAGCTCTCAAAGAAGCACTCTTTCCAAAGTTCCACTTTCTTCTCCTTTTCTAATTCCTGCCGTAGTCTCAGCTGCATCTCTGGAGTGAACTCCCCTGCCACACACAGAGTGGAAGGAAAGAAATTAGCAAGATACAGAAACGTCTGCCTTTTCTTTGCTTTACTGACTTTCCTGAACATGTCACAAACATTTTCAAAAGTCACCAACATTCATACCTTAGAAATGGCGAAGGAAGTTATTTTTATTTCATTTATAGCTCTGGCCGTATGCTTCTTTGCACAAGTAACTCTTCCAGTAAAAATCTGTTCATTCTCACCAACCCCTCTGAAACATCCTCAGAAACCTAGAGACCTGTCTCTGGAGGTCCTCACCTTCTGACAGTCGCTCTTTCCATCCTTGCGCAGCAGAGTTAAAGAATTCGTTGTTGAGGGCAGAACTGCTAAGCTTCATCAAACCATCCATTCCAATCTGAAAGGCACATGGGGTAGGAGGTATAAAAATATGCTGCCAAGTACTCGACTTTCTTCAGGAACTCATGAAACCAGGCAGATAAAGTGATGGGTTAATCCTAGCGAGGCCTTAAAGAAGGAACTCCTTGCATTTTATCTTTCTAGGGTAAGATGGTCTCTGGTTTTTAGCCTCTTCTGCCTTATAAATGATTTGGAAATGATTGTTCATTTGTGCAGAGACTTTAGGAACTGGGAAAAAATGGTGCAATAGCATAGAACAACAGTGAGTTTCAGGGGTGGGTTCCGGCCGCCATTACTGCATTTAAAACAATCTGTGCATGCGCATAACAGTAAAAAAGGAATAAACATTACATTTTTTCAAGATTATTCTGCGCATGTGCAGAACAGAAAATCAAGATGGCGCTGCTGAGGATAAAACCGATATGGTCAAGTGTCCACCGGAATTACTACCTATTTGGCTGAACCGGATCGACTAGGTAGGAACCCATCTCTGGTTCCTTTGCATATTGCATTCATATAAGAAAATGCAATATATATGAAAGCTTGCCCGCATCTGTCCTAAGACGTGTGTGTTCCCCATGAAGGTCTGGACATCTTATTAAAATATTTGGAGATGGATGCCCATGAGAATAGCTTAATGGCAAGCCTCTCAAATGTAGCCTTGCACTTCTTTGCACTAAATGCCACAATCAAACCACAGTAAAAGCATTGAAGGTTAAGACTTTTATTCTCATTAAAAATGCCAATATTAGACACCCAGCAGCCTAAAAAAGACAGTTTCCTTTTACAAGGCTCTAAACTACCACAGGGAGCAAATAGGGACCCAATTCTTGCTGATACATCAACAATAAGAAAAAGTTTGATGTAATTTTAATTTTGAGCCGAGGAAGCAGAAAACAAGATAGTTTCACAAACTGAACGTCTATTTGCTAACACAGACCTTCGCACTATCTCGGACCTCCGCCTCTTCCGCCAACGTCTTAAGACCTATTTATTTCAGCAAGCCGGCCTAGGATAGCCCCCCGTTTCTGACTTTTTAAAAATAAATTATAATTTGGGAAGGTTTTTAACATGGGTTTTAGCACGGGTTAACTAATTTAATATATTTTAATTGATATTTATTGTATTTTGTGGTTTTAATAATGCCTGTGCGCCGCCCTGGGTCCTAACAAGGAGAAGGGCGGGGTATAAATTTAATAATAAATAAATAAATAAATAAATAAATAAATAAATAAATAAATAAAAGAAGAGTAATTTATTGAGTGTTGGGAATCTTGCGCCCTTACTGTTGCACAGCCCAAGTTCTGCACAATAGCTCTGTTATATAAAGCTATGGGGAAAAGTTAACCCCCTGACCTGTTTCCTCCCGTCCCTCCATGGACACCCACCTGCCTGTCCACCTCTGGCAGGAGCAGGAGCAGCTTCTGCTGACATTCAACTGGTAGTCCCATGAATGTATGCTTGTTGATTAGGGCTCGCAGATTGGTGTTCACCAAGATGGATTCTGGGGTTTCTACATCAATTTCAGCACATTTTGTCCTCTTCAGCTGCCCTAAGAAAAAAGAAACCAAGATATTTACTAGGAAGAAGAGGTCTACCCAATTTACTTCTGCTTCTCACAAGAAATGGGAAGTCCCTTTCCAGGACTGATACTTGAGTCTGGAAATCCACTCCATTTGACAAATCTTCTTAAATATGTTAATGTTACAGAACAGCTTTCTTTCTACTACACAGAAAGAATGTTAAAGGGAATAAGTTGGATGGCACCTCTCAAAGTCCAAAACTAAGTCAGTGAAATCGCAAGGGATGCCAGAACTCTAGCTTATTGAAATGTTACTTATGTGTAACTTCTAAAAATTGCTTCTGTCCAGCGCATTTCAGATATACTGTATCATAATCCTTCACCAGAGATAAGAAAAGGTATCAGGAATATGACTACAAAATATTTGAGCTTGGAATACTTTCTGCGAGGCTGGCAAATCTCATCCTGAGCACAAAATAGAAAAAGGAGAACTTCGAAAACAAAGCATTTCAATTTTCCAACGTTCTGTACAACCAATCCTATAAAGGTGCTTTTTCAAAAGGCAGCTGGACTTTCTTGGTTTTTTCCTTGAAGATGTTTCGCTTCTCCTCCAAGAAGCTACTTCAGTTCTTGGATGAGAAGCAAAATGTCTTCAGGGAAAAAACCAAGGAAGTCCAGCTGCCTTTTGGAAAAGCACATTTGGGACAATCGTGACCTGGATGATTGAAAATCTCCATAGACATTCTGTCCACTTCTAATGAGAATTATATAATTCATTTTTAGAATATTATAATATTTCTAAACTGAAGCAGCATCTGGGCATTTGCAGCAAACAAATCAGAACAAGAGCATAGCTCTTCTTTGTACAAAATGCCCAGATGCTGCTTCCGTAATAGTACTCCTAGTAAAATGTCTTCTTTGTGCCCTTACAATGGCTAAAAGACTGATATTACAGCATCAGAAAGATAAATGTACGGATCCATTTATTCAATAGATTGAAGATCTGTTATTTATTTATTTTATTTTATTTTATTTTATTTTATTTTATTTTATTTTATTAAATTTATACCCCGCCCTTCTCCTTGGTAGGACCCAGGGCAACCTATGACTGAATTACCTATATAGATGTATTATCTACCTATATAGATATAATATTCTATGCATACAAATGATATGCATAGAATATTGCAAATATATGCATAGTATATTACAAATATTCTATGCACAGAGTAACACAAAGCACATATTCCATTAGAGAGAAGTTCCCTCAGAAGACTAAACCTCTTGGTCCAGTGACTGACTCAGATTAGATCCTACAACCTTATTCTGGGACTGCCTTCACTTGTAATATACTGAAATTTCAATTATTTTACTCTCTTATAGTTATTGGTAAATTTTAATATTTAATTTTACTATTCCATTTGTACTTAGATGCCTTGAATACTTCTTACTAGAAAGAAAGCTGACATGTAAGATAAATAAATCTTAAGTCTAATCCAACGTCATTAAATACTTCATATAAGACACATATTAAAAAAGTACTGACTAGCTTCATCCAGAATATACAGTAAAATTCACTGGTTTTAGACAAGCGATCTAGCAATGATATCTCAAACAGAGACCCATGTGAGGTAAACCCAATGAAGTGAAAACTCTGGCTGTTCATTTACCAGCTGCTCTTCTAGAAGGAAATAGAAAATTAAGAAAACACCCACATAAAGAGACAGAAAGGACTTTTTTCTAAACTTGTCCAATCTATTTTTGTTTTTTCTTGAAAAACCAGAGTATTAAAATTTAAAAATGAATTATGAAATACATTTTCAAATGTTTTTATTTTATTTTATTATTTTATTTTATTCAAAATAATAAATAAAATATTTCTAAGTTTCAGATCCTGATAAAAGGCAGGGCTTTGCTTTGCTTTTAAATAAAGAAAGCTGTTGACTTACTTGCATGGAGCCTCTCAGATCTCTGAAATGGTTTCTTCCCAAGGATGGGCAAGGAAGGCTCAGTTTTAACAGAGGGAGAAGAACTAGAAGTGGAATTCTGTGGGCTACTTGAATGTCCATCTGATTGTTTTCCTTCCCAAGCTGCAAGGAAAATAATAATTGACTTAATTGATTTAATAGAATGAAACACTATCTAGCTTTAATTGTTCAGCATCTCATTTAATGTTTTCTTTCGAATTTTGGGAAACCTTAGATTTCTGCTGGTTATCTGTGTGAAATATGGATTGTAGCACTATGCAAAACAACAACAAATAAAAAAGATCAGAGGTAGATAACAAATTATTTGCGGTTTCTGAGTGCTTGTGCTTTTAGTAGTAAAGATTGAATTGGAAGTTTCTGCTTGACAAGAAATCTATCAGTCTTAGAAGTTGTTCAGTTATATATTCTGCACTGGATTCTATATGCAGCATCTAGTTAAACAAGAGAACTTACAATGTGCTGCCGCTGCCTATAAAGATAGTAACTTTAAAATGTAATATTATCAATATTAAAATATAATATTATCAATTATCAATATATATTAGCCATTGTGGAAACTTAATATTGAACTAGATGGCTTAGAAGAAGAAAGGAAGGAGAGTTTCATTCTAACAGAATTAACCACTGCCTTATTTCTCAAGTTAGTTAGTTAGTTTATTAAATTTGTATACCGCCCTTCTCCCTTGCGGGACTCAGGGCAGTGAACAGGCATCAATAAAACTACAAAGAATATCAATATATAAAAATACTTTAAAATGACATTAAATTGGGGCCTGTTCTAAAATCCAAATATTCTGCAGAGATGGTATTCAGCAGGTTCAAGGAGAAATTTCCTGACAGTTAGAACAACTAACCTCTGGAACAGCTTGCCTCCAGAAGTTGTGAATGCCCCAACCCTGGAAGTCTTTAAGAAGATGTTAGATAGCCATTTGTCTGAAATGGTACAAGGTTCCTGCCCACGCAGGGGGTTGGACTAGAAGACCTACAAGGTCCCTTCCAACTCTGCTATTGTATTGTATTGTATTATTGTAAGGTTCTGACCAGTTCTGGAGAACCGGTAACGGAAATTTTGAGTAGTTCAGAGAACCGGTAAATACAACCTCTGACTGGCCCTGCCCCCATTTATTCTCTGCCTCCCGAGTCCCAGCTGATTGGGAGGAAATGGGGATTTTGCAGTATCCTTCCCCTGGAGTGGGGTGAGAATAGAGATTTTGCAGTATCCTTCCCCTGCCATACCCACCAAGCCACACCAGGCCCACCAAGCCACGCCACCAGAACCAGTAGTAAAAAATTTTGAATCCCACCACTGGTCTTCTGATTACAGTAGGCTAATTAAATATAAAACAATCTTGGGCCGTTCCTCTTGCTGTCATCAGAGGTCAAGGGTAATGAGCTGATGTGTTGAGGAAAATAATTAGCAGTATTGTGTGGAGAAAGGTGTGTCTGAAAAGTGCCCATACCGGTTTTTGCAGGATGGTTAGCAATCTTCACATGCTGCTGTAGGAGATGGTGATTAGCTGATACAGGCACACTGGTTCGGCAATGATGCTGTTTCCTTTGCTTTTGCTTCAAGGCCTAATAAGAAAGTGAAAGCAATTCATTATACAGGAGTTTCTTAAGCTGAAAAGTCTACACAGTAGTGCCAAATTCCTTGTTCAGGAAAGCCTGCAGAGATGTAGAAATAGGTGGCTGATAGGGCTACTGTTCTATTACCAATTATTACATATTGCACTTTACTGCAAATGGATTTTCTGTCTCCTACTGATTTATTTTCATATAACAAATGAGATAAGACAATACAATACAATAGCAGAGTTGGAAGGGACCTTGGAGGTCTTCTAGTCCAATCCCCTGCCTAGGCAGGAAATCTTATACTGTTTCAGACAAATAGCTATCCAACATCTTCTTAAGAAAAAGATAGAAAACTGCAAAATAAATTAGACATAAATTTCCTGTTATCAGATTTGCGGACAACAGATTTTTATCTTGCTATCAAAGATATTCTCAAATTAATGCTTATGTTAAATATTTAGAAGTGGGGAAATTTTCCTCCTATGATACTTGGCAAAACATTTTATCTTACAGTGTTGCAAGATTAAAGGATAATCTGATTTCATTAATGATTAATGAGCACTACCAAAATAATTTCCCAGTATCCAGATAATACCCAAGGCATTATCATAATTACAAAGACCTTTCTCAAAACATAGATATCTTCTAGAAAGTATGAACAAATCTGACCCATATAGACATAGAGCAGTTGCTCCATGGGAATGTAAGGAAATTAAAAAATTACATTATTTAGGCCCTGCAACATGTACAATTAATTCATAATTATGACAAAACTCTCATGGTTGAAAATGCTCCATCGTTACAGATTTTTAAGAAGAAATTAGGCAGCCATTTGTCTGAAATGGCACAGGGCCTCCTCCTCCAAGGTTCCTCCCCACTCTGTTACGCTGTATTCTGTAGTTAAAGATACAGAAAGAAAATATAGCCTGGTAGCTAAAAGAAAAGTACTGCATTGAGATATCCTCCTAAAAGAAAAATAACTGCTTGCATATTTCTGCAAAGCATCAAGTAAAGGAAGGGAAAGAAAGTCTAGGAGAAATCACAGTCAAAAGAGAAAATATCCTCTAGAGAAAAATCCAAGCAAATTTCAAAGGCTTAGAAAAACATTCAGCAAATTATATTGGAAATGTGATTATCTTAAGGAGATATTCACTGTGAAAGAAATACGAGAAAGGGGTGGGAGGGAAACAGATCACTATGAAGAAAATGCTAAGGCATTTTGAGCCAATAACAAACACAGTCGCCAGAGGAATACCACCTGTCTGAAAGGAAAAACATACCAAGCTGATGCATGAGACAAAAAGTAAACAGGGCAACTAAGCAATAAATAAACCAAGTACAATTATAATTTATTTTTATTTGGGAAAAACATGAGAGCCAAGGATAAAGCAATTGTTGTGGCCCGCCAGCAACCAGCAGAGCTGGCAGCAAAGCCGGACAGTGAGGAAGTTGGGGAGGACCATGGGCCAGTACTGGAGGCTGGGGAAGGCTTGGACGAGAGCTCTGTGTCAGAGGCAGGGACGGGGCCGAGGCCATCTGGCAGTGATCAGGTGCCTACGGAGCTAGACAGCAGTGAGGCAGAGGAACAGCTAGAGCCTGTTCCCAGTGTGCGCATGCGCAGAGCTGCCAGAAGAAAAGAACAACTCAGAAATCAGGGTAGACTTGGGAGTAAAGTCACAGGTGGAAGGTGACTGACCCCTCCCATAGGAAATAAAAGAGGAGCGAAAGGGGAATGGGCTTTTGCAGGAAACAATTTGTTCATTCCATCCTTAGATACGTTTCAGACGTGTGAAGAACTGCCTGTGAATCTCACAGACTCTGTGCCCAGTCTTTCCTTGCACAGCATCTCATTTGGAAAATATTTATATGGCAGCTTTCCAAGATAGAGAAGGTCTGTAGTCATAAATATTCCTTTGAAAGACTGTTTGCCAGGCCTTGCTGAATGTGGATGAGAGGAATTCATATTTGTTTAATAAAAGGGGGTTTGTCGGGACCAGGACTCTGCCTCGTGCTTTTTGGGGAAGCCTAGGTCAGAACAGCAATAATTATTACTTTACAGCTGTTTTGCAACTGAATGAAACATCAATTAGCTAACACAGTACACTCAAGCTAACTAGCTAATAGCTACAGCCTAGTGAGTTCTTTTCTGCCATATATAAAAACTGTAATGCAAAGAAATCTAACATATTAGTAATTGTCATTTCTACAGAAAAGTGAGCTAAATTTGTATTTAAAAATCCTAAGAAAAATTGCTTATTCTTCCATGGGTACAGTTTAAATAGAAGCTTTATTTTATTACAAATAATTTAGTTCACTTTTATCCTTGTATCCATATGCTCAATTATGTAGAATTTTTAGCAGAATGTAAATTGGAGCAAGATGCAGAGCAAAAGTAACATAAGGTTAGGTTAGGTTTTTAGTGCCAAGTAATGTGCAGATAGGCACAAATTAAAGGTCAGATAAACCGATCAGTATGCTCACCCACTTACTTGTTTAAGTGCCTTTTTGCTGTGCTTCTGAGATGAAGAGATGCTTTTACCTGGTGGGATAGAAGGAGATGGGCAGCCTGGCTGTGGGGAGGACACTTGTGAAAGTCTGGCTGATACTAAAGAAGCAAGAACAGAAGATGACAAGATGATAAACACGCATGCCACAAATAAAACCATTTATTGTAAGCATGGAAACACAGACACCTGGAAATACAATGCTGGACTCTGGAGCTCTGGAATAAACTCTGAGTATTCGAGAGTCATACATCATATTTCTCAACTGTTCAAAAAAAAATCATTCATAAGGACCCTGAAGAGACCCTTTCTCTAATTGGCCAGAATGTCCTCTTAAAAGGCATAGTTTAATGGGAAATACCACAGGACTGATTACATCAAGAATGGCAAAGGGTGCTCAAGGGATTAACAGTTTGAGGAAGAGGGATAACAGGGGCAGGACCATGCCAAGGACACTTACCGAATGGAAACATTTGGGCTTTTTATTGGGTTTGTCTTTTAAACTTATCTTAATCTTATTTTAGGAATTATATTTAGGCAAAAGTGGACAATATTTGAAGGACCGGGAGCCACAATATGCTCTGCAGATTCAGTAAAATTTATCTCATAAATACCAAAATTAAGACTATAAGAAGGAGGAACTAATGTTCTGAAGTTATCTACTAGTTACTGGAATTTGGACAGTAGACTATCCAGTCACAGAGCCACTTGGCTTTAGTTTTTCCCCATTGCACTGAATTAGTTATTAATTACAAAGATTTCTATGCTACTGAGATCTGTTGACTGGCTGCTTACAAAAATTATTTTTTGTAAGCTTATTACATCACATAGCACATACCCCCCTTCCCCCCAAAAAAACCCCAAACAAACAAAGAACCAGAATAATTCCAATCATACACCACCACTAATTCCTTGATCATTTCTTTGGGAGAACATTCAGTTTTCCTTTCCCTCTCCAATAAGCCCCTTTAAAGAGCATGATTTTTAGAACAATAATCAAGTAATTATCCAGGATAGTAATAGAAGAATTCAGCTCTAGAGATGAGCTGCTCCAAAGAACAGTAGGCATTACCAAGAAGACCCATCCCCATCTCCTTGGTTCTCATTGGATGGGCAGATTCCACATGGAAAAGATAATTATCACATATCAAAGGTGACCTTGGCTTGTACTCTGGAAATCCCCTGGCAACAAGTCCAGCTCCCATCACTTCTGTTCCACGTACACGGTTAAGGTAAACAACCACCTCTGGTTTTTCAATATTTGCATATCAGAAACAAATGTAACATTCATTGATTACTGGAAATGTTCATGTAGGTAACTGAAAAACTCAGTGATGGACATTAGGGCTATGTAAAGCTTTAAATCTGCTTGTATCACTGATACAAACAAAAGTGTGCTGACACTTAAGGATGCAATTACTGATAGACTACTGCTAGGGAAGCTATTTGACTGGTGATGTCACCCAGTAGGGCAATGAAACATCTGCAAACAAGCAACTAAACTCAGAGAGCACCAAGGACTTTGCTGTTGACCTTCCGAACTAGTACATGAAGGAGGGCTAACAAATGAAGACTCAATCAAGATTAAACAGTCTCCTAGAGCAGAACAGTTGTGGCATATGTAAAACTGCTATCAGTTTTTGCCTGTGGAATCATTACATCAATTTTGTATGTTTGTAAAAGCACAACCTATACATCCTAATGAAACAAATGATCAATTGGTGTAAAAACAAACGTACTTTTCTTAAAAGGCAGTCCTTTCTTTTATTTCAGAGATCAGTACCACTCTGTGGAAAGCTATAAACGCAACATGTCCATAGATGTTTGTTATTTCAACCAGATGACTGACCTCCACAAACCTAGACTATCTTTCCAAAGTATCTTATTTTCTATACCCTATAAGCATTTTATAAATGGATGAGAATCAATTACTGAGAGTTTCTATATTGTCTTTGCCTCTTAGCGCAGAACACTCTAGGGCAGTGATGGCGGGTGCCACAGGTGGCACGCGGAGCCATTTCTTAGGGCACGTGAAGCGTTGCCTGGTCAGCTCCAGCGCAGTTGTGTGCACTGGCCAGCTGATTTAGGCCTTCTTTTGAGGCCGTTTTTTGCCCTCTGGAGGCTTCCGGGAAGCTCCTGAAGCCTCTGGAGGTGGTGGGGGAGGCTGTTTTCACCCTCTCCAGGCTCCTAGAAAGCCTCTGGGACCTGGGGAGGGTGAAAAAAGAGTGCCAAGAGCAGGGGGTCGCGCACATAGCATTCTGGGTGTGGCACGCCCACGCACGACACCCCTGCACTCCCCCTGCTTTTGGCACTCGAGCCAAAAAAGGTTAGCCATCATTGCTCTAGGGACTTGTCTGAAATCTCAGAGTATAGTCCTGACTCATCATTTGAGTACCCAGTTCAAATACATTGGAACTGATCATATTCCAGTTTCTGTAGCATCTATTCAACAATTAACTGTCCACATTTTCTGGTTTGGATTACACTATTCTTCCAACTTTCCAGCTGTATATGGATACATGATGAGAAACAACCCCTTTGTGAACAGTCCAAAGACCTTCCATGACCCAGGATCTTCTGGCTGCAAAGCACACTCTAAAGCATTTGACTGCCAAGATTCAGAGTATGTAGCACCATTTAAAAAAACACATAGCAATTGTGGTGATCAAAACGCTTTCTATTAGATTTCTGAAATTTGGAAAACTCTAATTGATCAACTGTAGACTGACCACAGCCCGTATCAGTAACCGACTCAAAAAAATAATCCACATTTGCATTCTCTCTCCTCTAATGTTCAGTTAGCCTAGTTACACAGTTGCTAACTCTAAAAAGGCCAGCTCTTCAATTAAACAACTATAAGTTTTGCCTGGAATTATGAAGAACCCTCCTGTTCCTTCCAATATGAACAACATTCACTGCAACATATTGTGAGGAAAATTATCTAAATTCACTTCAAGATAGGGAAAGGTAGTCTTACCTTGCAAAGGAATCTCATTTGTGGACATGGTTACAGCACCCCCAAAAAAATGTACAATCTGGATTCGTACCTGCTTTGGGGTCTTGCAGGAACACATACAGACACACAAAGAAATTGCAATCTTAGCTATTAAACCCCCTCTGCCCCACGACTGGATAGGCCTAAAAATACGGGGCTTGCCTATGTTGTATCAATTTTTGCCTTTGCTGTTTCAGTCAACTTTATTTTTGTACATATAAGGAAGTAGATTGCTGATATGATCTGAAAGGACTTCCTGTTTTGTACATATATACATAACGATGATGCTGCATTAAGCTAAATTGCAAAGCTCAACAAAGCCAGTCCTCTTCCCTCAAAGGATACAAAATTTAAACTTCTTCCCAGTCAAAAAATAAAGTATTTGAAAGAGAGTCCAAGTCTGTCAGGCCTTGGCCTTTTTGATTTGCTTCTTCAGCCATACTCAAGCACTTACAATAAAGCAAGATTTTAACTGCATCCAACCACAGACATCCACATATTTAAGAGCTGTGTTACAAAAGAACAAAAAGGGGATGTAATAGTTGTAATAGGAGTTCCAGAGTAGCAAAATAACTTTCAATATTATTTTTGTAACAACTCGAGCAAGTGAAGGCAGAATATTTTTCTTTTGAGCTTTTGAATGGAATAAAAGGACAAATACAACCATTCTTTTTGCCAATCTCTGTATTTTTTTACTATGTAAAGCCAATTTTACTATACGTTTTTGAATTATCAAACCAATATTTGAGAAATCTCAGTGACTTCTACTGGTTTTGCACCAAATGCAGACATTCAGAGGACACATTAGGAGATGTACTTTGAGCTTCTTCAGACATTTTGTGTAATTTTTCTAACAATAAGAACAACTTGTGAGTAACAGCTACTATGAGCATAATTCTATGAAGCTCACATGACATTATTTTTACTACTTTTAAAGACCTTGGTCAATAATGGAAAGGGAAACAAATCTGCCTTTATTTTTTTCCTAGAACTTGCCATGTAACAGGACTTCTTGTAAACTTGCCACTGGACTGAAAGATCCAACTTCTAAAGAAACTAAAAAGAGCAGCCAGTTTTCTTCAGGTCTTTGCACATCTTCTCATGAATATTTTCAACCAATGAGATATGCTTTTGAGATTTAGTTTCCATTGTGGCCTGCCAAAACCCTAATATGTTTGTTCAAAGATAGCTGCTTCTAGGAGATTTCAAAATCCCTCCCTCCCGCATAAGGTTATAAGAGACCACCTGTTTTATTGCAAAGAAAGCTATATGGCTGTATGCATGAAGTCGCCAGAGGCAAATTTGATTCAAAGGAAATTTTACTATTATGTTCTTGTAGGCTCCTCTTTAAATAATATTATATTGTCATGCAAGTCCTTACCTAATACTTTGTTTGAAATTATTCATATTGACTTTATTTGCTTATGCACTATTGAATCTCGCATTTCATGGCAATTGAAAGTGGCACTAAAAATAAAAGAATGCAAGTAAATGCACAAAAGTGCAATTAAGTACTTAACCTTGGTAATAAATAGTTTTGAATATGCTGGTGCCAGCCCATCAAATGCACTGCAGAAAAGGTTGGTTTTGGCAGTTTTAGACAAATGTACCAGAGCTGGTACAAACTGGACTACTCTGTGCTATGCAGAAATATCCTGACTCATCTCTCCTATATGGGGAACATTTAGCATCCCCAACAGGGATGAACATACTGAACAGGTAATAGAACTTTCTGGAGAAGGTGATCCCACAAATATCTTCTCTTTCAGCCACTACTTTGAATAGTATTTGTAATTCTATTGAAAGCCAATGATTAAAGTTATACAGCTGCAGCCCGTCTCACTTGCCAGCATGCAGATACTTGAATCTGTACTAGCTGTAGTTTCTGGTTAGTCTTCAAAGGAAGCCCCGTGTACACCATGCTCCAGCAGTGCATCCTGTGATGAGGAAAAAAATGAGTTACTGTTGCTAGGGCTCCTGCTCCAGATATGGCTGCAGCTGGCCTATCAGTTGAAGTTGTGCAAAGGGCACAGCCTCTATCTGCAAATTTGACAAGAGGACATACAACTCACAAAACTACTCTTTTAGTGAGGATGGAACACTACTCATGGTTAAAACTCGGGCAAACAGAGGGCCAGATTATTTTTATACAAATAGTACATCCAGCTTGTTTCTCCCATCCAGGTTATCAGAACCTCCCAGCACTGGGTCAAGAATTATTTTGCACCTTTGGCTTTGTCCAAGAAGACACAGTTTGGTATCAATTCCATACTTATCCTGCATCTTTTTATATACATGTTAGACATGTGGAATTAGACAGAGCACACTTCAGTTCACCTTCTTGCACTACTGCTTCCAGTAGTGTCTATTTAGGAAGAAGGAACCACTGTAAACATGTATCCAACTCTCACAGCTCATCCAAAAGGATATCATAATTAATGCTACAAAATGCCACTTAAGAGGACAATAAGGATGGGATGTCTCTCTATACATGTTATGAGATTGTCCACCAAAGTCATTTATCCATTTCTGTTCTATTTAGGGCATGAAAAGGGCCCCGATAATACACTTCATCTAGCACACTTATAATTGAAACCACACCACTTTCTCCATAGCTATCTCTAAGAAGGGAATATCCAAGGAAGGCATTTTCAGAAGAAAGACACATCAATTCCTCCTTGAAGGCATCTAGTACATCTTCTCCTAAGAAACCACTGACTACTTCTTAGATCCAGTTCAAGGAGCGAAGGAAAGTATAGATAATAAGCCATAAGTGTTGGCGCTCATAATAAAAGGCATCATTTTTTTTAAAATTCAAATTTATACCCCGCACCTTCTCCAAAAAGGACCCAGGGCGGCGCACAGGAAATTTAAAAACATAACAAATATAACAAAATACAAAATTTAAAAAACTATTAAATCCCACCCTGTGCTAAAACCGAATAAAATCCCCCAAATTAAAACTATCTAAGAGTGGCCACAACGGGAGGTCGACTTGATGGAAAAGGTGTGTCTTAAGACACTGGCGGAAGAGGCGGAGGTCTGAGATGGTACGTAGTTCAGGGGGTAAGTCGTTCCAAAGGGCCCGCCACAGAGAAGGCCCTTCCCCTGGGTGTCGCCAACCGGCATTGCCTGGCCGATGGCACCCTGAGAAGGCCCTCTCTGTGGGAGCGGATCGGACGAAGGGATGTATGGGGCAGGAGATGGTTTCGCATATAACTAGGTCCCATACCCATTTCATCAGAAATCTACAAACTGAAACAATCCCAGATAACATTATAAGTTGTTCCAGTTATCATTTCACACTCTGCCTGGGAAGTCAAAACTTTAGCAAACTTTAGTAGCTTCATTAGGAAAATGTTGTGAAAATGTATCACAGTGGTCAGTATTATTTGTCATATCAATATTACACTGCTCATCAGGAATTCATAACTGAAACAATTCAAGGGAATTTTGTTTATTTTTATGACCCATTTTATCAGAATAGAATAACGGCGACTGAATGGAGCTGAGCATTTACTGGCCAGATGCCCTTCCTGACACCTATGCGGAGTTTACAGCAGGTATTTTTTCTTTGTGCCCTGCTAGAGAAATATCTGTTGCTGCCTAGGATTGAACTCCCAAGCTTACGAGTGGGAGGCAAACATCTTTACCTCTAGGCCACCGCATCACTCTAAACAACCCAAGAGAGTAAAGACCTTTTATCATGGACAGAATAACTGACTTTTTATTCAAACCACTGTAGTTACTTCCGACTACTGTTCTTGAGACTCAGCCCACTTAGTTCAAATAGTAAATGTATTTATTAAGCAATTTTATATAGCTGCCCAATTCATACACAATTACTCTGGGCAGCATATAGCAATACAAATATACAGTTAAAATTCTACAATTAACCCCCACTCCACCCCCATCCTTCTGCTTCTACAAATAGGGCAGCATACTCAACATTTTTGGCTAGAAGGCATATTTAATAGCAGCTTTGTTTTTCAGGGTTATGAACTGACAGGATTAGACTGATATCATTTTGAAAATGCTGATATACAATTATAAGCTATCGTCTGAAAAACAAGCAGTAGCTTGCCATAGAAAGTTGCTCCTGGAATGGAATGTGACTCTCAGGAACTTAAAAGGTCCTCCACTTCGGCTTAGCTAAAAGAACTGTATATTACTGAATCTCAATACAAGAATTTTCACCATCATATTGCCTTTAGTGAATATATTGGAAATTCCATAGAATCAAGGAATGAAGTATCTTACTTTTCTATCTTCTCTATTCATCTATTAACTCTTCATGTAAAAATCCAATATAGTAGAAGGACCGTGAGCCGTGACTTTAACTGCTTTCTAAATACTCTTTAATTACATGAGGAAGGCCAGATGTAAAATTCCATACAATATCCCTAAAAGAACACTAAAGTGTGACTACATGTAAAAAATCAGGACAATTCTGAACATCTCAATACGCCAATTATCAAGAATGATTGTAAACTTCTTTTCACAGCATACATTCAAGTGGAGGCTATATAATGGAGGTCTAAATCTATGCAACATTTTAAATATGTATCAATAAAATATTTCCCAAGTCCTAGAGTTATTATATTTTATTGGATTGTGTGATGATCCATAAGTATATTTCTTGAATGTGTGTGCTACTGAAAGAATTACATCAAACTTTATAAGATATTCCAGTTAAACAATAATTGCCATTATTGATCTGCATAGCTTAGCAGTACTGCAATTGCAGCTATAGTGTTTGGAATATTGAACATAACCGGTGTGACTATATTGGATCCAGCATATTCCTTCACACACCTCCAAGTTATGAATGGTAAAATGGTTTCCTTGACAACTGCAAGCTCTTTGGGCCAGGGAAGCCAAATTATCAAGTATACTCTTATTGAGAAAATAAATAATATCAAGACCTTTTTGGCACATGTTGGAAGAGATCCCATTCTAATAAAAGAGCGCTTGGCACATTAATTTTATTACCAAGCCTCAAAACAGTTAGCAATCTGTAACTAAGCAAGATAAATAAAGCAATCCTTTCCAGAGCCACATGCTAACTTGAAAGTCATGTGGTCTGCTGACACTTCTTCCTGTATTAATTACATCCCCTTTGAACTTTCAACAATCTTCAGTTAAAATATCAGAATAGGGTAGAGATGAAACCACGGTGTTTAAAATACTCCAGTGTAGCAGTAATCATTTTATGTTCAAAAGTTAATGAAACAAGACACTTTCAGTAACTTGATTTTATACATTCTGCAAAACCAAGTTTCTCTACATAACAAAATGCCTTTTGCACAATTTTTTAGAACTTCGATGCATTTCCCTTTTGTCTCACCACTGGTCATGTGGTTACAACTCAGAGGAGCTAAAATTCAGCAACACTAGAGGAATAAATATTGTCTATTATTGTACTAAGTGAGAGAAAGAAAGTGTGGTTTAAGGCAAATTAACTTTAGTTTTCAACAGGTTTTTAAAAAATCAGTGCAAAAAAGAACAATTAGTCTGGATTGCAAATTAATGCTGAAGTACAGCACTGGAGGACCAAAGCAGGAAAAACTGCTACTACTTACTAGAGGAAAAACTGCACGTCTTTTTCCTCCACTGCTTTTACCAAAGGTGGCACAAGATTGGATGAAGAATTTTGAGCAGTATCATTTTGTCTTAAAGACAGCTCTTAGCCCAGTGTATGAACAATATGAGTGACTGAATATTTGATGAACAGAAATTAACAGTTATATATACCAAGCACAAATGTATTAGACCCAAGTCCGGATATGATATAACAAAAACCCATTGAGATCAATCCTTTATTTGCTTACCCCTAATGATCTTGAGAGATTCTAGGATAGTGATGGTTAATCTTTTTGGTGCCAAGCGCCCAAGGAGTGTGTATGTGTGTGTGTGTGTGTGTGTGTGTAAATAAATATGCGCGTGCAAGCGTTCAACCCCAAAATGCAATGTGAGTGCCCCCTGCGCATAAATCCCACCCCCACACATTTTGTCACTAAATTGGACAATAATTATTTATCTTGTATTGCAGCCTAGTTTTTGCGATTAACTTCTCAACTTAGAGATGCATACAAGAGACGAAGTTGTTGCAAAGCTACTGGCATTCAGAACCCACCGTGGGACCAAATAGTTCCTTTGAAGCTGCTTTTTGTATGTTATGCTGCATTTATCTTTAAAATATACAGATAGTCCTTGACTTGTTTGTTCAAAGTTACAATGAAAAAAAGGAACACAATCTGTATTCACATTTAAGATAATTGCATCAACCCCCTCCCCCGGGTCAGGTGATCACAGCAGGGGCATTTGGCAACCAGTTTGCATTCACGACTGGTTGCAATATCTTGCGGTCACAAGATTGCAATATGCTACCTTTTTCGCCATGCTTGGGAAAGCTGGATTTGCCTAATGACCACATGATTTGCTTAAAAAACACAATTCACTTTAGAAATATAATTTGTTTAACAATCACAATCAAAATTATCATAAAATTGGATATGACTTGACACACAACTACAATTATTTACGACAGGACAGAAATTCCAGTTTCAACAGTGGTTGTAAGTTGAGGATTGCCTGTAAAAACACATTAGAGCCATACATGCCACAGAGTACAATGTACAATATTCAGTATTCTTGATATACAGTCCACCACTAATTCTCCTTTTGCTTATCATTGTTCTGAGAGTCAATCTTGTTTGTTGATATTTTCTGAAAGGTAGGTTCATTTTTATTTTTTTTAAGTGCTATAAAGTGACATTCTGTTGTGTCAGCAGGAGAGGGGTTTATTCTAGAAAGGCCTAATATGCATTGAGATCTGGACCAATTCTGTATCTGTCCAATGTCCTGTAATGGGAGATGGGAGGATATACTGTAAATTTGTTAAATAAGCAAACACATCTCACTACAGTTGTTCCTACTCTGAAATCAATGGGTGGGAATTCCTCTTTCTAATTTTAAAGAGAGGTCGGAATGATACAGAAGGGGACAATTCCTGAATGAAGAAAGCTTAAACTCTGATGTGGATCAATTGGTCTCTCACTTGAGTTAGGAAAAAGTAAGTCACCTGAGGCTTTTTAACTATCTTTTAATGATCCATTCTTTAAAATAACTAGAGCCAATTCTGATCATAACTGCTAAAAGTTGATGTACACAAAGATTAATGTAAGTTCCAAAACAGATTTTTTAAAAATCAAAATCAAATCCCTTTCCATCTAGGAAACAGCCAAGGCAAATGAATGACACCAACCTCCTTGCTTTGCATTATTGCCTTACTACTGCAAAAGATATTATACTTCTAGCCTCCAGTCCCCAAAATACGGCATTCAATTTGCATAGGTCTGGTCTACATACAGCCTTTTACAATGTATTTTCTAGTAAACTCATATTTTCCAATAGAAGACAATCTATGTAGTGGTTTGTACACTTGAGATTTGCAAGACTGATGTCAGCCCTCTCAGGTAAACCAGACAGGAAACATGATTAGATGAGCTAATTCTACTTTATTGTAAGCCTACATTAAGCGAATCTTGCAAGTCTACAGGTTCAAATCTCCAACTGCCACTTTTAACCTGATCAATTTAGGGTGGGTCTTTCCTAAATTTCTTCTTCTGACAATTACGCCACTGGGGGTTCCTCCCTCTCTTGTCAAGTATTTTCTAGGAGCATCTCTTCCCCTCATCTCTCAAGCTCATTACAGGAAGTCAAAAGTCACTGGGGTAAGTCTTCCCCCCCCCATGGTTACTCAATCCCCCCCCCCATGTACCCTTCCTAACCTATTGCTTTGAGTGCACCCCCTTTACTCTCTCCCTGACCAGCCATGCACCTCTGATGAACCTAGACAACTTGCACACCTTCCCTAATTTGGGACTTTTGTTCCCCTATGCACCTTCATCAACCTGTGCACCAGGTTGCACCATCTCTCATACATATGCATCCTTCCAAATCCATGCCACACCTCTCACCCAAACATCCCTGATTTTCATGCATCCCCTCACACCCTCATTCATTCATTCATTCATTCAATTTCTATAGCCATTCAACTCAACCAAGTGACTCTGGATGGCATACATCCTCACACTCCTGTTGACCCTCCCTCACCTCATGACCCTCCCTGACACTCCCCTCAACCCCTCACTCCCTCCTCCATCTGGTAACAACCAATTGCCTACCATTATGGTACTTGCAAATGCCTGCTGACTTTGGTTGTGAGAAGCCAACTGGTAGTTGCTTCAACTAATGACTGTGGATTCAATTAATGAGGGCCACCAGGACTGCAAGGACTGATGTTGCTAAACAACACAAGAGTACTTTATGATCACATTAGTTAAGAGATGGAAATTCTGATCTCAACTGTCACAGTAATTTGAGGACGATGTGTATCATTCCCACCTGTGAAAAGATGCTTTCAAAACATATAAGCTTTTGGCATTTTAGAGAAGAAGCAGACCAGGGAAAGTTACAAAGCTCTGTCTAGAGCAGGGATGTTAAACTCAAGGCCCGGGGCCAAATATGGTCCACAGGGTGCTTAGATCTGGCCCATGGGGCCGCCCTGGAAACAGCCCACGGCGCCTCTGCCAGTGAAAACGGAGCTAGGGAAGGCTGGCAGAGGGTTGCAGGAAGCCGTCACAGCCGAAAACAGCCCGAGAGCCCATTTTAGTTGGCAAAGCACTTGGGTCACCACAGCCATCCCTGGCACAAGTGACTTCTAGCTAGCCATGCTTACCCTGGCCCCCCAAGGTCAAACACAACCCTGATGCAGCCCTCAGTGAAATTGAGCTTGACACCCCTGGTCTAGAATAACATTTCTTAAAAACTGGTCCTAGGATCCTTGGTGTTCCCACAAGTCCCTCCCAGAGGTTTAAAAAGTCGAAACTGCCTGCCTATGTTTTAAAACAAAATAATACAATACTGTATTACAATCCCATCAAATAATTGTAAGAAGCAGTTTTGGCAGCAAATGTATCTATTCTAATTTTAACTACAGTGAGTATCAATAAATATGACCCATGCAAACAAAGTTCTTTTCAGGCCTTCCATAAGTTTTAAAAGTGGGAAGTGGTTCAAGGGAGAAAAAGTTTAAGAAATAGTAGTCTAGAGCAGTGGTTCCCAAACTTTTTCAGTCCACCGCCCCCTTGGTGCTACAAATTGATCCTCAGTGCCCCCCACCCAGAATTCAATTTTTTTTACAACCGGATTTGTAGGCGTGGCTTGGTGGGCGTGGCTAGGGAGGTCATGTGACTGGGCGGTTTGCACGACGGAAGGCAGATAATAATAGTAAAATTCAAAACTTTAACAATTAATTGCACATTTATTCAAAATCCAATTTAAAACCTTTGTAGTTAATGTTAATTCAACAAAATTGTTGAACATGATGCAGTGATACCAGGTTTTCAAAGTTTAATAGTCATTTATCAAGAACCTTACTAACTAGTAACTTAGTAAAGTCAATAAAACTTAGTAACTACTTCACTGTTCAACAAATTCTTAATGTGATGGATGGGCTTGATGAAGTGATACCAGTTTCCCAATGTCTGGTGTTAAGTCACCTAGCCATAGTCTTAAATCACCACATTCAGTAATCTGGAGTTGATTTCTTTGCTTGGAGAGAAGTTGGATGACCATACTGAAGCCACGTTCCACCAGGTATGATGTTGGAAATGCAACAAGGAGCTTCTTAACCACTGTCCATAGTGCAGGATAGTGATCAGAAATTTCTTTCTGTAACCAAAACTCTTGGTGCAATTTCTTGAACTTTGGCTTCAGCTCAATGTCATTTTACAGCTCTATGAGTTGTTCCTCCACTATCCCATCTTCATCAATATCTGAAAATGGATTTATCACCCAATCTGGAATTTCCATCAAAAGAAGATCCTGATATCACTCAGACATATCTTTATGCAGCATGTCCAAATGGTCACAAAAAACGTGAAGATCATCATCTTGTATCCCACCTTTCTCTTCTAGCTCAGATGAACTCGGAAATTGGTATAGCTTGCGACGGACTATATTGCGCTTGAAGAGAGTTAGCTTTGAAATAGATGTAGAGATGACAGATTTGGCCCTAATAAGATTGACCTTATTTCCTTGCAACTGCAAATTAAATTCATTGAACTTTGCAAATAGTTCTGATAAATAGGCAATGTCATGTTCAATGTTCCTCTATCCCCCCCCTCCCCGAAATCAGACACTTCTGCTGTGTAGACACATACACACACACACGCACCCCCCCCAAAAGTGTCTGGTTTTTTTTGGGGGGGGGGGAAACATTTGGATATACATTTTGAATTAAACTGGGAAGAAAATTGCAATGTTTGCCTGATATTAAATAATAAATTCACAGCTTATACATTTGAATTAGATATTTTTTAATTCAAATTTAACCTATACTTGATATACTTGTATTCAATACATAAGGTGCTAATTATGTCATTGCAAGAGATAAAAAACAGCATTAGTGATATACATGTCAATGTGTTGATTTATACTTAAAATGTTTAGTTTAAAGAAGTTATAAGGAATCACAAATATGAATCCCTAGGCCAGTGATGGCGAACCTTTTTAGACTCGCGTGCCATAAGGAGGGGGGAGCGCAAGGGAGTCGTGCGCTGGCGTGCCACACCCATAATGCTTTTTTTCGCCCTCCCCAGGCTCCAGAGGCTTTATACAAGCCTCTGGAGCTGTTTTAGTCCTCTGGAGCCTTCAGGGAAGCCTCCTGAAGGTCCCTGAAGCCTCCGGAGGACTAAAAGTCTCCAATCTGGTTCCGCCCCAGACGCCTGATGGACCCGGATGGGTTCCAGACGGCGCTTGGGCCATTTCCTGTACCCCTGACCCGTGCCCCGATGGAGGACCTCATGGCCGCATGGAATAGTGCGGCCGTGGGAGCCTTGGATCGGGTCGCGCCCTTGCGGCCTCTCTTGCGGCGGCGAACCACCCTGGCTCCTTGGTTTACCGAGGAGCTGCGGGTGATGAAACGCCGCAAGAGATGCCTAGAGAGAAGATGGAGGTCTTCCCGATCTGAATCTGACCGGACACAGGTAAGAGCCCATTTACGGACTTACATTGTGGCACTGAGAGTGGCCAAACGCCATCATTGTGCTACTCTCATAGCATCCGCAGAAAACCGCCCTGCCGCCCTGTTTAGGGTGACCCTCTCCCTGCTTCAACAAAGGGTGCGGGAAGCCCCGCTACAGAGTAGAGCAGAGGAATTTGTGATTTTTCTGCAGGAGAAAACCGCTCAGATACAGAACGAGTTAGCCCCCATTCATGGCCCAGTGGGATGCCACGAGACAGATGTTGTTTGGGAGGAGTTTGACTCCGTTACTTCCGAAAATATGGACAGGTTACGTGGGCGACTGCGAGCCACCACATGTTTATTGGACCCGTGTCCCTCCTGGCTTGTACTGGCATCCTGGGAGGTGACACGAGGCTGGCTCCAAGAGGTTGTCAACGCATCCTTAAGTGAGGGTTCCTTGCCTGCTTCCCTAAAAGAAGCTATGGTGAGGCCCCTCCTTAAGAAGCCCTCTTTGGATCCAGCTCTTTTAAACAACTACCGTCCAGTCTCCAACCTTCCCGTTTTGGCGAAGGTTGTTGAGAGTGTGGTGGCACAACAGTTTCCCCGTCACCTGGAGGAAGTTGACTATCTAAACCCGCGCCAGTCCGGCTTTCGGCCCGGGCATAGCACCGAGACGGCATTGGTCGCGTTGGTTGATGATCTCTGGAGGGCCAGAGATGGGGGTTGTTCCTCCATCCTGGTCCTATTAGACCTCTCGGCGGCTTTCGATACCATCGACCATGGTATCCTATTGCATCGGCTGGGGGGGTTGGGGGTGGGAGGCACCGTTTTACGGTGGTTCTCCTCCTACCTCTCTGGCCGATCGCAATTTGTGTTGGCAGGGGGGCAGAGGTCGACCTCGAGACCACTCACATGTGGGGTGCCTCAGGGGTCGGTCCTCTCGCCTCTCTTGTTTAACACATACATGAAGCCGCTGGGTGAGATCATCTGTGGTTTTGGGGTAGAGTACCATCTATACGCTGATGACACTCAGTTGTATATATCTACCCCAAACCACCCCAACGATGCCGTAGCGGTGATGTGCCAGTGCCTGGAAGCCGTGCGGATCTGGATGGGAAGGAACGGACTCAGGCTCAAGCCGATTCGCTCCCACAGAGAGGGACTTCTCCGGGTGCCGTCCACTAGACACTGTCAGCGGGCGACACCCAGGGGAAGGGCTATCTCTGTGGCGGGCCCGGCCCTCTGGAACGACCTTCCCCCCGATATTAGGACGACCACGGACCTCCACTCCTTCCGTCTTAAATTAAAAACTCATCTTTTCTGTCTGGCCGGCCTAGGATAGTCTCTCTGTCTTTGGGGTTTTACTGGGAAGTTTTAGTATAGTTCAGTTTTAATGGGAAATTTTAGCGCAGGTTAGGTTTAATTTGTTTTTAAGGAATGTTTGTATGTATTTATTGTTTTTATTCTACCTGTGCACCGCCCCGAGTCCCCATGGGGAGAGGGAGCGGTTTATAAGTATTAAAATTATTATTATTATTATTATTATTAAAAAAGGCCCCACAAGCAAACCGGAAGTCACTGGCCAGCTGACAGAGCAACCCCTGACGAGCCCTGCCAAATGCCTCTGCGTGCCACCTGTGGCACACGTGCCATAGGTTCGCCATCACTGCCCTAGGCTCCATGCAATAATATCATCAAATAATTCAAGCAAATGTTGATGCTTTTTTAATTACACCAATACAAACAATGTGCCCACAAGGGTAGCCAGGGCAGTACTGGTGCGAGCGAATGATGGAGGATCAGGCAGCAACTGCCCTTTTTGTGATGGGAAAATTTTGCGTCCGAACTGGGCTGGACTGAATTGAAACTGGGGATTGTGGGAAGAAAGGCGGGACTAAGAAGCTTTCAATCCAGTCCATGGGCAGTGAGGACGTAAATTAACCCTTCCTTGGCCACTGAAGGAAGTGCACAGGAGATGATTATAAACATCTTAGCTAGAACAAACCAAGAGAGGAAGATGTTTCTGGAAGGGTAGCCAGGGCAGCGCTGCTTCCTCGCCCATTTGCCCCCCTCCCCCACCTGCCAACGAAACAGCAGCAGCTCACCTCCCTGTCCACTGCCCCTGTCTTCTTCCTCCCTCCTCCTCTTCCTCCTCCTTCCTCCTCCACAATAAAAAAGGGGAGAAGGGCAGGGCTGTTATTCCCCCTCAGCCTCCCGAGAGATTCCACGCGCGCGTCTGTGTGTGCGTCTGTGTGGTGTGTGTGAAGTAATTTATTTCCAAGCGGAGCTTCTCTCTCGCTCTTATTGTCGCTCTCTTTCTCATTCCCTCCCTCTCATTCTCTTTTTTATTCTTTCTCATTCTCTCACTCTCTTTCATTCTGTCTCATTCTCTGTTCCCCTTTCTTTCTTCCCTTTTTCATTCTCTCTCATTCTCATTCTCAGTTCCATTCCCTCTTTCTCATTCTCTCTCATTCTTTCATTCTCTCTCTCTCTCTTTCATTCTCATCCCTCTCTCATTCCCTCACTTTCTCATTCTCTCTCATTCTTTCATTCTCTCTTTCTCATTCTCTTTAATTCTCTCTCTCTCCCTCTCTCATTCAGTCTCTCTCTCATTCTCTCTGTCTCATTCTTTAATTCTCTCCCCTCCCGGTCTCCCCCCTCTCGTTCCAATCGTCAGAGTTACTCCAGGATGGGGGGAGAGATGGGAAGACCTTCGACCAGTCCCAGATCAGTGACCCTGTGTGCTTCTGCCTGGAGAGGCATCTTCATCATTTGCCCACATTCCAGGGAGGCGTCCGCGCTGAACTCCACACACCCACGGACGCCTCTCTTCTCTCTCCTGGATCGGAGCTTGCCAAAGAGCAGCTCACGTCCCAGGCGGCGGCAACGGCGGCAGGTCTGGCGTTGAAACGGAGAAGACGGGGGTGGGGGGGATTTAGGAACCCTGGAGAGCATCAATCCTCTCTCTCTTCCTCCCTTCTTATATTCTCTCCTTTCTTTCTCTCCTCTCTTCCTCTCCCCCGCGCCTTCTCCCCCCACCCCACAACACCGTGCACGATCTCCCCATCCACCGAGGTTTTTTTTTTAAGAACCTTTTCACAAGCCAAGTTGGTTGGGGGACGGGTGATTGAAGCAGCGCGCGCCTCTCCTGGGAGGAAGGCGGTGATTGGAGGGGAGGGTGGTGACGTTGCTTAAAGGGAAACCTGCAACTTTTTCCAGGGAAGCTACCAACCTAGGGGCAACGCCCTCTGCAGCAATTTACGGTCTTTTTTCCTCGGTCTCAGCGCCCCCCGAGTTGCCTCCTAGCGCCCCCCTGCAGCCGCTTTGCTTCCTAGCGCCCCCCTGAGTCATGTCACCGCCCCCTGGGGGGCGATAACGCCCACTTTGGGAACCACTGGTCTAGAGCAATACCAGGACAATCCATAAAAGCTTCAATGTCCATCTACAGTTTCAGCTACTAGGCTTTAATCTACTGCATAACCTGCTACAAAATGCATGAACAAGTGCAGTTAATAAAACGATTGATTTTGCAATAAAAACCAATAGAGAGGAAGGACATACTTTGTTATGGAGGTGAGGTGAAGGAAGAGATTTTAAGGAATATCTACCTTTCCTTTGCCACCTGCTTTTTCTTCCTTCCTTGTTGCTACTCTGGTCACTGCTACTGCTGCTGCTGCTCTCTGAGGAGGGGGAATCTGATTGTATATCACTGCTTTCTTCTGAGCCTTCAGACAAGTCCTTCAGCCCATCAGGAACATCTTTCTGCAAATGAGTAACAGAGAAAGAATTATACAAACCCCCAGGCAGAATCTAATGTGTAATATGTAGTTTCATATTTCAGTTTACCGTAAAGGAGAATTAAATTCTAAAACAAATTGATGCCACTAGTTCAAAAATGAAGGAACATGATATCTTCTAGGACAGTGTTTCTCAACCTTGGCAACTTGACTTCAACTTCCAGAATTCCCCAGCCTGCATTCGCTGGTCCGGACATCTTCAACTTGCCAAGGTTGAGAAACACTGTTCTAGGAACATCATGCATGTAAGCTCCATTAAAATTAAAGGCAATTATAAAAGATGACACAGACCTTATCTGCAGATAACTAATGTAGATGGGAACATTTAAGTGGCCGCATCTATTTAACTTTGGTTGATCTAGGAAAACTAAGTACATTTGGATCTGATTAGTACTTGAATGGAAGACTTCCAGAAAATCCCATAACTATAAACTGGACTGGAAAATTTAACTAAATAAATAAATCAAAAAAGAAGACAGTAGCAAACCAATATGATATAGCTCCCAAGATAATTAAATAAATGTGAATTCACAAGTCATTACACTCAAGAGGAATTTCCTTTTTAAAAATAATATATGGATGGGGTACAGGTTAGCTTGACAGCTCGAGAAAAAGTGGCTCTCATACCACCCCAGTCTAAAAAAGGACTACTCACATCTCTCAGTATTCCCAAAAGATGCCTCCCGAATTTCCAAGGAATGGAACTACCACACATGTTATTTTGTGCACCTCAAAACACCTCAATCATAGTTAACGTTCCATCTATTTTCTTCACTTAGTTTTTTTAGTTTGTAAACATGTAATTCTTGGAAAAAATCTTCATGACAATACATGTAATCTTCATCAATACATTCAACACAACATTCTCAACCTACTGGAAAGTCTATTCTCAGAAAAGAAAAATCCTAGCTTAGTGACAGAGCATGTGGAAGTTCTAGATTCAGTCAAGAATGTAGACCCATCTGAAAGCTTGGAGGCCTATTGCCAGTGTTAATAATATTGAACTAAATTAATCAATGGTGTAACTCAATAGAAGGTTTTTAAAAATTTCTAACAGCTTTTCAAACGCCTAACTATGGATTGTATGGATTTGATTGAATGAACTTCCTGTTAAGTTAATTAAGACTATCAATTAATATGTAACAATTGGTTTGTGATCTAATCAGTCATAAGGGTCAATGCAGGAACATTGCCAAATCCATACAACCACATATTGTCACTACTCACCATTTCCAAAACTATCTTATCCCCAATTGGGAAGATTTGTTTAAAACATCTGCATCATATTTTTTTAAAAAAACTGGCAGTTTATGGTTTGAAATATAATTTAATGTTAAAAGATGGTGCACTCACTTACTTTCAGTGTATAGACCCCCATTCTTCCAGGAACCTTATAGAATATTCCTTCATCTCCACGGGAATTGGTGTGCAGCATAGCATTCAGGCATGCAAGCGGAGAAGTTCCACTGGAAACAGAAATGCAGAATTAGACACCAGTGATACTAAGCGCAACTATCACACTTTGTATCTGCTGGAACTATGCATTACAGGAGGATAAAAGAAATGATCCAAGAAACGCCTTGCCCAACTTTTTTTTTATTTTGAATGCAGCTCAAGTCCAATTAACTTCTAAAACAATTATTCAGTATTTGCAAATTATCATTTTTTAAACATGAAGTAAGGGTTGGCACAGTCTATGACATTTAAGGGAAATTTTAGAGATAATGGACAATGTAATTTAACAGGTAAATTCTCTATAAGCAAGCATATACTGCAAAATATAGCACAAAATGTTCACACATTTAATTATAAGAGAAAACTGCTCTTACTATTCAAAGAATTCCCAGAAAGAAATTTCTTCAGTCATTTCACGCATAGTCTGTCGCATTCCCAAACATAAGTGCCAGGCAATATGTTAAAAAATGCAGCAGAGATATTAAAACTTTCTCTAGCCCTGACACCCAAAATGTTAAGAAAAAAAAGGTTCAACATTTCTGGGAATGACTCAAGAGTTTTCATTACATCAGACATACTGGGATTAAAAAAAACATTAAAACATGCTGGATTGAGAATAAAATACATCAATTTCACAATATTTCCAAAAATAAGAGTTGCTTTTAATTCAACTGCAAATTCCAGTGTGTGTTTTGCATTCATAATAAAGCTGAGAAGCAGTATTACAGAATAAAATGGGCTAATATGTTCAGTCTTTTTAGTCTTCCAAGTTGCTTCCAAAGTTTGCTTGTTTACAGTTCCACACCCAGTAAAAAGCAACTAATACACTCATAAACCAATCACTTTCATTTATGAACAATGCATTAAGCTTGCCAAACATGAAATCTAGATGTACAAACTGTAACTACAACATGTCAAAAAGTGTGGGTTTAAATTAAGCACAAGACTAATCTGAAACCAAATTCATAAGAAAAACACTGGCTAATATCCACTCCCATAAAACAATTAACTTATTTTACTTTGGCCTGTAATACCCATGAGAGATCCGTTCATTTCCTTTGCTTATGTACAAACAGAAACTTTTGTTTCTATAACAGAAGTGGGCAACATTTAGTCAAATAAGACCATGTTTTACATCTAGAAAGAACCTGACAGCTGAAGAGAAGGTAGTGGTACATAATATGGATATAACAGTGATTTTTCCCCTTGGATTTTGGAGTGTTGAGCTATGTTTCATCCTCTCTCTCGTTTTAAAGCATTTGAAGATAAAAACAATATTTTTCATGTACTTCTTGTCTCAAACAGTACAAAATCACACCACCAAATTTCTGGGATTCTAGTTAAAAAGGGGTCCCAGGTCCCAAGAAGCCATAGGCAGCTCATCCCTACTCTAAAACTAGAGTACAGAAAGATTGTGTCAAAAAATTGTGCAAAGAACGAATAAAAAACGCACGCAGCTTATTTAAATGGACTCAGGAAATGCATCAGCTTCTGATGGTGGTTTCAGTGTGACTTCTCTTCATAGGTGAGGGAGAAGTTGCAAAACCAATAATGGTTTTCATAATGATTGCAGCGTAAGTAAGTTCATTAACTCATTGTGCGGAAATCACAACCTTTCTCAGGGGTGCATCTTATATTTCTAGAAGTGTGTTCTAGCTAAAAGTCACAATGTAGATATCCCAGTAGTTTGAATAGGAAACCACTAGCCAGCGGTATATATCGCTGAATTTCCCTTGTCTAGCCCATCCCTCTATATCAGAGGTCTTCAAACTTGGCAACTTTAAGATTTGTGGACTTCAACTCCCAGAATTCTGGGAGTTGAAGTCCACAAGTCTTAAAATTGCCAAGTTTGGGGACCCCTGCTCTATATAGCAATTAGTGTTTTAAAAGCTTTTAGTGATGCCAATGAAGAATATTTCAAATGTGTTACCTACTGCACAAGGATAAAATGGAGGTCAGACTAAACCTCCATGCCTCGTGTTCTGGAACCACTCTAGAAAAATAATTCCTTCCTTTTCTACTGCAGTTCAGGCATCTAAAAAGTTTAAATTGCTATAAAAAAGGCTCTGTGGGGGGGAAGCGGGACTCTGGAGGGAACAGTTTGCATGAAAAGCTATGGGAAAAAGGAAGCATAAGAAGGAAGAGAATGGTCTTACTCCGTACGGCTCCCTGGCATGACCCTGGAGGGGTTTAAATGATTGCCGCCTTTGGGCCAAAAAAGGATTCCCAGTTCTGCTTTATTTTAATTCAACATTCAGAAGTTCCTAGAGTGAACAACAAGATGGTTCAGAAAACCCTGCCAAGTCAATCAGAGATGAAATCATCCCAGTAGAAGAGCCCAATGCTAAGCTTCTTTCATTCAAAGTCAAAGAGAACAATGACTTGCCTGGCAAATGTCAGCCCTTCCCACCTCATCTGGCTAGCCATGGCCTCCCACAAACAAGCTTTAGGTACACAGAGAAATGATTCTTCAAGCTAAACAGCATTGACATTATTGCTAAGCTTCTATGCAAAGCAAGCTAAATAAATGTAGCATTACTTATGTGCAAAGGAATTTATTCGTTAACTGTGACTCTTACCTTCTGGAAAAGATGGAAATCCAAGAAAGCCAAAAACAAGTTGAAAGAGACAATGAGAATGGGTAAAGGGGGGGAAAACAAGATAAAAATGTAAGTATGTCAGTAAAACAATATTTTCATATATTTCCAATGACCACCCACACAACTCATACCAGACATTTTCCTTAGATTATAGAAAACAAAGGGACAAATTCATCAAGCAGGCTTTGTAAGTCTCAAGGGGGGGAGTCTTAGTAGTATAAATAAAAGATACTACCTTGGCCTTCAAGTCCAAATTACACTGAAGATTAAAAAAAAATAGTAACGTAAAAAGCCTGTAGAAACAATGGCACCTCTCAGTAGGAGCAAAGAATATTGCTGAAACTGCTCCATTATTACAGATGTCACCTGAGAATTACATGTTCCACATTCATTTTACAAACATATTCCTCCCAATGTAATTAAGAACATCTCTTGTGAGTTGGTTGCATGACTTAATAAAAATATATATGTGCTTAAAATACACCATGACCCTTTATTGAACCTAATTTCTGTTGGAAATTGTTTTATTTCTATTTATTTATTACTGTGGCTACGGGAGAAAAAAGGCCCATATCGTTACACGGAAATCATGCTTGTTAGAAACAAATTGCTTGAAAGATCTATGACCAAGAGACTTATAAAGCAGAAAAGTTATCACAAGCAAGCACCTGACATTTGGAAGAGACTACTGAACACAATTTCATTCATTCTAGCATCTGATCCAGGTTGGAACCAGAACCAGGAAGTTACCTATCAAGCTAATTCTGGAGAAATATAACATTGGATACATCCTTGCACTATTTTTCTGACCATTTCAATTCTGAAGCTTAAGCTACAATGTTCATATACGAATTTCTCAATAAATCTCCTTTAAAAGGAAAACATGCCTTTAAGGAAAACATATCTGGCTACCTTATTTTTAATTGAAGCCTTGAAGAAAGGGAATAATTTATATTTTAAAGTACTAACAGATTCATTCAATTAAATTCTAAAAGATACTTGTAATATGATGTTCTTATTACTTTTTCTAATTTCTTAAAAAGTTCTATATTTCTTTTATTCTTTTGCATTAGAAATAGAAACATCTGAGTTGGCCTAGTTCAATTAATAATTAACCAAAATAAATAATACATTTTTAACCTAAATTCAATCTCTTGACCCTGTAAAGTAAGAATAATCATCAAAATTAGGCCGTTTCAAAAGGCAAATCTCTGGAAAATGCAACATCTCCAGTCAGTGGCAGAATATCAGAAAAGAGGGACTGGAAAAAAAAAGGGGGGGGGGGCTTTCTCAAACTCTTGTGGGTAAAGGAAACAATATTTTAAGTGAGATTCAACAGTGTAAGCAAGAAATAAACCATATAAAGCCCTCTCGTGCTGGAAGTTCCCAGGGCCATACATAGTCACAAGAGCTTGCCACAAATTTTGAAGTATTTTTTGCTTTTAACATTGGTCTGAAAATCTTAGTCTTGTCCTCTTTGGAGATAGTATTATATCTATCCCACATCCTGTGATCCCTTCCTCATCCCATCCCAAATTAAAAATGTATCTTCAATCTAAAAAAAACATTAACTAAATTACTTTATGATTTTTAAATGGGACAAGCCACATTTTAGAAATCCTTAGCAGTAAATCCTTCATCACTGGCCAGTTAACCAAGCTAAACACTCAAAAAATGTAGCATTAATCATTTTCAATGAGTGGTTTTACCTCCTCTAATTGTTAGCTCATTTTAATTTTTATTTCCTAAGCAAGATATATTTACCATATTGATAATTTCTTCACCCTCAAAAATAATACTTGTAGTAATTAATAGAAGAAGTAAAAGTTAGTTTTAGAAACATGATCTCTACATTGCTAAGAATTTCTTTATTGTATCCAAGTCCCACAAATGTACTCTATTTAGTAAAACTGAGGAAAAGTGCAAACGACAAAGCTTTTTTTAAAAACAAAACAAATGTATAAATATAGAAATTGTCTGAGCTGAATGGAGTGCATTTCAATTTTCTATATAACTGTTTTTAATAGTATAAAAGCCATTTTGATTACAAAGCATGCAATCCATGTTTGCTTTCCAGGAAAAACAGTGCATGCACATAGCAACTTCACAGCAGGCATACAAAGTCCAACACATTTTTAATTGCATACTTCTTCCCACTATGAAATGCTTCCCATTAAGCAGATAGGTTAGTTAACAACAAGCATTTAACATTTTTATAAAACATATTAAAACATTCAAAGTATTTCATATGCTTGTTCTACCTGTTTCCCCGAAAATAAGACCTCCCTGGATAATAAGCCCAATCGGGCTTTTGAGTGCATGCGCAAAAATAAGCCCTCCCCGAAAATATTGCAACGCAGCAGCAGCCATAAGGTGACCACGTTCACCACCTCCTGCACCTCAAAAATAATAAGACCTCCCCGAAAATAAGGACAAGCGCTTATTTCAGGGGTCAAAAGAAAATAAGACCCTGTCTTATTTTCGGGGAAACACGGTAATAATTCTTTAAACTAAACTGTAAGGAAGGTCATTATTACTCTCTTATAGATAAGATGATTGGGCACCTTTGTTCATGAAAGGTCTCATCCAATCCCTGTCGTTCAACTTGGAAAGAAAATACTGTAAAAGTAAAATTAGAAAACACCTCAATTGCCTAAATCAGGGGTGTCAAACTCCATTTCATTGAGTGTCGCATCAGAGCTGTGGATGACCTCAGGGGGCCAGCTGGGCACGGTTGAGGAGTGGGTGTGGCCAATTGAATGAGCGTGACCATTTTAATGCCACTCCCCAAACTGTTGGCATGTTTCCTCTTCGCATTGGGTAGACCGGGCCAAAGCTACGTTGGCCTGATCTTTCCTCTTTGAACTGGGTAGACCAGGATGGCCCCGCGGACCAGATCCAACCACACTGTGGGCAGTATCTGACCCATGGTTCTTGAATTTGACACCCGTGGTCTAAATCATTATACATTTTCTAGAATCAAAGTAGTCAACAGCAATCTAGATAAATGTTAGATATTTGAATATGGTATTTAAAGTGCCAGATTTGAATGACCAACATCAAGTTCATCTTAACTATGGAGTTCATTTTAAATCTGTTATCCTCTCTTAGCCTAACCATCCTCACAAAATTGTTGTTAGGATAAAATTCAGGGAGATCTTTCTAAAAGTTGCCTTGAGTTCTTAGAAGAAATTGGAACAAGCATGCAGTAGATAGCATACTAGTGATTCCCAGAAAAACTTCTTAGTCCAGGTCCTAAGCTTAGTGAAATGACTAATGATTTACTGATTGAAAACTCAGTCTCAACCCTCAAGCAGCTCTGAAAAGTAAAAATTTTAAGGCATGTGACATCAAGATGATACTATTTCAACCAGGAAGTTGCCCTCCAGTTCATGAACAAAACTCCATTTTGTCCGTTACCAAGTAGCATTAGTTCCCTATTCAGTGTTTTCATAAATACCAAAAAAAATAATGAACTTCAATCTAGAAACAAGACATCTGAAAGAAAGTTTGGCAACACAAAATGAACATCAGACAAATGCATATGCTGCCATGGTCAACTATTTGTACCTGCAACACTTATAAAATCTACGGTTGGAAAATATTTCTGTTTATGTTATTAGGAGTAGCAAGCAGTATAATAATTCATACTCACCTAATCTCTTTTAAACCTTCTTTTTGGATAACCTGAAGAATCTCTTTATGGCTCATTGGTCTGTTAGGATTTTTTTCCAGAACCTTGTAAGAAAAAAAAAGTTTTGAATCAACTTGCCTTGCCTTATTTTAGAACCAGCAACTGGCTTCAATCTTTTTTTCTACATCCTATATGTATTTGCCTGCCCAGTGACTTATAATCAATTCTTCCAAACATTTATCCAACAGCTTGAGCTAGTAAATTGCAACAGGTATTGCAAAATATGTTGGCATCTTATTTTTTCATTCTTATCATTAGCTAGACTGCATTCTTATCATTAGCCTCATTGTCATCAGCCATTCTGTCATCTCTATGGATGAAGGAGGAAAAAGCTGATGAAAAATGTTGGCATGACAGAATTCTTATGGTATATTACAGTCAGAAGATTGCAATTTAAGGTCTTTTTAACCAACTTGGGGAATTTGTACTTCATGTAAAAAAGGGTAATTGCCCCAAAGCATTGTCAAAAATGGAAGCAATACCTGCTCTTCTTTTAAAATATAAATCCTAGTAGCTATTCATATATGACTAGCACTAATGGAAAACTTACAAGAATGAAGAAATGAAGAAAGGAAGATAGCTGTTACATTTTGAGATGAATTTATAAGTTGCATCAAGTAACTTGAGTTCAGGTGTGTCCAACCTGTGGCCCATGGGCTGTATGCAGCCTGGATAGCTATAGTAATGTGGTCCCAAATAGATCATAAACTTTAAACATTATGTGATTTATATACCTTGATTATATTATATATTTTATATGCGGCTCGAGACAATTCCTCTTCACATAATGTGGTTCAAACAAGCCAAAAGTTTGGAATCCCTGCTCTAGATTGTATAACAGTACTCTGGATTCTATAACCAAAGTGAAAGTTCCATCACTAGGAGGGAAAAACAATTTTGTTAAAGTTCTAGATGTTAGCTTCAGCGCTAGAAGACTATTCTGGCTGGGTACAGATTAGGAGTCAGAATAGACATTGCTATATGATCTTCTGAAGCTAAAGCCTCCAAAACATAAATATTAAATGGCAAAAGATTTATGCAGGAATATGAGCTTTTTTTAAATATAAAATGGGACATTTTAAAATTAAATAAGTACAAATTAAATATAATATGAAACACTGTATCATTTTGGAGTCAGTGTGCACCATCTAGTGGTATCACAGGTTTCATAGCACCTGTGAGCATCAGACAGCTGCCTTCCAGCCCTCAGGATCCTTGCAGAGTTAGGTAGGTTACACTGTCCAAAATGATAAATGAAAACTGAAATGATACTGAAAAGCTATTGGTTTTTCCCCCCCCTTTAAAAAGCAAGAAGGGAAATAATGAGGTATTTTCTCAGAAAAAAAATATTTTTTCTGTCCTATGCTTGGAAATATCTACCTTCCGGAAAGAGGCAGCATAGAAGTGTGCTTATTAGGAGACCAGAAACAGTGTGTGTCTGAAAAAGACTGATAGGTAACGTCTGATAATGAGAGCTATATAATATTTTATTTCTGGTTTGTTTAAGTGGGAAGTCCTGGACTAATTCCCAATTCCCTTAGGCTGTTTACTAAAGAATTGCATGATATGACATCCTAGTAAAGTAAGCTGAATATCAAAACATATTTTGGGGGAATCAGATTGAAAGCATTTTAAAAGCACATATTATTTAAAAATATGGTAAAAAGCTAAGCACTTTTATTTTTGGGAAAGTCGAAAAATAATCTGGAGAAGGAGCATGCTTTAACACTGGAGAAATGTAGTTGGCAAATTTCTTTCAGGGAATAAAATTAGCTTGCTCCTGACTTTGCCAGCTTTTAGGAAACCTGGAAGACATGGGGGTGTTCCTGGCATGGTGATCAGACCGTTAGTTGGAACCTGTAAAGTTGTTTGATTTATGGTAGATTGGCTTTTACATAGGCGCTATCATTATACGCATTGCAATTCTGTGTTATTTCCATTATGTTTTTAAATTTTAGCCGCCCAAAACTGCCCTGATGAGATGGGCAACTATGTAAGTTGACGCAGTCATAGGAGTAGCTTACCTCCTGCAATGGGACTTTCAATATGATTAAACGTCTGCCTATCTAAGGTCCTTGGGAAGGATTCGATAGGTGGGGGAAAAATGCCAAACCCAGTCTAAACACCTGGCTGACTGTGCAATGAACTATATTAATAATGTAGGTGGATAAAGATGCCACGTCACTCTGAACATCTGGTTGTTCTATCAAACATATAATAATTAAAAATTCAAGCAGACAGGCACCTGCCACATAACATCTCAGACTTAACAATTGCCAGTAAAAAAGACACAAAAGTCTGGATAATGGACAAGACAGTACCTGGAGCAACTGAATAAAAGAAGGAAAAAACTGGAGAAAAGCACAAAATACAAAGACCTACAAATAAAATAAAATGATGGTGGTAAAAGAAAGCACAGTACCAATTACTAATAGGTGCCCTAGATCTAGAGCACCATTTGAACACCCATCAGCAATGAAAAAATCACCTTCGGTCAATTGCAGAAGGCAGCTTTACTTGGAACAAACAAAACCTTTACTTGGAACCAGAGGTGGGTTCCTACCGGTTCGGACCGGTTTGGCCTAACCGGTAGTGACTTGGCGGCCTGGGTCACTGGAACCGGCAGCGACCCAGGCCTGCCACACCCCTGAACCGGTTCTCCCGGTGGCGCCATAGGCAGCGCCATCTTGTTTTTGGCTTCTGCGTATGCGCAGAAGCATTTTTTTAGTGTTGCACATGCGCGGGTGCACTGTGCAACCATCAGCAGCAGTAGTGGCTGCTGGAACCCACCCCTGGTTGAAACACTATCTTTAACACTATCAAACAACACCTGCTGATATCAGGTCCTTGGGAACAACTTGATAGGTAGATAAAAATGTCAAATCCAGTCTAAACATCTGCCTGACTGTGTACCAAACCAGAATTTGGCATGGATTGATGACATTTGTTCATAGTCAGGTATAGAAAGGGTCCTGTCTTCTCTCTCTCCTATCACCAGGTTTAAATATTTTCAACCTTCTAATGGGTGGCTTCTTATTTCCATTTTTACAACATTAAACTGGGTGTGGTTCCTTCCCCTGCACCCTGACTTTAGATACTACTGTGGAAACTATGTAGTAGAAGGGCAATTGAAGCTTTTTATACATCCTCTTCCATCCTAGCTTTTGTTGTATTTTAAGGAAAGCTACCTAGAAATAAATAATTAAATCAATCTCCCTTCCTGAGTACAATATAGGTATATGCACTGATACTTTCAAAACTTTAGGTCACAGAGTAAAATTTAAATTTGTTGTCTAGAACTGATTAACTGCCTCTTCTTTGGTAGCTTTAAATAGTTCAATGGATTTTTCATCCATACCCAGTGGATTTCTACTTGACAATAGATTTATTACCCACTGTATTTCACTTTCTAGTGGAGTCTCTTTCAAAACATATTTTTTTCTCTGCAAAGTTTTGTAAAAGGCTCCAGTATAGTCTTTTCATTTTTTTAAAAAAAATCTCAACTGTCTCTATCAGATTACTTTTGAATATTCCTATCATAACTGCATTTTTTTCTGGTTTCTCCGATATTCTTAAAACATTCTCATTTTTCTTGTTGTTTTCTTGTTTGTAATATTCTCGAAGGAGATCATTTCTTAAGCCCTTTTGCTTCATACTGGAAATTTATATTCATTTGTTTTATGTTTTGTTACTCTCACCTTACAGTTTTCTTGGCTATCATGACAACTTATTTTGGAAATCATTTTGATCTTCTCCAATTTGAAATTTTGGGGATGTTCATGTTTGTAAATGTTCATGTCTGTTATCTTTTCCCATCGTGTTTTAGGTTCCCTTTTGCATAAATATACTAATGTTGCTCCTTACAAAGAATTTATATTCTGACTGGATGACCACCATGTCAAAACTAGTTTAAGCTCCTTTTCTATTTAATTTTCTAAGCTTATCTTGTATATTTTCAATAAGTCATGGCTTATTTCACAATCTGAAGTACCTCAAAGTTCCCTTTACAAAAATCTATTCCATCTTCTGAACTGTTGGATTTGTCCAAGCCAAATCATACTGTGATTCCAGGTTCTTCCATTTCTCCAACTAGTAGTATTAGGTCCTTTTTACATTGCATTCACTAATTCTTGCCATTTGCTGTAGAATTCCTTAATATTCTTTTCCATTACAAGTGGACATTGCAAATGTATATTTACACTGCTATTATACTACTTGATTCTTGCCACTTGATTCTTTGGTAAGCTCTTATGTCCTATATTTATTTATTCCTAACACATCAAATTTAATATTCTTTCTTTTTAAATAACGTTTTTTTTACTTAAACAAAAATACAAAAAAAGATCATCCTTCATTACATCCTGTAGAAAGCATGTCGATTGGTTACATGTAACTCTCATGAATTTCTTCCACCATCGTTACTCATAAATCATATTAAATTATACACTTTAAATCAGAAATTCATGGTATATCTTAATCATCATCAGGCTTCTGCCTGATGATGACAAGTGAGATCTTGTCGAAACGATGCAATAACATCTCCATGCTATATGCACGGGAAAATCCCCGAAGCCAGCAATGTCAGCATACCTACACCCGTGAAAATCTACGAAAACACACACACACATATATATGTGTGTGTGTGTGTGTGTTACGTTTTTGAGCTGATCAATAAATAAGTCAGGGAGACTAGTATAGCTCTATTTCGAGCTTTTTAGCTCTCATAAGCTAGCCATACCCTTACTGGGATTCGAACTGGGGCTGTATTGCATATCAGACAAGAGCCTTTAGCCATTCAGCCAGCCAGGTTATTGCATCAGCTGAGACAGGAGGATAAGTATCTATAATTGTTCCCTAACACCCTGTTAGGGCCCCAATTAAGGGATCAGCTCATAAAACTAACCAATTTATTGATCAGCTCATAAAACTAACACACATATTTTAAAAAATCACACAACGGAACATGTGGCTTTCTGTCTAGATGGTCTCTGGTGATGAGCTGAAAGGCAGAATAGGAAAGCAGTATGCTTCCTCCCTTAATTGGGGCCCTAACAGGGTGTTGTGGAACAATTATAGATACTTATTCTCCTGTCTCAGCTGATGCAATAAGAGAGCTTGGCTGGCTGAATGGCTAAAGGCTCTTGCCTGATATGCAATACAGCCCCGGTTCGAATCCCAGTAAGGGTATGGCTAGCTGATGAGAGCTAAAAAGCTCGAAATAGATCTATACTAGTCTCCTTGATTTATTTATTGATCAGCTCATAAAACTAACACGTGTGTGTGTGAGAGAGAGGTTTTTGAGCTGATCAATAAATAAATCAGGGAGACTAGGATAGATCTATTTTGAGCTTATTAGCTCTCATCAGCTAATAAAAATAAAGTACACAACGGAACTCATAGCTTTCTGTCTAGATGGTCTCTGGTGATGAGCCGAAAGGCAGAAAAGGAAAGCAGTATGCTTCCTCCCTTAATTGGGGCTTAACAGGGTGTTGTGACACACACACACACACACACACACACACACATATATATATATATATATATATTTGTTAGTGATCAACTAACACACATATCTAAAATATTATACAACGTAATTCTTGGCTTGCTGTCTGGATGGTCTCTAGCGATGAGCCGATAGGCAGTAAGGGAAACAGTATGTCTCCTCCCTTAATTGGGGCCTAATAATAACAGGTTGTTGTGAAACAATTACACACACACACACACACACACACATATATACATACATACATACATACATATATGTTAGTTTTATGAGCTGATCAATAAATAAATCAGAGAGACTAGTATAGATCTATTTCAAGCTTTTTAGCTCTCATCAGCTAGCCATACCCTTACTGGGATTCGAACCAGGGAATTATTGCATGTGATGCAGTTGTAATTGCCTCTAGACCAACTGGTTCTATCCTGACCAGCTGAGACAGGAGGATAAGTATATGCTTGTGTCACAACACCCTGTTAAGTCCCAATTATATATATGTAGGTCTTTGGTTGTTCGGCTTTTCTCCCGCGTAGAATTGGAAAATTCCTAACAGAAATTACATCTGGTTATCACTAACTGTAGTTCCTGTATTGTTTTTTCCTCTACTCCATTCTCCATTTCCTGTTGGCTAGCAGGGCTATTGCTTTTTAGTCATCTACTACAGGGGTCCCCAACCCCCGGGCCGCGGACCGGTGCCGGTCCGTGGCTGGGTGGGAGTTGGGCCGCAGGGCTGGAGAGGAGGAGGGAGGGAGGAGGGGGCAGCCCCCTGAGCAGAGCGCACAGGAGAATGCAGGCGCGGCTGTTCGCGCCGTTGGAGTGTGGCTCTTCCTCCTCCCTCGTTGACGGAGGGACTCCGATTCCCTCCCCTGCTGGCATGCCGGCCACTCGTTTTCTTTGAGGGGCTGCGGAGGCTCCGCGGACGGGGGAGGGAACTGGCGGCCGTAGGGAGGTTGCTCCGGCGGGGCACAGGAGTCCCTCCGTCGACGAGGGTGGAGGAAGAGCCCCCACCATCCTCTTGCGTTCTCCCGCGCGCTCTGCCCAACGGGCTGCCCCCTCCTCCCTCCTCCTCCTCTCCAGCCCGGCTCCTACCCAGCCACGGAGCCTGACCGAGCGAACGAGTGACCAAGCACGGTGGATGGGCTGAGGAGGCTGGGGGGGACGGACGACAGACACACATAGAGAGACAGAGAGAGGGAGGGAGGGAGAGAAAGATAGACAGAGAGAAAGAGACAGAAAGGAAAGACAGAAAAAGATACAGAAAGAGAGAAAGAGAGAGAAAGAAAAAGAGAGAGAAAGAGGGAAAGAGAAAAAGAAAGAAAAAGAAATAAAGAGAGAAAGGGAAAGAGAGAAAGAAAGAAATAGCGAGAGAAAGAGAGACAGAGACAAAGAAAGAGAAAGAGAGAGAGAAAGAAAGAAAGAAAGAAAGAAAGAAAGAAAGAAAGAAAGAAAGAAAGAAAGAAAGAAAGAAAGAACTTATGACCACAGTTGAGGCCAAAAGTTTGGTTGCTAACCAAGATCATTGTTAAGTGAGTTTCACATTTTCCAAGTTGGCCACGCCCACCCAGTCACATGACTGCTGAGCCACTCAGCCGGTCCGCAGAATTTTCTTTAAAATGAAACCAGTCCCTGGTGAAAAAAAGGTTGGGGACCCCTGATCTACTAGGTTGATCTGATGTGGAAACATTTTCCACATGGACTAAGATGACAGCAGAGAAGAGGAAGTGTTTGCAATAACTATAATAATGTTGAAAAGCCCTTCAAATATTAACTTCCAATATTTCTAGAAAAAAGGGTGCAGAAATAAACTTAGATGTACTTTCTTTTATTTGGGGGAGACCATGGCCAGCTAATGTGGGCAGGAGGATCAAGAAAGGAGTGCAGATTGTATTACCAGTGTTGAATAAAATGCATATTACTATTGTTCAATTGAATGCAAATTAATATAACCATATTTATCAATTTTTACAAATTACAGATGAACCTAGAGCTAATAATGATCAAAAGAGAACCAGGAGAACTTTTCCTATAGAAACCTCATAGGAATGAATGGGATTGATACAAATATGATTCTTCTAAAATTTCCATTCATTTCATGTAGACTTGAGCAAGAGAATCTGCCAAAGAAATGTATACAGACATATTTATTGAAATGTAATAATTTGCATTTGCACTCACTCCTGGTATATTCTCACAGCTGTAGTAAACAGGGTATTTGACAGAAATCTAAAATCTGCAGAAACCCTCTGGGATGCTCTTCTGGGCAAAACTGGTTTTAAAATTTAAATCCTCTAAGTCTAATATATTGAAAAGGATATACTCATGGCCAAAAATCCCCACAATATTATTCATCAAAGCAATTTGCTTAAAGATGTCTCCTAAATACAATGTTAATTCAGACAAAATTACAGACATGCTTCCTCCCCCACTTTTTTTGTTGAATAACGCAGGCATGGACAATACAAAAGTACACTTTCCTTTTACTCACTGTTGAGTAAAAACTTCCTTCCTCTCCCAAAAACACAAATTAGGGAATGAAGCTGAAAGGAGCAGTATAGCAAATATGTTTGCGGAAGCAACTCCTAGAAGAAGTTAAATTAATTTAGTTAATTAACTGAAAGACAGTGGCTAAAGACACAAATACTCACTATGCTATAATTCTTAAGCACAATATTTAGTCAACGGCCCCCATTTCTGCATTAATAAGAAAACTTTAAAAAATGAAAAAGTTCTATTGTGGTCCTACAGTAACAAAAACTTGTGTTACTAATGTATTTGATGACTGAAAAAAGACACGGAGAACACTGATTATATATCTATATCCATGAATGCTTCCAATAGAAAACATGGATAGCTCATAAACACTGTAATTTGTTTATTCATTGTAAGGGAATATTTAAAGTAAATATTTTGAAATTTATTTCTGTTTTAGATGATAAATCTATCACACCAAAGGAAGAAATAGGTATGGTCATTGGCAAGCACAATTTACAACGACGATAGATTTAATCCTGATAACATAAATATTAATTTTGTGGCAGGCCAAAGACCCAAAAGAAAAACTAAGAGCAGGAAATATAAAATAGGTTTCATATTCCATGCTGTCCACAATATAGTGCAAACTGCTATACAAGCTATTCTGTTATTGAGATTTGTAAGTATTGTGAAAGTATATAGATCTGAGCTTGGAAATAGACAACAAAGAGAAAGTTGGACAGACTTTCAAGATTCGGTTATTTGATCCTACTACAATTCTGTTATTCCACCTTACCTTATTCCAGAGCATTCTGGAATTCCTACCACTTCTATTTATTGAACTTGCCAACTATACTTCAAAGGGCTGGCATTATCAGAACCAACAACTAAAAGAATTTTGTGATTTTGACATTCTGGAATATCAGCAGCTGAACACAAAGTTCTTAGGTTTCTTTGATGCCTATGATGGACAGAGTATTACTCTTACTTCTCATATTCTTCCTTGAATAATATGTAGGTCAAGTATCTTAAAGCGAAAGGATACCATTGGTATCTCATCTTCAAAAATATTTCTAATCTTCCTATCACAGCTGAATTCATTTTCTAATGCAAATGTGCAGAGGTTTCAATGGCCTATATACATTCTCATAGATCCAGCTATGAGGAAAAAAAATTGAGAAGAGGCAAAGCACTCTGCATAGCCTATAACTCCAAAATCAACAAAACAGAGTAATTTGGTAGAGTGGTGATTGTCATCCAAAAATTACTTATAGCTTTCAGAGATGCTGCTCCACAGATCAGTGGATGTGAGACTTTATTCATTTAAGATGGGCTCTGAGACTCAGTTGGGATTGTTGCTATTGCACCATCCTCCTTGCTCCATGGCAACTTCCCTGCCTGAGCTTCCTGACCCCATCATCATGCTGGCAATGGAATCTCCCAGGTTTGAGGGACTTCAAGCTGCCTCCTCCAAGGAGCAGGACCTAAGACAGTTAAGACATGATAGCCATGGGCCTATCTCAGGCCATTCAGTGCCTGTCATGGGCCACACACCGGATCTGGTGTTCCTGGCAGAGCAATGGCTATGTGATCATCTGCGGGAGTTTTCAGTGTCCCCCCTTGTTATAGTCAAATCATATCCTGATTACTATGGATTTTCTGGCACTGCAATCCATTGCAGTGAGGCTATACCCACCAGAATGGGGCACCCCCAGTGACGGGTTAGAGGGATCTAGGGTTTGTTCCTGTTGGTCTGTTGCACAGTCCTTCTAAGGCCTTGGTTGCCACTTAAAATTAAAGACAATTTAGGCATTGGATTGGATCACATCTCATCATTGGATCACATCTCATCATTCTCTGTGGTTTACAGAGGGAACGAGGGAAATGAAAGAAGAGGCGTTTAGAGGGCCACTGGCGCTCAACCTAACCAAACACAGCTTAGAGCTGTTATTAAGCCTAAACCTTGCAGAGTAAGGGTGACAAAGTGGCAATAATTCTCCACTCTTATTGAAACCGTAAACTTCCACCTGTTTCAGACACAGCCCTCTTGAGTAAATGGAGTCAGAGAATCTTCTGCAGGGACATGTAGAGGAATTTGCTCAAATCAAATCAAATAACTTAATTTGCTCACAGTTGGATGCTGGCCAGTTGTAGGTCCAAAGGAGATGCCTAGGGTGGAGTCTTATCTGGTTATCTCAGAAGGATTTGAACCTATGAGAGCTGAAAAAGTGAGCAGGGTCCTTAGAACTGAGCCCAGCCAACTGTCCTCTAAATTCATGTCCCTCTTGACTTGTGAAAGCAGCCTGGGGAAAAGGGGTTGTTTTTTGAGTTGATCCTAGCAATACTTAATTCTTAATTCTTCTTTGAGTGGGGGATTGTTCTTTCAACTCTGAAGGGGACTATAGTTCACCCTCTCCTCAAGAAACCATTGCTGGACCTCTTGATACTGGACAGCTAATGCCCAATATCCACCTTCCTCTTTTGGGGGGAGATGGATCAAGGAGGTGATTTTACAACAGCTTCAGAGGACATTGAATAAAGTGGATTATCTGGATCTTCCATCAAGTTTTAGCCATCAAATATAGAACAGAAACAGGATTACTTGTGGTTTTGGATGATCTCAGGTGTGGGCAAGATGGTGATGATGCATCTATCTGTGCCTCACTTGATCTCTTAGTGGCTTTCGATACCATTTACCATGGTATCCTTCAGGATTGACTTAAGCAGGTCTTTTCTGCTGTGGTACACACATTGTGGATCTTCTCTCCCAAGTGATGATAGGTCACATCACTTCTAAGCTTTCAAAGGTACCTCAAGACTGGCCTGGGTGAAGTTGTGAGATTATTATTCTTTTCTTGTTTAGTTCTGTTTTAATATAATGGTTTTAGGTAACAATTGTTTTATATTTATTGTTTTATTGGATTGTTGCTTGCAGCCCAGTGTCAATTACCATGAGATGGGCAGCCATATATATTTGATAAATTAATCAAAATAAAATGATGAACTGTTGTCCGATTTAGCCCAAGAATGACACAGTATAACCCAGCAGAGTTCATGTCTTTATTTGCTTACATACAATAGACAAATTCTTCATTATTCTCACCTTAATGAGAATACCCGGAGAGATTCTAGAGAGTGGCTATCCTCACTCCTTTTTCTGGGCTAGGCTGCCTTTTGTCTTACCTATTTATAATGTGCTGCTGCTTCACTGTAGTCTATCACATCACCTCCCCACTTTTGGCACCATCCCTCACAACTATATACAAAAATAATGATGACATGCAAATTAGAATGAAACAGGAAAACAAGAAGGGAATGGGTAGAAACATTTACCCTTTTAAAAATAGACATTATTTTCAAATACACTGGATTTCTAGTATAATTGGCCATGGTTCTCTCTGGAATTAATGTATCTATAAAATAATTGTGTCAATTATTTTATATGAGTCCCAAAAGGGAGAAGGGTGGTATATAAATCAAATAAACTATAAACTATAATTATAAAGAATATCTGGATGAATCGAAGAAGCCAAATAGAATTGGCAACTCTAAAAATGTGCTTATCTTGAGAGTCAACTCTAGTCAAAAGCTGTGCTGAATTCTCCAATAAACCCTTAACGATAAAAGTATTCAGAAATCATTCTACAATTGAAAAAAATACTTATAAGAGGAATTTATTATGAAAAAAATAAATCTGCAATGTTTTTTGTTTCCATTTTTATTTGGGTTTGAAAAACAGACTTAACATTTATATGTGTGTGTGTGTGTGTATGTGTGTGTGTGTATTTATGCAAATCAACGAATCCCACTTTTTACTCCTACTATTGGGTAACTTTACATTATTTGTTCTACCTAGAATGATTAAAGTGTTCCTTATTCCCAGTTACCAGAGTATATGCTATGCACCTATTCCATCTTCTGCATTCACTGCCGCCATCTTTAAAAGGTAGAAGATCAGTCATTTATCTTCATAATTGTCTTACTAAAATCCTTGATATTGCCTTGCAAAAGAATAGCTAAGAATATTCCAATTTACTACTTGCAAAAGGGATAGATTGTACGTTTTTGAATTTCTGCACCCGGTGAGCAAAATTGTTTTTGAAGTATATCCTTGCTTGGCCTTCCATTTTCTACTCTGTTTTGACTTTGGGCGGTTTGTCTCTTTCCTGTGATTACCTATTCTATCAGTACCTTTCATGTACCACTAGAAGCATCACTAAGACTAAAGGGGGAAAAAAATCAGGTCAGCTGCTTGGCATAGATATTTGCAATCTGCTAACATTTTCCAGAAATTCCTCAGAGTTGCTCATTGTGCAAGAGAATCAGGGGAGAGAGTTACATGGAGGGGGGGCGGGGGCGCTTTGCAAAAGTCAAGACAGCTAAAAATGTTTCTAATATAAAGCAAAGTAGGACAGCAATTCCTCTGAGGATTTCAATTACCAACAAGTCAGCTGTATGAGGGAGTAAGTAGGTGGCAGAACAGCCCTACCCTTATTATCTATTCTGGAAAACAAGGGAGAGACGGATAGCTTCAAGGGAAGAAGTGCTCTAATTCAAATAAATATCACTTGCAGACTGTGTGTACTTACTGTTTCTTCAAGGATCTTAATATAAAAACGAAATCAAGATTGTAAACATTTGACAACAGTCACTTCATGCTGTATGAAGAGACTGCACCAAGAACTTCTGGTCAAAAAAACAATATAGATAGCCCTCAACTTACCATCACAATTGAGCCCAAAATTTCCATTGTTAAGCAAGGCAGTTGTTAAGTGAGTTTTGCCCTGATTTATGATCTTTTTTGTTGTCAAATAACTCCCTGCATTTGTTAAGTGAATTCACACTGTCATTAAGTGAATCCAGCTTCCCTTATTGACTGCTTGTCGGAAGCCAGCTGGGAAGGTTATAAGTGGTGATCACCTGAATTTTGATCATGTGACCGCCAGTATGCTGCAAAGGTTGTAACTGTGAGAACCAATCATAAATCATTTTTCAGAGCTATTGTAGCTTCAAACAATCACTAAACAAATAACAATAGCAATAGCACTTATATACCTCTTCACAGTGCTTTACAGCCCTCTCTAAGCAGTTTGCAGAGTCAGCTTCTTGCCCCCAACAATCTCGGTCCTCATTTTACTGACCTTGGAAGGATGGAAGGCTGTGTCAACCTTGAGCCTGGTGAGATTTGAACTGCCAAACTGCAGGCAGCTAGTGATCAGCGGAAGTAGCCTGCAGTCTAACCACCATACCACCATACTCTAACCACCATACCACCACAGCTCATATGGTTCTAAGTCAAGAACTACCTGTACATACATATTATAAATTTAAGGGAATAGTATAAATTTAAGCAGAAACAGAAACAAGTATACAGTAATCCCTCGTTTTTCGCGGCTTCATTTTCCGCGGCTTCAGTGCTTCGCGGGTTTTTCAATAGCAAAAAAATGCATCGGTAGGAGGCAAGCGCCCCCTAGTGCTTGCTTTAAACAATGTCCACCAACTCAAGTTTCCGGTATAGATATACAGAATCCTACTTCGCGGTTTTTCAGTTTCCACGGAAGGGTCCAGTCCCGATTACCCGTGAAAAACAAGGGATTACTGTATAGATCTTGCAACTCCAGGTACTTTTTTCCCTTTGATGAACAGGAATACATTTAGAAAATGCAGTAATTTTTAAAATAAACTGCTCGATCACAGTGATAAAACACTGTTTGTACTATCACTTAGTACAAGCAGACTTTAATGGCTAGAATAGAATTATGGGTTTGAAAAATAGTACATTGTCTAACAATTTAGGGGAATAACAGAATCTTATTCAAAATAACAGAATAACAGAATCTCATTCAAAAGGAAAGGACTCCAGAAGGAAGAATGGGTAAGTTAAACCTCAACATACATAGTATTATACAAACAAGGGTGGGATTCAGCTGGTTCGGACCAGTTCAGGCAAACCGGAGGCTAATTTTACATCTGGTTCGCCAAACCGATAGTTGGAAGGATTGACTTGCCCCTCCCATTCCCACCCCTCCCCTCCCAGGAGTCTCTACGTGGCCCATTCATCATGCCAGTTAAGTGTAGGGCCCGTGCAAAGGCTCTAGGATGGCAAGAAACAGGCCTCTTGGAAGTTCCGGAAATCTGGAAATGACCATTGGTCTTACCTGAAGGGTCATTCTAGGTGTACTGCGTAGAGTGTCCATGTAATGGGTTAACATCAGCTCCGCTGCCCTCGACTGAATTGAATTTGTTTAAACACGCCTTCCTTCCCATCATCCTCCAGTTGTTTCAATGAAGTTCGACCGTAGAAGGATAAACAATCAGTAAATGTCTAACAAACCCTCACTGGAGGAAAAAACAGAAACAGTTAACAAGGGATGGGGATGGACACTCTACGCAGTACACCGAGAACGACCCTTCAGGTAAGACCAATGGTCATTCTCAGGTGTACTGCTACGAGTGTCCATGCAAAGGGACATGCCCAAGCAAAAATGTCCTAGGGCGGGCAACCCCAGGATCATTGAGAGTCACGGGAAACAACACTCTGCAAAACTCGACAGCCAAAAGCGGCATCCGCCGAGGCGTATTTATCAAGCTTGTAGTGTCGCACAAACAAGGAGGGTGACGTCCAAGTGGCCGCTCTGCAGATCTCCTCTATGGGTGCCTGGGAGGCCCAGGCGGCCATGGTGGAGGCGCTTCTGGTGGAGTGCGCTGTTAGGCCTGAAGGTTTCGGTCGACCCTGGTGCTCATAAGCGAGTGAGATGCAGGCCTTAATCCATCTAGCAATGGTGGACGACGACACTCCCCGTCCCATCGAAGCCGGTTGAAAGGAAAGGAACAATGTTTCTGAACGCCGGAAGGAGGACGTACGTGTGAGGTAATGTTTCAGCACTCGCCGGACATCCAACGAGTGCCAGCGCCTTTCTTTAGGGTGAGCGGGACGAGGACAGAAGTTTGGTAGAACAATTTCCTGTGTGCGGTGGAAAAGGGAATTGACCTTTGGTAGGAACAAGGGATCGAGTCTGAGAACCACCCTGCCAGTGTGAAAACGGCACAGGTCTTCGCGAATTGAGAGAGCCGCTAGTTCCGACACCCTGCGAGCAGAGGTGATAGCGACCAGGAAGGAGGCTTTGAATGACAGGTGCCGAATAGATGTTGAACGCAGGGGTTCGAATGGTGGTTCTGACAAGGCACGGAGGACCGTGGTCAGATCCCATGAAGGGTATCGATGGATAACGGGGGGCGAAGGTTCGAGGCCCCCTTCAGAAAAGCTCGCACGCTGGGATGGCGACTGAGAGGTTGGAAATCTCTCGCCGAAAGGACCGTAGACAAGGCTGCTACCTGACGACGGAGGGTAGCCGGAGCCAGTCCTTTGTTCAGCCCTTCCTGTAGGAAGTCCAGGATGTGATGGAGAGAAGCCGAGAGAGGAATAATTCGGTGACGGGTGCACCAGGCAGAAAAGGTCACCCAGGTGGCCCCGTAAATCCTGGTGGTAGAAGGGCGTCGTGCGGCCTGGATGGTGTTGATGACCTGGTCGGAGAAACGTGCTTGGCTTAGGAGTTCCCTCTCAAGCGCCAGGCGGTCAGATTGAGCCACTGGGGCTCCGGATGGAAGACCGCCCCCTGGCTGAGGGAGATTATCCCCGCCGGAATCCTCCACGGCAGTTCGATGGACAGGCTGCACAGGTCCACAAACCAGGTTCGACGTGGCCAATAAGGAGCTACGAGGACTACGTCGGCCCGTTCCACAAGAATCCTCCTGATGACCCGCGGTAGCAGGGGTGTCGGCAGGAACAGATATAGCAGCCCCCTGGGCCACGGGGAGTTGAGCGCATCCATCTCCTCCACCAGTGGGGACCGGTACCGGGTGAAATAGCGGGGAAGCTGGGCGTTGTATGGTGAGGCAAACATGTCGACCAGGGGAACTCCGAACCTGCTGCAAATCTGTTGGAAGACGTTCGGGTTCAGTTTCCACTCTGATGGGTCGAGGGTGGTCCTACTCAACCAGTCCGCTCTGGTGTTGTCCACCCCCGAGATGTGCTCTGCTCGGATGGAGCCTAGGTGACGTTCGGCCCATCTGCCCAATGCCTCGGCCTCCGTCATCAGTGCCGAGGACCTGGTGCCGCCCTGGTGGTTGATGTGCGCCTTCGCCGCCACGTTGTCCGTCCGGACTAGCACGTGATGGCACTGGACCTCCGTCCGGAGGCGACGTAAGGCGAGGCGGACCGCTCGTAATTCCAGCCAGTTGATGTTGTGCTGGAGATCTCTGGGGGTCCATTTGCCCTGTGCCATGGAGTCGCCGAGGTGTGCGCCCCAGCCGAAGAGACTCGCGTCGGTCGTGAGGATTAGTCGATTCGGCTCTCGAAATAGCGAGCCTTTTTGTAGGGATGGGGTCAACCACCACCTGAGGGACCTCAGCACCTTTACGGGTACCCGAACTCTGGCCGTGGAGTTGCTGTCGTTGGCCCTCTGAATGGGAAGGAGGAACCACTGCAACTCCCTCGCATGCAGTCGTGCCCAGGGAACGATGGCAAGGCACGAAATCATCTTCCCCAGTAATCGCGATAACACAACGACTGGGACCATCGAGGAGGTCAACACCTGGCGAACCAAAGCTCGAAGGCTGGTCACTCGTTCCGGGGAGAGGGAAACGAGGCAAGATGAGGTGTCGATCACTGCCCCCAGGTGCAACACTCGAGGTGCGGGAGAGAGGTGACTCTTATCAGTGTTGACTGTGAACCCGTGGTAGTGGAGAGAGTCCAGAGTGATTTGAAGTTCTTGTAGAGCCTGTCGTCGCGACGAGGCTTGAAGCAAGATGTCGTCCAGATAACTTTGAAGTCTGATTGGCCGCCTTCTGAGGTCGGCTACGACCGCTGCCAGCAATTTGGTAAAGACCCTCGGGGCGGATGACAGGCCGAAGGGCAGTGCGCGATACTGGTAGTGGCGGCCTGCGTAGGTGAAGCGTAGGAATCGTCGGTGGGCGAGACGAATGGGCACATGAAGGTAGGCCTCCTTCAGGTCGATGGACGACATCAGGTCTCCGGGCCGAAGGCAGCCCAGGATGGATTGCAGGGACTGCATTTTGAATTTTTTGTAGGCTATGTGGTAGTTTAGGGCCTTTAAATCTAAGATGGCTCTGACCCCTCCCGTGCTCTTGGGGACGAGGAACAAGATGGAATAGAACCCCGTCCCCTCCCGACCCTTGGGGACTGACTCTATTGCCCTGATGTCTAGAAGGTGCCGGATCTCCTTCTCCATGAGCCCCCGTTTGGATGGGCATCTGGGGATGGGACAGCAAACAAACCGACGGGGAGGGGGCGAAATGAACTCTAAGGTGAGACCGAGTGGAACCGTTTGCAGGACCCACGCATCTGACGTGGTCGCCTCCCAGCGGTCTGCAAACAGTTGGAGTCGGCCCCCTATCGGAGCGACCATGTGATGTCCTCGAAAGGGACGTTTGGCATAGGGCTGATACCGGTTCCTGTCTCTGAAGGACTGTCTGTTCTGAGGATGATCAGTGCCCCAATTGTAGCCCCTCTGGTAAGCCGGAGGAGGGGGAGCAGAAGAGGATGGTGTCTCAGCTGGCTTGGAATTTTGGCGACGGAAGGAGAAAGGCCTGCGGTCCGTTTTGCGAGACACTGACGGCATGACCTTTTTCTTATCCTTATTCTCAACTAACACCGAATCCAAGGCCTCCCCAAACAATTTCGTTCCCTTAAAGGGAGCCAAAGCAAGCTTCCATTTGGACCGCATGTCGGCATTCCAATGTCGGAGCCACAAGAGGCGGCGAGATGTAACGTTGGCCGCCATGGCTCTGGAAGCAAACTTTGCCGCGTTCAGGGAAGCGTCCGCGGTGTGCTCCATCGCCAACATGATTTTATTAATGTCTTGGCGCTGTCTAGCATCTCCCTGGGGCACCTTCTTAAGGAGCTGACGAAGCCAGGCAATGGAGGCCCTACCAAAAAAGGAGGCCGAGGTAGAAGCCTTGATGGCCCAGGCAGCAGCTTGGTGGGCCTTGTGGCAGGCCCGCTCCGCCCGCTTGTCCTCGGCCTTAAGGCCGTCCAGTAGGTCAGGTGGAAGGATGGAATTTGAGGTTAATGCCGCAATAGGTGGGTCAACCTCCGGGAGTTTCAGCAACTCCTCCATGTCAGGGGCAACTGCATACAGCTTCTTATCATTAGCCCCCGGGGTATTCCAGGTGGCAGGCTGTACCCATTGGCGTTGGATCACATTTTGGAACAATTTGGGGGCAGGGACCAGATCCTGAGGCTGCTCTGACTCATCAAAGAGGCCCCCACTAGGATCCTCGGGATCCGTGACAGTAGGGGGTTCAGACGTTTGCAGGGCAGGTGCAGAAGCCACATTCATGTGAGTGATGACTTTAGCCTTGTGAAGTATGGATTTAAAGTACGAAGGCTGGAACAGGCCGGAAAAGGCAGGCTTATCCGGTGCCACACCCTCATCATCTGACAATTCAGGTTCCGCTAGGTCATCAACCTCCGAAACCGACTCTGCACTAACCACTGAAGGGCGAGGAGAAGCTGATCTGGTGCGACGGGGCCTAGGCTCCTGTTCCTGCGCGGCCCCCATGTCACACTCCTTCAGCCCCTGGGCAATGCCCTGCGAGATTGCGGAATTGATAATCTGTCTCATCTCAGCCGAGAGAGACGGGCCCTGGTCTTCCACCGGCCTCCCCCCTGACTCCAAGGATGGTGCTGGGGGAACCTCGGAAAGGATGGGTGGGGCAGAAACTGAGGACCTCTGGTCCTCCTCCATGTTACATTCGAAAAGATCCGTGCCTCCACCTATGGAGGGAGAAATAGATCTGGAGGCTAAGGAAGATCTATCAAGAGATATCTCCCGATCCTCCCTGTTCTGAAAATGGGCCTGAAGCTGGGTGGAGCGGCCCCTACCCTCCAACACCGGCGACTGGGCCCGATGGACCTGGGCCACAGCCACAACTTGCCTCTGCGCCTTATCGAATTGGCGCTCTAAGGCCTTCTGGCATCTGGCCTCCACCCTCTCCTGAGTCAAGTCATCTCTCCTAGCATAGGGCCCCCTGCTGATGTCTCTGATCGCCTCACGGGCCGCCCTCCCCGCCTTTCTAACCAGGGGCCTGTCCTCCCAAGCTGGGGCCCACTGATCGGGGAGAACTGTAATGGCATCTTCAGCCCTGGTGGCCATGAGACTGGAGCAGGGAAAACCACGGGAGAGGTGGAAGGGAACACTTGCCAACGCAGGAAAGCTGGAGGGAAGCGCTGGAGAAAGGAGCCGGAGGAGGCGTTTACACTGAGCCCACAAGTTAAACAGCCTGGAGGACCAGCAACGAGAGGCCCGCACTAGCCCTGGGGAGCCGCTGCACAAGCTACCACTCGCCGCTGCAGCTGGGGAGAGAATGCGGCAAAATCCGCAGCTTCTCGGCGCCGGCGGGAAAATCCCGCACCCTGATAGGCTGGGCGGCGCGACCCAAAATGGCGGCACCCAGCGCGCTCCACGCGGCGCGATCGTGGCGAACCGACCTGCTGTTCCTGGGCGGCGAGGCTCCAACGAAGATTCCGCAGCCGGCGGACCGCCGTTAAGGACAGGCCCGCCGGTGAAGAGGAGGGGAAAAGACGACGTTCCCCGAGGCTACTTCACTTTCCCCCTCGCGGAATTTGAAGAGGCGCGCCGCTCCCGGGAGCGTCTGGCCCCCCCCTGGGCGAGGTAATGCCTCCCGGCCGGTAGATGAGGAAAATAAAAATAACAAACTTAAACTCAACTAACTTAAACTATACAAGGGAAGGAAGGAATCAACAGAAAACAGGCAGTAAAATCTTTAGAAGGAATTAATATTTAGCTAAGCTGCCTGAAAATCCGTCTTAGGGCTTGGACTGAATTGAAAGAACTGGAGGATGATGGGGAGGAAGGCGTGTTTAAACAAATTCAATTCAGTCGAGGGCAGCGGAGCTGATGTTAACCCATTGAATGGACATTCGTAGCAGTACACCTGAGAACAGGTTGTTTACGCACTCCCAGAGGCTTGAGAAAACCCTCCAGAGCCTGAGGAGAATGAAAATTACACTTCTCCCAGCCGTGGTGCAGGAGGCCGAGTAGGCCATGCCCCACCAGCAGCCAGGCAGAGAACCGGTTGTTCAATTCCACCCCTGTATACAACCATTCAATAACCATATATTTTTCGAGATCGTTTCCGGCTTCGGACGCGGACGGACGTGGATCCCACACGTACGCCGCTGTGTTGCCTCAGCCGCGCCTTCGGGTGCGGGGGGGATGGGCATAATCCCCCCTCTGCACGGGCGGCTTGCGGTGAGGGCCCCCATCTAGACGGCAGTCGGGGGGGCTACTCTCGCCTCGCCCTAGGGGCTGGGGAACTTTCACGGGGGGAGCTTCCCTTTCGCCGAAGGAGCTGGAACATGGAGGATTTTAAAAGGAGCTGAAACTCCGGGGCTGAATGGCTGCGCCGAGGCTCCGGATTAGAAAAATGGTATGTGTCTTATTCGGATTTTTTTGCATTCATTTGATGAAAAGAGAAGATAGGGGGGAGTTGGAAACAACCCCCCTGGAAATAAAGCGGCATTGGATAAAGAGTCCCGCGATGCGGAGAGAGTGAAAGTGACTTCCGTCGGATTTATTGAAAAAGGAAGTTTCTTGTTAACTAAGGGATTGCTGTTAGACAATGTATCCTGAGCCTTGCTACATTTTAAATTGATTGTTTTCACTTTTGTTTTGTCCACCCTGCCGGCAAGGCGGAAAGATGGCGTTCTCTTTGTTCCCAGGATGGAATTTTTCTTTTTTGAAAATAAGCATTCCTCTATTTCAACAAAATTAGGCTAATTTCAAAATATATAAGAAAAGGACCTGCTCTGGTGTCTTTCGGTACTCTCTCCCTTTGTGAAACCTTCTGCTTTTGTTTGGAAAGTTTTTTCCTTTTTTCCTTTTTCTCTCCGGACGTTGTAAACTTAATTTGAACTACAGCTGCTTTTGTCTCGGACTTCACAGACCGCCCGCCCAACAGCGCCATTTTTTTTCTTTCTTTCTTCTCTACGCACCAACACTTAAAATTTTAATTATGGCATCGAGGAAACACCCATCTGGGAAACCAAGCTCTGCTCCAGCATCTACAAAACCCAGCCCATCCTCACAACCAAAGATTTCAGCTTTGTAACAGAAGGAAGCAGAAGTAGAGGATCCAAAGTCACCAAGCCCTCAGCCATTAAACGTAGAGGAGATGTTTCAAAGAATAATGAATGAAATGCAACAAATCCGGAAAGACAATTTAAGCACAAGATTGGAATTATTGGAGGCGCAAAAAGAAATAACGAATAATAAACAAAAAATTGTGGGGCTGGAAGGGGGGGGGGCAGTTGAGATGAAGGAAGAGATAAAAGACTTTAAGAAAGAACTTACAGATATTACTGGTCAAATGTCTAAAATTGATTTTGAACGTATGTCTTTCTTTTTAAGATTTCAGGATGTTCCAGAATTACCGAATGAGAATTTAAGAGAGCTGATGGCTACTATGTTAGCGGATTATATTAAGAAAGATAAGGAATTTATTTGGGGGGGACACTGATTTGATTTATAGAATTCAGCATTTGCCAGAATAAATGAGGTACCCAAAGAGATACATATTAAATTTATAAGAAGGTCAACGAGGGATGAGATACTGAGAGCACAAAGAGGGGGCCCTTTGATGTATCAGCAAAACGAGGTGGCCATATTGAAGCAGATCCCAAAGAGAATACGAGATATAAGAAGGAATTATTCCTTCTTAACAAAAAAATTATTCAAAAAGGGGGTGTGGTTCAAGTGGATGATGCCGGAAGGGATGCTGGTATTCTGGGAGGGAGGAAGAGTTATAATCAAAACAGTTGAAGAGGCACATAATTTTCTTAAAAAACACTCTTCAATCCTGGATGATGATGAGATGGGAACGGGAGGGGCCATGGGTCCGCCTGCTTGTGGGGGGGAGGAGGAAGAGACTATAGCAAAGAGGCTCAGATTGCAAAAATAATTTGTTATATATTTTTTTATGATGGTAATTCCTGTACGGATGTCAATAGTACAAAGTAATTGAATGTATAAAATAATATGAAAATTTATGATTTTAAAATGTATGTACCCCTTCCTTTTAATATTTTTTTTAAATGGAATATGTATGAAGACTCGGAGGCGGTCATCAAACCCGATGTGGAAGCTCCAAAATATTATCTAACACCTTATCTACCCCTTTCCTGTTATAAATTGTTAAAACCAATAAAACTTTTTTTCAAAAAAAAAATAACCACATATTTTTCCTTTTGAGCAACCTACAAACGTTTTAAGGCAGGGGTCCCCAACCCGATGCCGGTCCGTGGTTTGATAGGAACCGGGCCGCAGGGCCAGAGAGGAGGGAGCAGCCCCCTGGGCAGAGCACGCACCAGATGCGGGAGAGTGCAGACGCGGCCGTTCGTGCCGTTGGAGGCCCTAGAGAGCCGAGTGAGATGACTCCCCCGCATGCGCATGCGCCACCTGTTCCCCCTCCCACTGCGTGCGCATGCGCCGCCTGTTCCCCTCCCTCCCGTTTCTCCTCTACGCCGGCCGGTCCACAGAATGTTCTTTAAAATGAAACTGGTCCCTGGTGCAAAAAAGGTTGGGGACCCCTGTTTTAAGGTTCAAATTCTCTTAGCAACACTAGCACTGAATCTTGGCAGTAACAGTATTAACTAGAATTTCAGAAATTGTAATCCATGAATATATTTATTTTTTCACATATATTGTGGCAAACTTATAAACCTGTACTATGAAATATATCTATTGATACATAATCCATTATAAAATTGGTTTGACTCCACACTCACCCAAACAAATGTCTCAGTATTTGGAAATATGACAAAAATGCATTTTTTCACCTATCTTCTGTTAATTAATTTTAATTGCATTAAAGTACTGGTTGAACAAGTGCTAAAATCATTTGTCATGTTTTATTTCCATTTTGTTATAATTATTGTAGGGCACTGCTTACACAAGCAGAAAGATAGCATATTAGTGCGTTAATAAAGCCAAAGAAAATTTATTGGCATACTACACTGCATATTGTAATAGTGTGGGACCACAAAGTGAACTTCAACAAAACCTCTATTATCCTACCTTCTTCTTACAGTCCTTTATATCTACTAAATATCACCATTTCTAATTAATTAGTAGTATATAATTGCTCCCATATTCTCCATACATGCTGTAAGTAGCCAAAAACCAAGGTAACAGTACTTGCAGAGTCTTTCTCTTTCTAATACACATGCGTTTTTAGGTTACTGAAAATACAACAAGAAGCTCCATCTGGCTCTGACATAGATTTAGTAATTATGACCTTCTAAAAGACCTGTGGCAAGTCACTGAACAGTGCAAAGTTTCTTTCCAGGGTACATGACTTCTACTACTTTGAACAAGGGAAGGTGAATGGATCAGAAACAATATTATATCGCATGGACATTACTGGAAGGGATTCTTGCACATGGAAACAATTTTGCAAAGTGAAATACATTGTGAATCTTTCTTTTTATACAAACAATTCAGTGTAGCAACAGAAACAGGTAAGGAGTATACGTATTTACCTGTAAACCAGCTGGAGAGAGAGAGAGAGAGATTTGAAAAGAACTTGACCTAGATTACTGTGATTAGGCAATATTGTTCAAAGCTTTAATTAGAATCAAGAGCATGAAAGAAGGAAGATGATGAAGGTAGTTACAGACAGTGTATGTCTCCGTACAGTTCAAGAAAGTGTTCCTTCATTCTAATTATTTATCTTACAGGCAATGGTGGAATGAAAAAAAAAGAGCAGCAATATTCAAATATAGTGAATACAGATTCTGGAAAACTTTAATGGCATGCAATTCTGAGGACTTTCAAAGGTGTGCTTTTTTAAGAGGAAAAGAAAAGAAAAAAAGCTCTAGGTGTATTTTGATATTTATTTCTCTGATATCCATCACTGAAAAAGCAATGCAACCAATTTGCAGCAGATCTAAAGTCCACAAAAGCGAGTCCAGAGAACATGCGGGGAATGAAAGTTGCATATTACTGTGATAACTTATTCCAAAGAGGCACAGCTTTATTTATTACGTATAGACAGCCTCTTAACATCTTCGGCAACAGCTTTCCATATCTATGTTCACAATAGTCACACTATCAGAAAAATAAAATCATAGGTAGAAATCATAGTAGAAATATATACAAAGCAACCTAAAATTTAATAATTCAAAAAACAAGAAAGGCCTCTAAACCCCATTTGTGAACACCTTCAAAGAGAATGTGTGATGTACAGCAGGGGTCTCCAACCTTTGCAACTTTAAGTCTGAAGGACTTTAGCTCCCAGACTTCTCCAGCCAGCAAAGCTGAAGTCCTTCAGACTTAAAGTTGCAAAGGTTGGAGACCCCTGCTGTATAGTATTTCAAGTGGAAAACAGTTCCACAAGTATAAGACAACAACAAAAAGTCTTTAGTCCTCATGCCTGGCAACTTGATCCCTCTCATAATCAGGCACATAGCTGCTACGGCAGAACTCCAAGTTCCATCAAGGCAGATTGAATTTAATGACAATCCATAACAGTCCAAACATTCAAATTTTGATAATATGTACTAAAATCAGTCATGCATGGAAAATCCAGTTATGGAGCTCTGGCACCTGCTTTATTCTAAATAAAGAAGGGAAAACTGGGGGAGGGAGGGGAAGACTGCATATGGGTGGTTGGGAACATTTTATTTAGATTTGAAAATGCTAAAATATTTTTGCTATTTCCATTTCTGCTTGTACTGTTTGTCTCTTCTACCATCACTTAGGAAGACCAAACATTTTAAAAATACTTCCATCATTTCACGGTCTCAGGACAAAATATAGGGGGGAAAAGTCAATATCATACAATACAAAATATTAATCGTTTGCAAACTGAAGAATTCCTTTCACGTTCGTAAGGGACCAAGCCTTTCAGGAAATGAAATAGCCAGATTTTTATTTACAGAATACAGAGAACGGAGTTGGAAGGGACCTTGGAGGTCTTCTAGTCTAAACCCTGCCCAAGCCAAAGACCTATAACATTCCAGAAAAATGGCTGTCCAATCTCTTCATAAAAGCTTCAGTGATGGAGCACGTACAACTTCTTAAGGAAGCTAGTCCACTGATTAATTGTTCTCATGGTTAGGAAATTTCTCCTTAGTTTTAGGTGGGATCTCTCTTTCATAAGTTTCCATGGGTTATTTTTTATCTTGCCCTCAGTGCTTTGTCTTCTCTGTGACAGCTGATCAAATATTGGAAAACTGCTATGTTATCCCTAATCTTTCTTTTCGTTAGACTAGAAATACATATATTTTAGCCTCCAGAGCAGTAATCATCTTTGTTACTCTTCTCTACACTCTTTCTAGATTTTTTTAAGAATTGATTCCCCTCTACTATTCCTACTTTCCTCATGAGTACCCAAGGGGCTTGGGGGTAAAAGAGGAGCTTGTGACTGGAGTTGCAGCTAGACTAGTCATCCCAGAAACAGGAGCAGCCTCTATTTCAAAAGCAAACATTCTTGGACAGGGAATTATATATGTTATATGCTGGAGAGCAGCTGATTAAAAAAGACTATTCTAGAATATATAATATGGCCATGTATACTTGAAAACACATTTTGGGAGAAGTGCTAATCTATAGCAGTACTTCACTGCCTTTCATTAAATTAATCTTTTTTTAAGGTTTCTCTATTTAATGAATGGATTCCATAGAGCAGGGGTTTCTTTTTCAAACTTACAAGAAAGAAGAAACCAAGGGGTCATTATCAGGAGACCTTTCAGGCACAGTTCACTTCTCCTACCAGAGAGAAAATTAGAGACCAGACAATACAAGTGTTTGGATAGATTCACATCAAAATTAATTGTCTTTCAGGCCAACTTGGCTAGATAATTTTGAACTTTAAATGCATCAATATTTTGAACTATGTCAAGAGCCAAAAAGAAAGTCACTCAGGAAAAGGGACAAAATTAGAAGTCTGCATAAATCTATAGAAGCAATGATGGCAAAGGATTTTTGCTGCTGTATTTTGAAATATCAGAAATTTCCAAAAGTGACTGGCTCTTGAAGACAGAACATATACAATATGTTATAGGACCCCGTTCTTAATATCAGCAAATAATTAGAAGTATATAAAATATGATGAAATTCAAATGTTCCAGATGTAAAATATTGTATTGCAAGGTTGAATGATTTGTAATAAGATTAGGATAGCAAATTCCAACTTTAAATAGGACATTTGGGATTGTATTTTACCTTTCTTTCTCTATCATTTTTCTTTCGGGGGTTGAAATATTTTACCCTCAAATTGTTTTGCACATCTCTCCCTTCCCTACACAAGTCGGAGACATTGACATCAAAATAGATGAATTTAGTTGGCGTTTCTTTTACTAATTTCTCATATGGCCTCATTTCACCCTAAGATGGAAATAGTGACCTCCAATTGTTGCAAGAGTAAATATAGGTCTTAAGTGTTTATTGGTATGCTACTTTGCTACTGTAATGTGTCTTTGATTTCAGATTAAAGACATATCATTGAAAAACAGCACATGGTTCTGATTTGCAATGGCACTGAGCTCTGGAACTGGAACCAATTCAATAGTTCAGTACCACTGCAAATCTGTATTAGTCAAAATAATAATTCTGTTACCTTCAGTCTTTTACAATAAGAACTCAAATACACTTTAAATTATGGATCTGGCTGACAATAGACTTGATCAGGCAGCTCTTTAAATCCAAGTTTATTAAACAGCCTTCGCCAAAGTGCTACAAAGATTCATAAGCACTGCATATTGTTCAACCATCTACATTTGCGTATCTTAAAGTCATGATACCTCAGAAGAGTTCTTCCTTCATGAATGTAGGAAATGCCAAAGACAAGGGAACAAAACTGTCCTGTCTCTTAAGAGCACATAGGCTACTGCTCATCTTTTCTCCTATCTAAGCCATACAACTCTTTTTACCTTACTGGTTATATGCTCTATTCCTGAGATAGAATAATACCGCACAGGGACACCTAATTGTGAGACAGGCAGCATATAAATTTAATAAATGAATAAATTTTATTTATTTATAATAATAGATATAAGAGGAAACACAAAGCAAACACAGACATAGGAGGTAAACATGTAATAGTAACTATGGTATGTGTTATCCACAGTTTGCTGACTAATTTCAGAAGTGTGATTTCTGAGAAGTCTGTGTAAAACTCTTTTTTGATGACAATGACTATGTTGTAGTAGCCACGGTATGCTGATCTGAAAAGTTAAAATAAATTAATAGTTGCATTACACAGTACTATTTGACAAATATGAATTCTGTAATTTGCAGAGCTATACTACACTTTTTGGAGTATAAGATGCACTTCCACCCCCAAAAAAAGAGGGTGGAAACGTCGGTGTGTCTTATACATCGAATATGGTCATTTTTTGCTCCCAAAACCCCGACCCACACATCCTGTTTTTGCCAAAAATGGGGTGTCCAGAGGGTTTGCGAGGCCTGCAGAGTGTTCCTGGGGGCTGGGTAAGGCAAAAACAAGATGCATGGAAGGTTTGGGGGGGCAAAAATGGCCCTGATGTTTTGTGAAAACGGACCCGTTTTTCGCCAAAGCAGGGCATGCAGAGGGTTGGAGAGGGCAAAAAGTGGGAAAGGGGGGGGGGGCTGGGAGGCCTGTAGAGTGTTCCTGTGGGCTGGGCAGGGCAAAAACTATTTTTTTCTTGTTTTTCTCTTCAAAATCTTGGTGCATCTTATACTCCGGTGTGGCTTATAGTCCGAAAAATATGGTAATTATATTTGTCAAGCAACCAAGAAGCTAAATGGGCAGAGATATATCTGATTTTGTCAATTTAAATGTTTTGTTTTTATACACAAGCAAAACTAAATGTTATACATCCAATCATAAAGACTGAATATGAATTATTACACAAGCAATTCCATACAGAGAATTATGTTGTACCAGTTTATCTACCATAATTTGATTCTATATTTCTTTGGGGAAGGCTATATCATATAATTAACCTTTTATATAGATGAAGCCCAATTTGTCTGAAATTAAAAGCAATGATCTAACATTTAATATCTGTCAATATCTCATAAGTAGAGTCCCCTAGCTCAGTGATAGCTAACCTTTTCCGGACTGAGTGCCCAAATTGCACATACCCAAACCCCAAAATGCAATGCACGAGTGGCCCCTGCATGCCCCCACCCCTGCGTATGTGGTATTCCTGCATTACCCTCACCCCCACATATGCACACGCAGCCCCTCGCACGTGCCCTGCTCAGCTGGCCAGCAGGAGGAACATGCGCATGCGTGGCAGAGCAGAACTGGAGTAGTCTTGATAGATCTAAAAAGGTAAGCAGAATTGGTTCTTCTTAATAAATTGATAGGGGACCTCCTAAATAATCTAGGTTTATAAGCTAACTGAGAAAACTGAAAAACATTCAAAAATTATCTAAAAACAAACAATTTCCACACCACTCCATCAAAAGTTGAGTTGAAGGCAATTGTACTTTTATCTATCCAAGCTTCAAGGCGAAATATTTTCTGCATCATTTATTGAGAAGGCTGCCCCAATCCTACTTTAATTAATCATGTTATTTGAATTTTTCTACCTACCATTTACTATGTTCAGTCCAGACTACTACTGATTAATTGCCCTGAACATAATTCTTGCTTCCTCAGAGAAGAGGCACATTAATTAACAGTACATTCAACTTGAGATCGTTTCCGGCTTCGGACGCGGACGGACGTGGATTCCTCATGTCCGCCGCTGTGTTGCCTCAGCTGCGCCCTTGGGCGCGGGGGGGGGGACGGCCATAATCCCCCCCTCTGCACGGGCGGCTTGCGGTGAGGGCCCCCATCTCGACGGCGGTCGGGGGGGCTGCTCCCGCTTCGCCCTAGGGGCTGGGGAACTTTTGCGGGGGGAGTTTCCCTTTCGCCGAAGAAGCTGGAACATGGAGGATGTTAAAAGGAGCTGAAACTCCGGGGCTGAATGGCTGCGCCGAGGCTCCGGATTAAAAAAAAATGGTATGTGCCTTATTTGGATTTTTTTTACATTCAATTCGAGGAAAAGAGAAGATAGGGGGGATTTGGAAACAACCCCTCTGGAAACAAAGCGGCATTGGATAAAGAGTCCCGCGCTGCGGAGAGAGTGAAAGTGGCTTCCGTCGGATTTATTGAAAAAGGAAGTTTCTTGTTAACTAAGGGATTGCTGTTAGACAATGTATCCTGAGCCTTGCTACATTTTTAATTGATTGTTCCTACTTTTGTTTTTTCCACCCTGCCGGCAAGGCGGAAAGATGGCGTTCTCTTTGTTCCCAGGACGGAACTTTTCCTTTTTGAAAATAAGCATTCCTCTATTTCAACAAAACTAGACTAATTTCAAAATATATAAGAAAAGGACCTGCTCTGGTGTCTTTCGGTGTTCTCTCTCTTCGTGAAACTTTCTACTTTTGTTTGGAAACATTTTTCCTTTTTTTTCTCCTTTTCTCTCTGGACGTTATAAACTTAATTTGAACTGCAGCTGCTTTTGTCTCGGACTTCACAGACTGCCCGCCCAACAGCACCATTTTTCCCCCTTCCTTCTTCTCTACACATTAACACTAAAAACTTTAATTATGGCATCGAGGAAACCCCCATCTGGGAAACCAAGCTCTGCTCCAGCATCTACAAAACCCAGCCCATCCTCACAACCAAAGATTTCAGCTTTGTTACAGAAGGAAGCAGAAGTAGAGGATCCTAAGTCACCAAGCCCTCAGCCATTAAACGTAGAGGAGATGTTTCAAAGAATAATGAACGAAATGCAACAAATCCGGAAAGACAATTTAAGCACAAGATTGGAATTATTGGAGGCACAAAGAGAAATAACAAATAATAAACAAAAAATTGTGGGGCTGGAAGGGGGGGCGGTTGAGATGAAGGAAGAGATAAAAGACTTTAAGAAAGAACTTACAGATATTACTGGTCAAATGTCTAAAATTGATTTTGAACGTGTGTCTTTCTTTTTAAGATTTCAGAATGTTCCAGAATTACCGAATGAGAATTTAAGACAGCTGATGGCTACTATGTTAGCGGATTATATTAAGAAAGATAAGGAATTTATTTGGGGGGACATTGATTTGATTTATAGAATTAATTCAGCATTTGCCAGAATAAATGAGGTACCCAGAGAGATACATATTAAATTTATAAGAAGGTCAACGAGGGATGAGATACTGAGAGCGCAAAGAGGGGGCCCTTTGATGTATCAGCAAAACGAGGTGGCCATATTGAAGCAGATCCCAAAGAAAATATGAGATATAAGAAGGAATTATTCCTTCTTAACAAAAAAATTATTCAAAAAGGGGGTGTGGTTCAAGTGGTTGATGCCGGAAGGGATGCTGGTATTCTGGGAGGGAGGAAGAGTTAGAATCAAAAGGGATGCTGGTATTCTGGGAGGGAGGAAGAGTTAGACTCAAAACAGTTGAAGAGGCGCATAATTTTCTTTAAAAACACTCCTCAATCCTGGATGACGATGAGATGGGAACGGGAGGGGCCATGGGTCCGCCTGCTGGTGGGGGGGAGGAGGAAGAGACTATAGCAAAGAGGCTCAGATCGCAAAAATAATTTGTTATATTTCTTTCTGATGGTAATTCCTGCACGGATGTCAATAGTACAAAGTAATTGAATGTATAAAATAATATGAAAATTTATGATTTTAAAATGTATGTACCCCTTCCCTTTAATAATTTCTTTTTAATCGAATATGTATGGAGGCGGTCATCAAACCCGATGTGGAAGCTCCAAATATTATCTAGTACCTTACTCACCCCTTTCCTAATATAAATTGTTAAAACCAATAAAACTTTTTCAAGATAAAAAAAAACAAAAAACAGTACATTCAACTTGTTCTACTTTCCCCTTATTAAAAGAATGGCACAGCAGAAATGATAAGACATAAATTATTTCCTTTTTCAACCTTCTCCGTACTCTCAACCTATTCGTATAAGTACTCCATTTCTATAGCAATTCAACTTATTTCCAGTGTTTTCCCTTAGGTAAACACTTTTTTTCCACATAACAAAATGGGAAAGGATACTTTTATTTTCAGAAATTTTTGCTTTGCAAACACTCCTTTTTCACCATTTATGTTTAATCAACAAATGTTCACTCTATTTTCCCCATCAAACATAATTACTTTGATCTTTGATAGATTTTCAGATCCATATTTCTTGCTGCATCAAACAATCAAACATTTGCTGCAAATTGCTCAAATTCTCACAATAGCATTTTAAGTACTCAAATATCAGAATATTGTAAATAATCATTCACAACCAATTCACCTCTGCCATCAATGTAAGATTCCATATATATTTATCCACAAATTGAATAAACAAAATAATGGGCATCACACATCTTTCAAATCCTGAATCATTCATTAAGCATTTTATTTGTTCTAACACAATATACATTTAATCATACACTCTTATTGCATTGAGAAACCAAAGATGTTTCCTCCATATATGTGCAAAACATTCTATAATTCAAGCACTTTGATGCACTTTTTATAAATCGATCATCATCCAATACATTTTTTCTCATATTCGCATAGTTTTCAATGACCATTAGAAGAGCAAAAAAATGTGATATGCAGAGATAGTATTGTAAACTAGACAAAAGTGTTTACAATCTGACATTGGCAACTTTAATGTACTTGCTGGCAGCTCTGTATTATCATTCCTCCAACATGCAATGTCTCCTAAACTCAATGAGTATTTCTCTAAGCCTGGACATCTCCCTTTATGACCTCAGGAAAAGGCACAGCTCCTTTAGAAGTTGCTGACAAGTAGAATTAGGGTGCCCACATGGGATCTGAAGCATCCTTGCCTACTTTGGATCCAAAAATTACGCATACTTTATCATATCTATTTTTCATTCATTTGATCTCTTTACACTCTTAAGTCACAATTTTCTATATAAACCATTTTTATTGATTATATAGATTACCCAATGGTGAGATTCAATTTTTTTTAATAGTGGTTATTTGGTCGTGGCTTGGCTTGATGGGTGTGGCTTGGCTTGGTGAGTGTGGCAGCAGAAGGATACTGCAAAATCCCCATTCCTTCCCCACTCCAGGGCAAGGATACAGTAAAATCTCCATTCCCTCCTGTTAGGATATTCAGCCTTATATTGGGTTGACAATATACAGTAATCCCTCGTTTTCCGCGGCTTCGTTTTCCGCGGATTCAGTGCTTCGCGGATTTGTAAAAAATACAAAAAAAATGCATTGGTAGGAGGCAAGTGCCCCCTAGTGGTTGCTTTAAACATGTCCACCAATTCAAGTTTCCTAGCGAATCCTACTTCGCGGTTTTCACTTTCCGCGGAAGGTTGCGGTCCCCATTAACCGCAGAAAACGAGGGATTACTGTATATGAGCCTATGTTCTTAAGGAGTTATGTAGCTTTAAGAACTGAGTATAGTCTGATTGGCTGTAATTATACAGCTCTACTATAAAGGAAGCTCAGGAACGCAGCTCATTCCCTTTTCGATTCCCTGTGCTGAGGAGCTGTAGCTGTGAAGAAGGAGTATTGTTTTGCATCACTGTGAGATAACTGAGTGTTTGGTGTTAGACTGTTATTTGTTTGAGAAGTTAGTCGGAAGAAGCATTTTACTTGCTACAAAGACTATTTATTTTCTTACTATCACTGTTTTAGAGTTTGTTTGTGGTTTACAGCAACGTATCTCTTTACTGTCCGGTGAATTACACTATTCCGCATTTATTTGCTAACACTGGTTAAGGGACCAGAGTTGTGACACTGGTTCTTAACCCAGAGCTAACACCTCCCCACCCCACTAACCTGCTTTTCGGCTCTGTTCACCTGTGCAGGGCAACAGAAGAAGACCCAACCAATCAGCTCAGATTCCTATCAGCTCGGACTCTAGGAGGCAGCGAATAGATGGAGGTGGGGCCAGTCAGAGGTGGTATTTGCCGGTTCTCTGAACTACTCAAAATTTCCACTACCGGCTGAATACCACCTCTGAGGTGACCAGATGAATACAAAATGCTACTTTCTGTTGCCCGCCATGACTTTGGTTTTTTAAAAAAGCTTTTACCTCACAATTTTAAGCAAGACAGAGAAACTCTATTTACCAGTCTTAATTAACCTGTACCACATTTAGTATTCTGTTCTTACTTTAGTGAATGTATTAGTAATTTCTATCACATTTGACTGTATTTCACAAGCTTGACTTAGGCCCAATTTTACTCCAAGATATCCATATTATTTTATACAAGTTAAGATTACTACTGTAGAGTCTACCTTACAAGCCATTATATCATTGCCATGTTTGCACTATACTGACATACTCTCTGGATGCATTGAGGAAATTAGACTTTCACAGTTTCAATAATACTGTTATTTCTTGCGTACAGTAGTCTGATGCTACAAATTCTAGGAAGGAAGCAACTGCTGTGCATGAAGTCTGAAAAGACAAATGAGAGATTCAATGGTTTAGCATATTAAATCATTTGAATCTCCTACAACAAAGATGTGAAATACAGCAACTGAAGATCATCTTTGAAGATGGCAACACATCAATGCTTGGGCTGCAAACCTAAGCCTGGGCCTTGTTAAGTTTTGAATGGAAGACCTCAGGGAATACTAGGCCTGCATGGTAGACGGGAAATTGGCGGGAGGAGGGGAGGAGATCTTCCTGGAAAAATGCAGTGACAAACTGCTGAGGGAAATTGTACATTAGAATTCTAGACTGCAGTTTCATAAAAATTAGCAATGACTTACCTCAGGTTCACAAGATGAGCCTAGCAACATTTCTAATAATTTCTTTTATTAAAAGCATGGTGATGGTGCTCTACTGAAAACAATTAGCTCTTCTGAAAATAAGTTTAGACATGTAACTAAATATATAAAAGATATCAACAAAAAGATTTTGGGTTTGTTTTCTACTTCCACTGATTTCCAGAATGACTCAGGTGCACAGCCAGATCTCCTGATCTATTAGCAGTTCTATAACAAAGCCTCCTGGGAAAAGATGTTTCTCAATTCCAAGAACTAATTTGTGCTGAGAAGCCTCCTGACTACTCCAAAAGAAAAACATTTTACACATTTCCTGGACCTGGCATTTATAAAAATGTAACTATAATTTTTTGTGTATGCATTACTTAGCTAAAACTAGTGACTATTTGTATATTTTACTGTCAAAATAGCAAAAAGCTAATTGCCAATGGAACAGTTGGGAGTCAAAGGAGCTCTGAGGCAGGAATAAATTAATCAACTATCATCCTGATTAATTCTAAAAGATCAGTATACCAAATCACTTCCCTATGTAAATTAAAGTGGTGGCTACCACTAGAAACAAATAAGAACAAAATGCCTAAAGTATTACCTGTTCTGACAGGATCCTGTCCAGAGATTAAAACTAACTAGAAAGTTCTGACTCTCTCCAATGTTGTTTCTTCTCCTACTTTATTATTACCTGTTTAAGATTCAATTAGCTCCAATTGTCTCAGCTTTCAGTTGTAATATAACATTTTCAAAGCTTTTTAAGGCTTTAGTTATTTGTTCTCCTATATGTCCTCCTAATTCTCCCAGTTTCTAAATTGATTTTAATTTCACTTGCATTTTATCCTTTGTTTTAATATTTTTCTTAGTTGCCTTGAGATCTTTTTAGTATATATGCAAGAGAAAAAAACCAGCAAAGGACTTTAAGTGGCAGTCCTACCCAAAATGCAGCATAACTTGTGTACCTGGTGCATATTATCCAGTCTACTATCATGAATTTATTAATGTACATTTAAAACAAAATTTTATTTAATTGCATTTTCAAACCTCTGGCCTTTAGTAGTCTGTTTAATCCTGTGTAATATCTTCTGTGGCATGCCGCAGGATCCAGTATGCTCTCCAATCCTGTTTAACATCTACATGAAGCTGCTAGGTGAGATCATCCAACTCCACAAGTTGAGGTATCATCATATGCAGATAATACTGTACTTTATATCTCCACCCCAGATGCCCAAGCAATGCTGTTGCTCCCTCTCATGGTTTCTGGAGGCTGTGGGGGTCTGGATGGGAGACAACAGGCTTTGGCTGAATACTAGCAAGCCTGAGTGGCTTTGGATGTATGGAGCTTTGGCAGAACTAAAGACTTTGACATCTTTAGTTCTTGATGAGTGGCACTACCCCAGACAGATTCAGTCCACAACTTGTGGGTTCCCTTGGAGTTGGAACCCCTATTCAAAGGGGAGATAGCAGTCGTGGCTAAGAGAGCCTTTGCACAACTTCTGGTTGTGCACTGGTTGCGGCCTTTCCAGGATCAGGAGTCCCTGTGCTCAGTCATTCATGTTCTGGTCCTCTAATGCTTGGACTAATGCAATCTGCTCTACATGAGGCTACCCTTGAAAAGCATTTGGAAGCTTCAACTGGTGCAGAGAACAGCGGTGCAGGGTAGTCTCTGGGAACTATAGAGTGGCCAATGTTACACTGCTGTGCTGCAAGCTGCATTGGCTGCTAGTTTGCTTCCAGGTGCAATTCAAACTGTTGGTTATTACCTATAAAGCTCAGCATGGCATGGGTCCAGGAACTGACCCACTCCTATGGGACAGACCCACTCCACCCAGACCTGCAGAGGAGGCATGCTGAGGATCCCATCAGTCAAGGAATTCTGGCTGGTGAGGTCCAGGAAAAAAAGTTTCTTTTCCATGGCCCTGGCCCTTTGGAACATCTTCCCGCTGAGGTGAGATTGGCTTCCACCCTCCACAACAGCTGTAGACCTGGCTGTGCCAGTTGGCTTTGGGCCCCACTGGGGAAATATCGCACTGGAAATGGTTGATCAACTAATAGCAGTTCCCACTCCCCACTTTAAATTCTGTGCCTTTCTTCACCATCTTTTAGTTTTAGTTATAATCTGTATTTTCATTGTGATTTTATACATTTTTGTGTGTGAGATGGGTGGCAAACAAATCAAATTAAAATAAGGATTTCCTCAATGTTTATATTCCTTCCCTTCCTTTCCACACTGCCACCCCCACTATCTCAGTGGATAAAACAAAAGAAACTATAACAACTACCGTATTTTTCAGAGTATAAGACGCACCATTTTTCCTCTAAAAAGAGGCTGAAAATCTGGGTGCGTCTTATACTCCAAATACAGCATTTTTTGCCTCCTGAAGCCCCGCCCCTTCATCAAAATGGCCATGAATAGCCTTATGGAGGCTTTCTGAGAGCTCCTGGGGGCTGGGGAGGGCAGAAACAAGCAATAAATGGGCCTTCCCCTCCCCACAGCCCACAACAGCACTCTATAAGCCTCCATAAGGTTATGCATACAATTTCTTTGACAAAAAACCAGCCCGTTTTTGCGAAAACAAGCCATTTTTTTGCTCGCTTTGGGGAGCACACTGCAAGCTCCCCCAAGGCTATTCATGCCTTTTTGGGGGGAGGTTTGCAGAGTGCAAAACCTTTTTCCCCCCTTTTGGAAAGCTGTTTAATTAGAGTGGTTGATGAAAATTACATTGATCAAGTGCAGAAACAGTTTTAGGTGCTACAGGTTGTCAGTGATTTCCTTCTCCAGCACATGGATAAATACACCTGGAAACATCTACTTACCTACCTACCTACTTTATTTCTCTCTCTCTCTCTCTCCCCCTCTATCTACCTATATACCTACCTACCTTTTCTCTCCCCCCCCACCTATCTACAGTATTTCTCTCTATTTTTCTCTCTCTATCCCTCTACCTACCAACCTACCTACTATCTCTCCCTCCCTAGCTACTGTATTTCTCTCTCACTATCTCTATTTCTCTCTCTCTATCTCTCTACCTATCTACCTAACTACTCTCGCTTTCCCTCCCCACCTACTGTATTTCTCTCTCTTTCTCCCCCTCTCTATCCCTCTATCTATCTACCTACCTACCTACTTTTATTTAATTTTGCCTCTTCAAAACCTGGGTGTGTCTTATACTCTGGTGCATCTTATACTCCAAAAAATATGGTAAGTTGGCATAAGAACAACTTAAAGTCAGTTTCATATGTTTAGAGTATCTTGTCTCAGATAGGAAATGAAGCTCCAACTGGCGGCAATATAGCTGCAGTTCAGGACAGTAGAAGGTAAAAACTCAGATAAAGTAAATGAATTTCTCCACAATCAATTGAATTAGCTCCTGAAGGGACTAGAGGAAATTATCATAAAAACCTCTAAATACAATGCTTGAAAACTCATGGAAAATTGGCGAGCAACAAATGTTTTTTATATTTCAAATAAGAGAAGGGAGGTCCAGAAAAATTATAAACTTGTCAGTTTGATATCTATACTGGACAAGGTACTTGAGCAGATTATAAAGCAATATACGCATACACACTTAGAAAAAAAAAAGATACAATGGATTAGCCAAGTTAACCTGATCTTTTTTGACAGTACCACAGGTTTAATAGATCAGAGAATGCTGTGGACAGTCTACCTTGAACTCAGCAAAGCATTCGAACATTGATAGCTACATTAACAAAATGCTAAAAACATGCCTCTACTGTATGATGCAAATAGATTCATAATTGGCTAAATGACCACACCCAGAGAGTATTCACAATGGCTTTCAAACAGTGTGAAGAATAGTATGGAGTGGAATGCCACAACATTTTCTCTATTCCTTGTATTATTCAATATTTCTATTAGTGACCTGATTAAAAAATGACAAACTGGAAAAGAATTTGATATTCGAGTAGGCCACAAGATGAACATGAATCAACAATGTAATCAGCTGTGAATATAGACATTATATCTGGAATTGCATTCACAGGAGGCTAAAGTCCAGAGTACAGGAAGTGTAGAACACCTGCTCTTACCAAATTCTCTACATTGGGAATACTGGATTCTGGGTATCACTTTTCAAAAAGAAAAGGGACAAATTGGAGTGAGTTTAAAGGGGGCTACCAACATGTGAGCAGTCTGGAATCAAGCTTTATGAAGAAACATATATCTATTTTACTCACAGGAGACCCATAGTGGAGAGATAGGATAGCAATCTTCAAATATTTAAAGGGTTATCAAAGTTGTGCATATTTTTACCTCCCCAGAAAACAGAACCAGAACCAATGGATTAAAACTACAACAAGAAAGCTTCGAGGTTAGGGTTAGTCAGGAGGAAATTCCTGACCGTATAAGCTGTCTGTCAGTGAACTGGATTGCTACATAAAGTGGTGAATGGCCATTTGCTGGAAGTCTGCAAACACAAGCAGGATAGTCATATCTGTCAGAGAAGTTGTAGAAGTTGCAGCACTGAAAAAAAGGGTGGATTGCAGAGGTAGCACACTATGCTACCTCTGGTGAGAAACATCAGGTCCACAAATGAAGGTCAATTTCACAATTGCTAAATGTGGCTATGCACCGATATTTTCTCAACTACCGTGTTTCCCCGAAAATAAGACAGGTTCTTATTTTCTTTTGAACAACAACCCCCCCCTCCGAAATAAGTACTTGGCCTTATTTTGGGGGAGGTCTTATTATTTTTGAGGTCCAGGAGGCAGTGCACGTGGTCACCTCATCGCTGTTGCTGTGTTGCAATATTTTCAGGGTGGGCTTATTTAAGGGGGAGGTCTTATTTTAGCGCATGTGCTCAAAAGCCCGATTGGGCTTATTATCCAGCGAGGTCTTATTTTGGGGGAAACAGGGTAATGGTTAACATAGATCAGGGATATCAAACTCGATTTCATTGAGGGCCAGATCAGGGTTGTTTCACCTGGGGGGGGTATGTGTGGTCAGTATGGTCATGGCCAGTTCGACCTCATTTGTGTTGGTGCTGGGGTTGCCTGTGGTGGCCCAAGCGTTCTGCCAGTGAAAATGAAGTTTGGCCTCCAAAGCTCTGTTTTCACTGGCAAAAGGTTGCAGGAGGCTGTTGTAGCCAAAAACGGAGCTGGGGAGGGCCGCATGCTCTGTTTTCACTGGCAGCGGCACCATAGGTCGGTCCTTTGCTGTTTACAGGGTGGCCACACCTAAGCACCCCACCGGCCAGATCTGACCTGCAGGCCTTGAGTTTGACACCCCTGGCATAGATTGATAACAGTTAAAAGAATTCAAGAGAGGTTGGACTTAGTTCACTTGCAGCTAGGTAGGGATTTTAGTCTGATTGCTCTTTTAACTCCACCCCCAGGTTCTGCTACTCCTTCTATACCAGTGATGGCAAAACTTTTCAGCACTGAGTGCCCAAAATGGAAACCTGAAGACTGGGTGGCTGGTGCGTGCATGTGCACAGAGCAGCGAGTCTTTGGGTTTCTGGGGCTCCAGCAAGCCCAAAGATCAGCTGGCCGGTGCACATCCACACGCCACAAACCAGAAGAGCAGCTGGCGATGGTGCGCATGCCCACAGAGAGGGCCCTGTGTGCCACCTCTGGCACACGTGCCATAGGTTCGATATGACGGTTCTATACACATCCTGTTAAAATCTTCTATCAAAAATCAGTTCAAATCATCTAAAAGACATCATCATATGGGCATGCACAAAATAAACAAATGCTTTGTTCCAAACTCAGAACAAAACCACCCTATTCAGAATGTTCCATTAGAACATTTCATATTTCATGTATCAAGTATTTAGAAAGAATGAAACTCAAAATATTTTGACTGTTCTGCCAAGGGAATGGAAATTTGAGATAAGGTACTTACCCCAAAGTTTTATAAGGGCTACCAAATTAGGTAGTCTTATAGCCAATACTACTGCTTACTACTACAACAAAAAATGTTGCCCTATAATACAACATTTCACCCAATTTAAGAGTATATAGATATTATCTTAAACTTCTAATCTTCAACTATGGAAACATTCAAATTAATTACAGATCTTCTATGCCATTTATATCATACAGTACACCTTATCAGTATATTTTAACAATATGAGGATTTTATTTCAATTTTTTAATTTTATTTTGCTCAGGAACTCAATTGCTTTGACTTCCTGAACAAAAGGTAGAATATCAATCTAAGAAGCAGATAAAAATAGCCAGTTTCTTATAACAATACTGTAAAGTATTTTACTGAAGTCTGAACTTGTAGGATAATATTCAAAATAATTTCATTTAGGAACATGCTTCACCACTCCTAACAGTCACTGATATGTTTGTTTTTACATAAAACCAGGATGATATATGTGCAACCATCTTATTTATATGCGTTTATAACAAAATGGCATTATACAGACAGCATATAAACTATCAATAAAGCTAAGGCTAACTTCTGAGTACTCAATATGAGCAAGCCTAAATTCAACAGCGATTTAAAAGAAACATTAATATTTAGAATCTGGGAAAGAAAAAAAAGATCTACTTGAAGTTTCCACATTACAAAAAACACATTTCAATTTTGATATCAAAGATTAAAGCTCCCAATATCCTTGTGTGTGTGTGTGTGTGTGTGTGTGTGAAAAATTTAGATTTTTCAGCAGAAACAAAGAGCTAGGATTTTATGACGATTTGCACAAAATCTTAAATATGTAACTATTGATTTTTTTAACTGTTGTATGCCCCTCAGAGCTGCTTGTATGCGAGATGGGTGGCTATATAAATTGATCAAATAAATAAATAAATAAACAATTTATACACACAGATTGACTTGGGGGAAGTTGATGTTTCCCTATCTTTTCATTACTAAATGTGGGCATGGATATTGTTTATTGGTAATACAAAGCTGCTAAAACATTGTTTCATTATTAACTGAATAATAGCAAATGATGAACAGCAGCTGAATAAGAACAAATCCAAATAGCTTGCAGACCAGCGCAAGCAGCTTTCTTGGTCAAAATTACTCCACCTGGATTAGCCCTATCTACACTGACAGTAGCTATTCAAGACTAGAACTCCTTGTTAAAACAGCCAATGGAATACAGAATCTGGGATTTTCCTAGCCAATGCAAATCTTCTGCCAATGAGCTACAGTTCTTTCCTTGACTGTATATGTAACCTCTCTGATTAACAGTTGTTTACTAAAATGAGGTTTATGTGACTTTTCATGTTATCAACAAGACTGGAAACACAGAAGTGTATTTTACCCAGAATTAACTGTTGAGAATCACTTGATGATGAGATGAATGGCATACAGATTTAATAAAGAAATTAAATTAAAGAGATGTATACATGCCAAAAGGATTAAGGTTTAAAATAAAGTTTGCATCAACTGCAGAAATAAGGTATAAATGATTTTTTTAAAATCAGGAATCAAACTGATTCACAGTGATTTCAGATGGGGAACAAAATCTTTACTTGCTTGGTTCATTAATGAAATAATTAGAATTTCAGAAGGCATATCACCTGACTTTCTAACATTCTTATATAGTCACAAAACAGCCTCTTTTACTATAGTGCAAATTTATAATGACACATATACAAACTTTCAGATGTAGTCTTAATGACATGGAAATAATCAGCTCTCCTGCCAGACCATTCTAGTAATATGATTACCATGATGTACTAGAAAATGTGTGTGTGTGTGTGGGGGGGGGGGGTATTTGTTGAAAAAGTTTGGTATTATTGTCTCTCCAGCAGCTACTTCAACCAAGCTAGCCTTTGGTTTACTGGAAAACAATGAGAAATATGGGTATATCCAACACAAAAGACCAGCCCTTTGAACATATGCTAAGAGATCTTCTCTAGCCTTGACAGCAATCGTGACTTTTCTAACAACAAAGAGTGGTCTTCATCCAGTGAGCCACAGATACCCGTTTCTCCAGAGAAGATGGAATATTTGGCAAGCAACAGCTGTTTTCCCATCCCAACTGTCAGATCACAGAAATAGAGGCGGGTTTTTAATCATTTACACTTCAAAAACTCGTTTTATACAAAGATTTGAGGGCGGCGCGAAGAGATGAAGGGGGGGGGGAGGAAAGAGTTCCATGTATCTTACTGCGGGTCTTCCCAATCATCCAGAATGACTGGACTACAACTCCCATCGACTGCACCTAAACATGAAGGCAGAGGACGGTGGGAATTGAAGCCCGACAGCTCCAGAGGCCACTGCCTGGAGGAGAGACCGCCTAACAGTGACGAAGGCGCTCAAAGAGAGAGAAAAGTAAACTTGGTGCCACCCGTAACGTCCGTCCCCCACGTCCGTCCGTCCCCGTCCCCGTCCCCCCCCCCACGCCCCAGCCCAACCCCGCGTACCGTCCTGGCGGCCTCTGCCCAGGTCCTGCCCTTCTTCTTGCGGCCCTTTTCCCTCATGGCAGCTGGCTACTGGCAAGAGCCGAACAACCGATGGAATGAATGAATGAATGAAGGCACGAATGGAGGGGGCGTGTCCGAGGCCGGTGCGGGGTCTCTGCCGTGGGAGGGTGGGGGGGAGAGAAGGAAGGGTTGGCCTCGGCCGCTACTTAAATCCTGAGTCTCGCAACGCCCGCAGCTACCCCAGCCGCCATGTTGGGAAGCCTACAGTAATCACGTGACAGCGCCTCCTCCTCTCCCCCTCCCTCGCTCCCTCCTCCTCGGCCTGCCCGCCAACTGACCGCGTAATCCCGCCCACTGCCAGTGTAGGGAACGGGGGGGGAGGTGGAGCCAAAGGGAATTCGTGACAGGCGGCTCCGCCCTGCAGCGGGGGGGAGGCGGCGTTGAGGGACAGATGCGCATGCGTCGAGCTGGGGTGACTGGAAAAACGCCATAGTCGTGGCCTTCTACCCAGTGTCGTAGGTTTGGATTGCCTAGGGTAGTTTTCTAATATTACGCATGCGCACCGTCCTTCATCGTCTGGGGAGGCGTCGTTACACACGGACTCCCATTGGGAACCTGAGTGCGGAGTCTCTGGGTGTTAAGTGCAAGCTCTTTACTCGGGTTTCTTCAGTGCTCGGCCTTTCTCCTGTTGGTGGCAGAAATGAGGCGCTTCGATATTGGCTACGCTCCGGTTGCTAGGCTGTCCGTATCGACTCTCAATTCAGCAGTTTCTCGCGGAGTTACGTCCGCATAAGGCACTATTCAAGGCATCACTGAGCCCTGGTTTATTGGATTGATTCGACCCACGCTTATTTGGCACGGCAAGTTAAAACCAACAAGGAGGATAGAATAGAAATAGCAATATAGAAAAGAAAGAATAAAATAGAAATGTAGAAAAGAAATAATAAATAGGAATAAGAATAGAATAGCAATAGCAATATAGAAAAGAAATAATAGAATAGGAAAAAGAATAGAATAGCAATGTAGAAAAGAAATAATAAATAGGAATAAGAATAGAATAGAAATAGAAATGTAGAAAAGAAATAATAAATAGGAATAAGAATAGAATAGAAATAGCAATATAGAAAAGAAATAATAGAATAGGAAAAAGAATAGAATAGAAATGTAGAAAAGAAATAATAAATAGGAATAAGAATAGAAATAGAAAAGAAATAATAGAATAGGAAAAAGAGTAGAATAGAAAAATAGAAAAGAAATAATAGAGTAGGAATAGAATAGAATAGACCTTGGAGGTTTTCTAATCCAGGGTTCACCAACCTTTCGGATCTCGGACCACTAAATCCATAATTTCCAATCCCGCAGACCACTAATACGAATGTTTAAAAAGATAAATAGTACTTAGTGCAATATAAGAAGTGCAAATAATTTTTCTATGGACCACCAATTTTTTCTCATGGACCACCAGTTGGAGACCACCGTTCTAGTCCAACCTACTGATGAGGCAGGAAACCCTATACCAGCGATGGTGAACCTTTTTTGGCTCGCGTGCCATTAGTGGGGAGAGCTCAGGGGGGTCACGCACAGGTGTGTTGTACCCATAATGCAATGCATGAACCCCCCCCAGTGTGCAGGCACACATGGCAGGTGCTCCCCCCCCCCCCATTTTTTGCATGCTTTTTTCACCCTCTGCAGGTTCCAGAGGCTTTATAGGAGCCTAGGGAGGGTGAAAAAAGCCGCCTCCTCCCCCCGCCCCCCGGAGGCCCTCCAGAGGCTTCAGGGACCTTCAGGAGGAGGCAAAAAAAGACTCTACAAGCAAACCAGAAGTGACTTCCGGTTTGCTCGTAGGGATCTTTTTAGTCCTCCGGAGGCTTCAGGGACCTTCAGGAGGCTTCCTTGCAGCCTCCAGAGGACTAAAAAGGGCCCTACGAGCAAACCGGAAATCATTTATATAAAGCCTCTGGAGCCTGGGGAGGGTGAAAAATGGCTTTAAAAAGGGCTGAACTCAGCTGGCCAGCACGCGTATGTGTGCTGGCCAGCTAACAGGGTAACGCCTCGCATGCCCTGGCAAATGGCTCCGTGTGCCACCTGTGGCACGGGTGCCATAGGTTCGCCATCCCATCCCTATACCATTTCAGACAAATGGTTGTCCAATCTCTTTAAAAACTTCCAGTGTTGGAGCATACACAACTTCTGGAGGAAAGTTGTTCTACTGGTTAATTGTTGGTATTAATCTGATTATCTAGACCCGCGCCAGTCCGGCTTCCGACCCGGGCACAGCACTGAGACGGCATTGGTCGCGTTGGTTGATGATCTCTGGAGGGCGCGGGATAGAGGATATTCCTCTATCCTAGTCCTATTAGACCTCTCAGCGGCTTTTGATACCATCGACCGACTGGGGGGGTTGGAGCTGGGAGGCACCGTTCTGCGGTGGTTCTCGTGCTACCTCTCTGGTCGGTCGCAATATGTGTTGGCAGGGGGGCAGAGGTCGGCCTCGAGGCCCCTCGTATGTGGGGTTCCTCAGGGGTCGGTCCTCTCGCCCCTACTGTTCAACACATATATGAAGCCGCTGGGCGAGATCATCCGTGGTTTTGGGGTGGGATATCATCTGTACGCTGATGATACTCAGCTGTACATATCCACCCCAGACCACCCCAACGATGCCGTCGAGGTCATGTGTTTGGAGGCCCTACGGATCTGGATGGGTAGTAACAAACTCAGGCTCAACCCATCCAAGACTGAGTGGCTGTGGCTTCCGGCACCCCGGTTCGGCCAGATTATTCCAACTCTGGCCATTGGGGGCAAAACACCGGCCCCCGTGGAGAGGGCGCGCAATTTGGGTGCCCTCCTGGATTCCCGGCTGTCCATGGAGGACCATGTGGCGGCCGTGGCCAGGGGGGCTTTCCATCAGGTACACCTGATGTACCAATTGCGCCCCTTACTGGACCGGGATACCTTACGCACAGTCACTCAAGCACTCGTGACCTCTCAACTCGACTACTGTAATGCTCACTACATGGGGCTTCCCTTGAGGTGCACTCGAAAGCTGCAGTTAGTCCAGAATGCAGCCGCGCGGGTGATTATGGGAGCGCCTAGACGCTCCCACATAACACCAATCCTGCGCGAGCTGCACTGGCTTCCTGTGGTCTTTCGGGTGCGCTTCAAGGTTTTGACGACCATCTTCAAAGCGCTCCATGGCTCGGGGCCTAGTTATATGCGAGACCGCCTCCTGCCCCATACATCCCTTAGACCGATACGCTCCCACAGAGAGGGCCTCCTCAGGGTGCCGTCGGCCGGACAATGCTGACTGGCGACACCCAGGGGAAGAGCCTTCTCTGTGGCAGGTCCAGCCCTTTGGAACGACTTACCCCCTGAACTTCGCACCATCTCCGACCTCCGCCTATTCCGCAAGTGTCTAAAGACATTTGTTCCATCTAGCCGGCCTAGCGTAACCCCCATAACTGACTTTTAGATAGTTTTAAATTTGGGGATTTTAATTTGGTTTTAGCGCAGGATTTCATTGAATAAGTTTTTTAAATTTTATATGGTTTTTATATGTATTTTTAATTTTCCTGTGCGCTGCCCTGAGTCAGTTTGGAGAAGGGCGGGATATAAATTGAATAAATGAAATGAAAATGAAATGTTCTCACTATCAGGAAATTTCTCCTTAGTTCTAGATTACTTCTCTCCTTGATTAGTTTCCACCCATTCTTGTTCTGTCTTCAGGTGCTTTGGAGAATAGCTTGACTCATTCTTTGTGGCAACTCCTGAGATATTGGAACCCCTTATCCTTTTCATTAAACTAGACATGCCCAATTCCAGCAACTATTCTTTATACATTTTAGCCTCCAATCCCCTAATCATTTTTGTTTCTCTTCTCTGTTTCTAGAGCATGGGTGTCAAACTAGCTGTATCACTTTGCCAACATGTGATGTTTTGTGACGTTTTTCCCATTCACGGAGCTGGGGTGGGTGTGGCCTGTGCATGATGCATCTGGTCCGCAGGCTGCCAGTTTGACCCTTGTTCTAGAGGCTCAGCATCTGTTTTATATCATGGAGACCAAAACTGGATGCAGTATTCCAAGTGTGGTCTTACCCAAGGTATTATAAAGTGGTATTAATCTGAGGTGGTATTCAGCCAGTTCCGACAGGTTCTGGAGAACCGGTAGCAGAAATTTTGAGTAGTTCAGAGAAACGGCAAATAGGTTGGCTTCTATCCTTCTGTTAATGCAGCCTAGAACTGTATTGGCTTTTTTGGCAGCTGCTGCACACTGCTGACTCATAAAAGCCAGTTGAGTGATTTTGGCCCCATCATTGTCAACCCAATCCATCTCAAAGAGTTGTGGGGAAAATAGGAAGCAGGACTATTAGGTATATCACCGGTTTGAGTTGATGTCGTGTTCGTGTGTATTTTTATTTATCACTAGCCGTTCCCGGCCACGCATTGCTGTGGCCCAGTCTGGTTAAATGGCCAACCAGTCTGTGTATAGATCTACATCTGCACAAACAAACACGTACACACAACCATCATATAACCCCCAACCTACCTACCTACTCCTTTTCTCCCTCTCTCCCTCTCCCTACCTACCTATTGTATTTCTCCCTCTCCTTCTATCCCTCTACCTACCTACCTGCCTACCTACCTACCGCACAGGGGTGGGTTTCAAAATTTTTGGAACAGGTTCTGTGGGTGTGTCCTGCTTTGTGGGAGTGGCTTGCCGGCCATGTGACCGGGTAGGAGTGGCTTGCCAGCCATGTGACCGGGTGGGAGTGGCCAATTTGGAAAATGTGAAATTCACTTAACAATGGTCTTGGTTAGCAACCAAACTTTTGGGCTTAATTGTGGTCATAAGTTCTCTCTCTCTCTCTCTCTCTCTCTCTCTCTCTCTCTTTTTCTTTCTTTCCTTCTGTCTTTCTTTCTCTCTTTCTCTCTCTCTCTTTCTCTTTCTCTCTTTCTGTCTCTTTTCTTTCTCTCTTTCTCTCTCTCTTTTTTCTCTTTCTTTCCTTTCTGTCTCTCTTTCTTTTTCTCTCTTTCTCTCTGTCTGTCTATCTTTCTCTCCCTCCCACTCTCTGTCTCTCTGTGTGTGTCTGTCACTCTCTGGTTCCCCCCTCCCTCCCTGTCTCTCTGTGTGTCTGTGCCTCTCTCTCTCTGTCTGTCTCCCCCCACCCACCCAAGCCTCCTCAGCCTCTCTCACCCATCCACCGGACGAAGGAACCTGGCGTCCGATGGGTGAGCAAGCGAGCGAGCAAAGGCTTTTGAAGCAAAGGCTTCAAAGGCTGCCGGCTAGGAACAGCGCGCTACGCTGCGCGAACCCCCCCCCCCCCCAGTCGCGGCAAAACTTTCCCTGTTAGCGCGACTGGCAGGGGGTGGGGCGGGGGTTCGCGCAGCGTAGCGCGCTGTTCCTAGCCGGCAGCCTTTGAAGCCTTTGCTTCAAAAGCCTTTGCTCGGTCGCTTGCTCACCCATCGGACGCCAGGTTCCTTCGTCCGGTGGATGGGTGAGAGAGAGAGCGAGAGTAGCCGGTCAGGCTACTTCCAGGAGCTGAGGAGGTTTGGGGGGGAGGGGAGACAGACACACAGAGAGACAGGGAGGGAGGGGGGAACCAGAGAGCCAGAGAACCCGCTGGCTGTATTTACTCTCTCTCTCACCCATCCACCGGACGAAGGAACCTGGCGTCCGATGGGTGAGCGAGCAAGCGAGCGAGCGAGCAACCGCGGCCAGCGGGCCAGAGGATTTTTGGGGCGCGCAGCAACTTTCCTTACCCGCGGCGGGAAACACGCAAGGAGAATCCACTCCCAGCTGTCTTCTTTTTCCCTCTGCGAAGGGTACTGGCCGCTGACAAAGCGGGAGGCTCGGGAAGGCGGCACACACACACACACAACCTACTTCAGGCGGCGGGAAACACGCAAGGAGAATCCACTCGCGGCTAGGCGTAGGGGGGAAGAGGTGGCTGAGCAAAGGGAAGGGGGGGGGGAAAGGCGCTCCCGCCGCCTTCCCGAGCCTCCCGCTTTGCCAGCGGCCAGTACCCTTCGCAGAAGGAAAAAGAAGACAGCTGGGAGTGGATTCTCCTTGCGTGTTTCCCGCCGCCTGAAGTAGGTTGTGTGTGTGTGCTTTCTTTTTTTGGGGCCTGCGGCTCCTGGCCTGAGCGCTGCTCTTCGGAGTTGTCACGGCAGCAGCGGCAGCAGGTTGTGGGGCGACGAGGTGAGCGGCCCACCCCCACCCCCCACCCCCATGGAGAAGGGGAAAGGAGGACCCCTTCGGAGAGCCGGCCTGGCTGTTTTCTTTTTCTCTCAGCGAAGCATGGGCGAGGAGGAGGCGGCGCTTCGCTGATAGAAAAAGAAGACAGCGCAGTCGCCTTGCTTGCTTTCCTGCCTGCCCGCCCCAGCTGGGAGCAGCAGTTAGCAGCGGCGACTTACTTCCGGGTCCACGATCCAAAGGGATCGCTCGGGATCCGGAAATTTTACGAAAGGGTTCGCCCGATCCCAGGCGAACCCCCAGAAACCCACCCCTGCTACCGCATTTCTCCCTCCCTCTCTCTCTCTCTATAGCTGCCTACCTACCTACCTACTGTATTTCTCCTTGAATCTTATGGACAGAGTATTATGTCATCCTTTATGACATAATACCTGTGGCCCACTGCTCTCTATCCATCTACCTACCTTTTTTACAATTTTTTACATTTCCGTCGCATGTACCTGGCACAGGTGTGATATCTACACAATCTATATATAACTGGTGCCATATTTGAAAGGAACGTTGTGTGAAAATTTGGAAGCGATTGGTGCAGTACTTTCGGAGATTAGCGGTTTTGAACAAACACTTGTTACATTTTTATTTATATAGATATTTAAGAATCACCCATGTCCCTCAGAGGGACTCTAGGTGGTATACAATTAAATATAAAAGAAATTGAACAGTGTGTTTAATGTGGTTGGCAGACATTTGGCAAGCTACCATATTTTTCAGTCTATAAGACGCTCTGGACCATAAGACGCATAATAGCTTTAGAGGAGGAAAACAAGAAAAAAAAAATCTGCCTGTCTCCAGCATCCATTCAGTATTCATCTGGCTAGGGTCCTTGCAGCAAAGAGCCTGGCCAGCTTCAGCATGTTATCGCAGCTCCAGCACATGGCTCGTCATGACTCTGCCCCGTTGTGCCCACCACCAGTCAGCTGAGCGACAGCTGAATCCTGGCCTCCTGTAGCACCACCGATCAGCGGTCTGGTCAACTCGAAACGCTGCCATTTTTGCTCTTCCATATCTGCTGCCTTCACCGGGAACGCTGAAGCTTTCACTGCCGAGCAGTTGATTGGCGGTTGGATCAGCCTGCCAGAATTCCATCAATCAGCTGTTCTAGATGGCAGGGATCACCGCCATTGCCTATTGCCACGCCGCTATTCAGCATCTTATAAAACAAATATTGTAGCAGGGGGAAGGGGGGTTGGTGCGCCGTTGTCTGTCACTGCCACCGCCATTCATCGCCACCAGGGAATATTTGAGCCTTTGCTGCCGAGCAGCTGATTGCTGGTTGGATCAGCCTCCTGGAATACCTCCGATCAGCTGTTCTAGGTGGTGGGGATTGCTGCTGCCGATCCCCGCCACTGCCTATCACCGCCAACGCCATATGGCGATGTTTGGCAGGGGCAATCACTGCTGCCTAGCACAGCTGATTAGCGGTATTCTAGGAGGTCGATCCAATTGCCAATTAGCTGCTCGACGGTGAAGGCTCCAGTGTTCCCCACTGGCAGTGAACAGTGGTGGCAGTGGTAACAGGCAACAACCCCCTCCCCCCCGCAGTATTCACTCAATAAGGCCCACAGACATTTTCACGCACTTTGGGGCGGTGCATCTTATAGACTGAAAAGTATGGTAATTTTCAAGAACAACCTCACCCTATGCATCAAAAGTTTTCGATCAGTGTGATTTTCTCTAACATGCTGGTGAAACATGGGCACTAACCTCACAATTGATACAAAAGCTATGAGTGGCGCAGCTATGGAAAGATACATGCTCGGCATTACAAGACAAGATAAAAAGACCGACACATGGATTAGAGCAGGGGTCCCCAACCCCCGGGCCGCGGACTGGTGCCGGTCCGTGGCTGGGTGGGAGCCGGGCCGCAGGGCTGGAGAGGAGGAGGAGGGAGGAGGGGGCAGCCCCCTGAGCAGAGCGCGCGGGAGAACGCAGGCGCGGCTGTTCGCGCCGTTGGAGTGTGGTTCTTCCTCCTCCCTCGTCGACGGAGGGACTCCTGGGCGCCGCCGGACCGGCCACCGATTCCCTCCCCTGCTGGCATGCCGGCCACTCATTTTCTTCCAGGGGCTGCGGAGGTTCCGCGGGCGGGGGAGGGAACTGGCAGCCGTAGGGAAGGTTGCTCCGGCGGCGCACAGGAGTCCCTCCGTCGACGAGGGTGGAGGAAGAGCCCCCACCATCCTCCTGCGTTCTCCCGCGCGCTCTGCCCAATGGGCTGCCCCCTCCTCCCTCCTCCTCCTCTCCAGCCCTGCAGCCCGGCTCCTACCCAGCCACGGAGCCTGACTGAGCGAACAAGTGACCAAGCACGGCGGACGGGCTGGGGGGGGACGGGGTACGACGACGACAGACACACATAGAGAGACAGAGAGAGGGAGGGAGGGAGAGAAAGATAGACAGAGACACAGAATGAGTGAATGCAAGACAGACAGACACGCACACACACACAGAGTGACAGAGATGGGCGGATGAAGGAGAGAGAAAGAAAAAAAGAAAAAGAAAGTGGGAGAGAGAGAAAGACAGACAGAGAGAAAGAGACAGAAAGGAAAGAAAGACAGAAAAAGATACAGAAAGAGAAAGAGAAAGAAAAAAAGAGGGAAAGAGAAAAAGAGAAAGAAATAAAGAGAAAGAGAAAGAGAAATAGCGAGAGAAAGAAAGAGAGACAGAGACAAAGAAAGAGAGAGAGAAAGAAAGAAAGAAAGAAAGAAAGAAAAAGAAAGAAAGAAAGAAAGAAAGAAAGAAAGAAAGAAAGAAAGAAAGAAAGAAAAAGAAAGAAAGAAAGAAAGAAAGAAAGAACTTATGACCACAGTTGAGGCCAAAAGTTTGGTTGCTCACCAAGATCATTGTTAAGTGAGTTTCACATTTTCCAAGTTGGCCACGCCCACCCAGTCACATGACTGCTGAGCCACTCAGCCGGTCCGCAGAATTTTCTTTAAAATGAAACCGGTCCCTGGTGAAAAAAAGGTTGGGGACCCCTGGATTAGAGAACAAAAGGTCTGAGATATCAATTAGAGAATAAAAGAATTGAAATGGAAATGGGCTGTTCAGATAGCAAGAAGAACTGGGTGGACCAAGGCAATCATAGAATGGATCCCACCTGATTAAAGCATCCATGAAGGAAACCTTTCAGTGCATAAACAATGGCTAACATGATGGTGATGATATATAGATATAGAGAGAGAGAAATTGGTTATTAAAAAATTCTCTTTTTTTGTCATATCCAGATGTTTGCAACCTAGATTAGTAATGTCAGCCTTTCAAAGTAGGCAAGGTCAGAAAACGATCCAAGTGTGAAAAGTACCTTAATGCCATAAAAAGTATTTTATCAGAATCTTCAAAGCCATTCCTTACATCAAAATATGCCTAACATAATTAAGGTGGAATTGTTTTCAGTTTCTTATGTTTTCTATTTTCCCAGGATTCAAATGTACTTTCTGCAAGGGCTTGACATTCTTGTCCCTTCTCTGAGCCAAACCAATATTCTACCATAAGTAGCACTATTTGTGGTGTGAAATTGGTAGCATCAAGCATCCGTTTATTCTCTAAAGCACTAACTTGATGCCAAAAACAGAAAAAAAATTTTTTGAATCCAACTCCACAGAAGACAGATGGTCATAGGTTCTTGGTGCCAAAGAGTTTTGCTGCTGGATATGGTCCTGGTAGTAATGTTGATATTTCTGAAGTTTTTGGTATAGGAGACTTCAACATTTTAAGCCAATTTATTTGAAACATTCAGGTGGCGAGGAGGAACAGGTTTTTTTTAATCCTGCCTTGGCAGAACTTTGAACTCAGTTTCCTGTGATTAGATTAGATCAAAATGGTTGTCATTTCAGAATTATCCTGGCCCAGTTCAATTTATATCTGCCACTCATTAAGGTAAACCTGTTTTTTGCATCCATAATGATAATCCATGCTTTGGGAGCCAAAAGTGGCCCTTTTGTTATCACCAGCTTGAAGGGTGAGATGTTTGGCTTCGACCCTCCTTATAGAGGCACAAGGCAAGATTTGGTGTATTCTGGATCTGGTGGAATCCCAGGATATGCTAGGAGGGACGTTACTGAGTGACATTGTTACTGAAATCTTAGTGGAGGAATAATCTGGCTCTTGACCAAAGCAGTCTTTGTGTGTTCACCTAGTGCAGGGGTCTGCAAAGTCGGCTCTTTTAAGACTGGTGGACTTCAACTCCCAGAATTCCCCAGCCAGCTATGCTGGCTGGGGAACTCTGGGAGTTGAAGTCCACCAGTCTTAAAAGAGCCGACTTTGCAGACCCCTGACCTGGTGCATGAGTTATCTTGATTTACTGAGGAAACATTGGAGATTAAGCATGCTAGGTGAACCCGTGAAAACCCCCAAACTTTCTGCTTTTCTCGACAGATAGACTATCAGGATGAACCGCCCATGCAGAACAAGAACTAGAGGGGAAGGGCATTCCCACCACAGAACACATGAGTTAATTGGAGCAGAAATATTGCCGACAATGGAGTGAAGCATGGCAGACAGACTGCTTAGCACAGCAAGAAAATGCTACTTTAATGTGGAGCAAGAAACGAAGGGTGGAGAGTAACCTTGCAGAGATTGGATGTGAGTTGAGAATAATGCCTTGCATCATTTTGTGTTATTGCATAAGTTTGTTTTATGCACCTTGAAGATGTGGCCAGAGTGCTTATTTATCTTTCTACCATTACTCTTCCTTTATATCTAGCTCTCTTTGTTGATACTAAATAGCTTTAGTATGTCAAATTTTCCTTTACTTGCCAAGGTGACCTACATATTATGGGAGATGACAGTTCTTGGATGAAACTGATTTTCTGCATCTCCTTTCACTCTGACTTCAGGCAAAGTCATGGCATAAAAGTGGCATGAATTGCCTGATGGATAATCTCCTAAAGAATTATGGCAGGAATACGATGTTCCTGTTTGTGCTACTAAATGTAGCACAAGCGACTTTTTATACCATCAACCATGTTAGAGTTGATGGCATGACTTTGTCATAGTTCTGATCCTGTGTGAGGGTAGATTCTAAAGGGTAGAAGAGGAGAATATTGCTGTACTTGCAACTGTATTTCACAAAGCCAGAAAAGTGACATAATTCACTAAGAAGATTAAGTATGTTTTGTGAATGCAGCCAATATGTCACACTCAATTTTTTATTTTGCAAATTTTATTTTTATGCATTTTTATTATGCATTTGTTCTTTTTTTTTTTAGCCTTAGGTACATTCTAACTTATTATCTATTTCCAAATGCCTGCCTGGTAAGTAACAGGAGCATGAAAGCAGAATCCCACAAAAGTAGCAAAACAAACCAACACTGTAAGTTAGGTGAGAACTTCCATTTGGATTTAAGATATGAAAAAGGAGGAAATCTGTTTGATTTCATTTTGAACCAGTTCATTCAATAGCTATATTTTTTTTCTCAGTTGACCTAACTCATGAATTCTACAGGGATTAAATATATTTTCACCAATTATACTTTTTAACCTGCACAGCACCACATTTGCAATACAGAAAGACCTTTAAATATGCTTCTGGTAAATGATATTTTCTATTTGATTTGTTATACGGAATCTAGGTTGAGGGGAAGCGAATAACTGTTGAACCTGGTCACTGAATGAATCAATTTTCTGAGTTTGTTTTATATCTCCTGATTTCTAGCACAGTGCCTTAACCACTATACCAAACTTTCTTGCACTATAAAGTGAGCAATTGAATCAAGTCGTTTGGTTTTCACACACACTAAAGTAGAAAAGCTTAACCAAGCTTAATGCTAGAATAATGTATAAATGACCCAGTTGCTGTTATTGAATGGGCTGGGCATAAGGTATTGTTTGAACAGGACCACTAGGTAGAAATCTGGTTTGAAGGCTGGATGTATTTTTTTTATAATCAGCTGCTCTTTCTCAGCCAGAGAAACAATCATAACCTTCCATTAAGATCACCCATACATTTCTTTAGCAGCTAATCTGTCAACCTCTGTCTCTCTGTTATAGATGGGACTCCATTCCTTTATCAGTTTTCAAAAAAATCTGAGAAGAATCTCTACTTCAACTCTTGCACAGGAGAGCTGCAATGAAGAAGAGATTGGACTTCTTTAACTTGTGTTTGCACAACACTTAAAACCTTTAAAAAAAAGCTCTCTTGGTGACCACCATTTTTGTAACATGTTATATTTAGCAAAATGAGTTTTGTTCAATAACTCGCATCCAAAAATGTCACTTTGGTTTTATATTTAAAGTTTTTGAACAAATTAAAATTGGCCATTTCTGAACAGCCCAATAAGCCTTGTGCCTCATTAATCAATGAAGTGGAAAAGAGTCAGATGGCAGGGCATGAACATTTATTCAGACTTCTGGATAAATATAAATTCCAGTTTATTTATCCCATATATCTGTATAACTATTTTGATATATGTGGTTGAGCAAATTCAAAACCAGGACTACTTTTAACTCCAAATGACCACTAGATGGGAGCAAAGAGATAGGGAAAACTTTCTCTAAGTCTTAATAAAGTTTACCTATTAACCAATGGTGAAATTCAATTTTTTTTTACTATTGATTCTGTGGCTGTGGCTTAGTGGGTGTGGAAAGGGAAGGATACTGCAAAATCCTCATTCGCTCTCCACTCCTGGGGGGAAGTACATTGCAAAATCATTTCCCACCGCACTCTGGGGCCAGCCAAATGTGGTATTTGCCAATTATTCGAACTACTCAAAATTTCCACTACCAGTTCTCCAGAACCTGTCAGAACCTGCTGAATTTCACCCCTGGTATTTACTTTATTTTTCACTACCACCTAGGGATTGAATTTTCCACTCTGTTCAAGATTGCATTAACTTGGGAAAGGAATGCTTTACAGTTCAAAATGAAGATCACTAGGTAATGCCTGAACACATTCAAAGAAAGGCACATCCTGGAGGGTGAGAAGTTCCCTGAGAATGGGCTCCAGCATGAGTCCAAAAGCTTGGAAGAGCAAACCTCTGGTCCTGATGACTCAGATTGGACCCTGCAACATTATCCTGGGACACATGTATTTGCCTTCATTTGCAAAGAAAGTCAGTCTACTGGGCAAGAAACAGGACAATGAACAGGGTTCATTGGTTTGGAACTTGTATTGAATATTAATATACCGTAGGTAGTATATGGAATATGTAAAATAATGAAACGAGTTTCCTTATGTATGATGGATAAGCAGGATGTAAAAGCAGGATTCTAACTAAAGGTATCACAAACAAAAATGAGGTCTTCCACCCCCTTTCAAAATAAATGTAAAACTTAATTTCTTAAGCGTTCTAAAGTTTTTCAAGTTAATTAACACCATTTCAATGATGTAATTTGTGGTTAGTCACAACATATCATTTCAACATGTGTAAGTTGTGCTCTGGTACATACTGCACCATAATTGCATTTGCCTTGTTCTCCCAGTTTGGAGTCATTCTTTTGAAACACATTATGATCCTTTTTTATTTTATTCAATAAACAACTTGTTATTCTCAGCAAACTCCCTCTCTTTACTGATTCCTCTGAATCCTATATCTATGGTTATATAAAATAGTGAGGGAACAACACTCCTTGTCACATCATGGGCTTTGCTCTAAGAAACAGGTGAACACAGGTTGCAGGAACTGGGTATTTCTAGTTTGATGAAGAGAAGGACCAGGGGAGACATGATAGCAGTGTTCCGATATCTCAGAGGGTGCCACAAAGAAGAGGGAGTCAAATTATTCTCCAAGGCACCTGGAGGCAGGACAAGAAGCAATGGGTGGAAACTAATCAAGGAGAGAAGCAACTTAGAACTAAGGAGAAGTTTCCTTAGTTAGAACAATTAATCTCTGGAACAGCTTGCCTCCAGAAGTTGTGAACACCCCAACCCTTGAAGTCTTTAAGAAGATGTTAGATAGCCATTTGTCTGAAATGGTATAGGGCTCCTGCCCACGCAGGGGGTTGGACTAGAAGACCTACAATGTCCCTTCTAACTCTGCTATTGTATTGTATTGTACAGTGCAAACTAAGTGGATTATTCCACCAAGAGGGAAAATACCAAGGACAACAATACTAAGCAAGGCATGCATATCGTTCTTTTTAATATTCTACATAGTTTTTCACTAGGATTCCAGACTATTACAGTGTGCATCCCTCTATAATCAATCTATCTTCTCTTCTCTCAATATACAGGCAATTACAGGTAGTCCTTGACTTACAACAGTTTGTTTAATGACTGAAGTTACAATGGCACTGAAAAAAGTGATTTATGGCCATTTTTCAGACTTATGACTATTGCAGTATCCCTATGATCACATAATCAAAATTCAGATGATTGGCAAATGACTCATGGGTACATGTCCTGAGGTGATCACCTTTTGCAATCTTCTGACAAGCTAAGTCAATGGGGGAACCAGATTCACTTAAACATGTTGCTAACTTAACAACTGCAGTGATTCACTTACCTGTGGCAAGAAAGATCGAAAAGTACAAAACTCACTTAACAAATGTCTCACTTAGCAACACAAATGTTGAGGTCAATTGTGGTTGTAAGTTGAGAACTACCTGTATATGAAATAGGTAAATTTATGTCTTGAATAAAACAATCCACCATGGTTTTCTGTTATGATTGCACTTGATGCAGCCTAAAATATTTCTGCATCTAATTCAAACTGTACATAATTACAAAATTGTTGCAGACTGTAGACTTTTGGAATGCATGTTATAAAATGCTTCCTCTTATATTACTGCTTATTATTTTTCTCAGTTCACAACTTAAATCTATCAATTTAGTTTTAAATGCTACAGCTAAAATTGGCTTGGTGATTTTTATTGTATTGTATTAGGAGAACCAAGAAGTTGTCTTAGCATAATAGTGGAGTTAGATCATCACATTAAGTTATAATATGGTTTATTTGTTTAGACAGTGAATGTTTAATGAACACAGCAATTGTATTTTGTTAACTCGTTTAGAGTTAACAAGTTAAGATGAACCACCCTATGTTTTGTTAGGGGATTATCTATCTTTTTGTTAAATAGAGAATGCTTCAAATTAGAATGCATTATTTCAATGACCCTATTTATTTCATCACTATATATTGTCCCCAATCATAATGTAGAAATCTATTGGAAGATCTTAGTCATAACAGGTTTAAGGTCATTTTCTTTTCTCTCTCTAGCTTGCTGCAAAAAAGAGAGTGGCAAATAAATGAGAGATTGTTTTCAACAATGCTCATTCCTTTATTGTCATGGCTGGGATTTGGTTGGGGTACTGCTCAGCACTCTTCAGGCCTACACCAAATCAAAGCAACATTACAGTGTATTGAAAAGCTATCCATCCAAAACCAGAGGGAGTTGGGACACCAACCTCTTCTAGTACATCATGTGTAATATATTATGCATAATATGTCCTGTATAGTCATATGTATAGAGCAACAAGCATGGGCCACCGTACACCAATTTTTGACTGCCAAAGTAAATCACCACAGTAACAGGCACAATATTTTGGTCCCAGTAGAGGCCTCACCTTGCCAACCAACCAGTCCCTCCCTTTTTTTTTAATTCCCCTTTAGATCTCCAATCTCCTAAATAGAAATCCCATGATTTTCCCTGGGCGGGACACCCATACATACCCACACAACATACATACTCACCACATACATTCATATGTAAATACAGACTCTCTGACATACAAAGAACAAAGAACATCAGAAATCTACATCTGAGGTTGTTGCAGCAATGCAGCACAGCTGTAGGAGTGTCCTAGCCCCATTGTAGAAGATGAAGGGCTGCCACAGCTATCAGTAATTGGTTCTTGTCTTAAGTTACAGTATTTCTTTGCAATAGTTCTTGTGTTTTGTGCTAGGAAGTTATCTGAGGTTAATGGCAGCACAGCAGCAGATTGAGAAATAGGAGAGATCTTCAGACACTGAATATACGGCCAGAGTACAGTACATTGTCAAAAGTGTCATCCTTCCCCATATTTGTGTGCAGACAAGCTCACTGCTTCAAACTGCTAGATGTGGTTAACTGTCTAGTATTGACCCCAGATTTCTAGAGCCAACATGTGATTATGCAGGAAAAACAACTGGCCTCAGTTTACCAGCATCCAATTTTAATCCTGGTTGGATGGGGGGGGGGGGGAATTCTGGTCAGATGTCTTTTCCATTGTGAGAGCATCTCTTGATTTTCCTTTGCAATGAAGAAGGGCATGTCTCTTTTATTCTCCAGTTCATATATTTTTTATAGTCCATGGCAAATAACTTCAAGATGACAAAAAGGCCAGTTATATCAAATTCAAGTGTTATTAATGAGCTTAAGCCCACAAATAAATTGACCAGACTTCATCTCGTTCTTCTTTCTGTGTGTGAACATTGTGCTGTAAACTTAAAAGATGCATTTGGATGTGCTTGATCCTGATTCCAATATATTTAGAATTTAAGAGACTTCAGAAATCAAAGGCAAGGAGGCATTGACTAAGCAGATTCAAGCTTCTTTTTTTTTAACCTTTTGGTGAAGAAGGCATGTTTGGCTCCTTTAAAAGTTGGAGAGAAAAGAAACGCAAACTGTATTCTTATGGTCTGAGGACCAGGCTAGCTTCTAACTAGATTCTTAACGATCATCCCTGAACATTTTTGTTGCCTTTGATCTTTAACAATATTCCTGTACTAGCTCCCATGATGTTATGCTACATGCAGCATAAAAAAGCATGGCATAATAAGAATACCAATAGCTACTAAACAACCACTCCAAAAGATGGAGCAGAGCTTTAGGGTCAACAAAGTATGGCAATTATGATAAAATTATATAACACTGAGTTGTGTTAGTTCTCATATTACCATCTCTAGAAAGTGTTTTCTATCTCATGTTAATAACAACTTGCCAGAAAATGTCCTCTTGCCATTTGGTACTAAAGGTACCAAATTGACTGACATTAACCTATTGCTTGAACAGTGTAATTTTTACATGGATAATACAAACAGGGAGTCTAAATTAATGATTTTGCAATAGCAATTGCCCTCAATTCTGTACTTGCTTCATTTGCAATAATCGATAATGGAACAATGGTAAGAATTTGTGCTATTATGATTCTTTCAATGGTTGAAAGATAATAAATGATTTGAAAATTTTAATCCCAGAGGAAGCAAATTCCTAAATAAACCAGTGAATCCTAGAACAAAAATATTCCTGCAAGGGCAAAGCAAGGTAAGATTTGGGAAAACCACTTTGTTGGAAATCCCAAATGTTACATATCTCAGTATGTCATAGGTTGACTCTGTCGACACGCTTGGATTTGCTCACCTCTGTGCTGCAGCTCTTTTTAGGCCAGATGTTTTCTTATCCTTCCTTTAGGCATTTCAATACTCAGAACCCGGAGCACAGAAAGGTAAGAATCTTTCTGTAGCACAAATTACTGCCAGAATTGGACAGAACATTCAGGATCATTCATCAATCTCAAGACTTCCTTCTCTTTCTGTTCCTATTAAAGCCAGTCAAATTAGGCTTTCTAAACTTATTTTTTCTGCAGTTCATGATGGTTTATATGATTGGATTTGAGTAACTTTGGGTTTATCCAAAATATCAATACCAGGAAGCATGGTAGCTAAGGTTACCAATAGCCATTCTTCTAAGTATAAGCCAAAGTGAAAAAGATAACTTAGGCAGAGAGAGATACTGGATATAAAGACTATCACCACCACCCCCTCCCAAATATTTCTTCTTGGTCTGTTTAGATCCAGAAAATTCTTGTCACTACTAAGCTAGCTGCTCAATTAAACCTGCAATTGCCACTGAAAGGATTTTGTGAATTGGAACAGACTTCTGGATAAGATTATACTACTTCCTGTGCTCAGTCAAAATAACTGGGAATTCGGCTCCCCTTCCCCACTTTACATAGTTTGTTTTCAAGTATAAAAATGTTCTTCCCAAGTAAAGTACAGGTGACTCCTTGTCCCAGTAAGTTGATCAAGTTTTTTTTTTAATTACTAGCTGCTTAAAGCTGTCTTGTCTTTTTCTCAACCAGGTGCAGAGAATGTTTCCCAAAGTCACAAAGATGCTTTAGTTAGCACTTTCATAGTTCTGCTTGCATGATCGATGCCCAGGCTCTTTCTCTGCAACATCTGTGTGTGGAGAGTAGATGAAGATGATTTGAAGAGAAGATGAAACGAGACCTGTGCCCTTATTGCAAAAGCAAAAGGAAATCCATAGATTTTGGTGAGATCAAGATCCTGCCCCTGAGACTCGCCGACTTTGCTCATCATCCTCACTGCATAGTATACTCATCGAAGTTGACTATGATTTCCACAGTCCAGAAGAAACAGACAGAACCGCCACTGGAGCTAAATATAGATTGTTCTCATTGCCCTCTAATCATTTTTCTCTTCTGAGTCTAAAACATACATGGAATGAAGAAAAAGCAAGCATTGTCTTCTAGAAACATTGTGCACTGAGCAAATTTCCCCAACACTAACGGAAAGCCAGTAGCACTGCACCTTCCACCAACTGGAGTTGCTGCTCAGCTTGAAACCTGCATCATCACAAAGACACACCATAAATAAATATGTTAAATAAATAGAGTGATTGGGTGACAGATCCAGAGAACGCTGGGGATACGGGCCCCAAGGAGCCATCATCTCATACAGACACACACACACAAAGTAGCTAAAGACAAAGATGAGTTAGTGCAGGGGACACCTCTCCCTGGACTATGTGTTCTCAGAGGCAATCAGTGGCAGAAAGAGCGCAGTCCTCATATCTGAAGGAAGGGGGAGGGCTCGAGGGATATTATTTGTGAGCCAGTGCTGTGGAAGGGTTCTGTGAGCTGGAGGACAGGGAGACTTGTGTTGCTGAAGACGGCAAGGTGCGAGGAGTCTGGCACCTACAGTGGGATAAGAAAGAAAAAAGAAATAGGAGCAAAAATCCACATTCTCCCTTCCCCACCCCCCTTTCATTAAAAGCATTTTTCCCTCTGACTAAGAAGCCAAAAATGTTCACCTGAGAAAAAGAACAGCAGTTGATATATCCTTCCTCTACATCCTAATAACTCAATGAAATAGATTAAGCTAAAAAATTACTAATTCAAAGTTTCATGGCCGGGTGGAGATTTCAAACTGATTTCTTTCCAGTCCTTATTCAGTACTCTAGGGCTACTCTACACTGGTTCTGACAGACTACCAACCTATTTTTATGGTTGTTATAGACATAGATCAGGAGGGTTAAACTCAATCTCATTGAAGGCTGCATCAGGGTTGTGTTTGATCTTGTGGGGCCGGGGTTAGATATGGACAGGGTGGGCATGGAGAGCTTGATGTCGCTCATTTTGGGGGCACCTGTGATGGTCCAGTGCTCTGCCAGTGAAAACGGACTCTCGAGCACCATTTTCAGCTGTGATGGCCTCCTGCAATGCTCTGCCAAGAAAACAGAGCTTGGGAGGGCCACACACAGCCCTCTCAAGCTCCATTTTCACTGGCAGAGGCACTGCGGGCCAGTCCTTCGCTGTTTCCAGGGCAGCCCTGTGGGCCAGATCTAAGCACCCCATGAGCCCCTGGGCTTTGAGTTTGACACCTCTGACCTAGATGTTATAGACATAGATGTAATATTACTCAGATAGAAGTCACACACTAATTCTGAACATTGGGTTGGTGATTGACTAGGCTTTTATTTGACCAACCTTCCTCAATCTTAGTCATACTCTTCATGACTCATTTTTGCTTATTTTTCCTTGTAATGCCACAAAACGTCAAATTTAGTTAATAAGTAAGCCAAGCACTGGAGCCATGGATACTGGCAAGGATACATCTGCTTTCCATTCACTAACTCACCAAGATCGGGACTTCCGTACTCGGGATGCTGCAGGTCGCTCCAGGAGGCTATCTAGGCGCATCAACCTCTCCAAATGCAATGCTCGTGGGTCCTGCTCACTTTGATCTTGTGTGATCTCAAACTCAAATACAGCTGGTGGAGAGACATCTAGTTCCAGAAACATGATGTTCTCAGCCTTCAGTGGTGAAGTTGGAGAAGAAAGGAAGGCAGAAAGATGTTGATAATATCAAGAGGTCAGTTTATCACAGAGCTGAAGCTGAGTTCTGGTTCAACATATTGTTAGCCTTTCAAGTTGATCAGTCTTGGAAACCAAAGATATTAATGCTAATGCTACTTTTATTATAAGATTACAGTTACATAATTTTACAAGTCTGAATGTGCCTCGTCTGCCTTAATAAAAAAAAACTAAGGAGGCTCAACTCTGAGATGCTTTCTCAAATTGTATTTCTGCCACAGATTAAAATATTTCTTATTTGACCATTGTTTTGGTTGCAGCTCTTCCTCCTGTTCCTTAAGGTTACTCTTACAACTATGACACGTATATAGTTACTCATACAACTATTACACATATAGTGTAGTAGTTGAAATAAATACACAGTCCCTACCCAATGCTAAATTAGGATAATCCTATAAGCAAATCCTGAATGGCTTGTTTCATGGTCTGAGTTCATGGCCTTACAAACTGACAACTTTTCACATGAACCTGCTTATATTTTTTTGCATTTTGCTTAAAATCCTCAGCTGTCAAGGTTTCAGTAAAACCAATCCTCAATTTTTTCCCCATTCTAACACTTCTTTAATATTGTAATCTTCAGAACCTGCACAAAAGTGGTGGTTTAAAAGAAATCCTTTTTTATTCTCTTTTTATTTAGATTGCTATTTTCACTAATATAGGAAAGATTAACCAAAATGTTCATGAGCCTGGAACAAATCTCCAGAGAAAAAAGTGAAGGATGCACAACACAGATGTATAAAATTATGCCTTGTGTGAAAAAATGGATAGAAAAAAGGTTTTCTCAGAAGACTTAATATCTCATAATACTATAAACCAGGATCATCCAATAAAAGATTAGGATATTTAAGACTGATAATAGAATATATTTATAAGCACATAGATGGAATTTATTATCCCCAAAAGAGAAAGGGCTGCTAACTTGAAAGCTTTTTTTTTGAAGAGGATTAGGTAAATTAGTAGCAGACTACAAATGGCTGCTAGTCATGACTCCTGTATATTAACCGCATTAATAGAGACAGCATGTTTCTCAGTATTAATTGCTAAGTAACGTGAGTAGACGGAATCCAATTTATTCCCATAACCTACTTATAGCCTTTCCCCAAGTATTTGGCCAGCCATTATGAAAACAGAAGTTCTAATCAGTCAGCTATTTGGTCTTATCTTTCATCTATATAAATAAAAATGTAAAATAGTTTGTACGAATCCACTAATCTCAAAAACTACTGGACTGATTTACCTCAATTTTTCACACAATGTTCACAAGGACTTCGGATAATAGAATACCAACTCATTTTGTGCCTAGCACACGTGTGTCATGTGCAAGGTACACAAATGTAAAATGTACCCACTGAAAATGTTTTCACCTCCCTGTAACTCCTCCCACCTGGCATTTTCAACAGTCAGTTCCTCAAAAAGACTGTACGGAGGCCTCTTAGGGCCAAAAAGGCACTGAGATAGCAAACTCCCAGGTGGCCCATAGAGGGGGAGAGAGGAAGAAATACAGTTTAATAAAAGAGGGACTAGGGGAGACAGGATAGCAGCCTTCCAATATCTCAGAGGCTGCCACAAAGAAGAGGAAGTCAAGCTATTCTCCAAAGCACCTGAGGGAAGGAGAAGAAGCAATGGGTGGAAACTAATCAAGGAGAGAAGCAACTTAGAACTGAGGAGAAATTTCCTGACAGTTAGAACAATCAATCAGTGGAACAGCTTGCCTCCAGAAGTTGTGAATGCCCCAACACTGGAAGACTTCAAGAAGATGTAGGATAGCCATTTATCAGAAATGGTATAGGGCTTCCTGCCTAGGCAGGGAGTTGGACTAGATGACCTCCAAGGTCCCTTCAAACTCTGCTATTGTATTATTGTATTACAGTAGGTAGGTAGATAGAGGGATAGATAGAGAGGGAGAAATAAGGTAGGTAGGTAGGTAGGTGGATAGATAGATAGATAGATAGATAGATAGTAGGTAGGTAGGTAGATAGGGTGATAGAGAGAGAGAAATACAGTAGGTAGGTAGGTAGGTAGGTAGAGAGAGAAAGGAAGAAATATAGTAGGTAGGTAGGTGGATAGATAGGGAGAAATACAGTAGGTATTTTTGCAGAAAAAGCCAGATCTTTCCAGCTTTTTGAAAGAGCATGAGGATAACAGGACCTCTGAAAATTGGGTAGCGCAAGGAATGAGACTGAACTTAATTACTGAATATTAAACACATTAAATACTGAACGTGATTAATCCACAGGTACTTAATACAATACAATACAATAGCAGAGTTGGAAGGGACCTTGTAGGTCTTCTAGTCCAACCCCCTGCGTGGGCAGGAACCTTATACCATTTCAGACAAATGGCTATCTAACATCTTTTTAAAGACTTCCAGGGTTGGGGCATTCACAACTTCTGGAGGCAAGCTGTTCCAGAGGTTAATTGTTCTTACTGTCAGGAAATTTCTCCTTAGTTCTAAGTTGCTTCTCACCTTGATTAGTTTCCACCCGTTGCTTCTTGTCCTGCCCCCAGGTGCCTTGGAGAATAGTTTGATTCCCTCTTCTTTGTGGCACCCTCTGAGATATCGGAACACTGCTATCATGTCTCCCCTGGTCCTTCTCTTCATCAAGCTAGACATACCCAGCTCCTGCAGCCGTTCTTCATATGTCTTAGTCTCCAGTCCCCTAATCATCTTGGTTGCCCTTCTCTGCACTCTTTCCAGAGTCTCCACGTCTTTTCTACATTGTGGCGACCAAAACTGTATGCAGTATTCCAAGTGTGGCCTTACCAAGACACCATACAGTGGCATTAACACTTCACGTGATCTAGATTCTATCCCTCTGTTTATGCAGCCTAGAACTGTGTTGGCTTTTTGGGCAGCTGCTGCACACTGCTGGCTCATATTTAAATGGTTGTCCACTAGGATTCCAAGATCCCTCTCACAGTTGCTACTATTGAGCAAGGTACCATCTATACTGTACTTGTGCATTTGGTTTTTCTTACCATCTATACTGTACTTGTGCATTTGGTTTTTCTTGTAGGACCTTACTTTTTTCACAATTGAATTTCATTTCATTAGATAGTGCCCAATGTTCAAGTTAATCAACTTAATCATCTTCCTTCCATTACAGTTTGACAGCAAGAGAAATACGGTAGGTAGGTAGGTAGGTAGGTAGGTAGGTAGGTAGGTAGGGGGATAGATAGAGAGGGAGAAATACAGTAGGTAGGTAGGTAGGTAGGTAGGTAGGCAGGTAGGTAGAGGGAGAAAGGAAGAAATATAGTAGGTAGGTAGGGGGATAGATAGGGAGAAATACAGTAGGTAGGTAGATAGAGGGATAGACAGAGAGGGAGAGGGAGAAATACAGAGAGGGAGAAATACAGTAGGTAGGTAGATAGGGGGATAGATAGAGAGGGAGAAATACAATAGGTAAGTAGGTAAGTAGAGGGAGAAAGCAAGAAATACAATAGGTAGGTAAGTAGAGGGATAGACAGAGAGGGAGAAATACCGTAGGTAGGTAGGTAGGTAGGTAGGTAGGTAGGTAGGTAGGTAGGTAGGTAGGTATATAGATAGCGATATGTCAGTATGTGTACATTTAAAAGTATATCAACATAAAAACCGAAGGGCACATGGGGAAGGCAGGGCAGAGTGGGGAGACAGTGAGATCTATTGTTACTTGTTCAACCAACCCCACTACACTATTCCCTCATTGGGGGAAAGAAATACATCTTTAGGCTCTTACAAAAGGATGGGAGGTTTGGGGCCAACCTCACACCAGGGAGCAAGATCTTCCAGAGGTTACAAACAACAGCAAAGAAATGCCTCCTCCTGGACTTTTACCCTGCAAGCTGGAATAATTGGCCTGATAGGACCTACAGCATGCCTCCTCTGGCAGCACGGGTGGGATGGGACAATCCCAGTGAGGTGAGATAGTCCCCTCGGTAGCCTGGACCCATATTATGAAGGGTTTAAAGGTGATCACCAATGCCATGAATTGCACCTAGAAGCAGACTGGTAATCAATGCAGCTTGTGGACCACTGGTATTCAGGAGTGAAATTCAGCAGGTTCTGGAGAACCAGTAGCGGACATTTTGAGTAGTTTGGAGAACTATACCACCTCTGATTGGCCCCAGAGTGGGGTGGAAATGGAGATTTTGCAGTATCCTCCCCCTGCCACGCCCACCAAGCCACACCCACAGAACCGATAGTAAAAAAAAAAAAAGAATTTCACCACTGGTGGTATTAACAGGGGCCATTCTAGGGCCCCCCAAAACTGCCCATACTGTCTCACTCTACGCCAGCCATAGTTTCTGAATGCTCTTTAAGGGTAGCCCCATGTAGAACGTATTACATTATCAGTGATTTATTCTCCTCACCAATACCAACCCTCCACCTACTCCATTAAGAAACTTTTTCTCACCCGATACCGAGGATGGGACCCCATTGACATGGCTAGGCGAGCATATTGGCTGATTGGCCTTTTGTATCCCACTGCAGAAGTTGGGCGCTTTTTCATCTGAGTCCCAGTGGTGGAGTTGCTGTTGCTGCTGCTGCTGCTGCTACTGTTGGCATAAAATAAATAAAAATATACAAGGAGTTTCTCCAGAGCAGCCATGATGAATATAGGACATGTAGCAATACATAGATGTTTCCTAAGTCATTATATGCCTAAATAGGATTCCTTTCTACTTTTTCCTCTCTACAATCTGGCATTTAACTAATAAAGCTCATTTTCCATTTTTTTGCTATTGAGCCTTGCTCACAAGTCTCATCTTTGCAACAATTTCACAATATAATGCCAGGGGGAAGGACAGGGGAGTGATGAGGGCAGTGTTTAGGGTCACACAGTATAATAGCATACCACGGTTTGTTTGTTTATTGCAAAGATTTAATATAGTTGCCCATCTTATGTACTATAACCCTGGGAATCTCACAACAATAATAAAATAATTACAATTTAAAAGAATAAAACAATAATAAAATAACATAAAAGAATAAAAACAATAAATACAAACAAAAACAGAACATAACCAGTACCCCAAACACAGCATACACGCACATACATATCACAACTGCAGAGCTTCCTCGGGGTCCAGCCTTGCATCACCCCAAGGTTTGCAGAAAAAGCCAGATCTTTCCAGCTTTTTGAAAGAGCATGAGGATAACAGGACCTCTGAAAATTGGGCAGCGCAAGGATTGAGACTGAACTTAATTACTGAATATTAAACACATTAAATACTGAACGTGATTAATCCACAGGTACTTAATCATCTTCCTTCCATTTCAGTTTGACAGCAAGGTTCTTTGAGGAGTTTTGGGAGCCCCATGTAGGCGATGACCCAGCTGAATCCAAGGGAAGGGTCAAACGTGTCTTCAGTCATGAGTCCCTTCATGCCCACAAGAGATCTAGGACCAGCCCATCTTGAATCTCTTGCTACTTTTCCTTGATGGCTAGTAGTTCAGATTCTTGTAGAGAGCTCAAGCTTACAATAAATCTTTATACCCATTTGAATGGCCTGGATCTCCACATTTTCCTGGGCCTTGACACCCAATATGGCTATGGGACTTCAGAATATATGACTGGTTTACTACCACCCTAAAAGGAGTGAATGGAATGGAAGGACCTGTGCATGACACCGAGTTGTTTTTTCGTCATCACTATCTACATGAAGTTCCTCCAGCCCAGCCTTCCCAGGGACACAGGCATCAAAGGTCAGAGATGGCAGACTCACCTCCCTGGAGTCAGCACCAAGGGCTGGAATTTCCACTGGTCCTCCTCACAGTCAAAGTAGAGGCGGTTCATGATCTTGTTCTTCTCTTCAGGGGGGATGAAATTTTCAATGATTAGGTACCTGCACCAAATAGAAATGGGCAGAATCAAGAAACAATCACAAAACACTTCTCCTTCATGTTTTTACTGGTAGTTGTATCAATAAAAGATTGGGAAGGCAAAATCAAAATAGAAGAATGGTACCGTGGCTTTTTTCACATTTATGGTATTGTGAACTATAATGAATTTGGGAACAAATTGACCAGTCCAGCTGAAATGGTTTGACCCTTTGATTATTTCTCAATGGCAACCTGTTCTTTGATAGTCTCAGAAGAATATTCTAAGGCTACATCATCTCATCTCCACCTAAGGAAATGCTACAGTGAACAGAGATGCCATGGAAAATAGAAAAGGGAGAATCCTGGGGCAAAATCCACCGTAGAAGAAACTTTGGAGAGAATGGTGTATCTTATGTTAACTGGGAGGAAAGGGAAGGCATTAGGTGGGGATAGTGGGAATCATCATCTCACCAAAGTGAGAGGCATTGGAATCAATGAAGCTGAACTATTATGAGTTCAGGAGAACTACATCTCCCTCTCCTCAGGGATGCGGTTATTTTTATATTCTGCACAGCATCAGCAACCTTGTTTGGTACCAGGCCAATTTGTAGAGTGACATAGTAAGAGGCAGTGAGAAATGATGGGAATGAACAATAGAGATAGTGAATGAAACAGAGGTTTCCGTAGATAGATTATAGGGGTTGGGGCTATACTGCCAGGAAAAAAAGGTTACTCTCAAGATATTTTTGTGGCAAATATTTCTTTTGAGACATCTTCGCATAGTGGTTGGGTGGTCACATTAGGTCAGAAAAGAGTTAAAGAGAAACTTGCCCTATAATTTTACTCATCGTTTGAAGTAGGCTGTTAAACTAGAGTTGGGGGCTTATAGTGCCATTCAAGCTGCCAACAGAAGACTTCATCAGCTGTTTTTAACAAATCAAAAATGTCACTAAGCCTTGAGTACTACATAAAATAACAACCAAGTGAGACTGGATGGGTCGCATTGTACACCTTCACATTAACCTTTCCTTTGATATAGAATATCATAAAAACACAGGCAGTAACAGGTAGCTTTACTGGGCCAAAGAGAAAAAAGAATCATGAAAACATGAGCACTAATTGATTTCTTGAGATGGGAAAGGCAAGCTGGCAGAGAAGAAATAAAATAAAAAGACTCTAAAGAAATTACCTTTTCCTTCAGAAACCACCCCACAGTTAAGAATGTTAATTGAAGAGTGGGTCTTGTGATGAGAACATGCCCCTACAGGAATTCCTTCAAGTCCCGTCCCCCCTACTCCTTTTTAGGGAGATGTCATCTAACAGAGATGGATTTTTTTAAAAAATCCCTATGGTTGTGGTATACCAAAATCAATTAGGATATATAGAAGGGAAAAATAAGTATCATCATCGGAGGTTAATTCTATTATCCCTAATTTAAATATTTGTTCTCAGCACTGAAATTGATTTGCATATTGCTAATTTTATTTTGTTAATCAACTCAAAAGAGAGAGAAAGAACAGGATAATTTGCCACTTTGGGGACATTGTCCGGTTCGGCTGAGTAGGTAGTAACTCAGCCTGCTATGTCCCCGAACCGGTTCTATCGGCAGTGGTGCCATCTTGACTTTCTGTTCTGCGCATGCGCAGAACAATCCTCATACACAGAAAGGTAATTTTTTTCCTTTTCTAACATTGTGCGCATGCGCAGACCTTTTTAGGTGCAAATGCGCAAATGTTTTTGCACACCAAACTGGCAGTAATACCGATAGCAACCCACCCCTGCACTATGGCCCTTTTATGACTTCAATACTAGATGACCTCCAAGGTCTCTTCCAACTCTGTGACTGTTACTTCTAGTTCACAAGTCATAATGGGTCCATAGTTCCCCACCTCTGTCCCAGGTCATTCACTTTGTAAGGGTCAAGTGGCAAAGGAAAACCAATAGGATTTCACTTCTTCTTTAAAAACCTTTTGGTGATTCTGGCCTGATTTCTCCACTTGATAAACTTGTCACTTTGGCACATCTGGTTGGTTTCTCCTTTCATAAGTCCCTTTCTACCTAAACAGTAACAGAATTGGAAGGGACCTTGGAGGTCATCTAGTCCAACCCCCTGCTAATGCAGGAGACCTGTACTAGGGATTCAAACTGCCGAACTGCCGACCTTTCTGATCAACAACTCCTGGCAATGAGACAGATGTGCAAGATCATTCCTTGGGATTCTTACAGACAGGCTGCTGGCCTCTACCTCAACACATCCTACCAAGGTACCTACTTGAGTTTCAGTTCTCGTGTCTGCTCATTCTGTGCCTCCTCCAGATCTTGCCGCACTCGGATATATTCATCATGTTGGTCCTGGATCTCTGCCTTCACAGCTTGCAGCTTGGCATAAAGCTACCGGATCAAAAAAAAATGCTGTTTATTTAGCAGAATATCTTTCATACCACATCTCACCTTTCCAGCTGGCATGAACTACAGCTCATGGACCATATTTCCTAGCCTGAAAAATATGCTCTGCTTTGAAGTCTGCCAGGCAGCCAAGTCTTAATATCACTAAAATGTAAGTGCAGCCAAATTTTAGTCTTCTCTCTTTTTTGCTTCGAGGGATAGAGGTTTTAAGGAGTGAAATGATTTGGGTGTTCTAAATACGATAAATAGGTGAGATATTTTGGGCGATGCTTTAAGATTTAATAAGATTTCAAACAGCAAGCCTCAATCATTCCAGAAAAAAAATATGGAAGATGTAAATAAGTTTTGAGAAATAACTATATGCAAACACCACCCAGAGTCACTTGTTAGAATGGGCAGCTATAAATAAATCAACAAATAAGAAAGAAAGAATAAGAAATAAGAAATAAGAAAGAAAGAAAGAAAGAAAGAAAGAAAGAAAGAAAGAAAGAAAGAAAGAAAGAAAGAAAGAAAGATTGTGTGCTTGTAGAAACCAAATAAATAAACAAAGAAACAAACAAATAAATATGATGTGCTTTCCATGGCCTAAAAATTGTATATCCCTTAAATGAACAATTCAAGAGTCAAACTACAAATAATATTGTTTAGCTCCAATAATATGATAACCTTCTCTGCAAACACATTGTCTAGGTTCACACAGACATTGGGTTCTCCCTCACATCCAAGCTAAAAGCTTTGTACCTGCCCTTGAGCTGACAGAAAACAATATTGGCATAACATTTTCCAGCCTCCCCCTGGGGATCCCTATTCTGCAATAGGCACAATGCTGGCAAATGTTCCTCTCCTTATTTAAGTGGTGCAGGACATATTAAAAGCAGGAGTTGGTGGGGTCCTCTGGCTTTGTTTTCCTCTCTCCCACCAAACAGCACTAATTGGTGACAAAACCAATTGCTATTCTGGAATAGCACTCAGCTTGTGTCCAAAAGAAGCCCAATAATCAATTGACACCAGCTGACAGTCAGACTTTCTTCCAGCATAGTCATTTCGCTTTTTGATTATACACTGACTCAGTGCCTGCTATCAACCTTTGTAGAGACACACCGTTCAATTGACTTAGCGCATCACATGTTGTTTGTGTCAACATGTCTTACTAAACGAGAATAGGCTCTGACTGGAAAAAAAACCCCAAGCTTTAGCTTGCTTCTATGTGGTGAGAATGTCCACAGTACCTTCAAATAAACTCCTATTATCTTCTTACTGGTTTAATAACAAAGAAAGGGGTTCTTTTTAGAGAGGGGTTCCTCTTAAAAGAACATGCTTTATTTATATAAATATATTTTATTAATTATTCATGTTAAAGGATCAGATATATTTAGCCAGAGCATCTTGTTTAGCACAGTTTCACGTCCGCAGTATGAGAGGTTGGAGAGCTGCTGCAAGCACACAAAATGATAGATGAGACCAGGGGTGTCAAACTCAGGGACCACGAGCTGGATCTGGCCCCCAGGGCGCTTAAATCTGGCCCCCAGGGCTGCCCTCGAAACAGCAAAGGACCAGCCCGCAGCGGCTGTGCCAGCAAAACAGAGCTCGGGAGGGCTACATGTGGCTCTTCCGAGCTCCATTTTTACTGACAGAGCACTCAGGCCACCACAGGTGACCCCGACACGAGTGACATCAAGCTGGCTATGCCCAATCTGGCCATGGTCACGCCCCCAAAATTAAACACAACCCTGATGCAGCGCTCAATGAAATCGTGTTTGACACCCCTGGATTAGACTAAAATCAGTTTGGATATTTTATAGTTTAAAATGTTGCAAAAAACCAGACGTTTACTTTGCACGTTGTGTGAATCATGCTACCACATTAAAACATGTTATGAAAACACAACAACTGTGTTTTGTTATTTTGGATTTGGGGTTAAGCATATTGTAGGAACCCAGCAACAAGAGGCCAAGGTAGTTACCTACCACGCTAGGTGGGCTGGATATTAAAATTCAACAATAACGACCTTGTGTCGGAGGGGGAGCCGGACCTGGTAGGAAGAGCGGAGACCTGGTTGGGCCATGAGGGAGGACTTCCCCTCGTAGAAATGTGCCCGCCAGGTTACCGCGCTTTTCATCAGCCACGGGCCCTAGGCAGGGGTGGAGGGGTAGCGGTTACTGTTAGGGAAGGTCTTGAGCCGAGAGAGACCACTGTACCACAGACCACCGGCTGTGAGTCCCTCTGCGTGAAGTGGGGCCTAGGGAGGCAGTTGGGCGTGCTGATTGTATACCTGGCTCCCCGCTATGTAACAGCAGCCCTGCCCGAGCTCCTTGAGGTGATGGCCGCGATGGCAGTTGAGACCCCCAGACCTGTTGTCATGGGGGACTTCAATCTGCCATTGGTTGGCGAATCATCAGAGGCAGCTCAGGAGTTCATGGCCTCCATGACGGCCATGGACCTGACCCAAGTAATTCAGGGCCCCACGCGCGAGGGAGGACACACGCTGGATTTGATTTTTGTCTCCGGTCAGTGGAAGAGTGATCTGGGTATAGGGGACATAGCCATCATACCCCTGTCATGGTCAGACCACTCACTTCTCCGGCTCGACTTTCCAATCGCTACACACCACCGCGGGGAGGCGGAACCGGATTCACCTATATGGTTCCGCCCCAAGCGCCTGATGGACCCGGATAGGTTCCAGACGGTGCTTGGGCCATTACCTGTGTCCTTGACCCGCGCCCCGGCAGAGGACCTGGTGGCCGCGTGGAACATCACGGCCATGGGGGCCTTGGATCGGGTTGCGCCCTTGCGGCTTCTCTCGCGGCTACGAGTCACCCAGGCTCCTTGGTTTTCCGAGGAGCTGAGGATGATGAAGTGCCACAAGAGATGCCTAGAGAGGAGGTGAAGATCCACACGGTCTGAATCTGACCGAACACAGGTGAGAGCCCATTTACGGACTTACCTTGTGGCGTTGAGAGTGGCCAAACGTCATCATTGTGCCACTCTCATCGCATCCGCAGATAACTGCCCTGCCGCCTTGTTTAGGGTGACCCGCTCCCTCCTTCAACAGAGGGCGCGGGAAGCCCCTTTGCACGGTAGAGCAGAGGAATTTGGGGAATATCTGCAGGATAAAATAGCTCAGATTCGGAGCGAGTTGGCCTCCATCGAAAGTGGCCCAGTGGCCCGAGGCAGATCTTGAGACAGTTTTGTGGGAAGAGTTTGACTCTGTTACTTCCGAAGATATGGACAGGTTACGTGGGTGACTGCGAGCTACCACATGTTTATTGGACCCATGTCCCTCCTGGCTTGTACTGGCATCCTGGGAGGTCACACGAGGCTGGCTCCAGGAGGTGGTTAACGCTTCTTTGAGTGAGGGGTTCCTGCCGGCCTCCCTTAAAGAGGCGATGGTGAGACCCCTCCTCAAGAAGCCCTCTCTGGACCCAGCATTATTGGTAAATTACCATCCGGTCTCCAACCTTCACTTTCTGGCAAGGTTGTAGAGAGTGTGGTGGCACAACAGTTCCCCATCTGGAGGAAATTGATTATCTGGACCCACGCCAGTCCGGCTTCCGGCCCGGGCACAGCACCAAGACGGCATTGGTCGCGTTGGTGGATGATCTCTGCAGCGCCAGAGATGGGGGTTGTTCCTCCATCCTGGTCCTATTAGACCTCTCAGCGGCTTTTGATACCATCGACCATGGTATCCTATTGCATCGGCTGGAGGGGTTGGGGGTGAGGGGCACCGTGCTGCGGTGGTTCTCCTCCTACCTCTCCGGTCGATCGCAATTTGTGTTGGCAGGAGAGCAGAGGTCGACCTCGAGACCCCTCACTTGTGGGGTGCCTCAGGGGTCGGTCCTCTCACCTCTCCTGTTCAACACATATATGAAGCCGCTGGGCGAGATCATCCGTGGTTTTGGGGTAGAGTATCACCTCTATGCTGACGACACGCAGCTGTATATATCTACCCCAAACCACCCCAACGATGCCGTAGAGGTGATGTGCCAGTGCCTGGAAGCCGTGCAGGCCTGGATGGGAAGGAACAGACTCAGACTCAACCCGTCCAAGACTGAGTGGCTGTGGTTCCCGGCATCCCGGTACAGCCAGTTGACTCCATCACTGGCCATAGGGAGCGAACATCTAGCCCCTGTGGATGGGGCACGCAACCTGGGCGTCCTCCTTGATGCACGGCTGTCCATGGAAGATCAAGTGACAGCCGTAGCCAGGAGGGCGTTTTACCAGGTTCGCCTGGTCCGCCAGTTGCGTCCCCTACTGGACTGGGGTGCCCTTTGCACAGTCACTCATGCCCTCGTGATATCCCGACTGGACTACTGCAATGCTCTCTACATGGGGCTCCCCTTGAGGTGCACCCGAAGACTTCAGCTTGTCCAGAATGCAGCCGCGCGGGCAATTATGGGAACCTCTAGGTTTTCCCATGTAACACCGCTCCTGCGCGAGCTGCATTGGCTGCCTGTCGTCTTTCGGGTGCGCTTCAAGGTGTTGGTTATCATCTTTAAAGCGCTCCATGGCACGGGACCTAGTTATCTGCGGGATCGCATCCTGCCCCATACATCCCTGCGGCCGATTCGCTCCCACAGAGAGGGACTTCTCCGGGTGCCGTCCACTAGGCTGTGCCAGTGGGCGACGCCCAGGGGAAGGGCCTTCTCTGTGGCGGGCCCGACCCTCTGGAACGACCTTCCCCCCGATATTAGAACAACTACGGACCTCCGCTCCTTCCGTCAAAAATTAAAAACACATTTCTTTTGCTTGGCCGGCTTGGGATAACTTAACTGTTTTCAGGGGGTTTTAGAGGTTGTTTTAGCTTTGGGGATTTTAGCACAGGGTTTCGTTTAATTCTTTTTTAATATTGTATTGTCTGTGATTTTATATGCATTTTTAATTTCCCTGTGCCCCGCCTCGAGTCCCTTCGGGGGGAGAGAGCGGGCTATAAATTAAATTATTTATTTATTTATTTATTTAATATCTTGAAAGTCACACCTATATAGTAGAGATTACTTTAAACAAATGGTCTGATTTAGAATAAAAATGTTATTTTTTCTTAAGGGCATATATAGGAAGCCTCCCTCTTGCTTGACTATTTTATTAATTAAATCTTAGCGCTTGTTCTGTTGGAGACAGCTAAAATTGGACAAAGTCTAGTGGAGAACCTGGGGGATAAAGGAGAATTCTCAGTGAAATTAGTACCGCCGCTTAGTTCTAAGCAATGGGCAAAATGTAGTTGTTTCTTCTTTGAAAGAGCCCAATGGGTACAAAAAATATAGTTCCATTTTCAATATCTTAATGATTATTAGTAGGAAACACCATTCCTCATCTTAAAAAAGGAGTAATAAGCCCATTGTGAAGGAAAATACAGCAATGGCTTTATACGGAGTGTAAATGAAATATTAAGTTTTGCACTTACCTATTATCTATGTATCTATTTATGGAAGTAGTCATTGAAATTTTGTCCTACTGGGATTACAGCAAGAAAAAAAACCTGCTATGACTACACATACAGAAACTGTCCCAGTTCTAACAGCTTCCATTACATATTGTAGGATAATCTGTGTTTTGGTATGAAAGAAGTGACATCTAAAACTCATCTAGTTTACTAGCAGGAGTGTATGTTTTATTTTCTCCCATCCATGTGAACAGTTGCTATTTGTTCTTGTGGAAAAATGCAGAGCATTCATCTCTGTGACAATGCTACTATGTGATGCCTACTCAATCACCCCATCCCATGATACCACTAACAGTCTTCCCAAGGGGAGGGTGCAGTGGTCTCTGAATATAGAGCACACTGACCCATAATAGCCTCTCTAAGAGTCAATCTGTCTTTTCTATATACAGTGGTACCTCGGATCACGAACTTAATTCGTGAAATGACTCTGGTCGCGATCCGATTTGGTTGTGATGCGAGGCACAATTTCCCATAGGGTTCAATGTAAATCCGATTAATCCGTTCCGACCTTGTTTTTTGGTTGTGATGCGAGGCACAGTTTCCCATAGGGTTCAATGTAAAGCCGGTTAATCCGTTCTGACCTTGTTTTTAAAATGTCCGCGGCTCCGGTTCGTGAAGCGAAACGGAGGTCGTGAATCCGGGCATTTTTACGAACTTTTCCGTTCGTGATGCGAGGGCGGAGTTCGTGATGCGAGGCAGAGTTCGTGAAGTGAGGCGGAGTTCGTGCAGCGGAGCATTTTTTACGAACTTTTCCGTTCGTGCAGCGAAACGGTGTTCGTGAACCGGGGCACATTTTTTGGGAAATTTTTGGTCGTGAAGCGAATTGGACGTGATGAGAGGCGTTCGTGGTCCGAGGTACCACTGTACTGTACATCTTAGATGTCATAAAGACAACACTTAGATGGTAAATGATAAAAAGGAGAGAATTCTCTTCAGCCTTAATTACAATATGAAGCTGAACCCTTGTTCTTCTCAAAGTTCCTGACTAACTTCCGCCAAGTGAACATGATCCCGCTGCAATCTATTGCAGGAGACAGATTTTTCCTGATTTGGCTCATGAGAAAGAATAATCTTAAAACTTGTATTAGCCCGTCTCTAAAGAGAGCTATCAATTTAGTGTAATGGGCATTCTATAGGATTTCCTTGACACTACTGAATCTTCCTGTGTCCTGGATTTCTGCAGGATTCTTACCTTTTTGAGCTTCTTGGTTTTGATTTCTACTTCCTGCTGTAAAGAAGTGAAGGTCTCCCGGAGCTCCATGGTTTCCTCATCCCGCAAAAGCACTTCCTGTTGCATTTCCCGCTCACGCCGCTTCTGTGTTATAGAATCAGGCCAAACATCCCTCAGTCTCAGAATACAGTCTTGCTACCTCCCACCAGAGTGTTATAAGACACAGCAAACCCGGGCTCCATAGACAAGCATTCCAGTCCAGCCTCCATGATCTGCTTGGAAGGTTGCTTGCATTTTGATAGAGGCCAAGGGTCATATCCATTTCATATTGGTTTGAGAAAGAGTGGGACACCCCGGAAGGAAAGTTGAGGGGCCTGCAGCTCATCCAAATCCCAACTGATCCTTACCTGCTCTGCAATTTCCTGTCTCTTCAGCTCAAGCATCTTTTGCTGCTCATTTGTGTGGTCCATGATGTTCCTTCCACCAATCAGCAATTTGCTTTCCATTGCCTGAAGACAAAAAGGGAAAATTATTATTTTTAGATTATGGCAAAGGATTCCATGCTTTAACCAGTACAGTGTTTACATATACAGTTGAGCAGCCCTAAAATGTCTGAACAATTGTTCTATTTGGGAATGTTTATTCCCCCTCTCAAGTGATTTAATTCATTTGAAAGGATTTTACATATGTAATTGTTGCAATTATTATTCCAGGTTTCGATAGTTCAGCAGGTTCAAACCATAATAGGCCACTGAATGAAACCGGGACCTAGGAAGCACACGTCATCTCACCTGACAAAGGCTAACAAAGGCTAGTGTGTACCATCACCCAATTCTTGGAGCACGTATCCAATACACAAAGCAATACACAAAATGTAACTAAATGTATTTTGCTAGATAGCTGAATGTATTTTCCCAGGCCACTGGATAGCTGAATGTATTTTCCCAGGTCACTGGATAACTGAATGTATTTTCCCAGGCTATTGTATGTGTTTTACTAAGCGACTGTATGAACCAATCAAACTATACTAGAATGTAAGTTTCACTTTTGTAACTAATAAAAAGGCCCGCACTGAGCTAGTCAGGGCACGCTCATTTGGAGGAATATCCCTGTGTCCTGTTTTCGTTTTCCCACCGGAGCCGAGCCGCCCGCCTTCTGTGGTACAGCGTTCCCTCAATAGGGGGCGCTATTTCCCACATGTAATCAATGCTATAACCAATATTTAATAGACACACTATAAAGGTCAAACTGTTACCGCAAACATTACCAGTTTAATTCTTGGGACACAAAGGCTTAAATTATATTCTATCCTCCTTCAACCTCCTGGTTAGCACAGTAATAAGTTCCTTGGTATGTCCTGTTTCAATCCTTCCTGCCAAATCTTGAGGTAGTAATTGGAGAAATGAAGCTGTATGCAGAACTTGGAACAAATCAATTACTGTACTTAAATAATTCAGAAACCCATATTTTTCTGGTGGCACACAAATAGCCAATTAACAAAGGCTGAGTTCTCATGATTTGCTTAACCAAATCATTTAATAATCTAACAGCTGCATTTGCACATCTGACTTTATTTATTTTTAAAAAAAATTGTAGTCTAGCAGAACGTGCATAAGCAGCATTGTTATTTTGAGGTTCAGTGTATTTATAAAGTCAGAACATTGAATGAATTCATAAAGAGGTTGGGCATTTTTTCCCAAATGAGGCTTTAACTATGTGGTTCAATGTTTGTGCAAACCCAGAAGTTGGATTAATTCAGTAACCAGATGAAGCAGCTAACTTGGCATTTGGTAGCAGACGTTTCAAGCACCTGAGCCAAAAAAGTGTAGCTGAAAAAGCTCCTGGTTCAACTTGGCTATACAAAATTGGCAAACTGCAGATCCAAATCCACTGCAGAAAAACAATTAAAAAGAGAAAGAGAAAGCAATTCAAAAGCCAACTGATAGGTTGCTTTTGATACCATCCATCTCTGGGCCTCAGGTGAAGTTTCCTACAGCTGTATGATCCTTCTCTTCAAAGGGAGTTTTGAAGATAGCATGAAGGGAGAGGATTAGGATTTTGTTGCAACATGGCCCTAATCCTGCCTGATTTTGAGGCAGTTATTAAAATGTGAAATGATGGAAGTTAAATGCTACATATTTCCTCTTTCCCAAAGTGACTATCACTGCCTAGGAATCTAAAGGGGTTTTTTATTTAAACATTTTATTCGACTTTTAGGGGGTTCCAGGGAGGGGGGGAGGGAGAGTCAGGTGGGGGTATGCCAAAAAGGGCCGGCAGGAAGCGGAAGTAGAGTAACGGAGGAGGTGGGAGGGGGGGTCGTTTCCACTGGGGTATTTTCCATCAATACGGTCTTGGGGAGGGGCAGGGGCGGTGGGAAGGGGGATGGACATCACCAGTTGGAGGACCGGGGCCGCTGGTTACGGGTGGTCACGCGCTCCAACTCCCCCTGTCCATCGCAGATTAGGTGGGCAAGAACCACAGACCCGGGGCCCTAGGCTGATGCTATGCAACGCCAGGTCCTTGGTACAAAAAGCCCCCCTCATCCATGACCTTGTGTCAGAGGGGGACCCGGACCTGGTAGGCATTACGGAAACCTGGTTGGGCCATGAGGGAGGACATCCCCTCGTAGAAATGTGCCCACCAGGATACCGAGCCTTCCATCAGCCTAGGGCCCTAGGGAGGGGTGGGGGGGTGGCGATTATGGTTAGGGAAGGTCTTGAGCCAAAGGAGACCACGATCCCTCAGACGACCGGGTGCGAGTCCCTCCTTGTGAAGTGGGGCCTTGGGAGGCAGTTGGGCGTGTAGTTGTATACCTGGCTCCTCGCTATGCAACAACAGCCCTGCCCGAGCTCCTAGAGGTGATAGCCAAGGCGGCGGTTGAGACCCCCAGACTTTTAGTCATGGGGGACTTTAACCTGCCGTCGGCAGGCGAAACCTCTGGTGCAGCTCGGGAGTTCATGGCTTCCATGACAGCCATGGACCTGACCCAGGTAGTTTTAGGCCCTACTCACGAGGGTGGACACACCCTGGATCTCATCTTCGTCTCGGGACAGTGGAGTAGTGATCTGGGAATAGGGGATTTAGTCATCACACCCCTGTCATGGACAGATCACGCTCTCCTTCGGCTCGACTTTCCGATCGCTGCACCTCACTGCGGGGAGGCGGAACCGGACATTCCTATATGGTTCCGCCCCAGGCTCCTGATGGACCCGATAAGGTTCCAGAGGGAGCTTGGGCCAATTCCTGTGGACTTGCCCCGCGACTCGACTGAGGACCTAGTGGCTGCATGGTTAAGTGCGGCCACGGGGGCCTTGGACCGAGTTGCGCCCTTGCGGCCTCTCTTGCGGCGACGAACCACCTGGGCTCCTTGGTTTACCGAGGGGCTTAGGGAGATGAAGCGCCACAAGAGACGCCTAGAGAGCAGATGGAGATCTTCTCACTCCGAAGCCGACCGAACACTAGTGAGAGACCATATTAGGACTTACTTAGTGGCGATAAAAGTGGCCAAATGTGAGTATTGCGCCACTCTTATTGCATCCGCAGATAACCACCCTGCCGCCCTGTTTGGGGTGACCCGCTCCCTCCTTCAACAGAGGCCGCGGGAAGCCCCTTTACAGGGTCGAGCAGAGGAATTTGGGATTTATCTGCAGGAGAAAATCACTCGGATTCGGAACGAGCTACCCTCCATCGACAGTGGTCCAGTCGAGCAGGCCGAGGCTGTTCTTGTGACACCATCCTGGGAGGAGTTTGATTTTGTTACCACCGAGGATATGGACAAGCTGTCAAAGAGACTTAGGGCTACCACATGTTTATTGGACCCGTGTCCCTCCTGGCTTGTACTGGCATCCTGGGAGATGACACGAGGCTGGCTCCAGGGCATTGTCAACGCATCTTTGAGTGAGGGGTCCTTGCCTGCCGTCCTGAAAGAGGCGGTGGTGAGGCCCCTCCTCAAGAAGCCATCCCTGGATCCAGCATTATTAGAGAACTATCGTCCCGTCTCCAACCTCCACTTTTTAGTGAAGGTTGTTGAGAGTGTGGTGGCTCAACAGTTTCCGCGACACTTGGAGGAAGTTGATTATCTAGACCCGCGCCAGTCCGGCTTCCGACCCGGGCACAGCACCGAGACGGCATTGGTCGCGTTGGTTGATGATCTCTGGAGGGCGCGGGATAGAGGATATTCCTCTATCCTAGTCCTATTAGACCTCTCAGCGGCTTTTGATACCATCGACCATGGTATCCTATTGCACCGACTGGGGAGGTTGGGGTTGGGAGGCACCGTTCTGCGGTGGTTCTCATCCTACCTCTCTGGTCAGTCGCAATATGTGTTGGCAGGGGGGCAGAGGTCGGCCTCGAGGTCCCTCATATGTGGGGTTCCTCAGGGGTCGGTCCTCTCGCCCTTACTGTTCAACACATATATGAAGCCGCTGGGTGAGATCATCCGTGGTTTTGGGGTGGGATATCATCTGTACGCTGATGATACTCAGTTGTACATATCCACCCCAGGCCACCCCAACGATGCCGTCGAGGTTATGTCCCGGTGTTTGGAGGCCGTACGGATCTGGATGGGTGGTAACAAACTCAGGCTCAACCCGTCCAAGACTGAGTGGCTGTGGCTTCCGGCGCCCCGGTTCAGCCAGATTATTCCAACTCTGGCCATTGGGGGCGAAACACCGGCCCCCGTGGAGAGGGCGCGCAATTTGGGTGTCCTCCTGGATTCCCGGCTGTCTATGGAAGATCATGTGGCAGCCGTGGCCAGGGGGGCATTCCATCAGGTACGCCTGATGCGCCAATTGCGCCCCTTACTGGACCGGGGTGCCTTACGCACAGTCACTCAAGCACTCGTCACCTCTCGACTTGACTACTGTAATGCTCTCTACATGGGGCTCCCCTTGAGGTGCACCCGAAAGCTGCAGCTAGTCCAGAACGCAGCCGCGCGGGTGATTACGGGAGCGCCTAGACACTCCCACATAACACCTATCCTGCGCGAGCTGCACTGGCTCCCTGTGGTCTTTCGGGTGCGCTTCAAGGTTTTAACGACCATCTTTAAAGCGCTCCATGGCTCGGGGCCTAGTTATATGCGAGACCGCCTCCTGCCCCATACATCCCTCAGACCGATACGCTCCCACAGAGAGGGCCTCCTCAGGGTGCCGTCGGCTGGATAATGCCGACTGGCGACACCCAGGGGAAGAGCCTTCTCTGTGGCGGGCCCTGCCCTTTGGAACGACCTACCCCCTGAACTCCGCACCATCTCTGACCTCCGCCTCTTCCGCAAGTGTCTGAAGACACACCTATTCCATCTAGCCGGCCTAGCATAACCCCCATTACTGACTCTTAGATAGTTTTAAATTTGGGTTTTTTAAATTCGGTTTTTAGTGCAGGGTCTATTAGAATAAGTTTTTTAAAATTTTATATGTTTTATATGTGTTTTAACATCCCTGTGCGCCGCCCTGGGTCCGTTTGGAGAAGGGCGGGGTATAAATTTAATAAAATAAAAAATAAATAAATAAATGCCTCGGACAAGAGGACTGGAAATGGCCTCACCATGAACAAAAGTGACATAGCTGTCTTAGGGCAGGGCTGTCAAACTTGCGGCCCACAGGCCAGCTGCGTCACACACTGGCCACGCCCACGCTCACTTTAGCAAAGGGGGGGGGGAAGTCCCAATACATCATGTGACGATGCCATGATGACACAAGTTTGACGCCCCTGTCTTAGAGGCAAGAGATTTTGGATGAGATCACAGATTGGAAGCCAGATGGATCTGGTCTTATGGCTGTGATATAATATACTGACCAGCTTTAGTGAAATGGAAGCCAGCTGCTGAAAAATATATATAATGGAGTTGGTCTGAAAATTCACTTTTTAGAACCTTCTTCTGCCTTTTTGATGCCATCCTGAGGATTAAACCTGGTTGAATTTTTTCCCATTTTTAAACTACGTGGATACATTCAATTTCTCTCAAGACTACTGACGTTGGATAAATAACCCTGAAATAGTCTCATAAACCCAATCATGGATCACTATAGTTAAACTGTTTGTATTTAGAATACAGGCTTCTCAAACCCCAGTTAAAATACAAGTTCAAGATTGCTTATCTTCCTCTCTATATAGGGGTCTCCAACCTTTGCAACTTTAAGTCTGAAGGACTTCAGCTCCCAGAATTCTCCAGCCAGCAAAGCTGTGTAAAAAATCTGTTGGGATGGGAAATTCAAAAATGACTTGAACTTTGCCTTATGATAGAAAGGAAATAACAAAAACAAAACAATAGCAGTGTATAACCCTTGATATAATGACTCCTGACTAGAAGGCTGATAAAAAGAAATTTAGAAAAGATAAGCCTAGCTTAGGTTTCCTATATAAATAAGTAGCATTAATAACGTCACAAGCTATTTAAAGCGATTCTGAATTTGCATCTCTCTGAAATGCTGGAGTTTCCTGTCAATCGGGATAGAATGGAGGGGACTTTCCTGAAGTAACTTTCAACTGGCATCCATTAAGACTTTGTGGATTTCCTGTCTCTGAGAGTGAGAAAGGAAGAATTTCACAGCCGACTTTTTAAACATCAATTTCCATTAATCCTGTTCTGCTGACCTAATTTTAGTGCTTTGAAAAGGAGCTAAGACGGAGCATTCTTCCACTTATCCTGTGGGAATGCTCAAACTGCCGGTGATAGCCCGTTACTTAAGGTGTCCTAAGCAAGCTCTCTGCTCCTTTTTTGTTCCCAGGCTGTGGTGCTGACACATCCCAGATGGTGCTGGGTTATAGCCAGGACTATTTCCTTCCACACAGCTGCTGGCCAACACATGGCAGCTGCACTCACTACTTGCAAACCCTCCTTCCTGTGTGCCTTGCACTGAGCAGTTCCTTCCCACAAAAACACTGGCATCTTTTACTTGAAAGGAAGGAAGGCAAGCAACAATTTGGTTGGGGAATTTGAGTTTTGCAGACTGAAAAGTCCGTATCTCCCTGGTTCTTCTATCATGAAAACTGGCCCTATTTTGCGCCAAACAATTGCAGTTACCAAAGCTTTTGCTATTCTACAAATCATGTAGGTATACATTGATATATATGTATATATGCCGGCATAGCTGGCTTCGGGGATTTTCCCGTGTATAAGGGCTGAAAATAAAGAGACCAGGATGGATCCATTTCAGGCTTATTAGCATTCTTCAGCTGGCCATACTCCTTCTACTCGGATTTGAACCGGTGCTTTCCAGCATTTGAGGCAAGCCTCTCTATGCCTTGAGCTATCCGGTATCCCTGATACATCAGCCAATTTACAGGACTCTTAAATGAGAGAATATTATTACAGCTCCTGTTCAGAGGTCCCTTTAAGGGGAGGAGACTTAACATCATCCCTCTCTGCCCTTTGACTCAACCTAGAGATCATCCAGACAGAGAACCAAATAGATTAGACATCTGAACAGGAGCTGTGATAATATTCTCTCATTTAAGAGTCCTGTAAATTGGCTGATGTATCAGGGATACCGGATAGCTCAAGGCATAGAGAGGCTTGCCTCAAATGCTGGAAAGCACCGGTTCAAATCCCAGTAGAAGGAGTATGGCCAGCTGAAGAAGGCTAATAAGCCTGAAATGGATCCATCCTGGTCTCTTTATTTTCAGCCCTTAAAAATCTAATATATATATATATACAGGCCGTCTTCACTTAGCAATAGTAATTGGGGCCAGAATTTCCACTGTTAAGTGATGTGACTGCAACACTTCGCAATGGAAATTTCAGTACCTCTCGTTATCATCATTAAGTGAATCTCCGTGGGTTGTTAAGCGAGGATATCATGGGTCATCATTTGCGACCCCCTGCCAGCTTCCCCATTGACTTTGCTTGTAGAAAGCCAGCAAAGAAGATTGCAAATGGTGATCACATGACCATGGGAGTCTGTGACATTATAATTGCAATGCTGGCTGATGAACACCCGAATTATGTTTACATGACTGTGGGGACACTGTGATGGCTGCAACTTTAAGGGCTGGTTGTAACTTTGAATGGTCACTGAACAAATGGTCATTTAACTCAGGACATACCCATAAACATTATACTCTAGTTTGGCCAACTCTGGATTTTAGGCTGAAGTGGTGAGGAGAGCTTGTCAATTTTTGATAATTATGTAGCAGTGCTGTAGCATTAGGGCAGATGAGAGATAAATGGGCAACCAATTGATGGAAACTATAAAGGCAACAGGTTTTGTTTTTATATTTCCCCCATTTACAAGGAGAGAAACAGTACTGATTCATAAATTAAGCTTCAGGTTCCTAGTCAGGCATATTCATAGAGAAGGATTTCCCGGACAGAAATAAAACAATGTGGGACACATGACTCTTGTGTTTGTATTGAATGCAGAATAGGATTCATCAGAGTCTCTGGTTCAGTTCATGCTAAACCCAACTGCAAAGGTAGACAAATACTTTTTCGATTTATGACCACAATTGAGCCCAACATTTCTGTTATTGAGCAAGACAGTTAAGCAAATTTTGCCTCATTTTACAACACTTTCGCCACAGTTCTTAAGTGAATCACTGCGGTTGTTAAGTTAGTAACACTAACACTAACTTAAGTTGTTAAGTGAATGAGATTTCTGCACTGACTTTGCTTCTCAGAAGGCTGCAAAAGGTTATCACAAGATCCCAGGACACTGCAACCATCATACAATTGCTAAGTGTTTGGATTTTGATCACGTCACCATGGGGATGCTGCAATGGTTGTGTGAAAAACGGTCATGCCACTTTTTTCAATGCCTCTGTAATGTTGGTCACCAAACAAATCATTGTAAGTCAGGAACTGTAGTAGTCTCTTGGAATACTGTACAGCACTATTCAACCTATGACCACAAATGGGATCAGAATTTTGATCATTAAGTGATGTGGTTGTTAGGATATGCAGCCTCATATTGGGTTGACAATATATATGAGCCTATGTTCTTAAGGAGTTATGTAGCTTTAAGAACTGTCTTCACTTCTGATTGGCTGTGAGTCTAAGCTCTACCATAAAGCAAGCTCAGAATCACAGCTCATTCCCTTTTCGACTCTCTGTGCTGAGGAGCTGTGACTGAAGAAGAAGAAGGAGGATTTGTTTTGCATCACTGTAAGATAAACTCTGTTTGGTGAAGGACTGTTATTTGTTTGAGAAGTTAGTCGGAAGAAGCATTTTAGTTGCTACAAAGAAAGACTATTTATTTTCTTACTATCACTGTTTTAGAGTTTGTTTGTGATTACAGCAACGTATCTCTTTACTGTCCGGTGAATTACACTATTCCGCATTTATTTGCTAACACTGGTTAAGGGACCAGAGTTGTAACACTGGTTCTGAACCCAGAGTTGCTAACAGTGGTTGTTCAGCGAGTTGTCATGTGACCAGACCTGATTTTATGACCATTTCACGGAGGTTGTTAAGTAAATCATGTGGCTGTTAAGTGAATCACATGGGCATTAAGTGAATCCAGCTTCCCCAATGGACTTTGCTTGTCAGAAGTAGGCTGGGAAAGTCACAAATTGTGATAATAAGATTGCAAAAGATGCTGCAGCTGTCATAAATACAAGACAGTTGCCAAGAGCCCAAATTATAATCACACAACCGGGTGGTATGCATACCTCTGCAATAGTTGTAACTTCAAGGATGGGATATAACTCACTTTTTCCTAGGCCTAGACAACTTTGAACCGTGATAAGAAAAGTTGCATTATTTCAGAGCATTTAAAACTCCTCAAGCAGTCTGCATAGGGTGCCATGGAATACAAGACCTATCTGGTTCATGGGCAAATCCCACTAGGAAATTCTTCAGACATGCCCTTTAATTTCTCTGGGGCTTGTATACAAGAAGCAAATTAGATTGCCTGCCTCCTCTCAAACTATCAATTAGATTTTCCTTTCAAAGTACCAAACATTTTGAGTATCCTAAACAATTTGGTTTTCTGAAATCCCAGGATTTCATAAGAGGACAACCTGTAGCCTGGTCTAACAAAATATTTAGAACCTAGGCTCAAATCTCGCTATGTGCTACAGGGAGCTGAATTCAAGAAAAGAGATTCGAAGGAGGAGAGGCAGGAAGCAGGGCTAAGGAGAAGGGCCTGTCCTTCCTCAGAAACTGTTATCAGTGCTTAATGGGGAAGCTGAGTAAAAAGGAGAGGTATTGTTGCACTCTCCACTCTAACTCCTGTATGCTTAGATTCGGAGAATCGTAGAGCTGGAAGGTATCTCAAGAGGTCACAAAGTCCAATCCCTTGCTCCACTGTGTAAGTTCCACTATAGCACTTGCAGATAATTATCCAACCTTTTTGAAGATCTCTAAGGCAGGAGAGCTCTCCATGTAGCAAATCTTGCAATGACTGAGGGACTTACTCAAGGCCAGGGGTGTCAAACTCAAGGCCCGTGGGCTAGATCCAGCCATGGGCTGCTTAGATCTGGCCTACAGAGCTGCCTTGGAAATGGGGAAGGACTAGCCCACGGTGCATCTGCCAGCACAATGGAGCCTGGGAGGGCCACGTGTGACCCTCCCAGGCTCTGTTTTCAACTGTGATTGCCTCCTGCAGCCCTCTGCCAGCAAAAACGGAGCTCGGGAGTCCCATCCAGTTTGCCCTCCTGCACACACCATGAGCAACCTGACCAAGAAGAGTGAGAACAGCAGCAGCAACAGCTTCGAGGAGGAGGAGGAAGTGCAGCTGGGCATCCCCTTGGGGAGTCCCACTGCCCTGGGAGTTCGAGCATCAGGCTGGGCACTTGCCTGCCCCTGCCTAGGGTCTGCCATCCAGGGGTCTTCCACATGGCCTGAGAGGGACAGGGAGGCTTTTCTGAAGGACAAGGATTTGGCCCTCTCACTGGTCTCTCTTTCCTCCTCTGGAGACAATGGATCCTGCCAGGCCTGCCCGTGCAACCACACGTTCCCCTGACGTGAGTGACATTGAACTGGCCATGCCTACCCTGGCCATACTCACCCGGTCCCCTGAGGTCAAGCACAACCCTGATGTGGCCCTCAATGAAATAGAATATGACACCCCTGCTCTAGCCCAAACCTCTTGTCATGTTTACCCATTCATACTGGTCTTGTCCTCTGAAAATGTGGGAAATAAGTTCATTCTCTCTTTTGTGTGCAACAACCCTTCTGCTATGATATGCCTAGAGAGATATGCCTATGCTATGGAGGACCACCCGCTCCGAGTCTGACCGGACACGGGTAAGGTCTTATTTAAAGACCTACCTGGTGGCGATAAGAGCGAGGAAACGCAACTATTTCTCCACTCTTGTCGCGTCTGCAGATAACCGCCCAGACGTCCTGTTTAGGATTACCCGCTCTCTTCTCCATCTGGAGGCATGGGATGTTCCCTTGCAGGGTCGAGCGGAAGATTTTGGGCGTTATCTGCATGATAAAATCGATCAGATTCGGGACGGGTTGGCCTCTGACTGGATTAGTTCAGACAGGTTGACTGAGGCAGGTCTTGAGAATGTTACCTGGGAGGAGTTCGATCCTAGGACATGGACAGGATATTGGGGCGGCTGAGCGCCACCACGTTTATTGGACCTGTGTCCCTCCTGGTTGGTACCCGCCTCCCAGGAGGTTACACGAGGCTGGCTCCAGGGAATTGTCAACGCTTCTCTGAGTGAGGGGTTTTTGCCGGCCGCCTTGAAAGAGGCGGTGGTGAGACCTCTTCTCAAGAAGCCATCTCTGGATCCAGCTGTTCTGGCCAACTATTGTCCTGTCTCCAACCTTCTATTTATTGCGAAGGTTGTTGAGAGTATGGTGGCGCGACAGCTCCCTCAGCACCTGGATGAAGCTGTCTATCTAGACTCGCGCCAGTCTGGCTTCTGGCCCGGGCACAGCACGGAGACGGCATTGGTCGTGTTGGTCGATGATCTCTGGAGGGCTTGGGATAGGGGCTGTTCCTCTATCCTGGTCCTGTTAGATCTCTCAGCGGCTTTTGATACCATTGACCATGGTATCATGCTGCACCGGTTGGAGGGGTTAGGGGTGGGGGGCACCGTTCTACGGTGGTTCTCCTCCTATCTCTCTGATTGGATGCAGTTTGTGTTGGCAGGGGGCAGAGGTCGACTTCGAGGCGCCTCACTTATGGGGTTCCACAGGGGTCGGTCCTCTCGCCCCTCCTGTTCAACATCTATGTGAAGCCATTGGGTGAGATCATCCGTGATTTTGGGGTAGAGTTCCATCAGTACACTGATGATACTCAGCTGTATATCTCTACACCGGACCACCCCAACGATGCCATGGAAGTAATGTCCCGATGTCTGGAGGCCATGCGAGTCTGGATGGGGAGGAACAGGCTTCGACCGAAGACCGAGTAGCTGTGTCTTCCGGCGTCACGGTATAGCCAGTTGATGCCATCTCTGGCTATTGGGGGTGAGTCATTGGTCCCCACAGAGAGGGCTCGCAACTTGGGTGTCCTCCTGGACTCTTGGCTGTGTTTAGAAGAGCCTATAATGGCCGTGGCTAGGGGGGCCTTCTATCAGGTTCGCCTAATACGCCAGATGCGCCCCTTTCTGGATCGTGATGCCTTATGCACTGTCATTCAAGCTCTCGACACCTCCTGCCTGGACTATTGTAATGCTCTCTACATTGGGCTTCCCTTGAGATGCACCCGGAGGCTCCAGTTAGTTCAGAATGCGGCCGCGCAGGGGATTTTGGGAGCACCTAGATGCTCCCAGGTGACACCTCTCCTGCGTGAGCTGCACTGGCTGCCTGTGGCTTTCAGGGTGCGCTTCAAGATACTGGTGACAATCTTTAAAGCGCTCCATGGCAAGGGAGCTGGTTATCTGCAAGACCGCCTCCTGCTGCCAAATACCTCCCACCGACCAGTCCGCTCCCACAGAGTGGGCCTCCTCAGGGTCCCGTCGGCCAGACAATGTCAGCTGGCGACCCCCAGGGGGGGAGCCTTCTCTGTGGCAGCTCCTGCCCTCTGGAATGACCTCCCCCTGAATTACGCACGATCGCAGACCTACATCTCTTCCATCGGGCCCTGAAGACAAATCTATTTCGTGCAGCCGGTCTGTCAAGTCTTTTAATTGGGTTTTAATATTGGGTTTTATAATAATAGGCCAAATTATTTAATATTTACTAATTTGTTATTTTAACTTTTGTATTTCCTCTTTTTATTGTGGCTGTTCACCGCCCTGAGTCCCGAGAGGGGGAAGGGCGGTATATAAATTAAATAAATGAAATGAAATAAATAAATGAAATATCTTATTTATCACTTATGTGGGGTAAACATATCCAGATCATAGGTGGTATTCAGCCGGTTCTCTCCGGTTTGGTCCAATCCGGTAGCAGCAGCTGCAGGAGGCTCCACCCACCCGCCACAAGGTAATGCGTGAGCACTCCGCATGCACAGTTGCAGCGCTGGGCTAGGAGTGTGCACTCACATTTGCGAACCGGTAGGGAAGGTAAGTGAATCCCACCATTGGTCTAGATCAGGGGTCTGCAAAGTCAGCTCTTTTAAGACTGGTGGACTTCAACTCCCAGAGTTCCCCAGCAAGCAAAGCTGGCTGGGGAATTCTGGGAGTTGAAGTCCACAAGTCTTAAAGTTCCCAAGTTTGGACACCCCTGCTCTTAAGGCTTTGTCCCATGCTCTTTAATACCCTTCCTCTGAACAGGCTCTAATTTTTGAACTCTGGTGTCTAAAACTGTACTCCGAATGGGTCTGAGCAGGGGATAATATAATAGAGCAATCAATTTCTCTGATGAAGCCTCCGCTCTCTGGGTTCCCACTAATACATCCTAAGGTAGCATTCGCCTTTTTGGCAGCCACATCAGACAGTTGGCTGATATTTAACTGATGACTGACAAGGACTCCCACATCCTTTCCATGAGTAACTAGTGTCAAGCCAAATATCCTCCAGCCTATATTTGTGTCTTACATTTTTCTATCCTGATGCTGAATGTTATGTTTCTCCATCTTAAATTCCACCCTATTCATTTCAGTCTACTACCTGTCTAGAAGCTTGCCTGTATTTGTCGTCTCTTTGATCTTATTGCAATGCCATTCAGCGTTCTTTTGGAATGATGTGGAAATAAAGAATAATAATGAATATTAAAATCTTCTTTCATGTTCCTCACTGAATTTACACACACATTTCTAGGTAGTTAACTGAAACAAACTTCCCTATGGAAAAACAACCAAGGAAGCCAGTCTCCATCTACAGGGCATATCATTCATTTATTAGGATAATAAGCTTATCAATTTATAAGAGAAACTCATCTTTCCAAGAGGTACTTTGTAACATTATCATTCAAGACTCACTGAGGACCTATTGTTTACTGCTGATATGACATTCAGAGGTGCCAAATATGTCTATTGACCCCTTACTTGCCACTCAGGTGGACAGAAATTCCAGGGTGCCATGAGAGAAATCTGTGTTTCATGCAGTACTTGGCACTAACCAGACTCTTTGCACCTGATTTTTTTAACATTAAAAACGGACGCCAGAAGTTTTATTAGAAAATAAAAGTAGTACGCTCCTTCTATCCAGGATTTTGTTTAGATATGTGTCCTTTTTGAGTATACAAGCAATGGTGACAGGGTGATTTCTCCAACTTGAAGCCATTCATCCTATATGGATGTCCTTGGAGTAACCTGGTTGTCCCAAACTATCATAACTAAGGGGGGGCTGAGATCAGGAATTGATGTTTTTATGTGTAATAACCCAGAGGTGGTATTCAGCCAGTTCTGACCAGTTCTGGCGAACCGGTAGCGGAAATCTTGGGTACTTCGGAGAACATGGGGCTTCCCTTGAGGTGCACTCGAAAGCTACAGCTAAACCAGAATGCGGCCGCGCGGGTAATAACGGGAGCTCCGAGATACTCCCATATAACACCTATCCTGCACGAGCTGCACTGGCTTCCTGTGGTCTTTCGGGTGCGCTTCAAGGTTCTGATGACCATCTTTAAATCGCTCCATGGCTCGGGGCCTAGTTACATGCATGACCATCTTCTGCCCCATACATCCCTACGGCCGATCCGCTCCCACAGAGAGGGCCTTCTCAGGGTGCCGTCGGCCGGGCAATGCCGTCTGGCAACACCCAGGGGAAGAGCCTTCTCTGTGGCAGGCCCTGCCCTTTGGAACAACCTCCCTCCTGAACCTTGTACCATCTCAGACCTCCGCCTCTTCCGCCAGTGTCTAAAGACACGTCTTTTTCAGCAAGCCGGCCTAGCCTAACCTCCCGCTGGGGCTATTTTAGATAGTGTTAAATTGGGCTTTTAATTTGGTTTTAGCATAGGATTGTTTAATTTAATATGCTTTAAAATTTTGTATATTTTGTTTTATATGTTTTAAATTCCTGTGCGCCGCCCTGGGTTCCTCGTGGAGAAGGGCAGGATATAAATCGAATTAAAATTAAAATAAATAAATAAAAAAACGGCAAATGCCACCTGTGGCTGCCTCCACCCCCATTTATTCTCTGCCTCCTGAGTCCCAGCTGATTGGCTGGGTCTTCTTCTGTTGCCCTGCACAAGAGAACGGAGCTGGAAAACAGGTTAATGGGGTAGGGAGGGAATGGGGATTTTACAGTATCCTTGCCCTGGAGTGGGGTGGAAATTGAGATTTTACAGTATCCTTGCCCTGCCACGCCCACCAAGCTATGTCCACGCCACACCACGTCCACAGAATCAGAAGTAAAAAAAACTATACTTTTTATTTCTTTCCATCAAAGTCCATTATATTTTGAGCCACAGTGGCACGGTGGTTAGAGTGCTGTACTGCAGGCTACTTCTGCTGACTGCCGACTGACTCCAATTTGGCAGTTCAAATGTCACCAGGCTCAAGGTTGACTCAGCCTTCCATCCTTCCAAGGTAGGTAAAATTAGGACCCAGATTGTTGGGGGCGATATGCTGACTCTGTAAACTGCTTAGAGAGGGCTGTAAAGCACTGTGAAGAGGTATATAAGTCTAAGTGCTATTGCTATTTTAGCTACAATGCATCTCAAAAATGGACCAGAGCAGGTGCCGGACTTATAAATGGACCACTTTTCTCTAGCTTCCATATCTCCCTGGTTGTGTTGTGGTGTCTATCACAAGCCATGAATGGGGCCAGTTCTAGGCAGGGGCTGAATAGACAGCAGCCTAGGAACACCTTATCCTGGGGGGCACTAAAACTGAATGGCTTCCAAAAAAAAAACCCAATAAAAAAGGTTAAAGCAATAATGATGCACTCTGTATGCCAACATGCCTGCTTGAGGGTTAAATATAATTAAGGAACAAATGGGTGCACTCTTTCAAATGTCTATAATGATTATCATCTGTCAGAGTCCATTTCTCTTGAACTAAGTACAGCAGAATAACAAAAATGTTTGGTTTATATCTGTGACTAAGGGATTAAAAAATAAGAGGGGAAGGTTGCAAATATCTGTTAAGTGGCTACACCCAATCCAGTATTCCCCTTTTGTCTCTTTTATATAATACAGAGATCAGTAATGAACAACAATAACAACAAAAAAGCCTTCCAACTCAGGCTTCTTAAAGCTGAACAACTCAAAGATTCCAGAATTGTGGTGATGTGTGAACAAAAGTGATTGTGTTCATTGGAGATGTGAATATAATGCCTCCCCACCTAAATACACAAATTATTAATGTCATCATGTGTTAGTTCAGCAACAGTCATTCAGATGTCAGCAAGCCAGAGAGCTTCATCTCTGCAGCAGACAGATAGGTTTCATTGTTAGGTGGCAATTTAACATTCAGCTAACTGGATAGTTACAATTTCTATCCTATTGGATAGTTTCAATGTCTACCTATTATGATATCCACAACTGGCCATTTACTCTGCCTCTTCATGCATCATGTCCAAAACTAATATGATGGGGAAGTGAGGATTGTAGGGTTGTCAAGCAAGGGTGTATGACCATGAACAACTCACTAATCCTGCTTGTTCAAGTCATGAACTCCCAATTCAAAGAGAAGACCATTTGTTGAAAGTTCAGCTCATCAAAGTAAGTGACAACTCACTTCCTTATGGTATGGGTTCAGGGGCCCTAAGAGCTGCTCCCTGGAATATAGACCTTTTGTATACCTCTAAACCTTTTGTATAGCTCTAGCCCAGGAGGGCATTGCCCCACATACCTATACCTATACCTATACCTATACCTATACCTATACCTATACATCTATCTATCTATCTATCTATCTATCTATCTATCTATCTATCTATCTATCTATCTATCTATCTATCTATCTATCTATCTATCTATCTATCTATCTATCTATCTGCGAAATATCACTCATGCATCATCACAAAATCTCCAGAACCGTGAAGTGTACAAACTTGAAATTTGGCATGTGTGTTCCTCTTAGCTTCTAGGACCTAGAATCTAGGTGTTCACTAAGAAAGGATTTTTCAAAATGATCATCAGATCATTAGTATTTCTTATAGTATTATTAACACGCTTTGATGCTAAGGAGTTAGACGTCCTACTCCCCCTCCCCACCCGAAAAGAACTCTGTTCCAACTGTCACTTGGGTGTGGGCGTGGCCACTGTGTGACTCATCCGGTCTGCAGGCTGGAAGTTTAGACATTCCACTCCCACTCCCCACCTGAAAAACGCTCTGATGCTAAGGAATTAGACTGAGGGAGAGAAGGGGATAAGATAGGAGAGGCCTCTGTGGGGCAAGCTGAGGGAGAGAAGGGGAGAGGAGAGGATCAATGGGGCAAGCCTGAGGGAGAGAAGGGGAGAGGAGTGGCTGATCGTAACTACTCATTTATTTTCAAGCTGTTAAGTGTTGATTTATCAAGCCGGATCACATAGTTTCATAGTGGAACATGGGTATTCATCTAGTTAATTATATATTACATTATCTGGGTCACTACAAATCACTAATAGCCATCTATAGACATGACTATAAATATACACTCTCCCTAATCTATACTGGTATATTGTTATTTCTGAGAATATTTAAACTCCCCCTTCTTCCCAATAACTTTGTATGTTCTCAATGGGCTGCTTAAAAAGCTTTGCTGTCTACATCTTTTCATAGGCTGCCCTCTAATTTTACTACACAAAGCTCTTGGGAGATCCCATCAGTTGCAGCTACTAGATTAAAGGATGAAACTGAAAATTAATATGCTCACCTCACCATAAGAACATCTCAACCAATTCTACCCATACTCTTATGCACATCACTTTAATCAAAATGCCCTACATCGGCAATATAAATTCAAAGAGTATTCAACTGTCTATTTATCATAAGATAGAACTATAACATACTATTTATCCATGAAGATTTAACTGTACCTATACATATAGTTCTATAATATCCTTCACTTTCTTACTAAGATATAAGAACAGAAGAAGAACTTGCTAGATCAGCCCACAGATGAACTAGCCCACAAGTGACTTAGATTAGGTACAAATACTGACAAAACTAAAAAGCCATTATAATACCAAGAAGCAAGAATTATTTACATGATATGAATATTATAAAACTGAAAACAAGCAGAGAAGAGAAGCCAAAGTCAAGAAGGGCAAAGATCTTAATAATTTCAGAGAATTCTTAGAAGAGACAAGAAGCAAGTTTATGGTGACAATTCTAAAGACACGAAAAACTTCACAAAGTATGCAAACTATTGTGCAACTATATGCCACAAAATAACGCTCAGGATCCCCCATTGGAGATTAGAGCCCTACACAGAAGAGGCTAGATGTTCGTTAGTTTTAGAAACGGCTGAGGTTCAAGAGAAATTATTATAGATGCATGCTGAATAATTGAGAAAGCCAAATACCCAAAAGAAAACAATGTGTGTTATACTGATGGTAGAAAGGCTTTGATTATGGCAATCATGTCAAGCAGCAGAAAGTCTTTAGGAAAATGCATGTCCTAAAAGATTTCATTGTCCTCATGAGAAACTTATACATAGGACAGGAAGCCACACACTGATCAAACCATGATGAAAAGATTGGCTTTAGATCAGTGGAGTGAGACAAGGCTATATACTGTACTCTCTCCTAATTTATTCAACCTATTGTATACGCTGAAGATATATTGACAGGGGCAGAACTGGAAGAAGAGTGTTATTTTAAAATAGAAGGAAGAAACATCAATAACCTGTACTATGTTGATGGCACTACACTTCATAGCTAAAAATGCAAATGATCGGTAAGCACTAGTAATAAAAATTAACAAGCACAATAAAAAATTGGGATTAAGGTTAAGCATAAAAATGATCAAATTAATTATAGAGCAACTATCCTCATAATTAATAATAAAGATACTGAAATGGTTGGTAGCTTCTACTTTTTAGAATATGCACAATAAAGGAATTGTTGATTCCTTTCAATCAATCAATACATTTCAACTAGGACATCATAGAATAGCAGTGAAGACCTTGGAAAAGATATTCAGATGTCATGATTTATTTATATCTATGAAGACGAGAATTTTGAAAAAATGGTTGTCCTGTGTCACTCCATGGAAGTTAAAGACTTTGAAGGACTAGGATAAAAGAATATTGATGCTTTTGATGTTCACGAAGACACCTGAAATACCATGGGTAGCCAAGAAAATAAACAAATGAAACATAACTTCTCTGTGGCGGGACCAGCCCTTTGGAACGACTTACCCCCTGAACTCCGCACCATCTCTGACCTCCGCCTCTTCCGCAAGTGTCTGAAGACACCCCTATTCCATCTAGCCGGCCTAGCATAACCCCCATTACTGACTCCTAGATAGTTTTAAATTTGGGTTTTTTAAATTCGGTTTTTAGCACAGGGTCTATTAGAATAAGTTTTTAAAAATTTTATATGTTTTATATGTGTTTTAACATCCCTGTGCGCCGCCCTGGGTCCGTTTGGAGAAGGGCGGGGTATAAATTTAATAAAATAAATAAATAAATAAAAAATGAATAAAAAATAAATAAAAATAAATAACTAAAATCAATGCTGAGATTTTATTGGTCATTTATTTCACACACAAATGACCAAGCTCAAATCATATTTTGGACACATTCTGTGAAGACTTAGCTCCCTTGAGAAGGTTATTTTGCTAGAAAAGTTAGAGAGAGGGGAGGGGAGGCCAGCAGCAAATAAGTAGACTCAGTTAAATCCTGAATGCTTTTTAAAATGAAAAAAATAGATGTATTTATGAATAAGCTGGATAATGTGTGCAACTACAATTAAGAAGATAGCTAAGCGAAATTTTAAGATTTATTCTGAAATGTTTACAATTTTAATTATTAAATCCTTATCTAAATTACATTTCATTTTATTAATAATGCTTTTTAATCCCCTCTGGAGAATATCTCACCTGGGAGGGATGTTCAGGGGATTTCTGTAAAGACAGAGGCATTCCAGAGACATAGCTAGCTCTCAAAACACAAGGGACCCACCCGCCGTTTGTTGGTTTCACAAATCCTTGGATGACTTGCACCATCCCTTGACTTCGCATAATGAAATGTGGCATGATCCTGCTGCTCCTGACTGAATGATAAAAATGCAAGGAAGCGATGAACCATCCTGGACCCAGACAGATGATTTCATAAACTCTCAGCCTTCTCATCATTGAAGAACATTATTAAACAAGCTTATCAAATAAGCATGTCATAATTTGGATGATGGCCATCCAAGTGAGATAAACAATAAGTGAACTAAAACACAAAGAGACACACACATCTACGGAGAAGCTCATAAATCAGCATCTTTTGAAAATATGTAGCCTATAATTGAAGGCACAAAATTCATCTGTCACGCACTGCAGACCCTAAGTCTGCTCAGAATTCACATCAACACTATCGCTTGCCACCTAGACTGTGTCTCAGTTTATTAGGCTAGTATTTCTCCATGTAACATCAACATTACAAGAAATTCTTCCTGGCTGCACTTTTCTTATAAGAAAATCACAAATGGGTGACATTCACCGCAACCCAGTGTATGTCACAAAAAAAATTTGGGGGGGAAATTGGTGTGTTGACTATGCCACAGCTGGTAGGCTTTACATGTTGTGTTATGCTACAAGCTATATTTTAAAAAGCACAAAAACGGGATTTCCATGTCATGCTGAGCAACGAGCACGGCAATGCTGAGAAGTTAAGAAAAGTCTCCTATCACCTATGAAACGGATATTTCTGTATCCATAATTTCTAATACAAACCAAACATTCTCTTCCATCGTGAATTATACATTGCCTTGCAACTGACATTCTTCACTTAGTTGAAAACAAGGGCAGGTGGCCTGTTATATAGTTTATGGTTTTTTTTTTTCTTAAGTGTCCATCCCATTATAGTAAACCCACATACCATAGAATAAGCAAAGTACAACAAAAAATAAATTTGATTAAATGTAAATTGCAATAAATCTGGTTATCCCTGTAGAAAGTGAACACCCACCCCTCTCCTAGAAGAATGAAATATTTTAGGAAATATTAAAAGGGCAGAATATTATATTTCACTGGATGGGAAGAGGAGAAACATGTTTTAAAGACAAGGCAGCTCCCTGCAGCTTTTTGCCCCCTGCTTCAGCTCCGGGGTGATGGGATTAAGACATGGCCCTCAGGACATGATAGGATTAGCCCTCTACACATCTCACCACAGGGCACTTGGGAAGATTATATCACCCAGCAAGGCTCAACCAAGCCTGGGACATAGACAGCCTACAAACTAAGACCACCGCCCCCTGGGAGTCTGACAGCCAATGGGATACATTTCTTACACAGGAACAGGAAGCCATAAGATAGAGTCCAACAGAGAGTATAATTCTCTCTCTCTCTCTCTCTCTCTCTCTCTCTCTCTCGTGCTCTTTTGCCCAGGACCCAAAACCATGTGATCCTGTCCACCATTAAAAAACATTTTCCCAAAGAGCCACCATGTTTCCAGTGTCTTTCTCCTCACTTGGAACCGAACCCAGATGGACATTTCTTCCAACATGCCTATGCAGTATATGTATTTGATCATTTCCTCCTCTAGTGCATGAAAAAAATGTGCATCAATAACTACTCCTGAAAAGTACTACAGGATGTGTGGTAGGTGAGGGTATGACAAAAAAGCCAAGATAGTGGTCATGGATGCAGGATTAAAGCCCTGTCTCTTTTGTGTATGTTGCATGTGTAATATGTGTTTAAAAGGGCACAGCTTCAATCACAGTCACAGACATTTCCTAGACCAGTGTTTCTCAACCTTGGCCACTTGAAGGTGCGTGGAATTCAACTCCCAGAATTCCCCAGGCAGCTGTTTGGACTTCAACTCCCAGAATTCCCCAGGCAGCTGTGTGGACTTCAACTCCCAGAATTCCCCAAGCAGCTGTGTGGATTTCAACTCCCAGAATTCCCCAGGCAGCTGTGTGGACTTCAACTCCCAGAATTCCCCAGGCAGCTGTGTGGACTTCAACTCCCAGAATTCCCCAGACAGCTATGTTGACTTCAACTCCCAGAATTCCCCAGACAGCTATGTTGACTTCAACTCCCAGAATTCCCCAGGCAGCTGTGTGAATGTCAACTCCGGAATTCCCCAGACAACTGTGTGGACTTCAACTCCCAGAATTCCCCAGGCAGCTGTGTGGACTTCAACTCCCAGAATTCCCCAGGCAGCTGTATGGATTTCAACTCCCCGAATTTCCAAGACAGCTGTGTGGACTTCAACTCCTAGGATTCCCCAGGCAGCTGTGCTGCCTGGGAAATTCTGGGAGTTGAAGTCCACACACCTTCAAGCAGCCAAGGTTGAGAAACACCAGCCTAGACTTTCTTTGGCCTCCTCTACAGTTGCCCTTAAGTGCAACAATGCTTTATTAGGCAGCTCTGCACCTTAGCTACAATTCATACAGTTTTTAGAAAATCCTCCAGATGAGGCAGTGGCTAGCCGTATCTTTCCTTAGAGATTGAAATATTTCTTTCTGATCAGAAAACCCTGGAATCCTCTTTTCCATTTAGCAGGGCACGTCACCCACACTTCTACTTTTTGCCTCCATCACTCTGACAGAATTTTGAGGAAAATATATAGACAGTGCTAAATTTTAATAATACAAAACAAAAATGAAGTGGCTATTTTCCAGAAAATATCACCAACTGCCAATAAAACCACACCCTGCATTAAAACCATGTTAAAGGGAGATATAAAAACTTCATCAAAGGGAAGCCATCCGTGTATTATTGATTAACACCCAAAGAATGAAAAAAAAGGCCATTTTCAAAGGGCAAAAGAAGAGGAAAAACACGGCAATAGAATCTGTCTAAATGACACAAATGGTGGCTATGGATCTCTGCTTACTCTATCACAAGAATCCCCTGCAATGCCTGGCAAATCAGTTGCTTAGCAACAGCTCCTCCCATTATTTCCCTTAGGAGACTCTTGTACTCTCCAATCTAGCCCTATTAGTAGATGCACGTTGCTACTCAGTCTCCAGATTTTCCTTGTTTGATGGTAATATTTACAGTCATAGTTTGGGTTCAGGCAAAAGTGTTAAGCTATAAGACTGCTTGTTTAGTTCTGGTTTAGCATATTGACAGGATTCAGTGCAGAGGTGGTATGCTGCCGGTTCGTACTGGTTCAGGCGAACCAGTAGTGGCGGCAGTGCGAGGCTCCTCCCACCCACCCAGATGTCATCACGTCATCAAAGTTCTGCGCATGCCCAGACGTGTGTTCCCGCTACCAAACCGGTAGTGCAGATAATAGGATACCATTACTGATCCAGTACCATCTTGGTTTCCAATGTGGTAATTGCGAACCCAGGCCCATGATGGGGCAGTGGCTATTGTGGCTTTTGGAGTTCCTGCCCCACATATATCCAGAGGTGAGATCCTATTTGCAGAATCAAGCTCTAGGGAACAGATAGGACTGCTGCTACTCTATAGGCCTCCTTGCTGCATGCAGGTAGTTCTCAACTTACGAATGCAAATGGGACCATAATTTATGTTGCTAAGCAAGGCAGTTGTTAAGTGAGCCACTCCTGGTTTTATGCCACTTGTTTGGCCTGGTTATTAAGCAAATCACTGCAATTATGTGAACGATGCCATTGTTAAGCCAATCTGGTTTCTTCCATTGGCTTGTCCGAAGCCAGCTGGGAAGGTCGCAAATGACCCTGAGATGCTATAACTGTCATAAATACATGCTGGTTACCAAATTGCCCAACCTTTGATTATGTGACCATGGCGATGTTGCAATGGTCAGAAGTGCCAGGACCAGTTTTAAGTCACATTTTCCAGTGTAGTTGTAACCATGAAAGATCGCTAAACAAATTGGTTGTAAGTTGAAGATGCTCTGTAATGGCTTCCTTACCTGAACTGCTCGACATTGTGCCTGCGTTTTCCAGCCTACGGCACTGGGAGATATCAACTTGCCTTTCCCAGGTGTGGGGTCTGAAGTGGCTTGGGAGTTCACAGCTGCCACCATGGCAACCATTGACCTGGCCCAAGTCATCAAGAGTTAGATGCATAGGAGTGGGTCACTTGTTGGATCTGTTCTTTCTCTAGGAGCAGTGACAATGTGATCTGGAACTGGGAATGTTGCTCGTCTTGCCCTTGAAATACAGATCATAGTTCTGGAGTTCTTCATGCCTATCAATTTGTCTGCCCAGATACTGGTTAGACCTCAGTTCAACTTAGGCCTTAGTCATCTCTTGGGATGAGAATGAGGTGACAACCTTGATTGGGTCCTAATAAGGAGAAGGGCGGGGTATAAATTCGAAATAAATAAAAATAAATAAATAAATAAATTCAGATTCTACCTTCCTGGCCTTTCTCTACACATGGATCTCAGAGGTCTCCTGGTTCTCAAAGGAACTGGGAAATAAAATGGCAAAAGACATTAGAGCGCTGCTGGGGAAAAAAACAGATTGGCTCCCTACCAAGTCTGGACACATTACTGAGACAGCCCTTTGACCTATGATGGGACTGAGATGTGGCTAATACATTCATCCTGGTCCTTCTAAATCTCTTGGCTTTCAATGCCATTGATCACTATATCATTCTGGATCAGCTCAGATGGTTGGGAGTGAGAGACACAGTGTTGTGTTAGCTCTCCTCCTTCTTCCACAAAAAGTCCCCCTTCCTGTTGATGTGGGGGAGTCCTCAGCTCTTGCTCAGGGCTCAGTTTCCCACCACCCAACCCCGCCATTCTAATCTAGCATCTACATGAATCTCCAGGGTGATGTTATCTGTTGTCATGGGATTGGATATCAACAATATGCTAATGATACCTATTTACATAACTCTTGGTCACTGATCTTCTATCCCAGTGTCTAGAGCAGTGTTTCTCAACCTTGGCAACTTGGAAAATGGGTGAACTTCAACTCCCAGAATTCCCCAGCCAGCATAGTGTATCTGAGGAATTTTGGGAGTTGAAGTCCACCCATCTTCAAGTGGCCAAGGTTGAGAAACACTGGTCTAGAGGCTATAGAGGATTGCACGCTCGTGCGACACTTCTGCACATGCACAGAAGCATTCAGGTGGGTGGGCAGAGCCTACCGCCACCCCCACTACTGGTTCGCCTGATCCGGGGCAAACCAGCAGAAACCCACCTCTGGGCCACACTTGGAACACTACATCCAGTTTTGGTTACCACATTACAAAAAAGAAGTTGAGACTTTGGAAAAAGTGCAAAGAAGAGCAACTAAGATGATTAAAGGCCAGAGACAAAAACATGAAGAACAGTTGCAGGATTTGGATAGGGCTAGTCTAGAGAAAAGAAGGACAAGGGGTGATATTATAGCAATATTCCAGTATTTGAGAGACAGTCACAAAGAAGAGGGGGTCAACTTATTTTCCAAAGAACCAGAAGACAAAGACAAGAAAAAATGGAGCCTGTCAAGATCTTTTGGGATACTGAGCTTGTCTTCTGGGCTGTTTGCTATACTTGAAGAACACCTTCTAAAATGGGGGAGAGGGATCCCCAAGTTTGGAGTAATGACTTCAACAAGCTATAAAAATACTAGTCAAATCAGAAGTTACATATCAATACAATAGCAGAGTTGGAAGGGACCTTGTAGGTCTTCTAGTCCAACCCCCTGCATGGGCAGGAATCTTATACCATTTCAGACAAATGGCTGTCTAACATCTTTTTAAAGACTTCCAGGGTTGGGGCATTCACAATTCATATCCCTGGTTTACAGCTTAGAATATCCCTTACAACAGGGGTCCCCAACCCCCGGGCCGCGGTGCCAGTCCGTGGCTTGATAGTAACCGGGCCAGAGTGAGCGGCGGAGAGAGTAGCACAACTCTTAGGAAAGTGTAGCAAATGCTCTGCTATCCTGGCGGCTGGCCGGGACGCTCCCCGGGGGCAGGATGGGGGCAACAGCCTGCATTGGGGGAGTTCAGGGCACCACCCAGCCCTGTGCGGGGGGAAGGGGCTGCCAGGCCCTCCTGCCCGGGGCGCAGCCCATCCTTCCCTGCCCCAGCCGAGGATCCTTCGTCCGGGACCCCTGGCAGCTTTCCCGCCCGGTTGCACGCAAGGCGCCCTCCCCGGGTCGCATTCCCACAAGACGCAGTTTCCCACCTTGGGTTCCACGTGACCGCCAAACACGCGCACGGCCCACGTGACTCGACTCACCCGCTGGAGGCTCCCACTGGTCTGCAGATTTTTTTTTACATGAAACCGGTCCCTGGTGCCAAAAAGGTTGGGGACCCCTGCCTTACAAGATAACATTTTTCCTAAGAACAATTTAATTTAGCATCCTAAATACATAAACTCATATTACAAATTTTGTTTTGAGTTTTTGGCCCTTCCCTGTTGGTTTCAGGCATTTCACCAGATGTTGCCGATATATTTTCAAGGCCATTTGAGTACCAAAAAGACTAGAAATGCGTTGTTGTTTTTTAATTAACTGTCATCATGTGGAAATACAATTATTGTTTGGGTATGTGTATTTCTTGCTGCTGTAGAATTACAATGTGGACACAGCCTTACTGAAGTGAAAAAAAAGACTATTGTTCATTTGATCGCTATCCAACAATAGTCTCTCATTTAGAAATAGATGAAGGATGAGTTTTGTAGTCTAATACTGTCACTCTGCTCCCATTTCATCTTTTAGCATTACTAATGCAATGTTGTTGCTTTCACTACCATCCGTTCTGCCAGTAAGAATCACATCTCTGAAACTGCATTGTGTGCACACATGCTCCCAAAGGGAGCCCAATCTAGAGCGCTAGTTACTCTGCCTAGCCCTACAGCCTACATTCCCAGTGCTTGTCAAAATTAGGTCAGCCTTCCGTTGCAATTACGTTGCTAAAGGCAGCTGCTGATCAAAAACAATTCCATCAAGCATGATAGTAAGATAGCAGCATAAAAACCCCTCACACGATCTCTCTCTGCTTTTGATTTAACTTCCCTTTACTAAAATCTTGCAAATTAAAATAGAATGCAATGGTATTTCACCACAGGAAACACAAGGGCAAATTATTTTCTGATCAGATTCACACAACATAATTAGTCATGGTTTGCTTAAGCATGGCTTGTTGGAAGGCTGGATGTATAGAATATATACAGTTGAACCAAGCAAACATTATGGCTTAGAGCTCAAGTCAACAGATGGTAGCCCAGTGAATCTGTATCTGGAGCTGAGGAAAGATCTTCTGCTTTTCTTCATGACAATTCCTCTTTTTCCTGTTGAGCTGGTGGGAATAGCTGGAATTCTGAGCATGTTTGGTGGCTATACTGGTAGCCAAGGATGTCAAATTCGAAAAGCTAGATATTTGGCCAGGGGTCTTGAAGAACCAATGGCAGTGGCCTTCAAATGGACTCTTCTGGGCTAATTGGACTATTGACCTGATTTAGGACTCATTAACCCCTCCAACCACCCTGTTTACCCAAAAATAAGACCTTATTATCCAGAATAAGCCCAATCAGGCTTTTGAGCACATGCACTAAAATAAGCTCTCCCACCAAAATAACCCCCCCTAAAATATTGCAACATAGCAGCAGCCATGAGATGACCATGCTTGCCACCTCCTGCACCTCAAAAATAATAAGACCTCCCAGAAAATAAGGCCATGGAAACACGGCAATTATACAGCAAGATCTAACCAGCTAATTTCTGGGGTCTTTGTCATATTAGGGTGGTAGCCATGCACAACCACTACTCTTTTCTTTGGCTTTTCTTGATGTGCCAAACTAAGCCCTATGCAGCAAAATGTGGTTCAGTTATCATTTTATTCAACACATCCTTGTGATTACTGACCACTCCCAGGAAGCCAAACGCAAGAGCTGTTTTGAAAGCAGCACAATATCAAAGATCTGAGCATGACCACTTTTCCTGCTATTTATATCACTCCCATTATCTTTGTTGCCTTTGTATGCATAGCAAGGTTCCCAGGCTCTTCTTCCAAGATGGCTGAAGCAGCTGCATTAAACTAAGGAAGCAGGCATTACACCATTGACAAAGTTCAGGCAATGCATGAAGCTGAAGATACTTTAAACACTGGTTATAAAATTACCACTGGCCAAGTACCTATATAACATGCTTAGTCACAAGTCATGATATACAAACCCACAATAGGTCAGCTCAGATAATGTATTTCCCCAGATCAGATCGTTCATGATATTCATTATCCCTTGGCCCACCTATTGGAAATGAGATCATGTCCTTTTCGGGGCTGCTAAGCTGGTCAGTCTTTGATCTGATTTTTTTAAACACAATATTCCATAAGGCTGGATTGTGTGCTAAAGAAAAGGAGGGCTTCCCTCTGTTTTCCATCCATCCGTTCATAAAGCTGCCTCTCTCTGGAACACAATGGTCTCCTTCTTTTCTAGGCCACCATTGACCCAAGGCTGTATGGGCTGGGGGGACTTGTTATAGGCATTGTGCTTGTTCATTGAGAGGGTAACTCCAACCAACAGAAGGGAACATTCATGCAGATGCCATTACCCCACATCCCTCTCCCTCCCTTTAACGACAAGAGGTCAGTCAGATGCCTCTCCTATCTTCTTGGAAGCTGAGGTCCATATCTGGGAGAGCTTTGTTGGGACTCTTCAGCAGAAGTGGTATTCAGCAGGTTCTGACCAGTTCTGGAGAACCGGAAATTTTGAATGGTTCAGAAAACTGGTAAACACTACCTCTGACTGGCCCTGCCCCCATCTAGTCTCTACCTCCCAAGTCCCAGCTGATTGGGAGGAAATGGAGATTTTGCAGTAACCTTCCCCTGGAGAGGGGAGGGAATGGAGAGTCTACAGTATCCTTCCCTGCCATGCCCATCAAGCCATGCCCACCAAGCCATGCTACACCACGCCCACCAAACCACGCCCACAGAACCGTGTGTGAATCCCACTAGGGCATCCTCTGTGCCCACCCACTCCTGGAAAACCAGGAATATCAAACACAGGACTATCATGGACATGCTATTTCCTCACTACTGATCTAGGATGAGAAAAAATGGGATCCAGGTTTCTCCCCTCCTAGAAATAGGACATGTGATTTTAGAGACTAAAGAGGAAGGAGGAAAACACTACCTCCTTCATCTCCTTGAAGCCTTGATTCCTACTGTAGCAGAGAAAGGAAAAAGCCATGATTCTGAGAAAGCATCGTGCCCCTCATCTGCACACTGAAGGATACTCCTAGGAATAAGTAATCCATAACTTATGAATTGCATGAGATGGCAAGCCTTTTGAAAACTTTCCTCAACCACCCAGATTTTGGAAATGAAATTCAGCAGCAAAGTATCAAAATGCGGAAGTGTAGTTTTCTTCCAAAAGAAAAAAGAAAGGGGAAGGGAAGGTACCGTATTTTTCGGAGCATAAGACGCACCAGAGTATAAGACGCACCAAGATTTTGAAGAGGCAAATTAAAAGTAAAAGTTTTTGCACGCTGCAGACCTCCCAACAACGGCTCGTATTTTGTGAAAACGGGCCCATTTTTTTGTCAAAAAAAGAGGCATGCATAGCCTTCAGGAAGCTTGTAGAATGCTCCTGGGGGTTGGGGAGGGGGCAAAAACGAGCAAAAAATAGCCAATTTTTCGCTCATTTTTGCTCTCCCCAGTCCCCAGGAGCACTCTGGAAGCCTCCTAAAGGCTATGCACAGCCATTTTTGGAAAGGGGGTGGGGTTTTGGGGAGCCAAAAATGCTGTATTCAGTGTATAAGACGCACCCAGATTTTCACCCTCTTTTTTGAGGAAAAAAGGTGCGTCTTATACTCTGAAAAATACAGTATATTCAGTCCCTGACAGAGTTGATGTAGGTATTTATCTTACTAAAAAAGACAGAAACAATAAAACTTTAAAAAACGAACAAAGGGCCTGACACTCTGCCCCCACCCTTTCCAGTAACGTCAGTATTATCACTACAACGATCTCTGGGGTCCTTAGTTGATCAAAAATAAAACATTTTTAAAAGCCCAACATAGTTTTGGCTGCAAAACAATCTTTCAGTCCTGACAACCCTGTGTCCAATACATTTCTTCCAATACATTTCTTCCAATTATAAGCCATGGGCAAAGCCCAGATAGCATGGAGTTTTTCACTGTAGCTCTCATGAGCAATGCACATTCAGCCTTAGTTATTCATCTAGCCGGCGATACTGTCTGCATTTGCAATGAGACGACATTATTTGTAAGGCAGTTGCAAAGTTGTAAGTTTCATCTGGGGGGAATACAATATCTCCAGCCATGCACAGCTTTATTCCCTGCCCAGCCCAAGCAATCACAGTAAATAATGGGCTTACAAAAACACCCCCACCCCACCCCCACATTTGAAACTCAGCTCCTTGCCCATGTTTGGGGTATGCTCAAATATGATTTGGTCCTTTTTGGACTTTGGCTTTTTTCTTTGCCTCTTTACATTGTTGAGTACCAAGAATAATATGCAAACAGGTGTTTTGTGGGGTATCATCCCCTTCATGGGGTCTAGTGGTTTCTGCCTGTAGGTGTTACGGCCCACCAGCAGCCAGTGGAGCCAGAAGCAGATTCGGACAGTGAGGTTGGGGAGGAACATGGGCCAGTCCTGGAGTCTGGGGAAGGCTCTGACGAGTGCTCTGCGTCAGAGGCAGAGATGGGGCCAGGGCTGTCTGACAGTTATCAACTGCCTTTTGGAGTCAGACATCAGTGAGGCAGACGAACAGCTGGAGGCTGTTCCCAGTGTGCGCATGTGCAGAGTTGCCAGACAAAAGGAACAGCTTACAAACAAGGGTCAACTTGGGAGTAAGGCCACAGGTGGACAGTGAATGGCCCCTCCCATATGGGAGGGGTGTTTGCAGGAGACAATTAGTTCATTCCTGCTTTTTTGCCAAGAATTGCAGCATCTGAGAGATATCGGCCTGGCCACTCTCCAAGCCTCATAAAGGTCGGTAATTGTATTTGTATTTATTAAATTTATATACCGCACCTTCTCCCTACTGGGACTCAGGGCGGTGTACAGGCAGGTAAAATCGACAATATAAAACATAAAATACATTAAAAATACATTAAATAATTGGCCTGTCATAAAACCCCTATTAAAACCCCTGCTAAAACAAATTAAAAACTACGCTAGGCCGTAGTTAATAATTGTGAACTATTTTGAAAGAATGTGGGCCAGGACTTTGCTGGAGAGGAATTCGTTGTAAATTAAATAAGAGGGGTTTATCGGGACTTGGCTTCGTGCTGCAAGGGAAGCCTAGGTCAGAATAATAGGACGGGAACCTTAATTCATAATCCTGAAAATATGAGAGCATGGTGCTCTGTGCATATTCAGAGGCATATACACACCAGGACTGACAATACTCTGAAAAAGCTTCATGGGACTGAGCCCCTGCTATGCTATGATTTAGCTTAAAGTGCTGGAATCCCCTGGATGCACCTCTGGAAAGGAGAGGAAGAAGACCCCAAGACAACCCCTTGGTGGTGATTGCGGGAGTGAGAGAAGCAGGCTGAACCAGATTGAGGTAGTAACAACAGCATTTGGGCAACTGAGACTTGCAAAATCTGTTCAATGAGATAGTTCACCTGTGAGATTCTTGATTTCTCATATGGTGTGTGTGTGTATGTGTGTGTGTTTAAGTTGTCCCAGAAATTCACAGGCTAGGTCCACAAATGATTAACCTAGTCAATTAAAGACATAATGTCTGAATGTGAAAACATACTGAGTTAACACAGTATTAATTTTGGTTAGGGTTTTTTATGATTAAGCATGGTATGGTATGGAAAAGGGGGTGGGGTGGCTCAGGGTGGGGTGGCTCAGTGGCTAAGGCGCGGAGCTTGTCAATCAGAAGGTTGGCAGTTTAGTGGTTAGAATCTCTAGCGCCTCATAACAGAGTAAGCTCCCGCTATTTGTCCCGGCTTCTGCCAACCTAGAAGTTCGAAAGCATGTAAAAAATGCAAGTAGAAAAATAGGGACCACTTTGGTGGGGAGGTAACAGCGCTCCATGCACCTTCAGCATTTAGTCATGCTGGCCACATGACCATGGAGATGTCTTCGGACAGCACTGGCTCTTCGGCTTTGAAACAGAGATGAGCACCCGCTCCCTAGAGCCAGAAACGACCAGCACACAAGTGCGGGGGAACCGTTACCTTTATGGTATGGAAACCCTGATCATTTAAGATTAGTTATCTTATGGCATCAACAAAGAAAATAGTTACAGTCATTCGACTGCATTCATACATGGCATATGGCTGGTTTGGCTCTAGCTTACTTAACATGTCAAGTGAACTCAACTATTCTGATTTGTAAAATCATAGGTTATGCCTTTGTATATTGTGTAAGACGAACCAACAATGGTTTATTCAACAAACTGTGGCTTAAAGGAACCTACGTGGGAAAGTACCTCTCCTTTAAAATGTTCTCCCACATTTATTTATTTAAACATGCTCTTGAAGATGTGAACGTTGGAAATAAAGAGGGTGGAATGAAGGCGGCATAGAATGTTTGCTGTTTTTATTACTGTAGTCATTCACTCTGTTTTATCTTCTTTTTACCCTCAGGATTGCCAAGATAAGCATATACAATTATATAGTGATTTATTTCACGCCAAGCCTGCAAAGCTTGTAAACCGTCTGGTATAACTAGGACAAGCCCGCCCCACTCATGCCAGCAGAGAGAGAGAGAGAGAGCCTAGCGCAGATCCTATCAGCCAAAGAATTCCAGGTGTGGTTCCAGAAGACCCTTCTCTGCCTGCCCTTTGGAACTTCCTACTTTCCATCTGCCTCCATCTTCCTATCTGTCCACAAGAGCCTGAAAACCTGGCTCTGCGGGTTGGCCTGGGGACCCAACAGGGAAGGGGCTGGAGGGGGCTACGAGGTGGCTAGCAAACTTCCCCACCTGCCCATTTTTTATTCTCATATCACTATTTTCTCAATGTTTGCTTATTCCCATGATGGTGAACAGGTGGCACGCAGAGTCTTCTCTGCAGGCACACCAGCAAGAGAAGCTCCACTACACCAAGTAGTTATTGAAGAATCCCAAGTTTGGTTCTTGGAATGTCCAATTAGTTCTAGGTGAGGAGGGAAGCCTGGTGTTTTGACATGAGATTTTCTAAAAGCCATAGTTTGGGGTAGGGTCAATATTTTTGGGTGCTTCAGTAGGACCTTGTGCTTTCATCCTGGAAACACAGTATAGAATCACTATAAACATTTCATACAACCATGTCAGTTAAAGGCAAAGCAGCTACATTTGTCCAGTGTGCTGTATTTGATTTTTTGTTAACTTTGATTAGGTGGTGTTTTTTTTGCAGCTTAGCATCTTGTATGAACCTCAACTGTTGAGTTAGTTTATGCTTCAACATATTGCACAAATCCTTCAAACAGATTACTTGAGTAACCAACAAGCATTTTCAATAAACACAGATGTTCCATGTGCTCCATAGTCTGAATCGTAGGGCACACCCACCCATTTTTCAAGACAGATGAGACTCAAATCGGGAGGCAAGTTTGGGGAACTCATGCTTGGCCCACAGGATGGGCCCTATCTTGCTGCACTTCCCAGGTCACGCTAAAAGGCAACCAAGGGCACAGGCAATACTTGCAGATCTGGCCAAAACAAGAGTCAGCAAAAAGATGCAGATACAGTTTTAGCGGGCGGGGGGGGGGGGGGGAGTGACCTTTGAGCATCTGTTAGGCACACTTTTCAGTAAAAGTATTGGGACAGAAATAAGAGGGGGAAAGTCTTCACTTAAACCCCTAAGATGCTGCAGGCTGTGTGACCTGGAAGTCAGGGAAGGTTGCATCCCCTCTTGTTAACACCCATTTGCAGAGACAAAAGGAAACCCCATCAGAACTGCAGGAACAATTGGCCAATCTCCCAGGGGTACCAGCCAATGCATATGCAGGAGGTCACCTCCACCCAGTCATAGCAATGGCCTTTTCTGTGCTGCTTTGTTGTGCAACGGAAGAGCTTATTAGCTGAAGCTGCCAGCCCTAAACACCAAAGACCCCCTACTGGGCTTCATCACTCCACAGTTCAGCCACTCCTCCTTCCTGTCCAGATGGAGCAGCGTCTGACAGCCTATGCAAAGGAATCCGACACATGACAGCGCATAAACCTAAGCAAGAGGCCCAGCAGATATTGCAGCCAACAGAAATCCATTACTGCCACAAGGTCCAGTGTGCGCCAGCAGACAAAATATTAGCATGTGGCCTCTGTCTCCCCAGGAAGTCACACCTCTTTTCACTGAGCATCAACCCATATTTACCACCAATAGTGCTGGAATAGACCTCATAATGAAAGGCTGCACGCTGAGTTAAGAATTCAAAAAGTCCATCTGATTAACTAAGTGTGATTAAAAGGGGGAGAGTGAGTTAATCTCAATAGTTAAACCTATCAGAGGATATTTAGGACAACGTGGGACCTCCTGCTCCACCTGGAAAATGATGTCCTCCCTCACTGCTTTTCCCCCCTTGAATGCACAAGTGCTGTGTACCCAAACCACACTTCAGAAATGGTGGTATGAATGAGGCTTACCTTGTATTTGGTTGCTAGAAGTTCAGTGGCCTCTTGCTCCCTCCTGAGTTCCTCAATCATCTTTTCTTTCTCCTCCAGTAGCTTTTGCTTCTCCTCGTTCACCAGGCTGTGGTCATCTTGGATTGCTGCTTTCTCTTCCTCCAACCTCTCCTTTTGCTCCTTCAAGTAATTTTTCATGTTTTTCTCCAGCCCTCCATCCTCATTGTCCTCTGGCTCTTCAGCCTCGGGGGTTCCCTCCCCATCTATGGTTTTCTTTCTCCGGCTACTCCTCCGCCTTTTCTTGCTCAACATCCCACGTTTCTCCAACTGGGCCTTCAGGCGGATGATCTCCTCCTGGAACTCCCGCAATAGTGTATCTTTAGGGTCCTCGTTGATTCGTGGCTTGTTCTTGATATTTTTGGCCCTGTTAGCAAATCGGAGGGTTGACAAGCTCTCATCGTAGCTGTGGGAAGCTGGGCCCAGCGTGGCCACCATGATGGTCTTGGCATTGCCACCCAAAGAGTCCTGCAGAAGGCGGGTGAGCTTGGAATCCCGATAAGGGATATGGGTGCTTTTGCCATCCACCAGGGCTGAAATCACATTCCCCAGAGCAGAGAGGGAGAGGTTGATCTTGGAGGCTTCTTTGGGCCGTTCCCCCTGGGCACCCATCTTGCTCTGCCTTTCACTCCCAGCCAAGTCCACCAAGTTGAGCTTCCCTACCCGGATATGATCCTCTCCATCTGGGCCAGTCTCACTGCACTCCACCGTGATGACAAAGATGGCGTGTGAGCGGGAGCTGTACTCGTTCATGTTCGTGCTGCCAACTGATCGGGTTTGGTTCCCCAAATTCATGACATGTTCAATTTCCTTGACATTTTTTGTCACAAAGGACGAAAGGTCCTTGATGTAAACCCCTGTTTCCGGGTTCTCTTTCAGCTCCATTTTCTTACTCTGGTCTTTCGCCAGGAGATCTCGGATCTCTTCTTGATAGATCTCCAAATAGGAAGCCCTGACCAAATATTGCTGGTTCTGCGAACGGGAGATGTGGGTGAAGATGTGCTCAAAGGAGATGGGGATGACCCCTCTCTTCTCAGAGTCAGCCCAGATCCCTTGCATAGTGTAGGTCTTCCCGGTGCCGGTCTGACCGTAGGCAAAGATGGTGCCGTTGAACCCTTGCAGGACCGAATCGATCAAGGGCCGCACCGTTTCATCGTAGAGGTCTGCCTGCTTGGAGGTGGCATCATACACGGCGTCAAAGGTGAAGGTTTTGGCCAGTTCCCCTGGGGAGGCCTTGGGGTTCCGGATCGTCACCTGGCCCAGCTTCACATCCATGTCCAGGATCCTGTCGTAGCCCGTGGCTTCCTCTTTCCTGTTCATGGGGCGGCAGCGGACCACCACTTTCAGAGTCTCGCTGACTTTCGGCCTATTAGCCATGGCGAAACCGAGTCGGGGGTCCCTTGCTCCCGGCGGTGGGGGAGGGTGGCGGGGGGTGTCTTTCCTTGCCCTTCGGCTGTCAGGGCTGGGCAGCGACCGCACCGTTCCTAGGCATGAGGTCCTCGTCCTCCTCTCCGCTCCGCGGTTGCTGCTGGGGGGCTGCTCCGCTGCGGCAGCGGACTTGACAGGCTGGCGCGGCTGCGGTGAGCGGCGCCGTCTTCTCTTCGCACAATAGGTAAGAGTCAAGGCGTGCTCCGCTCACGGCATCCCGCCTCGGACCGCGGACCACCCATGCCGGCTTATCCCGCCTGGAAGAAAGGGGGTGGGTGGGTGGGAGGAAGAAGAGAGATAAGAGGGGGGGAAACGGTGCGGTTGCAGCCTTCCCCGCAGGCGGCGGACGGCGTGAGCCCCCCCCCCTCGCTCTGCCTTAGGCTCGCTTTCTTCCTGATCTTCAAGAGCTTCGCGGCGGCTCCATGCGATCCGAAGGGCTCGCGAGTCGCAGCGCTGGATGCTCATTCATTGCAGCCCAAGCAGCGGCAACAGCGGCAGCTGCCGCCCCTCTCGCACGTCAGGGAACGAGGGAGGAAAACAGAAGGGAGGGAGGGGAGAGAGGGAGGGAGGGGGAAAGCAGCGCCCGGAGGGAGATGCTCCTGCTGCTGCCGCCGCCGTTGCTGATCCGGTGGGAGGGTGGAGGGGTGGAGATGGGCTGCCGGCGCTTGGCTTGCTGGTGGCTGCCCTGGAACGGAAAAGCCAACCGCGGGAGGGCGGAAGGGGGGCTGGGTGATGATAACAGAAAGCGTCTCCTCATCCTCAGATGCTGCCCACCCCCAGAAGGGGAACGCCAGCGGCTCCTCGACTACCCCGCCCACTGCTCGCAAAGCATCCTGGGGGACGTAGTCCTGCCTTTGTTGTCTTCTTCACCCACAAGGGGAGAAGGATGCAACTCTGAGCCGGTTGACTGGTAGAAGGTAGGCTGGTGCGGTAGGCTGGAGTGTGTGGGTGGGAGGGGAGGCGTGGGGTTGTTTCTTAAAGGGACAGGCGTGCTTGTCTATTTATTTTAGTTAGTTTGTCAGACATGTAAAAGATAACAGGTATAAGTATAAACATAAATATGAACACAGGAAATGGGTACGAATAAAGGGAGATAGTAGGACAGGGACGGTAGGCACGCTGGTGCACTTATGCATGCCCCTTAGAGACCTCTTAGGAATGGGGTGAGGCCAACAGTAGAGAGTCTTAGGTTGAAATTATGGGGGTTTGGGGATGTAACAACAGAGTCAGGCCATTGTTTCGGCCATTCGGAGCAAAACAGGGAGCCTCCGGATCAAGAGAAAGACCATGATATATCATAGTCAGAATTGGATGCACATTTGAATTTTTGGGACCAGCACCATTTACGAAAACCTTTCCCAGCCTAGTGGCTGTTGACATCTCCCACACTGCTGGGCATCCTGGGGTTATGATGTAGTAAAGAGTGGCCGATTTGAGCAGATTAATCAAAACCAATGTGCATGTTATTCCTCCATAGCCTTTTTAAAAGGTAGGCTCCTGTTAAGTCATTTCATGTGTGGTTGGGGTGACTGGGGCAAATTCAAGATTAGGCAGGACTACAAAAGAACTTTTTTTCTTCAGCCCAGAAAAGGGGGGAAAAATCAATTTGGAACGCAAAGCAGCCTAGCAGAAGGAAAGGCAGATCTCACGCAGATGGCACAGCCCAGCAAGTTCTCCTAAACAACTCTTCTCTAGCCCCACTTCCTTGCCAGATCTGGGCTGCAAAAATCTCTGGAAAAAGACAAGTTATTTGCTGTCATCTAGTGGTCATACAGCAGTTGGTCTCCTAAAATAATACACAGCCTTTTCATTTCCATGGGTTTGTTAGGGTATTCATTAGCGCAGGGGTCTCCAACCTTTGCAACTTTAAGTCTGAAGGACTTCAGCTCCCAGAATTCTCCAGCCAGCAAAAGCTGGCTGGAGAATTCTGGGAGCTGAAGTCCTACAGACTTAAAGTTGCAAAGGTTGGAGACCCCTGCATTAGCGCACCTTGGGAGAGTTACATTTTGAGCTCTTTTGGGGGGATTGTCTACTTGAGGCATCTAGATATCTTGGATCAGCCCTAAAACTGTAAGTAATAATAGAAACATTGAGATACTAATCATACACAGAAATTTGATATTATTTTTCTAAATCTGCACGCGCACACACACACACACACACACACACACACACACCCATATCAGCAGCTGGCTTTATCTGATTGAGTCGATCAGGCTTTGCTAGTATTTAAATCAGTATTTAAGTTCCCAGAATTCCCCAGCCAGCATGCTGGGAAAATGCAACAGCAAATTATTTTGGTATTCCTTCCAAGAAAATGCATGGACATGCCCATTTAGTTAGCAGGAGTTGTTCAATGATGCTTTATTTAACCTCCTTTTTCTTATTCCTGCAAATTTAATTAACCTATGTACCCATTTTTACAGAGCATTTAGCAGAGAAATCTGAATAAAATATATATTTTGGGAGCAAATTGTATGTTTGAACAAACCTCTAAATGAACAGTTCCCACAGAGTACAAAGTTAAATACTCTACAAATTAGCTCTACAATATGTATATAAATACATGAATATATATTATACATATATATTATTAGATTCAAAATAAGAAAATGGTGAATATGGTAGATGAAAAAAACTTAGGCAGCTCAGACACTACGTTGTATCACTTCCTTTGGCAGAAAGGAATAATGTACTTTCTGTATTTTACAGAATGTATTTTTAGTCTTGCGTTTGATGTTTTGATATTTTCCCCCATTCTTCTTTGCAGAACCTATCTAGCTTAAGAACAACCCCTGAGCTCCCTACATGGACTACATTTTGGGATCTTCCCAGATCCTGAATAATATTCAATCCTGCTGACTGTGGAGCTGTTCCAAAACATTGATCTGCCCTAAAGCCATTTCATGGTTAGTTTGGAAATTTGTCTCAAATACACATATTCCTTGACTTGCAACCACATTTCTGTTGCTAAGCAAGGCAGTGGTTAAGTGAGTTTTGCTCCATCTTACAACCTTTTTGCCACAGTTGTTAAGCAAATCACTGCAATTGTTAAGTGACTCTTGCTGTCATTAAGCAAATCTGGCTTCACTCACTGACTTTGCTTCTCGGAAGCCAGGTTACAAGTGGTGAGATCAAATGACCCCAGGACAGTGCAACTGTCATAAATACATGCCAGTTGCCAAGTGCCGGAATATTGATCATGTGACCATAGGAATGCTGCAACAGAATATGAAAACCAGTCATAAGTGTCATTTTCCAGTGGTATTGTACTGGTCACTAAATAAATGGTTGTAAGTTGAGGACTACCTGTACTGTAGCAGATTTGCACAAATATATAAGATTCTTTGCAGCTTCCGTTCCATTTTGCAAACTGAATTACCTGCTCTGCCCAACTTACAATGCATTATTAACGATTGCTGATCCAGCCACTATCCAGAAGCAAGTTGACCTTTACAAGCAACCAAGAATAATAAACCTAAGCAAAATCAAAAGACCGGCCAGAAAACATTGCAGGTGGGATGCAGAAGATGAGGGAGCTGAATAACCAAATAAAGCCACAGGGTCGATGGCACTACTTGCTCATTCTACAATGCTCTGGTAATTTAGCTAAGCACTGTTGTATTTTTCCTTCTGCTGATTTAGCACTTCAGGCAGAGGGCCAACTTGGAGTCCCTTCCCACACAGTGCTAAAATTGTAAGGAATCATGCAAATTTTGCGGCACTCCTTTTTCAATAATTCCCCATGGTCTGCAGCTGAGTGGTTTGCATCTGGAGAGTATTATACTGAGAAAAGCTGATCCAAATGTTCCCTGCATGTGGGAAACATGCAAGCCTTCATCTCCTTAGCTGTACCCCTTTCTTTAGCCTCATCTTTTAAACTTGATGATAATATGTATTATATAGAAGCACCAACAGTCTTACTGACCAAAGATCCATCTATGTCAGGGGTGTCAAACTCGATTTCATTGAGGGCCACATCAGGGTTGTGTTTGATCTTGGGAGGGCTGGGGGGGCGTGGGCCGGGGGCGTGGCTAACTCAACATCACTCATGTTGGGGGTGTCTCTGGTGGCCCAAGTGCTTTGCCAGTGGAAACGGGCTCCTGAGCGCCATTTTTGCATGCAACAGCCTCCTTCAACCCTCTGCCAATGAAAACAGAGCTTGGGAGGGCTGGGGGCGTGGCCAGGTGGCGTGGCTAACTCAATGTCACTCATGTTGGGGGTGCCTGTGGTGGCCCAAGTGCTTTGCCAGTGGAAACGGGCTCCTGAGCGCCATTTTTGCGTGCAACAGCCTCCTACAACCCTCTGCCAATGAAAACAGAGCTTGGGAGGGCCATCCACGGGTCCCATTTTCACTGGCAGAGGCATCACGGGGCAGTCCTTCACTGTTTCCAGCGCAGCTCTACAGGTCAGATCTAAGCACCCCATGGGCTGGATCCGGCCCTTGGGCCTTCTGTTTGACAACCCTGATTTATATGGATCTGTATTCCGTTTTCATAATGACCAAGCAAATACTCTGGCAAATCCATTGACAGAGAATGAAATGGCAGATCTCTTTTTGTTTGCCTGGCATTCAACAGCATATTGATTCTTTTAAAAACATGAAAATGCCATTCAGTTTTCATATCTAATAGCTACTTCTACCACAGATTTACTCAGCTTCCTTTGAAAAAGTAAGATCCTTTGGAGTTATGCACCTCTTCCTGGGTCCATTCGTGTAGATTTCTTGACAATAACACCAAAATGGCTACCATTGCCTTCTTCCTGGATTGCTTCCCCTATATTCCATTCTTGCTTATTTCCTTGTGGTTTCTCAGTCAAGCACAAGACAGCTCCAAACCTGCTTAGCTTTCTGAGATCTCCCAAGGTCAACTGCAATATACATCTATTGCTATCACTGAATCTTGTGGCAGTGTTACATTAAATGAGTTATATGCTGTGGGTTGAAGCCAACTAGCTGCTTTTTTTAAAAAAAAATCTTCCCTTTGCTTGAGGATAAAAATAGGCAAGTGGAGATCTTGGAAATAAATCTGGCTCTCCTGGGTTTCCTGTCTAGTATTTTTCCTAACTGGAGGATTTCTTACCATTAGGGTTGCCAGCTGATGAAAGGACGCTGAGATTTGAAAGTCCTGCTGGTTCATATGTATACACTGATCCTACCTAACCAAGGATGAGATCCATTCTAGTCTTGTTGGATGAGACGTCGATTTTGTACCAGAAATATATAATGTACTGTAACATCAATCTTTTATTGGAAAAGAATCAGTGTACTGCCAAATTTTAAAATGGAAATCAGGAACTCATAAGTCTTATCAGTTTATGTAGAAATTGATTATTACCAGAGGTGGTAATTCAGCAGGTTCTGACCAGTTCTGGAGAACCGATAGCAGAAATTTTGAGTAGTTCGGAGAACCGGGAAATGCCACCTCTGACTGGCCCCGCCCCCATTTTCTCTGCCTCCGAGTCCCAGCTGATCAGGAGGAAATAGGGATTTTGCAGTACCCTTCCCCTGGAGTAGGGAGGGAATGGAGATTATACAGTATCCTTCCCCTTGCCACGCCCACCAAACCATGCCATGCCCACCAAACCATGCCACGCCCACCAAACCATGCCATGCCCACCAAACCATGCCATGCCCACCAAACCATGCCATGCCCACCAAACCATGCCATGCCCACCAAACCATGCCACGCCCACCAGGCCACGTCCACAGAACCGGTAGTAAAAAAAATTAATCCCACCACTGGTTATTACCTGTAACATTATTATGCAGAACACCAACGTCTTGGTTGAAACTGATCAATATTATTTCTACAAAGACAGGTCTTCATTCACTAATGTTTGAGTTATGTGGCAGCACCTATTGGGCACATATTCCAACCAGCTCAATCTATTAAAATACAAGTAGTCCTAAACCTATGACAACAAATTGAGTCCAAAATTTATGTTATTAAGTGAGAAATTTGTTAAGTGAGTTTTGTCCCCTTTTACGACTTTTCTTGCCACATCTGATAAGTGAATCATTGCAATTGTTAAACTAGTAACACAGTTGTTGCGTGAATCTGGTTTCCCCATTGACTCTACTTGTCAGAAGATTGCAAAAGGGGATCATGTGACCCTGGGACACTGCAACAGTTATAAAGGTGAGTCAATTGTCAAGCATCCGAATGTAAATCATGTAACAATAGGAATACTGCAAAGGTCGTAAATGTGAAAAATGGCCATATGTCACTTTTTTTCAGTGCTGTTGTAACTGAATGATCACAAACCGAAGTGTTGTAAGTTGAGGACTACCTGTACCGAAGGAGAAGCTACTCATAGCCCCACATTTCTGTGAGGTTGGAGCAGTGGTGGGTTTCAATTTTTTTTAGAACCTACTCTGTAGGTGTGGCCTATTTTGTGGGCGTGGCTTGGCAGTCATGTGACAGGGTGAGAGTGGCCACCTTTTAAAATATGGTGAAACTCATTTAACGCTCTTGCTTAGCAATCAAAATTTTGGACTCAATTGTGATGATAAATTCTTTCTTTCTTTCTTTCTTTCTTTCTTTCTTTCTTTCTTTCTTTCTTTCTTTCTTTCTCTCTCTTTCTTTTCTTCCTTCCTTCCTTCCTTCCTTCCTTTCCTTTCCTGTCCTTTCCTTTCCTTCCCGTTGGGTCACTGGCAGCGGCGGGCCAGATTTACTTTCAGGTACGCCGGTGGAACCCCCTCTCACCGGTTCTCTAAATTTCACCAACCGGCTCTCGCAAGTAGGTGCAAGCCTGCAGAAACCCACTACTGGGTTGGAGGGAGTAAAGCTACAAGGCACTGCTCTCTTTTGGGGGGGAGGGTCAATTCTGGTGCTTTGGAACAGCCTGCTGACAAAACTCAAGGTAGCTCCCTTTTTGCTAATCGTTAAGAAAATGTTGAAGACCAAACTACTGTGTGTATAAAGTATTCTCTCCTGTATGATACCATATTTAATTATTTTCCCCCCATTTTTTTGTCCTTATTCTATTGTTTTCCCTTGTTTAGGTTGCTTTTGATGGTCCCTGTTTGGAGTTTTAATCAGACTGTTGATGTTTTAACTTGCAAGCTGTAAGCTGCCAAGAATCTTTTGAATTGCATGTACTGGGGCAGAAGCTTCATAAATAAGTAATCAATACAATACAAACCACTTCCTCGGGGAAGGAAGGCTGAAGAGATGGGTTGGCAGATAAAATGAAGTCGTCAGAAAAAACATTACTTTCTTCTTATCTGGCAACGAAAACCCAAGTACCGTATTTTTCAGAGTATAAGATGCACCAACATTTTGAAGAGGCAAATTTAAAAAATACGTTTTTGCGCTCTGCAGGCCTCCCAAAAACAGCCCATTTTTTGCGAAAATGGGCCTGTTTTTTGTCAAAAAAAGGGCATGTATAGCCTTTAAGAGGCTTGTAGAGTGCTCCTGGGGGCTGGGGGGGGGAAAAACGAGCAACAATTGGTCTGTTTTTATCACAAAATGGCCATGCATAGCCTTTAGGAGGCTTATTTATTTATTTATTTATTAAATTTATACCCCGCCCTTCTCCAAATGGACCCAGGGCGGCGCACAGGGATGTTAAAATAGATACAAAATATATAAAATATATCAAAATTTAAAATACTTATTCTAATAAATAAACCCTGCGCTAAAAACCGAATTAAAATCCCAAATTTAAAACTATCTAATAATCAGTATGGAGGTTACGCTAGGCCGGCTAGATGGAATAGGTGTGTCTTCAGACACTTGCGGAAGAGGCGGAGGTCGGAGATGGTGCGGAGTTCAGGGGGTAGGTCGTTCCAAAGGGCAGGGCCCGCCACAGAGAAGGCTCTTCCCCTGGGTGTCGCCAGTCGGCATTGTCCAGCCGACGGCACCCTGAGGAGGCCCTCTCTGTGGGAGCGTATCGGTCTGAGGGATGTATGGGGCAGGAGGCGGTCTCGCATATAACTAGGCCCCGAGCCATGGAGCGCTTTAAAGATGGTCGTCAAGACCTTGAAGCGCACCCGAAAGACCACAGGAAGCCAGTGCAGCTCGCGCAGGATCGGTGTTATGTGGGAGCATCTGGGGGCTCCCGTAATCACCCGCGCGGCTGCGTTCTGGACTAGCTGCAGCTTTCGGGTGCACCTCAAGGGGAGCCCCATGTAGAGAGCATTACAGTAGTCGAGTCGAGAGGTGACGAGTGCTTGAGTGACTGTGCGTAAGGCACCCCGGTCCAGTAAGGGGCGCAATTGGCGCATCAGGCGTACCTGATGAAACGCCCCCCTGGCCACGGCTGCCACATGATCTTCCATAGACAGCCGGGAATCCAGGAGGACACCCAAATTGCGCGCCCTCTCCACGGGGGCCGGGGTTTCGCCCCCAATGGCCAGAGTTGGAGTAATCTGGCTGAACCGGGGTGCCGGAAGCCACAGCCACTCAGTCTTGGACGGGTTGAGCTTGAGTTTGTTACCACCCATCCAGATCCGTACGGCTTCCAAGCACCGGGACATAACCTCGACGGCATCGTTGGGGTGGTCTGGGGTGGATATGTACAACTGAGTATCATCAGCGTACAGATGATATCCCACCCCAAAACCACGGATGATCTCACCCAGCGGCTTCATATATGTGTTGAACAGTAGGGGCGAGAGGACCGACCCCTGAGGAACCCCACATATGAGGGGTCTCGAGGCCGACCTCTGCCCCCCTGCCAACACATATTGCGACCGACCAGAGAGGTAGGATGAGAACCACCGCAAAACGGTGCCTCCCAGCCCCAACCCCCCCAGTCGGCGCAATAGGATACCATGGTCGATGGTATCAAAAGCCGCTGAGAGGTCTAATAGGACTAGGATAGAGGAATATCCTCTATCCCGCGCCCTCCAGAGATCATCAACCAACGCGACCAATGCCGTCTCGGTGCTGTGCCCGGGTCGGAAGCCGGACTGGCGCGGGTCTAGGTAATCAACTTCCTCCAAGTGTCGCGGAAACTGTTGAGCCACCACACTCTCAACAACCTTCACTAGAAAGTGGAGGTTGGAGACAGGACGATAGAGTGCTCCTGGGGAGCTGGGGGGGGAGCAAAAATGAGCAAAAACCAGCCCATTTTTCACTCATCTTTGCCCTCCCCAGTCCCCAGGAGCAATCTGGAAGCCTCCTAAAGGCTATGTGTAGCCATTTTGGTGAAGGGGGCGGGATTTGGGGAGGCCAAAAATGCTGTATTTAGTGTATAAGGTGCACCCAGATTTTCACCCTCTTTTTTGTGGGAAAAGGGTGCATCTTATACTCTGAAAAATACAGTAGGTTGTTTTGTGTACAATGGATGCCCCTTTACAGGTTTCGGTCCACATTTGATGCTCTGGATGATACAGGCAAGTGAAGAATAATTACAATACCAGATTTCCAGTACTCTTGATAAAAGCAAAATAGCTTCTTACATTTTTCTACATGTCCAAAAATTGTTACTGATTCGGTCTTTCATTATATATGCAAACAGATTGCTATTTAGGAAAACCATAAAAATAACAGAGTTTTTGCTGCAGGAAGCTGAGAAAATTGGATTGCTTGAAGGGATTCTCTCCTGAATTATAAAGCTTCTTGATTTAAGATATAGCACAGAGGTGGTATTCAGCTGGTTTGGAACGGTTCAGGTGAACTGGTAGCGGACATTTTGAGTAGCTGGCCGGCCCCGCCCTCCCATCCCTGTCAGTTTCTGTCCTATATTCCCTTGTTTTTTAGCTTAGCTGATTGACGTGGCAGAGCAGATTGCCACGCCTCAGCTGAGCTAAAAAAACAGCTCTGCTCACCAGCGCTGACACCAAGGGCGGTCTTTGAGTGCTGCATGCGCCTGCAAAGCGCTGCCTCATAGAACCTGTAGGAAAAGGTTTGGAATCCCACCACTGATATAGCATTTAGGGAATTGGAGTGCCCAAACCTATATATTTATACAATATTTGAGTTCAACCAACATGCTAGACCTAATAAGGCCTCCTTAATTTTGGCTCAGTGGGTTGTACAAATCAAGCCTATTAGTGAAGTCCTTAAATTACAAACCTTTGTTTAGAGACTCTTTGAAGTTATAACCACAATGAAAAAAAGTGACATACAATCTGTCTTTGCATTTAGACTGTTGCAGGATTCCCATGGTCATGTGATCTAAATTCAAGCACTTGGCCACTGGCATACTTCAAGCACTTGGCCCACTGGCTCGGGACCTAGCTACTTGCGGGATCGGATCCTGCCTCATACATCCTCACGACCGATTCGCTCCCACAGAGAGGGACTTCTCCGGGTGCCGTCCACTAGACTTTGTCAGCGGGCGACACCCAGGGGAAGGGCTCTCTCTGTGGCGGGCCCAGCCCTCTGGAACGACCTCCCCCCCGATATTAGGACCACCACGGACCTCCGCTCCTTCCGTCTTAAATTGAAAACACACTTTTTCTGCCTTGCCGGCCTGGGATAGCTACTCCTCTGTTTTTAGGGTTTATTGGGGATCTCTAGTTAGATAGTTTTAATGGGTATTTTAGCACAGGTCACTTAATTTAATGTACTTTTAATGACATATGTATATAGTTATTGTTCTTATTCCTCCTGTGCACCGCCCCGAGTCCCTGTGGGGAGAGGGTGCGGTTTATAAGAAATAAATTATTATTATTATTATTATTATTATTATATATTTACATTGTTTGTGACATCCTAGGATCACATGATCGCCATTAGGAGCTGGGTGCCACAGTGGTTAGAATACAGCATTGCAGGGTAACTCACTGTTCACTGCCAGGAGTTCGATTCTGACCGCCTGAAGGTTGAGAGCCTTCCATCCTTCCGAGGTGGGTAAAATGAGGACCCAGACTGTTGGGGGCAATATGATGATTCTTTTTTTTTTTAAGTTTATTTACAAATTTTTAAAAGAAAAAAAGACAATATTTTCTCATTACACATACACAAACAACATATTGCAACAAGCGAGTCTGAATATACTGTACATCCATTAAGCCGATAGCTATCAGAGAACAATTAGGACTATTTTGGGTTTCCTTCTCTGTGCTTCATCCAGTTGTACCATAGATTCTAACAGTTGTAATAATCCGAGTCCTTCTGGTTCCTGAGTATTTTCGTTAGGCGGTCTGCTTCCGCTCATTTTCCAGAATAATTTACTTTCTGAAGGTAGCAACTCGTTTTTCCAGTCTTGTGCAAAGAGTATTCTAGCTGCTGTAATAATGTGGAGGGTCAGATACCATATGTCCTTGTTTATTTTATCAGGTTTCATCTATATAAATAAAAATGTAAAATAGTTTGTACGAAGCCGCTAATCTCAAAAACTACTGCACCAATTTACACCAAACTTTCACACAATGTTCACAAGGATTTCTGATAATAGAATACCAACTCAGTTTGTGCCTAGCACACGTGTGTCATGTGCAAGGTACACAAATGTAAAATGTACCCACTGATCAGGTTTTCACCTCCCTGTAACTCCTCCCACCAACAATCATTTCCTCAGCAACGTATGGAGGCCTCTTAGGGCCAAAAAGGCACTGGGATAGCAAACTCCCAGGTGGCCCATAGAGAGAGAGAGAGAAATACAGTTTAATAAAAGAGGGACTAGGGGAGACAAGATAGCAGCCTTCCAATATATCAGGGGTTGGCACAAAGAAGAGGGAGTCAAACTATTCTCCAAAGCCCCTGAGGGCAGAACAAGAAGCAATGGGTGGAAACTAATCAAGGAGAGAAGCAACCTAGAACTGAGGAGAAATTTCCTGACAGAACAATTAACCAGTGGAACAGCTTGCCTCCAGAAGTTGTGAATGCCCCAACACTGCAAGTCTTCAAGAAGATGTTGGATAGCCATTTGTCTGAAATGGTATAGGGTTTCCTGCCTAGGCAGGGAGTTGGACTAGATGACCTCCAAGGTCCCTTCCAACTCTGCTATTGTATTATTGTATTACAGTAGGTAGGTAGATAGGGGAATAGATAGAGAGGAAGCAATACAGTAGGTAGGTAGGTAGGTACGTAGATGGATAGATAGGGAGAAATACGGTAGGTAGGTAGGTAAGGCGATAGGTAGGGAGAAACACGGTAGGTAAGTAGGTAGGTAGATAGGGTGGAAGAGAGATAGAAATACATTAGGTAGGTAGGTAGGTAGGTAGGTAGGTAGGTAGGTAGGTAGGTAGGTGGAGAAAGGAAGAAATCCAGTAGGTAGGTAGGTAGGTAAGTGGATAGATAGAGAGGGAGAAATACAGTAGGTAGGTAGGTAGGGGGATAGATAGAGAGGGAGAATTACAGTAGATAGCTAGATAGAGGGAAAAAGGAAGAAATACAGCAGGTAGGTAAGTAGAGGGATAGACGGAGAAATACAGTAGGTAGGTAGGTAGGTAGGTGGATAGATAGATAGGGAGAAATACAGTAGGTAGGTAGGTAGAGGAATAGAGAGAGAGGGGAAAATACAGTAGGTAGGTAGGTAGAGGGATAGAGAGGGAGAAATACAATAGGTAGGTAGGTAGGTAGATAGAGGGAGAAAGGAAGAAATACAGTAGGTAGGTAGGTAGAGGGATAGATAGAGATGGAGAAATACGGTAGGTGGAGGGATAGATAGAGAGGGAGAAATACAGTAAGTAGTACAGTAAACAACCCAAGTCGGAACCATTGAATAATACTTAAACCTCACTCTCCAGGGGCAATATGATGATTCTGTAAACTGCTTAGGGAGGGCTGTAAAGAACTCTAAAGTGGTATATAAGTCTAAATGCTATTGATCTTTGTGATCTTCCCAGCCAGTTTAGACAAGCAAAGTTTATTGGGGAAGCCAGATGACTACATGAATCACTTAACAATTGCAGTGATTTGCTTAACAACTATGGCACAACTCACTTAACAACTATCTTGCTTGGTCACAGAAATTCTGATCCCAGTTATGGTTGTAAGTCAAGGACTATCTGTATTGTTTACTCACTAAGCTTAGTTAAGTAAATCGTTTTTCTGTATGAGATATAAACCAAGTCATAGGATCGGTCCAAAGACTATGTGGATCAGGAGGAAGTTACATGGCAACAATCTGCTAGAAGAGGTTTCTGAATCAACCTGGTCCCTGTAAAGAATCAGGACCATTTGTTACATTCCAGCATAGAAGATTTATTCAAGCCTATACAAAAAAAAATGTAGTCAACTAAAGCTCAACACTAAATTGGCACAAGATAAGGGTCAAGAGGGGATGGATTTGGACCGCTTGTAGGAATGCAACACTTCTAAGTTGATGATGTGTTTAATTCCGCCCTCCATGAAGATTAAATGATCCTAGGATACTGCAAGCATCATAAATACACACTACCAGTATTTGCCAAGCACCCACATTGTGATCACATGAGCATGGAGATGCGGTAACAGTCATAAGTGTGAAAACTTTTTTTCAGTGCCATTATAACTTTGAACAGTCATAAATAAACAGTTGTAAGTTGAGGACTACCTGCATGTTGGGTACTAATTGTATAAGCTCAGTAACTATCTGTCCACAGTGTTTCTCAACCTTGGCGACTTTAAGTCCTGTGGATTTCTACTCCCAGAATCCCCCAGCCAGCTATGATTATGGGAGCCACAAGGCAATCACACGTAACACCACTCCTGCGCGAGCTGCACTGGCTACCTGTGACCTTTCGGATGCGCTTCAAGGTGTTGACGACCATCTTTAAAGCGCTCCATGGCTCGGGGCCTAGCTACATACGAGACCGCCTCCTGCCCCATACTTCCCTGCGACCGATCCGCTCCCACAGAGAGGGCCTTCTCCAGGTGCTGTCGGCCGGACAATGCCAGTTAGCGACACCCAGGGGAAGAGCCTTCTCTGTGGTGGGCCCTACCCTCTGGAACGACCTGCCCCCCGAACTACGTAACATCTTGGACCTCTGCCTGTTCCGCCAGCGCCTCAAAACGCTTCTGTTCCAACAAGCCGGCCTAGTATAACCCCCGATACTGAGTTTTGACATTGTACATTTTAATTAGAGATTTCATAAGTTGGTTTTAGCACGGGATTATTATTTAATAGCTTTTTAATATGGGTATTTATATGTATGTTTTGGTTTTAAATTGCCTGTGCGCCGCCCTGGCTCCTTTTTTAGGAGAAGGGCGGGGTATAAATTGGATTAATAAATCCTCTAGAACAGTGTTTCTCAACCTTGTCAACTTGAAGATGTCTGGACTTCAACTCCCAGAATTCCCCACCCAGCATTTGCTGGCTGGGAGTTGAAGTCCAGACATCTTCAAGTTGACAAGGTTGAATAACACTGCTCTAGAATCAAATAAAGTGCCAGTTTTAAAAAGATTACAGGTAGTCTTTGACTTATGTCAGTACCCTAGCAACCATTCAAAGTTATAACAGCTCCCCCCCCCCCAAGCTACTTACAACCCAGTTTCGACCAAAGTTTTAATATTGCTCCCCCTTCAGTCATGTGGCTGAATTTTGGTCACTGAGCAACTGGCCTGCATATACAGCCATTTGCAGGACCTCACAGTCAGGTGACTACAATTTGGCTTGAAACTGGCATTTACTTCTGTTGAAGTAAAAAAAGAAATGTCTGGTCAGTTCCAAGCCGAGAGAAAGACGCTGGGGGAAAAATGGAGGCTGGCTGCAAGAAAGAAGGTCTCTGTTTATTTGGTAGCTAGAAACTTCAGTGACAGCAGCATGTTACTGGGGTGGCTGACAAAATGGGGTTGAGAGTAGATGGGTTTTTATACATTCTTTGGGGCTTTCTGACAGATGCCTGTTCCTGAATAAGAATGTGTCCTTTGATATTTTAATGATTGTTGCTAGATTCCTATGGGGTCATGTAGAGCAGGGGTCCCCAACCTTTTTTGCACCATGGACCGGTTTCATTTTAAAGAAAATTCTGCCGACTGGCTGGCGTAGAGGAGGAGCGGGGGGGGAACAGGCGGTGCATGTGCACGCGGGGGGGAGTCGGCTCACTCGGCCCTCTACGGCAGTGATGGCGAACCTTTTTTTCCTTGGGTGCCGAAAGCATGCACGCGTGCGGTGTTGTACGTGCTCGTGTGCCCATACCCATAATGCAATGCTTCTCCCACATGCCCCTTCCCCTGCACATCCGTGTGACACCCCCTCCGCACACTTCACCCCCCTTCACATACGCACGTGACCCCCACACCTGTGCTCGCCTTGCAGATGTGTGCGCAACATCCCCCACTTTTGGCCTCAGATCCCAAAACAGCGCTGGGGGAGGGGAGGGAAAGCCTTGCAACTCAAAACAGCCTTGAGAGGGAGGGAAACCACCTTTTCTCAGCGCTGCCTTGAGATCGGAGGCTTCTCAAAACAGCGCTGTTTTCGGGAGGGAAGACTTTCCCCTTCTCAGGGCTGCCTTGAGATCGGAGGACCTCCAACGGCTCAAACGGCTGCGCCTGCGCATGCGGGGGGGGGGGTCGGCTCACTCGGCCCTCTAGGGCCTCCAACGGCGTGAACAGCCACGCCTGCGCTCTCCTGCATCCGACGCGCGCTCTGCCCAGGGGGCTGCCCCCTCCTCTCTCCTCCTCCTCTCCAGCCCTGCGGCCCGGTTCCTATCAAGCCACGGACCAGCACCGGTCCACGGCCCGGGGGTTGGGAACCCCTGATGTAGAGGTCATGTCTGGCTCTACAGGCAAAAGGGGAAATGCAACTCCTAGGTGTTTGTCTGAGCTAATCTTGTCAGCTCTGGCTTGTCTAATCATATTGCTTATTTGGAGTCTCTTTGCTTATTAATAGATTGGCCCAGTATTTCTGAATGGATACAAAATTTGCATTCCTAAAGACCAGCCTTTTCAAGCTTCTGCTTGAGGCTGTTTTCCTATAGCAGCAAAACTGGGGCTGCTTTCTGATTGGTTAAGATTTTTTCTCTTCTCCTTTAGGGAAAATATTCTATCCTGCCTCTTTTTAATATTAAGAATAAATACGGTAATATTTTAATCTGGGGAGGGAAGAGCCTTCCTACACATCCAGTTTTTGACAAACACCACTTAATACCTGCAGCATTAGCTTAACCACATTCACTTAAGGACCACCGTAGGTTGTAAAATCAGATCCAGTGACATGTTTTAAAATTGTCACAACTTAACAACTATAATTGCCATGCTCAATTACAGTCATAACTTGAGGACTACTCGTAAATCAAGATCTCATTCACTACAAATGTATTTTACCTGTTCATTTGTTGAATTACCAATTCAAAGCAATGCACAAAGGACTGGGGGATATTTTATTAGTGGTATTATTGGGGCCAATATGCTGACTCTGTAAACCGCTTAGAGAGGCTGTAAAGCAGAAGTTCCCAAACTTGGCCACTTGAAGACTTGTGGACTTCAACTCCCAGAATTCTCCAGCCAGCTCTGCAGAATTCTGGGAGTTGAAGTCCACAAGTCTTCAAGTGGCCAAGTTTGGGAACCTCTGCTGTAAAGCATTGTGAAGGGGTATTTAAGTGCTATTGCTATTAATTATAGAGATCAGTCTTTCAGTGCCTTGCGCAGAGTAGCTACTACTTACAGCATCTCCACAAAACATATTGTTTTTCAGAACTCAGTAAAAGTACATTTTTGCTGGATACAGCGTATGTATGTTTGAATCAAACCTACTATCCTTGGAACACCATGTGAGAGGTACATATGAGAGTACATATGAGAGGTGCAGGTTGCTTTCAATCTCCAGGAAGTGCCCTGGAGCTCCCTCTGGTGGTTGATTACACAAGACTACGCATCCCAGCTGGGACCTGCTCGGTGTCCATGACCAACCTCAACATACGTAGAGAATAAATGCAAGAAACTCAGTAGAAAGCTGTTCAGCAAGCAAGGGCCTGGCCTTAGAGGAAGAGGTTTATGTGGGTATCAACATTAAACTTTCTTTTCTTAGTCACTGGCAGAGTCACCGTTGCAGCTGGATCCTCTTTTTCCCCCCTTCTGAAGCACAGTGATGGAGCTTCTAGATAACTACCTTAAACATTTCTGCAGGGATTGGACTGGGAATATCCAAAGGATAAGGAGAAAGTTTGGAGATTAGGACAGAACTTTAATATGTTCACAATGAATATGATACACAATATCAGCTGGGACATTTTCTTTAGATGTTTTAGAAGCCTCCATGATCTCAAGGCAGCAATCTTCCATATATTTTTTCTCCCCATTCCTGTTTTGTAAAGGCCCTTTCTGGGTTTTGGTGTTCAAGAGTTTCTGGCTATTCTCCTAGCATCCGGATCCTTTCATGATTCAGATCAGTGTCAAGATTCCTTTCAAAATGCTTTTAACAGATGCACTTTGCTGGCAGATCTGCTAGCTTTGCACTACCTAATTTTAGCAGAGGCTTCTCAGCAACAGCTTCACCACCCCCACCTCATATGCCATAAAGAAATACATGGCCAAATGGAAGAGGGTCATATCTGCAGTGTTAATCATTATGTTTTTGCATTTGTGGAATGCATTTGGATGAGAAGCTATGTCTTGCTCACTGCCTGCTTAGATCCACCTGTGAGGTTCCAGCCCAAAGCCAATACAACAAAATCCAATCAAATCTAACCCTTTATTTGCTTATACTCAAGATGGCGAACCTATGGCATGCATGCCAGAGGTAGCACACAGAGTCTTCTCTGTGGGCATGCACGCCGTTGCCAGCTGGTCTTCTTGGGTGCCAGGGTGTCGGAAAATGGCCCCAAAATGGCCTGAAAATGGCCTGAAAAACAGCCACAAAACAGCACATTTTGGGGACATTTATAGGCTGTTTTTTGGGCCAGAAATGGTCCTGAAAATGGCCAAAAAATGCCCTCAAAACAGGCAGGCATGTGCTGTCCGGTTGGTCTTTGGTTTTCTGGTGCTCTGGCGCATGCACATGCACAAGAATTCTGGTTTGGGCACTCGGTGCTGAAAAGGTTCACTATCCCTGGCTTATACCTAATGGACAAAATCTTGTCAAACTAAAGCAATGACTCTATGCCCTAATATAGGGTTCCTCAACTCCTGGTCCATGCACCAGTCTGTGGCAAGCCAGAAACCGGGCCTCAAACAAGCAAAGCCATACCCATAATGCAATGCTTCTCCCACACACCCCTTCCCCTGCATGTCTATGTGACTTGGGGCCACTGCCCTACCCTGTTTCCCTGAAAATAAGGCTGCCCCAGATAATAATTGCGCTTTTGAGCACATGCGCTAAAATAAACCCTCCCCTGAAAATAAGCCCTCCTTGAAAATATTGCATCACCGCAGGAGCCATGAGGTGACCACGCCACCTCCTGCACCTCAAAAATAATAAGACCTCCCGAAAAATAAGGCCAAGCACTTATTTTGGGGTTCAAAAGAAAATAAGACCCTGTTTTATTTTTGGGGAAACAAGGGTGTCAAACTCAAGGCCAGGGATCCGGATCTGAAGATGCACGTTTTCCATCAAGCCGGCCTAGCGTGACCACCCTTTTAATCGACTGAGTTTCAAATTAGCAATTTTAATCTGAGGGATTTTAGTAATATTTTAGCACAGGGGTTTCTAAGTTTAATTTGGTTTTATGATATTTATTACATATTTGTATATTTGTATTTTGTTTTAACTTCCTGTGCGCCGCCCTGAGTCCCTTTTGGGAGATAGGTGCGGGATATAAGTCGAATAAACATCAAACATCTGGCCTGCGAGGTGCGAAGGACCGGCCTGTAGTTCCTCTGCCAGCGAAACGGAGCTTGCAAGGGCCTCAGGCATCCCTCCCGAGCTCTGCTTTTGCTGGCCGAGGTTTGCAGGAGGCCGTCACAACTGAAAATGGAGCTCAGGAGCCTGTTTTTGCTGGCAGAGTGTTCAGGCCATCACAGGCACCCACGACACAAGTGATGTTCAGGTGGCCATATCCCCCCCCTGGCCCCACTGAGGTCAAGCACAACCCTGATGTGGCCCTCAAAGAAATCAAGTTTGACATTCGTGTTCTAAGAGATTCTAGGATGTGGCTACCCTGAACCTCTTCTCCCAATCCCCATCCAGTTCAGTCTTTTTAATTTGCATTTTTTTCTCCAGAATGTACTGGGAGAGCTCTGAGATGCCAAGATTCCCCTCCGTAGCTTTTCCAGGTACACATTCCTTCAACCTACCAGATCCGGGCTACAGAAAACCAAAATTTTACAACTCAGTATGGTAGCCACGTATTTGCTATTTCTTTCATCATAGGCAATATATCTTACATTTCAATTGCTGAGAAGCGATTCTGAAAGTTGGCTACCACCATCCTTGTGAGCTTGCCGCATGCAGCTGAATGGTTCCTGCGATAGAGGAAGCTAGGTTAGATGGGTCTTAGTTCTGGTCCAGCATAGTTCTTTTTAGGTTCTGATCTTAGAAGTTCAGCTATAAACTTTCTAACAATGGGAGTAGCCAAACATATTTCGTGAGGGGAAATAAAGGGAGGGAGAATGGTGCAACCTACTCAGGGGAGGGTTCCGGCAGCTGCTACTGCTGGTTGGCTCATGGTTGCGCAGCGCATGTGCTTGATGTGCACTGCATGTGCTTGATGTGCGCTCTGCATGTGCTTGATGTGCACTCTGCATGCTTGATGTGTGCTGTGTGCACATGTGTGCATATAAAAGTGCTTTTGAATATGCTCAGAAGCCAAAAACAAGATGGCACTGCCATAGGCACCGCCAGGAGAAGCGGTTTGGGGGCATGGCAGCAAACCAGGCCTCCAAAACACTACCACTTCAGCCAAACCGATCGAATTGGTAGCTGTATACTACACATAAAGCTATCTCCATTATTCACTCAGCCTGCTGAACCACCAAGTCCTTTCCTACAAGAGAAAAACATATTTGAACTGAACTACCGTATATTAGAAGATCGGGAGGCTTTGGCTCAGTGGCTAAGACACTGAGCTTGTTGATCAGAAAAGTTGGCAGTTTAGCAGTTCGAATCCCTAGTGCCACTTAACGGAGTGAGCTCCCGTTCCTTGTCCCAGCTTCTGCCAACCTAGCAGTTCGAAAGCATGTGAAAATGCAAGTAGAAAAATAGGGACCACCTTTGGTGGGAAGGTAATGGTGTTCCATGCGCTTTCTGCATTTAGTCATGCCAGCCACATGACCATGGAGATGTCTTCGGACAGCACTGGCTCTTCGGCTTTGAAACGGAGATGACCACTGCCCCCTAGAGTTGGGAACGACTAGCACATATATGTGAGGGGAACCTTTACCTTTACCTTTATATTGGAAAATACTCTTCCTCAATAGGAGAAAGCAGTGTTTCCCATTTGCAGAGAAGACTGTCATCTGCTATTCAGGCAAACAATTCTGCATGCTCACTGAAAATTGGGTTTACACTGAAAATCCAGATTGTAATTCAGGTTCTTGGCCTGTACCACCTCTTGTTCTTGATTTATATAGTCCAGCATAGCTCCATGAGTTGTGCAAACCTGGATATATTGCTAGCTATGTTTAGCAAACATTAATCACCTTGGAAATGGTGATAGGATGCAAGAATAGCCGCAAAGCCAAGCTACTACATTTTTCACTCTCAGGTAATCCCTTGGGCATGTGGCAGCTCATTAAGCGCTTGCATGAAACAGAAAAGGAGTGGAAAGAAAAGAAACTTAAAAGTGTTGTCTCTCTGTCCACCAGAAGAGGAGCAGATACAATTTTCAACATGGGAAGAATAAAACTTCACATTAAGAACTTAATAAAAATTACAAATCTCCTTGAATGAAATGTAATTCTTGATGATCTTATGGATACAACCGTGCTGTTTGCATGTCAACTAAGGAAATGGTTCATTATTATTTTTTCCAGGATGTTCTTCCACCTTCTTAGATTTGTTTACACCTTGGGAGTTCCCGGTACTCTCCAATACAAGCACTTTCTGAGATCAGGCACAGTCCAATGCTGTCACTAGCTAGGTCTAAAAATAGATATGTTTAATATTTTTAAAGGTCCATGCTAGAGCTGGAGACGGGGAGATAGCCAACTTTTCTGCCTTGGTACAAGGCTAGGGACCTCTACTTTGGTATTTTGCTCAAGATCATGAAAGGGAGAAAAAGAAAAGTCAATTTATCAGACGCAGGAACAGAATTAAAAATAAGATCCTCATAAAAAGGGAAGCAGAGAAACATGGAGAAAAGACATGGAGAAAATATACGAAACAGAGGATCTAGCAAGCAGGCAAGAACAGAAGTGGTTGACACTGAAAGAAAAGATTGTGTTTATGCATGTGCACAAGGTTAGTTAGAAACCTAATGACTGCCTTTGCAAAATGAAATTTTTCTTGTGTTAACTCTTGGCTAGTATTTTTGTGGATTAATAAACAGCACAAGCCCAGCCTGGTTGCTCAGTTTATCATTCCATATATTGTATCTTTTGGGGCATGCCAGCAGCCAGCAGAGCTGGCAGCAGATTCGGACAGTGAGGAGGTTGGGGAGGAACATGGGCCAGTCCTGGAGTCTGGGGAAGGTTCTGATGAGGGCTCTGTGTTGGAGGCAGAGAGGGGACCAGAGCCATATGCCAGTTATCAGCTGCCTTCAGAGGCAGCCGAACAGCTGGAGCCTGTTCCCAGTGTGCACATGCACAGAGTTGCTAGACAAAGGGAACAGCCAATGATGGGATTCAAATAATTTAACAACCGGTCCTCTACCCTAATGATTTCTTCCAACAACCAGTTTACCAAATTGCTCAGAAAGTTAGCAACCAGTTCTCTCAAAGTGGTGCAAACTGGCTGAATTCCACCACTGGGAACAGCTAAAGAACAGCTAACGGTGGACTTGGGAGTAAGGCCACAGGTGGACGAGGTAAATCCTCCCTTGAAACACTTTGTTGGATGTGAATGAGAAGAATGCACAGTAAATTAATAAAAGGATTTTTTGTCGGAACCAGGAGTTTGCTTCATGCTCTTGGGAAGCCAGTATCATCAAAGGGTTGATTCAGTTGGCTCAGTAATCAAACTTAAAATATTGTGTGAATGTAGCCTACAGGTAAGTGTGAAGAAAAAAGGCCAGCTGAACAGGCAAACGAAGGGCAGAAAGATTCAAGGTACGTTTTCAATAGAAGGGGGATGCTTCAGCTTCCATTCTAACCCATGTTGGGTGAAGAACCTCGGCATCCTACACCCAGAAAACAATGGAAACAACATGGCCAGGCTGTCGTGCAAGGGAAGAAAGAATTAAGTGCACAAAACCATTACAGGCAGAGAGAGAAAGGTTACAAAAGAGACCAGAAAATAGAGCAGTGTTTCTCAACCTTGGCAACTTTAACTCCTGTGGACTTCAACTCCCAGAATCCCCCAGCCAGCTACTTAAAGTCACCAAGGTTGAGAAACACTGAAATAGAGTGCTATAATAATCAATATGACTAGGTCTGAAAAGAGCCCACTTTAAAGCTTTGGTAGAGTCAGCAGAAAGAAAGAAAAATCTCTCCCACCCACCCGTTTCATAATGATGGAAGGAAATATTAAATCTGAACATACTGTAAGCATCAGAGCCCAGAAAAGGAAAGAGATCTAAAACAGTGTCCGAACATTGCACTTCCAGAAAAGATAGGAGGAGGAGAGTATTAAGAAGAAATGAAAAGCTATGTACAGTGGAAGGTGTTAGAAGGGAAAACCAGACTACCCCAGGTCCTGCTTAACTGGAGCACGTAATTGATTTAGAAGGGACTGTGATGAGAAGGAAATTCTCAGCATATGAATGTGGGGTCAAGCAGTGAAAAAAAAAGGGGGGGGGAGGAGGAGTTTATACAGCAGCCTGTGAGGTAACCTTCTGCTACATCCATTAAATTGCTGCAGTGGGAGGAAATATCTGCTCACTGGATCAGGGAAAAAGGATTAGACCCAACCCTTCCGTTCCATAACGTTTCTCAACATAACCCACAGTGCAAGTTAGGACAGGAAAACTACACGGAGAGAAAAGGGTAAACATCTTCTCACCCAAAACTTTCAGCTCTGTTTGCTTAATCAGTTATCAGGGTTTACAATAGAGGGATAGAATCAAGATCACGGGAAGCGTTAATACCACTTTATAAGGCCTTGGTAAGGCCACACTTGGAATACGGCATTCAGTTTTGGTCGCCACGATGTAGAAAAGATGTGGAGACTCTAGAAAGAGTGCAGAGAAGAGCAACAAAGATGATTAGGGGACTGGAGGCTAAAACATATGAAGAACGGTTGCAGGAACTGGGTATGTGTAGTTGAAAAGAAGGACTAGAGGAGACATGATAGCAGTGTTCCACTATCTCAGGGGTTGCCACAAAGAAGAGGGAGTCAAGCTATTCTCCAAAGCACCTGAGGGTAGAACAAGAAGCAATGAGTGGAAACTAATCAAGAAGAGAAGCAACTTAGAACTGAGGAGAAATTTCCTGGCAGTTAGAACAATTAATCAGTGGAACAGCTTGCCTCCAGAAGTTGTGAATGCCCTAACCCTGCAAGTCTTCAAGAAGATGTTGGATAGCCATTTGTCTGAAACGGTATAGGGTTTCCTGCCTAGGCAGGGGGTTGGACTAGAAGACCTCCAAGGTCCCTTCCAACTCTGCTATTGCATTGCATTGCATTGCATTGCATTGCATTGCATTGCATTGCATTGCATATAACCATAAGTCTAGTTTACAATCCACACTTGCTTTGGGTTCACACCAGCCAAGCAAACCACATTTTGGATGAAAGTGATACGTAAACCTAGTCTCAGGTGAAAAGTAAAACATCCTATGTCAGCCTTGAATGGCACCAGCCTCCTGAGGCAGCTTCTAACCGAATTCCCTAAAATACAGGCCACCGATTTCTCTAAAATACATGCCACTGATTTGAAAACAATGCGGCAGAGAGGCTGCAGAGTTTTATGAGTGAGATTTATTTCTGGAAAATATTTTGACTCAAGTGCTTTTAGATATGGGATATTAATTTTATATTTGAAATAGCTTCCTATAACAGTGTGTATGAACTGCATCAAGCTATAATGTGTCGTGTTAGCATAGCCTTTAAGTGTAGGAAGTCAGCACCCACCCCTCTCCTAGAAAAATGACATATTTTAGGAAATATTAAAAGGGCAGAATATTTCCCCCTAAAAGAGGCAGATACTCACCCCCCCCACCTTTGTCAATGGACCACTAAGGCCTGAGCCAGTCTATTCTGCATAAAAAAAATGATCTCCCTCTTTTAGGCAGAGCCATAGAAGGAATTGCCCAAAAGCCCTTCATTACATCATCACCCAGCAACAGCTCAATCAAGCCTGGGAGACAGACAGCCTACAAAGTTAGCTAAGATCCCCACCCCTTGGGAGTCTGACCACCAATCAGAATACATTTCTTACACAGGAACAGGAAGCTCCAAGTCAGGGCCCAAGAGAGGGTATAAAACTCAGGCTTTCTCAGCCTCTCTTCCCTTTTTTCCACCTTCAAGATCTTCAAGGCATATGATCCCGCTTTTTCCCCTAGGACCTCAAACCATGTGGTCCCTGCTGTCCACCATTAAATTTTCTTTCCAAGCAACTTCCATGAATCCAGTGTCTTTTCCCCCACTTGGAACTGAACTCAGATGGACATTTCTTCCAACATAAGTGCAGCCAATGTGTTCTGGAAGCATGATTCGTGGCTTACTTTATTTATAGGGTGAACTCATTTTAGTTAATGAACCACAAATAAACAAAATAAAGATGTTCTCACTCATCTCTCCCAGAAACACACACACACACACACTCTCGCCACAATAAGGAAGCACAGCACGACATGGAGAAATGTGTGGCCCTGTTTATACAACATTTTAAGCCATGATTTATTTCACAGTGGTTTATAATTTGAAGGGTTTATGCAACACACGACTTAATAAATGCACTCAATCAACTAACCGCACAATCTTAAGTCACTTAACATATTAAGACCCCAAAAAGCGGAACAAATTTTGATTTAGGCTATTGTAGAAACAAAACCTGTGTGTGGCTAAGAGAAAGGGGGGGAACCACATTTTAAAATGTTGTTTGGAAAGTACTTTCTTCTTCTTTATTTATTTATTTACATGTAAGAAGATTTAATCATTTCATAAGCTAAGATCTGGCTAGCAATGGTCCTGCTTTAGAGGCCATTCATAAAATTTGTGCTAAAGGTAAACAAGAATTGCTAGACTGATGAAGGCAGGAAAAGTTAAAATAGGATCAGATTGGCTAAAGCAGAGGTGTCAATAATGCCAATATTAAGACTTGTGGACTTCAGTTCCAGAATTTCCCAGCTAGCCATGCGGGTTGAAGAATTCTGGGAGTTGAAGCCCACAAGTCTTAAAGTTGCCAAGTTTGACACCCCTGGGTTAAACTGTCATTCTATCTTCCCCAGCAGCAAGAAGCAGCTCTCTGATTTTACAGTGAATATAATTTCTGGAAGAGGAAAACTTCCTTCTGCCCATTACATTATACAAATGAATTTACAAATGTACGTGTGGACCAGCTGTGAATCAGCTTTTGGCGGGGAGGACCTCTAGTTCAAAAAAAGATGACTGTGGGCAACAGCAGATGGCACTGAAACCCAACAGGAGGGGGATGCATGTTAAAGACCCAGGATGGGGGGCTGCAGTGAGGGAGAGATGAGGACCTGATCATAGACTAAATTAGATACATGCTGGCTCCAGATTTTTCTTGCCTGCCTGTGTTTATGCCACAAAGAAGGTTACAAACATATCAGATTGTGGTTTAGGAAGTCTTGTGAATGCATCCCTTGTGATCTGCAGTGTTTTATGGCTCAGCATTTTAGATGAAGCCAGCCAATTGTGATTTATGGCTGGTTTGGGTTATTGTCAGGGCACTGGACTAGTAGTGTAGAAACTTCACTTCTAATCCCAATTTAGGCACAAAGCTAGCAGTCTGACCTTGAGTCAGCACTCTCAGCTCTAGGAAGAAGGCAAGGGCAAACCACATCCGAAAACACTGCCAAGAAAACTGTATTAACTCATTTGTTATAGCTAGCAGAAGAAAGATGTACTCAAAGGCACAAAACCCCCAAGCCCTCACACTGAACACAAGTTTGGCCTGCTACATCTGCTGTTGTGGGACAGTAGTCTCCTTATCTTCAGCTCCTGTGTAAAAAAAAAAGCATTCCTGTCTCCATGACACAGAATAACAGAGTTGGAAGGGACCTTGGATATCTTCTAGTCTAACTGCTCCTCTATTTTACATCCTTTAGACCAGGGGCCCCCAACCCCTGGTGTGTAGATTGGCACTGGTCTGAGGCATGCCAGCAACCAGGCTGCACAAACAAGCAAAGCCATATCCATGGAATGCAGGTAGCATAAAAAACTATGCCCCCTCCAGTCCATGGAAAACTTTCTCCCTGGAACTGACCCATGACACCCAAACGTTTGAGGGCCACTGCTTTAGACTGCAGTCTTCAAGCTGAGCTCTGTTCCCAGTGGCTTCACAAACACAGCCATAGTATTTCTTTTTGTTGTTAGTTGCGAAGTCATGTCCGACCCATCACAACCCCATAGACAACATTCCTCCAGGCCTTCCTGTCCTCTATCATCCTCTGGAGTCCATTTAAGCTCACGCCTACTGCTTCGGTGACTCCATCCAGCCACCTCATTCTCTGTCGTCCCATTCTTCTTTTGCCCTCAATCGTTCCCAGCATTAGGCTTTTCTCCAGTGAGTCCTTCCTTCTCATTAGGTGGCCAAAGTACTTGAGTTTTATCTTCAGGATCTGGCCTTCTAAAGAGCAGTCACGGTTGATCTCCTCTAGGATTGACTGACTTGATTGCCTTGCAGTTCAAGGGACTCGCAGGAGTCTTCTCCAACACCATAGTTCAAAGGCCTCAATTCTTTGGCGCTCAGCCTTTCTTATGGTCCAACTTTCACAGCCATACATTGCAACTGGGAAAACCATAGCCTCGTCTACATACACTTTGAAAATAGTTCCCCAGTGCTTTCATTAAAGCAATGTTTTTGGGTTCCCCACCAAGGCTACATCCCTGCTCTTTAATGGCAGTCTTCCATCCAGATTTAATTCAGGTCCTCTGTTCCTTAGCTTCTTGAAATAAGATACTCAGACCCCGTGTGGAATGGAGTGGCATAGAAATCTTAATAATACAATAATAAAAAAGTAAAGATTTGTTTGGCCTTGAAAGCTAAGGAGACTCTGTACTGGTTATATACAAGACAACCTATCTTAACACTGTAGCATCAGGAAGATAATATTTCTCAGTTCTTCATCTGCTGTCACACTTGGTAGCCAAATCCAAGGTTTACATGGAGCTTTTCTAATTAAATTTTATTATAAAGGAAAGGGATTCAGTTACAATTTAGACAACTGGCTCCTTTTGTTTCTGGGATTCAATTTATCTGACTTTGGAAGGGCAAAGTTTCCTTCTTTTTCTTGCTCACAAGATGAACAGGAAAGCTAGCTTTCAAGTTTTCAGATAATAATGTGCTGAGTTCACAATATTTTCCTAACTGCCACCCAGGGGGGTATAACATTGGAAGTATAAAAATAATTACATTGGCTTTGGGTTAGTTTATAGGACCATTTCATTTCTAGCACAAGGACCCAGCTCAGTTGACCTGGGTTAAAAGCATGTTCAGCTGACCATGAGTAATAAGTGTGACATGTGAACATAGTCTAAAAGAAAAGCTCAGTAAATTGAAAGGCAGTTCAGAGCGGATGAATACTTTCTTTTAAATGAGATCATGCTGCACCCATTCATTCCTGATCCTATTTTTTCCTGTTTTATGCCACACACTTCTTAAATATCCTATTCAAATTTTTTCACTTTGCTTTTATGTCTCTTTCAACATCCCGAATTCTCTCTTCCATATAATGGAAGGGACAGAAGCATTCTCTTAAGGGCAGCCATTTTTGCTTCCTCTGACAAACATTTATTCCTCACAATAGACAACAGCACTTCAACACTTCGAAGTTTCTCCATCCACTTTTCCATCTTTCCATCTTTATCAAATATTATATCCAGTGTATGTTAATCTACTTGCTCTAGTTTTTCAATACAATACAACAGCAGAGTTGGAAGGGACCTTGGGGGTCTTCTAGTCCAACTCCCTGTCAAGTCAGGAAACCTATACCGTTTCAGACAAATGGCTATCCAACATCTTCTTAAAGACTTCCAGTGTTGGGGCATTCACAACTTCTGGAGGCAAGCCGTTCCACTGATTAATGGTTCTAACTGTCAGGAAATTTCTCCTCAGTTCTAAGTTGCTTCTCTCCTTGATTAGTTTCCACCCATTGCTTCTTGTCCTGCCCCCAGGTGCCTTGGAGAATGGCTTGACTCCCTCTTCTTTGTGGCAACCGCTGAGATATTGGAACACTGCTATCATGTCTCCCCTAGTCCTTCTTTTTATTAAACTAGACACACCCAGTTCCTTCAACTGTTCTTCATGTTTTAGTATCCAGTCTCCTAATCATCTTTGTTGCTCTTCTCTGCACTCTTTCTAGAGTCTCCACATCTTTTCTACATCGTGGTGACCAAAATTGAATGCAGTATTCCAAGTGTGGCCTTACCAAGGCATTATAAAGTAGTATTAACATTTCACATGATCTTGATTCTATCCCTCTATTTATGCAGCCTGGAACTGTGTTGGTTTTTTTGGCAACTGCTGCACACTGCTGGCTCATATTTAAATGGTTGTCCACTAGGACTCCAAGATCCCTCTCACAGTTACTATTATTGAGCATGGTATTACCTATACTGTACCTGTGCATGTAGAACTTTACTCTTTTCACCATTGAATTTCATTTTATTAGATAGTGCCCAATGTTCAAGTTTGTCAAGATCCTTCTGTATCTTAAGCCTATCTTCTGGAGTGTTGGCTATTCCTGCCAGCTTGGTGTCATCTGCAAGCTGGCAGGAATAGCCAACACTCCAGAAGATAGGCAATATTCACATACAACTTACAACTGGTCATGTTATTTACCTATCAAGCACAATTAACTTTGGTTGTTGAAACATTATTTTCCTCTTAGTATTCTACAGTTGGACTTTCATCACACATTCCTAGGCAATCTACTATTATCATAAGCATTCCTTATAACTTTTTAATAAAGGAGGATAACACATGTGCTTATCTTTCTCCTTACTCAATGTTGAACCATTTACTAAACATTATATTTATTCTTACATGTTTTACTTTCATCATATACCGTGCTCCTCACATTTAATAGCCAATCTTCTGTTCCACACTTAGGCAAAAAAAATAATAAATTAAGCCTATTTGCTTTATCATATGCTTTCTCTATATCAACAAACCCATGCATTTCGCATTGATCTCCTGGAAAGCAAAATCTTGGCTGCACAATTTTCAGCAGAAATTGTACTTCATTTTCCAAATTGGGTCATTAGCACCTTATCTCACTTTTGATTAGAATTTTGTTTATTTTTGTCAAAATTGCGGAAAATAGTGTTGATATTTCAGTAATTTAAAGTTTTAAGCATTCTTCCAAATGGCTTTTCTTACAGGAAAAAAGGCACAGGTTTAGAATGGCCATCACAATCTCCAAATTTTAATTCTTGAAAATATGAAACATGTAGAGCATGCAAAAAGAGAGCATTTTGGAATTAGAACATTTCTGCAAGGAAGAGTGGGGAGTACATTTTTTTTATTCCAAAAGACAAAACTAAGGGCAGAATATAAACAAATCAACAAATAAGTAAAATGAAAATATTCCCAGCCGGCTATAGGGAAATGTTTGGAAGATCTTATTTCTGTCAAATGAGGTGTCCACTTTCCACATTTACTGTTTTCTTATTCTGAATCTGTAAACAGCTGCATATTTATTCATTTATTCATTCATTTCTGCACAGCTGTATTAACATGAGTATAAACTTCAGATCACAAAAGTTCCACTTTGACACCAGTTTCTCATTCTAAGCAACAGGCTGGTAGCCACCATGTAAACAATGCCCAGCTGCAATCTAGTCTGCTTTCTCAGAAAAGTCTTTCCCCCTGACACTTCTACATCAAAGAATAGGGAAAGAAAATAAGAAGTTTACGGCTTAGTTAAATGTGTGCAGAGTTCTCCTTTGAAGGCAAAAGTAGTGGGAATTATTGTCTTGTCTTTTTAGTTGTTCTCTCCAGTAAATGACACAGCAGAGCCAAAAGAAATTTTTCTTTTGATTGCTGCAGGAGGACTCAGCCATGTTCTATACCATCTAGGTAGCATAGTCTTAAAGAGACTCACAACAAACTGAGTTGTGGGAAAGGACCAAGTTTACCCAGAGGTTGAAGGGTCTGGAAACCAAATTCTATATATGTCTAACATGCAAAAAAGAAAAGAAGAAGACAATGACCACAAGGAGTTATAAAAGCAGTTTTCAACTTTATAAAGCGTTTTTGTAGGAAAGGAAGAAGTAGACTTCTTCTCTGGAGCTCAGAGGTAGGAACAGAGTCAAGAGGTTAGAGCAAGGTTGTCAAACTCGAGGCCCATGGCCCAGATGGGTCACACCAGGGGTGGGTTCTGGCTTCTACTGCTGGTTCACTCAAAGCGCATCAAGCGCTTTGGCCACACGCTTGATGCACACTATGCGCACATGTGCAGCAGGTTAAAAAAAACAAGATGGTGGTGTTTAAGGCACCACTGATAGAACTGAGTTGCAGGCATGGCCAGCTGAGTTACTACCTACTTGGCTGAACCGGTCCGAACTGGTCACGCGCTGGTCACACCCACATCTGGTTTAGCAAAGGACGGTGGAAATTGTGATAAGTGACATGATGACAATGTGACGACATGAGTTTGACACCCCTGGGTTAGAGGAACAGATTTTGGTTTGTTTGTTTATTACATAGATTTAAATAATGCCAGACTTCAACTGACTCTGGGCACTTTACATAATAAAAATAAAACAATAAAGAGAGAAACAAGTTATATGCCTCCGGAAAAATTAAGACCTGTCAACTAGAAGAATAGGTTATTATTCCCATGAAGTATATTTAGCCACTCCTATTACAACTTCCCTCACTAAAGATTTTCAAACACACGCTGGATAGCCATCTAGCCTCCAGAAGTTGTGAATGCCCCAACCCTGGAAGTCTTTAAGAAGATGTTGGCTAGCCATTTGTCTGAAATGGTATAATCTTCCTGCCCAAGCAGGGGGTTGGACTAGAAAACCTACAAGGTCCCTTCCAACTCTGCTATTGTATTGTATTGTATCTGTTCAATGTTATTTAGCAGATGACGTCCAAAATCATTTCCATTATTCTATTATTTTTTAGCCGAGTATGGTGTGTGAATCCAGGCACTTTGGAGCAAGGATTTGACACCTGCCATGCTGATGCAGTGGTTATAATTCAGCATTGCAGGCTAACTGTGCAATCCCTCTGCCAGGAGTTCAATCCTGACTGGCTCAAAATTGACTCAGCCTTCCATTTTTCCAAGGTCGGTAAAATGAGACTTAGATTGTTGAGGGCAACATGCTGACTCTGTACATCCGTAAAGCACTATGAAGCAGCATACATTTCCGAGGAGTTGAGGGTGATGAAACGCCGCAAGAGATGCCTAGAGAGAAGATGGAGGTATACTCGAACTGAATCTGACCGGACACAGGTAAGAGCCCATTTACGGACTTACATTGTGGCGCTGAGAGTGGCCAAACGTCACCATTGTGCCACTCTCATAGCATCCGCAGAAAACCGCCCTGCCGCCCTGTTTAGGGTGACCCGCTCCCTCCTTCAACAGAGGGTGCGGGAAGCCCCGTTACAGGGTAGAGCAGAGGAATTTGTGACTTTTCTGCAGGAGAAAATCGCTCAGATACAGAACGAGCTAGCCCCCATTCATGGCCCAGTGGGATGCCACGAGAGAGATCTTGTTTGGGAGGAGTTTGACTCCGTTACTTCCAAGGATATGGACAGGCTACGTGGGCGACTGCGAGCCACCACATGTTTATTGGACCCGTGTCCCTCCTGGCTTGTACTGGCATCCTGGGAGGTGACACGAGGCTGGCTCCAAGAGGTTGTCAACGCATCCTTGAGTGAGGGTGCCTTGCCTGCTTCCCTAAAAGAAGCGATGGTGAGGCCCCTCCTTAAGAAGCCCTCTTTGGATCCAGCTCTTTTGAACAACTACCGTCCAGTCTCCAACCTTCCCTTTCTGGCGAAGGTTGTTGAGAGTGTGGTGGCACAACAGTTTCCCCGTCACCTGGAGGAAGTTGATTATCTAGATCCGCGCCAGTCCGGCTTTCGGCCCGGGCATAGCACCGAGACGGCATTGGTCGCGTTGGTCGATGATCTCTGGAGGGCCAGAGATGGGGGTTGTTCCTCCATCCTGGTCCTATTAGACCTCTCGGCGGCTTTCGATACCATCGACCATGGTATCCTATTGCATCGGCTGGGGGGGTTGGGGGTGGGAGGCACCGTTCTATGGTGGTTCTCCTCCTACCTCTCTGGCCGATCGCAATTTGTGTCGGCAGGGGGGCAGAGATCGACCGCGAGACCCCTCGCATGTGGGGTGCCTCAGGGGTCGGTCCTCTCGCCCCTCCTGTTCAACACATACATGAAGCCGCTGGGTGAGATCATCCGTGGTTTTGGGGTAGAGTACCATCTGTACGCTGATGATACACAGCTGTACATTTCTACCCCAAACCACCCCAACGATGCCGTAGCGGTGATGTGCCAGTGCCTGGAAGCTGTACGGATCTGGATGGGAAGTAACGGACTCAGGCTCAACCCGACCAAGACCGAGTGGCTGTGGTTTCCGGCAGCCCGATTCAACCAGCTCACTCCATCGCTGGCCATAGGGGGCGAACATCTTGCCCCTGTGGATGGGGCGCGCAATTTGGGTGTCCTCCTGGATGCCCGGCTGTCCATGGAAGATCAAGTGACAGCCGTGGCCAGGAGGGCGTTTTACCAGGTTCGCCTGGTTCGCCAATTGCGCCCCCTATTGGATCGGGACGCCCTTTGCACAGTCACTCATGCTCTCGTGACATCCCGACTGGACTATTGTAACTCTCTCTACATGGGGCTGCCCTTGAGGTGCACCCGGAGGCTTCAGCTAGTCCAGAATGCAGCCGCGCGAGCAATTATGGGGACCGCTAGGTCTACCCATGTAACACCGCTCTTGCGCGAGCTGCACTGGCTACCTGTCGTCTTCCGGGTGCGCTTCAAGGTGTTAATTATCATCTTTAAAGCGCTCCATGGCTCGGGACCTAGCTATCTGCAGGATCGGATCCTGCCCCATACATCCTCACGGCCGATTCGCTCCCACAGAGCGGGGCTTCTCCGGGTGCCGTCCACTAGACTATGTCAGCGGGCGACACCCAGGGGAAGGGCTCTCTCTGTGGCGGGCCCGGCCCTCTGGAACGACCTTCCCCCCGATATTAGGACGACCACGGACCTCCGCTCCTTCCGTCTTAAATTGAAAACCTACTTTTTCCGTCTGGCCGGCTTGGGATAGCCTCCTTGTCCTGGGGTTTTTAGGGTAATTTTAATTATTTTTAGTGTTTAGGGGTTTTAGGGCAGTTTTTTTTTTTTTTTTTTAGTTTTTATAGATGTTTTTAGCGCAGGATTTGTTGTTTAATTGTGATTTTAAATTATGTATTTTGTTGTGTTTACTGTTTTTTAATTTTCCTGTGCCCCGCCTCGAGTCCCCTGGGGAGAGAGAGCGGGTAACAAATAAAATTTATTATTATTATTATTATTTATTATTATTATATAGGTCTAAGCGCTATTGCTACTATTCTTGCTATTCTGTTTTGATTAGAGTAATGCTCGTTGATCTGCCTGTTGCTTTCAAGATCTTCAGAGGAAGTGCAACCATTTTGCAGCTATTATTCCACATTTTCTGCAGTCATCTTTTTCACAAAACATCTATGATTCCCTTAAGCAAGACCCTCTATGTGTCAAAAGAGGCTTTCTTCTCACTGGTAGGGGACACATACTGGGGTTTGAAGGGTTAAGCTGCTTCCTGAAGGGCAAGTTCCTCTAATGGCCCATTGATAGAGGAAGAAGGATGAATATGAATGGGCAGCTGTGAAAGACAATGGATGCTTTTCTTTGATGGGAAGCTGGCACAGCAACACTGGAAAGGGGCCAGGGTAAGAGTATGGACAGGGTGCACCCACCCCAGAGAATGGAAAAGGGCTGGTGGTACCATCAGCTAGAAGGGCAGAGTACATAATTAGTGCAATATGATGGTAAAGGCTTCCTTGGACTGTACCACTTCAAGTACATACACGCAGCATGCTGGAAGCATACATGACTGACATAAGAACTGAAGCTAGAGAGAAGGGAGTTCCTCAATTTTGCTTCTTCAGGCAGTCTCATCTGAGAGACTAAAAACTTTACCTCTTATATCCTTTTGCTTGAATTGGTTGGATTCAAGGCAAACAATGAGCAGTTGCAGATGGTAGAGTGGTGCTTCATAAACCCTTTCCTTTATTAAACAGAAAACAGAATAACAGAGTTGGAAGGGATCTTGGAGGTCTTCTAGTCCAATCCCCTGCTTAGGCAGGAAACCCTACACCACTTCAGACAAATGGTTATCCAACATCTTCTTAAAAACTTCCAGTGTTGGAGCATTCACAGCTTCTGGAACAAAGTTGTTCCTCTGATTAATTGTTCGAACTGTCAGGAAATTTCTCATTGGTTCTAAGTTGCTTCTCTCCTTGATTAGTTCCCACCCATTGCTTCTTGTCCTGCCCTCAGGTGCTTTGGAGAATAACCTGACTCCCTGTTCTTTGTGGCAGCCCCTGAGATATTGCTATCATGTCTCCCCTAGTCCATCTTTTCATTAAAGTAGACATACCCAGTTCCTGCAACCGTTCTTCATATGTTTTAGTCTCCAGTTTCTTAATCATTTTTGTTGCTCTACTCTGCACTCTTTCTAGGGTCTCAACATATTTTTTTTACATCGTGGTGACCAAAACTGGATGCCGTATTTCAAGTGCGGTCTTACCAAGGCATTATAAAGTGGTATTAACATTGTCCAAAACTCCTGATCATAAAGTCTTTTTACCCAATGTGGGTAAAAAGTTCCTGTCCTGATGGGGCAATGGGTTCCTGTGTCGTTACCCAAAAGAAAACCTTTTACCCAATTTTGTATAATTTACCCATGATTAAAAGAACTCTGCTGTAGTATAGACTATTTTGACAACATTTTATCCAGGAAAGAGGCACCAACTGAATCCTTCCTTGAAACATTACAGTATTAAAAGCCAGGCAATGTAAGCAGCTGGTGCAAAGTTAGAAAACTGTGCTCTTGGGGGGAACTTTGTCTCTTTGGGCAAAATGTGCAAGCAAGATTGAAGCCTTTATGAAGATTCCCTTTAAATAGCACTTTCTGAAAGGCATGGAACTTTTCATGAGACATAATTCTTTGAAACATGATCTGGTGTGTTTTTTATCGCAATTGGAATTGGCTCACTAGTGATTATACTTTTGCCTGCTCAGCACAATTTCCCAGGATTAGTCATCCGCCAGAAAAGAGAACATCAACATTTCTGTGGCTCTAGTCAGCTTTGCAGATTTTCAAATGTTTTATAACAGAAACTGAACTGAAGACACATGGTCCCAAGTCTTGGGGCCAAATGAAGGTTGACTTTGTGGCTTGGAGATGGCAAATGTACAGAGTTGTGTTCCTTTGCAGAATATTTTCACTGGGCTGGGTCTTCCCATGAGCAGTTGTTAAAAGTCGTTCAAGGGTGAGGAAATGATCCGAGGCTGCTGACTCTTCTGTTTAATGAAGGAATCGGAGACAGAGCAGAGGCTGAGTCATGGAGAGGCTGCTGAACACGCCCAACGTTATACAAACAGAATCCATCTTCGTAGTGGACACAATGGTAATGTCAGAGTAAGATGTGAGTGGCCTTGTTTATGGCAGTGCATGGGTCAGGGTAAGAACCTGCATTTGGGAAGTCAACTACACAGGAATTCCTGGGAACAATCTTTAAGAAATAAATGTTAATGAGGTGCCAGAAATATTTTGCAGAATTTTTGTCAAATACTGTAAGCTAATTTTCCAGTTTCTTATTAAGGATTCATTCTGTTCAGTGGTCATATTACATGATGACTTAAAATAATTTGTGATCCCAATGAATTGTGGCTTATTCAAACCACACCTCAAAGCAACGTATGAATTAATAACCGACGGCAGAGTCACTGAGGGATACAGGAAAGGGTTCCCATCCCTCTGATGAATGGGAAGGATGTATGTGTGAAACAGACCATTCTGTTTCACCCGCTATAAGAATGCAAATGAACAGCTGTCTGCAAGGAGTATAAATCCTTCCATTCCTCACCATCCAGTCAGAGCTGAAGAAGCTTCTTGGATGAGAAGCTAAATGTCTTCAAAGAAAAACCAGAAAAACCAGTTGCCTCTTGAAAAAAGCACCTTTGAGACATTTGGAAGGGAAGTCTCAGCACCATGGAGAACTGCGCTGATTGCTTTTGTTACTCACTCAACCCTATGAGATTTCTTTTCCAGTCCTTATCAAAATTGCTGTTTATCAGAGGTGGTATTCAGCCGGTTTGGACCAGTTCATGCAAACTGGTAGTGGAAATTGCAGGTGGGCCCTCTATGCTGTCCTATTTAGGCACGTTTTTGAGGTCGTATGCATGCGCGAAAGGGCCATGTGAGCAAAGTGCATGCGCAGAAGCCCAGGGGCATGCACAGAAGGGGTGCATGTGCCCCCAAAGCGAGCAGGCATGTGCGGTGCAAACCAATGGTAACAAAATGTGAAATCCACCACTGCTATATATGATATTATTATTATGGGCTTTTACATCTGTGATGGGCAATTTTTGATGAGTGAGGATGCTTTTCACATTTGAGGTGGAGTTGAAGGCTTGGAGATGAACACTGAAGGTTTTTAAGGAGATTGGACAACTATTTCTTCTCCAAATTCCCTTCCAATGCGGTATCTCTGCTTCAGTAGCCAATGTGATGGTGTAAAGTGGGGAGGACTAGAATTTTAGGGGCTTTTTCTTGAATTTTTGAAGATTTTTTTTAAAAAGAAAAATTCATGTCTATTGAAGTTTGCTATCCTATTGCAGAATAGCAGAAACCCACACTTCAGCTGTTGTGGGCTACACTTTCTGGGCACTACAAAAAATGGATTTTGGATGCTACCGCAGTTTTGTCTCTCCTGTGTCTGCTTTTTCCTTCACTGAAGCCTCCAATGCTTTATTTATGTCTTAAGCACCTATGCCAGCTCTCATCCAGGAGTAATGCTGTGAATCTGGGGGTGATGAATCACCCCTGGTGATAGATCAGTGGCGCTGACATTTCATCCAAGCAGCTGATACTTCATCCTCTTTGTGGATGGATAATAGTAGCTACAGAGAGGAGAAACAATGGGACCATCTTTGCTTTCCTACATACAAAGGCTCCTTTCACGTCATCATTCTCCCCCCTGGGAGAAAGTTAAGGAAGGAGAAATTAAAAGAGCTGCGGTAACTACACAGGCATACAGCAAGGGGTAGGAAAGCAAGGATGAGAAGAGGAAGCACGGAGGCTGCCGACAAAGAAAAGAAAAACAGAAGAGAGCGATTTTCAGAGCCTAACTGGATAGCTCCAGGAGACATTCTGCTTAATGGATGGATGCCACTTGGGATATTTAACTCTTTTACAGCACCACATGCAATTTGCATAGCAACTTCATTCAACCCCATAATCAGAAAACCATTCAACAGCTCCTTGGGATGGCACACCTTTGTGTTGAACAGTCTGTGGTCTGATGGATCCATTTCCCTTCCCCTTTCGTGCGAGTTCTTTCACACTCAGCCAGAGCCATTAGTCAAGGGGCATCAAGAGAAGATTCATGGCACCATTAATAGCAATCAAATAATTGACAAAAATTTCATTGAATCAACAAAGTAAGCCAAATCTCTAAACACCAAACTGGTTTTGGGAAAGGGAAACTTGGAAAAACAAAAGAGGGCAACACAAATTTAAAAATTCCAAGGAAAATTATATAATTAACCTAGCCATAGTAATTTATTATGGCTTGTCTTAGTTTTTGGATTTTAGCAGTTATTTGACGTACTGCAACAAAGGATGGCTGGAAAGATAATCTGGGCCTCCTACTTACTGTGGTTTTCAGAGTATAAAACGTATTGGAGTATAAGATGCACCTTAGTTTTTGGAGAGGAAAATAGGGGGGGAAATTCTGCCTACCAGATATTCATCTGGCTAGTCCTTAGTCTGGTCAGCTTCAGCACATTAGTTTGCTTGCTGGTTTTGAAGTTGGGGATGGTAGGGGCTGTGCTTTAAAAACACAGCTGATCCTCGGAGGGCACTCCAGTGACTAAAGCAGGCAAAGTGGGGAAGGGGTAAGAGAAGGCAGCAGCTGTTCCAGGTAGCCATTTTGGGCACCGTGCATCGAGCATTTGGAGGCTGAAAACGCAATGTGTGAAGCCCAAAAACACAAGCCATTGTCAGTGGCAATCTATGCATCCAGGAAGAGGATGTGCGGAGGCTGGCAGGTCAGCGGGGCTACATATGGAGTATAAGACGCACCAAAATTTTCAGCCTCTTTTAGGAGGGAAAAAAGTGTGTCTTATACTCTGAAATAGAGGGTAGATAAGAAGTGAGGGAGGCCAGGATACCCCTTCCTTGGAGGCCTCACATAAATATGCTACCAAATTTCAGCTCCAAGATTGCCAACAACCAGATGCAGCTTCTTGTCATTTTGACACAGAACATATACTCGGGATATGGCTCGGGACCTAGTTATATGCGAGACCGTCTCCTGCCCCATACATCCCTTCGACCGATCCGCTCCCACAGAGAGGGCCTTCTCAGGGTGCCATCAGCCAGACAATGCCGACTGCCGACACCCAGGGGAAGGGCCTTCTCTGTGGCGGGCCCTGCCCTTTGGAATGACCTACCCCCTGAGCTTCGCACCATCTCAGACCTCCGCCTCTTCCGCCAGTGTCTAAAGACACATTTCTTTCATCAAGCCGGCCTAGCATAACCTCCGCTGTGACTATTTTAGATAGCTTTAATTTTGGGGGATTTTAATTTGGTTTTTAGTGCAGGATGGATATTTAATAAGTTTTTAAATTTTCTATTTGATTTTTGTATGTATCTTTTAAATTCCTGTGCGCCGCCCTGGGTCCTCTTGGAGAAGGGCGGGGTATAAATCTAATAAAATAAATAAAATAAATAAATATACGAGCTGTAAAACTGTTTTTAAAATGTAAGGAAAAATCCCCCACCTCACTGAACCCAAATGCAGTAACCATCTTTGCCGCATATGTAATGCAGCCCCACTCAGCCTGCATCATTGACTGCTCATGTTAAGAGCAGCTCTTGGCCATAAAATTTTGCTTGTCCTTAGCCCACCTGAAACCAATCTACAAGGAAATGAATCTCATAGCCAAAGTTCTCCCTGTCGCATCTCGTACTTTTCTAGTCTTCTGGGTCCAGTGATCCCCTTACTTGATTTGCTCCAGATTTGTTGGGTCTACAACAGAATTCCAGCCAGCTTGATGTAGGGATAGAACGATATCGCTCCATCTTTGTCATATGACAGTTCTGCAGGTGAACGGAATTACCGTTTACTGGCATATTTGTCTAAATGTGATAGACAAATGACCAGTGATCCAAAAAAGAAACACATAGCGTAAATCCAGGAACCTAAATTCACAGCTACCTGTGTTTTTCCCAAAAATAAGATCGAGTCTTATTTTCTTTTGGGTCCCAAAATAATCATTAGGACTTATTTTGGGGGAGTGTCTTGTTTTTTCCCCATGTCCCACTTCTGCTTGCTCACAGAGCGCAGGAGGCCTCATGGCATACCACTGCCACTGCCACTGCAAGGCAGGGGGTTGGAGCTGCCTCATGCGCCTGCACCGGCTTACCTCAGGTCCCCCACTGCCAGGCTCCTATGCTCCAACACCTGCCTCGCGGCCACGGCACCAACACACCACTCAGCTTCTTGCTCCGTTGGGGCTGCGAACAAGCAGAAATGGGCCGATGATCATGTGGGTTCCTGCTGCACATGGCTGCTGGTGCTGCCATCGCAAGGCAGATGTTGGGACATGAATGGCTGGGCTGTGAGGACCCTGAGGTAAGCCGGTGTGGGGCATGTGGAGCAGCTCTACCCCCTGCCTCGTTTCTGTAACACCATGAGCAACCAGATGGACTGGGCAGCCAGCCGGCTGCGCAGGTCCTAAAGTAGGGCTTCTTTTGGGGGGTAGGACTTATATTAGGCGCACATGTAAAACATGCTAGGGCTTATTTTCAGGATAGGTCTTATTTTCAGGGAAACAGGATAGCAGAATTACTGTTGAAAGATGCAGTCCAACGCATGATAACACAAGAGAAAGGCCTGTTGAAAAAAGGATCATTTACCTCTACACAGCAATATTTATTTATTATTTTTTGAATTTATACCCCGCCCTTCTCCATTGTTAGGACCCAGGGCGGCCTATTATCGGCCTTCACATTTTTCAGCGAATGGAAGGCAATTGGCCACGATTCTGCTAGATGGAAATGGCTTGTTGCCTCCTACAATTTGTTCCTGGCACTAAAGATAAACTCACCCTTTCCCATATGTGCAATTAATGTACTCATTGTTTTTGGCCAAATGCATATCATTCTTTCCAAATCAGATAGCTGAGGTGACTCCTAAAAGTTCCAGTTTTAAAATAGATATAGAAAAATACACTAAAGAAACAAAGGAGAAGGAAGATTTGAGCAGCCTATTATTCACCTGACAAAAGAGCCAAATAGAATCATTTGCAAACTGGGGAAGGATAGATTATTCGGGATTAATGTTTCTTCATCATGAGTACTATCCAAAGGAAAGGGAAAGAGGGGGGGGGGAAAACCAACATTTTACATCAATAGAAATGACTGCCTGGTTTCTATTGGAGACTAATACTCAGCTGGTTTGTTGAAAGCAATCTAGTTCCCACCCCTGGATGACTGTGACAAAATGGCAGGAGATAACTACTGCCAGCCCATTGGCAACTGGATTTTTTGTTTGTAGTTTCATGTATTATTTTTCCTTCTTTGAATTAAAAAATATAATTCTGAAGAAGACAAAATGGCATTCATTAGACATTACAATACAATACAATATAATAGCAGAGTTGGAAGGGACCTTGTAGGTCTTCTAGTCCAACCCCCTGCGTGGGCAGGAACCTTATACCATTTCAGACAAATGGCTATCTAACATCTTTTTAAAGACTTCCAGGGTTGGGGCATTCACAACTTCTGGAGGCAAGCTGTTCCAGAGGTTAATTGTTCTAACTGTCAGGAAATTTCTCCTTAGTTCTAAGTTGCTTCTCTCCTTGATTAGTTTCCATCCATTGCTTCTTGTCCTGCCCCCAGGTGCCTTGGAGAATAGTTTGACTCCCTCTTCTTTGTGGCACCCTCTGAGATATCGGAACACTGCTATCATGTCTCCCCTGGTCCTTCTCTTCATCAAACTAGACATACCCAGCTCCTGCAACCGTTCTTCATATGTTTTAGTCTCCAGTCCCCTAATCATCTTGGTTGCTCTTCTCTGCACTCTTTCCAGAGTCTCCACGTCTTTTCTACATCGTGGTGACCAAAACTGTATGCAGTATTCCAAGTGTGGCCTTACCAAGGCACTATACAGTGGCATTAACACTTCACGTGATCTAGATTCTATCCCTCTGTTTATGCAGCCTAGATCTGTGTTGGCTTTTTTGGCAGCTGCTGCACACTGCTGGCTCATATTTAAATGGTTGTCCACTAGGATTCCTAGATCCCTCTCACAGCTGCTACTATTGAGCAAGGTACCACCTATACTGTACTTGTGCATTTGGTTTTTCTTGCCTATATGTAGGACCTTACTTTTTTCACAATTGAATTTCATTTTATTAGATAGTGCCCAATGTTCAAGTTTGTCTAGATCCTTCTGTATCTTAAGCCTATCTTCTGGAGTGTTGGCTATTCCTGCCAGCTTGGTGTCGTCTGCAAATTTGATGAGTTCCCCATTTATCCCCTCATCCAAATCGTTGATGAAGATGTTAAAGAGTACTGGGCCTAAAACAGAGCCTTGGGGGACTCCACTGCATACTTCCTTCCATGTAGATGCAGTTCCATTGAGGACTACACGTTGAGTGCGGTTGGTCAGCCAGTTGCGAATCCATTTGCTGGTGGTGCTGTCTAACCCACAATTTTCTACTTTATCTAATATTAGGTTATGGTCTACTTTATCAAATGCCTTACTGAAGTCCAGGTAAATTATATCAACAGCATTCCACATCCATTGATGTGATGTAATGATTGTGATAAAAAATACAAAACATAAACAGCACTTCTATGGAATTGGCAATCGACAAGGCACAAGGGTAGTTGTAACTGAAACAGCATATGCATCCATCCATACCACAGAGAAAATGTGTAAGAAACTACTACCCAGGAAGAATAGAGTGCTATTACGGTACGTATTGCTTTATTTTGTTTATTTAAATTTTGCCCTGCCCTCATGCTCTAATGTGGGTTCTAAAATGGCTAGAAAACATTCCTAAATACCATTGCAAAGCATAAAACAGATTAACTGCGACTCTGAAATAGAAACATGTAAATTTGCCCCTTTTAAAATTGCATTTGCTGTCAAAAGGCATTTCAACTTTTTAATTTACTCAAGCAAAAATGTTAATCTCTTTATACGGAGTTTGTGCTCAAAACCAAGAAGACAGAACAAAATCCAGGAGCTTCTCATACACTGGCTTTTTGGCAAGACTCATTAAAGAACCAAATGTATTAATTTCCTGGAAATGTTCTACTTTGCAATTTTCTGTTCAAGAAACAACAGGAGAAAAAAGCTGGATGAAAGTAATTGAAGCCATTGGCTGAAACCCAGGTTTGATTAATGTGGCCACTAGCCAACATCTAAAGGCCTTGTGGATGACTATTTCTTCTATAACTGCGAGAGAAGAAAAGTATCAGTGCATATCACCAACATGAAGCCAAAACTGGTTTGTTTTAGTTTTCATTGTGTGAAACTAGTCTTTAGGAGTACATAGTGGAAGGAATCTGCACCCTGAAAAATCTAGCAGAGTTTTTGTGCTCCTTCATAAAAACATATACTATTACCTTAAGCAGCATCTATATAAATAAAAATGTAAAATAGTTTGTATGAATCCACTAATCTCAAAAACTACTGAACTGATTTACACCAAACTTTCACACAATGTAGCCAAGGACTTCCGATAATAGAATAGCTACTCATTTTGTGCCTAGCAAACGTGTATCGTGTGTTAGATAAACACAAATAAAAGGTACTAACTGAAAAACGTTTTTACTCCCTGTAACTCCGCCCACCAACAATCATTAACTACGGAGGCCTCTTAGGGCCAAAAAGGCACTGGAGTCAAACTATTCTCCAAAGCACCTGAGGGCAGAACAAGAAGCAATGGGTGGAAACTAATCAAGGAGAGAAGCAACTTAGAACTGAGGGGAAATTTCCTGACAGTTAGAACAATTAACCAGTGGAAGGGAAATTGCCTCCAGAAGTTGTGAATGCCCCAACACTGCATGTCTTCAAGAAGATGTTGGATAGCCATTTATCTGAAATGGTATAGGGCTTCCTGTCTAGGCAGGGAGTTGGACTAGATGACCTCCGAGGTCCCTTCCAACTCTGCTATTGTATTATTGTATTACAGTAGGTAGGTAGGTAGGGGAATAGAGAGAGAGGGTTGCCACAAAGAAGAGGGAGTCAAACTATTCTCCAAAGCACCTGAGGGCAGAACAAGAAGCAATGGGTGGAAACTAATCAAGGAGAGAAGCAACTTAGAACTGAGGAGAAATTTCCTGACAGTTAGAACAATTAACCAGTGGAAGGGAAATTGCCTCCAGAAGTTGTGAATGCCCCAACACTGCATGTCTTCAAGAAGATGTTGGATAGCCATTTGTCTGAAATGGTATAGGGCTTCCTGCCTAGGCAGGGAGTTGGACTAGATGACCTCCAAGGTCCCTTCCAACTCTGCTATTGTATTATTGTATTATAGTAGGTAGGTAGATAGGGGAATATATAGATGGGGAGAAATACAGTAGGTAGGTAGGTAGGTATGTAGATAGAGGGATAGATAGGGAGAAATACAGTAGGTAGGTTGGTAGGTAGGGGGATAGATAGATAGTAGGTACAGTAGGTAGGTAGGTAGGTAGGTAGGTAGGTAGGTAGATAGGGGGATAGATAGAGAGGAAGAAATACAGTAGGTTTGTAGGTAGGTACTGTAGGTAGGTGTATAGATAGATAGATAGCGAAAAATACAGTAGGTAGGTAGGTAGAGGAATAGAGAGAGAGGGAGAAATACAGTAGGTAGGTAGGTAGAGGGATAGAGAGGGGGAAATACAGTAGGTAGGTAGGTAGGTAGGTAGGTAGGTAGGTAGGTAGGTAGAGGGAGAAAGGAAGAAATACAGTATGTAGGTAGGTAGAGGGATAGATAGAGAGGGAGAAATACAGTAGGTAGGTAGGTTGGGGGTTATATGGTGGTTGTGTGTATGTGTGCAGGTGTAGATCTACACACAGATTGGTTGGCCATTTAACCAGACTGGGCCACAGCAACGCGTGGCCGGGTATAGCTAGTACAAGTATAAAATCAATGTTGCTGAAATCATATATCATAAACATTTTTTTATTATATGATTATTTGATGTATGATATACTTTATTAGAATTTGGTCATTCTCTCTCTTTCTCCCTGTGGGTGGGATGTATATTTATATATATAGGTCATGGTACACAGGTGAGTAAATGTGCAGTAGCTGTAAAAGGGCAAAGGATATACCAAAGAATATTTGGAAAGACTATCAAAATTATAAAGCCCTAACTCAAATCTAATCTGCATCTGGAGTGCTGTATCCAGTGGGACCTCGGGTCATGACTGTAATCCATTCCACGACTTCGGTCAGCACCCGATTTGGTTGTGACCTGAAGCAAGACTGACTGCACATGCACACACACACACACACACACACACACACACAAGGCGTGGAAGATCGCCACCTGAGAATGCATTCATGAACAGAGTGAAACATTTAGCAGATTTTTGGGTCGGCACCTGACTTGGTGGTGGTCAGAACTCTTTGTGACCCGAGGTCCCACTGGTACTCACTTTTTAAAAAGGATGGAGCAGAAATAGAAATAGTACAGAATAAGGGAGCCAAAATAATTACTTTACCAGAAAGATCATAATGTTAGGGACTCTCTAACCTGTAACCTTAGAAAAAGGCAATTTCAGCAAACATAAACAAGGTATATGTATATAACAGAACAAGCAAAATCAAAAGGATTTTTTTTCTCCTCTCAAAATATTAGAAACAAAGGTAATTCAATTAGGTTAATTAGGAGATCTGGAACTGACAAAAGAATTTCTTTTAAAGAGTACATAATTAACAAAGCATGGCAATGGCCACTAATTAATATGACTTTTTAGAGGGGAGGGTTAGAAAAATTCTTGGAGGAATGTCATAGAAGCATAGACTCATAGAGTTGAGGAGGGACACGGTGAGTCACGTGGTTAGGACTCTAGGTTGATAACCAGCAACTGCTGCATGATGGGATGAGGTCTTGTCATCCCAGTTCTTGCTGACCGAGCAGTTCAAAAGTGAGTAATCACAAGTAGATAGATAGGTAGGTACCACCTAAGTGGGCACATTAATGGGGATATGAAAGGAGCCTCTACTTAGTCATCTCCTGGACTACACTGATGTCACCAGCTAATCCTCTCAACCCAGAAGTGCCTCGATGCTCAACACGAAAGCAGCAGCATAGGGTTGAAGAGAATGTGGAGATCTTCTAGACTAACCCTCTGCCTAAGGCAGGAGTCTTCAGACAAATAGTTGTTCAGTCTTCAAAATCTGCAGCGATGGAGACCATCAGGGTTGAAACTCTTGAAGTTTCAACGTTATCTCTGGACTTGGCAGCATGTCTCCCAATACTATTATTGAATTAACAGGACAATATGCCTGTCAGTTTGTTGCAGAAAAATCAAATCCAGAAAGCACACACAGATAACTGATTCAGCTGGATTCATTAACTTCTTTATATACATAATATAATAGATGAATAAATGTATAATAAACTTAATAAACTAACTATAAACTAATACTAATAGTAGATTCTTTCAACCTGAAAGAAGTTACAAGCAGAACACAAGCCGGAGAGAGCAGTTTCATTTCAGAATTCAGAGCAGGCAGAGATCAGTCTTGTTTCAGTTTCAATTCTCAGCACAGACTCAGTTCCGTTTAAGCTCCCATTGACTGACTTAGCTGCTATGTCTATTCATTGGCTGACCTTGTTACCATGTCACTCCCAATCATGAATATTCTAACAATGCTCCCCTCCCTTCTTGCCAGAGTAACTTGTTACAAGATGGGCAGCAAATAAATTCAACAAAAATAAATTGTGAGGAGGCACCTGATGAGCTGCTGGAAAAACAAAAATAAATGCCCATCTAAGAGAATGCTTGGTAAGCATCCCTGCTAGCCGTAAATGATGGCAAGGTTCTTAGCTCAGTGTTCCTTTACCCAAAATAGGAGAGATTAATATCTCTTATTTGTGCATAAACAAGGAAAGATCTCCCCCAGATACAAGGCGAGAGGCCCAGTGGAAAGGTTGGGAGTCACTTTATATATAGTTCAAACATATTGGGTTTGAAATGTGTTCTTTCATTGGTCAGCATCATTTGCCTCATCTGTGATGTAGCCTATGTAACGTCTAACATTTCATGGCATCTCTTAACATTCTTAGGCTGATCTTGTCAATGCCCAGTTGTATGTTCAGTAGGTGTGGTTCTCACAATAGAATTAGTTTTCAGGTTACTGAAGTTCAAATATTTGGGCAATTCTCATCTTTGGCCGGTCTGAACCGGTTCTTATCAGAATCCACATTCCACTTGGGGAATTTGCTTGTTACTTCAAAGAACTGGAAGTATTAATCAAAAGTTTACTTAGTGAAAAGACTTGCGCAAAGAAGCCCCCTCTCCTGCTCCCATCATTCTCACTCATGAAGAGGGGGCTCTGTGGTGGTTATTCTTTGTGTCATCTTGGCTGCCCCCTGAGGTGAGGATGGACCCTGCTCTTATAGTCTTCAAATAGCTTATAAAACTCTGATTCTTCTGGAAAGCCTTTGGAGAGTGACCATGGAGCTAGTAGCACAGTGGTGGGTTCCAGATCCCCTTCCAACTGGTAGGGTTGGAACGGGCCTGGTGGTGTCCACATGGACACGTACAGTGCATGCATGTGTCTTAGTGCCTCCGCGAGCCTCTGCGATGCTCCAGCTGCTCAGCAGAGCATCACACAGGCGCTGTATGCATCATGCGTGCGCGCGGAAGTGCCGAAGACTTAAAAGACCGGTAAAGAGCTCAGGCGGGTGGGTGGGCCACTCAGAGCAATGTACCGGAATGGTATAAGGCAGTGATGGCGAACCTATGGCACAGGTGGCACAGGTGGCACGCGAAGCCATTTCTGAGGGCATGCGAGGCGTTGCCCTGTCAGCTCCAGCGCACATGAGCATGCTGGCCAACTGATTTCGGCCTTGATTTTTGGCCAGTTTTTGCCCACCTGAAGCCTCCAGAGGGAGAAAAATGGCTCAACGGGCAACCCGGAAGTCCATTCCTGAACTTCCAGTTTGTGTGTTGGGCCTTTTTTTGCCCTCCCCAGGCTCCAAAAAAGCCGTGTGCACATGCGCGGGGCATCAGGGGGTGTCACGCGTGCATGTTCAGGAGACACAGCATGGGAGGCATTAAATTATGGGTGTGGGCACATGAGCGCGCACAATAGCATGCACGTGTGCGCTTTTGGCACCCGAGGCTAAAAAGGTTCGCCATCACTGGTATAAGGTGCTCCAGGCAAGCTCCGGTACACCCATACCAGGACGTACTGCCTGCAACCCACCACTGCATTAGCATCAATTGTGATTAATGCAATTGTATTATTATTTTATATATTGTTACTGAGGCGGTGGATAAATCAAACAGACAGATCACACCCCACAGAAATAATAATAATAATAATAATAATAATAATAATAATAATAATAATAATAATAATTTTATTTGTATACCGCATCCTCTCCCCAAGGGGAAAGTCCTTTAAACTGAATAGCCAGATTAGGCAGACCTTCAATGTACGTCCTCAGCATACCATACAGCTAAGTAAGCATTCACTATGTCACTCAGTGCAATGGCTCAGCGGTTACACACTGAGCTTGCCAGGTGGAAAGCTGACAGCCCGGGTTCAAGACCCGAGTGTTGCATGACAGGGTGGTGTCCTTTCCTTGCCCCAACTCCTGCCCGCCTAGCAGTTCAAAAGCATGAGTAGATAAATAGGTACCACTTTGGTGGGAAGTTATCAGCAGTCTGTGTGCCTCCACATATAGTTATGCTGGCCACATGACCACGGAAATGCCTTCAGACAATGCTGACTCCCTCAGCTAAGAAAAGATGAGCACTGCCCCTTAGGACACAACAGGACAGGGAAAAGAAACCTTAACCTTTACAACAGATCAATTCCCATAGTGGGACTACTAGACAAATTACTGTACAACCACATTGAAATGATCTTAGTCTTATTCTTAGGAGTACCTGATCATTAACCTTTTCTAACATCCACCTGAAACCTCTGGGAAGGTCATCTGTTGATTCAGGGTAAGAGGCTTATGATATCAATAGTACATCACTACTCCAACTGAACCGGTCGTGCCATGGAGGTTCTGAACCAGTATTCGGAGGCTGTAAGGCTTTGAATGGGGACAAAACAATCTCAGATTAAATCCTTCCAAGAAAGAGCTATTTTTTGTCAGTAAACAATTCATCAATTTAACAATAACTGATCCAGTGGTATTGTGGACTGGGCTCAATCTTCACATGAAAGAGGTGATTTGTAAACTGAGGTCCTACTAGACTCTTGGTTCTTCCAGGAAATCAGATGAAAGCTGCAGACAAGTAAGTGGATGGGCATTGTCCAACTACAACCAGTGAATCAATTACTATCATACTGTTGGAAGAAATGTCCATCGGGGTTCAGTTCCAAGTGGGGAAAAAGACACTGGAAACATGGAGACTGCTTGGAAAGATGGTTTAATGGTGGACAGGATCACATGGTTTGAGGTCCAGGCTAAAAAGGGCAGAGATGCTGAGAGTGCCTGGGTTTTATGCCCTCCCTGTACTTTTGAATTTGAACTTGTATTCTGATTGGTTGTCAGACTCCCATGGGGCCATGCAAAGGTAACTTTGTAGGTTGTGGTTGAGTTTATGTCCCAGGCTTGGTTGAGCCTTGCTGGGTGATGGTGTAATGACGGGGCTTTGGGCAATTTCTCCTATGGCTCTGCCTGAAGGAGGTAGATCTTTGTAATGTAGAATAGACTGCCCCAGGCCTTAATGGCCCATTGACAAATGGGGGAGGGGGGAATGAGGTTCTGCCTCCCTTTTAGTGGAAATATTTTGCCCATTTAATATTTCCTAAAATATCTTTTTCCTACTTGAGGAGTGGGTGCTAACTTCCTACAATTCTTTGACCAGAATGACCTAGCAAGTTATTCCTGCCTTGATCACCACCAGATTAGAATATAGTTACATGCTGCATAAGAGGATGCCTTGGAAGATGACCCAGAAACTGTCATTGTATAGAACACAAGGGCCAAATTACTGATAACCCAGATTGCTTTACCAAAATCCAATCTGTGTACACTATCAAAGGACAGCATGTTAGTTCCCCCTCCTTGTGAAGTTCGTGGAATGTGAACCAGGTCACAGATTTTCTGCGCGATGGCCCCTACCTCATGCAACATGCAACCAGGAAATATGGGCGGCTCCAAAGTTTTTGGGTTTCAAGAAGGAAGTGAAAGTAATGCTATTTGAAGAATACTCTGACTGGTATCTTTGTTGGAAGTCTATAACTGCTGAGAACTACTTTTTCAGTTGCTTTAACCTTATTACACTTTGAAGTCCCAAAGATGCTTTTTCAGGAGGCAACTTGACTTTCTTGTGTTTTCTTTTGAAAACATATCACTTCTCATCCAAGAAGTTTCTTCAGGTCTGACAGGATAGTGGGGAATGGAAGGATTTATGTTCCTCGCAGACAGCTGGTCCTTTGCATCCTTTATAAATCCTTCCATTCCCCACTATCCAGTGATGGGGTCCGGGGGGGGGGGGGGTTTCAAATAATTTAACAACCGGTTCTCTGCCCTAATGATTTCTTCCAACAACCAGTTCACCAAATTGTTCAGAAAGTTAACAACCGGTTCTCCCGAAGTGGTGCGAACTGGCTGAATCCCACCACTGCCAGTGTCCAGTCAGAGCTGAAGAAGTTTCTTGGATGAGAATTTAAACGTCTTCAAAAGAAAAACGAGAAAGTCCAGTTGACTCCTGAAAAAGCACCCTTGGGACAACCATATCCTGGATGAGTGAGAATCTCTACAGACTTTTACACTTTGAAGTATTGTATGCCCCAGAATGCATATAGTTTGGGGTGATCAATGTAAACACGAAATAAGTAAACTTGAATAGTATGTTGCCTTGGCAGGAGGGGCAAGCCCAGGCAGACTAAAGTGGAAACCTACTGAGGGAAAATGCAAGTCATTCCTTAAACTCAGGTGAGGTTAAGTGTCTTCTCAAATTCTAAGCACCGCCTGAGCCAAAGAAGTGGGGGGGAGGGGCAGGGCAGGGCAGGGCATGGATCGCACATGTCACAATCCTGCTCTCTGCGCACACTCCATACCGAACCGCTCCCATTCAACGCTATGACCCCGCCTTTCCCATCCACTCTTCCACCAATCATGAACGAGGGAAGAGTTGCAAGAGTCCAAATCCCGCCTTCCTCGAAACCTTCATTTTGGGAGCGCAAAAACAACGACAAAAAAACCCCAAACCCTTCCTTTTTTTTTTAAAGCTCCCTGGGCTTTTGCGTCACGTCGCTCTACGACGATTGGAGACGTCGCAGCTTCGTGCGTGAAGCAAGCGTTCCAACTCGCGCAGGCGTAGAAGCGGCCTCCTAGGGTGTGTAGCAACTCGCCAATCCAGCTGCGCATGCGTAAGGGTTGGCCCTCGGTCCGTTCACATCCTTTGACGTCAGGGAGCAACTTCTTGTCTGCAAGAAAGGGAGCGGCCGCCAAATCAGCGTGCGCGCCCCCGCGCCCTTCCTCATCCTTTGCGTGAGCGTAACCCCGCCCCACCCGTCCGCTGAGTCCCTCGGCCCGGCTGTGCGTGCGTACGGCCTGCTCCGGTCCGGAGCGTGACTGACTAAGGGAACCGAGGGGAGCGGTCGCCTGAGGAGGGGAACCGAGGGGCATGAAGTCGAGCGCCGCCGTCGCTGTTCACCCGTGAAGGTAGTTCTGCCCGGGAGCCGAAGTCCCTACAGCTGCTGCCTCCTTTGCCCGGCCCGGCCGCTGTCACCAAGGCAGCCATTTTGTGCCTCCCCTTCCCTCCTTCAGCCTGCCGCCGCCTCCTCCTCCTTCGCCACCGCCGCGGAGCCCGGCCTTGTGCGTTGTAGTACGGAGGGGTCTCGGAGGGCCCAGGGCGGCGGCGGCGCCTGCTGAGGCAGAGCCTGGCGAGGAAGTGGCGCGCGGCGCGGGGGGGCCCCCATGGCGAAGAAAACCTACGACCTGCTCTTCAAGCTGCTGCTGATCGGCGACTCGGGCGTTGGCAAGACCTGCGTGCTTTTCCGGTTCTCCGATGATGCTTTTAACACCACGTTCATCTCCACCATCGGTGAGCGAGAGTTGGGAGTGCCAAGTATTGCGCCCGCGGCTTTTTTTTTCTTTCTTTTTTTAATTTAATGCTCCGACTTTCCTCCAGAGAGCCTCTTTTGTGCCCTTCCTATGTAATATTTGTATTTTCTCCTCCATCTCGGCTTTTTCTCCTTCGATTTTTTTTCTTTTTTCCTGTCCGCCTGTAGAGATGTGGGTTCCATTCTCCTCCTCTCCCCCTCCCGCCCCCCCCCCAAGAAATTACTCTTCCAGTGCCGATAAGAGCAAAAGATGATACGAGTTTTGGGTTGTTTGATTGAGGAAGTTTATTTTACGAGGTAACCCCACCCCAAATGTCTTGGCATCCTTTGTTCCTGTTCTCTGTCTCATTTTACTTTTCAGTTTTGAATGTAGGATAATCCTTTCACCTAGTATTTTTCACCTAGTATTTTTCAGAGTACGATCCATTCTGGAATAATCTATGTTTCTTTGTAATGTAGGTGCTGACTTGATGGATTTTCTTTTTACTTTTATATTGGTTTGATATTTTCCAATCTCTGCCTTCCATAAGGAAAAAAAGGGGGTTTAGCTGCATAGTGGGCTGTGCTTATTCAAATAGTCCTAGCCTTTTGAAAAAGAAAGCAAAAATGTTTTTAATTCATTATGCTAACTGTAGCGTAGTGATCTGTAGCACCCTTTGGTCCTTCTACTAATATCAGTACTGCATACTCCATTTCTTTCATGTTGTTAGTGGAGTATGGCTTTATATACCATTATACCTAACCAATGCTACATTCATTCCTGGGAGTGACCTCAGCATCATCCAAGGTTTTCTATTTCTCCCACACCCCCTAGTGTTGATATTGCTTGTTCATACTAGTTTTCTTAAATATATATCATCCTTTGTGCCTGATTTCTTTGTTCATATTTGTTACATACATTTAACTACTACTCTATGTCCCAAATGAACATCTAGTAGTTGATCCATGTATACAGATTAATGGTTGTGGCCCTACTGTCAGTCTCTGATGTTTGGAGGAAAGAAATTCCTCTATGAGAGAGGTGGTAGTAATTTCTGGAAATCTAGAAATGCGTGAAACAGTTTTTGTTTTATTTCAGTGCTGGACTTCAGTGGTGGTACTTTGAGAGTTCTAAAAGTTTTCATGGCTGGAAATAGGTTATTAGTTTATGAAAACCTCAAAAAATTTAAAAATATTGTGACAGGCAGTTTCTCTAACCTTCTGTAAGATTAAATCATGAGTTTTGAATGAAAGTTGTATTCTCCAGCTTTACCACATACCCCTATTAATGTTGAGGATGCAGAAACCTCTATATAGATACTTCAGATTCCTAAAAAGAATTCAATTGAATCAAACCTATTAAGATTATTCATCAAGTTTTGCTTTGCATACTTTAATTTATCAAAATATTCCAAAGATCTCAAATTGCAAGTATAGGTTGGTGGTATCATTCGTTAGTCACTGCTGCAGTTTATCTTAGTGCTGGGGATTTTCAGCTGAATATAGTAAACATTGTCGGATTGTGCAGCGCTTCCAATTCAAAGGCAAAAAGGGGCTTCTGAATTTGTTTAGGGCATAAATATAGCACCTACCTGTATCTCCTTAAAATAGCTATGCCTTTTCTTATGATTATATGGTTGTCCCCCGCAATTGCTCCATAGACTAAAGAAAAGACATTTGGTTCACAAAGTTACATAGCATACCCACAGTGTTACCGCATGTTTGTAACCATGCATGCTCTTAAGGATTTTTTGCTTTTGAATCCAAAGCATCATATAACCTTGCTGTAGGACATTTATATAGACTCGGTCAAAAATTGCTTTATGCAGAGAGTTTTTAATATAAATACTTCTTGAACATCATCTTGGCTATTTTCCTCACTTAAATACACAGCTACACATTAACATTGAAGAACAGTACGTGGACTGCCAAATAACCATATTCATTGGTGAATTATATATCATTTTCATTGAGATAGATTTCTTTTCTAAAAGATCTGAGGAAAGACTATATTTTTATTAGTGGCAGCAGTTAATGTTCATTTCCTCAAGTTTGCATATAGTGAATGCATTTGTTTGTTCCATAAGAAAATCTGTAGGTTTAGGATGTTTTTCAAAGTTCTAAGGAGAAGCCATCTTAGAGTTGATCCACATATTATGTACACTGATCTGTAAAATTACTGAAGGTAATTGCATCTTGATTATAATATGCATGTTCCTGTTAATTTAGATGTAAATTTAAATAATGTAATATGTAGTGGCTTTTGATGTAATAGATTTATTACCAGAAGTTTTCACTGAAACAAATTCCCTTAATAAGATGCATAAAAGTTGGCAGTTTGTTTTTTAGAGGTAACATAGATTCTTTTTACAACTGATTGCTGCTTTACAGAGAACTTTATTGTTTTAGACATTAACTATAACCTCTAATATTTATCTTTCTAGTTTTGCCTAGTTTAAAATTTAAATTTAGTATTTATAGGTAGTCCTTGACTTAAAACCACAATTGAGACTGGAATTTCAATCCTAAATTATTGCCATTGTAAGTCAAACACCGGATTTTTTAAAACATGTTTACAGTGAATCTGTCATTAAGCAAATTCATTTTGTTTACTGGAAACTGGCAAAAAAGTCACAAATTACAGTCATGTGACTACAGGATGGTGCAGTGATTCATAAATGCAAGCTGATTGCCAAGTGTCCAAAAAATGTGGCAATATGATCATGGGGAAACAATGTTTTACGAGTCCCAGAAGGGGTTTCTAGGCTATAATGCACCTTTTCCAAGGCCATTGTAACTTTGAATGAACAACCAGATGTAAGTTGAGAACTATCTTAGCATTCAAAGTTATGACAGACTTCCACATTACTACTTACCACCTGATTTCAAATCTCTGAAGCCATACATACACTCTCCAGCAGTGACATGATTGCATTTTGGGCACTTGGCAATCAATCAACATTTCCAAGTATTTGCAGCATCCCAAGATCACATGACTGCAATTTATGTTTCAATTCATTTATTGCTAGAAATGGGTTTACTTTCAGTTTCAAGCAAAACACGCTCATTGCCTAAAATGGATTTATTGTGACTGCCACAAAAAAGGTAGCAAAAACAGGCATGGTCACAAAGTGATCCAGTTAATGACTGGGACAACAAGCCATTGTAAGGACTTAATTATAGTCCTAAGTCAAGATCTAGCTATATGCGGTTATCAATTGCATAGTATTCCCTCATGCTCGCTTAAAAACAGAAGTTTTAGAAAGCCTTTTCTTTTGCTGGCATAAAGCAGGGGTGTCAAATTCAAGTTCAAATGCAATTATGGGAACTTCTAGGTTTTCCCATGTAACACCGCTCCTGTGCGAGCTGCATTGGCTGCCTGTCGTTTTTCGGGTGCGCTTCAAGGTGTTGGTTATTATCTTTAAAGCGCTCCATGGCACGGGACCTAGTTATCTGCGGGATCGCATCCTGCCCCATACATCCCTGCGGCCGATTCGCTCCCACAGAGAGGGACTTCTCCGGGTGCCGTCCACTAGGCTGTGCCAGCGGGCGACGCCCAGGGGAAGGGCCTTCTCTCTGGCGGGCCCGACCCTCTGGAACGACCTTCCCCCCAATATTAGAACAACTACGGACCTCCGCTCCTTCCGTCAAAAATTAAAAACATTTCTTTTGCTTGGCCGGCTTGGGATAACTTAACTGTTTTAGGGGTTTTTAGGGATTTGTTTTAGCTTTGGGGATTTTAGCACAGGGTTTTGTTTAATTCTTTTTTAATATTGTATTGTCTGTGATTTTATATGCATTTTTAATTTCCCTGTGCCCCGCCTTGAGTCCCTTCGGGGAGAGAGAGCGGGTTATAAATTAAATTATTTATTTATTTATTTAAGGGCCGCGGGCCAGATGTGGCCCATGAAGTGCTTAGATCTGGCCATAGGGTTGCCCTGGAAATAGCAAAGGACTGGCCTGCAGTGCCTCTGCCAACAAAAATGGAGCTCAGGAGGGCCGTGCATGGTCCTCCCGAGCTCTGTTTTCACTGGCAGAGAGTTGCAGGAGGCTGTCGCAGGGGAAAACGGCGCTCGGGAGCCCGTTTTCGCTGGCAGAGGGTTGCAGGTGTCATAGGCGAAACGGAGCTCACGGGCCTGTTTTCACTGGCAGAGTACTTTGGCCTGCACAAGTACCTCCAACACGAGTGATGTTGAGCTGGCCACATCCTCTGACCATGCCCACAACCCTCCCAAAGTCAAACACAACCCTGATGCAGCCCTCAGTGAAATTTGACATCCCTGGCATCTCTGACTTTTGCAGCATGGTACAGATAGTCCTCAATGACCACTCATTCAGCGACTATCTAAAGTTATGCTGGCACTGAAAGAGTGGTGACTGCAGCTGGTTCTCAAGCTTCCATCTGAGGCAAAGTTCCTGTGTTCCTGATCTTGATGCTTGCCAACAAGCTTGTATTTGCAACATTGTAGTGTCCTGTGAACATAGGATCATGATTTGCAACCTTCCTTGCTGGCTTCACACAAGCAAAGTCAATAGAGAAGCCAGCAGGGAAGGTCACAAACTGCTTGGTTACGTTTTCCCTGTCTGTGCACACTCCTCAGGCTTCACTGCGCTTGCGTCAGACCTTCTTGGCCATTTGGGCATCCTCCCCTACATGGCACCCCAAACCCCACTGTACTCGCACTGTGTCTCCCCAACACTCATGCACTTTAAAAGTTCCACTCTCATCTGGTAGCAATTATCTCAAGTCCTGCCATACTTATGCCACGCCTTTCCTGATACTTGTGCATCCTTTCCCCCCTGGCAGCAGCCACTTACCTGCCTTCAGGCTTGCTTGTGAGCCACCTGAGACTTAACATTTTCTGCCAATCTTCCCACTGATTTTGGTTGTTGGAAGCCATCAGTATGTTGCAAAGTATTTACTTAACAACCCATCATCTTCTCTTAACATTGGCAAAATGTACTGCAGGAATTACTGTCACTAAGCGATAGAGTCACCTGACATTGTGCTTTGTGACTACATCACTTAGGGATGGAAATTCCAGTCCCAAATTGCCATTGTAACTTGAGGACTACTTGTAGTGTTATGCTAAAGATCTATAATGTGTGTTCTTTATAACAGCCCCTGCTCTTTAGTATTTCCCTTGTCTAGTACAGGCATCCCCAAATTCTTCAGCTCATTAACTCCTCAACGAAGTTACCAATTATTCATCAACCTCAAAACATCATAACAGGGACAACTCAAGGCTGCTTCCACTACTGACTGACCAATCAAACCTGTGTTGCTTCTAACCACCTCATCTTCAGGACTAGGAACTGGTGTGCAGCTTTACAGAGACCTCAAAGATTAATTGAACCCTATCAACCATTTATTATTTATCAACCACTTATTGATCCCCAGACATCTATTGACTTTCTGGATACTGTGGATATTGATACTAACCAGTTTGGGTAACCCTGGTGTAACCTCTACCCAAGTGTGCTTAAAAGGGCCCTTGAAACTTAGCTTTTTCCACAGGCCTTACAGTAGATTGACTGGCAGATCCTGTGTGCAGTGATGTTTTAGAATATTTCTTGCTTCTTCAGACTGTAGCTTTTTTACCGGTATCTTTTTTAATAATGTTTTTATTATTGTACTTTGTCCAAAGCTATTGAATTGAACACTCTTACATATTTAATAAATAAATAGAAACTCTTATTTTTAACACAGAGAGTCTCCCGCCTGCCTTTACTGTCTTGTTAAACATCATTTAGTAAAAGTTCCAGTCTAGTTTTTGGGTATTTGTCAGTTCATTTATTTTATTTATTTATTAAATTTATACATCATTATCTCCCCAGTAAGGCAACTCTAGCTGGCTTACAGATCATAAAAAGATAAATAGAAAAACAGTTAAAATTTAAAACTATGCAAATTAAAATGGTTAAAACTATAAAAAAGCAAAGGGTGGATGTTACGAAGATGAGCATGTCAACCACCTCCAGCAGTGAGCACCCCCTTTGGGACCTCAAGCAAAGCAGCAATGCCAAGTTTTAATGCCCTTTCTGAAGTCCAAAAGGGTGGGTGCGCTTCTCACCTATGTTGGACAAGTGTTCCACAGGGTTGGTGCTAAAGCAGAAATGGCCTTCTTGACTCCACCCACCGGAATTCTTGGGGTTCGTAGTAGGTCTTTTCCACTGGCACCCTTTGAGGTGAGTCATCTCTTCAGATACCCTGGACCCATGTCATATAGAACTTTAAAGGTAATACGCAGCACTTTGAATTGGACTTGGAAGCAACGGCATTGTTATATGTGCCATCCCAGGGATCCCCAAAACTGTGCACATTGCTGCATTCTGCGCCAGCTCTAGCTGGGCCTGTATATTAAATCATAACCATTATCCCCATTTATTATCTTTCATTCTGATGTTAATTAGTATACTTTTTTTGTTCTTATATCCAGATACGTTCAGACTTTACTATGTTTGAAAGCCCTTTAACAAGTTTTAACAGTCTCCTAATGTTTTGATTGGGGAAATTTTAGGAGCCTTGTAGTTCTCAATACATCTTTCAGATGTACTAAATGGATACAATGGTTGACACTTTACTTCAGGGTGACATTGGAACTTCAAAATTAAGTTTCTGGCACATCATTTAGCTTGCCAATGATTTGGGGCAATGTTATTTTTAGTTGTGGTCCTACTCCTGTTTGAAAAGTAAATGCTTGAGAGGAGGGAGATGGTTTCTGTATCCCAGCTAGGATTGCTATAAATATCTTCCAGTGCTAAAATATCCAAGTCATCATAGGTTCCCTGATAGAGCGGAAAGTTGGACTTCAAAAGCAAAATTGAACATAATCAAGGATTCCCTATATTGTACTATATTATCAAATAACACCTTTTATGTTGGGAGTCCAGCGAAATTATTTTCAATCCATGTATCTTGAGTTTTGATCTATTCCTGCTAAGGCATTGGTCATGGTTTACCGGGCAGGTACTAAAAGGAAGTGTCATAGGTACACCTCTGGAAGATTTGGGTATGGAGGTTTATTTTACATGCTCTAAGCATCATTTACTTAATGCTTTTTAATAATAATTAATAAGAGTTGTGTTATATTTTTATAATGTAAATGGACTGCTATTCAACAGTTATTTTAATTATGATATAAACTGGCTTGTTGGGTTTAGCTACCGTGGATTTTTCTCATTACTAATACAGTATAGTTGGTGTATTGGATTGGAGCTTTATTTTAGATTTTGTATATAAGTAATCCTTTGCTAATACTATTAGGTATTGCACTTATAAGCTGCTGGCAGAAATTTTGAGACAATCCCTCCCCCACCTACATTTAACAAGAAAAGTAGGCTGAGAGTTGTGATAAATTGGATGTTAGCACAATCCACCCAGAATTGCCCTGTGGTATGATAGACCGCCAATAAATTTCATAAATAAATAAAATTGTGAAGAAGCAGTATCTGTTGCCTTGATTAGCAAAGGGGCTGACTGCAAATATGTAGATCTGGAATATTGTATGGTGGAACTCATTCTGAATCACCTTTGTTAGTGTCTTCCTGGTCCAATATGCTTGATAACCACAAGCTTTAAAGTTTTGTTTTATTTTTGGATCAAATATGGTCTTGGTTAAAGTCAAATAAAGAAAATCATCTTATACAAACCCTTTCAGCCTTCACTGATCATAATTTATCAAATAAATCACACTGGTTGGATCCATATATCGTGTGGTAAGTAAAATCAAACAAACAACATTATATGTTACAACAGGGACAAGCAGTTTATAGACCTCATGGCCCACATTTGCAATCTGTAAAGCATGCCTAGACATTGCTTTCTGGGTGGAGGACAGTGATGAAAGATTCATGTAATGTCGTCACATAAATGTCACAAGTTACATACTTGCATTCATTGTTGTTGAGACGAGAATACATAATCATGGTGTATGCATGATTATATCATTGTTTGCTGTGACGGCTGCTATGCCCAGATCATTCTACTAGAATTTAATGGCAAGATAACATTTTGATAGTGAGGTACTTCTTGCTTTTTAATTTTATTATTAACTAGCTGTACCCGGCCATGCGTTGCTGTGGCCCAGTCTGGTTAAATGGCCAACCAATCTGTGTGTAGATCTACACCTGCACACGTACACACAACCACCATATAACCCCCAACCAACCTACCTACTGTATTTCTCCCTCTCTCTATCCCTCTACCTACCTACTATATTTCTCCCTCTCTCTATCCCTCTACCTACCTACCTACCTACCTACCTACCTACCTACCTACCTACCTACCTACCTACCTACCTACTGTATTTTTCCCTATCTCTCTGTATCCCTCTACCTACCTACTGTATTTCCCCCCCTCTCTCTTTATCCCTCTACCTACCTACTGTATTTTTTCCTCTCTCTTTATCCCTCTACCTACCTACCTACCTACCTACCTACCTACCTACCGTATTTTCCCTCTCTCTCTCTTTATCCTTCTACCTACCTACCTACCTGAATTTTCCCTCTCTCTCTCTCTTTATCCCTCTACCTACTTACCTACCTACTGTATTCCCCCCCCCTCTCTATCCACCTACCTATCTACCTACTGTATTTCTCCCTCTCTCTCTCTCTCTATCCCTCTACCTACCTACCATGCAGCCTCCTGGGACCAAAAATGGACCACCTGGGAGTGTGCTACCCCCATGCCTAGTTTTGGGCCTAGTAGGCCTCCATGCAATGTGGGAACATTAGAGGCTTATTCGGTTGCTGAGGAAATGGCCGTTGGAAATGTGAGGGGCGTGTGCGTGACGCATCATAAGAAGCAGCCGGATGGGAGGAGCTACAGGGAGGTGAAAATCTGAGAAGTGCGTATCTTTTACATTTGTGCTGCTTGCACATGACACACATATGCCAGCCACACAAAATGTACGTATGATTGCATCGGAAGTCCTTGGGAACATTGTGTGAAAATTTGGTGCCCATCGGTGCAGTACTTTCTGAGATTAGCGGCTTTGCACAAACTATTTTACATTTTTATTTATATAGATAAATATGGAAGATGGCTACCCCCTCTGGAAGTACCATATCATCAGCTACATCTCATTCTTCCCTCAAAGTTCAAAATAAAGGAGCATCTCTAGAGGGAAAAAAGTTGTCTACTTGAATTTAGCAAGATTTGCGAATCTAGCAAGAATGTGAGGCAAAAGAACAATCATATACAAGTAGTCTTTGCTTAAAAATCATCTATTCAGTTCGTGATGGCACTAAACAAATGGTGGTTATGGCCAGTTCTCGAGGTTACATCTATTGTAATACACCTGCAGTCACATAATCAAAATTTGGGTGATTGGCAACCCACCCAAATTTATGATCATAGCTTGTGCTTCAACTCCCTCATCCTCCTTTCTTCTCTCCCTTCTCGCACCCCCCCCCCCTTGCAGTCTCTGCCCTTTTGGCCTTATGAAGGGCTAGCAGCTATGTGAGCTGGAACACTTTGTCAGTAGTAGCAGGAAAAAAGCAGGGATGTTCAACTGGAGGCATCTCAGGTCAATGGCAGTAGAATGTAAAGTAGCCAAAAGAGCAAGAGATTGAGGAGGAGTTGAAGCAGAGGCAAGCGCAGCAGGTCAGGAGAAGCAGGAGGTCACCATCTAACCACAGCAGCTGGAACTGACATTGCTAAGTGGTCTGAGCAGGGGGAGTTGGATTAGAAGATCTCCAAAGTCCCTTCCAGGTCTGTTATTCTGTTAACTGTTTTCCCTAATGACTGCTTTGCTTAGCAATAGAAATTCCAGTCCCAATTAAGATCATTAAACAAGAAATATTTGTTCAGGAATATGATTCCACTATGATGGTTTAAGTTATTTTATCTAGATTCTTCAACTCAGAATGGATTTGAAGTAGTACTATGCTCCACTTGAGATTGCAGCTATGAAGAGAAAAAAGGATTAACATGAAAATGTGTTGACCTCTTTGCAGGAAGTAAAATACTTGTTCAAACCTTGCCTTTTTTTTTTTTAATAAATTTTTTATTTATTCTTATAAAAAAATAAAATCATACAAACATAATTTTAAACCTATTGCCGTCAGAGCGCGAGAAGGCATAACATTTAAATAACCAAACTTAACATTACCGTCATAATAATAGGCCTAATATTTAACACCAACATTTACACTATATACAGCCCATCTAGTCAACGTACCTACTTCATCAATTCTTATTCGTCCTTTAATTTCTGATTAATATTATTTACCAATATCTGATTTAAACATATATTATTGCTTCAGTTATTATTATTCGGTCGTACCCTTGCCTTTTTTGATTATATTGCTGCACATAATGAATCTTTTTGAGATTGTTTTTTCATTAGTTTCCTAAAATAGCTGTCCATTCTCTTTGCATATATTAGAATGGAAGGATTTATACTCCTTGCAGACATGTTTATGTTCCTATTCTGAGTTGGCTATGGCCTTGGGCAATATAGAATTGGATTCATAGGATCTGAAATGACTTTATATGTCCCAGATGTAAAAAACAGTGAAATTCGGTAGAGGAGCCATGGTAGCACTGTAGTTACAGTCCTCCTGTACAGGAGCCCTGGTGCCACAGTGGTTAAAATGCAGTATTGCAGGCTAACTCTGGAATTCGATCCTGACGGGGCTCAAGGTTAACTCAGTTTTCCATGCTCTTTGAGGTCGATAAAATGAGGACCCAGATTGTTGGCGTCAATATGCTGACATTGTAAATTGCCCGGGGAGTACTGCAAAGGTATATAAGTCTAAGTGCAATTGCTAATTGCTATTGCTAGTCACTAGATGACAGTAAAGAGCTACTGAAAAGGCATTTTTGTTGTTGTCTAGTAATCACGCAGGTTTTTCCAACCCAACTCTAATAGCCTTTGCCATAACATTCTTTGCAGTTAGAACTACCATTTGTCCTAGGGAATTCTGATTGAAAGGAACTTGGACTTTTGGTGTGTCATATAGGACACAACCATTTCGATTGATGACCACCAGAGCACAGCAGAAGGAGATCCTAGCAGAAAATATTAATTTGTCAGTCCATTAATGAGTTACTTTTAAAACGTTTTAAAATCAACCTTCAAATTTTTATTGAACAAGCCTAAATATGATTTTGCAGACCTCCAGAAACATGAACACTCCCCCCTCTTCTCAGGTTCATCTGCAGATTTTCCATCTAGGCTGTCTGCCAAAATATTACCGATTTATACTTGGTAGAATGAGCAAAGAAAAAAATCCTTTTCTGCTTGGATGGAGCTTTGAAATGCCAAAAAAAAAAAAAAATCTGCATCAAAGATGCTTAACAAAAAGTTAAAGCATCCTTGTAGCAAAAAGTACTATGGATTGTAATAGTTTGTGAGAGTGCACAGGAACAGGTTAAATTTTTAAGCTACCCATTCATTGAAGCTTTCTAGGTAGTTTATAATGAGAGAAATTGATTCAATTTAAATAAAACTAAATTAATAATATCAAACAAAATGTAGAAAGAAAACACCATACAGAGTAAACATCAGCAAGGCAGTCACTCAAACAATATCTTTTTTTTAAAATTAGAAACCAGTTTTTAAAAAATGGGAAAATGGAAGGTTTTTACCTGGTGCCAAAATAAAACTAAAGTGAGCACCCATCACGCTTCTCTTGGAATTCCATAAATAGGATGTTACCAATTATGTTCCATTTGATATATGCTGTTATAACCTTAGGACCACATCACTGCATCCATTAAGCAAGGATCTTACATGAATTCATATGGGAAAAGGTGGAAGTCCCTGGCAAACAAGCCAGTGGGGGAGAGCTGCAGACAAGTGTCATAGGTAGGCACTGTGGAATACAGAGCAGGTAGGTGAGTGAAAAAGGTATTGGGTACAATTTGCACCCATCTGCCAGCTTCCCCATTTACTTTGATTGTGGGAAGCTGGCAGGGAACATTGGGAATCACACGGTGTATTTCAACCATCATAAAATACAAGTTGGTTACCAAGCAACCAAATTGACTATGTGATTGCAGAAATTCTGCAATCTTTGGATGAAATCTTTGGATGCAACTTTGAGGACCAGTCATCCCTCATTCAGTACCATCCAATCGCTGAAGGGGTAGTTGTAACCTGAAGACTACCTGTGTGGGCATGTACTCATGTTTGATCAGACACACTTCCACTAGTAATGCTCTAGGAATTGATTTTGGCACTTCATTTTGTTGTGTCTACTAGAATCAGGGCTGGGTTCTACCGATTCGGACCAGTTCAGCCACAACGGGAGTGATATGCCAGCCTGGGTCGCGGAACCTGTAGTGGTTCTGTACTGGTACTGTACTCTGCAGAGCAGAGCTGGCAACGCTTCTGCCAAAGGTTGCTTACCCTTCAGGTGTAGCGCCCGTACCAGCTGCCTTTAATCGGCAGTTTACTTGTGAGTACCATGCTCATGAGTAATTGTGTTCATGAGTAGACTGCAGATTATAGGCAGCCAGCAAATCCTGGCTTGCTTGCTCGGCTACCCCCCCCCCCCTGGAGCTTGCATACAGCGAACGAAACTGCTGTGTCCTGCCGCTGCGCATCAAGGAGGCCAAGCACAGCAGGAAGAGCATGGTCTTCAGCAGGAAGTGGCTGCCAGCATTGCCCTCAGGTGAAGATGTGAGCAGGGAGGATCGATCACACTTAGTGCAAGAAGCCTTGCGTTGCAAAGTCTCAAGCAAAGCCAAGCAGCGGCAGGAAAGCCTTGCAGGTGCTGGAATTTAACCATGCCTGCCGGTGCAAGCTTGTCGGGGAAGAAGGAAGGTATTGTTTCATGCAAAGATAACAGCTATCTCTGTGGAGGAGGAGGAGAGAGAACACCAGGTGTGTGCCGGAGAACAGGCGATCGCTGGAGAATGGAGGAAGAGGGACAAGGAGAGCTGTTTTTGGTGGGGCAGCGGCGGTGGAGGAGGAGGGGGAGAACCCCGGGCGAACGCTGGAGAATGCTGGAGAGCGACGGAGAACGGAGGAAGAGGGAGAGTGAGAGGGACAGCTGCGGCCATGTGGGCGGGCGCCCCTACTGTCTCCAGAGGAAGGAGGAAGCGAGTGAGGGGGGTTAAGGAGGCGCAGTTCGAGTGTCCCCAGGCCGCGGCAGACTCCCATTGTTGTTGCTGCTGTTATCATTACCATCCACTCCGCAACCACCACCCGCACCGTCACGCTCCCCACCATCACGGTCCCCCCACGCAGAAGGTAGAAGGACGCTAAAATGCATCCACAAGCATCAAGGGGGACGCTGATGCTCCACTCTATCAAGGGCCCACCTTGATGATGGGTTCGTGAACCCAGAGAGGTGGCCTAAGCAGAAACTGAGGTTTTTTTTAATCAAATTCTTAATTTATGTTTTAAGGGGCCCCAGGGAGGGGGAGGGTCAAACCAGAATTAGGGTGATGGATGAGGGGGAAAACCCACTGGGGAATGTCCTCAGGCCGGCTAGGGGCCTTGGCGGGGAGGGCATAGTGTCTAGAATTGGGGGGGGGGGTGAGGGTCTGTCCAAAAGAGGGCTGTACCATTACTACTGTGAGTGGGAGGGGCAGGTATGGCGGGAGCCAGGGGCCATATCATGTTAGGGGAGGGCGCACCCGCTGTCTTCGAGCGGTGGCGCGCTCTGGCCCCCCATGGCTCTTCTCACGACCCAGGGGGCTTAGGATCTCAGGGCCTGGATCTTCGGCTGATGTTATGTAACGCCAGGTCCGTGGTTAATAAAGCCCCCCTCATTTACGATCTGGTTTTGGAGGAGGGTGCAGACCTGGCGGGTATTACAGAAACCTGGTTGGGCCAAGAGGGGGGGGTGCCCCTCGTTGAATGTGCCCACCAGATTACCGTTCATTTCACCAGCCAAGAGCCCAAGGTTGAGGTGGGGGGGGATTATAAAGGAGAGTCTGGATCCGAGGGAGACCACTGTGCTGCAGATAGCCGGATGTGAGTCTCTCTGTGTGAAGTGGGGTCATAGCAGGCAGTTGGGCCTGCTGATTGTGTACCTGGCTCCCCGCTACGTATCAACAGCCCTACCCGAGCTTCTCAGTGTGATAGCCGAGATGGCGGTTGGCACCCCCAGGCTGTTAGTCATGGGGGATTTCAACCTGCCATCGATAGGCGAGACATCTGAGATGGCACGGGAGTTCATGGCTTCCATGACAGCCATGGACCTGACTCAGTTAATTCATGACCCCACCCACATAGGGGGACACACATGGATTTAGCTTTTGTCTCCGGCCAGTGGGTGAGTGATCTTGGTTTAGGGGAAATAGCCATCGAACCCCTGTCATGGTCAGATCACTCTCTCCTTCGGCTTGGCTTTCCAACCGCTGCACCCTACCGCGGGGAGGCGGATCCGGAATCGGTGAGATGGTTCTGCCCCAGGCGCCTGATGGACCTGGAGAGGTTCCAGATGGAGCTTGGGCCAATACCTGAGACCCTGACCCACGACTCGACTGAGGACCTGGTGGCCGCCTGGGATAGTGCGGCCACAGGGGCCCTGGACCGGGTCGTGACTTTGTGGCCTCTCACCTGGCGCCAAACCACCTTGGCTCCTTGGTTTTCCGAGGAGCTGAGGATGATAAAGCGTCGGAAAAGAAGCCTAGAGAGCGGTTGGAGGGCCACCCGCTCCGAGTCTGACCAGACACTGGTAAGGTCCTATTTAAAGACCTACCTAGTGGCGATAAGGGTGGCGAAACGTAACTATTTCTCGGTTCTTGTCGCGTCTGCAGATAACCGACCTGCCACCCTGTTTAGGGTGACCCGCTCCCTTCTTCACCTAGGGGCGCGGGATGCCCCCTTGCAGGGTCGTGCGGAGGATTTTGGCTATTATCTGCATGACAAAATCGATCAGATTCGGGACGGGTTGGCCTCCGACTGGACTAGTTCAGACGGGCTGAGGGTGGCAGGTCCTGAGAGTGTTATCTGGGAGGAGTTTGATCCTGTGGCTCCCGAGGACATGGACAGGTTGCTGGGGCGGCTGAACGCCACCACATGTTTATTGGACCCGTGTCCCTCCTGGTTGGTACTGGCGTCCCGGGAGGTTACACGAGGCTGGCTCCAAGGGATTATTAACGCTTCTTTGAGTGAGTGGTTTCTACCAGCCGCCTTGAAAGAGGCAGTGGTGAGGCCCCTCCTCAAGAAGCCCTCTCTGGACCTGCTGTTTTGGCCAACAATCGTCCTGTCTCCAACCTTCGATTTATTGCGAAGGTTGTTGAGAGTGTGGTGGTGCGGCAGCTCCCTCAGCACCTGGATGAAGCTGTCTATCTGGACTTGCGCCAGTCCGGCTTTCGGCCTGGGTACAGCACAGAGACGGCATTGGTCGATCTCTGGAGGGCCCGGGATAGGGGTTGTTCATCTGTCCTGGTCCTGTTAGATCTCTCAGCGGCTTTTGATACCATCGACCATGGTATCATGCTGCACCAGTTGGAGAGGTTGGGGGTGGGGGGCACCGTCTTACGGTGGTTCTCCTCCTACCTCTCTGACCGGTCACAGTTTGTGTTGACAGGGGGGCAGAGGTCAACGTCTAGGTGGCTCACTTGTGGGGTCCCACAGGAATCGGTCCTCTCGCCCCTCCTGTTCAACATCTATATGAAGCCTTTGGGTGAGATCATCCGTGGTTTCGGGGTGCAGTTCCATCAGTACGCTGATGACACTCAGCTGTACATCTCTACCCCGGACCACCCCAACGATGCCGTGGAAGTGATGACCTGGTGTCTGGAGGCCGTGCGAGTCTGGATGGGGAGAAACAGGTTCCGACTCAACCCATCCAAGACCGAGTGGCTGTGGCTTCCGGCCTCACGGTATAGCCAGTTGGTGCCATCTCTGGCTATTGAGAGCGAGTTATTGGCCCCCACAGAGAGGGCTTGCAACTTGGGCGTCCTCCTGGACTCTCGACTGTCTCTAGAAGACCATATGACGGCCGTGGCCAGGGGGGCTTTCTATCAGGTTCGCCTGATACGCCAGTTGTGCCCCTTTCTGGATTGTAACACTTTACGCACGGTCACTCAAGCCCTCGTCACCTCCCGCCTGGACTATGGCAACGTTCTCTACATGGGGCTCCTCTTGAGGTGCACCCGGAGGCTCCAGTTAGTTCAGAATGCGGTCGCGCGGGGGACTTTGGGAGCATCTAGATGCTCCCATGTGACACCTCTCCTGCGGGAGCTGCACTGGCTGCCTGTGGCTTTCCGGGTGCGCTTCAAGATATTGGTGACCATCTTTAAAGCGCTCCATGGCAAGGGATCTGGCTACTTGCAAGACCGCCTCCTCCTGCCAAATACCTCCCACCGACCAGTTCGCTCCCACAGAGAGGGCCTCCTCAGGGTGCCATCAGCCAGGCAATGTCGGCTTGTGACCCCCAGGGGGAGAGCCTTCTCTGTGGCAGCTCCTGCCCTCTGGAATGACCTACCCCCTGAACTACAGATGATCACAGATCTACGCCTCTTCTGTCAGGCCCTGAAGACCCATTTATTTCGTGCTGCCGTCCTGTCGTAGTTTTTAAATTTAGTAGGGGTTTTTAATTTGGTAGGCCAATTTATTTAATTATATCTTAACATTTGATCTTAACTTTTATATTACTCATTTTTACTGTTGGCTGTACACCGCCCTGAGTCCCGAAAGGGAGATAGGGCGGTATATAAATGCAATAAATCTTCAATCTTAGGAGCCTCAGCTTACTCGTGAGCACCATTGGCCTTTCTCCCTGCCTCTTCCGGCCAATGTTTCTCACCAATAAACTGCAGCTAGTATCTCTCCCAGACTTCGCCCGCTCCTATGGGCACAGGGAAGCCCAGCAAGCTGGGCGCCTGAAAACCTTGCTTTCCAGTCAGTGGTGAGTGGCTGCATCCAGCTGGGGGATCGGAAGGGCCGGCTGAGCGAGCGCTGGGCAAGCAGGCAGTAGGGCAACCTTGGAGGCTTGTTATCACCCCAGCTTTGCGCCCAGTTGGCTCTGGTTGCACACCATCAGTGGCTTAATGGTCTGATGCAGGGAGTGGGGGCTGCCGCTGGGCAGGAGCGGTTTGGCTCAGTTGTTCCCCAGACGGCAAAGCAGACCAATTCAAAGAGGATGAAGGGGATATTCTGTGGAGCTGGTTAAGGGAGCAACCCCTGGTTTGTTGAGTCTAACCGTGCTTGATGGGTCTTGTCTTGGGGTGGGGGGTGGGCCCAAATTGCGCCCACTGCAAGCATCTCTCAGCCGATGTGTGGAGGGAAAAACCTTGCACAATCAAGAAAAACTTCTTGTGAGCATGAGGCATTAACTTCTCGCACTCTTGGGAAGTTTTTCTTGACTGCAAGGTTTTTCCCTCCGCACAACATCTGAGAGATGCTTGCAGTGGGGCACAATAGGGGGGGGGTGTCAGGTGGGGCAGAGAATGGGGTGGGGCGGGCCTAAAGATATGCATCGTACCAAAGACTGGCAACTCCAGGTCTTGCGGCTTTTTCAGGTTTTTCTTTTTAAAAAACCCTCTCCAAACGAGCTTGAAAACCTCTGAGGTTGTTTTGGGAGGGGGCAATCTAGCAGTGCTTCTCCTCCCCCCTCCCTGGGCCCCTGCAGCCTCAGGGTCTCAAAGCCTGCAGCCTTGGAGCAACTTGAACAGTAAATAAAAACTTCTCACCTCACACTCAAGATAAGTTTTTCTTTACTGTGCAAGGAGGCTGCAAGCCCCCTAGGAGGGGGGAAATGCTACCTGTCTTCCCCCTCCAGAAGCAACTTCAGAAGTTTTGAAGCTCATCTGAAGAGGCAGTTTTTTAAAAAGAAAACCCTGAAAAAGCCACAGGATCTGGGATGATGGCCTCCAGCCGGGGCACAGCCAGAGCGAGTCGAGCACCCTCCACACACGGGCTGCTCCAGATGCCACGATGCTCAAAGGCACGCACCCGCTGCTGCAAGTGACCGTCTATCGCAATGGAGACACAGTGGCAGTGCTAGGTACCTCCCAGTGCAGGCGAGGCTCGCTTGGCTGGGCAGGGGTGGGGGTCATGAGGCTTCAATCTAGGAACATGTGAGCATGGCCGCCTCACCAAGAGGAGCGCTTGCCTCCATTAGGTCCATTGCCTCTGAAGGGCTCCCGTGCCAGTCCCGTGCCAGTTGGTGGAGATGCAGGGCAGGACTGCCTGAACTGCTGTTTCTTTTCTCCCTGGGCTCCGTCTCCCGAGCAGGATAACGAAGAGCCCCTGCTGCACGGAGAGGGGCGGGGCCAGGGTGCCCAGCTGCTGGAGCGGATATGGCAGTGGGTGTTGTATACGAGGACTCTGCAGCAGGCCTGATCCCAGGCAGCCGGGTGCTGCTGGAGCTGTGGGGCCCCCTAGGTTCGGGGGCTTCTGCCCCTCGTGCCGCACTTTGCAGCTGCTGGAGCCCTGTGCAGATTTCTTCAGGGTGCTGGACTACCTGGCCCTGCAGCACTCGCTGTACCTGGACCGCTTCAGCCGCCGACCACAGATGGGAGCTGGCAAATGCAGCTTCTCAGAGCAGCATGCCACCTGATCAACTTGGCTTATGGGTCAAGTTGGCCTCTGGAACTACGTGGAATTGAGTTGGCGGCAGGCAGCAATGTGGAGACTGAGGGAAGGGGGGACCAGGTGGCAACCTGGTTCTCTGCTTGTGAGCCAGAAAGAGAAGCTGCCTGTGAGGGAGTCCATGAAACAAAATAAAGGTGCTCTGGGGATTCACCCCCCCAAAAAGAGACAGCAAAGAGCCCCGGCTTGGCGTGTCCCCACCTCATAACTTTTTGCCACTGTTTTGGTGGGTGTGGCTTGGTGGGGGGTTCATGTGACTGAGTGTGTGTGAATGACATAAAGTTGGCCACGGCACTCAGTCACATGTCCCCCATCTAGCCATGCCCACCGAACCAGTAGTAAAACTTTTTGAAATCCACCCCTGACTAGAATGTAAATCTACAGTCTGTGAAATGTTAGCTGCTTTACTAACGTTGCATACTGATATCTAATATCCAAAGTGGGCTACACACAATCCATTCTCAAAAGAAAAGTGTTCTTATTAGTGAGAATCACATATCTTACATTCTCAAAACAAAACTATTAACTGCATTTAATAAGCAGCATTTAATATCTAGTACATATTACCAATATAGTTTTAATCCAATGTATTGGATTTCTATAATATTATCAGGGCAATTTTCAGTGTTAATAAGCATTAGGAATAAATTCCAAGTAATTGATAATTTGATTTAATGTTGATATAGTTTTAGAAATGTAAAATACCAATGTTTACTTTATTACTTACCTTCTCAAATTTATTCCTGATGTATTGTAATGTAAACTGAAAATTACTGTATAGTACTTCTGTCAGATATTTATATCAATTACAAAAAACAAAACTGCATGAAATAATTTTTAATTACTCAGCTTCAAATCATTTCTCAGATCAGGCAAAAAGTTGAAGGTGACTGATATACATATGAACTTTGTGGACTTGGTAACTAAATTTTGGCATTGATTTGAGTTTCATAAGCTTATGGCTTGCATATGTCCTATACATCCTACATTTTGGTAAGAGCAAAACTTGAACTCGGTTGAACAAAATGTTAAAAACTTTTGTAAAACCTGAATAGTATAGTTTTTGACTGGAAATCACATTTGTTGATTCATGACTCTGAAATATCATCCTGGATATTACAAAGAGGTGTTGCATATTAATCTCAAAGTTAATTTCCAGTCAAAATGTGTTCCATTGTTTTGAACTAGTTTTGTATCAAGCCTAAATTAATGCTCTCCCAAATAAAGATGGCACAGGCATTTAAATTGTCATAATGCTAGTTGATGCTTTACATTCTGCTACATGGTAAAAGAATATGTTGATGAAATATATGGGAAATTCTTAGGCATTTTTAGCCCAGGGAAGCTCAGTTCTGTAGAAAGAAATATTAGACAATAATATAAACATCATTTAAAATTACTTGATCACTTTTCCTTCCTTCCTCCCTAGTCCACATTTTGTTTTAAAAATACAATGCAGTTTAAAATAAGAACACTTATAATGGAATGTCATAGGAAGGGGGTGCATTCCAGAGAAGTAAGATATGATTTTGTCCCAATATTTCCTGTGAGAGAAAAGAGTGAAGACGGCCTTTCCCTAATAGTTCACATAGTATATTACAAATGCAGATAGTAGGGTCCTCAATCTGGCAAAAGTTTTGTCAATAGGTGTTAAACAATTTAAAAAAAACCTCAATTTGAAAGTATCCCCACATGTCATTCTTGGTTTGGGCCTGAAAACATGGTGGCATAACATTAAAACAGATCACGGCACTATAACATTAATGCTTTGTGTTTAATGTATAACCAGCCAGCATTTAAACAAAAAAGAATCAGATATCAGAGACTCACACCCCTTCCCAAGTACCTCATTGCTTTGTTGTTGTTGTTGCTGCTGCTGTTCTTCTTCTCCTCCTCCTCTTCTTCTTCTTCCTCCTCCCTCTCCCACCTCCACCTCCTTCACCTTCCTGACTGTTGTTTTTCCAAAATAAGTTATTGTTGCTCCATGTTTCTAGTAATAACTGACACCCCAGCGGATGGACCAGGCTGTATGACTCTCCACATTCACACAATGTGTTATTCGCTAATAGTCTCTACTTGAGCATAATGATCTGACACTCCAACCCTCAGCTTATTCAGGGTCCTCCAAGTAATATAAGGGAGATCAGATCCTTTACTTATATCCTTTGTATTGTTAGTGATAAAACTAAGGTTAAAATCTTATTGGATATTGGTATCATTCAGAACAAGTGAATTGAACTTTATTGGGCCAAGTGTGATTCAACATACAAGGAATTTGTCTCTGGTACAGAATCATCGAAAGCAAATTAATAACAACACAACACACCAGATATCACAGTTGTAGAGGGCTGAAGTGTACAGTTTATTGATATAGCTGTATCAGAGACAAAGTAAAAGAACTGGAAAAAATCACGAAATATCGTGATCTGGCCATCGAAATTATACAGCTATGAATGAAACATGTAACAGTGATACCCATTGTCATCGGGGCATTTGGTTTCATGTCCAAGAATTTTACAAAACACATAAAGAAATTGCAGCTTCCTGCAATAACACCAGCGGAACTGCAAAAAACTGCACTACTAGGAACATCATATATTTTAAGAACATACTTGGTTGATATCTAAGATACTGGCAGCAACCCATATCAACCATTAGTACCAGTCAGTGGTATTTGTGACACATCTTTAAATGTTCAGTTGACTGAGTTTCATGTTTAATGAATAAAAGAAATAATAACGATGATGGTGATGATGAGTGGAATGTTGCAAGTACATCAAATGATTGAAAAAGAAAAATGGCTTTGGAAGAATATGATGAAGATGCATTGAAGTTAGTATATCAGGAAGGCTTACTGACTTCTGAAAAGACCAAACTGGCCTACAAGAAAGACCAAATGAAGAACAGAATGGAGGCATGGGAAGACAAAGCACTACATGGCCAGTACATAAAAAAAAAATAGCAGGGAAAGCAGATAATAACAAGACTTGGCAATGGCTAAGAGAAGGAAAGTTGAAGAAAGAGAATGAGGATTAATTCTGGCTGTGCAAGACCAAGTCTTAAGGACAAATGTATACAAAGCCAGAATTGAGAAGACAGCAACAGACAGTAAGTGCTGCCTATGCAAAGAAGCTGAGGAAACAGTGAGCCACCTATTAAGCTGCTGCAAGAAGATTGCACAGACCGTCTATAAGCAGTGGCATGACAAAATAGCAGCAATGGTGATTTGCAAAAGATATCACTTGGTACCGTGCCCAGGAATTTTACAAAATACATCAAGAAATTGCAGCTTCCTGCAATAACACCAGCAGAACTGCAAAAAAAAAAATCTGGATTACTCAAAACATTGTACATTTTAAGAAGATATTTGGTTGATCCCTTGGATGCTGGCAGGTATCAACCATCAACGCCAGTCAGCGATATTTGTGATACATTTTTCAATGTCCAGTTGACTGAGTTTTATGTTTAATGAATAAACAACAACAACAATGATAATAATACCAGCAAAAAGGGGGAATAAAGAAGAATAAATAATAATATTTGAATCACACTAAAAAGGTAAAGGTTTCCCTGTCTGCTGTGTCCTAATCTAGGGTACGGTGCTCATCTCCTTTGCATAACTAGTTACATGTATTGTATACATTCATAGTATTTAGAAATATATTCTACATGCATGTATTTTCCTGAAAACCTTAAACTAGCCTTTGGAAATACTTATTTCTGGGTTTTGGGGACTGTATAGAACAAGTATTACATGTAATTTCTTACAAAGTTGAAGCTGGAATATCTTGGTACCTAAAGTAGTACAAGTAGGTAAATATAATTGGATGCTTTTTAATTTTTATTTTATTTTCCTAGCTTATATGGTGTCCTAATTACAACTGATTGTCAGAAGCTTATAAATCTGAGTGCACTCTTGGTATTAAAAACATGAATAACAAAAAAGTAACTATAAGCAGCCCAAATACAGTCTTCCTGTGGCACAAAAAAAAATTCAAAATAATTTTTCTTTAAGGTTATTTGATGAAATATTTATGTTTATACTTCTCAGATGTACTGCATTTGTGTGTGTTCTTTTGGTGAATGTTTTCATGCTACTTTGTTGATTTACTTGTTTTACTTTGTAGGGATAGATTTCAAGATCAAAACAGTTGAATTGCAAGGAAAGAAGATAAAGCTACAGATATGGTAAGTGACTAACTTTTTGACATTCAAAATACTTTCTGTGATTTTTATTAGCTATATTTGGCGTGTCTGGTTAATATTTATCTAATCAAGATACATCATTATTTAACCATGATGATTCACTTAATTATTATAGCCAAAAAAGTCATACAATCAGTTTTTAATATTGTTTATTTTATTATCTGCTCTTTTTTTTTTTGTACACCATCCGAAGTTACATTTTGTGAGATGGGCAGCTACATAAATATGAAGAAATAAATTTTAAATCCCTGATTTAAGATCCTCTAATCTTTTAAAAAAGAAAAGAATTGGTTTAGTCCTTAATATAAAAAATGATGGCAACTATAGAGATCAAGAAAAACTGAGTGTCGAAAGTCCTCTTCTCCCACAAATGTATATAAAAGGAACATAAGCAATGCTACAACCTATATATTTTGCAGCTACCCTGTTCCCTGAAAATAAGACTGCCCTGGATAATAAGTCCAATCGGGCTTTTGAGCGCATGTGCTAAAATAAGCCCTCCCCGAAAACATTGCAACACAGCAGCAGCCATGACGTGACCATTCTCGCTGCCTCCTGCACCTCAAAAATAATAAGACCTCCCCGAAAATAAGGCCAAACAGTTATTTTGGGGGTCAAAAGAAAATAAGGCCCTGTCTTATTTTCGGGAAAACAAGGTAGTCATTGTAGAGGAATCACACTCGGTCCAAATTGAATGTGAATTATAATTTAATTAGATTTAATAACAAATAGCATTATAGTTCCAAATGCTATTCTTTCAGTGACCTACACTTACTCTTTGCTTAACAACACTAATTGGGGAAGGGGAGGAGCCAATGTTGCAACGAGACGAATTGCAATTTCAGTCCTGAGATCGCAGTCGATACTTTTGCTACTGGACGGTCCGTATGGACCTAAACCGTCCCACAGAGAAGGTGATCAGGAAGAATACATCCTGCTGATCTCAGGGACCCTGTAAAGTCCCTGATTGATCCAGGAGAAGTTCTTCTAGCCGACGACAAAAGCTCAGCTCTGGTTGATGAAGTTGGGACAGCTCCAGAATGGAAGGAAACGGAAAGAGAAAGTGTCTACAGCTGGTGAGGAATTTTTACTGTTTTAAAAGAGACTGCCCCCCCCCCCCCCCCAAAAAATTTAAAGCTAAATTAACTTGAGAACAGAAGAAATAAGCAATGAAATTAAGCTTTGGATTGCATTGGACAATGTGTTATCTTACTTTTTAAATGTTATTTTATGGATGGAATTAGTTTTTCTTCTTCTATTGTTTTCTTTATTTTTGTAACCCATGGATTAAAAGACCTTTTTGTTTCATTTCTACATGAGCTTTTTACTTTTTTTCTATTTTATTTCATTCAAGAATTTTACTTCGTTTAAATTTGGAATATAAAAATATACAAAAGGAGTACAAAGAGGGTTGTAACATCAGAGGGAAAAGAAACAACACTGCCACTTGGAGGCTGGAGGCTTGAGCATTGGAAACATTGTACTTTCACTTCTCTCTTTGGTCATTTGGATTTACACTTCAAGGCCTTGCAGCTTGTTTATAGAGAGTGATAAGAAGAAGAGCATGAATTGTTTATGCGGGTGCTTTTTGAAGTTTATCATCAACTAGAAAAAAGTGAAAACAATGTCCTAGTGTGAAAAATTATAAATAAACTTGTGGTTAATCTAATAAAAAGCTTTGAAAGCCAGAGTGGCAGTGTCTACCAGTTGGAAGAATGGCACAATTTCAACATCAAAAAGAAACCTTAACATTGCAAAAGATAATGTTTGAAATTCGAAAATTACTTGAAGTATCAGAGAGAATCGAGAAGAAACTGGAAAACATAGAGCATATAACAGCAAAATATGATGGAGAATATGGAGATGTTTATCAATTGGAAAAGGTGGAGGTTAGAGTCCTAAAAACTGAAGAGAAAAATGAATACAAAGATAAGAAATCTGTTGACATCAACAGTGAATGGATTGTTGTTGGAAATGGAAAGAATGGAATATGGAAAGGGGAGCTACATGGTCAGGAACTCTACCCCAGATGGCAAGATACAGAAGAAGAAAAAAGAAAAGAATTGATGGATTTAAGGAGAGAAATCTTATCAGAAACACCATTGATAACTAAAGATAAGATGATTAAGGAAACAGATGGAGGGTATCGAGATTATACAAGAGATGCAACAAGCAATGAGCTGCGAAGAGAAGTCCACACAAATTTGACCAAGGAGATAATTAGAAGATTAATGCCACAAATGGCAAAAGACATAAGATTGCATTATTACTGAAAAGATACAGGTTGATATATGAAAGCATACAATTAAAATTAGGTAAATTTAGTGAAATTTAGTGATAATGGATGTGGTTAAATAAACAATTGATAACAATAATACTGTATACATATGTATTGGTTTGACAAGAGGTCATTGCATATGAATAGTAAATAGCAACTATGAAAAGAAGATTGAAATTTTTGTTATATATAAAAGCTAATAATAAAGAATTAAGTTAAATTTAATTAAGCTTTGAGTATTAGGTTAAAAAATGTTTTATGATAATGACAACATATATATATGTATTAGTTTAATATAAGGAAATTGGATGTAAATAGTAGGCAGTGATTTGGAAAGGAGGACTAGAAACTTTGTTACTAAATATTATTGACTTTTATTTAGAACAGGCCATAAGAATCTAATGTTATTGGATGATATTGGAAATAGCTAATGAAATGCCATTAGGTGGTTATGCTTTAAATTTTGGAATATTCTATGCAGAAGGACATTAAAACAATTATAGTCAAATGAAAATTGAGGCATGATGATAGTAATATGCATAAATATATTTGATTTAAAACATATGACTTGATAGGAATTATGGGTGATGACTCTGAAAGAGATGCATGAAAGCTTTTTGTAACCAACTGATACACTTTCTATAGTATGTAAAGAAAGAGGATTTTCTGTGTTGTGTTTGTTTAAAAATAAAAGAAATATTAAAATGAAAACAACACTAACTGGGACTGAATGTCAATGGAGATTCTTGGTCATCCGGGTCATGGTTGTCCCAAAGGTGCTTTTTCAAAAGGCAACTGGACTTTCTGGTTTTTCTCCGAAAACGTTACACTTTTCATCCAAGAAGCTTCTTTGGCTTTCAGCTCTCGGAGCTGAAGAAACTTCTTGGGTGGGCATGTTCATACCCTGCAATGAACCATAGTGTGATTTGTTGGTGTCACCTTAACATATTTTCAATGTAGTAGTTGTAAATGCTAGTACAGTGGTACCTCGGTTCACGAACGCCTCTGTTCACGACCAATTCGGTTTACGAACAGAAATTTTCCTAAAAATGTGCTCCGGTTCACGAACTCCGTTTCGGTTCACGAACAGAAAAGTTCGTAAAAATATGCTCCGGTTCACGAACTCCGTTTCTCTTCACGAACTCCGTTTCGCTTCACGAACAGAAAAGTTCGTAAAAATGCTTGGGTTCACGAACTCCGTTTCGCTTCACGAACAGGAGCCGCGGACATTTTATCTACGAACGTATTTCCTTTTTGTCACATGGTTGCGACTTCCTGTAGGAACGGTCGTGGAGAGAAACAGACACAGAAAACGACACAGAAAAGCTGACTCCGAAAATGGCTCCCAGGAAGCATGGTGGAAAGAAGAAAGTGCGGAGCAGCAATGCAGGTGACAAGAATATGCAGCGCAAGCATGGTGGAAAGAAGAAAGTGCAGACCAGCAATGCAGGTGACAATGTGCAAACTGGAAATGCAAGTGGTGATGTGCAACCTGGGAATGCAGGAGATGTTGTGCAACCTGGGAATGTAGGAGATGTTGTGCAAACTGGAAATGCAGGAGATGATGTGCAAAATGGGGATGCAGGAGATGATGTGCAACCTGGGAATGCAGGAGATGATGTGCAACCTGGGAATGCAGGAGATGATGTGCAACCTGGAAATGCAGGAGATGATGTGCAACCTGGGGATGCAGGAGATGATGTGCAACCTGGGGATGCAGGAGATGATGTGCAACCTGGGGATGCAGGAGATGATGTGCAACCTGGGGATGCAGGAGATGATGTGCAACCTGGGAATGCAGGAGATGTGCAACCTGGAAATGCAGGAGATGATGTGCAACCTGGGGATGCAGGAGATGATGTGCAACCTGGGGATGCAGGAGATGATGTGCAACCTGGGAATGCAGGAGATGATGTGCAACCTGGGAATGCAGGAGATGATGTGCAACCTGGAAATGCAGGAGATGATGTGCAACCTGGGAATGCAGGAGATGATGTGCAACCTGGGGATGCAGGAGATGATGTGCAACCTGGGAATGCAGGAGATGATGTGCAACCTGGGGATGCAGGAGATGATGTGCAACCTGGGAATGCAGGAGATGATGTGCAACCTGGGAATGCAGGAGATGATGTGCAACCTGGGGATGCAGGAGATGATGTGCAACCTGGGGATGCAGGAGATGATGTGCAACCTGGGGGTTCAGGAGATGATGTGCAACCTGGGGATGCAGGAGATGATGTGCAACCTGGGGATGCAGGAGATGATGTGCAACCTGGAGATGCAGGAGATGATGTGCAACCTGGAAATGCAGGTGATGATGTGCAATCTGGAAATGCAGGTGACAAGGATATGCAGCGCAAGCATGGTGGAAAGAAGAGAGTGCGGAGGAGCAATGAAAGTGACAGCAAGGTTGTGAAGAAAATAACCATTGAGCTGAAGAAGGAAATTGTAGAAAAGCATGACCGTGGTATTCGTGTGACTGATCTGGCCTCGGAGTACAAGATGCCAAAGTCAACAATCTCGACTATTTTGAAAAACAAAGCCGCCATCAAAGTAGCTGATGTTGCAAAAGGAGTAACAAGGTTAACCAAGCAGAGGACGCAAGTGCTGGAAGAGGTGGAAAAACTTTTGTTGGTGTGGGTGAATGAGAAACAGCTGGCAGGTGATAGTGTTAGTGAAACTATGATCTGTGAGAAAGCCAGGAGATTGCACAGTGATTTAGTGCAAAGAAGCCCCTCTACAAGTGCAACAAGTGACGAATTTAAAGCCAGTAGGGGGTGGTTTGAAAAATTCCGCAGGAGAAGTGGCATCCACAGTGTGATTAGACATGGTGAGGCTTCCAGCTCTGACAAGGCCGCAGCAGAAGCCTACAAGTTAGAATTTGCAGAATTCATGGCGACAGAAGGATACGTCGCTGAACAAGTCTTCAACTGTGATGAAACAGGGCTCTTCTGGAAAAAAATGCCGAACAGAACCTATATCACGCAGGAGGAAAAGGCACTACCAGGGCACAAGCCCATGAAGGACAGATTGACCCTTTTGCTGTGTGCCAACGCAAGCGGCGATCTGAAAATTAAACCACTACTGGTGTACCATTCGCAGACCCCTCGTGCATTTAGGGAACAAAATGTGAACAAGGCCAGACTGCCCGTCATGTGGAGATCCAATGCCAAAGCTTGGGTGACAAGGCAATTGTTTATGGAATGGCTGCACGAGGTGTTCGCACCCACCGTCAAAAAGTATCTTTCTGATAACCAGCTGCCTGAAAGGTGCCTTCTTCTAATGGACAATGCCCCAGCACACCCTCCAGTCTTGCTGGATGATATGGATGCTGAGTATGACTTCATCAGGGTCAAGTTCCTCCCCCCCAACACAACACCACTTCTGCAACCAATGGACCAGCAAGTCATCTGCAACTTCAAGAAGCTGTACACAAAGGCGCTCTTCACTAGGTGTTATAATGTCACTGAAGAGACATCCTTGACTTTGAAAGAGTTCTGGAAGAAACATTTCAATGTTGTCCACTGCATTAACCTCATTGACAAAGCCTGGCAAGAGGTCACTCCCCGAACCCTAATTTCAGCCTGGAGGAAACTGTGGCCAGAATGTGTCACTGAACATGAACATGACATAGACCTAGAAGGGTCTGATACAGAGGTAGTGGAGGAAATTGTGGCCATGGGCAAGAGTATGGGTCTGGACGTTGACGGTGCTGATGTGGAAGACCTTGTTGAGGAACATAGGGAGGAGCTGACCACTGAGGAACTTTCTGAACTCCACAGTGAGCAGCGAAAGGCATTTCTTGAGGAGCATTCCACAGAGGAAGAGGAAGAGAGGGAGAAGGTTACCAGTGATGCCATAAAATCCATTATGCTAAAATGGCATGAGTGCCATGATTTTTTTGAAAAGCACCACCCCAACATAACTGTCACGAACAGAGTGTTAAATCTCATGGATGATAATGTGGTCTCTCATTTCCGGAAGGTTTTGCAGCGCAGGAAAAGACAAGTGACATTGGACAGATTTTTCAGCAAAACTGAGCCTGCAGCTAAGAGACAAAGGAGAGAGGAAAGCCCTGAAGAAGATCCCCCTGATGTCCTTATGGAGGGGGACTCTCCCTCCAAACAATAACCGCCTCCCACCTGCCTTCATCCATGCCAGAAGTCATCTCAAGCAAGCTTAGTGTTCTCTCTTTACTGTATACTGTACATTACCATACTGTACAAATGTGTCTTGTAATTTGTTTCATATTTTGGGTGCTTCCATAACCTAAAAACCAGGGCAGAACTGTACAAATGTGTAATTTGTTTCATATTTTGGGTGCTTCCATAACCTAAAAACCAGGGCAGAACTGTACAAATGTGTCTTGTAATTTGTTCATATTTTGGGTGCTTCTATAACCTAAAAACCAGGGCAGAACTGTACAAATGTGTAATTTTTTCATATTTTGGGTGCTTCCATAACCTAAAAACCAGGGCAGAACTGTACAAATGTGTAATTTTTTCATATTTTGGGTGCTTCTAAAACCAAAATACAGTACAAGGTCAGAACTGTACAAGTGTGTCTTGTAATTTGTTTCATATTTTGGGTGCTTCAAAAACCAAAAAACAAGGTCAGAACGGATTAACCGGATTTACATTAAACCCTATGGGAAACTGTGCCTCTGTTCACGACCAATTCGGTTCGCGAACAGAGTCAGTTCAAGAATTACGACCAAAAAACAAGGTCAGAACGGATTAACCGGATTTACATTGAACCCTATGGGAAATTGTGCCTCGCTTCACGACCAATTCGGTTCGCGACCAGAGTCATTTCACAAATTAAGTTCGTGAACCGAGGTACCACTGTAGTTAATGGCTCAGAGTGTTGCATGAACTCAGCTAATGAGCCATTAAACAATGGTTAATTTCTTAGAGTGAATGTTCTTTAACTTTAGAGTAGTCTGTGCAATGGGGAAAAAGCTCCACTACATGCTTATTCCAGCTGATGTTACTTATTTAAGATCTTACTTTTCTTTAAATCTAATTGTATTTTATTTCTCTTTAAATTTTTAAGATACAAAGTAAGAAGGTATGTGGCAGAAGAAATGTTTGACAAAAGTCTTTAGGAAAATATACACTATTTGCATTAAGGTCTATTAGTTAAATTTACAGGTAGTTCCTTGCTTAATTATAGTAATTGGGACTGGCATTTAGATTAGTTTTTTGTTAGACCTGTATTCCATCCTTCTCCTTGAAGCTTAAGGCAATCTATAACATACTTCATCCTCCAAATTTTCTTCATAATTTTCCTCCCACAGCAATCTATTTTTGAAAAATGATTGAGCTGAGACTAGCCCAAACTAATTGGATATGTTTCCATGGTACTGCATTGGTTCTCTTGTGAATTACTAACTGTAATTCCAATGAATTGCACTTACTTACCTGTTTGTTTGTTTGTTTATTGCTCCCCATCTCACCTCAGGCCAATACTTATAAAAGAAACATCAAATTTGACATATGGAACAAAATGTTATCAGAACACTAACATTTACTTCACTTTTGTGAAGACATGCTTCCAGTAATTCTAGAAGACTCGTGATTGTAAATTAATCATCTTGCTCTTTCTTTATTAAAATTAGTGGCTACAACAATTTGTGATATCTAAACTAGGTAGAGAGTGTAAGCTAATTTAATGTCACTTCATTCTTTTTTAAAAGGGAAAACTTTTCTTGGAATTGTAGAAAAACTCTCTAGATAGTTTTCAAGATAGTTTGCTTCTGTGCAAGAAAGACTATTTTGTATTTTAGAGAATAGCAATCATGTTTTTGCATTTATATTATTTTATTGCTATCAATCAATGGCTGTTGGATTTATAAAATTACCTCCCCTGTAAAATCATTCTCCAGGGTATCATGATGTACTCAAGCTTACGTTTGTCTGCTATTTTGCCTTCCTTTCTATCTTTGTTGTTTTATTCATACAATTTCGTTCCCCCCCCCCCCCCCCGGAGCACTCTGCAAGCCCCCCCCAAGGCTATTCATGCCTTTTATTTGGGAAAAACGGACCAATTTTCACAAAAAACGGGCCATTTGAGGGATTTTTTAAAATTTATTTTCAACTTATATACCGCCCTTTTCACCAAAAAGGGACTCAGGGCGGTGCACAGAAAGATAAAACCCCACAATATACAAAATTTAAAAAACAATTAAACCAATACAGCTGTGCTAAAATTGAATAAATAGTTAAAACCATAAATAACGAATTAAAATAGTCCCTAATCTATGTCAGGCCGGCAAGACGAAATAAATGAGCTTTTACCATCCAACGGAAGAGTCGTAGGTCCGTGATGGTACGGATATCGGGGGGGAGGTCGTTCCAGAGTGTCGGACCCGCCACAGAGAAGGCTCTTCCCCTGGGGGTCGCCAGTCGGCAAAGACCGGCTGACGGCCCCCTGAGAAGGCCAACTCTGTGAGAGCGGACAGGTCGAAGGGAGGAATGCGGAGGTTTGCACAGTGCAAAAAGGTTTCCCCCCCCCCTTTTGGAAAGCTGTTTAGTTAGAGTGATTGATGAGAATTACGTTGGTCAAGTACTGTGCCTGCAGAAACAAAGATTTGTTCCAAAGGTAGTCAGTGATTTCCTTCTCTAGCACATGGGTAAATACACCTGGAAACATCTACCTACCTACCTACTCTCTCTCTCTCTCTCTCCCTACCTATCTACTGTATTTCTCTCTCTCTCTCTCTCTCTCTCTCTCTCTCTCTCTCTCTCTCTCTCTCTCTCTCTCTCTGTCTCTGTCTCTGTCTCTATCCCTCTACCTACCTATCTGCACTCTCTTCCTACCTATCTACTGTATTTCTCTTCCCCCTCTATATACCTACCTACCTACTCTCTCCCTCTCCCTACCTATCTACTGTATTTCTCTATCTTTCTCTATTTCTCTCTCTCTATCCCTCTACCTACTTATCTATCTACACACTGTCTCTCACTACTTACCTACCTACTGTATTTCTCTCTTTCTCCCTATCCCTTTATCTACCTACCTACCTAACTACACACACTGTCTACCTACCTACCTACCTACCTACCTATCTACTTTCTCTCTCTCTCCCTACCTACCTACTATATTTCTCTCTCTTTCTCTCCCTCTCTATTCCTCTACCTACCTACTTTAAAAAAAAATTGCCTCTTGAAAACCTGGGTGCGTCTTATACTCCGGTGCGTCTTATACTCCGAAAAATATGGTATTTAGAGAAAATGAGAGTACAGTGTCTCATATTTTCCCATTTTTCCAGCCAACAATACATTTCATGATTCATTGTGAAAACAAGTAATTTCTTCCAACTTTCTTTTGTTTTCATAATGAATCATGAAATGTATTGTAAAACTTGACAAAGTAATTGCTTTATATGATTGTACCGTCTTAATTGAAATCTAGATCTCTCTTAGTCCTGAACAAAATGAATTGTGAACCATATTATAGCAAGAAAGGCAAAATCAAATCTATCAGAATTCTAACTGAAATGAAGTTGAAAAAAATAATCCCTCCTGTCTAGGAGCCCAGGATATTCTGCAGTTTTACAAATCATATAAACTAGATTACAATTCAAGGAGCTCAATACATTACATTAAGGAATAGACTAGCAAAAATCTGTATTTCTGTGAGGAGATAATAGCTCATAAAACACTTTCCCAAGTTCTAAACTATGTTTTTTAAAAAATAAATTAGGCAATTGGAATATATTATGGTAAATGGGAAAAATTGTACAAAGTACATGTAACACAATTGAGCTCAAAATTTCCTTTGCTAAGCAAGATAATTGTTAAGTAGGCTTCGCCCCATTTTGTGATCTTTCTTGCACAGTTGTTAACTGAATTGCTGTAACTGTGAAGTTAGTAAAATGTTTGTTGGATTGATTGATTGATTTAATTTGATTCCATTTTATTTGATTGCTGTGGAGAGTTAGGTGAATTTGGATTCCCCCTTAACTTTGCTTCTCACAAGGTAACAAAATGTATCCCATGACCTGGGACACTGCAATTGTAAATACATGCCAGTTGTCAAGCATCTGAACCATGGGGATATCGTAAATGTGAAAAATGGTCATGTCACTTTTTTCAGGGCCATTGTAAGTTTGAATGGTCACTAAATGAATGGCTGTAAGTCAAGGACTACATGTATTTGTCTGAGAACTCAGAAACTGATGAAGACTTCACAGGACATTCTCCCCACCTCCACCTACCCCTGAAGTCAGATAGTTCGATCCCTGTTAATGTTCCAGAAGTCCCTCAAGACCTAGTTACATCACCAGGCCTGGAGGTCTCCGGGAACCTGAGACATTTTTAGATGGCTCCACTATGGTTGATACATTCACTTTGTAATGCTCATAAAATTTAATTTTTTAACAATTAATTTTTTATATTTTTATAATTATTTTATATATATATATTTGTTGCTTTACTTGATTGTTGTATGCCGCCCAGAGTTGCTTTTTGCAACATGAGCAGCCATAAAAGCTGGATAAATAAATACGTTGTAAGAGATATTTCTACAGAAGAGTGCCAAAACTAAAAATTATCTAGTGTTAGGAATGATTTTGCTTACCCATTTTCTCCCCTACCAATATTTTTCACCACTTTGTTAGACTCTTCAATGTTTCATTGCTTTTCTTTACAGGGACACAGCAGGACAAGAGCGATTCCATACCATCACCACCTCCTACTATAGAGGTGCCATGGGAATCATGCTAGTGTATGATATCGGCAATGCCAAAAGCTTTGAAAACATCAGCAAATGGCTTAGAAACATAGATGAGGTAAGCAGTTTAGTGCGGGATGGTACAAAACTAGTGCTTGCAAAGAGATTAACTAAATACCTTTTCACTCCTGACTTTTCATCTTTTGGGGGGGAGGAAATGTGGTCCTGATGTGTTCAGATGGATGTCTGTTTATTACGGAAGAATTGGAAAGAGTGTGACACTATACATGATCCCAGGGGATTTAAATGCCATCTGCCTAAAATTTGAGCATTTATACAGAGTGTGTCAGCATTCTTTTGATGTTACTTTTTACAGACTTTAGATATGTAAGAATTAATTATACCATGTATAGTACTTAATGCATTTATATGCCATTTTATTTCTCAAGATAATTAACTTTTAAGATACTAAAGCAGTAAAATCAAGAGGAAATGGGAATAAGAGGCTTTTGCCACAGAGTCAGGTATGGGAGGGTAAAGAAAATAATCTTTTACAATCAATCACAGAACAATCTTGGTTCTTTTTTTTAATAATACATTTTATTTACAAACATATAAAATACATATAAAATATACTCACACAAAACTTACATACACTACATTTACACCATACAATACGAACAGGAACTTCCTGTTCTTTCTAATAGCAATTGTTAATCGAAGCCGCTCATCTTATATTGTTTCCCCTTCTGTTATATTTCATTTGAATTTCACCATTCTAAACCCTCTTACTTTACTCATAACTACTGTTTTTAAGTTTTGCTGTATTCCTTCATTTGTTCTTGTTTCTTTCCTCCATCCACCTATATACCATTTATCCCATATTTCAGAACAATAGAGCCTCAGCCAAGTTAGATAGGTTTTTTAATGGGATTTTAGCACAGGTTTTCTATTTAATTTCTTTTTAACTTTTGTATATTGTTATTTATTGTATATTTTAATGTCCTGCGCACCACCCAGAGTCCGTCTCGACGGAGATTGGTGCGGTTAACAAATCGAATAAAATAAAAATAAATAAATAAATAAATATCTGATAGAATTCTGATTCTTCTTTTCCCTGGATTTCTTTAGTTAATTTGTCCATTTCAGCATAGTCCATAACCTTTCTTATTATTTCATCTTCACTTTATTTTTCCATTTCTGGGCAAAAGCAATCCTTGCCACCGTAATTATATGTATTATTAAATACTGGTTTTCTTTTTTATATTTCGTAGACACTATTCCTAATAGGAAGACTTCAGGTTTCCATTCTATTTTAACTCCTGTTATTGCCTCCAGCCAATTTTTGATCCTTTTCCAAAAAAAATTGGTCTCCTTACAGGTCCACCATAGGTGGTAATATGTTCCATGTATTGATTCACATTTCCAGCATTTTGGGGAGGTATTTGTTGAAATTTTTGCTAACCTTGTTGGAGCCGGGTGCCATCTGTAAAACATTTTGTACTGATTTTCCTTGTATGCAACTGATAATGTCATTTTTAAGTTTGTTCCCCAAAATTTTTCCCATTTGTCTAATTCTTGGTTCTTAAAAGATATTAGGCATAATAGTATCCGTTGAGGCAATCTTGCTTTTTGGAGTGAATAATCTAACCATTTTCCTCATAGCTAGTATTACATATTACATACTAGTAATCTTCATATTTAAATTTGCAGCTTAGATTTTCAGAGATTTTGCATCATACATCAAAAATGATGGCCAAGACTTGAGCAATTATTGTCTCAAAGCAATGAGGGATAAATGGAGAATGATTTTGCTAAAACTTAGTAATAACAATTAATAGCTTAAAACTATTAAAGAGGTGGCTGATATGACTATTTTTTAGAACTGTGTTTTGGCAGGATAAATTTGATTTATAATAAACTAAGTGAACTATCCAGCCAAAATATAGTACTTCTTTTAGCCTGATGCAGATGCAGTTAAGATACAATATCCTATCCAATCACCTCCAAGTCACACTGTTTCCCAGTTTGTATTAATTTATTATATTATAGATTTCACCAATTCTAGATGTGTTTAGACCATACAGGATCACAGTAAAATTGTACACAATAAAAGAGTATAATCTGAATCATATCCTTCTTGGCAAAGTGTCTATATAACTTTGGTGTATATTATTATATTCTTTATAATTGAGTACCATTATTTTCTTATTTTGATCTTTAATACATTTAATTACCTATTTTACTTAAATAACCACCCAATCCCAAAAAATGAAAGGGAAGGGGTTGCAAATTTCATTCATGCCTTCTGAGCTTAACTTTCATAGGGTGGATAATAGAATGCTGTACAGAAATATAAAATGTCATTCTCTGATTGCACCCTAGCATGCTAACGAAGATGTGGAGAGAATGCTTTTAGGAAACAAATGTGATATGGATGAAAAAAGAGTGGTACCTAAAGCAAAAGGTGAACAGGTAAGTACCACATCAGCAATTTTCTACATTGGTAGTACAGATAATAGAGGAAAATAAGCCTTAAGCTTCCCTTAGGCCAATGGTCAGCATTCTTTTAGTGGCTAAAAGATATTGGTGTGTTTAGTGAGGCTGAATCCTGCTAGGTTAATGTGATCATATTATATGTTTTGATAGGGCTGGGAATAGGGTTAATTGTAATGTGTTTATCTTAAAGTTAACATTACCATTTTATGTATTTCTTGCTTTATAAGAAACTGCTGTAACTTTTAGCAATCGATGGTCTGAATGTTTTAAAACTTCTAATTGATAAAAATGTCACAATGTGGAATACTTTACAGTCCTGGTGTTAGAAATTTATTTCTGGAGGAACCCCCCAATTTGGAATGTTGGTTTGATTTCGATTTTTTAAAGTTCTGAGAGATGGTGTTCTTTTGTATAACATTTTACAATTGACTGAGGAAAAGTATTTTCTCAGAGTCTGTGCGATCTTTATATTCCTGTGAGAGCATAATCTATTATTTAACTAGCATTTTAAATTGTACATATATTAATTATACTTTGCTAAAATGTTTTTAAAATGTGTTATTTTGTTATATATACTTTGGGACAGACTTAGAAGTTGTTCTGCTAATTTTGCAAATCATCTTTTAATGTGTTTGGATTAGGATTTTTTTTAAGTGTGCTTTGGACAATATGTCTGAGTAAATTCACATTTGCTGATGTGTATCATTTTCTGGAAGCATTTCTAACAAGCCTAACAGTTTTTTCCCCCTTTTGGCCTAGATTGCAAGGGAGCATGGTATTAGGTTTTTCGAAACTAGTGCAAAAGCAAATACAAACATTGAGAAGGCATTCCTCACGTTAGCAGAAGACATTCTTCGAAAGGTAACTGCAATCTTTAGCAGAAAATGGGGTGGCAGGAACATGAAAATACTGAATATGATTTGAGATCCTGACTTAATAGTAGTATCGGTCTTGCCCATAGCTACCATGCACTAGAATGTCATTGGTAAAACATGAAGAGCAAGGGCAATCATGCCTGCATTCTGGGAAGAGTTTGAGCCCATTACTCTAAAAGAAGTGACCAAGTCATTGGGGCTATGAGTTTTGTCATCTACAAAAAAGTTTGTGAACCCTTTGCAATTCTCCTGTGCACTTCCTTCAGTGTCCAAGGAAAGGGTTAAATTTTGTCCCACTGCCCATGGACTGGATTGAGAAACGTCTTAATCACGCCTTCCTTTCCCATGATCCTCAGTTTTTCAATTCAGTCCACATAAATATGTTCTAAAACATGATCTGATTATCCCCACAGGTTCTAAAACTACATAAAGAGAACGTGATTAAACAAATGAGTCAAAAACATACATGTCTATTTATTTATTAAGGTGCAGACATGGTTTTTCATAAAAAGCTTTGGGATAATGTGTTGGCTGGACCCAATAAAGTTGTCTGTTGGATATGAAGTTGTCATTAGGGGGCACCAGGAATTTCTGTGTTGATTTTATGTTTTTGTTTATGTCTTTTTGTTTTGTTGTTGTTTGTAAGCCACCAGGGTTATAATACACAAGGGTAGCCATATTAAAGTTTAAAATTTATTTTATGTTATTTAACAAATTTATATAACTCCCCATCTCACGAATGGTGAATAATGACAAAAAACTAAAACACTCAAATGTACATTAAAAAACAAAGCCTAACATTGCAGGATTATACATTTGACTGTACAGCCACTTTGTATGCTGACCATGGGATGCCCTTCCAAGATTGGCCACAGAATCAAATTTTAAGGGCTTTCCAGAAAGCCAACAGAGATGGAGCTAACCTCAGGGAGAATAATGTTCTACAGGGCAGGAGCAACAGCATAAAAGTCACATGTGTGGTGGAGTTCTTTACTAGACAGCACCCATAGCTTTCCCCATTGAAATATGTTCATGTAATTGGGAAGAGACAATTCCTCAAATAACCTGGTATAATTTACATAAATAAATGGGAGACAACATTCCACCAATATAGACTAACTTCAAAATTGGGGTGATACACACTGATTCAAAGTAATGGCATTTTCCTAAGTCCCATAAAAATTAGAGTGTACCTGAATAGTAATTATTTCAGTAGTTACCTTTGTCTGATTTTATGTACCTAAAGAATTGAATTTCTGTTAATTTTTTTTTCTTGACTACTACAGGTAGTCCTTGATTTATGACTAAAATTGAGCCCAATTTTTCTGTTGTTAAGTGAGTTTGTCCCATTTTACGGTCTGTCTTGCCATGGTTGTTAAGTGAATCACTGCAGTTGATAACTTAGTAACCCAGTTAAGTCAATCTGGCTTCCCCCATTGACTTTGTTTATCAAAAGGTGATCACATGACCTTGGGACACAGCAATGGTCATAAGTATGAACCAGTTGCCAAGCATCAGAATTTTGATCACTTGATCATGGTGATGCTACAAAGATGGTAACTGAAAAATGGTCATAAGTCACTTTTTTCAGTGCCATTATAACTTTGAATGAATATTAAATGAACTGATGTAAATCGAGGACTACCTGCACTAATTGTGGGTTCAATTTTGTTGCTCTGCTAAACAGTGAGTGTAGCTCCTATGATTGTGAAATGTGGCTTAACTCTTGTATTGCTTCTTTATTGCAGACCCCTGTAAAAGAGCCCAACAGTGAAAATGTAGATATCAGCAGTGGAGGTGGTGTGACAGGCTGGAAGACCAAGTGCTGCTGAATGTGTTCCTCTCACCAAGCACCACCCATCACCCCTCCTCTTCTTGCTGTGGAATAAACCACTTTGCCCATTTTTAACCTTAAATATTTTTCTCCTCATCTTAACATGGCTCCACCTTTCTTTTGTTCTTTTGTTAGGGAGAGCTCACTGACTATAATTTTCTTGAAACAAACTGTATTAAAATCATGTCTGACGTTATTTTTAATGTACCAGCTGAACTCAATGCCACACTCTGGTTGTATTATAGCCCAGTCTTAACATTAAAATGTAGAGCGACCATTTCAGCTCCAGTCTGCAAACTGTACAAGAATAAAACCTAGCATTAACAGTTTATTTTGTACAACAGTGGGGTTTTATTATGAACACTGTGCTTAAGTCACCATATTTGCATCAGCAAAAAACTCATTCGCCTTGAGTATGTAAATGGGGTTTATTTTGTCCTGTGCCTTATGTGGAAAGGAACTTAAGTTCTTCCCCTCCCCACTTTTTTTCTGTTCTGGTGGAAGCAAGACAGAAGATCAAATTCTACTGTGGTGACTTTACTATGATTGATGTAGAGGATTGAGGACAAAGGGGTTAGAGCAAGCTATTCCAACCTGCTTGATGTCTCTTTTCCTGTTGGTTTAAATTCTGACCAGTTCCTGCTGCCATTTTTTTTTCCTCTTTAGCAGTCCCCCCCCCCTTTTCTTTTTTTTTGCCTGCATGCCGGTTTTATTTTTTTTATATATAGCGTGAAGTGTTAAGAGATGGCAATACAGTATGATTGCCAAATTTAATTCGAAGTACAGATCACAAATCTAGCTTTCTGAGGTAAAACGTGAAGTATTTACTAACCTTTGTCTAGCAGCTGTCAGACCAATTACTATTTCTCCCTTCCTTCCTGCATAGTTGTTGGGGTTTATGATATGGAAGAGTTAATTGCATGCACTAGTTTTCTATGGAGGATGATGATGTGGCTGTCTTCAATCTTTGTGTATGACTATACCATGTGGTTCCCAAATCTACAGCCATTCATAAAGAATTTGGTTTTCTTTGCTGCTCCAGGCAGGTGACTCAGTAGCCTAGTCAATATTTAAAATGTGGGTGGGGTGGGATGGGGGGGGAGAAAGAGGGCAAGTAAGTTTGAATGATCACACCCCTAGAATGTTTTCCTTCTGTGTTAAGTTCTTCACAATAAAAAATCCCTTGTTTACAACCCTGGGCAATTGTAACTTCTTTCAACTAATACTGAAGAATGTTAAGCATAAATATCACTTTAAATTTTCTACTTAAGGAAGCAAGTATTCTCTGCTTTTGGGGGTCCCACAGGAACGGGCCTTGCTTTTCTGGTTTCCTAATTTGCCTCTCATTCTAGAAATGTCATTTAGACACCTATATTTAAACAACAGAGAGGTGTTGTTCAGTTTTGAAAATACTGGGAACAGGGGTCAAGGGCTTGTATCCTTTGAGGCTCATGTTAAATTTGGGTGCCTTGCTGAGTCATTCTTTTCACCACTTGGCCTGTCTGCAAAAGGATTTCCTTGCAAACTCCTCTTCCTCCCCCCCCCCCCCCCCCCAATGTAGTCTCAGATACAAGCTTGAGACAACCTTTTTGCACTTGTTTTTAGAAAATTTCCTCTACTAATTAAATCGGCTGATGAGGCTGACTAATTTTAATAAAATGAAAGTGTTTGGAACTCTAGCCTTGATCTGGTTTCATAAGAATTTCCCTGTCTCCTTTCCCTTATGCTTGGGAATTGATTCCTATCCTGTTTGTTAATCAATCCCAGGTGAGTGGCTGTTAAAGTTAAAGGCAGAAACCAGGGACTTGGGACAAATCAATGCAGTTCTGTTCCTCACATATTGATGTATTGATTAGTGATGTAAATAGAAATTGTTACCTTTTTCAGATCTGCACTTTCTAACATTATCAAAAAGGGAATATAGAGTGTGCATAATTTTTTGTATAATCTTTGTTTAAAATGTGTGCTTTTTATTTGCTTCCTTGGGCTTGGCCCTCCTGTAATGAGTCTCTTTAAGAACCTTTGTAAAAGCTGTGTTCATTAAGCACCAGGTAGTTAATCAAAACAGTCCACTCTCTGGTACTACTAGATGAAAAATCATACTCTACTTAACAAGTTAAATAAACTGAAATATTTCTAGCTGGTCTATTTCTGTTCATATTGAAAATGTGATTTGGTTTTTATTTTCTAAGTCCCATCATTTATATAATAGTAGGCAAAATAAAGCCATTGCTGGGTGTGCCTTTTTCTTGCTGGAGGGGCTAAAAAAACTACTATGCAATATCAGAAAAGGGTTTGTTTTAAATCTCATTGCTAAAAATACGAAGTCTAGCTCTCTTTTTGTTTACTCATGTCAGAAAGACTTCCTCGAGTCACATTTGACTTGAGATAGTTAAATGAATATGTACATGAAGTTTTCTTGGCAAGAGCATGAAAATAATTTGCTCTTCCCAGAGTTTGAGTCTAAATGTGGTAAAGACATAGCATCTTAAGGACAATTGGTAACTAAAATAAATTTTCTTAACTTTGATCTCTTGTGTTGTGGGAACTTGGTTGGGAGAGTTAATGGAAAGTTAATCCTCCTCGCTTTTAGATATAAATGTAAGGTGATTTTCCAGTGTAAATGGAAAGACTGGAGCAAATATGTTTGTTCTGCTCCTGATTTTCTGTTATGTACAGTAGGACAAGAGGCTGGTTAGATTTCTCCACTTTATCAATGATAAATCCAAAATTCCCCTCAATTTGCTCTGTCAACTGGTGTTAAGAGTGATGGGTAGCTATACCAGCCATTGCAAAGCATGTAATGAGAACAAGGTATTCTTAGATAGGAAAGGATTGAACAAAACTTGGAAAGGTTGATAATGAATGCAGGGGGTATGGATAACAGGGAAAACAAGATTGAAGACTGAATCAAGTTCTGAATAAAGTAAACACAATGGCCAAGGAAACGTACGTTAAACCTTTTGATATCTCCACACTTATCTTGTAGTACCTACTTGGAGATTTCACACCTGGCTCTAAGCACAATCTTTCTACTTCTAGTACTTCCACAAATAGTCTTCATACTAAGCAATAGCAATTTTAAAAATGCTAGTATCTCTTCCAGCAAGCACTGGATAGCTGCCTTCTATCAAGACTTTGAATAGACCTTCACTTTCATTTCTGTTGCTTCAATCTACAGAGCTTAACTCATCTTTCTTGCCTTATATCTGTTTATTGTACAAATACTTATGAACATCAGTTCATCAATACTTCTATCCTAGTCCTTGGTAGCAGCTCTCTGGATTCTCAAGCAGAAACAGTGAGAATAAGTTTGATTTTTCCCATGACCTCCCTCAGTAATTTACTTGGAAGATTGCAACAGTTGAGGCTTTCTGTGTGCAGAACAGTAGCTTTCTTCTGCTAATTGGTGTTTTCTTCGAAAAATTTTCTTCGAAATTTTTCCCTTTTGTGACGTGTCTCTACGTTCATGTTCTCAGGCATATTTGTTTGGAAGCAACTAGCTTGGCCTCAAGCAGAATTACTGAGGGATATTCTTAAATTTAGCAGAATTCACTTTAACAGCAGAGGGTGCTACTCTTCCATTTGAGAAGAGACCAAGAGTCCCATTTTGCTTAAAGCTGATAAGGCTGCTGTTGGTAAGGTTTGAATCCAGCCTTAAAGCCACGTATTCCTCTCCTGATTAAGACTACTTACAGATTTGCTATGAGAATTTTGTAATTTGATTCCCTATTTGCTTACAGGCAAAAGGTGATACCAAATACCCCCTTTTAGCAGCTTATTCCAAGAAATGCAGTTTATTTTAATGGCATTGTACAACCCTTCCAAAATTCAAAGAAGGGCTGAAGGAGGAGGAAACGATTTAAAATGACATGGTTGACATAAAGCTACTATTCTGCCGTATAAATTCCAGTTCTTGCCGTTGCTTAATTTGCTAGCTGGCATACAAATTTCAATGTAGTTTGCTTGTACACCCTCTAATTGGAAAACCATCATTCCAAAAGAGACTGAACATAACAAGCTTTGCAAAACTGCCAGTCTTGCAAAGTTTATAGAGAGATTAGTTTTAATTTATCAACAAGACTGATTCAATTTTTAGATTGCACTATATCAGATTTGTTTTAACTATTGTTAGTTTAATCCTATAAAACTGGATTACGTACAAAGCTAAGCTATAAATCACGTTGCAACCATACTATATGGGGTTCATATACTACATCAGGGGTCCCCAACCCCAGATCCATGGACCGGCACCGGTCCTTGGCATGCAGAAACCAGGCCACACAAAGAAGCGGAGCTGCATCCACGGGATGCAAGCAGCACACAAAACTATGTTCCCTCCGGTCCACAGAAAAACCTCTCTACACGGAACCAGTCCCTGGTGCAGAAAAGGTTGGGGGCTGTTGTACTACACCATCAGATCAAATAAACCACATAAGAGCTTGATGCAATTTGTGGACACATTAGTTGTGGGGCTCTTTGCCTAGGCCAGATTGGTCTTCGCATTCTCATTTGTGATCTCTTTCCATTTTTATTCTTTGCAATCCAGTGGAATGTTGGAAACAAATTGCATGAAGGAATTAAAGACACTCTTCAGAAAAGAACCAAATGGGACCAAATAGAGCATGGGGGGGGGGGGGGGGGGAGAGAAGCTGACAAAAAAGAAACTGCAGTTTCAGATGTCACTGAAGGCTGTTGAGAAAATGATTACTGAAATTCACCCAGTGCAATTTTGGAAATCAGGCAGTTCTTCAGTGGCTTGGAAATCCACCCATCCATCCGTCATGTCTTCATCAATGTCAACACTTAAGGGGGCTTTAAGGGGACCTAACTCAGTTAATTCAAGACCCCACTCATAATAGGGGGCACACGCTCGACCTGATTTTTGTGTCTGGACAGTGGATGAATGATCTAGATTCAGGGGATATTTCTATCCAACCCTTCTCATGGTCAGATCATTTCCTCATTAGGCTCAACTTCCAGAGTACTACCCCTCACCGCAGGGAGGTGGAACCGACTAGATGGTTCCACCCCAGGCGCCTGATGGACCCTGAAAGGTTCCTGATGGAACTTGGGACTTTTCTTGAATCCCTTACTCACAGCTCGACCGAAGCCCTAGTGGAAATTTGGGATAGGGCGGCCACTAGGGCCTTGGACCGTGTTGTACCTTTGCAGCCTCTGACCTGGAGCCGATCCTGGGTGGCTCCCTGGTTTACCGAGGAGCTCCGGGAGATGAAACGCCGGAAAAGACACCTAGAGAGTGGTTGGAAGGCCACCAATCCTACTTAGTGGCAGTAAAAGCAGCAAAATGGCAACACTTTTCTGCTCTTATCGCGTCCGCAGATAACCGTCCAGCCGCCCTGTTTAGGGTGACCCGTTCCTTACTCAACCAAGGAACTGGGAAAGACCCCTTGCAGGGTTGGGCTGAAGAATTTGTTCAATATCTGCAGGATAAAATTGCTCAGATTCGGACAGGCTTGGACTCCGACTGGGTAGATTTGGGCGCGTCAACAGGGATGAATCTTGTGGAGACCATCTGGGATGAGTTTGATCCTGTGACCCCCAAGGGCATGGACAGGATTATGGGGAGACTTAGTGCTGCCACTTGTGTGCTGGACCCGTGTCCCTCTTGGTTAATTTTGGCTTCCTGGGAGGTGACACGAGGCTGGTTCCAGGCGATTACCAACGCTTCATTGAGAGAGGGGTTCTTTCCTACCACCCTGAAGGAGATGGTAGTGAGGCCCCTCCTCAAGAAGCCTTCCTTGGATCCATCTTCTTTAGCCAACTATTGTCCGGTCTCCAACCTTCGCTTTGTAGCGAAGGTTGTTGAGAGTGTGGTAGCACGTCAGCTTCCCCAGTACCTGGAGGAAGCTGCCTACCTGGATCCGTTTCAGTCAGGTTTCAGGTCCGGGTACAGCACAGAGACAGCATTGGTCGCGTTGGTTGATGATCTCTGGTGGGCCCGGGACAGGGGCTGTTCCTATGTCCTGGTCCTATTAGATCTCTTGGCGGCTTTCGATACCATCGACCATGGTATCCTACTGCGACGACTCGGGGGGTTTGGAGTAGGGGGCACCGTTTTGCGGTGGTTCTCCTACCTGTTGGATCAATCGCAGTTTGTGTTGACTGGAGGACAGGGATTGACCCCGAGGCCCCTCATTTGTGGGGTGCCCCAGGGGTCGGTTCTCTCGCCCCTCCTGTTCAACATACATATGAAACCGCTGGGTGAGATCATCCGTGGTTTTGGCGTACGGTATCATCAATATGCAGATGATACCCAACGTTTCATCTCTACCCCAAACCACCCCAATGATGCCCTCAATATGATGTCCCGATGCCTGGAGGCTGTGCCGATCTGGATGGGGAGGAACAGGCTCAGGCTCAATGCCTCCAAGACTGAGTGGCTGTGATTCCCGTCATTCCGATTTGTCCACTTGGTCCCAACTTTGGTGATAGGGGGAGAAATTTTACCCCCCTCAGAAAGGGCTCGCAATCTGGGAGTCCTCCTGGATACACAGCTTAGCTTACATACACATACAATACAATACAATACAATAGCAGAGTTGGAAGGGATGTTGGAGGTCATCTAGTCCAACTCCCTGCCTAGGCAGGAATATAATAATAATAATAATAAAGTTGCATTTATTGACCGCACCCTCTCCCCAACAGGGACTCGGGGCGGTGCACAGGGAAATTAAAAAACGAAAAATATACAAAATACATACAAATTAAAACGAATTAAACTCAATCAATCCTGTGCTAAAATCCCCTTAACTAAAAACATCCAATAAATATAGTATACATTTAAAAACCCATAGACAGAGAGACTACCCTAGGCCGGCCAGGCGGAAAAGATGAGTCTTCAATTTCAGGCGGAAGGAGCGGAGGTCCGTGGTCGTTCTAATATCGGGGGGAAGGTCGTTCCAGAGGGCCGGGCCCGCCACAGAGAGAGCCCTTCCCCTGGGCGTCGCCCGCTGACAGAGTCTAGTGGACGGCACCCGGAGCAGTCCCTCTCTGTGGGAGCGAATCGGCCGTGAGGATGTATGAGGCAGGATCCGATCCCGCAGGTAGCTAGGTCCCGAGCCCTATACCATTTTAGACAAATGGCTATCCAACATCTTCTTGAAGACTTGCAGTGTTGGGGCAAGCCGTTCCACTGATTAATTGTTCTAACTGTCAGGAAATTTCTCCTCGGTTCTAAGTTGCTTCTCTCCTTGATTAGTTTCCACCCATTGCTTCTTGTTCTGCCCTCAGGTGCTTTGGAGAATAGTTTGACTCCCTCTTCTTTGTGGCAACCCCTGAGATTTTGGAACACTGCTATCATGTCTCCCCTAGTCCTTCTTTTTATTAAACTAGACATACCCAGTTCCTGCAACCGTTCTTCATATGTTTTAGTTTCCAGTCCCCTAATCATCTTTGTTGCTCTTCTCTGCAACAAAGATGCTTAGAAGAACATCTGACAGCCGTGACCACGGGGGCCTTTTACCAGGTTCGCCTGGTACGTCAGTTGTGCCCCTTTCTGGATCGGGATGCCCTTTGCACAGTTACTCATGCCCTCGTCCTTTCTCGCCTGGACTACTGTAACCCTCTTTACATGGGGCTCCCTTGAAGAGCACCCGGAGTCTTCAACTGGTCCAGAATGTGGCCGCGCAGGTTATCATGGGGGTACCTAGGTGCTCCCATTTTACACCCCTTTTAGGCGGCCTGCACTGGTTGCCAGTTGTTTTCTGGGTGCGATTCAAGGTATTAATTATGACCTTCAAAGCGCTCCATGGCTTAGGCCCAGGTTACTTGCGAGACCACCTACTGCCACCAGTAGCCTCCCATCGTCCAGTACGATCCCACAGAGTTGGCCTCCTCAGTTTTTATGTTGTACGCCGCCCTGAGTCCTTTGGGAGAAGGGCGGCATATAAATCCAATAAATCCTAATCCTAATAAGTCAAGTTGCTGGATCTACCGAGACATAAGTTAATTCCTAAGAGGAACTTGTACCTGGGTTCCCACAGTGTGAGTAAGAGCTCTTCATGATCAAGTTTTTGAGTCAGCAGAAAAGTGTGTCAAAATAAATTGCACTACCCTACTGCTGAGCTTTACTGCATCTTGGCAGCATGATCGGTCAATGCTGCTGTGCTTGGAAGCTGTGATGCAGGACAGTGATTTAAGGGATTCCTAGCTTCCTTTCCCCTCCAGTCTGGCTTCACTTACTAAAGGGGAAATAATAACCACCCAATTGCTGCTACGAAAATATGACTCTGCTCAATATCCCCTTTAGCTTCTTATAATAATTTAATAATAATAATAATAATTTAATATTTATAAAACCGCACCCTCTCCCCACGGGGACTCGGGGCGGTGCACAGGCAGAATAAAAACAATACATACATACAAACAATTCTAAAAACAAATTAAACAAACCTGCGCTAAAATTTCCCCATTAAAACTAAACAATGCTGATTCCCAATAGAAACCCCAAAGACAGACAGACTATCCTAGGCCGGCCAGACAGAAAAGGTGAGTTTTTAATTTAAGACGGAAGGAGCGGAGGTCCGTGGTCGTCCTGATATCGGGGGGAAGGTCGTTCCAGAGGGCCGGGCCCGCCACAGAGATAGCCCTTCCCCTGGGTGTCGCCCGCTGACAATGTCTAGTGGACGGCACCCGGAGAAGTCCCTCTCTGTGGGAGCGAATCGGCCGTGAGGAAGTATGAGGCAGGATCCGATCCCGCAGATAGCTAGGTCCCGAGCCATGGAGCGCTTTAAAGATGATAATTAACACCTTGAAGCGCACCCGGAAGACGACAGGTAGCCAGTGCAGCTCGCGCAAGAGCGGTGTTACATGGGTAAACCTAGCGGTTCCCATAATTGCTCGCGCGGCTGCGTTCTGGACTAGCTGAAGTGTCCGGGTGCACCTCAAGGGGAGCCCCATGTAGAGAGAGTTACAATAGTCCAGTCGGGATGTCACGAGCGCATGAGTGACTGTGCGCAGGGCGTCCCGATCCAATAGGGGGCGCAATTGGCGAACCAGGTGAACCTGGTAAAACGCCCTCCTGGCCACGGCTGTCACTTGATCTTCCATGGACAGCCGGGTATCCAGGAGGACACCCAAATTGCGCGCCCCATCCACAGGGGCAAGATGTTCGCCCCCTATGGCCAGCGATGGAGTGAGCTGGTTGAATCGGGCAGCCGGAAACCACAGCCACTCGGTCTTGGTCGGGTTGAGCCTAAGTCCGTTACTTCCCCTCCAGATCCGCACGGCTTCCAGGCACTGGCACATCACCGCTACGGCATCGTTGGGGTGGTTTGGGGTAGATATATACAACTGAGTGTCATCAGCGTATAGATGGTATTCTACCCCAAAACCACGGATGATCTCACCCAGCGGCTTCATGTATGTGTTAAACAGGAGAGGCGAGAGGACCGACCCCTGAGGCACCCCACAAGTGAGTGGTCTCGAGGTTGACCTCTGCCCCCCTGTCAACACAAATTGCGATCGGCCAGAGAGGTAGGAGGAGAACCACCGTAAAACGGCGCCTCCCACTCCCAACCCCCCCAGCCGATGCAATAGGATACCATGGTCGATGGTATCGAAAGCCACCGAGAGGTGTAATAGGACCAGGATGGAGGAACAACCCCCATCTCTGGCCCTCCAGAGATCATCAACCAACGCGACCAATGCCGTCTCGGTGCTGTGCCCGGGCCGAAAGCCGGACTGGCGCGGATCTAGATAGTCAACTTCCTCCAGGTGACGGGGAAACTGTTGTGCCACCACACTCTCAACAACCTTCGCCAAAAAGGGAAGGTTGGAGACTGGACGGTAGTTGTTTAAAAGAGCTGGATCCAAAGAGGGCTTCTTAAGGAGGGGCCTCACCATCGCTTCTTTTAGGGAAGCAGGTAAGGCACCCTCACTCAAGGATGCGTTGACAACCTCTTGGAGCCAGCCTCGTGTCACCTCCCAGGATGCCAGTACAAGCCAGGAGGGGCACGGGTCCAATAAACATGTGGTGGCTCGCAGTCGCCCACGTAACCTGTCCATATCATCGGAAGTAACGGAGTCAAACTCCTCCCAAACAAACTCCTTCCCGTGCTCCTCAGACACCCATCTGGATAATTTTACACAACAGACAATATGAGTTTAGTTTCATAATTGGCCAGAAATAAGAAGAGGCATTATGGGGTCATGTCCCTTAATATGAGTTAGTAAAATATAAATTATGCTTCAGCTAGAAGGACATAGGGATGGGTCCCAGCATAATTTACTTCTTTTCCCTTATTTTTCTGCAATTATTAGTATGATTAGTGGGACATTCCAATCCTTTGTTCTATAATTGTTTACTGATACCTAATGTAATAATTCTCTAAAAGTGACTAAAAAGAACTGTATATTTAGAATAATGTAAAATATTTTCCAATAATCACAGTTTAGGAATTTCAAAAAATGTGCCAAGTTCAAACTATGTTAAAAGCTGCTTTTATTGAATGTATTTCTATTTATCTACTTAATAAGTCCAAATTCTTGCAATAAATATGATTTAAGATATATCACATATTGCCCAACAATTCTGGAGAAAAATACTGCAATTGTCAACCTCACCTTATTCCAGGTAAAGGTTTCCTCTGTCCAATTGTTTCCTACTTAAGGAAACGGTCGTCATCTGTTTCTTAGCTGAGGGAGTCAGCATTGTCTGAAGACATTTCTGTGATTATGTGACCAGAATGACTGAGGCACACAGAAAGTTACACTCCCACCAATGTGGTGCCTATTTGTCTACTCACATTTGTACTTTGAAACTGCTAAATTGGCAGGAGCTGGGGAAGTAATGGGAGTTCAGCCCGTCATACAGGGTCTTGAATCTGGGCTGTCAGTTTTGAAGCTGACAAGCTCAGTGTCTTTATCCGCTGAGCCATCCTGCCCCCTCTACCTTATTCTAATGTCTCAATATTTCATGAAAATAAAAAAATTAAACTTCCAGCCCCAAACCTGATTAATTCTGGGGAGATAATAGAAATTTCCTACTAATATCAAAAGGTCAAACATGAACTTTCACTCATAATTGCTTTTGAAATTAGTCACATTAAAGTAGATGTCGAAACATGTACGCCCAGTGATGAAGTTGGAATTAGGAATAGTAAACTTAAAAAATGTAACATCTAAATCTAAGCTATTTGATGTGGGATTCCTTTAAGAATGGCAACCATGGACCTGTCCTAAATTATTAAATACCCAACACACCAGTATCGCATTTTGAATCTGGTATTTCTCCCAGAACAGCTGCAACATGATCTGGCTTTGAAGTATAACCAGTTCACAGAGAAAATAGATCACTCTCTGTTGGCTTTCTACTTGCTCCATATCATCCCATCCTTTAGGGAGATAGACCTATTTGATTGGTCGACCTCAAGTGACTTATAAACTCTATGAGATTCCAGGGAAAACTTGGAATTTTTCCTGATTTACCTGAACATTCTGATGGACAAGTCAGCTGAATTCAGAGAATGTCAAGGCTGGGAAGAACAGGCTCAGATTCAATCTTGACAAAATCAAATTCCTGTGAATATTTGGGCCCACTGTCTCTAAGAAACTTTAGTCTAGGATTGCGTCTGAGTCTTTAGCATGGCATTGCCCTTCGCCATTCATGATTGGTGCACAATGAGCTTGCAGCTCTGGCTCAAAGAAAAGGTCATCTAAATCAGGGGTCTCCAACCTTTGCAACTTTAAGTCTGAAGGACTTCAGCTCCTAGAATTCTCCAGCCAGCAAAGCTGGTGGGAGGATTCTGGGAGCTGAAGTCCTTCAGACTTAAAGTTGCAAAGGTTGGAGACCCCTGATCTAAGTGGTCAAGAGGACCTTTGCAGAGTATCATCTGAAGTGCCAGTTGTCTCTGTTTCTAAATCGAGAGGGACTTCAGATGGCGACCCATGCCTAGTCATCACATGGCTGGACATTGCACTATACACAGAGTTATCTTTGAAGATCACTTTGAAGCTACAACTGGTTTACAGTGCAATATGACCAGTGATGGGCAAGCCATGGTATGCTCATATGATAGCAGTACTCTACAAGACATGATAGCAGTCTTCCAATATTTGAAGGGCTGTCAAAGGGAAGATGCCATTGATTTATTCTCCATAGCACCTGAAGGAAGGGTAAGAAGTCACCTCAAAATGAGCTGGACAGCAGATGACAAGATGAGAAGACAAGATAATAATAATAATAATAATAACTTTGCATTTATTAACCGCTCCCTCTCCCCACAGGGACCCGGGGCGGTGCACAGGAGAAACTAAAAACAATATAAACAATCAATACAAAATATACAGTTTAAAACACCATTAAACTATGTTATCCCGTGCTAAAAAATTAAAACCCATTAAAATACATTTAAAAATCTATAGACAGAGAGACTATCCAAGGCCGGCCAGTCGAAAGAAATGGGTCTTTAGTTTCATACGGAAGGAGCGGAGGTCCGTGGTCGTTCTGATATCGGGGGGAAGGTCGTTCCAGAGGGCCGGGCCCGCCACAGAGAGAGCCCTTCCCCTGGGCGTCGCCCGCTGACAAAGTCTGGTGGACGGCACCCGGAGAAGTCCCTCTCTGTGGGAGCGAATCGGTCGTGAGGATGTATGGGGCAGGATCCGATCCCGCAGATAGCTAGGTCCCGAGCCATGGAGCGCCTTAAAGATGATAGTTAGCACCTTGAAGCGCACCCGGAAGACGACAGGCAGCCAGTGCAGCTCGCGCAGGAGTGGTGTAACGTGGGCGAACCTGGTGGTCCCCATAATTGCCCGCGCGGCTGCATTCTGAACTAACTGAAGCCTCCAGGTGCACCTCAAGGGAAGCCCCATGTAGAGAGAGTTACAATAGTCCAGTCGGGATGTCACGAGGGCATGAGTGACTGTGCGAAGGGCGTCCCGATCCAATAGGGGGCGCAATTGGCGAACCAGGCGAACCTGGTAAAACGCCCTCCTGGCCACGGCTGTCACTTGCTCTTCCATAGACAGCCGGGTATCCAGGAGGACACCCAAATTGCGCGCCCCATCCACAGGGGCAAGATGTTCGCCCCCTATGGCCAGCGTTGGAGAAAGCTGGTTGAATCGGGCAGCCGGAAACCACAGCCACTCGGTCTTGGTCGGGTTGAGCCTGAGTCCGTTACTTCCCATCCAGATCCGCACGGCTTCCAGGCACTGGCACATCACCGCTACGGCATCGTTGGGGTGGTTTGGGGTAGATATGTACAGCTGGGTGTCATCAGCGTACAGGTGGTAATCTACCCCAAAACCACGGATGATCTCACCCAGCGGCTTCATATATGCGTTAAACAGGAGAGGCGAGAGGACCGACCCCTGAGGCACCCCGCATGTGAGTGGTCTCGGGGTCGACGTCTGCTCTCCTGCCCGCACAAATTGCGATCGGCCAGAGAGGTAGGAGGAGAACCACCGTAAAACGGTGCCTCCCACCCCCAACCCCCCCAGCCGATGCAATAGGATACCATGGTCGATGGTATCGAAAGCCGCCGAGAGGTCTAATAGGACCAGGATGGAGGAACATCCCCCATCTCTGGCCCTCCAGAGATCATCTACCAACGCGACCAATGCCGTCTCGGTGCTATGCCCGGGCCGAAAGCCGGACTGGCGCGGATCTAGATACTCAATTTCCTCCAGGTGACGGGGAAACTGTTGTGCCACCACACTCTCAACAACCTTCGCCAAAAAGGGAAGGTTGGAGACTGGACGATAGTTGTTTAAAAGAGCTGGGTCCAAAGAGGGCTTCTTGAGGAGGGGCCTCACCATGGCCTCTTTTAGGGAAGCAGGCAAGGAGCCCTCACTCAAGGATGCGTTGACAACCTCTTGGAGCCAGCCTCGTGTCACCTCCCAGGATGCCAGTACAAGCCAGGAGGGGCACGGGTCCAATAAACATGTGGTGGCTCGCAGTCGCCCACGTAACCTGTCCATATCTTCGGAAGCAACGGAGTCAAACTCCTCCCAAACAAGATCTCTCTCGTGGCATCCCACTGGGCCATGAATGGGGGCTAGCTCACTCTGTATCTGAGCGGTTTTCTCCTGCAGAAAAGACACAAATTCCTCTGCTCTACCCTGTAGTGGGGCTTCCCGCTCCCTCTGTTGGAGGAGGGAGCGGGTCACCCTAAACAGGGCGGCAGGGCGGTTTTCTGCGGATGCTATGAGAGTGGCACAATGATGACGTTTGGCCACTCTCAGCGCCACAATGTAAGTCCGTAAATGGGCTCTTACCTGTGTCCGGTCAGATTCAGAACGGCTAGACCTCCATCTTCCCTCTAGGCATCTCTTGCGGCGTTTCATCACCCGCAGCTCCTCAGTAAACCATGGAGCCAGGGTGGTTCGCCGCCGCAAGAGAGGCCGCAAGGGCGCGACCCGATCCAAGGCTCCCACGGCCGCAATGTTCCATGCGGCCGTGAGGTCCTCGATCGGGGCGCGGGTCAGGGAAACAGGAAATGGCCCAAGCGCTGTCTGGAACCCATCCGGGTCCATCAGGCGCCTGGGGCGGTACCAGATTGGTGACTCTGGTTCCGCCTCCCCGCGGAGGGGAGCAGCGGTCGGAAAGTCGAGCCGGAGAAGTGAGTGGTCTGACCATGACAAGGGCGTGATGACTATGTCCCCTATACCCAGATCACTCTTCCATTGGTCTGAGACAAAGATGAGATCCGGCGTATGTCCACCCTCGTGAGTGGGGCCCTGAATTACTTGGGTCAGGTCCATGGCCGTCATGGAAGCCATGAACTCCCGAGCTACCACGGATGATTCGCCCACCGATGGCAGATTAAAGTCCCCCATGACTAAAAGTCTGGGGGTCTCAACTGCCACCGTAGCGATCACCTCTAGGAGCTCGGGCAGGGCTGGTGCTACATAGCGGGGAGCCAGGTATACAACCAGCACGCCCAACTGCCTCCCTAGGCCCCACTTCACGCAGAGGGACTCACAACCGGTGGTCTGTGGCACAATGGTCTCTCTCGGCTCAAGACCTTCCTTGACAATGACCGCTACCCCACCGCCCCTACCTAGGGCCCGGGGCTGATGAAAAGCGCGGTAGCCTGGTGGGCACATTTCAACGAGGGGAAGTCCTCCCTCGTGGCCCAACCAGGTCTCCGCAATTCCAGCCAGGTCCGGCTCCCCCTCTGACACAAGGTCACTAATGAGGGGGGCTTTGTTGACAACGGACCTGGCATTGCAGAACATCAGCCGCGGACCCCGGCTCTGTACTCCCTGACCACCTAGCCTGCGGGGGTTGTGGCACACGACCGTTTGTAGCCAACGGCTGCGTGCCCCCAACCGGGAGGATGAAACTTGTCTCCCCTCGGCCCTGCCTCTCCCCACGACCCTCTGAATTGGTATGCCCTCAAATGGAACAACTCGTGTGTCCCCCCTCCTATCGGCTCCTTCCGCTTCCCTCCGTCGGCTGCTGGCCTGGCCCTTCCTTTTGTTCTGTTCTTCCGTCTCTATCTGTCTATACCCACCCCCCTCCCTGGTACCCCCTAAAAAAGACAATTTACGTATTAAAAACCCCCTAAGACTACGCCTCGCCCACCTCTCTGGATTAATATATCCCTCATCGAGGTGGGCCCTCGTAAGAGCGGAGGGCCAAACCTGCGAGAGGGGGGACTCCCGCAGTGTAGCGGCAAAAACCAGGCTCACCACAGACTGGTTTTAACGAAGGAATGAGAGACCACGAAGGTAGTAGAGAAACAGGATTTATTGACATGTCAAGAGTTCAGAGTGCTCTCGCACTGAAGACTGAACTGCCTGGGCAACGCCCAAGGAGTTAGTTTTATACCTTCGTCCTTAATACAGAAACACATATGGATAAAAGCAGAAGTTAACTTTGGAATAGTACAGAAACAGAAGTTAATAGCAAAAATTAACACATGTCAGCTGTATTTCCCATATAGGGTTTACATCTCCCCTTCTCCCCCAGTTCCTTCCTCTTTCCATCCAGCAGAATTTGTAATATTTTCACAACTTTTAAGAACAGAGAAGTACACCCACACATCTTGGCCACGCTGTCCAAAGGGCAAGCGGGCAAATATCCCTAGGGGTCAGGGTTGACCCAGGGTCCAGGAATTGGGGTCCCTGGCCCCTCTGCCACATTCCCCCCTTTGGAAGTCCACCATAATCAAAAGATTACAGTGGAGTTTCACAACTGTTAGACTTTGGATTTTCTGTAGCCCAGACTACATATTCCCATATAGCCATTGCCCTAGCCGTAGCATTCTTCTCTACCAGTAAGGAAACAGTGTTTGAAATGGTTCATACAAAAATAGGGAGGATATAAGGGAGAATGACACAGCCTGCAGCAATAAGCCCAACGAAAGTGACCATGGCCTGGAGGCCTGGCTATTCGAGGAACCAGGAGCCAAAGGCAGAGGCGAGATCTCTCCTGGCCAACAAAACTGCCGCACAGCAATGGTTAGCTGTTTAATGACTTTTCCTGTCTCATCCATCTGGAGAAAACAATTAGAAGGATAAAATTTACCACAAACCCCACCTTCCTTGACCACAATATAGTCCAGTGCTAGTCTATTCTGATGGACCGCAGTCCTCAGTTTACCCATGGCTTCCGACAAAATATCCAGAGATTTGTCCAGCCTTTGACCAGTGAGGTCAAGTACTGCCTGTAGCCTGATGATTCCATCAAGCCCGTAAATCACCAGGAGGGTGACTCTAAAATTTCTACACCAACAGCTCTAGGGCCAACAATGGGGAGGCAGCTCATCCCCATCCCTTCGAATGCATTATAAAAGTCAAGTTGGCTTAGTTCTCCATCTACCATCCCTTTCAAGGAGTATTGTGGCCCTGGTCTTTCCCCACAGAACTGGCTTGCTTGGAATAGCATTGTAAGATGAAGGGCCAGTAGACAAACACCCTCAACAATTTTGACTCAGGGCAGGGTCAGACTGGACCCAATCCCAATATTTTTAACATATAGCTACCCTTTCCCAATTGGTACCGGGATGGTCAAATGCTTGACCTTTGATCTTGGGTTTGGCCTACCATTCCCTTCCCACGCATAGATGATGCACCTTTTGCGGGAACGGACCTGTCCCAAAGCGTCCACACCCTGCGACCTGATCCCGCCCTGGTCCTTGGGGTTCTCAACATCCTCAGAACCTCCTTCAAGGGCAAGGGGGTCGTTCGGGCATCCACACAACATTGGGAACTAATATTCAGGACCTTGTCATTTAACAGGCCCTTTGCCAATAACAGCCAAAGCCAATAATTGTCCTTTAACAAAACGTCGCCAAACACAACTCTCTTAACCTACAGAATCACCACATTAGGAAGAAGGCGGGGGTTATTTATGATTTGGGTAAGGGCAATATCAGTCTTACGCATTCCACAAAACCACCTCTTGTTCGTAACATACAATGTCAAGAGTCCTAGGACTAACACAGTACTACAGAGAGTCCACTCCCTGATTTCTCAAAGACACAGCACCCGTCTTTCCAAAGAAGAGGCAATTCCAAAAGAATGAATATCCAATACAGCAAAGCACAATAATGGCAAGCACAGTCACTAAAGCAAGAGATAATGCAGTTATGACTACGAATACTTGGCTTGCCTTTTCCTGACAGGTGCTCAACCTTTCTAATATGTAGAACGTTGTCTTCCTCCTCCAAATCTTCAGCCGTACGTTGAGAAATCAGCTTCCAGGGGTGATTTCAGTAGGGCCTCTTCTGCCCCGTATGTAGCCTGCCCATTGCCGGTAGGACAGTTATAGGGGGCACTTCTTCAAGCACTAGATGTTGGGCCTCAACCTGGTCTGCCTCCCAATATTACAAGTGGGTCCCTCCACCTAGGTTTCAAATTGTCTGCTTTCCACTGCTTTACCCATAATCTGTTTACCACCTGAATATTATGACTAGAGGTGACTAGACATGGTGGACTAATTGACTAGGTGCCATATGTGATTTTTCAAATTAGCACTTACTACTGTTGGCCTCCCAAACATCATTTCAAAAGGAGATAACCACATTCCCTGATAACCTCATTCCCTCCTTCAGAGTGCATTGCACAGACCAAAGTGCCAGTGACAATGCATTCACCCATTCAAGGTGAGTTTCAAGACACACTTTGTCCTTGAGTAGGATCATCCCAGGTCACTGACATGTTCCCTTTTCTGCTGGATCCGACGATCCAGCTTGGAGAAATTGTGCAGATTCCCTCAAATGGAATCTTTAATTTCCCTGAGCAAGCACACTAGTTGCTCTTCCTTAAAAGAGGGCTATCAAGAGCCCTCTTTCAGCATGGACATGTAATGTGAGGATTGCATATTTAGAATCAGTCCAAATGTTTATACTTTCATTCTGTGCCCTTTCTAGTGTTCGTATTAAAGCCCACTACTCTGCTACTTGAACACTAATGCTCTTTGTTTCCAATACTCCCTGAATTGCATGACTAGTAAATATAGTAATTGGCTGCCCAAAAGTCAATTTATCAGCTTCCTTGATCAGAAGAGCGATTGCATCAGGGATTTTAGGGCAAAGTGCCCCTCCCTTTTGCTAACTTTCTCTAATCTTTTGGGGATGTTGCCACTTCCCCTTTTCTTGAGTCTGGACTTCCAGAGCTGTGTTGCCTTTTCCACCCGCTTACAAATTGAAAAGTTTTCTCAAAGTTGGTAAGTTATTCTTACTTTTAATTCTAAAATGCCTGTTTTTGTTCCTGTGTCCAACCAAAGGGTTCCTTTTTTCCATTAATATTTGAACCAGTCTACTAATAGATGAAGATTACTTAAAAGGTTATGGTAGGACTGTTCTATTTTGGCTGCTACAGCCGCAATCAACAATAAAATGCTTAAAATGATTACTAAATATTTAAAGGGGCATTCCTCTCATATCTAATTTAATGTGCCAACCAACGCTATAATCTCTTTTTCAGCAAGTAACCTTTGGTGAAGCTCTGCACTCCATGCCACATACATGTATAGATTTTCAGAGGTCTACTTATGAAGGTTTCCTCCTTGTTAAGATAATACAATACAATACCAGAGTTGGAAGGGACCTTAGAGGTCTTCTAGTCCAACCCCCTGCTTAGGCAGGAAACCCTATATCATTTCAGACAAGTGGCCATCCAACCTCTCCTTAAAGGCTTCCAGGGTTGGGGCATTCACAATCTCTGGAGGCAAGCTGCTCCACTGATTAATTATTCTAACTGTCAGGAAACTCCTTCTCATTTCTAAGTTGCTTCTCTCCTTGATTAGTTTCCACCCATTGCTTCTTTTTCTACCCTCAGGTGCCTTGGAGAATAGTTTGACTCCCTCCTCTTTGCGGCAACCCCTGAGACATCGGAACACTGCTATCATGTCTCCTCTACATCTTTTCTCTTCTCTTATCTATGTCTCTTTTGTGGATTCATAGAATAATTAGGCCAATAGAGCAAAATTTGGATCCATTCCATCCCATCGTTAGGTTGTGTTGCGCACAATAGAAACAGGTGCTTTCTTTCCAAATAACCCCATGAGCACGTAAAACTATATATTTTCTGTCTGTGTAGAAATTAACCATCTTCCCTCCTGCTGGTCCTCTAACCAAGCATGGGATTCTAACTACCGATCCCCGTAAAAAAACCTCCTCGTACAATTCTTCCGGCAGGTCCCCTGGCCTCCCACCTTTCTGTCTAAAAGCTGCGGCAAGGAAAAATGTGTTTCCTTTTGCATTTTGAAGTTCCTTCTTTGAGGTTTTGAGACCAATTAATATACATTTTGTATGCTCCTTCCACAAGTTCAGAGATGCCTTTCTTGGGCCCCCCTTCTCGTCTTCTGTAATTTTTCCCTAATGTCATCTGCACAGCGACCAACGAAGACCATACTGACCAATCTCACATTTTACGCTGCTTCCCCTCAGCTCCTGGCAATAAAATTTCTCTTAGAGGCAATTTGAGTTTTTATCTCAACTACTCCCCTGGATCGGGTTTGTGGTCCACTTGATCTGTCTCCTAAGGAACCCCCCCCCTTTTTCCTTTTTTTTTTAACACTTAAACACATCAACAAAGACAAGCTAAAACAACACAGAAACTAAATGTTCTTGGTGAGACTTTTCTTTTCTCCCTCTTTCTGGAGGCTTGTTACTCATCCTGGTAACTGACTATATCTCAGGGTTTTTCTATGAGTGTAGGATTCTGTCCTTCCAGGACTACATACCTTAAAACTCTTTTTCCTGGGGTTTTCAGTGTCTTCTCTGTTGTAATTAATTTCTTTGAACCTCCCAGCAAACGCTGGCCTATTTTTAAAGATTCAAGGTTCTCTATACATATCCTTTGGAACCTCCTAGCAGACGCTAGCATATTTTTAAAGATCCAGATGTCTAGAGTAACATGTAACATGTATTGAAGAGACATTCGAGGAATGCTTCCTTCACCACCCATGTTCTATTGCTAAGACACTGTCACCGACCTGGGGTGCCAGGGGTAACTTAACCTCCCACACAATTCTTAACCCAAGCCTCCTGTCCCAAGGTAAAGGAGTGAGTGGGGGTGTCAATCAAATGGGAACGGGCAGAAAGCACCTATTTCTGCAACGAGTGGACTATGGCATTGAGGGCTTGCAATTGCTTAAGCCGGACCGAATCCCCCAACTGGACAGTAGCCGGGGTCTGAGGGGCCACAAGGTTGGGCACACGGCCAAAGAGTAACTCGAAGGGGGAGACCCCTAAGGATTTGGAGGGAGCACAGCGTACAGCCAAAAGGGCCATTCGGCCTGGCAAAATGCCCGAAACTTGCGTCTGCTCCATTCAATGCCATAGTCCTGCGACTGATAAGCCGCCTTAAAGTGAGTCAACATGCACTGTAGGGGTGTGTCAGGCTTGGAGCTTTCCCCTCCCATGGTCCACCTGGGGCACCAGACAGACACGTATACACCCGACCCAGGGACCTGGATTTTCATGGTCTCCTCTGGGAACTGCGGATGCCAACCACACATTCACAGGTACACACGAGTACACACGAGCCGCTAGCCCAGGGTGCCGGAACTCACGGTCACCATAGGGAAACGTAGCAGCCTTCAGAACAAACTAGCCACTGGCCCAGGGTGCCGGAACTCACGGTCACCGTAGGGAAACGCAGCAGCAGCCTTAGAGACAAACAGTACTTTCACACAGACAGTCCTCCCCTGTCAATACCTTCCTCTACCTTAAAGCTAAACGGGATTGGCGTTTGCCTCCGGCTCCTCCTAGGAGTCCGGGTGGTATTGACCCGAAGCGAGGGTAATCAAGCCTCGCCTCCGACCGAGCGATCGGTCGGGTTTACTGTCCGGGGCGTCCGGCTCGTCAGCCAGGCATCGGCTTTCCTTTCGCCGGAAAAATATCTTACTCAGGGGTCCCACTATACTTGCCTGCAGGGCTTTTCCTCCACTCCTTGGCCGGCCGGCTGGAGAGATCCTGGTCTCTGGTCCTTCTCAAGTGGTTCTTGGGGTTGTCAGCCGCTGGTGCTCGAGAGTCTCCTCAGCCAGGGGGAAGTCCCTTGGAACAAAATGGTCCGTTGGCGCCTGGGAAATTCCCTCCAGCTGGGAGCGTCCCAGCACCGCGGTGAGCACCCCAGAGGGTCCCAACGACCCCTCGATTCCCGGTCAGGGAACCAGAAATGTAGCGGCAAAAACCAGGCTCACCACAGACTGGTTTTAACGAAGGAATGAGAGACCACGAAGGTAGTAGAGAAACAGGATTTATTGACATGTCAAGAGTTCAGAGTGCTCTCGCACTGAAGACTGAACTGCCTGGGCAACGCCCAAGGAGTTAGTTTTATACCTTCGTCCTTAATACAGAAACACATATGGATAAAAGCGGAAGTTAACTTTGGAATAGTACAGAAACAGAAGTTAATAGCAAAAATTAACACATGTCAGCTGTATTTCCCATATAGGGTTTACATCTCCCCTTCTCCCCCAGTTCCTTCCTCTTTCCATCCAGCAGAATTTGTAATATTTTCACAACTTTTAAGAACAGAGAAGTACACCCACACATCTTGGCCACGCTGTCCAAAGGGCAAGCGGGCAAATATCCCTAGGGGTCAGGGTTGACCCAGGGTCCAGGAATTGGGGTCCCTGGCCCCTCTGCCACAGCAGTAAGATTAGGTCTGCCCTTGAGTATATACTGGGTCACATTTATAGCAGGGCATCGATTGGTTTAGGGATGAACAGATGTTAAAAGATATTCAATAAATATTAAATATTAAGATGTTAAAATAAATATTCAATAAATATTAAATAGATGTTAAATTCATTAATTAATTCCAGCAAGTATAAGTCCAGCACAAAAAGATTTAAAAGTGGGGTCATAAAATAGTTGATAGTCAATAAATAGTTATAAATACTTAATAGGTGCAATGTGCAAAATGCAATGGTGCAATGTCTCAGGCGTGGCCTTAAAGTCCAGTCCCGTTCTTCAACAGCCTCAGGCCTCGGCCAAAGATGGTAAATGGTCGGGCCCATTCCTGGATCTTCCGGCCCCCTCATGGGTCTTGGCTTGGGTTGATTGGATCAGGGCGGTAGGGAGCAGGCCTCGGCCTGGATCTCCTTAGGCCTAGGCCTTGCTGTTATAGGCCTCCCGGCTGCCCAGGCCTCCGATGGTTCCACTCACCCGGGCGCTCTCTGAAGGAATCTTCCAACTGAGGGGTCCAGTCTGGGTCCTCTCCAGCCGCGGCCCTGCTATTTTCGGGCCTAGATCGTCCTAGCCCTGGGCCAGTTCTTCTTGGCCCTCCCGGCCTGGCGTCCCGATCTCCAACGCCCCGGCCTCCAGAGCCCCGGCCTCTCCTGGCCTTTCATGCCTGGCGAACATCCAGGCCGGCCTCCAGGCTGACATCCTGCCCGGTCTCCAGCGCCCGACAGCCTCCTATCTGGCCTCCAGCGCTCCGCCTGCCTGCCAGGCCTCCGAAGCTCCCCTTGCCTGCCAGGCCTCCGAAGCCCCGAAGCTCCGCCTGCTCCCCGCAATCTCCGTCCTCCTCCGTCCTCCTCAGGCCGCCGCCCGGCACCCGGCACCTCCAGCTGGCCGGCTCCTTCCGGCCAGCGAAGCCCCGTTCTGGGCCGTCCGCCCACCCTGGAAGGCCGTTCCGGCCTCGATGGAGCCCCAGGGTGAGTACTGCTGGCCCCGACCCTCAAAGATAGTAGAGAGGGTCGGGAAACATCCCCTTTTTGCCAAAGAGCCCCGCGGCCCGCGCGGAGCTCAACGGCAGACCGCCATCTCTCAGCGCATGCGCAGTCTCAGCATCAGATGCAATGGATGGAAGCTCATCAGTGAGAGATGAGCTGGAAATGAGGAATTTCTTGCCAGTGAGAATGATTAATGGAACTGCTTGCCTCCAGGAGTTGTGGAATCTCCATCACTGGAAGTTTTAAAGAAAAGGTTGGACAACCATTTGTCCAGGATAGTATAAGGCTCCTGCCCTAGGAAGTTAGACTGGAAGACCAAAGGTCTTTTCTAGTCCTATGATTATATGATGAAGTCATAACCTGAGTATTATTTTAGGTGCTGGTTATCATCTATAAAACCTTTCATAGCACAATGCCTGGTTGTTTGAAGGATCAACTATCTTGCATTGGTTTTGTCCTGGTAAACGTAAGAAAAGTGGGTGTGTTCCAGATCCCCTTGAGTGAACAATGTTATCCAGGTGACTTTGAAAATTGCTTCTGTTTTTTCTTGCTTCTGGATTTCTATGATGTGTTTTTTAATTTTAATTTTTTTTAAAGTATAAGCCATCTACATCTTACAGTTGAACAACCTCTAAATTATATAAATAAATATGCATATGTATATCAATCTTAAATTTGTTTTAAAACATTTATTCTTCATTAAATTCTGAGAATTTCTAATCTGATTGTAATCTGAAATATTTGCTTCTGTAATTAAAAATACCTATGAATATAAATCTTCAGCTTGCTTTTATGAAAATCTTGCTTGATCACATATATCCATATATCATTAATCCGTTCTAGAGATACCAGATTGGGCCGGCAACCTCATATTGACTGTCTACATCAGTGGTAGTCAACCTGGTCCCTACTGCCCACTAGTGGGCGTTCATGGTGGGCGGTAGGGGTTTTGTCTGATACTGAAGCACTTTCCCTTTTTAAAAAATGTAATTGGCTTCCCTACTTTATAAATCACCATTACTGTGGAACCGGTGGGTGGTTAGAAAATGTTACTACTAACAGAGATACAAAAGTGGGTGGTAGGTATAAAAAGGTTGACTACCCCTGGTCTAGATAATGTTGGCTTTATCTTCTCCCAGGCCATGTTTTAGCAGCTCACTGATCAGTGTACCACAAAATATTAGAGAAGCAGACTTCTTTGGATGGTGTGGTCAAAAAATTCAAGATGTGGGCCATAATGGTACAAGCCTTATAAAAAAAAACAGGTGGCCCACCAATCTTGACTTTTTTTTTTTTACTATGGCCTTCAGACTCTCCTGTGAGGCAAAAGATTGAACAGGGCAACCTGCTATAATGCAGGTAATTGTCCTGCCCTGAGGTTTGTTAAAATGGAGAGGCTGGCTACAGAATGTCACCAGATGTCTTGATGAAGGTACTTTCCACCTCTATCCTTTCCTCCACATTTCTCGCCCTTTCATCTTTATTTCCACTGTGAGGAAAGGTTGGCATTGCTTTCCTGGAGCAGCTGGAAGCCCTCCAGAAGGTAGAAACCAAAGGAACTGGTCAATGGGTTGACTTGACTGGTCTCCTGGCTCCAGTCAAAGTGATGAGTATGGAAATTTTTCAGACCATGTTTGGAAGCAGAAACAGATCTATGTTCGATGGTGGTAAATAACAGGCTGAGGCAACCTCCAGCCTGCCTGTGTGTGCAGGAGACATCTTGCAGGCTGCCACTACAGTCCTCCAGGAAGCCCCACACAATTCAGGCAGGCCTACTCCGAAATAGTCTGCCCTAAGAGACTGCCACCGCAGAGGTGATGGGTTGATTGATTCTAGCCGGGCTGCCTCTGGGAACCCCCGCGAGTTCCGGCTTTAGCCGCTCGCTCCGAGGCCGAAGCGAGGCCGCCGCCGCGGGGAAACCAGAGAAGCATCTAGGAGAGAAAGAACGGAGGCTCGGCCGCTTCGGCCATTCCAGGGGCGCCTGCGAGGGGGGTGCGAGCGCGTCCACGGCGGGCCCTCCAGTGGGCGGGTCTGGCCGGCCTCCAGCCGAGCGAGCGAGCCGGCAAGCCGAGAGAGGTATGTAGCCGCCGGAGCGAGCGCCACCTGGTCCCCCGCTGGCCGACGTTCCTTGCCCGGCCGGGAAAAGCAGGCCCTGCTGGACGGGGCGGGCGGCGCTGCTCTTGCCCGGCGCATCGCAGCGGTCGTCGAAAGAGGAGGAGCAGGAGCAGGAGCAGCGTCCGGGCTTCGCTTGTTGGGCTGCGGCTGAACGGCGCGAGCGAGGAGGTGGAGGGCGATGCTCCTGCGGCGGCGACGGGGCGGACGGCCAGCATGGAGCGATTGGCGGCAGCTCTGGGCCGCCTGGCGTGGAGCTCCGGCCCGCCGCTGCCGCTCGACCTTATCGTGGCCAAATGCCGCTTGCCCGCCCTCGTGCGCCCCGGGCCGGGTGGGTCTCTCGCTGGCGGTGCGGGTGGGCAGGCGGAGGGGGCCGCTTCTCTCGGTTGGGGAATCGTTGCCGTGGCTGGAGGGAGATTTCCGGGCCTCCAACGGGTTATTTGCGTTTGTCAGCAAGGCGGAGGAGGGCGGGAGGCGCTGTCGGTAAAACCGGGAGGGAACCGGGGAAGCAAGTGAGCCTGACACCAAAGCGGGGTGTGGAGGAGGGACGCTGAACGAAAACTTTCGCCTAGTTGCGTCGGGTTCTTTATCCCTGCGAAGCTGATGCAGGTGGCAGCGCGATCCCGAGGCGGATTCTCCGGCGCCGTAGGAATTAATGGACGGCTCTTGCACTGGTCTCGCGTACGGCATGTCGACGGCATCTCCCGCCTCTTCTAGGCGTTGCGAGCGCAGTCCCGGTTCCTCTCTCCCGAAAGGGGAGTCCCGGCATTCCTGTCAGGGATTCCTCTTGCAGGTGAAGCGGCCTTTTGCACGGGAAATTCTGGTGCGCGGGGGGCGGGGGGGGCGGAAGGAAGGAAGCCTGGTCCCTGGAAACTGCTGAGCGGCTCATTTACTTCTGGCTGGACTTTTTGTTTTGTTTTAGCGGCCGGTTCTCTCTCTCTCTCTCTCTCTCTCTCTCCCCCCCCCCCCGGCCTTCGCCAACCTTCCCGTAGGGTTCATAGTTGGTCTCTGGGACAGATGCAAAAAAAAAAAAAAAATGCGCTGCGGGATGGTTTTGAATGGCAATTTTGCCCGTTCCGTTCGTTTCTCCTTCCCGAGGTTTGCCCTCTCCCTTGCCCCACTTTTGTTCCCTCGGATTGCGGGGAGGGGTGGCTTGCAGATCCCTGGGGAAGGAGGGAAAGGGTAGGGGGTGGCAAGCTGCCCGGCTTCGGGTTTTGTACAGCGTGAGGAGAATAGGGAGTTTGGCTTTGAACGATGTTTTGAATACTAATGAGAAGGGAAGCCTGCTTCCGCCCCCGCTCCCCCCCCCTTTTTTTTTCTTGTGAATGGATGGGGGGGGGGGCTACGTATACAATAGCCCCCTCCCCGCATGACTCGGTTATCTGTATTACTCCATTTCAAACTCCTCCGTTGTCTGAAAAGCCCTAAGGAAGCTGCCTTGATTTGTCAACCCCCCCCCCTCCCCTCCCCTTCCCCTTTCCCAAAGACCAAGAGGAAATGGAAAGCCGGCTGGTCTGTTTTTGGAGGTTTTGCTGCTCTTGCTCAGGGAATACAACCAAGTGCATTGGGTTAACCGCTGTAGCCACCAAGCGTTAGGCGAGATGGGCCCTTTGCCTGAGTCAGGAAAGCGTGTCCATTTATGATGAGCGTGCAGTGTAAGGTGAAAGCTGAAGACAGGCTTGGCGATACTTAATGAAACCCAGTAATTTGGGATTGACGGAACCTGATTAAGGAGATCAACTGAAGACCAATATGGGGAACTTGACTAGCTTTGATCTTGGTTAGGCTGTGTTTTCCTACTTTGCTGTTTGGTGTAATAATAATAATAATAATAATTTAATTTGTAAACTGCTCCCTCTCCCCACAGGGACTCGGGGCGGTGCACAGGGAGAATAAAAACAATAAATATACAACCATAGCATAAAAACGAATTAAATCTAATACCTGTGCTAAAAATCCCATTAAACACTAAAATACCCTATAATTAAATAAAAAACCCATAGCAGAGAGACTACCCTAGGCCGGCCAAGCGGAAAAGATATGTTTTTAATTTCAGGCGGAAGGAGCGGAGGTCCGTGGTTGTTCGAATATCGTGTGTGCTGTTTAATTGGGAGTATTGCGCTCATCCAGACAGTGATCTAAATACTCATCTTGTAAGAACCCAGCAAAAAAGGTCCTTTGAAGAAGGCTGGAAAAGGATTACTCTATTTTGAGATAGTTGTTCCACCTTATTTATTTATTTATTTATTTATTAGATTTTTATACTGCCCTTCTCCCTTCCGGGACTCAGGGCAGTGAACAGGCAACAATAAAAACAACAATAGAAAACATCAAATATATTAAAATATGCTAAAAATACCTTAAAATATATTAAATGGGTGGTCTGTTCTAAAATCCAGATAAAAACCCCTGGTAAAAACAATTAAAAACTACGCCACCTTAAAATGTTTGATAAAGCAGACGGAAATATACAAACTCTGTGATTGGAGCACCCCACCAGAAGAAGTTATTCAGAGATGCTGTAGAGTAGACCTCTTTTCTAGAGGCTGGTTAGCTCCTTTAAAGGTAAAGATTTATACAAGCTAGGAAGTTTCTCGCATTCCTTTTAAGGACTTGATGCATTGAGAATGTATGAAAAAAGAATGCCCAGTGCTGGATTTTATTTTATTTTTCATCACCAGACAGGGAAATGTCAGGTGACATGGCTAAATACTCCTGGAGTTGGATTATTTAGCTTCAAAGCAACTTTTTAATGGGCCTCTTTCAAGTTTGATGTCCAAAGGTGATAGAGAAACAGCTCTGGGGAATAGTATGTTTAATGGACACCCGATATTATCTTGCTGGTTTTTACTTCAATTTCCATCAACCCCGCATGGCATGAGTAATGACAAAGGATTCTCGGAGATGTAATCCCAGAGCAGTTTAGGACAGCAGGTTTCTTACTCCTACTGTACTGTTTTGATACTTACTGTAGGAAAAGAAAGGTGCTAGTCTGTGGTGGCAAAACACAAGAAGGAATCTAGTATCACCTTTTCCAATTAACAAATTGTATTAGGCATATGTTTTGTAGGAAGATGCATGCTATTTCATCAGATATGTAGAGGAGCTAGACAGATGTCGGATTTATATTGGGATGACAAGTGGAAAAGGACGACAGGCTGATTATGTAGATCTGATTATACAGATCATAAAAGGCAAAGGTAAAAGTTCCCCTTGCACATATGTGCTAGTCGTTTCCGACTCTAAGGGGCGGTGCTCATCTCCGTTTCAAAGCCGAAGAACCAGCACTGTCCGAAGATGTCTCCGTGGTCATGTGGCTGGCCAAAAGCGCATGGAACGTTGTTACCTTCCGACCACAGGTGGTTCCTATTTTTCTACATGCATTTTTACATGCTTTCGAGCTACTAGGTTGGCAGAAGCTGGGACAAGTAATGGGAGCTCACTCCATTACGCGGTGCTAGGGATTCGAACCGCTGAATTGCCGACCTTTCTGATCGACAGGCTCAGCGTCTTATAGCCATTGAGCCACCAAAAGATCAGAAATATTTTTAAATCCTACATTAGTAAAGTCACTGCATGCAAGACAGAGTGGCTTTAAGCTTTTGACCCCTTACATCCAGATTGTATTTCATCTTTGACTCTGGATGGGGTGGCACTTCCCCAGAGTAAGCTGGTATGCAGCTTTGGCTATGGGGGGGGGGGGGGGGGAAGCTTGTCACAGATATGTCTAGTGTGCTAATTGCCCCTTTTCTGGAACCTGGAGGCCTTGCTCACAAATCAGTCATGCCTTGGTCACCTCCCCTTTGGATTACAGCAATGCACTCTGCGTGCATCTGTCATCAAAGACTTCCCAGAAACCTCAAGTGACCCAGAATTCAGGAAGGCACACTGTGTTGTATGGCCCTAGGTTTGCCCATGTAACACCTTTGTTGCATGAGCTGTACTGGTTTCCAGTTTCTTTCAAGGTGCTGGTCCCCACCTTTAAAGCCCTATGGGGCACAGGGCCAGGTTATCTGAGAAGCCCCCTTTTCCTAGGGACATCTACCTGTTCTACCAGGTTAGATAGCATGGACATGCTCCTAGTCCCTTTCTTTAAACATTGCAATTTTGGAAGTATGCATTTTCTATGGCAGCTCTTGGCCTACGGAACAGTCTTCCCGTTGAAGATCAGCAACCTCTCCCTTCCTACCCTCCTAGTAAAATATGGAAGAACCTGGCTTTCCCCCCAATTGCTCGGATAAGATGAGGTGACCGTATGTCGGAAGCTTCATTTGGAACCAAGGTTTTGTTTTCATGCATTTAGTTTAAATAGTGTTAATGTGGCTTTTTATGTTTGATTGTAATTTTTGTTTGGGAGTGTGCCCGGAGTTTTACTATGAGATGGGCAGCTATATAAATGTTTCAAATAAATAAATACAATCTGATGAAGTGAGGAGCAGCTTGTGAAAGCTTATTCCTTTTAATAAAATGTGTTGGAAAAGGTTTGCAAGACTTCCTCTGGGGTTAACTTAGAATCTCAAGAATGATGTATTTACTATATATTGCCTCTTTTTCGTTATGTGCATTTTGGGGGTGGAGGGGGTAAAATAGCTCAGCTCCAAGCTTGTTAGGGGAAACCTTTCTGTCTAATAGCCTCCCTTCCCTTGTCCAGCTGCCAGATTTTCAGGCCCTATCCCTGTGTGATTTGCATCTAAAAACTGGCTAAGGTGCCTTTTGTCTGAGAGCTTTGTCATTCCATTCCATCTCTCTCCCACCCCACCACCAGCCTATGGCTGGCTTTGAGCTCCAGCTTTGTCGAATGTGAAGAGAGAATTAGTGTAAATCTGTTGGGAGAAACTGATGCCAAAATCCAAGTGGCCCAAGGAGGGAAGGAGATTGCAGAACAGGATACTTTTTAAGCATTTTAAGCACCTGAAAAAACAACAACACCAAACTACGGTAAATAAATATCTGACACGAAATCTTTTAACAGAATAATGAAGGGTTCTTTATCGTCAGGTATATATAGTTAGTTAACCAGAATGTGTAAAATAGAATGTGTAAAATTAAGATTACAGAATGTGCAAAATAGAATTAAGATCATGCAAAGTGTTAATACCACTTTATAATGCCTTGGTAAGGCCACGCTTGGAATACGGCATCCAGTTTCGGTCGCCACAAGGTAGAAAAGATGTTGAGACTCTAGAAAGAATGCAGAGAAGAGCAATAAATATTATTAAGGGACTGGAGGCTAAAACATATGAAGAACGGTTGCAGGAACTGGGTAAGCCTAGTTTGATGAAAAGAAGGACTAGGGGAGACATGATAGCAGTGTTCCAATATCTCAGGGGTTGCCACAAAGAAGAGGGAATCAAGCTATTCTCCAAAGCACCTGAGGGTAGAACAAGAAGCAATGGGTGGAAATTAATCAAGGAGAGAAGCAACTTAGAACTAAGGAGAAATTTCCTGACAGTTAGAACAATTAATCAGTGGAACAACTTGCTTTCAGTAGTTGTGAATGCTCCAAACACTTGAAGTTTTTAAGAGGAGATTGAATAACCATTTGTCTGAAGTGGTGTAGGGTTTCCTGCCTAAGCAGGGGGTTGGACTAGAAGACCTCCAAGGTCCCTTCCAACTCTGCTATTCTATTCTATTCTATTCTATTCTATTCTATTCTATTCTAAGACACACATCTCTTTCCCTCTTCTTTTTACCTTATTAACCTATATAATGTATGCAAAAGGCCTCTTTCTATGGATTACATTTCTAAGTGACAAGAGATATAGAAAGAAAAGGAGAAGGAAAGTATGTGCCCCCTCATACAAGAAGTTTGGTATATGCTATTTAGGGATTATGGGAACTGAAATACAGCATATGGAGATGGAGCTGTATAATTTGAAAACAATGGTTGGAAGCATAGTGTAGATAGGTAAGGTGGAGAGAGAGCCATTAGGGACAGCAGGTACCATCCTTAAGATGGGCAACATGGGGTTATTTTGTGCACCTGATAAAGAAGGGCATTATATGTAGAAACCCATGCTATCATTGGTGCTCAGTTTTTAAGATGACACAAAACACTCTTCTTTTCCCATGTTGTTTAACATCTATATGAAACTCATAGGGAAAATATTCATCTGTAAGTCATCATGAATATGCTGTTGATATTCCGTTGAATATATCTCTGCTTGGACCAGGCAGGAGATATGAATAAGAAATTATTAGGATGACTCAGGTTAAAACTCAGTTCCAGACAGATGGAGTTCTGCTCATCCAGAAACCACCACTTTGTGGCTGGCCACTACACTGTCTGTGGATGGGGTTGTGTTCCCTCTAATGGAGCAGGTCTATGACTTGCAGGTTCTCCTGGGCAGCTCCTACTAGATCAGCTGGTTTGATCCTGTGGTCAGAGGAGCCTTTGTTCAGCTTCAGCTGATCTCCTAGTGTATTTATTTGCATCTCACCTTTATTATTTTTACAAATAACTCAAAGAAGTGAACCTATTCAGCACACCTTTCTTCTCTTATTTTCCACACGACAACAGTCCTGTGAGATGAGTTGTGCTGAGACAGTGACTGGCTCAAGGCCTACTTTCATGGCTAAGATGCGGTTAGGTGTAGCCCTCTTGAGAATGATATTAACTTGTGCCCATGTTACCTTAAACCGGATTACTCAAGGGTTCCTTTGAAGACTACATGGACATTTAAGTAGATATAGAATGCAGCAGCTTGCAAGTTAGGTAGGTAAAAGCTGCTTTAGCATTGTATACCCAAATTGTGGGTGCCTCATTGTCTCCCAGTCTCCTAGGCTACAATTCCAGGTACTGGTTTTGCCCTTCAGAGCTGTATATGCTTGAGTCCTGATTACCTATAGCAGGGGTCTCCAACCTTTGCAACTTTAAGTCTGAAGGACTGAAGTCCTTCAGACTTAAAGTTGCAAAGGTTGGAGACCCCTGACCTATAGGACTCTGCTCCAAACAGACAATAAGAACAGTGTGAGGAGGCATGAGGCTTTGGGTATCTTGTCCAAGATGTTGACATGGGAACCAAGAAGAAGACTTTCTCAATGGTGACCGTGTCCTGGAACATGCTACTCCTAGATGGCACTCAGACTTTTATTATTTCAGTGAAACAGTTAAAACTGGGAATTCAGTTGAGCATTTGGGTCTTGAGATATCTGGGGTGCAAAGTAGTTTCCATTTCAATTTTGAACCTTAATGTTAAATACTATATTAAAATATTGAGAGTTTATTTACTGTTGATAATTGTTTAGCTTGATGTGACCCAGAGATTTTGAAGGGGGCAGGGAACAACCATGTGAATAAACAAGTCAAAAGATGAATGCCACATAAACAATTTATTTACTTATTTATATTTCACATTTCTGAACCACCCATCTCCCTCAAAGTTGCTTTATAAAGGGTAACATTAGATGGGCAATTTGGATAGACCCCTTTCCCCAGCCTCAAATAGGAAAGTGTATGTAAGTGAGCATATTTGTTTTTAGCTAAATTAAATGGCTAAAACAAAGTTTCTTTCCTAGGTTTAACCCTAGCCTTCTGAGTAAAATATGCACGGAGACTTAGTTCTTCAGCAACAGAGAGTTTAAGATCTCTATGGCAATCTCTAAATTATTTAGTTTATTATTTAATTAACCAATTTATGAAGCTGATCTCTTACTAAATGACTCTAGGTTGCCAGCAAGAAATAAGAGTTAACAGCATCCAGAATAAATGTGGCAAATAATTAACGACAACAACAATAACAACAACAGTAACAACAACGTACAATGTACTGTATGAGGGCTAAGCACATGACTTCTGAACATATTAGGCACATTATATGGGCTACTGTAGGGATGTCCAAACTTGGGAACTTTAAGACTTGTGGACTTCAACTCCCAGAATTCCCCAGCCAGCTATGCTGGCTGGGGAATTCTGGGAGTTGAAGTCCACAAGTCTTAAAGTTCCCAAGTTTGGACATCTCTGGGCTACTGTTTTGGGTATTTGAAACATTTAAAAATGTTTAGGTACAATTTATTGAAACTCACTTATCATTCTGCAATAAAGCTGCAGCAGCAATAAAAATAATATTTGTCTAGGTGTGCTGCTCTTCTCCTACTAGCTATGACCAAGATGCCATCTCTATCAGAAATCTTATTCCCAAAGAAAGAAAGAAAACAGGCTAGATAGGATGGGGCCAAATTCTTGGGAAATTATTTTGGTGAGATCTTCCTTTGACTATAAAATTGATTTTAAATCAAGCAACCTCACTTTAACCTACCACGTATAAATTGCTGGGTTCGTACAAAGTACTTAATTTGGCTACTGAATAAACTCATTTTTTGACTGTGCGCACAATACATTGAACGATTTAAATATCCTGGATTCATACTCTAGTCCAGACTAAGTTACCAAAACACACACAAACAAACCAAAACGAACTAAGTTTAGCATGTTTTATGAAAATAGCCCAGCTGACTTAGTAAAATATGTGTGACCATAGCAGCAAATAATATTAGTTTTCAGAATCTGACTGAAAAATAAGCTAAAACGGAGTAAAACAATGATTTATTTTAGTGCAATGTTGACTATCCCTTCTCTTGGGCTTATCTGGTGCAGCAAAATGGTTACCAATATAAAACAAACAAGATAGATTCATATTGTTGGTGATTAAATAAATTGGCCTAAAACCAAAATGCTGAATTAATATATAGATTAAATAAAAATTGGGTCAGAGGGAAAGAGGTTTCTTTTTTATTCTTGCAAACAACAAGCTTTGCTAAAAAATACTGAAGAAACCAAAAATTAGGTTTGGGAGAGTCCTCTCCTTTTTTAATATCCTTTGTAGAATGTTTGGTGATACTGATTCTGCCAAGAGGTCCAGGATGGACTCACCACCGCTGTCCTAAGCCTCCCAGGGGTTATCCATGAACAAGATCAGTGCAAGGCCTTCAAATTTTTTAGCAAGGGGTTCTCTGCTCAGTTGCTGTGTGGGTCTGGCCATGGTGAGTGTGGCCTAGTTGGCCTCTTGCACCACAGGTGTGTGTGTGTGTGTGTGTTTGCCCTCCCCAGACTCTGGAGGCTTTCCTTGAGCCCCTGGGAAGGCGAAAATGACCTCCCCAGGCTCCGGAAGCCCTCGGAAGGCCCGTTTCTGGCCTTCCCGAACTTCTGATAGGCCCGTATTTCACCCTCCCTGAGCCTCTGCACATGCCCTGCACTTTCCTGCATCCGAAACTGGCCGCGTGGAGACTCCTGGGAGAGGGGCGGGGTGGGCAGAGCCACCCAGGAGTGGGATTTGGAGGTTCTCCAAACTGCACAGAATCTTAGCTGGAGGTTCTCCTGAACCTCTGTGAACCCCCAGCAGCCCACCCCTGGATCATTGCCTTCTCAGTGTTTTACCCCAGCCCAAATCCCAAATGAAAAAGATCCACATAATCCTTTCCCTATCCTTATTGGGTTTAAGCTAAACATACTTGATCAACAAAACGTAAATCACTGACAAAACAATAAATGATGACCAATACATTCAATCAGTACTAGACGTTATAGATCAAATTTAGACATAATTCCATAGATAAGAAAACCCAAATTGTTGATGTAGCGGAAATCCATATACAACACAATGCAAGAATGGTTTCTCATTAGAATTTAATTCTACATCAATTTACTTTTATTAGATAGTGCCCAATGTTCAAGTCTGTACAGAAAGATCTTGACAGACTTGAACATTGGGCACTATCTAATAAAATGAAATTCAATTGTGAAAAAAGTAAGGTTCTACATTTAGGCAAAAAAACCAAAATGCAGAGGTACAGTATAGGTGGTACCTTGCGCAATAGTAGCAACTGTGAGAGGGATCTTGGAATCCTAGTGGACAACCATTTAAATATGAGCCAGCAGTGTGCAGCAGCTGCCAAAAAAGCCAACACAGTTCTAGGCTGCATAAACAGAGGGATAGAATCTAGATCACGTGAAGTGTTAATGCCACTGTATAGTGCCTTGGTAAGGCCACACTTGGAATACTGCATACAGTTTTGGTCGCCACGATGTAGAAAAGACGTGGAGACTCTGGAAAGAGTGCAGAGAAGAGCAACCAAGATGATTAGGGGACTGGAAACTAAAACATATGAAGAACAGTTGCAGGAGCTGGGTATGTCTAGTTTGATGAAGAGAAGGACCAGGGGAGACATGATAGCAGTGTTCCGATATCTCAGAGGGTGCCACAAAGAAGAGGGAGTCAAACTATTCTCCAAGGCACCTGGGGGCAGGACAAGAAGCAATGGGTGGAAACTAATCAAGGAGAAAAGCAACTTAGAACTAAGGAGAAATTTCCTGACAGTCAGAACAATTAAGCTCTGGAACAGCTTGCCTCCAGCAGTTGTGAATGCCCCAACCCTGGAAGTCTTTAAAAAGATGTTAGATAGCCATTTGTCTGAAATGGTATAAGGTTCCTGCCCACGCAGGGGGTTGGACTAGAAGACCTACAAGGTACCTTCCAACTCTGCTATTGTATTGTATTGTATTGTATTGTACTTCTCAGTAGAATGTTGTTTTAGACATGTTAACAGCCTCTCATGATTTAGTTATTCTTCTGAAGAATGAATTAAAGTTTTTTTTTTCAGTAAAAATATATAATTTATGCAGCCATTCATATATACAGTTCAATATATTTTGAAGGGATATATGGTTTAGAAAAACGTATTAAAAATATCTTGGTTGTAATGGAGTTACAGCCATCATAATGTGCTCCATTCTACTGTGAAACATTTCTCAGAATTGTTGAGCTTTATAACGTTGCCACCACTTCTGGAAAAAAAAAGATCTTTTACCTTATACTTGCATTTTTTACAGTTTTAGGAAAGAAAATCATTCCCTTTAGTGATCAAGAGTGGAGTAACATACCAACAGTAAAACATCTTATGCCATTTTTCTCTAAGTAATAATATGCCAAGTATATCTGATGTTCTTCCATTAGAATTCCCAGTGTTCCGTCTCAATGACTATATTCAAATTCTGCTTCCCTTTAATGATGCAATCCTTATTTCATTTTTTGTAAGGGGTAAATATTAAATATTAGAAAAGATGTAGAAAAGATGTGGAGACTCTAGAAAGAGTGCAGAGAAGGGCAACAAAGATGATTAGGGGACATATGAAGAACGGTTGCAGGAATTGGGTATGTCTAGTTTAATAAAAAGAAGGACTAGGGGAGACATGATAGCAGTGTTCCAATATCTCAGGGGTTGCCACAAAGAAGAGGGAGTCAGGCACCTGAGGGCAGAACAAGAAGCAATGGGTGGAAACTAATCAAGGAGAGAAGCAACTTAGAACTGAGGAGAAATTTCCTGACAGTTAGAACAATTAATCAGTGGAACAGCTTGCCTCCAGAAGTTGTGAATGCCCCAACACTGCAAGTCTTCAAGAAGATGTTGGATAGCCATTTGTCTGAAATGGTGTAGGGCTTCCTGTCTAGGCAGGGAATTGGACTAGATGACCTCCAAGATCCCTTCCAACTCTGCTATTGTATTGTATTGTATTGTATTGTATTGTATTGTATTGTATTGTATTGTATTATGTAAACTGTCAAAACTGAAGAAGTGCATAAGTTCAAGCTGTTGATTGGGCCACTGAAGAGACTCGGGGAGATGAAAACCAATCCGCTTGAGAAGTGTCTGCAGATGATCTGCCTATTATCAAAAGGACGGAAAGCAAACATTTTATGCGAGCACCGCCTCTTTTGAACAAAAAGGGCGGAGATGCTGACTTGCTTATTTGCGCTTTTCTACTTTATTATTTATAGTACAGTGAGCATATTTTCTTGGAAAAAATAAAGGACAGATGTTAAAAAAGGCAAATCTGAAAGAAATTCACAGGGGGAAATTGTTTATAACTTAATTTCATAATAGAAAAGTCAAGAGCAAAATTTTAAAACACACTTACAAAAATGGCTATTGTAATAAAAATATCTAAAAATTAAACATACAGTATGTAAATTTATTTTATGAAAAATATTCAATTTTCATATTTTTTTACCTGAATGTGGAACACTGAGCATTAGAAGATATTTTTGGTATGGTAAAAATCAATCGACCAAAATAAACGACAAAAGTGAGTTTTTGGGGGGGAAATCTAAAGGATGGCTTTCTGAACTAAAGGAGTGTCTTTTATTGGAAAGGATATATGGTCACTGTAATGTACTGGTTTTTTTAAAATTATCTTAGTCTTGTTTTTTTATACCTTTAATACATCTTGCATGGCTAAGGTGAAATTCTATCCTTGTGAATTTCTATATAACTTCCCTGTGTATTTTGGATATTAAATATAACATGCTGTATAGGATATACATTTTGTCCTTGGTATTTTGTGGATTTGAAATGCATATGCTCTGTGCACCCCAATGGCGTTGTGTGTGTGTGTGTGTGAGAGAGAGAGAGAGAGAGAGAGAGAGAGAGAGAGAGAGAGAGAGAGAAAGAGAGAGAGGAGGAGGAGTGAATTCTGTATTACAGGCCCAGATTTAGCATCAGTACAAAGGATTGTTCCAACAGGGCTTTGGGCCTGCAGCTCTCGCCATTGAACACAAAGGGCTGTTTCTGGGGCAACCTATCTCTTGGCAGCATAGGCCCACTCTTCTGTTGCATTTGGCTGGGGGAAGAGGAGAGGGCTGAGCTCCGCTCTTGGAGCTGGCGTCTCAGGGGTGTTTCGGGCCTGAGGGAAGAGCTTTAGTAAAGTCTTCCAGTTTCTCTCATTCCCAGTGTAGTTCCTGGGGTGACATTTCAAGAGACAGAGTGCCACCTTCAATGAGATGTCTATGTTAATCTGATGCATTAATTCTCTAGCACTCTGTACTGTACCTTGGTGCTTTATTTTCAGCCAATTAGGCCCAACCTTTCTGGAAAACTTCAGGTTAGGGAAGAAGGAATTTAGAGAGATTGACTTATGCTTAAAAGTCCTGCCAACAACCGAGTGTGCATTGCTCAGGGTTTACAGATGATGACTCTTAAAACTCTCTGTTGCCTTGCTACATTGCCAGTAATGATTCGAAGAAGACTTTGCAGATATTGGCAGCATGGAGAAGTTAACTGATTTGAATAGCCAGGTGCCTACAGGTCATATTATAATTGGACGTTTATGCAGAAGAGCTCTGTGCATAACTTTTGGAAAGCAAGGGTACTCAACTGGGGATATACCCCATTAATATGAGAGTATGTGGGGGGTGGCTTTAATTTTAGTTAAACTTTTGATGGCATTTTTCATCTTGCAGCAGCTTCCAGGACAGCTCCCAGAATTCTGATCAAAGTAATCTGACTAGAGTCTTCTCTCCTTTATTGTCATTACAATAATGCTGGGTTGGTGCACATCTAAAAAATAGTTTGGGTGAATGCATAGCAATCTCACACCTCTTCTCATTTCTGTCACAGGGGAGTATGTAGAGGGGGTCAGTGACCAAGATGTGCTTCTCATCCACTCCTGTCGTCAGTGGACTACAGTGACGGCCCACAGCTTGGAGGAAGGACATTATGTCATTGGCCCCAAGATTGACATCCCCCTCCAATATCCAGGTAACAGAACGGTGAGAATTCAGTGAAGCACATTATTTGAAGAGAAGTAGTGGAAGAGGACTAGACAGGAAACACTGAGGTTTTTCTACAGATACTCTGATAGCTGTCCTAACTTCTTGAATGTCTCTGCTTAGGTTAGTTTCTTTTATTTTTTTCCCCTTTTATTTCTTTTCAGTAGTGATGTACCTTTTCTGAAATCTTGATGCGTCAATCACATTGTCCTGGGTGATAAACTATAAAGTGAAAAAGATAGATTCCTGCCTCACAAACTTATAAAATGAAGTTGGGAGAAATGGATAAGAGAAGATCTGGACTGCTGTTTATGGATCTGGGCCTAAAAGAAATAGAGTGTTAGGTTATAGATAAGAGAAATTCCTGTGCTGTTGAATAAGCAAAGAGTCAGCCAGGAAAGTTTAAAAAAAATACAGGAACACTCCTAATCAATCCAGTGGCTCTATATTATCTTCAAATTAGAGGGATTGCTTATCGTTTGCCCTCCAAGACAAAATGGCATGATGAAATTGTATTATCTTATTTTGATAAATGTATAAGGAGGTTGGAATACTTTTTTAGTTGTGCTTAGTTACTTATAATGATGAGTGTTATGTTCAAAGCAAGTGATCCTTTTTTTCATTTTTCCTACACATCCCGGTTCCTTTCAAAAGTTTTGTTGCATATAGATGTCTCATTAGATAGAATCTCATGAGGTTCCCATTCCAAGTATTATGGTTTTTAATCTGTGGAATCCTTGGTGGTCTCTGAATTTGGCAGATATTTGGTTACCTAGCTAGGTAACAACTTCAGTGTTTTTTAATCTTTCTTCTAATGGGGAAAGATAATAGGCAGATTCATAAGATCTCCTTCTACTAGAAAATAACAAGATCTTATTTCTTCTTTGTGTTTGGGGTGAGGTCTTTTAGGTAAATTTACACCCAGCATGAGTCATTGTTGGCAAAGGAGCTGCACGGTGTATAGGCTGAAGCTTGGCTTAGTGGCTTAGTAAGCTCCACATTGTCTACTTCTATCAGTACTTCCTGATAGGCTTTCAGGAGATGAAATAATTTTCTAATATCAGAGAGTGAAAGAAGCAAAGTCAGTTTGTAAAGCAAACAGAGAAGGATCAGCTATGTGAAATCAGACATATCTCAGGCTAGACTTTTCGTAAGAAATAGATCAGTAAGAATCAGGACTTGTAATTAGTGAACTCAAAGGAAAAAAAACCTAGATATTAATTTTGCTGCAACAAAAGCTATTTAGAATCTAGTGGGTAGATGGGTGAATGCTAATTTTGGGTTTCCTATAAAAATTGTAATGGGAAAGGAGATCTATATTGCATATACTAGGCTTCCACCATTAGACCGAGAGCTCCAAAATGTACCAATCCATCCTGTTGCCTCCCCTTTTGCTTTTTATTTAGAAAGAGAAGGGAATCTCCTAACTTCATTTGGAAAATCATTTTTTTTTCTCAAAAGGCTTTAGTCAGCATGGTTCTGTCGGTTTTGATTTATGATCTTATTTCTGTCAGGTTTTTTTCCCATTGTCTAGTTTCCAGCATGCTCAACTTCTCAATCTGTACTGCACATAAGGAATCTATGGCCCTCCAAATCAATGGTGAAAAAAGTAAGGTCCTACATATAGGCAAGAAAAACCAAATGCACAAGTACAGTATAGGTGGTACCTTGCTCAATAGTAGCAACTGTGAGAGGGATCTAGGAATCCTAGTGGACAACGATTTAAATATGAGCCAGCAGTGTGCAGCAGCTGCCAAAAGAGCCAACACAGTTCTAGGCTGCATAAACAAAGGGATAGAATCAAGATCACGTGAAGTGTTAATACCACTTTATAATGCCTTGGTAAGGCCACACTTGGAATACTGCATTCAGTTTTGTTCGCCACAATGTAGAAACGATATGAAGACTCTAGAAAGAGTGTAGAGAAGAGCAACCAAGATGATTAGGGGACTGGAGGCTAAAACATATGAGGAACGGTTGCAGGAACTGGGTATGTCTAGTTTAATAAAAAGAAGGACTAGGGGAGACATGATAGCAGTGTTCCAATATCCCAGGGGTTGCCACAAAGAAGAGGGAATCAAGCTATTCTCCAAAGCACCTGAGGGTAGAACAAGAAGCAATGGGTGGAAACTAATCAAGGAGACAAGCAACTTAGAACTGAGGAGAAATTTCCTGACAGTTAGAACAGTTAATCAATGGAACAGCTTGCCTCCAGAAGTTGTGAATGCCCCAACGCTGGAAGTCTTTAACAAGATCTTGGATAGCCATTTGTCTGAAATGATATAGGGTTTCCTGCCTAAGCAAGGGGTTGGACTAGAAGACCTCCAAGGTCCCTTCCAACTCTATTCCTGCTATTGTATTGTATTGTATTGAACTACAATTCCCAACTGTTTCAACCAATGGTTGGACTTTATGTTATTAGTATCAAGTGCTCCTCATTCTTAGCCTAGGTCAGTGTTGCCAAACCTTTTCGGCACTGAGTGCTGAAATGGGAGCGTGCAAGCATGGGTGAGTGCCATAAACCGGAAGAGCTGTTACCCAGCGCGCATGTATGGGAGTGCTGTAAACCAGATAGCAGTCCCCCGGCATGTGCGTGCCAGGAAGCTGAGCTTCTGGCTTACAGCATGCGCACTGGTCACCTGGTCTTCCAGTTTCTGGCGTGCATGCATGTACGAAGACCAGCTGGCCAGCATGCATGCATGCACTGGAAACCGGAAGAGCAACAGGCAACGGCTGGCGTTCCCGGAGAGATGGCTCTGTGTGCCATAGATTCGCCATCACTGGTCTGGGTTTAGTTGCAAACATTCCTGGGCACTGTGGTTCTGGACTTGCTAATGCTTACTCCATCTTGTCTGAGTTCTAGAAATATGGAAAGAGAGTAGCAGTGACCTGGCTCATAAAATACGGTGAAGATGAACACTAAATGAAGACAGGACATAGTTTGCAGGAAGTTGGTGCCTAATGTAGAAGATCAGAGAGGGAAAGGGAGCTGCTGGCACCATGTGAGAGCATTGGGAGGTGCTGAACAGATGGTACAGTAGGAAGGAGTGACTGGAGTCGTGAATTAACAGAACTGACATCATCGCTGGCCTTTAATGAGACTCTTAAGTGCCTCCCATCTTTGGTAATGATGTGCAAGTATGAATAAATAATGAGAGGCAAGCGGACAGGAGCAGTTAATTGCTGCTCCTTGGGGAGACAGATGGGACAGGAAAAGAAGAGTAAGTGTGTTAACCTGTTTTGTTGGCCCCATTCATAAAAAAAAAAGAGCAGATGGTTCCAGTTTCAGCTTGCAAGCAAAGCAAAATGCACACTTCATTGTGAAACCGTTGCGTTTGATAAGTGGACAACTGCATGCAGGGGAAACATTAGCTTGCCACAATTGTTGGTTGCTGTTAAGAATGGTAGAAATGAGAAAGGTCTGACCGAGCAGGATTGCCAAGAATTGACTTGAGAAATTCAAGTCTTGTTGAAATGAACAGGAGTTGCTTAAAAATGACATTCCTTTTAGTGATGGAGACATGATGTACGTAGCCTGTGCTATTTAGGAGAAGGGAGACGCCACTAAGACTTTTCCTATGAGAGATTGTATTGTGTCTAGGCAACAGTGTGTGTATCTAAACCGTTCTTCTTGGGCTGCCTTGGAAAATCAACTCCTTTCATCTCCACTGAAATGAATTAGGATATCTCAGAGTTATTTTTGCTCAAAATGGGCTTAAATATCACACGAAGGTTTCAGTTAGTATGATTAAGTACTCTGGGGTCTGAGTCTGCTTTTGGCAACAGCAAAACACCTCCGAAAGCATTTCTTGGCTTTTGAATGTGCTAAAAACTGAAATTTTAAATTGTGCTCTTTTCCTGATAATTTAGGGGTGGGAAATATTATTTCTGCCTCAATCTTTATCTGCTCAACAAGCCTGTGACTTAATTTAGGATAGCACACGATAAATGGCTAAAGGTCACCTAGTGAGCTTCATGGCTGGATTGGATTTGATCAGGGGTGAAATTCAGCAGGTTCTGACAGATTTTGGGGAACCGGTAGCGGACATTTTGAGTAGTTTGGAGAACTGGTAAATATCACCTCTGACTGGCCCCTGAGTAGGGTGGGAATGGAGATTTTGCAGTATCCTTCCCCTGCCAAGCCCACCAAGCCATGCCCACAGAACCGATAGTAAAAAAAATTGAATTTCACCACTGGATTTGACCCCAGGTATCCTTGGAGTCTAATATAATACCATTCTGATCTCACTTAAACAGATTCTATTGTGTTTGAAACCAGAATATTTAAATTGTACTGACAAAATGTCCTCTGCAATCATTTACTACGTACTGATGAGTGGACTTGAGATTCCCATATAACCAAAGATTTTTAATTGGAGGACGAAGGGAAAAGAATAGGAATATTTCAGATTAAGTAAAAGAGTTAAGCTAGGTAGGAAGAGGGAGGTTTTTTTTTAAAAAGAGATAGAGGGGTTTGTGTAGCCAAAACAAAATACTTTCTCTTGAGAACCAAGGACATTCACACACCTAGAGCATGGAAGAAAGAGGGAGGTCTCCAGGCAACCAGACACCATCTTGATTGGACCATGTGACTGATTGTTTGGGGTTTAGGAAAAACTTTATTTTTTAACTAGGTGAAAACCACTGGAACCTTTAGAGTCGGTTTTCACCAGATATATGCCAATATGATTTTTCCAATAAAGCTATCCTTTGAGGAATTTACCTGCCTTGGAGTTTTGCTTGCTATGGATTTATTACTTGGAACCCTGACACTAGGGACTTAAGTTCCCTGGGTGTCTGAAAACAGTGCCATCAGCAACAGGCCAAGATCTGTTTGTCATCTGTTAAGCACCTGAGGGCAGGACAAGAAGCAATGGGTGGAAACTAATCAAGGAGAGAAACAGCCTAGAACCAAGGAGAAATTTCCTGCCAGTTACAACAATTAACCAGTGGGACAACTTGCCTCCAGAAGTTGTGAATGCTCCAACACTGGAAGTTTTAAAGAAGATGTTGGATAACCATTTGTCTGAAGTGGTGTAGGGTTTCCTGACTAGTCAAGGGGTTGGACTAGAAGACTTATTTTGGAAACATTTCCTAATAGTAAGGGTCTGTTGATCATGAGCAAACTACAGTATCTAGAGAGGACAAACAAAGAGGCTGGGTTCTCGTAAAGAGCAAAAGTTTTGACACAATGGCCTGAACACAAACTCCCAACATTGTCATTTCAGGTGATGTGAAACAAATGCGTGAAGCCTGCGGCCTTTCAGAAAGAAAACACGATAAAGACAATAACTTCTGGTATTTCTATGAAGGTCCAAACGCTTCACACACATTATTTTCATTGTCGTATCTTATAAGAGAGACATGTAATATATTTTGTACTGTCTCATTAATACAAGGGGAGGCAAGTACATAGGTGTCTTCAGGGGAGTCCAGGGGAAGCAAATTATATGATCATACAAATTATATACTGGTATCAAATGTCAGGATGCAAATTCAAAATGATGGCATCTGTGTGGTGATATCATGTTTGTCATCATTATGAATTGCTGCAGATACCACTAGGTATGTAGGCTCACTGCGCTAGGGCAGTGGTGGGCAAACTCATTAGTCAATAGAGCCAAATATCAACAGTACCACAATTGAAATTTCTTTTGAGAGCCAAAAGGTGTGGCCTGTTCTATGGGAGTGGCTCAGCGGTCATGTGACCAGATGGGCGTGGCCAACTTGGAAAATGTGGTGAAAATCATTTAATGACGGTCCTGCTTAGCAACCAAAATTTTGTGCTCAATTGTGGTCATAAGTTCTTTCTTTCTTTCTTTCTTTCTTTCTTTCTTTCTTTCTTTCTTTCTTTCTTTCTTTCTTTCTTTCTTTCTTTCTTTCTCTCTCTCCCACTTTCTTTTTCTTTCTATTTTTCTTTCTCTTTCTCTCTTTCTTTTTGTCACTCTCTCTCTCCCCCTGTATCTGACTCTCCTCCCTCCACCCATCTGTCACTCTGTGTGTGTGTGCGTGTGTGTGTCTGATTCCCTCTCTCTCTCCCTCCCTCCCTCTGTTTGTCTTTCCCTCCCTCCCTCCCCCTCTGGCTCTCTCTGTCTGCCTTTCTGTGTGTAAGTCTCTCCCTCCCCCCCCCCCGAAGCAGCGGAAAGCCCGGCATGTCAGTGAGCCAGGAGCAGGCGCGGGGAGGACCAAAGGCTGTGGCTCCCTAAGCGCTGCCCAGTCCGTCCGGGTGCTGCACGCCCACCTCCCTCCCAGCCCGTGTGCCGGGCAGCCCTGGAAAATGCCCCTCGGTGCTCTCTGCAGACGGCTGTTGCTGCTGCTGCTGCTCCCGCGACACGCAGTTCTTGCTGTCCGAGGTCGCCCGGCAGGCGCATCGGGCAGGACAGCCGGGCTGCTCGGACGGCGAGAACTGCGTGTCGCGGGGCTCGGGAGCAGCAGCAGCAGCAACAGCCGCCCGGAGAGAGCACCGAGGGGCGCTTTCCCGGGCTGTCCGGCACACGGGCTGGGAGGGAGGTGGGCGTGCGGCGCCCGGACGAACTGGGCGGCACTTAGGGAGCCTCAGCCTTCGGTCCTCCCCTTGCCCGCCCACCCGCCCGCTGTGGGAGGAGGGAAGTGGGCGTGCGGCTCCCAGTGTCTGCCCGTGGCTGGGTGGAGGAAGAGCCGCACTCAAGGGGCCAAAGAGCCACTCCTGGCTCGCGAGCCGCGGTTTGCCAACCACTGCACTAGGGTGCCAGCAAAGCTCCTAAGAGTCCTCAGATCTTAACTCATTCTGGTTTAGCCATCAATGTGTGGATTTCAGAGAAAAAGTTGAGGCTTCAGAAAAATGCACCAGACCAAATAAGAACGCTGTTTCTTATTTCATAGAGTTACAGCATCAAGCTAATCAATTAGGCTTAGTAAAATAGTGAGGCTTCCATGTCCATTCACTCCATCATAAACTGCTAAATTTAACAGATTAACAGAGTTGGGAGGGACCTTGCAGGTCATCTAGTCCAACCCCCTGCCCGAGCAGAAGACCCTACATGTGCCTCTACCTAGGATCGAACTCACAACTTCCTGCTTGTGAGGCAAGAGCTCCACTCATAACCATTTAGTTTTGAGACATAACTCAATTAAGAATTACCACAACATTCCCATTCAGGCAATTTTCTTCACCTGTGTCTGTGTCTTTTGCTATTTATGCATTGAGGAAGACATTTTGAAAAGGGGAGCTTCTCTGTGCTACGTGTGATTTTGAACTATATGCAATCAGAGTTTGAAAATCAGAAAAACCATGTTCAATAAATAAAGCAGATAGTATTTCCCTCTTCCAAATTCTTCCTTTCAAACAGCCAAAACAGGAGTAGGCCTGAGCATGTGTGGCTCCTTTGTATAACAGGAATAATACAGAAGAATGTTCTAGAAAAGACCAGTGTACACCCTGCAGTCAAAATCCACATGTGTGTATGTATTTTTAAATGACCATTACTAATAAGAACTTGGCAGCATTAATTCTACACCGCATTTTCTGGCCAAATATTTTCACCTCCTATCTTGCTAGAAATTTGTTCTGATAAAAGACATCAAGAAGTCATCTCCATCTGGGCCAATAATAGTCAAAACACACTCTCTCTCTCTCTCTCTCTCTCTCTCTCTCTCTCTCTCTCTCTCTCTTACTTTAAACTTCATTAAAAGGTTATATTGTTATGCTGTTGTGCCTGTAGCCCAGATAGCAAGAGTGTAAAGAGGCAGAGATGCCATGGATACTCATCTCTATCCATTGCATGCCTTTGTTACTCTTCCAGCTGGTGCATTGATGCCCCCAGCCCAGCCCACAATTGCTTGTCACCCTATTGCCTTTTCCTTGGCAAAAAAGAAAGAGGCCCACGGCTGATAACAGATCTGGGAACAGCCTTCACACCCTGCCTCTTTCTCACTTGCCATCATCACCAGCGGCTCCTGTCATTAACTTCTACTCCGATTTGATGTCTCCATCTGTTTGGCTTCCCTGTTTGCTGGCTACAGAGAAGTTGCTGGGCGAACTATGGCAACTGAATCCCGGGCAGAAATTAAGAGAGCAATGCCATTTGCATTTCAAGGGGTCTCTTGCTACTGAAAAGTAACCAAGGCAGTTACAGGCAGCTCTGGACTCCTTCAGAAAGAATATAATAATAATAATAATATAATAATTTAATATTTATAAAACCGCACCCTCTCCCCACGGGGACTCGGGGCGGTGCACAGGCAGAATAAAAACAATACATACATACAAAACAATTCTAAAAACAAATTAAACAAACCTGCGCTAAAATTTCCCCTTTTAAAACTAAACAATACCGATTCCAATAAAATCCCAAAGACAGAGAGATTTATCCTAGGCCGGCCAGACAGAAAAAGTGAGTTTTTAATTTGAGACGGAAGGAGCGGAGGTCCGTGGTCGTCCTGATATCGGGGGGAAGGTCGTTCCAGAGGGCCGGGCCCGCCACAGAGATAGCCCTTCCCCTGGGTGTCGCCCGCTGACAATGTCTAGTGGACGGCACCCGGAGAAGTCCCTCTCTGTGGGAGCGAATCGGCCGTGAGGAAGTATGAGGCAGGATCCGATCCCGCAGATAGCTAGGTCCCGAGCCATGGAGCGCTTTAAAGATGATAATTAACACCTTGAAGCGCACCCGGAAGACGACAGGTAGCCAGTGCAGCTCGCGCAAGAGCGGTGTTACATGGGTAAACCTAGCGGTTCCCATAATTGCTCGCGCGGCTGCGTTCTGGAGTAGGAATGTAACACAATATAATAAAATGGACATTGCAGAGGGTAACCCAGATTAAGGACAAGAGTTTCAGCAAAAGGCTTTACAGACTAAGGAGCAGGGCTGTCTTAACCCAAGGGCCCCACAAGCATAGGGGCCCCATACTCATCTGGGTATGTTAATCAACCTTCAGTGCACCTTGTATCATATTAACACAACAACATATTTATTACATTTTATTGCATTTTTAAATTAATACTAACACGCCAATAAAATAAATATATGTTTAACTTTATCGACCATTTACATTTTTTTATTTCTGTGAGTAGTTGTTGTAGGGGCCCCAGTTCACTGCTTTGTCTGTGGCCCATAATGCTGTTAAGATGGCCCTGCTAGGGAGATTCCCTTTATTAGAGAATTACATTTACAGGTTGGCCTTTATTTCTGAATGGAGAATGTGCCTGCCTCTGGACAGACTTCGATGGCCATAATGGCATAGAAATGTAACAAATATGATGGGGAGAAAATGATCAGAGGTTTATAAAATTATGAGTGCACAATACATCAATACAATATTTTCCTCATCTTCTCTTATTTATACTAGAATATAGATTTGAGACAAGGAAGAAAAATTCATTTTTTTTACAAAGCCCTGTTAATGTATGGAATGTACAGTAATAGGATCTAAGTAGTGGCCAGGAACAAAGAGGGCTCTAAAAGAGGATTGGTTAGGTTCCTGAAGGAAAAGTAAAGCTATACGGAATTCTAACATTGGGATTACTCTGCTTCGTATATTCTGATTGACAGACAGCAGTGTGGGAGAAATCTATTGATTATTTTGATGCTTATTTGTGGGCTTCTAAAGCTATCTGGTTAACTGTGCCTGGAAATAAGATGCTATCTAAATAGACCCTTTGTCAGATCCAGCCACTCAAGGGTCCTTTGTTTTGTTTTGTTTTATTTCTTTTCTTTTATTTTGTGTTGCTTTGTTATTTTATATTATTTCATTTCATTTTATGAAATAGCGGGGACCTAGTTATATGTGAGACCGTCTCCTGCCCCCTACATCCCTTAGACCGATACGCTCCCACAGAAAGGGCCTTCTCAGGGTGCCGTCGGCCGGACAATGCTGACTGGCGACACCCAAGGGAAGGGCCTGCTCTGTGGCGGGCCCTGTCCTGTGGAACGACCTACCCCCAGAACTCCGTACCATCACTGACCTCCGCCTCTTCCGCCAGTGTTTAAAAACACACCTCTTTCATCAAGCTGGCCTAACATAACCTCTGCTGGGACTAGTGTAGATAGTTTTATTTCGGGGATTTTAATTAGTTTTTAGCGCAGGACAGGCATTTAATAGGTTTTTAAATTTTTGTATTATGATTTTGTATGTATTTTAAATTCCTGTGCGCTGCCCTGGGTCCTTTTGGAGAAGGGTGGGATATAAATCTAATAAATAAAATAAATAAAAAATTTCATTTAATTTTATTTTATTTTATTTCATTTTATTATTTTATTTTATTGGTTTTTTATTTGGTGTCCAAATCCAACATTTTTCTTTTATCTTCTACAATTTTTTTTAAAAAGAAAAACAGAGAACTGTATGGGAACAAATATTCCAATGACTGCTAGCCATAATAATATTAAAACAGGCTCTGCATTAAGCACAAAAATACCTCTGATAATATTTATTTTATTTTATTTTATTTTCGTATTTGTATCCCGCGCCCATCTCCCACCAAGGGACCCGGGGCGGTGCACAGGAAATTTAAAAACATAAATATACAAATATACAAAATACAAAACCTATTAAAACTCTATTAAACCCCATCCTGCGCTAAAACCTCATTAAAACCCCCCAAATTAAAACATTTATCACTAAAAGCCAGTTCAGAGTCAGGTAGTTCATGCCAGACCGGCTAGATGAAAAAAGTGCGTTTTTAGGCGCTGGCGGAACAGGCGGAGGTCAGAGATGACTCGGAGTTCGGGGGGTAGGTCGTTCCAGAGGGCTGGGCCCGCCACAGAGAAGGCCCTTCCCCTGGGGGTCGTCAACCAGCATTGCCCGACCGACGGCACCCGGAGAAGCCCCTCTCTGTGGGAGCGAATCGGACATAGGGACGTATGGCGCAGCAGATGGTCACGCAGGTAACTAGGCCCCGTGCCATGGAGCACCTTGAAGATGGTCATCAAAACCTTGTAACGCACCTGAAAGGTCACAGGCAGCCAGTGCAGCTCGCGCAGGAGAGGTGTTATATGGGATTGTCAAGAGGCTCCCATGATTAATAAGATGTTGGAGGGGGGGGGAAAGTTCATTAAACCCTGTTTATAAGCTTCCCTACTGTTTCTTGCTGATCACTATTGGAGATATTAATTGGTTAGTTAGGTGATGCCCAAGAGGCATAGCAGGACGTCTTCCATTCCCTTCTCTCTTTCTCTGCCAGCCTCTTGATTCAGCTGCCTATCTGGCTTCAAGCAGAGAAAACAATCTCTCAACAAATCCATCTCCTAACTAAAGTAGCATGTTTTGGGTTCTAATCCTGCAGGGAAATTTAAGCTGCTAGATCAGGACAGGGATGTCCGGGAGCCTGTGCAGTACTTCAACAGTGTGGAGGAGGTGGCGAGCATCTTTCCAGATCGGGTGTTCGTCATGGAGGCCATCACCTTCAGCGTAAAGGTGGGTTGTACTATTGGAAGAAATATCTTTCTGGGTTCAGTTCCAAGTGGGGAGAAAGACACTGGAAACACGGTGGCTGTTTGGAAAGATGGTTTTTAATGGTGGACAGGACCCACGGTTTGAGGTCCTGGAGGAAAAAGGAAGAGATGCTGAGAGTGCCCTGGTTTTATGCCCTCTCTGGGCCCCACCTTAGAGCTTCCTGTTCCTTTGTAAGAAGTGTATTCTGATTGGTGGTCAGACTCCCAAGGGGCGAGGGTCTTAGCTAACTTTATAGGTTGTCTATCTCCCAAGGTTGGTTGAGCCTTTGCTGGGTGATGATGTAATGAAAGGCTTTGAGATTCCTATTATGGCTCTGCCTGAAGGAGGTAGATATTGACTGGCTCAGACCTTAATGGCCCATTGACTGGCTCAGAGTAGAATAGACTGGCTCAGACCTTAATGGCCCATTGACAAAAGTGGAGGGGCTGAGTTTCTGCCTCCCTTTTAGGGGGAAATATTCTGCCCTTTTAATATTTCCTAAAGTATTTCATTTTCTTAGGAGAGGGGTGGGTGCTAACTTCCTACAGTACTTTAGCATATGTCAGCTGTCTAAAGCAGGAGTCTCCAACCTTGGCAACTTTAAGACTTGTGGACTTCAACTCCTGGCTGAGGAATTCTGGGAGTTGAAGTCCACAAGTCTTAAAGTTACCAAGGTTGGAGAACCGTGTCTAAAGAATAGATGGGAAATGGGGTGGGAATGCTGTTTCCACTCAGGTCAACCTCCCTCTGTTCTGGTTTGATATCTGATTTCTTGACAGTCGTTTTCTTCTGCTTGGTTAATGAAGAGCTAAGATATAGCAAAGCAAATTAAAAGAATTCTTGCAAGCTCAGATTTGATCCCGTCTACTTAACCAAAGATGTGACTTGCAGTTTAATTGACTATTTCATATCTGATAGGCTGCATAACATTTTTTGAAGGATCAGGTTTTTTATGCACTAACCATTGCTAAAGTAAGAAATTAGATAGCTGAGATTTAAGGAGTTAAAAGCAGAATATAGCCTCACTTTCTACTATAAATTGGTCTCAAAGATCAGAAGGATGCTTTAACTTTTGGGCTTCTCCAAAATGACAACTGGTTACCCACTGGGAGAGAGAGATGGCTTGGATTATTGAACCGGCTAGTTCTCTTTTAATCTGATCCAACAGGCTCTTTTTGTGTTTTCGAAAATTGTCTTTTTATTATGAATTTAGGGATCTGCTCTGAATGAATAGAAATATTAATATGTCTTTTCTAATTTTTTCAATTGCATTTTAAACCTGAGGTGGAGATAAGATTTGGAAAATCAGGGAGTACAGTAAAGCATTTGCATTCATTCACTGATTCAGGGTTTCTAGTTCAATTTGGATCTCTGCCTTTCCCGTTCTAAGATTGTGAATTGTCTCTAGGAATAAATAGAAACACTAAAAGCTAAACACACTGTGGGAAGAAAATATAATGCACTTTGCTGAAACCCACAACAATAATAACTAATAGGATCAAATGCATTCTAAGTTTAGACAGGGCTTGGTTTTCAAAAAAATACAATGCAATACAATAGCAGAGTTGGAAGGGACTTTGGAGGTCTAGTCCAACCCCCTGCCTAGGCAGGAAGCCCTATACCATTTCAGACAAATGGCTATCCAACATCTTCTTAAAGACTTCCAGTGATGGGGCATTCACAACTTCTGGAGGCAAGCTGTACCACTGATTAATTGTTCTAACTGTCAGGAAATTTTTCCTCAGTTCTAAGTTGCTTCTCTCCTTGGTTTCCACCCATTGCTTCTTGTTCTACCCTCAGGTGCCTTGGTGAATAGTTTGACTCCCTCTTCTTTGTGGCAACCGCTGAGATATCGGAATACTGCTATCATGTCTCCCCTGGTCCTTCTTTTCATTAAACTAGACATACCCAGTTCCTGTAACCGTTCATATGTTTTAGTCTCCAGTCCCCTAATCATCTTGGTTGCTCTTCTCTGCACTCTTTCCAGAGTCTCCACGTCTTTTCTACATCTTAGCGACCAAAACTGAGTGCAGTATTCCAAGTGTGGCCTTACCATGGCATTATAAAGTGGTATCAACACTTCTCGTGATCTTGATTCTATCCCTCTGTTTATGTAGCCTAGAACTGTGTTGGCTTTTTTGGCAGCTGCTGCACACTGCTGGCTCATATTTAAATGGTTGTCCACCAGGACTCCAAGATCCCTCTCACAGTTACTACTATTGAGCAAGGTATCACCTATATTGTACCTGTGCATTTGGTTTTTCTTGCCAAATGTAGAACCTTACTTTTTTCACCATTGAATTTCATTTTGTTAGACAGTGCCCAATGTTCAAGTTTGTCAAGATCCTTCTGTATCTTAAGCCTATCTTTTGGAGTGTTGGCTATTCCTGCCAGCTTGGTGTTATCTGCAAATTTGATGAGTTCCCCATTTATTCCCTCATCCAAATCGTTGATGAAGACGTTGAAGAGTACTGGGCCTAAAACAGAGCCTTGGGGGACTCCACTGCATACTTCCCTCCATGTAGATGCAGTTCCATTGAGGACTACACGTTGAGCGTGGTTGGTCAGCCAGTTACGAATCCATCTGGTGGTGATGCTGTCTAACCCACATTCTTCTACTTTATCTAGTAGTAGGTTATCGTCTACCTTATCAAATGACTTACTGAAGTCCAAGTAAACTATATCGATGGCATTCCTCTGGTCCACTAGTTTGGTCACTTTGTCAAAGAATGCAATAAGATTGGTCTGGCATGATCTGTTTTTGATGAACCCATGTTGGCTTTTGGCTATTACTTTCTTTGCTTCTAGGTGTTCGTTAATTCGTTTCTTGATTATCTTTTCCAGAATCTTTCCTGATATTGAGGTCAGGCTGATTGGTCTGTAGTTTCCTGGATCTATTTTTTTATCTTTTTTGAAGATGGGAACCACATCTGCTCTTTTCCAGTCATCTGGCAGTTCCCCAGTGCTCCAGGATCTCTGAAAGATATAGCTCAGTGGTTCTGAGATCTCATTTGCCAGTTCCTTCAGAACCTTGGGGTATAGTCCATCCGGTCCTGGTGATTTGAACTCATCTAGGTTAGACAGGTGCTCTCTTACCATTTTCTTCCCTATTTCAACTTGAGTTCCTAATCTAATTTTTGTGGTGCTGTTTTGGATAGGTTGGACTGTTTTATCTCTTTGTGTAAAGACAGATGCAAAAAATGAGTTAAATAGTTCTGCTTTCTCCCTGTTGCTTGTCACCTTCTTGCCACTTTCTCCCAGCAGTGGACCAATTGTTTCCTTAACTTTTTTCTTGTTTTTAACATGTTGGAAGAAACGTTTTTTGTTATTTTTTACTTTTGTGGCAAGTCTTTCTTCATTGTGAGCCTTAGCTTTCCTCACTTCATCTATTTGTTGATATTATGCCTTAGTTATGTCCCCCTCTTTCCACTTTTTATACTTATCTTTTTTGCAAAGGATGGAAACTTAAGTAAGTATGCACAAAGCAGAACATTTCAAGAAATGTCATTTCCTCTAGGACTACAATCCTAATCACACATAGGGGAATATTTCCCATTGAACAGAGTGGGATTTTCTTCTGGGAAACCATGTACATATAGAGCATTGCACTGAATCTAGAAAAGTAGCATCTTAGCACTTTGTTTGCCTGATGAAATGAAAAACAGTTTCTGTAGTCTGTAAACAGAGAGAAACACAGGAGTTTTTTTCTTTTCAAGTGGTGATGACTTAGATCTTAAAGCCAATTCAATTATCTACTTTGTGAAAACCAACAACCATGTCTTTTAAGTAACCCAAATTAGATAATTTATTGGAATTTGACTTCTCACCCCAAACCCACACATTCTGGCATCTCGCTCCGTTGACCGTTCAGGTGTCCATCTCTTAACCTTTGCTCTAATCTTGTGTGTCAAGGAGGCTCCTATACAGTTGCCCCTTTTTGATCAAATGGATACAATTCAAGAACCCCTGAGTGGAATGAAGTCCATCAGCCCCAAATGATGGCCTATGGTACAAGTACCATGTTTCCCCGAAAATAAGACAGGGTCTTATTTTGTTTTGACCCCCAAAATAAGCGTTTGGCCTTATTTTTGGGGAGGTCTTATTATTTTAGAGGTGCAGGAGGCGGTGAGCATGGTCACCTCATGGCTGCTGCTGTGTTGCAATGTTTTCAGAGAGGGCTTATTTTTGGGCGAGGGCTTATTTTAGCGCATGCACTCAAAATCCCGGCTGGGCTTATTATCTGGGGAGGTCTTATTTTCAGGGAAACAGGGTAGTCCTCTACTTACAACAGTTTGCTTAGTGACTGTTCAAAGTTCAAAGTGACTTATGACTGTTTTTCACATTTATGATCATTGCAGCATCCCCAATGTCACAAGATCAAAATTCAGTTGCTTGGCCACTGGTTCCTATTTATGATAATTGCATTTGCAACCATCTGACAAACAAAGTCACTGGGGAAGCCAGATTCACATAACAACCATGTTACTAACATAACAGTTGCAATGATTTATTTAACAACAGTGGCAAGGAAAGTTGTAAAATGGGGCAAAATTCCGTTAACAAATGTTTCACTTAGCAATATAAATTTGGGGCTCAAAGTCGAGGTCGTAAGTCGAGGACTACCTGTATTTCTTTCTCCCATATACAGCACACAAAATCACAGAAATCCACTTTGTAGCTTTTTCTCCATGACTCGTGTTGTCGCAAAGCAAAGCAGTAGCTTTTGTATCACAGAGCCCCTCTTTCCCTGGTACAAAGCCTCCTCTTTCCTCACCCTCTGCGTTGCAAGATTCTCCTTGTTAAGCCTCTTATCTACCTATTTTCCTTCCCCCATTGGCTTCTTCCAGGTTGTGTCGGGCGAGTTCAGTGAAGACAGCGAAGTCTACAACTTCACGCTGCACGCAGGAGATGAACTAACACTCATGGGCCAGGCAGAGATTCTGTGCGCAAAAGCTGCGAAGGAAAAGTCGCGTTTGAACACGTTGCTGCGGAAGTTGGGCAAAGCAGGTGTCCCCGGCACTGGCGGTGGGAATGGCGGCAGCGGTAACAGCGGCGGCGGCAACCCTGGGGGTGGCAGCGGCAAACAGTTGAAGGGCAAGATGCCTTGCTTGATTTGCATGAACCACCGGACCAACGAAAGCCTCAGCTTGCCTTTCCAGTGCAAAGGGCGCTTCAGCACACGCTCACCGCTGGAGCTGCAGATGCAGGAGGGGGAGCATACTATTCGCAGTATCATCGAGAAGGTGCGACTTCCTGTCAATGTGATTGTGCCCAGCCGGCCGCCTCGAAACCCCTACGACCTGCACGCCATCCGGGAGGGCCACTGTTACAAGCTGGTGAGCATCGTCTCCAAGACAGTGGTGCTGTGCTGCATTCTCCGCAAGGACGAAGTGGCTCCCTTCCACTTCCTCCTGCTCACAGACATGCCCCGTTTTCTGCTGCCAGAGGGGATGTTGCGTGTAGGCGGAGACCCCCAGCTGGAGAAGTTGTTACGAGAAACTGCTGCCCTCTGCCAGGAATGCTTCGATCCCAATGAATATTCTAAGGCTGTGCGGGAGGCCAAGCCAGACTTCTCAGAAGACTGTGCCAGCCCCCGCCATGTACGGCTCTGCCTGCAGGGCTACAGCCGTGATGAATTGGCCCAATCCTTTCAGCGCCTCTCCCTTTGCTTGTATGCCGCCTCTGAAAGCAGTTGCCAGGACCCTTCTCAAGGAGGGAGGAGCCAACGATTGCTTCTCCCCTCTCACCGAGAGCCCTCCAGCCTTATTTCTGATCCTTTGGATTCTGAGCGTGAATACATGACACCTGACTGGGTGGAACCCACATTCCGGACTCAAGAGCTCCCGTATGAAGAATTGTGGACTAATCAAAACCCAGAGACTTATTCTGAATCCAGCAGCACTGTTCCTGGACTGGAGAATGCCAGTAAGGGCCAGCGGGATCTTATCTCTTTCGGGGGTTCACCTTGCCATCGAGGCCTGCCACAGGAAGACCTTAACGCAGATGCTCCTCCCCCAGTCCCACCCAAATCTGAAGCGGTAAGAGAGTCAGGTAGTGGACAGTTTGATGGAAAATAGAAACTGTAGCCAGGGCAACTCACTCATAAATGAATGTGTGTTTTATTGTTTAATTTGAATTAACTGTCAAAGAAAGTTGATGTTATCCAGGGAAGGGAAACATACTTAAAAGTGAACGTTGCTTCTTTAGACAATTCTAAATTCTGCATGTAGCGATGTAGATGGATAAACCTTCCATTCTGAAGATTATTAGAAAATGAACTAAAATATATTACTATAAATCCTTTATAAAAATCCATAATGTAACCAGGTTTGGAATCTTGCTTACAGTTTTTGTCATTGCACACATTTGAAAGTTTGAGCACTTTCTTTATTAAAGAAAACGTACCATAATAAATGTACCATATATTTTAAGGTTGAGAATGGTGCATACCAATTTGAAAAGGAGAGACTGGGAAACGTTTTTGCCACTCTGCCATAAAACTAGACCCTTGAGGTCATTTAGTACAGCTGAAGTGTGGAAAAGTCAGGATTGAGACCCCAGTGGTGCAGTGGTTAGAATGCAGTACTGCAGGCTACTTTGCTGCTCACTGGCTGCCTGCAATTTGGCAGTTTGAATCTCACCAGGCTCAAAGTTGACTCAGGCATTCATCTTTCCGAGGTTGATAAAATGAGGACCCAGATTGTTGGGGGCAATATGCTGACTCTGTAAGCCCCTTAGTGAGAGCTGTAAAAGCATTATGAAGCGTATATAAGCCTAAATCCTATTGCTATAGAACAGTATTTCTTATACTGTTTACTGTCTTGCATAGTTTAGTTTTATTTGATTTATATCCCGCCCTTCTCCAAAAGGACCCAGGGCGGCGCACAGGAATTTAAAATAACATATAAATAATACAAAATACAAAATTTAAAAACCTATTAAATATTCAAACCTGCGCTAAAACCAATTTTTATTTATTTATTTATTTATTTATTGAATTTATACCCCGCCCTTCTCCGAATGGACCCAGTCTGGTTAAATGGCCAATCAATCTGTGTGTAGATCTACACCTCCCCATTTTAAAACTATCTAATACTAGTCACAGCGGAGGCTATGTTAGGCCGGCTTGATGAAACAGGTGTGTTTTTAAACACTGGCAGAAGAGGCGGAGGTCGGTGATGGTACGGAGTTCAGGGGGTAGGTCGTTCCACAGGGCAGGGCCTGCCACAGAGAAGGCCCTTCCCCTGGGTGTCGCCAGTCAGCATTGTCCGGCCGACGGCACCCTGAATTTAGTTTAACTGTAAAATTACTGTAGCTATTTGTTAGATCTATGACTTGGCTTTCTTCAGTGGCATATCTAGTAAATTTATGTAGTGACTGTTCAAAGTTACAACGGCACTGAAAAAAGTAACTTATGGCCATTTTTCACACTTATGACCATTGTAGCATCCCCATGGTCATGTGATTTATACTCGGATGTTTGACAACTGACTCTCATTTATGACGGTTGCCGTGTCCCTGTATCATGTGATCACTTTTTACAGCCTTCTGAAAAGGAAATTCAGTGGGAACCCAGATCACTCAATAACTGTGTTACTAATTTAACCAATGTAGTGATTTAATTAATAAATGTGGCAAGCAAAGTGGTAAAATGGGGCAAAATTCAGTTAACAAATTTCTTACTTAGCAACATAAATTTTGGTTGTGTAAAGACAATCTTCACACAAGTTGAGACTCTAGAAAGAGTGCAGAGAAGAGCAACGAAGATGATTAGGGGACTGGAGGCCAAAACATATGAAGAACGGTTGCAGGAATTGGGTCTGTCTAGTTTAATGAAAAGAAGGGCTGCATTTGGGGGGGGGCACCTCATTTTATTGACTTCCCTCATATTTATCAACTTCCTGCCTTCTCTTGTAATTAATTAGCATTCCATAGCTACGACAGCTGCTTAGGCATCAGTATTGCTTTGGCTTTAATTTATTTTTCCTTGGTTCATTATAAATTTTTATACTTTTGGTTTTCCCCATGACTGTTATATCTTATTGATGTATGCAGAGGGTAATCCTTTGGACACATAAATGAGTTATTAAATGTGTAAAATGCACTTTATATGAATGTTTATGATTATATATATGTTTATATATAAATATTTATGATAGATAGAGATATATTTATTTATTTATTTATTTATTTTTCACATTTATAACCCGCACCCATCTCACCATAAAGGGACTCGGGGCGGCGAACAGAGATTTAAAATCAATTATACATATACAATATATTATTAAATAATAACGAAATTAAATCCATATCCTGCTTAACTTAAAATAAGTTTAAATTTAAAACCCAAATTACAGTTTTGATTTGTTATAAAATAATGGGCGTGGAGTAGATCATGCTAGGCCGGCCAGATGAAAATAATAAGTTTTTAGGTGCCGGCGAAACAAGCGGAGGTCTGTGATGGAACGGAGGTCGGAAGGTAGGCCATTCCAGAGGGTAGGGCCCACCACAGAGAAGGCCCTTCCCCTGGGAGCCGCCAACCGGCATTGTCCGGTCGACGGCACCCGGAGAAGACCCTCTCCCTGGGAGCGGGTCGGTCGAAGGGATGTATGGGGCAGAAGACGGTCGCGAAGGTAGCTAGGCCCCGTGCCATGGAGCACCTTGCATATGGTCATCAAAACCTTGTAACGCACTCGGTAGGTCACAGGTAGCCAGTGCAGCTCGCGCAGGAGTGGTGTTATGTGGGAATGTCTTGAGATTCCCATGATCACCCGCGCTGCCGCATTCTGGACCAACTGCAACCTCCGAGTGCATCTCAAGGGGAGCCCCATGTAGAGAGCGTTGCAGTAGTCCAGACAAGAAGTCACGAGTGCTTGAGTGACTGTGCGAAGGGCATCCCGGTCCAGTAAGGGGCGCAATTGACGGACCAGGCAAACCTGGTAAAATGCCCCCCTGGCCACGGCTGCCACCTGATCCTCAAGGGACAACCGGGAATCCAGGAGGACTCCTAAATTGCGCACTCTATCCACGGGGGCCAAATTTTCATTCCCCATGGCCAGCGATGGTGTCAACTGGCTAAACCGGGAAGCCGGGAACCACAACCACTCGGTCTTGGACGGGTTGAGTTTGAGTTTGTTACTGCCCATCCAGATCCGTACGGCCACTAAACACCGGGACATCACCTCAACGGCATCGTTGGGGTGGCTTGGGGTAGAGATGTACAACTGGGTATCATCAGCGTACAGATGGTATTCTACCCCAAAACCACGGATGATCTCACCCAGCGGCTTCATATACGTGTTGAATAGGAGTGGCGAGAGGACCGACCCCTGCGGTACCTGCGGTACCTCATATGCGAGGGGCCTAGAAGTCGACCTCTGTCAACACGTATTGCGACCGATCAGAGAGGAAGGAGGAGAACCACCGCAAAACGGTGCCACCCACCCCCAACCCCTCTAGTCGGTGCAAAAGGATACCATGGTCGATGGTATCAAAAGCCGCTGAGAGATCTAACAAGACCAGGATAGAGGAACAACCCCTATCCCGGGCCCTCCAGAGATCATCTACCAATGCGACCAATGCCGTCTCGGTGCTATGACCGGGCCGAAAGCCGGACTGGCGCGGGTCTAGATAATCAGTTTCCTCCAGGTGACGAGAAAACTGCTGTGCAACCACACTCTCTACAACCTTCGCAAGAAAGTGAAGGTTGGAGACCGGACGATAATTAGCCAATAATGCTGAGTCCAGGGAAGGCTTTTTGAGGAGGGGTCTCACCACCGCCTCTTTCAAGATGGTAGGTAAGGACCCCTCACGCAGAGAAGCGTTCACAATGGCCTGGAGCCAGCTTCGTGTCTCCTCCCAGGATGCCAGTACAAGCCAGGAGGGACAAGGGTCTAATAAGCATGTGGTGGCCTTTAGTCTCCTCGTCAACCTGTCCATGTCCTTGGCAGTAACAAAGTCAAAGTCTTCCCATAAAATAGTCTCAAGGCCTGCATCGGATACTTCCACTGGACCACTATCTGTGGAGGGCAACTCGCTCCGAATCTGAGTGATTTTATCCTGCAGATATTCCTTGGCTCGGCCCTGCAAGGAGGACTCTCGCGGCCTCTGTTGAAGGAGGGAGCGGGTCACCCCAAACAGGGCTGCCGGGCGGTTCTCTGCGGATGCGATGAGGGTGGCACAATACTTGCGTTTGGCCACCCTCATTGCCACTAAGTAAGTCCTCAAATGGGCTCTTACCAGTGTTCAATCAGATTCAGATCGAGAGGATCTCCACCTACTCTCTAGGCATCTCTTGCGGCGTTTCATCTCCCTCAGCTCCTCAGAAAACCAAGGAGCCCGGGTGGGATGATGCCGCGTGAGAGGCCGCAAAGGCACGACGCGGTCTAAGGCCCCCGCGGCCGCACTATACCATGCTGCCACTAGGTCCTCAGCCGCGGCACGAGTCAAGGATACAGGTATTGGCCCAAGCTCCTTCTGGAACTTTTCAGGGTCCATCAGGCGCCTGGGGCGGAACCATCTGGGTGTCTCTGGCTCCGCCTCCCCGCGGTGAGAAGAGGCGATTGGAAAGTCCAGCCGAAGGAGAGAGTGATCTGTCCATGACAAGGGTGAGATGACTAAGTCCCCGGTTCCAAGATCACTTCTCCACTGGCCAGAGACGAAAATAAGATCCAGCGTGTGTCCTCCATCGTGAGTGGGGGCATGAAGTAATTGGGTCAGGTCCATGGCCGTCATGGAAGCCATGAACTCCCGAGCTGCCTCCGATGCCTCGCCCGCCGATGGTAAATTAAAGTCCCCCATGACTAGAAGTCTGGGGGTCTCCACTACCACCCCGGCGACCAACTCAAGGAGCTCGGGCAGGGCTGTTGTTACATAGCAGGGAGCCAGGTATATAATCAACAAGCCCAACTGCCTCCCTAGGCCCCATTTCACAAAGAGGGATTCACAGCCGGTAGTCTGAGGTACAGTGATCCCCCTCGGCTCTAGACTCTCCTTAATGATAATCGCCACTCCTCCACCCCTGCCTAGGGCCCGAGGCTGATGAAATGCTCGGTATCCCGGTGGGCACATTTCCACGAGAGGTAAACCCCCCTCGGGGCCCAACCAGGTGTCCGTAATTCCCACCAGGTCCGGGTCCCCCTCTGATGCTAGATCATTTATGAGGGGGGCTTTATTTACCATGGACCTGGCGTTGCAGAGCATCAGCCTGGGGCTGCGGCTCTGTAAACCTTGACCACCTAGTCCCTGAGGGGAGCACAGGGGGTTGGGGCAAGCGACCACTTGTAACCAGTGGCCACGATCCCCCAACTTCAGATGGACACCCTGTCTCCCACCGCCCCTACCCCTCCCTAGGACCGTATGGATGGGAAATCCCTCCACAGGAACACCCCCTCCCCCTCCCTCCTCGTTAGACCAATCCTTAATCTTACTCCTAATTTTGTTGGTCGGCCCTATGCCCAGATCCCCTACTGACTGATTAGGACCTCTCCCCACCCTGGGACCCCTTAAAAGATGAATTAAAAATTTGGACAAAAACCCCCTAAGTTTGCGCTTTGTCCATCTCTCCGGAACTAGGGTCCATCTCTCCTTCTTCGAGATGGGCCCTTGTTAGATTAGAGGGCCATGCCTGCGAGAGGGGAGATTCTCGCAGGCGCAGGAGATCTTGCCTCGAATAAATGATAGGGTAAGGTAAAGTTGTGAGGGGGTACATTTTTGGCCAGGGAGGGAAATTTCATATATATATATATATCTACGAAAACATATATATATATCTATATATAGAGAGATATAGGTATAGATATTTGTTTTTGTAGATTTTCACGGGTATAGGTATGTAGATTTTGGTTTATTCGGGTCTTTTCCCGTGTAAAATTAAAGGTGTTTTTGCAACGTTTCGATGGGATCACCCCCATCATCATCAGGCCTGGGCCTTTGCTTTTTTGCGAATGAGCTGTATTTGAAGTGGCAGTTTTTCTGTAAGTGGAGGTGGGAGGGGTTGGAATGTTGGCTCTGCTACTTTAAACCGATTGGTTGGCTGATTTGCCACATCCTGATTGGTAGATCAGCCACTAAATTGGTAGATCGGCCACTAAACGAGTCCTGGCCACTAAACGAGTCCCGGCCACAAACACTAAAACCATCATCAATCACTCTCAACAAACATCAACTCCATCTACCAATCAGGATGTGGCAAATCAGCCAACCAATCGGTTTAAAGTAGCAGAGCCAACATTCCAACCCCTCCCACCTCCACTTACAGAAAAACTGCCACTTCAAATACAGCTCATTCGCAAAAAAGCAAAGGCCCAGGCCTGATGATGATGGGGGTGATCCCATCGAAACGTTGCAAAAACACCTTTAATTTTACACGGGAAAAGACCCGAATAAACCAAAATCTACATAGGTATAGATATACGCACGCGCGTACACACACACACACAGAAATTCGTTGGTTGCTATGGTAATAATTCAGTCTTCCCAAATTGCAGTTTCTTTTCAAATCATTAGACCTTTGTTATGGAACTTCCTTGTTCATTGGCAGCTCAATGTTTTGTTTTGTTTTTAAATAATGTACAATTTTGGCTTAAAAGTGTCCATCTGGTTCAGCCTTCCAACTATATAAATAAAAATGTAACAAGAGTTTGTTCAAAACCGATAATCTCCGAAAGTACTGCACCGATCGCTTCCAAATTTTCACACAACGTTCCTTTGAAATACAGCACCAATGACACACATAGATTGTGTAGATGTCACACCTGTGCCAAGTACATGCAATGGAAATGTAAAAAATTATTAAAAAGGTAGGTAGATGGATACAGAGAGAGCAGTGGGCCACAGGTATTATGTCATCCTTTGTGACATAAAATACTCTGTCTATAAGATTCAAGGAGAAATATAGTAGGTAGGTAGATAGGCAGCTCTAGGGATAGAGAGAGGGAGGGAGAAATGCAGTAGGTAGGTAGATAGGTAGGTAGGTAGTTAGGTAGGTAGGTAGAGGGATAGATAGAGGGAGAAATACAGTAGGTAGGTAGGTAGGTAGGTAGGTAGGTAGGTAGGTAGGTAGGTAGGTAGGTAGGTAGGTAGGTAGGTAGAGGGAGAGTAGGTACAGTAGGTAGGTAGGTTGGGGGTTATACGGTGGTTGTGTGTACGTGTTTGTGTGTGCAGGTGTAGATCTACACACAGATTGATTGGCCATTTAACCAGACTGGGCCACAGCAATGCGTGGCCGGGAATGGCTAATTTAGTATAAGGAAATTTTGTTCATATGTTTATTGAGTTAACTAACATTTGAATTACTGTGCTCTATTTTTGTGTGGAAGTGTGTTTGGAAAAGATATTGAACTAACATTGTCCATATTCTGTTCTCTTATGACAGAATATGAGGATCTTTGAGTATGAGAGAGTGGGGGAGAGAGAGAGAGAGAGACAATGTGATGTACTGATCAATCTGTTGGTTGTTGGTTTTAAGGACATTCTGGTCCTAGAAAATACAGAACACTCTGAGCTTGTTTCCTTCTTTCATTTCCAGAATTGTTAACATCAGTATGAGGGGGAATGGGGTTTGCTGGCTGTTTGTATATAGTAGTATGCCTACCAATTAATGGTCACACAGCTTCTTCCTCAGTGGTTGCTTGATTAGGGTAGTGTTTCTTCCCTCTCTCAATTTATTTGCTGATGGTGGTCCAGCTTTCTGAGGCCATCCCAGTACAAGTGCAGCCACTGTCCCTTGAGCTACTGAACTATCTATTGTCTCTGTCATTGGATGTGATGCACATGCCTATATCAAATTGATGTCCAAAGCGAGCGGACTTGGAGACACAAAAGCAAAAAAAAAGACAGATACTGCTACAGACAAATGAATGTAGACAGTATCATAAGCAAGCAGAAAAGAATCTGACAAAGTCTTGAGTAACTGTTAAAAATAAATTGCTGTTAATAATAAAAGCTCTGTATTAGTAATATTTTGCTTTCTCTTTTTGTTTCTTTTTGTGATCCAAGTTCATCTTTTAATAATAACTCAAAACCATGGTGATCTTTCTTTCATCTCTTGTCTTTCTTATCTTTAGCTTGGGAGTCTACCACAATAAGACTAGAGATTCTTAGTGGTGGGTTACGCCAGGGTCCCCAACCCCCGGGCCGCGGACTGGTGCCGGTCCGTGGCTTGATAGGAACTGGGCCACAGGGCTGGAGAGGAGGAGGAGGGAGGAGGGGGCAGCCCCCTGGGCAGAGCGCACACAGGGGGCGGGAGAGCACAGGTGCGGCCGCTCGCGCCGTTGGGGGCCCTAGAGGGGTGAGTGAGCCGACACACACACACCCCACGCGTGCATGCGCCACCTATTCCCCCTCCCCCCGCTCCCCCTCTATGCTGGCCGGTCCGCAGAATTTTCTTTAAAATGAAACCGGTCTCTGGTGCCAAAAAGGTTGGGGACCCCTGGGTTACGCAATACAGCATAGAATCCTAGATTGATGGCTAACAGATAAATCTCCCCAAGGAAGATTTATGTCTGTCAAAGCTATACAGAAGACTGTCTCATGTCTTCTGTATAGCTTTGGCTTCTTATCTTAATAGGTTAAGACTCAAGTCACTCAACCTATAAATGTTCAACCTCACTGCTTGTACTGTATTTGTTGGACTACAGATGACTCCCATGCATAACTGGCTCTTCACTATCTTTAGTTCTGGAACAGACTCTCAGAGCGTGACATTCTCTGTAGTGGAAATTCTCTGTCATTTCTGTTTTAAACCATCACTATTAATGCCTCTGAAGAAGACGGGATTCATGATATAAATTGTTCAAAGCTGGTGGATTTTAGCTGATAAATCTTACTATATGAACTGTCAGATGGTTCCCACCCCACCCCCCCAGTTTTCAAGGCTCATGGAGCTTTTCCTTACCTGTTGTACAGATCTCATTCAACAATATCACTATTCCCCATTGCGTAAATAAATATGGTGGAGTCTAATCCTTTTTTCAAAATCTTGCAACTTTGGTGCTATAGAGATCATCCATTTGACTTTCCTGTGCCAGGAAGCAGCTGAGCTTTTCTTGTCTAGGTTCTGACGCATCTACCTGTACACTTTAGATAATTTTCTGCAAACGTTTATATTTATTTATTTTTTTAAAATGGAATTTGGATGTAGTTTGATCATGCTTAAAATAATGGGTACTCCGTTCTTTCTTATCTGCAGTGAAATATATTCCTTAAAGGACGGGGAAATTCTGCCCAGCAGTGATATCTGCTAATAGTATTTCCAAAGTTAATATCCAAGCATTTCTTGCAAACATAGATCTTTATTTATTTATAGACTTTTTGATGGTTCTCTGAAGTGTAAATTTAGAACCAAACTGATTGCTGTAAAATTGTGCACTGTTTGGGAAAGCCCTTTGCTTCTCAGCATTTTGCATGTTGGATTAATGAAATTACCTTGTGTTATCACTTTGCCAATCCCTCTCCATCAACATCTATTTGAAGACTTTCTACATCAACAGCCTTTATTTTAAAAAAAAAATCCTAGCTCTCTGTAGGACACACCCATAGTTGGATGTGGTAGCATTTATTAAACATTAGAGATTGGATCTTAAAGCCAGTCCAGATGTGAGTTTGACAGGCAATGTTATCTGCCACATGGACCTAGTATATGGCATAAAAGGACCACAATGCAGTCTTCCATCTTTGTAAAGATTAGAAATAAATCCAAGGGGTGGAGGGAGGAGAAGCAAGAGGTAATTGGCAGGAAGTTGAATCACCTCTAGATCTTTTCATGTAATCTTGGAAAAAGCAGGCTTGGAAACATCCAATTTCTAAAGTGTTGTATAGCTGTGCTTGAAGTCTTTGAAAATGCCCTTTTCAGTCTGTATGGATGTAAGTGAAAATATCTTGGGTTGTATCTGGCCCATCACCCCAGCAAATAACCATCTTCTCCCCAATCTTTTCATAGGTGAGAGAGGAATGTCGTCTCCTTGTCGCTCCCCCTGTGCCACCACGTGGTGCCCACACATCGGCCACCTCCAGCCCTCCAATGCCTGTGCGGTTCCCCAAGCTCCAAGCGGCAGTATCGCCCAGTGCCAACCTCTCATACTACTCATCTGGACTTCATGACATGTGAGTGATGGAACTGGGATTGCTTCTATAGAGGGAGTTGTAAGATATAGCCTTCCTTGTAGGAACTCAGTTGGGAAGTTGAGAATGGGGAGAACAAAGTACCACGTATGCTTAAAGGCTTTTGCTTTATTGTCATTCTTTGTGTACTGTAAGACACAATATTATTTTGAATGAGGTCTTAAAGCATAGACTTCTGGGCTGGGATCCAGAGGCTTTGAACAGTCTTCCTTCTTATCACTGACCTGGCTGCATGAGTCAGCTGTGCACTTACTATTGCTAGTTTCAGGGGATGTGCAGGCATGCTGAGTGCAACAGCAAGAAATATCATATGAGTAGAACTTTTCTTGCTGGTTGACCTTTAACAGAGGCCTCTCAGGAGTCAGAAAGGAAGCATAGAATCTTCCTGTCGTGGGAATAAAAGGTCAATGTTTTTTACAATGATTTTTGGACAGGGGTAGTCAATCTTTTTATACCTACCGCCCACTTTTGTATCTCTGTTAGTAGTGACATTTTATAACTGTCCACCAGTTCCACAGTAATGGTGATTTATAAAGTAGGGAAGTCAATTAAATTAAAAAAAGGAAAGTGCTTCAGTATCAGACAAAACCCCTACCGCCCAACATGAAAGCTGGAATGCCCACTGGTGGGAGGTAGGGACCAGGTTGACTACCACTGTTTTTGGAGAATCCAAATGTGTAGTCCAAAATGATGGGGAAACAGAGCTCCTTTTATCAAAGCCATGCTTTTCTTCAGTGGAAAGATACTTTATGCGCCTGATACTGTTACATATAATTAAGCTTTCCATAATATTGTACATTTTAGGACATTTGCTTAGGAAAAAAAACAGAACTGGCAAGCAGCCAAACCTGAAGAAAAAGTATTATTTATATTGTATAATCAACTCTCAGGATTAAAAAACTCATATCTATTACTTCCTGGTAAATATGGAAATGCGTTCTCTTTTTTGCATAAAACTTTAACAGAGGGCTAAATTTTCTAGCATCATAGGCTGTGGTACTTTGGAACTTTCTATGGGTCTCAGAAAAAAAACAAATGAAAAAGAGGCAATACAGTTTGTTTTCTATTTGGCTCCTGGCATCTATATTCTGAGGGCAAAAGAAGAAGGCCACGACAGAGGATGGGGTGGCTGGATAGAGTCACTGAAGCAGACAGCATGAGCTTAAATGGATTCCAGAGAATGGTAGAGGACAGGAAGGCCTGGAGGAATGTTGTCCATGGGGTTGCAATGGGTCAGACACAACTTCACAACTAACAACAACATTTATATTTTACCTAACAATATACTTAATTAGGAAACTTCCAGTTAGAAGTTGGGGAGGTTGAATGAAAATGACAGCAATGCCTTTTTAGCAACAAGCAATATTGGATGGATTGTAATTTTTCATTTTTAGAGAGATTTGTATATGCTTAAATGTGGGGAAACTGCATATTCAGCGTGCATAGAATGTCTCTTAGCTTTCTTCGTTGTCAAGCAAGGATTGACAAGGTTTTTCAAATTAAGGAAGTTGGAACAATACATTGTCAAAACCCTGGAGGAGGGATGCACATCTTTAGATGTTGCTGGATTTGTCCACTGTGGTTTTAAGACACTCATCTGCTCCAGATTTATGATCAGAGAGCTCCAAATGCCATTTCACTTGAGCTAACTCTGATGCCGTTTGTTTTCTTTGCCTGCCAGTTCAAGGCCACGAAGCGGCAGCTGCTCCCCATCTCCGGACTCCTATTCCTTGTATTGCTATCCCTGCACATGGAGTGACTGCAAAGTTGGGGAATCCACAAGCCGGCAGTTGGCCAGCCCTCAAGCACAGTTGGCATCTCAGCCCCCACCTGCTCAGATGTCTTCCTGGTCTGACCCTTGGCCATGCAATGATCCAGGCTCAAGCGTGGCCACTGGGAGATCCACTCCTCTGCTGGGGAGCGCTGATGCCAACGCCCTCAAGAGCTACCATAGCTGCCCTCGCCTGAAGCCTCCCCCTCCGCAGAAGCGCTTTGCTCCCTTTGGTGCGCTTAACCCCTTCTCTAATCCGGCATATTCTTCCAGTCCAGCTTCCTCTGGCTCCTCCGATTGGTTGGAATCTCTTGATTGGCAGAAGACAACTGCCTCTTCCATAGACACTTTTGACCTCTTTGAAGGCACTTCCTCCCCGGAGGGGCACTGTAGTCCTGCACCGCCACCTCGCTCGTCGAAACCCTTTGACACGGCTGAGAATATTGTCATTCGGACGTCAGTAGCCCCTTTGTCATCCACCATCGTTCATGGCTCCGAAGGTGGCATCACCCACCTTTATCTGGCTCAGGGGGTCATTGAGTCACCTCCTGCCCGTCTGAATGGGGATGGCTCACCCTGGCAGCCTCCCGGTGACTTATCAGCACTGTCACTTGAGGAGGTATCTAGGTCCTTGCGCTTCATCGGCCTCTCTGAGGATGTGGTCAGCTTCTTTGCCCGGGAACGCATCGATGGTAGTATCTTTGTTCAACTCACCGAGGAGATCCTGTCTGAGGATTTTCATCTTACCAAACTTCAAGTCAAAAAGATAATGCAGTTCATCAAGGGCTGGAGGCCCAAGATCTAGACAGGTGAGGGAAAGTTTCTTTGTGGATTGCAGGAGTTAGATTCAGGGTGTCCCCTAAGTATAAAACTAGGAGAGAGGCCAAAGCAGATATTGTTATCTCAAAAATGATAGCAGGAGATGAACCCAAGAGCAACGCATGATGTTTGTGTTTTAACCACAAACCAACACAAGAAATTGGCAAGAAGTTGCAAATGTCCTTTTATGGGAACTGGGCAAAGTAGAAATCAGAGCAAAACAGAAGCCTCCACAGTTGCACGTGAACGATGAGTTTATGATGAGTTCCTATTGATAGTCTTTGTGCCAAGATTAGCAAGGAGTTATTGCTTTACGTAATTTCTTGCATTGATAGTGTGGAAGAGGAGGAAAGCAGCAGAACCAATTTGTGGGAAGAGGGTTCCCTTTCTGGCCAAGTCTCACAGTCACCAGAGCCAAGCTGCCTACTTTTCCTGTGATAACATTCCTATTCATCTTCTGATTGTTTCATGTTTCATTAGCTTGGAAGGGTTTTGTCTTAGTAAGGGATAGGTGATGCATATGTATCCTTACGATTGTTTGAGGACAATGAATTTGAAAGGAACTCTTGATATAGAAGGAAAAGTAACAGCAGTGACACCCCGTCTCTCTTTCTCTCTCACACACACACAGAGCAAGTGTATCTGCATTTCTTTTCCCCAAAATGTCCTCACAAGGTTTTATACTTAAGCCTTTGGCATGAAATGTAGGCAACTTTATAGCTGAAAGCGGTTCGGATAGAACTCACCTGGCAATCTCTGCCCTAGAAACCCTGATCCTTAACCTGGGGTCTGGATTAAAATGTCAGTGTGTCAATTTGTATTTTACATTGCTTAGGGCCTTATTTCCACCTGCAGGCTAATCTCAGTGTTGCCCTATGGAGAAAGCATCTGCATGTAGAAACTGAACGGGCTTCAAAGAAGGGTTTTAGAGTAATCTAGAAGTGCTAATTCTGCAAAATCAGTGTGTAATGCTGACGGTGGTGTCCACCCACCTGCAATTCGAAGGGCTGCAGGGTAGTAAAAGCTTGATGAGCCTGCTCTTTTTACACAGACCACTGACACTGCCTAAGGCCACCTTCCTAAACACTTGAACTTCTAAAGCACCTTTGCACTGCTGAAAGGGCTAAAACCGTAACAACTGTGTGCGGCTTAAATTTCATGTTTCTGCACTAAAATTATGGAATATTAGGCAGCCTAGTTTTGCCTACGCAGAAATTCCCTAGCACCCAGTGAGTTTCATGTAATTTGCTCCTACTATACCTAACCAGGTGTCTGTGATTTTTTGGGGTGGGATGGGGGGTTGGGGGGGAATGGCAGTTATTTACTGCACCTTAGTACAGGGGTGGGCAAACTTTGCAACTTTAAGTCTGAAGGACTTCAGCTCCCAGAATTCTCCAGCCAGCAAAGCTCGCTGGAGAAGTCTGGGAGCTGAAGTCCTTCAGACTTAAAGTTGCAAAGGTTGGAGACCCCTGCCTTAGTATAACGTATAGGCAGTTGGTGGGTTTTTAAAAAAACAACAACTCACCCTGTAAATCTCTAGGAATATTTTACTAATTTTCCTCCTTTCTCCTGGCAATTTCATTATGTTATTGCCTGCCTACTACTTTGGAGTGTTCCACATTTCAGCAGCAACTGCCTGTTTCCTAAGACGACCACAACTTTCACAATTGTTTTTAGCTGAAAATGGGGCTAAATGGTTTAAGCCTAGAGGAGTTCAATGTATTCATTTCTACTTTTAGTACTGCAATAATCAAATAAACATTTATTTAAAAATGTGTGCCTAGAATATGTTGTTCAGAAAGAAACTGAATATGTGTTATAGCGGAGTTTCCCAACCTTTCTGGCCTGGGCGGGAGAGGGGATGGTTCCACATGAGCGGCGAGCACATGCTGGTGCAAATGGAGAGTGCATGCGCTTGGCTGCTATTTGCACAAGTAGGGATGCGCATACACTCGGCCAGTGGCTCAAGACCTGGTAGTGGGCTGCAGACCAGAGGGGGCTGGAGACTCTAGTTGCTGTTATACAACAGCAGGTAGAGTATCAGCTGGTTTCAACAAATATGGGAAGGGAATGAACCAAAGCAATCGTGCTACATCAGATTAAGAGCCTCTCTTGACCAAGTGTCTTCACATAATGAGATAACTTCAAGGAAGATTTACCTTAAAGCTGCACTCCTGCTTATGTTCCCCAGCAACTGGCATTGAAAATATAGGCTTCTCCCCCCCCCCCCCCCTCCTCTCCCAACATACAAAATAAGGCAAAGTCTGCTGGATCCCCATCCCTTGAAGGCTAATTTGTTTTATTTAAAGCATCTGGCTGGAGAAAGATGCCTTCATCTGCTTCAGTATTTTGACAAGTGTTTATTTCCATACATGGAATTACTTTTGGATTGTAATGCTGATTGTCCTAATTTGGATGCTTCTGGAGCTCTTAGCAGCACCCCCCCCCCAAACACCCCCAGGCTGCCATTTAAAAACGTTCTTCAATAATGCTGTATTGTGTGCTTCCTCAGCTCCAACCCAGATAGTTTTTGGGCAACTTCCATTCATTTAACTTCAACATGGTTTGCCAATACACTCCAGCTGCCTATTGATGCCCTCAAGCTACAAGCTCTCCCCAATGAATTTAATTATACTGCCTCCAACACTATATTGTCAAGGATAGCTCTACATTACAAAGCATTTCTGAAAAAATAAAAATAGAATGTTAAACCTTGTGTTTAGGCATAAGGAAAAAAAATATGAGTCCTAGAGGAATGTGATGAACAGAAAGGTATTATTTTGTGAGCTAATGCATGCCCACTGAATAGATTCCCTGCGTTCTCAGATTTATTGGAGACTTACCTATAACCAGTTGTGGGCTCTCCAGATTGCTCTGGAGATCTTCAAATAATCTCGATAAACTAATCTTATTAGAGCATAGAATCCCTCAGAGGTTTCAGCCTCAACTGAACCTTGTTTTAGCCACGCAACACTTTAGTAGCAGTTCTAACCCTGAATGAATGACAAAATTATGTACAGAACAATACACTAGAATTTATTCTTATGAATTTTCTGCAAGCTACATCTGCTTTCCGATGAGTAGTTCCTTGCAATGGGCCTGAAAAGTACCGTACTTTGAGCAGAAACTTCCCCATTCTTTCTCGTGATAATGGGAAAATCAACATTCAGCCTGATGAGGGGTGGGCCAGGAAGAAGTAGTGCCTAAATAACTAAGGCACTTAAAAGAGTTAAAACCCACAGCCCTCCGATACGAAGATGTCTTGTAGGTCTTCCCCTTTTCTTTTTGGTTAGCAGATGCCAATTCAGGCAGTTCTCTTGTGAAATTTCTTGCTGGAGTCCTTGGCATGGTCAAGCAGCAACTGGCATGGTGTGAACTGAATCCCATAGACATCTTCATACTTCTTCATGCAGTCCACGAGCTGCTGGGCCCCAAAGTAGTCTGCATATTGGAAGGGGCCTGGAACAACATTCACAGAAGTGAGGAAGGAAGAGGAGAAGGTAAGACTTCCTAAACAATGGGATCTTTATGCCAAAATTACTTCATAATGCTGGCCTTGACTGCCATTATACCTTGGTTACAAGCATTAATGTATCTGAAGGAATGTGATAAAAAATAATTTGGAAGCTGAATAAACGAATTGATACATTCACTATGTAACTGGGCGCTGGATCTTACAAACTCTGGAACCACAGAGAACTTTACACAGCAAAATGAATGGCATGAAATGGTGGGAAATGCAGTTCAGCATATTCAGAGGGCACCAGGATGCCTGTACTTATCTCTGGAGAGCAAGCACAGGAACCACAGTTCAACTATTGCCAGTTCCTGGTAATCCTCAAGGACACTGCAGGGTTGCTAAAATTGCATTGTTGCTGCTAAGAAAGATTTCCGTAGTTTGAATATTGAATTCCTATTTGCAAGTGATCAAGAAGCATTTCCTTATGGAAGGAGTTATACTGTGGAATGAGGCAATCCTCCTACCAATTCTACATTACCAATTGAAAAAAAAATGCAGCCCAAATTATTACCACTTCCAAAGGTGCCTGTAAGATTTCTTTTCCATTATTGTTTCCAACCCTTCAACTATAGAAAAGACCCTGATTAATTCCTTGCTGAATGACAAAACTTACCTCCCAGGCATGGTGGAAAGCCTAGTCCAAATACAGCTCCAATGTCCCCCTCCACAGGATTGCTGAGGATGCCCTCTTGTAAGGTCAGAATGGCTTCATTCACAAACCTAGTCACCAAACGCATTTGGATATCTTTCTCTGTGGACCTGGGAAGGGAAGCAGTAATTCATTAACCACCCTCACAGCTAGATCAGAAACACAGCAGCTGAAGCAGAGAGGCACAAGCCAGTGGCATAGAAGGGTGGGGACTAAGATCCAGTGGCAGGGCTGACAATTCTCAGCAATCTTCATTTTAACTGGATTTCAGAAAACAGGTGATGGCGAAAGCCTATTTTTTGTATTTAGCAGAAGGGGGGCAGGTTGAAAGCAGATTAGGATCCAATTGAAAATATAAATTTGCAATACTTAGGAGACAACCAACATGGATATGGATTTATATATCAAAGGAATATTCATCTAATTTTGGAGGTAGTAATTTTTTGTTTGAACATATGCTCAAATGATGATGCTTTTGGTGCAATCCATTCACACCAGAGATAATCCCACTTCTCCCGCATCTGGTACTACTCTATTGCAGGGGTCTCCAACCTTTGAAACTTTAAGTCTGAAGGACTTCAGCTCCCAGACTTCGCTGGCTGGAGAATTATGGGAGCTGAAGTCCTTCAGACTTAAAGTTGCAAAGGTTGGAGACGCCTGCTCTATTGGGAACCACAATGCTTTTCCAGGCAGATGATCCCAGCTCAGTTCTACAGGCAAAATGTGTAAAGATTTCTGACAGCAAATTTTACGAAAAGCTCCATCTATCTGAAATATTGCCAGTTAGAGTAAAATAAATTGTGCTAAATCAGGGCTGTCAAACTTGCAGGCTGGATGCGTCAAGCACTGGCCATGCCCATGCCCGGTTTAGTGAAGGGAGAAAAAAGTCATGATACATCACATGACGACACTGTGACGAAGCGAGCGTGTTTGGCACCCCTGTGCTAAATGGACAATGTTCTAAGTCCATACGGCAACTATTATGAATTTATATGCATGCAGGGAATAAGTAAAGCCAATGATCAGGCCTTATTCGGGAATGCTATATCTATTTAGGAAACCTCTCTTATCCCACTTACACCGCTGGGTTGGCAACTATTTTGAATTTCTCTAGAATTTCATTCATTCCATTGTTGAGATCCCGATTCTTTACGCCTTGCTTGTAAAGATAAAAGCCTTTTCCTGATTTGCGGCCTGTCAAATGAAAAATAAGAGGGTAGTGAGGATGCGCTTAATATCAAAAATGGCAAACATTGACCAGAAAAGATAAATACAAGAAAGCTCAAAAAGATGCTCTACCTTTTGAAAAGAAGAATGGGGTAGAGAGTGGGGAAAATACTCTTCTATCCTAAAATTCAGTGACCATTTCCCCCTAAAAAATCTAAAGGTAGTTATCACTTACTGACTGCCTTGTTTAGCAATTGTTCAAATTTACAATAAGTAGGAAAAGTTGTTGTGACCAACAGTAGCAGCTGATAGTAATTCTACCACATCGTGTCTACAGCACTTGAAGTCCGTTAAGACTTTTAGCTCTGACAGGTTGAATAAGTGACTTAACTCATGCACTGGTCTCTATAATAGTAACTGTTCTAACAATAACAAAAGCAGGATAGAGTAGAACCTCTGGTCACGACCATAATTCATCCCATAACTTTGGTCACAAATCGATCTGGTCATGAACCAAACCTAATTTTGGAAATTTGGCACTTACAAAAACATGGCACAAAAAGGGAAATTGGCTGTGGGAAAAAAAAAAATTTGGTCGCTTTGGTCATGGTCAGAAGCGTTTGTGATCAGAGGTTCCACTGTACATGGCATGACCAAGTCATTGGAAACCTGTTAACTCAGCCATATCCCAAATTACTTTTAGAATAATATTTTTCCACCTTGGCAATTTTAGGATGGATGGACTTGCTGGTTGGGGAATTCTGGGAGTTAAAATCCACCCACTTTAAAGTTGCTAAGGTGGAGAAACGTTACCTTTAGAACCAAGAAATGAACCCAGAGATTGGGATCAGCTCTAATGCTCGTCATCAATAGCCACCACTTTTCCTGTAATGATGCGGACCAATGCAGCAGATAGCAAGATACTCTGAGGAAATAGGCATTAAAATGGGGGGAAATAGTGGATCTGACAGATAAACCAACTTTCCAGGGGCCCATATCTTTGTTTTCAAACTGATTTCAGAAAGCTGAGATCCAGCAATTTCTTCATGCAGAAGGAAGTAATAGGGGAAAAGTGACAATGTCCTGTCATATCATTCTTTACAGGTAGCCCTCAACTTACAACCACCATTGAACCCAAAATCTCTGTTGCTAAATGAGACGGTTGTTAAGTGAGTGTTGCCTCATTTTACAACCTTTCTTGCTACAGTTGTTAAGTGAATCGCATTAGATTAATAACACTTGGGGAATCTGGCTTCCCCATTGACTTTGCTTGCTAGAATGTCACAAAAGGTGATCACATGACCCCAGGGCACTGCAACCCTTATAAATATGAGTCAGTTGCCAAGAATATTAATTTTGATCATGCGACTATGGGGGTGCAAGTCATGTGAAGAATGGCCATAAGTCACATTTTTCAGTGCCATTGTAACTTCAAACGATCACTAAACGAACCAAATTGTAAACTGAGGACTATCTGTGCTATGTATGACTGGCTCAAAATGTAGATTACAATTGTTTTCCATGCAAAAAATACAATATACAGAAGCAGAATGAGTGGTAGCTGGATTTGAGAAGTTGCTTAAAGTGAACAAGCCGTCCCACTGGCAGCCGTCCACAGACATGCCACTGGCATGAGGTAGTGGGAAACCAAGTAAAGAACATGTGAACATATCAAGTGAAGAACATGGTACATAAAACTGAACTGTGGGGAATTCCCCAGCATGCAACTCATACCTAAAAAGCCCTTGTCTACCATGGCTTTCATTAGCTCCACATCCCCTCCTTTGAATCGTTCACCAAAAGCTTTGCCAAGATCTTCAGCTACGTGAGTGGCGACATCGACCCCAACTTCATCAATCAAAGTAGCAGCTCCAACAGGGAAGCCAAAGCTGGTGGAAAGGGAATCCACTTTCTTAGGATCAACACCTTCCTGCAGAAGACACATTGAAAAAGAAAAGGTGAAAGAAATAGGGTGAAGGTAGATCAAATTCTGGTGATTAGATTGTTCGATAATTTTCAAGTCAGCAATTTCCTGTCTCAACTAATTAGCAGAATGAGCAAGACTGTTTGCCTCCTCCCTCTCAAATTATAGTGAATAAATATAGTGTCCCTAATTACTGATTTCTCATTGGATGAACCAGGTGTATAACTTATGGGAAGACTATAATTTGTTAGTGTTACCCTATTTCAGTGATGGCGAACCTATGGCACGGGTGCCACAGGTGGCACACGGAACCATTTCTTAGGGCACGCGAGGCATTGCCCTGTCAGCTCCAGTGCGCATGTGTGCGCTGGCCAGCTGATTTAGGCCTTCTTTTGAGGCTGTTTTTTGCCCTCTGGAGGCTTTAGGGAAGCTCCTGAAGGCTGTTTTCACCCTCCCCAGGCTCCTAGAAAGCCTCTGGAGCCTGGGGAGGGCAATAAAAGTGTGCCAAAAGCAGGGGGTCGCACATATAGCATTATGGGTGTGGCACGCCCACACGACCCCCCCCTGCGCTCTCACTTTTGGCATGCGAGCCAAAAACGGTTAGCCATCACTGCCCTATTTTGTCCCAGTTTCACTTGGTGGATATAATTAAAAGCCACAATACTAAAACCAATGAACCCGAGGGTATCCTTCTAATTATGTACACTTCTGTGTAAACGTTTTTGGTTCTTTTTTGGACTATATTTTTCTAGTGAATATTGTCAATTTCCTATGGTAGTCTGAATGAACAAACACTATACACCAAATTTTGATGTTGCTGTCATTTATATATAAACAATCCTCTTACGTTTTGCTAGTCTGAAAAGGTAATCACCTCTTATGCTAACTGGTTGTACTCCCGCAAATTGGAGCAATTGCAACCAAATACTTCTTATTACTGGTTATCAGTCCTACATACTAGTCGGTAGGAGTGTTGAGCCTTTCCTCTATGGTGAACTGTTTTGGCTCATACTTGAGGATTTTTCTAGCATGAACTATTTGTTTCAAGTCCTGCCACTTTACGGAATTTAGATTTGAATTCTGATTTGACCATCTTGAAAAAACTGAATCTGTTCATCCAGGCCAATGTAGGTGACAAAGCAATTCCAAAGTACCATGTACATATTTGAGAGCTGGTATAAGTTCCTTTTATGGAATTCGATAATTATCACAAAACATAAGGAATCCACGTGGCCTTAAAATTCAATTTCTGACTCAAATAAATGTGATGTTATTTGTTAATTTAAACACTGTTTATGTCATCGGTAGGACTTGAGCTGCAACATCCCATTTAAATCCATAAAAGACTCTCCTGAACCCAAGCTGTTTGCAACGGACACTAACCTGAAGGATACGGACAATTTCAGCCAACATGGGAGCAAGGCACCTAGTTGTATAGAATCCTGGGCCATCCTGTGGAGGAGGAAACAAAAATAGGAAATTGGTTTGCTAAGGAAGATGAGGCAGCAAATAATCTAACTAGCTTTCCCTCACCAATTCACTTTAATGGAAGTTGGTTTCTTATCTATAGGGTATTATCTAATTTATGGGGTATTTTCCTATTTAGAGGCTATACATGTGGCAAAGACTTTCCAGCGATATGGGCTGAACAGGAATCTAGGCTGAGATCCCAATTAATACGGATTTTGTATTCATTAATATAATTTGTTTTTATGCCAATTTGTATTCTACAACTAAATATAAAAGGGTTAAGCTTTGACTTCATATTGACCTTTGTGAGCTCTCCAAGAGTTCATCAATTGTTAAGCAGACAAATAATTAGGATATAAAAATTATTTTGTACCACCGAGGAAAAAAGCACAAATGTGGGCTTTTTTGGGCCTTCCAGGGAAGCAGTGGAAGACTCAGCTCTGTGAGCAGCAGAGCCGACAACCACAGTGGAATGAAGAGCTGATGAGTGGATAATCTCAATCCTTCCTCTCCAGATAAGAAGAAAGCTTAAGATCACCCACAAGTGTTACTGAGCGTTGCTACTTACAAGGAGACTACAAGGCAGCAGATTTAGAGTTCTGGGAAACAAAGGACTTGCTCAAACCACTGTTGGCATCTTTAAAAAGACACCTGGTTTGCATACAGGTAATCCTCGACTTATAATACAATACAATAGCAGAGTTGGAAGGGACCTTGTAGGTCTTCTAGTCCAACCCCCTGCATGGGCAGGAATCTTATACCATTTCAGACAAATGGCTGTCTAACATCTTTTTAAAGACTTCCAGGGTTGGGGCATTCACAACTGCTGGAGGCAAGCTGTTCCAGAGGTTAATTGTTCTTACTGTTAGGAAATTTCTCCTTAGTTCTAAGTTGCTTCTCTCCTTGGTTAGTTTCCACCCATTGCTCCTTGTCCTGCCCCCAGGTGTCTTGGAGAAAAGTTTGACTCCCTCTTCTTTGTGGCACCCTCTGAGATATCGGAACACTGCTATCATGTCTCCCCTGGTCCTTCTCTTCATCAAACTAGACATACCCAGTTCCTGCTGCCGTTCTTCATATGTCTTAGTCTCCAGTCCTCTAATCATCTTGGTTGCTCTTCTTTGCACTCTTTCCAGAGTCTCCACGTCTTTTCTACATCGTGGCGACCAAAACTGTATGCAGTATTCCAAGTGTGGCCTTACCAAGGCACTATACAGTGGCATTAACACTTCACGCGATCTAGATTCTATCCCTCTGTTGATGCAGCCTAGAACTGTGTTGGCTTTTTTGGCAGCTGCTGCACACTGCTGGCTCATATTTAAATGGTTGTCCACTAGGATTCCGAGATCCCTCTCACAGTTGCTACTATTGAGCAAGGTACCACCTATACTGTACTTGTGCATTTGGTTTTTCTTGCCTATATGTAGGACCTTACTTTTTTAATAATTCAGTTATTGACTGTTCAAGGTTACAAAGGGAACCGGAAAAAAAATGTTGTATTTTAAGAGAAAGTGATAAGTTACTAAATTTGTTCATACTTGTTTTGATGAAAGGGGAAATTATTTCTTTATATATTTATTTTTTATCATATTATTTTTCATTTCTTTTCTATTTTTTCCCCTTTTCTGCAGCTTCTATTCTTTATTCTTTCCTTTTTTTAGTTTGTATTAATTTTAATTTTTGTAATTTCTAGAAAAAATAGCTTTTCTTTGGCTCTTGTGAAAGTCCTGTGCATCTGCAGTAAGCTTCCTGTGAAGAATATGGCTGATATTTTGTCTTGTCGCAGCCTCCTCATGAGGAAATTTAGGAAAAAAAGAAAGTTTAATCCTGGCCATTCTGACTCAAAAGTGGTAATTCCACTGGGAGTCTTCTGTATTTTTCATAAAAATCACAATCACCTTAACCACAATGATGACCTTTCCTTGCTTGAGACCAACAGCCACAGCAGAGGCTGCTGTTTCTGGGGATGTCTTGTCAGTAGTGATGATCTCTAGCAGTTGCATCTTATCCACAGGAGAGAAGTAGTGCATCCCAATCACCTGAAGTATGCAAGAAGGTAAAATGGAAAAGAATGAAGACCCTCAAAATGCAGTGGGCTCTCGCGATATGCTGCAAAGCGGAAAGAGTCAAATCCTTTACACAGGCCTAATGAAAGCTAAACCTCATTTTGTGTCACTCCTTTAAACTGTTCCAGCCAGCTGCTGTACTTGTTTAAGTGATGTGGAACAAATGGAAGCCAAGGACTAATATTTTCTTTAAAACATGGATATCAAACTTGCGCTGTCACGTTGCCATCATGTGACATAAAGCCCTTTGCGTTGTCTGAGTGACGCATCTGGCCTGTGGGCCGCCAGTCTGACACTCTTGCTTTAAACCCATTTGCTACAGTCTGCATCACAAAATGTTAGCAGAAATCTAGTGAGCTCAAGGCATTTAGGGCAAATAAATATCTGTACTTTATGAGAGAGGTGAAACCTCAGGATCAGAGTAAAATGCTGGCTTTTGCAACAAGAAAATATGCTGTGGGGAAACCACAGATGGAGAGGCCTTACTTAACAATGGTTGTTCAGTATATTCTACAAAAACACACCAGACTCACCATTTCTGGCCTTTTGCTGGCTACAGCTATCTGATTGATGGGAAGAGCAGATGTGTTGCTGGCAAAGATACAATGAGGAGGGATAAGCTGGGAAGACAAAGCAAATGTTACATGTGGGAGAGGGAAAGTGCAAAGATCTTATAAAAAGCACAGATGAAACCACTTATTTCCACTATAATATGTGAGCTGCAATAGAGCACAGGTGTCAAACTTGATCACGTCATGTGATGGATCGTGACATATGACGACGTTTTTTGCCTTTGTGGAGCCAGGGTGGGCATGGCCTGTGCATGACGCATCCAGTCCATGGACTGCCAATTTGACAGGCCTGGGATAGAACACCTGGGATAGAAAACCCTGATGTAGCCATATGCTTGGTAGGATGCAAGCAACAGGGCGAGGACTGACATCCTTATAGTAATATTCCTTTCTTTGACGGCTACAGTTCTAATGTTAATTGATGGAATCATCTAGTTGGACTGAATGGAGATACTAGGACCAGATTACTGACCAGAGATAGATGTGCCTAGCAGTAGTGGATTCCCGACCCCGGAGCAGCCAGTATGCTGTGCATGGGGTCGGGTGTCATAGACAGCCACACGCGCTATGTGTGCGTGGACACAACAACCCCCTGCAACACCCAGCTGGCCGATGGATGCCACGCAGATGCCGCACACTGTGCATGCATGTGCAATGGGCCGGTTGCATTATAAAATGGCCATGGAACGTGGACAGACAGGTGGGCCAAACAAGCCACCGTACCGGTACAGCTTCTCCCGGCTACTACCGGTACAGCCGTACCAGGCTGTACTGCCCGGAACCCACCACTGGTGCCTAGTATGACTGTGCTCCAAGATTAATATAATATTCCAATTTCTTCCGTTTTTGCAAAGGAATGAGGCAAATTTTATGTGGGAAATTAGGAAGGTGGGAGATGCCTCCAAATATATCCAAATGCATATCACAGACCCATCAGACCTTTGGGCCTTGAACTCCTACTTACTGCTTCCACCTCCTTCAGCACTTTGTGTTTGATGTTGAGGTCTTCAAAGACAGCTTCAATGATCATGTCAGTTTTCTTAAAGTCCTTGTAATCCAGCTGTCCCTTGAGGCTACTTAGGAGCATATCCCTCTCAAATGATGTCAGACTCTTCTTTTTCACTTTATCATTCAAGCTGAAAAAATTATTAGGGTGAGGACAGTGGAAAGTATTGAAAATAAGCTGTTGGATAAAGTATAGTTGTGAAGAAGCTGTTCACATTCAGAATTCTTTTTTATACTAAAGAGAGCTTGACTTAAATTTTGAAGCTTTGAAGAATCTTTCAAAAGCTAAGTAAAAACAACTACTATTTTAGAAGCAGATGGCTTTTTAACTTTAGATTTTATTATTTTTAAGCCCTTTTAAAATATAGTTTTAGTTTTTTGTTTTAATTCTGAAATCTATTCCTTTACTGTAAATTTCTCGTAGCCAACCTGGAAATACATATACTGATCAACACACAACAAAACAAAAAAGCAAAGCTAAACAACACAGACTTATAAGGGCTAATAGTGCGCTTATAAATAGCATTGTTTCCAAACAGTTTGCCAAATGCAAATACTGATCCTGGATTCCCTCCTAAAAGGGAGAGGAAGAATAATAAGGTACTTGTCAAAATAAATATACTTAAGTAAATGGAATCTGGGAGAGATACTACACTGATTTTTTTTTAAAAGCTTGCAAATGACAACTGAAGCATATGACAAGAATGTGTCATTGTTTTCAAAATTTTCTGTCAACTGATAATTTATTACCAACAGAGTAGATCTCCCCAAGCCTAAACAAATCTAGAAAAAGAGATGATTTTCTAAGTAATTGAGAAACTATAATAGCTCTTCAGTAATGCCAGCAGCTTCTAAAGATTCATTATTTTTTTAAATGTATTTATTTAGAAAATTTATATGAATGCCCAAATTAGTCACAGTGACAAATTAAGACACAGTAAGATTATTGAATCAGAATAATAGAGTTGGAAGGGACCTTGGAGGTCTTCTAGTCCAACTCCCTGCTTAGGCAGGAAACCCTTTTCTATTTCATACAAATAGCTGCCTAATCTCTTTTTGAAAACTTCCAGTGCTGGAGCAGTTACAACTTCTGGAGGCAAGTTGTTCCACTGATTAATTGTTCTAACTGTCAGAAAATTTCTCCTTAGTTCTAGATTGCTTGTGTCGTTGATTAATATCCATCCATTGCTTCCTGTCCTGCCCTCAGGTCCTTTGGAGAATAGCTTGACTCCCTCTTTGTGGCAGCCCCTGAGATATTGGAACACTGCTATCATGTCCTTATTTTATTAGGAAAGAGTTAGGTACAAAGATACTGAATTCCAACATAAGCAATGCTGGAAGAAAAGGATATTGTTGGAGTCACACTTGCTCCTGTAATAAGCTTCTTCAGCCTGTACATTTATGACATGAAGAGCTTTTGAAGAGCAAAAAGATATTATTACTGCTTCAAAAATGACAAATACTGACAATTCAGGGCTGATGTTACTGCAGGATTCCAATCTCTCCAGACTGCAGATACACCAGAAGTAAGATCCTAAGTGGACATACCCTTTATAGACCTGCTGCTGTCCCTTGCTCAAGCCATCCAGAGTAGTGTCCTTCATTATGATCTTAAGACCCTTTTCCATAGAAACCTGAGCAATTCCTGCACCCATCAAACCTGCTCCCAGAATAGCAAGATTCCTGCACAAAGAGGGAATCAAGAAAAAGAAATTCACAAGATAAGAGAAAATAACAAATTCAATATAATTTACATAATAAATAAATAATTCACATTTAAAATTTCTCCTTTTTAATAATGCTGAAAAAGTAAGCAAATAATTAAAACAAGTTTGAATAATTTACTAGTTAAAAAGCATTAAATGTCCCCCTTAGCTTACTGGTCACTTCTGCTTCAAGCTAGGCCAATGTAATTTTTTGAGCCCAGAATCCTACTGAATTTAACAAGTGTATAATTTATATAAACATTTGGGAGAAATGTTTATCTATAAACCCCAATAATGCATTTCAAGTTACATTAAAAAAGAATCAACAGAAACTAAGATCTTTATTAGTTGTCTGAATGTCAGCATTTTCAATGCAATTAGGATACAAACTTTCATTTTCCCTGCTTTGCAGTGGACAAGCTGGCTGTGTAGAAAGCTTTGAGCATGGTCCTGCCAAGATTCTGACTTTGCCTGTGCATGCAAAGCCCAATCTGAAGCAAAGCAGGGCCACTAACTTTCTGTCCTACCAGGACAAGCAGGGAAAATGGGTTTTGGCTTAGTTAGAATGCATTCAACAATTTCAGAGCCAGTCCTCTCAAAATAAATTGAATTGGCTAAGTGACATTCCCGCCCTTTGAACTGGCCTGCATGTTATTAATGCAAACTATCTAATCTTTTACATACAAACAGATAGAACTGTTCTAGCCAGCACAGCCTGGACGCTGTTCAAATAGTTGAACTTACTTGACTGGTTGCTTGGGCTCCCCAAATTTGTTCTTCTTGCACTGCACCTGACCATGATAGAGCCCCATTAAGGCCTTGCATTCAGGAGTCATCCCGAGTTCCCCAAATTTCTGCAAGAGGTGGGGGTGGAAGAAGTGGAGAGAAAATAAAAAAGAAACATTCAGAGGAACTGCCATAGAATCATAACGCCATCCTGAAGTAACAGCAAAGAATAAACAAGCACTCTATAGAAGGGCACATCAGAGGACTAACTACAAATTAACATTGGTGGGAGTCACAATATTGTCACGGGGGGGGGGGGGTGTCATGAAGGCTTGAAAAACCTTTGTAGTCTGTGGCCACAAAAGGTATTTAAAAGGGTCAGTGTTAAAGAAAACTGCTGTAGTATTCATGTGCATGGCATTTCCCACTAAACTTGCTGATTTTTCATCTGGTTTAGCTTAGAAATTACACTTGCTTCTAACTGGTGATGATAGTGTGTAACATATTTTTGATGTTAAATCCATATAAAGAGCAATAATGTAGCAATACATGCATCTTTATTCAATAATAATAATCAATAACATAGGCATTTTAGCAAGCTTTCCAGACAAAAAGCTTAAATACAGATGTGTTTTTAATTTTGCTGTATACGGTGTACCAATAAAAAAATATACTTATTTTTCTTGCTGGTTGCTTTTTTGCTTTGTGTCATAATCCATGAAAGAAAATGCCATTATAATCCATGGTTTAAACTATTATACCATTATACAGGTTTAAAAGTCACCATTAAAAAAAAATTCATCCTGTTAGAAATATTACAAATATTGTTTCTATCTATGGACCATGGCTTAATGTTACAAAAACTGGGTCATCACAATAGCTGATGATGGTTTGAAAGCAACTGAAGAAATGAAACACAGTGTTACACCCCAAAAAACTGAATTGTCATTTTTAAAAAATAAGACAGCAGACACTTTGCATCAAAGGTTTTTTGTATACCCTTATCTAGGTGTTCCTTATGTTATTGTTAGGATTTTGTTCAGTGATTTACTGAAAACAGATTTTTCTTACAAAATAAAAGAATGGATCACACATTCTATCTCATTCTGGCTTGTAGGGCTGAAGGCTAGTTTCTTTTTTGAAATAAAGATGTAAAATCAGAAATTATCCGAGAGAGCAACTGATCACTCAATGTCCCTGACTACTGGAGGAAACCTGCAACAAAACAGCACTGAAAACTCAAGGAGGATACTGCTAAGGCTTCAAGATAAAGACTTTAGAGCAGGGGTCTCCAACGTTGGCAACTTTAAGACTTGTGGACTTCAACTTCCGGAATTCCTCAGCCAGCAAAGCAAAGCTGGCTGAGGAACTCTGGAAGTTGAAGTTCACAAGTTGCCAACGTTGGAGACCCCTGCTTTACAGAGCTGCTGATAAATTACCTCTGAAAAATATATTGAGAACAATAAGAAAGATTCTCACACGTTCCCAATAGTATTATACAATAATATCCTTTTCTCTCTTAGCATAAAGAATGTTGAGGAGGTGGGAAATTTGATGTCTTGACTGAGTAGTTACAAACTAGAGGCATGAAAATCAAGCTGCAGAGAATATCCAGGTAATGATGAGAAAATAATTATAACAAAAATGACAAGTTCTGAAGATCAAATTTTGGAAAATGTACCAACTATTCATCTAGTAGTACTAAGACATGAAATGGCATCAAGGCAAAAGTCACTACCAGCCTGTCACCTATTTAAGCCAATCATCTTTTAAGCATCACGTGAAACTTTTTAAAAATATATAATTTTATTTATATATTTTTTCTTTAACATCCATAGGTGTTTAGTAGACAGTGTATTATCTGAGTCAATATATCTTGCATACAATTCTGATAGTGATATTACCATTTAAGTATACATAGACATACTTTTTCAACTTCTAACATTTGTGTATAGATAGTAATCATAATCTATTCTATTCTATTCTACTCCAGTTTACAGAATATTGTTTTCCCAATTTCTACTTTCTACTTTTTTCTAACACTTATTAAAATAACAACTATACTAAAAATATTCTCTGCTTATCCATCATCTCTTGCCCCTTTTTAAAATTTCAACTCTTTTTTAGCTTTTTGGTGTATCGGTCCTGCTTCTCCTCTGGTATCTTGTAACTCCTTTTGCCATTTTTATTTAGTCTAAATATTTCCACTGCTACAGCATTTATCTCTTGCTGTTTGATCTCTGACAGCATCACGTGAAACTTTTGAAAAGTGGATCAAAGATTCTTTACCTGGGATTCTAGAAGGTAGCCAGCTTCATTGCCTTGTTCTAGGCCAGTTTTCACTACCTAAACCAACAAATAAGGTGTTTTTTTCAAAGTAGTTAGGCCATATTGTTGACAATAACAGCTAAGACATTAAACATAGTATTAAAAACAGTTAAGAGAAAAAGAACACATCAAAAGTCATTTCACTTTCCAAGTATTGGAGGATGTGTTGCCTACCCTTCTGGCTCTCCCCAGATCTTGCAACTGAATTGGTTTTTTTACCACCTTGGCAGAAAAGATTCTAGCACAGAAGGTGGGAACTTTGGAGAACACGAAGAAATCTCATGTTTGTGAAACCAGTTAACAACTCAGTGAAACAATGCATCCAGGTTTTATTTTGCAATACCAGCAGTTTTGACCAGTGCTGCAATGTGAGCGCCCCAGGTCAGGTCCTCTTTTATGATAACACCCAGAAATTATAAAACTGGCCACTTGGTCTCCATTGATAACCAAGGGCTGGATGTCTGATCTATTCTTTCTATAGTCCACTATAAGTTCCTTCGTCTTATTGGTGCTGAGGACCAAGTTATTGTCTCCATACCACGAAAGCAACAGTCGTGCCTAGAAGAGCTTTTGCATAATTTCATGCTGTGTGCCAGTCGGGCCCTTTCCTGGATTGTGAGGCCCTTCACATGAGTCACTTCTGGCCTGGTCATCTCCTGGTTGGATGACTGTAATGTGTGCTTGAATAATATTTGGAAGCTGAAAAAAGGTACAGAGTGAGATAGTGTAGACAATTCTGGGTGGCCCTCAGTGAAATATGTGACACAACTGTTGTGTGAGCTGCATTCGCTGCCGTTTTGCTTCTGGGCGCAATTCAAGGCGATGGTTGTCTCTTTTAAAGCACTTTAGGGCATGGGTAAAGGGTATTTGAGGAACTTGCTCATCCCATGGAACTAACCAGCCCTCAATTGTTCCAGTGGAAAAAAACTACTTTGGAATCCCATTGGCCAAAGAATTTCAGCTAGTGGGGTCCTGGAGGAGAGCCCAAATTCTGGTAATTCTCTTTTTGGAGGCGAGGTCTGCTTCTATGTACCTGGCCTTCTGGAAGAATCTAAAAATGTGGCTTTGCTGCTTGGACTGGGATCCCAACAGGGCCTGCCATGTTGGGGGTAGCTGGCAGGCTAGAGAACATAACTCACTCCCCAAGTCATCCAGCATCTCCGTTTTTAATCTTTAATTTCTCCATTCAATTCTTTTAATTGCTTTTTAGCACATTTTAATTTTTTATTAACTTTGCAAACCACCCAAAGCCACTATATTAGTGAAATGGGCAGCAAAGGAATTTAATGAATAATGTATTCAGAGCAATTAAATGCATAAATATAATAAATAGCAACAAACAGGAACGAGAAAAGAAAATGAAGAATATTAAACAAAGTAAAGCAAGCAGCAAATACAATTCAAAGTCTAAAACAATGTTTTAGAAATTAAAATAAAAAGATTATCTTTTTGCAGAAACTATATTTCTAGGTAACAGGTAAGCCACATCAAAACGTCTCTTTTCTTTTAGAGAAACCTAAGCTGCATTCTTTAAAGTAGCACTTTCCATCAAAGAGCAGTTTTACAAATTCAGTCAGTGAATACGCTGATATGGTCTTTCAGTTTATACTTCCTAATGTTTATGGAATAAGTGAGACGGTTGTGAGGGATAATCTCACAGATGCCAAAATAGCATGACCGCTCTGCAAAAGCTAAAAAACCTTTAGCCAACCTTTCTAAAATGAAAATATTTTGCTCCTCCAGGTAGAGGTCTCCTATACTAGGGGTCTCCAACCTTTGCAACTTTAAGTCTGAAGGACTTCAGCTCCCAGACTTCTCCAGCCAGCAAAGCTGGCTGGAGAAGTCTGGGAGCTGTAGTCCTTCAGACTTAAAGTTGCAAAGGTTGGAGACCCCTGTCCTATACTGTAGTTTAGAATGTTTGTTAAATACTGAAGAACTATGACACATAAACTGCAAAGGGTTTGGCTTTCAGGTAACTAAATGATGTATTTATAAATAGCTTCCTTGAACCAAAGTTGGGTTCCAAGTCATCTTGGCAAACCCCTGTCCCAAAACAAGAGCAAATATGCCACAAATCTTATTCTAAAGTTGATAACATTCAAAGCTGAAAACAAACGAGCAGAATCTACATAGGTACAGAAATACACGCTCTCTAACTTTGCAAGCCTGGGTGGAACCCCAAAACCACCGAAGAAACCTGAATTACCTCAATGATGCTCAAGGGTGCGGGATAAAGTCCTTTGGTTTGCTTCTGCACTTTTTTTTCTACTGTTTTGTATACTTGCTGCCTTATAAATGGAATTGTGAAGGCAAAATCCGTCACTTCTGTAAGACAAAGCAGTTCAGTGACAAACTACTCTGGGCTATTTTGGCCTGTGGGCCGAAGGAACCCCAAGATTTCCAGAAGAGCAAAGCCAGGGCATCTTTTCCAAGAATCAAAACAAAACTACTTTAGCTGGTAGTGTTGTGCCCACTCACTCTGAATCAGCCCTTTGTCAATCTTTCGGGTAATTGTTTTGTTGGCTAGTCCTTGGGCAAATGTAATGGCCACCTCTTCCAGATATTCCATGGTCCGTTCCTCAGGGCTCTTGATACCTGGACCTGCAAGTGCAACAAAATTAATAGCCTGCCAATCTTGATAACGGAAAAGACAACCTCCAATATCACAAGAATCCTGTTAACAAAATAACAAGAGTTGGAAGGGACCTTGGAGGTCTTCTAGTCCAACCCCCTGCTTAGGCAGGAAACCCTATACCAATTCAGACAAATGGTTGTCCATCTCTTCTTAAAAACTTCCAGTGTTGGAGCATCCACAACTGATGAAACTTCCACTCTTATCCCTCCTCCAAAATCCATATGTTGCTCTACTAATTTCTATTATATTGTAAGTCCATAGGCAGAGATGAATTGTTACTGATGGAATGATTGGCTTTTGATTGGGAGTTTCCCAGAGTGGGTTAGAAGGGGGGAATCTCTATAAAGGTTTTGAATAAACAAAATAATTATTTCAAGCAAAGGTGGCCCACTCTTCCTTCATTTTCCCCTTGGCTCAATAAGCTTCCTTGTTCCCACTTTGTAGAACATCCTACAAATTTACAACTTGCCTCCATTCTTTAAATCCCAGTCCTAGAGCTGTATTCCCTCCCTTCATTCCAATAATATTATCTTCTCATAACATTCTCTTCTCCAACGTGAATTTGAGGCAAAAAGTACGGGTGGAAAGATCACAATCTAACCTAATGGATCCACCAGCTGGTCTACTAGTCCCATTTTTTTTGCTTTGTCAGCACGAATATTTCTTCCGGTCAACATCATGTCAAAGGCCGCAGGAATTCCTACCTGAAATACAGAATTAGGGAATTCATATATCCAAAAAAGGGGCACAGGAAAGAAAACTGGGTGTTTATCGAAGAGATAATCTCACCATCTTTGGCAATCTCTGCGTGGCTCCTGCCCCTGGAAGCAACCCCAGCAACATCTCAGGAGTCCCCAGGACTGTCTTTTTATCCTTAGTGGCTATTCTATATTGGCAAGCGATGGCAACCTGAAAAGTCAGAAAGCACAATTACAACTCATTTTCTCCTCATAGGATCCAGCAATCCTTCCAGGGTCCAGCAATTGTTTTGTATGAACTTTATTCTCTATTATTTATTTTCCTCAAAATAACAACTCTGAGAGGTGTGTTGGGCTGAGAGAGAATGATTAGCCCAAAATCACCCAAATAGTTTTTCATGTCTAAGGCAGTGGTGGGTTCCGGCTCCCATCGCAACCGGTATGCTGCGCACGAGACCGGGTGTCCTCGTTGGGCATGTGCGCTGTGCGTGCATGCGCACGCCACTGCCCTGCGACACCCAACTGCTTGGCGGAGGTCATGCAGATGCCGCATGCTGTGCGTGTGTGCGCAATTGGCCCGGTTGCTTCAAAAACAGGGCGGGTGAGTGGGCGAAACGAGCCACCATACTGGTATGGTGGCTGCTGCTCCCGCCTACTACCAGCATGGCCGTACCGCCCGGAACCTACCACTGGTCTACGGTAGGATTAGAACTCAGAGTTATCAGCTTTTTAGCTTGATGCCTTAACCACTAGACCAACCTACTTCTCTTTATGCTAGAATCCCTATTTTCTGAAACGATCGTACATTAGTAATTCTTCTTGAGGTTGCTCCATAGATTTTTCAAGTCAAATGTTTGGCAGAATTAGCGAGCTGGAATTTTTATTAATATGTTTTTATTGTATGTAGGTTCTTTTTTATTTCTCTTATGGAAGCCTTTCTTCATACCTCTAGCCCTCCGCCAAGGCAGGAACCACTGATTGCAGCGACAATGGGCTTGGGTGACTTTTCAAGGCTCTGCAGCATCTTCTGTCCTTCCTGAGATAGTTCGGTTATTTCTTGGCTGGACCCACAAACCTCAATCATGCTACAATGTGAAAGCAGTGGAGAAAGCCAGTTGAATGGTGGCTCATGAAGAGAATAATATTTACTTCATATCTACAAAAAAGCAATTTGAAGGTTGTTTTTTTTCAAGTGACCCAGAGTTGCCTTATGTTTTCTTTGTGAATATTGCTTTAAGTTAATACGAATTAAAATCTTTGTCGACTTCATCTAATACTCTAATGAGATTCATTTCATTCTTGCTGGGTGATAGCATTTACTTGGGGAGGAGGGATGTTTCCCTAGTAAGCAAGAAAACAGTTGCCTACTACCTTGATTTTCTTCTTGAAAGTGTCAATTCAGTTATCATCAAATTACTGATTTTTATATTGGAAACTTTACTTCTCAATTCCCAAAATGGGTTGGATTGGTACATTTGGGGGGGGGGGGGTTTCTTCAGAAAAATATATCCCTGAATTTCTGAGTTTTATACACTTTTACAAAAGGACGGGAATTTTGTTTTGCAATAAAACACATGTTAATGCCTTCATCTTCTTTCACTGAACTTAGAAGTCACCAACCACTCACAACTGGGAAGGAGCCATCCTAATAATAATAATAATAATAATAATAATAATAATAATAATAATAATAATAATAATAATAATAATAATAATAATAATAATAATAATAATAATAGTAATAATAAATTTTATTTATAACCCGCGCTCTCTCCCCGAAGGGACTCGAGACGGGGCACAGGGAGATTAAAAACAAATGACACAAAGTACAAAATTAAAATCACATTAAACATATCCTGCGCTAAAAACATCTATGAAAAATAAAAACTATCCCTAAAATGATCTGCTTATGATCTGCTACCTGTGTTATTCCAATTTGTTGCCAGTAGGGAGCAGAGGATTTTAAGCACGATAACTGTTTTGTTGTCCTCGGCTGTTTGTAGATAAATTGCAAAGCAAACTGATTTCTATTTTTCTGTACAGCATGCTTAGGGAAGAAGCAGTAAATCTTTTTGCTATAATCTCTCAGGCAAAATATGTAAAAAGTACATATACTAAGAATGTTAAAATAACCCAATAGGGGTGACCATTTACTCATCATTTTTTTTAAAAACAAAAGAAATATGTCCAGTTATCTAGCAGGGATTCCCCTTCGTAGAACGTACTTGATATCTGCCCCTGCAATAAAACAGCCAGGCTTTCCTGAGATAAGGACCGCACTTCTGACAGCATCATTGCTCCATATTTCTTTCATTACATCTACAAACTCAGCTTGCAGTTCCTTGGACAACGTGTTTACCTATAACATAGAAATAGGTACCGTAAGTTAAAACCAAAGTTCAGTATTAGATGGAGATATCCTTTCTCCCCACCTCAAACTGGCAATCTCCAAAATGCTCACAGAGGCTATGATATTTAAGAATTAAGCACAATTAAACACAAATATGTGCTTTTCAATGTACTTTTAAACAGTAATGATTAGCATACATTTAAAATGCAGGGACAAAATCCTGAAGAACTGGACTCCACTATCTATGATATGATTTTGTTATGATATGATTTTGTCATAGCTAACCTGGGATGCTTAAAATGTTTGACTGCAATAAGAAAAGCTGCCACAAATTAAGCTCAGAGGGCTGAAGCAGTAAAAAAAGAAGAAGACACTTTCTCAATCCTGTAAGATAAATTGATGAGACTTTGGTAAATTGGTCAATTTTGGATAGAGGTGTTTTCTGTTTTGAAAAGTACAAAATGCCTGGCAGCAGCTTCTGGGAGGAATACAAGGTCACTTCATGTTCTTGTCATAATTCAGAAGTTATATACTCTCTTCCCCAATTTGGCTTGAGTGTTTTTGTGAAATGCTGCTGCCATTGAATCATTGTGAATGATGCTGGAGGATTATTCTGTGATAATCTTCTATTTTATGAAGATCCTTTTTATAAGTTTCCATCGGTTATAAGAAGTAATGGATGGAAACATATCAAGAAGAGAGCCAACCTGGCACTAAGGATAAATTTTTTCTCAATGAGAACAATTAACCAGTGGAATGGCTTTGCCTCCAGAAGTTATGGCTGCTCCATCACTAGAGATTTTTAAGAAGAGATTGGACAGCCATTTCTCTGAAATGGTATAGGATTACCTGTTTGAGCAGGGGGTTGGACTACAAGACCTCCAAGGTCCCTTCCAACTCAGTTATTACTTGAGCGTATCCACTCTGTCCAAAGGCACTAGATGGGCAGAAACAGTTGGAGATAGGTGGTCCCTCCTTTATTTATTTATTTTATTAAATTTATATAACCGCGCCTATCTCCCCGGAGGGACTCAGGGCGGTGCACAGGAAATTAAAATAGGAAATACAAAACATAGCAATAATAAATATAATTTAAGGCTAAAATCCAATTAAATACGAGATGCCCTGTGCTAAAAATTCCCTAATACTATTAACCCATTTAAAATCCAATTAAAACAATTTAAAATTCAGTCTACAAACATGGTTGTGAGGATTAGGCCAGGCTGGCAAGATGGAAGAGATGTGTCTTCAAATGTTGGCGGAAGGAGCAGAGGTCCGTGATAGTCCTAAGTTCGGGGGGCAGGTCGTTTCAGAGGGTTGGGCCTGCCACAGAGAAGGCCCTTCCCCTGGGCGTCGCCAGCCGGCATTGCCCGGTGGACGGCACCTGGAGAAATCCCTCTCTATGGGAGCGAATCGGACAAAGGGATGTATGAGGTAGGATACAGTCCCGCAGATAACTAGGCCCCGTGCCATGGAGAGTTTTAAAGATGGTTATCAACACCTTGAAGCGCACCCAAAAGGCCACAGGCAGCCAGTGCAGCTCGCGCAGGAGTGGTGTTATGTGGGAATGCCGTGAGGCTCCCAAAATCTCCTGCGCGGCCGCATTCTGAACTAGCTGTAGTCTTCGGGTGCACCTCAAGGGGAGCCCCATGTAGAGAGCATTACAGTAGTCTAGGCGGGATGTCACGAATGCTTGAGTTTAACCAGGGCTTATGCCATGTTGAGGTTGATAGATAACAACCAGCATGTTGAACTACGCTCAGAAGCCAGTTGACATTCAATGCAGCTCAGGCAGCACCAATGACACTTGCGATCAACAAGAAGTGCCCATTTATTGCTTGTGCCATTGGAGCTGAACCAGCAGTAGTTTCTGAATGAATGGATTTCAAAAAGATCACTTAGATCAGATATACCAAGTTCACCATGCCACCCACAAAAATGTAGTCCTGCTGTGGAGGCCAATAACTGATGCTGAAACTAGACTCTATGCAGTATAGACCTGGGTTGAAACCACACCCAAGCCTTACAACTAATCTTTGTTTTATAATGGTTCTTATCGTCATTACTATATTAGAACCTGCCACCTTTTTTTTTTTTTCATTTCGGAAAAGTTCCTACCCCTTGTTTAGCTCTCCAAGTTTCCAACCTCCACTTACACGGTTTCTGAACAAGATCTTCCTTCATCATCCTTTCTTCATTGTATCCTAAATATATGTATTATTGTTTTAGATAACTTTCACCAAGTGAAAAGCAATTGGAAAAACTTACCTTGGAATTAGGGGAGTTAAAACGAACGACAGCAACATCTTCTTTGATGTCATAATTAACGTGGGTTCTAGCTAAGATAGAAAAGACGCAAGAAATGCATGCATTATTCTACACCCTAGAATTCAAGAGAGGCGGGGAAAAAACAAGTTCAAAATTATATAATGCCATTAGTAGTTAGCAAAAATAAATAAATATTTCAGATCCTGTGGGAAACAAAGATATCAGCTCTCATTGACAGGAGAGCAATTTGTTCAACATAATGAGATGAACAAAAGGTCTTACTGAGATACCCTATGCCAGGGGTCTGCAAAGTTGGGTCTTTTAAGACTGGTGGACTTCAACTCTCAGAATTCCCCAGCCAACCTGGCTGGGGAATTCTGAGAGTTGAAGTCCACCAGTCTTAAAAGAGCCAACTTTGCAAACCCCTGCCCTATGCTATGCAGATATTTCAAACCCCTTGGGCCTATATTAGTCATTCTCATAACTTTCACTTTTCCATATGGTGAGGCAATATTCCTCTATTCCAGATGTGAAGCTGTAATTCCCATCCTTTTCAATAGTTATCACCCAACACACCTGGGAAGCAGAGCTAAGTGATTAGCCGGTATGTGTCTTAATTACTGCTGCTGTTACAAGTTTCAGTCTTGTTTTTGCAAGTGCTTCCTATGCATAGCTGCTTATGAAAGAACCCAGCATTTATAAGGCAAAAAGAAACATGTTAGATAAAAAAATAAATTCTTTCTAATGTGAAATGAATGTTCCCACACCCCCGCTTCTCCCAGTAGGCTACTGTTGTCTACATCTTTATTTACCCCACGTGTTTGCTTTTCAGTTTCCTTCTCATTATTTTTTAATTGTTACACGTACAAAAAACGTCTGAACAGATTAAAACAATGTGCAAAAAACTGACACCTCTATGTAATTTCATCCCATCAGTCAAAATTCCAGCTTACACCCATCAATCCCCACCAAGGAAGTATTTACACTTACATTTAACAGCAGGGGATGTGCTGAGGTTTCGGCAAGCATAATCTGGAAGAGATTTCAGGAGTTACACAGGGCCGAAAAAAATTACTTTAAATCCTCATGAGCAAATATTTAAACATCTGGGCATTTCAAAGAAGCATCACATTGGGAAAAAAATCATTGCATGCCTCCTGAAAAATAGATACAAGTACAGATAGTCCTTGACCTATGACCACAATTGGGACAGAAATCTCACTGAGTGAAGATCTCACTGAGATGGCACATAACCACAAGCTAGGTCTCCCAGTTGCAGTTGTTAAGTAAATGCACAGGTTGTTAAACAGATCACCTTTCCCCTGCTGTGCCAAGAAGGCCAGAACCCTCTTTGTGCTCTACCGCAACCAGGAGACCCAGGCTATCTCCCAGCCCTTACTAGGTCCAGCCCTTCCCTTTACTCCACCATGCGCAGGTCCACTTACTTTTGATTTTTTCTGCAAGCAGGCCCCATTCTCACGATCATTGGAAAGCTCTTTCTCAAAATGGTGCAATTTGGAAAAGGGGCCTTCCAAATTATTATGAGAATGACTGCATTTGTTGGCTTTCCCGACTAGAAAGCTAGCAAACATGATCATTTTGAAGGCTAAAAGTATTTTAGGCCTCAGAGTGAAGGTGTTCACTAGCTTTCCTGTGTTCTTCCATGCACAGGAGAACCTGTGCCAGGCTCCAGAAACACTGCTTGGATCTTCAGGATCTGAGACCGGTTACTGCAGCCTAGTGGAGGGGCTGAGCTCTCCTGTGTGTGTGTGGGAGGGAAACACCTCTGCTGCATTGCAGAAAGAAGGCTCGGATCATCAGCATCCAAGCCCATTTCTGCAGTCATTGGAGGGAGTTCTATTGGGCAAGCCGCTCTTTCAGCCAACCTCCCAGAGATAAGAGGAAGTCCTCCTGGCAGATGGCAGCAGCTCGAAATCTTTCCTGCTGGCTTCCCTCATGGACTTTCTGGGGAAGCTGACAGAGAAGATTGCAAACGATGACATGATCATGGGGTGCTTGCAGTGGTGGGTTGCAGGCGGTATGCCCCGGTATGGCTACCATTCCGGTAGCCTAAGCTCCTTACCGGTCTTTTAAGTCTTTGGCGCTTCCACGCACGGTGTGTACAGCACCTGTGCGACGCTCTGCTGAGCAGCTGGAGCGTCACGGAGGCTCATGGAAGCACTAAGACGTATGCTCCTGCTGCACGTGTCCATGTACTTATAAGTCATAAGTGCAAACCATTTGTGACAGGTCATGGATTTGGTGGGGATAGCATGACATTATACGATGGCTGGAAGTGTGTTGGAAGGGCCACAAAGCTCCCTTTTGGAGACTTTGAATATGACCTGTTAAATGACCTGTTCTAAGTCAAGGGTAGTCCTTCTTTGCTGACTGCCTTGGACAACAACCATTCACAGCTATGACAGTGATGAAAAAGTAATTTTGAGACGAATGCCCTTATTTACAATCTTTGCACTCCCACCCTCTCCCCCTCCCTTCCCCATTCACTCTTTCATTGTTTGTAATGATATATGCGAATGATCTAGAGAGATGATGGGAAGAGACGCTGCCTAGGAAATGACCAAACAAGGGGAAGGGAGACCATGGCTGTTTAATGGTCAGGTGGTCTCCCATTTTATGACTTTTTTGCCACAGTTGTTAAATGAATCATGCAGTTATTTGGTTAGTAACACGGATGTAAAGGGAACCTGGTTTTCCCATTGACTTTGCTTGTCAGGTGACTCCAGGGCATTGCGACCATTACAAATATGAGCCAGTTGCCAAGCATCCGAATTTTGATCACACAACCACAGGGATGCAGCAATGGTCGTAAATGTGAAAGATGGTCATAAGTCACTTTTGTCACTACTGCTGTAACTGCAAAGTCACTAAATGAAAGGCTGTAAGTCGGGCACTCCCTGTACATTGTTACTAAGACCTCAGACATCATGAATTTTATGTGCTTTTGGCACCTTGGAGTGAAGAATTGGATCCTCTTTACTTATTATGGCCAATAACTGCTGAATGGGGATGATGGGAGTTGTAATCCATCCCACTTGGAGAAGAATATGCATTATGTGCTGTCTTCTCAGGTTAAATCAGTATATCCTGTCTTAGATCAATGGCCTTTTAAGTGCTACCAAAAGAGCTCCTGGTGCAGTTCTGAGCTCTTCAGGGACATAAACACTGAATGGTATTTTGCTCAATATAATTTTATAGAATAGAATAGAATAGAATAGAATAGAATAGAATAGAATAGAATTCTTTATTGGCCAAGTGTGATTGGACACACAAGGAATTTGTCTCTTGTGCATTTAATTTAATATTATACTGAACAAATTCTGGGTGGCATGACTTTTTTGCTTTTTGTGTGACTTTAAACTGAAAACATGGAAAAATCTTACATCCATGGAATCTGGGTAAATAAGAAAATAGCAATAAGAGAATATGCAAAAACTGTCTGGAATGCAAAAAGCAATGACCTATTTTCTAAAAAAACAGCACTTTTAACATTCTATCACCTATGATTTTTTTGACTTGTGGCTTTCAAAGTATATTAAGTCTGAAACAGATTAATAACAGGAGACTAATTACTTTACCTATTGATACACTGAGCAAAAATGATATGAAAAAGTGTACTCAAAATGGGGGGGGGGGCTTCGAATGTGCAAGTCCTAAACAAAAACGCAATGCTTAATTTAAAAAACCCACACGTCCATACTGAAACATGCTATGCTTTGTAAGTCAATCACATGACCTCAGCTCAAAAGCTGGAAGGGTGCCCTGCCTTCCTGCTTACTTTTCAATAGAAGCCAACAGAAAGGAAAGGACCTTTCACCTACATTCCATCTTGTCCAGAAATGCAGGCAATGAAGCGCTGAGGTCATATGCTTGTCCCCACTACTATCTTCCTAATAAGTCTCTCCACGTTTGTCTTCTCTATCAGAATCAGCTCAGCAAGATAAGTATACAATATTTACCCAAAAGGAAGATGTATTTAAAGAGAACTGCTCTCCACAAAATGGAACAGATAGAAAATGAACTATGAACACAGATTAAAATTCAACATAATGCCTTACATTGTCAGGTCCACTTAGCATTGCCAGGTCCCACTGAAACCAAGCCAGGAAAATTCACCCCCGCCATATATAAATTTATGCATTTGACACACTTGCATGAGTGCATATATTTGTGTTTATATACACACATACATATACAAAATTCCCATTGTCAGTCTTACCATCTTTATTTTTATTATTACCACATATATTTTAATCTATATCTTTTCCACATAAGTAGTCAAGAGTCATTTTTTATTGTGGTAGCACATAACATGGTTAAATAATAAATGTATTTACCAAATGTATTTACTGCTCTCCCAGTTCCTTTGTTTTCAACAATTTCCACAATTTACAAAATATTATTTAGGGGGAAATCCTCAGTATACTGCAACTTAAATATGTTCATGTTGGAAAGTTGGGATTGGTTTTTGTCCACAATTTTGGGGGCAAAAAGATTTCTCTCCTACCCAGTTTTTTTAGATAATTTCACAAAATTAAGTCTGTTTGCTAGTTTATTTATTCTAAAATAGCAGAGTCCTGTAGTTTGACATCTTTTAAAACCAAAATTGACCATTATATATGCCCAAGCATATAATACTATAACATTAAGGAAGTATATACATTGCACAACAACCTTTTATCACTTTAAAAGTAGCCTTTGAACTTATACAGACATTGAAGAACATTGGCAGCAATTGATTTCCTTGTAATCTATTATCAGCAGATGAAAATGAACCTGATAACTATAGGGTAGATGATGATATTTCGGCCATGAAATCCAATGCGGTGACACAGCATTAGATATCTTTAGGTAACAAGTCTTTCTCCCTTTTTTCTTTCCATACCTTTCCTTGTTTAGAATATAACCCCAAGATTTTTTAAAAAAATTATCCTAATCATTATACTGCATGTTACTTCCATGGCTATTTAAAGGAAATTCAGCAGAATTTTAAATTGTATGCTCTGAAGTAACAAAATGTACAGGATTGGTTTTTCAAAGGTAGTTTCTCTCTGAGGAAAACACAAGAATTTACCTACTGACAACAACTTGTAATGGTCCCTCCACACTTCAGCCACAATCAAAGAGAACAAATGAATAAACAACTTTTAACAGCAATAAATCGAACACAAATTTTAAAGTCAAATGAGATCAGGCAAATTTATTATGAATTAAAAACCAATTAAATTGAGTAACAATAGAATATAATGTACAACTGATTGTACCGGAACAACAGAATCCTGCCTATTTATTGAGAAAGCATATTTAAATGAGCTTATGATGTGGTGCCTGGAGAAAGGAACATCTAGTTGCAGTTAGTCCAGAATGGGGCCGCGCGGGTGATTATGGGTGCCTCAAGGCAATCCCACATAACACCTCTCCTGCGCGAGCTGCACTGGCTACCTGTGGCCTTTCGGGTGCGCTTCAAGGTGCTGACGACCATCTTCAAAGCGCTCCATGGCTCGGGGCCTAGCTATATACGTGACCGCCAGCCCTCTGGAACGACCTGCCCCCCGATCTACGCATCATCGTGGACCTCCGCCTTTTCCGCCAACGTCTTAAAACTCATTTATTCCAACAAGCCGGCCTAGCATAACCCCTGTTTCTGACTTTTATAGGGATAATTTTAAATTTTAGAGTTTTATTAGTTTTAGCACAGGGAAAGTTTAATAGTTTTTAATAATTATGTATTTTTGTATGGTTTTAATAACGCCTGTGCGCCGCCCTGGGTCCTTTTTTAGGAGAAGAGCGGGGTATAAATTTGAAATAAAAAAAATATTTTAAAAAAAGTTCTTTCCTTAGGGCTGTTTTCAGATCTTCAATATCATATTAAGATTTGTTTTATTTACCAGACTCTTAACTAGCAAAGCCAGTGGTGGCAGGCTATTATAAAGTGCTGCATTTGCAGAAGAGTGGACCACTTTTTGCTTACTTGAGACCTCACAGGGTTTTCTGAAAAGACTGAAGAGATGAAGAGAGAGGACTGGAGACATAAACTTGGTGCAAGCCACAGTTTTCTGGCAATAATCAAACAGCTGCATTAAAATTCTACCTACCAGTTTTTAAGGTAGCAGAAAATCATTTACTTCAAACTGCTGAGCCCTGTGAAGGCTAACTAATAGTTGCTGCCTTTTTTAAAAGGAGGATAGTTTAGAAACATGCAGTGTTCCCCCATCTGTATTTCCCATCCCACCAAGCTTGATATCAACAATTAACTGTTCTCTCTAATAGGAGTTGGGTTGGATGAAGGTGATACATGGAACAGCTTGTTTAACTATCTATCAAGCTGTCCAACAAATATGTCACAGGAGTAAAATACCACATCCTTGTGACTTCTTAATAAGGCTATTTATAATAGCTTGGTTGATGGGTTGCAGGCCTAAAAGAAGGATGTAGGAGAAAATGTGAAGAAGCAATCAATAAAAAGTGAGCTCCGTTGTTGATTACTGCTGCAATAGAACAGCAGTGTGAACAACAAATCCAATTCTGGAATACCGATAACAGCACCTAGAAATAGCTCATGGATGGTCATGGAGATGGAATGGAACAGCACCAACACCACCTGGTACACTCTAACTCCATATTTTGTAGCCTAATTTTTCAAAGTCAATCATGATGCAATTCTTTTCCATTATCTATAGGATCCAATCAAAAGTCAAGCATAGGAGCTGGGGTGTTTTTTAACATCTTTGTCTTAACTATTGTATTTTTTTCCCCCCAAAATGATTTTTATTACAAAGTCAGAGCTGCAACAAATTAGAAAATAGGACCATTAAGTTCTTTGAAATCTGGGAACCAGATTGTCATCCTGACAATCCTTTTCTTATATCTTTAAAAACATAAAATAATTTATGCACTTTTCTTATTGTAGTTAATTTTCGTTAATTACAAACTGTTAAATAAAGAATCTGCATGAACTACAGGTAGTTCTCAGGTTATAAACATTTGCTCAACTCAGAACACTAACTGAGTTGGTACTTATGATCGATCCTCAATGTTCCAGCCATCACACAGTCACATGATCATGATCTAGACATTTGGCAATTAGTGGCCTGCCTGTGGTACTCTCACCATGCTTCTTGCCTGAGACTGACATTTCTTCCCACAACAACCATATTACAGTGGTATTACAGTGACAACCAGGACTGCTGTTAGTGTACGATTCAGTCATGTGACATTGTGCTTTATGATAACATTGCTTGGTGATGGAAATTCCGGTTCAACTGCCATCATAACACTATAACTACTTGTGCAATGGGACTCATGGTTTACAACACTGCAGAAAGAAACCCAAATGTATAGGTGCTGCATTAACCACTTAAGTGATTCATCCTTATTTCCCCATCCTTATCTATCTATCTATCTATCTATCTATCTATCTATCTATCTATCTATCTATCTATCTATCTATCTATCTATCTATCTATCCGGATTTTTATACCGCCCTATCTCCCAAAAGGGACTCATATATTCTCCACTATCACAGAGCTTAAAATGCTAGACTTGGAACAGGGAGACCTACATTCAGATTCACCCTCAGTTATGGAAGTAAAATTATCTACTCTATTGTTTAAACTTTCACAGTACTGTACTGGACAACTTCAATTTAAATTGTTAGTCATACCGGAGTGTATGTGAAACTTGGGTGGGGCAAGGATTGTGTGCACACGAGCCAGAAGGGAGGCAGGCAAACCACAAACTGAGGCGGGGAATTTGGAGAGAGACAAGACATGTTGCTCCCCCCCCCACCTGCAACACCTCACCTGCAACTCTTCTTTATTGGAACACACCTCTCTTTTTGCAGGTGCATCAGCCCAGGAAGCTCCATCTCAGAATGGGTGCAGGAGATCTTGGGCTGGACTGGCCCGGACAGCAGCAACAAAAGGAAACACCCACAAAGTGGGGGGAACAGGGTGGTAGGAAAAGTGTGTGTGTGTGTGTGTGTGTGTGTGTGTGTGTGCATATGTACTATTTAGCATCAGGGTGCCAAAAATTCAGGAGGTTGAGGAGTCCAGATATTTATTTAGGGGAGGCTGCAAGCTGTGAACGCCTCTCTAGTTCTGCAGAAAAATCCTTGGGAAAGGAGATGGAAAGGGGAGTGGGGGAGGTTAGATAAAGGAGAAGTTGGATTTGTAGGGCTGGTGGTAAAGTAGGAGATGACTAGGCTGACTGGTCCAACTCAGTGAGCCAGTGTCATCTGTGTCCCTGAGCTGCATTCTCCAAATGTGACAGCTTGATATATAATCCCCAAATTGTACACCACCTTAAAACTAGCCCAAAATAGCTTGAAAAATGCAACCCACAAATGCCAAAATTTTCCTGCAACTGATCTCCAAAATCAAGCCTAAATGGGCATGAAAACTGCCCAACTGGCAACAACTGCTGTGCATCTGGGGAAGCAGGAACCACCCATAAAGGGTGGTGGGAAGGATGGGGTGGGAAGGAAAAGCTGTGGTGATGCTGGAGGATTGGGCATCAGGTGCCAAGAATTCAGGAGAAGTCCAGAGGAGTCTAAATATTAAGGGGAGGGGGTGTTTGATGTTGCAAGGCCTCAACCTCCCTCCAGTTTTGCAAAAGGGTCCTTGGGAGAGGAGGTGGAAACAGAGGAGCAGCAAGAAAGGAGAAACTGGATTTAGAGAACGAAGTGCATGAAACGACTACAATACTTTTGTAAGTTCTGCTTATATTTGAGCCTAAATATGCAAGGGGTTCCCCAGGCCTGAAAAATATTTCAAGGATTCCTCCGGGCTCAAAGGGCTGATCTAGAAGATCGAGATTAAAGGCATGCTGGAGTGAAGTAGTCTAAATAATCCCTTTGACCCCTTCCCATTAAATGGAGAGAAGCAAGCATAAAGGAAGAGCATAATCTGGTGCCAGTTTAGACCATGAGTAAACCTAGAAACGCCCCCTCCCTCCCTCCCTTACCCTACAAAATGAAACGTCTGAGCTCTTCCCCCTGTTCCCATCTCGATTAACCGAGAGCCTGACAGTTTCCCTTCCAGCCTTTCTCACCTATGAGGCTGCTCCGGCTCGAGCAATACTTGGCAGCGGCCGTGAAGCGCGACAAGCTCCCGATAGCCCTGACAGCAGCCGCCATCTTAGCCCAGCGGGGAGGTCGGTCAAGCAAGCGAAGATTGAAAGAAGCGAAGGAAGGCGAAAGGGGCGTGGAAAAACCGACGGGGGCTTTCCCTTCCTGTCCGTCGCTCTCGTTTACTTAAAGTGCGCCGTCCCCTAAATTGCCTGTTCACAAACATAACGCGGCAGATGTTCCCCACGGTTCTTCCGAAGGGCACATTTCTCTCACGTTCCCTTGTTTTGTAAGGCACTTCTTCAATATTTGTTATGTGGAAAGAAAAACGTTGAACCCGGGTGGGGGGTTAGGCGGCTACGGAGAACGCCGGTTAATGTCGGCAAGGGAGGTCCTTCGTGTCTGCTGGCGCCTTTGGACGGGTAAGGGGGGCGGGGCTGATTATTTCCAGCCTGTGGTGGAGGGCTGTTGCCGGCGGTGAGCTAATCTGCCTTGTTTTTCGCGGTCCCCCAAGGTGGGCGATTCTAATTCCCAAACGGGCTGAAGGGAGGGCGAGTGAGGGGGATTAGGCGGTGGGAGGATTTGCTTTCCTGCGGGGGTTCTCCGTGGAGGGAAGAGACGCGATAGGAGCAGTGGACGGAGACATTGAGGATGATGCATCGATATGCCCAGTTACTGATCTATCTAGTTTTTCTTAATGTAGCTGCCTTGTATTACACATCCTGCTTTTTGCATGTAATGGGATTAATAAGGGAAAGCTGAGGAAGGGTAATCCGCATGAGCAAAAGTAGCTTGTGTATAACCCCAAAGCACGTACGATGCAAAGTTTCTTAAGGAAGAAATGTCCCAATACTGTGCAAGCATAATAGCAATATGGAATGCTCAAGATATGTATTTAGATAATTAAATTGCCCATTGTACTTAGGAAACACTGTTATGGTATAATATTTACATTTTTCTAAAGCAGGCAAATATAACATTTTACTACCACGGAGGTTTATTCTGTTTTAAATTTGAGGTCTTCATATATTGTTTAATGTATGATATTTGATATATATTTAGTTTTATGAGCTGTTGTGAAAAAATTACCTATAATAAATAAATACACACACACACACACACTTGTGTCACAACACCCTGGTAAGCCCCCAATTAAAGGAGGAAGCAAGTTGCTTTCCTTTTCTGTCTTTCAGCTAATCACAAGAGACCATGCAGACAGAAAGTTGCCTTTGGTTTCCATTTGTGCTTACGTTTGTGCTGATAAATAAATAAACAAGAGATATTAGTATAGATTTATTTCAAGCTATTTAGCTCTCAACAGCTAGCCATACATTTTCCTTTCTTTCCCCCCCTTTGTTTATAGTTTGTTTTATACTTTTGTTTGTTATACTTTTTTGTACTGGTTTTGTATTTTTGTTTTCAACCAGCATATATGTGCGAGGGGAACCTTTACCTTTATATTATTAAACTGTAATAACAATAAAGATAATTAAAATACCATATATCATAGGGTATTTTGATTTTCCCTATCATAATTGCAGTTCATAGCAAAAAAGAGACTCAGTGGTTGACTTTTGATATTATGTGATTGAGCCTGTATATATCCAGCATTCTTCCAGATACAAAGTATTTGTACATAATAGTTCTTCAAAACTTTTTTCTCCATTTCATGCAACAGGTTGAATCAGTTCTTGTATCCCTAAGTGGAAAGCCATATCATGAAATTACATAATAGCTGAATGTGAATTTAAACCTGATTCTTTCCTATTCCAGTTCAGCATCTGAATTGCTACACTTTGCTGATTCTCCTTTTTGGAGCTCATCTCCAAAACCATAATATTACAGTAATATTAAATAAAATGAGCTGGACATACATGAACTGGGAAATGTAAGAGATGATAGATGATAAGATAGTACAAAGCATTTGAAAGAATATTCTTTTCAAAGTCTTATTTGCATGAGCAAAATCTTGATGGAAGCATTAAAGCAAGAATTATACTTACCAGGTTTCAAATTTAGTTAACCAAAGTTAACCAAGTTCCAGTATAAAATAAGTAATTTCATCTACTTTGTATTATCTGTTATTAATAAAATAAAATTATGGTTTCAGTTTATGCCTTGCTGCTTGAAAACTTCCCAGTGTTTTTTGGAAGCTAGATGGGGAACCATGAGCTTAGCTATTTTGAATAAACCTGTGAACTGGGCCCTATGCCCACAATAGTTACTGTTAACAAGCTAACTAGGATCGCCAACATGATCGTGAACATCCAGTGACGGATATGACACAACAACAACAAGAAGAACAAGCTAACTAAGACAAATGACAGCAATCTCTTCTTCCAATTTCAGGCTTCAAAATGGCATCCTTGTTGACTTGTGGCATGAAAATTCTTCCTACCATCATTCCACGAGCAACCAAATTCTGTAAGTATTTCTCCTTTAGATAATCAAAATACCCAGTGCATGATTAGTTATTGGATTTATATATTGAGATGTTACATAAAGGTTTGTTTTAGTTAAAATAGTTCATTGTCTTTTTCTGAGTTTCATTGCTCTATTTCTGATGCAGCTACTATCATATTAAGATACCATAATCCTATCATATTATTCATTTTTTGCTTTTGTGTTCTCAATGTGACATTCTCTCTGATCCTCTTGGCTCATGATTAGTTAGAAGGTTATGAGAAATTTGCTTCGTTTTTATGTCTGAATAACATTATGGTCTATTTTACCTATGTTGTTATATTTTGATTTTCTTAACATTTCAGCTTTGAGATCTTTCAGCTGTTCATCCCAGTTATTCGCAACAGGTACAGAAAAATATGAATAATCTGACTGCACATCTCTATTGTACTTGCACTCCTATGCTGTCTATAAAATATCTGAGATTACATACATTAAATCCAAAGCTTGTTGTGAAAGTACTGTAATCTGTAGGAAACATATCTTCTAGTATGACTCTTATTATGTGCCTGTGTGTATTACACACACAAATAATATGTTTAAAAGTGTTGAAGTTCTGTGATTCTAGTTTTGATGTTTATTCATGCTTCATTAAAAACTACAGAAGGAAAAATCAAACAATAAATACCTTAACATTATTAAATAGAAGGAATAAATTGTGACCTTTGGATGTTTTTAGACAAACCTCATAAACTCTACTGATCTTATCCTAGTGTAAAAATTATTTTAATCCCTTTTCTAAACAATAGCAACAAATAAAGAAATGCTTTGGTTTTCAAAGATTTTGTGATAATTCTTGTTCTAGTTCTACTAGGTTTTTTTTTGTAATAATTTATTATTATTATTACTGCAGTTCAGGCCAAAAGTAAGAAAACCTTAGGTAAAAATGGGATGAAGAATATTGTAGTGGTGGATGGTGTTCGCATTCCATTTCTGCAAGCCGGGACCTCGTGAGTATTAAATCTTCCTTTTATAACAATAATTTATAAAACCTCTTGGGCACTTTTGGGAGGAAGAAATATAAATAATGTTAACAGTGAAACAGCCAAATTTAAAGATAGTGTAATTTCTTTTTCAGTTTAAAGTGCACTTAGTAAAACAAAAGTATATTTTTCAGGAATTAATGAGGTATTTTTTTCTTTCTCTTCTAATCTTCAGGTATGCAGATTTAATGCCGCATGACTTGGCCAGGGCAGCACTGTTGTAAGTAGTAAATAAATAGAAGCGGGGCAGTTTGGTTGTGATTTAGTTCATAGAGAGTTGTTTAGGGACGTTGTTCTGGTTTGTTTTTTGTGCCTGCCTTTTCTTCTTTCTAAGTTTTATCACTCTCTTTTTTACAATCAGTACAATGCTGCCATTCTTACTCTCAATAAATATAGATGAGAATAATTCCCCTTGTTGTCTTCCTAATGTACTTTGAATTCTTTCATCTTTATTTATATCCCACCATAAGGTGGGACTAGAATTCCCAGTTTCCAGGTGGTATGTTACATTATATGGAGCTTTTGCTGAAAGAAGAAAAATAATATGCCAGGCTGGTGTAAATACGAATTTTATTATTTATTATTTTTAATTGGATTTGTTGGTTTTTAATCTTATCATGGGCCAAATTATTTAATATGTTTTTAAATTGTTTTAACTTTTATATATCTGTGTTTTATTTTGGCTGTATACTGCCCTGAGTCCTTCGGGAGTAGGGCGGTATAAAAAATTAAATAAATCTAAATCTAATATGAAGGGCTAAAGGGATTTGTTTGGCCTTTAGCAGGGAGAGAAGATTATAAGATTGTAATTATCTGTTAAAGATAAATTCGGAGGACGCTATATTGCATAACATTTGGGGTTTTTTCTTACCTTGCATATTTTTTTCTTTTCTATGTTTTTCTTTAGATTTGTCTTTATCTTAAGTAAAACATTTGCATGTGAATTTTAAAAATAATTTGAGATAGAAATGTCCTGAATGTTATTGTGTCCTGTCCTGTTAGCTCTAGGGCTTTGCAATACTTTGGATTCAATTGGGTACTACTGTGTTTCCCCAAAACTACATGTCCTGCTAATAAGTCCAATTGGGCTTTTCAGAATATGCACCACAATAAGCCCTCCCCCAAAACTAAGCCCCCCTCAACTATTTAAGCGCAAAAAGAGCCTGCCACAAAAACAGCGGCTGGCCAGCAATGCGATCACACACACACACACCGCCTGTTCCCTCTCGCGCCAAAAAACCCCACCCACCCACCCCAATTGTAAACGCAGCCTGCCTGCTTCCCTTCTCTGCCCTTAGCGAGGGGGTGGGGGAGAAGTGAGGCGTGCCTCTTGTCCAGCCCAGCTGCATTCCTCGCCCTTTTGTCCAGGGATTTCCCTTGTAAAAAAACCTTCATGAGTTCAACTCCTGAAAAACCTCGCGAGTTCAACTCATGAAGTTTTTTTACAAGGGGAATCCCTGGACAAAAGGGTGAGGAACACAGCTGGGCTGGACAGGTAAGAGGCGCATCTCACTTCTCCCCCACTCCCCCACCCCCTTGCTAAAGGGAGGACAGGGAAGGGAAGGAGGTAGGCTGCCTTTACAATTGGGGTTGGGTGGCCAGTGTTGGGCTGCAAGGCACACCTCTTACCTTTCCAAGTCTGCTACGGTCCTCGCCATTGTGTCCAGGGAAGCCCCTGGGTTATTAAAAAAAAAACCTTCTTGGGAGTTCAAGAAGTTTGATAGAACTCGCAAGAAGGTGTTTTTTTTTTACCAGCGGCTTCCCTGGACACAATAGCGAGGAACACGACTTGAAAGGAGCTTGAAAGGTAAAAGGCATCCCCTCTAATAGGCCCAAGGCCATATTTCATGGGTCAAAAAAATATAAGACCCTGTGGTAGTTTCGGGGAAACACGGTATCATTTTTTAAAACACTCTTGATTTGACATTGAAGCGCCCTCTTTCTCTGATTTGTTCCCTCAGAGGCTTACTGAATCGGACAGATGTGCCTAAGGAAGCTGTTGAGTACATTATGTTAGGCACTGTTATCCAAGAAGTGAAAACAAGTAATGTTGCCAGAGAGGTACGTTAAACAATAGAAAAATCACAAGACTTGAGATGGGCAGAGGTGGCATTCAGCCAGTTTGGACCAGTTTGGGCGAACTGGTAGTGGTGAGCTGTGGGTGGGCCCGCCCCCACCCATGCACCTGGGAGCAGTCCTGCCCTAATCACTGTGTTTTTGAGGTCACATGCATGTGTGGGTGGCGCACATGAGAGAATTGCCGTGTTTTGTGATGCCGCACGCATGCATGGATAGCGAGTGAAGGTGCATGCATGCACACATGCTCACATTTATAGTGCTGGGCAAACCGGTAGTAACAGTAAATGAATCCCACCTCTGAGTGGGGGGATATGAATAGAGATGAGTGGAATCTGGCTTCCATGATTTAAAAGTGGAGATGTACCTCTTCCTGCAATCTTGAAATACAATATTTTTTTTTATAAATGAAGGCAAATATGCTTGTCCTAGGATAATGTTGCAGGATCCAAACTAGGTTGTCACCCGAACCAGAGGCTTAGTCTTCTGAGCTTTCAGACTCATGCTGGAGCCCAAGAAAGTTCAGAAAACTAAACCTCTGGTCTCAGTGACTGACCCAGATTGGATCCTGCAATAGAATTTTTATTGAATGGTCCCATTTGGGGAAAGGGGTATCTGTTAAACTGCAAAGTTTGTTAAATTATAAGAAGACATGAGTTTAAAAGATTGTAAAAATAGATAATATAGATAAATATAAACAGTAAAAGAAGGCTGGAGAAAATGTAAAATATATCACAAATATGATTTCATACCTTATTCAAAACTTATAACACAATAAAGCATTTCATATCCATTTTCTAATCAAACCATTTTTGATTAGATTTGGATTAAAGTCTTTGGCTAACACTGTCAAAAATTTAAAAGAAAGAAAAACTACAGATGATAAAAAAAATATCAATCAGAATAAATGAGTCAGAGATTATATATTAAGTTAGAATGTAACCTCTGAAACCATAATTTTGAATGTGATGCATTTCCATGTTTAAAATTGTAGCCTATAAATGGTTTCCAAATGAAATTTTATATCTGATTTACTTTCTAAATATCAAGTCATTCTAAACATTAAAACATACATCCACATTTTGTGCATGCATTAAAAAACTTGCCTGTCATTTTATAGACTTGATGCACATTAAGGAATGTCTCCTTCTGCTTCCTGTTCTTTAAAACCTGCAAGGTTTGATGCTGTATCTGCTAGTTTCTCTCACTGCCTGCCCCACACCAGAGCCCCCTCTGCCTTTTGTCACTTTGTATGCTATAAGCTTCATACATGGTACTTTCCAACTGCTGCCACCAATCTTCTTGTTGTCCCACTCATCATGGACCACCTCTCATTTCCCCACTGTTGCCATTTTCCTACAGGGCTCCCACCCTATTTTTTTCCAGTGCTTTCCTGCTGCTCATCTTCCTAGTCACCGAAAAAAGGGGGTGACTCCTATAAGAAATCCACTTATTAAAGTCAGTGTAACCCTTAAGGCAGGCAGAGCTGTGTTTGTTTGCATGTTTTTTGTTATTTAGAAGCATGAAAAAATGACAGGTCGATTTCAACGACAAAGATGGGCAAGTCTGAAGCACTTTTTAAAGATTTATTAAGAAACTGTATATGGCTGCCCAACTCACTGATGGCAATTCTGGTCAACTTACAGAAGTAAAATATTGTTTTCAAGGCCTTGAATTACAAAGTATTACTTCGTCATTGTAATTGCAAACATTGATTTGGCAATGCTCATGAAGATATATCATTTTATGCTTTGGGCCAAAAAGCTCTAGGAAGGAGACAATAGCACATCACTTCCCAAAAAGTCTGGCCAAGAAAATTGTAAGGATTAGTCCAGGCATTTGCCAGGAGTCAGTACTAATTCAAAGGCACCCCCTGCCCCCCCAAAAATAATTCCTGAAAGCACATTTGTTTGTCTGCAGCACCTTTGTGCAAAAACCACTGGGAGCCCAAGTGAAGTGAAGTTAAGAATGTAAAGGTTGTTGATTATTAACTCAATACCTGAAAAGGACTAAGTCCAATTCTTTAGGATTAAGTAATTTCTTATGTATGCACATTCACAGATATCAACCTTTTTCTCTAGTTTTAATTTACCTAGTTTTGCTGACGGCTTTTGTTGCTTTGAATGCTGGATTTGACCTTTAACTTGTTGGCAAGCTTTTATTATTTGTTCTGCTCATAAACCTTAAGCATGCCAATCATCTCTCATTTCTGACAACTGCAAGAGTATTCTTTGTTTGCTTTTCAAAAACTAAGCAGGCACCTGAATGACGTTGTAATATTAAAAGCCCCAAAGTAGCCATTTTTAGCAGTTAGACATCATAGTAACTGGTTACTGCTTGCATTTCCCCTTTGTATTGCGTCACCTGTCACCAGTTTTGGCTTGTCTGATTCTCCACCTGAGCAAGTACCTTCATTTTAACGTTCATGCTGAACTTTACCCCAGTTGGCTTTGTGTCAGTGAAGCAATGTTGTATGCTATTGTGTAACCAAGGATACCTTATTTAGATGTCTTACTGTTGAATCATAGAAACCAAGATTGATTAAATTGGAGCATTGCATTAGACCTTCTAGAATACTCTACCTCTGAATATTCTTCTATTCCCTGTTTTTCAAGTTTTCATACTGACCTTGGCCATTTGAAGTCCTGCTCCCTAAAAGCATCTTAATCAGAGCCGGGCCCGGGACTAAGCTTTTGCTCCCTCGACTGAGCTATTTTTCTTTGCTATGCCATGCCATATTTCCCATTCAGCAGCACCTCCCTCTCCCCGTTTAACTGAAAGCAGAGAGGCATTTGTGATACATTCTCTCTTCATAGTTCCCAGCATAAGTAAAATGTCTCTGAGAGAACTTTGTTTCATGTGGGAAAAATAAGATTCAGGTTACATTTTCCAGATTAAAATTACCTTGACATTCTGGTCCACTGTACCATTAGGTAACTGGACCTGGGGCAACCTTTTCCCTGGTGTTATTGAGGCAGAAATATATCAATAGGAAAATATTCACTACTTACAAGTCCCAGTACTTTTCCTGGCAACTTTAGGATTACTCCTGTGCTAGTTAAATTGTGTAAAGGGATGTCTTAGATATGGCGCCTCTGCAGCTGAGCCCAAACCCCTCCCAAGCCATTTTATGCATATGTTTGTAAGCAGAGGCAGACAGATGTAGCCAAGAACCTTTGACTCTGTGCAATTGACTACGTGGCTGTTGCAAATAAATGAATTTCTTAACCTGTGGTTGCTGTAGGCTGAGCTTCTTTGTTACATTGGTGATCTGGATTCACACATTTTTACGCCATTTTTGGTTTAACTCTGGTTTGAATAAATTAGCTGGGTTTGCCAAAGAGGCTAAGGCAAAATCACAAATTGTGACTTAGTGTGAGATGTGAACGAACCATTCTGTTTTTAAAAAAACTGAAAATTGCAATACAAAGAGTGATTATAATTGAGAAGCAGGGGCTCTGGTTATATCCTTTTAAAATGCTCTTTAATACCGATCAAACAAAAAATGTTTATTTAATATTGGTTAAACAGAAACAAACCTTATTGAGTTAGGTGTTGACTACAAAAGGTTTGACGAGCAAAAGGCTTCTACATGAGCCTTGGTAGTGCAGTAGTTAGAATGCAGTATTGCAGGCTAACTCTGCCCACAGCCAGGAGTCCGATCCTGACTCATTCAAGGTTGACTCAGCCTTCCATCCTTCCGAGATCTGTAAAATGAGAACCCAGATTTTGGGGGGCCATATGCTGACCCGATAAACCGCTTGAAGAAACCTATAAAGTAGTATATAAGTCTTAAGTGCTATTGCTATCTTTATCCAGTAATTGAATACACCAATAAGATAAAATCTCTTGGCCAGAGTTTCTCTGCAAGTGTCTTGCAAAACCTGCTACGCTGGAAACTCTGGACTGCAATGTATCGTAGGAATTGTAGAAAGTGGCCATCTCTCAATATTCTGATTTGCTTTCTGACTTCTGTGTAGGCTGCTTTGGGAGCTGGCTTCTCTGACAAAACTCCTGCTCACACTGTCACCATGGCTTGCATATCTTCCAACCAGGCAATGACAACCGGTATGTTATCCTGCTTGTTTAACTAAGGACCATATATAAATAGCCTGTGAACATGCAGGAAAATGTATTTCTCCAGTAGAATGTATTACCACTTAATATTGGACTGTTGCAACGTGCTCTACATTTGGCCACCCTTCAAGAGTCTCTGAAAGTTTCAACTGGTGTAGAACCAGTTATTGAGGGCCCTAGGGCAGCCCATGCTACATCACTGTTCACTGTTCTGCAAGCTGCACTGGTTGCCAGTTTGCTTCCAGGTCCAATTTAAGGTGTTGGTAATCACCTAAAAAGTCCTTCATGGCATGGGTCCAGATTATCTGAGGAGCCTGCTGGGATTAGCCTGCCGCATCCATGTGGATCCCGTCAGTCAGGGAATTTCAGCTGGCGGGATCCAGGAGAAGAGCCTTTTCTGCCATGATGCCCACCCTCTGGAATATCTAGTGCCCCCCCTCCTACCCTCCAGTGAGATCTGCACCCACCCTTCTGGCCTTCTGAAAAAGCTTGAGAACCAGGCTTTGCCAATTAGCCTGGGACCCCAATGGGAAAGGGGCAAATTGGAGGTGACTAATATATTACTCAGACCCCACTTCCTCTCCAGTCATACTTCATTCTTTCCATCTTGGTTAATTGAATTTTATCTGAGTTTTAAATGTTTGGTTCTTATTTATTGTTTTAATGTTTTATATGGTGTTTTAATTGTATGACTCTAAACTGTCCAGCCTTGCCTTGGCAAGATGGGTGGCATCGAAGTTTAATAATAAATAGATAAATATTCTAACACAGAGATGAAAGGAAAGTAGAATTTGTCCCTTGGAAAATGTTTGGATGTTTTATGGTATATTAGCAAGTGATCTGCTTGGTCGTACAGTAAAAAATAAAGTATTAGTTATGGCTACAAATTCCTGACGTTTTGCACCAAATTTTATCAGGAGGACAAAGAATAAAGTAGGAAGCCTAAAACATCCTCAGTGATCTGCCACGTGGCAGCTGATTGTCATCTGTTTTATTCAACAGAGGCCATCTCTTGGAAGAAAAAAAAATCTATTTCTACTTTTAAAATGCTAAGAACATGGAGGTTACACTCCAGAATAAAATCATGTAAATTGCATCAAAGAATTTCATTCTTATAACTTGATTTGTGTTTTGATTTTCACATGCCTAATTCTAATAAAATGTATAACAGATTTTATCCAGCCCCTTTATAAACTGGATAAATATTTAAACTTGGTAGATAGGCAAAAGATAATATGCAAATAAAGAGCACATGAAGACACCAAGTTTTAAAAGTGTAAATGTATACCTAGAGTCATAAAGTGGAAACCCAATTGGATTTATAAAGTTGAACTTTTAAAGTGATTAAAAAAAAATACTTTAGGAAAGAATTGTTATCTATTGAATCCTTAACTCTGACTTTGAAAAGTTCCACGATGTGTATGAAGTACAGGGGTGAGAAATAGCCAATTCTAAAGAACATAAAAAAAGTAATTGAAGGGATTTTTTTTCAGTTAGGAAACTGATCGGTCTTCAATATAGTAACTGTCATGTATGTGCCTTCTGATTTTTATAGCATATAGCCTCATTGCATCTGGCCAGATGGATGTGGTAGTTGCTGGTGGTGTTGAATTGATGTCCGATGTTCCTATCAGACATAGTCGGAAGATGAGGAAGACTTTGCTTGGATTTACAAGAGCAAAAGGATTGGGCCCGAAGTTAGCCCTGATCTCCAGAATCCGTCCTGATTACTTTGCACCTGAGGTAAAGCAATAAATAGATTTCATTTCACTGCCTGCCTGAGGAACCAATTAAAAAAACGAGCAAGGATAAATAGAATAATGAGCTAGAGACACATTGTGGCCAAAAATGGTTGCTGATTCTGTCTGTTCCCTAGGTACCACATCTTCAGCTTCCATTAACTTTGGTCTAGAAAGCAATTTATGAAAGAAGTAGTCAAGGGTTCAAGTAGTTAAGTTCATGTCAGCCAGTATGAGAATTATGAGAGTAGAATAATGCCTGCATGCTTAGAAAAGATGTATTTTATCAAGCCCTTAGCAGTTGTTCACAAATCTTCCCCAAGATTCTTATATAGGCTTCTTTAACCAGATTTATTGGAAGGGGAAAGAGATTTGTTACAAAAAACTTGGGGACTTGCTATATTTAGTTTAGCATTTAATTTATTTCTAACTTTATTGATCTTTTGCTGAACATCCGTTGACTTACTGGAGAGTTGGCTACCTAGTAAAGAAAAAAGTGTGCAGATGTTTTTTTTAATTCTTTGCAAGCTGCCATTCTTTTTCCAAGGCTTGAGAAACTTACTACATAATAGAGCAAAATGAGACTGATTCCTTTGCTGAAAGAAAAGGTAGGTTGAGGGAGGAAAAAGTCATGACCAAGTTGTACTGAAGGTAAAGCAGCTTAGGGGGAAGAGTAGATTAAACAAGAGATGGCAAAAGGTGAGCCACTGCACGCCAGTGTTACAGTACATATTTTACATTGCTAAATCCTATGGGTTTACCTTCAGCTATTAGATTATAGAGCTGTCTGCATTGAATTGAGGGAAATTGATCTTCACGTGGTATTTCTTTCAACAATTCTAGCTCCCTGCAGTGGCAGAATTTTCCACCAGCGAGACCATGGGTCATTCAGCAGATCGCCTGGCAGCTGCATTTGCTATATCACGTTTGGAGCAAGATGAATATGCTCTCCGTTCACACACTCTAGCCAAGAAAGCACAAGATGAATCCCTTCTCACAGATGTGGTAGCATTCAAAGTGCCAGGTAAAATGCCTGTTGAGAGGAATGGGTGGAAATGGTTCCACACTCCAGAGGGATGTGGAAATATTTTTCTCTTGGCATGACTTTCAGATGCTGATAAAGAAGGAGAGCTCTTAAGGATAAGAGAGAGGAGACAAAAACCTGTTTTTACAGATAGTAGTTCCCTCCCCCCCTTCTGCTTTGTTCTTCCGTTCTTCCCAGTTCATAGATTTCTTTAGTGGATGAGTTAAGATCGAAACATATGCCTAATTATTGCATATGTTCAGCCACATCCATATAGCAAACAAGGAAAGTGAAAACGTTTGCTGATACCTTATTTTATTTGGGATAATTTTAAGTATTCTCCTTAAAAATATGTATTTAGAAGTAGTAAAGTGCATTTTATGTTTAGATAATAGCAAATTTTTGTTAAGATATACGTAGCTTCATCAGATTTAATAACAAATTTAAAAAACAAATATCCATTATCTCTGATCAAAATGTTGACCGAATGCCTCGTAATAAGATGGTAGTAGTAAGTCAGTTGGTCAGATGGGCCTCAAATATCCAGAACTCTTTCATGTTCTCAAGAGTATTTTGGCCAAAGTCCTTCCTAGTGTTAGACTGTAACATGGTACAACTAGTCTTCTTTTTCTGTTTTTTATAATAATGCAAATTCTTTTTCCTAAAACAGGTTGTCATCCTGCAAAATGATTATGGATTATATCCATAATGTAATATACTACAGGAATTGATATTAATGATGCCACCATGGCTATAATTGCCTGGCTGACACAAAGTCCTCAGCTAGGTACATGACTTTGACCATAAATCTTACCACTGGATGAGCTGCTGTATTCTTAAGAGCCCCTGGTTGTGATATTTCCAAGTGATCTAAAAGGAGCTTTCCCCAATCTATCGGCATTCAAGTGTTAGACTTGAATTGCCACAAATCCCAGCCAGAGGCTGTGCTGCTTAAGAATTATGGATGTTGAAATCTAGTATGTGTGAAGACTACCTAGTTGGGAAGGGTTTCCTAGAGAGAGGCAAAATAAGAAACAATCTTAGGAAATCTTGAAGGTAGAGGAGAAGAGAAAATAAATAATATGAGAAAGAATGGTCCATTGGAAGGGAATATGGGAAAAACCTGTATGTGTTTAAGAGTATGAGCAGCAGAGGCCCCAGTCATGAATTGCAGAAATGGAGAAGTTTGAATTTCACAGGTAGGCTTTCAACCCAGCAGATGTCTTGAACCTTAAGCCTCTTTACATGTTTGACTCTTGCAGGGAAGGACACTGTAGTGAAGGATAACGGCATCCGGCCAACTTCATTGGAGAAGATGGGTCAACTGAAAGCTGCTTTTGTCAAGCCATATGGGACTGTAACAGCTGCCAACTCCTCTTTCCTGGTAACACCCTTGTACATTTTCCTTTGAAAAATACATTCTGAAGCTTCCTCATTATGCAACAAAATCACAAATGCTGGAACCTTAGATTGGCATTTGCTTTTAATCAGAATGAATCACAAAATTGATGTAATCTGGTTCACAAAAGACCCTTGGCTGTTCTTTTAGAGTTTATGGTTGCTTCTAAAACCTGCATATGAGTGTATGTTACTTATCCAGGGTTTGATGGTGATCCTAGTAACGTTAGGAGGATTCCAGAATAGTGTCACATGGCTCATTTTCCAAACCAGTGTAACATTGTTATACAATATCAGAGAATATATGTAGCTTACATGAACTGTGGAGTCCTTGGTGCTCTCTGATCTTGGTTGTTCGCAAATGTTTCCTTACTTGACTTGACCTGATCAAGGACTCCACAGTTGTCACCCAGTCATCATATGGGATGTTCAACTCCTTTCAAATTATTTGGCTCTTAAAATGTTGTGCCCCAAAACTCCTCCCCTCTCCCTTTTCCCCTTACCCTCACCATTATGTTTTCTTCTCACTCTTTAGCAATAGCAGTAGCACTTAGACCTATATACTGCAGTGTATGTCTGTGCTTTATAGTCCTCTTTAAGCGGTTTACAGAGTCAGCATATTGCCCCCAATAATTTGGGTCCTCGTTTTAATGACCTCGGAAGGATGGAACCTTGAGCCTGGTGAGATTTGAACTGCCAAACTGCAGGCAGTCAGCAGAAGTAGCCTGCAGTACTGCACTCTAACCATGGCACCACTGTGGCTTTACTTTCAGTTATCTTAGTTCCAGACGTTTTCCTGGCTACCAGTTTTAAAATTCAGGTTTGCCTGGGACTTATTTTGCATTAAGCTCAGTTTTGAGTTTTTTAAAAAATAATAATAACTGCAGTAATGTGCAAACTGAATTAAGAGACAGAGGGGTGAAGCTTAATTCTTCTTTTGGATTCTGATGGCATTTTTGTATTGTCTCCACAGACTGATGGAGCATCAGCAATGCTCTTGATGTCTGAAGAAAAGGCTTTGGCAATGGGATACAAACCAAAGGCCTACCTCAGGTGAATGAAAGCTTTCCCCTCCCTTCTCTCACCATCTGTCATAAAACCATGGGCATTTTCTCATCTATGTAACCATGTAACCAATATCTCCTCTCTCCCTCTCCCTCCCTCCCTCCCTCCCTCTCTCTCTTTTAAATACAATTTAGGGATTTCGTGTATGTATCCCAAGACCCAAAAGATCAGCTTCTGCTTGGGTAAGTTGTTACTTTCGAATCCTTTTACCATGAAAATGAAAATGTGTCCATTTTCCAAAGCATTTTATTTGTAGAAACCTTTATTCCCTCTTTCTTAGTCCTTGGCAACTTCCCAGCTCTTGCAGGGAGGTGCAGAATTTTTTGAGATGGAGACTTACATTTGGTCCTTAAGCAGTGTGTTAGGCATCACATTCTAAAAAAAATAAATACATAGAGCTGAAATTGACTGAAAGTATGAGTTATTTTAGTACTAAAAAAATGGGGCGCTTAGACGCTGGGCTTTCAGCCAGTAATTTGTCATCCTGGGTTTGAGATCTGAGTGCCGTGCTCCCGTTACTGCCCACATAGCAGTTTGAAAGCACACATGTGCAAGTAAATAAATATCCCACTTTTGATGGGAAGATGACAGTATTAATCTGCCTCCGTGTATAGTCATATTGGCCACATGACTGCGGAAGTGTCTTTGGGCAACGCTTGCTTCCTCAGCTCCGAAACAGAGATGAGCACCTAAAACTGGATATAACCAGACATGTACCTTGACCAATAATAATAATAATAATAATAATAATAATAATAATAATAATAATAATAATAATAATAATAATAATAATAATAATAATAATAATAATTTTTATTTATAGACCGCCTCCTCTCCCCAAAGGGACTCAGAGCGGTGAACAGGGAAATTAAAAATACTAATACAAAATACATAAATAGATAAAATAAGAATTAAACAAGATTATCCCTGCGCTAAAACCCCCTATACTAAAAATTACATTACAATCCCCTAAAACCCAATTAAAAGACGGAAGACTAACCTAGGCCGGCCAAGCAGAAGAAGTGTGTTTTCAATTTTTGACGGAAGGAGCGGAGGTCCGTAGTAATATGTATATGACTCCTGACTCCCACCTAATTACATAACAGTATGATTATTTCCTTTGAATATCATTATTTCCCCCTTTTTGTCACATAAAATTTACTGGCAGCTTCTCTTGGCAGGACTGGCAACGGCATTAATATTTCATGGGGGGGGGGGAATGCCACCTCTTCCACAGTGTATCTACCACTTGACTTTTGACAGTTGTAGCAGCATATTTCTGCGATCAGTTCCATTCAGCTAAGAGTCTCTAGGACAGGTGAACTCAATCCTCCCCTACCTTCTCCCACACATTCTTCCCTACCTGTCGTGTAGGGGCCATGCTTCCCTCTGAAGAGTTGACTGTCCTGGAGTAGACATATACTGAGCTGCCGGATACTGGCCATTCATACCAACACCCATGCTCAGTTTGGATTCTTAAATTTTGTAACTGATACTTGAAGAAACAATGGCTGAGCCGTGAATGCAAGTCTCCACAGCTTGTAAGAAACGGTGTAAAATCCTCCTGAATTCTGAAATTGTTTTGTTTATGTAGGTCCTTATTGTTTTCACTCATCTCTTTAGCATATCTAATTTACAGCAAACATTCTGTTTCCGTATCTTGGCTGCACAGGTTTTTATATCTGCAGCAAGAAAGAAAATGTTAGTTGCTATATAGAAGTATTGTGTTCTCCATTCAGTTTTTAGATCAGAGATGGGGAGGATGAGAATTCTTCAAGCTAGTTGGAAGAGAGAGCTGTTTTGTTTATTTCTGCCAAATAAAAAGAAAGGGTGCGTTTTTATAATGGTGATACGGGCAGGCATATTCTTCTGAGCAGCTGCAGCCTTTCTCAGCCAGTAGATTTTCCGCTGTCTAGAAGAATCTGAATGCAACTCTTGGCTTCTTTGTCTCTTAGGCCAACATATGCTACTCCCAAAGTTTTGGAAAAAGCTGGCCTAACAATGGCAGACATTGACGCGTTTGAATTTCATGAAGCGTTTGCAGTAAGTATTTCTAAAGTCATGTGCAACACAGATAGCTTTGTTCAAACATTTCATTATATTTTTTACTTCAACAGTAATTGTAGTTTTCAATCTTGGGTTGATTAGTTATTAGTTATAGAGGGAGCTGAAATACTTCCTTTCTGCAATTAAGGTGGCTATTCAACAACTTCAGCAAAAATGTTTTAAGTCACTTTAAATGCACATTACACTACTCCAAACAACTAAAAAGACTGAATTAAAAGAAATATCTTCCCAACTTTTAAAAAAGTTAGAGGAGTGGAATCTGATGTTACGGAAGACTATTCTACAACACAGGAAAAGTCCTTTTTATGTAACATACAACGTTCTGTGAATGAAAGCATCCTTAGAAAAGTCTCTCCTATAAATGTTAGCAACAAGACATATGGTTCTTCATCCTAATCCACGTAAAGCTTATGGCGTGAATATAATGAAGGCATGAGAGGCAACCAGGCTGCCTCTTGCTTTTCACCCCCATCTGTCACCCCCTGCCCTGTAGAATAGAATTATGTTTCATCAGTTCAGACTTCACCAGACAATGGCCCATTTATGGTTAAGGACATCACTTCTGAGATCTTCATGCAGGGATCACTGTCCTCCAAAATGAAAGCCAATTTGGTTGATTTGCCCCATATTTAGATTTTGAAAGAATCTTATGCATGAAAAGCCTATATAGGCCACACAATTTTTGAATCACGCCTGTTAAAGCAATGCATACACTAGCATGAAATACCACCTTCAATCCTCACACTTTAGAGTTTTCAGCATCACTGAAATCATAATTCAGATCGTTAAGAGATTTTGCCAGGTGGGATGGCTATGATATGAACAGACTCTTTTCTTTCGCTTGACCATTCAGAATGAAGTACAAAATGAAGACTCTAAAATGCAATGCAAACATATGAAACCAAATTGAATGAAAGAGCGATAAAATAAAAGATGTAAGGATGCTCGAGGACTGTGTTCTTAATTCCACTAATCAAGAAACAACATATATAGAAGCTCCAGTCCTTATATGCATGTTAATTACATCAAGTCTGTCTCGATTCCTGTACTACTTTGTCTATTTTTAAAAAATAAATTTGGGGCAAGGTCACACACTGATATTTACACACAGGCCAGGCTAAGCCAGTAAATTCATACTGGTGTGATCCAATTACTCTGGATAGCTGTAACAGCAAGGCTTCATTTAGTGATTAGGGCTTTGAATCCACATTGGATTCAAATTGCTACACTACAAATCCACTGAATAGCCTTGTTGACATTTTTTTACAGAATCCACTCTCTGGAAATTGGCACATTTATCATTTATTACAACTTTGATAGGTGGGATTTTGTTTATTTCAATTGTTTTGCTCCATAGTCCATTGTTATCTATTTTGGAAATGTCTTATGGGTTATGAGATTGCTTACTTTTGCAATGTGGTATCCCACGTGTTAATGGTCATGAGAACGAAACCGGTAAAGTACATAACACTTTTAAACAGTAGTTGTAATTAAAGTTTGGCAATAATAATTTGGAAATGTGTAATACCTCAAGTACCTTATCAGCTAGTTGATTTGTGTTAATTCTCCTGGAGGAGTTACAATAAATGCTTCTACTGTGGAGATTGTGTGTATTTTGACTATATTATTGCTGCAATGGAATCTTCCCTTTCCTTTCCTTTGCATTATAGGGACAAATCTTAGCAAATCTCAAAGCCATGGACTCAGACTGGTTTGCCCAGAACTACATGGGCAGAAAGGCAAAGGTAAGGTTAAGGTTACTGTGAATTTGCATATCCATTATATTTCTGTGGTTTGTCCTCCCTATTCTCTGGTTTCCATGCAGCTTATCTTATTTTCCCTGCTAACCTCTCCCAGAAACTTCAGAGAGGACCTGGTGGAAGTTAGAGGCATCCTGTTTATAGTTTTCTTTACTCCTTCCTGAGGTCCAGTGTTTGGCACATGTGAGCAGACTTCTCCTCTAGTGAAGTGTTTGCCAGATGACTGTTTCAGTGGCTGAAGCAGTCATCTGGCAAACATCAGCCAAGTTGATATGCTGCTTACTCTGATGGTCTTTCAAGCTTATGTTTTGCAATTTTCTTCCTTTCATAGGTGCAATTGGATAATATATTTCAGAGTCCAAGTCTCATGTACTGTTTTCCTGCTTATAGGTTGGATCTCCTCCTCTGGACAAATTTAATAACTGGGGTGGGTCCCTGTCCTTAGGACATCCTTTTGGTGCTACCGGCTGCCGTTTAGTAATCACAGCTGCCCACAGGTTGAAGAAGGAAGGGGGACAATATGCCTTAGTGGCAGCATGTGCTGCCGGAGGACAGGTAAGAGCCCTACGATGAGCAACCCATGTTTGTTTGTTTCTTTGTTTCTATCTTTATTTGTTTAATGTTTTACTTATTTATTTATATTCCACCTTTACTGTTTTTATAAATAACTCAAGGCGGCAAATCTACCCAATACAGGTAAGTCCTCAACTTGCAATCACGATTGAGGCCAAAATTTCTGTTGCTGAGCAAGTCAATTGTTACGTTGAGTTTTGCTCCATTTTACAACCTTATTTTACCAATTGTTAAGCGAATCACTGTGGTTGTTAAGTGAATCATGTGGTCGTGTACTCCTTTCTCCTCCTATTTTGCCCACAACAAAAACTCTGTGTGACTGGGCTGAGAGAGTCACCCAGCTGGGTTTTATGCCTAAGGCAAGACTAGAATTCACTGTCTCCTGGTTTCTAACCCAGTCCTTTGACCATCAGAACAAATTGGTTCTACACTCAATGTAGCATAGCCACAGTTGCCTTGTGCTTGGCAAGGTTTCCTTTTGTAATCCTATTTTCCCAATGGTCATTTTTCTTTCTTCTTTCTTGGGATGGGAATCGTGTTTCTCTCTTGTGGGAGTAATTTCAGTTCTTCTCTTGCTGCAGGGCCATGCAATGGTTATTGAGAATTATCCGCAGTAAGGAGGTGAAAATTGGCACGAGGGGATTTGCCTGTGATCTGCAAGACAACGAATGTAGTATTAATGCTCCAAAATATATCTCTGGACTTTCCTACAAAGGACTCTCAGTGGCTTTTGTTACTATTTTCTAGTGCCTTCAAAAAAAATTGTTTCACAGTAAATGGAGAAAGCCACATATATTTTATCTGGATATTTATGTTAATGTAGGTTTCCTGCCACTTAACAATAGGTGACTATTTTTTTCCCACATGAGAATAATATTGTAAGTTGGCACGCTGCGTTCTGTAAAGTTGTCTGGTAATGAGCGATAAAGCAAAATTTGCTATGCAAAGAGCATCGTTCTTAAAAGTTTTCAAGTGAACAACAAGGCTTTGAGGTTTCTTTAAAAGGAAAACCTCTTGTTAAGGGAAAATAATCTAAATGTTCTATGCAGTATTTATCTGACATCAGCCTTAATAAATGAGAAAGGAGACTGGAGCACATGTGTCACTGTTGTTGTTTTTTATCAGACTGTCCCAGTTTTAGAACACATAAAAGCTGGACTTTCTCAGCTATCTGCTTTCTGGTGCTTTTCCCTTCTGCTGCTTTAATGGCAGCTCAAGCCTACTTAACCATCTTGTTCAACTCAAATGTTTGAAGAGGTTTCATTTTAATACCAATTCTTCCCACCCAGCCTCCGCTCCCAATTTCAAAAGCTGTCAGATTTCATTCAGGGAAGTATGGAGTGTGTGCGTGGAAAATATTAGTAGCTGATGAGCCACTACCACACTTACAGAATTGTCCTCCCCAGAAGAAAACTGTGGTGCTGGAAAATAAAACTGACCTGCATTTTATCATCTATGTAACCCGTTCCTGTAAAATCAGCACTGTGGTCAGCCTTCAACCCAATATCCAGAGTTAAGTATTAGATGGAATTACATCATGCTGGATGAAAATGAGGTCAGTGGCTTAGCATGATACATGAAAGTGCTGTTGCATGTGAGAATGTCTGGATTAAAGCAATGTTACACAGATTTAGGAAGAATTAAATATGCCCTTCCACACACATACAAAGCCCACCCCTAGTCTTGAATGTCTTGTTCCAATAGTCCTAAAAAAATAAATTATTGCAGGAGATGACCAGGCTGAGCCTGAGAGAAGGGTCCATCATAAGTTACAAGTCCCTACATCCCCGCAAGAGATCCCCCTCAGCATTTTTTCCCGCCAGTGGAAAAAGTGCTGAGAGCTCACCCATACCGCCCTGCCCACCATATGGAACTCCAAGGGGAGGGGGGCTGCAACGCTGGCGGCTTCAGGAGATGTGGGGGGGAGGGGCAGGCTAGTGCAGGAGGAAGCAGTTCTGTGAATGCACATGGCGAAGGCGAGGCAGGACGAGCTTGTTTGGGGGCATGGCCAGCCAGTTGTCATCAGTTTGGTGACCCGTACCCAATTAACCATTACCAGATCTCCTGAACCAGGAGCAACCCACCTCTGATGAATTGTGTAATACTGGTTGAACTCTCGTTGGTTGATTTGCAGTTTCTCTTACATAGCAAAATCCAGATACAATATTTTCAAATGCTACAATGGCATTAGCTACAGTATTTCTAAATCCAGTATATCCATTGATGAAAGAACCTCTAAGTAGGGACTTCTAAATAGAAGGGCCTAGCCTAGCTGTATGGATCCCTTAGAAACCAGGGCCAAATTGGAACAGCAAAACTAACTCAAATTCTGGTCCAAGATTGCTTAGGAATGCTTCAGATACAATCTATTTAAGCTGACAATACCGAATCATAGATGGACAGATTGTATTGTTTGGATTAAGCACATTGGAAGACATTTCAGTGCACAGAAGACCACACAATGAGCCAAGGCTTTAAAAAAAAACCAGAGAAATGACTTCTGTGATAACAAGCTAGTTTCTTGTTCAGTGGCTGTAGAGGTGATCATAAGGACTACAAATAATATTTGGAAACCAATATCGCACGTCTGCAGGTTTGTCAAGAACAGAGGTACATCTCTTCATGGGGGCATTTGGATGGGTTTATTGAAATAATGCACTCATCAGACCATCCTGCTTTTGCCTGAATGAGAGCTGTGGCATCTCAATTGTCAACTGGCTTTCCCAATGCTTTTGCCTGTGATTATTTGGAATCTCAGCTAACCAAACTAGAAGTGCCCATACTAGTATCAGGGCTTGCTCATCTGTGCTGATCTCGATTGCTGTGCCCCAAATCCGAAACATCACGCTTGCCCTGTGAACACAAAACTGAGATGCAAGGATAACAAGAAGAGGGTGGACTGGTTTCTCACCTGTTCAGCATCCTAGAGAGTCCGGAACAAGAAATGGAAAGGAAATTCCCTACTAAGTTCCAAAGTTTGCTCTCCAGATGGGACTCAGTGAACATCAGAAATTTCATTTCCTTCTGCACCAGCAGTTATGAGAAAAAGAAGCATGTAGCCTTCCCGGAAACAGCAAAGAAAACAAGGGGTAAACTAGTGTTTCCCAACATTAGCAACTTTTAAGATATGTGGACTTCATCTCTCCCAGCATGACTGACTGGGGAATTCTGGGAGTTGAAGTCCACATGTCTTTAAAGTTGCTAAGGTTGGGAACAGTGGCTTAGGAGATTCAAACTATGGGTCAATACATGCTGATTACGTGGGATTAAAAATGTATAAGAACAGGGCAGCACTGAGGTATCTTCCAAGTGGATGATTCAGCCAAGCTAGGTTTGAATAGATGGCATAGGACTGGGATGGCGAACCTATGGCACCTGTGGCTCAGGTGCCACACGGAGCCATTTGTTAGGGCACGCCAGGCATTGCCCTGTCAGCTCCAGTGCGCATGCACATGCTGCCCACCTGACTTCGGCCTTCTTTTTCAGCCATTTTTTACTCTCTGGAGGCTTCCATGAAGCTTCAGAGGCCAAAAAAAACCCCAACACGCAAAGTGGAAATTCAGGAACTTCCAGTTTGCGTGTTGGGTCATTTTTCGCACTCCGGAGGCTTTAGGGAAGCCTCCTGAAGGCTCCGGGGGCAGGGGAGGCTGTTTTCGCTCTCCCCAGGCTCCTAGAAAGCCTCTGGAGCCTGGGGAGGGCGAAAAAAGCATGCCAAAAGCGGGGGAGAGGGTGCTGGTTGCATGCGTGCGCATGTGTGCAGGATCACGCGTATAGCATAGGCGTGGGCACACCTGTGCATGACCCCCTGTGCTACCTCCGCTTTTTTTAACGTCTATACGAAGTGGCTTTTCATTGCCTAATATGAACCCTTCCAGATCTAGATAAACTGCATAAATCTTTCTGTAGGGTTCCCTCGTCTAAAAGGCATGTGCAGCGACTCCTGGTGTCCATAGTGTAGAAGTATTTGCATTTGATACTTCCCAGCCAGCAAATTTTATTTTTTTAATTTATTAGATTTTTATCCTGCCTTTATAACTTTATAACATATTTCAAAAACTCCACTCACTCAGCCATAGCCATTGCATAAGTGCATCTGCTCCATAAGTAGCATTAATTAAATTATCCAGGGATTAACATTAACAAATAATTAAATAAATTAGGGAGTAGGCAATCTGGCATGGCAACAAGACTTCTGAACCCTCCCTGAGAAAAACATAAAAAGCCTTAGCAACTCTATTTATTTTACATCCTTTACCAAGGATTTGGTGCCTGGCTCTTACCAAAGAATTGCAAAATGTAAGGGTGGGAATATGGGACGTGGTGGCTCAGTGGCTAAGAGGCTGAGCTTGTCGATCAGAAAGGTCGGCAGTTCAGTGGTTCAAATCCCTAACAATGACCCCTAACAGAGTGAGCTCCCGTTACTTGTCCCAGCTTCGGCCAATCTAGCAGTTCGAAAGCATGTAAAAAATGCAAGTGGAAAAATAGGGACCACCTTTGGTGGGAAAGCGTTCCATGCACCTTTGGCATTAAGTCATGCCGGCCATATGACCACAGAGATGTCTTCAGACAATGCTGGCTCTTTGGCTTTGAAAAAGAGATGAGCACTGCCCCCTAGAGTCGGGAACAACTAGCACATATGTGCAAGGGGAACATTTGCCTTTACTTAAGGGTGGGAAAGGAACCTGGAGTTCAGCTGATATAAAGCAATATAAATCAGTAGTGAGGAAATTGGGTGAATACTCCCAGGGATGAAAACCTACCATCTCTCAACATAGATTGTTCCACTATCAGATAAAGGTAGTACTAGACCTGTGATGGCAAACCTATGGCACCTGTGCCAGAGGTGGCACACAGAGCTCTTTATGGACATGCGCGCCATCCATTGCCAGCTTCTCTTCTGGTTTCTAGCCCACTAGCTGGTCTTCACGGGTGCCGGACCACCAGAAAACATCTAAAAAACGCCCGCAAAACCAGCCTGAAAACGGACCAAAAAACAGGCTTGCATGCACCAGCCAGTTGGTCTCCAGTGCTCCAATGCATGCGAAGACCAGCTGGCTGGCAAGCACATGCACACCAGCCAGCTGATCTTTGGGTTTCTAGTGTGCACACATGCATGGCATGCACGCATGTTTTGGTTTGGGCACTCAGTGCCGAAGAGGTTTGCCATCACTGTCCTAGACTTATGACCACAATTGAGCCCAAAATTTCCATTGCTAAGCAAGACTGTTGTTAAGTAAGTTTTGCCCCATTTTATGACCTTTCTTGCTGCAGCAAATCATTGGTTCACTAAGCAAATCTGGCTTCCCCCATTGACTTTGCTTGTCAGAAGCTGGTTGGAAAGGTTACAGAGGGTGGTCACATGGCCCTGGGACAGTGCAACTGTTGTAAGTACATGCCAGTTGCCAAGGGTCTGAATTTTGACCACGGGGATGCTGCAACAGTCGTAAGTGTAAGAAAACCGGTCATAAGTCCCTTTTTCCATTGTAACTTTAAACAGTCACTAAACAAATCATTATAAGTCGAGGACCACTTGTAGTTCACATCATAATCTGCTGTTCAGCCAAATTTGATTTCCTCCAGAACAGTGACGGCAAACCTTTTTGGCACCAAGCACCCAAATTGGAACATGTGTGCTTGTGCGTGCATGTGCCTGCATGTGCCTGCATGTGTGTGCATGCGTCAGAGCACCGAAAATCCAGAGACCAGCTGGCTGACACACATGTGCCTGTTTTTTGGCTGTTTTTCAGGCTGAAAATGGCTGAAAATGGCTTGAAAACAGCCCCAAAAATGGCCTGGAAAACGGCCTGAAAAACACCCTGGTTTTTGGCCGTTTTCAGGCCGTTTTCTGATGCTTCGGCGCCCATGAAGAACAGCTAGCAAGTGTGCATGTGCAAGCCACAAACCAAAAGACCAGCTGGTGATGGTGTGTGTGCCCACAGAGAGGGCTCTGTGTGCCACCTGTGCCACGCATGCTATAGGTTCACCATCACCGCTCTAGAATGTTTATGCCAATGGAATTGGCTGGTTTTGTACCAAGCAACCTCCAAAGCCCAGTCATGGGAGTAAATCTGAGAAGCGAGCCCTCCTGCAGAAGAGGATAAATAAGGCTTAATGAGGTTTGCTTATTCCCTTTCTTTCCCTGCAAATCTGCTGAGTAGGACAGGTGGTGTTAATATGCTTATGTTGCATATAAGAGGTTCAGCTGCACCCTCCCTCCCCATTCCCCCAGGGGATGGAGGGGGGGAAGGGAAGAAGATTGAGATTCATTCTTTCCCTTCAGATCTCCTTTCACAATGACAGATACGCCAATCCCAAAGCAGAAGATGAACCATTGATTCACCCTAGGGCAGGTTGAGACATCGCCCAGCATCATGGCTTGGATGTATGATATATCCATATATAGAAACTTAATCTATGGTCTGAGTTTGGGTGTCTCCCAGGCATAATTACTTCTGGTTTGGTATGTTTTGCAAATAAGATCCACATAGATAGGAGCCATTCTTGGCGTGAAACAGGAAGCAGGATCAATCGAATCGCAAATTGCCTTGAAGTTAAAGCAAACATGGATTGGGTGGATATGCATGCCAGGTCGCGCATAGGTGAAAAGAGGGTGCTTCAGATAAGATTCCTAAGGCAAAAGAGAAGGGATTCCCCCCCCCCCCCCAGATGGCTCCTGCAGACACCTGGACATGAACGTGCCTGTTTGGTTTTGTGGCTGCAAGTCAGGAAAGACGAGGACTCTCCTGCCTGGATTTGAAATCAGAAAAGGAGGAGACTGGGGAAAGGGAGGGGAAGGAGCTGAGAAAAATCTCCAGGTATGTTTGGAGATTAGCACAAAGGCGAGGAACTACTCTACCACTGAGCCAGGCTGAAGCTGAGGGAGAAAAAAACTGCGAGTGTCTTCAAAGCCATTCTAGATCTTCCCAGTGGAGAAGATTCAATTCCTGGCATGGGTCCACCACATCGGTGAGCCTGGGAATATTTAATCCCACTTCTACAACATCGGTAAGTGCATCTCTCTCCTTGAACATACAGGAGTTTGTGCTCCTTTATCAACTCTGAGCTACAGGGAGGGAGGGCTTGAAATGGCGTTCTCACCGTTTGTCCACAGCCTAGAAGTGAAATTGTAGCTGTCACGTTTAAGGGGTTTGCCTTCTGCTGCAAAATCAAAGTTTTGGAAATAGGGTCAGGAGTGCAATTTGCTGTTTACTGGACCTTGAAGGGATCCAGGCATCAATCTGGAGTGGCAGGTACTTCCGGTACAGACGGATTCTCATGAATATCTATCCCAAACGGTCCACAATCACTTTGGGCATGGTTGTTTCATCTCATCTCATGGTTGACATTCTGTAAGCGGGATGTTTTAGCAGTAGACGATATCACAAGGCAAATACCTTTGTCGCTAAAGGGCAAATAAGCATGGCTGGCTATCAAAACAAAAGAGAACAACACTAAAACAAAAAAAGCCGTGACATTTCAGAAGAGCGATATTTAGCTTGAATTTACTTCTTTCTCCGGGCTTCACTTTGTTATTTCCTCTGGAAGAAGGTCATCAAAGGCTTGCAGTGCTTAATCACGTGTTTGTTATAAATATACAAGTTGGACTTGAAAGGAGGAAGAAGAATTCTGGGAGTTGAAATCCACGCGTCTTAAAGTGGCCAAGTTTCAAAAACATTGTTCTATCTATGTTATTCACTAAGCTAGTTGGGGATGTTGGAGTTTGTGGCCCATTTATCAGAAAGGACTAGATTGGGGGAATAGGCTACCCCATATTTGTGTGTGTGTGTGTGTGTGTGTGTGTGTGTGTAGGACTTTGTAAGGAACGTCTGACAGATGGTGAGATTCCTAAAGTTTCCTGTTGAGTCATTTTGCTTCCATTTCCCTAAATCTCACACTTTGAAAGAAATTTAGCAGCCAGTCAGTCCGGCTGTGTGCAAGCAAGTAACCACAGATTCTCATGATTATATCAGTCTTTCTGCCTTCCGTGCACATTTCATATAGGGTAGGCTGGTTGAAAGAGTTTCTCAGGTAAGCTTCTGCAAGATGTTGCCAAAGCAATTAGGCGAGATGTTGAAGAAAGGTGAACGTTATATAAAAAGGTGCCTTTTGGAAAGTGAGGATTTGGTTTCATTTGAGCCCAGTGGGCATATTTTTCATTGTATAGCCTTTTCTCCTAGGCTATGCAATGCCTTCCTAGTCAAAACAATCTCAGACGTGCGTGTTTATCTAAATGGCTAAGATTTCTCCAAGTACCAGACAGAAATCAAGTGTGAATTATGTTATTTCTTTATTTCAATTCATTGTCCACCCAATTCCAGTGAACTCTGGGCAGTGTACAGAACTAGGGGAAACATAAAAACAACTAAAAATGTTGAATTTCAGAGACAGTTCAAACTAAACTATCTATGAACCGCAAAGACAAACAAAAAATGGCATCTTAAACAAATCGCAAACATCAATCGTAGGCCTGAGATCAAAGCCAGGTTTTCAAAGCATTTCAGAATCCTAGGAGTGATGTACCATTTTTATCTCTGGAAGGGATGTTGTCCCACAAGCTGGAGGCCGCAACGGAGAGGGTGTGCTGCCTTGTTCCCACAAGAAGATAATATTTAATAGAGGCAAACTCACTGGACTCACTGGAGAAGAGCCTAATGTTGGGAAAGATGGAGGGCAAAAGAGGAATGGGACAACAGAGAATGAGGTGGCTGGATGGAGTCACCGACACAGTAGGCATGAGCTTAAATGGACTCCAGAGGGTGGTAGAGGACAGGAAGGCCTGGAGGAACGTTGTCCAAGGGGTGATCAGAGGTGGATTCCAGCTACTGCTACTGTCAGTTCGTTCAGAAACATGCTGCTCCTGCACTTGATGCGCATGCACTTGATGCACACTATGCGTGTTTGATGCACAAAATGCAAGTTTGATGCATCTATGCACATTTGATGCGTGCTATATACTTGCGCAGTATGAAAAATAGCTTCTGTCCATGCGCAGAAGCAAAAAACAAGATGGTGGCACCTATGGCGCCACTGACAGACCTGGTTTGGGGGCGTGGCAGGCCGAGTTACTACCTACTCAGTCAAACTGGTTTGGAACCCACCTCTGGTCGTGATGGGTCGGACATGACTTCGCAACTAACAACAGCAAGAGGGAAACTGCCACTCTATTGGAAGATACTGGCTGGGCAGAAACTATTGGAAATAAGCAGCCTCCCAGATATCCAGGCCCTATGCCATACCAATCTTTATAGGCAATAATCAGCACCTTAACTGGCTCCCAGAAGCTGACTGACAGCCAATGCAGCTTACGTAATAGTGGTAACACATACATACACTGAGAGGTGCCTGTTACTGCCTGCACCCGTTGCATTCCGAGCCAGGTTTAGCTTCTGGATAGTCTTCAAGGACACCTTCATGTACAACAGGGGTCAGCATACGTCTTATGAGATTGGTGAGCATCATCCAATGTCTTTCATGCAATGGGCCAAAATGTGGCAAGTTTAGCACTCCAATCCGAAAGAGATAGAATAGCGGGAGTCTCGTGAGGCAACTTGGGAATCGGTACAAAGTCTTGACCGTAAATTACCTTGAAAGGAGTCATGTCGGTACTGCTATGAACTGAATTGCTGTACTCCACCTCAGCATGAATCAAAAGGTCGGCCCAGTCATCCTGTTGGTAATTTATAAAACAACGAAGATATTGCTCTAGAACAGAATTGGCCCTCTCACAAGCCACATTAGTTTGAGGGTGGTGGGAGGAGCTTAAGCCCTGGGAGGAGCTTTATGTCAGGTCTGCTTCCATCATTAATCAAGAAAGACCACACTCAAAACCATTTCTGAAGTTTTAAGGTTACTTTTACTGATTATGAAAAGACAGCAGCGAAAGTCAAGCAAGGAATGGGATATTTGGCGCGAAGCATACATATCGAAGCATTTACCATCCCCTATACCCCGTGACTCCCAGGATATTATCCAATGCAGAAACCTCCACGACGTCAGGTGGGTAGCACGTCCAGGAACATCATCAGAATGGAATGTGAGACCGTTGGCCTTGGCGATATCAAGTCCTGGCCCCAGGCTCCTCCAGCACACTTAATGTCCAATACCCACAGCCCCTCCCTCCCCGTTTCAATAGCAGCCGAAGCAAGCAATAAAGCGGAGGCTGACACTTTGCAACTTTAAGTCTGAAGGACTTCAGCTCCCAGACTTCTCCAGCCAGCTTTGCTGGAGGAAGGAACGTAGCCCCTGCTGAATATGGAGTAAGACAGGAAGAGGCTTTAACCCTGCAGAACCTGGCTTTAAACCTCTCCCACTTTAATGTCAATATGTTACGTTGGATTGTTGATCTTGCTTTACAGAAAGGAGGGTTGGTTACGGGATTCCGGTTTTTGAAAAGAAGAGTGACTTTTGAGCTCTGTTGATGACAAGCCTTTATATTAACTCACCGGCTGGCAGCTCACCGGCTGGCATTGTACCGGCTGGTACAATGAGCCAAACCCAAAACTACTTGTAATGTGTATCAGAGGACCCTTTCCTTAAAATGATTTTTCTGCTTTGTCAACAGGGTATTGTCCACCTGCTTCACGGCCTTTTTGTGCTCGCCTCCTTCAGCTCATGATCCCTATGGAGAGCAACGCTAAGAGGGGATTGGGAGACTTGAACAGCATGGAGGAATCACAAGCAGAGCCTGCAGGCTTAGAGAAGGTGAGCCAGTCCCCTAGCTAGAGATTAACTAAGCCCTTTGGACTCTGGCTCCTTTCTTTCCTCTGGCTCCAGCAATCTGCCATAAATGTTTCATCCTTATGCAGAGTGCAGAGTGCAGATTCTGTAACTTGTATGTTCTAGAGTTAGGGGTGTCAAACTCAGGGCCTGCGGGCTGGATCTGCTCCACAGGGTGCTTAGATCTGGCCGACGGGGCCACCCTGGATCAACCTACAGTGCCAATGCTGGTGAAAACAGAGCTCAGGAAGGCTGTACACGTCCCTCCCAGATCCCTCTGTTTTTGCTGGCACGGGCTGCAGGAGGCCATCGTGGCTGAGATCGGAGCTAGGGAGTCCGTTTTCGCTGGCAGATGGCTCGGGACGCCACAGGCGCCCCTCTACATGAGTGACATCAAGCTGGACACGCCCCCTAGCCACCACCTCCTCCACAGTCAAACACAACCCTGATGCGGCCCTCAATGAAATCGAGTTTGACACTCCTGTTCTAGAGCAAAACAATGGCAAACCATTTACATTGTATTAATTCTTGCCAAAATGCGCTTATCCATTAATCCAGTTCTAAGACCGTCTTAAATTGTGTATAATACAGTGCTGTACAGTGTTTTTCCGACTAAAAATAACACTTATTGAATCTGGTCCACTTTATACACAGAACAGACGCTGTGTTACTAAACCATGGATTCCTTCTAAGCTCTTCCACAATTTCCATTAGTTCATAATGAATAATATTTTTTGTAACTCCATTCTCCCTCAAGGGGCAGAAAGAAAACCTGTGGAAATATTACAGCTGAATGGCCTATGCTGCTGTTGGCCAGAGACCTGTTGTTTAGACCCGTGATGGTGAACCTATGGCACGCAGAGCCATATTTGCTAGCACGCCAGAAGTCAGTTCTGGTGCACATGTGCAGGCCGGCCAGTTGATTTTCAGCCTTCTGGAAGGTCAGGGGAGGCCATTTTCGCCCTACCCAGGCTTCAATAAAGCTTCCGGAGGCTGGGGAGGGCAAAAAATAGGCCACAATGGGTCAACTGGAAGTTCGTTCCCGAACTTCCAGTTGGCTTATTGTTGCTGTTTTCACCCTCCCCAGACTTCAAGAAAGCCTCCGGAGCCTGGGGAAGGGTCATGCGCATATGCGTGGGGAGGGGGGATCATTTGGGCATACACAGGTGGGTAGGGAGAATTGAATTGGTGTGGGCATGCATGCACATGTGCGCACATGCGTGATAGCGTGCACGCACACAATTTTGGCACACAATAAGAAAAAGGTTCGACATCCCTGGTTTAGACTTTACCTTATATTGATTGTATTCTTTATTGTCCAGGATTTCACCCTACTGTGAAATCTGCTGAATCTAGAAAATTTCTTAACAATGGCTTGGTCACAAATCTGTCCTTTTTTGAGCAAAACTGGTGGAAGGCAATAGTGGTTGAACACTAGGCCGTATTAAATAAGTTTAGATTGATTGCAAGCTTTGCTTTGCAACTGGTTATGGCATGAGAACAACCTTGATCAACCTGATAGAGGACTTTGGTTTAAAGATAGCAAGAATTCCTTTGATCTCCCAGGAGTGGCTTTGATGCTATCAACCTTGGCAACTAGCCAAACTAGTTTAGCAGATTGGAGTCCAGAGCAATAAGGTTATCCTCTCTTGACCCAAAGAATGCATTTTAGAAAGTAGCAGTAGGGATGGGAAACCTGAGCTTGGATGCCATCTTCTCCCTGCTCCCTCTCTCTATATTACCTCTAAGTCAGTGGTCCCCAAACTTGGCAAATTTAAGACTATGCTGGCTGGAGAATTCTGGGAGTTGAAGTCCACAAGTCTTAAAGTTGCCAAGTTTGAAGACCTCTGCTCTAAGTGGTTCAGTGCTCCAATACATTGAGTGCTCCAATTACTTGGATCAAGATATAATTGTTCAACTAGTTCTGGCTTGCTATACTCCCCAAAGGAGAGCATTCAGCTTGAGAATGTTTGCTGCACCTACAATTTCAGACATCTTAATGATATCATTCAGTTATGTATTTATTTATTTCTCATATTTTCTCATATCTCACAAAAAGTGATTCTGGGTGGCGTTAGCCAAAGGCAGAATTAATCTAGTCACAGTTATTATGTTCTGGTAACTTCCAGATTACTGATATCATTCTCCAGAACTCCCTGGAAGCTTCGGTTAGTGTAGAATTTGGCAGAGAGAAAAAAAAAATTCTGGGGTTCTTAGTCGAGGATGCTTCAGTTTAAAATATCTTTATACAACTGGTGCCACGTCAAAGCATTTATTTATTTGCCTAACCTCTAATTGTGTTGGATTAGTTTAACTCTTCCACTGTGTCCTTCAACATACCTAATCAAATTAGCTAAACCTAGTAGGAAAAGTCTTAAGTCACTTTTTTCAAAGCTATTGCAACTTTGAACTGTTGTTAAATGAATGGTCATAAGTTGAAGACTACCTGCATAGAGTCTATCTTCCTTTAAGCATTTAGAGCATAGGTGTCAAACTGACGGCCTGTGGGCCAGATGCGTCTCATGCAGGCCACGGCCAAACCACCTCCGCCAATGGGGGAAATGACGTGATACGTCACGTGACAGCAACATGACACCCGCGAATTTGACACCCGTGCCATAGAATAGCATCTTGCTACTTAATATTCCAGTAATAATAATGTTATACCTGTCTTCTGGCGGTCTACCTAACTTGACATTAGGATGTACAGGAACGGTTGCAGGAACTGGGTATGTCTAGTTTAATAGAAAGAAGGACCAGGGGAGACATGATAGCAGTGTTCCAATATCTCAGGGGTTGCCCCAAAGAAGAGGGAGTCAAACTATTCTCCAAGGCACCTGAGGGCAGAACAAGAAGCAATGGGTGGAAACTAATCAAGGAGAGAAGCAACTTAGAACTGAGGAGAAATTTCCTGACAGTTAGAACAATTAATCAGTGGAACAGCTTGCCTCCAGAAGTTGTGAATGCCCCAACGCTGCAAGTCTTCAAGAAGATGTTGGATAGCCATTTATCTGAAATGGTATAGGGCTTCCTGCCTAGGCAGGGAGTTGGACTAGATGACCTCCAAGGTCCCTTCCAACTCTGCTATTGTATTGTATTTTAAACTCTTCCTTTGGAGGAAGATTGTGGTTCCAGCGTAGAATATTGCCTGCTTATTGTGTGGGAGGGTGGGGTGCAATTCATTACATTTTCTGTATTTGCTTTTGTTCTTAAGCATATCTTGTTGCCCTGAAAACTTTCCACTGAAGTCCAATTTGCAAATGTACTGAATAAATAGGGGAAAAATATCCTGTTTGTTTAAACAATGTAGCCCCGTTCGTGTATTTCTGTTATTGGCCCAAAATTAAGAAAAGCGATTGAGAGACTCAAAAAGCAAAACTTCCTTTCATTGCAAGCAGCCCTCAACTTACCACAATTGGAGCCAGAATTTTTTGTTGCTGAGCAAGTCAGTTGTTAAGTGAGCCACTCTCCATTTTATGACCTTTCTTTTGCCGTGGCTGCTAAGTGGATCATTGCTGCTTTTTAAGAGCAACACATGGTCATATCAAATCTGGATTTCCCTGCTAATGTTACTTGCCAGAAACCAGCTGAGGTTGCAAATGGCCATCAGATGACCCCAGGACTGCAACTGCCATAAATAAATGCCCAATGCCTAATGTCTGGCTTTTCATTGCCTGACGTGAAGATGCTGTGACGGTCTTAAGTGCAAGGACCAGTTGTAAATCACTTTTTTCAGTGCCATTGTAAGTTCGAGCAGTTGTGAAAGGAATGGTTGTAAGCAGGGGTGGGTTCCGGCAGTCACTACTGCTGGTTTGCTCATGGCTGCACCATGCGCATGCACGCTTGATGTGAGCTGCACGTGCACTTGATGAGTGCTACATGTGCATCAGTGGTGGGTTTCAAATTTTTTAGAACCTACTCTGTAGGTGTGGCCTATTTTGTGGCCGTGGCTTGGCAGTCATGTGACAGGGTGGGAGTGGCCACCTTTTAAAATGTGGTGAAACTCATTTAACAACGCTCTTGCTTAGCAACCAAAATTTTGGACTCAATTGTGATGATAAATTCTTTCTTTCTTTCTTTCTTTCTTTCTTTCTTTCTTTCTTTCTTTCTTTCTTTCTTTCTTTCTTTCTTTCCTTTCTTTCTTTCCTTCTTTCCTTTCCTTTCCTTTCCTTCCTGTTGGGTCACTGGCAGCGACGGGCCAGATTTACTTCCAGGTACGCCAGTGGAACCCCCTCTCACCGGTTCTCTAAATTTCACCAACCGGCTCTCGTGAGTAGGTGCGAGCCTGCAGAAACCCACCACTGATGTGCATGCACACTTAATGCACACTGCACGCATGCGCAGTACAATAAAAATTGCTAGTAGAATTAACAAATATGATGCCAACATGTGGCTGTGTTCTAAGTTTTTATTGGTATGTTTTAAAATGAAGGATGTATAATACAATTATAATTAATTAAGGAAGGCATGAAAAAGATAAAGTTTATAAAGTTTATAAAGTTTATATGCGAGACCGCCTCCTGCCCCATACATCCCTCAGACCGATACGCTCCCACAGAGAGGGCCTCCTCAGGGTGCCGTCGGCTGGACAATGCCGACTGGCGACACCCAGGGGAAGAGCCTTCTCTGTGGCTGGGCCAGCCCTCTGGAACGACCTACCCCCTGAACTCCGCACCATCTCTGACCTCCGCCTCTTCCGCAAGTGTCTGAAGACACATTTATTCCATCTAGCCGGCCTAGCGTAACCCCCTGTATTGACCATTAGACAGTTTTAAATTTGGGATTTTAATTCGGTTTTTAGCACAGGTTTTACTAGAATAAGTTTTTTAAATTTTATATGTTTTGTATGTATTTTAACATTCCTGTGCGCCGCCCTGGGTCCGTTTGGAGAAGGGCGGGATATAAATTTAATAAAAATATATATATATATATAAATAAACATATTTGATGTAATGTACTTGAAATAATATGAAATAATACGAAACCTGGATGAATATTGAAGAGATGTATGAAAATAATTTGTAATAGGCAGATACACTTTTTATAACATGTGAGATTAAGGATTTTTATGTTGTGTTTAAAAATAAAATAAATCTTTTAAGGTATATGTTAACCTATCGGATTCAGCACAGTTGAAATTTTTTGATATGACTAGGTGATCTGTTGGTACATTACTATCTTTCCATTGTTGCGCAATGGCCATCCTTGTTGCTGTTGTAATGTGTATAAAAAGGTACCAGTCTTGGTTCTGAGTTTGGTTTGATTTGATGCCGAGTAAGTAAGATTCAGGCTTAAGAGGGAAATTGATGCCTACTATTTCCAGCAGCCAGATTTGTATTTTCTTCCAGAGTTGGTTAATTTTTGGACAAGTCCACCATTGGTGGAAGAACGTACCCCTGGCCGTTTTGCATTTCCAACATCTGTCGGAAGTATTTGGAAACATATGTGCTATTCGGGATGGTGGTAAATACCACCTGTAAAGCATTTTATATAGATTCTCCTTAAATGAGGAGGCCAGGGTCATTTTAATAGATTTGCCCCAAATTGTTTGCCATTCGTCGAGTGTGATGTTCCTTCCTATATTCCTCCCCCAGGCGATCATAGCACCTTTGATTATTTCCTCACCAATGTATCCTTGTAAAAGCAATTTATATGCTTTAGAAATGAATTTAATCGGTGAATCCCATAAGATCTTATCAATATCTTGTAAATTCCAAATTGTTTTTTATCCTTATTGAATTTAGATACTGCTTGCGTGTAGGACCACCAGTCTATTTTCCAACCCCTTAACTCTAAATCTGCCCGTTTTCTGATATTACCAATTTCGTCTGTCAAATCTTCATAAGTTAAATTTCTTTTTGGATTATGAACCGTTGGATAGGTCACTGCTTCGATTGGTGCTAGCCATCTTGGGATTTGGTTATATAGTTGTTTAATTTTCAACCATGACGCAAAAAGGGTCGCCCTAATATGATGGATTGTGAAACTTTTGGGTTGTTTGTTGTCTTTGGGCCAAAGGTATGAATGCCAACCCTGGGGCAGATCATGGCCTTCAATTACTAGTATTCGACTTCTTGTGAGAGTAACCCAATCTTTAACCCAAATTAAGATTGACGCGTGGTAATAAAGCTCCCAATTTGGTAATCCCAAGCCTCCTTTCAGTTTGTGTTCTTGGAGCATTTTCTTTTTAATGCGTGCTAATTTGTAATAGGCAGATACACTTTTTATAACATGTGAGATTAAGGATTTTTATGTTGTGTTTAAAAATAAAATAAATCAAATACATATTTTTTTAAAAATTGCTCTGCGCATGTGCAGAAGCAATAAACAAAGGAGAACCAGTTTGGGGGGGCTTGGCAGGCCTGGATCACTGCCAGTTCTAGCCACCATGGCCGCCAAACAGCTACCGGTTTGGCTGAACCGGTCCGAACCGGTAGGAGCTCACCACTGGTTGTAAGTTGAGCACTGAGTGTATACTGTTGAGAGTTGATGTGGTGCGCTAAAGGTAAAATAAATCAATTCAAATATCAGCTTGGCACCTTACAGGGTTCAAAGGAAGAGGAAGCAAGGCGGCCAGTGGCACAATGGACAGCAGCCGAAGTGTGTGCCTGGCTAAGAGGAAAAACCTTGGGAACTCCGGGCAGCCCACTGCTGGAGGCGGCCAATAGCCATGCCATCTCTGGCAAGGCTCTCTTGCGCCTCTCCGAGGAAACCCTGGAGCGCATGGGCATCGCGCCAAAGAGCCTGCGGGAGGAGCTGTTGCAGGAGATTCTCCTCCTGCGCATCCAGCAAGAAATGGAAGATTTGCTGGACATTTCAGATGGTAAGTGATGGTATCTGATTAAAGCTATCTTTACGAGCTCACCAGGAGAGCTGTGGTGGCATCACAATTTGGGGAGAAAAGAAGGTGGAAGGCAGGATATGATTGTAATCTCTCTATAGAGGCCGTGATGAAGAACCTGTGGCACGCAGAGCCATATTTGCCGGCATGGTAGCCCTTGGCAGCCCTTAGTTCTGGCACACATGTGCATGCTGGCCAACTGATTTTCAGCCTTCCAGAGGGCTGGGGGAGGAAAGACTCCGGAGCCTAGAGAGGCAAAAAAAAGGCCCAACAGGTCAATCAACAGTTTGTTTCAAGGGGTCCCTCGTGCATGCGCAGGTGGGTGGGCATTTGCACGTGCGCTATTGCACACACACACACAGTTTTGGCACACCTTTAGAAAAAGGTTCCCCATCACTGCTATAGAGCAAAGGCTGTCAAGCTCAATTCTATTAAGGGCCGCATCAAGGTTGTGTTTGACCTCAAGGGGCCAGGTGGGTATGGCCACGGTGGGCATTGTGAGCTCAATGTCCTGCAGAGGGGTGCAGGAGGCTGTTGCAGCTGAAAATGGAGTCCAGGAGGGCTGTGCGCGGCCTTTGTGAGCATCGTTTTCACTGGCAGAGGCACCACAGGCCGGTCCTTCACTGTTTTCAGGGTAGCCCCATCGGCCACATCTAAGCACCCTGTCTTGTATTTGACACCCGTGCTATAGAGCATGCATAACACATCCGCCCATTCTTCTTGCATGGGTGGTTCATTCTTTTGTGTCAGGAATACAAACAACTCCAAGAACACACTAACATTTTTGGCTGTCTCAACTGTTGCTCATTTTGCCACCTGGTACAATACAGGTAGTCCTAGCTTTACAGCAGTTCATTTAGTGACTGTTCAAAGTTACAATGGCACTGAAGAGAGGGACTTATGACTGTTTTTCACAGTTATGACCGTTGCAGCATCCTTGGGTTAGTGCTTAACTTTTGCAACTTTCTGTCAAGCAAAGTCAATGGGGAAGCCAGATTCATTTAGCAACCGGATTACTAACTTATCAACTATAGTGGTTCACTTAACCCCTGGCAAGAAATGTCATAAAATGGGGCAAAACTCAACAAATTCTCACCTCACACTAGAAATTCTGGGCTCAATTGTGGTCGTTAAGCTGAGGATTACCTGTATTGTCTATATTAACTGGCAGCAGGCTCCCAACCAGTCTTTCCCTGCTCTACCTGGAAAGGTTGAAGATAAAATTGCGGAGTTTTTTCATGCAAAACAGAGATTCTGCAACTGAATTACACCTTTCTTCATCTTGAAAACACCAAATAGTCTACCAAGAGTAGCAACGGAATTGGGGGAAAGTGTTTTGCAGTGAGGATGAGGCCCATGTAGTCAAGGTTTAGAATTTTTTTTTTTTGTGCTGTTGGATGAGCAACTTTTTCATCAGTGGACAAAACAAAACTTGCACTACTTAATTCAGCTAATGCACAAATGCTCTATTGTGTTTATATGTTATATGAGCCAGGCCATCACATGATTTGGAGGCAACAGAGGTGTTTTGTTAACTAAAAACTTAGATTTAATTGCATTGCATGCATGAGTCTATGTTAAGAGTCAAACCAAAGATAACCTGATTCCCATGTCAGCATCTTGGCTGGTTTATTACATCAGCATATGCAAATAGCATGTGTTCAGATATACCCGAGGTGTCAAACTCGATTTGAGGGCCGCATCAGGGTTGTGTTTGACCTTGGGGGGGGGGGGCAGCGTGGCCAGCTCAATGTCATTCATATTGGGAGTGCCTGTGGTGGCCCGAGTGTTCTGCCAGTGAAAATAGGCTCCTGAGCTTTGTTTTCAGCTGTGATGGCCTCCTCCTGCCACTCTCTGCTGGTGAAAACAGAGCTTGGGGGAGCTGTGTGGGGTCCTCCCAAGCTCCATTTTCTCTGGTAGAGGCTCCACAAGCTGGTCTTTTCGCTGTTTCCATGGAAGCCCCACGGGCCAGATCTATGCACCCCACTGGATCTGGCCCGTGGGCCTTGAGTTGGACATCGAGATAAACGGTTACGAGATGGTTTTCAGTTGTTGCCACTGTCTGCCATTGGTTACCTTAGTTGTTCATTTCTGCATCTCCTTCTCTCACACAGAGTAACCCAGAAGAGCCAGCAGGTGAAAACCACAACTGTCTGGAAAGCGGCCATCTTGAAGCGTCCTCTAGAATTGGTTATTGGTGTCAGCTGCGCCTCCAGTTGCATTGTAGGTTATTGAATGGGAGAACGAAAGTCAGCCATTTGGGACTGGGACTCAATTCTTCATGTCCAGTGCAAGTTCTTTTGCGGAAAAGTATGGACTTGGAAAAGGAGGCCTTTCTGTTATTATTATCCCAAATGGAAAGACCTGCTGAGAGTTGTTGAAAATGCACTTCCACACTGGGCTATTCTGCGGCAATGAATTGGGGAATTAAATCCTTGGAGAGCATGGTCCTTCCAGGTCATCTCAAGAAGAAACCTATTCACATCATCTAATATCAGAGACAGACAACCTGGTGCCTGCTAGAATATTTTGGCCAACTCCCCAATGCCTTGATTGTTCCATGTCTAGGCCTGATGGAAACTGAAGTCCAAAACATCTGCAGAGAACCAGGCTTCCTATTTATTAAACGATGGTAATGCTCTGGATTCAGGCACCCGCAGCATTTGTACTTTGCGTCATATTTAATCCTTGTCTCTTTTCAGACAAATATTTATATCATTGCCAGGATAGGCATTGTTTTTCCCTGCTCCAAGTTCAAATTCTCTGTTCCAAATAAATTGAACAACCATCTGTTTGGGATGGCATAGGAACTCTTGCCTTGAATAGAGAGTTGGACTAGAAGACCTCCAAGGTCTTTTCAGTCACATGCTTCTATGATTCTGTGAAATTCCTTCCTGTTCCTTGCCTCCTGAAAGCCAAATCCCTCTCTTCCCTCTCTTCCTGGCAACCTCTGCAAAGAACCTGTAGCTTCCCAGTTAGGAGAAAAAGTGTTGTATCAGCATTTTTTTAAAACTTCCATACATTTTAATACTCTTGCTATTGTTCTGACCTAGGCTTCCCCGAACCACAAAGCAGACTCCTTGTCCTGACAAAAAACCCCAATTATTAAGTTACTGTGAATTCCTCTCATTCACATCCAGCAAAGTCTTTCAAGGATGAATTTACAGTCACAGACCTTATCGGTCTTGGAGAACTGCCATGCCAATATCTTCAAAACTTGGCAAGGGGTCTTGGAGACTCACAAACCAATTAAGCGAACTAATTGTCTCCTGCAAACTCCACTTCTCTTTCGCTCCTCTTTTATTCCCTCTGGGGGGAGGGGGGTCTATTCACCATCCACCTGTGACCTTACTTCCAAGTCGACCCTTGTTCCTTAGCTGTTCCCTTCATCTGGCAACTCTGTGCATGCGCACATTGGAAACAGGCTCCAGCTGTTCGCCTGCTTCACTGATCTCTGACTCTGAAGGCAGCCGCTGTCAGACAGCCCTGCCCCACCCCTCTGCCTCTGGCACAGAGCCCTCGTCAGAGCCTTCCCCAGACTCCAGGACTGGCCCATGTTCCTCCCCAACCTCCTCACTGTCTGAATCTGGCGGGCCACAACAGCTATTTGTTATATTGATATGTGTTATTTTATTTCTAGAATACTCGGATAACAAACATTGATTGGCAGATGGATTTTTGTTTTTAAGACCAATATTTTGTAAATAAAATCATGCACATTTAATGCCAACACAAAAGAGAGAACATTGAGAATCGTACTTCTTAGATCTGTTAAGTTACATCCGTCCTGCCCCAGGAAGACAGTTATGACTCTCTTGTGTCTAGTACTTGTTTTTAACAGATGCAAACTCAGGATTTGATAAATGACAGCCCTCCAATACTTTCATTTCCGGAATGAAACAAGAAGCCAAGAAGATGAGATATTAAAAAGCTTGGAAAAATTTATTGAAGTTTTATGTCATAATAGGCTTTTGGAAGGGTTTTTTTTTTAAATACAATAAATATTTATCAGTAATAATAGCATTTAATGGATCAGAATTCAAATCCATTGCCAGACTGTCAACCTCCCACAATACATTAAGACAGACATGAATCTTGATGAAGGGTGACAGACCGTGAAGCAACCCACAATGACATTATATAGTTCCTTATCGAAAGTATTTCCCCCCCACTAACAATAGTAATCTGTACAGTCAGTTTTGCTTTGACACAGCTTGTGCTGACCAGAATCTGCTGGACCGAATGCTTCAAAGAATACAAACCAGAAGTTCCCTTGCCCAAGAAGGGTAGGAAACGGTTCCTGGCATTCAGCACATATGAAGACCAGGGCACACGCCCTCTTCCCCGAAAGAGACCCAGTTATCATTTTCCCCTTCTGGAGAAAAAAAAGCGGGAGAAAGTAAAGCTATCTCTTCCAGGTTCTGCCCCTCTCCCCAGGTATGGTATCTTACAAAGAACTAATGATCTCATATTTTTACTGGACAGCTAGTGGCTTTCTGAAAACACCAAGGGTTAATCACAGAGTTAAATAAAAATCTAATTGGTCCAATATTTATGTTTATTCTTGCTTCCAGACAGAACCTACTCTGAAAAAGGCACTTACCTTGCCTGTATTCCAGAGTCAACTTAAATGTGGAGAATGGATTCCTACCTATTTTCGCTCTCTTTTGAACTGAGAAATAAGGTCAATGGGTATTGATTGGGGAGGTCTGGAATGCCATCACTATTAAGCTGTACATTTTAGGATTACATTTCAAGCAAAAATGGCACTGGGAGAGGTGGGATGGGGGACACTCTGGCCTCATTCTTCATTGAATCTGTGGGTAGATGCCAGTCTCCATGAAATATTTTTATCCAACATACTCTTTCCTGAAAATCATGGAGGAGAACAGTCAACCATCTATGTAAGAGTTAAACCCCTGAATGATTTGCTACTGCAAGTCAAAATGAACATAGCCCCAAAGCATAATTTTTATTGGACTTAAAACCAACCACAAATCATCAGGGTTCTAGCTAGTTAGCATTCCACAGGTTTTCTTGTTGTTCATGCCTAGTTCTGAACTGTTGTGTTCTAATATATGAGGGCTATGTAAACGGTTTCTGGGCCCAGCCCTTACAATATCTGCTTCTCTATGCAACCCACTTTTTGGGTTCAGCTTTGCTAGCAGAAGGTGAATCTTGCTGGACTGTGGAGGGACTGAAAAGGAGCTATGTGGCATCAGGTCCCTACAGTTGCTTTGCCCAGGAATCATCCTCTGTATCCCCAAAGTTTGCTTCAAGGGCCAAAGCACAGATACCTAGACAATAGCCAATCAAGGCAGAACAAACATCTGTTTTCGGAACATAAAATGGAATAGTTATTTGAAATGGCAAAAAAGGATGCAAGGGAATGGCACGCTACTGAAGAACTGGTTACAACTGCCCCCATCACATTCTAAGCCATCTTCCATTCACTGAGGTAATCTAGAAAGCAAGATGAGGTTAGGTTCAAGGAGAACTTGAAGCCAGTGGCTACACCCATCTCTTGAAGTGACAAAATGTCCACCACTTCAATACTCAGTACCTTTATTTTCAGAACAGTAGAGATGAACCCAAACAGGGTGTTTTAAACCCCACCAATGGTGCATTTGATTCTCACCGAACTTGCAATCAGTTTTAAATCAATAATAAAATTTAAAAAAAACCCACAAACCTATTTTCCTGTTTAAAGGTGCTACTCCTTTAACTTGGACAACACTTAAAGAATGTTTTTTTTTAAGATAGCTGACTTTCCCCCTCAACTTAAAGAGAGTCATTTAAGGCACCAAATTCCTTATTGAGAAGCCCTGATAGGTAGGAAAGAAGAAACACATTTTTTCCCAGTGAAGACAGGCAGGCAAATCTGCCTCATATAACATGCCAGGCAAGCTCATGCAAAAGCAAATGTTAGCCGGAAGCTGCAGTGGCACCATTCTTGATCATCACAAGTGCAGATGTTCCCATATAATATGCATGCTTTTAGGCAGAATCTAATGGGATCATTTGCTAGCTTACATTAAGCCTGCATACTTATAAGGAACCCTGCTTCCCAAGAATATTGGCTTCTGTGGATAGCCTCACTTTCTGTCTAAAGGATTCTTAGGCCACAGTAGCCTGTGCAAAACTATACCATTGATCTGACAACCCCTTTATTTCCAAGACAAACACTATTATCCCAAAGAAAGAGACCGAAGACCAAATGTTCCTACAATGATTCATTACTTAACTGTAAAGGCAGACCCTTCTATGAACTGACCACCTTCTTAAAAACAGAAAATGGTTCCAAGAGACTATAACTACATGTCCTGTTTCTCACTGTCGCTTATGATTCACAACTGATTTATTTTATTCTAACTATTGCAACATCAAATATTCAAGCAAGCTCAATTCTCCTTTACACCCAAGTTTTACTCCATGTGCAGTGCTTTAATACGAATAAAAAGCCTCACTACCCCCATTTCAAGGTTTGCTTCGTAGCAATGGAATCTAAGGAAACAAAAGTCAAAATTGTTTGCCCTCCATGGCTAGAAATGTCTTTTTCCTGCTAATAATGAAAATCGGGGCTTTCCTCGTTCATTGCCCTACCAGATGTAGCATTTAGGGTAAGATTTGAGAATCAAAAAAATAAAACTATTTACAGAAAAATAAAACTATTTTCAGAAAAGAAGGGGTAGGAATGAAGGCAAGAATTAGTTCTAGGATTTTACACTGCGTACATTTTGGGCTTTTGACATAATGCTTCGTCTTTACAAAAGAAAAGATAAATAATAATTTCACAACTCAATGTTTTCTACAGAATGGAATGCATCATCCACAAAAAGAAAATGAAACAAGTGGACCTCCTTATCAAACCATTCATAAAGTTGCCTCTGCCATTAATTACATATAATTTTTTTTTCTGTGCTCACTTTCCTCCGGGTGCAACCTTTCCAAAAATAAAATAAAATATGGGTTTAGGCTGCACTCTTCATTTAAGCACACATACATAAACAAAACAAAAAATTCAAATAAAGTACAAACAGAAGAAAAAAAATCAGTGCTGGGTCTTCACCATCACTCAAAATTGTTCAACAGATTCCCAACCAGATAATAAACAGAAACAAACCATTTCTAAAACCGAACATGGGGATCAAAATGACTTGCACTTCTTGCTTGCAATTAATTGTACCCAAGAAAAGCAGTGTCACTCGGAAAGAGTATGCACCACACCTAATAAACAACTCTGATGCAAGCCTACCTTTACCCATAACATGGTAATGTTGTTTATCACAATCTCAACTTTATCCTATGGTAAACAAGTAGGAAGAATGTCTGTTACTCAGTCCTTCCCAATGCTTGAAATAACAGCATTTGCTGCAGCCCCACTCTCTCTCTGCAAGGCATGAGACACAATTTGGAGGGAGAGGATTTAAAAAAAAAAGGCATTTGGGAAAACGTAACTGACCATTCATGGCTTAATGAAGTTGTGACCGCTGAGCTCTTTAGAAGAAATCAATTGTTTCTTTCTTTTTTTTTTAAAAAAAAAAGCCCCTCTTGTATAACTGGATCTCTGATTTTAAGATGTGGGAGAGTTTGCAATAATGTACTTCAGTTCCCAAGGGTCGTTTTCTGGGCCCCTCGTTCTCAGCATAGCCATGATGACAGTTTTGTGGCAATCTTACAGTTCTGAAGCCACCGCCCATGCCTTTGTGCCTGATGATCTTTCTTTGAAGATTCCATGAGGTCCTCTCCTGATCATGTAGTTTTACTGTCTGCACAATTCTGGAAGGTGGCATGAAGCAGCAGGAGGAGGAGACGTGAACAACAGCCCTCTCTGGTTTCTGGGTCCTACATGTTCTTTGCCCCCAAACCATCCAAAGCAGGTTAAATCTAGTTCCATGGTGATGGTTGAAGTATATTTACACAGGCTACCAAATTTACAGTGCCTCTGAAGACCGCAGACTGATGTTTTCCTCTGATGATACCTTTACCATGCCTAGTCAATCAGAGCTGGGCTTTTGTAAAGAAAAGGTTTGGATGTTGAAGTGTTTACTAAGCTGCCTCACCTAAAAGGAAAGAAAAGAGAGCAAATGAAGTTAAACCTGAAAACAAAGCTGGGCATGCAGAAGCTCCCCCCCCCCACCACCACCACCCCCTTCTATGCATTCACATTCTTTGTCTGGAGCACAACTTAGACTTAGAGTAACTTTGTCACTTTGAATGTACACCAATCGACATACATTAAAATGAAAATTTGTTGCATACAGCTCTTGAAGGCTCACCACCTCCAATATTCCCTACATAAACATAACAAAATAAATAAAAAAAATATGTGCACGTACACACACACACACACACACACTCTCTCTCTCTCACACACGTTTTGTCAAGGCTTCTGGTATGCCCAAATATGGGAGGGATCCCTTTTGCCTTTATACGGCTAAATAGCTTGAAATAGATCTATACTAGTCTCCCTTTATTTATCAGCACAAAAATGTAACACACACACACATATGACACAGAGAAACAACACATGTACATATACATGTGCATGGCTTTATGTCAGTCTATCCTGTTTCCCTGAAAATAAGACCTCCCTGGATAATAAGCCCAATTGGGCTTTTGCGTACATGCGCTAAAATAAGTTTCCCCCCAAAAAATATTTAAACACATGTGCAGCCGGTCCCCGCCATTTCCTGGGGAGGGGAGGAACATGTCCCACGTGCCTCACATCCACCTGCCATCCACATGCAAACCATAGCTACTTCCCCCTTCTCTTAGTGGAGGCCACAGAAAGAGTGGCAGGCCCAGCGACGCCAGGGCTGGGGCAAGAGTGTGCCAGAAACAGAGACAGAACTTCCGCCCCCCTCTTTGATGCAGCTGATCCACGGGCCAAGGTTAGGGGGCCTCCTGCACCTCAAAAATAATAAGACCTCCCCAAAAATAAAGCCAAGCGCTTATTTAGGAGGGTCAAAAGAAAATAAGACTCTGTTTTATTTTTCAGGGAAATACGGTAGCAATCCTGCAGGTAATCCATTTTCTATTGGCATTATTTCAAGGCAAACTAGAACTGGGAAGAGTATTTGAGGTAAACAGGTAGTCCTACTTTTAACAGGTCTGAAGGAGGTGCTGCAGTGGGATGTTGAATGTGGTTAGGGCAGGGGTCTGCAAAGTTGGCTCTTTTAAGACTGGTGGACTTCAACTCCCAGAATTCCCCAGCCAGCATAGCTATGCTGGCTGGGGAATTCTGGGAGTTGAAGTCCACCAGTCTTAAAAGAGCCAACTTTGCAGACCCCTGGGTTAGGGCATTGATCTTTAAGCAAGGACAGCATATCAAGCTCCCGTTTTTTTTTTTTTTAACTATTAATTGAAAGTTTTGGATTCCCAGCCAATCCCTGAAGCACCACATCGTTCATCCCCTTTGGTGTCTAAGAAAGGGCCCAAACCTTAGTATGTGGACCCACATGGTTAGTTCCCTAGACTTAAATCTCTCGGTACAAATTCAAAACTCTCAGAATCACCCAACAGTTTGAGATTACTTTGGCTCTCTCCTATTGTATTACAACAAGAGTATTACAACAAGAGATACACTATAGAAAATATATCCATGCAGGTTTTTACAGCCAGCATCAGTCCAATGGTAATGAACTTCTGGCCGATCCGTTAAACTGTAGCCTGTTAGCTCATCACTACTGCATAGAAAATAGTTGAAAGGGTGGTTTTTCTTTTCAGGAATGAATGAAAATCGTGCATTTATTCAACTTGTCCTGCTCAATGGGAACTCCTGTTCAAGCTCTGGTCACAAATTTGTTACTTTAAAAACAGATTTTGATCTTACATTTTAGGCAACTTTAATATATTTAGTCAGTTACCAATACTGGCTTACACCAACCCCATTCTCTATAGCAAAAAACAGGCCAAGGGATGAATAAATAACATTTCAAAGTTGTGAAAAGTACAGGTAATCCTCAACTTACAACTATTTGTTTAGTGACTGTTTGAAGTTACAGCAGCACTGAAAAAAGTGACATGATCGTTTTTCACACGACTGTTGCAGCATCTCCTTTGTCAAACAGTCAAAATTCAGATGATTGGCAACCAGCATGTGCCTCTGAGGGTTGCAGTGTCCCAAGGTCATGTGAACCCATTCTGTGACCTTCTGACAAGCTAAGTCCAATCGGAAGGCAGTTTCACTTAACAACTATGTTGCTAACTTAACAACTGCAATGATTCACTAAACAACAGTGGCAAGAAAAATTAAAAAGTGGGTCAAAATTCACTTAACTGTCTTGCTTAGCAGTAGCAACTTGGGGCTCAATTGTCATCATAAGTTGAGGACTACCTGTACAGGATTGCCTACAGATCAACCAAGGAGACAACTGAAGGGAACTCAGTGGGAAAGCTAAGTCAACAATTGGTATGTTTTCCAAAGTTATCACCTGTTGCCATACATGGAAAGTAGAGCAACACTGAATGGACAATACAGGGAGCCCCAAGCCCTGCAGAATGGCTTACCACATTGACTCCATAATGAATGTGTGCCAACGTGATGACAATGGTGATTAAATAGAGGAGATTCGTTTCCTGCTCTCGTACCAAGTCTGACATCACTACAAGGATAACAAGCGCAAGTGGAAAAAGCAGCCAGTTCACTGGCTGACATCGAGTGGTGCTCATCTGACTGACGATCAGTTGACACTGGAAGAAAGGGCAAAACATCAAAAGAAAGTTAAGGGGAGGAGAAGGAAATGTGAGTTTGGTTTTCCTCCCAATCTAGGCTAGTTGAGAATTCTGAGAATTACAGTCTGAACGCCCCTGAAAGGCAGGCAATGGGGTTGGCTGTTTCAGGCAACCCAACACCCGTGTCTCTCTTAGAGTAATCCATTGCTCCAGTAGTAAATCATTTGGCAAATGTAAAGGATGCTGAGAATATTTACACGGTCTTGATTGACCATTTTGGCCAATTCCATTTAGCATCGTCCACCATTTTGACGACTATATAAATATAAGGAGTTACAAATACCCCGATTCCTTCTAATGTGAAATGTGCTCTCTTTGCACACAACAAAATCCATAACTTGCTAAAGAGACTTCCAATTACCCTGGGTTCTGTACTGTTTGGTTCTGGCTTCCTTATATGCCCTTTATCTTTCCCACCATGCTGGCTGGAGGAATTCTAGGAGTTGAAGTCCACATATCTTAAAGATGCTAAGGTTGAGGAACATAAGAATCAGGCATCTGGAAGAGGCCATCGTTAGACATAGACCTGACATTCCTACATCTCATGCCCTGCCTCCACTGATGGCTATCTAGAGGAAATTGGGGAGTTGAAGGCCACACATCTTAAAGTTGCCAGGTTTGAAAAATTCTGAGCTAGACTGTGCTTTAACACTTTCCACAGGCTTTCTAAATAATGGATTCCATCACCCTTGCTGATAAGAGTAGCCAAAAGCAGTTTTTAATAGTATTTGACCAGAATCTGCTTTTCTTCATTGTAAATCCATTAATCTTTATAATCTCTATCCTAATAAAATACAGAACCTGCTGTGGTCTTTTGGGCATTATCTTTTGAGATCAGTGTGCAAGAAGTACATCTCAAGGTTTATAGGTGGCCTCTTAGCATTCCTTTAAAAGCCTCCAGACCGGAAAGGGCCAAATATTTGGATATTTTTAATTTTTAAGCACCCATTTCAATTCCTATTCAAAAAGCTGGTCTTGGCTCTGCCTAATTCTGAAGAACAACCTCAATGTCTTGCAGTAAATGACATATGAGTCTCAGATCAATGAAAACTGCCCACCCATTATAGTTATTTCTTCCTAGAGTTGTGGTGGTGCAGTGGTTAGAATGCAGTACTGCAGGCTACTTTTGCTGACTGCTGGCTGCCTGCAATTTGGCATTTCGAATCTCACCAGGCTCAAGGTGGACTCAGCCTTCCACCCTTCCGAGGTCGGTAAAATGAGGAGCCAGATTGTTGGGGGTAATATGCTGACTCTGTAAACAGCTTAGAGAGGGCTGTGAAGCAGTATATAAGTCTAAGTCCTATTGCTTATTCGGCCCCCTGCTTCCACTTGTTAAGTGGTGTTGGATTTTAACCACCAGCAGTGTAGGCAGTCATGTCAGCTACTGTAGAAATTGTGAGAGGGGTGGGTGTGTGTGCATGAGAGGGGGAAGGAAGACCGAGACCCAAAAGGATGCCTGGTTTGGCTCAGACAAATGGACTAACAATCAAAGCAACTTCCTGACTTCTGAGCATTTTGGAAGCCTGACTTTGAAGCAGAAAGGATGAAACTTACAGAGATATTTGCGAAGGCCGTCCCAACCATGAAATAGAAGAGGCGCGGCTTGGTCTCCAGGATTTGTGTTGGTGACTGGAAGATCCAAATGGTGCACAAAATGAAAAGGAGGACTGGCGAGAAGAAAGGCAGCATGGATTCATAGAAGGAGTGGTGCTTGAGGGTGCCTTTGGCATAAGCTCTGAAGGACAGAAGGTAGCAAACAAGGGCTTGGTGAATGAGTGGGCCAAAGCAAGGTCATTTGGCAGAGGGGAGAGTCAACATTTAAATGAGAGTTGGGAGCCTGGCACTGCAGCCAGAAATGGAGTGGCCGGTATCTCCATGCCCCCATCTGAACTTGAAAAGCCAAGGGAGAGCGGATGTTTGCCCAATATACTTTGCTTTTTCAACACTATTTCTGCAATGTGCAGATGCTACCCGTGACAATGCAAAACACTTACTTGTAGTAATTGTTCAAGCTCATGGGAACGGTCACAGTAAGCCCACAGCCTAAAAAGGAAAAGAAAGAACCAATTTACTTTTCCAACAAATCTCTCTTTCTCCTTCAGATAAAAGCAGGAGACCCAACCAAATCTTATTCTGATTATTGTCTCTCTGTTTTGGGAGGTGTGCATACTGTTATAGATCAAAGCAACATTTACACTGTTTAATCATAATCAAGCAAATCTTATGCTCCACGTAATGTTTGAACTGGACAAAAAAAAAACCAATAGATATCACAAATAATTGTATATGCTCTCTGTTAATTGAGAAAGTTAAAAAAAATTGGAACATTGAGTCATAATTTAAATTTGCATCAACAATTAATATACGTAGGCCTAATATTTACAAACTTATTAACATGATTATTTGCTAGTTTTCAAAAGCAGGCAAGGAATTAGCAACTTGGAGCGTGTAAGTCAGGGGTCTCCAACCTTTGCAACTTTAAGTTTGAAGGACTTCAGCTCCCAGAATTCAGCTGGGAGCTGAAGTTGCAAAGGTTGGAGACCCCTGCTGTAAGTTATTTCATTCCCTCCCCAAGACCTCCAAAACTTCATCAAAGAAATCCAATCCATACTGATCCACAATGGTATATATATAATTTTTAGATTCTGAATGGGAACAGCAATAACATAGATGTAATAAACATCCAATAGTCTTATGTTAGCTCATGTAATGTGGCAAAGAATTATAAATACTCGATGCGAGAAGGTGTAGCTATTTGGACTACCTTTATAATACACAAGGAGAAATCTGTATCTGGTTGTAAATGGCCGAGGATCAAGAAAATAAATTTTCATACACCTGGCTTAATATTTTTACTATTTTGCATATGCTTTCATGTATTTTCATATCTTAGCAGGCAGCAGTATCAGGGGCTATTTGTTTCGCCTTAAGACGATAACCTGATGTTATGCATGGTTAATACTTAAATGGGAAACAATGATGGTATCAAACCTTGGATTCTAGAACAAGGAAGCAGAAACCACTTCTGTATTGTTGCCAAGAAAATTAATCTCTATAGTTTTGATATTTGTTCATTTAATTTATTTTAGAATTAAACTAGATATTGTGGTTAATGCAGATTATTGTCCCAAAGATACTTTTCCAAAAGGCACATAGGTCACATTGACATGTAATGTATCTGCATAGACATGTACCATATTTTTCTGAGTATAAGATGCACTGGAATATAAGATGCACCAAGATTTAAGAGGTAAATTTAAAAAAAATATTTTTTGCACTCTGCAAACCTCCTCAAAAACAGCCCATTTTTCATGAAAATTGGCCTGTTTTTTGTCCAAAAAAGGCATGCATAGCCTTTAGGGGGCTTGTAGAGTGCCCCTGGGGGCTGGGGGCAAAAACAAGCAAAAAACAGCCCATTTTCCGCTCATTTCTGCCCTCCCCAGCTCCCAGGAGCACTTTGGAAGCCTCCTAAAGGCCATGCATAGCCATTTTTGCAAAGGGGGTGGGATTTCAGGAGGCAAAAATAAAATGCTGTGTTCCGTGTACAAGAGGCACCCAGATTTTCACCCTCTTTTTTGGGGGGGGAAAGGTGCGTCTTATACTCTGAAAAATATGGTAGATCACACTGTTTTGAAGTATGTGAAATATGTTGAAACAGATCTATATATTTTTGCTGATGTTAAAGGAATTAAAGCACCTTAAAGGTAATATGGTAACTTACCATGATGGGCTACTGGGAGATTGGGCTTGGAAGTGAATGGCAACATTTCACCATCTTCAAGGTGCTCCATGGCACGGGGCCTAGCTACCTACGAGACTGCCTACTACCCCATACATCCCTACGACCGACTCGCTCCCAGGGAGAGGGTCTTCTCCGGGTGCTGTCAACCGGGCAATGCCGGTTGGCGGCTCTCAGGAAAAGGGCCTTCCCTGTGGTGGGCCCCACCCTCTGGAACGGCCTACCTCCCAATCTTCGTACCAACTCAGACCTCCGCTTGTTCCGCCAGCACTTAAAAACTTACTATTTTCATCTGACCGGCCTAGCATGAGCTATTCCACACCTTACTGTTTTATAATCAAATCAAAGTTTTAATTTATAGGTTTTAAATTTAAATTTATTTTAAGCAGAGTATTGATTTAATTTAGTTATTATTTAGTAATATTTTATATTTATGTATATTTATCTTAATTCTCTGTTCGCCGCCCCGAGTCCCTTGTGGTGAGATGGATGCAGGTTACAAATGTGAATAAATAAATAATAAACTGCAATTCTGTAACTTGAAATCCAAGGCAGGGGGTATTTTGAAAGCTTTTGGAAAAGCACAACTACCTTTGGGATAAAGGTGAATGACCAACCAGTCCCTAGCTACAAAGTAACCACTTCAGAAACAACTGGAATCATTAACTAAAGGTCTGTGCACTTTGTGCTCTGTGGTGTGATTGGGCTGTCTGCCGGAAGAGGGCTCCAAGGAATATCCTAGATGCATCTGCTGCTGTGGCCTAGAGGTGGAGCTCTTGCCTCAAAGCAGGAGGTTGTGAGTTTGATCCTAGGTAGAGGCAGATGTAGGGTCTCCTGCTTGGGCAGGGGGTTGGACTAGATGACCTGCAAGGTCCCTTCCAACTCTGCTAATGAGATTAGGTTACAGATTTGTATGTTTCCTGGTGCCCAGAAGAAAATGGGGGGAAAGTAGCAGAGGCCCAAATGTGAAACAAAAACTGTATTCCTCTCTTGCCTCAGAATTTCCTGAATTATTGAATTGGTCAATAGGAAATACCTTGGTTTAGATCAGGGGTTCCCAAACTTAGCAACTTTAAGACTTGTGGACTTCAACATAGCTGGCTGGAGAATTCTGGGAGTTGAAGTCCACAAGTCTTAAAGTTTGGGAACCCCTGATTTAGATGTATGTTGGTTCAGAAATTATATTCTTAACAATGTGGTGAATATGCCATACTTATTCCAGTTTATTCACATTCATTTTCCAAATACTTCCCCTAAAGTCAGTGTTTGCACAATTCTTTTTGTTATGTTCCGAGAAGTCAGTGTTGATTCCTAGTGACCACTATGGATAGGTTTTCTCCATGATCATCTCTTTCTAATTCAATATTTCAATAGTGCATTCACAGCCTCTGTGACTGAGTATATTCACCTTGTTGTTGATCATCCTCTTATTTATATATTTATTTTATGTATTTATTTGCTGCCCATTTCCCTATGTTCTTACAACAATAAAGGCAATAAAACCATACAGACACATGATCTGACTACAATAATGTTATCTGACTTCTTCCCAGCTTTAGAACCTTCTCCAAACAACATTTATGTGTCTGAAGCTAGATAATTTAAGCCCGGTCATTTCTGCCCTGAGTGAAGTGCTCTGGGTTGATTCGTCCGATGATTCACTGGTTTATTTTCTCAAATATTCTCAGGAGTCTTCACCAACACTAAGTTCAAAAGTCTCAATACCTTTTTATCCTACTTTTTCAGGGTCCAACTTTCACTTTCATGGAGTGTCATAGGAAATACCATTGTTTGCACAATTCTTATCTTTTGTAGGTATATCTTTTGCAAGGCCTTCATGGCTGCTGTACCAACTGTTAGTCTGCAGCACATTTTTTGAGCGCTCATTTCTTCACCTTTGATGGTTGATCCTAAAAGTCAGAAACTATCTTCCACTTTGATATTTCATGATCAATTCTATTGTTTTACTTTTACACGCACTTGATCATCTTGTTATGTACAACTCATTTGCTACAATGCAGACAGACTGAAACCTGGTGACAGTTTCAGACTTTCAACAGAAATGCCATCTGGTATGAGATATTCTGGAACAAATAACTTCTCAGTGTGACCTCCTCCCAGCCCCCACCCCTTAAGAAAATTCAGCATAAACAACAAACATTTTCTTGATAAAGGCATGCTAGGTTTTGATATATAGCAGCTCGAAAGATACAAGTTTCTACAAGCACCTTCTTACCAATAATCATGGCAACAAACAGGTCTTTATATAAAAAATGAAACAGGAAAGGGTTGTACCAGGCCTCCACTCCTATGATGGCTGTCACGATGTATACTACTGATATGGTCTGGAAAAGAAGGCAGAATTACAGATCTTTATAATCATCATCTATCCAGCATTTCCAATTGACAAAACTGTCTAGAGATTTTTAAAAAATATTTCATGTAACATAGTCCGCCTGGACTATTGTAACGCTCTCTACATGGGGCTTCCCTTGAGGTGCACCCGGAGGCTCCAGTTAGTTCAGAATGTGGCCGCGCGGGGGATTTTGGGAGCATCTAGACGCTTCCATGTGACACCTCTCCTGCGTGAGCTGCACTGGCTGCCTGTGGCTTTCCGGGTGCGCTTCAAGATATTAGTGACCATCTTTAAAGTGCTCCATGGCAAGGGACCTGGCTACTTGCAAGACCGCCTCCTGCTACCAAATACCTCCCACCGACCAGTTCGCTCCCACAGAGGGCCTCCTTAGGGTGCCGTTGGCCAAGCAATGTCGGCTGGCGACCCCTAGGGGGAGAGCCTTCTCTGTGGCAGCTCCTGCCCTCTGGAATGACCTACCCCCTGAACTACAGACGATCACGGACCTACGCCTCTTCCATCGGGCCCTGAAGACCCATTTATTTCGTGCGGCCGGCCTGTCGTAGTTTTTAAATTGATTTTAGCAGGGGTTTTTAATTGGTAGGCCAATCTATTTAATATATTTTAACATATGGTTTTTAGCTTTTGTATTACCTACTTTTACTGTTGGTTGTGCACCGCCGTGAGTCCCGAAAGGGAGATAGGGCGGTATATAAATTCAATAAATCTGAATCTGAATGTTGTGTCAACTGGCAAAGCAATGATGGTCTGCTCTCGAGTTGCCATGGGCAGGAAGGGGGGAGAACTTATGGAGCAGTTCAGCAGCCATGTTCAGAAGCACATTCCACGCATACCTTCCTTAAGGTTGGATCTCAAATTACCAAGCAGGCCTGAAAGGCAGGGATTTTACAGCCCGTGTAAGTGCCTCGTTGGACAATGTGATTAATAATACACTCTGGGAGGAGGGGTGAAACAGGGTCATAGTTGAATTGTAAATGACTTGGGGCAGTGCTGACATGTTGAGCCTAATAAATAACTGGATTTCTTTTGAAATTTGGCTCGAGGCTCATGTGTTAATTAGAGCATGCATAGGAACCCTGACATGTTGTTGTTGGAAATATCCCAAGAGTCTTTTCTTCTTACCCTGTGCCTGCTGTAACTGCATGTCCAAGTGTTAGTAATTAGTGCAAAGAGCAGACCTAACATTTCTCACCATTGCTAAAAGGGAAATGCACACACTGGGGAGCTGAACTTCCGGTTTCCAGTGCTCCCTCACATGCGTGCGCTCCTGTTTCGGCACTTGGTGCCGAAAAGGTTCACCAACACTGGTATAGGCTATCAGCATGACTGTATGAAGTTCAATATTATGAAAGACATATACGCCATAGACCAATTTAGCTGAATCCTGAAATCACACACAGAAGCAAAAATGTTTCATCCAATGTTCTCCATTTAGAGTTATGAGATTTCAGATTTTTGTTAATGTGTTTCAGATGTAATTTCTCTTCCTAAATTTATGAGTGAGACTGTATACTGAGGATAAGGAATCAGACTTTAGTGTGGAAAGAAAAAAATCAAAGTCTCTTCTGCTCAGTCATGCAAGTATTTTAAGTCCAAGTCAATAAAACCTGCAGGCAGCAAACCTAAGAGAGCAAAGGGCTCTTTTAAAGTTCCAACATGGCGAGCGATTGTTCAGAGTGTTCAGTGGGGCATCCCAGAAGAGCAGAAGGAAAGTGCCTTCCCACTAGCATTCGGGGAGGAATGGACAACCAGCACCAATCAAAGTAACTGTAGTGGTAGCTGTTTCTCAAACAAACAAAGCTACTTTTCACTATGTTGCTGTGTTTGTCTATGAAATATGCAGATGATGAGACACACGTGCTTTGATTCTTAGACATATCTTACTCTTGTGACGTATGACGTATGTCACCAGAGGCATGACTTTAGAGGAGACATACTCTCCACTCACTTCCTCCTGTGTACAAAACTAAGGCCTCATCCAAAACATCTGTCCCTTAAAGCAGGGGTCCCCAACCTTTTTTGCACCAGGGACCGGTTTCATTTTAAAGAAAATTCTGCGGACCGGCTGGCATAGAGGAGCGGGGGGGGGGGGGGGGAACAGGTGGTGCATGCGCACGTGTGGAGGAGTCGGCTCACTCGGCCCTCTAGGGCAGTGATGGCGAACCTTTTTTTCCTTGGGTGCCAAAAGCATGCACGCGTGCGCTGTTGTGTGTGCTGGTGTGCCCATACCCATAATGCAACGCGTCTCCCACACGCCCCTTCCCCTGCACATCCGTGTGACACCCCCTCCGCGCACTTCACCCCCCCTTCACATACACGCGTGACCCCTACCTCTGTGCTCGCCTTGTGGATGTGTGCGCAACATCACCCACTTTTGGCCTCAGATCCCAAAACAGCGCTGGGGGAGGGGAGGGAAAGCCTTGCATCTCAAAACAGCGTTGAGAGGGAGGGAAACTACCTTTTCTCAGTGCTGCCTTGAGATCGGAGGCTTCTCAAAACAGCGCCGTTTTGGGAAGGGAAGACTTTCCCCTTCTCAGGGCTGCTTTGAGATCGGAGGGCCTCCAACGGCACGAACAGACACGCCTGCGCATGTGCATGTGGGGGGGGGGGAGTCGGCTCACTCGGCCCTTGAGGGCAGTGATGGCTAACCTTTTTTGGCTCGCGTGCCAAAAGCGATGGGAGCGCAGGAGGGTTGTGCGTGGGTGTGCCAGTCCCATAATGCTATGTGCGTGACTCCTTGCTTTTGGGGCACTTTTTTCGCCCTCCCCAGGCTCCAGAGGCTTTCTAGGAGCCTGGGGAGGGTGAAAACAGCCTCCCTCCCACCTCCATTGGCTTCAGGAACTTCCCTAAAGCCTCCAGAGGGTGAAAAATGGCCTCAAAAGAAGGCCTAAATCAGCTGGCCGGCACACACATGCACGCTGGAGTTGACAGGGCAACGCCTTGCGTGCCATAAGAAATGGTTCTGCGTGCCACCTGTGGCACCCGTGCCATAGGTTCGCCATCACTGCTCTAGGGCCTCCAACGGCACGAACGGCCACGCCTGCGCTCTCCTGCATCCGGCGCACGCTCTGCCCAGGGGGCTGCCCCCTCCTCCCTCCTCCTCCTCTCCAGCCCTGCGGCCCGGTTCCTATCAAGCCACGGACTGGCACCGGTCCGCGGCCCGTGGATTGGAGACCCCTGCCTTAAAGTATTTTTAAAATGCATCTTTTTTTTTTTTTTTTTTGCTTTGTTAAGGGCTCAATTTAGAAGCTAGTCAAAAGTGTTATCTTCTTCATCTTTTTTTTAAGTAGCTGGGAGTGCCTCTTTTTCTTTTTTTGGTGCAGTTCATGCCTTGGTAGCCCAAACAAATCAATGCAGAGATTTTTTATACAGACCAATTTCATTATGCTAAAATATAATTGCTTTACTTGTTGTTTGTGTCATTTCCCAGTGTTTGGATAGAATGTTTGAACTAACATTCAACTGAGTTCACGTGAGTTAAAGGTTCTCCTGCACATGCATACTAGTCATTTCCAACTCTAGGGGACGGTGTTCATCTCTGTTTCTAAGCCGAAGTGCCAGCGCTATCCGAAGACATGTGGTCATGTAGCCAGCATGGCTAAATGCCAAGGCTCCACAGAACGCTGTTACCTTCCCACCAAAGTGGTCCCTATTTTTCTACTTGCATTTTTTTTACATGCTTTCGAACTGCTAGATTGGCAGAAGCTGGGACAAGTAACGGGAGCTCACTCTGTTACGCTACGCTAGGAATTCAAACCACTGAACTGCCAACCTTCTGATCAACAACCTCAGCATCTTAGCCACTGAGCCATCGTGTCTCCCACTTCACGTGAGTTACTCAAGTCCAATTGATTACCGACTACAGCGGTAAACACAAATCTGGACAACAGTTGTAAAATTTCATCTCTAAATAGTAGTTGCTCCATATGCCTCACTTTCATAACCACAATTCCTCCAACTCTCTAGACACAAATGAAATCCTACAAGCCTGATAGGTCATTGCAATGCCTCTGTGTAAATACCATGGCCATTATACATCTTTGCAATGAATGGAAACTGATTAAGTATTCAGGGCAAAAATATATTCTTCCTTTAGACTTTGCCACTCGTGGAAACCAGCAGTTAGTTTTGTTTGCAGACCGTAAGAATGGTGGCTCAGGCAAACTTTTTGATTCACGATAATTTTTCTTAACTTTGTAGAGGGGATTTTGTGTAACCTATACTAGTCTGTCACAGAGAAATCTGACTGCATTAAGTATGTCCTTGAACTGAACGGTAAATTACACACACAAGAACATCTCAAACTCGCCAGGGCTTTTAGATTAAGTTAGGACTCTTAAACTGCAGGTCATAGCCTTCTCAGGGAATAAATATCATCCCAAAATATGTACAACAAAAAATTAGAATGGCTGTCTCAAAAATAAAAATCCATATTTCAGGAATTATGTAAAACTGGACAAGGTTCTACTTTATATTTAAACTAATGTTTAAAAATGATTACTTCCAATATAATTTTATTTTATAATACTGTAGGGCTCTCTTGTTGATTCTATGCATATACAAACGCAATTAATTTAATTAATTAATTTTCATTACGCAAAGTGGTGCATTTATTTCTCACCCAACTCTAATCTGAGTGAAATCATTGGGGGGGGGGGGGTTTGTGGTGTCACATAATTTCATGTATTGTTTCAGAGGGTCACGGCACCAAAAGGTTTGAAAACTCCAGGGTTAAATCGTTTGTACATCTTATTTCTAAAGAAATCTCACATAAAATAAACAGGGCTTTAACCTGAAAGTGGTAATAATATGCCAGGGAAACAAATCTTACATTGCAGCACTGGTCAAAAGTGCCCAGCAGAGATTATACCACCTGAGACTTCACAGGAAACAGCTGAATGAAAAACTACTGGTGACCTTCTGCACCATAGAGAGTATTTTAACTTACTATATCTGTGTATGGTTTGCTAATTGCACAGTGGCAGATCGGACAGCACTGCAGAGTGTCAACATCATTGCCCAGAGGATCATTGGTTGCCCTCTCCCCTCTTTGGCAGAGCTTTATATCTCCCACTGCCTTAAAAAAGTTCAAAACATTCTTAAAGATCCCTCTCATCCTGGGCATCCTCTTTTTGAACTATTACCATCGGGCAGATGGTACAGGACAATAAAAACAAGGACAAATTGGCTGAAAAACAGCTTCTATCCCAGGGCGCTAACTATATTGAATTCTACGGTATAGTGCAATATTAATGCAACATCGGGTTTTCAAATTTAATTATATAGACATGGGATGGCGAACCTTTTCGGCACGGAGTGCACAAACTGGAATGCACGTGCGAATCCTGATCCTGGGTTTTGTTTTTTGGCAGTTTTGTGGCTTTCTTCAGACTGTTTTGTGGGATGTTTTCAAGTGGTTTTCAGGCTGTTTTTGGCTGGAAAATGGCCTGAAAATCACCCAAAAAGGGTCTGAAATATTTTTGGACCATTTCAGGCCATTTTCCAGCACTCTGGAATTTGCAAAGACCAGCTAGCAGGTGCACAAGTGCATGCTGGAAACCAGAAGAGCAGCTGGCAACAGAGGGCTCTGTGTGCCAGCTGTGGCACATGTGCCATAGGCTTGCCATCACAGATATAGAATATGAAGGATGTTTGTTTGTGGGGGTTTTATATATATAGTTATAATGTATACTGAAGATGGCATTTAGATCTTAAGAGAGGCCAGATCTCTGCCCTCTCTTAAGGCAACCGTTGGAAACGAGTGTGGCAAAAGGCTAGTTGACTTACCACCTGGCTGATATCGTAGCCCCAAGGCAAGAAGAGAATCCCTGTGTTATACTTCTCCCAATGGGAAAGGATGAATGAGAACAAAACCACCCAGAGGAGCAGGTAGAGGACAAAAACACTGACACCATTGGACCCTCGGCCAAAAGTGGAGTACACAGTCACCACAAAGAACATGCAAGCCCAGCTGTCCAGGCCATGGTCAAAGAGTTCCCCAAGTGGGGTGCTGGATTGGGTGCGACGTGCCTGTTTCCCATCCACACCATCTGAAGAGAGAGACGTCACAGAAAGAGAAGGTTAACTGATTGAGTGGCTGGGATTAAAATGAGAAGAAAAATACATTAAGGAAAGAAATCAAAGCAAAAATATTCGACAATTCATAAACCAAGGTCCATTTACTTGTGCTGTTGTTGTTCAAAACAGCTGAAAGTGCAAGAGGTTTTATGAGGCAGAAAAAAATATTTGGTTTCAGATTGTAGTTAATTGAATCCCTAAAACATCCCCCTTTCTCCGCTGTAAATTGCTACAGATCCATAATTGCTCTTTTGCAGGACTCTTAAGGCCTTGTATCACTGCATTCATCTTTAAGTAGTCTTACATTTTTTTTCCTATGCACACACTACTCACACTTTACTAGTAGTAGATACCCTCATTTCCTTGTGTAAAAGCTGATCAGAATATGTTGCTTCCAGAAGAAAACTAAAACAAATTGCTTGTGGCTTTCCACTTGCATCTTCCAGACTTTCCTTTCTTGCCTCTTATAAAACTGAAATGGAGAAGCAACTGCTATTTCAGAAATATGAATGTGCAACAGAGAACAGAACAGCTTCTCTATCCCTTTGGGAAGAACATCCTCTCCTATTTCAGCCACAAGCATTAGTGACAAGAGGCATAAGGTACAATCTGCTTGCATATGTATTTTGCATTAGACTTGCAAGTGTAATAAGAGACAACTGTTTTATTCATGGAATTTGGTCTCAATAGTATTAATGCTCATTCAATATGTTGCTAATTGTATAAATACAGTGCCCAGGAAATGAACAGAACTTACCTAGAGTATAAGCCGCAAAATTGAGGAGACCCACTATGACCCACACTTTGTTTGGAACATGCTTTTCGTCTGGTGCTGCAGGAAAAACAGTAATTATGAGTCATTATTTTCTCCAGGAAAACATCTTTCAAACAAGAGTACATTTTAGCAATTAAGGTCAGGCTCATCCTATTGCAGGCTTATCCAACCTGGAACTCTTCTAATGTTTCGGGACAATAATAAGTCACAGCAGCTGGTTAGCAGCTGATTGGTCTTGCCTGACCTCAAAAAAGCTTGGATGAGAAACTATCAGGAAATACTAGCGCTGTAAATTAGAATCAGAAGTTTTTTTAAAATCCCAGAGGAAGGCAATGGCAAAGATGATGTGGAAAACCTATGCTAACATCATGACCTGCTTGTATCAGCAAACCTTTATTTACGATTGAATTCTTAGAAGATACCGCCCAATTGTGCAATGCCACTTTTATTGCCATAATTATAGTGTAAAATAGTGTTTTATTTATTCGTTCAGCACATTTCTACACCGCCCACTACTTGTAACTCTGGGCGGCTTACAATGAATTCAAACTATAATTACAAGTTGAAATCATATGCAGATAAAACAGCAGCAGCAAGATCAGTTGATCTGAAAAGAGACATAAGTACCGTGTTTCCCTGAAAATAAGACAGGGTCTTATTTTCTTTTGACCCCGAAATAAATGCTTGACCTTATTTTCGGGGAGGTCTTATTATTTTTGAGGTGCAGGAGGCAGCAAGTGTGGTCACCTCATGGTTGCTGCTGTGTTGCAGTATTTGGGGAGGGGAGGCATTATTTTAGCGCATGCACTCAAAAGCCCGATTGGGCTTATGATTTTCACTTATGCTTAATGATTTATGCCCCCAGCCCCTGCCAAATCAAAACCTCTTGAGAAAAAGTATTCTTGCCTGAACTCTCCTGATGCTTGGACTGCAAACCAGACAATTCTTCACCATTTGACACAGGGCTAAGTGCTGATGGGAAATGGAATCAAAATCATCTGGAAAATCCTATATTGCATTTTATATTAATAAATAAGGCAACCCTTGCCCTGTGAAAGACATGCAAAGCTTCCTTTCAGAAAGGTGTGGGTGTGGCCAGAAGAAGAATGAGATTTCATTTCCATTTAATTAAATGTAGTTATTAATTTTTGCGTGTATGGTACATTCTGTGAATTTCTGTATGCAAACCTTGGGGGAGGGAGGCTGCATTCAATCCAAGGAATTCAAGTTGTGTACTATTGCAAGTTGAGAAGGGTTATAACTAAATGTTATAACCCTTCCCAATACTTAAAGAAACGAAACAGCATTTCAGCTACTATAAAGTATCTTGGTTCTAATTTTTCTTTTTCTTCCAGATGTGAATTTCAGTACTAACAAATACAAATCCTGTGTTTCCATCAAATTATATCCACTATTAAGTGAGAGACGTGTCAGGGTTCCAAATAGCATCCAAAATTAAATCAGAGTCCAAGGCAAAGTATTGCTCAAAGTTCCAATTTATTAAGAGAGCCATGTTGGCACATCTGAGAAAACCTGAAACTGAAAGCTTCCCGGTTTTCCCCACCCAGTTGAAAGTTCACACCCAGAAGCCCATCATATGGTCCAATCTTCCACTGCCATGCTGGCAGTGCCACCCATCCCGTTGCAGTCAGGTGTAGAGGTGCAGAGACAAAGGATGACCTTGGCCTTCTAGAAGGATTTTTATTTTGGCTACATAGCATCTAACTCCATACAATCCCCCCTCCCATTTTCCCATAATATAAAAGGTATAGTAGAATAATACAAAGTGTAGCAGGCCAAAGATCCAAGAGGAATATGGCTGCAGGCCTGACAAATACGCTTATTCAGAAAATGCTCATTCTCGGGGGGAAAGTTGAACATAAAGGACCAAAGATAATAGCACTTAGCACATATGTATGTATGTGTATATGTACATGTGTATATACACATACCACTCCATGTTGCTTTACATCCCTTTCTAAAGTTCACCCAAAGGTGAACTTTAGCAACAGGTTCTCTGGTTGTGAGCATGTGGTGATCGGTGATGGTGTGCTTTGGTGATCACCACAGCCTCAAACAGGTTTAGTTAGTTTAGTTTAGTTTATTAAATTAAACAGAGGTCTCAAACAGAGCGTTCAGAGGCTGAAAACATGAGGCACAGAGGCAAAAAATGCAAGCCACGGAGGGGGCGATGATCTGTTGCAATCCCTGCAGTCTGGAACAGGTGTAAAACACAATGCGCAGAGGCCGAAGGGTGGGTGGCAGTGGGTGGGTGGGGCTACCTTTGGTGTATAAGACACACCCAAATTTTCATCCTCTTTTAGGGGGGGAAAGTGTGTCTTATACTCCAAAAATATGGTAACAAGAAGCACTGAGGCATCTTTGCAGATTTGCACTAAGGATAATTCTCCTTATAGCAGGGCTGTCAAACTCCTGGCCCACGGGGCAATTGCGTGATGTCACGCCCACACCCAGTTTAGCGAAGTGGGAAAAAGTCTCGAGACGTCACGTGATGCCACCATGACGACGTGAGTTTGACAATCCTGCTGTAGAGGAAAAGAGATCAAACAACATACTCCACTGTGTCAGACTTAGGGCATGTTGCCGATTAACCCTAATTAAAACTTAAATGTTACTCTTGAACAGTAAATAGATTGTGGCTAAGCCTACGAGTAGTGAATCCAATTAAGCGTTACAATTAAATAAGACAAAAAAAGAGCTCCAGCAAGAAGTTGCAACATGGACTGCTCCTAATCAGTTTTCAACCTGCTCTCTTCTATGAGTCAAACCTCTTCAATCTGATTTTCAGTCCCTCTGCGTACACTGGGTAGTCTATAATCGTGCAATTTTGGTTTATTCTAATTTTTTCACCAAAAGCAAGATTGCACAACAGGAGCAAAAGTTTATTTAAATCAGTATCCCATTCTCCTTGACAGCCAACTTTCTGAGCAGCCTATGAAATATACCTGAGGATTAATTAGAAACTGATATTTAAGAATTCACTGGAAGCAAAAGACACCTACTGTATTTGGTAGCTAATTAGAACTTCATTTCCCTAATCTGCTAATTTCTAATTGGTAGGTATTATCCCTATGGCTGGTGATGAAGAATCCCACATCTTATAAAAAGGAGTATTTTGTGAACCTCTACCTTAGGGCTGTCAAACTTGCATCGTCAAGGGGACTTTTCGGGACTTTCCCCTCCTTCACTAAACCAGGTGGGGGCGGAGCCTGCACATGACCCATCCAACCTGCAGGCAGCAAGTTTGACACCTTTGCTCTAATCATTTTGTTTCTTTGGACTCCTGGGATAATGGAGGAAAATTAGATTTGTGCACTTTTGCAGCACTATACATAGGTTTCTGCATCCCATTATTTCCATCCTCTTTTCATTTTCATTATAGAGCAATTCCTGACACTGATGACTTTTGAGTTTGAGTTTATTGGTTTTTTATACCGCCCTACTCCCGAAGGACTCCGGGCAGTGTACAGCCAGAATAAAAACAAATATATAAAAGTTTTAAAAGTTTTTAAAAGACATATTAAACTTTGGCCTAAAAGTGAAAAAAACCCAACCAACCCTGATTAAAATTAATAAAAATTTGAATTTAAAAATCATGTTTTATGCCAGCCTGGCTTGTTGGAAGAAAAAGGTTTTGAGAGCACGGCGGAAGGTGCGTAAGTCAGGGATAGTTCTTAATTCTGGGGGCAATTCATTCCAGGGGACAGGTGCTCCCACAGAGAAGGCTCTCCCCCTGGGTGTCGCCAGTCAACATTGTCTAGCCGACGGCACCACGAGGAGACCCTCTCTATGGGAGTGTACTGGCCGGTGGGAGGCTCTCGGTGGCAGAAGGCAATCTCGTAAGTACCCAGGTCCTAAGCCATGGAGCGCTTTAAAGATGGTAACCAACACCTTGAATTGCACCCGGAAAACCACCGGAAGCCAGTGCAGCTTGCACAGAAGGGGTGTTACATGGGACTGCCGTGTCACCCCCATAATTACCCGTGCGGCCGCATTCTAGACCAGTTGAAGCCTCCGGGTGCTCTTTAAGGGGAGCCTCATGTAGAGAGCATTGCAGTCACCTCAAACAGTGAGAGGGGCAGTTTATAAATAAAATAATTTGTGGACCCAGGTTAAACTACCTGCATTATCAGGTACTAAACAGGTAGTTGGCTTATCAACCGTTTAACAAATGTTTACTGTGATGATGGCCTTGGAGTTCCAGCTGTTACAAAACACTGTGCTATCCCCTTGCAGTCATGTGATTGCAATCTGGGTGACTGGCAACCTGCCTGCACTTACAACTGATTGCCAAGCACTCCGTGATCATCATTTGCAACCTTCTCTGCTGGATTTCCCTCTCATCACTGGAGGCTGGTTGAAAAAGTTGCCTGCCAAAGGGAGCTGAACTCCTTTAGTGGAGGGGTCCCCAACCTTTTTTGCACCAGGGACCGGTTTCATTTTAAAGAAAATTCTGCGGACCGGCTGGCCTAGAGGAGGAGGAGGGGAGGGGGAACAGGCAGCGCAAGCACACGCGGGGCGGGGGGGGGGGGAGTCGGCTCACTTGGCCCTCTAGGGCAGTGGTGGGCAAACTTATTAGTCAATAGAGCCAAATATCAACAGTACCACTACTGAAATTTCTTTTGAGAGCCAAAAGGTGTGGCCTGTTTTGTGGGAGTGGCTCAGTTGTCATGTGACCCGGTGGGCGTGGCCAACTTGGAAAATGTGGTGAAACTCACTTAATGCTTAGCAAACAAAATTTTGGACTCAATTGTGGTCATAAGTTCTTTCTTTCTTTCTTTCTTTCTTTCTTTCTTTCTTTCTTTCTTTCTTTCTTTCTTTCTTTCTTTCTTTCTTTCTTTCTTTCTTTCTTCCTTCCTTCCTTCCTTCCTTCCTTCCTTCCTTCCTTCCTTCCTTCCTTCCTTCCATCCATTTCTGGCTGGTCTTTGGTCTTCTGAAGATGGTAAAAATGGATTTATGGGCACTCGTTATATATAAAGGCAGCCCATGACTCTTTGGGATGCTGGTTTGAATCCAGGAAATGACTCAGACGATGTGATTCCTTTGAAATGACCACTGGGAGAAAAATAGATCTTTAACCTGGTTAACCAAAAAGGTAGCTTGAGGTGGAAGGAAATAGGAAAATGACCATTGTCTTACCTGAAGGGTCCTTCTAGGTGCACAGCGATGAGTGTCCATGCAAGGGTTAACTCAGCTCCGCTGCCCATTGGACTGAATTAAAATACTGAGTCCCGCCTTCCTTTCCCATGATCCTTCAGTTTCTTAATGAAGTTCTGTCCTCTTGAGACTGTGTTCGCCACGCGATTCATCCCCTGTGAATACATCAGACAAGGAACTAGAGAGATTAGGGGGGGAATGGACACTCATCGCTGTGCACCTAGAAGGACCCTTCAGGTAAGACAATGGTCATTCTCAGGTGCACAGCTCTGAGTGTCCATGCAAGGGACATGCCCAAGCAAAATGTCACTAGGGAGGGTGCCCGAATGGGCTCAGTGTGACTACTCGACTTGAGCAACTACGCTTTGCAAGACCCGACGGCCGAAGGCAGCGTCAGCGGAAGCGTATTTGTCCAATTTGTAATGGCGAACAAAGAGGGAAGGTGACGCCCATGTGGCTGCTCTGCATATCTCCTCGATGGGAGCCTGTGAGGCCCAGGCCGCTGTGGTGGCCGCACTTCTGGTTGAGTGGGCCGTGAGCCCCTGGGGCCTGGTCCGGCCCTGATGTTCGTATGCGAGGGCGATGCAGGCCTTGAGCCAGCGGGCGATGGTAGACGAGGAGACCCCACGACCCATGGTCGCCGGTTGGAACGAGAGGAACAGGGTCTCTGATTGCCGAAAGGCCGATGTGCGCTTGAGGTAGTGCTTGAGCGCTCGACGGACGTCTAGAGTGTGCCATCGACGCTCCCTGGGATGGGAGGGCTTGGGGCAGAAATTCGGGAGAACGATTTCCTGTGCTCTGTGGAACCAAGAATTGACTTTAGGCACAAACGATGGGTCGAGACGGAGTACTACTCTGTCGCTGAGGAAGCGGCAGAGGTCTTCTCTAGTTGAGAGCGCTGCTAGCTCTGACACCCGTCGTGCTGAGGTAATTGCGACTAGAAAGGCTGTCTTGAATGATAGTAGCCGGAGGGAACTCGAGCGTAGGGGCTCGAATGGTGGTTCCGAGAGACCTCTGAGGACCGTGGTCAGGTCCCACGTGGGGTAGCGGTGGATGACCTGTGGCCGGAGATTGGTTGCTCCCTTGAGGAAGGACCGCACACTGGGATGACGGCTGAGAGGCTGGAGGTAGCCAGCTGACAGGACCGTGGCCAGGGCTGCAACCTGGCGACGGAGGGTGGCCGGGGCGAGGCCCCTCTCAAAGCCCTCCTGAAGGAAATCCAAAATGTGCGGGAGAGACACAGAGAGCGGTGTTAATTGACGCCGGGAGCACCAATTTGAGAAGGCTTGCCAGGTCGCTCCGTAGATCCTGGTGGTGGAGGGTCGGCGGGCCGCCTGAATGGTGTGGATGACCGGGTCTGAGAAGTGGGCCCGGGTTAGCAGATCCCTCTCAAGTGCCAGACGGTTAGATTGAGCCATTGAGGCTCTGGGTGCAGGACAGCCCCCTGGCAGAGAGAGACCTCGTGTGGTGGGATCCTCCAAGGTGAATTGATGGAGAGGCTGGAAAGGTCCGCGAACCAGGTCCGACGTGGCCAATATGGGGCCACTAGGATGACTTCCGCTCCCTCCCTCAGGATCTTCCTGATGACCCGTGGTAGCAGGGGCACTGGAGGGAATGCGTACAGGAGGCCGGTCGGCCACGGAGAGGTGAGAGCGTCCATTCCCTCCGCCAGCGGCGACTGGTACCGAGTGAAGAAGCGTGGGAGCTGGGCGTTCCGTGGGGAGGCAAATAGGTCGAGGAGAGGGAGTCCGAACCTGTGGCAGATCTGTTGGAACAGGTCTGGGTGGAGCTGCCACTCTGATGGATCCAGGGTGGCCCTGCTCAGCCAATCCGCCCGAACGTTGTCCACTCCGGAGATGTGTTCGGCCCGAATGGAGCCCAGGTGATGTTCGGCCCATCTGCCCAGAGCATCGGCTTCCCTCATCAGTGCTGTGGATCTGGTGCCGCCCTGGCGGTTGATGTGCGCCTTCGTCGCTACGTTGTCCGTCCGGACTAGGAGGTGTTGGCCCTGCACTTCCGACAGAAGGTGACGTAAAGCGAGACGAACTGCCCTCAACTCTAGCCAGTTGATGTTGTGCTTCAGGTCCTGAGGCGACCATCTGCCCTGCACCATGGATTCGGTGAGGTGTGCTCCCCACCCGAAGAGACTTGCGTCTGTGGTGAGGACTAGCCTGTCGGGTTCCTGGAAGAGGGAGCCCTTCTCCAGTGCTGGCGAGAGCCACCACTGCAGGGAGCGACGAACCTTGGGAGGTAGTCTGACCTTGGCTCTGGAGTTGCTGGTGTTGGTTCTCTGGGATGGGAGAAGGAACCACTGTAACTCTCTTGCGTGTAGTCTCGCCCAGGGAACGATGGCTAGACAAGATATCATCTTGCCTAGGAGCTGGGACAGGAGTATCACCGGGACGTTCGTGGAGGCTTGCACCCGTCGGATCATGGATCTGAGGCTGTCGATGCGGTCCGGGGACAGGGAGACAAGACCCGTGGACGTGTTGATCACCGCCCCCAGATGTAACACCTCCGTCGCAGGAGTCAGGTGGCTCTTGTCGGTGTTGATGGTGAAGCCGAGTTCTTGTAGGGTGGCTATGGTCGTGCGCAGGTCTCTTAGGGCCTGTTGTCGCGACGATGCTTGTAACAGGATGTCGTCCAGGTAAATTTGGAGTCGAATGGGGCGCCTCCTGAGATCTGCTGCCACCGCGGCCAGTATCTTGGTGAACACCCTCGGGGCGGAGGAGAGCCCGAATGGGAGGGCTCGATACTGGTAGTGCTGTCCGGCAAAGTAGAACCGGAGAAATCTGCGGTGCTCCTGTCGAATGGGAACATGGAGGTAGGCTTCCTTCAGGTCGATAGATGTCATCATGTCCCCTGGCCGGAGGCAACCTAGGATGGACTGGAGAGATTGCATCTTGAACTTTTTGTAGGCGATGTGATAGTTGAGTGCCTTCAAATCTAAGATGGCTCTGACTCCTCCTGTGCTCTTGGGGACCAAGAAGAGGATCGAGTAATACCCCCCCCCTCCTGGCCATGGGGAACTACCTCTATGGCCCTGATGTCTAGAAGGTGGCGGATCTCCGCCTCCATGAGGTTTCTCTTGTTGGGACAAAACGATGGGGAGGGGGCGAAACGAACTCTAGGGTGAGGCCGAGACGAACTGTTTGCAATATCCACGCATCTGTCGTGGTCGCCTCCCAGCGATCGGCAAACAGCTGGAGACGGCCCCCTATGGGGAGGGAGGGGTGATGGTCACTTATTGCGGTGGAAAGGCCTGTTGGCCTGACCCCCACGAAAGGGCCGCCTGGCGTAGGGCTGGTACCTGTTCCTGTCCCGGAAGGGTTGCCTACCCTGGGGGCGGGTGTTACCCTGGGGATAGCTACGCTGGAAGGATGTGGAGGGGTTAGCGGGAGGCTGAGCCTCCGGTGCCCTGTAATTTTGCCTACGGAAGAATGAAGGTCTCCTATCAGTCTTACGAGAAACAAAGGGTAGGACTTTCTTCTTGTCCTTATTTTCCACTAGGACCGAATCTAGAGCTTCCCCAAACAGCCTTTGTCCCTTGAAGGGGGCAGATGCTAGCTTCCATTTGGAGCGCATGTCGGCATTCCAATGGCGCAACCATAAGAGGCGGCGCGAAGTAATATTGGATGCCATGGCCCGGGAAGCGAATTTTGCTGCGTGAGGCATCCGCAGTGTATTCTGCTGCCAGCATGATCTTGTTAACATCATGACGGAGTCTGGCATCTCCCTGGGGGAGACGTTTGAGGAGTTGGCGCAACCAGGCTATGGATGCCCTGCTAAAAAATGAGGCCGAGGTAGACGCCTTAATGGCCCAGGCCGCCGCCTGGTGTGTCTTGTGACATGCGCGCTCGGTCCGCTTGTCCTCTGCCTTAAGGCCTTCTAGTAGGTCTGGTGGGAGTACTGAATTGGATGTTAGAGCAGCGACCGGAGGGTCGACCTCCAGAAGTTTAAGTAGCTCCTCCATGCTGGGATCTACAGAATAGAGCTTTTTGTCGTTGGTACCCGGGGCAGTCCACGAAGCGGGCTGAACCCATTGGCGCTGAACTACGTCCCTAAACAGTTGGGGAGCAGGGATCAGGTCCTGGGGGGTGACTGATTCCTCAAAGAGGCCCCCGCTGGGGTCCTCAGGGTCTGTAGGGGCCTGGGGATCTGAGGTCACCTGAGAGGAAGAGGATGTGACCGACATGCGCGTGATGGTCTTCGCTTTATGAAGGATAGACTTAAAGTAAGCAGGTTGGAACAAGCCCGAAAATGCGGGCTTGTCCGGGGTCACGCCCTCATCCTCAGAGAGCTCAGGCTCCGCCAGGTCATCTATCTCATTGATGGATTCGGCGCTAATCACCGAAGGGTGGGGTGAGGAGGCCCTGGCATAGCGTGGCCTACTTCTGGGCCCCTGTGGTTGCGCCTCTGCCTGGTCCTTGAGCCCCTGAGCAATGCCCTGGGAAATGGCTGCATTAATCACCTGTCTCATCTCAGCCGAGAGAGACAGGCCCTGGTCCTCTAAGGGGCGCCCCCCCCACCCCTTCTGGCATAGGTGCCGGAGGTTCCTGTATTATAGGCTGGATGGGGTTGGCTATCCCCTCATCCCCCTCCATCTCACAATTGAATAGGTCAGTCCCACCCCCCATGGAGTGGGAAGGAGATTGGGAGATAAGGGAAGAATGATCTAGGGATAAATCTCTGAGATCCCTCTCATAGATGGGGTTGGCCCTAGCCTGGGTCTCACTCCTCCCCCCAGGGGGCTCGGGAGAGGCCTCCCTGTGGGCCTGTGTTATGGCAATGGTTTGCCTTTGGGCCCTATCAAACTGGCGGTCTAGGGCCTTGTGGCGTCTGGCCTCTGCCCTATCCTGGCCCCCCTCATCTCTCTTGGGGTAGGGGCCCCTGCTAAGGTCCTTAATGGCCTCCCTGGCGACCCTGCCCGCCTTCCTAGTGAGGGGCCTCTCCTCCCAGGTGGCATCCCCCTGTTCAGGCCCCTCAACTATAGGTTGGTGCTCCATGGCAAGGCTTTAATGCCTGGGCGATGGAATGGGCGGGGGGGGCGCGCGAGGGATACGACCTGATCGATGAGTTGCAGAGCGCGCTGGGAGCCGAATCCAAAATTCCTGGCCTCCTCGGAGCTGGCTGTGGCCGCTGTTGAGGGTGATGGCCGCTCCTTGCCTCAAACGCTGCTGCTTGCTGCTGCTGCTGCCGCCGCTGTTCTCCTCAAACAAAAAAGGAAGCGGCAAAAAAACTCCGTTTAAAATGGAGCCGGCTTGCTTCTGATTGGTCCCCCGACGAATCCAAGATGGCCGCGCCCAGTCCACTACACGTGGAATGCAGCGCGGAGCTTTCCGGCTCTCTGGGGCTGCAGCTGGCTTAGGCAGCTCTCCCGGGTGCCGGATAGACCGCCGAGGCTTCGGACGGCCCCGCCGGTGTAGAGCAGGCTAAGGGCGATGCTTCCTGGGGGCTCCAAAGGCTCCACTCACCCCCCCTGCGGGAGAACGAGAAGCGCGCCGCTCTGGTGAGCGTTCTGGCTTCTCCGGCAAGGCGAAGGCTCCTGCTGGCTCTGCTTGTTGCTGTCGGTGGAAAGGAAGGCTTGGAAGGAAAACTAAAGTAAAAAACTAATGCTTAACTTTTAAATTTGCTAAGCTCAAAAGAAATGCATCCGAAGGGCTTGGACTGAATTAAGAAACTGAAGGATCATGGGAAAGGAAGGCGGGACTCAGTATTTTAATTCAGTCCAATGGGCAGCGGAGCTGAGTTAACCCTTGCATGGACACTCAGAGCTGTGCACCTGAGAATAGATTATTTCCTTTCCTTTCCTTCCTTCCATTGCCTCCCTCCCCCTTCCTCCCTTCTTTCCTTCCCTCCCTCCTACCCTCCATCCCTCTTTCTTTCTTTCTTTCTTTCTTTCTTTCTTTCTCTTTCTTCCTTCCTTCCTTCACTCCCTCCCTCCCACCCTCCATTCATCTTTTTCTATTTTTCTTTCTTTCTCTTTCTCTCTCTCTTTCTCTCTCTCTCTCTCCTCCCTCCACCCACCTCTGTCACTCTGTGTGTGTGTGTGTGATTACCTCTCTCCCCCCCTCTCTCTCTATTTCTGTCTCTCTAAGTCTGTCGCTCTGTGTGTCTGTCATTCTCTCCCTCCCCCCCCTCCCGGGAAGCAGCAGAGTGGAGGTTATCCCGCAACGAGCGAGTGGACGGGCGGGCGAAGGACCCGAGCTGCTGCTACCTTTAGCGTCGCCGAGGCCATCATCCGGGCGCCACACACGGCTGGAACGGAGGTGGGCGTGCGGATGGTGCTTAAGGTAGCCACAGCTCGGGTCCTCCGTCCACCTGCCCGCTCGGGATGAGGCAGCCGTAACCTCCTCACTGACATGCTGGCTCCTCCGGGTAGCCTCGGAAAGTGCGCCGCGGTGGCTGCTCCCTCCTCCTCCTCTCCGGCCCTGCGGACCGGTTCTTATGAAGCCGCGGACCGGCACCGGTCCGCGGACCGGGGGTTGGGGACCCCTGCTTTAGTGGAGTGAAGGAATGTAGCTCAGATTCTGAAGATCTGAGCTATTCCTGCATCCTGTCAAAAGCGGTCCCTTTCCATTAATTGATTCCTTCCCTGGAGTGCCTTCTTTGTCTTAATAATTGATAGTGGAAAGTGCTTTGCTCTCTGGACATGATAAGTTTTTTACAACTTTTCTGAACTTTTTTCCCTGGATTTGCTCCAGCGGCCGCACCCAAAAATCGCCATCTTAGTGGCACTGACTTAAACAGCTCACCATGGCTTCAAAAAAACAAGCAGGAAATCTAGGATTGGAAGAGAGAATGACAGCTATGGAAACAGTGTTAAACTCCTTGGTGCTGGAAATCAGAGAATTTAGAAAAGATCACACTAGCACTAAACTTGAACTTTTGGAGACACAGAAAAAATTGATGGAGAATACACAGAAGACCGAGGAGTTGGAGGTGGGGCTGGCTGGGGCAAAGGGAGATCTTAAAAATGTTAACACTGAAATTGGAGATTTGTCTGGTCATATGTCTAGGATGGATTTTGAGAGGATGTCATATTTTTTAAGATTTCAGAATATTTCTGAGGAATCTGGTGAATGCCTTCCTGATCTCATGAGTACAATTTTATCAGACTATTTACATAAACCCAAAGAGGAGATCAGGGGGGACATTGACCTAGTCTACAGAATAAATTCAGCATATGCCAGGATGAATGAAGTACCCAGAGAGATACATATTAAATTTGTTAGAAGGTCGACGAGGGAGGGAATCTTGAAGGCGCAGAGGGAGGGTCCGTTAATTTACCAACAAAAGGAAATCGCTATCTTGAAGCAGATCCCAAAAAAAATTAGAGAGGTGAGAAGGAAATACTCCTTCTTATCTAAAAAATTGTTTAACCACGGGATTTGGTTTAAGTGGGAGATGCCAGAAGGGATGCTGGTGTTCTGGGAAGGAGGAAGAGTTAGGATTAAAACAGTTGTTGAGGCGGAAGCCTTTCTTAAAAAACATTCCTCTATCCTGGGGGAAGATTCAGGGGGGACGGAGGGGGCCGCGGCCCCGCCCGCTGGGGGCCAGGAAGGAGAACAAGAAGACACAATTGCTAAGAGACTTAGATCTAAAAAATGACTTTTATTTTTATTTTTATTAATATAGTATAATTTTTTATCTGGATGTTTGTATACGACTGCCAGCATAGAATTCAGAATTTACATGTTTGCATTTATTTTCACCTTGTTGTATTATTGAAAAATGTATTATCAATGTCTTATTAAGAAGCCCGGGAGGGGCCAACGTTCCCGACGTGAAAGTTCTCAAAATATCTTTTTAATTCACCTTACCCTACCCTTTTTGTTAAAAAATTTGTAAAACTCAATAAAACTTTTTCAATAATAATAATTTAAAAAAAAGCAGTCCCTTTCCCATGTGGAGGGGAGCTTAAATCCTTCAGCCGGGTAGGTAAATGAAACTCATATCCTGATGATTTAAGCTCTGCTTCCTGACCCCAGGGAAAGAGTTCCCTTCCCAGCTCTGAATGGAAGAGAGCTGACATCTTCAGGCAAGAAGCTCTTTCAGCCAATCCCTAGAGATGAGAGTGAGCCAAAATGCAAGCAGGATTTTCAGCTCTTCAGCAGATAGATAGATAAAATAAGATACTCCTTGTGAGGGATGACTCAGGTAGGTAGGGAAGGGCCTGGGAGGCCTGGTTCAGCAGCATGCAAGTATCTCTTCATTCAGGGACTGTAAATCCTGCTTGAATTTTGGCAGGGGTGTGTGTGGATTTTTAGCTTCTGAATGGAGGCTCCCAGTTTCCCAAACAGGTACCCTGCATTCCTTACTTGGGACTCTGTCCACTTAACAACCATAACCAGGAGTGCCAGGATTGTGATTACTGAGCAAAGCAGTCATAGGGGCAGTCACACAACATCTTGCATAACTGCTTTGCTCAACAATCAATACCAATTGTAGTCATTAAGTGAGGACAAGGACAACCTGTAAAGTCCTTCATGGTTTGGCATCATAATATGTGAAGGAATATTTATTCCTGTAATCGTAATTTAAGATCCTCTTCAAAGAGGATATTCTCCCAGGGCAATAATGGTTAGTGACCATCCACAGTTGTTAAGTGAACCAATGATTTGCAGTCAGTGCAGTTCTGCCAAAAACTGACAATATTAGCCCTAGAGGCAATGGCAAGCCACTTCTAAAAAAAAACCTTGCTAAGAGAATTGCAAGGACTCCCAAGCAATCACCGGGAGTCCAACTAAACAGGATATTAGAAAATGCCTATAATATTCTGGTATTTGACAAAGCTGTTATAAAATATATTTTATATATAAAATATAGTCAGTAGAACAATGGAAATGGCTGTGTGTGCAGCCCAACTGCCAAATGCCCGAAGTGGAATCATGTGACTTCAGGGTTTGCATGAGGGGGGGAGGGAGAATATTGAATCTGGGTTGTAAGCTCCCCCCCCAAGTCTGTCAGAATTTTTAACTGTTGCTAAGCAACTGTTCGTAAGTCTGTATTATAAATTCAGTCTGTATTATAAATTGTTTTAATTGGGCTTTTAATGGATTATGTTTTAACTTTTTAAATTTTAGCACAGGGATAACCTATTTAATTCGATATTATTTATATTGTATATTTTATATTGTTTGTTTTAACTTCCTGTGCACCGCCCCGGGTCCCTTCGGGGAGAGGGTGCGGTTATATAAATTTGACAAATAAATAAATAAATAAATAAATAAATAAATAAATAAATAAATAAATAAATAAATAAATAAATAAATAAATAAATAAAAGTCAAGTACTACCTGTACCTATATTTTCATTTTCTCAGGTATTTTAATCAATTGATGTGTTTGCTCTTACTGTTTTATATTTATAATGCATTTTAATTGTGACATCGTATTTCAATTTTCATTTAAAATCTGTACACACTATTATGATTTTAGAGTTGTGCAAGCAGCTAGATATTTACTTGTTTTGAAGGACAATATACATATTTTTAAAAGCCTGTAAAAAGAAATTGGAATGTTTAAGAGCACCATAGCAAGACTAAATGGGCAATATTCTACCAACACAAGGGCTCAGTTCATACATAAAGTTGAACCAGATTATTTTACCCATGGTTTGTTGAGTAAATCTGTGTGTCCTGGCCACAGCTAAGTATTGCTGAGTCTGAATATCAAGCAAGGCCAAAATCAAACAGATATCAATATCAATAATATATTTTTCATCATTCTTGTGATTATAAAGGCACACACAATTTAAAAATTGAATAAAACATCAAAGTCTTACCAGAAGCATAAAAATCAGGGTCAAAGTATGCCATGAGAAAGAAGTTGAAGACAAGTAGCAAGAAACCACAAAATGTTATCAAATTTGGGGCCAGCCACTTAGGGAAAATCTAGGAGAAAGCAAGTAAAAACATAGACAGAATGTTCATATTAATGGATACAGTAATTTTCATCAAGGATATCTAAACAAGAAGAAAATAACTATTCATTTGACATAAGCCTTTCCCCCCTTATTGTTCTATAGCAGCAGAAAATAAAATTCAGTCCACAAGGTGATTTGCACATACAAATGATCAAGTTTTCTGAAGAAGGGAATCTCCTGGATTAGCCACAGAGAAAAGGAAAGGGGTCATATCGATGTCAAAGGAGTCATAATTTTTTTTCTACTTGCAGAGAGTTAAACATAACCCAAGTGTAGCACAGAAAGCACACTTAAAAAGTGCGGACAAGAGGTTTACTCACCTTAACTACAGTGTTCCAAAATGGATGCATGACATACAGGGAAAGAGGGTTGTTGTCCACAGCACTGTACTATAAAGGAAGCCAAGAAAATAAAGAGGATCAGCTGGAAGCCTTGGAAAGTTCTTCATAGAAGCTTACAAGTAGGACATCTGCAAGTATCATCTCATATTTCTCCAGAATCAAGCAACAAGTTGTTCCATGGAAGTCGGAAGCCTTTACATCAGGGGTGTTAAACACAAGGCCGGATCGGGTTCACAAGGCTGTCCTGGAAAATGTAAGGGGGCGGCCCGCATGGCTTTGGCCCGGTCTACCTAATGCGAAGAGGAAACATGCCAGCAGTTTGGGGAGTGGCATTAAGGTGGCCACGCCCAACCATTTGGCCACACCAGTGGTGGGTTTCTGCAGGCTCGCACCTACTCGCGAGAGCCGGTTGGTGAAATTCAGAGAACCGGTGAGAGGGGGTTCCACTGGCGTACCTGGAAGTAAATCTGGCCCGCCGCTGCCAGTGACCCAACGGGAAGGAAAGGAAAGGAAGGAAGAAAGGAAAGAAAGGGAGGGAGGGAAGGAAGGAAGGAAGGAAGGAAGGAAGGAAGGAAGGAAGGAAGGAAGGAAGGAAGGAAGGAAGGAAGGAAGGAAGGAAGGAAGGAAGGAATGTATCATCACAATTGAGTCCAAAATTTTGGTTGCTAAGCAAGAGCGTTGTTAAATGAGTTTCACCACATTTTAAAAGGTGGCCACTCCCACCCTGTCACATGACTGCCAAGCCACGCCCACAAAATAGGCCACACCTACAGAGTAGGTTCTAAAAAATTTGAAACCCACCACTGGGCCACACCTAATGAGTGGTATCAAGGTGGCCATGCCCATCCAGTTGGCCACATCTGCCTGGCCCCCCAAGGTCAACCACAGTCCTGATGTGGCCCTCAATGAAATTGAGTTTGACACCCCTGCCCTGCATTATTCTCTCTTGACAATCACTTCTGGAGAGGCATTCCCTAATGCTCTTTGCACCTGACAACTACACTTCATGGCTAGGTTTCATAAAACTTGATATCGGCATTGTACAGCTCAGAACACAACTGTTTATAAATACCTTTTAATTTCACAACCTCAGAGTGAGGGAGAAAGAACACCTCAAGTAATATGATGGCTGTGTCAATTCCACAAGATCAACGACAGGGAAGATTGAGTACCAGCAGTAATCTATTCCGATTGATTAATAGTGAGAAAGGCCATGTTATAGATCATAATTAGGTTGGTCTTTCTCAGTATTGAATATTGTATTATTCACAATTCAATGGAACAGATGTGACCATCTGCTAATGTTCATGTAACTGCTTGTCCTACAGCAAAATTTAAAATCTGGCTAAGCATCCATATAATTAATCCACATTAAAACCACTCCAAATTGTCAATCAAACTTCCAAATTACCATTCTGTTTGGTTTGATTTGCTTGTCTCTCTGATGAATGAGGATTACTTCCAGACAAATAGAGAGGCCTAGGTTCAAGGGACTATCTATGAGTTCAATAGATTTGGTTTGCATAAAGCACTTTCTGGACAGTAGACAATGGAGCTTAACACACATACGCATATACACATAATTCTGCTATGATATTTCAGAGTGATAGTGGGTGGTGGTATGTTCCTGGAAGGGGTGAATGAAGCAATCTGGCAGTTTATGCCAAGTCTGTGTACTCCTACTGGAGTCACCCAACTAAGCAAGTGGGCACCCACATTATGCAGCAGCAGTATAAGAAGATGCCAATGGCACATGATCACAATAGAGACAACAGTAAAGACACATTTGCAAACTGTGCTCGGGAAGGCAATAGTAAATAATTACTGTCTTTTACCACCCCACCCTAATAGGTAAGATAAAGAAGAATATATTATAGCCAATTATCTGCCCCATACATCCCTTCGGCCCATTCGCTCACACAGAGAGGGAGTTCTCCGGGTGCCGTCCACCAGGCAGTGCCAGCGGGCGACGCCCAGGGGAAGGGCCTTCTCTGTGATGGGCCCGACCCTCTGGAACGACCTACCCCCGGATATTAGAACGACTACGGACCTCCGCGCCTTCCGCCAAAAAGTAAAAACCTATTTGTTTCATCAGGCCGGCTTGGTCTAATCTACGCTTCTCGCCCCAGTCTGTTTTCTCAAATTGTTTATTGGGTTTTAATGGGTGGTAATTTTAATGGTTTTTAAATTTTGTACAGGGTAGTTTAATTCGTTTTTAATTTGTGTGTATTGTATGTTTTTAGATGGTTTTTAATTTTCCTGTACACCGCCCCGAGTCCCTTTGGGGAGAGGGGGCGGTTTATAAATATAATAAATTATTAATTATTATTATTATTAATTATGAGCCCCTGAATTTGAATGGCCCACCACATACCCTGTTTCCCAGAAAATAAGACCTCCCTGCATAATAAGCCCAGTCAGGCTTTTGAGTGCATGAACTAAAATAAGCCCACCCCTGAAAATAAGCCCACCCCTGAAAATATTGCAACACAGCAGCAGCCATGAGGTGACCACGCTCACTGCCTCCTGCACATCAAAAATAATAAGACCTCCCCAAAAATAAGGTCAAGTGCTTATTTCGGGGGTCAAAAGAAAATAAGACCTTGCTTATTTTTGGAGAAACACGGTACAATTGAGGAAAAGCTGGGGATCTTTTAGAAATTCTAATAATGGTTATGATGTTTATAAGTCCCATTTGCTCACTGTTGAACCTTATCCAGAGAGATATCAATCTTCTTCTTGGAACAATCCATCATTAATGGGGAAATTCTCAGTGTCAGTCCAATGTAGTGGAATCAGGCATAGAGAGAGATAAGATGATGGAATGCTCCATAAGCATTTTCCTGACAAATCAGCTGCATAATAAATTATATTTAATTATGGCTTGGCAAAATATGCTGCTCCTTTCTGAATAAAACTGGACTGTTGTTCTCTGGCAAATGAGACAAAAATGGTAACATTATGTTATTTCACCATACAGGCATGTAGCACCTGAAGAATTTAACCTGCATCTCAATATAACTTGCATTCTGTGAGTAGAGAATGTTACTCATGTTAGATACCAGATGCCAATAAAAGTATTTGTAGCTAAGGGTGAAACTGGAGTGCGTGCACGCACTCCCTGAGCCTGGTTGTTTGCTTGCAGATGTTTCACTGTCCAACTAGGCCATTTGATGATGTTATCTAGTTGGGTAATGAAATCTCTGCAAGCAAACAACCCAGCTCACAGAGCACCAAGAATCCCACGGATATCTGATTATAATGCCTCTACTACAATAGTTATGTTGTTGAATGTTGAAGTAAGAAGTAAGTTTCTTTTTTGAAGTAAGTTTCTTTTAGTCAGCTAAGATTCTTGATGTGGCGAGAAAGCAATATCAAAGAAACTGGGTTGGCTCAGATATCTCTCGTTATTTTCAGTTGGACAAGAATAACTGAAATTAAGAATTGTGAAGCAGTATTGTCTTGGACTATTTAGTATACATAATTTCTGAAAAAAAAGATGGCTGAAGTTCAGGATATGCAATCCTAAAAAAATCCAAGCTTTCTGAAATAGAACTGTGCTTGGTCCCTAAACTTGAGCTTCAGGTCTTATTATCAAAACAGATATCAAACAGAATGAGGTATCAGAGGTATAATTTTAAAAAAAATATCTCTCAGATGTCTTGAATTTTTATTTGCAAACTTGATATACACTAGAGAGAACACAAATTTAGAAACTTTGGAGCCTATGACTATATACAATGTTTTCATGAAATATTTGCAAAAATTAACTTAAGACAGACTAGTCCAAGTCTGGAAAAGGTAAAAAGTCCTAATCCATAAATGGTAAACAAAATCCCATTATTGCCTTAAGGACAAACCAGAGGTGACGAACTATCACTTAGTGACTGTTCAAAGTTACGATGTCACTGAAAAAAATCATTTATGACCATTTTTCACAGTTACTTTTGTAGCATTCCCATGACCACGTGATCAAAATTCAGATGCTTGGCAACAGGCTCATACTTATGACTATTGTTGTGTCCCAAGGTTATGTGATCATCTTTTGCGACCTTCGACTAGCAAAATCAATGGGGAAACCAGATTCACTCAACAACCAAGTTACTTCAGTGATTCCCTGGATCCTCTGTGGAGAAGGGCGGGATATAAATTTAAATAAATAAAAATTCTCTTAACAACTGTGGAAAGAAAGGTCATAAAGTGGCCCAAAACTCACTTAACAAATGTCTCACTTAACAACAGAAATTTTGGGCTCAATTGTCGCAAGTCACTTCTCTTGCTACATAGGCACCAATGAAAAGGGAGTCCCAGTGCTTTGTTCATTGATTTCTTTCACATTGAAAGACACTAAAGGAGCCCTCTGGGTTCTGCAATCTAAGGAAAGGCAGGTAGGAAATAAAGCACAGCAAATTGTCACTTATTTTCTCTTGATGGACTGATTACGTATATGCCATCACGAGTTGGTGTCAACTCTAAGCAGCCAGAGATTTTCTCCGAACCTGGTCCTTCATATATACAAGCAATCCTAAATTTATGTCCTTAGTAGAGCTCAGAATTTCCATCATGTCATGACGATCTTAAGTTGAAGCAGCCACATGACTGACCCTTTTTTTTACAGCAGCCATTAAGCAAATATAGCAGTCATAAAGTAAACATGGCATAATGTCAGTTTATAACAACAATGGTAAACTCCAGTCATATGACCGGCAGGATCCTGCAAATGTAGCCAGTTGTCAAGCACCCATGGGACTACAGGGGAGGGGGGAGCAGCCATTGGAGCTTCAAATCTAGGCCATAAGTACCTTGGGGTGCTCTTCATATAACAGAACTGTTGTTAACCGACCAGCTATGTCAAGGATTACCTATACTATATTTCTATAGTAATGCCAAAAAAACCGTCTATGGAAGAAAGTTGAGATCAGTCAAAATAGTAATCTTATGGAATACATTCTGTAGCTGTGTTCAGATACTAGCTTCAGTTTTCAGATTAAATTTTTATAATATTAGCAACGGTTTTATTAGAACTACACTATCTGTTCTAATGCTATTTTTGCCCAATGGAAACCAAACCTCCAGGTCTGATGCTAATTTTGTCTAAGTATTCTCCAACTTCCCAGCAGCCTTACTGGTGAAACTTGGTGGTAACCCCTTGGGGAGAAAAGGGTTATCAATATAATTTTCTCCAACACTACAAATGATTAGTCTCTTTTCAATGGGATTCCATTTTTCTGCCTTTCAGATATTGCTGCTTTGCAATCCAGAGCCAAGCAGGAGATGCATATTATTAGCCAGAAAGTAATTTTGGCCATCTAAAAATAACATCTTCTAAATGGATATTTTTTTGCTATTCCATTAGCAGCATATCCAGAAACGTTTGAGACTTATTGCCATTCCATTCACTTGGCCTGTTCAATCGCATTACTTTCAAAACAGAACATCCAAGACATTCAGGGACAATGATTCCAGTTAATGGTGTGGAATATTTAACAGATTATTTAGATCTCATTATTCCTCCCTTTAGATGCAAGAAAGCACAACCTAATTGTTTGGGCTAGGCAGAAAGAATTCTGTCGTGCTGAATATATGATTATGAACTTCGGATCAAATTCTGTAAAAGTAAATCACATCCAGATATTCAAGCTAGGTAAGGAAGCATGTAAGGCTACTACTGCAATCTGCTCTGGAAAATAAAATTAGCAGCCCCCAACCCAACCAGAGGGAAGGGATTCTTCCTGTAGTAGTTCAATAATCAGCACTATTCAATACTAACCAAAAGGTTTTAATTTCAAATGTATATGGCTCACAGAACTCTTGGCTTTGATTAAAAACATACATAGCACAAAAGATTTGATGTCTAACAAATGCACAACTGCAAATGTTCTGGTTTACCTTAACACCTGTAAGTAGTAAAGACTACTTAAATGGAAAGTTACCAATTCAAATAAGTGATTGGGTTACTTTCCTGAGGTATCCTGGTAGCCGCAATTCAAGCTGCACTGTTTTCTTTGTCAATTGTTTAGTTAGTTCTAAACCATGAAGGGGAATCAAATTACTCAAGGAAATTCTACTGCAAAAAGAGAGGAAGAAAAGCAAATTGAGCCTAGAATATAGATATTCAAGACTATTTACAGTGGACTATAATCTTCACACCATAAAGAAGATTAAATGCTAATTTAATCCCATAGTAGGAATACTTGAAAAATAGTCTTGTTTAACAACTCTCTCCCTCCCCCAAATATATAGCAAGTGTAATGGTATGAAGGAAAGCCCTTGGGAGATGGGTGAATCGGTGCTGCCTAAGAAACGGTCATATAAAGAAACAGCATCTTATCGACTCCAGCTGGACAGAGGGTGGAACAAGAGGCTCAGAAGGGACCCCCTCCCACAGCTTCTTTGGCTGTAAAGGAGAAAGCAAGAGAATCGGGAGAATCTCTAGCTAAGATTCTGTACAGTTTGGAGAATCCCCAAATCTCACTTCTGGCTGGCCCTGCCCACTCCTCTCCGGAGTCCCCACACGGCCTATTTTGGATACAGATAAGTGCAGGGCGCACATTGGAGGCTCAGCAAGGGCGAAAACTGGGCCTACCGGAAGTTCTGGTACCGTTTCCAGTCTCCAGAGGGCCTCCAGAACCGGGGAAAGCCCTTTTCACCCTCCTGGAAGCATGAGGAAAGCCACTGGAACCCAAGGAGGGCAAAAACGCCCACACACACACTGTGGTGCAGGAGGCAGAGTAGACCACGACCACCATGGCCACTACCACCCAGCAACCGGACAGAGAACTCCTTGCTAAAATATTTGAAGCCCACTCCTGGCTCTGTGTCACTGGAGGGCTCAGTTTATCTGAACGCAAATTACAAAGCAAACACTGTGGACCTATTGTACAAAAAAGATTGGATAGAATTATACAGCAATATCTTTAAGATAGATCATTAGCTTTTTATATGATCCTTTCAAATTTTCAATAACAAATAAAATTAAATGATCATAAAATCCTGGAAATTTGACATCATTATCAAAGCTATCTCAAAAGTCACTAAGCCAAAAAAAAAATCAACACCAGGGGTTGTGCCTAATAAATTATCTTTATATAAATGTATTTTGGATACCACTGTTATGACTCCAATAATTAAAAAAACCTCTTTGGCTCATATCTAATAGCATGATTTTTTTTCAAGATATTTGTATAGTAATATATTGAATGCATAAGTACAGTATATGGAAACAGGTAATCCTTGACTTAAAACCATTTGTTTAATGATTGTTATAATGGCGTTGGATCCCTCGCACGTACGTCGTCCCCTTGGTCATATAATCAAAATTCAGGCACTTGGCAATTGGCATGTATCAAAAGTTGCAACATCCCACAGTCATGAAGAGCTGTGGTGGCACAGTGGTTATAATGCAGTATTGCAGGCTAATTCTGACGACTGCAAGCAGTTTGATTCTGACTGGTTCAAGGCTGACTCAGCCTTCCTTTCGAGGTCAGTAAAATGAGGAGTCAGATTGTTGGGGGCAATATGTTAACTCTGTAAACCAGAGGGGCTGTAAAGCACTAGCTTTCTGGAGGCACAAGGAAAATAAAAATTTAGAAAAAATTCAGAGCGTCCAAGCAATAGTTTAAATTTTAGCTAGAGCTCAGAAGGGTTCGTCCCTGATACGGGCGACTGAGGAAGAAATCTGGCATCACGTGACAAGAGGAGGCGTAGCCAGGAAAAAAATATTCCTCAGTCCCGAGGGCAACCAGACTGATTTAACCCATTGCTTGGACTCTCCATGCAGTGCACAGGAAAAGTGATCTGTCAGTGCCTTGGGCAAGGATTTTTTGACCTCATAAAGGTAAAGGTTCCCTTCGCACATATGTGATAGTCATTCCCGACTTTAGGGGATGGTGCTCATCTCAGTTTCAAAGCAAAAGAGCCAGGGCTGTCCGAAGATGCCTCCGTAGTTATATGGCCAGCATATGTGTACTTGCATTTTACATGCTTTCAAACTGCTAGGTTGGCAGAAGCTGGGACAAGTAATGGGAGCTCCCTCTGTTATGTGGCGCTAGGGATTCGAACCGCTGAGCTGCTGACCGTTCTGATCGACAAGCTCGGCATCTTAACCACTGAGTCACCGCGTCTCTTATTTTGACTGCATAGTCTAACTTAAATGTTAGGATTTCCTGGTGATTTTCCTTTCAAATAGTAAGCAGATACAAACCTGATTAGTCCCCCCCCCCCCCCAAGGTCAGCAAACTAAAGTTGGATGAATTCTAAATCTTAAAAGTAGCACTGTTTTGATTTGTGAAGTCATCTTGAAAATTAGTTTAAATATTTTTTTATAATATACGTTGAAAGTTGTTTGCTTCATCTTCAACAATTTACTTGTAAAAATTAGTTTAAATATTTCTTTTATAATATATGTTGACAGTTGTTTGCTATACATTCCTGTTTAACAGGTTGCTTTATCTCTGTAGAATTAATAAATTAAGAAAAGAAAGAAAAATAGCTTACTAAACACTTTAGCTAATGCATAAGCTGGGAAATCCTGGACTCAGACTTGCCTCTTCCAAAATTCCCTTGGGCAATTCAACCTCTTTATGTAATATGGGCAGTGGCTTACATCACGCCGATGTAAATATTATAAATGGAAATAAATGCAAGCATAGGGAGTGTATCTTGGGAGTATATATCTTGGGCATTATGGCAGACACATTAATTGCAGAGAAAAAAATATCATGGTAGCAAGGTAGCAAATATCATGGTAGCAAATTGATCAAACACTGCTTAACCATTCAGACGAGGGAATAATGACCCGCAGGTCCTGTTCCAACAAGGAAAAGGGAGAAGAGAGTCAGGTTCAAAATTCACTTAGCAGGAGGCAATTTATAATAAAGTTAGTAGTGCAATCTTTAATATAGGCTTTCAATAGTGTCTGTCCTATTTCAAAATGCTGGCTCTTTTTAAATCTCTACAGCAGCAACATTTACAATTCCAGTCGAGAGAGGATCAGGACACAAACCTACTTCTTTGAAATGCAGTGTCACCTCTTTTAATAGGGAACAAATTATCTAGATATAGGTATGACAAGCCAAGACATGCTAAATCAAAACAAGTGTTATTTCCCCAATAATCAATGTTTTTATTATGCATAATACTTCATTAAGTGTTCATTTTAATAGCAACATATCGTATTTTTCAGAGTATAGGACTCACCTTTTTCCCTAAAAAAGAGGGTGAAAATCTGAATACAGCATTTTTGTCCTCCTGGAACCATGCCCCCTTTGCAAAAATAGCCATGCCTTTAGGAGGCTTGTAGAGTTTTCCTGGAGGCTGGAGAGGGCCAAACTGAGTGAAAAATGGGCCATTTTTGGCTCGTTTTTGCACACACACACCGCCCCCAGGAGCACTCTATAAGCTATGCATACCTCTTTTTTTTTTTACAAAAAACGGGCCCGTTTTCGTGAAAAAATGGGCTGTTTTTGGAAGGTCTGCAGAGTGCAAAAACTATTTTTTAAAATTTGCCTCTTCAAAATCTTACACTCCGAAAAATATGGGTAGTTTAATTTTCGAATGGAGATTATAGGCTCCATAGCCTATAATTATAGGATTTTTCTAATATCCTGTGCAGTTTGACTCCTGGTGATTGCTTGGCAGTCCCTGCAGTTTCCTTAGCAAGATTTGTTTTAGAAGTGGCTTGTGGCTTGCCATTGTCTCTTCCCTAGGGCTTTCTGTCTCTCTCTGCCTGCCTGTCTGTCTGTCTATCTATAAATATATACATACACATATATATGCATGCATATACATACATACATAGGTGTGCTTCTATGCTTGTGTAAATACACACAAATACTAATCAATTCCACTCAGAATTTTTACTGGAATGGGGGTAGACATATCCTTATGAACAATAAGTGAATTTACTGCAAGCTATAGCCATTTGTAGACAAATATAAAATATAAAAACGAATATTTTCTTAAAATGACACAAAAATATAAATCTGCTTTTGTATTCAACTGTCACTCCAAACAATAGCATACATGTCACCTTGATCAATGATCTATTCTTGAAGCTTCAATGGAGGAAAACCATTAATATATATTTTAATTAATCAGAAAATAAAAGCAAGGCAAAAAAAGCCCACACCTCTATAAGCAATAATTCTATTACATCTCCTGCCTATTTGCAGGAGATAGGTTGATCCATTCCTTGAGCAAGTTCCTGTTCTTTTTTCATGTTGTCGCGAACTAGATCTGAAACTCTCAGACCTGATCTTTTTGCCAATATAATATACATAGCTCTTGTGTCTATTATATAATTCTGAGCAAGCCTACTAAAATTACAGAAGTACGAACTATGACCATCACCGAGAAACGTGTTTTCACATCAGACTTGTAACATTAGAAGGAACTCTGAATGGCATGACACAGCATAGCAACATTTTCCCTTTTATCTGGCTGATTTTAATACATTTGGCTTCTGGTCATCAAATATGACTTCTGTTCATTCATAAATTCCAGAAGAAATAGTATGGTTTGAAGCTAGGATTAGAAGCTATGACAGCAGCACTCAGAAATGTAGAGATCATCCCAGCATAGATTTTATGACTTCTTTCCAAAAGGGAAAAGATGAGGAGGAGCCACGGCATGCAAGTAGAACAGGCTGAGCAAAGCCCTGCAGTATATCAATTTAACCTACTAACCTGTCAGCAAGACAGGAAAAAAAAGCTTGCTGCCAAATGGTAACATCAAGAAACTGTCATTCACAGTTCCGCACTTGCCTGCACTCTGCAAAGAGCCAACTGTGCATTGAATAAATGCAATCTTTACAGAGGAATCTCCGCAGAGAAGATACATTACTGTATGTTATAAATTCATCATCTGAAAATTAGCATAAAAATAAACTTGTCTTTTAGAACCATGATTTGAGAATTGAATGTTCCAAATTACATATTCCCAAAATGTATTACTCGATTTATGACCACATTTGAACCCCAAATTTATATTGCTAAGCGAGACAGTTGTTAAATGAGTTTTGTCCTATTTTGTGACCTTTCTTACCACAGTTGTTAAGTGCTTAAATGGCTTGAACAGTTGTTAAATGGTCATACGTCACTTTTTTCTATGCCTTTGTAACTAAACAAATGATTGTAAGCCAGGGACTATCTATAAATGCTAAAGTAGATGGGACTTCTCTTGATCCCAAAAGGATCCTTCTAAAACATTCAAAAGAATCTCCAGAAAACCAACAGCAACATAACTGACCAGAACCAAGGAAAAGCAGTTGCACAGGTGGCTGTTTGTTTAACTAAAGTTAGGTTAGAACAACTAATGCAATGTAAATGTGACTCCATGGGTGAAAAGGTTTTTCTTGGGACTTCATGCTTATTGGAAATATTATGCTCCATCCAATCTCTAGGCATGCCAGCATTCCCTTAGTAAATTAAGCTATTCAATGCACTTTCTCAAACACCAAATCAAATGTCCAATCCCTTGCAGTGCCTATATTGTTCTCTATACTTATAGCTAATATTCAACACAGTGCAGATAGTGAAAAACACATGGGATGATAGTATATGTTGTATATTCTCAGAAGTACAGTATATCCTCCCTCTTTCAATTTTCCTGGGAAGCTATACTATAGCTCAAGCTGTGCAAATGGCAAATGGTGATTTTATTTAATTATTTATGAGTTTGCCATGGGGAAAAAAGGAAAAGAGATGAATGAAAAATGGACATAGCTGATGCCTTAGAAGGCGTCAACTCTCTCCGTTTTTCATTAATCTTTGTCCTCCTCACATGCTATTTAAAATACTATTGGGATGAATCTTAATCAGAAAATATTTAAAATCAAAACAAATTAATCTCAACTTAATAGTGTACTGATCATGAAGTAATGGAGAGTTGTAGCTATCATCCACATCTAACTAAAAAATATGCACAGCAATATTGCAAACATTGTCTCATGGCAAACTGCTTGTAATACTAATGCAGAGTTCAATATACATTGATGGTGCTACCCAAATACAACATAACTTCAATATTAACCACCTAAAAAAACAACCAGAAGGCTAAATAATTTAGTATTTTTTAGAAGCCAGAAATCAATTCAGTATGTATAAACCCCGAGTCACCTAAGAAAATTCCATACAGTTACTGGCATTTTTTGGACTTCTTAAAGATGTAAAGAACTGGGAGATATTCTCTTATCTACAGTTCACATTCTTAGAATTTCCTAGATAACATACTATTGAACAACTTCCTCAAATAACCATCTTCCACATTTTTTTCTACTAAAAGCATGATTGGCAAATTCCCAACTATTTACCCACTGAATTGAATGAATGTAGACATCTGGAAATTGGATACTGAATTTTGTTTTGTTTTCATGATTATGCATAGAGATGAGGTTAGTCAAAGAATAAATGCAAAGACAAGCGGTCCGAAGACTTTGATTATATATGATATACAGTATATTGCTTCAGGCCAACAGTTGAGAGGGGAAGACCTTACCTATAACCTATCACTTTATCCAACTAAAATATGCATGGTAAATGCCAACTTCCTAGACCAAAGATACAGAGCTGACACTTGTGTGTTTGGTTGGATGATGGACTTTGTTGTTTCAACCACTTTGATTATGTACATTAATTTTCCTAACATCCTCCTGCTATAATTTTACAGTATTTATTTTTAAACATCACATATTTTTCAAAAAATAATTCCAAAGCGGATTTTAGCTATTTGTCTGGTTCAGGCTATAAAGGAAATCAGCTTAAAGAAAGGGCTCAACTTCATTCCTTAGCATTATAAGGCTACAAAAGACTCCTGTTTGAAGTTGCTAGCACAGAGAGCAATGAAGCAGAAGTCCTAATAGTTTGACTTAGAGGTTATTTCAAGACTAGGAGAAACTCAAGAATATCATGCTCCATAACCCAAGAAAAAATTACCAAGTTACTTCAAAGCAGTTTCCTTTACAGGTAGTCCTCAATTTACAACCATTTGTTGACAATATATCTTTTCTTGACCACTGTTCAATCCATTACAAAGTCATAAACTTAAAATTTGAATGTATGTCAGTATACAGACAAACAATTATGCAGAGTAAGGAAGTACAGTGAACTAATAAAAGTTGTTGGGCTTTGTGTACCAAAGTACACAAAGTATGCAAGCTTTGCGTACCAAAAGATCCAGTTTTGGCATATCCTGTTTTTTCCTCCTTAATAAACTCATCCAATCTTTCCAAGCGTTTTTAATTATTCCTGGAAATGGGCAGAAAGTCATTAAAAAAAAAATTCAAACCTGTATCTGATTTCAAGAATCTACTTTAATAAGCAGGAAATGTGGTAAAGCTAAGCAGTGTTATTGCCACTCCTGAAAACATACTCCTGGAGAATGATTTAGAAACACTTCTTGCTGATTCTCAAGAATAGTGAGTATACAGTGTGTGTGTCACTAATTTTTATGACATATTGTAGACCAGGGGTCCCCAACCTTTGCAACTTTAAGTCTGAAGGACTTCAGCTCCCAGACTTCTCCAGCCAGCTTTGCTGGCTGGAGAATTCTGGGAGCTGAAGTCCTTCAGACTTAAAGTTGCAAAGGTTGGGGACCCCTGTTGTAGACAATTCAAAAATTTGACCCTAGTTTTTTTTTAGCATTTGGCTTGAAAGGTACTCTTTTCAGAATCACTGGATATATTAGCAATTTCACAATTTATCCAAGAATATCAGGCTCCATATCATCTACTCGGTTTTTTATCATGTAGATCAAAGTTTTGCCCAAAAGAATACATTAGTACATTTAAGCATTCATATTACTATTCCTATGATTAAAATAAAACAATGTTAATTTTAAAATGGGGATTTTAGTGCAGGGACAGTTGATTTAATTTGTTTTTATTGTATTTATTTATGTATATATTTTATGTTGTTTTAATTTTCCCTGTGCACCGCTCCGAGTCCCCCTGGGGAGAGGACGCGGTATAGAAAAATAAAATCTAAATCTAATCTAAATCTAAATTTGTTTTGAGATCCAAGGCTTCCTTCCAAATTCAGTAAAAACTGGAAAGGAACTCCTCTTTTGTTGACAACCTATTTTTCTCAAATTTTAAGTCTTCTCATTTCTATTTACTGTAACACATTACTCATATCCTCTCGTTTCTTTGGCTATTTCACAAAACATCAAAATAAGGAAACAAATCCAACGTGACAGCAAAACAAATTTAAGTTGGTATGATTAAATTCTTTATATTTAACATTTAAAATTAAAGAAGTTTCAAATGTATTTCAGTAGGTTTTTCGACTGCAGGTATCCATCATGTAATCCGTACTATAGTTGTGTGGAAGATTACAATAATGCTGATTCATAGCTAAGTACATTGTCCAATGTTTATTCAGCAAATCAGCTCCTCTGGCTTATTCAATGAAAGAAGCCAGAGACAACCTTCTCCCCCACACTCCACTTGTTCTACTGGAATCACACAACTTGCTAAACTGTGAATGAAGAGGTGCTTGTGTTTTATCTAAAGGCAATTAAAATAGTAATATATATATACACTCACACAGCAGCTGAGAAAATTGCCATAATAATTGTGAGTAAAACCAAAAACAGACGCCCTGGCATATTGCTAGGTTTTTAAAGGTTTTTAAAGGGCCACTCTGTCTAAAGGAAGGATGTTCAAAAGAGGAGAGAAAGGAAATTGCCTAGTCCCTGCCACCTGCCACTCCTTGGTTGACAGACCCTGCAGCATGCCCAACCTGCTGGACTGGATTGTCTGCTGGGTGTGCAGGATATTCCTCATAGCAACCCTAAACTCTGATCAGGTCCTCTGAAATAGGGCTACTAGGTGATTGTCCACAGACCCACAGGGTGTAGAAATAGTTAGGTTTCCCTGCTCTTACTGCCATAGAAGTAGACTCCAATAGTGTCTCCAGCTTGGGTTCCATAGTCTTTGTTCTTCGTCTTTTGCCAGGGGTGGTCTAGGCATCTCTTAGTCCTTTTAGGTTCCTGCAACTCTACCATGGGAACCATGAGCAGGCAGAAGCCATTTCCACAGTTCAGTTGCAAACAGCTCATGGCTCACTAGTTGGGGACCCTTGCCCTAAAAATTTGGGGCAAATTTTTGAATTTCTCCTTGAAGTTCTATTTCTCAAAATAACACCTGGTCTTATTGGGGGGGGGGGGGGGGGGGCTGAAATAAGCACTCAGGCTTATTTTTGTGGACATCTCAATTTTTTGACTTGCAGGAGGTGGTGAGTGCAGGGGCAGATGGAGTGGGAGCACTGCTACCACTGGCGTCACCCTCTGTCCAACTGGCATGACAAGATCCAAGCTCCAATGTCCTAGTGGCTGCAACAGGCCAAGCTCAGGCCCCAGCCTCCAACCTCCCTGCCTACCGGCCCTGCTGTTGCTGGGACACTGGAGCTCGGGTCTTGTGGTGCCGGTGGAGCCACTCTCGGAAGGACACTGCGAGGCTTGTCGTACCAGTGGAGCCCCTTGCGGCAGGATGCCATGAAGCTTATCGTGCCAGTGCAACTGCTCATGGCATGGCGCTGCATGGTGTTGGGCCGTTGCACGCGTGAGCAGCTGCACCAGTGCAATGTGCCTTGCCATCTCACAAGTGGCTGCAGAAATCAGGCAGTGGTGCGGCAGGTGTCAAGGCATGGGTGGCCTGGCTGTGGCGGTCCTAAGGTAAGCAGGCGCGTGGGGCACCTCCAACTCCCCACCCTCATCTTAGCTTGATTTTTACACCTGCGCACCTCTTAGAACTACACAATGGGCAGGGCTTAACTAGGACTTTTGGATAGGGCTTATATTAGGCGCAGGCATGAAAATCAGAGTAGGGCTTGTTTTCGGGGAAACACAGTATTAAATCTTTAAGTGAGTTTTTCTTTAAATCTTACACACATCTCTACTCTTTCTAATAATCAATTCCAATGCTTTACAAACTAATAGAATACAAAGATATTCTCTTATTATGCTTCTATTATTTAATTACATGTGGAAAAAGGATTTGCCAAATGTTGTACGTTCAAAAAAGATTCAACAGGGGAAAAGGCAAAAATAGTATATACAAGAGGTCTGGATGCAAAGCAAGCACAGAAAAACGAAACAAAAGAAAAAGATTTTAAAAACTTCAAAATGATGCAGCAGTTACAATAACCATTAGAGTTTCTCTCAGAGAACAGTACTATATGTCCAAAGCAAGTGGTGAACCCCAACAAGAGGCTCCCAGGAAAAATAACTTTTTTTTAATGTAACAGCATTATGAAATTGAAATTGTTAGGACTAACTTCCTGAAAATCATAACTGAAAGCTCAGTCTTCACTCTGGAGAAATGGGGAGTTTAACTGATTTGCAGCCTCAGCATTTTCAGAGCTAAGAGGGAATTTTGAATCTGTTTCTGAATAAATCACAATTCTTTGCAATCATAGCTTTACCTACTAGGCAAAGAGAATTTTCTCACATGATTTCCTGTGATTTATTCCCTGACACTTATGAGTAACTCAAGTAATTCAGATCCCTCATTAAGCTACAAAATTGATATCATAAATCTACAGTTTTCTGAAAAATGATAAATGTTCAACATACACAACCATGTGGTTGGAACACAACTCTCTTGGCAACTCCAGAAAGGAAGATTCAGCAGAGTAAGAATATCTTCTTCAAGTCTTGGTGATTTCAAGAGCACACCCATATTTGTTTTTCCAAGTACTTTAGAGATGGGATTGCTATTGGCTTCTTCTAAAATTGGCATGGAAAAAATCTATGTAATAGCGGAGTGTAGACACTAACGAGAAATCAGTGATGGCTAACGTTTTTCTGCTTGGGTGCCAAAAGGCTATGGGCGCGCGTGATAGCCCACAGGTACATGCCCACACCCATAATGCAATGCCCTCCCCTTGCGCCATGCGCACACAACCCCCTGTGCCCTCCCCCCATGCATGTATGTGCGCAGGCCTCACCGAAGCCTCCAGATTTTCGGTAGGCTCATTGGGCCATTTTTTGCTATCCACAAGCTTTAGGAAAGCCTCCTGAAAACTAGGGAGGGCAAAAAACGGCCCAACAGGCCTACCGGAAGTTTGTTTCTGTTTCTCGCCATCCACAGGCGCTGGAAGCTTTCCTGAAGCCTAAGGAGGGCGAAAACGGCCTCCCCCTTGTCCTCCGGAAGACCAAAAATCAGCTGACCAGTGCGCACATGCAGGTTGGAGCTGACAAAGTGCAACACCTTGCGTGCCCTCAGATATGGCTCCACATGCCACCTGTGGCACGCGTGCCATAGGTTCGCCATCACAGGACTAGATGGTACATAACCAATCTCCTAGGGTATTTTTTAAATTGTTCAATACAGTTTATACCCCCAGTATTTCCACACGGTTCTCCCACAAGTATTAATCAAAACTAACTCCACATAGCTTCCCAATTCAGATAGTCAGAAAATGCTGCCACCTGCTGAGACAGGTCTTAGCAGATCAACTTTTATTAGAGAAAGGAAATGTGAGCTATTGGTTGGATTTCTGCATTGTGCTAATTCATGGCATTTAGCTGGTTTTAGCAGTGTATTTTGAATGTGAACCTAGACAGTGTCATTAAATTACAGTTTATAATTATCATGCTGCGTTGGCCCTGCCAATAAGGCTTATTTAATAAACCCACATTAAACAAATGAAAATTCCAATACAATGTACATATAAAGTAATTAAACTTTACATGCAGCAGGATGCCTGATTCAAGATAAAGAAAAGGGTAAATATGGTCCAAAGAGAACTATTCTAATGTAATAGGGTTGTTCCGCATACCCCTTCAGGATTATGGCCAAGATTAAAATGAAAAAAATCTAATATTCCACAGGAATTTTAGGGAGCAGTACAAGTAGTCCTTATTTAATGACCGCAATTGAGCCTGTGGTTTCCATCAAAAGTTATTGCAATCATTAAATGAGTCACCATGTAACTTGACTTGATTTCACAACCATTTTTAGGATGGCTATAAAATGAGCCACCATGGTCATTAAACAAATAATGTGCTCATTAACTGAATCACCTGTCGCTAAACAAATCCATTCTCCTAAATGGCCCTTTTTTGGCCAGAAACCTGCAAAAGTCACAAATTGTGGTCATGTGATTATAGGATGCTGCAACTAGTCGTAAATGGAAGCCAGCTGTCAAGTGCCCAAAATGAAATCACGTGATTTTTGTGGGCAGTAGTGGTAACTTTGAAGCTAAATTGTAAGCAACTTTTCTGGTGTTGTCATAACTTCAGTGGTGGTTGTTAAACATCTATTTTCCAAAGCAACCAAAGACCAGATAAGGAACAATGGATGTAAACTGATCAAGGAGAGAGATTCAATTTAGAAATAAGGATAAATTTTCTGACAGTGAGAACAATCAATCAATGGAACAGAAGTTGCCTTCAGAAGTTGTGGGTGCTTCATCACTAGAAGCTTTCAAGAGACTGGACAGCCATTTGGCAAAAATGGTATAGGGTCTCCTGCTTGAGCAGAGGGTTGGACTAGATCAGGGGTCCCCAACCTTTTTTGCACCAGGGACCGGTTTCATTTTAAAGAAAATTCTGCGGACCGGCTGAGGGGCTCAGCAGTCATGTGACTGGGTGGGCGTGGCCAACTTTGAAAATGTTAAACTCACTTAACAATGATCTTGGTTAGCAACCAAACTTTTGGCCTCAACTGTGGTCATAAGTTCTTTCTTTCTTTCTCTGTCTCTCTTTTTCTCTCTCGCTATTTCTTTCTTTCTCTCTTTCCCTTTCTCTCTATTTCTTTCTCTTTCCCTCTTTCTGTATCTTTTCCTGTCTCTTTCTTTCCTTTCTGTCTTTCTCTCTCCCACTTTTTTCTTTCTTTCTCTCTTTGTGTCTCTCCTTCATCCGCCCATTTCTGTCACTCTGTGTGTGTGTGTGTGCGTGTGTCTGTCTGTCTTGCATTCATTCAATCACTCCTTCTGTGTCTCTGTCTATCTTTCTCTCCCTCCCTCCCTCTGTCTCTCTATGTGTGTCTGTCGTCGTCATCGTCGTCTCGTCCCCCCGCCCCCAGCCTCCTCATCCCGCCTGCCACGCTTGGTCGCTCGTTCAGGCTCCGTGGCTGGATAGGTGCCGGGCTGGAGAGGAGGAGGAGGGAGGGGGGCAGCCCATTGGGGAGAACGGGCACGGGAGAACGCAGGAGGATGGTGGGGGCTCTTCCTCCACTCTCGTCGACGGAGGGACTCCTGTGCGCCGCCGGAGCAACCCGCCAGTTCCCTCCCCAGCCCGCAGAGCCTCCGCAGTCTCTGGAAGAAAATGAGTGGCCGGCATGCCAGCAGGGGAGGGAATCGGTGGCCGGTCCGGCGGCGTCCAGGAATCCCTCCGTCGACGAGGGTGGAGGAAGAGGCACACTCCAACGGCGCGAACAGCCGCGCCTGCGTTCTCCCGCGCGCTGTGCTCAGGGGGCTGCCTCCTCCTCCCTCCTCCTCCTCTCTAGCCCTGCGGCCCGGCTCCCATCCAGCCACGGACCGGCACCGGTCCGCGGCCCGGGGGTTGGGGACCCCTGGACTAGATGACCTTACAGGTTCTTTCCAACTCTTGTTATTCTGTAAACAACTGGTAGTTAAGAAGTCTAGCCCTCCAGGTAGAAAACCCAGCAAGTTACAGAATGATAAGACACATGCAGCAGCAACTTCCCAAATCTTTCCCTTCAATACAATTTGAGGAAGGTGAGCAATTAATTTTGTAGGCAGAAGTTCCTTTACAGAGGAAAAAAAAGGATTTTATATGTTGAGGAAACCTCAAAATCTGCAAAAGTAAAAAGAAGTGCAGCTCTTCATCCATACACACAAAGAAAATGAACAACCAAAGAAAAAAGACTCCTCTGCAAAGAAACAAAGGGGATATTTGCTGTATACAATTTTCTTGTACACATTACAGTGGCCAAAACCAATTACCCTATTTGTTTAAGGAAGAATGAAGGAGTCAGCAGGTAGATGAAAGAACGTTCTTGTCAGTTTGTGGCTTTCATTCATGTTACTATTAACCGTAAATTACTATCTTCAAGAGCAATAAATGTTGAGATGATTTTCTTACTCTTCTAATGCTTTGCATTGTTCTCTTCAGGTTACTCACACATGGGAATTTCAATTGGCCAAATCCCTTAATTGATTTTCCATGATTGAATCTGGATATTCTCACTCCTAATCCAACATTTTATACCCAACTTTAAGTATTAACTGGCAGTGTTTGAAACACTTCAACTTTGTTGTACAGCCTAATTGGTTTGTATAAAGAAAGTAACATGCGCATATATATCCTTTTCTGTGCCTTAAAGGGGGCATAAAAATTGTCAGGGCAATGCAACACTAAAAGTCTCAAATGTGATAAATACATATCTATCATATGACAAAAAACCACAAGTGAATAAATTAAAACAAAAACAAACTCAAAGGGCAGGCTCAATGAATCTCTTGATATTTTTCTGCTGGGTTTCTGTGTGGCAGTAGTCAAAGACAATCTATTGAAAAGACTTCGCTTTGTGATTGAACTCTACACAGCATGGCTAAAAAGCAATCAGCAAAGTCATCAATAGAGTTAAGGTATTCCCACTGTCATAGTTTATCTTGGGAAGTTGTAAAAAGCAGAGATTACGTGGCACCTACTGGATCCTAACTCCCCTTTTGTCCCAATATCCTAGGAAGACGACTCAGTTTTTATATTCAGGGATATCACAGAGTCATAGAAATTACAGAATTCTTTCTCATGCCCATATTCCATTCTTATAGTTTCCAAAAGATAGTGGAGAAAATGTCACATAGTGAAAGCACATCTGTGGGCAAAGGGATTATTCACAAGCTTAAAGCCTCAAAAGCAGCTTCTTGGCAAGCGTAACAATGGGCAAAACATAGAATTAAAAAAAATTAAATACATGCATGCCACAGATGCATCTTTACTAACTCTGAGTCACGGCTCTGAAATGATCCACAGGGATAGGCATGTGAAGACACCCCAAATAGCGTCTTGTGACATAAGACAGCCCCCCCAAATTTTCAGCCAGAAAGAGGCCTCCTTTATTGCAAACAGCGTTCCTTGGTCCAAGATGGACTACAATTCCCATCAGCCTCACTCATCCCAATGGGAATAGTAAGCTAATTCATCCGGCGAGTCGGGGAACGAGAAGTATCGACTGGGCACGGCGGCTTCCCGCATGTAAAAGAAGCTGCTGCGGGGCGGCTGAGCTATCCGAGCACCGCATGTCTCCCTTGAGGGATGCCAACCGGCGCCTTCCAGCAGCCCAGGGCGTCTCCTTTCCCCGCAACCCCAGCAAGCTCTTTTCCCTCCTTTCGGAAAAGCCCCAGGAAGCTCACGTCGTCTCACCTTGTACTTATCGAAGCCGGCAAGCTGCTCGGCGCTCACGTAGTCGTAACCGGCCATGGTTAGCAGCGGCATCAGACGGATCCGCTATGCAGAAAAGGGGCCCAGTCAGTCTCGCCTACCTTTCCCACGCGAGGCTACACAGAGAGCAGGAGCGCCGCCTGCATAGACACACACTGTACGCTCGTCCCGCCCGGCTTCGAGAATAACAGGAGAAGAGGAGGAACTCCCCTCCCCACTACCAACCCCTCGCCGGTTTCCGTACTTCGCTGCTCCTCCTCCCGCGTGGCACCTCCAGATCAGCCCATCCGTGACGTCACCGAATGCCACTTTGTCCCCCTCCCCCTGTCCCCCCCACCCTTTGGCGCGTCGCCATCTTGGATGAAGCCGAGAAGCTGGGATTGGTTGTGGCGCTGCCTCTGTTTCAGGCAGAGGTCATTCATTCCCCTTCCAGTTATCTGCGCTTCTTTTTGTAAAGCCGCTTGCTTTCGGTGTACCGCCGGGATTTGAAAATTGTATTTATTGGGCGGTTTATATCATAGAGTCATAGGTTTGGAAGGCACCTTCAAAGTGTTGCCTTTATTCCTCGAATTCATTTGCAACTGAATACATTCCTGACTCTTTTTCTAATCCTCCCCCCTTCCCCCGTTTGCTCGTTCAGTTCCTGATAACCTCAGTCTTTCCCACCTGTTCTGCCTAGCCCTAGCCTAGAACATCTAATTCAGTGTTTCTCAACCTTGGCGACTTTAAGTCCTGTGGACTTCAACTCCCAGAATCCCCCAGCTTTGAAGTCAAGAGTTATCGCATCCGCAGATAACCGCCCTGCCGCCCTGTTTAGAGTGACCTGCTCCCTTCTCCAACAGGGGCCGCAGGAAGCTTCTTTACATGGTCGTGCAGAAGAGTTCGGTCAATATCTGCTGGATAAAGTCGCTCAGATCCGGAGCGAGCTGATCTCCAATGAGGTGGATCCGGGCGGGCAATCGGAGGCAGGTCTTGAGACCGTTTTATGGGAAGAGTTTGACTTTGTGACTCCTGATGACATGGACAGGTTGTTAGTACTGGCCTCCCGGGAGGTTACACGAGGCTGGCTCCAGGAGATAGTGAATACATCTCTGAGTGAGGGGTCTCTTCCGGCCACCTTGAAAGAGGCGGTGGTGAGACCCCTCCTCAAGAAGCCTTCCCTGGACCCAGCATTATTGGCTAACTATCGTCCGGTCTCCAACCTTAGCTTTCTTGCTAAGGTTGTAGAGAGTGTGGTAGCTCAACAGTTCTCCCGACACCTGGAGGAAACTGTCTATCTAGACCCGCGCCAGTCCGGCTTCCGTCCCGGGCACAGCACGGAGACGGCGTTGGTCGATGATCTCTGGAGGGCCCGAGACAGAGGTTGTTCCTCTCTCCTGGCCCTATTAGACCTCTCAGCGGCTTTCGATACCATCGACCATGGTATCCTCCTGCACTGGCTGGAGGGGTTGGGATTGAGAGGCACTGTACTGCAGTGGTTCTCTTCCTACCTCTCTGACCGGTCGCAGTGTGTACTGACAGGAGGGCAGAGATCGACCTCGAGGCCCCTTTTATGTGGGGTACCTCAGGGCTCGGTTCTCTCACCCCTCCTGTTTAACATCTACATGAAGCCGCTGGGTGAGATCATCCGTGGCTTTGGGGTAGAATACCATCAGTACGCTGACGACACTCAGCTGTACATTTCTACCCCTGGCTACCCCAACGATGCCGTGGAAGTGCTGTCTCGGTGTCTGGAGGCCTTGCGGGTCTGGATGGGGAGGAAAAAACTCAGACTCAACCCGTCCAAGACCGAGTGGCTGTGGTTTCCGGCATCTCGATATAGCCAATTAACTCCATCGTTGGCTATCGGGGGTGAGTCATTGGCTCCCGCGGAAAGGGCCCGCAACTTGGGCGTCCTCCTGGACTCACGGCTGTCCTTGGCTTAGACGATCATGTGACGGCCGTGGCCAGGGGGGCCTTCTATCAGGTTTACCTGATACGCCAGTTGCGCCCCTTTCTAGATCGAGATGCCCTACGCACGGTCACTCAAGCCCTCGTTATTTCCTGCCTAGACTACTGCAACGCCCTCTACATGGGGCTCCCCTTGAGGTGCACCCAGAGGCTCCAGCTAGTGCAGAACGCGGCTGCGCGGGGGATTTTGGGAGTTTCTCGTTATTCCCACGTAACACCTCTCCTGCGCGAGCTGCACTGGCTGCCTGTGGTCTTCCGGGTGCGCTTCAAGGTGTTAGTAACCATCTTCAAAGCGCTCCATGGCACAGGTCCTGGTTACTTAAGAGACCGCCTCCTACCACATTCCTCCCTTCGACCCGTCCACTCCCACAGAGTTGGCCTTCTCAGGGTACCGTCAGCCGGTCAATGCCGACTGGTGACTCCCAGGGGACGAGCCTTCTCTGTGGCGGGTCCAACACTCTGGAACGACCTTCCCCCCGATATCCGTACCATCACGGACCTACGCCTCTTCCATCGGATGGTAAAAACACATTTCTTTCATCTAGCCGGCCTGACATAGATTAGGGAATTTTAATTCGATATTTATTGGTTTTAATTATTTATTCAAATTTTAGCACAGATTTAATAATTTAATTGTTTTTTATATTTTGTATATTGTGGGGTTTTTATCTTTCTGTGCACCGCCCTGAGTCCCTTTTAGGTGAAATAGGGCGGTATATAAATCAAACAAACAAACAAACAAACAAACAAATAAATAAATAAGAGTTGAAGTCCACAGCTTTGAAGCCAGAGTTGAAGTCCACAGGACTTAAAATCGCCAAGGTTGAGAAACACTGATCTAATTGATCCACCGAACACTACTGTAGGCGGATTTGTTGATAGGCTAATAAGAGCATGAGACTCAATTTTTGCATTTTGCTGTACAGAAATTCAACCCACTTCAGTTTTTTTAAAATGGGAATCCTTTATTTCCTATAATTAAAATGATAGTATCTGCATGGTGTTTGTGGAAGTTTGTGTGTGCAGATTCCTAACAGGAGGCCGAGTGAACATTGGAAATGTACGCTACAATTAACTTTTTCTTTTATTGAAAAGATAATTTTATGATGAACTGTTTAACTGCAGAAGTTGACTTCATAAAATGCACTGTTGTATCAGTTGACTCAATGTATATCCTGTGACCCGAGTCCAACATTTCATAGAGGGTGGGGCTAAATATTGGGGGTAGAAAGGAACATCTTTGCATTGCTAGAGAAAATGTCTAACAATCTAATTCTGCTGCTTCTACTGATCCAGTACTCTTCAAACATCTTAATAAATGATTTGGGGAGAGGAGTGGGAGGATAGAAGAACATATCAAATTTGCAGACAATACCAAGCTGGTGGGAATAGTCAACACAAGATAGGCTCAAGATACAGAAGCATCTTCACAGATTTGAACGCTGGACCCTGAAGGAAGGTAGCACTCACCCCTTCTAGAAAAATGAAATGTTTTAGAAAATATTAAAAGTAGAAACTCACCCCCCCCCCCACTTCCACCTTTGTCAATGGGCCATTAAGACCCGAGCTAGCCAGTCTATTCTACATAACAAAGATCTACCCTGAAGGGGCAGAGCCATTTCATTGCCCTTCATTGCACCACCCACCAAGTTTCAAACAAACTTAGCACACAGCCTACAAAGTTAGCTAAGACCCCTACCTCCTGGGAGTCTGACGGGCAATGGGATACATTTCTTACACAGGAACATGAAACTCTTAAGATGGGGCTCAACAGAGGGCATAAAAACCAGGGATTCTCCCTTTTCATCCAGGAACTCCACGGCATTAAATGATCTTTCCAAGTAGTGTCTTTCCAGTGTCTTTCTTCCCACTTAAAATGGGCATTCCCAATAAAATGCACAGGTATAGAATAGCTCAATGGTAGTGACTGAGAGGGATTTAGGTGTCCTAATAGACCAGGGGTGTCCAAACTTGGGAACTTTAAGACTTGTGGACTTCAACTCCCAGAATTGGCTGGGGAATTCTGGGAGTTGAAGTCCACAAGTCTTAAAGTTCCCAAGTTTGGACATCCCTGTAATAGACAATCACTTAAAAATGAGCCAGCATTGTGCCGCAGCTGCCAAAAAAGCCAACGTAATCCTAGGTTGCATCAATAGAGGAATAGTGTCAAAAACAGTGAAGTGGCAGCATTGCTTTATACTGCACTGGTAAGACCACACTTGGAATACTATGTCCAGTTCTGGTCACCACGGTGCAAAAAAGATGTTGAAACTGTAAAAAGAATGAAGAGCAACAAAAATGATAAGGGATCTGGATGCTAAAGCATACAATGAATAGTTGTGGGAACTAAGTATGTTTAGTCTTAACATAAGAGAAGGCTAGGGGTGACATGATTCCAATACTTGAGGGGCTATCAACAGAGACCTATTCTCCAAAGCACCTGAGAGCAGGACGAGAAATACTATGTGGAAAATGATTAAAGAGAGATCCAATCTAGAATTAAGGTGAAATTTTCTGGCAATAGGAACAATTAATCAGTGGAACAACTTGCTTCCAGAAGTTGCAGGTGCTCCAACACTAGAGTTTTTCAAGAAGCTGTTTTCAAGAAACTGATAGCTGTTTGACCGAAATGCTCCTGCTTGAGCAGGGGTTTGAACTGGAAACTTCCAAAGTCTTTTTCAATCCTGTTATTTTATTTTCTATATTCTACTTTTTGATAAAGTTAGTACATGATCTTCTTTGAAAGCAGTGGGGTTGAAATGCAAGACCAACCTCACCAACATCAGATTCAACCTATTACTACTTCAGGTGGTCAGAATTAATGCACATAAGGTAAAGGATCCCCTCGCAGATATGTGCTAGTCGTTCCCGACTCTAGGGGGCGGTGCTCATCTCTGTTTCAAAGCCGAAGAATCAATGCTGTCCGAAGACGTCTCCGTGATCATGTGGTCAGCATGACTAAACTCTGAAGGCACATGGTAGGCTGTTCTCTTCCCACCAAAGGTGGTCTCTATTTTTCTACTTCCATTTTTACCTGCTTTCGAACTGCTAGGTTGGCAGAAGCTGGGACAAGAAACGGGAGCTCACTCCATTACATGGCGCTAGGGATTTTAACCACTGAACTGCCAACCTTCTGATCGACAAGCTTAGCGTCTTCACTATTGAGCCACTGCCACAGTGGACATACAATACAGCTGTATATGACATTGACTCCCCATCACCCTGAGGATTTCATGGATGTGGCTTGACATTGTGAAGTATTTATTTCAATTTATAAACCGCACCCTCTCCCCGAAGGGACTCGGGGCGGTGATTTGATGGCCCCTTCTTCCGTTTTTTTAAAAAAACTTCCCATTCCAGCTAATAACTTTGGCATTCCTGGGGAGGGAGGTGGTCCTCATGCAAATATTAACCCCAGTCTTTCTTCCCTTAGCCTTTTCGAACTGGTACTACCACTTATTATTTTATAACCTGCCCATCTTACCAATAAAGCGACTCTATTTAGCTCGGTTGTAGCGAGTAAAGGAGCCCGAAATCATATGAGGTTTGTCTTCCTATTCCTGTTGCTTTCTTGATCCGTCTCCGTTAGCACCCCGTAACTGTTCCAGGGTAATAATAAAAAATTTAGGACAGTAATCTTTTGGCCCATCAGTCCACTGACTCCACTCCATCTGCTGCTGAAATCCCGATTCTCGTTCAGCTGCTGATTCGCCTTTTCCGAGAACGCGCCGGCTGCCGACGAACATATCTAGCCCAGGGGTCCCCAAACTTGGCAACTTTAAGACTTGTGAACTTCAACTCCCAGAATTCTCCAGCCAGCTCTGCTGGCTGGAGAATTCTGGGAGTTGAAGTCCACAAGTCTTAATCTTGCGAAGGTTGAAGACCTCTGCGAGTCTAGCCCACGCCTCGAATTCGTCCCCTGCGTGTCCCGACCCTCCAATTGGTCCGTTCCGCTTTGCCCCGCCCCCGCTTAACGTTCTGTTTACGCAGGCGCCAGCAGAGATTCAAACGGTGGCGGAAACCGCCGCAGTGGTTGAGATTGTGTTGTTGTTGGTGAGTGTCTTCTCGTTAACGGTGGCGCGGATATTTGTATTTTTTATTTATTTATTTTTTGATCCTGTCTGTTACCCTGGCTAGCTGTGTCGGGAAAGCCTGTGCTTCTGCACGCGCTCAATTTGGATGCTTCCTGTCTCGGGAAGACGCTTAACGGTCTAAGAAGGGGGAAGCATCTCGCCTAACCGCTGTTTTCCCCAATCTGCAGACCCCTAGTTACTAAGTTATTTGATCAGTTTTACACTGTTTCTTACTATTAATATAGAACTAAGTTTGCCTCTGATGCCCCCTAAGCAAACTTCAGCCGGCGAGGGGCAGACATCTGCTTTAATCTGCATTTGTGCATTGAGCCGGCTTTCAGTTCTTTGAATTACATTTCCACATTGCCCTCATTTTTTCCTGCAGAAACATCCTTCGCTATGGCTGCCGAATCTTCTTTCAAGACTCCCAGTAAACTAGAAGGAACAAGAAGGAAATCCGGTGAGGCTGTCCTTAGTGAAGATATAGGGGAAACTTGAGAGCCATGGGTTAATATAACTTTTTTTTAAAAATTGATCAATTTATAGTTATAAGCGCTCAAACGTATTAGGAAAAATTCGAGAAAATATTTTAGATTCAGAGCAAGGCTTTTGTGATGGAAACACAAAATATATGGCAGTACATGACTTAAAGGTGAACATAGCTCTTGGCACACAATATTCCCCTTTGCATAAGTGAAGGGCTCAAATTGATTTGTACTGGGGTGTGTGTGGAATCTATGGCGCAAAATGTCTACTAAAAAAGTGGTAGCTTAGATCCCACCAGTAACACATATTGCTGTTGGCCGAGGAGGATGCAATGAATTCTAAAAGATGAGAATGATGGATTTGGAGAAGGAATAAATGTGTAAATTTTCTCTAAATGCGCTTAAATGCTTCTTATTCCAACGTAGCAGACAAAAGATTAGTATAAATGCTTTCATATTTGGGAGACTTTTTAATGTATCCATGTTTCTATGGCCACTATTTTATGAATCACTCTGCTTCCATGATAGTGAATGTGAAGAGATAATGCTGACTCCAAATTGCCTGATATATGGTTGAAATTGAAATAGGTTTATTTTAAAAAACAAAGACAGATCCTTCAGCACATCCCTAAAGAGAGAGAGAAAAGCACTGACATCTCAACATATCAAAAACTTCAAAGAGTTTTCATCATCAGATTGTGCAAGAAACACTTGATAAAGTCTGGTCTTGGTTACTGAGTTAGAAAAAGCATTGGAAATGTAACAAAAATGTATGTTCTATACCAGTGGTCGACAAACCATGGCTCGCGAGCCGCGGTTCTTTGGCCCCTCAAGTGCGGCTCTTCCTCCACCCTCGCCAATGGTGGGACTCCTGGGACCCACCGGAGCAACCCTCCCTACCGGCTGCCGATTCCCTCCCTCCCTCTCTCCCTCCCTCTGCGGAGCCTCCCCAGCCGGCATGCCGGCCACTCGTCTACTTCCAGGGGGTGCGGATGCTCTGTGGGCGGGGGGGGGGGAGGGAACCAGCGTCCAGTGGGTCACCCACTGAATGCCGTTCCTTCCCCCCCACATGGAGCCTTCTCAGCCCCTGGAAGTAGCCTGAGCGAACGAGCAAGCAAGCGTGGCGGGCGGGCCAGGCTACTTCCAGGGCTTATGACCACAATTGAGCCTAAAAGTTTGGTTGCTAACCAAGACCATTGTTAATTGAGTTTCACGTTTTCCAAGTTGGCCACGCCCACCCAGTCACATGACTGCTGAGCCACTCCCACAAAACAGGCCACACCTTCCAGCTCTCAAAAGAAATTTCAATCGTGGTATTGTTGATATTTGGCTCTGTTGACTAATGAGTTTGCCCACCACTGTCCTATACCATAAGCAGCATGTTTCTTTTTTTATAATACAGGACAAAATTCTCCATCTACACTATCTATTCCGGCCTCTCCCTTCATGCGAAAACTGGGATATGGAACTGGTGTCAATGTTTATCTTATGAAACGGTATGTATCTTAATTGATATATTCCAACATATTGAGATTTCTAAAACATCACTTCATATGTCACTTAGTAAAGTTGGAAAAAATGAGTGATTTAACTCTGACCCTACTAATTGATTGTTACAAGCACAGTAAATCTAGATTTATTTGAAGTGTCAGATTGTTTTATGTCTGCTCTGCACTTCTGATATGACAATCTGAGTTATTCCTGCTTTCTGCTAGTTATTTGTTACACACTCTGTTATTCTGAGATAGCTCATTTAAGAGTTCTGATATTATGAGACAAAGTATACATTAATTATTGTTATTGAACCAGATAATAGAATTCGCTTTGGTAGTGATGGAGAAATGATGCAAAAATAATGGTGTTGGTATTTCATATATAGTAGTCTTAGCAACTTAATTTATCTAGACCCACGTTTTTAACACAAATCCTTTTTGTCTTAGGTCTCCCAGAGGGATCTCTTGCTCTCCCTGGGCTGTGAAAAAAATAAATCCCAAATGTAATTCCAGACAGCAAAGTATTTATCAAAAGAGACTGAATGAAGAAGCTAGTATTCTACAAAACCTTCAGCACCCAAACATTGTGGGTAAGATTAAGTGGGGAAAGTGGAAGATACTTATTCATATTTGTCAGCCTTTTTAGTTGATGTTTCCATGGTTCCATCTTGCTAAATATAGAGAAATGTCCTCAAGTAGACATAAGCAAACTGTACTGATGTAAATGACAAGTCCTACTACGAATGAAGGCAAATACACATGCCCCAGGATAATGTTGCAGGATCAATCTGAACCAGACACAGGGATTAGGGGTTTAGTCTTCCAAGCTTTCAGAATCCGCAAGCCACACCCAAAGAAGCACCACATAAATACTACTCATAGAGTAGCCCAAAACACAAGTTCCAGCAGAGAGAAGATCCCTGAGGATGGGTTCCAGCACAAGTCCAAAAACTGTGAAGATTAAATATCTGGTTCTGGTGACCAATCCAGATTGGAACCTGCAACAAGCCCTACTGTTCCATTAGTCTTTCTTAGGTACCATGGAAGCTTTCTTGAAGCTCTTTCAGCATTATTTAAAAATAAGTACTTAGACTGAAAAATATTTGGAGAATTATAAAAAGTGTCCTGACCCAGTTTAAAGTTAGAATTACCCTGGGAATAATATAATATTTTTTTTATTTTTTTATTTTAATCAAATTTATATCCCGCCCTTCTCCACAAAGGACCCAGGGCGGCGCACAGGAATTTAAAAACATACAAAAATAAATACTTAATTTAAAAATATATTAAATTATACTAATCCTATGCTAAAACCAATTTTAAAATTCCCAATTTAAAACTCCCTAAAATAGTCCCCCTGGGAGGTTAGGCTAGGCTGGCTTGCTGGAAAAGATGTGTCTTCAGACACTGGCGGAAGAGGCGGAGGTCGGTGATGGTGCGTAATTCAGGGGGTAGGTCGTTCCAAAGGGCAGGGCCCGCCACAGAGAAGGCTCTTCCCCTGGGTGTTGCCAGACGGCATTGCCCGGCCGACGGCACCCTGAGGAGACCCTCTCTGTGGGAGCGGATCGGCCGAAGGGATGTATGGGGCAGAAGGCGGTCTCGCATATAACTAGCCCATAATAATAAATGGAAGGTCGCCCCTGGGGACACTGACAAATGCGTTTTGTTATGTGTTTTGAAGGGTTTCGTGCGTTTGCTGAAGCCAAGGATGGAAGTATGTGCCTTGCTATGGAATATGGTGGGGAGAAGTCCTTGAATGACTTGATTGAAGAAAGAAATGAAAAACACAAGAAACCTTTTCCAGCTGCCACCATTCTCAAAGTTGCACTGCACATGGCAAGAGGCTTGACGGTAGGCTGAATAAATTGAATACAACACTTCAGTGTGAACCTTCAAGGGCTGACCAAAACAAAAACAGTGACGCTTACAATAGCCTTTGTAAATAAAATCCTTCTCTTTTGATTTTCAGTATCTTCACAATGACAAGAAATTGCTTCATGGCGACATAAAATCTTCTAATGTTGTCATTAAAGGCGACTTTGAATCAATAAAGATTTGTGATGTGGGTGTCTCCTTGCCTCTAGATGAAAATATGACCGGTATGTTGAATATTTAGTGTCCCTTTATTTTCTTTCACTGAAAATCAGCTTCAGTTCTTATTTCTGTGTATTGTGTACTATATTGGGAAATTTGCTCTGGTAGTCATCAGTTAACTTTCCTGCCACACTGCTGAATCCTTAAAGGAATATTGTTGTTAGAGTCAGAGCTGCCTTTGTGGTCTATCTCACAATGGACAATAAACAATTTCGCCACCCTTACTTGGAAATAAACGAAGGCTACTATGCCCATTTCATGCATATTTCCTTATACCTGAAGGGAAAGCCTTATACCTGAAGGGAAAACTTGAGATTATGTGTGAAATATAGAAGTGTTTTTGAACATTGATTGAGGTTTCTCAACTTTTTAAACTAGAAAAGCAAAAAATGGACTCAAAAGAATGCAATTCTTTCAGGACAGGAATGTAAGATAAATATTCTATGTAACTCGAGGAACTGGGATTATAATATTTCTCTTGTTTCCGAGTGCCAAAATCTCTTTTCTCTTGGCTGCTTCCAACTGCTGAGTCACATAGATCTTTATAGGAAGCAGGAAGAGAAATTCTCATTCTAGTCTTCTAATTTACTTGTCATGTGGAAAAGGAATGCAATAGGATGTGGCTATACAAGATTTCGTTGGAAGTATTCTGGATGGAACTGAGAACCTGTACAATACTGTTGCACATGCTACAGAATTTCCTCCAATCACTTGCTTGTGCAATGGGCAGTTTTACAGTATAAATTAGTTAGATAAATAAATTGGAACTCTTGCTCGTCACGATTATGGCTAACAAAATTTTACCAAGCCGCCCAGGTTGCTTGCCTTTAAGGAATTCTAAAAATGAAAGGATTCAAATTCTGTTCATAATGGTTACTATGACACTAACTACCCATGACTTTCTTTTCCTTGGTTTTATACAGCTGTTTATCTTTGCTTCTTGAGAGAATTTCACTAAACCCTGAAGTTGGCTTTTGGTTTGTAACTATAATTTGTTTTTGTTCAGTGAGTGATCCAGAAGCTGAGTACATTGGCACTGAGCCCTGGAAACCCAAAGAAGCTCTAGAACAAGATGGTATTATCACTGACAAAGCTGACATCTTTTCATTTGGGCTGACTTTGTGGGAGATGATGACACTTTCCATACCTCATCTGAATCTGCTTGGAGAGGATGACGATGGTGTGTCTAAATATTCTTGATTTGGCTGGTGGGATGGTGGGGTAACTTAATTTTATTTTTTTATTTTAGTCTCAGGTCTGCATTAACATAGTGATGACATCATTGGAATAGGATGGCCTAAAATAAGATATGGGTGAGATGCAGAATGTGTTACATCCATATAAAAATGGTCAATTCAACCTTCAGGGACAAACGAAATGGGACAGCAGAGTTACCTACATCTTAGAAATTGCTCAATCAGTGAATTTACTGAAGTTAGCTGCTGAATCAAATCTTATATGATCTTGGGGTGATTTCAGGCATTAGGCCAAATATGTTAGAAGTTTAATTCAGCACTGGACTTTTCTTTAAATGTAAGGAAATGTGAAATGATACTGTACTCTTCCCAAATATTTTAAGTTTCATTTACTACAATTAATAGCCTGCTTTCTGTCAACTTGGCAATCAAGAATAAGAGCAAGAGCAATAAGAGCAAAAACACCCAAAAAGATAGAAACGTGTTAAGTCTCTAGAAGAGATTCTCAGACATCCAGGACATGGTTGTCCCTTTACCAAGAGGCAATTTGAAGACATTTCGCTTCTCATCCAAGAAGCTTTTTCAGCTCTGACTGGTGGTGGGGAATAGAAGGATTTATATTCTTTGCAATCAGGTTGTTATCACTCTTGAAATGCAGATGGACTGCTTGTCCCATTGGGACAAGATTCAGCAGTTTTCCTCTGTTTCAAACCAGGGGTCATCCGCTGTCCAGGATGTGGAATTTGCTGTCTTCAAAAAAAGTGACCTTTATGCTTTCAAATGCAGATGGATTGCTTGTCCCATTGGGACAAGATTCAGCACTCCATCTGCATATGAAAGCACAAAGGTTACTTTTTTTTGAAGACAGCAAAGTCCACATTCTGGGCAGAAAAGACTGTTGGCTTAAAAGAGGGGTCAAACAGGCCACCCACTGTTATGTTAAAATAGAACAGCCACAGGCCATCTACGGATTATTAAAGTTGAACAGCCTTCTCAATAGAGGGGGAGGAATATGACACCACCTATCTCCTGTGTACAGCAAGAGTCAGTAGTCTCAAGATGGTTCCATTCATTTGCACTCTGATTCAGGTGACCCTGAGGGTATAGGTAAATCCTCAAGTGGCCTCAATTCATCCCAGCTAATGACGGTCTTCAGAGTGATAATGACCAGATGACTGCAAAGAATATAAATTCTTTTATTCCCCATCATTCTGTCAAACTAAAGAAACTTCTGGATGAGAACATTTCAAGGAAAAAAAACCTTAAGAAAGTCCAGTTGCCCTTTGAAAAGCACCTTTGGGACTTGACTAAAAGGGAAAGTTCTCTTAGAAACTGAATGTAATTGGAAGGAACATGGGAAAATACCCAATTCCGTGTCCATGACAACTACTTTAATAAGTGAAAGCATCTGTAAGAGGACCTTGTTCTTAATGTCCAGAAAGATTCCTATTAAAACCAGCAGATTGGCATTTATTGCTTTTTTTTTTTTATAAAAGCTCAAAATTTTCCATCTGAATTTCATTTTACTTGCACAATAATCCTGTAAGATTACTGAGAGCAGGTGGCTATCCTAAATAGGAGACCTTTTGAAATTCTGTAAACCCCTCCAGACTTGGTTATGGGATTAGATGTGGGGCTTCCACAGAACTGGAAACTTGGCAAGATGGCTCCATTGTTGAGGGGGCCATTTTAAAATTTTCCCTCCACTTTGACTGAATTTGGAATTGTTAGAATATTACTACATTTTCATATATTTGTATTGTTTTTTATTTTTTTATTTTATCTATTGTGCGCTGCCCAGAGTTGCCTTTAATGAAATGGGAAACTATATAAATTTAATTTAGGTGAGCGCTCTGATCAAGAGGAGACTCAAACCCTGGTCAGTACTGTTTTTGGGCTAGTTTGAATGTTGAATATAATTATTTTCTCTTAGCAATTTGTGATGGTTTCTTGAAAATGGATTTTGACCCATTTCTCATGTAATTCTAGATGCTTCTTTCGATGAATCTGACTTTGATGATGATGCCTACTATGCAGTGCTTGGAACTCGGCCACCACTCAATATGGAAGAGCTGGGCCCTTCATATCAAAGAGCTGTTGAGCTTTTTTCCTTGTGTACTATGGAAGATCCAAGAAACCGTCCTGCAGCAGCACAAATTTTGGATGTTTTGGAGTCAGAAGAGTCCATATATTAGCCAACCCATCATATTAGACTCCTACACCTTATAGCAACTTCTCTGTTCTCTTCTGGAATTGTTTAGTTAGGGTTATTACGTGAGAATATTCAATACTTAGTTTCTAGTTCAAATGTATTTAAAATTAAGTGCCCATTTTAAACTATTTAAAACTGCCAGATTATTTTTTTAGGTCAGATCAATTATTTCAAACAGTACCTTTAGTTTTTCTTGTTAAGCTGATGTGAGGAACATGTAGATGAGGATGACTATTTCAGTATTAATATAAATGATTTGGTTGGAAGTGACCAAGTCCTCCAACTTCTGTTGTGTTCCAGGTAAGTTATATCAACTGAATGTTACTCAGACCTAGTATTCATAACATGAGAATTTGCATTTCATTCAGGAGATTGCTACACATGATGTAAAGGTCAAATAGTTATTTCCCCCCAAAATGTTCAACAATAAATTACTGCTTTTGAGCGATGTCGCCTATTGCCCAAGGTTACTGAAAACTTTTTTAAGTGATCCCAACCATTTGCAGCACTTTTGGTCTGTTGAGTGCCTAATCTACATTTCTCAAGGCATTTCAGGAGCTGCGATCCAATTATTTGGATTGCATTCAGATTCACTGGCACAGCAGAACAAAACTTGGAATGCTTTGGTTAATCTAGGTCTCAAACAGAATTAGAAGAATCAGGAGTGATTTCAAAGGGCAAGTAAGATAGTGCTGGTATCCTGCTCCTAACAATATACTCCTAGCTGCCACCAATGCCCTTATTTTTTCTTACCAACCACACCAGGTCACTTATGCCTGAAACTGTTTTGGTCTGTATCTAGAACTGAACTTTCATCCTATATATGAACCAAAGCACCCAAACAACATATTTTTGTTTATGTGCAAACCACACAATACTATAATACATAGATGAGTGATTCCTTATATACATCCAAATTCTGTGTGAAGGGCAAAACCAGACTTTATTGGAATTACTGAGAAATTAAGGCAGAGATAAATTCTTGGACTAGTGCAGTGTTTCTCAACCATGTCAACTTGAAGATGTCTGGACTTCAACTCCCAGAATTTCCCAGCCAGCATTCGCTGGCTGGGGAATTCTGGGATGTGAAGTCCAGACATCTTCAAGTTGACACGGTTGAGAAACACTGCACTAGTGGAAGGCGTAGCCTTTGCAGTAGCAGGAGAGATTCAGAAATGTTTATATCTGAAATGTAGCTTTGCAAGAATATTTGCTATGTACCAGAACTCAGGTTTCCTTGGTTTAATGGGAATTGCATTGTCTCTACATTGACAGCATCAATTAATAAACAGTTCATTTTAGCTTGCGTCCCAGTTTTTTCTAGAAAAGGCCTAATAAAGAATTGCAATGATGTCAGATCAAAAACTGGTTAATGAGTGCAGTGCTTTGAAAGAAGAGCTGTATGTATAATTCTTTGAAATGATGGTTTGAAGTGTACGTTTCTCACAGAATGTTATCGTGAGGACCCATAGAACCAGGCTAGTTATGTGGATCAAATAAATTATGCCATAAACTAAGGGACAGCAACTTACGGAAGGGTTTTACTTTTATGAGTAAGAGGCTGTGTTAAAAATTGGATGTATAGATTCCACAATTCTTTCATTTCTGTGTGCCAGCAGACAGGTTATTTTATGATCAAATGTGTATGAAGACCACATTTGATCATAAAGGGCTTAAAAGTGGAACTAGCAGTCCACCTTTTATGCTTAACCAGCGATGATTGATTGGGACAGTATGTAAAATTTGTAAACAGGGCATTCACTATTGTAGATACACACCAAAGAATGTTTAATACAGAAAAATATTTATTTGAACTAACTTGGTTCAACAACGTTTAGTGCAAGAATTGCAGCCAACCTGCAGTCACCCCTCAACACTTTCAAAGCTAGTTTCAGCAATGTGCTTCCACGAACAGGTGCAAAATAATAGTTAAATATTGGTTCATAGCAGCGTTACATTACCTCCTACTCTTCGTTTTCTCCATAAAAATTGCAACCTTCCAGATGTTGCTGAACAACCATAGTTGGTATAGTCATTGGTAAAAAGTGCTGGAAATTAGCTTGGAAACATGTAGCTTTACACATTTCCCACCCCTGTTTATTCAGTCTCAGCACCGAGGGTTGGGTTTTTTTTTGTTTTTTTTACTAAATCAGTCATCAGTCTGCAAGAAATGAGTATGTTTGCTAGAATATACAGAAAGTTGTACCAATAAAGATCTAGATTCATCATTCTTTTTTTACCCCTTCTAAATGTTACAATAAATTTCAGAATTTAATTTTCAGAATTAACTTTTTAAAAACCATTTACATACCAAATACTAACTCAAATTTACATTAACACATTAAAGCAGAAAACAATGCAATAACAGCACTGTCCACATTTTATATAATAGCCCTTGCTGAAAGAGATGGACTCATTAACTCTACTTTGCAGTTGTACAAATTAATCTTAGCTAATGAAATTATAAACAAGAAAGTTGGGTACTTCGCAATATTTTGCTGCAAATAACTTTCCATCTGGTGTTGGATCTGAAAAGGCGATTTCATTGACGCTTAGGTAACAGCCAAATAAAAATGTTTGCCTGGAAGAAAAATTAAAAGCATCAAAGCAGAATAAGAATATAATTGTCCTTTTGTAGTTATCTAGGTTTACTATATTTATTTAATAAAAGTTTAAATCAACTACCCTGTTTCAAAATAAAATAAGACAGGTTCTTATTTTCTTTTGACCCCTGAAATAGGTACTTGGCCTTATTTTTGGGGTGGTCTTGTTATTTTTGAGGTGCAGGAGGCGGCAAGCGTGGTCACATCATGGCTGCTGCTATGTTTCAATATTTTGGGGGAGGGCTTATTTTAGTGCATGCGCTCAAAAACCCAATTGGGCTTATTATCTGGGGAGGTCTTGTTTTGGGGGAAACAGGGTAATACAACATTCATAAAAGAATTACAAATTGTCTTCGAGTTACAACAGTTCATTTACTGACTTCAAACTTACAACACTACTGAAAAAATTATGACCGTTTTTCACACTTTATGACTTTGTGATTGGAATTTGGATGCTTGGCAATCGGTCATATTTATGACAGTTGCAGTGACTTTTTGCAACCTTCTGACAAGCAAAATTAATGGGGAAGCCAGATTCACTTAACAACTTGTCACCAGCTTAACAACTGTAGTGGTTCACTTAACAAGTGGGGCAAGAAAGGTCATAAAACAGGACAATATTCACCTAACAATTGTCTCACTTAGCAACAGAAATTTTGGGCTCAATTGAAGGACTGTATCTGAAAATAAGACTGTTGTGTCATATTTTTGTGTTACAAAACCTTCAGACCAGACCCAGCACTACTTCCTTACCTCACCACATCCACCAAACGGCTGGCAATGTGCTTTCTCCGCATCAGGCTGAACACCCAGATTCGGCTAATCCCGCAATAGACCTTTTCTGGCTTTGTGGAGCAACACCAGGCACGCTGATGCTCTAGGCTGTTTTTAGTAGGGGACTCCTCTGTTACGGGCTCGGAAAGCACTCGGAAAGCCTGCACAAAAGAAGGGTTATCTTACTTAAACTGTTATTAAAGGATGGTTTACCGGTCTTTAAAATATATATTTGCCTCCCAAATTTGATACCGTGCATGTTGGGCTGAATCTACCCAAGTATCCTAACTCATTACGAATTGATCTACAAGAACACACAGCATCTAAAAAATCATCTTTACAACATCTTCACAATGCTGAATGCCACAATTTTAGGTAAAAACGAACTATCATGAACTCTGATAATTCCCTGCTTCTTGATTGTTTCATCCATGGTATCCAACACTCTGCTCGAATTTGAGTCCACAATTGTTCTATCGTTTTGTGAAAGGTTCCTGAGAACAAAGCTCAGGTGGAGGATTTTGCTAGTACTGGAGATGTCCCAGTGCATTGCAGACTTTTAAAAGCAGGGGTGTCAAACTCACAGTCTGCATGAATCACACACTGCCCACACTCACCCCCATTTTAGTGAAGAGGGAAAAAGTGATATGTCATGCGACATGATGACATGAATTTGACACCCCTGTTGTAAAATAATGACGGAGTCATCCACTGAAAAAAGGCTCACTATCTGGATTAGGATTTTCATGCTCCTTGCAAGATGGGAGATGAAAATGGACTCTTTTGCAGGGAAGCTGAAGTGATTGCCAATGAGGCAGCAGCTCACCCCAGAATAAGCTGCCTCCAAATCTCAATCCAAGGTGTGGATTTGATACTAAGCAACCACTTTTCTGTTCCTATCACGTATGGAACAGAGGGTAAAGCAAGGATCCAAAATAAGAGATCTTGTATTCTTGCAAAAATATGCACATCCTTTCTTACTAACATCAACAGAGTACATCACTACATACTACCTCCCCTCCAACGAGATAAATTACTAGAAGGAGCATTTGTCCTAGAAAAATAACCCTACCTCTCTGCCAAAGAACTCTTCGATATGCAAGTACTAAAATTGCAAAGATTTATTTGCCCATTATTCATTGATACTATTAGGTAAAACTCAAAGATGTTGATCACAGCAAGGGAGCAGATTTCTTAAATTCCCTTCTATCAGGTGCCCAGGTCTCCTGATTTCCCAGAGAAATGGGGGCAACCCAGAAGTAGCTACAACATTGCTGTAAAAAGTGCAGCCATCTCTTAAAGAAAGAAGAAACATTTTTTTGGACTTAAGAAGATGATTATTTTCCAAAGCATCTGAAGGCAGGACAAGTTCATCAACGATTCGGATGAGGGGATAAATGGGGAACTCATCAAATTTGCAGACGACACCAAGCTGGCAGGAATAGCCAACACTCCAGAAGATAGGCTTAAGATACAGAAGGATCTAGACAAACTTGAACATTGGGCACTATCTAATAAAATGAAATTCAATTGTGAAAAAAGTAAGGTTCTACATATAGGCAAGAAAAACCAGATGCACAAGTACAGTATAGGTGGTACCTTGCTCAATAGTAGCAACTGTGAGAGGGATCTTGGAATCCTAGTGGACAACCATTTAAATATGAGCCAGCAGTGTGCAGCAGCTGCCAAAAAAGCCAACACAGTTCTAGGCTGCATAAACAGAGGGATAGAATCTAGATCACGTGAAGTGTTAATGCCACTGTATGGTGCCTTGGTAGGGCCACACTTGGAATACTGCGTACAGTTTTGGTCTCCACGATGTAGAAAAGACGTGGAGACTCTGGAAAGAGTGCAGAGAAGGGCAACCAAGATGATTAGGGGACTGGAGACTAAGACATATGAAGAACGGTTGCAGGAGCTGGGTATGTCTAGTTTGATGAAGAGAAGGACCAGGGGAGACATGATAGCAGTGTTCCGATATCTCAGAGGGTGCCACAAAGAAGAGGGAATCAAACTATTCTCCAAGGCACCTGGGGGCAGGACAAGAAGCAACGGGTGGAAACTAATCAAGGAGAGAAGCAACTTAGAACTAAGGAGAAATTTCCTGACAGTCAGAACAATTAACCTCTGGAACAGCTTGCCTCCAGAAGTTGTGAATGCCCCAACCCTGGAAGCCTTTAAAAAGATGTTAGATAGCCATTTGTCTGAAATGGTATAAGGTTCCTGCCCACGCAGGGGGTTGGACTAGAAGACCTACAAGGTCCCTTCCAACTCTGCTATTGTATTGTATTGTATTGTATTGTATTGTATTGTATTGTATTGTATTGTATTGTATTGTAAGTAGCAATCGATGGAAACTAATCAAGGAGAGAATCAACCTAGAACTAAGGTGAAATTTTCTGACAGAACAATTAATCAGTAGATGAACTTGCCTCCAGAAGTTGTGGGTGCCCCAACACTGGAGGTTTTTAAGAAGAGATTGGACAACCATTTGTCTGAAATGTTACTAAGTTTCCTGCTTGCGTAGAGGGTTGGACTAGAAGTCTTCCCAATTCCCTTCCAACTGTTATTCTGTTGTTCTTTTATTTCTTCCTGGACTAATTGTTAGATTTCGAAAATTAAAAGCAGTAAAGCTTTGCCAATAAGACATCCTCTATCATATGTTAGGTAGATCAATTTCTTGAAAACAGTATCAAATGTTTTAATACATCTTTACTGTTCATAAGATCATAAAAGTAGATACATCACCTTAATTTTCCATTGTGTGTGTGTGTGTGTGTGTGTGTGTGTGTGTGTGTGTGTGTGTATTGTAAATATAAATACTTTACAAATCAAGCTTAAATATTCAAGGCATACTGTTTCTTATTTGAAATAATTAACACCTTATTGTTATTATTTCATGTTGTAAAATTCTATTTTAAATAAGGTTTAAGTTATGTTTTAAATAAAAAACAATTTAAAAGGATCTGGTTCAAACCACTTGGTCAATACTATATGAACAATTCTGGGCTTGCCCGCCTGTTTCAGAACAAATGTGTTTCTTTCAACCATAGATTTTTCATTCAACAGTACAAATTGCTTACCTGTCTGACTGGCTCAGCAATTAAGCAGCCAACTATCTTTTTTTCATTGGATACAAACAAGTATGTTTTAGTCTGTGATGGATCAGTCTGTACCACATGTTTAAAACCAAGTTCGTTATCTACAAGTTTGCGTATGTCATCAGCCTACATAAAAAAAGAAACCCACAGTAATTTAGTTAGCTAATCAGATTGGTGTCAACAGGCAACATTTCTAGCAACAATTATTTATAGAATTATAAAAAGTGCTTTTTGTTTGCTGAAATTCTATTTGGCCACCAAGTTTTTTGTGGAAGCAGTAAGCACTGAATATTTTGTTAACACCAAAAATAGATGGCTGGAAAGTTGCTCCTAAAAATTGAACACAAGCTCTTTTATTTATCACTTTTTAAAAATTCAGACCATGGAACATTATTTAGTAATAAAAGATAATTCCAGAAATTATTAGAAAATGGGAATTTTTCCTTTTGTAATTTCTTAAATTACAAGAACATTTAACTTGGGCTGAAAGTTATTTAACATTTGGGAGTACTGTATGCATGTTTCCCTCTCAAAATGTAGGAATTATGGAACAACCCTAAAACTGATAAATAACTTTTGGGACAAAAAAAAAAAGGAACAAGTTAGAAAAACTCTAGTGCAGCACCTTTTTGATGACATATTTTGGATCATTCTGTAGAATCAAGATAATTTTTCCATCCCAGAATTCTGCAACTACTTGCTCGTTCTTCCAGCTCTACCAAAAAAGGGCAAAAGGAATATGGAAAACAGATTTAGATTAATAAATTTAGCTAAGAATAAATTTTAAAGAAAGAACAGACTCTAGGGTATATCTAAATTCTGTCTTACTGTGTATTTTATTCCCTCCATAAATCTTTGATGATACTGGACATGATGTGCTTCATCCTCTGGGTTGGCAACTGAATAAACCATGCCACATGATTTGCAGATGGTGGCACCAATATGTTTTTGACCAGCATCCTGTAAAGGCACAGAGTGGATTAACAAGTCATATTGTCCACTCTAGGATATTAGGAGAGACCATTGAGCAGTTTAATATGCACATCCAGAAACAAAAAGTGGCACGTCTGTCAGCATTGTGGCTGCAAGAACTATACTCACAATGATCATTTGATCCTTCAAGCCTTTGGCCAGTACTTTTGTCTTCTTGTTGATTTTTAGTTTGGAGGGAGAATTCTGCCTTTGTGGACTCAATTCTACATGTTGTTCATCTGGAAGAGTCTGTAGGCTGAAACAAAGATACAGTATTTGCATCTTACCAATAAAGATTCTCTCTCTCTCTCACACACACACACACTTCATTTCTTAAGATTAATATTAGGGCTATAAGGCCAAGAAGTCAACAAATTTCCCCCCAGCAGAAACCACGTTAATTTTGAAGTTGCAACATGGACATTTGCATTTAAGAAATCAGTCCCACTAGACTTTGCACTATTTTAGACTACAACTCTCACCCCTTGATATTGGCCAATGTTGACTAGGATAATAAGAATCAATATCCAAATGTAACAGGACATGTAACAGGAAAATAACAGATTACTTGCTCAATTCAATGAACCTGAATACTAGGGCAATTCTTCTATATCTTCAATTCAAATACAGGTAGTCCTTACTTAATGGCAATTTTCATTGTTAATGTGTTCATAAGTGCCTTGGCACATGATTGTATCACTTGGTGATGGCAATCCTACCAGTCCCCATTGCCATTGTTAAGTGAGTAACAAGGATCATTTCCTGCTGGCTTCCATAAGCAAAGTCAATGGGGAAGTCAGCAGGAAGCTACATGTCCCAAGTGGCTTGCACGCAGGCAAGTGGCAGTATGTAGCACAAACAAGGCTGCAAAGGGCATGGGCTGCTACACAATGTAGGAAGGTATTGTAGTGTGGTATAAGCATGACCAGGCAGGAGTGCATTATAGAGTTCAGGAGGGCAACATGCTGCAGAAGGGATTTCATATTCCATAGCTGGATCCTCAGGAGAAAAAAGCAGCAAGACTTGGAACAACTTAGAACCTTCCCTGCCAGCTTTCCAGTTGATTTTGCATACAGGAAGCTGGCAAGAAAAGTCACAAATGGCGATCATGTTACAGCAAGACATTGCCATCATTGTAAGTGTGGGCCAGTCATGTGATTGTGGGAATGCTGCAACAGCCGAAATCTCAAAGACTGATCATAAGTACTACTTGTTCAGTGCTGTCATAGCTTCAAACATTTGCTGAAAGGACATACCTCCATAGGAAATTCTTCATCTGCATTATATAATTACTGAGAATATTACAGAACTGACATACCTTTTTTTGTTGCTGGAAAATGTTCTGAACAAAGAATGGACATTGTCTGCCAAAAATGATATTGGGGAAAAAAATAATTGCTTTTATTATAAAATAAAATGTATATCCACCCATTTGCATTATTCATAACACTGTGCTCCAGATCTCAAAAGGAAGAACTTAAGCTATTTTTGAGGATGAATATAACTTGACTACCAAAAGTCACAAGCCTGCTAGATTTCAACTATCACTTGTAACCATGATGGTGAACCTATGGCACATGTGCCAGAGGTGGCACACACAGCCCTCTCTGTGGGCATGTGTACTGTCACCAGCTGCTCTTCCGGGTTCTGTCACACACATGTGCACCGGCCAGCTGCTCTCTTCGTACTTCTGTCGCTCCAGTTTCGGCAGTCAGTACCAAAAAGGTTAGCCGTCACTGACTTATAACAAGCTCTTCTCCTGCAGTAGATGGAGCACGTAGATATCAACTACCCTCCTGAAATTTAGGAGTGAAGGAAACCAGGTCTTCATGCCAAAGGAATATCAAGGTCTGAAGGCAATGGCTAAAAATACCCATTCCCAAGGTCACACCAGATAATATACAAGACCTGGAAAGAGCTGACCCTCTTCTGTCTGATCATATTGGGAGAATACGATCTCTCAGATAACCTGATATATGTCTCGGACCTTAAATGTGGCAATTGGCACCATGAAATACAACTGGTAAACAATGGGAGATTAGGATCACCTATAAATAACTTACTGGAAGAGGTAACCTTATATTTGTTTGTACTGTCAGATGGTTTCTTTGAGTTTTCCTCCAAAACCTGTACAAAAACAAAATGTTTTTAATACAAATTGAAGTGTTCCCTCAGTGCCAATTCTATAGGGACCTTGAGCCCAACAGATTATTAAAATATATGTTCTGGAAGTGTAAAATTAAACTATAATTAATAAACAGTACAATGTATTAAATTATTAATGAGGCAAATGTCAAAAAAGGCCATTAAATGATCATGTGTTATTCAATAATTATAATTAGCAGCTACACAGAGATTTTAAAGAATTAATTTACTGGAGATATAACACCATTCAATTCAATGGGAGAAACACAAAAAGTAGGTACAAAGAATAGTGGGAAAAGCAAGGACTTCAAGAAGTGATTCACCAATGAAGCATCGATAGGATTTGGCAAGGAAATCAGAAAAATAATACAAATGTAACAATACGTTTTGCCACAACAAATGAAGAGGATTATGGCTAAAAATATACCCTTTACACATCTGTACTAATGCAACAGGATGGACATTAAACTTATTTTTACTTATTTATCTACTTATCAACTTGTTTATCACATGAACTGCCCATCTCTGCAAAGAAGAACTCTGGGCAATGTACTATAAAATGAATAAAACTTACTATAAGGTAGAGCTTAATTTTGGAATACTGTAGTGTAAAGGATTTCTGGTTGATAAAGAGAAACAGCAGGTGGGAGAGGGGATTACCTTATGGGGCAGAGCTTGGCAGCTTTTGCTGCTTGAATTTATGAAAAATATCTTATAACTTTTGAAATAAGTGGGAGAGAGAAAAATTACACAACTGAATTGGAATACCTATGGTTCTGTCTTCTTTCCTGGATAATTAATGGCCATTTTTATATGCTTCTTGGAGAATTTAGCAAATTAAAATAACTCAAAACCAAATGATCACTTCAGGAATAAAATATCAGGAAGATCTTTTGTTTTGATCTTTCTTGGATGGAGAAAGGGAAGAGATTAATCACTGATGTTGTAAGTGGTAAGTGGATTCAATAGTGGGACAAGCACTCGAATAACAGATTATTCCCATTGTCTCAAGATTTAGTCTATTTCTTTCATATCACAAGTATAAACAGTATGCATGTAATGAGAACAGGAAGATCTAATCTTGCTTACTTCTTTCTTTAGAGTGATGTATTTTTTAATAAATGACAATCAGAGGCTGCAAGGAGAGGTTTTACAGCTGGGGAAATACTTGCATGTTCAGATATATACCTTGGTAATACTTAGCTTGAGTTTTAATAATATAAAGACATCTCTCGCACTTTTTTCACAATTGGAAAGCTGCGCCTCCGTTCAAGTTCAACATGTGTGAGATCTTCCTGACAATTTTTGTTATTGTACAAGATATAATATCTCACAGAATAAAGCAGCCCCATAGAAACGTAAGAGTATAGATAGGTGCAAATTTATATCCTAATACTGAAAATCCATTGTTAATAAAGAAAAAAATGAAGTACATTCATATTATGGTTACCGAGAGGTTATGACTACAGTTAATAGATTAAAGGGCTGGCTTGGTTAATGGCTTTTCCTATGAGGGAGGAACAAAGAATATTGCCAGAGAGATTATTTCCTTACTTACTTAATACTTGACAAACCTACCTAAGGCAAGTAGTATTTTCCTAATCTCCTATTATCCTGATAAAATCTAACAATCAGCCATGAAAGCCAGGTGGCTGAAAGGAAGTAAAGTAGCGTGTGTTTGAAAAGATGATCTTTTAAAATTGTATTCACGGCTTCCAATAGAAAAGAATTCATGGCTTGATCATGAATGGGATGTTGCTGAATAAAAATCTCTGTCTGCTAATTTTACAAAGTAATCAGTCCTCTGTTGATTCCAGCTTCTCTGAGAAGCCAGCTAATATTGTTTAGTAACAAAAAAACAACAATTAACTCATTTAACAAGAGGGCAAGTTCAAATATTCTTAATAGTGATGGAGACAATATGAAAGAGCTCAAAGGAACATGAGTGAAGCTATATTGCTCTAGTCCAGGTCAAGCAACAGCACTCAGACTTATATACCGCTTTACAGCCCTCTCTATAAGTGGTTTAGAGTCATTCTATTGCCCTCAACAATTTGGGTCCTCATTTTACCCACCTCAAAAAGATGGAAAGCTGAATCAACTTTGAGCCTGGTGAGCCTGAATTGCCAAATTCCAGGCAGCCAGCAGAAGTAGCCTGCAGTACTGCACCCTGACCACTGCGCCACTGAGGCTTAGTGGGATAATTACTTTTGAAAATATATTTAGGGTGAATTATCAGTTTAAAGGCCCTTAGAAATATTTCATAAGTTCTCAAAATAGATTCTGTACATGGAGAACATAGGATTTCTACACTTAACATATCTTACATATGGTGATACCAGGTTTAACCTAACTGATATCTATCCAGTTTTGGTATTCTGATTAATTTTCCATATTCAGATAAATGAATGTTTTTCAGTCAGATGTAAAATAGTTTTTGTTAATTGTGTGTATTTTATTATTCCTGATTTGTTAACTGAGTTTAGCTGCATCTTAAACTAAAAGCACATAGTGTTAAAAATAAAGATATGAAATTTTGATTTGTAGTCCTGCATGTTATGTCAAATTAGCTTAAAGATAGGGTTGAGATTGGGCAGGACTTTCAAAACTCTCTGAAATTCTTAACAAAATGAGATATTTGTTAAAACTACCAATTATGAGGTCTTTCCAAATAAATCAGTGTTTATCCACATTATAACCCTCAAGGGTCTTCAAGCAACAAACCTTATCTTTATGCTAATTTGACAGAACATGCAGGTCTATACATCAGTCATCGAATTAAGGAATTTAATCTCTTTTCAATCAAACTTACTAGACAAATTACTAATGTTCATAAATTATGCATACCTCTTTTCCAACATCAGTTTCTTTCTGAGCTGGGGACTCCAAAGAACCAGAGTGAGGCCTAGGATTTGGTAATGATTTCACTTCACCCAAAGGGTCCTTAATATGATTTTTATTACATGCCAGGGTCTTCGTATCCTCAATATCAAGATTTTCTTTTGGGGATACGTCCACTTGGTTCTCTTCCCTGCCAGTTTTAGCTGCTTTGCTTTCAGAAGATAAGCGCATGTTGGTATTTGTGAGAAGGTTGTCCGGCTTCTTGCTTTCTGTGGCATTAATAAATTGGAGGGATCTTCGTGGGGAAAACACCTTCTTAGAGTCACTGTTTCCCCTCTTTCCAGTGGCAAAAAATGCTGCCCCTGTCTGGAGTTTTAACATAGGTTTGAACTTCATGGTTAGAACTTTAGAAGGACCTTCGATTTTCTTTTCTACCACATGCTTTTTATTCTCCTTCCCCTTAGGCTTAGGCACAGCCATTTCTATTTTAGCTTTTTTGTTATTTCTTGATAAGGTCTTGGCTTGCTTGGAAACAGCTGAGCGTTTGGAAGTTTTAAGAGGTTGAATCTTGGCCTGTACCACTTCTGTCTTGTTAGCAATAGGTAAATTAGCATAATCATTTCTGGCATTTAGATGACATTCTTTTGCTTGTTTTCTTTCCAGTATACTTTGAAATGTATTTCCTTTACTGTAAAAGGAATTGATTGGCACAATGGAATTATATGTAGTGCCCGACACTGGAGATGTTCTCTGTGGGAATGCATTTGATTTTATTTTTGGTGCATCTGCTCTCTGCATTGGTGAAGTACTAAGGTTCTCCAAGCTGGTTGACCTTTCGAGCAACTTCTGGGTTTTTTTATCTTGGAAAGTAGAAGGTTTTTTTGTTGGAAATGCTTCTTCAGTGAATTCCATCCTCAACCTTTTCGCTGGAGTCTCATTTACCAGCTGTAAACTACAAAAAGAACACATTTGCTCTTTACCTATCTCAGAACTAATTCAGCAACCATACTGTATTACAGCTTAAAAATAATATTTGTTACTTTAAAAGTTTAGAATCTATGACATTAAAATAAAAACTTCTGTGGAATGTAATATTTTTTAAAACTGAATTTGAATTAAAAACTTCACTGGGTGATGAGCGTTGTTCTTTTAAAAAGGAAATGTAAATTTAGCTCAATTTTTGTCTTAATTTGGACATTAAATATGAGAAAGAATCTATCACAGTTTAATGTGCCTTATGTACTTAACAAAAGATGACTTCAAATACAATTCTGATTTGTAGCTTTCCAAATTGAATCGACATACATACACAGATATATAAAGTTTATTTTAAAATACTTCTAGTAGTAACAAGAAATTCAAGGGTTTCTCTGGAACCTTCTAGTTTCTCCTGCTCAGGTGGGCATTCAGGAAGATGAATGCCCACCTGAACAGGAGGAAGAACGTCACTTGGAGGAAATTGATTATCTGGACCCGCGCCAGTCCGGCCCTGTCACAGCACGGAGACGGCATTGGTCGCGTTGGTGGATGATCTCTGGAGGGCCAGAGATGGGGGTTGTTCCTCCATCCTGGTCCTATTAGACCTCTCGGCGGCTTTTGATACCATCGACCATGGTATCCTATTGCATCGACTGGAGGGGTGAGGAGCACCGTTTTACGGTGGTTCTCCTCCTACCTCTCTGGTCGCAATTTGTATTGGCAGGGGGGCATAGGTCGACCTCGAGACCTCTCACTTGTGGGGTGCCTCAGGAGTCGGTCCTCTCGCCTCTCCTGTTCAATACATATATGAAGCCGCTGGGCGAGATCATCAGTGGTTTTGGGGTAGATTACCATCTGTATGCTGATGATACTCAGCTATACATCTCTACCCCAAACCACACCAACGATGCCGTCGAAGTGATGTCCCGGTGTCTGGAAGCCGTACGGATCTGGATGGGAAGGAACAGACTCAAACTCAACCCGTCCAAGACTGAGTGGCTGTGGCTACCAGCGTCCCGGTTCAACCAGTTGACTCCATCACTGGCCATTGGGGGCGAACATTCTGGCCCCCGTGGATCGGGCACGCAACTGGGGCGTCCTCCTAGATGGCAGGCTGTCAATGGAGGACCATGTGACAGCCGTGGCCAGAGGGGCGTTCCACCAGGTTCGCCTGGTGTGCCAGTTGCGTCCCTTATTGGACCAGGACACCCTTCATACAGTCACTCATGCGCTTGTGACGTCCCGTCTAGACTACTGTAACACTCTCTACATGGGGCTCCCCTTGAGATGCACCCGAAGGCTGCAGCTGGTCCAAAATGCGGCCGCGCGGGCAGTTCTGGGAGTTTCTAGATACTCCCACGTAACACCGCTCCTGCGCAGGCTGCACTAGCTGCCTGTGGACTTTCGGGTGCGTTTCAAGGTGTTGGTTATCATCTTTAAAGCACTCCATGGCACAGGACCTAGTTATTTGCGGGATCGTATCCTGCCCCATACATCCCTTCAGCCGATTCGCTCTCACAGAGAGGGACTTCTCCGGGTGCCGTCTACCAGGCAATGCCAGCGGGCGACGCCCAGAGGAAGGGCCTTCTCTGTGATGGGCCCGACCCTTTGGAACGACCTTCCCCCTGATATCAGAACGACCACGGACCTCCGCTCCTTCCACCAGAAACTCAAGACGCACTTGTTCCATCTAGCCGGCTTGGCCTAATTTCATGCTGCTCACCCCAGTCTGTGATTTTAAATGATTTTATTCGGTTTTACGGGGTTAGTTTTTAACTTTTATAAATTTGTACAGGGGATTATTTAATTCGATTTTAACTTTGTTTGTATTGTTTTGATTTTAGTAGTTTTAATTTTTACCTGTACACCGCCCCGAGTCCCTTCGGGGAGAGGGGGGCGGTCTAGAAATCAAATTAAATAAATAAATAAAAAACAAAAAATGGAAGTGTTCCAGAAGGCATTCAAACTGATTCAGTCATGTCTGCTTCTATTTTTGAATTATTTTATTTTTCAGTTGTTTTATTATTTAGTTTTTATGCCTATTGTGGATATTATTTTCATTTATATTGTGTAAATTGATGAGGATTGATTATAGTAGATATAAATAAAATAAGTAAAAATACAGCATTCTTATAAATGGATTTTAAAACGCACCTATTATAACAGCGTTTTCTTTTTCTTGGAGTAACAGCTGCCATAATCTGAGGAAAGAGCCTGTAAATTGCAAATGTATGTTTTAGAAAGTGCAGTTTTTCATTAGGAGATTTTAAAATTAACAAAGAGTCTGATTCTCTCACTTGTCCTTGCTTGCTTTTTTCTTATGCCAATTTATACTGCCTTCACCTACAGAGTAGCAGTTAATTTGGTGTATTCATCACTTCTAATAGCGGTTTCAACATACTTCCTTAAATATAGGCATGCCCAAACAAATTTTGATGGTAAACACCTGCTCTGCAAGCATAAGATTTCAGCTTTCATCTCTGGCATTGCTACAGATGGCGAAAATGTCTAGGGAGAAGCCAGTATCATTAAATAAACCAATAATCTGACTAAAAAAAATCTTCAAACATGATGGACATTCAATATATGTTGAACTAGAACTTTATGGCAGAGCACTGACTTTAAACATTCAAGATAGGTTTGAATATGACATCTGTCTGTAAGTTTCAAGGACCAGTAAGAAGGCATTACCCCATGAGTATTTTGACCCTTGGGCAACAACACTCTATATTTCCCAGCTGTCAGTGGGGGCAGCAGGAATCGAAAACATCTAAGGGCATTGTTGGGTGAGAAGGACCAAGAAATCAGAATTCTCATGAGAATCCCTAAGAAATCCTATTTTTTTTCCAGGGTACTATCACCAAATATACCCACTATTTATATAGTAAACAAAATCAGAATTGAGTGTATATTCATGTCATGCTGAGAATTAATAATAGAAAATAAGATTGCAGTTGAGAGGTGCTTAGTCTAATTTAGGATGTTAAAAAAATCATTCACCACCCTTTTTAAGCTTCTGTCCAGCCTACAACCCCCCCCCCCCCCCCAAACACACACCACATCTCACAGCCTCAATTTTTTTAGTCAGGGAGGTTGGCTTACTGAGAAATTTGACCGAAATCTGCTTTCCTGACTTTTTCTAGGAAGCAAAATCAAAGCGAGGAGGGAAAACGCAAGGAACGTTAAGATACTTTTACGAAACCCGCGATCTTTCTGACCGGTCTTCAGAACTCCCGAGATCTCGTCTCACTTTTTCCAAAGAGATTTTTTCAGGGCTGCAAAAAATCCGGACCGCCACAAAATGGCAGAGCGGTTCTTTTTTCCGACACAGCGATCATCCGGATTTTTTGCAGCCCCGATCGCTTTGCAAGCCGCATGGAAACACATCGACCAGGAAACATATACTCCGAAATCATTCTCAGCATTTCTCTTCCCTGCCCGTTTCGTTTGTTCCAATCCCGTCTTCCTTTCCCTGATACTTAAAAAGCCGATCTCTTGATCGTCCCTCCGTACATTACCTCAATCAGGAGAGAGCGGCGAGGGGAAGGGGGGGAAAAATTCCACCGTGAAACGACTCCGATCGACTTCAGACACTGACTGCCGCCGTTCGAAATTGGTCCCGCGCGCGCCTTAGCTCCTTCTATTTCCTATTGGTCGTTTCCTCCGCTCCTTAACGATAATTGGCTAAATTGGTAGCCAATGCCTATGCTAGCACGCTCAGAGGGGAGGTAAGCTGCTCAGTTTTCGCCTGTTTTTCCTCAGTCTGTTGAAGCTGAAGTGAGGCGCGTACTGTAGTTATAGTAATAAGGACAATAAAATATCTTTTGAATGTTAGCTTTCCTCTTCAAATTCAGTTGCATAAGTAATTCCGAAATCAGTTGTCTATAGCCTTGTGTACTACTTCAAGGTGCGGTAGCCATGCTGAATGGCAACAAACTACGAATACGGATCAAGCCAGCCAATTGGCTTACCTCATTAAACTTGAGGTTAAAAAAAAATGAAATGAAATTAAACTTAACGGCAGTCGGCGATCTTAGATGATTTGATAGACATTAAGAAAACAGAAATGCTACCTTTTTTATTGCTTGCTTGTTTGCTAGCAAGTTCATTCCCAGTGGTGTATTGGTTAAATAGTGACTCACCAAATATTCATATTTACCTCGTGTTTAACTCTGCACCCACTCACCCTCCTACAGAATGAAATATTTTGGGAAATATTAAAAAGTCAGGATAGAATATTTCCCTTTGAGGAGAAATACAGAAAAATCAATCCCAGTCCCCCTGGCCCAAGCAGAAACTGAGGTGGGCAGCTTTTAGAAATGCAGGTTTGGTAAAGAAAGACTGGGTCAGACAGAGACTCCAGATAAGCAATTAGGCAAGCCAAACATTGACAAGATTAGCTTAGACAAACACCTAGGACCGTGATGGCGAACCTATGGCACAGGTGGCACGCGGAACCATTTCTTAGGGCCCACGAGGCATTGCCCGGTCAGCTCCAGCGCGCTTGTGTGACTGACAGACACAGAGAGAGACAGAGGGGGAGGGAGGGAAAGACAGAGAGACAGAGAGAAAGAGGGAGGGAGAGAATCAGAGAGAGTGACACACACAGAGACAGAGAGAGACAGAGAGAGGGAGGGAGAGACAGAGAGAGTCTGATTAAGTGAGAGAGACAGACACACACACACAGAATGACAGATGGGCGGACGAAGGAGAGAGACAGAGAGAGAGAGAGAGAAAGAGAGAAAAAGAAAGAGAGAAAGAGAAAGAGGGAAAGAAAGAGAGAGAGAGAGAGAGAAGGAAAGAGAGAAAGAGAGACCGAAAGAAAGAGAGACAGAAAGAAAGAGAGAGAGAGACAGAAAGAGAGACAGAGAGACAGAAAGAAAGAGAAAAAGAGAGAAAGAAAGAAAGAGAAAGAGGGAAAGAAAGAGAGAGAGAAAGAGAAAGAAAGAGAGACAGAAAGAGAAAGAGAGAGAGGGAAAGAAAGAGAGAAAGAGAGAGAGAGAGAGAAAGAAAGAAAGAATTTATGACCACAATTGAACCTAAAAGTTTGGTTGCTAACCAAGACCGTCGTTAAGTGAGTTTCACCACATTTTCCAAGTTGGCCACGCCCACCCAGTCACATGACCGCTGAGCCACTCCCACAAAACAGGCCACACCTTCCGGCTCTCAAAAGAAATTTCAATCGTGGTATTGTTGATATTTGGCTCTGTTGACTAATGAGTTTGCCCACCACTGACCTAGGATTTGCATTTCTCCTTTTGCCTATAGAGCCAGTCATGACCCCATAGGAATCAAAAAGGTATAAAAACCCACTCACACTCAACTCCATTTAGTCAGATTTGTTTGTTTATTTGTTTGTTTATTTGACTTATTAACTGCCCCAGTTCATCAGTAAACAGAATCTTTCTTTCCAATGAGCCTTCATTTTATTCCTGGCTTGGAACCGGACCTTGATTTTTCTTCCAATAATAGGTAGACCTTGATTTACAACAGTTTGTTTAGTGACTGTTCGAAGTTACAACAACACTGAAGAAAAGTGACATAGAACCATTTTTCAGATACTATTGTAGGTTAGTCTCTACCTTTTAGGGTTAGGCCTAGGTTAGTCTCTACCTTTTAGGGTTTAGGGAATATTAGTTTTAATATGGGGATTTTAGTGCAGGGACAATTAAATTTAATTTGTTTTTACTTTACTGTACCTATTTTTGTATATATATATTATGTGTTTTAATTTTTCCCTGTGCACCGCTCCGAGTCCCCTTGGGGAGAGGATGCGGTATATAAAAATAAAATATTATTATTATTATTATTATTATTATTATTATTATTATTATTATTATTATTATTATTATTATTATTATTATAATATTGTGGCAACTGACTCATATTTATGATGGTTGCAGGAATCCGAGGTCAGGTGATCACCTTTTGTATCCTTCTGACAAGCAAATCAATGGGGAAGCCGGATTTACTTAACAATGTTACCAATTTAGCAGCTGCAGTGATTCATTTAACAATTGAGACAAGGCAGATTGTAAAATGGGACAAAAGAACTTTAACAAAAGCAACAGAAATTTTGGGCTCAATTGTGGTCGTAAATCAAGGACTGCCTGCATTACCTCACCTGTAGTGCTGATAAACTGTCATTAGAAAAGAGTGTAAGATAAAATAAAGTGGTAGGAAAAACAGGATGTAATTAAAGAAGGTTGCAATCCTAATAGAAAGTAAGGCCATGAAGAAAAGTATTTGTTAGCTGATGGAAAGAAATTGGTTGAAGACTTTAGGCTTCAACATGGTTGCAATAAACCTCTTTATTAGGGAATGGGGGTGGGTGCATCTGGGACAAGTCTCTTCCATAGAAGTTCATTTAATACAGAAAGGAATCAAATTATTGGTGTTTAATATTTACCCCAGGAAAAATGGTGAGCAGAGCCTGAGGAAAGTCAACAGAAGCACTAGAACTTCACTAGGGAAGAATTATTCCTTATTTCCACGTGGGGGGGTGGAGTTTCAAAAAAATTTGGAACCTATTCTGTGGGTGTGGCTTGCTTTGTGGGAGTGGCTTGCTGGCCATGTGACCGGGTGGGAGTGGTTAATGGTTAGAAGCAATGGTAAAGCAAGATATCGAATTAAAACCAGAAATATTTTGTATATTTAATTTCACACGTTAGCTGCTGGAATTATGTTTGCACAACAGTGGAAAAACAGAGATATGAAAATGAATAAATATTACAATGTGCAGGAATAAATAAAGTGATAATTAAAATCAAGAAGGCTTTGAATATTTTTTCAAGTGGGATTTGTTTTAGCAATTGCTAAGTAACAGAAACAGAAAATAGAAATCCAAAAGTATGAAAAACAACACCAATTATGTAAGGAAAGGTCATTAAAATGTAAAAGGAAATATTACTAGTACTTGATCATTATTAATGTGTACAACTGCTGTGGGACATAACACACCCACACAAACTATGACAGTGCCAGGAAAACACCAAAAAATAAGAATCCCCCCCTACAAAAGACTAAAAATGAAACCAGTTTTTTCCCCTAACCTAGACAAAGCCACTGGAATAAAAACCATCAAGGCATTGTGGGAAATTATAAAGGACAGTGCCAGGAAGCTCACAGAACCAGCAACCACCTAAGAATTACCTAGACCAGGGGTCCCCAACCCCTGGTCCACGGACCGGTGCCGGTCCGTGGCTTGATAGGAACCGGGCCGCAGGGCCGGAGAGGGGGCGGAGGGAGGAGGGGGCAGCCCCTGGGCAGAGCGCGCGCTGGATGCGGGAGAGCGCAGGTGCGGCTGTTCATGTCGTTAGAGGCCCTAGAGCAGTGGTCGGCAAACCCTCTTTGGCCCCTTGAATGTGACTCTTCAGTCTCTCACTGATTCCCTCCCTTCCTCCCTCTGTCTTTCTCTCTCTGGGTGCCTCTCCCTCTCTGTCTGTCACTGTGTCTGTCCACAGAATACCGCATGAAGCAGCGGCGAGTCTCTGCGCTGCCAGTGAGGCCATCCGCAGGGGGCGAGGTCCCCCTCGCGTTCCTCGCCTTCCCTGTTGGCGTCCGGAGCAATCAGCGGCCGTGCAGAAACTCGCCGCTTTTCCACACCGTGGAAAAGATAGACGCGTGCACGTTCCGTGAAATTACAGCCCAAGTTCCCACCGTTACGAAGTCTCCGAAACTGTAATTGGGCGGGGCATGTGTGCGCCTATCTTTTCCACAGCGTGGAAAAGTGGCAAGTCTCTGTGTGGCTGCTGATGGTCCCTCCTTCCCCCTCTGTCTCTCTCACTGTGTGTCTGTCAGACTCTGATTCCATCCCTCCCTCCCTGTCTCTCTGTCTCTCCCTCCCTCCTTCCCACTCTGTCTCTCTCTCTCTGTGTCTGTCAGATTCTGATTCCCTCCCTCCCTCCATCTCTCTCTCTCTCTGTGCCTCTCTCTGTCTGTCACTGTCTCTGTCCACAAAATACTGCATGGAGGAGTGTGGGCTCTGTGGTGATGGCGAGGCCATCCGCGGGTGGGGTCCCCTTCATGTTCCTTGTCTCCCTGGATGCCGTCCAGAACCATCAGCAGCCGTGCAGAGACTTGCCGCTTTTCCACACCATGGAAAAGATAGGCGCACACATGCCCCGCCCATTTACAGTCTCGGAGACTTTGTAAAAGTGGGAACTTGGGCTGCAATTCCACAGGACGTGCATGCGCCTATCTTTTCCACGGTGAGAAAAGCGGCGAGTTTCTGCATGGCTGCCGATCACTCCAGACACCATTGGGGAAGACGAGGAACGTGAAGGGGAAACACCCCCCCCCCGCAGATGGCCTTGCTGTCACCACAGAGCCCGTGCTCCTCCACGCAGTATTTTGTGGACAGAGACAGTGATAGACAGACAGAGAGAGGCACAGAGCGAGAGAGAGACGGAGGGTGGGAATCAGAGTCTGACAGACACACAGAGAGAGAGACAGAGGGGAAGGAGGGAGGGAGAGACAGAGAGACGGGGAGGGAGGGAATCAGAGACTGACAGATACACAGAGACAGAGAGAGAGAGGGAGGGAGAGACAGAGAGAGCGAGAGAGCGAGTGAGTGAGTGAGTGAGTGCGAGACAGACAGACACACAGACAGAGAGGAAGATAGGGGAGAGACAGAGAGAGGGAGAGAGGGAGACAGAGAAAAGGAGACACACACACACAGACAGACAGACACACAGAATGACAGAGAGAGACAGAGAGGCAGGGAGGGGAGAGAGGCACAGAGATAAGAGGGAGGGAGGAGAGAGAGATACAGACAGGCAGACACAGAGAGAGAATGACAGAAAGAGACAGAGAGGGAGGGAGGATGAGAGACAAAGAGCCACAGAGAGAGACAGGTAGACAGACACAGAGAGAATGACAGAGAGAGACAGAGAGGAAGGGAGGGAGGGAGAGATAAATAGCCACAGAGAGAGAGAGAGACAGACCGACCGACAGACTCAGAGAGAGAGACAGAGAGAAACAGAAAGATAGAGAAAGAGAAAGAAGGGAAGAAAGAAAAGAAAGAAAAAGAAAGTGGGAGAGAGAAGAAAGAAAGAAGAAGAGGGAATCAAACTATTCTCCAAGGCACCTGGGGGCAGGACAAGAAGCAACGGGTGGAAACTAATCAAGGAGAGAAGCAACTTAGAACTAAGGAGAAATTTCCTGACAGTAAGAACAATTAACCTCTGGAACAGCTTGCCTCCAGAAGTTGTGAATGCCCCAACCCTGGAAGTCTTTAAAAAGATGTTAGATAGCCATTTGTCTGAAATGGTATAAGGTTCCTGCCCACGCAGGGGGTTGGACTAGAAGACCTACAAGGTCCCTTCCAACTCTGCTATTGTATTGTATTGTATTAAAGAGAACTTATGACCACAATTGAGCCCAAAATTTTGGTTGCTAAGCAAGACCGTTAAGTGAGTTTCACCACATTTTGTTTGGCCACGCCCATCGGGTCACATGACCGCTGAGCCACTCCCACAAAGTTTTGGCTCTCAAAATAAATTTCAATCATTGTATTGTTGATATTTGGCTCTTTTGACTAATGAGTTTGCCAGCCACTGCCCTAGAGGGCCAAGTGAGCCGACTCCCCCCCCCCCGCATGCGCATGCGCCGTCTGTTCCCCCTCCCCCCGCTCCTCCTCTATGCCAGCCGGTCCGCAGAATTTTCTTTAAAATGAAACCGGTCCCTGGTGCAAAAAAGGTTGGTGACCCCTGACCTAGACAACCAGGGTGAAACAAAGTTGCTGCAAGAAGCAAAGAATTTATACTTGTGCCCCCCCTCCTCTCAGCTGTGCCCGTGGCTTTTCTTTCTTTCTTTCTTTTTCTTTCTTTCTTTCTTTCTCTTTCTTTCTGTCTGTCTTTCTTTCTTTTTCTTTTCTTTCCCTCTCTTCCTCCCTCTTTCTCTTTCTTCCTTTCCCGCCTTCTTTTTCTTTCTCTCTCTCTCCCTCCCTCTCTTTCTCCCTCCCTCCCTCCCTTTCTTTCTTCCTTTCCCTCCCTCCCTTTCTTTCTTTCTCCCTCCTTCTTTCCCTCCCTTTCTTTCTCCCTCCCTCCCTCCCTTTCTTTCTTCCTTTCCCTCCCTCTCTTTCTTTCTCTTCCTCTCCCTCCCTCCCTCTCTCCCTCCCTCCCTCCCTTTTTTTCTTTCTCTTTCTTTCTCTTTCTTTCTTTCCCACCCTCCCTCCCTCCCTCTCTTTCTTTCTTTCTTTTTCTTTCTTGCAGTCTGTAAATACCAGAAGTAACTCCAGCTCCACATCAAAGGAAAATAAACAGCATGAGGAGGGACCTTCCCAGCCCCTTTGGGTGTCCAAACACTCTTGCAGCAAAGATGCTTGCAGCCCATCCAGCTCTGGAGGTCGTTAGGTGCCCACTGAGTGCCAAGCAGCAAGCGCCTTCGCCCCCTGCGCTGAACCCCCAGGACGTCTCTGGGCTCCTTGGGTTTCCACGGGGGAAGGAAACCTCTTCCAGGGCAGCTTGGTGCTTTCTGGGCTGGGCTTCTCCCTTGCAGAGGGTTTGTGACCCAACTATGTAATAGGACAGATGAGACAAAGAACGGGATAGCAGGATTTCCTGCTTTCTAGTAAATATAAATCGTGTTGCACAGCTGATTGTCACACACCTGATCGCCAGAACTTAAAAAAATTTTTTTTTGGGGAAATCATTTCCGGCTTTGGACGCGACGGACGTGTTTCCTACACGTCCGCCGCTGTGTTTCCTTAGCGAGCACCTTCGGGTGCAGGGGGGGACACGAAGAGTCCTCCCCTGTAAGGGCAGCCTTCGGTGAGGCCCCCACCTCGACGGCAGTCAGGGGGGCTGTTCCCGCTACATCCCAGGAGCCGAGGAACGGAGCGCGGGGGGAATGCTGCCCTTTCGCCGAAGGAGCTGGAACCATGGAGGATTTTTTTTTAACGAGCAGAAACGCCAGGGCTGAATGGCTGTGCCAAGAAATAGTAATGTGATTTATTTGAAATTTCCACATTCAACTTTTGAAAGAGAGAAATAGGGGGGAGTTGGGAGAAACAACCCCCCTGGAAATAAAAGCGGCATTAGAGAACTAGTCCCGCGAAGCAGAGAGAGTGAAAGTGACATCCGATGGATTAATTGAAAAAGGAAATGTATTGCCAAATAAGGAATTGCTGTTAAACAATGTATCCTGAGCCTTGCTACATTTAAAATAGACTGTTTCCAAACTTTTACTTTCTTCACTGCTGCCAGCAAGGCGGAAAGATGGCGTTTCTTTATTCCCAGATGGAACTTTTCCTTTTGAAAATAAGCATTCCTCCATTTTAACAAACTAAATGAGATTAAATTCAAAATATATATAAAAAGGCTTGCTCTAGTGACTTTCAGTGTTCTCTTCCTCTGTGAAGCCTTCTGTTTTTGTTTGGAAAATCATACTTCACTTTTCTCTCTGGAGATTGCAAACTTAATTTGAACTACCATTACTTTTGTCTCAGACTTCTCGGACTGCCCACCCTACAGTGCCATTTTTTTTCATCTTTCTTTATACTAACATCTAAAGCTTTAATTATGGCATTGAGAAAGCGTCCATCTGGGAAATCAAGCTCTGCCCCAGCATCTACAAAGCCCAGTCCAACCTCACAACCAAAGATTACACCTTTACTTCAGAGGGAAACAGAAGCAGAGGATCCTAAGCCAACAACCACAGAGGAGATGTTTCAAAAAATAATGAATGAAGTACAACAAATCCGGAAAGACAATTTAAGTACAAGACTGGAACTTTTGGAGGCACAAAGAGAAATAACAAATAATAAGCAAAAAATTGAGGGGCTGGAGGTGGGGGCAGTTGGGATGGGGGAAGAGATAAAAGATTTTAAGAAGGAAATTACAGATATTACTGGTCAGATGTCTAGAATAGATTTTGAACGTGTCTTTCTTTTTAAGATTTCAGAATGTTCCAGAAGCAGATAATGAGAATTTAAGAGATTTAATGGCTACAATTTTAGCGGATTATACTAAGAAAAATAAGGAACTTATTTGGGGGGACATTGATTTGATTTATAGAATTAATTCAGCATATGCCAGAATAAACGATGTACCCAGAGAGATACATATTAAATTCATAAGAAGGTCAACAAGGGATGAGATACTGAGACCACAAAGAGGGGGGGCTTTGATATATCAGCAAAATGAGGTGGCCATACTGAAGCAGATCCCTAAAAAAATACGAGATATAAGAAGGAAATACTCCTTCCTATCGAAAAAATTATATAAAAAGGGGGTGTGGTTCAAGTGGTTGATGCCCGAAGGGATGCTGGTATTCTGGGAGGGAGGAAGAGTTAGAATGAAAACAGTGGAAGAGGCGGAGAATTTTCTTAAAAAACATTCCTCAATCCTGGATGATGACGATATGGGAACGGGAGGGGCCACGGCTCCGCCTACTGGAGGGGTGGAGTAGAAAGAAACAATAGCAAAGAGGCTCAGATCACAAAAATAACTTTTTTTTGTTTTTTTAATGTATGGTAATTCCTGTATGGATGTTAATAGAAACAAAGTAATTGAATGTATGAAATTTTACTTTTGATTATGAAATTTATGATTTAAAATGTATGTACCCCTTCCTATTTTTATTATTTCCTAATGGAACTTATTCAAGAAGACTCGGAGGCGGTCACCAACCCCGATGTGGAAGCTCTAAAACAGGGATGTCCAAACTTGGGAACTTTAAGACTTGTGGACTTCAACTCCCAGAATTCCCCAGCCAGCATAGCTGGCTGGGGAATTCTAGGAGTTGAAGTCCACAAGTCTTAAAGTTCCCAAGTTTGGACATCCCTGCTCTAAAATATTGTTAAAATACCTTACCTACCCTTTTCCTTTTATAAAATGTTAAAACTAATAAAAAATTATTTAAAAAAAAACTTTTTAAAAGCATTTTTACTACCTAAGTTCTGACGATTAGCTGTGACAATCAGCTGTGCTGCACAATCGTCACAATATTTTTTTTTTTACTTTTGTAAAGCGTTTTTTTACTACTGGTTTGGACGTATTGGTTCATCCCTGGGCAGAGGCATAAATGGGTGCAAAACATTGTGAATCAAAGCAGATAATACTAAAGCCTCGTAGCCAGAATGGGGGAATCACAATATTTAATGCTAGTAGAAGTCATAAGAGAAAGATGATGGCATAGAGAGAGTACTACTGGGATACAATTACTTCTAAGGATGCCTACAAATAACTGCCATTTTTTCCTTCTGGAAATATTCCAATATTTTGCACTCAAAATTGAGTTGCACTCTTGTCTTTTTGTGGATTTATTCTTTATCTCCCTTTATTTTTCTGCATATGCAGTATCCCAGGCAAACTACGCAAAAATGGTTTCCTCCAATAATGTGATTTACTGGTCCATCCAGTTTTTAACTTGATCAAAGGCTACAACATTGATCATGTTGCCCTCTGCCCCAGCAATGCTCTCATCCCACATGCTTCCTCTCTGTGCTCCCAAAAACCAATTTCCTCTCAGCCTGGCTGTGGTAAGCACATGATTCCCAAACCAACAATTACAATCCATAAATCTAGCAAATGGGTTTGTTTTTTTTCTGGAATAGTGCTATCTGTGGTGATGGACAATTAGCTAGATGCATTTTTTACGTTTCCCTGGAATTCCTCAGAGAAACCCGCATGAATTGAGCAAAGGTGGTATCTCAAAATAGAGAAATATATAAAAGCCCAGCCAGTTTATTTGCAGCCTGGAAAAACAACAACACAGACCTGCCGTGTTAAGCGTTAAGTGTTGGAGATAAGTGACAAGAAGATCCTTGTTGGGGAGGAACCCCAGAGACTGGCAGCAAGCCACATCTTTATTGAGACCTCAATACAAGTTATCTCTGTGGGGGCTCCTTTGTAATTGCATTGGGGGTGAATGTCTGGAATGTTTTTTTGGTGTCCCAGAAGAAGCTGATTTTGCACGGTAGCTATCAACCTTCTTGTGGGGATGATATGTTTCATGATCTGAGACTTTCGTGGACACTTTTCTATGACCATGGGAGTGTCCTTGTTTTGAGTGTGTAGTAGTCACTGCATTTTTATGAAGAGAGTCTTGCTTTTGGTGCATAGTGCCTTTGGCTTGAAAACCAGAAGTATCTGAAGGTTCCACCAGAGTTTCAGAAGAAGCTGATTTATGGAGGGATGTCCTAGGGTCCTGTTTTGTGGAAGGGGGTTCTGTCCTCCTCTGCGCCTTTGCCCAAACTTTCTTGATGTATAACAAGAGCTTTTTCAGGATGTTGGGAGGCTTCTGTGGGGACTTGGGTCGGGTTGTCTCTGGGGCTGACTTTCGGATTTGTGGCTGGGACTCCATTTTAGGTGAACGTGGAGAGGATCTGGGTGTTGTTGCTCTGGATGGCCTGGGACCAGCCCTGTGCCGTCTGGCTCTCAGGTCAATTGCCTCTGTAGGTTGCTTGGCTAAGCGAGATGGCCTCTCTGCGGCCCATGATGGAGTTGCTGCTTCATGGGCATTCCTGCTTCTGCTTCTGCTCCTGCTCCTGCTCCTGCTTTGACTTCTCTCTTGCTTGGAAGGATGCTCTTTGCTGTGTTGCAACTTTGATGCATCCTTTCCTTGCGCCAGACCCCATCTGCTGGCCTCGTGCTTCTTGATCTTAAGGAGGAAGCCCAAGTTCATATAAACCTCCCCGTCCTGTACACTTAGCCGTGGATAGACAAGGAGGCAAGGGCCATGCTGGGGATGGGGATGCGGGCAATAAGGAGCACAGCGGCCACATAACAAGCAAACAGGATATTCTACACTTGGCTGGCTACGCCCATTCTCCAGACCTTTAGCCAGGCACATGTGTAGATCCTGTGTAGCTTGCTCTGTATCCAAGGATTCCACAATGGCATGGGCCAGACACTGAGACTTGAGAGGGCTCTTTGCAAGTTTGAAACTTTCCTGATGCAGTTCCATTTGTGCATTGTGAATACAAGGCAATTCCAGTTGGTTCTGGCACATGAAAGTAGAGTCTAAGAATGATGTCTGAGCAAAGCTAGGAAGGTCTCCACTCTCTTTGGGGACTTCTGTCATGTCATCAGCCCAGCTCAATCGGTGTGTCTTTCGGTCAATCATCAGGCTGATCTGAGTCTCTGCTGGCTTGCCTTTGGGACTGCCTGATCTTCCTGCGTTTTCCTTGGAGGTACTTGGCTTTTTGCTATGAACATCTTTCTCCTTTTTCTTGGGAGTTCTGGGTCTTCCTGCCTGCTTTGTCAAAAGGCCCTCGTTTTGTGCTAGCAGGTTAAGTACCTCTGTTAACTCCTCATTGGGCATCATGCTACTCAGATTTCCATCTATTGGTTCCTTGAGACTGCTGTGGCTAGTAGTGTGACAGATGATGAATGGGGGAGGCAGCAAATCTTTGGAAGAAGGTACAGGAGTTTGAGTGCGGGGTCCGGGGCTTTTTGCCCTGACAGGTGGAGGTTTGGGTGGAGTTTGATGACCTTTGGGGCTGGCTGAAGGAGGTGTGCGGCTACGTGACCTTTGACCAGTGGAGCGCTGCTGACTTACCCAATGGACCACCTCATTTTCTGGGGTGATGCCAATCTGCACATTGGTCGGTGCCCTGAGATTGCTGTGGCTAGTAGTTTGACAGATAATGAATGGGGGAGGCAGCAAATCTTTGGAAGAAGGTGCAGCAGTTTGAGTGCAGGATCCCGGGCTCCTTACCCTGACAGGTGGAGGCTTCTGGGGCGTTTGATGATGTTTGGGGCTAGTTGAAGGAGGTGTGTGGCTACGTGACCTTTGACCAGTGGAGCGCTGCTGACTTACCCAATGGACCACCTCATTTTCTGGGGTGATGCCAATCTGCACATTGGTCGGTGCCCTGAGATTGCTGTGGCTAGTAGTTTGACAGATAATGAATGGGGGAGGCAGCAAATCTTTGGAAGAAGGTACAGCAGTTTGAGTGCAGGGTCCCGGGCTCCTTACCCTGACAGGTGGAGGCTTCTGAGGCATTTGATGATGTTTGAGGCTAGTTGAAGGAGGTGTGTGGCTACGTGACCTTTGACCAATAGAGACCTGCTGACTTACCAGTTGTACCACCTCATTTTGTGGGGTGATGCCAACCTGCAGATTGGTCTCTCTGCTGGGCACCTGAGAAAACAGTGGTGTTTCTTTCTGCCATTGTAATAGTGCTGCTTCCTTCTGCCACTGTATTGGCGTTGTTTCTTTCTGCCAGTGCAATGGTGGCGCTTCCTTCTGCCAATATAATGGCGGTGCTTCTTTCTGCCACTGTAATGGCGGTGCTCCTTTTTGCCACTGCAATGGTGGTTCTTCCTTCTGCCAATATAATGGTGGAGCTTCTTTCTGCCACTGCAATGGTGGTTCTTCCTTCTGCCAATATAATGGTGGAGCTTCTTTCTGCCAGTGCAATGGTGGAGCTTCTTTCTGCCAACGAAATGGTGGAACTTCTTTCTCCAAATATAATGGTGGTGCTTCCTTCTGCCAATGTTTCTTGTGGATGTGCCAGTCAAGCAGCTCCTGCTCTTTGTAGTTCAGAAAATAAATCCTGCCTCCAAGTCTCTGAAAGTGGACAGGGCTGCTTCTGATTGTTGAAGGAATCCTTGGTGTCAGTTTAGTCAAAGATTCAGATGTTGAAGTACTTCTTCTCCGCTGCTTTGGCTTCTGGTGCAGTTGGAAGTCCATTGGGGGATAAGAAGAAGATCTTTGGCGTGACTTCCGGAAACCAGTCTTGTAGGGTCTGGTGACATGCCCCTGCCACACTGGAATTTCTTGTGAAGCCATGGGGACTGGGGAGGGAGGTGTTCTAGACCGGCTATAGCAGACATCTCTGGTTGATGAATGGGCCCAGCTGTACAGAGAGGTGATGGAATTCAAAGTGGTGTTGGATGGAGAGCGTGAGATTCTAAAAATGGGATGGGAGGCAGGGAAACAAAGAAAAATCGTCAGAGCAGCCATTTCCCATGAAGTTTAATTATATAGCATCCATCCCATCCCTTGCTACATATTTATTTTATTTGTATTTATTTTTTTATTTGTATCTTGCTTTTATTGTTTTTACAAATAACTCAAGATGGAGAACATATTCAGCTGTAAATTAACCCAGCTTAGTTTCCAATACTCCCAGCATTGGGAAGAGTGGAGGGGTGTGAAGCTGATAAGTATCTTTCCCACATTGAAAAGGAAGACCCATATTTCTTCCAGCTAAAATGTACTGTATATCCCCTACTTTTGGCAGGGCATGTTGAAGATGGGTCATTGGGGGGGGCAGATGACTTACAATCCAAATGTTATTCTCTTCGTCTACATAAGGCAGGATAAGCCCCTGCCTTATGTAGACAAAAGCAGTTGCCTCAGGCCACAAAAGCTAGGCGTTCAATAGTGATCTTAAGTCCAGAGAGCCTCAATTAAAAGTATATACAAATGACACATCAAAAATGGCTGGGTGACTTTGGGTCAGTCGCACTCCCTCAGACCAATTCCCCTCATAAGGGTCTTGTGGAGAAAATAGAAGGAGGAAAGAGCATTAAGCATGGTTGCCGCCTTGAGTTGTATATGAAAAGTGGGATAAGGTTTTTTTCAAACGGGTGGAGCTTTGATCACATAGTCGTGGCCACCATCTTGACATTTTAAACTCTCCCTGCAGAACCCCTGCCTGTAACCTACATGACACAGTGTGGCTTTAAAAACTGGAAAATGGGAAGAGGTGGGTAAAGCTACCCAGGGGAGAATTGTTTCAGTTTTTGTGCTTCAGTTTTTGGACCGTGTGTGTGTGTGTGTGTGTGTGTGTGTGTGTGTGTGTGTGTGTTTGCCCTCCCAGGGCTCTGGAAGCTTTCCTTGAGCCTCTGAGAGGGTGAAAATGGCCTTCCCAGGCTCCAGAGGCCCTCGGGAAACTTCCGGTAGGCCAATTTTTTGCCCTCCCCTGCAATTACTTGCATCTAAAACAGGTTACGTGGGGACTCCTGGGAAGGGTGGGGGTGGGGTGGGGGGCAGCCAGGAGTGGGATTTGGGAGGTTCTCCGAATTGCGCAGAATCTTACCTAGGGGTTCTCCCGAACCCCTGCGAACCCCCAGCAGCCCACCCCTGAATTTAGGACTGGCTTCCATTTGACATACTGTAGAAGTCTGTGGTACAACTTGTTGGTATGAGGCATAACTCTAGTGAAGTAGGCTTTTCATATTGTTTGAATTTGCCTCGTAAACCATCTTTTAGGAAGGTTTGCAGCTCTTTAGGACATTTTTATTGGACGTGTTGTTTTGATTTTGATTTTTGATTCTTTGAAGGAAGAGCAGCTATCTTTACATATTTTATTATTTTATTTTATTATATTTTATTAATGTTTACATTAAATTAACATATCTGAAAGCCTTTTTTGATCGTTGGCTGGAAGAGTGTCTGTTTTCCTTTTTTTTTTTATCACAGTACCAAATGTTAATAAGAATCAAAAGCAGAAGAAAAGGAAAAAGAATGCAAATATGCCTGTTAAGAAGACTACAGCATTACCTGCTGAAAAGAGAGTCTCAAGCAAGGTAATTTTTTACTAATGTTATGCAGTCCAAAACTTTGAATTTCTTGAACAGAAAGAGATACACATCCAGCTACTTCTTCCAACTTTTCCATCACCATCTACTTATTCACTTAGAAAGCTTTAGCTTACTTTTATATTTTTTTAAAAAGCATTCCATTGCTTAGTAGAAAGTGTCTCTCCTAACCCTAACCCCATCCCTGCATAGGTCTTTGCTTTCAAGAAGTTCTATCGGAGTCTTACGGTTTACTGATACGTTGCATTTGCCAGGTGAGGTACTCAATTTTCTTGTCCAAAACACACAGAGTTTGATAGAGGTTCAAATTGTTGCAGGACCTGAGAAAAATGGAAAAGAGAGACATATGTACATTGGGGTGTAGGAAGTTAACTGCCCCCCTTTCCTAGAAAAATGAAATACCCTGGGAAATATTGAAAAGGCAAAATATTATATTTTCCTGTATCGGAAATGGAGAAACATGTTTTTGGCAGGAAGCAGACTCATTTTTAATAGCCCAACCTTTTAATGGTCCATTAAAATGGGCCATTAAAGCCAATTTATTCTACATAACAAAGACCTCTTCCCTTCAGTTCCAGAGTGATGGGATTAAGGCACGATAGTATTAGCCCTTTACCCATCTCACCACAGGGCATCTGGGAAAAAGCAATGCTCAACCAAACCTGGACTCAAGACAGCCTACAGAATTACCCCTGCATGGCCCCATGGGAGTCTGACAACCTATCAGAATACATTTCTTACACAGGAACTGGAAACAGAGAGATGGGGCTGAACAGAGTATAAAAAACCCAGCAAGCCCCTTCTTTGCTCTCTTTTCTTCTTCACCCAACATCTGGAAGCTTGTGATCTTCCTTTTCTGTTCAGGAACTCAAACCATGTGATCCTGTCCACCATTAAACCATCTTTCAAAGCAGCCTCCATGTTTCCAGTGTCTTTTCCCCCACTTGGAACTGAAACCCCAGAAGGACATTTCTCCCAACAGGGGAAAAATATATCACACGCTTATGACCAATGCCTTCTTTCCCCATTTCTTTTGAGTGGGAGGAGGGTGAGCTAAGATGACAACAGGGCATCCTTATTATATTGTATTTTAATTTCTTTCTATAAATAGCCTTTATCTTTTTCAGAAAGTTCATTTGACTCCCCTTCATTACAATTATTTTATAGCTATCTTTTACTCCCCCCCCCAGTTATTCTGTAATTCCTATTCCCTTCCCAGAATTCATAAAACATGGAAGACTGCATATTTAAAAAAATAACCCAAAAATGTATTGCAGTCTTTCCTCAGTGTAAAAAAAAAATCTCTCAAGTATAATTCCTCTTGACATCTTGGTCTTTCTCTTTCCTCTGTGATCCCCTGAAGTCTCACTGTTTAAGATACCTTATATTGCAACATAATTTTGATTCAATGTTTGGCCATGCCATAAATAAAGCATTTCCTTAGGTGTGCCTGACAAGTATCTATGTCAGTTAAGTAAGCAATAAAAGGCTATATATACCATCTGTTTACATCCAAAAGAAAAAAAACATTAACTAAACTGGACATGAAATTCTATCATGCATATCCTTGTATCTTTTATGACATTTTACCTTAATTATAGGTAGACATTCCTTACTCACTGCCTCATACAGTAAGATGGCACAGAAAAAAATAACTTTGCAATTAAGGTTCATGTTTATGACCTTTTCTGTCTCAGTTAACATTATAGTCAGTTAGTATACATTGTCCTGTGTCTGAATTTTTCCGCCCCCTCCTCCCCCTGGAGTGGAGAGATTGGAAAGGAAGGGATTACAAGAGAGTAAGCAGGTACTCAATGGAGAATACACATCAAAAGCTAGTACCAGCTGTCTTCAGGGCTGAGAGCTGCAAGCATGCTAGGTAAACACATAGTACTAGTAGGGTTGGGTTCCTGTGCTGGTTGGTAGTGGTTTGCTTTATGCACGCTTCCTTATTAGGGAAGATATCAAGTTAGGTTACTTACTTTTGTTCTGTGGCTGACCTTATACCCTTTGTCCTCCCTGGATCTGTGCTTGTGATACTTATTTTTTCCAAGGATGCTGCAGTAGGAGACATACAGAAGAAAGGTTGTTATTCCAAGACTCAACCTCCCAATTACTACAGCAATGTTTCTCACCCTTGATACATGGTAAATTTGTAGATGTCAACCCTCAGAATTCACAGCAAAGGGCATGTTGGCTGGGATTGCCAAGGCACCGCAATGCTATGAGACTAAAAAGAAAGAGAAAGTGAAATTGTCTGCATCACTTACCTATCCATGGTACTTTGTACCTGCTCTGCTTTTTGTTGCGAGCCTGTAGAAGAAAAGGAACACACATAAGAAGAATTGTTCTATAGGAAACTATGAAGAATTGTTTTTTTTCTGTTCCAAAGGGTACCATTAGATATAATAATAGCAAGTTTGAAGAGAGGGTACAATTTGACTGAACATCAAAATAATCTTACAATTTGTCCATTTTGAGAACTTTAATAGTGAAAATAATTATTTAAAGGATAACTGATGTTCTTAAAGCAAATATTAGACAACTGTCTGTTGTGGATGTACTAACAATGGATGAATCTAGATCAGATGGTCTACAGCAGGTCTGTCCAATGTCCGGTCAGTGGACCGGATGCATCACACGCTGGCCACACCCATGGCCAGTTTAGTGAAGGGGGGGGAAAGTCCCAATATGTCACGTGACATTGCACTGTTGGTATGAGTTTAATACCCATGGTCTACAGAATCCATTCTATCTGTATGATTATATGGTAAAAGAAGAAATATGTCACCTGAGATTACTTTTACATCACCCGTGATTTCCTTCCCAAGTCCCTCACAAAACAGTTTAAACTTGATCTATAATTATATTCATTTCTGCAAACCTCAAAAATATTAATATGAGCCAGTTGGTTTTTATTATCCTTCTCTCCAGCTGGCCAATAAAATAATGTAAAACAAAAAGACTCATCTTATGATCTAAGCTTGCTTCTTAGCCCAGGTTTCCCAGGTTTATTTTATTATAAACTGGCATTTTTTCAACATCTGGGCTTCTGGACACCATTCTTGAAAGACATATGACTCATTTTAGCAAACAGAAATCATATATTTCAAGGTCCTAACGACCATCTTCAAAACGCTCCATGGCTCGGGACCTAGCTATCTGCAAGACCGTCTCCTGCCCCATACATCCCTGGGACCGACACGCTCCCACAGAGAGGGCCTCCTCAGGGTGCCGTCGGTCGGGCAATGTCGACTGGCGGCGCCCAGGGGGAGGGCCTTCTCTGTGGCAGGGCCGGCCCTTTGGAACGACCTGCCCCCTGAAATCCGCACCATTCCTGACCTCCGCCTCTTCCGCAAATGTCTTAAGACTCACTTCTTTCAACTAGCCGGCCTTGCGTAACCCCAGCATCGCCAATTATAAACGAGGGTTTTAAAAACGGTTACAACATAGGCATCTAATATCTATGTATTTGTATTTTGTATTTATTGATTTAATTCTATGTTCGCCGCCCCGAGTCCCTTGTTGTGAGATGGGAGCGGGTTATAAATATGAAAAATAAATAAATAAATAAATAAATATATAGTAGATTTTAAAAAGTCATGTTTTCCATAATCCCTTATTACGGAAGACTATTCTAATGATTGCAGGAAAAATCAGTCTCCTGTACTATTTTTAAAAATGAGGAAAACCCCATAAAAAAGCCTTTTTCAGATTTTCCTGGTGCTCATATGCAAAAAGAAACAAGGACAGAAATTACATTGGTTTACTTTAATCAGCTATCATTGTGGCATTCTCTGGTCATCAGTCTTGGTGAAACAAAAGCAGGATATAAACCAAACCAATAATCATGTGGGGAATAGCAAAGAGTGAATGGCACAAAAGACCTTATCCAAATAATGATGCTGGTGAACTTTCCTCCACAAAGAAATATGAAATGAACTTCCCCTTTTTTATTGTAGTCAAATTATTCCCAACTTTTTTTAAAAAAAAAAAGCTAAACAGTCACAAAAATAGAATCTAGCTCTCTCCTTTTCCTACTGCTTCCCAAAATATTGTTAATTATTGGTTAATATGTTTTTTTTAAGAATTTATTTTATTGGTTTTCAAAATTTATACAGGGAAAAAGGTATAGGGTGAGAATAACATTTTGGTAGCTTCCCTGCCATTGGTGGTGGCCCTCCCAAAATTTCATAAATTTACAATTTTAAAAGTAAAGGATAGGCATATATAAAGGTTACATTGTACAGCCCATATATTCAATCATCTTTTTCTTTGCCATTTTATCTTGTATCAACAATTACAATAGGATTTTAAATAAAATCATTTTTGAGATCTAAGTCTTTTCGCAATTGACTCTTCTTCCCTGTTCCCGGGCGGGGCCGTCGCTGCCCCCGTCCCCCCATCTTCGCCTCCCAACTAGGGAGAATGTTTTTGAATAAATGCCTCCGCCTCACCTAGTGTTTTAATTTTTACTCCACCCCCTCCCAGAAGATCAGCATTCCCTCTGGCAATAACCACTTGAACCAAATTCCTTTTTTGTATAATTTCTTAGACAAGAAGGAATACTTCTTTCTTATTTCTCTAATTTTTTTTTTAATTTGTTTCAAAATGATTATTTCTTTATCTTGATACTTTAAGATTCCATCCTGTTGAGCCTTCAATATCTTATCCCTTGTGGATCTCCTAAGAAATTTAACGTGAATTTCTCTTGGTACATTATGCATCCTAGCATAGGCTGAATTAATTCTATAAACCAGGTCCATATCCCACCAGAGTTGTTCTTTATCTCTTTTAAGGTATTCTGCTAACATTGTACTCATAACATCTTTGAGATCTTCATTTTCTGACTCTGGTATATTCTGGAACCTGAGAAAAAAAGACATTCTTTCAAATTCAATTTTAGTCATATGCGCTCCTAATTCTAGACTCTCCTTCCGGATCTCCTTAACCTCTTCCCCCATCTCAGCCGCTCCCTCCTCTAACTTCACAATTTTTTATTTATTTTCTGTTGTACTTTGTTGTGTTTCCCTAAGTTCTAATGTTAAATCTGTCAATTCTTTCTGCATTTCATTCATGTTTTTCATTATTTCCCGAAATATTTCTATAACCGACGGTTCCTGTGAGCCCTCTCCAGCATATTCTTTGTGTAAAAGTGACGAAATCTTCGGCTGCATAGTCGGGCTGGAGACGGCTGAGGATGGAGCGGAAGTTGACTTTCCCGTTGGTGGCTTTCTAAAAGCCATCGTGTCAGTTCTAATTTATAAGTTGATAAAGAAATGGCGCCGGAGAAACAGACGACTGAGACAGTCCGAGGTATCAGAGTAATCCGAATGAAAGTCCAGTCTTAAGAGTTCACTTAAAAGAAAAGAAATCTTGCAATCCACATCCAGGAGTCCACGTATTGGGAGAGACTTGGGAGTCTCTGGGAGAAATGTTAAAAATAAAAAGTTTCAAATCCTTCGATGGTAATTATGGAGGGAAAAGCTTCACCAATGCAAGGGAGTTATAAGTGGAGAACAAAGAGGAGCCATCTTGCCCCGCCTTCTGACAGGAAGAAAAGTGAAAGTTCCATTTACTTTCTCTTTTTTTTAAAAGAGCTCCGCGAGAAATTGTTGCAACTGCGATACGATACAATTCTTTTCCATAGTTAGTTCAAATAGCAAGTTAGTCCTTTTCCTCTCTCCATTCCAATGGAGAGGGATCGTTTGATTGCTGCTTCGTCCGAGGGGGGGTTAAACGAGAAAAACTCCCCCCTCCAATCTCCGTTTAAAATTGATTGAACTGGAACTTACAGTGTCCTATTGCTTATCCTTCATCAGCAACCCAGGAAATTAGGGAGCGCCTTCCACCTCCGGCATTTCAGCTACTCTTTTCATCCTGTTTGTTGTTCCCGGGATCCATCCGGCAAAGAGGCAAGATTTGCCCCCCCTTTCTGCTCGTCAGCTCCTAGGGCGAGGCTGGGTGTACCCCATCAGCCGCCGCCAGGCTGGGGGCTCCCAGCAAGCCGCCTCTATGGCAGGAGACTCCCTCAGAATCTCCTGTGCTCCTGAAGGAGCCCACCGGTACAGCAAGCAGCGGACAGAAGGCGAAGCATGTCTGTCGCCTTCGGAAGTTGGAAACGAAGTCATTATTGGTTAATATGTTATTGATCCAGTCATTAAACATGAATAAGAGAGACTCCACCATATCCATAAAACAGGTATATAGTCTCATGAAATAAGCCTTTGCTTTCTGTCAGATAGATAATGATCTGGGAAGTTATAGCTGAGGTTTAAGAACCATATGACAACAGTTTGCCATATCTAGTATTTAGTAACAGCCCTTCTTCACAACCAGAACCAGGACCAGAAATTTAAGCAACTTCCAATGAAGAATTTGATCTTACCTGTATTTTTTTCACCTTTTTGAACGCCCAGATAGTAGCAGGCACAAATATAATGGTAACTAGCAGAAACAGCAGCAGGTGGCAGCAATCTGAGATGACATTCTGCAGGATTGTCAGCATGGTGCTGGGGCCCAGCAGCTGCTCTGTCAGCCTCTAGGCTACAAGTTCTTAGGGCTTCCCATCTGAGGTCATGCTTGCATCACAAATGTCTTTTGCAGCCTATTTTGCTTGACTGAAGCCTTTTCTCTGATCAGCAGACAACATCAAAATTAACTACATTCAGCCCACTCAACTTATAAACAGCAAAGATATTAGGTATAAACACTAGTGCTGCTTATAGTCATTTGCTTGTTTATTCACTCATTATTTTCACCTCACTTTTTTTCTATAAAATTCTAAGGCATCTTTAAACATGAACCCAATTCAGGTAAGAATTTAAAACTCAATAAAACAGATGTGTGTCGATTATTTACTTAGGTCTAGCAGATACGTTTTAAAAACCATTTTCAAATGACACTTGTGTTAGAGACCTATAAAGTTTCACAAGAAAACTGCAAGCTTTTTGATTTACAAGGATTCCCCACCCTCTACCCCGCAACTATTACTATGAAATACTGAAACAGAATATAATAGAACTAGTTTGGTCTAGTTTAACCACTAGTTTAACCACTAGTTCACAAACCTGGAGATCATGAATTCTAGTCCCACTTCAGGCATGAAAGCTAGCTTTTCAGAAAATAGGAGGAAGAATGAGTATTAGGTTTGTTTACTGCCCTGAATTATTTCCAAAGTAATAAAGGTGAGAAATAAAATATTGTATTAAATACGTAGATCAGCTTTTTCCAGTTTTGTAGAACCAGCCTGGCCACATTTATTGGGGATAATGGGATTTTTTTTTAAAAAAAAAAAGCAAAATACAAAACAACTAGCACTGACAGAAAGAAAAATAGAGAAATGGTGATTATTGTTCAGTTAAAAAAAAACAACCTAGAAAATATGGTGATTTAAATGAACACAACTAAAAAAGCAAAAGCTAAGTAATTAACAGAAAGAAGAGATCCATATAGTAATTAGTGATATACCATTCATTAAATCCTTAACTGATCCAGCATGTTGCTTTATATTTTTATTCTTAAAACGCGTTTTGATAAACAGATCCATATTCTGGATTCATTCCTTGAAATCATGAAGCTAAGTTTATTTCATAAGAAACTTTCCTGATCCATTGGGTGAACATTAGCCTCTGGAAGGCTGCGAATTCTCTCTGCCTCCCCAGAAGCAGAAAATTCTGCCATACTGGCACATTTGCAGGTTATCACTAAAGGCGAAAACTATCACATAGGCAAGGATGCATCCAGCCCAATTCAGTGGGCATGGCTAGTCTAGTGAAGAGAAGGACCAGGGGAGACATGATAGCAGTGTTCCAATATTTGAGGGGCTGCCACAGAGGAGGGCATCAAGCTATTTTCCAAAGCACCTGAAGGCCAGACAAGGAATAATGGATGGAAACTGACCAAGGAGAGATTCAATCTGGAAATTAGAAGGGACTTTCTGACTGTGAGAACAATCAACCAATGGAACAGCTCTCCTTCAGAAGTTGTGGGAGCTTCATCACTTGAGACTTTGAAGAAGAGGTTGGACTGCCATTTGTCAGAAATGGTGTAGTCTTCTGCTTGAGGGGAGGGTTGGACTAGATGACCTATAAAGTCCCTTCGAACTCTGTTAATCTGATCTGATCTAAATTAGTGGCGCTTAAACCAATCTGAGCTCACCCGTTTCTATATGTCCCCTTAAAAAGTAAAGAAACATTTTTCTCGTTAAAGGGTAAGATTTATATAAAACTGCCCAACAGAAAGTTGTTCCATTTAAGCAGCGCGTCCACAGGCAACGTGGCTGAGGGTCCCTGTACCTATCCCTAAGCCTATAGAGTGGGTGAAACACACCGTTGGACAATTAAGCTCTCTGTTGGATGTTCGGAAAGTTCTGCTTCTATATTTATTACCTCTATGGGAACTATTAACTGACGTCATTTCCTGAGAGCCGCCTCGCTAGAACCGGAAGGCGCTGGCCGTTTGCGAATCTTCCTGGCTTGAATCTCCGGAGCGGGTGAGAAGGAGCTCCCGTGGTGTGTGTGTGTTGCCATGGTTTTTTATTTCACGTCCAACGGTAAGAGGGGCCTGGCCACAAAGCTCACAACTCTTCTCAGATATAAGTGGATGCTTCTATCCGGAACCGCTTTTCTTCGGTTGATGTCACGGATTACGACTCTTGCTTACCGCCAGCCACTAATGTTTCGGTTGGCGGATGCTGGGTTTTTGTGTAGTTATCGGTCCAACCTAGGGGGTCCCCCAAACTTGGCCCTTTTAAGACTTGTGGACTTCAACTCCCAGAGTTCCCCAGCCAGCTATGTTATGCAGGCTGGGGAATTCTGGGAGTTGAAGTCCACAAGTCTTAAAGGGGCCAAGTATTTGGAGACTCCTGGTCCAACCCTTCCAGTGGCCTCTGCGTAATGTTCTGTTATCGCTGAACAAACCAGCCAGGGCCGGTTAGCTGTGCTAAAAATTTTTCACCCCAGAAAAAAAAAAAGAATTTTTTACAGAAGGCAAATGGAAATGGGAGATGAAACCAGAAGCATCTTCGCTCAGATTTCTATCGTGGGTTCATGAAAAAGTGATCTTATTTTATTATGCTCTACTTACATCATAAACTTTTATTTACTCAACAATGCATTTTCAGCACTATTTGCACAAAAATTCTCTAAACTCAAAAATCTATTTTCATTATACATGTAGAGTTTTCTCTATATAAGAAAAGGTACAATAAATTTTATCATCTGTATTTTTTGGAGAAGAACTGTAGTGCAAACCCCTTTTCCCAAATTTTGTTCATTGTCACGTCTACTATGCTTTCAATCAGAATTCAAACACTTTTCAAGACTAGCAAGCAAATTCCCTTTTTGTATTATTATTAATCTTTCTCTTTGAAGAGGGGAACATTAATGGATTTCCTCACCAGTGAGGTTTTCATACATGTGTTATACACCACCATTTCATAAATAAACCACGTCCATATGTTGTCATTTCCTCAACTGTTGTGGTTATATCTGTAGTCTTACCATATCCAGCATTCTCAGAGCATATGTTCTCTTCTGTTAGCTTTTTCTTAATCACTAACTTTTGTGGAATTCTATCTGGCATAGTACTATAATTTCTAAAGAATTATTCCAGCATTTCTTCACTTCAAACATAATGTGATGAAGTTTCATTTTTAATACCATTCATTCACTGTTTAGCACTTTCCACCCATTTCTAAAATATTGTTCTTTATCTCTCGTAACCTTAACCATTCCTTGCTCTCTTTAACCACATTTCCCCCACATTTTTAAATAACTTTCCTTTTCTCCCTATATGTATCATAATATATATTTCAGACCCTATCTGAAAATAATACTGGGGCAACTGATGTTTTTAGAACACAATTTAATTATTCCTCAGCTTAGGAAAATTTATAGTGATTCTGACATTGGGATATGGATATGCTTAATAGTTTTGGTATAGATTAATCTTTTGTATTTGTTTATATATGTAGAGATAAACCTTGCACATCTGTACATAGTTTGATGTAAAACATGGATTACTTTTTTCTTTTCTATCCTTCAGTTGTTCCTTCTGTTTATACAATTTATATGGGAAAAGACAAGTATGAAAGTAAGTAAAACATTCATTTGATTTGCATCAAAGAGAGGTGATCTATTGACAATTTATGCATCTTCTGCAACAATTCTCTTTTTAGCTTCCAATTGCTTGGGAATTCACTCTCCCCTTCTTTTAGAAATCAGCATTTTTTAGAATGGGGGATGGTTATTAATTTTAGGAAATGAGTACCCAATTCAATATTGATAAAATGTTGGATAAAAATATAAGCAGACCATCAGGATGATACAAGAGTTGTGATAAATTTTATAGTTAATGTGAAGACAAATGATTTAAACAAGTAAAATATGGGCAGAAAGAAGAAACTGATTAAGTAGATTGATGGTGAAGAAGTGAAAAAAGATGACGTTGTAGAACAACCAATTGAATTAGTTTGTCAATAGAAACTGTTTATAGCTTTACTTTGGTCACCAATTTCTCACACTCATTAAGATTTTTTTTCTAAAACAAAAGTTTAGCTAGATATTTGTTTGTTTTATTTTGGGTATAGAGCAAATATCTGGCTAATTTTGTTTCCTTAGAAGAGGAATCTTAAGAACTGAGAAAAATTTGTGACCAAAGTAAAGTAATGTAGTCCTCCACTTACAATCACAATTGAGCCCAAAATTTATGTCGCTAAGTGAGACACTTGTTAAGTAAATTTTGCCACATGTTACAACCTTTCTTGCCACATTTGTTAAGTTATTCTGACTTCCCCATTGATTTTGGCTTCTCAGAAGGCCCTAACGGGTGATCATATGAAGCCTGGGACACTGCAGGTGTCATAAATGTGAGTCAGCTGCCAAGCACCTGAATTTTGATCACATGACTATGGGGATGCTGCAATGGTCATAAGTGTAAAAAATGTCCATAAGTCACTTTTTTCAGTGCTGTTGTAACTTTGAGCAGTCATTAAATGAACTATTGTAAGTCAAGGACTACCTGTAGTTTCTGTTGACAATAATTCCAGTAAATTACAACACTCTGCATTCCTAAGAGTTCACTCTGAAACACTGAACCTGCTGATTTAACATTAACAGAAATATGTTAAATGTTTTTAAGATTGGCCTTTCATCATAGAACTTGGAAATAGCCGATATAGCTCCAGTTTTTGCAAATAACATTTGCATGTGGAATTAAGAATTGATGGGAACATAGAAAATGATTAATTAACATTTCTTGCAGGTATTACAATGAGTGTGTTCAATAAAACCGCCAAAAAGTACATTTCTTTTTGGGAATCATAATTGAATTAAAAATAATTGTCAAACTTGCATTGCCCTTCTACCAATCTTTATGGTATAACCATTTTTGAATCCTATTCTAATCACCAGGCTTCTAATAAGATTAAAGGATGCAGAAAAGAGGATCCAAAAATAAGCAAGTAAAGTAACTCACCTGTGAGGAAAACTGTGGGTTTTTTTAATTTATAAAAAAGTAGCAGGGCACAAAAGTAGCAGGGCACTTATACAGGCAGGATCCTTTTGTAATATTAAAATATTGTAGAATTCAATGGGAGACATTAAGAACTGATAAAGGGAAAGGATTTTAAAGCTATGACATTTGTTACCAAGATATAGTTGTCAATGTAGATGGTTTTAAAAAGTGATTAAACCAATTATTAGAGGATTAAAATGCAAGGTCTGCTACTTATGATGACAACTTATTGCCTCCATATTGAGAGCTGTGGTGGGAGAGAAAATATGCTTTGGCATCTGGAATAGCTTTTTATCTTAAAAGTAAATCAGACACAGGTTTCAACTCAAACCGGAAACCAGTCTTAGATTATTATATACATGGATTAGTACCATGTGAAAAATGTGGGTTTATTTGTCCATAGAAGTTACATGTAATTTTGTGAGGGAGATGCTTGAAGCTGAAACTACTGTACATTAAAATAACCTGCAGGTTGCAAATGACTTATGCTTGTTCCCTAGTATTATTTTTTACTAAATAACATTTAAAAAAAAATTATCTTAGAAACAGGCATAATATATTCTTCGTTTTCTGGTTGAGAAGAAAAGGAAAAGCAATTTATGTAAATACTATTAGAGCTCTGATCAATTTTGCTTTGCATTTTCTTTTAGATGAAGATCTAATAAAATATGGTTGGCTAGAAGATATATGGTAAGTACTTAAAAGAGCCTACTTTTGTATAATGAAATACTTTTTTACGTGAAACAATCTTTCTCTTCCCTAATAATTAGTTGTCAGCATCCTTTCTGGACTCAGACTTAAAATATGAGATGAGATCCTATTTCTGATATTATGCCTTACCCAAAAAAGTGAGATTCTTTCCGAACCTCTCAAATGTACAGTAAGTGCTCTGGCATATCAGTTGTAAATTTTCTAATTCTCTGTATAAAAAAATGCTGCTTAAAAAAAAATCCATTTCCTGTTATCTTTTTCTGCTTTTGAAGGGTTTCCCCCCAATTTCCAGTAATAAGTTTCCAACCTCCCGGTTGCATTTTTATAGTCTTCCCATACAAGTTATATATTCTGCCAAAATGTTTTTCCTGTTGTTTTCATGCCTGTTTAAAGACTTGACTGCAAGAATCACAAGAGTACTGGGAAATAAATATAATTTTAACTCAGCATCAACATTGATGAGATTTTATATCATCTCATAGGCAGACAAAATTAACATGACCATGCTTAATTGTAATGCAATTTCTTTGTTTTTTTACTGTGTTGTCTGAACCAAATTGTTGTAGTATGTAGATTATGGTGTGTAATCTAACAGAAAATATGGTTTATCCAAAACAATCATAGCTAAGCAACCCATGACTTATTAAGTGTGTGTATGTGTAATTAATTATAGTTATTATGTAATTATGGTTATATATTTTATATGTAATATTATATATTTTATATACAATATTATATATTTTATATACAATATAATTATATTATAATAAGTATATATAAATATCCTCTTCTATAGAGATAATTAAAAATATTCAAATAGTAACAGATTTATTAAAAGTTTCACAAAAACTGCCAGGCTTCATACAAGCCACTCAAAGCTCATATTGCATTTTCCCTTCACTGTCTCTTATATCCCAAGGACTCAGGGGAGTTCTTTCTTCTTAATACAGATAGTCCTTACTTAGCAACTACAATTGCGACTGCCAACTCTATTGTTAAATACCACATTCATAAATGGAAAATCCTGTGACTGTGATAGGTTTATAACCTTGCTTCAAGTTCATTAAGTGAATCACCATGGTCGTTAAATGAGATATCATGTGACTGCTACTTGAGATTCTACTTCCATATATAAAATATTTGTATTTTGCCTCTTCATACAGATTTTGTAAGATAGCAAACCATGTAGGCTGGAAATGAGGCGCACTATTTAAAGCCAATTATTATTTAATACAGCAGCATTAAATCACTAACATTGCTAATCAATAATATGACTGATTTGGAATGAATTTCAACTTATTGGCCATCACCCATCCTGTTACTGATTCCAGACATCTGTTTTTAATGAAACAGTTTCAGGATTTGACTTTAGTTTTAATAAGTAAAATTGGTGCTTTATGGTCCTTCAAGTTGAAAAATATTTAAAAATGATAAATCTATAGGAAGACTTTGGCACTTCTGCATATGTATATATTTCCTGAAGAGCAGAATTCCCCAATCTTGACAAAAACAGATGTGTGGATGTAAACTTCCAGAATTTTCAACATCAACTGTGCTGGCTGAAGAATACTGGGAGTTGGAGACCACACATCTGGAAGTTGACAGTGATGGGAAACTGCTATAGATCTTTTGGGCTTAACTCTTAAAGCCTGTGTTTTTCAATTGCTGTGGAAAGCTTGAGAATCCTAAAGGGGAGAATTGTCAGCTGGATGTTTTTGTGTTATTATACAAGTGTTGGATGAGAAGTAAATTCTCACCTCCATAACGTTAGTTTAAATAATAATATTTTAAGAAATGAAATAGGAAAATAACCCTTGAAATGAGTTCTTTCTGTTACCTCTATTTACTTCTTCTGCAATCACCATATACTACATATTACTCCAATGATGGCCAAGCTTCATAAAGCTATCACAAAGTCCTCCACATAATGTCACTTCAACCAGTCCTTTCCACCACTTGAGTCAAATACATGCCCAGCAAGGTATTTATTTTGGAGTCGGACAGACCCATGTACATGCCGGCAAACAAATAAATAAATTCAATGTTGGGAAAAGAGAGAACCAAATGGCACCAAATCTAGACTGCATATGGTGGATAGAGAGTAAGCTAGTGAAATCCATCTTTGCAATTGCTTCTTCAAGAGGTCTGAGGCCATTTGACATGTTACATACAAAGTTCCTTCTTGTCCTTCTGAATTCTAATTAATTATTGTTTTGAAGTGACAAATGTAGAAGAGGTGGAAAGACCTTCAAATATGGAATTCTGTGATGGGCTTTGATAAATTTGTTCATTGTCCAAGTTTATAGCAAATAGTGGTAATTATGTGGAGAAGTAAATGCAGATAATTAAAAGACATCATTTTAAGAATTATTTTGTTATTTCATTGATTAACTTATATCTAAATTAAAGTTATGAAGGTGGAGGTATTACTTTTTATTCAAACATTGTTAGAGTGGAATGACCCTCCCAGCTTCAGCTACAAGAGGTAGTAAGTCTCCAAAATACTGATTGCCAAGGGCAACCATGAAGTGATAAGTGTTCCTTTCATGTTTTTTAATGCCTTTTGGAGGGGCTTGCAAGAATATGATTAGAATTAAAGTGCTGGAATGTTTGCATCTTAGGTGTCATTTCCACTTTTTTTCCTCCCCAAATACTTATTTATAAATATTTTGTCTCACTTTGATACTAATGCCCAAGAAATCAATTAAATAATAGATAGTTGAATAACAGAGCACATTACTCAGATTTATTAAGTTCTGGCCTCTGGAAGATACTAAAAATCTAAGCATCTATTTGAGATGATTTATGAATTTGCCTTATTCATTGGTGGAGAAATGGCCAAGGTTAAGCACCGGATTTTATTTGCCAATATCCAGTGCTGTTTTCATCTGAATCACTGGAGGGAGTACTTGACCTTATGTCAATATTTTTCACCATAGATTTTCTTCTTTTAGCTCTTTGGTTTCCTTTTCTTTGGATTCTCAGTCCTCACTCAGATATTAACATGTTAAGACATAATTCTTCTGCATACTTTTAAGTGAAAGACACCACATGATAACAATATTTAGATACGTTGTGTCTGTGGGAAGGATACTGAATCATAACGATGCCGTAGCGGTGATGTGTCAGTGCCTGGAAGCCGTGCGGGCCTGGATGGGAAGTAACAGACTCAGACTCAACCCGTCCAAGACCGAGTGGCTGTGGTTTCCGGCATCCTGGTACAACCAGTTGACTCCATCACTGGCCATAGGGGACGATCACCTTACCCCTGTGGATGGGGCACGCAACTTGGGCGTCCTCCTTGATGCACGGCTGTCCATGGAAGATCAAGTGACAGCCGTGGCCAGGAGGGCGTTTTACCAGGTTCGCCTGGTCCGCCAGTTGCGTCCGCTATTGGATCGGGGTGCCCTCTGCACAGTCACTCATGCCCTCGTGACATCCCGACTGGACTACTGCAATGCTCTCTACATGGGGCTCCCCTTGAGGTGCACCCGAAGGCTTCAGCTTGTCCAGAATGCAGCCGCGTGAGCAGTTATGGGAACCTCTAGGTTTTCCCATGTAACACCGCTCCTGCGCGAGCTGCACTGGCTGCCTGTCGTCTTTCGGGTGCGCTTCAAGGTGTTAGTTACCATCTTTAAAGCGCTCCATGGCACGGGACCTAGCTATCTGCGGGATCGCATTCTGTCTCATACATCCCTGCGACCGATTCGCTCCCACAGAGAGGGACTTCTCCGGGTGCCGTCCACTAGGCTGTGCCAGCGGGCGACGTCCAGGGGAAGGGCCTTCTCTGTGGCGGGCCCGACCCTCTGGAACGACCTTCCCCCCGAAATCAGAACAACCACAGACCTTCGCTCCTTCCGACAGCTTTTAAAAACTCATTTCTTCCGTTTGGCTGGCCTAGGGTAATTTTAATTAATTTATAGTGTTAAGGGGTTTTAGGGACAGTTTTTAGTTTTTATAGATGTTTTTAGCGCAGGATATGTTTAATTGTGATTTTAAATTTTGTACTCTGTGTCTATTGTTTTTAATTTTCCTGTGCCCCGCCTCGAGTCCCTTTGGGGAGAGAGAGCGGGTTATAAATAAAATTTATTATTATTATTATTATTATTATTATTATTATTATTATTATTATTATTATTATTATTATTATTATTATTATTATTATTCCTACCAAACCTTTGCACTTTGTCTAGGTTTCATGTGGACAAGCTCTCCTCAGCACATGTCTACCTCCGGCTACATAAGGTAACTGCCCAGCTTTGCTTGTTTTGCTCAGTTACATGTATCCATGAAAAGTTGCAGGATGATGCTTTCATAGCTACATAGCAACAATGCACACAATTATGCAGAGTTATACACCTACAAAATCTTCCTTTTCTGGTGGCAGAAATTTGAAGTTTCCCAAAAACATTACAGTGTTCAAGAACAGCCCGATTGAACATTTGCGACAGTGGGTTAATATTTTTTCATGTGTGGACCATGTCTAGAATTCTACTTTCAGTATTGGAAGACTTCCAGAAGTTTATCAAACTAAAATTCTTTTTGGATTCAGTTGAGCATAATTTTCATACTAGGCATAATAAGATATGAGGAATAAGAACCAAAAAAAGTATACTTGTTTACATCCTTATGACTTAAAAACAAATTTTTCCAAAGGAGTCTAATCAAATAGTGCTCCAGACTGATAGCTAAAACTCTGGGATTTCAATCATGGGAAATATGATCAGCTTTATTCTCAAAACATCTAAGCAAGATGTGATAGTGAGCTATATGGCTTTCTTGCTTTTGATTTGTACCATGCATCATCTTAACAATTATGGTTTGCATGACATGTTTGTATGCCTTATGACAGTTAGTGAACCTAGAGTAATTGTATTTTTGTCTACAAACCATGATTTAAAAATGAATGGCTTGGTATGACATGTGAAATCTGTCCTAAACTGATTTAATTGTGTGCAAGAAAGATCAAAGTAGACTTAAAAAAACAATGCTGTAGTAAAATTGTTCATCACAATAGCAACAAATAATCTTGTAGCATTATATAGAACAACACAATTTTAATGATGCAGTATTTTAAATTTCCAGTCCAGTGCATAATTTGCATGAAATGAGTTCTAGTCCAGGAAAGCTTATATCATACTGTTACTCCTTTTAAGCCATTGGCATTTTTGCTGTAGCTGCTTTATGTATCTATACGTTCAGTGCTAGGGAGTGTGAAACTTTTCACAGCATGGTCTCTGCATTCCCACACATAGGATGCTCATATCCACCTTGATTTATTTTAGGGGCAAACAGTGGATGATATTCCTAAGGAGGTTTTGATAGATTGTGCACAGCTTGTGAAGGCCAACAGCATTCAAGGTAAACCTTTGCCTATATGAGAAAGTGAGTCAAAAAATATTACAAAGATTTTGAGTGGGGAGTCAAGGAGGAAGGCTTTTGAATGTGGGATTAACAAAGAATACCAAAGTTTCAGAGCCTAGAACAATATGAATTATTTGGACATTTCAAAATATGAAAAAGAGGTTCAGTGGTAATTACGGTAGTTTCAGCCAGTTAAATGTCAAATTGTAACTGAAGACAGGGTAGAGTGTAGCATAGCAATAGGCAATGTTGTAGTTGTGGGTTCAAGTAACTTCTAGATAATTTACTTAGTGCTCACCAAGTTCCTTATCCTATTTAGTTTTTATTAAAAGAATTTTTTTTAATTGAATGCTGCAAGGTAAAACTCAACCATCATACTGTATTTACATACAAGAATGTTGTTGGCTCCTCAGAGTTCCTCCACAGATGGTAAAGAATTTCTAGATTAGTTTGCATTGTGATAAGTTTATGTTTGGTGATCAGTCATGTCTCCCATGACAATCATTTCTGTGAACATCTGTGCCTACCTTAAGCGTGCCCACTACATGCTCTTTAAATTCCAGGTGTACCCTATCCCCAACAAATTGCTTTGATCTAGCATCTGTACATCTGATGTACCAGTGTGTTGAATAGAGAAAATCTACTCTTATACATGGGTCAATATTTGGCTTAATATTCAAGTAGTTGCCTCTGTAAGCCATCTTCTTTTCCTACTTCAGATCTCATCAGGTGCCCATGGGGATCTCCCTCCCACCTTTCCTGTGTTATTTTATGTTCCCTCTCTTCTATCTATGCCAGAAGTTCTTGGGTTTCTGGAATGCTTCTATTTTTTTGGTTTGCTCAAAATTCCAGACCTAGAACTTTACAACTGCTGGGTTTGCCTGCTTGCCCTCTAGGACAGGGGTCTCCAACCTTTGCAACTTTAAGTCTGAAGGACTTCAGCTCCCAGAATTCTCCAGCCGGTGCTGGCTGGAGAATTCTGGGAGCTGAAGTCCTTCAGACTTAAAGTTGCAAAGGTTGGAGACCCCTGCTCTAGGAGATATGAGCAGTTGAAAATTGAGGTTTGTAGTCTGTTCTGTTTTATATCAAGGGGTATACTGCATGAAACCTATAACAAATTGAGCCGAATGCTTTTAAAGTACGATCTCTTAATACCATAGGCCACCGAGCAACTCTTAGAGATGTTTTTTTGTCTTGAAATCCAGCAGTGTGCCTCAGATTGTACAAACATTTCTTGAGGAAATATTAGGGCAACATGGTCATAAGATTAAAAAGAAGCCTCAGTGTAATCTCATAAATTTTAAAATTCTTTTATCCTGCTGTATCTGCATTCATTACATTGAATTGGATCACATCTCAATAATTGGAGCGAGCTCTCTAGGCAGATACAAAATGGGTTACCGAGTAAGTGTTCAAAAAGGCCCAATACAATATTAGGGAATCAAACATAGGACTGAAATTTCAGAGTCTCAGTTTCAAATCATCATTCAAAAATTTCATGGACCAAATCATAACTTTGAGGGCTAAGTGCAAATGTATTGTTAAGCTTTGGGGAGGAAATACGGATAAAACTAAAATTATAAAGTAGTAAGGAACATGGAGCCTTGTTAATCCAATTCCTGTCAGAGTAAAGCAGTCTAGAATCCCCATAGAGCTTGCATGCCGCCTCCCAGATGGCTCCAAAATTGCCATCAAATTGTATAGTGATTTTTAATAGGATATAACAGTGGTTCTCAACCGATGGTCTGTGGACCCCTGGAGAGACAAGAATGTCACAGGGAGTCCGTGAATATTTGATACAGTCTAGTGCTTTAAATCTTGACTTAAATCTTGGTAGTCTGAGGCCATGCTACATTTATTTATTTATTATTTATTTTATTTAATTTGTAAAACCGCTCCCTCTCCCCACAGGGACTCGGGGCGGTGCACAGGGAAAATAAAACAATAAATATACAGCATTACATAAAAACGAATTAAATCAATTCCTGTGCTAAAATCCCAATTATAACTAACATACCCAATAATAAATAAAACCCTATAGCAGAGAGACTATCCAAGGCCGGCCAGGCGGAAAAGATGTGTCTTTAGTTTCAGGCGGAAGGAGCGGAGGTCCGTAGTTGTTCTAATGTCGGGGGGAAGGTCGTTCCAGAGGGCTGGGCCCGCCACAGAGAGCGCCCTTCCCCTGGGCGTCGCCCGCTGACAAAGTCTAGTGGACGGCACCCGGAGAAGCCCCTCTCTGTGGGAGCGAATCGGCCGTGAGGATGTATGAGGCAGGATCCGATCCCGCAGATAGCTAGGTCCCGAGCCATGGAGCGCTTTAAAGATGATGACTAACACCTTGAAGCGCACCCGGAAGACGACAGGTAGCCAGTGCAGCTCGCGCAAGAGCGGTGTTACGTGGGTAGACCTAGTGGTTCCCATAATTGCTCGCGCGGCTGCATTCTGAACTAACTGAAGCCTCCGGGTGCACCTCAAGGGGAGCCCCATGTAGAGAGAGTTACAATAGTCCAGTCGGGATGTCACGAGTGCATGAGTGACTGTGCGAAGGGCGTCCCGATCCAATAGGGGGCGCAATTGGCGAACCAGGCGAACCTGGTAAAACGCCCTCCTGGCCACGGCTGTCACTTGATCTTCCATGGACAGCCGGATATCCAGGAGGACACCCAAATTGCGCGCCCCATCCACAGGGGCAAGATGTTCGCCCCCTATGGCCAGCGATGGAGTTAGCTGGTTGAATTGGGCAGCTGGAAACCACAGCCACTCAGTCTTGGTCGGGTTGAGCCTGAGTCCGTTACTTCCCATCCAGATCCGCACGGCTTCCAGGCACTGGCACATCACCGCTACGGCATCGTTGGGGTGGTTTGTGGTAGATATATACAGCTGAGTATCATCAGCGTAGAGATGGTACTCTACCCCAAAACCACGGATGATCTCACCCAGCGGCTTCATATGTGTTGAACAGGAGAGGCGAGAGGACCGACCCCTGAGGCACCCCACAGGTAAGGGGTCTCGAGGTCGACCTCTGCTCTCCTGTCAACACAAATTGCGAGCGGCCAGAGAGGTAGGACCAGAAAAAGTATTTAAAGGGGTCTGTGGTGAAGTAAAAGGTTGAGAACCACTGAGAGAGAGGAAAAATGTTCAATAATTTAAATTAAACCTAGTCTTTGCCCTGCAGTTATTTTTGAAATGCAGCCTTTGGTATGCTACTCAAAGTCTAAGTACGTCCTGAAAAAATGCATATGTGTGGAACAATAAATGTTGCATTATCCAGAGTACTTTTCAATTTATGTCAGTTTTGAATAAACAAACTCCATGTTTCAAAGCTAGCGAATAATAGCAAAATGCGTAGGGCTACATGCGGAGGATTATAGCTGTTGAATTATGACTTATATTTAGATGTTCCTTTCGTGCCTTGACTATATCATGGGAAGCAGATGGTTTGTTCAGTTACTGTCTTTCAAAAACTTCATCCCGAGAATCTTGGAACTTCTCTTTAATGCTTGGCATTGCTTCCCTGTTCCTGCAGGAGTTAGACAGATGAATGATTGAGAGTCTCTAAATAGTACCTTTCTGGGAACAACCGGAGCTAGGAGTCAATTGCTCTGAGCCTCAATTTTTAGCAGATGTAATATAGAATAATTAGGTAGTATTGTGGGAGCTGATGAGATCTCCCACTCTTTCTGCCTCTTTTACATAATTGGAAACACAAAAGGTATTTCAAGTTTCTTGGAAAATAGCTTTAGCTGTAGATACTGTATTTGTGCTATGTAAATGTTTTGGATCCTAATTAAGGCATTGAGAAAGATGCTCGGAAATGGGCATAATTACTCTTTTTCTGTATAATTACTCTCTTTTTTAGGCTGCAAAATGAATAATGTCAATATAGTATACACCCCATGGGCCAACCTAAAGAAAACAGCAGACATGGATGTGGGCCAGATTGGTTTTCATAGACAAAAAGATGTAAGTATCTTATTCCTTCCCTGACCTCTCCAAAGGTTTCAAGCTACTTTCATCCAGCAGACCATGAAGCTAATGGGAGACTTTGCTAATCGTCTGTAAAATGCAGAAAAAGTATGTGGGAAAGCAGAAGCATCTTCTGCTTCTTCTCTCACCAGTGAAATTAAAGCTGGTCTATCCCATGAAAAGCCTGAGGCTGCATTGGAGATCTGATATTGATTGGAACTTTTGCAAGTTGCAATGCAAAGGGGTCAACAGCATTGCCCCGCTGTAGTTTTAAAGGGATTTTAAATAGCGATTTTAGTATGGGATTTTAAAGATGTAGGCCATTTATTTAATACCTTTAACACATTGTTTTAGATTTTGTATGACTTATTTTATTATGGCTGTACACCGCCCTGAGTCCCGAAAGGGAGAAGGGCGGTATAGAAATCAAATAAACTTCAACTTCAACTATTCAGTTTCCTAATATGATGCTCAAGTAAACTCCCAATGAATAACATTGTGTGAGAAACATTGCCAATGTTTAAACTATGATGCCTTTTGTAGCAACGGATTATACATGACTTCCCTTTATTTCTAGTAACTTGATTGCAATATGATTGTCTTGAGTTCTAGTATTCTAATGCTATCCCATCTGCAGTTCCTGTGTTTAGAATAAATTGTGCAGATAAAATTTAAAAATACCACAGTTCCCTAAATGTGGCTCTTCCAGTTGCAAAAGATAAAAGTAAAAAGAATTGGTTGTGGTAAAAAAACGAAAAGAAATGAAGCATATCATGCACATGTTCTTGGGGAGGACAGAATAGACAGCCATGTGTAGGGTACCAACAAGATTTGACCAATGAAGCTCCATACCAATCATCTTTGGCTAGTAGCTATATTTGCTGTTATAATCTCTATAGTTTCAGAAGGTTATCCAAAACCTCAGGGAACAGTGCTCTTAATGGATTGTTAAGATCATCTTTGTATACCTGGAAGAGGAGAAGTATTTGGTGGGAAAACATGTGATTTGCACATACAAAGTCTTCTGTCAGGTTCTGCCTTCCCAGATTAAAAAAAAACCCTATAGAATTAGGTCTGGGAAAGGCTTCTCCCCCAGCATGACTTAAGGACTAGTGAAATGATTTGATTTAAATTGGTATTTTCACTGTTTTTCTTTGACTTTAGAGACTTAGAAATACAATTTTGAGAGAGAATGGAAAATAAAAGCATGAAAGAAATTTGGAGAAATATCTCCAGCAACCATAGTAAAATGAATGTCATACAATAATTAGAAAAAAAACAGCAAGTATCTTTCAAATAGGAAGACTCATGCCTTTATGTTTGCTGTTTCTCCTTCAACTGAGATTTCCAAGATCTTTAAAAAAAATCTTTACAATGTATGTGATCTATCACCTTTTGAAGCTTTTATTTCTACATATTTATTTCTCTTGGTAGAAATCCAGTCGCTGAATTATTCTTAGCTAACCTTTGGGAGAACCATGGCCTGGTTGACTGAGAATCTCCATAGACTCTTAGCCAACTAATTTTAGGAAAGCTAAGAGCATTGCTGAAGAACTTGGTTTTACCACTGATTTTTTTTAAAAAGGCAGAAATTCAATGGAAAAAATTCCATTGAGAGCCAGCCATTACAGAACATTATACAGAAGTATAATGTTTATTATTTTCTTCAGAATAAATATGGAGTTAAAGTATTTGTCAATTGCAATAATATGTGAAATTTTGCTGAAACCACACAGAAATCCTGGGGCTTCTTCCCACTTATTCTGGAACTATCAGCAATTATAGAAGTTACAAAGTTTACGAAGCTTCAATCCAGCATCTATCCACAGGACCTAACATGTGCATGTGACTTCAATCCAGGGTCATTTAGACCCCAAGTGAAGGGGTCAATGGGGCTAAGGACAGCAAGTATCTTTTTTTTCCAAATGGGAACATACATGCTGGCTATTTGGCATGTTGGCTTCTTTGAAGGCTTCCTACATTATTTTCAGCAGAGTGATCTAATATCCTGAGCCTGGAAAAACAAGTCCTTTCCAGTGACATCAGAGGGTTGTGAATGAAAGATGGGAGGCCCCTGCATTTTTCAAAATGTATTTTTAACCAAATGAAAGCAGAAAGTTAATGCCTTAATGTTTTTATTTGGTGCACTAGGTGAACCTCAGGATAGTGTCCTGCTGTTCCAAAAGAACATCTGCCACTAACATTTAGAAGTGAATTCAGGACAATCCGAATATTCTGGTCAATACGAGCATGAGTTCTCTCCCTTTTTTAAGGCCTCACAGTAGAACAGCCTTCAGAAATTTTCCTTCTGCATTGACTTTATGGGGTTTGAGTATGTAACAGTATTTGGAAGGAATGGTGGTTTCCTGCCTGTCTATACTTCCATAATTAATAGTGCAACCAAGGGAGCTCATAAAGTTTCAGAATTTTCTCTTCTTTAATTGGATTTCTTAAATTAGCAATTGCTCTCCAAGGTTGCAAAGCTCTACTTTGAAAGGCAGAAACAAATCTTATGGATGCTGTTTTCAGAGGGTTTCTGACAGTGGCTTCTGGAAGCATTGAAAACCCGATGCAGGTTTCCTTATCCCAATCTCAAATTCTCATGATTCTTTTCTTTTCCTTTATTTTTCAGTATGGATAGAAAACATTTCAGTGACATTAGCATCCATCCTATATCTAGGGTGCCAAATGCAATTTTAGTCCATAGTCTGAGAATCAAAAAATTGCACAGTTGGAAGTAACTATTTAAATCATCAAATCATCGTTCTCTAAATGATTGCTTTACTTTGGTGACTTGGTGCCCGTAACAGTCAATGTATAGTAAAAACAAACATGGTGACAGGTGTGACCTTTCTGTAGTAATTTTTGTAATCGTATAAGCACTTAAGCAAGCAATAAGCACTTAGACTTACATACCGCTTCACAGTGCTTTTGCAGCCCTCTCTAAATGGTTTACAGAGTCAGCATATTGCCCTCCAAAAATCTGGGTCCTCATTTTACCGACCTTGAAAGGATGGAAGGCTGAGTCAATCTTGAGCCGGTGAGATTTGAACTGCTGAATTGCAGCTAGCAGTCAGCTGAAGTAGCCTGCAGTGCTGCACTCTAATCACTGCGTCACCTTGGTTCAATGTCTCTTAAATGTCCACTTTCTTACTACATGTAAAAGCATTGGCTCTCCAAGTCCATGGCCATTTGAGGTGCTTCTACATCAGTGTTGCCTCAGGGAATAGAAATCTGTTATTCAAAATTAATTCCAAACTACATTTTTTATAAGAATTACAGTTCTTTCCTGTTCCAAGGTGAAGATAGTGACAGTGGAGAAGAAGATAAATGAGATTTTGAACCGATTGGAAAAGACCAAAGTGGAACGATTCCTAGACCTGGCAGCAGAGAAAGAAGCCCGTGATAGGGAGGAGAGGAATGAGAAGAAGACCCAGATCCAAGAGATAAAGCGGAAGGAGAAGGAAGAAATGAAAAAGAAAAAGGAACTGGAAGAGCTTAGGTGAGTGAGGAAACAGGTTCCTTCCTTGCTATCCCTAGAATGGGCAGCTATGGAAGGTCTGATTCGATTGATAAGCACAGACAGTATCCATAAGTTTGGATGTTCAGCAGGTCATGGAAGAGTTTTGTTTTAAATTGTGAAGGGAGATGATTTGGCTTCTTCAACATCTTGCTTGGATCCCAGCCCAACTCTTACTTGATTTCTCTCCTGTGCGCCTAAAGTTCCAAATACCTTTAAATAAAACTTTCTCATAATGGTAGCATAATGCCAAAATTTCAGCTTCTTCCTAATAATGCTGCAGGTTAACCATTTGTACTATACAATCAGCAAAATGTTCACATGCAACCTTGTTACAAATGTAAGTTTAATGTAAGAAATGTAAGAACTAGGTAATTAATTTCCTAGGGGAGAATGGATTGCAGCCTGTCCTAGCCATAAAGTCCACTAATCAAAATATTATTCTTTGCTCCTTCCTCCCTTTTGCTTCTTGATTTTCTTCGCAGACAACCAGGGTGGCCAGTTTTTGTAATTGAACAGTATGTAGAATGGTACTGGTCCGATCTGATATTTTGTTGCTGGTTAACTACATTCTGCTATTTCAGAATAGTTGTCTCAAAATGTATCCTATCTGAGAAATTGTCAGTCCTTCAAGAAAGGCCAGGACTGGTCAGGAAACACATGACACAATGATTCTAACTCTCGCTTATTTTGATATCGTGTAATAACAGCATATTGGAAGCCTATCTTTTTTATTCCCGAGAGAAATCCTGAAGATTTCAGCTCCATTCCTGCAGCCCCACAAAGGACTTCCCTTCCATGCCAGAGGGAAGTTGAAATCCTTTGGCACACTACAGAATGTTTAAGAGTGAAACGGGTACCAGCTGGGAGAGTTTCAGCTCTGTGTGGAGCTGAAATCCTTTGGCAGGCAGCTCTTTCATTCTGTCTGCTTAATGATTCAGGAGATCACTTAACAAGTGTAACCAGGAGTGCTGGAATTATAATTGCTGAGCAAAGCAGTTACGGGCGAATTTCGTTTAACGACTTCTTCGCTCAATAATTGAGATTCTGGTGCCAATTGTGGTCATCAAGCAAGGACTACCTGTAGTTTGTTTTTCTGTATTGCAGCTTTGTGCCTTTAGAGTTTACAGAAATCTTTTCAGATTGTTTTGTTTGAGAGATTTTGAAGGTAAATTCAGCAAGAGCTGATATTGGTACATGGTCCAATCAAAAGACACTGCCAGTATTAGTTTCTAATTGGCCATATTACAAGTAAAGTTTTAAAGTTCAGTAAATAAGCATGCCAGCATTTTACTCCCCATTGTACAAGTCTTATGCTTAGCATTCAAACCAAACCACTTTCGGATTTGTAGAAACTGAAATTTATAATCTAGTCATGACTTCTAATTGTCACAATTTTATTCTACACTTAGACTTTTAGCTTATAATTTATAATCTTACTGTTTTCTGTTATTGTCAGTCATGCTGAGTCTTACCTCACTGGCAAAATTCCCATTTATATTAATTATTTAACCTTAACAATGAAAATCTATTTGTTTTCTTTTTACAGAAATTACTCTTCCTTAATGAAAGCAGAGAATATGACTTCTAACCAGGTGTGTTTTTGATGCAGGCCATCATTCTCTTCCCATAGTTAAGTCTTGGCTAAGTCATGCATAGCCATTATATCTAATAGTAATTGATAGCATTACACTCCATATAATTTTCTAAAGGATCAATTACTCATTGAAAAGAAATGCCAGCTTACCAATGTCCTTGATTTAAAAAAATGTATTATCTTTTATTTGTCCTGAATTTCCTCTAATTAGCTTCCTTGGACAATCCCCAAATTCCCTTATTATAAGTCAAGTAAAGAAACTTTTTTCTGTCCACTTTTTCACATCGTTTATAATTTCATGCAGCTTTGTAATGTTAGGTGTCTTGTCTGCACTAAAATGTTCTGGATATTACAGCTAGAGGTGGGTTTCTCCCAGTTTGGCCCGGATTGGGTGAACTGATAGTAGTGGCGGCAGGAGGGTCTGCCCACCTGCCCAGTGTTGTGCGTGCACGAGCGAACCAATAGTAAAAAAAATGGAAACCCACCACTGATTACAGCCTTTCCATACAGAGAATGCCTCCAATAAATTGACATTGGTGACACCATTTCTGCATGTAATGTGTGCTGTGAGATGAAAACGTTTGCAAACCTCTGCTTTGGAATCATAGGAATGGAAGAATGTGATTTCAATATTTCTTTCTCTGGAAGTTACAACGGTTAACTGGAAGGAAAAGAGGAGAAAGTGTTCTGATATTAAATCTGTGGTGCTGAGTGGCCTAAAATGTTAAAATCATAAAATATCTCTTGTGACACATTTTTTATCTTTCCTTCCACAGGATGGCAATGACTCTGATGACTTCATGTAAATCTAGGCACCCTCCTTGTGGAAGATGAAGATGAATTGTGACATCTTAGCCTTTTTCTCAGGATGCCAAAAATAAGCAAATGAAATTGGGAGTCTCTTTACTTGTTTTGTTGTGAGCAGAGAGTATCTGTTCTTTTTCCTGGGCAGATCATTCCAGTTAAAGTTCTGAAACCATCAGTTGTGACTCCAGAGCTATTAGGATGTCTTACTTCCTTGAGAGGCTAGATTTTGGGGTGTCTATATTTCCAGGATAGTTTGAGGAGAAGGCTACACTCAAGAGGCTTTGAGCCAGAAAATCAGTTTCTGCCTTAAATTTTCCTGGGGAGCAGATCTGGAATGTTTTGCCATTATCTTCTGAATATGCGTCATTGAGCTCAGAAATATTTTTATCTTACAGTGTTGGAGTTTGATTTTTTTTTTTTAGTTTCCTTGGTTGGGTACCTGGTTGCACCAATTACCAATTTGATACCTCTCATCCCTTAAGAAATATGAATTCACAACAGCTGTGTTTCCATGGTTATTATACTTGGCTAGAATCCAAACATCTTTTCACTCAACAATCAAAACATTGCTTTGCATTTGTTGCACACTGCAAAACCCGGTGCCGTCTTTTGAGGAAAGAAGTATGCACTTTTGGGCTGCTTTTGTTATGTTTGGGTTCCTTGTGATCCTGATGCAGAGCTTTATGTGGGTTGTGGGGTTTTTTGTTTTTGTTTTGCCTGCCCAGAGTTTGCATTGGAATAGTGGAGGAGCAAGGAAAGCTGCCACTGTTGATTCGCCATTCAAGAGGGCATTCAGAAGGTCTACTTAGGTTCTTTTCTGACCAGCAGCATGTAATATTTCTTTGTGGTGAACATCAAACACCCCCCCTCTGTAAAAAGAGAAAATTTAAAAAACAACAAAAGGTGGTAAGCTGCTTTCTCAATGTAGCATCTTAGCTTGGCATTACCCATCTTTTTCTTGCTTGGGGGATTTTGTCTGTTTTCTGTCTTGTGGCATCACCGGGGCATCTTCTGAAATGTATGGCTATTACATATGAAGTCAGGATCCCTAGACATGAAAACTGTCTGCTTAACCTCAATAGGGAAAAATATAAGGTAAAACTTCTTTATCTGAACAAGTGCCTCAGTATAAAAAAAAAATTATGACGGAAAATGGTATTGGCTACAATCTCTATAGAGTCCACAATCTCTAAACTAGAGAACTTCTGGCAGGTTGTTGGAGAAAAAAAATTAGGTTTGTTGAGTTACCATCTTTTACTGTATTTGCTTGTTTTCTGCAGTGTTATCACAGCATGCAGAAAAAGTTAAAGGCTGGCCTTAACTTCTCCAAAGGCTTAAATTCCCACTGCTGTCCCTGATGCAATTTTTAAAAAGTTCTTAAATAATCCTAGAAAATGCCTTCAAAGTAGTTCAAGGTTCAGCATTAAAATTCTGTCACATTAGAAATTACAGATGCTCAATAGGAACCTCCAAAATTTAAAAACACACACACACACATACAATACTACACTGAAATTTAGATCTGTATGCTTGTTCCATGCCTTCCTGAAATCTGCTACAATGATTTCACCAACTCTCTCCGAAGCAGCATTTTTGAGCATGCAGGAAGAGAAAATAGTGCTAACAGAAATCTAGTTATGCAGCATTGGATCTTGGACCTTACTTCCAAGATGTATTGGGTCTGCAGATGAGGTTTCAGCATCTTGTTAAAGAAAGATACATATTAGTCAGTGTGTTTACACTAAAAAAAAATCCCCAGAAGGTAAGCTGATTTATGAGAAGCATAATACTGCATACACTAAACATAATACTTTTATTGGCAACTTTGTCTTACTACAAATTACTCAGAACAAAACTATTTTTTCCGCAAAGAAACAAAAACATGTATCTAATCATTGATTTAACAGAATGTAACTGATCTTCAGCAGGTTGAAATTGCTGAATATTACATTTTTAGTAATAACCTGGCAGCCTTCCATTGCAAATATAGTTTGTTTCCTTCTGAGATTTTACACAAAATTTGGCTCGACATTGCTGTTCTCATTCTCTTATAAAATCATTCATTTTTAAAGAGTTGCAAATAGCATCATCTCATTGATTAATATTAGCCTAGATAGTTGACAAATGTTTATATACATATAAAAGTCAAGCTAAATAGTTGGCTATAGTTCTTAACACAGCATAATGTCCCAGTTCGTTGTATTGTCTCAAATGGTCTGGCTCCTTAATACTATTTTTGGAAGGTGAGACCTAGTGTAAAAAGCACCTCTGTATCTCCCCCCCAGGAAGTTCAGTATTTTTAAAAGTAGCTTCTTTAGGCTTCTAACCATTTGGGCTTTGTAAGAGTGATAATCTTTTACTGTATTCATTGTACACTGTGACATGCTTGTAAAATGACTACTTTGATTCTGGAGACTAGCATGATCAGGATTTCAGTGCAATCTGGGACCTTTTCCTTTCTCTTTGCTTTGGAACAAGGGTTTTCTTTCTTATTCTCATTGACTTTGGGATGAACAAAGTGGGAGAAATGATTCTAAATAATTTCTTAACATTCAGTATAAATCTTCCATTTTTATTAAAGATTACTTTAAACTTCAGGAAATATCAACTTTTCTGCAAAAGAATTTTAAGAAGTGACTCAAGGGATTCTTCTGAATAATAGAACATCTTTAACCAATTAGAGGACGTGTAATTTTTTTTGTTTTTAATGTACTATATTGTTGGTTTTGGGTTATATCCTGCAACTAAATTGTTGAGCTGTTGCTACCCTTACATAAATGTTCATTGCTGAGACTGCTGTTATTTTCTGACTGAAAGTCATCCAGACAGTTTTCCCAAGTTCAGTAATTTTGTTCTTCTGAAGGATTCAACCATCTGTATATACTTGTCTTCTGTCTTCACCTGTATCTTGTTCTAACTGACACATAAACTATTTAAACCTATGATTGTCTATGGTTTTAATTTTAGATAATTTGGATTCCTCTTTCATTTCTGAGGCACGTGGACAAATTATGATTTGCAATATTTCTTGGCATGTATTGGCAGAAATTTGTGCTATTATGATACTTGTATTGTTCCCCTTAAATAATGCATTCCCTGTTTTCGCCTTTCCCCATCATATGACATGGGCTTGAACATTGTAAGATCTATTTAAGCAACCACACATGTAGGACTGCAGAGACAGAGGGGTGATGAGAAATGTCTTACCTGGCAAACGTCAAGTGACCATCTGTTCAATTGCATAACTTTCTTGCCTTCTCTGAACAGTACCAACCTTTCTCAGAGATGTTGAAGAAGGTAATTTCAAGATAGTGAATTGGGATAAATAAAACTACTTTCAGATATCTTTTTATTACACACTAGCTGATTTATCTGGCGTTGCCCAGGTATTTATTTATCCTAATCTGTATTAGACAGGAAAAGCCCTGATTTCAGTAAAAATTAAATTAGTTACAAATATTTTCTCTGCGCCCCCAGAAGTGTCAAGAAAAGTGATACCACTTTGTTGCTTTGCTAGCTGATACCTGGTCATTTGGTATGCTCTTTTCTGATCTTGATTTAGAAGGGGTTTCTTGTCTGCAATATTTATACTAAGCTGTTCACATTTGTCTTCAAAAATAATCCAAGCCATGCTGAAAATGTCCGGACGAAACGTAATTTCTTATGTTGGATTTTCCCCCTTACCAGAGGGAGCTCCCTTGAGTACTGTGAAGCCATTACCATGACAACTCCACTGCACTATACAGTAGACGCCATTTTACGGCAGTACGGTAGAAGCCAGTTTAAGGCATAACAGGCTGTATCTTAACCGAACACACACACCAAGGGGTGTTAGGGATGTCTTACCCCACAGTATTTTTTTCCAGAGAGTAAGTCATCTGTGTACCAAGTTTGGTTGAAATTGCTTGAGGCGTTCCAGTGTTATGTTGGAAAACACACACACACACACACACACACACACACACACACACACACCCATCTTTATAAATATAGATAAATATGAAAGTGTGCTGGCATTAGCCAAAAGCAAAAACCAGCATTATTACTGTATCTGACTCAATTTGATACACAGTAGGAATAAATATTCTATTAGGCTTCTAATTTTATTCAGTTGCAATCTCATTATTGATGCTTGGTGGCTTTGATGCATAGAGTAACAATCATGAAAAATTAGAATAAAGTAAAAATTATAGTAATAGTCATTGGACTTGAGATAATCATTCTTTCCCAAGTCTCAACTCTATTTTTTCCCCCTTAGCATCCATTGAAGTTAGGAAAATAGTCTAATTAGTAGTCTCCAAGAATACATTAAACATTTTAGATTGAAGATTAAAGTTTTGAATTTTTGAAACTGGATTAAAATCCCATAGCAAAACTTGAATCCATATATTTTTTTAAAAAAATCTGTTGATGATTTCTTTAGTTGCAGTTGCTATCATGTGACCTGTTATGTTGTATAAGCAAAAAACATACAATTTAACTGATTAAATTTAATGAATTCATTTGGATCAAAGGAAGCTTTGGGTAGCTTTCTGTTGCATCCATCCAGCTAACAATCTCATGCCTACAAACCACATTTATTTTGCTTCATGCAGTAGTTCCACGTAACTATTCTCACAAAAGTAGCTACCAGTAGACAACATCAGTTAAATGTTTAGATTAATCCTAGATTCGTCTTTGGGAATCTTATTCTGATTCTTTTAATTTACATCTGTTTTGTGAACTAATTTGGGTAAATGATTGCATGTAAAGTGATGTTAAGTTTGTATATATTAGATTGTGAATGATTTATTTTGATTCATATTTGGCTGGAACTAAAGAAATAAGAGAGTGTGATGTCTCAGCATTAAAGACACCGAGCTTGTCAGCTGGAAAGCTGACACCCCGGGTTTAAAACCTTATGTGCCACTCAATGGCTTAAGCTTCAGTTACTTGCCCCATGAAAGCATGCAGATGCAAGTGGATAAATAGGCACCACTTGGTGGGAAGATAACAGTGTTCCATCCATCTAGCTGCATAGTCATTGTGGCCATATGACTGCAGAAATGTCTTTGGACAATACTGGCTCCCTTGACTAAGATGAGCCCCACCCCCTAGAATTGGACACGGCTGGACAGGGAAAACCTTTAAAGAAATAAATTTCAGTAGCTGAGATCAGCATAACCTGTTTAAAGACTTGGATATTCAAGTGGCTTGGTGAGATGGAGTTTGGTCTTTTGACCAACATGAGAGTGAAAACTTATTTAATGTAGCTGCAGCTGCTCAAGTCTTCCAAGGGTTGTCTCAGAAGAAAGAAAAGAACAATTCTCTGCTGGGATTGCATCTTGAAAGTCACAAACCTGCACAAAAATAGATTTCATCTGAACTTTTAAGAGTGGCCCAATTGCGGTGCAACCCACGCTGCCTCAAAATGCATAAGGCTAAAATATTTGGGCCATTTTTTAAGGTGGGGAATGTAAAGGATGAATTAGAGACCTGAATCCTTATAGAGATTTGAATCTGATTACTCTTTTGAATACCAAGCCCCGTAAACTAGATTGGGGTTTTTGTTATCTTTTTAGATAGTTTATAGATAAAGACCTTTCCTCTTAAAACCTCCCATCTCCAAAGCTCATAAAACTCCACTTTCCACTACTTTTTTTAAAGCTGTTCTGCTTTGCTTTTATAGACAGAGGGAGCTGTAATGCTGAGAAACATTTCAGTATCTCATAAATGAGAGAAATGAATGATAGCAGCTCCTGGCCCACTTTAAGCTTGGAAGCTCCACAGTGTCAAACTTAGCTGGTACTTGAATGGAGGACCATCCAAAATACCCCAGAAGATAGCAACAGCAAAAATCTTGCATAGCTAAACAAAGTTCATGAATGTGCCAACCAACCAAGAACTCATTATAATCATCTATAATGAATATTCTGAATACCTTTTTATTCTACTGCTCTGCCTCAGACCTTTGTATGCTTGAAACTGCCTAATGGCTGAATTCATTCATAGTATCTTTTCTATCTTTGCTTTTTTTATTTAATTTGGAACACAAGTATATATTTAGTCAAAGTATTTACTGCAGTACACTTTTCCGTTTCATGACTAAACTTCCAAATTGGAATATATTTAAACAATTTACTGGTTCCATTAATGCATCTCATTCTGAACAGATTCTGCCATATACCATATTTTTGGAGTATAAGATGCACCTTCCCCCCCCCCCCTAAAAGAGCAAGGAAATGTTGGTGTATCTTATACACTGAATACAGCCGTTTTTGGCCTCCCAAAGCCCCACCCCGCATCCCATTTTTGTGAAAAATGGGCTGGTTTTTTTTTTTTTTTTTCAAAAACAGGCGTTTTTGCCTTCCCTCAGACCCCAGCAGCACTTTGCAGGCTTCAACATGGCTGGGGTAAGGCAAAAATGCCCCCATTTGTGCAAGGAATGAGCAAAAAACAGGCCGCTTTTTGCAAAAATGGAGGTGTTTTTGACTTCCCTCAGCCCCCAGCAGCACTCTGCAAATTTTCTGCCCATTTTTTGCAAAAGCGGGGGTGTTTTGCCTTACCCCAGCCCTGCTGAAGCCTGCAGAGTGCTGCTGGCAGCTGAGGGAAGGCAAACACTTTTTTTTCTTACTTACCTGTTCGAAATCTTGGTGTATCGTATACACTGGTGCATCTTACAGTCTGAAAAATATGGTTCTCAACCTGCTGCTTTCTAGTTCCCAGAAACCCCATCTAACATGTCCCCCATTGGAATTTTGAGTATCACAGCACTAAACATACTAAGTGGATATCATGTTGAGGAAAGTGGAATCTAAAACTCCAGAGAGAATAATCAGGATTGGCCCGAAGGAGATTTGGGCATCTGCTTTTGGAACATTTTAAGCTTGAGCTCAACAGTCTGGAACGATTTTTGTTTTCCAGGCTGGTTGGTGTTTGTTGGTTGCCATCAGCAGCTGCATACAAATGAGGCTATTGGGTGGAGGCCTCTCCTCTCTCTTGCTTGTTCTGGAGGCCTTTCCAGAACATTATGAGGCTTTCCAGTTGGGCTGGTACTTCTTTACTCCCCTGATCAGTGACCGTCTATCTTTTTACTGGAAGTCTGCTAGGATCTGTCAGGTTGGGCCTCTTCATGAAAATCTAGCAGGATGCTGGCCAATGGGCTTCCTGAACCCTTGACACGACACCAAGATTTGTCTTGACCTGGACATCAAGCTCAGTTCAGTGGGATTGGCAATGTCTCAGTGGAAAATTGGACATCTGTAGTATCGTTTTGCAAGTCTGTGTATAGAAATGAAATATATTGCTGATAAACAGCATTAGTCCTGAGGGAAGGAATACTTCTAGAGAGAGATCAGTTTGGGAATACTGTTGTTATTGTGTTTCTGGCAAATAAAAAAGACCTGTTTAAAATGCAGAATGTCAAGACCTGATAGAAGGATGACAGTTTATATGGAAACTAGCTTCTTTAAAGAACAGTCAAGAGGAAAAAAAATTGCAGGTTTGCCTACCATCCCAACTTGGTGTTATCTAATGCAGCTTTAAACTGGCTTATTCTGATGGAAACTGAGGCAAGTTGAGATTTTTCCACACTGCTTGACTCGCATGCATAAATCAGCTAGAATCAGATGAAACTGGCCCTCAGATTTTAGTCCTTTCCCTCATGGCATCTGGGGAGTTGTGGGAGGTGAAGGCCACACATCTTAAAGTAGCTGAGGTTGAGAAATTCTGATCTAAGACACCCTGCAGTTGGAGCATTTCACTTACAACAATCCTCAGAACAGTCAATCCAAGCAACCAACCAACCAGATTTTATGCCAAGAAACCTTGCTTTGCCAGAACAGACATTTTAAACATGAACCTTTGTTTTGCTTTGGTACAATTTTTAAAGAGCATAAAGTAACCCCTCCCTTTGACCTATTTTTCTTTCATATCCTTTCAGATTGATACAAGATGCCGAAGAAAACTGCCAGTAACTAATTACAAGTTGACACAAGCTAACTACAAACAATTACTTATTCACACAAGTAAACAAATTAGAAAAAGATAACAAAGCTATTCCATATATGTAGACTTCTGGATGATCCATATTATCTGGAGCCTTATTTGAGTTTGGATTCAGGCTTTGCTATCCAATTGAAACTGCATTGGTTGCTGTTTGATAACTTAAATATAATCTTTATTGTCATTGTACTTGTTTACAATGAAATTGGTTAACTTCTGGTGAGATTAGGATAGGGCAGGGCGTAGTCATGGTGTCATCACATGACTTCCATCTTCGTTAAAGTGGGCATGGACGTGGCCTGTGCGTGATGCATCCAGCCCACGGACTGTAAGTTTATCCCCTCCTGAGATAGGGGGAATGTGACCTTGGTATTGCTTACTTTATCATTAGCATTTGATCTTATTGATCACGGTATCCTGTTGGACCAGCTGCAAGTGTTGGGAGTGTGGGTGTTGTGTTGTTTCAATTGGCGATGGGTGGGAAAAGGCCAAAATGGTGGTTATTCACTTATGGGGTGCTGCGGAGCTTGGATCCCCCTCTTTTACTTTAGCTTCCAGGTTTGGCTTAATGTTGCTCAGCATGGGATGAGTTATCAATATGTAGATGACATAATCAATCGCCTCTAGCTGAACAGGTGATATGGTGGAGGAGGTAGAGATACTGATCTCTATCTCCACCATATTATATTAAAGTCAGGATGGGGAGGAGCATAGTAAAACTGAATAGTAGGTACCAAAGCCCTCTGATTATAGTGATATAACATATTTGGTTCTGGATGAATTGTGTTCCCCCATGCAGAGCTGCCTCACAATTTGAGGGTTCTTTCTAGATTCATGGTTCCTGCTCAAGCACTATGTAGAGGATGTGACTAGAGAAGCTGTACATCTGGTGCACCAATTGTGACTCTTCCTGGATCAGGAAGCACTGTGTGTGTTCACTTAGAACTTTGCCCTTATAATTAGGATATTACAATTTGTTCCATGCAGGGCTGTCCTTGAAGACCAAGCACAACCAAATTGATTCAGCATGTATCCAAGGGATTCTGTCATGAAACTACACTTGCCTGTCTTGGAGCAAATAACTTTAAGTCTGTTTACCCACGTCTCCTTTGGATCCTAATGAATTAACTAAATGTCTTCTTTCCTTCCTTGTCTCCTACAGTGGCTGAGTCAGTGTGTGGACTCATGTTGACTTTAGGTTATCATCTGCTCTTTACATTTGGATGAGTGAAAGCAACATGGTGACTCAACCATGGGTCCCTTTGTATTGCCTAGTGATACAGTTGGTCTATAGGTGTAGGAAAGAACTGGATGGAAACAGACCTGGGAGATGAGGTCCAGAGGAACTAAGAGAGTAGCAATCCAGGTTTGCAAGAGCTTGGCTCACAGTTTCAGTTGCTACCATCCCACTGGTGGCTTCCCAGTCACAAAGTAAGTTCACTCTTAACATCTTTCTTCAATATTGTATCATACTGCTCCAATCATTGCAATGAATCTGGGCACAGGCTATGCATTTCACCTGCTACAGCCTTATCCTTTGCTTCAATTAGTATTTACACTGAAAGGCCCCTTGTGGTCTGGGAGTGTAGCAGAAGTGAATTTTTAGAAAATTACTTAGTGGTCAGAATCAGGCCTGTCAGCAGCCCCAACAGCTGCAGAACTGTTGACCTTGGCTAGGGATAATGGAGGCAATGAAAACCCCCAAAGTCTTGGACTGGGCCCCGGCCTCTCCTTTTATGCAATGGCTTCTCTTCCTACTGAGTCAGCAGCAGTCAGGGAATCCTTGGCTGACTGAACTAACATAAGGCTGAGGGATCATACAATCCATTTCCTCATAGGTTATTTCAAATATCTTCTCCTGCCACTTAATTATTATTTATGTGACATAAATACTGTCCTTAACACCTGTATATCAAAACAACAATGGTTGGGTAATACTGGAAGATTCTGTAAACCAGAAGTGAGTTTGTGAAGTGAGCAAATGGTTTTTATTCAGAACTTGGTGAAGTTCAAAATTGATTTCTTTAATGTATTTAATAGTTAAGGAGTGGACAACTTAGTTGTTCTTGATCTTCTTATTGATCTTGTGCAGTAATGCCAATATGGCTCTATCTGTGGGCAAAGTGAGTATGGTTCTGTTAATGTTCTGATTTATTTTAGGAAGACCTTGGCATATTTGGAAGAACTTTTAAGAATTCAATGGGATGCATACATACAACAGGGTCTGAAGGCACTCTACATTACTGCAAATCACAAAACTAGCTGATATCTCTTTACAGCAAGTGGACAGCCTTTTGATAGGAGTTATCTCAACATTTGAGCGCTGTATGGAATTTTATTTGCTTACTAAGGCTATTAGGTTGGTTTCATGTGTTTCCCATTAAAAATGAGAATAAATGATGTCATTAATCAAAGGGGACTAGAAAAGTAATTACACCCACTGCCACCTCTGTCCTACTTTTGACAGCAGCTCTCCAGAATTGCAAACTTACCTTAAGACATTGAAGCCCACTCCTGCTGCAGATGTATATGAATATACCTCCCATAAAAACTTATATGGAGGGAAAATATTTCTTCCTTCTGTCATCTTGTTTTATCATATACTTAGCATCTGTCAACGTCATGGTATAAAAATGTTATCAACAATTCTGGTAGTTATATCTGAAAAATTCCTTTCTCTTGCCTGTCTTCTTATGTAGAGGACAACTGGGTTAGCCCCAGGTCAATAGACTTGCCTCAGGCTAAGTCTGGTATAAAGGCAATGGAAGTAGGCTGGCAACTCAGCCTATGATCATTTAGTGTCTGAAGTAGAAACACAAACGAACACTTCCAGTTTATAATGAAGGAGCCTCCAACCCCACGTGCTGTTTTACACAAGAAAAGTTCTATGTCATTGAGCCTCAGATGGGAGGCCTTTTGTTAGGGGCAATATGCTCACGCTGTAGACTGCTTAGAGAGGGCATATAACACTGTGAAGCGGTATATACAGGGGTGGGTTCCGGCCAGTTCTAACCTCTTCTATAGAAGAGGTTCCACAAATCGACAGTGCCGTTTAGAACCGGTCCCAGCTCCCTCCCTCTCCCCGCCCGTCCGCACATCATCAACATGAAGAGCGAGAGGAGGAATTCTGGAAGTCAACATCCACAAGTCTTAAGGCTGTCAAAACCCCTGGGGTTTTTTTTCTAAAAGGTTAGGGGTGCAAGGGTCTTGTAACTTGACAGCTTTAAGACTTGCGTGCTTCAAATGCCTGAGTTTCTGGGACAACATTTTGGTTGCTAAGCAAGAGCATTGTTAAGTGAGTTTCTCCACATTTTTACAAGTTGGCCATGCCCACCCAGTCACATGACTGACAAGCCACTCCCACCCAGTAACATGGCTGGCAAGCCACTCCCACAAAACAGGCCACACCTACAGAAGAGGTTCTAAAAAATTTTGAAACCCACCACTGGGTATATACTATATTTTTTGGAGTATAAGACGCACCTTTCCCCCCTCAAATTAGTGTGGAAATGTTGGTGCATATTATACACTGAATATAGCCATTTTTGGCCTCCTGAAGCCCTGCCACCGCATCCCATTTTTGTGAAAAATGGTTGAAAAACAGGCAGTTTTTCTCACAAACGGTCGTTTTTGCCTTCCCCTGCCCTTCAAAAACACTCTTCAAGCTTCAGCAGGGCTGGGGGAAGGGAAGAGTGCCCCAGTTTGATGAAAAACGGGCCATCTTTTCACCAAAATGGGGGTGTTTTTTCCTTCCTTCACCCCCCAGAAGCATTCTGCAGGCTTCAGCAGGGCTGGAGGAAGGGGAAAATGTCCCCATTTGATGAAAAATAGGCCGTTTTTCACTAAAACCGGGGTGTTTTTCCCTTCACCCAGCCCTGCTGTGAAGCCTGCAGAATGCTCCTGGGGGCCAGTGAGGAAAAATATTTTTTTTCTTTTATTAAAAAGTTTTTATTTTTAAACAAACATAGACAAACAAGACATGTAACATAAAAACATCTTCTATTACATACAGTGTGTCGATTGGTTACAAGGTTTTGTGTGTCCTTTCCATCCTCATCACTTAAACTTTGTATAAAGACCCATATTGTCAATCAAATATATTTGTATGCATTATTATTATAGTACTTCATTTGTTTGACTGTCACTATTATTTCTTCATTTTAAACGAGGTATTCTAAATATGGGTTCATTTATATTATAAGCTTTTTTTTCTTACTTAACCTCTTCGAAATCTTTGTGAGTTTTATACACTGGTGCATCTTATTGTCCAAAAAATACAGTAAGTGCTATTGCTATTTAATGTAGTTTGGGTTGAAATGTTTGAATAGTACTTAGAAATGTTGCTTTTCTCTTCTATTTCTATCTGTTCTCTTAAAGAAAATAAATAATAATTTATTTGTTTATTTAACCCCACCCATCCATTTTGCAACATGAGCCCTGATGCTAGTGAGTCATTTGGGTGCTCTAAGGGATGGGCTTCATTCCCAGTCAGTGGATAGCTATTTTTCATGCCAGAGCCTCACTTAATGGAAAACTTACAAACCCAACCAAAATAATCACTGAAACCTCTCCCTTTCCTGCTCCGGTCCTGGAGGAGGAGAGCTTGGTGCTAGTTAGAATTGGTGTCGTGGTTAAGGTGCTGGCCTAAAAACCAGAAGATTAAGTTCTAGTCCTACTAAACTTGGTACACAGATGACTTACTCTGGAAACAAATACTGTGCGAGTAAGACACCCTTAACACCCATCAAGGTGTGTGTTCTGTTAAGATACAGCCTGTTGTGCCTTCAAATGGATTCTACTGCAATGGAGTTGCCATGGTAATGACTTCACAGTACTCCACAAGGGGGCTCCCACAGGTAAGGGGGGAAATCCAACATTGGAAATTACGCTTGGTCTGGACATTTTCAACAAGGCTTTGATTATTCTAAACGCCTGTAAATAAAATTACTTTGATTTGACACTATGTATATACTATAATCCTTTCCTTTTCCTGTCTAATACAGGATTGGGATAAATAAATACCTGGGCAATGCTGGGTTATCAGCTAGTTACTTATAAAAATGAAATGGGATATAAACAAACAAACAGCTCTCTACCATGACAGTAATGACACCAGATGATCTGTGACTGGAGAATGAACCCCTAGTTAATAGAGAGGAAATGTACCATTCCCCCTACTGTAATGAGGTAGCAGTGTGCTCCACCTGTATTACTCATATATCTCTCCCCCAGCATAGCCATGCCACACTCAGCCTTCTGCTGAATGAGTGCTTTTGGATGATCTCCAGAACGACAGTACCAAGTATAGTAGTCAGTGAAACAGGCAGCCTTGTTTGCAACCCACACAATGAGGCAGTTGCTTCAAATGGTAGTGGATGATTGTTTTCTTGGGATAGTTTGGTTATTGTATTTACCTTTGGCCTATTGAGCTCCAAGATAGGGCTCTCCAAACTTGACAACTTTTAAGACTTGTGGGCTTCAACTCTCAGAATTCATCAGCCAACCATGCTGGCAGAGTAATTCTGGGAGTTGAAGTCTACAAGTCATAAAGTTGCCAAGTTTGGAGACCTCTGCTCTAAGGGACAGTTCCCAGCTGTTTCTACATCAAAGGGAGGGAAATTGTGCTGTCAGTTTTCAGCAAACATAGAGAACATCTGGCCTTAAAAAGACTCAGAAATCACATATGATTTTAAGTCCCAAATTTTATTTCTCTCCAGGATAGCCTTCACAAATGAAGATATAGATTTGAAGCGAATTTTACCCAGCAACTTAGTAAGCCAGGTTAGGACAAGAAAACTGTCACCACGAATAAAACTTTTTTCAAGTAAAAAGAAAACTGTCACCACAGCAGTCAGAAGTATAGCAATAGCGGCTTCCGGTTCCGGCTCCTGCGGCGACGGGCGAGCCTAGCGCTCGCTCGCCGCTTTGTTTCTTCTTCTGCCCCCCAACGGGGGCGAGACTCCTCTTTTTTGAGGGTCTCCCGTAGGGCCGGCTCGTCGGGGGGCGCGCCCCCCACGGCGGTGGAGGAAGTGGCTCCCGGCGCGGCTCAGGTGAGGGAGAACATGCTAGCGGGGGGTTCTCCCTTCGCCTAAGGAAGACGGCGCCATTTACAGCAATGAGGAGGGCTGATCGGCTCAGTCGGAAGGGCTCCCGAGGCTTCAGCTGCGAGGAGAGAGTGAGTTTCTAAAAAAACTTTTTTTACCTTGCTGCCAGCCAGGCTGAACGGACTGGGAGGGGGGTGTTTATTTTTAAAACCCCCCCCCTCGGATTTAAGCGGCGCGTTAAAATGGCTTCTCTGCAAAGAGAAAGCGGAAAACTTTCACTCCGGACGGTTTCTAACAAAGGAAAGTGGATTGTGACTTTTTGCAACATTGTTTCTGGGTCTGGCTGAGCTTAAAAAATTCTTATTTTGCTACTCTCTCCCTCTGGCTGAGATGAGCGGTGGAAGTGGATTCTTTTTGTCCCTGCCTGACTATTTCAACTAAGGAAAATTTCCAGCGTCTCTTTGAAAGCAGGACTCTCTCTGGATTTTTGAAAAAAAAATTTCTTTTGATGGATTTGTGACTTCTTCTCTGGAATACCTTCGTTATTACTATTTGGGAAATTGTGTCTCTTTTGGTTTCTGAATTGTTTGCAACTTCACAGCCCTGAACTGAACTGAGCTCCTGGTTTGCCCCACCAGCCCCACCCGGAAAACGCCATCTTGGTGGCAGTGACTCTAACTTTTAACCATGGCACAAGAAGCAGCACTTGTAAATTTGGAACAAAGGATGGCTTCTCTTGAAACTTCTATACTAACTTTGATATCAGAAATAAAGGCCCAGAGGGCTGAAAATATTATTTTCAAGAAGGAGCTGTTGGATACAAGAAGACAAGTGCTGGATAACACACAGAAGAATAAAGAACTGGAAGGGGGGTTGGAGGGGGCCAAGGGGGAAATTAAAAATGTTACCAATGAGGTTGTGGAAATAAATGGGCATGTGTCTAGGATGGATATGGAAAGAATGACATACTTTTTGAGATTTCAAAATGTTTCTGAGGAATCTGGTGAATACCTCCCTGATCTTATGAGCATAATTTTAGCAGACTATTTACAAAAACCTAAGGATGAGATCAGGGGGGACATTGACCTAGCCTATAGAATTAACTCAGCATATGCCAGGATAAATGAAGTGCCTAGAGAGATACATGTGAAATTTGTTAGAAGGTCAACCAGAGAGGAAGTCCTGAAAGCGCAGAGAGAGAAACCCTTAACTTATCAACAAGAGACGGTCACTATCTTGAAGCAGATCCCTAGAAAAATTAGAGATGCAAGAAGGAATTTTTCCTTCTTGTCTAAAACCTTGTTTGATCACGGGATTTGGTTCAAGTGGATGACCCCTGAAGGGATGCTGGTGTTCTGGGAAGGAGGAAGAGTGAGGATTAAAACAGTTGCTGAGGCGGAAGCCTTTCTTAAAAAACATTCCTCTGCCCTGGGGGAAGATCCAGGGGGGACGGAGGGGGCCACGGCCCCGCCCGAGGGGGGCCAGGGAGGAGAGAAAGAAGATACAATAGCCAAAAGACTTAGATCAAAAAAATAACTTTGCCTTGATTTTTCTTGAACAATTTTGCATAATATTCTTATCCGGACTTTTTGTAAATGTCTGACAGCATGGAAGGGAGAATTTAGGTAAATGTACTTGCTCTCATCTTGTAGTGGTATGGAAAATGTTTTCTATGTTAACTTTTTTAATGTGTAATTTGAGGTCTTGGAAGGTCCGACGACTCCGACGTGAATGCTCTCAAAATTTCTTTGTAACCATTACCCTACCCTGTTAAAAAATGTAAAACCAATAAAACTTTTTCAATATAAAAAAAAAAGAAGTATAGCAATAGCGATAGTAATAGCGCTTAGACTTTCAAGGTGCTTTACAGCCCTCTCTAAGTGGTTTACAGAGTCATCATATTGCTCCCAACAATCTGGCTCCTCATTTTGCCAACCTCAGAAGGATGGAAGGCTGAGTTAATCTTGAGCTGTTCAGAATCAAACTACTGGCAGTCTGCAGAATTTGCCTGCAATACTGCATTCTAACTACTGCACCACCATGGCTCAGTGAAAAGAAAAGTGGGGTTTGAACTGCAAATAGTATCAGGAGGATTGCTTATGTTATGTGCCATGTATTCCACAAGCGAAGTAGCTATATTACAAGAATAATACTCTGATAAATCCACCCTCCAATTTTCAGACGTCTAAATCCTGGGATTAGACACCAAATGCTGTTCTCCTCTTCTATAATCTGTTTACTGAATCACAAGATCCACCGAGCGCCAATTACATTAAAATTAAATTGATTCACTGAGAGCCAAAAAGGAACTATGTAGTTGCTTGAAGCCTTTCCATAAAAGATTTCGAGGTTTGTTAAATGTTCAGGTGTAGCTGGTATTTGGGAAGCTGGTCGAATGCCCATTCTGGCACATAGCATCTCCTGTGTGGCCAAGAAGCAACAAGAGAACAAAATAATCCTCAAAACTGGAGCATGGGCCAAGCCTGGATTATTGGCATACATACCTTGGGGCCTCTTTAAGAAGGCAAGAGAGTTACAGCAGGATGAGATTGGAAAGATCAGCATAATCCACCCTGTGAATTGTTCTGTGTTACACGATGGATCATTGAAGGAGCCTCTTGCCATCCTGTGGCAAGCTTCACTCATCCATTGGTTTCTTCTTCTGGTCAGTCCAGAGTGGTGGGACATGCCTTACGCTTTGCTGAAGACTTATTCTGCCTTTTCAATAGTTCTGTTAGCAGAAAAAGTCTATTGTTTCCCCACATTTTTCTCTTTTTCTCATTCTTCTAATCTTTCCCTGCTATCATATTTTTTCCCAGGCAGGAGGGAATTAGTGTAGAAAAATAATAATAAAAGGCACGGAGATGGGAGAAGGCAAAAAGCTTATATAAATTCACGTAAATATATCTAAAGAAGCAAAGGGGCTTTCCCCCCCCCCCAAAGGGCAACTCGTTTTTGTTTTTCATTGAAGACGTTTTGCTTCTCATCCAAGAAGCTTCTTCAGTTCTGACAGTGGTGGAGGATGGAAGGATTTGTCTGAAATGGTATAAGGTTCCTGCCTACGCAGGGGGTTGGACTAGAAGACCTACAAGGTCCCTTCCAACTCTGCTATTGTATTGTATTTGTATATGCCTTGCAGTCATCTGGTCATTATCATTCTTTCTGAGAGTCATTGAGGCCACTTGGAGGTTTATCTGTTCCCTCAGGATCACTTGAAAAAAGCACCTTTAGGGCAACCATGATGACTGGGAATCTCCATAGACATCTGAAGAAGCACTTGCAGAAGAAGAAACTATGTTGAATCTTCAGCCAAGATTGTCCTTTTAAAATATATCATCTATTTAATCCATGGAAAATTGTGAAATGTTTGCTATTTCTGTTGTGCACAGCCCTTGTTGCTTTTATTACCCTATTTATTTCACCCTATTGCAATTTCAAGAATCTCCTAGTTACTTTTTTTTTAAAGTTGACATTATATTTCATTATACTTGCCAGTTTTCTGACACAGAAGTTTGTTTTGCAGAGCTGGTCCTTTTTGTATTTTTAAAAAAAGATTTGCAATTTCGTATGAGAGTTTTCAGTAATCTTGGACTGACTTCCTCTGCAACCCAAGATTTGTTTGCTTTCAATTCGTTAATAAGGTCTAGAATGTAAGGTCAGGTAAGCAACTGGCTGAGAGGACTATGGTGGGTTATGGTGACTATATAATTAGATATGAGTCAGAAAAATCTGGCAGCAGACAAAAGGAGGACATGTTTTCCTGGAAATTGATTAGCCCAAGATCTTCAAACAGTTATTTTATTTAATTTGTTTATACCTTGCTCTTCAGCTGGAGAGGCACTCAGAGTGACTGACTGATCAATAAAAACAGAGTGTTCCTGTGGTTAGGCAATGCATTTAAAAGGGCTGGAAAAGGAAAAAGAAAAAAACAAGAATTTATGACATCAGCCACATCTGCCTATGTCTGCTGTAAACTAGCAGAATTGGCTTTTTTCAAAATGTAAATTTGGATCGGATTATGAATGTCCAGCAAAAAAACATGACCTGAGAGCTTTTAGAACAGTTTCCTTTAATTAGTTTTCGGATGCAGTTTGCCTTCATCATAATTGCCCTGGATAAATCCATTTTCAGAGTTTGCATAACAAACATAAAATGAATCAACAGGGCTGGGTACACACAGCATGCTGAGCCACGCATACACAGACACAGACACACAAACACACTCGGAAACAAACTAAAAAACAAGATTAGACCTAGTGATGTCTACTTGGAGTGGTGCGATAGCCTAGAGGTGGAGCTCTCGCCTCACAATCAGAAGGCTGCCAGTTCAATCCTAGGTAGAGGCAGATGTTTCTCTCTCTGGGCACACTGAAAATGTATCTGCTGAACAAAACTCCACATTGGTGACAGGAAGGGCATTTGGCCATTACAACAGCTTCATTCAGTTGCCCAAACTCCAACCTGCAAGGGATTATGGGGTTGTTAAATGAAGATGAAGTCTACCTGTCCTGGAAGGTCTGGCACTAGAGCAGGGGTGGGCAAACTTTGCAACTTTAAGTCTGGCTGGAGAAGTCTGGGAGCTGAAGTCCTTCAGACTTAAAGTTGTAAAGTTTGCCCACCCCTGCGGTAGAGGCATGAGGTTCCGTTCATGAGAACATGCCCTCTGGAAGAGCTCAGGAAACGGGCCTTTTCTGACATAGTGGCTACACTTTGGAGCATTATTCACCTCTTGAGGTCAAACTTGCCCGATCCCTGTTGCCCTTTTGTAAAGTATTAAAATTGTGGTTTGGCCATCATGCCTTGGGGCCCTGATAATGCGAATGAACTCACTTCTTGGGGTATGGTTAGTGTTCTCCTTTCATGTTCTTTATGTTTTTTAATGCTGGTTTGTATTGTTTTAATTGTCAGCCACCCAGAGATGTATATGAGATGAGCAGCCATATAAATTAAATAAGCGAATGAAAAATCCAATAATTTTACATTGTGCAAAATGCAACCATTGGGTCTATAACAGTTCCTGCCCGGCAAACTGGGTACACCTAACCATTATTAAATAATGAATGATATATGGAGTGATCTTTCATACATCTCTTCTAATTTGCTGGGCTACATTAGGAATATAATGTTGAAATAGTGGGAAATGGAAGGATTTATATTCTGTGCAGACAGCTGGTCATTTGTAATTCCAAGAAATATAAATCCTTCCATTCCCCACCCTCCAGTAAGAGCTGAAGAAGCTTCTTGGATGAGAAGTGAAATGTCTTCAAAGAAAAAACAGGAAAGTCCAGTTGCCTCCTGAAAAAGCACCTTTGGGACAACCATGACCTGGATGACTGAGAACCTCCATAGACTGTCAGTTGCATAATAAAGTCATCACTAAAGTTTATAAGTTGAGGCAGAGGAAATATTTTTCTCATTTATTGTACAAATTATGTAAAGGAATTAAATTGATGCAATTTCCATCGTTTCTTCACTGACATTGCTGTGGATGACATGCTCCCTGCTGCTCTTACTCCAGATTATATGCAGGGATATGTAGAAAAATCTGGAAGGCTTTCAAGCTAACTTCTCCTATGAAGGATCTACTAGAGCTGCCAAAGCCATCAGTTAGCCCAAGGGAGGCTTTTTCCATTGTTGAGCGGAAGTGCTCTCTAATGATCTGAGTCAACCAAGAAGTTCATTGGCACAATTTGCTGGTCTAATTGTTAAGTCTCCCTCTTCCAAACCATCCAACTACCCTCCAAGGCAACAGATGTCAAAGCCTAACAAATTTGACATGCCAAGTTAAAGTTGCCCTTAGACAGTGTCAGAATAAGGGACAAAGTACAGACTTACAACAGTTCATTTAGTCACCATTCAGTTAACACAGCACTGAAAAAAATGACTTATAACAATTTTTCATAGTTACAACTTCTGCAGCATCCCCATAGTCACATGATCAAAATTCACATGCTTGGCAACTTCTTCATATTTATGACCATTGCGGTATCCCGGGGGTATCTTTTGCAGCCTTCTGACAAGCAAAGTCAATGGGGAAGCCAAATTCACTTAACAATTGGGTTACCAACTTAACAACTCCTGTGATTCACTTAACAACTGTGACAAGATGCTGTAAAATGGGGCAAAACTCACTTAACAACTGTCTCACTTAACATCAGAAATTTTGGGCTCAATTGTAGTTATAAGAGAGGACTACCTGCATTCCTTTAACACTGGTACAGAGAAGGATTTCAGGCTTTCTCACTCATGGGTTGGAGGCTAAGTTATGGGGGGGAAACAATGTTCCCAGACAGGCCACATTTATATTTTTGTTAGATGAAGGGGAGAAAAACTTGATGGGATCCACCAGTTGTCTCCAATAGAGCCACACACCATGAGCAAGAGTTTTGGAGTTGCTGCATTTCAAACCATTGCAAAAGAAAATACTAATTCCGCCATAGTTCCAAAGGAACTATAATTGAGTTAGAAGTAAAGCAGCTCCACTGTCTTCCAGTCGTCTGATGTTGTAGGATTAGAGAGGTGAAGCATTGCTACTACTACCATAGTCATGTTGGGTGCACCTGGGTTGAAAGGACTGAACAGGGCAAAATTGCTTTCAAACTGTCATGGAATCCTTGCAATATATGACACTGGAGGTGTTGGCAAACAGTGTGATTAATCCTAGCAGGTGAAAGTGTTCAAAGTTGCAGTCCAGACTTTTCAAAAGCAAATGACAGATCTTATAGGATTTCCCCATAATGTTAAGTTTCCCCATAATGTAGTTAAGTTTCCATTTACTCTAGCCCTTTAAATAGAGAATGAATAGGTAGAATAGTTTTTTTGTTTTAAAGCAGGGGTGGCCAATCCTGGCAACTTTAAGACTTGTGGACTTTGATTCTAGAATTCCTCAGCCATGAATGTGGACAGGGGGATTCTGGGAGCTGAAATCCACAAGTCTTAAAGTTGCCTGCTTTAAAATATGGTTTTCCACATTCACAATAGTCAACTCCATTACTTGCTCACCACAATGTAGCTGTGACGATTGTGATTCTCTCCATGTTGGGGGATGATGTAATGCTCTCTTGATTCCTCATCATGCATGCCAACTTAGTCACAAAATTGAAAGGGCTGTTCTGACTGATTTCTATCTTTCACAGCAATGGCTTCATGTTACACCATTGCTCAAGGCTCCGTATGCCAAATTATTTAACAATCTGAACCAGGCTATGGTGTTAAGGGAGATGACTTCCATTCAACAAAGTTGAACACAACGGCCAGAAGTTTGATGGTGGGTTGTTGGTTTTTTTTGAGTTCTCCAGGCAGTGTTGTATTCAGAGTGTCTGCTGCTTTCCTTTGCAAACAACAGTTGTTGAGTTTCATTATATTGTGCTTGTGTGGGAGGCAATGTAGGAAAGGGGAAAGAAATCCCTAGAGCTACTATTTACGTAAAACAATAGTCAACCACAGCCTGTGTAACAGAGGCTCAACATTTCAGGGTGTGGACATGTGTTGATCAGACTTAATGCAGAAAGATTAATTTGTCCTGGTATCCCAGGCTGGAGGAGGGGAAGAATGGGGAAAGAAAGAGTGTCAGGATTCCAAGTAACACCCTCAATGAAAGAAGGCTTGAGTTTCCTCAAGTTGTCCACGTCCATCACATGGTTCAATCAAACACTGTCCCAACTGGAGATGCCTCCCAGTCACGCCACTCCAGGTGCAGGGCAAGATGCCCTTGACTCTCTGAGAAAGGAATGTTATTTTGACTATATCTACCCCACTCCATACAATCCCTTCTCCCAGTTTCCTGCAGCCCTAAATGTGGCGGGCCTGAAGGCCCAATGCAAAAGACGGCTTCCAGGTCTGACAAAGAGAGGTATATCCAGCGTGACTTGTTCCCCAAAACTTTGGTTAATCTACCCAAACAGTTGATTTTCTGGATTTCTAGGCTTATAATAAATAATATGAACTTTGTTATTGTTACTGAAAACTGAATTCTGGGCAGTTACCAGCCATTTGGGCAGTTAATTGCAATGCTCTCTAGATGGGATTGCCCTTGAAAAGTATCCGAAAGCTTCATTTGGTTCAAAAAGTGGTAGCCCACATGGTTTTGTATCAGCTTAGATTTGCACATGTGTTAATCCCTTCTGCAGGAGTTGCATTGGCTGCAAATTTGCTACTGGGTTCACTTCAAGGTACCTACTTAGAAGACTTAGAATAACCTTATTGTCACTTTGAACGTACACCAATCGGCATACATTAAAATGAAATGTGGTTGCGTACAGCTCTCAAGGGGTCATCACCTCCAATATACATTACATAAACACGAATAAATAAATAAATAAATAAATAAATGCATCTACCCACATATATGATACAAAGAAACCACACAGTCTAGTTCAGATGTATACATGTACATGGGGTTGGGACCAGGTTATTTGAAGGACTGTCTTTTCCCAGCCACATCTACCTGACCCACCAGAGTGGGAAGGCAGGGAATGCTATGGGTCCCCATTCCTAAGGAAGTCCATCTAATGCAGGGGTGTCCAAACTTGGGAACTTTAAGAGTTGTGGACTCCAACTCCCAGAATTCCCCAGCCAGCCATGGCGGCTGGGGAATTCTGGGAGTTGAAGTCCACAACTCTTAAAGTTCCCAAGTTTGGACATCCCTGATCTAATGGAACCAAGAACAAGACCTTTCCTATGGTGGCTCCCTCCCTGTGGAGCATCGTCTCTGCAGAGATAAGATTGGCTCCCATTCTGACACTTTTTCTCAAAGCCCTGAAGACAAGGTTCTACCAAAAGGCTGGGGACCCCAGAGTTATATGGAGCCCATCAAGTGGCTTGTCTGATTGTTGTAGCTGAGGTGATGGTGGTTGTTATTGCTTTTCGTATTAGGGTTTTATCCTTCTAAGCTGCCCAGAGTCACCAAGACTGAGTTGGGTATGCCATATAAATTTTCTTTAAATAAATAAAATAATTACCAAAATTGCAATAAATATACATTTCTACAGGTAGGTAGAGTTTTTCTTTTCTCTTTCTCAGTGTTGTGTCCTCAAGGCCCCGTCGCTGTAGCAACCCACTGCTGACTCCTGATTGGCGGAGACGCGAGCACCCAGCTGGCGGGAGAATACTGTGTTGCGATTGGCCAAGTTCCTGACAGCTCCACTATAAAAGGGCTGTCAGCTGTTGAACGTTGCTGTTTGCCGGCTCGGGGTTTGCCTTGCCTTGTTATGTGAATAAAGGTGATTGTTAGCTTGCAACCTGCCTCGCCTCAGTTCCTACCTGCCTCGTTCTCCCTACAGAGCACTCAGCTTTTCCTTATGGGCAGCTAATAGCCAAATGTGACTGTTTCCCCTAGTTCTGTGATGGCAAACCTATGGCACGCATGCCATAAGTGGCATGCAGAGCCCTCTCTGCAGTCACGCAAGTCCTGGCCCCAGCTCAGCTCCACCGCGCATGTGTGCGTGCCTCCCACCGGCGAGCTGATTTTTTTGGTCTCTGCTGCACATGTGCAGGGGGCGGGGTGCAGGCGGGCGACGTGTGCGCATGCATGGGGACAGGGGGAGTGGAGGGGGTGCAGCGTGCCCCCCCCTGCGGCCCATTTATGGTCCCAGGAGGCTTCAGGGAGGCCTGCTAGGTCGAAAATGAGGCATGGGGGAGGTCGTGTGTGCATGCGCATAGGGTGTGGGGGGTGTTGTGCATGCATTGCATTATAGGTGTAGGCGCTCACGTGCATGCTGTTGCATGCACACACGTGCTTTTGGCATGCAACAACGAAAAGGTTAGCCATCACTGCCCTAGTTAAAAGCTGTAGAGTTCTGGTTGGGAAGCCCACTGATGTTCTTGGCTCCTTTATGAAGTCTTGCTATTCTGCCTTAGGAAATCTTCTTTTATGTGAAGCTGGTTGATCTATTGCAGAGAATGGAAGGCAAACAGTACACCCACTCCCCCTTGCCTGAATCAGTCTTTTCCAGATCCCAGGGGATTTGTGGTTTTATTCAACCCTTAATTTGATTTGAAAGCAGTCAGCACCCTAGCTATTTTCCACGATGTTTTATCTGGAAGTGCAGCGGTGTTTGTGTGTGTTTGGAGAAAGGGGGAGGAGATGCTTTGTTTTAATTCCACCCTGTGAGCAGACCTCAGCGCTCATGGCGTCTCTCAGGCCCAGCAGGCCAGAGTGGGTGGCAAATATTGTGGGATAGTTTTGCAAAGCAGAGATTACATTTCAGGGGCCTCCAGCAGTGAAGGATGGAGAGCTTGTGTGCTCCTGGCCAAAAACTGACCTGCTTCAAAATCTTGCCAAATACATTTTCATGAAATATGTTATGGTCCTCTTCGAGGAAGAGGCAATTCTTATTAAGATGGTGCCAAAAAAATTAATGCTGATGAGGATAAGAAGATATTGTGTGCCCATGGATGTTTTATATTAAGTGGGAACACTTAAATAGAAAATAGAATAGTATAGAATAACAGAGTTGGAAGGGACCTTGGAGGTCTTCTAATCCAACCCCCTGCCTAGACAGGAAACCTTATACCATTTCAGACAAATGGTTATCCAACATCTTAAAATCTTCCAGTGTTGGAGCATTCACAACTTCTGGTGGCAAGATGTTCCACTGATTAATTGTTCTAACTGTCAGGAAATTTCTCCTTAGTTCTAAGTTGCTTCTCTCCTTGGTTAGTGTTAAATCCTCAGACTTACGACCGTGCCAGTAAGTCTGGTGAACTCTAATTTACCGCATTCCTGTATGGAGCAGACAGCCGTGTCTGATTGGCTGAGACGTGGCTGGCCGGATTCAGTCTAGTAAAGTGAAACAATGTTGCAACTGCCTCGTTGAGGCTTTTCCCGCCTGACAGCTCTATATAAACTGCTGTCAGGCGGGAAAACCTTTGCCTGCTCTGTCTCTTATGCTTGTGTATTATAGTTGTTTAATAAATGCTTGTGTTTGACTATGCCTGAGTCGGAATCCTTCTTCCAATCTAACAATTAGTTTCCACCCATTGCTTCATGTTGTACCCTCAGGTGCTTTGGAGAATAGTTTGACTCCCTCTTCTTTGTGGCAACCCCTGAGATATAGGAACACTGTTATCATGTCTCCCCTAGTCCTTCTTTTCATTAAACTAGACATACCCAGTTCCTGCAACTGTTCTTTATATGTTTTAGCCTCCAGTCCCCTAATCATCTTTGTTGCTCTTGACTGCACTCTTTCTAGAGTCTCCACATGTTTTCTACATCGTGGCAACCAAAACTGGATGTTGTATTCCAAGTGTGGCCTTACCAAGGCATTGTAAAGTGGTATTAACACTTCACGTGATTTTGATTCTATCTCTCTGTTTATGCAGCCTAGAACTGTGTTGGCTTTTTTGGCAGCTTCTGCACACTGCTGGCTCATATTTAAATGGTTGTCCACTAGGACTCCAAGATCCCTTTCACAGTTACTACTGTTGAGCAAGGTTCTACATATACTGTACCTGTGCATTTTGTTTACAATATGCACCCAATAAGCCTTGTCTTCCTCTCAGTGTTACCGTAGTTACTGAAATTTCTTCAATTTCCCTGCAGATTGATAATAATCAAGAGACAGTTGTAGAAAATTGCTCTTCTTGTTGTTGTCTCTTTTTCAAGTGATTCAGTGACTGAATTCCCTTTGAGATAATGGGGTGGTATAGCCTAATAGGTTTTATATACCTTGAAGTTATTTAGAACAGGGGTGTCAAACTTGTGACCCGTGGTGTGGCCACCCCCACCCCCAGTTTAGTGAAGAGGAAAAAAATCATGATACATCATGGGACGACAACGTGAGCATGTGAGTTTGACACTCCTGGCTTAGAACATTGGAATAAGGGTGGAAATGCTATTTTAATTAATGTTATTATAGAAAAGAATGGCTTAACCTTGGCCCACTAGGAATAAGATAAGGGCAACCTCACAAATGTGGCAAAGTAAGGCTTGGCCCCTAACTTCATTTTCTTAGTTTTCGTGTGGGTTCGAAAGTATTGTTAATACTTCAGTAGCACCTTACTTCCTGCCCTTGGTGATCAACAATAGCCATATTCGTGTACCTACAAGGATGGAATTCTAAATTCTGGGAACCTCTCATGAAATCTGGAAACCTCACACAAAGTCCTATGTAGAGTTGGAGAAGGTGGTAGGCAAATTTAACTTTTAGAGGACTCAAGCAAGATAGATAGACACCCCCCAAAACTGTCACCAAAGCTCTCTTTTCTATGATTTCACAGTACAAGGCAAAGTATAATGGGTATTTTGCTACAGGAAATCAGATTGTGAATGAATATTAGAATAAATACATTCTTCACTGCAAGAATTGTTCAATAACAAAATCAGCCAGATGGTGATTGGCTCTCCTTCAACAGATATATCTAAGTAGTTCTTAAACAGCTTTAATATGGAGCCTTGTACTGAACAGGGATCAGACCTGATGACCTAAATCAGGGGTCTCCAACCTTTGCAACTTTAAGTCTGAAGGACTTCAGCTCCTAGAATTCTCCAGCCAGCTTTGCAGCAATTTTTTTCAATTGCAGCAATTTTTTTCATTCAAATATTTTTTCCACAGATATCTGATTTGATAATGAAGTGTGTGCGTGCATGTGTGTTTAGCCATTTTTTCCTCTCAAATTATTTTTGGGGAGAAAGTAGTTAAGGGAAACTGCAGGAATGGAAGTAAATTCTTTTCACTCGAAAGCAAGGGTGGGTAACTGTAAGATTATGTTGTAATTAACAGTGATCAACACTGGAGGAAGTGGATATAAAACATTCATCTTTATTATTATTATTTATTTCAGGAGTCTTGGAGGGAAGATTTAACAAGCAAAACTTGTTCTTGTAATCTTGGATGCGATTGAAGATTAAAGATAGATGAATGAATGTGACGGGCAGGCTATATGTTGTCTGGCACAGTACAGGATATACTGGTCATCGTTTTTTTTAAATTATCCTAGGCTAAGATAACATAGTGCATCCTACAACTCCCATCATTTACAACCAGCATACTTCCAATCATGCAACCATGAATCAGAGGGAATGTGATCTAACATACGTGCTCCATAATTTGGAAGGGCAACAGGTTGAGAAGGGTTGGATCAGAAATTTAGAAACCTTTTTTTAAAAAAAAGTTTTAAAATTTGAGACACTTCTGATCTCATCAAGTCCAGCAATGTCAGACTGGGCATGTTTAGGTGGTGAGATGATGGTGGTAAAAAAAAAGTTGAGATGAAGGCCACCAGAGTGTGATCAAAGGTGTCCTGTGATGCACACCCAAAAAAAAAGGCAGAAATTCAACCAGTTACACCTGCTATCTTGCCTCCCCCCCACATACACAGCACATAAAGAAACTCCTAGATTCAGGAAATATGGATTAGAGTGGCTTTTTTTTGGTGGTTGTTTCAAGTGTGGCTTTCCTCTTCCTTTAAAGACCAATAGATTTACCTCATTTGCACTTTGCTTTGTGATGTTGAGGTTTGCTATTTGCAATGTATGAAATGATTACAGTCTTGACAAAAGAGGAGCTAGCTAAAAGTTTGAAACAGCATTTTGGAGAGTAAAAACGGGATACTTTATTTAATGCTTAGACAAGGATAAATCCCTCCCCAATTTGTGATTTAAATATCTTGTGCTAACAAGCAAACTGAGCTAGTTGATCAGCAAATGGCTGATGGATTTAAGGAAGACTCAGCAAATGAGAATCAGCAGCATATGTGTGACTTAACCACAGAAGGAAAATAGGTTTTGTTTTGTTTAGCTATATTTAGAAACACCCTAAGCTCCAGTAACATTTGAGGATATGTCACAATTGCAGGACCGATCTAATAGCATAGCATAGCAATAGCACTTAGACTTATATACCGCTTTACAGTCCTCTCTAAGTGATTTACAGAATCAGCCTATGGCCCCCAACAATCTGGGTCCTCATTTTACCCACCGGAAGGATGGAAAACTGAGTCAACCTTGAGCCTGGTGAGATTCAAACTGCCAAATTGCAGTCAGCTGGCAGTCAGCAGAAGTAGCCTGCAATACTGCATTCTAACCACTGCGCCACATAATAGAATTAGGTTCTATCTTTCTTCTCTGATCCCACTCCTCCAGACCAAAATCCTGGATTAATAAGGATTTGCTTTTTAAAAAATGCCCTAATTTGGAAGTAGAATAAGAACCAGACTACATGTGGTTCTCAACAGGTTATCAATTTTTTTTGTAAATGAAAGGGAGGGTGTAAAACTTACTGAGAGATGTGCTTTTGAGTTAAAACAAGAATGGAGAAAGGGCCAAACATTCCTCTACTATCCACACATCCTTCTCTGTTCAAGAAGCAGATCGTTTTCTGAAAGACCAATCAGAACCTCATTACAAGCTTTTGCCCATAAAACCTAACATGTCCCTTAAGGTTTGAGAAAATGCTAAATAAACCATATGCCATCATTGTGAAATCATTCACATCATTGCGAATGACATTAATGCTCTCCCCTCCCCTCCCATGAAGCTCATTGCTGGAATTTAGGGAAATCAGAGTCAATTTTCATCAGGTCGTTCCTAGGCACTCACCCAACTTGTCATTTCTCTGGCTTGATTATATGATTGTTTAAATATGTGGCATTGCGAAAGCATTTCCAGATAAATCTTCATCCTGGTTCCTCTTGATTTTATCTTGACTAAAAAGTTTGCTTTTCTGCCTCAAAACAACAGATTAAATACAGATTGGAAAATTTCAATGGCTAACTTTTTAAATAATTGAAAGTGAGGAAAAGCAACTACACTGCAGGGGTGTCAAACTGGTGGCCTGTGGGTCGGATGCATCACACACAGGCCACGCCCACCCCAGCTCCATGAATGGGAAAGCACTGTGAAACATCATGTGACAGCAACGTGGCGAGGTTGACACCCATGAACTACAGAAAGCCTGAAGGGAGAGGAAGTAACTACAAAGAGCTCCTTCTATCAATCTTTGACTGTGAATTGAACTGTAGATTATTCCTACTACGACTACTATTCCTACTACTAATTGTTTAAACCAGTATGTTGTTCAATGCTCAGTGACAAATGATCTCTGATGTACTTTCTTTCACAAGGAAAATAGCAGGTTGTCCAACTTATTTGTCAGGAAGAATATACCAGCCAAAGAAATATAGACATGGGAATTGGCAACCCTTATAAGTCTCTGCTCCTCCTCATACAAAGAAGACAAGCAATTTCATCTCACCTTTACATTTTTTTTAATTATTTTGGATGTATATGTGTAGCGGTTATACCATACATATGTAAGAGAGTTACAGATGAAGAAATCAGTGACACAATCTAATTGCACTGCGGAATGAATGCACAAGCAGATGAGCCAATACCTCATATGAACACACTTGCGCATGCGCACACCCATATATACAAAAAGCATGGCAACTGTGTAACATGAAGATAGAAATTTGTTATTGTTTGGGTCAGCCCATTTATTGATTTAGCATGGGTAATTTTTATTTATTTATTTATTCAATTTCTGTAGCCACCCACTGAACCAAGTGACTCTGGGCTATATTAAGTGGTAATACCACTCCAGAGCTTCATTGATTTGATTTTTGATTTTATTAAATTTATGCCCCGCCCTTCTCCAAACGGACCCAGGGCGGCTTCAGCCCTCTATGGGGATATTAGAGACTGAATTTAGGACCCTTTACACGCAAACCATGTATTCTAATTACCAGAGATTGCTCCTCCTCCTTACTTTGCAGCTGCAATTCTTTGCCTTTGAAGTTCCCAAAATTAAGGAAATTCAGTGGTTCGAAGCAATTTTTCAAGCTTACCCCTAAGCTGCTGAAAATGGAATTTGACAGGGCAGAATAAATTGACACCATCCATTCCCCATTATCTTGATGCCTTCCTGGGGAGACAGGTGTCTGCAGCAAAGAGCTTCCCCCTCCCAATTGTCCACATTAAAACTTTGGGGGAGGGGAGGAAGACTTTACATTCCTGGAGGTCCTGGGGGCCCTGGAAATCCACGTGGACCTCGTAATCCAGGATCCCCCTTTTGGCCCATCGGCCCTAAAGGACCAGGGACCCCGGGTTTGCCTGGGATGCCCGGTTTCCCCTGTTGGCCAGCCGGGCCACGTGGACCAATGGCGCCCTCAGGACCTGGAGATCCAGGATCCCCTTTGGGGCCCGCTCGCCCCTTGGTACCCCCTTGTCCAAAGCTACCCTTGCTTCCTTTGATTCCACTGGGGCCTCTTGTGCCCACCGCGCCCCTCTCGCCTTGAGGTCCAGAAGGTCCGGGAGGGCCCAAAGATCCTTGTGGCCCTGGTGGGCCCAGATTCCCCATGTCACCCTTTACTCCTCTGCTTCCAGGTGGCCCTTTAGTGCCCAGGTCTCCTCTGAATCCTCTGGGGCCAGGAGGGCCAGGAACACCTGAAGAAAGAGAAGAGGAAGGGAAAGACTAAGAGAATGGACAGCAATACCAGTTTTTTTTAAAAAGGTTTATATTGTTCATTATTAAAACCATCCCTAAATAGTATGCAAAATAAAATTATTACACCTCATATAGTCATTTCAGTTAAATGATGATGGATAAAGCCCAGGAAACAAGCAGAAGAGCAGGAAAAAAATGGTATCTTCTGATTTGATGGTAATCTGTAGAAGATGACACCAAGAACAATCTCCCTTGCTGACCCTAAGGATCCTCAAGTAAGGAGACTACTTGATTAGTATCAATTAGGTACAAGCACAGACTGTGGGCCCCATATGGCCTGCCAGTATCCCTTTATGGATCCAAATCCCCCAACAGTGGGCAAGGTAAATGTTTATGCCATTTTTGTGGTGTTGGATTTTTGAGGAATTTTAAGAAATAAAACAGCCTGGTTGAGGGGTTTAAACCTGGTTGAGGGGTGCCCCTTTCCTCCCTTAACATTTTCTCAACCTTCCCCAAACCTTTTGGAGATTTGGGAACAATTTCTTTGGAGTACAAGCCCTTGATGTGCTGAGTAGTGCCTGGCATAATTCTGACACGATGAAATGGACATGAATACGATTAGAAGAGCAGCTTAAGAACTGAAGAAGCTTCTTGGGTGAGAAGTGAAAGATCTTCAAGGAAAAAGAAAGTCCAGTTGCCTTTTGCAAAAAGCACCATTGGGACAGCAGCTTAAGAGCTTTTCTTAAGGAATGAGCAGTGGACAGAAGTGGTGCTTTGGGTGGGCTCACATAAACCCGTTTGCCATCCTATAATCCTCTGTAACTTCAGGACATATTTTGGACTGCTCTGTTGTTGTGGAGGCACCATTACGTCATCCCGCCTGAGACACAAAATAGCCTGATTTAGGCCCAAGGCATATCAAAGGCACTACGGAATTTTGGATTTGCTTGTCTTCTCATTTTTCTGACGTTTGTTGTGGCATGTTTTTTCTCAAACATGCCACAACAAATGTACCGATAATAATTATAACTATATTTCATATGCATTTTGTGCACTTTCTTCTTAAAGCACATATTTCGTATTCGTTTTCCTCTAAAACAACAGTTTTGTACCTTTTCTTGTATATTTAATTTTGTGGGTTATAATTTTGTGGGTTATAAACCCAGATATTTCACAAAGATTTAAAGAAACTTGGCAAAGAATCGAGACTTTTCTTTAACTATTCTAGGATGGGGTCTCCAACTTTGGCAACTTTAAGGTTGGAGGACTTCAACTCCCAGAATTCCCAGGCACGGGAATTCTGGAAGTTGGAAGTTCTCCAGGCTTAAAGTTGCCAAGGTTAGAGACCCCTGTTCTATCTAGGATATAACCTAATTAATTAGTTTAAAAAGTATAGCAAATAAAAGTAAACAGTAAGTAAGTACTTAAAAGTACTTACTTACAGTATGTCTTCTGTTCTGTAAAAGTGACCAATGAGCTTCTTGAGAGGATCAAGGTTATTTGTCAAAATCCAGGCACACCTGACTACCAGGCTTATCAGATAAACCTTCAGAGGGAGGAAAACCACTAGGCTGGGAGAGAATGGAGTGGTGATTTTGTCTTTCTCTCTCTCATATTCACTTCTAAAAGGAAGTGGTGAGTATTCCACTCCAGGGGTGGGTTCCGGCTGCTGCTACTGCTGGTTCGCTCAAGGACACGCCGTGTGCACTTGCGCAGTGCAACAAAAATTGCTCTGTGCATGTGCCGAAGGCAAAAACAAGATGGCGGTGACTATGACACCACTGAGAGAACCAGTTCAGGGGCGAGGCAGACCTGGGTCACTGCCAGTTCCAGTGACTTAGGCCGCCAAGTTACAACCCGGTAGGAACAGTCGGTAGGAACCCACCTCTGTTCCGCTCAAAATTTAATACCAGTTTTGTGGCAAGTAACATGAATAACATCTCTTGTTCTCCGAAAGCTTTTCTTTCTCAATTGTATTAATATGGTGGAGCATCCAGTTCTATGCATGTGTGTTTAGAAATGTTCCATTGAGTTTTCTATGGTTTATTTCCAAGTAAAAGGGCATAGAATTTGCTCCATTGTGATCAATAAAAAAGACGGACTCACAAATTGCAATAAGCTATAGTTTGTTTTAACTGTTATATTGAATTGGAGAAGATGCTTGACTTAATGCTAAGCTATAAACTATGTTCTTGCAGATCAAAAAGTCTGTATTCATACATTGCTCTAAATCAGTGGTAGTCAACCTGGTCCCTACTGCCCACTAGTGGGCGTTCCAGCTTTCATGGTGGGTGGTAGAGGTTTTGTCTGACACTGAAGCACTTTCTTTTTTTAAATTTAATTAACTTCCCTACTTTATAAATCACCAACATTGTGGAACTGGTGGGCGGTTAGAAAATTTTACTACTAACAGAGATACAAAAAGTGGGCAGTAGGTATAAAAAGGTTGACTACCCCTGCTCTAAATTAAAAGACCCAAAAAATTAAGGCTTAACCCAATGTGTGAAACCAACCTTGCTTGCAAACATGACAGAGAGACAGAGATCTAATGTGTTAATTGGGTGCAGACATCACACTATGCCATAAGATGATTTACTGCTTCTCACTTATAAAGTTATGGGATCCACTTATTGTGATGTAGCATTATATACAAACGCAAACATATATCAGAACTTGTTTATTAGACTGTGGACATGTGTTTTTTTGGAAAAGAATGTTCAAATTTGTGATGGCGAAAAAAATCATTTTAATAAGTTCCTCTTTAACCTTTGCTTCCTGCTTTCTTCACTAATTCCCATCAAAATTGTAAATCGTTACATGGAAATTGTTTTATATAATTAGAAAAGTAACAGGTTTTTTTAGTCATTTTGTGTACCGTTTGCTTGCTTTTCAAATTGAAAGCTTTCTGCAGATCCCCAGGTAAAAAGATACCCTATCTTTTAGTTTAGGTGGGTTTTTTTATTCAGAAAAATATATTTCTAAGAAATTATTAATACTCTCCCCCACATTCTCACAGTTCCATTAAACCAGAAGTGTCTAAACTTGGGAACTTTAAGATTTGTGGACTTCAACTCTCAGAATTCCCCAGCCAGCCATGCTAGCTGGGGAATTCTGGGAATTGAAGTCCGCAAGTCTTAAAGTTCCCAGGTTTGGACACCCCTGCATTAAACGGATGAAATGATTCTACATTTGGATGCTTTTATTTGGCAGATATTCACCTGGAAACCCAATCCTGCCATTTCTTTACCTTGTATGATGGTGACGTTCTTCAGGATCTCCCCGTGTCGGATGTCAACAGCTTTCATCTCTTCCATGACCATGGAAAGGTTGCGAATGTTAAAGTTCAACTGGGCATTGAGCAGGCTAAAACGCTCTCGCAGAAGATCTGTGGTGCTTATCATGAGGCTGACCGATTTGTTCAGATAGTAAAGCTCTTCAGCATGTGTGTGGAAGCCCAGGGTGCAAGAGAGTCGCACGTCATCCAGGTACTTGAGCATGCTGTGGACATGGCTATCGGTGGCATTAATGTTGGTAAAGATTGTGCTGATCTCAATCTCGTGGGATGACATACGGCCTTCCAAGGTCTGAAAGTGCTCAGCTGTCCGATTTTGTATGTATTGGGTATGGTATTGAAAGTCATGCATGTTCTCCTCGTGGTCATCCAAGAAAGAGGAGGTATTGTCCAGCTGCAATTGTAAACCTGTTACTTGGAGTATGAGGTCATGCATACTCTCTGAATTCTGACTGATCCTTTGCGAGGCAATAGCTAAATTAGTTTGAATATTCTTGACCAGATCTGCTGTTTTGGAAGAGGTGGCCTTCAAGCTGCCAAACAGCCGGGTGTAGTTCTGCCACTCAGTCACAATCTTCTGTAGTGTCAGGGTCTCCTCATTGGTCTTTCTTTGGATGATCTGGATCCAGTCTGAGGTCTGCCTATTGGTAAAGTTTATCTGCAGCAAAGCAGTTTCAACATCAAAGTGTTCTTGTGTTAGATCCTTGAGTGAGCTGCTGAGATGAGAAGTGGCAGCCTCCCAGCCCATCACTTGGGCCAGAAAGAGGCTCAAACTCTGGTTGACCTGCTGAACAGCAAAGAAACATCTATCTACTTCATCAGTGATCTTGCTGCTGGAAGATGAGAGCTGCTGGTTGGCTTGTGTAGCTCGATCAAGTAATACATCCTGGGCCAAGAGCTTCTTCTGAATGTCCTCCAGCTCCTTTTTCAATTTGCTGATTTCCTGTCCAAGTTGCCCTGTGTCATGACACAAGGAGCAGTTGTCCATTGATTTCTGATCTGAATGAAGGAGCAGAAGCATATTAGTTTAGTTGATAATTCTGTTTTAATGCTGAAGTTTAAGCAACAACTGATTACACTTGGTTCCTTCCCATGACTAAATTATGAAGAACATATTAGGAAAATAATGTGCCTGCACAAAAATAAACACATATTATAGAATCCAGTTTCACTTGTTGAAGAATTTAAGCTAAAATGATACCGAATAGCTTCTCAATGTGATTATCTGCAAATCACATTAGTCCAGGAAGTTTGGTCTTTGATGCCCGGAGATGATATAAGCTGTTGTTAAACACAGCTGGAAATAATAAGTTGGGGATGGCTGAACTCAGCACATAAAAAGTTGGAGGCACTGGTGGCACTGCTTAATTCTTGCTACAAGGTCCTTGATATGGATCCCTTTTTTCCTCCCATCACTGTAATCTGCTAATGCCTAAAAATGAGAAATGGATCCCAGGTCTTTGGCATCAAGTCTCATTTGAACGTCAGTTACCAAAATGTTGTTGAATAAATGGAAAACAAGCCATCCTGTTTCTAAATTGTTCCTTATGACAAAACATATAGTTTAAGTTGTCCCAAGGCTCAATAACACATAAATCCAATCATTCAATGTACTGTAATGCCAAAGATACTCAGAAGCTTACTAAATGGATGATTGTTCCTATGCTACTGTTGGAAGAAATACCCTGGTCCAGTTCCAAGCCAGGAGAAAGGCACTGGAGATAAAATGGAGGCTGGAGGCTGATTGGAAAGAAGGTCCATTTATTGATGAAGAGGAAGCAAGTTGGTGGTTCTGGGCAGCTAACCATATGGAGTTGAGAGGGGGAGGGTTTATACCTTCACTTGGGCTTTGCACTTGAATTTCCTGCTCCTGTGCAAAAACATGTATTCTATTGGCTGTTGTCAGACTCCCATGGGGCCATGTACAAATCCGAGGACCGTGATGGTGAACCTATGGCACACGTGCCCCAGGTGGCATGCGGAGCCATATTTGATGGTGTGCTAGCCATCAGTTGATTTTTCAGGTTGGCCTGTTAGGACTGTTTTTTGCCCTCCGGAGGCTTTCCTGAAACCAGGGGAGGGTGAAATACGGCTTCTACGGCCCAACCAGAAGTTCAGAAATGATCCATTTCTGGCTTCCGGAGGGACTCCAGAGGGCTGGGGGAAGCCATTTTCGCTGTCCCCAGGCTTCAGGAAAGCTTCCAGAGCTTGGGGAGGGGTTGCACATGCATACGTGTGTGTGTGGGGGGGGAGTTGTCACGTGCACATGCACAAGTGACTGAGGAGGATAGAGTGGACATGCTTGCACGATAGCGCGCGCAGGCACAATTTTGGCACACCGTAAGAAAAAGATCCGCCATCACTGTCTTAGGAGTTTGTCTGAGCTCCCAGGTTTGGTTGAAGCTTGGCTGATCCCATGCCCTTAGGCAATTGTGCAATATAGTGAGGTCTGCTGCTAGTGGGTTAATCCAATTATGTCCTGGAGGGTCATGTCTTAATCCCATCATCCTGGAGCTGAAGGTCTTTTGTTTTGTAGATAGGATGGCCCAGTGTTGCAAAAAATATCTGCTGGGGCTATTAAGGAAGGTGGGGGCTGCTTCCCAAGAACACGTTTCTCCATTTCTCATTCAGGGAAATATAATATTCTGCCTTTTAAATATTTCTCAAAATATTTCATTCTTCCTGGAGAGGGGGGCGGGTGTCTTCTTTCACTACTCTACATAGCTAACCAGCATCTTATCATATATGACTCCAAATTCAAGATGAACCCTCCAAAGGAAGAGTAATTATGCTCCCACATAACACCGATCCTGGGCGAGCTGCATTGGCTTCCTGTGGTCTTTCGGGTGCGCTTCAAGGTCTTGACGACCATCTTTAAAGCGCTCCATGGCTCGGGGCCTAGTTATTTGCGAGACCGCCTCTTGTCCCATACATCCCTAGACCGATACGCTCCCACAGAGAGGGCCTTCTCAGGGTGCCGTCGGCCGGACAATGCCGACTGGCGACACCCAGGGGAAGAGCCTTCTCTGTGGCGGGCCCAGCCCTTTGGAACGACCTACCCCCCGAATTACGCACCATCACCGACCTCCGCCTCTTCCGCCAATGTCTAAAGACATACCTATTCCAACAAGCCAGCCTAGCCTAACCTCCCATGGGGACTTTTAGATAGTTTTAAATTGGGTATTTTAAAATTGGGTTTTTAGCATAGGATAAGATGGTTTAATTTATATTTTAAATTGTGTATTTATTTTTGTATTCTGTATGTTTTTTAAATTTCCTGTGCGCCGCCCTGGGTCCTCTGCGGAGAAGGGCGGGATATAAATGTAAATAAAATAAAAATAAAATAAAATAAAAATAAATAAATAAAAGATCTTAACAATGTGGTCTGATCCCAGCTTTCCTATGTAAGATGCCTACTCCAATTGGAAACTAATTGGAGTAGGCATCCAGATGCCTACATGCCCATGTGACATAATTGTGTATGGATAGATATATACATTATGAGAAGTTATAATCCTCCTAATGGAAAGGCCAGAACAGCAACAGAGAGCAATAATTACTAATTAAAACCAGTTGCATGTAAATAAGATATTTCAGTTGATCCACAATCCTCAGATACCCATCCAGTCTCAAAAACATCTATGAAACAATTATCACAGAAATATAGTTCATGCACACTCCTTTCTTCCATCAGAAACAGCAAAAAAGAAAAGAAGAAACAGGGTGCAATAAAAGGAGAGAAAAATGTAAATTTCCTGGACCAGGAAGAAAAAGGAGAATAAAAGTAGATGGAGATAAAGAAGGGGTGGGTATTAGCCAGGGTGGGAAATCTCATGAAATTCTACAGAATTTTTATGATTGAATTAAAAAAAAGAAAAGAAAATGTGTCCCAACGGCAGCTGATTTTTAAGTTGATTTTAAAAAACAGCTTTATTTTTCAATGTTTTGTGCCTTTTGCCTATTCCTTTGTTTTAATAGGTTCTTCTGTTTTCTTATAATAATAATAATAATAATCTTTATTGTCATTGTAATAATAAAATTACAATGAAATTGGTTTGAGCGCCAGGTGGAATACAAAAAGCAGTGACAGCCACAATAGGAATCTCTCTCAAGGCAAATGAAAAGGCCGACAAATGACAGTTGAAATAAAATGGCCGCCAAATGACAGTTGAAAAGGATCAATTGTACTTTGTCTTTTATTATCCATTTCTTCAAATGTTCTCTCTCAGCTTTCCCAATAGAAAAGGATGGAATAACTGATAGGGGTGGTGCTCTCCGCTTCTTCATTTCAATTCTTGCAGTTGCCCTTGTATATTCCCAAGAGATAATGATGGTGCTACCGTTACAGAACATAAACTTCGTGAGTTATCAGTATACATAAGAGGAATAAAAGAATGGAAAACAACCTGATGATTCCTGACTACCTGTGTGTGAATGGACCTGATTTGGGAGTCATAGCAGATGGGAAGGTGTTTAAGTTTTAAACTCCCAGTTGCTGGCATGAAAAGACTGTTCCTCAGAATCTAGAAAGGCACAATAGAAACTCCCCATCCAATGAAAACCATTGCTTTGAAAGAGAAGATAAGTAAAAAATTACTCCCTGGTCCATACTGAAGTGGTGGGTAGCTTCTGTGATTTAGGATCAAACCACCAACAGTAAAGGAACAGTCAAGAAATAAGCTGAAGACTACTAGCACTTGGTAGAGCAGCCACAAATGCCTTGGGAAAGATATTCAGATGCTATGATGAATATCATGGACAGCCAAGGAAACAAACAAATGGCTCATCAAACAAATCAACACAGAGTTCTCACTTGAGGCTCAAATTACCCTAGTTAGGACACATTGTACAAATACCTAGTTCCCAAGAGAAGGTGCTAATGATGGAAGAAGATGTCTATCAGCAAGGTGCATGGCAGAGGTGGTATTTAGCAGGTTCTGACCAGTTTTGGAGAACCGGTAGCAGAAAATTTGAGTAGTTCAGAGAACCGGTGAATAGCACCTCTGACTGGCCCCACCCCCATCTATTGTCTGCCTCCCGAGTTCCAGCTGATCAGGAGGGAATTTTGCAGTGTCCTTACCCTGCCACGCCCACCAAGCCATGCCATGCCATGCCCACCAAGACACGCCCACAGAACCACTAGTAAACAAAATTGAATCCCACCACTGGTGTATAGGCTAAACGATAGTTGCAATGAGTGCACTACTGGAAGAACAGAAGGACCAATTAGGCACATATGATGAAGAAAATTTATCTAAACCAGGGGTGTCCAACTCGATTTCATTGAGGGCAGCATCAGGGTTGTGTTTGACCTGAGGTGGGTGTGGCCAGCTCGACATGGGCGCTCATGTCATGGGCACTTGTGGTGGCCCAAGTGCTCTGCGTCTCAGTGAAAACAGAGCTCATGGGGGGTGCCCACTGCCCTCTGTTTTTACTGGCAGAGGCACTGTGGGCTGGTCCTTCGCTGTTTCCAGGGAGGCCCTGAGAGCCAGATCTAAACACCTCATGGGTCAGATCTGGGCCCTGGACCTTGAGTTTTACACCCCTGACCTATATGATTGCTAAGAAACGACATCAATCAATCAATCAATCAATCAATCCTCTCCATAACCTCAATGGTCCCCAATCTAAATATAACTGCCAGCCAAATCAGTTATGGGAGATGCTGGAAGTTGTTAATTCAGTATCATCTGAAAGACCAGAGGTTCTCCTATTTGCAAAATGAAAGGAGTCTTGCCTTGCATTCAGGAGATATTGATGTCAAATCTCTGTAGGAACTGAAACCATATCAGTATGGGAACTTAAAATAAACGGGAGCTAATTAGAATCATATCTGGGTTTTTTGGATGAAGACATCAAAATAGCAACATTGTTCTTACCTAGTTCCTGAAGATTTTTTTGGACTGACACAATCGTCTTTTCATAGTATGTCTGAGTTGAGTTAAATTTATCAGCTATTGATCCCACTTTCTTGAAAACTGCAAGAAAAGCATGAAAAATGGATTAGCATGTGATTGTTTTTGACTCAAGATTACGATGTCATAGTCATTATCAACTCAAGGTGAATAACAAGGTTGGGCAGCATAAAATATTCCCGGATGAAAGAAAATGCCATCTAAGAGATGTTAATTGTGTTTGTTCATTTCCCGTTGCACCATAAGCCAAACAATGATGCAAATTTAAATAGGAAAGGGCCAATCCAAAATAACATGTGTAAAATCACCTTAACAAGTGTCTCCTTTGCTACAAACATTACAAATTAATGGTCTTCAGTAATGAGAAACTTTCTGAGAAGGAAAATTATGGCATTTGTGTAATATAACACATATGAAGAACAAATGTTTGGGAAAACTGTCCCACATATCAGATGTTAGAGCATTAAGTTTTGGCTGCCTATTGGAATGTTGTGTCATTTTTAAAATAAATCTCTGCAAATATTAAAAGAACCCAAATCCATATATGTACTTTGCCTTCAGACTTTCTCATTATTGAGATGAATATTACAGTAGTCCAAATGAGGAAATGCTCCTTTAAATCACAGGTTGGTTATCTGTCACCCCCTTTTTTGTGGTCTGTGATTAAAGTGTTTTTCTGCCATCTTGATATACAGTCCCAAATATGTCTAATACAGCTTTAAAAAATACCCTCAAAGCCCTCTATTCCCACCCCCCAAAAAGTCCTTAGCTATCAAAACGTTATCTGTCCTTGCTTCAAGACATTGATTACCTTTTGATATGCCCAATTAAAATGAGATCAATATGTATGAGATTTCAGCAAATTGATCTACTGAAAGGAAATCGGTGGCTCAAGGAACCTGGTTAATCTTTCATTCTGCAACAGTGTATAACTACTACTCCCCCCCTCCAATACAGATAGATCAGCCCACTTATTTTTATTTCCTTTTTCTTCAAGGGCAGATTTCCTTCCTCCAGCCAAGGACTACGCAATGTGGAACAGTGTCAAGTTCTCTGGCCCATACATCTCTCCCAAACGTTCCCTTGTCCTGGCCACTGCAGGGTTTTCCTGACTCATGTTTATTTTGCAATTCACCATATCCTTTGCGGTTCTTCCAAGCCAGCTGCTCATCTGATCCTTACATTCTGTACATCTCCACTGAGGTTTCCTTCTTATGGATAAGTTTTACCAGTGAGGAACAAAGCTTGACGGAGCTGAAGATTCATGGAATCAAATGAGATTTCTTGAATTTGACTGTTTAAAAATTCAATTTATATAGGTGAAAATATTTCCAGAATATTTCCTAATTAATTTTCTGGCAGCAGTTGATTTTTTCTTGTTATAGGGACATACCCTTCAATCTGATCCTTGGTTTCTTTACTTGCCCTTCTGATCACTTTTGGCTGCAAGAGAGACAGAAACAGTAGATCCCATTGCCATTTTTTTCTTGTTTAAATGGATTGGTGGACAGGTCTATCTAGAGACAAAAGACTTGAAACTGACCAGCCCATATTTAGCTTTATGTATGGTAACTGAAAGGATCCATACTTGCAGGAGGTTTGGCTCTTCATATCATGTTCTTAGAGTAGTTTACCACTTTTACCTCAATCCACTCAGCTAAATTGGGAACCAGTTTGGTCTAGTGCAGTGATGGCAAACCTTTTTCTTATGGTGTGCCAAAATTACATGTGCGATACCACGCTCGCACGTGCCCACTCAATATCCCTGCCCACCTGGGCATGTGTGCATGAACCCCCAGCCTCCGGAGGCTTTCCTGAAGCCTGGGGAGGGCGAAAATGGCCTCCCCTGTCCCCTCCAGAGGCCTTCCGGAAGCCAGAAATGGATTGTTCCTGAACTTCCGGTTGGCCAGTTTGGGCTGTTTTTCGCCCTCCCCAATCTCTGGAGGCTTTCCTGAAGCCTGGGGAGGGTGAAAACGGTGTCCCCTAGCCCTCCGGATGGGCAAAAAACTAGCGCGCCGGAGCTGATGGCTGGCGTCCCACCAAATATGGCTCTGTGTGCTACCTGTGGTACGCGTGCCATAGGTTCACTATCACGGGTCTAGTGGTTAGGGCGCCAGGCTAGAAATTCAGAGATTATGAGTTCAGGTCCATGCTTAGCCATGAAAGCCAGCTGGGTGATTTTGGGCCACTCACTCACTCTCAGCCCAACCCACCTCCCAGGGTTGTTACGGTGTGGAAATAATAGGTGGAAGGTGCATTGGGTATGTTTGCAGCCTTGAGTTATTTGTAAAAATAAGAAGGTGCGATACAAAGAATTAAATAAATCCCTTCCTCAGACTCCACTTCTTCAATACCACCTGGATATTGTCCTTTAAGTGTTACTGAAGTTTCCTGCAGATGCTGCTGGGTATCCTGAATGCTACTCTTTGGGCTTGCATATGGTGACCACCTCTTGAGTTTTAAAAACCTGACAAACATAGTATGGCATCAAAGTTAGAGCTTTTTGTATATCTTATATATAGTCATATAGAGTGGCCATTTACAAAAAGCATGTGAGAGCTCTTCTAATAAAAAAAAAACAAGCTGTTTCTGAATTAAAATAATACTCAAGTTTCCACCAGTGATGTTGACCCTTTCTTCTATTGTGTTCATTCTTTCCCTGTCTATTACGTCCTGGAATCCAATACACCAATCAGCAATTTAGGATTTTTGCTTTCTATCCTCTACATTCCTTGGACCAAAAGGGAGAAAGATTCCTAATTGCCACTTGGAATTAGTTCAAACTGAGGACAAAAGAAAGATGAGCCTCTGTAACTATCCTTGGCCAGTTGCTTTTTTAGGCTGCTATTTCCTCTTGGCCTGTTATAACTCACAGGGGTCTCCAACCTTTGCAACTTTAAGTCTGAAGGACTTCAGCTCCCAGAATTCTCCAGCTGGCAGTTGCAAAGGTTGGAGACCCCTGTGTTATCAATACCAGATTGTCCCTTGAAAGGCATATGGTTGCTGTCTCCATCTTGGGAATGTGTTGGCCATGCTTAGAACCTGGCGGATTATGTAGAACCTGAAATACACAAGGCCTAACAGTCGCCAACTGCTCTTTCAACACAGCCACTTTTGTCCCAGGCTTAACAAGCACTTTTGTTGCAGGGACCCATTAGAACCCGTGAGAGGAATATGCAAACCAGATTGGGATGCTTTTTCATTCTTTCCAAGTCAAAAGAATGCTGAGAGAAATTATGCAGATGGGCTCAGGACTTGGCGTTTATCCATAGAACAAAATCGACATAGGTGGACTTCATTTGTGTGATGGAAGAGGCCAGGAAAAGAAAGACTGTATTTGTAAATGAACCCAATCCAGATAATAAAATAGATGAAAATCCCTCAAGGAATACTTTCAGATTACAAAAGGATAGGCCCAGGGGTGGGCTGCCGGCATTACAGCTGGTTCAGTGCGTGTGCAATTACTGCCAGTTCGCTACGCACGCATGCACATTAGACTATAAATGCAATAGAAATTGCTCTGCACAGAAGCAAAAAACAAGATGGCAGCACCTATAGTGTTGCTGGGAGAACCAGTTTGGGGGTGTTGCAGGCCTGGGTCGCTGCTGGTTCCAGGGACTACTACCGGTCCGAACCAGTAGGAACCCATCACTGGATAGGTCCTGTCCAAAATGATTTTATTCTAGGAACATAAATGAAAGAAAACTCAGTGTGTAGCCCAGTTATTGGGAATCAGTCAGCAAACAAGATTATTATGGTTTGTCACATAATTAACCAGATGCTCAGACTACATTTGGTGTTTTTATCCGCCTATCAACTCCATTCCAAAGACCTGAGATAGCCAATGTTGTTTGATGGTGTTTATCATTATTATATGGGGGAATCAATAACTGTTTTGTATTTGGCTTAACACAGAGGTCGGCAAACCACGGCTCGCGAGCCACATGCGGCTCTTTGGACCCTTGAGTGTGGCTCTTCAGTCTCTCTCTGATTTCCTCCCTCCCTCTCTCTGTCTCTCTCTCTCTGTGCTTCATAAAAAATATGAGACGCTATATTGCCAAAAGTATTTGCTCAATCAGGTGTTCAAATCACTTTCATGGCCACAGGTGTATAAAATCAAGTACCTAGGTATGCAGACTCTTTGTACAAACATTTGTGAAAGAATGGGTCGCTCTCAGGAGCTCAGCGTGGAACTGTGATAGGATGCCACCTGCGCAACAAATCCAGTTGTGAAATTTCTTTGCTCCTAAATATTCCACAGTCAACTGTCAGCTATATTGTAAGAACATGGAAGCATTTGGGAATGACAGCAACTCAGCCACAAAGTGGTAGGCCACGTAAACTGACGGAGTGGGGGTCAATGGATGCTGAGGTGCATAGTGCGAAGAGGTCGCCAACGTTCTGCAGAGTCAATCGCTACAGACCTCCAAACTTCATGTGACCTTCAGATTAGCTCAAGAACAGTGCACAGTGGACCGACGTCATATTGAACCCTATGGATTAGGAATGGGATGTCACTTACTGTAAGTTCATATGTGAGTAAAAGCAGGTGAGCGAATACTTTTGGCAATATAGTGTATTTGCAGCTGTTCCAGGCGAAGCAGATGAAATCCAAGCAGGCAGGCAAAGAGGCAGCGATAAATTGAACACTTCCCCCAAAGGAATAACATACCAAGACTGGCCTTTGCTAGCCAGTTCTTAAAAACTGAGTCATCAGTTGAGGAGAAAGGAGAACAAGTACAGGCTAATTGCAAGAAAAAAGTCAAAGCTGGACCAAGAAGGGTCATCAAAATGGAATCTGGAGAAAAAGAAGAATTGTTGGATACTTCTTGCCCTCCTTCCAAGGTGCTTGAAAATGTTGAAGGAGGATGATTAACAATTTATTTATTTTATTTATTTATTATTTAAATTTCTATACAATGTCTGGGTTCCTACAGATACACCCTGTCTGCAGCATTTAAGCCTATGTGTTATGAGTCATAGCACTGCCAGCAGCTAACACCCTAATATTAGACAGAAATGTGGACCAGTAGGGCCTTTTTCTGCTTGTTCTGCAGGGCTTCGTCTACTATAGAAAACTGGGAACATGAAAAGATGTTTTGAGCTACAGGATCATTCCTAGGGCTGCAAGGAAGAACATTCTAGCTATCTGGTGGATAAAGTTGTTTGGACTTGCCTGGAATTGAACGTTGAATGAACCAGTTATATTGAAGCAAAATCTTATGTGGTTGGCTAGAGTAAGTTTGAACTTGAAACTTCTGGGGCAGAAGACAACATTCTTTGGGCTGCTAACTCAATCACTTATTTATTACCGTATTTTTCGGAGTATAAGACACACCAAGATTTTGAAGACGTAAAAACGTTTTTGCACTCTGCAGGCCTCCCAAATCCTCAGCACACCTAATTTTTTGTGAAAAACGGGGCAAGCAGAGAGCTTAAGAGGCCTGCAAAGTGCTCCTGGGGGCTGGGTGGGGGCAAAAATGAGAAAAAACGGCCCATTCTTTGCTCATTTTTGCTCTCCCCAGCTCCCAGGAACACTTTGCTGGCCTCCCAAACCTTCTGCATGTCCATTTTTGCAAAGGGTGTGGAGTTTTGGGAGGCCAAAAATAATGTATTTAGTGTATAAGGTGCACCTAGATTTTCACCCTCTTTTTGGGGGGAAAAGGTGCGTCTTATACTCTGAAAAACACGGTAAATCTATGCCCCTATGTAGTGAGTGGGTAGGAAAATGGCTTATTATAGTCAAAAGGCCCAATAAAAAACAATTTATGATATTCCATGAGAAACAAATCATTCAGAAAGTAGTGGGTCTTAAATTGGAGAAGGCAAAATTTGCATATACTGTATGTTTAAAAACAGTCTGGTTGAAAAAGCCAATAAAGGACAGATAAAGGTCTGCCCCAACATAGTCAAATCCAAATGCCAAATGTATATACTTCATTCACTCCACTTCTGATTTACTACAAGAGTAGAGTCTTTTTAAAAGAACCCTCAGAGTATATTCTGGAATTTTTCTAACAGGAGCTTTTAGAAAGATATTTATTGTAATTATGCTTTTTGCAAAAATAATCTGATAAATGCTATGAGTTATATTAGTTAAATATGACACCAGTGGTGGGTTTCTGCAGGCTCGCACCTACTCACAAGAGCCGGATGGTGAAATTTAGAGAACCGGTGAGAGGGGGTTCCACCGGTGGACCCAGAAGTAAATCTGGCCTGCCGCTGCCAGTAACCCAATGGGAAGGAAAGGAAGGCAGAAAGTAAGTAAGTAAGTAAGTAAGTAAGTAAGTAAGTAAGTAAGTAAGAACGAAAGAAAGAAAGAAAGAAAGAAAGAAAGAAAGAAAGAAAGAAAGAAAGAAAGAAAGAAAGAAAGAAAGAAAGAAAGAAAGAAAGAATTTATCATCACAATTGAGCCCAAAATTTTGGTTGCTAAGCAAGAGAGTTGTTAAATGAGTTTCACCAAATTTTACAAGTTGGCCACTCCCACCCTGTCACATGACTACCAAGCCACGGCCACAAAATAGACCACACCTAGAGAGTAGGTTCTAAAAAAATTTGAAACCCACCAATGTATGACACCCATATGTCAACTGTTTGAATAATAAATGCCTACATAAACAGGAGAAGAGGATGAATTAAGCTTTACAAATCAAGACTTATGAGCAGGGGTGTCAAACTCAAGGCCCGGGGGCCGGATTCGGCCCATGGGGTGCTTAGATCTGGCCCACGGGGCTGCCCTGGAAAAAACGAGACAGGCCTGCGGTGCCTCTGCCAGTGAAAACGGAACTCAGGAAGGCCGCACATGGCCCTCCCAAGCTCCGTTTCTGCTTGCAGAGGGTTGCAGGAGACTGTTGCAGCTGAAAACAGAGCTTGGGACTCTGTTTTCCTTGACAGAGCACTCAGGCCACTACAGGTGCCCTTGACACAAGTGACATTGAACTGGCCACACCCATTCTGGCCACACCTACTCTGCCCCCCGCCCCCGGTCAAACACAACCCCGATGTGGCCCTCAATAAAATTGAGTTTGACACCCCTGCCCTACAGTTTTGCTTAATTAACAAAACATAGAAGTATAGAAAAATAGGCGAATTGGAGAGAAGCCAGTCTAATTTTCCTACATTCCATTTTAAACTGGGAACTTTTAAATACAGCATCAACAAAGTGAGGAAGAAATCCCAATGTGGAATGGAATGCATACATTCTGAGCGAGAGTTTTGTCCTTGCTTGCAGTGAGCTTTTTCCAATCTCTGAAAAGGACAATGGCGTTTGGTGCACTGATGAGTAGCATTAAAAGGAGTCTCAAAAAGCAATCCTGAATATTACAACAGCCCTTGAAATATTTGTATGCAAGCTATGAGGCCAGCCTAGTGTTAAAGAGTTCTAATTGTGACAGGAATGTACTGTCCATTGTTTGAATGGAGGACATGTTGAGAAAATGGTTGGGATGCAGCAGTAGAGGAATCTGGAGAAAATGGATTACGTAGAGTCTAGGCCTTGAGTTAAAATGCGTAATAAGTCTCTCATTAGACTTTTATGTAATGAGTTGGATGGTTGTCTCTTTTGGATGGAAGTCAACTTTTGTCTTCTTTCTGCTTTGTTTATATTACCGTGTTTCCCCAAAAATAAGACAGGGTCTTATTTTCTACTGACCTCTGACATAAGCACTTGGCCTTATTTTCGGGGGTGGTGATGGTTCTTATTATTTTTGAGGTGCAGGAGGCGGCGAGCGTTGTCACCTCATGGATGCTGCTGTGTTGCAATATTTTCAGAGAGGGCTCATTTTCGGGGAGGGCGTAATTTAATGCATGCTTTCAAAAGTCTGATTGGGCTTATTATCCAGGGAGGTCTTATTTTCAGGGAAACAGGGTACTTTCTATTGTTTTTACTACTGTAAGCCGCCCAGCATCTTCATGGAGCTAGGTGGCCCGATAAACACATAAACAAAAAATGACTAGTCCCTTACTCACCTAAAGCTGCCAGCACCACCACTGCCATTACCAGCAAGACAACAAAGACATACAACACTTTCACAGATGTCTGTAGAGTTAGGTTTTTCTCACACCGGCTGCAGTTGGTCCTCATCCGGCCTGCAAGGGATAAAGTACGTATGGAGAACCTGGTATATCTAGGGCTGAGTTCAGTTTCTGACTTCATTCAATTTCAATTTCAATTGACTTCAATTCATATGACTTGGATTTTGTAAATGTACCCCAAAGAGAAGGGATTGTGAGAGCAGAGACTGCATGAAAACAGAACATAGTCCTCAGGGGTTGGAAGGTTTTTTTTGGAGAACCCAGTAAAGTTTTCCAATATTTTCCAGCCCTGGAATGAAGTGGAAAAAGAAGGGCAATGAGGGAGGATGTAACCCAGCCAGGCTTAACTTGCTCTTACCATTTGGTCTGTATCTGAAGGAAGGCATTTCGTCGTCTTCTCCAGGAAGGTCCTCTTCTGAAATATAAAAGTAAAAAAATTAAAAATATGTTTTAAGTATCAACAATTGCCAAAATCCCCATTGCTGCTTTTTTGTCTAGACCTGTTATATTTGGCTTTTCTCGGATGTCCTTTTGAGTTCTTTGGGTAAAGAGGCTTAATTAAATAATGCCGGTGCCTCCCACAGATTTATAGCGCTATTAGAAACAGATAACATGAGTATTGCCTTGGGATACAATGAGAGGGTTTTGTGTGATCAAAATAGGCAGAATTCAAGTAACCACAAAAACAGAGGTTGTGTTGGGATTCCAAATAGCATCCAAAAGTAAATCAGAGTTCAAGGCAAAGTATTGCTCAAAGTTCCAATTTATTAAGAGAGCCATGTTGGCATATCTGGGGAAACCCGAATCTGAAAGCTTCCCGGTTTTCCCCACCCAGTTGAAAGTTCAAGATCTTGTCCCCACACCCACAAGTCCATCACATGGTCCAATCTTCCACTGCCATGCTGGCAGTTCTGCTCATTTAGTTCTGGTCAGAATCAGAGGCGCAGAGACAAAGCATGACCTTGGCTTTCTAGAAAGAATGTTGTTATGGCTACATTACATCTTACTCCTACAATCCCCCCCTCCCATTTTCCCACAATAGAAAATGCATAATAGAATAATAGAAAGTGTGGCAGGTAAAAGATCCAAAAGAAAAGATGGCTGCAGGACTGACAGGTTGCTCTTTAGCTGTTGCTTGACAATAACAATGAAGGTCCATGTCTGCACAGTTGTTCCTTTCCAAAGAGATGTAAATGCTGCCATCCTTCTCTGATCAGATGATCTCCAGATTATACCTGCCCATAATTTTCTGGCAAGCAATTGACCATTCTCTCCAAGGTTGATAATCTAACGCATCCAAAGAAACCAAGTTGACTTCAATGCTTCTTATTTTAACTTAGTTTGACATCTTGTAATCTTTAATGGCAATTTTGTCCTCTGAGCGCCAGAGCAGAAGGTCTACATTCAAGAGGAAAGTATTGCCATCTTAGGGGTATGTTGTGCCATGCAGAAAATACAATATATTTTGCTGCGGCAGGGGAACAACAAGGGGGAAATATCTCTCACAGAACCTTTCTATGATATCAGATTAGGCCTAAATTAGGCTAAAAGGGGGCTGTGTTGTTTAGCACATTATGGGAAAGTCTTGTTTTAACACACTGAGTCAATTAGTAACATGCTTGTTTGAGCATACCATGTTATGTGAACACAACTGGTTTTGTTAACCTGATATGGGATTAAGCATATCATATGAGCCCTGCCTTGAACTCATTGTAGAGAGGAACAGAAAACTGGAAGGTCAAGTTGAGTGGAAGGGAACAGGTGACTGGCTGGCTATTCCCCTATGTAGAAGTATCTTATGATGCAATGTTCTATTGCAGGACTTATTTATCAGAATCTTAAAACTACTGAAAAAAACAATACAAGGCTATTAACAACTAGCTCATCATAGCTATTAAGCTGGCCACCATGACATACAATACCAAATCATAGGGACAGATATGCTAAATAATGGGAGAGCATTATTTTCTCCATGCTCCTATTGCACAATTATTGGCCTGTTGTAGAGCCAGTTCAATTTGAGCCAGGATTATCAAAATGCAACTATGTCTTAATATATGTATGCAGCCTACCAATTTTCATTATGGTTATTAGTGCATTGTTGCACCAATACACGCTCAGACATTTATTCATACATACATATTGCCTACTTACCTGCAGTCCTCTTTCTCAGTGACTGGGTTTGATGGGGTGGGTGGGGAGTGAAAGTCATTTCACTCAATAACAATTTCCTGATGCTGTTTACAGGGTGGACACGCCAACATGCCTGTCATATGCATGTGTAATTACACATTTGTAAGATGTTCGTCAGAAATCCTATTCAGCACAGTGTATTAATTACTGCTTGGCATTACAAATAGATTAAAGATGGAGATTTTTGGATCAAAAATTGAGAACTTGAACATTGTTTCAGACTTCAGTACAAATAGACAGGCCATTGTAATATAATTTGTTTACTGAGCAAGAAGGTCTTGAGAGACATGGTGAACCGGGTGGGAAAAATGATGTAAGTTGCTTACTGGAACGCCCAGCAGAGGAACCAAGGTGATGGATGGATGGATAGAGACAGGGTGGGACCTTAGATCAGTGTTTCTCAACCTTGGCAACTTGAAGATGTCCGGACTTCAACTCCCAGAATTCCACAGCCAGCGAATGCTGGCTGTGGAATTCTGGGAGTTGAAGTTCGGACATCTTCAAGTTACCATGGTTGAGAGACACTGCCCTAGATCCACATAACAGCAAGGATCAGGCTAGAGACCAGGATATAAGGACAGTATCAGAATAAGCCAGATCTAGGTTCCAGACAGCCAAATTGAATTGAATTGAATTTATTCGACTTATTAACCGCCCCCTCTCCCCGAAGGGACTCGGGGCGGTGCACAGGAAATATAAAAACACAATATATCACAGAATAAATACATAAATACTTAAAACTATATTAAATTAACACCCTGTGCTAAAATCCGCCCCATTAAAACTAATCCATAAAACCCAATGTACAAATTTCTCTGCTAAAACTAAGGCTAGGTACGGTAGGTTAGGCCAAGCCGGCCTAAAAGAGAGACATTAGTATAACGCTCAGGTAATATGAGGATCCGGAGCCGTCAGATGTGCCAGTTTATCTTGAGCGCCTCACCAATTAGCATTGGGAAGGCAGGACAATCAGAGCCTAGAAAAAAGCATAAAAGCAACAACCCAAGAATCTTTAGAGGAATTAACTTGCTGAATCTGCATTTTATTCCTCTCACTGTGTTTATCTGGCTCTGCGGATCTTCTGTTCCCTAGCTGGGGTCACCAACTAATTGGATGAAGCAACATTAGTTGGGAAAACATCCTGTGTATGCTTTCAGATTGTTAACATCTATTGTATTGTGAGCCTTGCCTGAATAACTTTGTGCTCTTTTGCTTGGTTGCCTATTTAATGTATTGAATAACAGCATGGACATCTATTTCAGATGGTTTTATTCTCTCCTGAGGATCATCAGAGAAAGACTTATGCAGTGAAACAGAGAATGTCTTTGAGAATTCAAAGCAGCTGCTAAAAAGAAGTCGTTTTGGGGGGAACCCTTTCCAAAAAACACTAGAGTATATTTCTGTGAATCTCTAAAAAAAAGAGTCAAACACCCCACCCACACCCCAATTTTGCTGATAGTTTGAATTCAGCGGCTTACATCTCTCCTTCCAAGGAAGACTTTCTCACTTTCCTTGAGTATAATTTCTTTCTGTGCATAAGTAGTCATGTGTTGGCACTGTTCATCCTAGACATGTGGAATGAATGCATGGTTGGGAACTGTTCCTAGAAGCTGACTAAGCAATACACAAGAGCAGACCATGTCCGGTCTGGTAGTTTCCCAGAACCAAGTTAAAGATTTCTCTTAAGTACATAACACTTCCTGTGGATCACTGAGAAGCAAAGTTAAATCTCTGCACCCTTGAGGTATCTGATCAGGATAGCTATTTATACAATAATACAATAATACAATAGCAGAGTTGGAAGGGACCTTGTAGGTCTTCTAGTCCAACCCCCTGCATGGGCAGGAATCTTATACCATTTCAGACAAATGGCTGTCTAACATCTTTTTAAAGACTTCCAGGGTTGGGGCATTCACAACTGCTGGAGGCAAGCTGTTCCAGAGGTTAATTGTTCTTACTGTTAGGAAATTTCTAAGTTGCTTCTCTCCTTGGTTAGTTTCCACCCATTGCTCCTTGTCCTGCCCCCAGGTGTCTTGGAGAAAAGTTTGACTCCCTCTTCTTTGTGGCACCCTCTGAGATATCGGAACACTGCTATCATGTCTCCCCTGGTCCTTCTCTTCATCAAACTAGACATACCCAGTTCCTGCAGCCGTTCTTCATATGTCTTAGTCTCCAGTCCTCTAATCATCTTGGTTGCTCTTCTTTGCACTCTTTCCAGAGTCTCCACGTCTTTTCTACATCGTGGCGACCAAAACTGTATGCAGTATTCCAAGTGTGGCCTTACCAAGGCACTATACAGTGGCATTAACACTTCACGCGATCTAGATTCTATCCCTCTGTTGATGCAGCCTAGAACTGTGTTGGCTTTTTTGGCAGCTGCTGCACACTGCTGGCTCATATTTAAATGGTTGTCCACTAGGATTCCGAGATCCCTCTCACAGTTGCTACTATTGAGCAAGGTACCACCTATACTGTACTTGTGCATTTGGTTTTTCTTGCCTATATGTAGGACCTTACTTTTTTCACAATTGAATTTCATTTTATTAGACAGTGCCCAATGTTCAAGTTTGTCTAGATCCTTCTGTATCTTAAGCCTATCTTCTGGAGTGTTGGCTATTCCTGCCAGCTTGGTGTCGTCTGCGAATTTGATGAGTTCCCCATTTATCCCCTCATCCAAATCGTTGATGAAGATGTTAAAGAGTACTGGGCCTAAAACAGAGCCTTGGGGGACTCCACTGCATACTTCCTTCCATGTAGATGCAGTTCCATTGAGGACTACACGTTGAGTGCGGTTGGTCAGCCAGTTACGAATCCATTTGGTGGTGGTGCTGTCTAACCCACAATTTTCTACTTTATCTAATAGTAGGTTATGGTCTACTTTATCAAATGCCTTACAGAAGTCCAGGTAAATTTTATCAACAGCATTCCTCTGGTCCACTGATTTTGTTACTTTGTCAAAGAATGCAATTAGATTTGTCTGGCATGATCTATTTTTGACAAACCCATGTTGGCTTTTGGCTATTACTTTGTTTGCTTCTAGGTGTTCACTTATTTGTTGTTTAATTATCTTTTCCAGAATCTTTCCTGGTATTGAGGTCAGGCTGATGGGTCTATAGTTTCCTGGATCTGTTTTTTTTCCTTTTTTGAAAATGGGAACCACATCTGCTCTTTTCCAGTCTTCTGGCAGTTCCCCGGTGCTCCAGGATCTCTGAAAGATATAGTTCAGTGGTTCTGAGATCTCGTCTGCCAGTTCCTTCAGAACCCTGGGGTGTAGTCCATCCGGTCCTGGTGATTTGAACTCGTCCAGGGCAGACAGGTGCTCACTTACCATTTTCTTCTCTATTTCAACTTGTGTTCCTAATCTGATATTTGTGGTGCTGTTTTTGATTGATTGGACTGTTTTATCCCTTTGTGTAAAGACAGATGCAAAGAAAGAGTTAAATAGTTCTGCTTTCTCCCTGTTGCTTATCATCTTCTTGCCATTTTCTCCCAGCAGTGGACCAATTGTTTCCTTAACTTTTTTCTTATTTTTAACATGTTGGAAGAAGCTTTTTTTGTTATTTTTTACTTTTTTGGCAAGCCTTTCTTTATTGTGAGCCTTAGCTTTCCTCACTTCATCTTTACAGGCTCGGGCTATTTGCTGATATTTTGCCTTGGTTATGTCCCCCTTTTTCCACTTTTTATATTTATCCTTTTTGTCTTTCAATTTGTCAGAGAGTTCTTTATGCAGCCATGCTGGTTTCTTTTGGGAACTGTTATTTTTCTTCTTCATTGGTATTGCGCTGGACTGGGCTTTTATAATCTCATTTTTCAAAATTTCCCAAGCTTCTTGAGTTGTTTTCCCCTTGAGGATTCTCATCCATGGAATCCTTCCCAAGCTCTCTCTGAGTTTGTTGAAATTAGCTCTCTTGAAGTCTAAGACTCTAGTTTGACTTTGTTCAACTACTTTTGTTTGCATAATGTTGAATTCCAGTATTTCATGATCGCTTGCCCCCAAAGTTCCTGTAGCTTCTACACCTTCTATCATTTCCTCTCTGTTAGTGAGAATTAAGTCCAATATTGCTGATCCCCTTGTTCCCTTCTCTACCTTTTGGGAAACAAAGTTTCCACAAACAAACAATAATTTCCTTATTGTTGATGGTGTACTGTTACTAGGAAACTATCTCCTGCCATCTAGTTCAGGGGTGTCAACTCAATTTCATTGAGAGCTGTAACGGGGTTGTGTTTGACCTGGGGGGACGGACTGGGTGCGTGTGGCCAAAATGGGTGTGGCCAGCTCAATGTCACTCATGTTCAGGGTGCCTGTGGCTTGAGTGCTTTGCCAGCGAAAACGGGCTCCTGAGCTCCATTTTCGGCTGCGATGGACTCCTGCAATCCTCTGCCAGTGAAAACGGAGCTTGGGAAGGCTCCCAAGCTCCATTTTCATTGGCAGAGGAACCGTGGGCAAGTCCTTTGCTGTTTCCAGGGTGGTCTTGAGTTTGACACCCCTGATCTAGTTGGTTGCTGATTAATTGGACAACGGGGAATGGTGAGTGCTTTTCCCAGCTTGGTATGATTGAACATGAGTGTGGGCTATTCATTTTTTGGGGGGACAATTTCTGATAGTGCAACCCCTGTGATCCTTAAATACATCTCACCGCTCTTTGATCACATGTAGATGCGTCTCAAGCCATAATTAAATTTGCTTTGCCCCAATTTCAAAAATTTTCTCTAGCCTATGTTTAAATCTACAATTTTATTGGTTCTCTTTTCCTTCTTTGTTGCTATGATTTCATTTATTTGTTTTTCCACTGTTAACAGTTACTTTGGCTGTAATGGTATATAATTCTCCTTGAGAGTTTGTGTGGCTAAATATTATCAGATGTATTTGAGTACACATGGCCTGCATTGCTCTGAAAAACTTTTATGGGGTCTGCCCAAGCCCATAGCGGGGGTGCACCACGAAGATTTCCTGTACCCCCCTAAATTTTCCTAGTTACTTGATATAGCTCAAGATGGCTCATCCCCCGTTTTTGGCAATTTTACAAAGCTTTTGGGCAACAAACGAGCCTGATCTACCATTTATAAATAGTTCTATCAAGTCACCAAGAAGTTTCTGGGCTTTTATATCTGTCCAAATTTTTAAATCTGTGCTTTTAATATCTTGCCAAGACCCAATATCCTTGTGGTATCTTGCCAAATGTTTTGGAAAAGACCAATGAACAAGATTCTTGGGGGAATGAGCTCTCCTTTAGTTTTCCTGTTTTTGTTTTCTTTTCTGGTTGAGGAATCAATGTTATTTGGATACTGTGGTTAACCAGAGAGACTAGGATGCCCCAGGGATTTCTTTGCCAGCCACAGGCTAGGCAAGTTGACAGAAAAATCACAGATTTGGCAGTGACTTTGGCCATCAAAGTTAAAGGCAAATGACAAAATGTAAGACTTGATGGAGCTGGCACTTTGCCGGTGGTGGGAATCCCCTGGGCCACTTATCTTACATACATAACAGGATATCCAATGATGGCCTGACCTCAAGTCATTCTTTTTACTATGTTTAATGGGACACTTTCCACTTTCTAAAATGTATTAAGCTGAAAAAAAGATTGCAACTCAGTCTTCTTACCAAAATTAAAGTTTTGTTTTTAATGTCATTTTTTTTAATTATTTCAAAATCGCTGGGTATATGCATTGCTGACCTTATAATAATGGTTAACAAATACAATACAATACAATACAATAGCAGAGTTGGAAGGGACCTTGGATGTCTTCTAGTCCAAACCCCTGCCCAGGCAGGAAACCCTATACCATTTCAGACAAATGGCTATCCAACATCTTCTTAAAGACTTCCAGGGTTGGGGCATTCACAACTTCTGGAGGCAAGCTGTTCCACTGATTAATTGTTCTAACTGTCAGGAAATTTCTCCTCAGTTCTAAGTTGCTTCTCTCCTTGATTAGTTTCCACCCATTGCTTCTTGTTCTGCCCTCAGGTGCTTTGGAAAATAGTTTTGACTCCCTCTTCTTTGTGGCAGCCTCTGAGATATCGGAAGACTGCTATCATGTCTCCCCTAGTTCTTCTCTTCATCAAACTAGACATACCCAGTTCCTGCAACCGTTCCTCATATGTTTTAGCCTCCAGTCCCCTAATCATCTTTGTTGCTCTTCTCTGCACTCTTTCTAGAGTCTGCACATCTTTTCTACATCATGGCGACCAAAACTGAATGCAGTATTCCAAGTGTGGCCTTACCAAGGCATTATAAAGTAAATACTTTCCACAACTGGCTTTTCCTTATTGAAATGAATGATTTTGCAAATGTGTATGCTTATTCTACTCTCAAGAGCTGAAACCAGAAGAAAAAGAAATGTATTTTTAGAACTGCTGCATTGGTATGAACTTGGGGAAAGCTTGACTAAAGAGTGCAAAGTCAAACCCAAACTTGGGCAATTCGGAAAACATAATGCCTATGGATGTATTTAATAACCATGGAAAGTTTAATGATGATAGTGCTTCAAGCTGAGCTTTACATGGGGCATAGGGGAGGAGCAGCAGGGAGTGACTTGCCCAACACACTACTAACCAATTCATGCTGAAACTAAACTTTATGCTGAAATGAAGGCAATAAGCAGATCAGACCTGGCTCATTGTTTCTTGGTTTCTTAGCCATTGTATTGCATCACAACATGTTTGAAGAAGATAATAACAGAAGGAATCTCAAAAATGAATTTAAATTTCTGATCCTTGTTGATTTATCATACATTCTTTTTTTTTTTATGTTGAAAAAGTTTTATTGGTTTTTACAATTTTCCAAAAGGGTAGGGTAAGGGATACAGAAACATTTTGAGAACTTTCGCGTCGGGATCATTGGCCCTTCCAGGGCTTCACAATAAAACATTAAAAAAGACATTCTTCAAAGATACTACGAGATGAAAACAAGTGCATACATCCTAAATTCTCAGTTCTATGCTGGCAGTCATATACAAACATCCAGATAACAAGGTTATAGTATATTAATAAAAAAAAAACAAGCAAAGTCATTTTTTTGATCTAAGTCTCTTGGCAATTGGATCTTCTTTTTCTCCTTCCTGGCCCCCAGCGGGCGGGGCCGTGCCCCCCCCTGCCCGCCCTGAATCTTCCCCCAGGACAGAGGAATGTTTTTTAAGAAAGGCTTCCGCCTCAACAACTGTTTTAATCCTAACTCTCCCTCCTTCCAAGAACACCAACATCCCTTCCGGCATCGCCCACTTAAACCAAGTTCCGTGGTCAAACAATTTTTTGGATAAGAAGGAATACCTCCTTCTCATCTCTCTAATCTTTTTTGGGATCTGCTTCAAGATGGCGACTTCCTTTTGTTGGTAAATTAGCGGCCCCCCTCTCTGCGCCTTCAAAATTCCCTCTCTGGTTGACCTTCTAACAAATTTAATATGTATCTCTCTGGGTACTTCATTTATCCTGGCATATGTCGAGTTTATTCTGTAGACTAGGTCAATGTCCCCCTTGATCTCATCTTTAGGTTTATGTAAATAGTCTGCTAAAATTGTACTCATGAGTTCAGGAAGACATTCACCAGGTTCTTCAGAAATGTTCTGAGATTTATCATACATTCTTCATCCCAGCCTGCTACTCCAAAAAAATCTTCAGGGTGGCAGAGATATTTCTGCGTAGGGAGCATTGTGTTTTTCATTGACCTTATTTTGAAGATCAAATCTTTGGCTTACTCTGGCTCCACAATCAGACAACCTGAGAAATGCAGTGGAAGGGTACTCTCAAGTGGGCTAGGCGTTTCTATATTTATTTAATTTTCTCATGCATGCAAGCAGTTCTCTGTTTTGAGAATCACTCCCTTATGTCAACAGAAAATTGTCACTGGCAGCATGCCAACTTCGAGAATTGCATAAAAATAGTCTGGTGCTGAAAGGTTTATTTATGATTGCATTTGTGTGTGTTTTTAAAAGGCAAATGTACTATTGGATCATGTTCCATGTTAATGGAAGAACAGACACAAATAACATAAAATAGTCTGAATCCTGGTAAAAGCCTATGGTTGCAGTGCAAAACTTTTAAAAATATGATGCTGAATAGATTCCTGATAGAGCATTACATGGACATTTCTAAGAGTATGGATGTAACTCATGGTATAATACACTGCTATATAGATCCGATTGAACTGAATCAGGTAGGACTTTTTTTTTGCAATTATTCTCTATAGTGGAAGAGCTTGTCAGTTATACAAAATCGTTACCAATTAAATCATTTATTTTAGTGAATTCACCTCTTCTAGTCTTTCGCTGAAATGGAATCATTCCTGTTAATTTTGCTAGAATTTAGAGCAGACTTCCTCATTTTGATATCCCAGTCCAGGTCTCTTGGACCAGAATCCCAACAATCTCCAGCTCAGCTGGGAAATTTAGGAGCCAGGTTGAGAAAAGCTGTAGTGGCAACTTCAAAGTACTTCAAAGAAGGAGCTACCTTAGAAGCTTAGCAAGTATCAAATTGACCCTTTCTTGCATCCTGGGAAATCCCGCTTGCCAGCAGGATTTCTGTGATCACTTGAGCCCTGTTTTCTAAAAATGAAAATAAAAGTTTGTGCTACCCATTCATCAACCCTGAAGGCTAAACCTAGCAATCATCTCATTTCTAAAGAAGAAGCCAACTCCTTTCTTTTGGCACTTCAAAAACATCTGCTCACCTTAAACACAGAGTGGCTTCTTGCAATATTATTATCACCCAGAAAGATGGATTGTGCATCATGGGCATAAAAGGAGAGTGAGGTTAAATGCAGTGTCTACTCTGCAATGTTTTGCAAATTGCACAACCCAAGTGAAAGTGCTATTCATTGCACTCCAGGAGCCATTTCATGCTTTCTCCCAGCCATTTCATGCTTTCTCCCAGGCTCCCAGGCTCTGCCATTATCACAGAGGCTCGGATGCCAGGTAGAAATATCCTCATCTTGATGTTTCCTTAACAAAGATTCAGTCTGGTAAATTAAGTCCAAATACTTTGCTTCTTCATACAGCCACACGGCAAAGCCTGTTGCAGTAGAGCCAAGGAATAGGATTATTAGGCAAAGTCTCAAACAAAATGGCTTGAATATTGCTCTTCTGCATATGCACACATACGCTGTTTCTCCAGAATGGTGGGGCTGAAAATTATGTTTGCATTATGGAGGGTATGGAAGGGGACATAAGGTGCCAAACAAATGGGTCCACGCCTCACCTGTTTGTAAAGTTTGTTGCTTGGTATGCTGGGCTAATCCCTAGGCTGATGAAAATTGTGTGTTCCTGAGATAAATTGTTGAAGGACTAGGGAGCCCCAGATTGAAGTTGCCCCTTGGACAAAGAACTCACAGGATGATTTAGATCAGTTGCTCGCATTTAGCCCTACTGCTACATAAGCTTCCTAAATAAACTCTATGAAAGTCCTCTTGTGGTGCTACATAAATACAATGAATGAACAATCAAATAAATGGCAGAACGTTTGGATCACACCCAACTGCACTGTATTCAAAAGCTGTGCCATTAGCTGTTTTTGCAAGAGTGGAGAATCTAGGAAGCAACATCTGAAATTGCCTTTGGTTAGTCCCTTAAAAATGGCCACAAAGTTGGTGTTGGAAAACCCACCATCTGAGTAGGATTTTATCCATCATCAGAGTAAGATTTTCAGCTTGGAGACATTACTCTTTCTTTGAGGCTCTGCTTTTTCCCTTGAAGTGCTGGGCTTGACTCCTTGTTCTACAGTCTGTTGGTGGACACAGGGAGCGCTCCAGCTCTGTCTTGTGGTGGCATGGCATTTGGCCTGCTTCCAGCTTTGGGATTCTTGACTCTGGTTCAGCTGTAGCATTGGCATCAAAGAAATCCCCCCCTCTATTCCTGACCAAAGAAGTTCCCCCATCATATATTCTCTTTCCTATCACCCTTCCTTTCTCTGTTCTCTTCAGTGCTTTTGAACAAGACTTTTACCATGCAATTTCTTATCTTAGTCACAGAATTGTGCAAATATATACTATCGTCCACACTACGCAGAAAACTATACTTCTGTATTTTCTCATTGCTTCTTTCATTTCCCTCTCCCATTTAAAAAGGAAAACAGGGCATAACTGATAACCAGTTTTTGGTTGCTAATGCTAAGAGCACCCGCTCTGGAGGGACAGAATATTCACAGACTCGTTATTTAGTGCAAGAAGTCAGAACAGCATATGTGAATGGTTCCTCTACATTTATCACCACAACTCCTGTAACATAAGTGGGATTGAGTCAGTAAGTGACCGACTTAAAGTAAACCCAGTAACTCCATGACTGAGGGAGACATGAACTTGCTTTTCTTAATTATTAGCATTAATTAAATTATTTTAAGAATTTTCAGAGCTGCAGCAATCCAGATTACACTTTTTTCCTCAACAAAATGATTCTTAATAAATCAACCATTATTACAACTTGGCTCACCAGGACAGGAAGGCAGGGTATGTTTTGGATACCATTGATTAGGGATATAAATCTGGTGAGACCATGAAAAAGGGCCTTCTCAGTGATGGCCCTTTCTTCTTGGATCATCATATCTATCCCAAATCACCCCAATGATGCCGTTGAAGTGATGACCCAGTGTCTGGAAGCCGTGCGGGTTTGGATGGGAAGGAACAGACTCAGACTCAACCCGTTCAAGACCGAGTGGCTGTGGTTTCCGGCGTCCCGGTACAACCAGTTTATTCCATCACTGGCCATTGGGGGTGAACATCTAGCCCCGGTGGATAGGGCACGCAACTTGGGCATCCTCCTGGATACCCGGCTGTCCATGGAAGATCAAGTGATGGCCGTGGCCAGGGGGGCGTTTTACCAGGTTCGCCTGGTACGCCAGGCTCAGAACGCCCTTCGCACAGTCACTCATGTACTCGTGACATCCCGATTAGACTACTGTAACGCTCTCTACATGGGGCTTCCCTTGAGGTGCACCCGAAGACTACAGCTAGTCCAGAACGCGGTCGCGCGGGCAGTCCTGGGAGTCTCCAGGTTCTCCCACGTTACACCGCTACTGCGCGAGCTGCACTGGCTGCCTGTGGTCTTTTGGGTGCGCTTCAAGGTATTGATTACCATCTTTAAAGTGCTCCATGGCACGGGACCTAGTTACTTGCGGGATCACATTCTGCCTCATACATCCCTCCGGCCGATTCGCTCCCACAGAGAGGGACTTCTCCGGGTGCCGTCCACTAGGCAGTGCCAGCGGGCGACGCCCAGGGGAAGGGCCTTCTCTGTGGTGGGCCCGACCCTCTGGAACGACCTACCCCCCGATCTTAGAACAACTACGGACCTCCGCTCCTTCCACCAAAAGCTAAAAATGTACTTTTTTCATCTGGCTGGCCTGGCCTAATCTATCCATCCTAAGCTGTAATATTAACCTAAAATGTTTTAATAGGGTTTGCCAGGAATTAGGGTTAAGGGTTTTTAAGGTTTCTAGATTTTACATTCTGGCGCAGGTAAATTATTTAATTCTATTTTAAATATTGTATTGTTTGTACTTTTTAAATGCGTTTTTAAAGTCCTGTGCACCGCCCCGAGTCCCTTCGGGGAGAAGGGGCGGTCTACAAATTAATTAAATAAATAAATAAATCATTCCCCTTAAGGTACCAGTAGCCTCTACCTCAGGGGTCTCCAACCTGAATTCTGGGAGCTGAAGCCCTTCAGACTTAAAGTTGCAAAGGTTGGAGACCCCTGCTCTACCTTGTTGCTTTTCCAAAAGGCCATAAAATGTAGTTTTGTTACTGGCTTGGGGACCACAAGTGAAGATGGAGCCATCAAATGGCTGAATTGATTGTGTTGTTACTGCTAAGGGGCAGTGGGGTGTGGTTTTTTTAATGTGGTAGATTTTTAAATGTTGTAAGTAGCATGGGATCAACTATGTGTGAGTTGGACAGCCATATAAAATCAATCAATCAATAATAAACTCCCCATGCTTCCTACCCCAAATACTGATCACTATTGCCATCAGCTTAGGTCAGGGGTCTGCAAAGTCGGCTCTTTTAAGACTGGTGGACTTCAACTCCCAGAGTTCCCCAGCCAGCATAGCTGGCTGGGGAACTCTGGGAGTTGAAGTCCACCAGTCTTAAAAGAGCCGACTTTGCAGACCCCTGGCTTAGGTCATTTAGCCAAATATCTGGAAGGCAAAACTGTTCTGGTAAGAAAGTCAAGTTCAGTATAATCTGTCAATCAGAGATGAAAGTGGGGAACGCTTTCTCCAGCCAAAAGCTCTATACATAAAATACAAACCAAGCTACCAAGGCCAATGTTGAGACATATTAAAAGATGAGGAGAAAGGAATAAGGATGGAATTTTCATTTCCAGACTGCATATATTAATAAAGTGGGATCTCCAGCTAGAGTGGGGAGAAGTGTGAAGAAGGGGTGAGCTTAGAGTCCTTGCAGAGCAGGAAGAAACATAGATCTTACCTCTCCCAGTGTTGTAGGAAAAAGGCTGTAGGTTGTAGGAAAACTCTTATCTGGCTGTTCCTAAGAGAATGCAGTTAGTTTGGCAAGATTCTTGTAAATAGGCATGCAGCAATAAAGAAGTAACTTTGATCAGCTCATGGTGTCCTGGATTCTTGTGCCTGACAAAGAGAAAAGAGCAACTGCCTTCTGAAAGATCTAGCACCCAGGGATTGCAGTTTGGTTTATATCTACCTTCCCTTAATGATGATGATACCTTCCAAATGTGTGGATCATCACCTCTCGTAATTTCCAGCTAGCATGACCAGGCTGGGAAAAATGGTCTTAGGTGAGGGATAGCTGCAATAAAGCAAGATGTAATACATGTTCTGAATTCAACCAGTTCAAGAAAAGACTTGTACTTGCAACAGTCCAGGACTTTCAAAACAAGGAGGAGTTGGAAACATCAGCTTTCTCATTTCAATCGCATCATTATGAACACTGGTATTAAATGAATCATTTAGCCAACTGGAGGGGGAATGGAACCCTTTAATCAGGTTTTGTGGAAGTTTGAAATCTGAACTGTACTTTTGATCTCTGAAGTTGGACCAGGAAAACGGGTGGAGGAGGGAACATCCTGAGGCCCTGAGGCAAAAAATTGTTATGCTATCAAGAGGATGTTTTTAGGACTTTTGGTAATCCCACACCATTTCATGCCAGCCACTCATTTTCCCTCTCTTGGTTTCCCTTTTATTAAACATTTTCTCAGATTTCATCTTCCCCATTCACCATATAGCAGTTGTTCCTCGGCACCAGATTTTAAAAAGATTCAAAGAAACTGGAAGAGAATGGTAGAAAATGGTAAGGAGAATGGTCAGAAGAAAAGAAAATTGGGGGATTTATAGCCTTCAGTCTTCTGACACAAGTTGGCTCTTTCAAGAAATGGAGATGAGCACCATGTGATAGAGTCACGACTGATAGGGAAACCTTTACCTTTAAATGACAATAGAGTAGAGATCTGACAACATTTTAAAATAGGGGTCTCCAACCTTAGCAACTTTAAGACTTGTGGATTTCAACTCCCAGAGGAGTTTATTTTTATTTATTTATTTATTAGATTTATATCCCGCCCTTCTCCAACGGGACCCAGGGCGGCGCACAGGAATTTAAAATACATACAAAATCGTAATATAAAATTTAAAAACTATTAAATGCCTGTCCTGCGCTAAAAACCAATTAAAATCCCCGAAATAAAACTATCTAAACTAGTCCCAGCGGAGGTTATGTTAGGCCGGCTTGGTGAAAGAGGTGTGTTTTTAAACACTGGCGGAAGAGGTGATGGTACGAAGTTCTGGGGGTTGGTCTTTCCATAGGGCAGGGCCCGCCACAGAGAAGGCCCTTCCACTGGGTGTCGCCAGTCGGCATTGTCCGGCCGACAGCACCCTGAGAAGGCTCTCTCTGTGGGAGCGTATCGGTCTAAGAGATGTATGGGGCAGGAGACGGTCTCGCATATAACTAGGTTGGCTAAGGAACTCTGGGAGTTGAAGTCCACAAGTCCTAAAGTTGCCACGGTTGGAGACCCCTGCTTTAAAGTATCTGAAAGGGTTGAGAGCCTAGGCATCAGGGTATCACACTGAAGAAGGTCAAGAGATTTTCATGTGGAGTGTAATCCTATACAAGACAAAGGGGAAATAGTGAAATAACCCTATTGTGATGGTAGCTATACAGATCTTCCACACGAAAAGTCTGTTTTGGAAGAACAGAGACCGAGTACCGGCCACAAGGGAGGGCTGTTGCCTCTATGATATATGAAAACTGTTCTTTGTGGGATAAAGGAATTGCCAATGTTGGGAGAAAAAATACTGGGTTACATGGATTGTGGTCAAATCTGGCAGAGCTATTACTACTTTATGTGATTGTACATATTTCCCACTCATTTCAGTTGAGGTTAAGGAAAACATTCAATTGCCATCCCTCAGCAGTCCTCCCCTACTCCCTCAGGCTTTTCAGATATTTGACAACACCAGGCAATACATCCACTGGTTTAATATTAATATTCTCTGACCTGTAGCAAAGGATGTGAAGATTGTAAATAAAATTGTAAATCTCAAGGGCACCATGCATTACAAACAAACACAAGTTCTCATAAGTTATTTACTGATTTCAAGTGCTTCTGCGTGTTATAAGTAATTCCAACTGGTTTTGGAAGAGAAGGAAACATAGCATCTTTGGATACATCAATGTAGGGCACCTCAGAGTTTGACTCTCTAGCCCAGGGGTGTCATCACATGATGTATTGTGACTGTCCCCCATTTCGCTAAACTGGGTGTGGGCGTGGTCAGTGTGTGACACAGCCCTCCTCTAGCCCATATTAACACCTCCATGAAGCTTTTCGCAGAGGTCATCCACTATTCTGGAGTTTGGTGAGCGTCAATATACTGATGACCCCTCTATTGCTTTGGATGAGGTCACACTTCCTTAAAAGGTCAGGAGTTTCTGCTAAAGATACTCTTAAAGAGGTTCTGCATACCTCTGTGAAGGTATGGCCAGAAGAGCCTTTTATGAGCTTCAGCTGGTTTGATCATTGTGTCCTCTCCTGGACCAGGAGAAGAAAACACCCCCTTATAAGATTATCATCATTTTCTCTAGGTAGGGCTACCATTGAAGATAAGTTGGAAGCTACAGCTGAAACAGAGTACATACATTGCCTATTTGTACATCAGTGCTAGCCTAATTTGTGGCTGTTGTAGCTGTGCCAGTAGGCATCTGGGCTCAATTCAAGATGCTGGGTGCTGTTCTGCACCAGGTAGAATTTGCATATCCTATACTAGTCTAGCTGGGAAAGGCTGTTGCAGATACTCAATCCCTCAAAAGCTCAAGCAGGTTGGGACCTGGGGAGTGACTTTTTCAGTGACAGTCCCCACCCTGCAGAACAGCTGGCCACAGGAGGGCAGATTAATACCAATCCTTTTATCCTTCAAGAAATTGACAGAGACACTCCTCTTCCACAAAGCATTCAAGATGAAGACTTTCACTTGGAGGACAACAAGTATTGTATTTTAATTGTATCTTTTGTAATAGGATGTTTTGATGTTTGAACATAACCAATCTTCAATCTGATGAGTAGGTGGCCTCGCGCGGTAAGAAATATCCCCAATTGTCTATAGGCCACAGTTTGGGATAATTGTGGTCCTATCTTGCTTTCTTAGCCTTCAGCTATTAACACAAATGTTTAACCTGATCACAGAATGAACTCACTTTCTGAATTTACACAGTCTATTAAAGCAGTCACTAACCAAACGAAACTGAGTGCATTTTAAGCACAGACGTCTAAGCAAGGTTATTCTTCAACATGCTCAATATGTTGTGCCAAAGCATCTGCAAAGTTTCTACACAACTTAAAATCCAGTCTGGTTAAAATTCAGATGGGAAGGTAACCACAGCGTTTCCCAAGACAGCAGCCCTCTTTCCCTCCTCTGCCTGACCTACAGCAGCCCAAGAGGGTAACTGGGGGTGTTGTCTAGAGCAGGGGGTCTCCAACCTTGGCAACATTAAGCCTGGCGGACTTCAACGCCCAGAATTCCCTAGCCAGCTGGCTGGGGCATTCTGGGAGTTGAAGTCCCCCAGGCTTAAAGTTGTCAAGGTTGGAGACCCCCTGCTCTAGAGGAAGGGGGGGGGGTGAGGGAGAGCCCTTTGATGGTGCAGTTGCCTCGTCTCTCCCGCCCCGCTAAGCCCGGAACTCACCTTTCATTCTCCTCCCGTCGAGAGTCCCTCTTCGTCCGAGCCGAGCCTGGGAAAACAAGCAGCGAGAGGATGACGCTTCGACCTCATGGGACTAGGCCCTAGAGGCCGATAGGAGGCAGCCGGGGTCGGGGGACTCTCATTCGAAACAAGGGTGGCGGTCCTTGGATGGCTGGGACGCTCCGCCGCCCTCGAAGTCCAAGGAGCCCGCCGTTAAAAGTTGCTGCTTTTCGGGACGGGGGACGGCAAGGCGGGGCAGGGCGAGGTGCCCACCCTTCAGGGCGCCGCGGCGGCTTGCCGTCTCCTTACGAGCATCCCTGACGCGCCGTCTTTGCTGCCCTGAGCGCCGTTTAACACACAGGGAGCATGTTGTCCGCCACGCTCCGTCCTTCTCTCGCTCTGCTCCTTGGGCCGGAGCCCAGACAAACTTCCTTCCAATGTCCCAACAGGACGGGAGGCTTCTCTACGTGCCAGCTGCCTCCTCCTCCTCAAGCTCTCTTACTCTCTCTCCCCCCCTCGCCCCCATAGACGCTGCCCCCAAATCTAGGGTGGGCGGGCCGGGGAAGGAGTGCGAGGCGAGGAGGCTTTGGAGCCCTGCCGAAATATGCGCTGTCCCTCCCACCCACCTCTAATTGCTAACAAATGTCCTCTTACTGACACGGGTGAGCAAGGGAGGCCAAGAACTGCCCGGGGGGTGCTGGGGAGAAGGGTAGAGAAAAAGGCAAAGCAGGTTGTCGATTCACACGGCATGGTTTCATCTACTTGCTGAATTAACCTCCGTTTTCTGGTGTGTGTGTTTTTTTCAAAAGGCAACTGGACTTCCTTTGTTTTTCCCTGAAGTCGTTTTGCTTCTCATCCAAGAAGCTTCTTCAGTTCATCTGAAGGGGCTTCCTGGATGGGAAGCAAAAGGTCTTCAAGGAAAAAACCCAAAGAAAGTCCAGTTGCCTTTTGAAGAAGCGTCTTTGGGACAACCATGACCTGGATGACTGAGAATCTCCATAGACACGCTGTTTTCTGGGCTGCACAATAGGCTGAACCAGAAAGCCAGCATTTCTCAGCCTCAGCAGCTTTTAAGATGTGTGGACTTCAATTCCCAGAATGGCTGAGGAATTCTGGGAATTGAAGGCCACACATTTTATTTGCTGTTGAAAAACACTGCATGAAGTAATCAAAGGTTCTGGGATCCCTTTAGCTACCAACAATACATCTCACCAATCAAGCTCAGCAGATTGTCCCAATGCATGTTGCATCTTTATTTGTGTCCTTAAGTGAGTTATGTAAGCAAAGCCAAACTGCTTGTGAGGAAGAGGAAGAAAATGCAGAAGGATGTCATAGTGCAGCGCGAGCTGCACTGGCTACCTGTCGTCTTTCGGGTGCGCTTCAAGGTGTTAGTCATCATCTTCAAAGCGCTCCATGGCTCGGGACCTAGATATCTGCGGGATCGGATCCTGCCCCATACATCCTCACGGCCGATTCGCTCCCACAGAGAGGGACTTCTCCGGGTGCCGTCCACTAGACTTTGTCAGCGGGCGACGCCCAGGGGAAGGGCCTTCTCTGTGGCGGGCCCAGCCCTCTGGAACGACCTTCCCCCCGATATTAGGACAACCACGGACCTCCGCTCCTTCCGTTTAAAATTAAAGACACATCTTTTTCGCCTGGCCGGCCTTGGGTAGTCTCTTTTAAGGTTAGGGGTTTTAGGGGTAGTTTTAGTTTATGGGTTTTTAGCGCAGGACTAATTTAATTCATTTTTAATTTTGTATTCTGTTTGTGGTTTTAACTGTATTTTTAATTGCCTATGCCCCGCCTCGAGTCCCTTTGGGGAGAGAGAGCAGGATATAAAATTAAAATTATTATTATTATTATTATAGCTCAGAAGGATGTCATACCACTCTATAAAACCTTAGTAAGACCACACCTATAGTACTTCATCCAGTTTTGGTCACCACCCTATAAAGAAGATGTTGAGACTCTAGAAAAAGTGTAGAGAAGAGCAACCAGGATGATTAGGGGACTGGAGACTAAAACATGAAGAACGGTTGCAGGTACTAGGCATGACTAGTAAAGAGAAGGACCAGGGGAGACATGATAGCAGTGTTCCAATATTTGAGGGGCTGCCACAGAGAGGAAGGGGTCAAACTATTTTCCAAAGCATCTGAAGGCCACGCAAGGAATAATGGATGGAAACTGACCAAGGAGAGATTCAACCTGGAAATTAGAAGGAACTTTCTGACTGTGAGAACAATCAACCAATGGAACAGCTCTCCTTCAGAAGTTGTGGGAGCTTCATCACTTGAGACTTTGAAGAAGAGATTGGACTGCCATTTGTCAGAAATGGTGTAGGGTCTCCTGCTTGAGTGGGAGGGTTGAATTAGATGACCTATAAGGTCCTTTCCAACTCTGTTAATCTGTTATCAGTTTGGCATATCAGTGGATGTACATCAGCATATCTGTGGCTGTAGTGCTGTGCCCTACGAGGCCATATAGCTCATTACAACAAAATGGCATTTGAGAAAAGGGGAGGTTTGAGTGCCCAATAGGTGTACTTGGAGCAAAGGACTAACTGTTCTCACATTGCCACTGTTTCTCAACCATAGCAACTTTTAAGATGGGTGGATTTCAACTCCCAACATGCTGCCTGGGGAATTCTAGGAGTCAAAATCCACCCATTTTAAAGCTGCCAAGATTGAGAAACATTGATCTGGATGGTTGAAGTTTCTCTGACCCAATGCTCGCAAGATGTGTTCAACTTTAGCCAAAGGTCATTGCTGACTTGGAATGATAGCATATAAAATCCAACACTTTTTAAAAACTGAATTTTATTAATTTTCTATTAATTATATTTCTTAGTGCTTAATAAACATTGTGTTGTCCAAAACATTTGAAGCATGTCAGATTAGGGAAAACTGGCTTCAAATTTGAAAGCATTCTGAGATTTTTCACTTCGGTGTATTTGAAATGCTGAGAAAAAGGAGTAAAAATTCTTGTTCTGTTCAAAGCTGGTGCAGGTTCTGCAACAGTAACATCCCCTTATCTTCAATCTATACAGAATCATAGGAAAGATAGGAAAGAAATAAAAGACCAATAGCCTGTCACTTTGCACATAGCTTCCTTGAACTGAAGAGAATGTTTTGGTCATTTAAGGAAAGGTAATCTTCCTGCTCATTAATTTTGTGACATTTTTCTTGTATGACCTGAAATCAGTGGTGGGTTCCTACTGGTTTGGCTGAACCGGTAGTGGTTTGGTGGCCTGGGTTGCTGGGACCGGCAGTGACCCAGGTCTGCTACGCCCCCGAACTGGTTATCAGGGTGCCGCCATAAGCGCCATCAAATTGTTTTTAGAACAATTATTGCACTGCGCATGCGTACATCAAGTGCACACGCAGCACCCCCCCCCCCCCGAGTGAACTGGCGTAGTACCTGCCGGAACCTATGCAAGAGACACAAGATTTCACTGCCAAGGGGGGAGCATATAAGAAAACAAGCTATACACTGGAGTTGGAAGTAAATCAACCAGTTCTCTAATAATGTGGTGTTGTGGGAACATCAAACCCTAGAGCTTCTTTTGGAATAGCACATAAGACTTGGATTGAAGTGCTCTTATTGTTACTCAATAGATAAATGATCAAATACTTAGCCTCAAATATAGTGACATGGTTGAATTCAAGTATGCTGAGAGAACGTACAATGGAAAAGAGAAAGAGAAGCCACGACCACCTTCCGTTTGTCTGCGAGGCCAGACATTGCTCTGTAAAAATAATAGTCTATGAAAAGCAGTTCTATTAACCCTCATTTGGACTATTGGTGGCTCCTTGATATCTCTATGCAAAATTTCCCAACATAGAAAGGATGACTAACGGCTAGTGCAGGATGCTAGATAAATCAGCATCTTCCATTCACTCTTCTTCTCCTTTTCACACCAGGGATAGATGGTTTGTGCTTGCTGCCCTCTGCTGACACAAAGAAGGTTCTCTAGATCAAGGGTCTCCAACCTTTGCAACTTTAAGTCTGAAGGATTTCAGCTCCCAGACTTCTCCAGCCAGCTTTGCTGGCTGGAGAATTCTGGGAGCTGAAGTCCTTCAGACTTAAAGTTGCAAAGGTTGGAGACCCCTGCAGATGAAACTATAGACTGGTTCCGATTCAGATAATATAGAAAGTTAGGCTGATATTATATTGTATTTTTTATTATAATTAACATTATATAAAAAATATTGATTGGTACAATAGTTTGATAAATTATTGGGTTTCTGGCATCTTATATACATGCTTTCATATATAATGAATCAATATATGACATACGCACACACATATGAAAATCTCTCTCATATGATATATGAAAATTTCTCTCTCACACACACATATATGATATATAAAAATGAAAAATTTGGTTAAGAATTCCTTCAAGTTAGTGCTGACTAGTGTTTGGACTAGTTTCTGTAGTTTTCTCAGGAAGTTTTTCAAAAAGGGTTTGTCATCACCTCCTTTCTAGTGACTGGCCAAGATTACAAAATTGGCTGCAGACCTAAAGCAGGACTAAAACTCATGGTCTCCTGGTTTCTACTCTGATAACCATTATATCAAACTGACTCTTGATCAAATATACCTAGAAAAAATGTAAAAGTTGGTACCTCACTTCATATTTGAATTCTTTAAATACATATATTTAAAACTCCGTTTCTTAGATTAGTATATTAGATTAATAGTTATAATAATTAGAACAAAGGAGAAATTTCCTGACAGTCAGAACAATTAACCTCTGGAACAGCTTGCCTCCAGAAGTTGTGAATGCCCCAACCCTGGAAGTCTTTAAAAAGATGTTAGATAGCCTTTTGTCTGAAATGGTATAAGGTTCCTGCCCACGCAGGGGGTTGGACTAGAAGACCTCTAAGGTCCCTTCCAACTCTGCTATTGTATTGTATTGTATTGTATTGTATTGTATTGTATTGTATTGTATTGTATTGTATTGTATTGTAATACTGAAGTAAATTAAATATTAAAGTTTTAATGAATCTATGGGGAAAGATAAACATTATAAAAATGGATAGTCACATCAAGTAAGAGGTACAGAAAAAAATGTTCAGTCTTTTACAGTGGAAAGATAGTGCTATCACAAATTTATGGTTCTGAACAGGTACGTATTAGTTTGCTTATAAACGGACTCTTTATTGACTTAATGGAAAAACTGCTCAATATTACACTGTATAATCAAGGCTTAATGAAGTATTCAAGAGCTGAAATGTCTTTTATATGTATTGTAATATGCTTGTCTTTTTTGTTTCTTATTTTTTATTTCTGTGTATATAGATAAATAAATAGATAGCTAAATAGATAAATAAATAAATAGTAATCAGATTGTTTTAATAGCCTCTTCCTGCTTGCTCAGTATTCCTTCCCAATTTTATCTCTTTTTCAGATGATGGATTGTAATGGGAATGATCTTGAGAGATGGAAGAATGGCAGCCAGGTGAATTGTGGGATAAGAGGCATCTTGATCTGCAGCAGGAATGTGGGTGCGGCAAACATCTTGGGTGCAGAGGGGGAAGAAATATACTTCCAGACTCGCAGGATTCTGTTAATGTAACCTTACAGTAGTTCATCTGGTTGTACTTCCTGTCTGGATTACTTGCAAGACTAACATATATTAGTAACAACATTATTCATCTGAATCTACTATATCTTACAAATTACCTGCTTCTAACTTGTAACTTAATGTCAGGAACTTACATCTGATTAACACATCAGGTAAGACAGGACCTCTGCAAACCAGGAGATGAGTGGGTTAAATGTACTCCATGCTGACTTAGTATTTTAGAGACAACTGTCTTTTGAGTAGTATAGCATTTTTGTTCAGCTGAACCAGCTATAGACAGAATGTATGAAGGTAGGGATAAGGAATCTAGCTGATTAATGCTTTGATATCTGACCAATGCCTAGACCAGGGGGCTGCAAAGTCGGCTCTTTTAAGACTGGTGGACTTCAACTCCCAGAGTTCCCCAGCCAGCATAGCTGGCTGGGGAATTCTGGGAGTTGAAGTCCACCAGTCTTAAAAGAGCCGACTTTGCAGACCCCTGGCCTAGACTGCTGCTCTGCCTCCTGTCTCTCAAGGACATTCTCACAGACCATTATATATCCCTTGAATACCTGCTGCTAGGGAGCAGAAGACCTATCTCTCCATGTTGGTGAGCTTCTGAATGCATCCAGTTGGCCCTGGTGTGGGAATGAATATTGGATTAGACAGGCTCTTGACCAGTTCTAGGAGGAATCTTATGTTCTAATCTAGGAGCATCCATTTTTATGGTTCAAAGCTTTACCTAAGAACACTCAACGTACAAAACTGTTTCTTGGCAACTAATTTCCCATGCCAAATTGTGATTTCCACTGACTCCAGAGAGCATTCATTGATGTGTTTGTAGCTAGTTTCTTATAACTATTTAGAAAGGTGCCACCTGATATGTTAAGTCCTAAACTTTGCACGACAGCAAGAAAAGTGTGAGATTGTGAGTTCTAGTTTTGATTAGTCCAGGCAATCATCACGTCAACATTGATTTGAAGGTACCTGTGTGTGCACTCGCACACCGACACACAAACTTCCGAGTGAGGGCAAATGGATCTGGCGATTTTGGCAAAACATCACAACTGAACAGAGATCTCCCCCCCCCCTCCCCAAATGTTGCATGCCAATCTTGGTGTCATTCTGGCAATCATAATGGAGTGGTATCATTTCCTTCTCAGACTGAAAAAGCTACTTAGATAAGCAGCAAAACGTTTTAAAGGAAAGAAAAAAGAAAAGTCCACAGTTACCATGACTCAATTCCCAGGCTCCTTCTCAGCTGGTTTTAGTGCTGAATCAATGGGTTTAGTAGGTTTTGTTTATTCTGCAAAAAAAAAAGGGGGGGATTGAGTCAATCCCACACGCCCACTCATATAGACTGGGTCCCATGCAGCTTTTGCACCACCTCAGCACACTTCAATGCCATCCAATGCCTCCATTTTTAAAGAGCCAAAGGTGAAATGATTTACTAGTAAGCAAACCCTTCTCAAGATGGCAAATAAGTGCCTGCGGGTCTCCAAGGTAGAACTGGTAAGCAGGATACTTTGTCCTCCCTACTCACTGCTTTCCCTCTGCACAATCACCAACTACAGCAACCCCCTCTTTTCTTACCAGGCCTGGGAGACCAGACTCTGGTTGGGGAAAGAACTGAGCTGCACGCCTGCGATACTGGTGTTCGCACGTGTTTATCCACGGTTAATATAAGACCACCATTAACTACATCTGCATAGTCGACCATTTCGGCTTCTGATCCAAGAGCCTCAGGGGATCACCCGCCGCGTGCCTTGGTGTTAAAGGCCATTGGGAAGCCCTTGTAGTAGCAGGTAGCTTTACCAACCGGAGGAATTGCCAAGGACTGAGCCGCCGGTCCCTGGTTAACTTCTTCGCAGCAAGACACAGCGCGCCAAAAGCGCTTGGGCGGCTTTTCTGCAACGCGGGCCGCTTCCCTCCCGCTCTGCCCCGGCCTGCCCTTGCATGCAACCGGCGGAAAACGCGGCGCTTCTTGTTTCCGCAGCGGTGGAGCGCGGGCGTCGCTTGGCGGCGGCCGCGCGAGATGCGCTTGGCGACGGGCTTCCCAGTCAGTCCGGTCGTCTGGAGGGGACGCGGAGGAGGGGTGGGGGAGCGGGATGGCGTCTGCCGGTGATGAGCTCAGGACCGGTGGGAGGGGCCGGTGGCCTATATAAGACCTCGCCGGCCACCGCGCCATAGCTTGTCCGGGGAGAACTGCGGCAGAGTCAAGGTGGGGAGCTGGACGTAATGTGAACGCCGGGGTCGGAGGTGGGGCGGGGTGGTGGTGGTGAGGCGCTTGCCCAGGCTGAGTAGGTACCATCGCTGCAGGACCGGTAGGACTTTTTATCCCTTCGCTTAAGGAAACCGCCCAGCGCCTGGTCCAAATATCTCCATGCCAAGCAAGAAGGGCGAGCGGACCCAGTTTGGGACAGTAAAATCCCTCGTCCGTTAGATCAGGGGTCTCCAACCTTTGCAACTTTAAGTCTGAAGTCCTTCAGCTCCCAGAATTCTCCAGCCAGCAAAGCTGGCTGGAGAATTCTGGGAGCTGAAGTCCTTCAGACTTAAAGTTGCAAAGGTTGGAGATCCCTGCGTTAGATACCGGCAGCTTTTAAAGGCGAGCGGCTCCCGGGGCGTAAAAGCGAAAGGTCCAAACGGCCGGCGGGGAGGGAAGCGAGGGTGACGCAGCTCTCCGACTCTCTGCCTCAGGCTGGAACAGTCTCGAAGGTGGGGACCGGACTTGACTTCGGCTGGATGGAAGGATGACTTGCGGCGATGCGGGTTTTCTCTCCCTTCCTTTTTGGAGGATGGAGAAAAGCGTCGCCCTCTCCCTGGCGGCTGCAAATGTCACTTGTTAAAATGTAACGGTAGGAACGCGGGCAGAAGTGGGCATCTCTCGGCCGCGCTGGAGAAAGCTACGGGGGGAACGATGTCCTTAGTGGAGAGGACCGGGGACCCTGGCTCGAACGCTGGGCTCCAGTAGGGGGAAAATGACTGGGAGAAGTAGCCGATTCGTACTTGCACGTGCCTGAAAACGGGTGGAGGGCGGGTTGCGTGAAGGGCACCGGTTGGGGAGGATAGGATGCTCTGGCCTTGGGAAAAACTTAGAACAGGGGGGGTAGTATGCACCTGCTTTGCACACAATGAATGCCCAGCATTTACGCCTAAAGGTGAAAAAGAACCAAGACTTGGCAACCAGCTCATCTGGTAACTACGTACTGAATGCTTTGCTAAGGCTTCCATCCCCAGTTTGTTTGTTTTTTAAACTCTTCCATCTTGCAGTCCTGAGATTTCCTGGGAATGTCCCATTTGAGTGCTTAGTGCTTATCTGCGGGATCGGATCCTGCCTCATACATCCCTGCGGCCGATTCGCTCCCACAGAGAGGGACTTCTCCGGGTGCCGTCCACTAGACTTTATCAGCGGGCGACGCCCAGGGGAAGGGCCTTCTCTGTGGCGGGCCCAGCCCTCTGGAACGACCTTCCCCCCGAGATCAGAACAACTACGGACCTCCGCTCCTTCCGTCAAAAATTAAAAACACACTTTTTCTGCTTGGCCGGCCTAGGTTAGTCTTCCGTCTTTTAATAGGATTTTAGGGGATTTTACTGTATTTAGATAGGGTGATTTTAGCGCAGGGATAATTTGGTTTAATTTGTATTTTATCTATTTATTTATGTATTTTATATCGGTATTTTTAATTTCTCCCTGTGCACCGCTCCGAGTCCCTTCGGGGAGAGGAGGCGGTATATAAATAAAAATATTATTCTATTATTTATTATTAGTGAGTCTCACCCAGCTGAGTTTTGTGGTGATCAGCCCAGGTTAGCTTGGTGATGCCACTTAGTTGTAGAACAGGGTGAAAATTTAGGCTTGGCAGCAGTGACTATTGCTCTTCCTTCCTATTGATATTTTGTTCAGTTCACGGGTGGGGGGGGGTAATGTCTGGGTAAGTTGTAGGGCATTTGAATGGGGCACACTTTTTATTTTCTTTATTTCAGGTATTTGTCTCGCCACCCAACTCAACCAATGGTATTCTAGGCAGCATACAACAAGATCAGGGGATGGGTAATGTTGCTTAATAGTGAAAGCCCAGCTCTGTGTCTGGTTTTAGCACCTTCTGGTTCATGTTGCTTTTACACAATGGGTGTGTCCCATTGACTCAAAGTATGGCATTAAGGAAGAAAGTATGGCAAAAACTCCAGCTTTCAGAGTCACAGCCTAGATGAGAAAAGGGGTGTTGTGTCCAGGTTGTGCATTTTAAAACGGAGGGTATTGCAAACAATTTAGCTTCAAGAAGGAGACCCAAAAGGGTTATTTCAGCAGGCCACTCTACTTTCTGGAAAGTCCAAATGCTTCTTGAAAAAGCACCTTTGGGACAACCATGACCTGGATGACTGATAATCTCCATAGACATTCAAGAAGGAGAGTTCAGCTGCCATGCCCCACTGTAATCCTTAACAGCAGCTTTGTAGTCCTTCTCCTATTATATTGATTTATTGCCACCTGTGAGTGTGTGTTGCTTATCAAGAGTATAAAATGATATGCTCTGTCTCTAGCTTGAAGTCTAGCGTTGGATGCTGGGGAAATGAAGCCACGGTAAAATGTGCATGGTCATGTTCAGTCCCAGCCAAGGTTAAAAGAGTGAATCACTGTCTATTTGCTTTTTTCTCTGCTGAGCTGTTCCTGAACTATCATCCTCCCCCCCCCCCCGCATATTCTGTCTTGGCCAGTTTTTCTACTAAGTAGCATCTAGGTCAATAGAACTGAGAGCTTTATTTCTCCCACCCTCACCCCCTTTTTGCTAGTAGCAATGTATGCCAGTTTTTTTAAAATAAATATTAGATCGGGGGGAAAATGGGGATTTACACTAGCCATAAACCAGTTCCTAGGATCTTAGAGTTTTGAAAACTTGGCAGATCCCCAACATCACCTGATTTGCTGGATTTGGCAGGCGCATAAGCTTTTCAGTCTCTCCCCCCTTCCCCTTTTCTGCCCCAGTTATTCATGGGCAGCTTTTGAAGTTTATCCCTCAGATGCTGGAAAAAGTCTTCCAGGCTTTTAGCTACTGGGGCAAGTTGTTCCTTAAAGTGTAAATGATGGGACTGGAACTGCCCGTTCTCTAATAATTACCTTTGTTTTTGTTCTGAAATAGGATGGAATCAGATAAGTGTGCTGGAATATTTAAAAACAAACAAACAAGAGGCAAATAATGTTGAACATTATCTCCGGGAACATGATAGAATGTGAGATGATAGCTGTATTTACTGACTTATATAAATGTACACCTGGGAAGAGGTGCTTCTAGGTGGCTGCCTTTGAACCTGAGACAAATGGTCTCACCTTTGAGTTTGCTACTTATTTTATGTTTGCAGAAACTGTCACATCCACTGTTAACCTTTCTATTGATGAGATTAGTCTTTGTCATCTTTTCTATCATAAGTGTTCAGAATACTGGCATCTTATAAGCATATTATATGTTAAAAATCTGCTTATTGTCCTCAGTTTCATTGGGCAATGACAGATTTCTGTGATGCCTGGTTACCACTCAGCTGCAAACTAAGAGCAATAGTTAAGATTTGGTGCCCGATTATGTTTTTTTAATTAAAAAGAGAACAGTCTGTAGGAACACTTTGGTGTCATTGTACTTTTCTTGCTATCTCAGCTGGCATCACAGCCAGAAGATAGGTAGGAGCAGAGTTTAAAATGCAGAGAAAGTAGATCTTGAGTTAGAAATCAGCTCTGCAAAATATAAAGAATGCCTCCGAGTATATGCAGAAAGCATTTGGTTTCATCCTGAAATAACTGTAACTTAGCTAAACACTTCAGCTTGTCTATAAGGGCTTTCAGATTAAAGCAGAGGTGTCAAACTCAAGGCCTGGGGGCCCGGATTTGGCCTGCCGGGTACTTAGATCTGACCCACAGGGCTGCCCTGGAAACAGTGAAGGACTGGCCCATGGTGCTTCTCCCATCAAAAACAGAGCTTGGGAGGGCTGCATGCAGCCCTCTCGGGCTCTGTTTTCTCTGGCAGAGAGTTGCAGGAGGCTGTGGCAGCCAAAAATGGAGTTCAGAAGTCCGTTTTTGCTGGCAGAGCACTTGGGTCACCACAGGGCACCCCGACATGAGTGACGTTGAGCTGGCCACACACCCCTGGCCATGTCCACCCCACCCCCCAGGTCAAACAACTCTGATGCAGCCCTCAATGAAATCAAGTTTGACACCCCTAGATTAAAGGGTAGTTTTTCACGATCAAACTGGTTTTTTTAAAAAGTATTATTATTTTAGAGGATGCCCACATATGTCTTGGTTAAAAGACAGAGATCCAGAGCTAAAACCTGATTTGGATCTCTCCAGTCAAATTCCTGGTGAATGGAGAAATACCAGGGTCAGGCAATCCAGGTACATAGACATCCATGGGGAGATAATGTCAACGACACTCTTGCATAAATTTGTGTCCTGATGTAAAAAATGTAATTTTCATCATGTGGGTGAATGTGGCTGGATTGTTTGTCTTGAACTTTAGTCACGTAATACTGTCACATAAGCCGTGGTTTACTGTTCACAATGGCTGTATTCATATGCCAAGCCAAGCAAGCCACATTAAGAACCAGCTCCACTGTGGTCTGGCCAAGATGGACATTGCAGGATACAGTGTCTATGAAGAGGAAGGATGTGATCATTTCTCAAGGCAGGAATTATTGGTGCTTTTTATACCTACGGGGCTGTTTCAGCCTCCCCTATCTGGCATCTTATCTCCAGACAAGCTTGTCTTGTGCCAGAATTTCCCTGCAGGTTTGATTTCTCAGGGGATGTGGTGGCTCAGTGGCTAAGATGCTGAGCTTGTTGATCAGAAAGGTCAGCAGTTTGGCGGTTCAAATCCCTAGCACTGCGTAACGGAGTGAGCTCCCGTTACTTGTCCCAGCTTCTGCCAACCTAGCAGTTCGAAAGCATGTAAAAATGCAGGTAGAAGCTAGAGACCACCTTTGGTGGGAAGGTAACAGTGTTCCGTGTGCCTTTGGCATTTAGTCATGCCGGCCACATGATCATGGAGACGTCTTCGGACAGCACTGGCTCTTCGGCTTTGAAATGGAGATGAGCACCGCCCCCTGGAGTTGGGAACGACTGGCACATATGTGTGAGGGGAACCTTTACCTTTTGTTTTCTTGTCTAGGCAGAAGTGAAATGTCCAGCTTTATTGGTTTCCACAATCTTCTTTCTGTGCCTTTAGTTTCTGTTTAGTCAGATGATGGATTAAGTGATGAGGAAAGAAAAGACAGCGAAAAGGATGGCAACGAAGATCTCTCTGGCCAGGAAGGTATTTTTCAGAAATGACCCAAACATCTAGCATTATAACTTCCCTCTTAGGCATCCCATTTTTGATGTATGGTGGTTCTGGCTTTACTCATACAACTAGTATTTATATTTCTATGTTGTTGTTCTGCTGATAAAGATTCCCAGGCTCAAGGCCAGCTGTAGGGAAGGGAGTCAAACAATGATCTTGCCCAGGATCTAGCGAGTCTGGCCTGTATCCTTTGCAGGACCTGAAAGATAAATGTTCTCTTTTACATAAAAGGTGATATTTAAATAAGATAACAACCAGTTTTCCTCCTCTTTTTCTTGTTTGCAAAATATCTCAGTACTATCTAAGTATGTGTGTACCCACTCCCATGTTCACCTTTCTTTAAATTATTCTCTTTCTCTTAGCCACTCATGCCTAGAGAGCATCCTTGAGGCCAGGAAAATAGCAACTATTTTAAGGAGTTGTCGTACACACACTTTGAAGCATGGTTTTACCTTGAAATCTAAGTGCTCCAAAAGCAACCCTCTTAACGCATCCTGCTAATTTCCAGTAATTCACCACTGCTTTACTTTTTTAAACTATCTGCAGTCAACTCCCAAATCGCTCTAAATGCCATTCAGACTCTTTGTGCAAATGAGTAGTAGAGTCATGGGAAAAGGCTCACCTAATGCAAAATTCTTTGAAATGACCGCCATCTCTTGTGCCTTTTCTCAAATGTGGGTGGATGTATTGTGTGGTGAGAAACTTGTCTGCAAAGCTAACCAATTAGGTCAGTTCCTTGCTTCATGTCAACCAGCATTGTCTCTGTTGACCGTTCACAGTGCTCTAGAATGTCAGGCAGAGAAATCTTAACTGATCCTTTTAGATTAAATTCGGCGACCTTCTGTATGCACAACAGATGCCTTGACCCTGCTACTTGAGAGCCCTTAACCACATATCTCCGTCTCCTTCTGCAGACAAAGCCAGCGTGCTGTCTCTCACCGAGCGGTGGCTGTTCCCCTTGGCAGCGCGATCAGGGTCCTGTTTGCTGCTGCTTGTTTCCCACGCCACTAAGCTCTGCGTAGCCAAGGACTTGGTCAGATCCTTTCTCTTTTATACAGCAGGAATTAATTTATTGAAAGGATTAAAGCACACTCTTTCCCCCTTAAGTAGTAGCCTCAAAGGGGCCAAATACTGTAGGAAATATGTCTAGGAAAATTGATTCATACTCCCTACAGGGCTCTTCCTCCAAGACTTCTGTTGGAATGGACTCCATAGCTTTTATGAAATCCCTGATCACAAGCAACCCATTGCACTCTTAAAAATAGCTGTTTTTAAAAAAAAGTTCTTGTAACCTATCATTTTAAGGGGAGTTGAACACTAGCAAGGTCAAACTCTCCCTCTCCCATTCTCTGTCATTGGGTGGGGGGTGAAGGGAGAGCAGTGTGAAGGTTTATACTTTCTAACGTACAACTTTGTCAGTACAATATTGACTCAGAACTAAGTCTTCGAAGTTTTGTGTGGCTTACTGTCAGGAGACTGTTACAGACTGTTATCCTGAGGGAAAAAGCAGGGATGTAGATGCAAAAATAAAAACAGATGTTAGGAATAATGGCATTCATAAATTATTTTTAAAAGGGGCTTTTATTGGAACTGCCGAAGAGACATCACCTGCTTTATGGAGAAGGTGCATATGGTTGTGGTTTGTTAGGTTTGCTAGTTTGAACATGGGTGGATGTTATCTAAAAACCGAGCCTGCAGCTAATCTTTGTGTGACAAACCTAGATTAATGATCAAATGTAACCCCCATAAAGATCAAAACAAAGAGTACAGGTAGTTTTTTACTTACAACCATTCAATTAGTGACTGTTTGAAGTTACAAGGGCAATGAAAACATTGACTTATGACTGTTTTTCAAACTTCCAATCCTTGCTTCGTTCCTGTGGTCACATGATCAAAACCTGAATGTTTACAACTGGCATGTACTTATGACAGTTCAGTGGTGGGATTCAAATTTTTTTACTACCAGTTCAGCAGGCGTGGCTTGGTGGGCGTGGCAGGGGAAGGACACTATAAAATCTCCATTCGCTCCCCATTCCAGGGGAAGGTTACTGCAAAATCCCCATTCCCTCCCGATCAGCTGGGACTCGAGAGACAGAGAATAGATGGAGGCAGGGCCAGTCAGAGGTGGTATTTACTGGTTCTCCAAACTACTAAAAATTTCTACTACTGGTTCTCCAGAACTGGTCAGAACCTGCTGAATACCATCTCTGTGACAGTTGCAGTATCCCATCATGTGATAACCTTCTGCGACCTTCTGACAAGCAAAGTCAGTGGGGAAGCCATATTAACTTAATAATCATGTTACTAACTGAAAAGCTGAAGGGATTCACTTAACAATTGAGGCAAGAAAGATTATAAAATGAAGCAAAATTAATCTTACACCTGTCTTGCTTAGCAACATAAATTTTGAGCTCAGTTTTGGACATAACTCGACCTGTACTTCATACTCATTGAAAAAGGGCCACTGTATTCCATAAGTGGGTTCTGGTACTCAGAAATTCATGAAAAGCTTTTACCGCTACTACTATTTAATTTAATTTTGTATAACAGCAGAGTATGCTACATCTCCCGAAACAAGGCAGCTCTCTCCCTCTCTTCAACCCATGCAAAGTATCACTAATATTCAGTGAGTTATTACCAGATGTGTCCAATTAACATTATTGAGCTTGGTTTATTTTAAAAAAAAGTTATGAGGGAAAAACCCCACTTTCTGTTATTTCTGTTCTGCTGAGGTTTGTATGCTTGCTTCGCTTGAAGACAACATCATAAATTGGCGGGTGCTTCACTGGGACCTCCTCTTCCTTCACTCCTCCATGAAAAATTGAAGCCACAGAGCCTGCTTTGGTGACCTTCCACCACCACAGCCCACCCTTTGTAGTTCTCCATGAGAACCATCTGTCCTCTAGCTAGCCTTGAATACAAGTGAGATGGCTCTTACGCAACTCTTCTTTAGTTGGGCACAATAGAGGAGGTTATCGGGAAAGCAGAAATATTGGGACAATTTGCTCCCCTTGTCTGGAGAATCTAGCTGGCTATTAAAGTTGGGAAGGCTGGCGGGGTTTCCTATCCTTTGTTATGTCATGTGTCCATCTGGGAGAACAGACATTGGGATGAGTCAAAGTCTGCATTGTTCGGTGTCTTTGTGAATCTTGGCAAGATGGTAGTTGGTTGGCTTTTTGCAGGCTCTCTCATTGATCTTGGGCAATGCCATGCGGTAGTCTGCTTAGCAATTTCCCTGATGGTTTTTCTTCATCTTTTTTTGCCTTGGTGCTCTCTGATTTTAGTTGTTTGCTTGCAAATGTTTTGCCTGGATGGGTAACAATGTTTGCAAGCAAACAACCAAGGTCAGAGAGTTCCAAAAACTTTGTAGTTCAGCCTTGAGGTATAGATAATTTCTTTTGATGGTACTTGAGAATCTCTCTTGATTTTTTTTCTCAGCGGTATCTTTGAGCTGCCTCTTGTTCAGGGTAGCAGAGAATGTTCCTCTGGGTGCAGCTGATTTGTCTTACATATTTTCCCATCACCCTGCAGCCTGAAACCTGAAAATTTTCTGTTTGCCTGAAATCTGAAAACTTTCTTCTGTGAGAGGAATTATCTTGCTATGTATTCCTTGAGATTTAATGGTAGTTGTGGAAAACCCAAGAAGATGGAGACCATTAGACACGACACAGTAAAACATACATACACCTTTTAATCTGCTCTAGCTAACCAAGGCAAGACCATCCCATTCTATCCTTGTGGATTGCACGACTTGAGCAATTGAATGAGAACATAGGAAAAAATATGGTTATAAGTTTTGGCAACAAAGGTGCATATTTTAATTCAGTGTTTTTCAAATTTTGTAACTTTAAGACGTGTAGACTTCAACTCCCGAAATTTCCCATGTTGGCTGGGGAACTCTGGCAGTTGAAATCTAAGATTGCCAAGTTTGAAAAACACTGTGTTCTAATTTGTCCTTTTTTGCTTAGTGTAAAATGCTGTTTACCGTCATTGAAATATAATCTTTTTTGGGAGTGGAATTTCCTTCTTGACTATTGGAGCACTGCTTTTTTTAAATAACCTGACCTATTTCCTTTTTATGTTTATTGAAGTCAGAGGTAAGTAGGCAATCATAGGTGGATTTGAGTTTCAGTTGTTCAAAGAGAAAACTTGAGCTTCAACTACTATTGAATCTCTTGTCTTTTTAGTAAATGGGTAACAGGATGAGGTGGCGAGTAGAGGAAAGAGAAAAAAAAGGAAGAAAATGAATATTCATATTTTGGGCAATAATCCCCCCCCCCCCCCCCCCATGTACATTAAAAACTGAATGGCTATGTCATATGCCCCTTTTGAGCAAGGTAGAGATGTACTGCAATGGCTGAATGCACATCACTTCAAAGTTTGGTTACATTTAACTTTGGTTTTTTCCTACATGGCATAACATATTAGGTCAACTCAAACCATGTAGTTAGGTAATGATTCAGCGTGTAGTGTAAGCCCAGAAAATTGCATTCATTTAATACCTTGGCTAAGCAGGCTGTGAAGTCAGTCATGGGATTGGAAACCACAGTAGATTATAGAGTCCAGGTGGTTGCAAAGCAGAGCTCAAATGAATTCCGTATTTGCTTTCCCAAAAACACTTCTCAGTAGCATCTTCATGCCATGTCCTGGAATTATGAATACTGTATAATTTCATCAGGTTTCAGGACATCGTTAAACTAAGAAATGATGATTTATAATCATTCTTGGTAATGCAGACAGTGCTCATGGGATGGAGATAACACAGTGGTGGGATTCAATTTCTTTTTACTGCCAGTTCGGTGGGAGTGGCTTTGTGGGTGTGGTGTGACTTTGTGGGCGTGGCAGGGGAAGGATACTGCAAAATCCCCACTCCCCCCCCCCCTAACCTGCTTTCCAGCTCTGTTCTCCTGTTCAGGGCAACAAGATGGGAGGCTTGGAGGCAGCAGGGCGGGGCCAGCCTATTTGCCAATATTCTCCAAACTACTCAAAACTTCTGCTACCGGCCCTCCAGAACCTGTCAGAGCTGGCTGAATATCACCTCTGGAGAGGCATCACCTTGCTTTTCCCTCTTCCAAAGTGAACTACTTCTGGATTTCTTGCGAGGGCACATCACCCTGGCTCCGAATATGTTTGTAACAGGCAGTCTAAAAGCACCATTTTTCCACTGTGAGGTGTCTTCTTCAAAGAACAGAAGAAATCACAGTGTTTGGACTTCCTGGAGCAGAACACAGACTCTGTGCTAGGACCCAGCATGATGGACTTCCAAGAAGCACTTTGGAAGAGATGGAATGTGACACTTTCCAAGAGTGCCTTGATCCAGCCTGGACCAGTGGGGTAGTTCTTGGGAGAAATTTGCAATTTCAATTTCAATTTTATTCAGTTTATATACCGCTCCTATCTCCATCCAAATGGACTCAGGGCGGTGCACAGGAAATTAAAAAATAACACCAACAAACAACAATAAATACAATGACAGTTGTTAAAAAATGATTAAATTAAGTGACCTGTGCTAAAATATTCAAGCTAATAAAATTTTAAAATCCATTAGCTAATCTGCTAAAATTATGTCAAGTCTGGGCTCTAAGCTAGACTGGCTTGATGGAAAAAGTACGTCTTGAGTGATCGGCGGAAGAGGCGAAGGTCCGTGATGGTACGAAGTTCGGGAGGTAGGTCATTCCAGAGGGCTGGACCTGCCACAGAGAAGGCCCTTCCCCTGGGCACCGCCAGCCGGCATTGACCGGCAGACGGCACCCTGAGGAGGCCCTCCCTGTGGGAGCGGATCGGTCGAAGGGAGGTGTGTGGTAGGAGACTGTCCCGCAAGTAACTAGGCCCCGTGCCATGGAGCGATTTAAAGATGGTGACCAACACCTTGAAGCGCACCCGGAAGACCACCAGCAGCCAGTGCAGCTCGCGCAGGAGAGATATTACATAGGAGCACCATGAGGCTCCCAGAATCCTCCGCACGGCCGCATTCTGCACTAACTGAAGCCTCCGGGTGCACTTCAAGGGGAGCCCCATGTAGAGAGCATTACAATAGTCTAGGCGGAACGTAACGAGCGCATGAGTGACGGTGCGAAGGGCATCCCGGTCGAGAAAGGGGCGCAACTGGCGTACCAGGTAAACCTGGTAAAAGGCCCCCCTGGTCACAGCCGTCACATGGTCATCCAAGGATAGCCGTGAATCCAGGAGGACGCCTAGGTTGCGAGCCCTTTCCACGGGGGCTAGTGACCCGATGGCCAGCGATGGAATCAGCTGGCTGTACCAGGACGCCGGAAACCACAGTCATTGCATGGAGGGCAAAGACTGTTAGAAGGGAGCCTGGTTTTGGAGCCTGTGGACAGACTGACCGATCAGGAAAGGCTTTCTACTGCCAGGCAGACAGAGAACGTTGGGGCTCCCTCAGATGTATGTGTCAGTCTCCCAGGGGATCACAATCCACAGTCTAAGAAACCTTCAGTTTACTGGTTCATATCTATGCTGACATTGACTGCTGACATTGACCTGTTGCTCTGAAGATATCCTGGTCCAAAATGGTCACTGCATTGCCAGTTGGCTTGCCTGAGCTGCCAGTCAATTCATTTTACGGACAGTCTTCTCAGGGTGAACAGAAATATGTTAAATTAATTTTGATGCTGAAAACTAAAGAATTACAGAAGTAATTGGGTATGGAGCAAATCTTCCTGTTTTGGCCTTCATTCTTACCCATGAAGTAGTAAACAACAGCATTGGCCTGGATGGGAAGTAACAGACTCAGACTCAACCCGTCCAAGACCGAGTGGCTGTGGTTTCCGGCCGCCCGATTCAACCAGTTGACTCCATCACTGGCCATAGGGGGCGAACATCTTACCCCTGTGGATAGGGCGCGCAACTTGGGTGTCCTCCTGGATACCCGGCTGTCCATGGAAGATCAAGTGACAGCCGTGGCCAGGAGGGCGTTTTACCAGGTTCGCCTGGTACGCCAGTTGCGCCCCCTATTGGATCGGGACGCCCTTTGCACAGTCACTCATGCTCTCGTGACATCCCGACTGGACTATTGTAACTCTCTCTACATGGGGCTCCCCTTGAGGTGCACCCGGAGGCTTCAGTTGGTTCAGAACGCAGCCGCGCAAGCAATAATGGGAACCTCTAGGTTTACCCACATAACACCGCTCTTGCGCGAGCTGCACTGGCTACCTGTCGTCTTTCGGGTGCGCTTCAAGGTGTTAGTCATCATCTTCAAAGCGCTCCATGGCTCGGGACCTAGCTATCTGCGGGATCGGATCCTGCCTCACACATCCTCACGGCCGATTCGCTCCCACAGAGAGGGACTTCTCCGGGTGCCGTCCACTAGACTTTGTCAGCGGGCGATGCCCAGGGGAAGGGCCTTCTCTGTGGCGGGCCCTGCCCTCTGGAACGACCTTCCCCCCGACATCAGAACAACCACGGACCTCCGCTCCTTCCGTCAAAAATTAAAAACATACTTTTTCTGCTTGGCCGGCCTAGGTTAGTCTCTACCTTTAGGGCGTCAGGGAATGCTAGTTTTAATATGGGGATTTTAGTGCAGGGACAATTAAATTTAATTCGTTTTTATTCTATTGTATTTATTCTTGTATGTATGTTTTATAATGTTTTAATTTTTCCCTGTGCACCGCTCCGAGTCCCCCTGGGGAGAGGACGCAGTATATAAAATAATAATAATAATAATAATAATAATAATAATAATAATAATAATAATAATTAATTATTATTATTATTATTATTATTATTATTATTATTATTATTATTATTATTATTATTATTATCATCATTATTATTATTATTATTATTATTATTATTATTATTATTATTATTATTATTATTGTGTTAAGTCAGACCTCCATGCTTTTATGGATTTCTGCTCCATTATTTGCTAAGAATTCAAAGCAAGAAACAAAACTCTTGATTAAAAAAAATTGCTAATCCTGCTCAATACATTGGACGTCATTCCCCGAAAGCAAGTTGAACTACAAAACATTCGTTCTGGCAGAGTTTCAAACTGAAACCAGCAGATTCTATTTAATTTAAAACACTTCTCCAAAAAGAATATGGACTCTGTGGTCCAAAAGATTGCTGAGTTCTTGATAGCTTCATCCAGCATGGCTAATAGTCAGGGATGGAACTTTGGGAAGATCTAAGGTTCTGCATGTTGTTCTAGCCCAGTGTTTCTCAACCTTGGCAACTTGAAGATGTCCGGACTTCAACTCCCAGAATTCCCCAGCCAGCATTCGCTGGCTGGGGAATTTTGGGAGTTGAAATCCGGACATCTTCAAGTTGCCAAGGTTGAGAAACACTGTTCTAGCCAATCATTGGAATGAGAAATTGCCAGCACTTATCTGATGGTGATTAACAAGAAGCTGTGTTGGCAAGGAGCTCCAAAGTCTCTGCGTTGCAAATAAAACATCCTATATCTATTACATGTGCTATATAGCTTTTTAATTTTAATTTCTCCAGAGGAAATACAGGCTTTTCAATTTCAAGTTTCTACTATTTAAAGAAAAATCAATGAGATATATTGTCTAGTCTCTGTTATATAGTAGACTAATATTGCTCTCTCGTTCTGTTTTCCTTTCTTTTTCTTTTTGCAGGAATCTGGATTTTCTTCTGTTGAGAAAATGATTCCCACTCTGTTGCTCTCATTGTTGGGAATCTTGGTTTCTTCGCAAGGGGGCCATTGTCTTGTTCCTCCTAATGACCTTCAGAGTGAGTACATGCCTGTTAATTAGAAATGATGGCTTTCTTCCCCTGGTTGGCAAAGAACTTGTGGATTTGAACTGCAGCCAGTTATGAGCTTTTTGGAGAAACCCCGGGTGGGCTGGGGGTGAATTAGTGGATGTGCTGGACCAGGTTCTTGTCCAGTGTGCAGGATTTCTGCAAAAGATGCCAAAATGTTGTCTTGTGAACCACAGGAGACCCACACTGACAAAAAGAGAAAAATTGCTGGCAGCGTTTATAAAGACACTATTTCAGAACCAGCCATTTGGGTTATGAAGTCACTTCCCAGAAGCGTGACTCACAGTAGTTTGTAGCTAGTTTGGGCAAAAATAAAGCTGCCTTGTCATTTGTTTTGACCGTGTTGTCAAATTATGCAAGAGGCTTTCAGTCAAGTCTATTTCCCCAAAGGGCAGCAAGGAAATGTTTATAATACCTTATGGAAAGGTCCAAGGATTGTTTAGGAGAAGCAGATGGAGGAAGCGGAGGTAGCTTTGACTTAATGAACTTGAATGGTTTATTTTTTTTTTAAAGTAATATGCATTACCATGAATTATAAGGGGGAAAAAAGTTGGATGTGGCTGCAGCTAAAGTAGTAGCAATTTTATAGATACAGATTAACAGAGTTAGACCTTGTAGGTCATTTGTCTACACCCCCCCCCCAATCCAAACAGACCCTACATCATTTTTGACAGGCGGCAGTCAAGCCTCTTCTTGAAAGCTTCCAGTGATGAAGCTCCCACAACTTCTAAAGGCAAAGCTGTTCAATTGGTTGATTATTCTCACTGTCAGAAAGTTCCTCCTTATTTCTAGGTTGAATCTTTCCTCAGTCAGTTTCCATCCATTATTTCTTCTCTGTGCTTTGGAAAATAGCTTGACTTCTTCCTCTCTGTGGCAGCCTGTCAAATATTGGAACACTGCTATGATGTCTCCCCTGGTCCTTCTCTTCACTAGACTAGCCATGCCCACTTTCTTTAACGATCCTTTTAGTCTCCAGTCCCCCTAGTCATCCTGGTTTCTCTTCTCTGCACTTCTTCTAGAGTCTCAACATCTGGTTACAGTTGAATAATACTAATTATTAAATTCATATTCATCTTGTGACTCTGAAGGGAGATATGTGTAATGGGAGGAGACATAAACTTAACTTTAGTGGAAAAGCCTATTCTCTCTCTAACTTCATTAAATGTTCTGATATCTGCAGGGACTTCATATCATCACTCCCCCCCGCCTCTACCCAGTTCCTTAAAACAGTTTGAAGATGATCTACTCAGGGGTGGGCTACTACTGGTGTTACTGCTGGTTCGGTGCACGTGCACTTTGTCTGTAAATAGGTCTGAGCATGTGCAGAACATTAAAAATGCCAAAAACATGCCGTGGCACCCGGAGAACTGGTTCGGGGGTGTGGCAAGCCTGCCATCCCCACCAGTTCAGCAACTCAGTCGCAATTTCCACTACCGGTTCGCCCGAACCAGTAGCAACCCACCTCTGGATCTACAGTGAGATTCACTCTGGCCAACCTTACAATGCGGCAACAGGAACAACAGTCAGAATCCTGCCCTGAGTTGTGTATCCTGGAGGAACACACACTTTCTCATTTCTGCTCTTATGGAAAAAATCAGGGGTGGGGGTGGGGGATGGAGGAGAGATGGCTTGCATGCTTCTGGCTCACATCCACATCTTTATTGCAGAGCATGCCAATGTTTGTTGTTAGGCAAAAAAGGTTAAAAATCCCAGCACTTTGAATGGGAGGTGCTAAATGAAATATGAAGCCATCTTGCAAACCAAGCACTGGGTGGGTTTGATGAATTTTGGACGAGATGCTATTTTTCGATATCTTCAAACATACAGGTAGTCCTCGACTTACACAGTTCGTTTAGTGACCGTTCAAAGTTACAGAGGCACTGAGAAAAGTGAGTCATGACAGTTTCTCACATGACCTTTGCAACACCCCCTTGGTCACGTGATCAAAAATTCAGATGGTTGGCAACCGACTTGTATTTATGACGGTTGCAGGGTCCTGTGATCATCTTTTTGCAACCCTCTGACGAACCATGTCAACTGGGAAGCCAGATTCACTTTAAGAACCATGCTACTAACAACTGCAGTGATTCACTTAACAACTGTGGCAAGAAAAAGGTCATGAAATGGGGCAAAATTCACTTAACAAATGTCTCACTTAGCAACAGAAATGGTGGGCTCAATTGTGGCTGTAAGTCGAGGACTAGGCAACAAAAACGAAATGCACAGGTACAGTATAGGTGGTACCTTGCTCAATAGTAGTAACTGTGAAAGGGATCTTGGAGTCCTAGTGGACAACCATTTAAATATGAGCCAGCAGTGTGCAGAAGCTGCCAAAAAAGCCAACACAGTTCTAGGCTGCATAAACAGAGGGATAGAATCAAGATCACGAGATGTGTTAATACCACTTTATAATGCCTTGGTAAGGCCACACTTGGAATACGGCATCCAGTTTTGCTCACCATGATGTAGAAAAAATGTGGAGACTCTAGAAAGAGTGCAGAGAAGAGCAACAAAAATGATTAGGGGACTGGAGACTAAAACATATGAGGAACGGTTGCAGGAACTCGGTATGTCTAGTTTAATGAAAAGAAGGATTAGGGGAGACATGATAGCAGTGTTCCAATATCTCAGAGGGTGCCACAAAGAAGAGTGAGTCAAACTATTCTCCAAAGCACCTGAGGGCAGAACAAGAAGCAAGGGGTGGAAACTAATCAAGGAGAGAAGCAACTTAAAACTGAGGAGAAATTTCCTGACAGTTAGAACAATTAACCAGTGGAACAGCTTGCCTCCAGAAGTTGTGAATGCCCAACAGTGCAAGTCTTTAAGAAGATGTTGGATAGCCATTTGTCTGAAATGGTATAGAGTTTCCTGCCTGGGCAGGGGGTTGGACTAGAAGACCTCCAACGTCCCTTCCAACTGCTATTGTATTGTATTGTATTGTATTACTATCTATACCTGTGGCCTAGCGGAGAATAATTGCACTCACCCTTTAATTACTGCTATCTTGAGGGAATTAGAAATCTAGAACTTAAAAAAAACACACCATGGATTTCTTATGTAACATCCACGGCTCTTGCTGGGATGATGGAAGTTGTAGTTCTGACGTATTTGGACGGTACAGTACCAGGTTGAGGAAGGCTGATGTGGATTATCAACCTTTTAGAAAATCCATTAAAAAATCCCCGCTTAGTTATTTGGCATTTGTGGGCCTCTCTATAAGCTGATCAGTATAAAACAATTGAAAAAATGCTGGCGTTTGTAAAAAGTTATGCTTGTTTCTTATTTACAGTATTTAATGAATTTCTATGCCTCCCTTCTCACTGATACAGCGACTCTGAATTCCTTGAAGTGGGGTTCAAGAAAGTGCATTTATGAAAGTGCACTCATATCCTGTAAGAAAGATAAAAAGTGAAGAAACATGCATCAACATAGTCTAATCGTTTTCCAGATGAGCAATTCACGTCATGCCTTTCTATTTTTCTTACGCTTCTACTTTCTCCTCTTATTACATTTAGTTGTGGATGTTCTTAATGCTGTTGCTAGAAAGCTGCCTCATGCCCCTTGTAACCTGGTCATCCAGGGTTGTCCAAGAATTGGATGCTTCTCTAGTCCGACTAGAGTAGAGTAGAGTAGAGTAGAGTAGAGTAGACTAGACTAGAGTAGACTAGACTAGACTAGACTAGACTAGAATAAAATAGAATTAATAAAATAGAACAGAACAGAATAACAGAGATGGAAGGGACCTTGAAGGTCTTCTAGTCCAACCCTGTGCTTAGGCAGGAAATTCTACACCACTTCAGACAAATGGTTATCCAACATTTCTTAAAAACTTCCAATGTTGGAGCATTCACAACTTCTGGAGGCAAGCTGTTCCACTGATTAACTGAAGAACCCATCGAAACCTCTTCCATTTCTCTGTAAACTCTTGATTTGAAGTGTTCTCCTTTTTCTCATTTTCTTGCTGCATCATCTGTCAGGATGGCGTATGGAAGATCTGGCCTTCATTCGATGTTCTTGGATGACAGAAAACTGTTCACTTGTCTTTTATTTCTTATTGTTGGGCAATTAAAAATCTAGAAGCAATGCATTCTCCAATAAAAATGTAGCATGATTTAATTCCTAAGCACTGTTGTGTTGGGAAGTCTGCTCAATACAGGAATCTCTTCTCAAACAACCAGTGAAAGAGACCCACCACATCCTGAAGCTGTCATTTCCATGGTTGAACACACAGTATCTACCATTAGGATTCTTTTTTTCTTGATGTGCATGCAAAGTTTGCCTCCATATTTCAAATTCGTGGTTCTTGCCACGTCTTCTGCAACGTATCTTAAAAATTCTTCCCTGTCTTCTACGTCAGGGGTCTCCAACTTTTGCAACTTTAAGTCTGAAGGACTTCAGCTCCCAGAATTCTCCAGACAGCAAAGCTGGCTGGAGAAGTCTGGGAGCTGAAGTCCTTCAGACTTAAAGTTGCAAAGGTTGGAGACCCCTGTTCTACATGATAAAAGATGTTGCAGATCATTGTTTCTCAACCTTGGCAACTTTGAAATTAGCTGGCTGGGGAATTCTGGAAGTTCAAGTTCATGTTAAAGTTGCACAAAGCTATGCTTGTTTCTTATCTTAAAATGACCAAGGCTGAAAAACAATGCTGCAGAAACTGTATTTTACGGACACCTATCATAACTCATACAGTCTTTGCTTAAATATATCCAGTACCTTCTGCTCCTGGGGAAGAAAGCTATGGCAAATCTAGACAGCATACTAAAAAGCAGAGACATCACCCTGTCAACAAAAGTGTGTATAGTCAAGGCTATGGTTTTCCCAGTTGCAATGTATGGCTGTGAAAGTTGGCCCATAAGAAAGGCCGAGCGCCAAAGAATTGGGGCCTTTAAACTATGGTGTTAGAGAAGACTCCTGCGAGTCCCTTGGATCAAACTGGTCAGTCCTAGGGGATATCAATCCTGACTGCTCTTTAGAAGGCCAGATCCTAAAGATGAAACTCAAATACTTTGGTCACCTAATGAGAAGAAAGGACTCACTGGAGAAGAGCCTAATGCTGGGAAAGATGGAGGGCAAAAGAAGGGGATGACAGAGAATGAGGTGGCTGGATGGAGTCACTGAAACAGTAGGCGTGAACTTAAATGGACTCCGGGGGATGGTAGAGGACAGGAAGGCCTGGAGGAACGTTGTCCATGAGGTTGCGATGGGTTGGACAGAACTTCGCAACTAACAACAATCCAGTATCTTCAACCTTACCTCCATACATTTAATCTTCCCAGACTGTTTATTAATATATTTTTTTGATTGTTGTTGTCCTTTGGCTGCACTCCAGTTTGTCAGTCCCTCCTAAAATGAGTTGCCTGGCACTAGACTCAGTATTCCAAGTGCAGCCTGACCAATGCAGAATAGAAAGGAACAATGACTTCTCTTGATCTTGGCACTGTGACAAGTGTTTGTCTGATCGATGTGGAGTCGAAGGGAAAGAGGCAAAGAACAATAGCTCTTGATCATACTTGCTGCTAATTCTGGGACGTGCTAATGGATCTGAAGGGCACCACTTTGGGGAGGGTTAACTCCAGCTATACAGTATTTCTGGAGTGGATTTTTAATATAGTTCCCCAAAGCAATGTTTGATTTGCAAAAACTCAAAATAGGACACATCCCTATTGATTGCTTTTAGCACCATGTATCTGAACAATGTGTTTGCCTCTCTCATCTGAATCTACAGTAGAAATACCCCAGAACTTACCTCTGACTCTTTATAGATATGGATGGCTCTGGCTTGTGTACATTACATTTTAATACGGAGTCTGCTAATAGTACATGAATCATATTAGTGTAACATGCAAAGTATCACATACAGGTTGCGTATGTAAATTGTTGGGTAACATATATTAAACCTTACAGGTCAGTTTGAAAGTCCAATCACCCAGGAACTAAGTGCTGAAAAGTAACCAGTTCTCTTGTTATGTTCTTGCTTTCTATTAAACGATTTCTATTTTATTTTACAGTACCTAAAACATTCCATATGCCTGTTAATATTGTGCACTGGGAAGTAGCATAAGTATAATCTTTATTGTCATTGTACTTAAATACAACAAAATTGGTTTAGCACAGGGGTCTGCAAAGTTGGCTCTTTTAAGATTGGTGGACTTCAACTCCCAGAGTTCCCCAGCCAGCATAGCTGGCTGGGGAATTCTGGGAGTTGAAGTCCACCAGTCTTAAAAGAGCCAACTTTGCAGACCCCTGGTTTAGCATATTGGAAATTGAAATTGAAATTAGCATATCAGAATGGTGCTGATGTGGCAATTTCTCCCCCTTTCCCTCTTCCAGAAATGTCTGAAAAAGGAAGCCGATACATTGATGGAGAGTTGGAAAACGCCATCAATGGAGTCCGGCAGATGAAGTTATTGATGGAGCAGACGAGCAATGACCACCAGGAGATCTTGAATAACTTGGAAGACACAAAGAAGAAGAAGGAGGTCTGTTGGCATCAGGTTTTCTGATTGTTCCCCTCAGCTGGTTCAAAAGTCTTATTGGTTTGCCATTCAAAAAGGGGGAAGGGAGTTCTCTCCCCAGCCAAACCTAGATTCTCAGGTTCTTCTCCATGACCTACTAGCTGGTAACTCTCACAAGCTTTGGTTACATTTTCAGTGTGGAGTAGAACTATTGCTATGAAATGACTAGCTCAGCCTTCCCCAGCTTAACGTTTACAGGAGATGTTTGCGCTTTAAGATGGAACTGCGGTTGCTGGCATTATCTGGCGGGCACCAAACTGGGAAAGACTCGACAACTATCTTGCGGCATCATGTTTATAAGGAAAAATAGTGGGATGCAGGTAGCCCCACCCTCTGATATGGTGTGCATCAAGTAGTTTCTTCCCCTTTATTTGTGCATTAAGTATGAATGTCAGCAGGGTTTTTACATTTTAATTAATCAATTTATTTTTACCTTAAAATAATTGAAAAGCCTTGAAACAACCTTGTTATGCACACTGGTGAACCCAGAATGTGTGTGGATATCAGAGCTACCTTGTTCCATGGTTTTCTTTTACTGGTGCTGACTTGCTTCTCTCAAGACAGCCTCTTCTCCCAGCTGTTTGTCCTGGAATCTCATCAGTGCTCCGCAGATGGTCCCCAATCCTTTTCCTGGCTCTGTGCTCATTGATCCTCTTGGTCTGTCGCTCATCCAGTTCTACTTTCACCATCTTAATCTCCTTTGGATGCGAGATCCCCCTCTCTGCTACCTACTGGCTCTTATATCGTGTGTTTCCAAAAGCAGGGTACAATGCTCCAAGGAATTAGGATTCCCTCCCCACCCCCAAAGCCCTTTGAGCCTTGCTCCCAGAGGTGGTATTCAGCAGGTTCTGACCAGTTCTGGAGAACCGGTAGCAGAAATTTTGAGTAATTCGGAGAACCGGCAAATACCACTTCTGACTGGCCCCGTCTATGCTCTTCTGAGTCCCAGCTGATCGGGAGGGAATCGGAATTTTGCAGTAACTTTCCCCTGGAGTGGGGTGGGAATGGAGATTATACCGTAACCTTCTCCTGCCATGCCTACCAAGCCACGCCCACCAAGCCACGCCCACAGAACTGGTAGTAAAAAAAATTGAATCCCACCACTGCTTGCACCTACTTGTTGAAACTGAATGTCTATGAAGATTTTCAGTCATCCAGGTCATGGTTGTCCCAAAGGTGCTTTTTCAAGAGGCAACTGGACTTTCTGCTTTTTCTTTGAAGAAGCTTCTTGGATGAGAAGTGAGATGTCTTCAAAAAAAAACCCTAGAAAGTCCAGCTGCCTTTTTCAAAAGCACCTTTGGGACATGTTGAAACTGAAGGGAACTTACCTGCTCTTTCCACCTGCTCTTAACCTTCCTTTTCTTGGTCTTTCTTCCTTTTCCACTGCCTTTCATTCCATTCCAGCTCTACTTCCTCTTGCTTTGTTGCTGGCCCTTTAGGAAAATCCTAATGATCCTATTTCCTCCGCAGGAAGCTATCCTCCTTGCGAAAGACATGGAGAAGCAACTGAATGAACAGGAAGTGTGCAATGACACTATGCTGGCTCTCTGGGAAGAATGCAAGCCATGCCTGAAGCAGACCTGCATGAAGTTCTATACTCGGACATGCCATAGCGGTGCTGGCCTGGTTGGCAGGCAGGTGAGTGAGCTATGCGATGTTGCTTGCTTAGCCTTGGATTTCTGGATAACTGCAGTTTGGGGATTCAGGTGAATCTTGCAACCCTCAAGGTATCATCTGAGCGAGCCTTATTGCCCAGTGTCTCAGGATACAAAATTAAAATCTAGATAAGTCTTACTGAACTGTATGCCCCTTCTCTTGACTGAAGGAGCCACATTCAAGAGCACATTCCAAATTTGGAAAAGGTTAAGTCTGTTTGAAAAGTTGCAGTTCAGGATTTTTAATAAAAATACCTGCCTTAAATGATCTCAGATCATCCAAACTTTGGCACCACCTGTTCAATCATGCAAGCAATTGTTCAGCCCCTGTATAGGAGAGGGGAACCCTCTACATCGAAGGAATTGTTTCCCCTCTCAAATAATGGCCTAAGCTCAATTTCCTGGCTCTTCAAATTCTCCGAAATGAACTTAATCCCATTCTGATATAGCTGGAAACCTTTATTCTTCATTCTCCTTTGTTAGAAGTGGGTTACAGATCAGATCATCGGGTGTTGAGCTGAATGCACAGGAAGGAAGAGAGAGCTCTTAAAAGTATTTGGCTTAAGCTTTTTCCAACCTGATCCTGTTTGAGGTCTGTATCACTATTCCCACTAGCTGTACTACTTGGGGATAATAGAACTTGTCCAGTACAGCTGGCCACCAACTTAAAGAATGCTGATTTAGAATTTAAAAGTAAACTTAAATTGATTCTGGAAGTGAATGGACAGGGTGAAATCATGGATGACTCTGGATTTAAGGGCATGTCATTATGACCTATGGAAGCTTTCCAGAAAGTTCTGATAGTGCCTCTCTTGATTAGCTTCTGAATTCTTACCATACCAGTTTTCTAGGCACTTTATTGTTTGTTTTCTAATTACAATAGCTTTTTAATTGGAGGGATCTTAAGATTTGATACTTTTCCCTTCAGCTGGAAGAGTTCCTGAACCGCTCTTCTCCCTTCTCCATTTGGGTGAATGGGGAGCGCATCGACTCCTTGATGGATGTAGATGAAGAACAGGGCCGGAAGTTGGATGATCTCGAGGAGCGCTACGGTCTAGTAGAAGATGGTGTGGATGACCTCTTCCAAGAGAGCAGTCAGGCCTATGAGAAACTCTCCCCCTTCTTCCAGTGGCCATTCGGTGGCTTCCAGGATGGCTTCCACAGCATCCGTATCCCATTCGCCCGTCCCCGGATTGCCAGGAATACGAGCCCTTTCTCTCAGTTCTTCAACAGTTACCGTCCCCATCAAGGTTTCTACCAGATTTTCCAACCCTTCTATCAGATGAGCCAGCATTTCTTTGAGGATGCCCAGAAAGCCATGGAGTGGGACAACCTGGGGCTAGGAGGAATCCCCGAGTTTTCTTTTGATCAAATGCCAACAGGTAAGGTGAGATCTTGGGTTGCAGAGTAAACTTGGCCACTGGAGTTCTTTCAAACACCTATTTTATGCCTGCCTACTCCCTCCAGTTATACAAAGGAAAACAAGTTTTACTGGGCATAAAAAGGGGAGATCTAGTTTTTGGTACCTAGCATATTCCCAAGGACTGAAGAAATTCTTGCTTGGTTCATAATCATAGTAAGCTCCTTGTTCACCATAGGACAAACTCCTTTGGCAACTTGATGATTAGCAAGGGGGTCTGCTTTCCCCTCCTCTATTCCCCCCCTGTCAATTTCCAATATGGAAAGGTAAGGTCCCTCTGCCATTGCCACTGTGCTTTGCTGCTCAGGCTGTCAAGAACAGTTTGATTGTCTTCATTCTTTCAACTCCAAATCTTGTCCAAAGTATGTGTGTGTTTGTGTGTGTGTATACAATACAATATAATACAATACAATATAATGTAATATAAGAGTTGGAAGGGACCTTGGAGGTCTTCTAGTCCACCCCCCTGCCTAGGCAGGAAACCCTATACCGTTTAAGACAAATAGCTATCCAACATCTTCTTAAAGACTTCCAGGGTTGGGGCATTCACAACTTCTGGAGGCAAGCTGTTCCACTGGTTAATTGTTCTGTCAGAAAATTTATCCCCAGTTCTAAGTTGCTTCTCTCCTTGATTAGTTTCCACCCATTGCTTCTTGTTCTACCCTCAGGTGCCTTGGAGAATAGTTTGACTCCCTCTTCTTTGTGGCAGCCCCTGAGATACTGGAACACTGCTATCATGTCTCCCCTAGTCCTTCTTTCTATTAAACTAGACATGCAACCGTTCTTCATATGTCTTAGTCTCCAGTCCCCTAATCATCTTTGTTGCTCTTCTCTGCACTCTTTCTAGAGTCTTCATATCTTTTCTACATATACGTACATACATTGTAATATAAAGTTTTTTATTGATTATATGTTATATTCATAACATATAATCCCATGTATACTATTACATAGCCAACATCGTATTGTATTATTAAATGTTTGCATCAATTCATCTTACCATCAAGTCCCCAAACCAATTATTAGGTCTTCTGCTCTCCATACACCATATTTCTACTTTGTCCATCACTTTCTTCTCCCTCTCTCCTCCCCCTCCACCAAGGGGTATATTTTTCAAGGTGAATGTTGTGATGCAGATTTCAGGTCTTAAGTAATTCTTGGCTTTATTAATAAAGCCGGCTTGTGACCTATGAACAGCTGGCAAAACTGGGGCCTGTTATGATGTCTGCTACCATTCTTTCCGTTAGCAACTCCAGGTCGCAATAACAACCGGATGGTGTGCCGTGAGATCCGTCACAATTCTGCTGGCTGCCTGAAAATGAAGGAGCAATGCGACAAATGCCAGGCAATCCTGGCTGTAGGTAAGTGGAAGAGGGTGAAATGGAAGACAGAAACATGGTTTGATGGGATCATTGACAGAAATGATTTATTAAAAGAGCCGTAGCGGCACAGGAGTTAGAATGCAGTATTGCAGGCTGACTCTGCCCATAGTCTGAGTTTGATCCTGACCGGTTCAAGGTTGACTCAGCCTTCCATCCTTCTGAGGTGGGTAAAATGAGGAGCCAGATTGTTGGGGGCAATAGACTGACTCTGTAAACCGCTTAGAGAGGGCTGTAAAAACACTGTGAAGTGGTATATAAGTCTACGTCAGTGTTTCTCAACCTTGGTGACTTTAACTCCTGTGAACTTCAACTCCTAGAAGTCTATTAAATGTTTTAATCTTTAAAAACAGTCAGAAGACATAACAAGTATAATTTTTTTTATAAAAATCAAGACTACAAAACAAAACACAGAACATATAAAATAATATACAATAATTTTACAGCTTTCTATACCGGCTTTCCTGCTTAGCTTTTACAATTATCCCTTTTGCATTGCCTTCCTACTACTATATCCTTATCTTGTAATGTAGCAAACACAATATTAACATTTATAATGATATTCATTACTTGTATCACCATATTCTCTATTTTTTGTTTTGGCTTCTGATTTCTAGCCACTTGTACATTTTATTCCATACTTTATAAAAATCCGATTCTTCTCTTTCTTTTAGTTCTATTGACATTTTGTCCATTTCTGTGCATTCGAGTATTTTCCTGATTATAGTTTCATCTGAAGGTATATTAATTTTTTCCCAGTTTTGTGTGAGAGCAATCCTTGTGCAAGTAGAGCTTAACTTACACCCATTTGTTTAGTGATCGTTTGAAGGAACACATGAAGGGGCTTTGAAAACGGTGACTTACAGCTGACCCTCACACTTACAACTTTCGTAACATCCTCACAGTCCCAAGATCAAAACCTGGGTGCATTGCCAACCAGCATGTACAAAGTACTCCTCAACTTACAGCAGTTCCTTTGGTGACCAGAGTTACAAGAGCACTGAAAAAAATGACTGTTTTTCACACGACACTTACAGCATCCCCGTGGTCATGTGATTAAAATTCAGACACTTGGCAACCGACTCATATTTATGACGGTTGCAGTGCCCCAGGGTCATGTGACCCCCTTTTGCAAACTTCTGATAAGCAAAGTCAATGAGAAAGCCAGATTCACCTAACAACTGTGTTACTAATACAACAAGAGCAGTGATTCACTTAAGAACTGTGGCAAGAATGGTTGCAACATGGGAGCAAAATTCATTTAACAACCGTCTTACTTAGCAACAGAAATGTTGGGCTTTGTTGTGGTCGTAAGTTGAGGACTACCTGTATTTACAATGGTTGCAGCATCCCAGGGTCATAGGATCACCGTTATGACTTTCCCAGACCATTCTGACAAGCAAAGCTGATGGAAGAAGCAACTATATCAGGGGTGTCCAAACTTGGGAACTTTAAGACTTGTGGACTTCAACTCGCTATGCTGGCTGGGGAATTCTGGGAGTTGAAGTCCACAAGTCTTAAAGTTCCCAAGTTTGGACACCCCTGAACTATATGATTCACTTACCAACTGTAGCGATATTCTTAACCATGGCAAAAAGGTAACAAAATTAGGTGCAACTGTTCTGGTCTAATTGTAGCTGTAAGACAAGGATTACCTATACCAGTAATGGTTAATCTTTTCGGCACCGAGTGCCGAAACTGGAGCACGTGTTCACCAGAGCGCCGGAACCCTTGAAGAGAGTAGTTGGCCGGTTCGCATGCCTGCCACCTCTGCGTGCCACCTCTGGTATGCGTGCCACAGGTTCACCATCACAGACCTATACAAAGCAAGAATGGCTGGGACTTTCTTGTGAACATTTTCAATGCCCTTTCGGCTTACCTAGATGGCAGCAACATCTTATGGCTTGTATATCTTTTGTTTTTCATTCACAATTGGTAGGAAATAGCATCTCCAATATTTGGAGGCTTGCTACTAAATTTTGGTGATACAATTTGGGCTGGGTTGCCAAAAAAAAAAAACCACACTATTGCGGATACTCGTCCATCTCTGGGTTACTGAAAGAAAAGTTGTTTTTTTAGATTCCTTATAACTTTTAGAGTCCTTAGAACTTCTTTCCTTTTGCCAACATGACTTTTTGGTTGTGTTCATGTAACAACGTTCCGGTTACTGAATCAATTCATACCCTACATTATTTATAAACTAAGCTAATGGAGGTGGATTCACATAATGTGCTAAATGTCATAATAAACTTAAAATGAACAAGATTTAATATGCTGCATGAATGCAGCTACCTGTAACTGGTTTAGTTAAACATAGAATGGGAATATAACTTTTGTGTTATGATGCTATTTTTAAAATATATCCATTGTCAGGGTTCCCAATAGCATCCAAAATTAAATCAGAGTCCAAGGCAAAGTATTGCTCAAAGTTCCAATTTATTAAGAGAGCCATGTTGACACATCTGGGAAAACCTGAAACTGAAAGCTTCCCGGTTTTCCCCACCCAGTTGAAAGTTCACACCCAGAAGCCCATCATATGGTCCAATCTTCCACTGCCATGCTGGCAGTGCCACCCATCCCATTGCAGTCAGGTGTAGAGGTGCAGAGACAAAGGATGACCTTGGCCTTCTAGAAGGATTTTTATTTTGGCTACATAGCATCTAACTCCATACAATCCCCCCTCCCATTTCCCCATAATATAAAAGGTAGAGTAGAATAATACAAAGTGTAGCAGGCCAAAGATCCAAGAGGAATATGGCTGCAGGCCTGACAAATACGCTTATTCAGAAAATGCTCATTCTCGGGGGGAAAGTTGAACATAAAGGACCAAAGATAATAGCACTTAGCACATATGTATGTATGTGTATATGTACATGTGTATATACACATACCACTCCATGTTGCTTTACATCCCTTTCTAAAGTTCACCCAAAGTTGAAAGTTCAGGGTCTTGCCCCCACACCCACAAGTCCACCACATGGTCCAATCTTCCACTGCCATGCTGGCAGTTCCACTCATCCAGTTCTAGTTAGGTGCAGAGACAAAGGATGACCTTGGCATTCTAGAAATGAATTTTATTTTGGCTACATAGCATTTAACTCTGAGCATCCCCCCCTCCCATTTTCCCACAATAGAAACAGCATAGTAGAATAATAGAAAGTGTGGCAGGCCAAAGATCCCAAAGGACTATGGCTACAGACCTGACATCCAACTTATCAAATTGTTGACTGAGATGAGTCGTTATAGAAATTGAATGAATGAATGAAGTAGACTTCTAGTTTTTAGTTGAAAATAGAAATATGGTGACTTCGTGAAGTGTTTGCAAGTGTCACAGTAGGAGAAATTCATAACCAACCAGCCTTGACTGACCATAAGAATATAAGCCAGGTCAGGCCTTCTTTGTCCTTGAATGATAGATCACCTGAAGATCCCAGAACTGAGAAGTTAACAAAACATCTTGGAAAAAGGCAGTGGCCAAAACCACTTCTGTACCATTTCTGAAACCCCTTATATGACCTGTCCTTACAGTCATATTAGGAAGTCTTCACTTTTTTCATACCTGGATCTCCTTTTGCTCTCCATCTTCTTCAAATCCGTACAGATTGCTCTCAGACGGATCCAGATCAGAGACAAATGAAGGAACGCTTTGATGATGCCTTGCGATTGGCTGAACGATTTACCCGGAGATATGATGAAATCCTCAAGGCTTTCCAGGAAGAAATGCTCAACACCACAGCCATTCTGGATCAGCTCAACCGGCAGTTTGGCTGGGTATCTCAGCTAGCCAACCGCACTCGGAATGACAAGCTTCTGAAGGTTATCATGGTAGGTTATTGACTGCAATTTCCCCACTTGCTTAATTTGATTGCTTGACTTAGCCCCTTCACTGGTTTTGTAAAGTCCATTAAGTTATAAAGTCGGCAAATCGCTGGGTACACACAAACTAAGCGACAAACATTTTAACTAACGTTAACATGTGTGAATGTAGCCACTGAGTCTTCCACCTGCATGTTTAAGCATATTTGTTTACATCCATTAGTATGATGCCTATTTGCCAATTCTAGGTAGCTTCCAATAGCATTGTAAAAAACATCAGTAAGTTAGTATCATACAGCATCCCAACTCTTTGCCCTTCTGAGAAGTTGCCTCCTATTAGATGATAGCTTCTTCTACTCTGAAGGTTTGCTGGAAGAGAGTATCAAAATGCACTGCAGGGAGGAGGAGAAGGAGGAGGAGGAGGAGGAGGAGGAGGAGGAGGACATCCTAATGTCAGAGACGGAGGATAGGGCATTCCAGAATAGGAACTACTGCTGAGAAAGTTTGTTCCTGAACATCCTCCCTTCTAACCTTTGGGGGTATTCTCAGTATACATCCATGGACATAGCAAATGGGCAGCCTGCTTGGATATATTATTTCATTGTAGAGAGGGACATCTGGGATTGCAAGATTGTTTTTAAGAACTTCTGACTTACCCAAAGAGGATCAGGAATTCTGCTTGAACAAAAAACAGAGAGGAATTGGATTTGTATCTCTCTCTACTTGTGTTTCGTGTTCATAGACTGGTGTGGGTGGGTGGTGGAAGGCAACTCCTCCCCCCAATTAGAAATAACTATAATTTTGATAGGTTCAGGCACTGCTAATGCTTGGTCCTCCTCTTTTAAAGGTGAAATCTTCCACTCCAGAAGACACATCCCAAACCCCTGACACTCAAGTGACTGTCCAGGTCTTTGATTCTAAGCCCTTCTTCTTGACTGTGCCAGGAAGTGTTCCTCTGGATGATGACACATTCATGGATATAGTGGCCAGGGATGCCCTGCGTGATTTCAAGGACAATAAAGTGTAAGTGTGGAGCTGGGGAGATGCAGTCAAGAGTTAGGATAGTCTCTTGAGCTCAGCTGTATGGGAAATGACCACGTTCATTTAAGATCATTGTATAGTTTCCTTTATGGTTGTCCCTATATAAAGTGGGTTGTACCACTTCAGTCTACAAGACAAGATCTCAGTGGGTTATTTACTTGAGAGAACCATGCTGGGATAGTTAGTAGAAATATTTGGAAATATAAACAAAAAGAAATGCCACCAGTCGCTCCACAAAACATTGTTCTAATGCTTTATCTTATCTTTATCTCTAAGGAGTAATCAAAGGCCAGACAAATTTTGTGTGAGGGACAAATGGAAGCAAGAAGATTGAAATCTCCCATAGTTCCTTTTTCCATACAGTACTTTATTTAAATATTTATGGAGATATTTCTCAGTTCTCCAGGTCATGGTTGTTCCAAAGGTGCTTTTTCAAGAGGCAACTGGATTTTCTGGTTTTTCTTTGAAGACTTTTCTTCAAGATGCTCCTTCAGCTCTTCAGCTCAGCCATTCCCCACTATCCTGTCAGAGCTGAAGAAGCTTCTTGGATGAGAAGTGAAACGTCTTCAAAGAAAAACCAGAAAGTCCAGTTGCCTTTTGAAAAAAGCATCTTTGGGACATTTTATTTAAATGCCTACCATCAGTGGCAAATTGAGAATTGGAGCCCTGATAGATCTTGAGGTCTTAAGGCCATGAAAATCTATAGTATCCTAAAATACCATTAATTTGAAAGAAATCCATAGGAAGTACATGAACATCCTTTTTGGATAAGGATGCTTTTAAGAAAACAACATCAGAGTCTACAAGAGCAGAAGGTCAGTCTCAACCTCCTCTTTCTCAATATTCAACTTGCAGACTTTGTGTTAAATGAGATACACACTTAGTTTTTATCCAGGAAGACTAAATATGTGTGTGCATTTGAGGTGAGACAAACAACATTTCTAGATCTCCAAACTGATGGTTGTGTGGGGAGGGAGACTCTGGATTTATACAAAGTGACAGCTGATCTCCTGTGCTATACAGGTAGTCCTCAGTTAACAAATGCAGTTTAGTTTAGTTTATTGGTTTTTTATACCGCCCTACTCCCAAAGGACTCAGGGTGGTGTACAGCCAAAATAAAAACAAATATATAAAAGTTAAAAGAAAGTTTTTAAAAGACATATTAAACTTTGGCCTAAAAGTGAAAAAAAACCCAACCAACCCTGATTAAAATTAATAAAAAATTTGAATTTAAAAATCATGTTTTATGCCAGCCTGGCTTGTTGGAAGAAAAAGGTTTTGAGAGCATGGCGGAAGGTGCATAAGTCAGGGATAGTTCTTAATTCCGGGGGCAATTCATTCCAGGGGACAGGTGCTCCCACAGAGAAGGCTCTCCCCCTGGGTGTCGCCAGTCGACATTGTCTAGCCGACGGCACCATGAGGAGACCCTCTCTATGGGAGCGTACAGGCCGGTGGGAGGCTCTCAGTGGCAGAAGGCGATCTCGTAGGTACCCAGGTCCTAAGCCATGGAGTGCTTTAAAGATGGTAACCAACACCTTGAATCGCACCTGGAAAACCACCAGAAGCCAGTGCAGCTCACGCAGGAGGGGTGTTACATGGGAGCGTCACGACGCCCCCATAATTACCCGTGCGGCCGCATTCTGGACCAGTTGAAGCCTCCGGGTGCTCTTCAAGGGGAGCCCCATGTAGAGAGCATTGCAGTAGTAGTTGGAATGGGTACCTCGTGGGACACAATTTTTAAGTGAATCACTTGACTGCGCTGGACTTACAAAGTCATTCTGCTGTGGTTGTTAAACAAATCACCTGTGATCATTAAGCACAACATCCTGTGACTGCAACTTGCAGCTTGCTGTGGTTTCTCCATTGACTTTGCTTGTTGGAAATTGGCTGTGAAGCTCATAAATATTGATCTGCAGGGATGTTGCAGCAGCCACAAGTTTGAGAACCGATGGTAAAATTACTTTTTCAGCGCCATCGTAAGTTCGACAATTACTAGACAGGGCAGTCATTAACTGAGGACTACTTGTATAGGATAAGTGTTGAACCAATCAGTAACTATGGGGGTGCTATTACACACACACACACACACACATTATAAGTCTCCATACTGTGCCTTATGTTGTTATTTGATGATCTGTCCTAGCATTAGGAAAGTCCTTTTGGCTCTGGAATCATACATTCTTTTTCTCTCTCTCCTTTTATCCAACAGGGAATAACCCTGCCTGCATTCTGGATCTCAGGCCATGACAAGGGAGAGCGAGAGGAGCCACAGCCCTTTTGGCCTCCCCGCCTCTCCGCCTCAGTGCTCTCACAGCGCCACAAGGGAGCTTCGCCCACCAAGCCCCACCTATCCGCCTTTGTAGTTTACACTGTATTGCCTGCCCTATTTTTGCTGCTGGGTCATTACAGATGCACAAAATGAAATAAAAAGTTCTAGGCCCAATGCTTGAAAAAAAAAAGCTCTGTGGATTGAGTGAGAGAAGAAATGGGATTTGGAGTTGGGGAGAAAGGCAATTGGTTTCAGGAGGGAACTCTTATGAAATGAACGGTTGGTCAGGATATCCGAGACAAAAGCCCATTGTCTGCTAATCCCCTTCCCCATCTTGTCCACAGCCACTTGAGAGAAAAACACTGTGACACAATGCAGAGCTTTGTATTCCTTCTTTCTCCTTGCTAATTACCCTAGCACAGCCTTCAAAACACACCAACTAGCTTAATTATGTCCATGCGGTTCAAACTTCTGCAGCATTACAAGGTCTTTGGGGAATTTTCTAGGACAAACTCACACAATGGCAAGAATGTCTCCAGTAATTTTGGGGGAGCTTTGGGGAACTCCCATTTTCATTTCTGCCTGGAACACCAAATGGGTGCTCGTCATATGTATATCCCTAAGATTGGTTGGTTGGATGCATAGGGGTCCACAGCAATAATGTCAGAATGATGTGGATGTTGTGACATCACACAAAAGTCACAATTATGAAATGACAACGGAACTTCTGCAAGTACATTAAGTTGCATCGTGTGTGTCATGACACACGTGTCCTTTTTCTGCCTGTTCTTTGCAGCCGGTTTTCGGTGATTAGATGTAGGTGGATCTGCAGATACATTCTAGAAAAAGCTGTTTATGTTGAGTGGTCTGTACTAGAAGGATTTTTGTGAAAAACAAATACTTTTTGACAAAGTATTTACTACTGAGTTAATGAGGTTTGGATGAGTCAGGGTTTTTTTTTTCCTTTTGTTCTAACTCAAAGTGGTAATTGTCTCACCCAGTGTCAGAATGTTTACTGCCAGCAGGCATGAACATTGCAAACAACTTAAATGCTACTGTCCTGTATTTTCTGCATTTATTATCCCCCACATCCTTCCCTCCAATCACGTAGAAAGGAAGATCTGCACAACATCTCACCCAATAGATGAAATAAGATCTAGTCTGCTGAAGTATACATCTAATGGGTTTAAATAATTGTGTACTGGAGAGAATTGCTCCAGGTTCTCTCTAATTGAATTAAAACTTATTTGCAAGTCAAGTGTTCATAAACTCCTAGAAAGACGTTATCGTATGACCAGCTAGGCAAGGATCCATAGCTAACAGAGGATGCTGGAAAGGGATATGATGAGCTCTCTTAAGGCCAAGGGGCAGCTTGAATTCATACCATGCTCTTGCTGCAAATTCTCTGGTCCAAGGCTACTTCACCTGTGTTAAGTCCTTATGTGAACTCTAGTCTATGAAGGGTAACCAGTTTGATGTAATGGGTAAGGCACTAGTTAGAAACTGGAGAGCATGAATTCTAGTCCCTCATTTGCATAAAGGGAATTGGTGACTTTGGGCCAGCCACTCTCTCTCAGCCCTAGTCAGGGTGCAACAACAACATCACTTCCAAAATAAGTCCCTGCCAAGAAAACTGCAGGGACTAATCCAGGCAGTTGGCAGGAATCTGGCTGACGTGAAGGTAGAAACTAACTTGAAGGTCGATACATACACACACACAGGGAGGGAGGAAGAGAAGGAGGAAGGGGAGAAAGAAAGAAAATTACTATTTTTTGCGAAAATGGGCCATTTTTTTTTGTCCAACAAGGCATTAGGAAGCTTATAGAGTGCTCCTGGGGGCTGAGGGGAGGAGCAAAATTGAGCAAAAAATCGCCCCTTTTTTGCTCATTTCTGCCCTCCCCAGCCCCCAGGAGCTCTCTGAAAGACTAAAGGCTATTTTGTTGAAGAGGGTGGAGTTTCGGGAGGCAAAAAATGCTGTATGCAGTGTATAAGACACACATTTCAGTCTCTCTTGAGGGAAAAAGGCGTGCCTTATACTCAGAAAAATACAGTAGATGTTACGTTGACTAGATAAGAGCTAGAGCTGTGCTCCAATAGATCTTAAAAGGGAAAGGGATCTTACCTGTTGAAGCAGTTTCGTCTCCCCAAATACTCTCAGTGGGAACTGGGGCATTTGTATCCAATTCTCAAATGTTTTAAGCTTCCACAAAATCATAAGTTTTTTAAAAATTTGCTTAAGAAAAATCCTTTTCCCATACATGGGAAAACAGCAATAGGAAAATTAGTGCACTCTCTTAACTCAGAAATCTTTGTGGATGCTTCAAAGGACACATTCCAGTCTTGTTTTCATTGCTGTGATATGGGGAGCAACATTAAAGAGATTTCTGAAACGTCAAATCAAATCATCTTTGAATTGCACTCAACTCCTGGGTCGTCTTAGCTGCAACACAGAAGTGATTTTTCCTTACCTTCTTGCATGATTCTTTTTGAATTACCAGTGGAGAATATAGCATTGGGATTTTCTGCTAGTGTCCTATCCAAGTATTAAACAGGTCTGGCACTGCATAGATTTGGAGCCCAAACGCAACTTTGCCACGATTCCATTGCACTACAGAAATCAGGAAAACACCCCGTTTGACACAGGAAAAACTGCAAGATAAGGCTGCTCTCGCATGGGGTCAATCAGCCATTTAATTGATCACAGCTCCTACTTGCTTGTGATTTCAAAGAATCCCATAGGAGAATATTATTCATGGAGGTAATGAGTATGTCCTTCTAGAGCAGGGGTGTTAAACTCAAGGCCCATGGGCCAGATCCAGCCCGCGGGGTGCTTAGATCTGGCCTGCAGGGCCACCCTGGAAACAGCAAAGGACTGACCAGCTGATGCCATCCCAGGTGAAAACAGACATGGGAGGGCTCAGTTTTCACTGGCAAAGGGTTGCAGGAGGCCATCCCAGCTGAAAATAATGTTTGCAATCCCGTTTTCACTGGCCGTGCATGCACTCCGGTCACCACAGGTGCCCCTAACATGAGTGATCTTTAATCTTTGTACGAACCTGGTTGCAGTCTGCCTTCCTAACTGGACCAGGTTAATTCTGTCTTCCTAGATCCTACTCCCTGGTGCTTCTGTTTGGGATCCAGTTTAGTCTGGAGTTCATAGGGGACTTTAATCAGTACTGTCTCTTTTTCTCTGTGTGGAGTTCCCCTGGCTCCAGGTTTACTCCTCACCTTGACCATTTTCTCATTACTATTGTAATGTATCCCTTCTTAGAATGCCAACTTGTACTGAAGATGCCTATCGGGGCACCTTCCATTGCAGTGGAAAAGAAAAACCATCATTCCCAGAGAGGTCTCTGCAGATCAACAGCCCCCTCATTCTTTGCAGACCATGTTGCAACACCCCACATCCTATTTTGACTTGCAACCTATGAATAGAAGCCCTGAGCATATGTACAGATTTATCCCTGGGTGGTAGAATTCTACACATGATCAGGGCAAAAGAAAACTATTGGCAAGAGCGTCCAGAATATTGCTTGTTTTGTACAGGAACCATTTCTTCACTCCTGCTTAGCATGCTGTAGAAAACAGGCTATCTTAGAATAGAATAGAATAGAATAGAATAGAATGGAATGGAGTGGAGTGGAGTGGAGTGGAGAAAGAATAGAGTAGAGTAGAACAGAGCAACACTTATTGGCCAAATGTGATTGGACTCACAAGGAATTTGTCTTTGGTGTGTAAGCTCTCAATGTACATACAAACAACAAAGTAATGTAATCATAAAGTATCAGTAAGAGAAGTAGAAAAGATGAGAATAATAATCTTATTACAGTGATGGCTAACCTTTTTTGGCTTGTATGCCAAAAAGCGGGGGGAGCGCAGGGGGGGTCGTGCGTGGGCGTGCCACATCCACAATGCTATGTGCGTGACCCCCCCTGCTGTTGGCAAGCTTTTTTCGCCCTCCCAAGGCTCCAGAGGCTTTCTAGGGGCCTGGGGAGGGTGAAAACAGCATTCCCCCCCCACCTCCAGAGGCTTCAGGAGCTCCCCTGAAGACTCCAGAGGGCCAAAACGGCCTCAAAAGAAGGCCTAAATCAGCTGGCCAGCGCACACAAGCGTGCTGGAGCTGACAGGGCAATGCCTCGCGTGCCCTAAGAAATGATTCTGCATGCCACCTGTGGCACCCGTGCCATAGGTTCGCCATCACGGTTATAGGATATCTTATTAAATCATAATAAAGTTTATTTGGGCACTGCATCTCATATGTATGCAGAAACTTCGCTTTAGGCTTTATTGTCTTTGAATAGACCCTGAGACAGTATGATTAAATAACCGTACACAATCTCTGTGGAGGATCTTCCTAAACAAACATTAGCATACATTTTTTTCTATATCTTTTGCCCTATATGGATGGTTGGATGACTACTCTCTAAAGTCCAGAAAAACATGTTTTCCCTATTGCATGCAATCACAGCAGAAATATTACTAAAATACAATGTTTACTTTTAAAGAAAGGAAGTTTTTTTTGGCAAATAAGCTCAAATCACCAATTTATAAAAAGAAAGAATAACAGGAAATAGGAGCATAAATGCCACTCCTTGTTAAGAATCTCTCCCACGTTTCTGGAAATTACCGTTTTCCCTGCTCCACTGTAAAAGGTCAGAAATGATTCTTTCTTCCAAAATAAATGAGAGATAACTGCATGGCTAAGGCAATTAAGGTTTCCAAGTCTTTTCTTCTTCTTCTTGCCTCTGGCATCACAATCTGGCTATGATTACTGAACTCTGCTAACAATTTGAAGTGAAAAGCTTCTCCAAGCTGTAGTACAGGTGGTCCTCAACTTATGATCACAACTGAGCTCCAAATTTCTAAAACAATTAGTCCCTTTTAATAATTTAAACCAGGGGTCTCCAACCTTTGCAACTTTAAGTCTGAAGGACTTCAGCTCCCAGGTTTGCTGGCTGGAGAATTCTGGGAGCTGAAGTCCTTCAGACTTAAAGTTGCAAAGGTTGGAGACCCCTGGTTTAAACAACAGAGCCAAAAAAGACTGACGGAGGTAGATGCCGGCATTTCGTATTGACACATCAGTACCTACAATACAATAACACAGTTAAAATTGGCCTCAAATATAAGATCTCCAAATTTCTGTTAAGCAAGACATTTTTTAAGTGAGTTTTGCCCCATTTTACGACCTTTCTTGCCACAGTTGTTAAGTGAATCATCGCAGTTAGTAACACGATTGTTAAGTGAATCTAGCTTTCCCCATTGATTTTGCTTGTTAAAATTTCATTTCATTTCATTTATTTCGATTTATATACCGCGCCTTCTCCATCGAGATGGACCCAGGTTGGTGCACAGGAAATTAAAACCAATAAATACTAGACAATACAATAAATATAGTTAAAAAGAATTAAATTAGAAGCCTGTGCTAAAATTCCCAGTAAAAACCCAACGTCCATTTACGAATTTGGCAGGAGCTATATAACAATAAGATCTAAACGTTAAGCTAGACCAGCTTGCTGGAAAAAATATGTCTTGAGTGAACGGCGAAAGAGGGGAAGGTCCGTGATAGTGCAAAGTTCGGGGGGTAGGTCGTTCCAGAGGGCCGGCCCTGCCACAGAGAAGGCCCTACCCCTGGGCACTGCTAGCTGGCATTGACCAGCGGTAGGCACCCTTAGTAGGCCCTCTCCATGGGAGCGTATCGGACGAAGGGAGCAAAATGGTGCAAAAGGTAACCACGTGACCTTGGGACACATTCATAGCTATGAACCATTCATTTTGGTCACATGATTAAGGGGATGCTACAAAGGTCGTGTGAAGAATGGTCATAAGTCATTTTTAAAATGCCAATGTAACTTTGAATGGTTACCAAATAAGACTGTTGTAAGTCGAGGACCACCTGTATAACTCTTACAACTCAGGAAAAAAGAACCAATGGTCATTTCACATTATAGACCTCATCTATAATAAAAGATTGCCTGAAATATGGTACATGCAACCCTTAGAAATATAGAAGGTTGCAAAAAAATTAATTAGGTAATTACAGAAAAGCTTTACAACTTCAAACTGTTATAATCAGGGATTTGCCACTGCAGAGGATAACCAAGCCAATGATTCTGCCATCTCAGCATGCTGACAAGAGTCTTGCAAAGATTTGATGATTTACAAATAGTTTTAATCTAGCAGCTGAATTCGGAATATTATTTATTTATTTATTATTTATTATATTTATACCCCGCCCTTCTCCAAGCGGACCCAGGGCGGCGCACAGGAATGTTAAAATACATATAAAACATAATAAAAATTAAAAAAAACTTATTCTAATAAAATCCTGTGCTAAAACCGAATTAAAAATCCCAAATTTAAAACTATCTAGAAGTCAGTAATGGAGGTTATGCTAGGCCGGCTAGATGGAATAGATGTGTCTTCAGACACTTGCGGAAGAGGCGGAGGTCGGAGATGGTGCGGAGTTCAGGGGGTAAGTCATTCCAAAGGGCTGGTCCCGCCACAGAGAAGGCTCTTCCCCTGGGTTCGCCAGTCGGCATTGTCCAGCCGACGGCACCCTGAGGAGGCCCTCTCTGTGGGAGCGTATCGGTCTGAGGGATGTATGGGGCAGGAGGCGGTCTCGCATGTAACTAGGCCCCGAGCCATGGAGCGCTTTAAAGATGGTCGTTAAAAGCTTGAAGCACACCCGAAAGACCACAGGAAGCCAATGCAGCTCGCGCAGGATAGGTGTTATGTGGGAGTGTCTAGGCGCTCCCATAATCACCCGCGCGGCAGCGTTCTGGACTAGCTGCAGCTTTCGGGTGCACCTCAAGGGAAGACCCATGTAGAGAGCATTACAGTAGTCGAGTCAAGAGGTGACGAGTGCTTGAGTGACTGTGCGTAAGGCCCTTCAGGTGCTTGGGGAACTTCCTGTTTTATTCAGCGCAATCTTCCTTCGCCTCAGCTACAATCACCACCTTCTCCAACCATATTCTGGAGGATAATGGCCAAGAGCCATGAAGAATGTAACTCATTCTATTTGAGAGGCATCACATCAGGGACTTGTATATTTACAATCCTCCCCCAAATGAAAACGTGAATAAGTTTTATGAAAGTAATATAACCATCAGTTGGGCTTGCTTAATGGAAGACACTGCACTTCATAAACAGAGTCCCTTGCCAGTGAGATAGGTGGCATACAAATTTAATAAATAAAATAGATTTGCCAAACGGACCAATCATAAGAATGTGTTCTTTCTTGAATACTCTTCTAAGTTTTAGTGCTTGGCTGCCAGGTTAACATGTTCAGGAAGCGCACATAAAGAAAGTATGCACATATTTGAACAGAGCACTAGTTGCAGTTACTCAGTTTTTCTAGAATGCTCTTTGTGAAATAGAGAAAATATAGCAAATTAGAATTATACTGTCATTGGCATTTTACTTTGCAGTATAGTATCTTCCTTTGTAAGTATCTTTAACATATCAAACAGGTACCAACATCAATATTTCCCTCTAGAATGAGTGGCTATCTTTACAGCTAGACTATACAGTTCATTGTACCTGTGCGCCTAACTTATGGTTATATTATTTTCCATCTATTGACATTTTCATTTGGGGCAGGGGTCTGCAAAGTCGGCTCTTTTAAGACTGGTGGACTTCAACTCCCAGAATTCCCCAGCCAGCATAGCTGACTGGGGAATTCTGGGAGTTGAAGTCCACCAGTCTTAAAAGAGCCGACTTTGCAGACCCCTGATTTTTGGGGGATAGTTGTCATATACAAGTTCAGTCTTCCCCTATTTGATGCTTCTTACATCACCTGGAACTCAAGCAAGCCACAGTTCTGCACTTTCCCAGGATTAAGATATCTAGCAGTCATTAGAAGGGGGGAAAAAAACGCCTCAGAATTAAATGCTTAGCGAAAGACTTACCTAAAAGCCAGATGATGAAAATATGGTATGTGCAAAGCTACAGATCTATCATTTCAGAGGTGGGTTGCTCCCAGTTTGGCCGAACCAGTAGTGGAATTCAGGCCTGGGATGCAGAACTGGCAGTGACCCAGGCTTGCTATGCCCTCGAACCGGTTCCCGTTGCCACCGCTGGGCCGCTACCATTTCGTTTTTTAGTGACTGCGCGTGCGCAGTTCACTGTAAATTGTTCTGCGCATGCACAAAGAACAATTTACAGTGAACAGCACACGCACGTGGGTTGCAAACCAGTAGTAAAACCGGCAGCAACCCACCCCTATAGCAGTTTGAATTTTAAAGAGGAGGAAGTAAGACATAAATAAGATTGCCAGTTAAGTCATGAAAAATCAAATATTTTTTTTAAACATGAAGGACTTTTTTTTTTTAAAGTAAACAAATCCATCAGCAACCCCAAAGGTTGCATTTTCCAAGAGGCAACTGGACCTTCTGATTTTTCTTTGAAGACATTTTGCTTCTTATCCAAGAAGCTTCTTCAGCTGAGAAGAAAACGTCTTCAAAGAAAAATCCGAAAGTCCAGTTGCCTCTTGGAAAAAACACTTTTGGGACAACCCATCAGGAACTTGTGTACCAACATCTTATGCTGGCTTACATCCAGACCCTTTTGCATGTGAACATGTTCATGTATTGCCATTTGTTTACTGCTGTCTGATGCCTAGTTATCCTTTTTTCATATCGTAGTTTTATTCATTTAGGTACCGCTTTGAGACCCATCCCCAGCCATCCCTGCAGAGACTTCAGGATAGCTGCGCTGATAAAACATTATTTAAAAACCCCCACATAAAAATAGATTTCAACCTAACAGACATACGAGGACTTCAAATCAGAAAGTATTTTATTGATTACAAAACTGCATTCTTGTTAGTATCTCCCAACCAGGAGAAACCGAACCATTCCGGGCCCCAACCAAGTATCACCCAACGGGGTCATCAGCTACCAAGGGCCACGTGGGCAAGATCTGCTCAGCACTTAAGGAAGCTGTCAAGCAAAGAGGAGTTGCTGATACCTGGACAATTGATCTCAAGTATTTAGAATGTCTTTCAAAAAAAAGAAAGAAAGACGTAAACCCTTAAAATCCATCAACAGGCCACAGCTAATCAGGATGCCTGCTCTACCAGGGGCTTTCTTTTAGAGGGCAGGCCAATAGCATCTTTGGAATAGCAATAGTCTGGAAATGAGTCACTATTTTCCTAAAAGCCCCTATTTCCTTATTGCTCCATGTGTGGAGAAGTAAACAGACATTAAAGGAGTACATCAACTGTGCCAACTGCCGGCCTGTTTCATTAAAAAAAAAAGAAATACTTGGCACTTGGCCTTTAGGCCTTTTCAGTATAGATAGCCAAAAATAGCACATCTAAGTAATTCTTATGCTACCTTCTTCCAAACTGTGTTAACTGCATGATCCAGGACCAGCTATTCTCTTTAGCAGCTAGAACAGCTGTGCTAAATCCCAGCTCATGGGTATCAAAGGGCAAAAAATGCTGCAATTCCAGACTATAAACTGTTGCACGCCATGCCCTTGACGTGAGGCTGCTCAATAAAGCAGCTCCTGTCTTACTACTCAACAGCCAGCTTTGACCCAGGTCAGCACTTCATTAGACCTGTCTAGAGCAGCTTTTACTTAAAAGGTCAAATAAAAGGCAAGGTATGCAGTAAACATGCAGATTAGGGTAATCTTTCCTAGTTGGCTGTTCCCTCTTGCATGTGTTGAATTGTTCCCCTTGCCCATCATCTGGTTGGGGAAGGCCACTTTGGAGAAAGGAGCGAGAGGCAAATATTCGTGTCCCAGGATAATGTTGCAGGATCCAATCTGAGTCGGTCATCGGGACCAGAGGTTTAATCTTCCAAGCTTTCAGACTCATGCTGGAGCCCATCTTCAGGGAACGTCTCTCTTTCCAGAATGGGCCCCAGCACGTGTCCAAAAGTTTGGAAGAGGAAACCTCTGGTGACCAACGCAGATTGGATCCCGCAGAGTAATAAGAATGAAAAATTATAAAAATCGTGTTTCAGGGAAACTTACACTCAGCTTTTTAAAATAGAGTAGACAGGATTCTGCTTGGCAAAAGCATGAGAGTATCCTTTATGCAGGCTGGACTACTGGGGACAAGCAAAGGTCCTCTTCCAATTGCTTTGTGGTGTTATTTTAACAGAAAACAATGAAATGACAGGTACCCATAAGGCAGATGGCTCAACTTAGGAACTATAAAGTTTCCAGGAAATCTTTCCAATGACGTCCACTGTCCCCATCTCAAAATGCTGATGAAGAAAGATAGAGCAAGGCTTTAGATGGCTTCCAAGCAACCCCAGGGGAGAGCCCATAACCACTTGAGGGCTTCTTAGCAGCAGCAGACCTCTACTCTATGGTTGCTAGAGAAAGGGTAACAAGCCCGCTCTGCTTCCTTCAGTAAAAGGCAGAAGAATGAAATAATGGAGAGCCACCCAGATGTTTAGAGTTAAGCAAAGCATCCCCAGAGCTACAAAGCAGATCTTGAAACCAGTTGAGTGTTTATAGCCCGATCTCCCAGCAATACAGGCCAATTAATTCAATAAAAAGGTCCAAAGTTGTGGTGCAGAAGTAAGAGTTCCATTGCCATCAACTATCTCCGTTGATGGAAAGCTCCTCTGTGGCCAGTAGACCTTCTCTATCGGCATCTCTCGCTGCAACCCCTGCTGGCGGCCTCCGCCAAGGCAGGAGAGCAAGGAGCGGCTGGTGCAGTTCATTATAAAGGGCAGCTCCAACGAGAAGGATGAGGAAGCCCAGGATCTGCAGTCCATGAAAGACTTCCCAGCCAATGGCCAGGCTGACAACCCAGATGACAATGGTGCGCAGGCTATCGAGTACCATCCGGGTGGTGGCGCTGATCTCTTTCGTGACACTGATGCCAGCAAAGTTGAAGAAGGCAATGCTGCTGATATTGCCCAGCAGGGCTACAGCAATAAGTGGCAGATGGCCAATCTGGCAGAAGGCATCTATAGCATCTTCCAGTACCTGCCGTGGGCTACCGCTGAAACTGCCCCCAGGTATGAAGTACATGGGTACCAGGATGATGGAGAGTATGATGAACCCAAAGAAACCTGTTAAAAAGGAAGAAGAAACGAATATAATTGAGACCCAGGAGGATCATCATCTCCTCCAACTGGTTCTGTCAAAAAGGTAAACACAGCTTTGAGTTGTGCTCAAGACCTAGTGATCACATTGATGTAGTCTTAGCAAGAGTAAAAACGTTGCTTGCCATTACCTTCTTCAGGATATTTTTCTAATCTGGATATACCTCTGGACGTTTCTGCTAGTCTCCCACCAGTACCTTACTTGACTTCCAAGCCCAGGCAAGAATGGTCAGATATTGTTACCTGCTGAATCTCCAGGAGACATTCAACATAAAATACTTCCAGTAGTTACAAAGCTGTCTTCTCCAACCTGCCAGTTTCTAGATATGTTGAGTCTATTACCCTCAGTATCCTCAGCTTTGCTGTCTGGTTATTCTGGAAGCTGTTGCCCCTACACAGCTGTTATAAAACCTCAAGAAAAGGCACTGCTGAAAGAAGGGGATATTTTTCCCCAACTAAGAAAAGAAGAAAATTGGTCACTTTAGGAACTGTACAACTACCGTATTTGTCGGATTATAAGATGCACCAGAGTATAAGACGCACCATGATTTTGAAGAGGTAATTTAAAAAAAAAAAGTTTTTGCACTCTGTAGGTCTCCCAAACCCTCTGCACGCCTCGTTTTTTGCAAAAATAAATAAATAATGCAGAGCTTTGGGAGGCTTATAGTGTGTTCCTGGGGGCTGCCCCCCCAAACGAGCAAAAATGGGCCAGTTTTTGCCCCCCAAAAGGTCATGCAGAGGCTTTCAGAGGCTTGTAGAGTGCTCCTGGAGGCTGGGGGCAAAAATGGCCCTCATTTTTGCCCTCCCCAGCCCCAAGGAGCATGTTGCAAGCCTCCCCAACCCTGTGCACGCCCATTTTTGCAAAGGCCGCTGGGTTTCGGTAGGCCAAAAATGCTGGGTGTATAAGATGCACACGGATTTTGACCCTCTTTTTTGGGGGGAAAAGGTGCGTCTTATACTCCGAAAAATATGGTATGCCATGCCTTGTACACCGAGGAAATAGAAATAATCTTTTGGGGGACATTCTTTCAGCCATCAATTTACAGCTGTTCTTGATGGTCTTCAAAGAACATAGAAGCTACCCAACTGTAGCAGCAAATTATTTATAAATCATGTTTCCATTTCGTCAGAGAGGGTAACGGTTGATCCATGCGAACCCAGAGTCCCTCTGTGAACATTTCTCAAGATTGCTTACCTTCAGTGCCAACCGCCTGCAGAGGGTGAACATTGTGCTTGTAGATAAACTTCTCCTCCAGCACCATCTGAATGGCCACAATAACTTGGGCCATAATGATGAGAAGGTCACCTATGGAGATGCAAGAGGCTAAACGTTCCATCAAGAATACACTCCCTCAACCACTCATTGACTCTGTCAAATCTTGAAAGGAAAATTGCGTGAAATGGCCATTTATTCTATTATATATGGAGATAGATGCCCTATGCTTCTTTTTCTCCACAAAGGATTTTATTTTTTATTACATTGTTGATTAGTTTTATGAAAGCCACTTAATTTAATAGAAATGCATATTATAAAATAATAAACTAGACACTTAGATTCCATTTATTTATAACCTTAATAGCAAATAGCCCTTATGCCATTTAATATAAATAATCTAAGCCAGGTGCAATCACTTGTGACATAGAATGCTCTAACTGTGAATTGAAGAAAAAAAATTGTTCCTGAGCTCCTTGCTGATCCATTTCACCAGAAAGCTCCAAACTTTAAATATCTATCACACTATAGCACTGATCCTTTAGAGCAGGGGTCCCCAACCTTTTTTGCACCAGGGACCGGTTTCATTTTAAAGAAAATTCTGCGGACCGGCTGAGTGGCTCAGCAGTCATGTGACTGGGTGGGCGTGGCCAACTTGGAAAATGTGAAACTCACTTAACAATGATCTTGGTTAGCAACCAAACTTTTGGCCTCAACTGTGGTCATAATTTCTTTCTTTCTTTCTTTCTTTCTTTCTTTCTTTCTTTCTTTCTTTCTTTCTTTCTTTCTTTCTTTCTTTCTTTCTTTCTTTCTTTCTCTTTCTTTCTCTCTATCTCTCTTTCTTTCCCTATTTCTCTCTCTCTCTTTCTCTCTTTCCCTTTCTCTCTTTATTTCTTTCTTTCTTTCTTTTTCTCTTTCCCTCTTTCTCTTTCTTTCTCTCTCTTTCTGTATCTTTTTCTGTCTTTCCTTTCTGTCTCTTTCTCTGTCTGTCTTTCTCTCTCTCCCACTTTCTTTTTCTTTCTCTCTTTTTCTTTCTCTCTCTCTGACTCTCTCCTTTATCCGCCCATCTCTGTCACTCTGTGTGTGTGTGTGTGTGTGTGTCTGTCTGTCTTGCATTCACTCAATCACTCATTCTGTCTCTGTCTATCTTTCTCTCCCTCCCTCCCTCTCTCTGTCTCTCTATGTGTGTCTGTCGTCGTCGTCGTCCCCCCCCCCCAGCCTCCTCAGCCCGCCTGCCGCGCTTGGTCGCTCGTTCGCTCGTTCAGGCTCTGTGGCTGGGTAGGAGCCGGGCTGGAGAGGAGGAGGAGGGAGGAGGGGGCAACCCATTGGGCAGAGCGCGCGGGAGAACGCAGGAGGATGGTGGGGGCTCTTCCTCCACCCTCGTTGATGGAGGGACTCCTGGGCGCCGCCAGAGGCTGCCAGTTCCCTCCCCCGCCCGCGGAGCCTCCGCAGCCCCTGGAAGAAAACGAGTGGCCGGCATGCCAGCAAGGGAGGGAATCGGTAGCCGGTCCGGCGGCGCCCAGGAGTCCCTCCGTCAACGACGGTGGAGGAAGAGCCACACTCCAATGGCGCGAACAGCCGTGCCTGCGTTCTCCCGCGCGCTCTGCTCAGGGGGCTGCCCCCTCCTCCTCCTCTCCAGCCCTGCGGCCCGGCTCCCACCCAGCCACGGACCGGCACCGGTCTGCGGCCCGGGGGTTGGGGAGCCCTGCTTTAGAGTGCAGGCATCAAAACTCGATCACAGATCGTCACAAATTGTGATGTTTTTTGCCTTTGCAGAGCTGGGATGGGCGTGGCCTGCGTTGACGCGTCCAGCCTGCAGGTCACCAGTTTGACAGGCCTGCTTTAGAGATCGTACCTTTAAAATCAACTATGTGGCTGCATCCCCTAAATGGACAGGATGGCTTACTCTCTGGAAATCTCATTAAAATCTATTTTGGAACTACATGAATGCTCTTTTACCCTAGACAGACCATTTGTAATTAATGATTAATAACATATTGGATAAGGTATTGATTTTATCTTTTCCTAATATATAAATACAAATGGTAAGAGGTGCAGGATATTTATATTACCGGTATTTTTGGAATGCTATTTATAACATATACTGTATATCCCCCAAACAGCTCTCCAAATGTGCTAGACAAGAACATTGGTAGTTCTTGGTTTGCTGTCCCATAGGTTGGAAATTCTGGGGAATGGATTCCCACTCTGAATCAGAGTGATGAGATCTAAAACAGAAAGCACAGGGTCACTGCTTTCTGAACTAAGATGTCTGGGATTGGAGAAACGTTTTTAAGCTAAGCATCACAATGCTAGAGGAAGAAGAGCATAGCATCAGAAAGCATATCTGGATATTGGGGACATCCGACAGGAAAGTCAGCCTGTGATCTCTGTCTGAAGATAAAGAGCATGAACTGCAAAGTAAACCACTCTCCAGGACCCCCCGCAGAGCCACCGGCTTTAGAACACCTTCCTTACATACCTGTGATGATCTCACTAAGTTTGTGGCTTTCATCATGGCTGCTCAGCAAATCTGCCAGGCCAACCACCACCAGCCCTACAATGGTGATCAGGATGCCCAGCCATTGGCTCAGTACCAGCTTCCTCCCCAGGAAAGCTACTGAGAGCAGACCAGTAAAGATGACCACAGCTCCACGCAACATCTGAAAGCTAGAAGCGCTGGTCATGTTCAGAGCTGGAATCGGAAAAATGGGTAATGGGGAAAGAGGGAAAAATGATGATTAGAGAAAAACTGGGATGAGGAGAGACAAAGAACAATTAGAATTTTGGCTATGATGGTAGGAACTGATGCTTAAAATAGCTTATGTTGCCCACCCCCCATTCTTTCCAGATGTTATGGACTGCCAAGGTGGGGTTTTTTCCCCCCTCCAGAGGCAGGAGAAGAAAAATGGATAAAGGATTGTATACTCCAGAATAAAGAGTGCTTCCATCAGGGGAATCTTTTTATTATGTCTTCCCAAACTTGGTAGGTGATTATATCAACAGTTGTTAACTGGCATTCTTTACATACTCAGTTTTGTTGGATGTAAACTATTTACTTATTCTGAACGGCTTGCTTTTCCTATTATGCTAAAAACAGCTGTTTCTGTATGGAAGTTCTGTACGGTCGCATTTTTAAAATGGACAGAGGGAGAGGAAGATGTTTCGCAGCCCTTTCCAGAAAGGCAAGCAGCAAAGAACAAAAACTTAAGAGATTTTACTTTATTTCTGTAGGCTCTAAAAAACAAATCTGTAAATCTGTACACTTGCCTTCTCTTAAGGACAAGGTCAAGACAGGGTCATTCTGAGCCTTTTTCTCACACTTTCTACTTTCCCAGGGCCGATCAATTGTTTTTCCTCTCCCTCCTCTTTCTCAAGGCCAGAGCTAAACTCCTCCAAAGTGCCATATTCTTAGCAAACCTCCCTCTTCCCCACTCTTTTACTGGATATTTTTTTATTGGTGCTATGTTGGCGCAGTGGTTAGAATGCAGCATTGCAGGCTAACTCTGCCCACAGGCCAGAAGTTCGATCCTGATCGGCTCAAGGTAGACTCAGTCTTCTATCCTTCCAAGGTTGGTCAAATGAGGACCCAGGCTGCTGGGGGGCAATATGTTTTGTGAATTTCTCAGAGAGTGCTGTAAAACTATTGAGTGGTATATAAGTCTAAGTGCTCTCGCCATGGCTATTTTATGCACACTTACCCACATACATGAGGCTGGTCCCTGTCATATCACATAGTGCTGGAGGCAAGAAAAGCAATCGGTTAAAGGACTGAGGTGGTGTCATGGTGGGTTCTGACCTCCTCCGGTCAGTGCAGAGCAGGAGGTAGAAGACAGCTAGGCAGGAAAATTCCCCCAGAAACATGCCCACTGCCTGAAATGCAAACCAAAAGGTTGACAAAGTTTTGGACTGACATGGATAGCAAATCCCCAATAAAAGCTACCAACGTTGGCACGGGACCTGGCTACCTGCGGGACCGCCTCCTACCACATACCTCCCTTAGACCTGTCCACTCATACAGAGTGGGCCTCCTCAGGGTACCATCCGCTGGACAATGCCGACGGGTGGCCCCCAGGGGGAGAGCCTTTTCTGTGGCGGGGCCTGCCCTCTGGAACGACCTTCCCCCCGACCTTCGGATCATCACGGACCTACGCCTCTTCCGCCGGGCACTAAAGACACATCTATTTCAAGAGGCCGGCCTGGACTTAGTTTTAATGGATATAGTTTTAATTGATTTTAACCCGTTTTAATCTAAATTTTAGCACAGACCTTAATTTAATTTATTTTTAACTGTTTTGTACTGTATTGTTTTATATTTTTATATTTCTGTGCACCGCCCTGAGTCCCCTAGAGGAGATAGGGCGGTATACAAATTTGAAAAATGAAAAAAATAAAAAATAAATAAACGTCTCTCAACCTCCTGGCAGAACCTGGACAGATTGCCAAGTTAGTTTGAATCAAAGATTTTGATTTGTCATTGCATATTCATGACCGTTTCAACTGTGTTTTCTCAGTAGATGGCAGCATCTCCTCAATCCTAATTGGTTTTGGAGGTTGAACAGGATTAGACCTAGTAGACCTAGCTGTAAGATGGGTGGGAGACCAGTAGGAAATCCCAGGACTGTAGATGACTTGAAAGAATATCTAAGAAGACAATGGTCCACCATTTGTACTGTTGCCAGGAAAACTGTACTGATGTGCTGAAATAGTCAGCAGAATGAACTCAACTCAATATGATGTTTTATTCTCCGCCCCGCCCACCCCATGATTGTGGAAATACATGTGGAAGCCTGCACTAAGGGCTTGAGCTATACTGTACCTATCAAAATACTCTATATCTGACTTGCTGATACCCCTATTTTCTTTCAGCTTGAGAAATACTGGCACGACTATCACCCAGGATTGCAAATAAGGAAAAACCGGCAGTGTTATTTAAGCATCTGAATTTTGATCATACTGTATGATCATGGAAATTCTGCAATGGTTGTAAGTGTGAAAAACGGCTGGTATTTCAGTGCCGTTGTAACTTTGAATGGTCACTAAATGAACTGCTGTAAGTCAAGGACTACCTGTATAGAGATTTTGTGAGTCTGAAGAGCCTATGCTCTTAGCATCACAGAAATGAGCTTGGCCCAGTGTTTCTTAACCCCAGCAATTTTAAACTGTGTGGAATTCAATCCCCAGAATTCCCCAGGCAACCTGTGAGGTGGTTTAGATCTAATGAGGCGGTTAAGATATAATGAAACGAAGTAGTGCAGAATCTTGCCAATGTTACCTGTACAAAGGGATGCTGGAAATTATGTGGTTCTGTCCCATGGCAGCCTGGTGCCTTCAGCTTGTCAGCCCACCTGGAGTGAAGGATTGAGGCGTCAGTTAGAAAACCTGTCCCAAAGCTTTGGATTTACATCATATTTTGGCATTTGGGGATGTGAAACATTATTATAAAAGCTTGTGCAAAATGGTAATGGAGGCTAGTCCATTCATCCCATGGAGAACACAGTCTGCTAGAAATCACTGATCTATCAGATTTCGACCTGTCATTCTTGTCATCCACACCTCTTATAGGATAAACCCTACCTGTGGAAGCCACAATGCGGATCTGAGAGTTTAAACCTACAGATACCTGTGCTGCAACTGAGTATCTCATGTAAGCATAGCTGGCTGGAGAATTCTGGGAGTTGAAGTCCACAAGTCTTAAAGTTGCCAAGTTTGGGAACCCCTGTCTTAGAACAAGCCAACTTCGCAGTGGAGATCTAATAAACCAATATTCGCCAAAACCTTTCCATAATACCCTGTTTCCCTTAAAATCGAGTCCCTGTGGGGAGAGGGAGCGGTTTTATAAATTCAATTAAATAAATAAATAATAAATAAAATAAGACCTCCCCAGATAATAAGCCCAGTTGGGCTTTTTAGGGCATGTGCTAAAATAAGCCCTCACCCAAAAATAAGCCCTCCCTGAAAGTACTGCAACATAGCAGCAGCCATGAGGTGACCATGCTTGCTGCCTCCTGCACCTCAAAAATAATAAGATGTCCCTGAAAATAAGGCTAAGCACTTATTTCAGGAGTCAAAAGAAAATAAGACCCTCTCTTATTTTCAGGGAAACATAGTATTGCTTGGATGGCTCTCAGCTCCTGAAAAAGCAATTTGAGAACATCCCTTATTCCTCGCTTCAAGCCAAAGCTGCCTTTTTAATAGATGAGATGGTGGCAGTTGCAAATAGCCGTTTTCATTCAGACACTGAAGAAGATACATACTCTGCTAGTAAGGCCAAGTTGAAAGACAAGAGAAGAACTATTCCTTAAACCTACGTTAGTACTGCAAACAGCCTTCTCCAACCACAGCTCGACACAGCTGAAGAAAAAGACTGGGGAAAGCATTACCATAAATTAAGTATAGCCAGTTTATTGGCTTTGCTCATCTTCTAAGGCCCTGATGGCGAACCTATGGCACATGTGCTGGAGGTGGCATGCAGAGCCTTCTCTGTGGGCATGCGCACCGCCGCCAGCTGCTCTTCTGGTTTCCGGCACATGCATGCTGGCCAGCTGGTCTTTGCGGCCACTGGAGTAGTGGAAAACAGCAGGAAAAACAGAAAAAAAATAGATATTTGGGGGGTATTTTCCAGGCCATTTTGGGGGCATTTTCTGGATGGTTTTTGAGCCTTTTTCAGGCCATTTTGGGGCAACTTTCCAGGCCACTTACCCAAAAAACAACCTGGAAGTTTTTGGCCCAAAAAACAGCCTGGAAGTGGCCTGGAAAAAACAGCCTGGAAACAGCCCCAAAATGCCCCAAAAATGTTCCGAAAAATGTCCAAACCCAGCCAAAAAATAGGCATGCGCGCGCTGGCTAGCTGGCTTTTGGGTTTCCGTTGCTCTGGCGCACGCACATGCACGCACGTTCCAGTTTGGGCACGGTGCCCAAAAGGTTCGCCATCACTGTTCTAAGGGGAAAAAATTGCTCTGTGACACGTTCCTTTGCATGGACCTGTCCCTAGCTTGGATATATATCTATCTGCAAACAAAAACTGCAAAGAGTTTACTTGCTGACACCAGGCCAAATCTCTCCCTGGCTGCTGTAATTGGAAACTCTGATATGGCAGACAAAGTAACACAAGAACAGATATTTCACAACTCAGGTGTCAAGGCTGCTATTCCCCTATGCCAAAAGTAACATTTGGTGGGGGGGGAAAAGACACCCAATAATGACATAATATACTAAGTACAGAGTCGCTAAATGTATATTGATGGGGGGGCAGCTAGACTTTCTTATGTTGCGACTTTTCAGCAATGCTGATGGAAAGAAGGGCTACATTAGGGTGTTTTTTCCTCTTTTGATAGGGTTTTTAAAAATCTTTTTGCCAAAAAAATGGGTGAGAAACAGTGCTGCCATTATTAGGTGGCTTGCAAAATATAGCAATGGGATCTTGTTAAGCTTTGGATGTCCCCCAAAGGGATCATAATGCAAAGACAGCCCTCTTCCCACATTATTGGTGCAATGTTATTAATTAATAACCCAAGACAAAGTTGATGGGATAAAAAATGCTACGCTACAACAGAGGAGGTGATGGGTCAGCCATTATCTGTGCAGCTGCAAGCAGAACCACATCTGAAGAGAGTATTTGTGGCATGCTGAGATTAGAGAGTCTTCACATCAGACGAAGTAGCCACAAGAGCCTTTAGTTCCCAACAGGAAGGCTAGATCAGAGGAAAGAGCATAGCTTAGTAGCATAGCTACTCTGCATGTAAAATAAATCCTCAGAAGCTCCAGGATGAGTAGGAAAAATTTTATGTCTGGAAATGTGAAAAGCCTCTCTGCCAGTCAGCATAGACAACATCCATTTACTATATTTCTCAGAGTATAAGATGCATCTTTCCCCCTCCTAAAAGTGGGTGAAAATTTAGGTGCATCTTATAGGCCAAATATGGGCATTTTTGGCCTCCTCAACCCTCCATGCGTCGCACACCCCATTTTCACTTTTTCGGCCCATTTTTAGCAAAAAGGGGATGTGCAGAGCACTGCAGAATGCTTCTGGGGGCTGGAAAGGGTGAAAACATGACACGTGGAGGCCAAAAACTATGTTTTTCTTGTTTTCGTCCTGTAAATTTAGGTGCGTCTTATAGTCTGGTGTGTCTTATAGTCTAAAAAATATGGTAGATAGTTCTAGATTCAATATAAGGCAGATTTATGGAAACATTTGTACAACAATGCATTGATAATTTTTTTCTATTAACCCTGGGCACAGAGAAATGGCCCAGCGTATATTGTGAGGTGCATGTCCCATAAATCCTCAAGACTGACTGTGTTGATGGGACTTGCAGTGGATTACATCTGAGGGCCTATGGTTCCTCTCATTGGCAGAGAGCCCTGCCTCAATTTGGTTGTTAATAGAGCAGCCTTATGGGGTTTACTTTCTCCCCCTAGCCCTTCAAATTCCAGACACACCAATATTTCTCCTTTCAATCACCACTGGCAGAGCACAGTCATTTCAGCACAGAATATGACTCTAAAATGAGTTATGAGGATCCAATTCTATTTTTCACTGAAATCAGAAATCATGTTTAGGAAAACGGGAAGGTGCAATTTCAAAGTAAAAAAAAACAATTACCACCAAAAGGGTAAAAACAGTATCATCAAGCCCTTAAAAATGTAGGTGTAATACCCACTTATCAAAATGGTGGCAGGATTTTTGCGGTACCATTTCAAACCTTTTCTGAATTGGGACTTTAAGGGTGAGGAAGGGGATCAAATCTCATTCACCCAACCTAATACCCCCTTCCTACCGAAGTCCAAAAAACTCTGATGATGTCACCAGAAAGAAACTTAATAGCTGTCCAAAACCTTGAAACTTTGCCCATTCCTATATCAACCACAATATGGCTTACTTGGGCAGTTCAACATGTAGAAGACAAGCAAACGAGATACAAAATCCGAGGGGAGACAAATGTTATCCTCCCGGTTGGGGGCGCGAAGCCGTTGGCTGCAAACGGTCAAGTGCCTCAACCCCCGCAGGCTAGGTGGCCAGGGAGTACAGAGCCAGGGCCTGCGGCTGATGTTCTGCAATGCCTGGTCCGTTGTCAACAAAGCCCCCCTCGTTCATGACCTTGTGTCAGAGGGGGAGCCGGACCTGGTGGGAATTGCGGAGACCTGGTTGGGCCACGAGGGTGGACTTCCCCTCGTTGAAATGTGCCCACCAGGTTACCGTGCTTTTCATCAGCCCCGGGCCCTAGGTAGGGGTGGTGGGGTAGCGGTCATTGTAAAGGAAGGTCTTGAGTCAAGAGAGACCATTGTGCCACAGACCACCGGTTGTGAGTCCCTCTGTGTGAAGTGGGGCCTAGGGAGGCAGTTGGGCTTGCTGGTTGTATACCTGGCTCCCCCTATGTAGCAGCAGCCCTGCCCGAGCTCCTGGAGGTGATCGCTACGGTGGCAGTTGAGACCCCCAGACTTTTAGTCATGGGGGACTTTAATCTGCCATCGGTGGGCGAATCATCCGAGGTAGCTCGGGAGTTCATGGCTTCCACGACGGCCATGGACCTGACCCAACTAATTCAAGGCCTCACTCACGAGGGTGGACATACACCGGATCTCATCTTTGTCTCAGGCCAATGGAAGAGTGATCTGGGTATAGGGGACATAGTCATCACACCCTTGTCGTGGTCAGACCACTCACTTCTCCGGCTCGACTTTCCGACCGCTGCTCCCCTCCGCGGGGAGGCGGAACCTGAGTCACCAATCTGGTTCCGCCCCAGGCGCCTGATGGACCCGGATGGGTTCCAAACGGCGCTTGGGCCAGTTCCTGTACCCCTGACCCGCGCCCCGATGGAGGACCTCGTGGTCGCATGGAATATTGCGACCACGGGAGCCTTGGATCGGGTCGCGCCCTTGCGGCCCCTCTTGCGGCGCCGAAACACCCTGGCTCCTTAGTTTACCGAGGAGCTACGGGTGATGAAACGCCGCAAGAGATGCCTAGAGGGAAGATGGAGGTCTACCCGTTCTGAATCTGACCGGACACAGGTAAGAGCCCATTTACGGACTTACATTGTGGCGCTGAGAGTAGCCAAACGTCATCATTGTGCTACTCTCATAGCATCCGCAGACAACCGCCCTGCCGCCCTGTTTAGGGTGACCCGCTCCCTCCTTCAACAGAGGGTGCAGGAAGCCCCGTTACAGGGTAGAGCAGAGGAATTTGTGATTTTTCTGCAGGAGAAAATCGCTCAGATACAGAACGAGTTAGCCCCCGTTCATGGCCCAGTGGGATGCCACGAGACAGATCTTGTTTGGGAGGAGTTTGACTCCATTACTTCCGAGGATATGGACAGGTTACGTGGGCGACTGCGAGCCACCACATGTTTATTGGACCCGTGTCCCTCCTGGCTTGTACTGGCATCCTGGGAGGTGACACGAGGCTGGCTCCAAGAAGTTGTCAACGCATCCTTAAGTGAGGGTTCCTTACCTGCTTCCCTAAAAGAAGCGATGGTGAGGCCCCTCCTTAAGAAGCCCTCTTTGGATCCAGCTCTTTTGAACAACTACCGTCCAGTCTCCAACCTTCCCTTTTTGGCGAAGGTTGTTGAGAGTGTGGTGGCACAACAGTTTCCCCGTCACCTGGAGGAAGTTGATTATCTAGATCCGCGCCAGTCCGGCTTTCGGCCCGGGCATAGCACCGAGACGGCATTGGTCGCGTTGGTTGATGATCTCTGGAGGGCCAGGGATGGGGGTTGTTCCTCCATCCTGGTCCTATTAGACCTCTCGGCGGCTTTTGATACCATCGACCATGGTATCCTATTGCATCGGCTGGGGGGTTGGGGGTGGGAGGCACCGTTTTATGGTGGTTCTCCTCCTACCTCTCTGGCCGATCGCAATTTGTGTTGGCAGGGGGGCAGAGGTCGACCGCGAGACCCCTCACATGTGGGGTGCCTCAGGGGTCGGTCCTCTCGCCCCTCCTGTTTAACACATATATGAAGCCGCTGGGTGAGATCATCCATGGTTTTGGGGTAGAGTACCATCTATACGCTGATGATACTCAGTTGTATATATCTACCCCAAACCACCCCAACGATGCCGTAGCGGTGATGTGCCAGTGCCTGGAAGCCGTACGGATCTGGATGGGAAGTAACGGACTCAGGCTCAACCCGACCAAGACCGAGTGGCTGTGGTTTCCGGCTGCCCGATTCAACCAGCTCACTCCATCGCTGGCCATAGGGGGCGAACATCTTGCCCCTGTGGATGGGGCGCGCAATTTGGGTGTCCTCCTGGATTCCCGGCTGTCCATGGAAGATCAAGTGACAGCCGTGGCCAGGAGGGCGTTTTACCAGGTTCGCCTGGTTCGCCAATTGCGCCCCCTATTGGATCGGGACGCCCTTCGCACAGTCACTCATGCGCTCGTGACATCCCGACTGGACTATTGTAACTCTCTCTACATGGGGCTTCCCTTGAGGTGCACCCGGAGACTTCAGCTAGTCCAGAATGCAGCCGCGCGAGCAATTATGGGGACCGCAAGGTCTACCCATGTAACACCGCTCTTGCGCGAGCTGCACTGGCTACCTGTCGTCTTCCGGGTGCGCTTCAAGGTGTTAATTATCATCTTTAAAGCGCTCCATGGCTCGGGACCTAGCTATCTGCGGGATCGGATCCTGCCTCATACATCCTCACGGCCGATTCGCTCCCACAGAGAGGGACTTCTCCGGGTGCCGTCCACTAGACTTTGTCAGCGGGCGACGCCCAGGGGAAGGGCTCTCTCTGTGGCGGGCCCGGCCCTCTGGAACGACCTTCCCCCTGATATTAGAACGACCACGGACCTCCGCTCCTTCCGTCTTAAATTAAAAACTCACTTTTTCTGTCTGGCCGGCCTGGGATAGTCTCCCTGTCTTGGGGTTTTATTGGGTAGTTTTAGCATAGTTAGTTTTATGGGAATTTTAGCACAGGTTAAGTTTAATTTGGTTTTGGAACTGTTTGTATATTTTTTACTGTTTTTACTCTGCCTGTGCACCGCCCCGAGTCCCCATGGGGAGAGGGAGCGGTTTATAAGTATTAAAATTATTATTATTATTATTATTAAAATGCAGTAACATGAGAATTAAGGAATGATGGCAAAGGCTACATTCAGAATTTTATTAAGACTTGAAAAAATTGTGAGTAGGGGCCAATATGACTGTTGGGAACTGCTGAAGATTTAAGAACTTATAAATGCAAAGTCCCTGAGCCATCAGCTCTCTCTATCTTGGCAGTATGTACCAGCACGCTGATGGAGTACAAGCAAAACCAAATCTGGCCAACTATTTATTATTGATTACAGATTTACATGCCACCCATTTCCAAATTCACCCACATTCAGACATAATTGTCCTGCTCTTCCTACTACCACTTCCATCTAAGCCTCTTAACAATGCTTGGACAAGGCTTTGTAATCCTTCAAAAATCATATGAGATCGAGGTACTGTAACACAACATGTGCAAACAAGTTTAAAGCAACTACACCCACAGGTTTCTTTCAGTAAATTAGGAAAATTTCAGAGCACAGGTGAGCTCCCCCAAAATATGATGACTTGTCATCTTTCAAGATGTTTGCTTACTCAGCAACTAGAACTTGCAAAAGGATAAAAAAAAACCCTGTGGCAGGGATTTAGCTGATGAGATTTGTAAGAATCAGGAATATACTGAAGTAGCTACAACTTATGAAGAACAGGAGACTCGGACTCAAAACAATCTTTCCTAATGGATGTCTCCAAGCAGCTAAATTTAGCCAGATTGGCTGCTTTGTAAACCAATTCATTTGGAAGACACTAGGTTGGGGAATCCAGCAATATGGTGCCAAGCTGAGATCAATAGGGAGATCTGAAGAAAACCTTACAATGTTCTATTGTTTATGGAAAACTTGCCAAAGAAAGGTTCAAAAATGGTTCACTACTAGAAACCATTTTTGCCCGGTTCTTCCAGGCTACTTGAGAAGAAGAAGAACAACAACGTACTATATGAGCAATGTAGGAAACTATAATAGAGAAAGGGAAATCTTTGAGGAGCATGAATACTGAAAGACTATGACAAAAGGAACCACTTACCCTGGAAGAAAGTAAACAGAATTGATATGTGGAAAGTTTCAAACATGAACCATGCAAAGCTAAATACCAAGAAAGAAATGGCAATGACCAAATAGGCATTCCTGGCACCACTGAGATCATTTTTGGGCAGAAGAGTTTATGCAGTATTGTTCTGGAGGTGACACCATCAGAAGGACTGCAGTAGCACTGATAATAAATGAAAATCCCCCAATCAATTGGCAGTTTCCAAGCACTAAATGCAAAACTAATGGCTGATCAAATCCAAGCTAAATCTCTGAATGTCTCATTTGTTGAAATGTATGCACCAACGACAGAAGTATCTGAAGAACAGCTCTGTGCTGACATTTAAGAAGTGCTATAAAAAAAGCTGAAAAGAAATAAAATATACTTTATGGGAGATTTCAACACCAAAATTGGAGACAATTAAGAAGAAGAAATTGTTGGCAGATATTTTTAATAGAAACTGGATTATCAATGCAAGACTTTTTCAATCCAAATGCTAGTTGTACACCTGGACATTCCAAATACATTGCATTGCAACAAAATCTATCATATGTTATGCAGCCAATGACAGAAGAACACAGTTATCTCTGTTCAAACTTAATCTGCTGCGCACTATGATTTGGATTATCAACTATTTGTAGCTAAAATTGATTTGAATTGAAATTCTGTAAAACCAAAAAGAAAGAAAGAATATGGCCCTGTACTTAGGAATGTGATAGTGACAATATTTCATCTCTATACAGTATGTAGTTGAATTAAAAAGTTAATTAACCATGGAAAAACAACCATATAACTATGGAAAGAAACAACAATAAAAATATCCCATTTCAAATAAACAGTCCAGAAACATGTCCTATACAAAAATCTAACAAAGATAAGCAAATGGTTTTCAGTGGAAATCATCCAAAGAAAAGCTAAAGGCGTTGCTAACAAAGCAAGGTAAATGAGGACTTTCAATATAATTAGAAAAAAATGACAAATGCTGGGATGAGCATTGTACACAATGGAAGATAGAAACTAAAAAGGTTTACTTCTTGTCCTAAGAAAACTCAGTCACCATTCATTACAGGCAAAGGAAAAATAAGGGGCAGAGATGTGACAGAAAACAAATGATAACAAGCAAATAAACTATAAATAGAATATTTATATTCTATTATAGCATTGGATAAAGTAGTTATGTTCTTCACTCATGACATAGCAAGAATGTGAAGGGAGATCAGATATATTGTAAGCAGCTCAGAGTTGTCTCTTAAGATGGATGACTATACAAATAATATTAACAATATTTTCTTAAATATTAATAAATATTTTTAAAGATGTATTCAAAAATAAATACATATTTACATTTATAAATAAATAAAACTAAAATTTATTATTAAAAATAAAATAATTTTTGGGAATATAAGGTAGCATGGGCCCTGAAGCAATTGTCCAGAGAGACCCTGGAACTGACATTTCATCAAAGCCTCTTAAAAGCAGCAACAGCAGCAATTACATTAAATAAAAGTATATGGGATGCCAGTAAATGGATGAAAGACTGGAAAACGTCACATTCATCCCAATCCCCTCCAAAGGATGACACTCACAACTGATACACAAAAGCCTTGATTTCATCCATTAGCAAAACTGTGTTGAAACTGGGTCAAACCATGAAAAAAGAGCTGTCCAACACATAGAAGAGGAAGAGGTACAGTGGTACCTCGGTTCACGAACAACTCGGTTCACGAACAGAAAAGTTCATCAAAATATGCTCCGGTTCACGAACTCCGCTTCGGTTCACGAACAGGAGCCGCGGCCATTTTAATGCTATTTCCTGGCTGTCACATGGTTGTGACTTCCTGTAGGAAGATCGTGGAGAGAAGGAGACACAGAAAAAAGTACACTGTGAGTACTTTGAGTACAGCTAGGAGACAAAGGAGAGAGGAAAGCCCTGAAGGAGATCCCCCTGATGTCCTTATGGAGGGGGACTCTCCCTCCAAACAATAACCGTCTCCCACCTGCCTTCATCCATGCCAGAAGTCATCTCAAGCAAGGTTAGTGTTCTCTCTTTATACATTACTATACTGTACTAATGTGTATTGTAATTTGTTTCATATTTTTTGTGCTTCAAAAACCAAAAAAAAAGATCAGAACAGATTAACTGGATTTACATTAAACCCTATGGGAAACTGTGCCTCGGTTCACGACCAATTCGGTTCGCGACCAGAGTCAGTTCACGAATTAAGTTCGTGAACCGAGGACCACATTGCGAATGTTGGAACAAGCATGCAGATTTCAAAAGGACATATATTTATTCCCCATTGACAATACCAAACCTTTCCAATTACACTAAAATGTTACCTAAGTATTTTTAAGATGCGAATGTTCCAGGATGCTTGATTAAATCAATAAAAGCATTATGCAACAACAAAGAAGGTGTTGTCAGAACACAAACTAGTTCAAGGCTAGAAAAGATGCCTTGCAGAATTGATTTGATATATAGACAGAGGCAGTTTTAAGTAAGATGAATCAGAATCAGAAGAAAGATTAGTGGCAGGAATATTAACAATTTAAGAGATGCAGATGATACTATACTGGCAGAAAATGCTGCAGAACAAATTATTCAAAAACTCAAGGCAGAAAGTGAAAAAAAACTGGATTGCACTTTATGGTTATAAAAACAGCTGGAAATGGTGACATTAAGACAAAAATTGATTGAATCAGTCCAGGACTTTATTAGATAATTTGATTCCACAAAAGATTGAAAACGTTTAATCCAAACTTAAATGTAGAACTCCAAGGTAGTCGACCTGGTCCCTTCCGCCCACTAGTGGGCGTTTCAGCTTTCATGGTGGGCGGTAAGGGTTTTGTCCGATACTGAAGCATTTTCCTTCTTTCCTTCCATTACTGTGGAACCGATGGGCAGTTAGAAAATTTTACTATTAACAGAGATACAAAAGTGGGCGGTAGGTATAAAAAGGTTGACTACACCTAATGTAGAATATCACTTAGCCATGCTAAGTGATCCACAAGGCCATCAGTCTTAATACGAAGTGCAGAATAGTAAATATGATTGCTTTTCTATAACTATTTAGGATGATGAAAACTAGACAATTAATAAGTGGTTGGAGAAATATAGACTCCTTTAATTTATGGGTTTGAAGATGTCTACTACGCATATTTTGGACAATAAAAATAACAAACACAGAGATTTTAGATTGCATCATTCCAGAAATAACACTGGAAGCTAAGATTAACTAGCTAAGGCCATCTTATTTTGACCATATCATGTGATCAAATTCCTTAGAAAAACCAATTATGTTGAGAATATTTGAAGACACTGACAAATGAGGCTGGTAAAGGAAATGCTGAATTGATATTATCAAGCAAGTTACTGGTTTAAAGCTTAACAACTTAAAGTAGTAAGATATTGGAAAGATGAAGAGAGCTGAGTTTAAAGGGTCTGAAAGTTGGATGAAACTGAATACAGGTCGTCCTAAACATTAGTGACTGTTCAATTAGTGACTGTTCAAAGTTACAACAGCACTGAAAAAAATGACTTATGACCATTTCTCACACTTACCACCATTGCAACATCCCCATGATCACATGATCAAAATTCAGATGCTTGGCAAGGGGTTCATATTTATTATGATCACAGTGTCCCGGGGTCATGTGATCAACTTTTGCGACCTTCTGACAAGCAAAGTCAATGGGAGTCCAGATTCACTTAACAACCATATCTCTAACTTAACAAATGCAATGATTCACTTAACAACTGTGGCAAGAAAAGTCAAAAAATGGGACAAACTCAACAATTGTTTCACTTAGCAACATAAAATTGTGGTCGTAACTCAAAGGCTACCTGTAGATAAAAAGGTTGGGGAAGGCTACCTAAACATTATTACCCTCACTTGTCATGCACACTCAGCATGCTTTCTCTCTTCTTGATGATAAGGTACAGAAATATATATATTCATTTCTATTCAGAATTCACCACAATATTAGTGGATCCTCTGAATGAATCAAGCTTCACTACATTCCTCTTCATTCAAAGAAGTGTTAATTCAGTGTATTCTTTTTTTTCCTACTGCAGTTTTGATAACAAACTTGAAGGACTTTAAACAAGTGATAAGAATGGTCACTGATGACCATTCATCAGCAGAGAGCTGCTCTCTCCACTTTTTTATCTGCAGCAGCAATCCCCTTGTTTACCAGAAAATGAAGTTTCAGACAGAATAGGTAAAGCAAAGAGAAAAATAGGTGATGAAGTTGAAAGAGAAATCCTTTCAGGAAACTGGCGAACCTTAATATGTGGAGCAGCTTTTTATCTCCAGGATATTTCCCTCATGTCCAATAATGGAAACCAAAAGGCGAAAATGGGCATCTCCACAAACTGATTTCCCCCCCTTCTCCTATTTGTGCGCGCGCGCGCACACACACACACACACACACACACACACACACACACACACACACACAGGCACCCCTAGTTTATGTAGTTATTTTTCTCATCTGCTAAAATATCCTTTGGCCAGTTAAAGCAGGCACCACAGTAAGTTTAAGTAGAAGGGCTTATGTATCACCTTGAATTGGCTTTATTTGCTTCTAGCCTGATATCTAATCCCAGCAATTTTGGTTTGTAAATCAAGGTACACAGCAAAGCTTGCTGTGCCAACCCAACTGATGTGGATTATTCCATTAGCCTTGGAGAAAGAGGCCTAATTTTAGTACAATGTGTAAAACGTGTCTCCAGACAACTTCACTGTGTGACAGGACCCTCAGAAGAACTGTACAGGATCAAAATCCTTCTTGTTTCATATTCAGTTTCATAATGAGCAAAAACCATCTCTCAGAAGCAATTAAACAGGATGCAAGTACTGACGCTTGATGTTATTCATTTATTCATCAGATTTTTACATGCCCGCCTCACCTAAATGACTGGGCAGTTTACAATAAAACGGGTCTCCTGTTGACCTTTCTCAGCAACTGGGAACAAACGGGCTCAGTTCACATATTGGCCTATAACAGTGATGGCGAACCCATGGCTTTATTTATATTGAGTGGGGATTTTTAGTTAATGGGATTTTAGCACAGGTGTTTGTTTAATCTGTTTTAAATTGTATGTATTTTTGTATATTTATGGTTTTTATTCTCCCTGTGCACCGCCCCGAGTCCCTGTGGGGAGAGGGAGCGGTTAATAAATTCAGTTTTATTATTATTATTATTATTATGGCACGGGTGCCACAGGTGGCACGTGGAACCATTTCTTAGGGCACGCGAGGCATTGCACTGTCAGCTCCAGCGTGCATGTGTGCGCTGGCCAGCTGATTTAGGCCTTCTTTTGAGGCCATTTTTCGCCCTCTGGAGGTGGGGAAGGGAGGCTGTTTTCACCCTCCCCAGGATCCTAGAAAGCCTCTGGAGCCTAGGGAGGGCGAAAAAAGCGCACCAAAAGCAGGGGGTCACGCACAAAGCACCCATGCACGACCGCCCTGTGCTCCCCCCACTTTTGGCACCTGAAGCCAAAAAAGGTTAGCCATCACTGGCCTATAAAGTAATGGGGTTGAGTAACTATAATTCAGTGGGAATCCACACAGTACCAGTATGGTAACCATCACATTTATTTATTTAGTTTATCACTCATGTACAAGATAACAGCTGCTACAACCATGTTTTATTAGATCTGGGTTTTAAATTAACTGTCTCCTTTTTAGCACGGGTTAAATTGTTTAATAGTAGTTTTAAATTTTGTAGAATTTGTACCATTTGTATTGTTGGATTTTAAGTTCCTGTGCGCCGCCCTGAGTCCCTTTTTGGGAGATAGGGCGGGATAGAAATTTAATAAAATATAAATAAATATAAATAAATAAAACAGGAATAAGAATCAACATGAATAATAACACAGGAAATGGGTACAAATAAATGGGGATAGTAGGACAGGGATATTAGCTACATAATTTATTGGGGGGGGGGGAGTCGTATCAAGTAGATGAACCTAGCAATTAGTGGTTGATAATCTGGATTGATCTGAACTCACCCCAACAATGAAAACTGCAATTCGTGTTTAGCTAACTTGCCCAACAGACCCCAATCCTTCTGAAACGAATGGCATTCATGCAAGCACACGAGGCCATGGCAAGAGACCTTTAAAATAATATTTATAGCTCAGGATTAAATTGAGGGGTCATTAACATTCTGTGAGCTTCGTCGTTTTCTTGTAGACCGTTTCATTACCCAAACTACGTAGGTAACCTCATCAGATAGAGAAACCTTTTCCCCTCCATGTTTGGGAAGAATGGAGGATCTCGGTGATCTCATCACAGACTATACACCCCCCTCCCTCAGCCTCCCCAATTCCTTACACTTCTTTCGGTCGATCTTCGGGCTGCCCCGCTTGCGCGCTCGCTCGCTCGCTCTCTTTTAACGGCAGCTGCTCTTCCCAAGCCCCATCTCGCCCCATTTCCACCCCGAGTCAAGGTGGGCAGAGTGGACGAGACGCTGTCGGGGCTGCCTTCCCACGTCTCTCTCCCACCTCCCCACCCCCGCCACCCCAACTTACTTGGCGGAAAGCGTGTTGATGGAGCCGGTGATCAGCATCAGCGCCGCCAAGCAGAGTTGGTACCTCGTCCAGGCCATCGCTGCTCTTTGCCGCTCTCAGTAAGCAGCCGGCGCCGTCTATCCCCCGCAGTGGCTCGGGTGCATTTCCTCCTCGGCACGTCACATGACCGCCATCGATCAGCTGACAGTCGGCTGCGCTGGCCAGGGAGTCCGCGGTTTGCGAGCCGCCTCCTCAGCAACGGCCGTGGGGGGAGAAAGCTCGTGATCGTGTCCTCCTCTCCCCCTCCCTCCCTCCCTCCCTCATTGGAGATCGAGGGATGCTTTGTGATCAGGGTTAGGCGGCAGAGAAGCGGAGCCTATGCGCTTTAGCTGAAAGCAGGCAGGAGTTCAGCTGGTGAAGCGTCTTCTGCCGTTCAGTTTATTCATATCAAGAAGGGGTTTTTGTCCTTAGTTGCTGGCCTCCCTAACGATCGCAGTGTGCCTTGTTTGTGCTGCAGTCCTAAGGAGTGACGATTGAAAAACTAATTTTGAGTCAAGCATTTTAGGGAAACACAGATTTTGCTGCTTGCGCGAAGTGAAGAAGAGCAGAGCTGGGCAGAAATTGGTCTACGGAATTGAAACTGCAAGGAAGAAGGAAGTGTTTCTGTTTATCCCAGATTACTCATTTTATAAAGAGAATTAGACTTGGTTAATACTTGGGTGGGATACTATTAAGATATTCCGTTCCTGAAGGCCAAACTGAAAAGTTGGGGGGGGGGGGGAAACATCTGGAAAGAAACAATGACAAGCTATAGTAATACTATTGGCAAAAACAATTCCATGGATACGCCCCAAGTAATCCGGAGAAATCCAACACAATTTGTCTTTTCTTTACTTGACATGCCATGTTTCCTGATAGTGAGATCAAATATCTGATTTACCTCAGATTGCAGATTCTAATTCTGATTTAAAAAATAAATAAATTGGCAGCACAATTACACCGAGAGGAAAAGGTAAAATTAATAGTTTTTTTGAGGTTGGTTGATCATCAAAAGGTTTGCATTTTTTGAATGTATGAGGCGATGATCCAGGAAAGTGTTCAAATAAATTATTTGGATTCAAAAGTCTGTTAAATTACATAACATTCTATGAATAATTACTATCTATATCAGGGGTGTCCAAACTTGGGAACTTTAAGACTTGTGGACTTCAACTCCCAGAATTCCCCAGCCAGCATTCACTGGCTGGGGAATTCTGGGAGTTGAAGTCGACAAGTCTTAAAGTTCCCAAGTTTGGACACCCCTGATCTATATGCAGTCATCTTTGGCTACTCTCCTACATTTAATTTCACCAATCATCTCCTTTTACTATTTTCTTCTCTGCTCCAACGAATCTGACACAGCAGTGAATGGATTCTCTTGCAAGGATAATGCTGCACAAATTCAAATGAAGTGGCTCAAATGTAGCCAATGTTAATGTTAATATTTATTTTAATATTTTAATGTTTTATCTTGTCTTGCTGTAAGCCACATAGAGTTGTTTCTTGATGAGATGGACGGATACATACTTAACAAATATAAATTGGCACTCCAGGAAAAACTGCTAAACCACTGTTATTTTACCAAATGTTACAAGACTTTTTATTGTTTTCACTGTTTAGTCATTTAACTTGTTTAGTTTAATTGTGTTAAATTTAGGAACAGAGATCTGCTTGGGCTTCTTTTTTTGAATAGGCACACTAGGCAAGTAATGAACAATAGCAAGCCAAGTGTGTAATGTTTTACCACACTTGAATGTGCTGAGGCCACATAATTGGGATTGACTTGGGACTTCACAGTTTCTAGAAATCTACCCCAAATATTTCCAGTTGCTTGCCTTGCTACTGTTCCAAAGTGCATTGCTATATTATGCAAAGTCAAAATATGACCCTCACTTTCCTTTGCATTTGCACTCAAGCTGGAACTCAAGAAAATTAAGAGTTGACAACATCTGAAATGGCCATCTTATTCCTTCTAGCAGAAGCTGCTGTTTTGATTAATATCCTGAATATAGTTGATTGGGTTGCAGAACTGTGGGCATCTCAGCATCTTTTTCTGTTCTGTGGGGTCTAAAGAAAGATAGTAGCAATCAAGTGGTAAAGACAAAGCAAAAAAAGTCAATTGGAAGCCTAAGTATAATATCTATCAAGCCCGGCAAAAAAGGAGTGGAAAAATAAAATCCAACAGAATAACTGTGGCTCAGTCCAATTTGCTTCATAGCTTGGTGAAAACATCCATTGGTGTACACAAGATTTTAAAAAGTGCCTCCACTTAAAAACATGTGCGTGAGTGTAGATTTTTATTGTATTATAGTTGTTTGGATATACAAACATTGAAAGCTCTTTTAGTTTGTTGAGCTTGATGATTCATCTTGAAATTAAAAAAGCTTTTAAAGCATATGCCTGGTTTCTCTAAGAGATTTACTGAGCCCAAGACAACATAAAAACCATAACTAACATTCCTTCTGACATTTTGCATTATGTCTCATTAGGCAACTGATGAATTTGGCTGTATGGTTGACTGACCACATTTTCTTGAGTTGAGAACCAGATTCAATACCTGCCACTTTTATTTTTAAAAGTGAAGAAGCTATTATTGGCTTATTACTCCTGAGTAATGGAGCTCCATTGCCTGGAATAAATGCTGTGCATTTAGTCTATTGAAACCTCAAGTTCCCCCCTACAGTATACAAAACATTATATACAGATTGGTGCCCTCTACTTTTTGGGTTTAAAAAATGTTTTTTGACAAACTGTAGCACTATTTCTGAAATCTCATACAATGTAAGATTTTTTGACTTAGTGTTAAATTTTAGATTGTGCTCTAAAATTCCCTGAGCAGCAGAATAGGCCAAAGTTCATATATTGGTCTGTTGTGGAAAGCAACTTTCAGAGCTGTCTTCACAGCTGACCAGTCTAAATGCAGGCTAGCTGGAGTAGGTTTCCAACAGTATCTGACATGGACTTTGTCACGTATTGAATCAAATCTTCCAATTCTTCTCTGCCACAGAGAAGAAGGATTTCAGAAACCGTAAGCAAATCTTTGGAGAACAGAGGCAAGGAGTAACTGCTGGCCAAGGAGGGAAGAATTGGGTTTTAAGAGGTAAAGGGGAAGCAGAGGCAATGCTTGTTTCAAGAGTCTTGTTTATTTCTATAGAAATAGGTGTTTAGATAAGAATTTGCTATTAGCATTTTGATTCGATATGAGTCTGCTAGCTAAATCTTTGTTGTAAACCTGTGTTTATGTCTCTAAATAAAATGATTCATGTATAATTCCCACAGTTGTCTTGTATTTTGAATTGTGTTCAAGAATTTATTTACTTATTTATTTATTTATTTGTCGAATTTGTATAACCGCACCCTCTCCCCGAAGGGACCCGGGGCGGTGCACAGGAAGTTAAAACACACAGTATCACAATATAAATAATTAATACCAAATTAAATAAATTATCCCTGTGCTAAAATTTAAAAGGTTAAAACATAATCCCATTTAAAACCCAATTAAAACAATTTATTGTACAGACTGTAGGCTGGGTAAATAACTTAGGCCAAGCCGGCCTGATGAAACAGGAGTGTCTTTAATTTCTGGCGGAAGGTGCGGAGGTCCGTGGTTGTTCTGAGGTCGGGGGGTAGGTCGTTCCAGAGGGTTGGGCCCACCACAGAGAAGGACCTTCCCCTGGGCGTCGCCCACTGGCATTGCCTGGTGGACGGCACCCAGAGAAGTCCCTCTCTGTGGGAGCGGATCAGCCGCAGGGATGTATGAGGTAGGATGCGGTCTCGCAGGTAGCTAGGTCCCGTGCCATGGAGCGCTTTAAAGATGGTAATCAACACCTTGAAGCGCACCCGAAAGACCACAGGTAACCAGTGCAGCTCGCGCAGGAGCGGTGTTACATGGGAATACCTAGACGTTCCCAAGATCGCCCGCGCGGCCGCATTCTGGCCGCAATCTAGCTTTACAGGCTTTAAATGATCACCATATAAATCTGCAGCTGAACATGGATAGAAGAGAATATTTGTAGCTCAGAATTGAACTGTGGGATCCTTGGGGCTCTCTGAGAGTTGTTTTCTTGCAGATATTTCATTACCAAATACTGCCTGATGATGTTACCTAGTTTGGTAATGAAATGTCTGCAAGAAAATAACCAAACTTAGCACTCAGGATCCTGCAGCTGAACATCGACACCCTAACAGTCGGTCTGATGGGAGCAGTAGTTTTGTTTCCCTTGAAATTTGGCAGCTCTGTAAGTTATCTTTCCCCCTCCTCAGAACTGTTAATATTTAAAGTTTAAAAGGGCTACTTCGTTGAAGTTTTTTCTTTCTTTTTTTAAAATAAAGTTGAATTTTGTCTACACCCCATGAGATTGGTCTGTCTCCAAAGATAGACGGGTTAAACCTCTGGTTACTTGGGTGGCAAATGCCAGGAGATTATGTTATAGCAATTATACTTTAAAAAAAAAACCTTTTATCTAGTAATTGTCACAAAGTTACACAAGATATAGAAGTGCTGTATTTCTCATATGCCAAGGTTAAGGGGAAGAATAAGTAAGGCATTGTCTAGAACAGTGTTTTTCAACCTTTTTTGTGCAAAGGCACACTTTTTTCATGAAAAAAATCACGACCACCATTAGAAAATGTTAAAAATTTTTAACTCTGTGCCTATATTGACTATATATAAAGTAATTATCTTGAATAGGAATCAAATAAACACAAAGAAATTATTTTATAATTACTTTATTATGAAATAATAAAGTATTTTATAATTGTTCATATTTGTGAGCCGAAACCGCATGTTACGGATGAAATTGGAATTTTTCCCACGGCACACCAGACAATATCTCACGGCACACTAGTGTGCCACGGCACAGTGGTTAAAAAACGCTGGTCTAGAAAATAGTTTGTGGTAGTGAGAACTAATCCAAGGACAGGAAGCCAGGTCTGGGAGTGAAGAATCAAAGGGCTTTTAGGAGGGGAGGTTCTGTCTAGGTGTTCTGTTGAGTTGCTACAATGTCACAAGGCATTTATTTGGTTTTAGATTAGCTTGTTGTATAATAGAGGGCTAAGACGCTGAACTTGTCGATCACAAAGATCGCCAATTTGGCAGTTCGAATCCCCAGCACCACATAACAGAGTGAGCTCCCATTACTGGTCCCAGCTTCTGCCAACTTAGCAGTTCAAAAGCATGTAAAAATGCAAGTAGAAAAACAGGAACCACCTTTGGTGGGAAGGTAACAGTGTTCCGTGCGCCTTCGGTGTTTAGTCATGCCGGCCACATGACTACAAAGATGTCTTCGGACAGCGCTAGCTCTTCGGCTTTGAAATGGAAAAGAGCACCCCCCCCTAGAGTTGGGAATGACTAGCACGCATGTGTGGAGGGAACCTTTACCTTATGATTCCAGTAATAGTAATTAGGTTCATTCAGCATCAGGTCAATTGAGGACCTTGCAATTGCACCAGCCAAAACATGCTAGACTTGTTAGGTTCATCCGGTTTTTAGTGGCATGTTATATTGTGCAAATTCAGGCTGCTTGATCAGCTTGAAGGCTCAGTGTAGAATGGAATGGAAAAAATTGACGGATTTAGTAACCAAGATAAATGTGTTGTATAAATCTATTATGCTTTAGAACAGGCATGTCCAAAGTCCAGCCCAGGGGCCAATTGCGGCCTGTTTTCAAATTTTGAGTGGCCCGCAGCCCCTTCTCCCCACCAGCTCAGCCTGTCACTCATCCCCACTGGCTGGCGTTTTTTCCTTTACCGCACATTAATGTTAATGGTTCAAAGAATGTCAGGCTGAATGGTCAGCCCCACACATTTTCACCTCACCAAATCTGGCCCTCCTTGCAAAAAGTTTGGACACACCTGGTTTAGAATGTTATGTGAATTACCGTAGCCTGTCCTTCCAAACACGAGGAAGCAAGAATTGCTTGTTTTTTTTAATTCCCATAAAACGTTTTGAGGCTTTTGCCTCAGTCTAAGATTGTCTTCATCTGCCAAGATCTACTGTACATATCTAAGAATTCTTTTTCATTCTAAGAAACTTGACTAGACATTGATGAAACAGCTACACCTCACCTCATTCCCTCCCCATTTCACCTTTATGGTTGAATAACTTTATCAAAGTTCTTGCACAAATTATCAATTTTATACCAATTATGAATTTTATAATTGGCTGGTGTTGCTTCACCATGGATTTTGATCTTTTCTTAATTTGAACATGTTAATTTACCCCTAACCCCACCAGTGCTGTGCATGTCTAATCCTGTTAGAATAGAATAGAATAAATCTTTATTACGGTCAAAGACCAGCAATACACGTTACATTTAACCATATATTAAAAAGTACTAATTTTAAGATATAATTTTAAAAATGTCAGCATTATAAGTGGAAAGTAGCATACATGTTCTCACTTTGTTCAGGTCATTTGCTGGTTTACCTAGGTGCAAAAGCGTTAAGTATGTATGTAAAAACCATGGTCCAGAAATTGTTAGAGATATGTCCAAATGATTGGTACAAGATCACAACTATCCTTCTATAACCAATTTTTTTCTTATGGACATTGCGGAAGCACAGAATTTTGCCACTGCATGCGTAGTAGCCGGGTTCGTGTCCTGGAGGAGGAAGTCCAGATAAAAATTGCCTGCCCTCCCTGGTAATCTCTCTAATAAGGGGAGAATATATGCAGACCTGCAAGCTCTGTATAGCTCACAGTGTAGTAGAACGTGTGAGATATCTTCCACTTCTCTTTTACCACATATACAAATCCGTTCTGCTATAGGTGTTCTCTTATACTTGCCCTGGAGAAGTGCTGAAGGTAGAATGTTAAATCTGGCTCTGAAGAAAGCTATTCTTTGTTTTGGGAAGATGAGGTCATTTAAATATCTTGCTGATTCCCACACACCCTGTTTGATTCTGTTCCTATTATGGAAAGGTAATCTACTTAGTTCTTCTTGGAACTCCATGTCCTTCATTCTATTAGTTACTACTTGCTTCGCTTGATCAAAGTCCAGGGACATTAAAAGTACCGGTGAGAGCCCATAAGTGCCCAGCTTGTGCTCAATTGCCTGATTCCAGGGGGAGGGGAAGTTGTCAATCAACACTAGTGGGGAGAGCCCCTCTGGAAAGAATTGCATTTTAAGCCAATGGATGATCATTATCTTCCAGGCTCTTACCTGAATTTGAGGCATACCTGCCTCAATTCTTAACTGGGCATTTGGAGTTCCATTGGGTGCAGCCAAGATGGCTCTCAGGAATTTGGATTGTATGGTTTCTATCAAGTCTTTCTTTATGAGGATTCCTGTTTGTGTCCCATATAGTATTTGTGCCAATGTTTTGACCTCAAAAAGTTTTAGGGCAGCGGGTACTAACTGGCCGCCACCTATGTAAAAGAAATGTTTAATTGCGTTTGCGGACCTAGTGGCTACTTGAAAAATGTTATCCAGGTGTGCCTTCCACGTCCCTTGTGCGTGGAAAACCACCCCCAGGTACCTAAATGTTCTAACCTGTTCCAGACTATGTCCTTCTATTTTCCAGGGGTATTGGCTAGGTCTTTTAGCAAAAACTAGAATTTTTGATTTCTCAAAGTTCAGGACCAGCTTGTTTTGCCTGCAATAGTTAAGTGTTGCCCTGATGGCTCTCTTCAGTCCTACGGGGGTTTGTGAGATAATAGCGGCATCATCAGCATATAAGAGAATTGGAACTTTGCGTTGTGCTAGGCTAGGGGGATGGAAGTCAGGGTTCTGTAGGAGATCAACCATAGAATTGATATAGAAGTTAAAGAGGGAGGGGGACAGGATGCATCCCTGCCGTACCCCTTTTTGTACCCTTACAGGGCCGGTTAAACTCCCTTGGGGGTTGCATCTCACTCTCAAAGTGGAATTGGCATGCAATTTTTGTATGAGGAAAAGGAGGCGTTTGTCGATGGTGGTGCCTTTTAATTTATCCCAGAGGGTAACCCTGGATATTGAATCAAAGGCCTGCTTAAAATCAAGGAAGGCTACAAAAAGAGAGGATTTTTTTTTACATGTGTATTTTTGTACTAAGTGGTGGAGTACCAAGATATGATCCACCGTTGATCTTAATCCTGTTAGAACTCCTAATTTAATATTAGGTGGGGGTGAAACCTTATTAGAATTGCTGGCAGGATTTTTATAAAATATTTTATAGATGGTATTTGGATCCTAAGAAATTATCATGTATGTATCCAATAATGTTGGAGGTGCGGGTGTTTAGATGCTACCTTTTTTCATGTATGGTGGACCTGTACTAAGGTTAAAGCCTTTTGGATAAAAATATGGTGGGTTATGCAAAATGTTTTAAAGAAAAAAATACAATTTACTCCGCAAATGTTTTTATTGGGTATAACTAAGGATTTTACTAAAGGGGAAACAAAATTGTTTTTGTATATGGTCACAGCAGCTAGGTTATTGATTGCTCAACATTGGAAGAAAGATTTCTTACCGTCAATTGATCAATGGATTCAGAAAGTGGCGGGGTTTGCGGAAATGGCAAAAATTTCAGCTTTCTTAAAGGATCAGAAGCAGGAGAATTTTACACAGGAATGGGCAAAATAGATTAATTATATACAGAATAAATACCAGACTGGGAAATACCATGTAGTCTTTAGGTAAGAATGTTTGGATTGATAGGTGAACAGAGTAAATAATATTTGGGATGTTTGGAATCTATAAAGTGGTGTATAGCGGAAGTCAGGGGGGTGGGATTGAGTGGGAGATGGGGGTGGGTTAGGGTGGAGGGTGGGGAAATATATGTGGATAAGCAACATAGAGATGGGAATAATGGGATATGGTTATACTATGATTTACACATGTTTAATTAAATTAGAAGATGCTGTTAATGGGAGATTGATATACATTATACTAAGAGAAATTTATATCATGTTTGTCGGGAGGCGAGGGGGTATAATATTTAATATCTGATTGAGAATTTTATTCTAGGACGGGGGAGGGGAGGGGTATACTATCTGTATGTGATTTATATTATATGTGGGGGGGGGTAAAAAGGGAAAATTTGTCTGAATAAAACTTTTTCAATAAAAAAAAAAAGAATTGCTGGCAGGCAGCAATATTGGACTGCTGCCCTATTTTGAAACCCCAAATTACAGAATATGAGAATTAAATGCAAAACTGCCAGAGGATCTGAGTTGTGCCAAGTAATTTATTTAGCTGTTAAAGTATTTGTTCTTCAAATAGTCCCTGACTTACAACAGTTCATTCAGTGACCATTCAAAGTTACAACAGCACTGAAAAAAGTGGCTTTTTACTGTCTTTCGCATTTACAACTGCTGCAACATCCCTGCTGTCACATGATCAAAATTTGGATGCTTGGCAACTGGTTCATATGTATAACAGTTGCAGTATTCAGGGGTATGATAACCTTTTGCAACCTTCTGACCAGCAAAATCAATGGGGAAGCCAGCTTCACTTAACAGCTATGTTACTAAGTTAACAACTGCAGTGATCCACTTAACAACTAGGGCAAGAAACATTGTAAAATGAGGCAAACTCACTTAACAAATGTCTCACTTAAGAACATAATTTTTGGGCTCAGTTATGGTCATAGATCAAGGTCTATTGTACATTGACAGTCACCATTGTTGCAGAATGCAGCATTTTGATCCCTTGTTCCTACCAATTCAGGTGGTTGCATTCTGTCACAGATAACCGATCCTTGATTTAGCAATTTACAGATGACCATGACAGCATCAATTGAGATAAATCAGTTACCTTGGAGCTTCACTATAGGAGAACTACAGAAAAACTGGGAAGGAAGGAGATGGAAATGGAGGGCTGGGGCAGAGTTGGGAGGGAGGACAGCTAGAGCCTTTCTTGATGATGTAATCATCCAGTAGAAGAATTCCTCCTTCTCTCTAAAATAGCAGAACAGATATAGCAATTAAACTCCCATCACCAACTCATCTCCTCCTCCTGATGCACCAGCACAGAAGGAGATTTATGGGGCTAGAAATAGACCCAGTAGCTCTCATTGGCTTTGATCTGAGAATATTATGTCATTGTTACCCAGTCAGGATAGTTCACCTTCCTATCGGACAGATGTCGAAGGCTAGCTGAGAATTAATTCCTTTGTGCTTCTGGAACCTGCTTTGGGTATTTCTAAATGTATAGTTCAGTATCTTATGCAAAACTAGAAAATGGAAAATTCAGTAATCAAATTAAGGACCTTGTATAATTGAACTCTTTTTCTGGCACTACTGGTGGAGAAAATGTTGAAACAGGGAAAATAAAGAATTATTCTGTAATAAGGTCACCTTCATGTACTGATTTTAGTCTTTGTCCTATACCTTCTTCCGCCTTCCAGGCATTTCGTTTCTGATTTATGGCTATGGCATCATTAAATACAGCTCCATCTAAATTCTCCATTTCAGTTAAATTGTCTAACAACCCCTCCTTTTAATGCCTTTTTCTCTCTTTCTTTCCTGAAAAGAGGTTGAACCATATTGGTTCGTGCAGTGGCTCTGCCTGTGCTCTTTACTGACACCTCGGCTTTGTGATATAAATCCCAACAAAGGAAAACCGAACACATGTTGTGGGCTTGCGGTTTTAACTGCAAAGGGGCCGCAACTAGTGCTAAATTCTAACAATGCAGAAATGTTGGTCCTGTGGTGCACAAACGTCCATCCATTTTCAATTACATTTAAAATATTTTTATGGTCTGGTGGTACTTGAATTCTCAGAGACGTGAAAGGTAACTAAGAAATATTAAATGAATGAAATCCTCATCTAAAGCTAAACCTTTGAAAGCTAATATCTGTGCCAGATTGATCAAAGGTCTTTGACAATTCCATTCCCACACTATTACCTGAACTAATAGGAAATTCCCAAACAGCAAATGAGAGCCTGTGGGGTGTAATAGTAAATAGCTGGACTGGGACGGGAGAAACTAAAGGTCAATTTTATCCTCAGTTATGAAATCTGGCTGAATTTAGACCAGTCACACTTATGCAACCAAATCTACTGTACCTTATAGAGTTCTTGTGACAAAACATGAGAGGAGGGAGTGGACCCCTTAGAATCTTGGAGGAAAGACAGGATATACTGTAAAGTAAGTCAAATGATTAATGACAATAATATTGAACTTGTACCACAATAAGGTTCCTGCCAACCTCAATAGCTTTCTGCCAACCTAGCAGTTCAAAAGCATGTAAAAATGCAAGTAGAAAAATAGGAACCACCTTTGGTGGGAAGGTAACAGAGTTCCGTGCACCTTCGGTGTTTAGTCATCCTGGCCACATGACCACAGAGACATCTTCGGACAGCGCTGGCTCTTCGGCTTTGAAATAGAGATGAGCACCGCCCACTAGAGTTGGGAACAACTAGGAGGCATGTGTGAGGAAAACCTTTACCTTTTACCTTAATAAGAGTGGCCTCATGTTGTCTGCTCTCCAATAACCAGAATTGAGAGAAAATATTCAGCCACTGATATCCATTATGACTTATAAATTTGTGTAGTTTTTGGATTACACTTCCAACAGCTTTTTGATCAGTTGTGCCACTGTTATTATTCCTTCTGGGCTGCTGCTAGAGAAAAGTGCATGTGAGTCATACAATCGGGGAGAATCGTGTGTGAATTTTCCATTGGTTCTGTGAAATTGCATCGTTATGAAATCACTAAAGTTGGATTATTCTTGGGAAAAGGTCCCAATGTAGAGAGCAGAGGGAATGAACCTGAAGACAGAAAGAAGAGCTACTGCCAAAACATGGTCAGGTAATAGGAGCTTGAGCTTGGGCCAAGAAAGAAACAAACCAGCCCCTTGTCAGCTTCTTGAGGTAGTCCAGAAAAGAAGCAGAAACCACGGGTACTAAGACTACCTTGATTGTGAGGTTACATAACAGAATCCTGCAAGTCTAAAAGTATTTCTCCTGTCCTTCACCTTTAGTTTCCAGAAAATTAGGGAGTGTCCCTTCTGAGGCGCTTCCACATATCCTCCTATTTCTGCAGTCTGAGATAACTTTTGCATGATGCTGCCTAGTCTGCAGCTCTTTCTCCTGCCTCCCAAGGTTATTCCTGCCTAACGTCAAAAAGATAAAGTGAAGGAGTGAGAAGCACATTCAGACTTGAAAGTTACTATAAAAAAGGTAAAGGTTATCCAGTCATGAAGACTCTAGGACAGGGGTGGGCAAACTTTGCAACTTTAAGTCTGAAGGACTTCAGCTCCCAGAATTCTCCAGCCAGCAAAGCTGGCTGGAGAAGTCTGAGAGCTGAAGTCCTTCAGACTTAAAGTTGCAAAGTTTGCCCACCCCTGCTCTAGGAGGTGGTGCTTATCTCAGTTTCTTAGCCAAGGGAGCCAGTGTTGTCCAAATACACCTCTGTGGTCATGTGGCTGGCGTATACAACGCTGTTAACCTCCCACCAAAGTGGTACATATTTATCTACTTGCATTTGCATGGTGTTCGAATTGCTAGGTTGGCAGGAGCTGGAGCAAGTAATGGGAGCTCCCCCCATCATGCTGTACTTGGGTCTCAAACTGCCAACCTTCCCGTCAACAAGTCTTCATTACTCCATTCCTTTACTATAGCTATTACAATAAAAGCATTTCTGCCCTACATGGCATCAGTTTCTAAGTCAGGCCTATCTTGTTTGGCTGTGGTGTTCCCAGGGAGGTGTGAAAGTTGGCCATATGGTGGATGGAGAATGACAATCCCTTTTCGGATATACGCTAAAATTGCATGCATGTTCAAAAAAGCTGTGGTTTTCAGTGCAATCTCCATGATTTAAAATAAATCTTTATTCCTTCTTGTGTACACTTTATATACAGTTGATGTTCCATTCCTCCTTAGGAACAACCCCTTTGCAAATTTGACTTGATGTCAAAAGCAACACATGGGATTTTTTCCAAGAGGAATTCTCACACTTACAAAATCTTTTCAAACTTAGCATTCCATTATTTGCATCTACTGTACATTCTCCATGAACTATTAGGGAGGAGCTGTCTTCACCCTTTTTATCTCGCACATAATAGCCAGACTAATTTTTTGGAATGCACCTGTCCCTCCTGGGAGTCCACCTCCTCATTCCATTCCATTGCGTCTAGCAAAGTGCTGAAGTGCTAAAGAAATTCACATTTGATGTTCTTTAAAAAAAACAACACACACACACAGAAAAACAATTGATTTCTTAACCAGCAATTCCCCACTGGAAAGGAGGAGCTGAGAAATGCTCCTCTTCCTCTGAACAACTGCTGGTTAAGAAATCAATTGTTTTCCTGTGTTTTTAAAAAAAAAAAATACATCAAATGTGTAGAAATGAAAGTGGACCATAGTCGTTGTTCAAAATCGGCCCACATTTATAAAGAGAAAATGTGCTAAATAACAATCCTGGAATCCTGGAATTTACCAAAGGATGTGAGCCTACCTCTGTTTTAGTTTTTTTTTTTTCAATAGAAGTTTTTATTTTAATTTTCAAAACAGACACAACACAAAAAAATCCTCCTTCTTTACATGCTGTAGAAAGTGTATCAGTTGGCTACGAAATATTTTCGTGCATCTCTTCCACAGTCACTCATAATTCATATTAATTCAAGTATTTTAAATCCAATATATTTATACATATTACCCTCATTATACCTCCATTCTTCATTTGACTATACAGTGGTACCTCGGTTCACGAACGCTTCTGTTCACGAACAACTCGGTTCACGAACAGAAAAGTTCATCAAAATATGCTCCAGTTTACGAACTCCGCTTCGGTTCACGAATAGGAGCCGCAGCCATTTTAATGCTATTTCCTGGCTGTCACATGGTTGTGACTTCCTGTAGGAAGATCCTGGAGAGAAGGAGACACAGAAAAAAGTACACTGCCTTCATCCATGCCAGAAGTCATCTCAAGCAAGGTTAGTGTTCTCTCTTTATACATTACTATACTGTACTAATGTGTATTGTAATTTGTTTCATATTTTTTGTGCTTCAAAAACCAAAAAAAAGATCAGAACAGATTAACCGGATTTACATTAAACCCTATGGGAAACTGTGCCTCGGTTCACAACCAATTCGGTTCGCGACCAGAGTCAGTTCACGAATTAAGTTCGTGAACCGAGGTACCACTGTAATTGATTAAACGTCCATCATAAAACATACCAAAACTCAAGACATAACCACATACTGGCATCTCATTTGCTATTTCTAATATCCTCCAATAATACTATTCCTTATGGCCTCTTCTAGCTAAACATCAATAATATTTAGTAACAAATTTTTTAAATCTTCCTTTCCAAATCACTGTTTACAATTTTCCTTCAATTTCCCTATGTTGTACCCATACCGATATACATACATTGCTATCATTATCTCTTCTTTATTTGACTATATCCATTATCATAATTTCTTTTTTTATTAATCTTTATATGTAACCAAACAATTTCCAATCTTCCTTTCATAGGTACCGTTCAATGTTCATTCCAATTACTACTTATTATACCAATACATATGTATACATTATTATCATTTTCAGTTGTTTATTTAATCATGTCTATTGTCACTAAATTTCACTAAATTCAACTAGTTTTAGATTAAACACTTTCATCTATCAACCTGTATCTTTCCAGTAGCGAAACAGTCTCATATCTTCTGCCATTTGTGGTATTAATCTCCTCTTGAATATCCCCAAAAAGGGTGGAACTTTTTAACACCCCCCCCAAAGAGAACAGAATACAAATTCAGAAAAATATTGCTTTAGGGTTAAAAGTTCTCAAAAAAGAAAGCAAAGGAACGCATATTGTACTGTTAGGACAAATACTAAGGTTTAAAAATACTCATGAGTCCTGGTATGATATTTAAAGTCAATAGATGAAATGTCTTATTAGGGCTTTTCTCGATCAATAAAAATACAAAAGCAAACATTGCAATATCAATAGAGTCAAAATAGAGTATAAAAGAAGTTCATAATAAACATATATTTTATAATAAATTTAAAAATGATACTCCTAAAGAAAATCCACCTTGACATCCTTTGGAAGAACAAATGCTGAAGATAAAACTCAAATATTTTGGCCACCAAATGAGAAGAGGATTCATTGGAAAAGCCTCAGATTGAAAGCAAAAGGGAAAAAAGAGGCAGAGGATGAGATGGTTAAATAGTGTCATTGATGCAATGAACATGAATTTGGGCAATTCCGGGAGACAGTGGAGGGCAGGGGGTCCTGGTGTGCTGTGCTCCATGGGGCCATGAAGAGTTGGACACAAGTGAATAATAACAAAAAAGATACACCGCCATTTTAAAAAAAATCCAAATCTTTATAGTAATAGCACTTATATACTGCTCTACAGTGCTTTACAGCCCTCTCTAAGTGGTTTACAGAGTCAGCATTTTGCCTCCAACAATCTAGGTCCTCATTTTACCCACCTTGGAAGGATGGAAGGCTGAGTCAGCCTTGAGCCTGGTGAGATTCGATCTACCAAATTGTAGTCAGCCGGCAGTCAGTAGAAGTAGCCTGCAGTACTGCTCTCTAACCACTGCATTACTGTTGCCAATATAATATAATGTGCCCATTTGTAAATTAAAAAATAACTAGAAACCTTGATCATGCTGGGATGGTGTTAGTTTTTGTGCAAATAATGAAAAAAACAACTGGTTAGTATTATTAGTGTTTCTTAATAATAATAATAATAATAATAATAATAATAAATTTAATTTGTAGACCGCTCCCTCTCCCCGAAGGGACTCGGAGCGGTGCACAGGGGAATTAAAAACATACAAACATAAATACATCATAAATATATATAAAATCAGATTAAACAATTTATCCCTGCGCTAAAAACCCAAAATACTAAAAACTAAACCCCTTAAAAACCCAATTAAAACAATAAACAGATGACTAACCTAGGCCGGCCAAGCAGAAAAAGTGCGTTTTTAATTTTTGACGGAAGGAGCGGAGGTCCGTAGTTGTTCTAATTTCGGGGGGAAGGTCGTTCCAGAGGGTCGGGCCCGCCACAGAGAAGGCCCTTCCCCTGGGCGCCGCCCGCTGGCATAGCCTAGTGGACGGCACCCGGAGAAGTCCCTCTCTGTGGGAGCGAATCGGCCGCAGGGATGTATGGGGCAGGATGCGATCCTGCAGATAGCTAAGTCTTAGGTTGTATGTTTATATATGTGCTTATGTGTGAACCTGTTAGTTACACAAGCCAATTTCTTGGGCAGAAAATTATATGTTCTTAAAAGGAAAAAATGTCTGTGGAGATTCTCAGTCGTCCAGATCATGATTGTCCCTAAGGTGTTTTTTTCAAGAGGCAACTGGACTTTTGTTTTTCTTTGAAGACATTTTGCTTCTTATCCAAGAAGCTTCTTCAGCTCCTTCAGAAAAAAGCACCTTTGGGACAAAAGGAGAAAAATGTTTCTGATAGAAGATATTGTATTAAGACCTATCTAATGTTTGTTTTAGTTTTAATATTGTGTTAGAGGAAATACAAATAATTGAATAAATTATTAATACAAGAAAAAATGCAATGGCAGAAGGCTTTCTAGATTACTCACACTAGAGGATACAGTTAACAGAAATCAATCCAATAATAAGCAGCTACACTATTAAAAACCACAAATGCTCAGCAGATCTGATAATTTATACTAAAACATGCAAGAATATAATTTATTAATTCATGGCAAGAGGCCAATAAAACAATGCAGAAAAAAAGCAGGATACAGGGGATTAGTAATAAATCTCTAAAGATACAAAAAAATAGAATAACATAAAAATAATTTTATGAGACAAATAAAAGATAGATGTGAAAGTTCAGTGTTGCCCTTAAGCTGCATGGGAATAAAATACATTGCAACCGAGCAAAGCTTTTCCTTATTCCTGGGAATTGCAGTGGAGAAGTCAGCAGGTAAAAAGTAAATAAATTCTAATTTAATATCAGCTTGATCTCTTCACACTGAGCACAACCCAGAAAGCAGTGAACTAAAACATGGCTTGCCGACTTGTTATAGCAGAGTTGGAAAACATGCAGAAACATTGTGCATTGAGCATGTTGCTGTGTTGTATCTCAGCATTATATCAGCATTTGGGGTAAAGCATTAAACTTTGCTCTTCTCCGAGTAGCCAAAATACAGCGGTAATTGGGGATGTTTGAAAGTAGTAAGGAAGAAGTCCCTGTGAGAGTAGCAGGGGTGAAATGCTACTGGTTCAGGCCGATAGTAAAAAATGCTACCGTTTGCCCAAACTGGTAGTAAAAATGTGCTTTAAAAAGTAAAAAAAAAAAAAAGTTCTGATGATCAGCTAGCTTTGTCTGATTGTCTGTGAGGTTCCTGCTTGTTGCAGGGGTCATTTTGTGTGAAGTCCAGCTGTTTTTACATTGTATATGAGTAAGTTGTGCAGCTTTTGTGTTATTTTTGTATAAAATGTGATAGTTGGTTTTTGAGGTCTCTGTGACTCTGTGAGTTTTCTGCTTGTTGTAGGGGACATTTTGTGTGAAGTCCAGCTGCTTTTACATTGTGTGTGAGTCAGTTGTGCAGCCACACCCACCTGGTCATAGGACCACTAAGCCACACCTGCCCGATCACATGCCCACCAAGCCACACCCACCAAGCCAAGCCCACAGAACTGGTAGGGAAAATTTTTGAATTTCACCACTGGACAGTAGGGTGGACTTTCAGATCTGTCTTTATCTACTCACATTTTTGCATTGATTTGCCTTTTCCCAATCATAGTAGGACCACAGCAAAAAAGCCACAGAAGGACAAATTGTTGGCAATAATCTTCCAAGTGGAAGTATCTTTATTTATCAAAACCAGTCGGGCCAGCAATTCACCCAAAATGGGTCTGTTTTAGCCAGTCTTTCAGATGACAGATCCTCATTTGAGGTGCTAGAAAGGGGCATCCACATTTTATCCCCCAAAAAGTCACATTCTGAGTAGAGACCCATAATAAACTTCTGATGAGTTTAGATCAAGAATAGAATAGAATAGAATAACAGTTGGAAGAGACCTTGGAGGTCTTCTAGTCCAACCCCCTGCTTAGGCAGGAAACCCAATACCATTTAAGACAAATGGTTATCCAACATCTTCTTAAAAACTTCCAGTGTTGGAGCATTCACAACTTTTGGAGGAAAGTTGTTGCACTGATTAATTGTTCTAACTGTCAGGAAATCCCTTTTAAGTTCTAAATTCCTTCTCTCCTTGATTAATTTTAATTTAATTTAATCTAATTTGTAAAACCGCTCCCTCTCCCCACAGGGACTCGGGGCGGTGCACAGAGAAAATAAAACAATAAATATACAGCATTACATAAAAACGAATTAAATCAATTCCTGTGCTAAAATCCCAATTATAACTAAAATACCCAATAATAAATAAACCCTATAGCAGAGAGACTACCCAAGGCCGGCCAGGCGGAAAAGATGTGTCTTTAGTTTCAGGCGGAAGGAGCGGAGGTCCGTAGTTGTTCTAATGTCGGGGGGGAAGGTTGTTCCAGAGGGCTGGGCCCGCCACAGAGAGCGCCCTTCCCCTGGGCGTCGCCCGCTGACAAAGTCTAGTGGACGGCACCCGGAGAAGCCCCTCTCTGTGGGAGCGAATCGGCCGTGAGGATGTATGAGGCAGGATCCGATCCCGCAGATAGCAGATATTAGTTTCCACCCATTGCTTCTTGTCTTGCCCTCAGGTGCTTTGGAGAATAGCTTGACTCCCTCTTCTTTGTGGCAATCCCTGAGATACTGGAACACTGCTATCATGTCTTCCCTAGTCCTTCTTTTCATTACACTAGACCAGGCATGTCCAAAGGGAGTGACTGACAGACACAGAGAGAGACAGAAGGGGAGGGAGGGAAAGACAGAGAGACAGACAGAGACAGAGAGAAAGAGAGGGAGGGAGAGAGACGGAGAGAGACACAGATAGAGAATGACACCGGGAGGGATTGAATCGGAGACAGATGGGGAAAGAGGGAGAGACAGACATACAGAGAGAGGGAGGGAGGGAGAGAATCAGAGAGAGTGACACACACAGAGACAGGGAGAGACAGAGAGAGGGAGGGAGAGAGAGATAGATAGAGACTGATTAAGTGAGTGAGAGACAGACAGACAGACACACACACAGAGTGACAGAGAGAAAGAGAGAAAGAGAAAGAGAAAGAGAGAAAGAAAGAAAGAGAAAGAGAAAGAAAGAGAAAGAAAGAGAGAGAAAGAAAGAGACAGAAAGAGAGAGAGAAAGAAAGAGAGAGAGAGAAAGAAAGAGAGAAAGAGAGAGAAATGGAGAGAGAGAGAGAGGAAGAAAGAGAAAGAGAGAGAGAGAGTGAGAGAGAAATGGAGACAGAAAGAAAGAGAAAAAGAGAGAGAGAGAGAAAGAGAGAGAGAGAAATGGAGAGAGAGAGAGGAAGAAAGAGAGAGAGAGAGAAAGAAAGAGAGACAGAAAGAAAGAGAAAAAGAGAGAGAGAGAAAGAAAGAGAGAAAGAGCGAGAGAAATGGAGAGAGAGAGAGGAAGAAAGAGAGAAAGAGGTAGGTAAGTTTTTTTAAAATTTATTTTCAATACATTGTGAAAACTCAACTGTCAGTTGATCTTAATGTTATGAAATGAAAAGTATGTCATTTGCAATTAACTTGGCATAAAATAATTTATTTGCATTTAATTGTAATGGTTCAAAGAATGTTCGGAAAAATGTTCGGCCCTCCACCATGTTCACTTCATCCAATCTGGCCCTCTTTGAAAAAAGTTTGGACACCACTGCACTAGACATACCCAGTTCTAGCAACCATTCTTTATATGTTTTAGCCTCCAGTCCCCTAGATCAGATGGCTTTCAAAATTTGAATACAGGTAGTCCTTCATTTGCAACCGTTTGTTTACTGACTGTTCTACAATGGGTCCTTGCAGTTGCTACTGTCACTGCATCCCCACAGTCAGATGATGAAAATTCAGGTGTTTGGCAGACAGTATATATTTACAATAGCTGCAGCTTTCTGGGGTTGTGTGATTGCCATCTATAATTGGTTTTCAACAAGCAGAGCCAATGGGGAAAGCCAGATTCATTTAACTCACCTAACACCAGCAGTGATTCACTTAACAATAGTTCTACAAAGGTTGTAAAATTGGGCACAACCCTCTTGTTTAGCAACAGAAATTCTGAACCCAATTACAGTTGTAAGTTGAAGACTATAATCAGAGCATGCACTAAATTGGACACCAAGGAACAGTAGGCTCAACACCTTAGCACTGAAGATATTAATGGCTACCTGGAGCAAGATACTCCCATTGCAGCCAGCTAATCTCATGACTACCCAGGCAGTTTTAGAAGCTCAGACTTTGAACTGTCAGGTTTGCCATATCCAGAAAGTGGAAACAGATGCCAAGATGTTTAAATACTTTCACTAGCTCAGTGGGGTAGCTACCAATTTCACATACCTGCTTGGGGAAAATCAACACTTTCATTTTTGAATAATTTGTTTGAAGTCTCCTAATTTAACAATGTGCAGCCAAACCCTGATGGCTACGCTGGAGTCCAGTTTGGGTGAGGGAAGAGAATAGTTATTTTGTCAGCATAGAGTATAGAAATTAGTCTCCAATTTGTGGCTGGTAAAAGTCATATTTGAAAAGCCTGAACTATCACAATAATGTACAAGAGATTTTTTTTTTTTTTAAAGGGAGGGTACTATTGTTGAGTACTTGAAGACTCCCTCTTGTGTGGAAACTGGTGCTATCAAAATACTGCTGATATTGCTTTAACTTTCATGGAACTGCTTTCATCTGTAGGCAGCAGAGGGAATGATTTTGAACAGGGATGTCCAAACTTGGGAACTTTAAGACTTGTGGACTTCAACTCCCAGAATTCCCCAGCCAGCTGGCTGGGGAATTCTGGGAGTTGAAGTCCACAAGTCTTAAAGTTCCCAAGTTTGGACATCCCTGATTTTGAAGGACAGGAGGAAGAGCTGCTACCAAGAGGTAGGTTACTCCCGGTTCAGCTGAACCGGTAGTGGTTTCTTTGGCCTGGATTATGGAACTGGCCACGCCCCCAAACTGGTTCCCTGGTCCCTGCTGCCGTTGCTGACATGTTGTTTTGTAGTGTGTGTGTGTGCATGCGCATTTCATAGGAAATTGTTCTGCGCATGCTCAAAGAACAATTTACATTGAACTGTGCACATGCACACAGTGATGCCCCAAGCGCGCAAAGCACGTGCGAAGCAAACCGGTAGTAAAACTGGGAGCAACCCACCTCTGCAGTGGTCAGATAAAAGGGGTCTGAGGCAGGGCCAGGATAGTAATATGAATACATGCCTGAAATAAGCCCCTCTTAAAAGTAGCCACTTTGGCCTTGATAGGATACATTCTTTACTGATGCAGAATTTTGAGGGTTTGACTGTAAGAGTCCTTAGTACAGGAATAGCGTTATCTTTAAGTTATTCTTGAGTAAGCTGCAGTAATTTGAATACTTAAAAGAGTCTATCCCCAAACTCCTCTTGTTATGCTTTTATCTTCTGTGTAATAATGGCAACATTGAAACTGGTTGCATTCCAGTTTGACAGTAGAAGTAGTCCTTGAATTATGACTGTAATGAAACCTTACCTTGCCCATCATGATCATAAGTCATGACAATTGTAAAATGGGTCAACCTTGTTTTACTGCAGTCCTTAAAAACCAGTGGTTCTCCAGAAGCCAGTTTTGCCAAAACCCAGAAGTAAATGTTGGTTTTGGGAGAACCATCATAAAACACAGTCACATGACCATGGGGTTCTGCACACAGGTGTAAATATGGGCTGGTTGCCTAGTACCCGCTATGCAGTCATGGGACTTTGGGGGTTGGGGGGGGGTTGGGGCAGCCTTTAGAACTTAGAAATTGGGCCGTAAGTACTCCCAGGGAGGTCCATCATAACTTTCAAACAATTGTTAAGTCGTAAATTGAGGACTATCTATAGAGTGAGATTAGGGCAGGGGTGGGCAAACTTTGCAACTTTAAGTCTGAAGGACTTCAGCTCCCAGAATTCTCCAGCCAGCAAAGCTGGCTGGAGAATTCTGGGAGCTGAAGTCCTTCAGACTTAAAGTTGCAAAGTTTGCCCAACCCTGGATTAGGGGCTGGTTGAGAGAATCTGACAAAAGGTGGATTATTTAGACATGAGGAAATTGTATTTGAGTTATATCTCATGCTGATATACTTGAGCTGCAAAGCTTGGAATGGACTTCTTAAGGTATGAACATGGGTAGGGTGCTAAAGGTTCGCCCAGATTCGGGAGAACCCATAGCTAATGTTATGTCTGGTTCGGAGAACCTTCAAATCCCACCTCTGGCTGGCCCCTCCCAGGAATCTCCACACGGCCCCGTTTTAGATCCGAGGCCTGTGTGGAGGCTCGGGGAGGGGGGAAAATGGGCCTCCCGGAGGTTCCAGAAGGCTGGAAACGGGCTCATTTCCAGCCTCCGAAGGGCCTCTGGAGCCTAGGGGAAGCGGTTTTCACCCTGCCAGAAGCTTGAGGAAAGCCTCCGGAGCTTGGGGAAGGTGACTCCCTCTCCCCGCCGTGGTGCAGGATGCCGACTAGGCCACGGCCACCATAGCCATGTTGACCCGGCAACCAGACAGAGAACCCATTGCTGAAATTTTTGAAGCCCACCCCTGGTTATAAAGGAAGCATCCCCAGCTGAATTGCTGCTGAATTGTGGCCCAAAGCAGCTGTTGGAGTAGCAGCTAATATTCTTTGCATTTTTGCAGAGGAAATGTGATGTTTGTGGGTCAGTGGTTCCTGTAGTCCTGTGAGGATGCATGATCAGGCAAAGTAGGAGAAGAATGAGGTAGAGGTACAAGTGTGAATGTTGGCAGAGAGGAATTTCTGAAGCAATTCATCATCAGAGTTTACAGTAATAGAACTTGTATTAGGTCATCTACTCATGAAAGAGCGGGTGTGCGATGGCTCAGCAGGTAAAGATGCTGAGCTTGTCAACCCAGGTTCGAGTCCTGAGTGCTGTGCAATGGGGTGAGCTCCCATTCCTGCCCCCCATGCAATGTGAAAGCATGCAAATGCAAGTCAATTAATAGTTACCCCTTTGGTGGGAAGGTAACAGTGTTCTATGCGCCTTTGGCGTATAGCCAGGAGCTGGCCACATGACCACGGAAACTGTCCTCAGACAACATTGGCTCACTCAGTCAAGAAATGGAGATGAGCCCTAGAGTCAGACCTTACTCTTGAAGTATTCCTTTGGTTGCTGGTTAACTTTGCAAGGTTTCTTTGTAGAGGACATTGGAACTGAGAGAGTTAAATGGTCCTTGAGCAAGTCACAGATATCTGTGTTCAAGGTTAGATTATCTTCTAGTTGATCTTTTGGAAAGTACCTGTAGTTGTGTTTGAATAAGAGATTTGGCACAGCACCTTTGTTTTATGTTAGATAGCCAAACTTTGACTTTATGCTAGATAGTCACAAGAAACAGGTTTCGAGTGGGGTTTAAAAGGACTCCAGATATTTTGAATAGCAAGAGCAGGATAATTGAAGTTTCGAATTTAATTAAAATTTTGCAGTTAATGAATTTAGGAAGCCATTCCGTTGTTACTGAGTCTCTATGGAGACAAGTGCTCATAGCAACTGCCACAAAGCGAGACTGGCTGACTATCGGCGTCGGTTGCTAATGTTGTTTCTAATAAGAACTTTGAGCTGAGTTGGTTGTAGAGAAATTAGATGAAACATCAGACAGGATGGAGTAAGTGTGTTTCATTGTGATCCGTGGTCACTTTAGTTTCCCCAAGGAGCAATAAATTGCCCCTTCCCCATCTATAAAAATGGCCTTTCAGTTGTCCTGCAGTCAGAAGAGTGACTTAAAAGGTTATATATAGCACCATATTTTTTTGTCAATGGCTGTAAAATTCAGATAGATTGAAAACACGATGTCAGCTTTAAAAAGGGGGAAAAATCCACTATTTTGCAAGCAATTCAAGTTGAAGGGCTGTTAAATTCCTGGTCAGATCCTCTGTTCAGTTGGTTATTTGACAAAGGGTCTAATTTCCAAGGAGAGGGTTCATTTTTTAATAGTTCTTTAGGTCTTTAGGTTCATTTTCTGTTAAACTTAGAAGGACAGGTGGGTTATTTGGGATGAATAAATCATCCTCAAATACAGTCGGTATGTACTTGTCACTCTTATAGTAGTTGTGTTGAGGTTTTCCTGGGATTTGGTTGGGTGGAATTTGTTCAAACTGTTTCTCCTTTAAAAATTCACAGTTGTTAAGAGATTAGTTTCCTAGGATAAAGTTAATTCTAAAAAATGGGATGAAGGAAGATAAAAACAATAAAATGAAAGAAAATGAAGCTTATTGATGAGAATAACTAGGGGGATATAAAGGAGTAAAATAATAACTATCCTATAAAAACAATATTATATAATACAATAATACAATAATATAATAGCAGAGTTGGAAGGGACCTTGTAGGTCTTCTAGTCCAACCCCCTGCGTGGACAGGAACCTTATACCATTTCAGACAAATGGCTATCTAACATCTTTTTAAAGACTTCCAGGGTTGGGGCATTCACAACTTCTGGAGGCAAGCTGTTCCAGAGGTTAATTGTTCTAACTGTCAGGAAATTTCTCCTTAGTTCTAAGTTGCTTCTCTCCTTGATTAGTTAGTTTCCACCCATTGCTTCTTGACCTGGGGGCAGGACAAGAAGCAATGGGTGGAAACTAATCAAGGAGAGAAGCAACTTAGAACTAAGGAGAAATTTCCTGACAGTTAGAACAATTAACCTCTGGAACAGCTTGCCTCCAGAAGTTATTAAAAGAATGGAAGAGCAGAGAGAACTAAAGCAGCTTTATAGTTATATGCCATCATGAAAAATGAAATTATATAATCATTCCTTCCTCATGATATTATTTGGTACAAATATTGATTTGAAGGCACAATTGTTAATTCAAGACAATAAAAGCAAAATATGCTTAGTTGAATGGACAACATGAAGAAGGAGGTAAGGCAAAACTGTGGTGTCCTTTGATTTTTAATTTAGTTTATGGATAAATGTAGAAATAATTATTGTGGCAGCGATGGTGGGGAGTTGGTTGGGGATGCAAACATCTGTGTTCTTTTGTATGTACTTTCAATTTGTTTCTGGAACATCCAAATGATTTACAGATAAATTATGTGATGCGATGAAAATGGATCTGAAAACTAAGAACAAAGGTTTTGGCAGCAAAAAGTAAAATGTTGGTAAATATTGACAAAAGATGAAAAAAAATGAGAAATTTTAAGATGGGGTAGAAACAAAGACCTATCTCTTTCGACTGGCCGGCCTTGAATAGTTCTCTCTGTCTATTGACTCCAAATATTTTAATGGGTTCTTAATTTTATATTTTTAGCACGGGTAATACTATTTAATTCTATTTTAATGTATGTATGTTGTATTTTATTGTATATTGTTTTTAGCTTTGCCTGTGCACCGCCCCGGGTCCCTGTGGGGAGAGGGTGCGGTTAATAAATTTCAATTTCAATTTCAATAGTAGGTGACACGTGGTTAGTTGCAAGAAATGTTTGTTGAAAGATGTCATTTTGTTATCTAAATTTATTGTTCATGCTTTAGCCCTTGTTTTAAAAATGTAAATTTGTTTGATGCTGTAATTTTAAAAAACCACACATATATGTCAATATTCTAATCCAATATGAAGGCCTTGACTTTTCACAACAAGCTGGCAAAAATACCTTTGGACAAAAGGCTTTGCACAGGAAATCCTATTGTCTTGGGAGCCATACAGAAAAGCACCCATCTTTCTCTTATTGAAGGTGAGGAAGAGACACCGAGATGATCTCAACAGCTAATGTTTGCATAATACCGGTAGTGAGTCATATGATAGTGGCACTGGGTTGTTTCTCATTTTAAAGGCACCCTCCCCCAACTCTTTTAATTCCTTCCAGCAAGAAATGATGTAATCAGTGCAGTTTCTTCAACACTGCATTTATAGTCTGCCTGATCCTGAAAATACCCTAGCATTTCATTCTAGATCAGTTGTTAATTCTCTTTGAAATAACCATTTGTATGACAGCAACCAAGGTGTCAGACCTGCAGCCATCTTTTCTTTTGGATGTTTGGCCTGCCACACTTTCTATTATTCTACTATGCATTTTCTATTGGGGGGAAATGAGAAGGAGGATTGTACGGCGTTAGATGCTATGTAGCCATAACAAGATTCTTTCTAGAAAGCCAAGGTCATCTTTGTCTCTGCACTTCTTCATCTGGCCAGAACTGGATGGGTGGAACTGCCAGCATGAAGGTGGAAGATTGGACCAAATGATGGACTTGTGGGTGTGGAGGCAAGATCTTGAACTTTCCACTTGGGTGGGGAAAACCGGGAAACTTTCAGATTCAGATTTTCCCAACATGGCTCTCTTAATAAATTGGAACTTTGAGCAATAATTTGCCTTAGACTCTGATTTACTTTTGGATGCTATTTGGAACCCTGACACAAGGTACAAAAAGATGATTTGCTGCCCAGTATCCTATAGAAAGCGTATGATTCTATATCAATCAGTTGCAAAAAAATAACAATAAGAATCAAAGAGGGTTTTTCAAAGAGCACTTAGAGACTTTCTCCATTGGTAAGTTGAAGTGCTACCCACCCAATTTTGTGTTGGCAGATAACTGGATTGGCATAGAAATGGTGCTTCCTGCCATTGGTTCCTATTCTGCCTCTATTGTATCTATTCCAAATCACTGCCAGTCCCCTAGTTCCACTCCAGGTAGCAGCATCCTCAGAGAGGCGTTACTCTGGATTTGCATCATTGACTCTTTCCCTCTGTCAGCTCTTTGAGGTAGCCCAGATAAGAAGCACCAACCATGAGTAGTAACACTACCTTTATTGTAAGCTTGCAGTAACAATCTTGCAACTTGAAAAAAAGTTCCTCTTCCCTCCCTTACTTTGAGTCTCCTGAAAACTAAGGAGGGTCACTTCTGAGATGCTTTCTTCACTCTCAACCCACCATCAGACTCAAATTTTGATTATTAGACCAGCGTTCCTCAATTTTTGGAACAACAGGGACCAGTTCTGTAGAGAGAGGCTTTTCCATGGACCAGAGGGTGGGTGGTTTCGCATGCTGCCTGCATCCCACGGATGAGGCTTCCCTTGTTTGCGTGGTCCGTTTTCTGCCATGCTGTGGCCTGGTGCCTATCCATGGACTAAGGGTTGGGGACTCCTGTATTAGACCATTGGCAATGCGAGGGCCCTTCTTCCTCCCTCCCAAGGTCACTTCCACATACCGTTGCATCAAAGGTGGGTTGCTCCCGGTTCTGCCCGGTTCAGCTGAACCAGTAATAATAATAATAATTTAATTTATAAACCGCTCTCTCTCCCCGAAGGGACTCGAGGTGGTGCACAGGGAATTTAAAAATATATATATAAAACCACAAACATAATACAATATTAAAATGAATTAAACTAAAACCCTGCGCTAAAATCCCATATTAAAACTAAAACTAAACCCCTAAAAACCCTAAAAACAGTTAAATTACCGCAGGCTGGCCAAGCAGAAGAAGTGTGTTTTTAGTTTTTGACGGAAGGAGCGGAGGTCCGTAGTTGTTCTAATTTCAGGGGGAAGGTCGTTCCAGAGGTTCGGGCCCGCCACAGAGAAGGCCCTTCCCCTGGGCGTCGCCCGCTGGCTTAGCCTAGTGGACGGCACCCGGAGAAGTCCCCCTCTGTGGGAGCGAATCGGCCGCAGGGATGTATGGGGCAGGTAGAGGAATTCAGGCCTGGGTTGCAGAACGGGCAGCAAACCAGGCCTGCCATGGCCCTGAACCAGTTTCCTCACTGCCCCTGGGCTGCCGCCATTTTGGTTTTTAGTGACTGCGCCTGCATAAAACTGGCAGCAACCCACTTCTGCATTGCATCATCTGCTAACAGTGCCACCTTTGACACTGCTGTAATAGGTGAACAACTTAACAAATTTTACCCATCTCAAGCCTGCCTTGACTGTTAGAATAAGAGGAGAAATGCTATTTTAACACAGGTGTGGTTGACGTATTTGTGGGATGGAGTTGAGGCAATTAGTTATCTGCGGGATCGCATCCTACCCCACACATCTCTTCGGCCGATTTGCTCCCACAGAGAGGGACTTCTCCGGGTGCCATCCACTAGGCAATGGCAGCGGGTGACGCCCAGGGGAAGGGCCTTCTCTGTGGCGGGCCCTACCCTCTGGAACGACCTACCCCCCGAACTTAGATCCATCACGGACCTTTGCTCCTTCCGCCAGCAATTAAAAACTTACCTTTTCCAACAGGCTGGCCTGGCCTAACCTACTGTACTTAGCCTTAGTTATTAGATAAATTTTTATATTGGGTTTTATGATAATTTTTACGGGAAGATTTTAGCATAGGAGTTAGTTTAATATAGTTTTAAATATTTATGTAATTTATTGTGATATGTTGTGTTTTTTATATTTCCTGTGCACCACCCTGAGTCCCTTCGGGGAGAGGGGGCAGTTAATAAGTCGAATTAAAGTAAGTAAAGTAAGTAATTATGGGACTACTACAAAGACAAAAATATTGCCAGGGCACCTGAATGTTGTGGTTCAATGCATGCAAGGAAAGGTCTGAAAAGTTATAAGCCAAAAGATCTTGGCAGTATTCCATTATTTCCTTCCTATCGGCTTTTCTGTATTAGGAAAAGCACAGCAAAAGATGAATGGAAACAGAAGGTTTTAAAAGAAAGACAACATAATAAGGATTCTGTATAAGAGGTTTTAGCAGTGGCTGACGGGCTGGGAGATGCAGCTCAACCTACAAACTTTCCAAGGCTGGTTTTTCATCTTTTTCTCATCCTCTTCTTCCTCTTCTTCTCAGCTTTTAGCTGCCATGATACATCAATGACAGTTACGCAATCTGGATCTTTTGGCAGAACATTTGTGAAAAGAAGATAATCTATTAAGGGAAAGGACTTCTGTTCCTAATGTCTAGTTTCTTGCTGCAGGAGGGCTGTTGAATTGTATAATGTACAAGAGAGGCTGAGTTCACACTCTACAGCAGGGGTCTCCAACCTTTGCAACTTTAAGTCTGAAGGACTTCAGCTCCCAGACTTCTCCAGCCAGCTTTGCTGGCTGGAGAATTCTGGGAGCTGAAGTCCTTCAGACTTAAAGTTGCAAAGGTTGGAGACCCCTGCGTCTACAGTATACTAACAGTCTGCTTAGTTTTGTTTAGTCCTGATTTAGCTAAGCCCAGGAAGTTTTGATGCATTCAGTAAAACATCCTTAAAAAAACATGGCTTAAAGTGAGGTCATGTGGCTGATCATATGCTCCTGAAAGAGATTTGACTATTTTATAAAATGACACTCAAATGCGGAGCCATTCAAAGTGGAACTGCTAGGCTAAAATCCTTATAACTGGATAAATAAGATCTTCCCTTTCCACAAATCTTGCCTTTTGTATAGATTTATTACTGGTCAGCTGACAGCACTGAAGGAGCTAAAGGTGATATCCACTGAAGCTACCATGCATCAGAGGTGGGTTCCTACCAGTTCGGACCAGTTCAGCTGAACCGGTGGTAACTTGGCGGTCTGGGTTGCTGGAACTGGCAGTGACCCATGCCTGCCATGCTCCTGAACCAGTTCTCCTATTGGGCCGCCATCTTGTTTTTTGGTTCTGCGCGTGTGCAGAACAATTTTCAGTGGAAAATTTCCTCCCCATTTGTTAAGGTTTTGCGCATGTGCTGAACTTTTTATTTGCAAATGCACACGGGCATGTAGCAAAATTGTTGAGGCGCCAAACTGGCAGCAATGCTGGCAACAACCCACCCCAGCCATGCATCACAACAAATGTGTCCTGTGAAGTAGCCTTGACTGGACAGAGAGATCAGCCCAAAGTCATCCAGCAAGCACTATACAGGTAGTCCTCGACTTACAACAGTTTGATTAATAACCATTTAAAAGTTACATGGGCACCGAGAATGTGTCTTATGACCATTTTTCACAATTATGATCTTTGCAGCATCCCCATGATCATGGGATCAAAATTCAGATGCTTGGCAACAGGTTCATATATATGACCGTTGCTGTGTCCCAGGGTCATGTGATCCCCTTTTGCGACCTTCTGGCAAGAAAAGTCAATGTGGAAGCCAGGTTCACTTAACAACCAGGTTACTAACTTATCAGCTGAAGTGATTCACTTAACAACTGTGGCAAGAAAGGCCGTAAAATGGGGGAAAACCTCACAAATGTGTTACTTAGCAACAGAAATTTTGAGCTCAATTGTAATGACAAATCAAGGACAAAGGATAAATCATTGATTGGGGAATTTGACCTTGGATCTCCCCAGACTCGTTCAACATTTTAACCATTAAGCCCCCTGATCTATCTGAGTTGCAGCACTCATATTCAGTTGCAATAACTCTGTCTTGCTCTTCCTGGCTCCCGCAGGCCATGGGACAGAATCAAGTTTCCACTCTGCTTAAGATTGAAAAGAAGAAAAAGAAACAATGATTAGTAGATTTACAATTAAGCATAGATGTTCCAGCTGGGCTTGGAGAACATTTTAGAATTGGCTAAAATGGGATTGGGCAACTTGTGTACTTTTTGGGAATTAGATTATTACATTAAGACGGAGTGTGGTTGATTTCTTTTGACATAGCAGGGAATGTGAACAGAACAATTGTGTTTAACTCAAGGGTTTAGCTTTCAATCGGTTAGTGAACCAAGTGCTTAAGTGGGAGTCTAAGCCTGAGCATTGCCTACATCAGGGGTGTCCAAACTTGGGAACTTTAAGACTTGTGGACTTCAACTCCCAGAATTCCCCAGCCAGCGAATGCTGGCTGGGGAATTCTGGGAATTGAAGTCCACAAGTCTTAAAGTTCCCAAGTTTGGACACCCCTGGCCTACATCCTGTGTTACCCCTGGCCTACATCCTGTCAGTGTTAATCATGCCATGGGGTGATGATCTTCAGTGTAGCTTTTCAATACAGACTGATATCAGAACAACTTCACAAAATGTTCTTAATGATCACAAATGTTTGGATGAACAGACAGATCTATTGGCAGTGCAGCTGCTCTAAGAGAAATTTTTTTTAAAAAAAAGAATGACTCCCCATTTGGTGTTATGTATTGTATCTTGTATAAAGACCTGGGGCGGGCGGAAGGGATGCATACCACATACTTGTGTGTAAAGTAGGGGTAGTTATGGTAGCTAAAGACTGCATGAACTTTGCTAGATGATTAGATCCATCTAGTTCATTGCTCGATTTCCAGTAACAGCCCTTTAAATAGTTTTGAGAAGTTAAATAGAGCGTGAAAGGAAGTAATCCTCTTCTATGCTTTTAATCTGGTCCTTTGCCTTTGAACATGAACATTCCAATTATTCTGGAAGGCAATCTTGGCCTGCTAAGCTAAGAAGTGGGGGAAAATGAGTGAGGTCAAAGAGGAATTGGAATTTAAACAGCCAAAGTTCTCACAGATCTTACAGAGAACCTCTGAATCACTGACTAGAGATGGCTGGAGTTGCTGATAGGTTTTATTTCAAAAGTCAAAACAAAACTTTTCGTAATAAATTTCTTTTCTTTAATTAGGCCCAGTTCTTGGAGACTGCTTGGACAAGTCCCTATAATTTTCTTGGAAATTATTTTCAGAAATGGTTAGTCATTGCCTCCTTCTTAGGGCTGAGAGAAAGTGACTGGCCCAAGACAAAACAGAGAGCTTTCTCATGGGAACCAAGGTCATCTCCACCGGTAACAAATAAGGTCGGGGAAGGAGTGACTGGGGAGCCCACCAAATAACCTAATTGGCCAATGGGACCTGTGACACCTGGGGATGGGATTTCCTATTTTAATCACTGTATACCGAAACCATGGGAATTATTTAGAGTTGGTTTTCTTTCATCTGTGCCGATATGATGAAATCAACAAAGAAGTTCTTTGAGGTGGATTCAAGTTTCAGAGTACTGATTTTCTTGGATTCATTAGTCAGAGTCTTAACAGACTGATTGATACCTTTAAAGTATGAGACCAGTGTATCTGAGGGACCACCTTACTCCCATGACTTCTCTTCCCATTAAGCTGAGCAGGAGGGGCATGCACTGAGTCTCATCTATTAGTGATTGTCATCTAATGGGACCCAGGAGGTGTATTCTAGACAGCTGTTCCTGCTGTCTAGAATGCCATATCACCCGAGCTTCATCCAGCCCTGACTCCGTTCACCTTTTGAAAAACATTGGGGACTAAGTTGTTTTCCCTAGCAGGGGGGCCCGGACAGTAATTGAGTCCACACTATAGGTCAGCGATGGCGAACCTTTTTTGGCTCGTGTGCCATAAATGGGGGGAGTGCAGGGGGGTCATGTGCAGGTGTGCCGCACCCATAATGCAATGCACGACCCCCAGTGTGCATGCGCGCACTACAGGCACAACCCCCCCCCCCATTTTTTGCATGCTTTTTTCACCCTCCCCAGGTCCAGAGGCTTTATAGGAGCCTGGGGAGGGTGAAAACAACCTCCCCCCCCCGGAGGCCCTCTGGAGGCTTCAGGGACCTTCAGGAGGCTTTCCTGACACCTCTGGAGGGCAAAAAAAGACCCTAGGGAGGGTCGTTTTGAGTGTTCCGGAAGCTTCAGAGAAGCTTCCTAAAGGTCCCTGAAGCCTCTGGAGGCTTTAAACCAACGCTACGAGCCAACTGGAAGTCCGTTTCCGAATTTCTGGTTTGCCTATAGGGCTGGTTTTTTGCGCTCCGGAGGCTTCAGGGAAGCTCATGAAATCTCCGGAGGGCTTCCAGGGGGCCTCTGGGCGGGGGCAGGGGAGGCTCTTTTTACCCTCCCCAGGCTCCTATAAAACCTCTGGAGCCTGGGGAGGTTGAAAAATGGCTTTTAAAAAGGCTGAATTCAGGTGGCCAGCGTGAGCAATGCCTCGCCTGCCCTGACAAATGGCTCTGCATGCCACCTGTGGCATGTGTGCCATAGGTTCGCTATCCCGACTATAGGTGAATGATAGGTTAAGGATTCATTTTGTGCTAACTTTCTGGAACAGTATATATATATATATTTTAGTATACTGTGTATTTTTTATTATGTTTTAATTCCTGTTAGCTGTCTGGAGTCACATTGGGCAGTCATATAAATTGATATAAGTGAAAAATAAATAACCATATTTATCAGGTATGCAAATCATGTTACAGAAACTCATATATTGCATGTAGCAATTCTGACAAATCCTCTTAAAATAGATCTGCTGTGGAGTTGTGATTACTGAGATGTCCTTCACCCAAAATTCCCCATGCTCTCATCCTCCATAGCACGTAGTTGCAATACATGTAATTTTTACATACTAGGGCTGGGTGGGTTCACACAAAAAATTAAAATCCAAACTCGGGTTAATTTATTATGGCTGATTTGGTTTGGCTCAGACAACTTGATAAGACAAAGGATGGATTTCCTCAAGATGCTGAATAATTAATTATCCAAACCCATTTTAGTTTAATATAGCAACTGGGGTGAACTCAGTCATTAAGTGCATTAAAAAAAAAATTCCACTCCCACGTCAGCCAACCTCTCTCTAAATTGTAAAATAAAATTCTTTTTTTTTTCTCCAAACATCCAAACAATCTTGATTTTGTAGAGATTCTTCCTGGATAAAGATGTAGAAATGCAAATTGCTGGTCCAAGCTTCACTCCCCCTCCCTTGTAATTAGCTTGGGTAACAATAGCTAGGTTGCCATAGAGGATGGAGGCTTGTCTTGACAACTGTGGTGTGGGTAGCTTAGATTTCCTATGATGCATCCTTTTGAAGCAGGGGCTACTGCGTTTCCTTCTTCATCTGAAGAAAATCACATCTTTTGTGTGACATCATCCTCAACCCACCTGGCTCATCAAGAGATTACTCAGGCAGTTCCTTCTTCCCAAGAAGATGCTGTCCAATCAGCTGCCTCATTACCTTAGCCAATCAGCTGCCTCAGAGATGATGTCATGGTGTGAATTTGGCAGCCTGGTGGATGCTAAGTGGATCTTTTAGCATCACTCCCTGAACGGAAGCAAACTAGAAGCTGGGAGCGGCTGAACCAAGCATTGGACTTAAAAAGAGGTAAGTGCAGCAGGATTAAGAAAGGGTCCCATCGGGAACTGGTGCTGGGCAGATGGAGGAAAGAATACATTTCTACCAAGTGTAGAAATGCTGTCTTGAGAACTGGGCTTTCAAAATGAGGAATGCCAATAGGGGGATAGGTACAGACAGGATCCATGAATATTACTCTTGGCTTTTGGAAACCAGCACTTAAGACTCTGGTTTCTTCTGGTCTTTCCATCCCATCCAGATCTTCAATTGCCTCTTTGCATATCTTACATATTAATATCTGTTTTACTACTTTCATAAACACATTCTGTCTCTGTCTCTTGTTTTCCTTTTATCGGTGACCTCATTCTTCCAACTCCTGACTATTTAGTACTCTTTTCTTTTTCTTTCTGTGCTGACACTGAATATGTCATCAAAGCAGATTATTTTCTTTTTTTCTCCCTTGTCTTCAAAGTCCCTTGTCCCCCCCCCTTCTTCCTTCCTAATGCTTTATTTTATATCTTTGTATTTCTAACAATGCCCATACCAAGAAATAGCTGCTTCCTATTACTTTTTGTAATATGTGTAATGCACTTCACATAACCTGCTTCGTGTCCTGTGACCCAATATAAAATCTGAAGCCCTTAAGATGTTGGGCTGACAGACATCAGTAATTTTAGATCAGCAACATTGTGGAAACCGTAACAAATAAAGTCCGGTGATACCTTAAAGACAAACATTTAGATGACAGCAGCTTTCATGAAATAGAGTTCATTCAGAGACAATGCCCTCATTCTCTGGGAGGTTATATCTTAAGTGCCACAAGTTTTCCTCAAAAGGAAAACATGGGTATTATCACAGGGACAAATAGGGTTGCTTTGGAAATCTTTTACATCTAGCTATTTTTGCTCTGGATGGAGGCACTTTTTGTGTTTGTGTGTGGGGGGCAGTGGATAGCTACAGAACATTTCTTTCTTCCTCTTCGCAGCTGTTTCTTCTCTTGCAAATTTGCAATGAAGTCCCCATGTTCCAGACAGATTAACAATGGGCAAGGCTGCTTTTATGGCACAATGCTTTCAGAGGGCAGGAAAGAATAGTCAAGTTAATTGGATGTGGAATTAGGTCCCCGAAACATTCCTGGCTTTCTCTCTTTATGATTTCTTTGTTGATAGAAAGTTTCTTTTCTTCAACCTGGGCTGAAACCTCATTGCTGAATCCTCAGAAACCAGAGGAATGGCTGCATACATTTCCTGTGGTCAAGGGGAGGGTTGCTTTAGTAGTTTTCTAAGCCTGTTCTTACCCAGCAAATCCAAGATTAATTCTCACCCCGCCCCCCTGAAAGAGAAAAGCATTTGGACTTCTTTGTGTCTGTAAAAAGAAATAGATGTTTAAAACAGGAATGGTCAAATCTGATTTTGTTGGCAGAGAAGCTAGCTAGCAGATATTTTTTCCCCAAAGGCAAAATTAAGGAGTTTTCATAGTTTTTTATTATCGGGGCAAAGTTAGCTCTGTTAATTTGGAAATTCTCTTTCTGTGACTTGTATAGTGATTACATTCATACATAGCACCAACCCTGCTTTCCTTAAATGGTAATATTCATTGGCTGAATCTTTCTATAGCAATTGTTCTCCAGATTTAGGGGTTTTTTTCTCCGCCTACTGCCCCCAATCCCCAAAAGTACCTCCGAATGCCTATAGACATCAACAGACTATTCCAAAGCCTTTTGATTCCATTTCTGGCTGGAACTTTCCCAATTCATGGTACGATCCACTTTTCATCACAGATTTCACTAATCAGCCCACTTCTACTTTATGCTTTTCATATGGTGAAGGTCCTCTGATTTAACCTAAAAGATGAGGGGGCATCAGGGCTTAATATCGTCACACGTCAGAGGGGTTTTCTTCCTGAGGACTCTTGTTTTAATCATCAGACAACCTTGGCAAATGTGAAGCATTACATTGATAAAGATCCTGGGGTCATTTGCAGAGGGCTTTCCAAATAGCTCCAGGGCAGAAAAGAATGATTGGGAATGACAATCTTTGATTGGTTATAGGTTTCCCAACAAGTCACATGTAATCAAATGCAGGTGGACAGCAAATGTAATCTTTCCTGCCTGCACGGAAATTCCTCCCATGTAGGTAAAAGCAGTAAAATCAGATTTCTGTGGCACAAGGTAAGTAAGCATAGCATGTTCAACAGCACCAACCCTTTATATTTGCAGATAATGTCTTTGCCACAGGTAACCTCATGGCAGGAGATCCATCTTCCTTCCCTCACTGCTTCCTTCCTTTTGATTTCATTGGTGGCCTCTGAAGGAAGGCCAGCTCTCCATCTCCCCCCACCCCGCCCCGCCTAGTCAGTTCTTCAAATGCCGAACAAAAACTGCAATTATTTGTCAGGGGTGGGCAGAGTCTTGCCTTGAAAAGGGGAGAGGTGCCAAATTATTGGTAAAAATAGAAACGGAAATGTTTAAAGGCGAGAAAGCAGACACTCTGCTTTCATACCTGTGGGATGAACCTGTGGTCTATATTAGTAAGGGTGGATTTTATTTTATATTTTTAGAAAAATAGGAATCAGCGTGTGGGCTTTCTCTCTCTCTCTTTCCCTCCCACATCTGGAGATGAAGGCTGAGAGGCCTCTCCCACTTCCATGGCATTTATCTCAAATGGGTGTGGAATGGAATAGTTCCTGAAGGGGGAGCAACAGCTGTTTTCTCTGTATTTATTTTTTTAAGTAATTTTTTGTGTGGAAATCGATTCCCCTTTTTTATTACTTAACCTGGCCATCCAGCCATCCCAGCTCTTGAGAAGGCTCGTACAACCACCAAATAAAAGAACAAAGCCAAAGGTAAATGAAAAGGCACCGGGCAAAATCAAAATAAAGACAAAGTAAAGGGAAATATTTAAGTGAAGGGAATAGCAAGGCAAAGATCTAAAAGGTACGAATGAAGGTTGTTGGGTTAAAAAAGAAAAATTTAGAAGCTCACGAAAGGGAAGATGTATGTATGTATGTATGTATGTATGTATGTATGTATGTATGTATGTATGTATGTATGTATGTATGTATGTAAGATTTTTAACGGCTGAGGGAAAGTCTCCTCCCTTAAAGGGGCCCTGAACAGGAGCTGTGAAAATATTCTCTCATATATATATATATATATCTTCCCTTTCGTGAGCTTTTATATATAGGCTTTATATATAGGCTTTCACTTGACATTAAAAATGGCACAGCAGAGATAGCAGGGTCCTTCTGGGTTATGTCTCTGTATTTGGAAATATAGGAGCACTTAGTTCCAGGCGAGTGAAAGGCTTCCGATAGTTAATGAAACAAGCCCATTTTGTACAGATGCAAAATGTCTGTAAGTTCTCCAGCTCGTCGTTTTTGGACAAGGCTGCAGTGTCAGGTCCTTATCATGCCCTCCTCTTTCTCCTCCCTCCCTCCCTGCTTTCAGCTGCTGTGAGCTCATCCCACATTATACAGTAACAGGGCTGTGGCTTCCGCCTCCCTCCCTCCCTGACCGACCAAGCGCCACACAGCATGCCTGGTGGAGCCGTTGGAAAGACAGCAGCTTTTCAAACGCCTAGGGCTCACTCTGTGGGTTCGCCTCCCAGCCAGCCCCATAGTGTCAAGCCGGCTTCTTGATCCAAGAGCTTTCCCAGGAACCAAAGCAGGGGGGATCTTAGCAATGAAGAGCTAGCGGTGAAGAGAAGATGTGGGCAGATCGCAGCCAGTCCCCAGAGCTGCCGGTGAAAACGCTGAGCGCGTGATCTCCTAACAAAGGAAAGGAGAGCCGTGGATCTTGGGGACTGAATAACGTCCGTTAATAGGCCTTGGATGGAAAGGAAAGGGGCTGCTGTGACAACCCCATTTGTAGAAACAGAGGTTTCCTTTACATGAAGGCAGACGAGCTTTTTGAGGCTACTAGATAGGCAGGAGGAGGTAGGGACAGAGACAGGGAGGCTGTCAAGAGGAATGAAGTTTTGTACGATGAACATGTCTTCCAAGTGGAGCAGCAGGAATTTTTCTGAGGTTGTGGGCAAACTCCACTTTTTTCACCAGGAGGAATCCCCAGTCAAATTCTGGAGGCTTAAGATTTAACAAGAGGACTTTTGAGTGTTGTATCAGGGGACTGGAGGCTAAAATATATAATGAACGGTTGCAGGAACTGGGTTTGTCTAGTTTAATGAAAAGAAGGACCAGGGGAGACATGATAGCAGTCTTCCAATATCTCAGAGGGTGCCACAAAGAAGAGGGAGTCAAACTATTCTCCAAGGCACCTGAGGGCAGAACAAGAAGCAATGGGTGGAAACTAATCAAGGAGAGAAGCAACTTAGAACTGAGGAGAAATTTCCTGACAGGTAAAACAATTAATCCTTGGAACAATTTTCCTCCAGAAGTTGTAGATGCTGCAACACTGAAAGTTTTTAAAAGATGTTGGACAACCATTTGTCTGAAGTGATGTAGAGTTTCGTGCCTAAGCAGGGGATTGGACTAGAGGACCTCCAAGGTCCCTCCCAACTCTGTTATTTCTATTCTATTCTATTCTATTCTATTCTATTCTATTCTATTCTATTCTATTCTATTCTATTCTATTCTATTCTATTCTATTCTATTCTATTCTATTCTATTCTATTCTATGCAGTTGTAATTCAAGCAGGTTAAAAACAAAACAATAAATTAATTTTTAAACCAGTATCAATCCTAAGAGGCACCCTGGCCTTTCTCAGGGTCATGGCCCATTCCTGGGAAGTTATCATGGGGAAAGGGGGAAGGGATTCTGAACATGTGCTTCCTTCCTCTCAAAAGAACAATTCTCATTGGTTTTGGGAAATAAATTCAGCATTGTTCCTATACCCGGGTCTAAAACTGACTCACACCTTGTTTTCGGGGAGCAAGCCAGCAGCCCTGGAAATGCACCCCCACCCCCACTCCAGTTTAGCTAATTTGACTTTCTGAATTGCTGAGCTAAAATCTAACCACTTTTTTTGGATCTCTATCATTCTTTTGTACTTACCTGCTGCAAAAATTCTGTAGTCAATGCGAGGAGCCCCCAACCTTTTGGGCACCAGTTTCCATGGAGAGAGGTTTTTCCATGGACTGGAGGGGGCGTGGTTTCACATGCTGCCTGCATCCCATGGATTTTGCGCGCCCCCATTTCTGGCATGGCACAAACCGGAGTTTGGGGACCCCTGCTCAAGAAGACTTAGCTGAGAATTCCAGGCAAATGGAATTCTTTCACAAATGGGATTAATAAAGAGGGTTTAAAAAAAAAAAGACTGAGCATTACAAATATCCTGATAGTTGAGAAAAAGCCATCTAATAATAAGTAATGGCAAGTTTTTATTGTAGTTCTAGTTTTATTGCAGTTTTATTGTAGTCCAAAGCCTTAGTAAGTTCCAAGTCCAATTTATGTGTCACTTATAGAAATGGATTGTGAGTTCATTTTCCAACCTACACTCACTGTACACTGGAAAGCGTCTTCTTCACTGTTGCAACCTATTGGGTCTCGTAATTAGCGAGTGGGATGATCCTTATGGTTTCACAGAATCTGGGTCAAATCCAATGAACAAAGAATGGATGTATGGAACGCTGCTTTTCTCCAGAGTTTCTTGTAGCAGCATCTGGAAGCATCCATGCATATACGATCAAACTAGTCATTGCTGGAAGAAAGGCACTAGTCTACATCAGGGGTGTCGAACTCAAGGCCCCAGGGCCAGATCTGGCTCATGGGGTACTTCGATCTGGCCTGCAGGGCCACCCTAGAAACAGCAAAGGACCAGTCCGTTGCTCTGCTAGCAAAAATGGAGTTTGGGAGGCTCCATTTTCAGCTGCGAAAGCCTCCTGCCACCCTCTGCCAGTGAAAATGGAGCTTGGGGGAGCAACATGTGGTGCCCCCGAATTCCGTTTTCACTGGCAGAGGGCAGCAGGAGGCTGTCGCAGCTCAAAATGGAGCTCCGGATTCTGTTTTTATTGGCAGAGCGCTTGGGCTACCATAGACGCCCCCAACATGAGTGATGTCAAGCTGGCACGCCCACCCTGGCCCTCGAGGTCAAACACAATCCTGATGTGGCCCTCGATGAAATCGAGTTTGACTCCCCTGGTCTACATTATATGAGGAGGACTGAATCTAAAACATCTCTTGTGTTCCACCTGTGTGCCATGTTCACACAGAACTGAATGATTCTTTCCGCTGGAAATTTAAGTACTCCAATATCTTAAACTGTCTGGGCTATCAAAGAATGTGTCTCCAATGTACTTGTTATTCTTCCTCCCCATCACATTATGCTCAGATTCAGGTAACCATGGTTTGATGAATAAATTGCAGTCATCTGAATTAGCACATATGCTAGGCCATGTTATGGCTCAGCGCCATGCCTGCACCCAGTGGGTTTCGTTTGCCAGCCTCTTTTCAAGGTCTCTACAGATTTCTTAAAAGGCAGAGATCTAAATTGCTTCTGGGTGGAGCAGTTCCGTCTGCCATTTCTTCTATTGAAAAAGTCCTATTGTTTGAGTTGCATTCTTCCTCCCTGGCTGTGAGAGCAGCGTCCACGCCCTGGAACCACCCCAGACATTGTGCCCATGTGTTCCGAGACCGATTCAAACTCTCAAATCAGCATTGCTTGGTGTGCCTCTTCAACTTCTTTAAAATGATCTCTGCAAATGAATGAAATCCAGGTACCTAATCTCGATAGTTCACGCATGAGTTTTATTGATTTACAGAATTTATATGGCTGTCTATTGAACATACAGAGGGATGCGGTGGCTCAGTGGCTAAGACGCTGAACTTGTCAATCAGAAGGTCGGCAGTTCAGCGGTTCGAATCCCTAGCACCGCATAACGGAGTGAGCTCCCGTTACTTGTCCCGGCTTCTGCCAACCCAACAGTTTGAAAGCACGTAAAAAATGCAAGTAGAAAAATAGGGTCCACCTTTGGTGGGAAGATAACAGTGTTCCGTGTACCTTCGGAGTTTAGTCATGCCAGCCACATGACCACGGAGACGTCTTCGGACAGTACTGGCTCTTCGACTTTGAAACGGAGATGAGCAGCACCCCCTAGAGTTGGGAACGACTAGCGCATATGTGCAAGGGAAACCTTTATCTTTACCTTATTGAACATAGCCATGGCTGGCTAACAAAAATCCTGAAAAGTATATTATAAAGCCTCTGATCACAAAATGGAAACAATATTAAAGTAACCATAACACAATAGCCAGGGCACCATTACAGACTCATAACACAACTACACTTACATTGTCTCAATATCCCATCCAAGCACCTGAAACATCACATGTCAGTCATCGTAGCCTTCCAGAAGGCCAAGAGAGTTATGTTTGTTTATTGTTTATTAGATTTATACCCCGCACCTTCTCCAAAAAGGACCCAGGGCGGAGCACAGGAAATTAACCCCCCCCCTAAGTTTGCGCTTCGCCCACTTCTCAGGAGCAATCACTCCATCCTCGAGGTGGGCCCGTGTTAGACTAGGGGGCCAGGCCTGCGAGAGGGGAGACTCTCGCAGGCAAAGGAGATCACGCCTTGAATACATTGCTGGGAAAACACGAAGGCCGTATAGTCCAAGGAGAGTATAATCACAAGTCAAAGTCAAGCTTGCTGGGCCAGCCCTCGGAGATGATCAATGAGGGCTGGCGACATCCTCCTGGGGCAAAACAACCCCCGGGCCCCATTCCGCAATCAAAAACGGACCTCCATTTTCACGCATGCGCAAACCCTGGACCTTTTGATCTCAGAGGTCAGGCTGCTCCATGCCAAGCGTCACAACAATGAAAGCACATCTCCTAGGTCCCACCAGATAATATTGAACAGAAGGAACCTGGAACACCAAAACTCTATTGTGCCTGCTGGGATGGACAGAAATCCTCAAGAGAGAGGCAATTCCTCACATTATCTACCCCTTTTCTTCACCATGGACTCCCTTTAAATACTCTTTGTGGCCACAGGCCATAGCCACGGACCCTCAAGACTTAACTGAAGATTTAAACCAGTGATAGTCAACCTAGTCCCTACCGCCCACTAGTGGGCGTTCCAGCTTTCATGGTGGGTGGTAGGGGTTTTGTCCCATTCTGAAGCACTTTCCTTTTTTAATTTAATTGACTTCCCTACTTTATAAATCACCATTACTGTGGAACCGGTGGGCGGTTAGAAAATTTTGCTACTAACAGAGATACAAAAGTGGGCGGTAGGTATAAAAAGGTTGACTACCCCTGATTTAAACCAACTTCACCCTTATTTGAAACCATAACCTTTCTTCAAGCCTTCGTGGATTCCCTGTGATGACTTCATGCCCCCTCCCCAGGGGTCCATGGACCACAGGTTGAGGATCACTGATGTAAGCCTTTAAAAGATGGTAATTAGAACCTCAAATTGAACCCAGAAGCTGGCACAATAGTGGTGTAGCACAAGAGAACCTTGGTGTACTTAGAAGAGTGCATGTCACTGCATTCTGAACCAGTAGAAATTGTTTTTTCCCAAGGACAGACACTCATAGAGCATATAGTAGCAGCAGTCCAACTGGGAAGTGACCAAGGCGTGAGTGACCGTGAGCAGGGCCTCCCAGTCCATGAATGGGTGCAGTTGCCACACAAGATGGATTTGTGCAAAAGCCCTTCCAGCCACAGTTGCCACATGCTTTTTGGGAGGAGCCACCAGTCCAGGAAGACTCCCAAGACTACATTTATCAGGAGATGTGCTACCCTGGGAAGCCATTCTTGTTTTGCTCAGATTGAGTCATGGCCTGTTGTTCTCCATCAAGACACTGATAGGCTCCAAACTCTGGTGATGGAATGATGGCATGATTAAAGTAAGAAAAACCGACCCTTTAATCTGATGATTGAGGCTACGAGAAGTGTGTGTAAACATATGCAAAAGGCATTTAATGCTACTTTTATGAGTGGTGCAGCGGCCTTGAGGTGGAGCTCTCGCCTCACAATTAGGAGGTTGTGAGTTTGATCCTAGGTCAGGGGTAGTCAACCTTTTTATACCTACCGCCCACTTTTGTATCTCTGTAAATAGTAAAATTTTCTAACCGCCCACCAATTCCACAGTAATTGTGATTTATAAAGTAGGGAAGTCAATTAAATTAAAAAAAAGGAAATTGCTTCAGTATCGGAAAAAACCCTACTGCCCACCATGACAGCTAGAACGCCCACTAGTGGGTGGTAGGGACCAGGTTTACTACCACTTATTTTATTAAATTTATACCCCGCCCTTCTCCTACAAAAGGACCCAGGGCGGCTGTCCTAAGTAGAGGCAGATATTTCTCTCTTTGGACACACTGGGAATATATCTGTTGAACAAAACTCTGCATTGGCGACAGGAAGGGCATCTGGCCAGTAAACATTCTGCCAGCTCCATTCAGTTACTTACACTCCACCCGGCAAGGTATTACGGGGTCGTTAAAAGAAGATGATTTCATGCTTCCTTTGTGACATATGCTGTGCTTCTCCATGGAACAGAAAAAAGGTGGATCTTTACTGGCCAAATAGGCAGAAATTAAAATATTAAAGAGCCCTTATTATGCTTGACTTGTTGATGTTTAAATGCATCAAGTAACAACTAGGGAAACAAGTCACAGAGTTTTGAATTGCACATAATTTTGGTCTGAGTTGAAGACGTTTAGCACTTCCACATCCAAAGCTCTGCATTTCTGGGTCCTGTATCTTTGTGGCCATCCCTCAGTTAGAGGTTATCAGTTAGTGAAACTCAGTCTTAGCAACTTTAAGATAGGTGGACTTCTATGCTTCAAATGCTGTTTGACGAAAGCATTCTGGGCGTTGAGAAACACTGAGTTAAACTATTCATATTCAGCAGACCAATACCGGGCCATTTCACAACATATTATAGTAGACTGAAATAGGGTTGGGTCCTTTGTTGTTCAGAATTGAAATAAGGAATCTATCCTTAAATGGGACATAGGAAAATTGGGGAGATGATACACAGCTGGACTGAGTCTAATGCCCGCTGGAAGGATCGTGAAGCTGACGGGGTGAACACCTTGAGATCTTTGTGGGGCATTCCCTTTTGAGCACTTGACCTGTAGTGTCTTGCATATTGCATCCCCTTGCAAATCCCACCCCTCGTTTCCTTAAAAGGACAGAAGCAAGTTGAAATTCACTCATGTGTTGCTTTGTCTTTTGCTTGTCTCCTCAGGTTGCTGGTAGGCTCTTCTCCTCCGGTTGTGACCTTCCCCCCTGACAGCCACCAAAGCAGCAGGAGACTAAGAACAGCGGACATCATGACACTGGCAGGTATGGGAATGCTCCCTTTTCAGGGCTTTTCTGCATTGGCCTTTGAAGGTAGCATAAGCATCCCCTGATAACATTTTCACTCTGCTATATCCTTATAATATGGCCATATGTCACCTTTCTGCAGGTGTTACAGTGACCTTTTAGTAGGGTAACCCTTTAGACTGATTTCAATTCCCACGCTTTTAGTGGCACAGGAAAATGGGGTCAGCTCAATGCCCATTGGTCAATTCAGGCTTGTTTGGCACCACTTTTCCATCTCTGGTTCTTCTTCTATGTTATTAACAGAAACAGACTGTGTAGTGGGTGTGTTGGGTCTCTAACAATGTTTTGAGCTCTAAGCACATAGCGTTTATAAACAGGATCCTGAATAACAGGAAGCGAGCTTCCTATAATCTTCTCGGCTGTCCTTACCACTCTCGGTATGGACTTTCTATCTGACCCAAATCCTAGTGACATTCTCAAAGCTGGAGTATAGTGCTGGTGCACTGGTTTAGTTGTAAAGTGGCCAAAAAAAGGAGACAGTATGTCTGACTGTCCTGTCTTTCACTCTTCCATACTCACACCAGATATCTCATATTATCAGATATCTGTTTCCCTGGCTTCCCATGCTTTCGTTAAATCCCCAAGGAAGCTATCAAGAGTATATTTTTCCCATGGGAGGTTTTAGCAGTAATGAAATTGGCATAGCTCAGGGGAAATGGAGAAATCATTGAGGGATCCCCCCCCCCCATGCCTAGAGGAATTCAGATGAATCATCTATGTATTTAATTTCTCTCCTTGAAAATTTGCTGGAAAAACTCTAAAGATCATTGGGCACCAAATTAACTAACCCGTTTCCCCAAAAACAAGACCCTCCCCGGATAATAAGCCCAATCGGGCTTTTGAGCGCATGCACTAAAATAAGCTCTTCCCGAAAATATTGCAACACAGCATCAGCCATGAGGTGACCACGTTTGCCGCCTCCTGTACCTCAAAAATAATAAGACCTCCCCCCAAATAAGGCCAAGTTCTTATTTTGGGGATCAAAAGAAAATAAGATCGTGTCTTATTTTCAGGGAAACACAGTAATTGATTTGTCCACTCTCTATATGGGTGCCTCTTTCCTCTCTTTCCCCAGTTCCAGAGTTTCCTTTTGAGATACAATCACCAGATGTGGACACACAGCATTTGAAGTACAACTGTATTAGGAATTTGTATAAAAGCATTATCAGAACTCAGCATCTGAAAATGAAGCCAATAGCAGCTCTTCCTCTCCCCTTCTCCTCCATTCCTTTCCATATCTGCCATGAGATGAGCACGAAAGCAGAAAAAACTCTGTCGCCAGGAACAAATGCCAAGGAAATTGCAATAAAAACCTCCTTTTCCTAATTGTATTTTAATTTTCTTGTCTCACACAGCCTACAAAGAAAAAATGAAAGAGCTCCCCCTGGTGTCCCTCTTCTGTTCCTGCTTTCTCTCAGATCCTTTAAATAAACCGTCCTATAAATATGAAGGTAAGTGGAAACTGATAATCTTGGCAACAAAGCTACAGTGCGCGCGCTCTCTCTCTCCCCCCCCTCTCGTAAAAATAGCTAAGCTAATCAACTGCACGTCTTTAAGAAGATGCTGGACAGCCATTTGTCTGAAGCGGTATAGGGCTTCCTGCCTGGGCAGGGGGTTGGACTAGAAGAGCTCCAAGGTCCCTTCCAACTCTGCTATTGCATTGCATTGCATTGCATTGCATTGCATTGCATTGCATTGCATTGCATTGCATTGCATTGCATTGCATTGCATTGCATTGCATTGTAACTTTCATGTTGCTCCAGTGCGGTTGCTAGATTTCTAGATGAGCCAATAATGTGAGTTGTATGAATTTAGACTTTAAGAAGAAATATATATTACTGCTTCATTTTTATCTCTGGCTCAGTGTCACTTGCCAGCATGATGGAAGAATAGGCAGCAAAGAAGGGATTTTGCACATACTGATTTCCAAACTTATTTATTTTTTATTTTATTCAAATTTATACCCCGCACCTTCTCCAAAAAAGGACCCAGGGCGGCGCACAGGAAATTTAAAAAACAATACAAATATAACAAAATATAAAATTTTAAAAAGCTATTATATCCATGCCCTGTGCTAAAATCGTATAAAATCCCCCCAGATTAAAATCTATCTAAAACAGTCAAAACGGTAGGTTATGCTAGGCCGGCTTGTTGGAAAAGGTGTGTTTTAAGACGCTGGTGGAAGAGGCGGAGGTCTGAGATGGTGCGTAATTCGGGGGGCAAGTTGTTCCAGAGGGTAGGGTCCGCCACAGAGAAGGCCCTTCCCCTGGGTGTCGCCAACCGGCATTGCCCGGCCGCCGGCACCCTGAGAAGGCCCTCTCTGTGGGACCGGATCAGTCGAAGGGATGTATGGGGCAGAAGACGGTCTTGCATATAACTAGGCCCCGAGCCATGGAGCGCTTTGAAGATGGTCGTCAGAACCTTGAAGCGCACCCGAAAGGCCACAGGCAGCCAGTGCAGCTCACGCAGGAGAGGTGTTCTGGACTAGTTGTAGCCTTCGAGTGCACCTCAAGGGAAGCCCCATGTAGAGAGCATTAAAGTAGTCAAGTCGGGATGTCACGAGTGCATGAGTGACTGTGCGGAGGGCAGCCTGGTCCAGTAAGGGGCGAAATTGGTGCATCAGGCGTACCTGATAAAACGCCCCCCTGGCCACGGACGTCACACGATCCTCCATGGACAGCCGGGAATCCAGGAGGACACCCAAATTGCGCGCCCTCTCCACGGGGGCCAGTGTTTCGCCCCCAATGGCCAGAGTTGGAGTTACCTGGCTGAACCGGGGTGCCAGAAACCACAGCCACTCAGTCTTGAACAGGTTGAGCTTGAGTTTGTTACTACCCATCCAGATCCGTACGGCCTCCAAATACCGGGACAACACCTCGGCGGCATCGTTGGGGTGGTCTGGGTGGATATGTACAACTGAGGGTCGTCAGCATACAGATGATATCCCACCCCAAAACCAGAGATGATCTCGCCCAGCGGCTTCATATAGGTGTTGAACAGGAGGGGCGAGAGGACCGACCCCTGACGAACCCCACATAAGAGGGGTCTCGAGGCCAACCTCTGCCCCCCTGCCAACACACATTGTGACCGACCAGAGAGGTAGGACGAGAACCACCGCAATACGGTGCCTCCCAGTCCCAACCCCCCCAGTTGGTGCAACAGGATACCATGGTTGATGGTATCAAAAGTCGCTGAGAGGTCTAATAGGACTAGGATAGTGGAACATCCTCTATCCCGCGCCCTCCAGAGATCATCCACCAACGTGACCAATGCCGTCTCGGTGCTGTGACCGGGTCGGAAGCCGGACTGGCGCGGGTCTAGATAATCAATTTCCTCCAGGTGTCGCGGACTCTCTACAACCTTCGGTAAAAAGTGAATGTTGGAGACCGGACGGTAATTTTCCAACAATGCTGGGTCCAGGGAAGGCTTCTTGAAGAGGGGCCTCACCACTGCCTCTTTCAAGACGGCAGGCAAGTACCCCTCACTCAAAGAAGCGTTCACGATATCCTGGAGCCAGCCTTGTGTCACCTCCCAGGATGCCAGTACAAGCCAGGAGGGACACGGGTCCAATAAACATGTGGTGGCCTTAACTCTCCTTGACAACCTGTCCATATCCTCGGTAGTGACAAAGTCAAACTCCTCCCAAGATGGTGTCTCAAAAACAGCTTCGGACAATCCGACCGGACCACTCTCAATGGAGGGCAACTCGTTCCGAATCCGAGTGATTTTCTCCTGCAGATATATACCAAATTCCTCTGCTTGACCCTGCAAAGGGGCTTCCCGCGGCCTCTGGTGAAGGAGGGAGCGGGTCACCCCAAACAGGGCGGCAGGGCGGTTATCTGTGGATGCAATAAGAGTGGCACAATACTCACGTTTGGCCACCCTTATCGCCACTTGGAAAACTTTTCCTTTCATGCCAACTTCTTTGCTGATGAATCCCATCATGTCTGCACCAAAGGACCTCAGTGTTGCAGGAGACACTTCAGATCCTCTGTGAGATACAGATTTCCAGTAGTTTTCCCTGTGCCCAGAGTAAGTCAGCCCACTACTAGTTAAACTGCTTCTTGGCATACTGATTCTTCAGCTTTTCTCTCCCTTTTGTCCAGTAGACACTGTAGACCTGACCTGGTGTGTCATATCAGACATGGAGGTCATTGAACTCAACAAGCGCACCTCAGGACAATCCTTTGAGGTTATCCTTAAGCCACCGTCCTTCGATGGAATCCCTGAATTCAATGCCTCCCTGCCTCGACGGCGTGACCCATCTTTGGAGGAGATCCAGAAGAAGCTAGAAGCTGCTGAGGAACGACGTAAGGTGAGAAATAGTTTGCACCTGCATGATACCCACAGTGCAGTTAAGAAATTTAATGGGCTTTATGGTAACAGCAGGCCATCCCTTTGGATGGTAAAACATATTATTCATTCATCCAGTGAGCTAACCATCCTGTTTTGAGGATTCTCCCTATCATTCTGCAGAGTAAGGGATTTAGTCTTTGCCTTTCCCAATGGCACTTACCTTGGTAAATAGTTTAGATATTATAGAGGACAATTTGATCACGTGAATAAACCAACAGAGAATCTGCCCCCCTCTTTTTAATGCCAGGAAAAGTATGAAGGGTTGTTCTAGAAAGATAAAGATTGTTCTCAGGAGTCTACCAAATTACTCCAGAAAAAAACACCCTCTCCCTGTTTGAGTGCCTCCAGAATTATGGACATCAACTTCTAGAATTCTTCACAAAGCCATGCTGGTTGGGAATTGTGGAACTAAGCGCAACACCTGGAAGGGTCCCAAGTTGGGGACGTTTGCGCTAGAAGACAATATATAGTTGCTAATTTCCTGTGTTCTAACTAAACATTACAATGAATTTGAAAAACTGACAATTTTGCACTGCCTAGTTGAGTTCACTCAATGTAATAGCTGTGTCAGGTAAGGGCTTAATGCTTCCATTTGTAGAAAACCCAACTAATGTTAATCTTAGTTAGAGGATTTCCCCTACTTTCCATAAAGGGTTGTTTAGGGTTCAATATATTGTCCCATTGTGAAGGAGATGGGCTGTTCCAAAATATGAAAAATAAATCATGCAAACCAAATGAAGTATATTGTAAAAACTCAGCCTCTCTCTTAATTGATATTATTCATATACACGTTTTATTACAGTTGAGATATTTAAGCATTTGCTTGATTTAACCCCATGATTTATTTATTTATTTATTTATTTATTAGTCAAATTTATATAACCGCACCCTCTCCCCGAAGGGACCCAGGACGGTGCACAGGAAGTTAAAACAAACAATATAAAATATAAATAATTAATATCGAATTAAATAGGTTATCCCTGTGCTAAAATTTAAAAAGTTAAAACATAATCCATTAAAAACCCAATTAAAACAATTTATAATACAGACTGAAGACTAGGTAAATAACTTAGGCCAAACCGGCCTGATGGAACAGGAGTGTCTTTAATTTCTGGCGGAAGGTGCGGAGGTCCGTGGTTGTTCTGAGGTCGGGGGGTAGGTCGTTCCAGAGGGTTGGGCCCACCACAGAGAAGGCCCTTCCCCTGGGCGTCGCCTGCTGGCATTGCCTGGTCGACGGCACCCGGAGAAATCCCTCTCTGTGGGAGCGAATCGGCCGCAGGGATGTATGGCAAGCCGATGGCATCTGTGGCACGTGGAGTCATATTTGGTCATGCACGCCAGCCCTCAGTTCCAGCACGCACATGACAGCTGATTTTTCACCCTTCTGGAGGGCCAGGGGAGGCTGTTTTCACCCTCCCCAGGAAAGCCTCTGGAGGCTGGGGAGGGCAAAAAATGGCCGGAGGTTTGGGAATGATCTCTTTCTGGTTTCTGGGAGGCCTCTGGGGGGCCTAGGGAGGCTGTTTTTGCCCTCCCCAAGCTTCAGGAAAGCCTCCAGAGCCTGGGATGGTGGTTTATGCACACATGTGGGGTGGGTGGGTGGGTTCACACGCGCATGCACAGGTGGGTGGGGAGATTGAGTGGGCATGCCCAAGCGCACTGTTGCATGCACGTGCAATTTTGGCACACATTTTGGTAAGAAAAAGGTTCGCCATCAGTGATCTAACCATTGAAAAGTTGCCCTGTGGTAGGCAGGGCTAAAAAAGAGTGATTGGCCTTAAACAGTGTTTCTCAACCTTGGCGACTTTAAGTCATGTGGACTTCAACTCCCAGAATTCCCCAGCCAGCTATGCTGGCTGGGGGATTCTGGGAGTTGAAGTCCACAGGACTTAAAGTCGCAAAGGTTGAGAAACACTGGCCTAAAAGCATCCAGCGAGGCCTTTGGTTGATTATTGACTTGACTCTAGGTTTCCCTACTCCTAGTTCAATGCCTTAAGCTCTCCAGTTCAGCGCTACAGCACCTTAGTTCTCCAGCGGGACAATTTGGCTAAATTTCCCCATTGAGTAGGGAAATAAGCTCTTAAAGCACACTTGCCTTGTTTTATTAACATTCAATATTCACGAAAATAATAATAGAACACCACATCTAATTCCAATGAATGTCATTCACTGGTGAAGTGTAAAAGAAATAATTCCATTTGTTTATAACCTGCAATATAATACAGTCTTGTAAATAAGCATAATATTGAAGTCTTACGCATGTGCTTAACATAAATGTATGCAGAAGGGAGCCATTTTTAGCTTCTGTGAACAATGAGGAGGAAAGGAATGTTAGCTAGCCCTTCAACTGCTCACAAAGCATTTCTAGGGAATGGGCTGATCTCCGGAAGAAAGAAATTGGCTCACAAAGCAGTTCTAGGGCTGATCTCAGGAAGAAAGAAATTGGCAGTGCTTTCCTGCTTACAAATTATTGATAATCCATTAGAAGGCATCATTCATTCATCCTTGTACCTGCCTGACATTGATAGATAGTCTTGAATAGCTTCTGGACTACAATTGTGGGGGAAAGAAATGAATGAATTCCTTTTCTTTGGCTCAGATCCTGAGTTAAATCTTTTCCTATCTCCTTGATCTTAAGAAGTGATCTTATTCACTCCTTTCCTCTTGGAAATACATTAGGAAACATTTTTTTAGAGCCCTGTGTTCTTTGTTTGCTTCAAACATATTTACTGTTTTGGCTGGAAATTACATCTAAGTTCACACATTTAAAGTTTGGAGTGTCTTCCCAAGAGAGGGGCTTTTCAATGGCAGCTTTCCTAAGTCACAGGAGCTTTCTCAATTTATTGTCAACAATTATACAGACATTTTTGATAACCCCACTCTCAACAAAGCTTATGCATAATGTAGTGTTCCCCTATAATGACAGGCCTTCGATCTCCCCTTGTTTGGATCATCATAAATGAAACCAGAGGTGATCAAGTCAACTTCTTGAAAACCGAGTAGAAAAATCAATTGCTAAAATAAATTAAAGTATTCATATCTGGGTGTCTTTGACTGATAAACCCCTCTATGTCTCTGCATTACCTATATAACAGACTCATTCATGTGGTCAGTGCATTCAAATAGCAATAAATAAACCTCTATTTTGCCAGGATCTAGGTATAACTTTATTTGGCAAGACACAAGCAAATAATCTTCAAATATCTTTCCCTGACCTTCACTTGAAAACTTTTCCAAGATTATATAAGCATAGAATTGATCAGGAAAAGGACCAGAACAGAAAAGTTTCAAGTATGTAAGGCAGGAATATAAATATGTAAGGGAACTGTAGACCCATGACAAACTAAAGCTTGGATTTCAGAAAAAAAATCAAATATAGGTCCAAACTTAACCCACGTCACCAACTATGCATCTTAACATTTTTGACCATTCCTTATGGAGATGCTTGATAGTGCTTTAAAGTAGGTTTCTGTTTGAATAATTTTGTAAACCACTTTGAACTTTGTTTTGAAAAATGTACAAATAAAACATGCAGATATTTTGTGTCAATGAATCGGGTGCCATGGTTTGCCATTAATTTCTACTAGGAGTTTGAAAGAAATGAGGTTCTTTCAGAGTTAGCTTTCACATAGACTTGCTATATTGACAGAAGCAGAAAACAAAACTGGGCAAATTCTCTTTAAAAAACAACAACTAGGGGAAGTAATCCATCCTACTTAAGTGTTATCACAAGGCCATGGACAATATTTTTGAAAATGCTGTTCTGCTGTCAATAGGTTACTTGCATTTGCACTGCGTGATCTTTGAAAGGTCATATCTGATCCATCTCATTACAATTACTTAACATTTTACAAATTAAAAGCCAGGCTAGCCTGTTTGAGCTGCTGATTAATAGTATTCTATAAAGCAGGGGTCTCCAATCTTTGCAACTAAAGTCCTTTAGACTTAAAGTTGCAAAGGTTGGAGAACCCTGCTATAAAGTACCCCTCAGGATACATAGAGGAAAGTGAGATCCTGGCCTGCAAGGGAAACCGGTATAAGTTAAATTGAAAGATTTTGTCCCAACATTCTTACTTTGACCAAAGAGGAGAAGGCTGGGGATATTTTTAAAAAGTCTGCATATGTGACACTGAATAGGTTTTCCTGCTGTATTTAAGCATTCAGCACGTGAAAGAAGACTTCCCAAATGTATCTTGGTGAACACAGATTACAAAAAAGAATGGTTGAAAAATGCAGATTGACAAATGTCAAAATCCCTATAAGGCAATTCGAAATCCGTCTTCTTAACCATTCATCAATTCAGCTACGTACTTTAGCCGAGGTGATGCAGTGGTTAGAGTACAGTACTGCAGGCTACTTCAGCTGACTGCTAGCTGCAGTTTGGCAGATTGAATCTCACCAGGCTCAAGATTGACTCAGCCTTCCATCCTTCCAAGGTGGGTAAATGGAGGACCCAGATTGTTGGGGGCAATATGCGGACTCTGTAAACCACTTAGAGAGGGCAGAAGTGGTATATAAGTCTAAGTACTATTGCTATTGCTACTGTTGGACTACAGTTCACATAATCCTAAACCACCATAGTCAGGTTGGACAAAAGATTTTCGAAAAGGAAAAGAAATAAATAGTGATACAACATTTGGGGATGCCATCTATCCCCAGTTTTAAACCAGGTAAAATAGAAAGTTTCTTATAAATGGTATGATGCATACTTCACACATATATATTGATATTTGTGCCTGGAGTGTGCATGACATATTCCACCTGCATTCAACTCTTGTTGCAAAGCTCTTAGTAATAAACATCCCCAATCTTGGTTTGGGGTCAGGGCAGAAGGCAAGAGTTAGAAATTAGCAAACTGACATACATAGCAAACAGACTATTGAAGCCTAGTACTGATTTTTGACTTTTTACAGGTTGTCTTTCTATCTTCAGTCATTTCTTTTTTTTTAATCAAGTCATCAGATCCAATCTTGTTATCAATGCAAAATAGCCCAGTAAAGCAAAGATTTTATGAGCTGTTTTATTTGGATCCTCCTGTATCTAAATTAGGATCTGCTGCATTGTCCTTCGGTCATTACACCCTATGTATGTATGTCATTATCATGTTTTTCTATGGATACAGTACCAGGAAGCCGAACTCTTGAAGCATTTGGCAGGAAAACGGGAACATGAACGAGAGGTCATCCAGAAAGCCATTGAGGAGAACAACAATTTCATCAAAACTGCCAAGGAGAGGCTGATACAGAAAATGGAGTCCAACAAGGAGAACCGAGAGGCACATTTAGCTGCTATGTTGGAACGTCTTCAGGAGAAGGTGAGGGGTCAACACTAGCAAGGATGGAGATGGAAGGTGTGGGTTGCATTGGGTTAAGATTGGTGTGCTAGACTAAGATGCGTTTGAAGAAAAACAGGATGGCTCCTTTTTCAGGATTTTTATCTTCAGTTCAAAGTGCTGATAGCTGATAGGCCCATCAGATGTATCTTGTGTGAATCCAGTAATTGTGTTTCTATGGTAGCCAACTAGATGGCTCTGGGGACACGATAGCCTATTTGTCTTTCATGGTTATTGATATTCAGAGATATGCATTTTCTCAAGAAGATTAATGGAAGAGCAGCATGGTGGCCTAGAAGTGGAGCTCTCACTTCACAATCAGAAGGGTGTGAATTTGATCCTAGCGGCAGATATTTCTCTCTCTGGGTGCAAAGAGAACATATGGATGAGGGGATAAATGGGGAACTCATCAAATTTGCAGACGACACCAAGCTGGCAGGAATAGCCAACACTCCAGAAGATAGGCTTAAGATACAGAAGGATCTTGACAAACTTGAACATTGGGCACTATCTAATAAAATGAAATTCAATTGTGAAAAAAGTAAGGTTCTACATTTAGGCAAGAAAAACAAAATGCACAGGTACAGTATAGGTGGTACCTTGCTCAATAGTAGCAACTGTGAGAGGAATCTCGGAATCCTAGTGGACAACCATTTAAATATGAGCCAGCAGTGTGCAGCAGCTGCCAAAAAAGCCAACACAGTTCTAGGCTGCATAAACAGAGGGATAGAATCTAGATCACGTGAAGTGTTAATGCCACTGTATAGTGCCTTGATAAGGCCACACTTGGAATACTGCAAACAGTTTTGGTTGCCACGATGTAGAAAAGACGTGGAGACTCTGGAAAGAGTGCAGAGAAGAGCAACCAAGATGATTAGGGGACTGGAGACTAAAACATATGAAGATCGGTTGCAGGAGCTGGGTATGTCTAGTTTGATGAAGAGAAGGACCAGGGGAGACATGATAGCAGTGTTCCGATATCTCAGAGGGTGCCACAAAGAAGAGGGAGTCAAACTATTCCCCAAGGCACCAGGGGGCAGGACAAGAAGCAATGGGTGGAAACTAATCAAGGAGAGAAGCAACTTAGAACTAAGGAGAAATTTCCTGACAGTTAGAACAATTAACCTCTGGACCAGCTTGCCTCCAGAAGTTGTGAATGCCCCAACCCTGGAAGTCTTTAAAAAGATGTTAGATAGCCATTTGTCCGAAATGGTATAAGGTTCCTGTCCACGCAGGGGGTTGGACTAGAAGACCTCTAAGGTCCCTTCCAACTCTGCTATTGTATTGTATTGTATATCTGCTGTGAGCTCTGCATAGGTGTCAGCAAGGGCATCTGGCCAGTAAACACTCAGCTCCATTCAGTCACCCCGATTCCACCCCAATGCAAGGGATTACAGGGTAGTTAAAAGGGAAAAAATGGGAGTTTTATGCATGAATTTGCCTGTCCCACTAAATTGATGACTCTTGCCACATCTTGGGATATCTTTTTTTTTTTTTTTTAAGGATAAGCATGCTGAGGAGGTCCGGAAGAACAAGGAATTAAAGGAAGAGGCCTCAAGGTAAAGAGGCCCTCAAGCAGATAGCAATTTGGACTGACAGCTCCAAGGAAAGATGGCAGCAGGCGGCAGTACATGGTGGAGGCTGCCTTAATGCAAAGTGTTGACTGAGGAACTGGGATTGTCCTCTGCTTTCGTTGTTTGTGAATGTAAAGAATGGATGGGAGAAGCCATCTCGTGTGTTTCAGGGAGGGAGGGGGACCTAAGGGGAAAAGGAAGTTGTGAAGAAGAAATGTGCGTATCTGGGGAGGGAAGAGGGTGGGCATGGATGAGAAGACACCCCCCAAACAATGAGATGATTTGTTTTCTTGTTCCCACATGGGTCCTTCTGAAGACGGAATCCAAATACTGGAGGGGTGGTAAGAATACCAATTTTGGAGGGAAGTATCCAAGAAGGGGTGGGGGTGGGTGGGCTGGGGCGATGAAGAAGGAAAGGTAATCTAATTTGGCGATGAGCCCAGAGCAAGCAGAGGAAGTAAAATCACCTCTGGGGTGAGTGTTGTCTTGTGTGTCTTGCCATTGTTGGTCCCCCCCGTGTGATAAAAACAGCCCTCATTTCTGTGTCCCTTTGTAACTTTCCATCGTGTCTCTTAACTCCAAGGTATTACAAGCCTGGTATTGCTTAACTAAAAGTGGCTGGGGTGCTGATTTTGACCCCACAGGCCTCTGTTTTAAAAATAATTGTAACAATAAATGCCTTTTGCCAGAGATTCGCCATGGTCAGCTATGGATATAATTTCCCCTGCTTTTCCATTCAGATCTGTAGTGGAGAGACCCAAATTCTTTGAAGGATAATGAGTTTAGGACAATTGAAACATTATTTCCTTGGGACAGTAATCAAAAAAAGAATGTTTTTATGGATACCTTCTCAAGTAGAAGCTATGAAACTATGTGATAAAACAAGCAGAAGCACGGTTTAAACACCCCCTGACCTATAGACAGGGGTGGGTTTCTTCCGGCATTACTGCCGGTTCAATGCGCGCATAATTTTGTGTATGTGCCTGACATGCACTCAGTGCATGCGCAGTTGCCTATAAATAGGTATGCGCATGCGCAGAACATTTTAAAAGGTGAAAAAAAGATATCGCGGGAAACAATTCAGGGGCGTGGCGAGCATGCCGTCCCTAGCGGTTCAGAGACCCAGTTGCCATTTCCACTACGGGTTCCATCGACCGATGCAAACCAGTAAGAACCTACCTCTGCCTATAGATCTTTATATTGCTAAGAATGAGTTTATTCTGAAAAGAAGACTTTGAGATTTCAGAATTCTTTCAAAAATTCCCCTCACGTCTACACATTGGTTAGCATTTTCTTTAGTTTTATGACCTTCCCCTTTAAGAAATTTGTTTGATAAACTGTTTTTAGAAAGAAAAACCATCTTTGGAAGAATATTTTGCATTTGATAATGTAATATTTAACATCATTTTAAAGGAATACACTATAAGGCAGGGTTAATAAATAAAAATAAAATAATAAATTTTTTATTTATAACCCGCTCTCTCTCCCCAGAGGGACTCGAGGCGGGGCACAGGAGAATTAAACAACAATAAACACAAACAGAGTACAAAATTTAAAATCACAATTAAACAAATCCTGCGCTAAAAACATCTATAAAACTAAAAACTGTCCCTAAAACCCCTTAACACTATAACTAATTAAAATTACCCTAGGCCAGCCAAATGGAAGAAATGAGTTTTTAAAAGCTGTCGGAAGGAGCGAAGGTCAGTGGTCGTTCTGATTTCGGGGGGAAGGTCGTTCCAGAGGGTCGGGCCCGCCACAGAGAAGGCCCTTCCCCTGGACGTCGCCCGCTGGCACAGCCTAGTGGACGGCACCCGGAGAAGTCCCTCTCTGTGGGAGCGAATTGGTCGCAGGGATGTATGAGGCAGAATGCGATCCCGCAGATAGCTAGGTCCCGTGCCATGGAGCGCTTTAAAGATGGTAACTAACACCTTGAAGCGCACCCGAAAGACGACAGGCAGCCAGTGCAGCTCGCGCAGGAGCGGTGTTACATGGGAGAACGTAGAGGCTCCCATAACTGCCCGCGCGGCTGCATTCTGGACTAGCTGAAGCCTTCGGGTGCACCTCAAGGGGAGCCCCATGTAGAGAGAGTTGCAATAGTCCAGCCGGGATGTCACGAGGGCATGAGTGACTGTGCAAAGGGCACCCCGATCCAATAGGGGACGCAACTGACGGACCAGGCGAACCTGGTAAAACGCCCTCCTGGCCACGGCTGTCACTTGATCTTCCATGGACAGCCGGGCATCAAGGAGGATGCCCAAGTTGCGTGCCCCATCCACAGGGGTAAGTTGATCGTCCCCTATGGCCAGTGATGGAGTCAACTGGTTGTACCGGGATGCCGGAAACCACAGCCACTCGGTCTTAGACGGGTTGAGTCTGAGTCTGTTACTTCCCATCCAGGCCCGCACGGCTTCCAGGCACTGACACATCACCGCTACGGCATTGTTGGGGTGGTTTGGGGTAGATATATACAGCTGCGTGTCGTCAGCGTAGAGGTGGTACTCTACCCCAAAACCACGGATGATCTCACCCAGTGGCTTCATATATGTGTTGAACAGGAGTGGCGGGAGGACCGACCCCTGAGGCACCCCACAAGTGAGGGGCCTAGAGGTCGACCTCTGCCCTCCTGTCAACACAAATTGCCGGAGAGGTAGGAGGAGAACCACTGCAAGACGGTGCCTCCCACCCCCAACCCCTCCAGCCGATGCAATAAGATACCATGGTCGATGGTATCAAAAGCCGCTGAGAGGTCTAATAGGACCAGGATGGAGGAGCAACCCCCATCTCTGGCCCTCCAGAGATCATCTACCAACGCGACCAATGCCGTCTCGGTGCTGTGTTCGGGCCGGAAGCCGGACTGGCGCGGGTCTAGATAATCAACTTCCTCCAAGTGACGGGGAAACTGTTGTGCCACCAGTGCTAAGGGTGAACAAATGATCAGCCATACAACTGATTTGGTTGTGGGAAAACAATTATAACAGAAGCAATATGTGAATGTCACAATGGTAGGACTAAACAGGGTGTTTAAATTCTTACTGTTTTTCAGTGAAGAGTTAAACACCATCTCTACTTCCCATTCTTAAGAAATTCTACAGTTATATTTATTAGATTCATGTGCTGCTACACTATTGCTTCTCAACCTGGACGGCTTTAAGATGTCTGGACTTCAACTCCTGGAATTCCCCAGTCGGCACAACTGAAGGCACAAAGGTTGAAGAGGCGCGGTGGCTCGGTGGTTTAATGATGCTGGAGATAGTCTTTGCTTTAGTGGTTCAAGTCCTAGCACTGTGTGATGGGGTGAGCTCCCATCACTCACCTTAGGTTCTGTTTACCTAACAGTTTGAAAGCATGTTCTATGCAAGTAGATAAATAGGTACCACTTTGGTGGGGAGATGAATTGGTGCTCCATGCAGTCAGATTCCTGCTGGCTTCCTAGTTGTGGCACCAGTTTATGAGGCCGGTCTGGGGAAGAGAGAGGGCCTAGGATGGCGCTTCAGGAAGAGCTGCTCAGTTAAAGAGTTTCTTTCTGGTGCAAAGCCAACTCGCCCTCCTCTGGCGCATCTTGGGAAGCACATGAGCCTGTCCTACAACACAACTGGTAAAATGGCAGCTAAATTACTATTCTGCAAGCGTATTGTGGTCTCCTCGCTAACATAACAATGCCATACACTAACAACAACAACAGCAAAAACAACCAGGATTGGGAAACATTATGCTATACATTCCCCCCGACAGTACTCTATTCTTTGGAATAGTGTTGAGGTGTTCCTATTTGTAAGATGCTGGGTTCCTGCACATTCTGAAGCACAATTTCTAGATGAATTCTGAAATATGCACAATCCTAATATTTTATACTACATATAGGCTCCCAGTTTTTGTGGTCCTCAAACAAGAGAACCAGTATACAAATAAAATAAGAGATGAGGTTGTTGGTGAAGGAAATGCTTATGTCGTCTCTAAATTTCAAATAGAAAGAACTTAGGCTGATTTTGTAGCCATAACTTGGCTAAAATATTGTCTAATTTGTAAGGTTTGAGTGTAGTCACGTTTATCTTTCCTAATGTAAATATACAATCTGTACACAATCTATGTTCAGATAACAGCAACCAAACAGATTATGTTGTGCAAATGCAACAGCTAAAATGTAAACTGACCTCCTCAAGCATGTTGTGTGAACACACATAATTGGATTATTTTATTAAACCGTAATTCAGTAAAGTCAGTATGTTGTACAAATAGAGCCGTAGAGGTTTTTACAGCAGCTCCCTTCTGAGATGTTGTATACAAACCATTTATATTTGCAATGTTTGCTGAGTTAAAGACTGTATTGTGGGTTGAGTGCCCTGTTAATTTCATTTATTGACATATCAGTTAATTAAAATGTAATCAACTTAATGTGGTTAGTCGGCAGTCCTTCAACCCTTTCATCATTGGGGCACATTTAAAAATTATAATCTGATAAAACCTTTTAAAAGTCTTGGAAGGAAAACACACCAAAAAGCTTTTGGGAAGCCTCTGTGCAAGTTTAACCAATTTTTATGGAACAGATATCAAAATACACAAAGGAGAAGACCCCTCACCCCAAATATGCAAAACCAGAGAACATTTTTTAGGAAATGAATTTTAAGTGAATAGAATTCCAAAACCCATATAATGAACATTAAACTTGCTATAATGCAAGGGAAAACGGACATTGTTGTTGCAGTGAATAGGACAGATTAGTGACTAATGGTAGATGCTCTATATTGAATTGAAAACTTTGGTACATCACCTGGAACACTCAGCAATGGCCAATGATTACTGAAAGGTAATCAGGCATATTTTGCTGGAATGCCAAAGAGACAGAGGAATGCTTCTTTAAAGACATGTCGGAGCATTCCATATAGCCATTCCTAGTGCTAGAGCTCTCAGTGGGAATACCATCCCTTGAGAGTGTCCAGCTGCTATGGAGGTCCCCACTGCCCTTCCAGTCCCCTTGGTCTGATCAAACTTGCCTCCAGAAGTTGTGAATGCTCCAACACTAGACGTTTTAAAGAAGAGATTGGACAACCATTTGTCTGAATAGTATAGGGTTTCCTGCCTGAGCAGACGGTTGGACTAGAAGACCTCCAAGATCCCTTTCAACTTTGATTCCACTCCATTCCATTCCATTCTATTTTATTCTTCTAGCTCAGCTGTCTGTCTGGCATTTCTCTCCCCTGTGAAGCATTTCTCCTTGCTTGGCAGCAGATGGCACTGTAAGCAAGATAGATCTGCATGTGCACTTTTTCTTAAGGAAGATAAATTATTTCCCCCCTATCCTTCTCCCCAGCCTCTCAGTGCTCATTTCAATCTGACAGCACTGGATGTAATAATTCCCCAGAAATCTCAACAGCCAGTGGACCATTGATAGTGTTCTTCTTGATTCTAGGCCACCACAACCTCCAATCAATCATACAACCTCCAGTTACCTCTGCTAGCGAGACTAGCCTTGCTAATGAGACAACAATAAAATAAAACAATAAATCCTACCCTAGAAGCTGCCACCCACTGTGGATGTCTATAAGAAACCACAATTGCTTTTCATACATCATTGCATTATTGCATGGGCATACTGTCATCAAGGGTTCTTAGGGACGCTTAAGATGAACATGGCTAACAGTGACATCTCAATAGGGAGAGGCTGTAGTTGTAGCCATCTGATGCTGGAGTTTGTCATTAGTTGAGATGAAATCCCAGTTTCTTCAAGAGAAGAGGTTAGAAATGTGAGGTAGATCTTCTAGAGCAAGGGTATCAAACTCAAGGCCCGCGGGCTCTAGCGAAAACAGTGCTCAGGACAGTGGTGGGTTCCAGATTCCGTTCCAACCGATACAGTTGGAACGACCCTGGTGCCACTCACATGATGATGCTCCAGCTGCTCGGCGGAGTGCCGCACAGGCGCCATACGTGCTCTGTGCATGCACGGAAGTGCCAAAGGCATTAAGGACAGGTAAGAAGTGAGGGCGGGCGGATGGGCTCTCCAGAGCACCATACCGGAACGGTATTCAGTGCTTCGGACAGGCTCTGGTACACCTGTACTGGGGCAAACCGCCTGTAACCCACCACTGGCTCAGGAGGACCATGCGCTGCCCTCTCAGGCTCCACTTTCACTGGCAGAGGGCTGCAGGAGGCCGTCATGTCTGAAAACGGAGCCTCAATGTCAAGCTGGCCACGCCCAGCCTGGCCATGTCCCCTGCCCCCCACCCACCGAGGTCAAATACAACCATGATGCGGCCCTCAATGAAATCAAGTTTGACACTCCTGTTCTAGAGGGTGTAATGTAATATATCTTTCCAGATATATGAAACCATTTGATGCCACGATTTCCATGGAGCCAGGGGCCTGTTATGTAGGACTAAGGCCTACTCAAGCTTGACTTTGCATTATTTCCATCCATAATTTACACAGCATTGATATCCTTAAAAGATGAAGAAAATAGAGTTGTTGGACATGGCATAGATGGTGGGAAAAATAATTATTTCAGAATGGATAAAATTACAAGGAATAAAACCCCATTTGCTTCAACAAATCAATGTGGCACATCGTCTCAGTAAAAACTGAGACTCTGACCAACTCCCTTAAAAGCTGCTGCTGGGCTATTTAAACATTGGCAGCCTGAAATTTGATGGATCCTGAATTGTTCCCCTTTTAGGAAATTCTTTACCTAAAACGTTGCTAAGAATTTCTGCAGAGAATGAAAGAACATTTTTGATGCTCTGACCTTGCAATTAGATGCTTCTGATAGTGGGAAGCTAGACAAAAGAAAAAGAAAAGAAAAGAAATAAAAGAAAATAGCAGAATCTAAGCATAGCATTTTAAGGAGAAAGTATAAATTAGGGGAACTAATAAAAGAAAGATATACGGTAATCTCTAGTGAAATCTGGCTATCCTAGATACTTCATGGTACAGGTGGACCTACTGTTTAATGGCTGAAGTTATAATGGACCTCCCCCCTCCAAAGTACTTATAACCCAGATTTGAAGTTGCGATGGTTGCCCCCCCCCCCCCTCCTGATCATATGATCATATTTTGGTCACTTGGCAACTGGCCTGGGTTCACAACTATTTACAAGATCCCTGCAAGTCCCTTGGACTGCAAGGTGATCAAACCGGTCAGTCCTAGAGAAGATCAACCCTGACTGCTCTTTAGAAGGCCAGTGTCAAGTCTGCTTCTAACAATAACCAAGAAAGAATCCACTCAACTCCATTTGGAAGGAATTAAGAGTACTTTTACTGGTTATGAAAAGAACAGCATAGATGCAGAGCAAGGTTTGAAGCATTTACGCGCGAAAGCATACATATCAACATATGTCCAACCCCCATTTCCCAATAACCTCCACCCCATTGTCCAATGCGCAAACCCCTTAGATGTCATGTGGGTTGAATCTTCAGGAGCATCATCAGGATGGCATGCAAGACCGATGATCTTGACCACCGCACGGCCCCAGCCACTGGTATGCGAAATAGATGGCGAGAATATACTCCCTTCTGCGAAACTCCCTCCATTACAATCGCATTCCCAAATAATAATAATAATAATAATAATAATATTAAATTGTTGACCGCTCCTCATAGGGACTCGGAGAGGTGCACAGGGAAAACTAAAACAATAAATATACAAACACATAAAAACAAATTAAACATATACCTGTGCTAAAATACCCCATTAACATACTAAAATTCCCAGTTAAAACAACTAAAACCCCATAGAGAGAGATTACCCTAGGCCGGCCAAGCAAAAAAAATGTGTTTTTAGTTTTAGACGGAAGGAGCGGAAGTCCGTGGCCGTTCTAATGTCGGGGGGAAGGTCGTTCCAGAGGGCTGGGCCCGCCACAGAGAGAGCCCTTCCCCTGGGCGTCGCCCGCTGACAAAGTCTAGTGGACGGCACCCGGAGAAGTCCCTCTCTGTGGGAGCGAATCGGCCGTGAGGATGTATGAGGCAGTATCCGATCCCGCAGATAGCTAGGTCCCGAGCCATGGAGCGCTTTAAAAATGATGACTAATACCTTGAAGCGCACCCGGAAGACGACAGGCAGCCAGTGCAGCTCGCGCAAGAGCGGTGTTATGTGGGTAAACCTGGAGGTTCCCAGAATTGCCCGCGCGGCTGCGTTCTGGACCATCTGAAGTCTCCGGGTGCACCTCAAGGGAAGCCCCATGTAGAGAGAGTTACAATAGTCCAGTCGGAATGTCACGAGAGCATGAGTGACTGTGCGAAGGGCGTCCCGATCCAATAGGGGGCGCAACTGGCGAACCAGGCGAACCTGGTAAAACGCTCTCCTGGCCACGGCTGCCACTTGATCTTCCATGGACAGCCGGGCATCCAGGAGGACACCCAAGTTGCGCGCCCCATCCACAGGGGCAAGATGTTCGCCCCCTATGGCCAGCGATGGAGTCAGCTGGTTGAATCGGGCAGCCGGAAACCACAGCCACTCGGTCTTGGTCGGGTTGAGCCTGAGTCCGTTACTTCCCATCCAGATCCGCACGGCTTCCAGGCATTGGCACATCACCGCTACGGCATCGTTGGGGTGCTTTGGGGTAGATATATACAGCTGTGTATCATCAGCGTAGAGGTGATACTCTACCCCAAAACCATGGATGATCTCACCCAGCGGCTTCATATATGTGTTGAACAGGAGAGGCGAAAGGACCGACCCCTGAGGCACCCCACATGTGAGGGGTCTCGAGGTCGACCTCTGCTCTCCTGTCAACACAAATTGCGATCGGCCAGAGAGGTAGGAGGAGAACCACCGTAAAACGGTGCCTCCCACCCCCAACCCCCCCAGCCGATGCAATAGGATACCATGGTCGATGGTATCGAAAGCCGCCGAGAGGTCTAATAGGACCAGGATGGAGGAACAACCCCCATCTCTGGCCCTCCAGAGATCATCAATGCGACCAATGCCGTCTCGGTGCTATGCCCGGGCTGAAAGCCGGACTGGCGCGGGTCTAGATAATCAACTTCCTCCAGGTGACGGGGAAACTGTTGTGCCACCACACTCTCAACAACCTTCGCCAAGAAGGGAAGGTTGGAGACTGGACGATAGTTGGTTAATAAAGCTGGATCCAAAGAGGGCTTCTTAAGGAGGGGCCTCACAATAGCCTCTTTTAGGGAAGCAGGCAAGGAACCCTCACTTAAGGATGCGTTGACAACCTCTTGGAGCCAGCCTCGTGTCGCCTCCCAGGATGCCAGTACAAGCCAGGAGGGACACGGGTCCAATAAACATGTGGTGGCTCGCAGTCGCCCACGTAGCCTGTCCATATCCTCGGAAGTAACGGAGTCAAACTCCTCCCAAACAAGATCTGTCTCGTGGCATCCCACTGGGCCATCAATGGGGGCTAACTCGTTCTGTATCTGAGCGATTTTCTCCTGCAGAAAAGTCACAAATTCCTCTGCTCTACCCTGTAACGGGGCTTCCTGCACCCTCTGTTGAAGGAGGGAGCGGGTCACCCTAAACAGGGCGGCAGGGCGGTTGTCTGCGGATGCTATGAGAGTGGCACAATGATGACGTTTGGCCACTCTCAGTGCCACAATGTAAGTCCGTAAATGGGCTCTTACTTGTGTCCGGTCAGATTCAGAACGGGTAGACCTCCATCTTCTCTCTAGGCATCTCTTGTGGCGTTTCATCACCCTCAGCTCCTCGGTAAACCAAGGAGCCGGGGTGGCTCGCCGCCACAAGAGAGGCCACAAGGGCGCAACCCGATCCAAGGCTCCCGTGGTCGCAGTATTCCATGCGGCCACGAGGTCCTCCATCGGGGCGCGGGTCAGGGGTACAGGAAGTGGCCCAAGCGCCATCTGGAATCCATCAGGGTCCATAAGGCGCCTGGGGCGGAACCAGATCGGTGACTCTGGTTCAGCCTCCCCGCGGAGGGGAGTAGCGGTCGGAAAGTCGAGCCGGAGAAGTGAGTGGTCTGACCATGACAAGGGCGTGATGACTATATCCACTATACCCAGATCACTCTTCCATTGGCCAGAGACAAAGATGAGATCCGGTGTATGTCCACCCTTGTGGGTGGGGCCTTGAATTAATTGGGTCAGGTCCATGGCCGTCATGGAAGCCATGAACTCCCGAGCTACCACGGATGATTCGCCCACCGATGGCAGGTTAAAGTCCCCCATGACTAGAAGTCTGGGGGTCTCGACTGCCACCGTGGCGATCACCTCCAGGAGCTCGGGCAGGGCTGCTGCTACATAGCGGGGAGCCAGGTATACAACCAGCAAGCCCAACTGCCTCCCTAGGCCCCACTTCACGCAGAGGGACTCACAACCGGTGGTCTGTGGCACAATGGTCTCTCTCGGCTCAAGACCTTCCTTTACTATGACCGCCACCCCACCACCCCTACCTAGGGCCCGGGGCTGATGAAAAGCGCGGTGGGCACATTTCAACGAGGGGGAGTCCACCCTCGTGGCCCAACCAGGTCTCCGCTATTCCTGCCAGGTCCGGCTCCCCCTCTGACACAAGGTCATGGATGAGGGGGGCTTTGTTGACAATGGACCTGGTGTTGCAAAACATCAGCCTCAGGCCCTGGCTCTGTATTCCCTGACCACCTAGCCTGCGGGGGTTGTGACACCTGACCGTTTGTAACCAACTGCTACGTGTCCCCAACCGGGAGGATGGAACTTGCCTCCCCTCGGACCTGCCTCTCCCCACGACCTTCTGAATGGGAATGCCCTCCGTCGGAACGACTCGTGTTTCCCCCCCCCTCACGGATCCTTCCGCTTCCCTCCGTCACCTGCTGGCCTGGCCCTCTCTTTCTAACTCTTTATACCCTCCCCCTCCTCCCTGGAAACCCCTAAAATCCGAATTAAAAACCTCCCTAAAAACCCCCTCAACCTGCGCTTCGCCCACTTCTCAGGAATAATCAATCCGTCCTCGAGGTGGGCCCGTGTTAGACAGGAGGGCCAGGCCTGCGAGAGGGGAGATTCCTGCAGGCCAAGGAGGTTGCGCCTAGAGTACACGATAAAAACCTCAGGGTAGTCACAGTCCAGGAAGGCAAAAACACAAGTCCGAAAGCAAATAAGTGGCTAAGTGCAGAATGTTCTTCAGGATGGGGGGTAAAGTCAGAATCCAGAGTCTTATGGATGGGGAGATCGAATCCAGTCCCATTACAGGCCCCATCCATCTGTCCTTCCGACCAAAAGGGGCTTAGTTCGTATTTAGTGCCACATGGCCAATTAGTCCATCATGCGGCCTGATGTAAGATACAGCCCTCTAATGGCCCAGATATTATCAGCCAGCCTCCTCCAGTCCCGTGCACTCACTCCAAGATGTTCTTTGCGATCTTCCTGGATCGTCCTCGGCCAAATCCATCTTTCCCCAACCGGCTGCAGGTGTTTCATGCCGGGCTGCTCAAGCCAAACATACCACTTTCAGCCAATCCATACTCCATCTCCGACCTTCTCCTTCTCCTTCAACCTTCGCCAACTCCGTCCTCCATCACCAGCTCTTTTCCATCTCAACGTCATCCTTTTCCATCGCCTCCAGCTCCTCGCCATCTCCGTCCATCTCCGTCCATCTCTCTCCATCCATCTCTCTCCATCCATCTCTCCTTACATCTCTCTACATCCGTCTCTCTCTCACTCCGTCATTCCATCTCCTTCCATCTCCTTCCATCTCTCTCCCTCTCCATCTCTCTCTTTCACCTTCTCCTCCTCCATCCCTTCTGCTTCAACTCCTCCAACGTTTCCATCATTCCATACCTCCACACCTTCTCTCATCCATCTTCTACTTTCTTCCACCCTTCCTCTCTCAGGAGCAGTCCTTGCCAGTCGGTGATGGGTATTTCGGGCCCAGGACCAGGGTATGACCGCACGACCTGCCATTAGTCGTGTGGCCCGATGGTAACTCTCCTGGCCTGGGCCCCTGGGCCCCTCTCGCCGCCCGTGGTGTAATCCGCATCCCGGATTTGCGGCCTGCCTCTCACCTTCCGGCCGCGCCGGGACGCTCTGGGCCGCAGACGAGCCTTTCTCGCCGCCCGTGGTGTAATCCGCATCCCGGCTTGCGGCCTGCCTCTCTTCTTCCAGCCGCGCCGGGACGCTCTGGGCCGCGAACAGACCGAGCCGATCTTCTCTGCTCTCCCGTCGCCCAAAAGGCTCGCCCTTCAACTCCGGGCAGCTCAGCGCGACGACGGGAGGATCGGCTTGTCAAACTAGCCCTCCGCGATGGTAAATGAGGGCTGGCGGCATCTTCCTGGGGTAAAAACCACCCCCGGGGCTTCTCCGGCTCTCAGAGCGCGACCGCCATGTCGCGCATGCGCATAGCCCCTCCCTCCCCATTTCAATGGCAGCCGAAGCAAGCAGTAAAGCGGAGGCTGACATCCGGCTCTCCTTCAGAAAAGTGGACTTATCCCTGTAACAAAATATAAACACAAATAGAGAGAGACAACAAGGAAAACACAATTAGTAAGATATATGGTCAAGGTTTGTCAGGATACTTAGACTAAAACCTCTTCAACAGTTTAGGGGCTCTAACATGAGACTTGTCAACCCATTCGGTATGGGAGAGGGGAAAATGCTTCCAAGCAACAAGGTACTGAACTTTATTCCGGTGCTTTCTAGAATCCAAAATGTCTTTGACCTCAAAATGTTGTTCACCTTCAATCAAAAGAGGAGGAGGAGGTGTCAGCTGGGGTGGCCGAAGAGGAGATGAACGTTCAGGTTTCAAAAGATTCACATGGAACATTGGGTAAATACGACGGAGATTTTTCGGCAAGTCCAGTTTAACAGAAACAGAACTAATGACCTTAACAATCGGGAACGATCCCACATATTTAGGGCCAAGCTTTTTTTACTTTTGATCCTGAAGATGAAACTCAAATCCTTTGGCCACCTAATGAGAAGGAAGGACTCAGTGGAGAAGAGCCTAATACTGGGAACGATTGAGGGCAAAAGAAGACTGGGATGACAAAGAATGAGGTGGCTGGACGGAGTCACTGAAGCAGTGGGCGTGAGCTTAAATGGACTCCAGAAGATGATAGAGGAAGGCAGGCCTGGAGGAACGTTATCCATGCAGTTGCGATGGATCGGACATGACTTTGCGACTAACAACAACAACAAATGATTATGTGACCATGATTTATTTGTTTGCATCCCACCTTTGCTATTTTTACAAATAATTCAAGGCAGTGAATATATCCAATATACCTTCTTTCTTCTATTTTTCTCCTAAAACAACCCTACAAGGCATGTTGAGCTGAGAGAGAATGACTTGCCCAAGGGCTTTCATGGCTAAGACAGAACTAGAACTCGTGATTTCCTGGTTTCTTGCCTACTGCCTTAACCACCAGACCAAACTGGCTTTTTTAATGATGTTTTCTGCCAGAAAACATCGTGTTTACTTCCAGTTTTTTTGGGGGGAAATGCCCATGCACTTTATAACGTTTGTTTTATGCCCGTGGCGCTCACTATATGAGCACTGCAAAAAAGGGTGTAAAATTGGGTGTGGTCAGATGATTACCTGCTTAATATCTTGACCCTGGGGGAGTGGGCAAACCAGTGGCAAATGAGCTTCAACATTAGTAAGTGCAGAGTGATGCACGTTCGGGCAAAACCCCCCAACTATATCTATACCGATGGGGTCTGAACTCCTTGCAACTAACCAGGAAAGGGACCTTGGTGTCCTGGTGGACAGCTCAATGAAGGTGTCAACCCAGTGTGCCGCAGCAGTGAAAAAAGCAAACTCATTGCTAGGGATCATTAGGAAGGGTATAGAAAATAAGTCAGCAAGTGTCATTTTGCTTCTTTATAAATCTATGGTGAGGCCCCATCTGGAGTATTGTGTACAGTTCTGGTCACCATACCTTCAGAAGGATATTATGGAAATGGAAAAGGTGCAGAGGAGGGCAACCAGAATGATTAGGGGGCTGGAACACCTTCCTTACCATCTGAGGCTGCAACGGCTGGGCCTCTTCACTCTAGAACGACGGCGCCTGAGAGGTGACCTGATTGAAGTCTATAAAATCATGCACGATGTGGACAAAGTAGAAAAGGAAAAACTGTTTTCCCTATCGCACAACACTAGAACTAGGGGGCACTCCATGAAACTTTTGGAAGCTAGACCTCAAACAAATAAGAGGAAGTACTTTTTCACCCAGAGGATCACTGGTCTATGGAACTCCCTGCCAGAAGAAGTGGTGACAGCTGTCAGTCTCGACACCTTTAAGAAAGGATTAGTCGAGTTCATGGCGAACAAGGGTATCAATGGCTATCATTATGGATGCCTAAGGACACCCTCCAGGTTGGAGAGATAGGCAGGATATTTCTCAATGCCATTTGCAGGGAATCATAAACAGGTGAAGACATCTGTTTGGGAATACCCTGAAGCAAATGGTGAGCCACTGTGTGAGACAGAATGCTGGACCAGATGGGCTGTGGCCTGTTCCAGCAAGGCTATTCTTATGTTCTTATTGTCTTATGTTCTTAATAACCAGCATACTCCCTGCCAGAAGAAGTGGCGGGCCCTGCCCTCTGGAACGACCTAATGTCGAACAACTACGGACCTCCGCTCCTTCCGTCAGAAATTAAAAACTCACTTTTTCTGCTTGGCCGGCCTAGGTTAGTCTCTACCTCAGGGGTTAGGGAATGTTAATTTTAAAATGGGGATTTTAGTGCAGGGACAGTTGATTTAATCTGTTTTTATTGTATTTATTTATGTATATATTTTATGTTGTTTTAATTTTCCCTGTGCACCGCTCCGAGTCCCCCTGGGGAGAGGACGCGGTATAGAAAAATCTAATCTAATCTAATCTAATCTATACTGTTGGCTGTAATTCCGGGCACAATTACAGTCATAAATCAAGGACCAGCTGTATACCAGATCACCTCTATCAGTGGAAAGTAGGAACATCCAAATTCCATTTATTTTAGGGGTCTGGTGTAGTAGAATGAAGCCGGGTGAAGGTTTATGCTCAGATTTATTACTGGCAATTTTGAGATTGGTGATGCTTTTATGCTTGGAGAGAAGCAACCGCTTTTACGCAAGATGAAGGATGCAAATTGCAGAGTTATGCATCCAGATAGACTCTCTAAACACATTTTGAATTCTACTGTCTGGCAAAGATCTATGAGTCTTAATAACTGACGATATTGCTTCTTTCTAAAGCGACCAAACATTCATCATCATATCGAAATATTTGCCTTTTCCTCTCCTCTGTTTGGGGGGAGGTTTCTATTTTAGTACCCTCGAGTCACCTAGAAATGAAGCAGCGTGCCTTCCTTTCTAAACAAAACAAAGGCGAGCTATTTTTCATTTATAGTTTAATCAGCAAAAGATGATTGAATTGTTAAGAGATAATTGCAATTAGTGAGGTTAAGCACATATTTTTGGTTTCTGAAAAAGGCGTTTGAGCTTTTTGACTCTGGAAATATCACTCAGCGTAACTGATTAATTGACTAATACCATTTACTTATTTGATTCATTAATATTTACAAATTTCCATACCATTTAATTCCAAAAGTCTCTGGGCAGAGATACATATTTATACATTGCAAACATTAAAAACCATGCAAACAGCAGGCTAAAAAACGTGGAAATCTTTAACAGTCATGAATAAAGATTTATTGCACTGAGAAGGCCACATGATGGAAAAAGACAGATTTAATTGGGGTAGGAATCCCTGTGGATTTTACTCCACTAGTTGTTGTCGACTATCGGGGTTGGTATTCATCTCCATTTCATTAACCGGGATCTGCAAAAAGCAGAGTGTGTAAGATATAATCCCTAGAGTTAAGGTATTCTGCAGATAATTTCGACCTAAGTCAAGGTATCCATAGGGTGAGGTAAAAAAAAAATCAAGAATGGCAACTTGGATTTTGGATATTTTAGCTAATTTGCTTTGATTTCTGCAAGCCAAGCCTAATGAAACTCTCCCCATTCTCCAGGCCATGACTAACATTACCCCAAATCTTGGTAACCACTAGAAGGCAGCAAAGCAATAAAAATAGTATTGTGTTGTTTTTTGCCACAACAGAAAGCTTGCTTACCTTCTCTGTCATGAGAATCTATGCCTACAGTAGGCAACCACATTTTGTAAATATTGCTGTTGTGTGTAAGGATATTGGGGAAAACAAAACAACACAAAAGGATCCTTTCACTTTTAACATTTACTTTGGTCTCAGTGCACAATATGGAATAATTTAGTTTGGGAACATTTTAACATGTAGCCTGGCCATCATGTAAATCCATGAATCTTCTGTGTACACTGAAATGAATAGTTTGACCTACAAGTAAGTCACAAGGGAAGTTACATTTATTTTACTTTTAAAATTTACTTTATTTCGTCGAGCATGAATTAGATAACAGATAGAAGTATAGATATGATTATGAATACCTGAAATGAATACGAATACAAGAGAATATTAGGACAGGGACGGTAAGAACGCTGGTGTGCTCATGCAGGTCCCTGACAGACCTCTTAGGAATGGGGTGAGGTCGACAGTAGACCGTCTCAGGTTTACGTTTTGGGGGTTTGGGGAAGAAACCTCAGTGTCAGGTTGTGCATTCCAGGCATTGACAACTCTGTTACTGAAGTCATATTTTCTGCAATCAAGTTTGGAGCGGTTTACCATAAGTTTGTATCTATTGTGATAGAATCCCTCCTTCAAATGAATGAGAATACCTTTCTCAAACCTTCAGAGAGTATGTTAGGAGCATCTCCAGAAAGGCTGGTTATGTTTGATTCCATACAAAGATGATTCCTGAAAGGAACAAGACAGCCAATTCCACCAGCCTCTTGGCTAACTTAAATGAAAACAGGCTTGATGGAGAAGGTAGGCTGATTCAGATGAATATGAAGGGCTTATTGTGCATTAACTTCTCGTGGCACTATAAATAGTGAGAAATGCTTTTTGGAGTAAACTGAGATGAAAAATGGTGATCGCTGGAGGCTCAGCTTCACTTTCTGGGATTTTAGCAGCAGTGAGAAGATTATGCTGGATGGATCAAGCTGCTTCTCTTTTCCAGGCAGGAAAGCAGACCACATTTGTCAAACAAGCCAACTTTTCCTTCTTTGCTGTTGATTTTGTTTAGCTTCAAGATCAGTTCCACAATTTTATTATTATTATTTAAACTTATTATGTAGCTGACCATCACTTGAAAACATGCTCAAGAAAACCTTTGATCTCTGTTTCTGCTGTGTCTCATCTCAGAAGGGGGAATAGAAAGCCGGAAAGAAGTTGAAAAGACAAACCAGAGAGTTGTCATGAGGAAAAGAAATCAGCTGTTTTTAAAAAGAGAGAAGCCATTTACCTCCTTCACTGGGAAGATCACTTCCATCCCTATTTTCATGCTGCACATCAAAAGCGGTGCTTTCTGATGTGTGCTGATGCAGGCAGTGCTGTCTGTTTCATCCGTTGTGCCTCATTTGCACAATGATCAGCATCCTAGTTGTTCTTCAGTTGTTGACTGATGCCCTTCCTGGTCATATTGCCCTGAGCTACTGAGCAGGTCTCTTCTAAGAGTCTACAACTAGGAATCTCTTTTAGTTTTTTGCATTTCATTGATCGCTGAGCTTTGCTTTCTTTCTTTTCTATAGATACACAGAAGACAGTTGAGAGAAGACTTCATTTTCTTTACCTGTGTGTAATTGATAAGAGATCTGCCCCTTCCCCTTCCAACCCAAGTCCCTAGAACAAGCATACAATTGTGAAGCCTCTCCTTCCCTTTCTAGAAAAACTCACGAATGGAATACTGAAAGGATAAGACTGTGGTTTTTTTCTTAACCAAGTGGTATTGGTAAGAGTTCGGACAGTTTCCTCTTCAGCTCTTCTTTTTATCTGGTTTACCAGTGGATCTACCTGAAGAAAAGGTATCAAATACAAGAGGGGAATCAAGACTGGACAGGAATATCCTACAAAAGGTCTATCAGTAGAAATAGGTGTGGGCTACTATGGGTTCGCCTGGGTTCAGGAGAACCCGTAGCTAACATTATGGAAGGTTTGGAGAACCTCATTTTGTAAACAGACAAGTCTCCCACAAAACAGTGGGCGTAGGGAGATTTTTATGCATGCAAAGAAGGTCCTATAAAGAATATACAATATTTATGTAAAAATAGACGTGAGTGTTTGATTGCCAAATAAAGAATGCTATGCTGCTGCCTTGAGGAATTTTTGTACATATAATTTTATTAATTTTTTTTACCACTAAAACCAATACAAATTTTGAAAGAGAAAAAGTAAAGTGAAAAGTAATGTAAATGAAAAAAGAGAAAAGAAAAGTAGCTTTTGATTTTCTTAACAGCAGTTACACTTTTCTTTTACCCACTTTTATGTTATAACATATTTTCCTTCTTTCCATTGTCTACCCTTCTACTCTTTCTAATGGTCAAAGCCATATATCACAAGTTCATTTTCTTCTTTTTTTCCAGGAAAAAATCCATAAAGAAATTCTACACTTCTTTCCCCTGAGTTTTAAAGAGTCCATTTTGCTTAATAGAATTCACCAACTGACCCATCGCAACCTCTGTTCTCTATCTTTTCTACTCTATGTGATAAGAGTGGGGTGGATTTTCCAAGTTGATTATCTGACTAAGTAAAGTAAAAAAAAACAAAAACCCACAGTTACAACATCATATTATCTTATAAATAACTTAAATGTAAAGTTAACCACTGAATTTTTCTTATAGCAACTACATTCATGCAGTTTTCATGACAATGATACAGAAGCCATTGTCTTCTTCCTAAATGTTTTTTTTTTTCTTACTTTCAGTCTAGCTTGCAGGCCCATCTGCAAACTATGTTTGACCCAATGTTGACTCTGGCTATTTGCAAAAACAGCCAAGGTTTGCTAGGTCCTATCGCCTGAGGTTTAAAGGGTTTATTGGTACCTGATAGGATCCAAATTTTCTTGAAAAATGCACAGTAAGTTGCATCCAGGACTGTAAGCCAAAACAAAAAAAAAGTTGCAAAAGTTCATCAATTATGATTTGATACTATTAAGCTTAAACATTATTTGTCTTCCCTCTGCAGCTGCTGGTGGCTTTCATATCAGTGCATTACTTCTTTCTAAAACAGGATTTCATTTTGAATATTTTTATATGGCGTTTTTGATATAATGCTGTTGATATAATTTACCTGGACTTCAATAAGGCATTTGATAAAGTAGACCATAACCTACTATTAGATAAAGTAGAAAATTGTGGGTTAGACAGCACCATCACCAAATGGATTCGCAACTGGCTGACCAACCGCACTCAACGTGTAGTCCTCAATGGAACTGCATCTACATGGAAGGAAGTATGCAGTGGAGTCCCCCAAGGCTCTGTTTTAGGCCCAGTACTCTTTAACATCTTCATCAACGATTTGGATGAGGGGATAAATGGGGAACTCATCAAATTTGCAGACGACACCAAGCTGGCAGGAATAGCCAACACTCCAGAAGATAGGCTTAAGATACAGAAGGATCTAGACAAACTTGAACATTGGGCACTATCTAATAAAATGAAATTCAATTGTGAAAAAAGTAAGGTCCTACATATAGGCAAGAAAAACCAGATGCACAAGTACAGTATAGGTGGTACCTTGCTCAATAGTAGCAACTGTGAGAGGGATCTAGGAATCCTAGTGGACAACCATTTAAATATGAGCCAGCAGTGTGCAGCAGCTGCCAAAAAAGCCAACACAGTTCTAGGCTGCATAAACAGAGGGATAGAATCTAGATCACGTGAAGTGTTAATGCCACTGTATAGTGCCTTGGTAAGGCCACACTTGGAATACTGCATACAGTTTTGGTCGCCACGATGTAGAAAAGACGTGGAGACTCTGGAAAGAGTGCAGAGAAGAGCAACCAAGATGATTAGGGAACTGGAGACTAAAACATATGAAGAACGGTTACAGGAGCTAGTTTGATGAAGAGAGGGACCAGGGGAGACATGATAGCAGTGTTCCGATATCTCAGAGGGTGCCACAAAGAAGAGGGAGTCAAACTATTCTCCAAGGCACCTGGGGGCAGGACAAGAAGCAATGGGTGGAAACTAATCAAGGAGAGAAGCAACTTAGAACTAAGGAGAAATTTCCTGACAGTTAGAACAATTAACCTTTGGAACAGCTTGCCTCCAGAAGTTGTGAATGCCCCAACCCTGGAAGTCTTTAAAAAGATGTTAGATAGCCATTTGTCTGAAATGGTATAAGGTTCCTGCCCATGCAGGGCGTTGGACTAGAAGACCTACAAGGTCCCTTCCAACTCTGCTATTGTATTGTATTGTATTGATTATTCTGCTTTTCCCTTTCGTCATTGCAGCTTCCTGAGGAGACATGCAACAAGTAAATTACCTGTTTGAATGTAAAGGTCATCACATTCATCTTCTGAGAATGAATCAGACACTGTTGGCCTGGGCTGAGAAGTGAGTCAACACTCACCTGAATCCAGTAAATTCAAAGAGATTTGATACAAGCTACAAAAATGATGAAGATCTTCCCCAACCTCCAATATGTTGCAGTGTAATTTCCAACTGTCATCACTTCCAACCATCACTGTGATATATGTTACTACATTTTTAAAGAAACAAGATATACGTTTTTCTATTTGAGGCTCAGCTGCCGCTCAAAATTGAGCAGTTAGAATAACAATTCTTTGTTTTGCTGATGTATTAATTGATTGGTTTATTTTATTTTATTGTCATTTCACTTGGTTCACCGAAATTAAATGCCATCTTCATTGTACATCATACATTAAAAAATATAAAAATAAAACAAAAACACACATCCTTCACAATCTATACAATTGAATTGAAAACCCCTGATACTGCATTCATATTTCACTATACAGTAGAATTAATAAAATCCACCCATAGTAAATTTGGAATTGGGTGGTACCTAAATTGAATACATCAAATATTTTATGGTCTACCCATCTGCAGTTTGGAAGGGTTCCTGATCTATGGATCTGCATTACAAGTTCACAATAAATCGTTTCAGAGAAAGCATGACAGACGTGATAAGAGATCATGGGAATTGTAGTCTGACACATTGAAAGAGTACTCAGCTGAAGAGGAGCCGATACAGACATCTCCTTTACTATCTAAGCCAATGTATAATAATAATAATAATAATAATAATAATAATAATAATAATAATAATAATAATAATAATAATAATAATAATAATAATAATAATTATTATTATTATTATTATTATTATTATTATTATTATTATTATTATTATTATTATTATTATTATTATTATTATTATTATTTATTATGTTTATAAACCGCCCCCTCTCCCCGAAGGGACTCGGGGCGGTGTACAGGAAAATTAAAAACCAACTAAAAACATACAATACACACAAATTTAAAAACGCATTAAACTAACCTGTACAAAATTTAAAACCATTAAAATTACCACCCATTAAAACCCAATAAACAATTTGAGAAAACAGACTGGGGCGAGAAGCGTAGATTAGGCCAAGCCGGCCTGATGAAACAAATAGGTTTTTACTTTTTGGCGGAAGGCGCGGAGGTCTGTAGTCGTTCTAATATCCGGGGGTAGGTCGTTCCATCACAGAGAAGGCCCTTCCCCTGGGCGTCGCCCGCTGGCACTGCCTAGTGGACGGCACCCGGAGAAGTCCCTCTCTGTGTGAGTGAATCGGCTGAAGGGATGTATGGGGCAGGATACGATCCCGCAAATAGCTAGGTCCTGTGCCATGGAGCACTTTAAAGATGATAATCAACACCTTGAAACACACCCAAAAGACAACAGGTAGCCAGTGCAGCTCGCACAGGAGTGGTGTTATATGGGAGTATCTAGTGACTCCCATAACTGCCTGCGCGGCCGCATTCTGGCCCAGCTGTAGTCTCCGGGTACATCTCAAGGGGAGCCCCATGTAGAGAGCATTACAGTAGTCCAGCCGAGACGTCACAAGCGCATGAGTGACCGTGCAAAGGGCGTCCCGGTCCAATAGGGGACGCAACTGGCGTACCAGGCGAACCTGTTAAAATGCCCCCCTGGCCACAGCTGTCACATGATCTTCTATAGACAGCCGGGAATCCAGGAGGACGCCTAAGTTGCGTGCCCGCTCCACGGGGGCTAGATGTTCGCCCCCTATGGCCATAATTTATGATTATTGAACTGGTTGAATGTTTTCAAATTTCTACATTTGAAGATTTTTGTTTCCATCCGACCAGGTGGATGAAATTCTGAGAGGAAAGAGATCTAGAGGGAGAGAAAAAAAAGGCATGAAAATATGGATAAACTCGGCTACTAGCAAATCAAATGGACTAAATGGACTCTACAAATAGTCCTTGACTTACAATAGTTCATTTAGTGACTGTTCAAAATTACAACAGCACTGAAAAAAGTGACTTATGGCCATTTTTCACACTTATGACTGTTGCACCATCCCATGTGATCAAAATTCAGATGCTTGGCAACTGACTCATATTTATGACAGTTGCAGTGTTTTCAGGGTCACTTGATCACCCTTTTTGATCTTTTGACAAGCAAAGTCGACGGGGAAGCCAGATTCACTTAACAATTGTGCTACTAACTTAACAACTTCATTGAGCCACTTAACAAGAAATGTTGTAAAATGGAGCAAAGCCTACTTAACAACTGTCTCGCCTAGCCACGTAATTTTTGGACTCAATTGTGGTCGTAAGTCGAGGATTACTGTATTCCTATAGAGAGAAAGAAAAGGTTTAGGAAACTTAGAAATTGGAAACTGTTATGTAAGTCTCCAGTATGTTTAATAAAATAATAATAATACTGATGATGATGATGATGATGATAATGATGATAATAATAATAATAATAATAATAATAATAATAATAATAATAATAATAATAATAATAATAATCATCATCTTTATTGTCATTGTACTAAAATTACAATGAAATTGGTTTTAACTTCACTGGTGCAAAATTTTAACAGAAACAAAAAAAGAGAGAAAAGAAAAAAGAAAAAGCTAGCATGTGCATGGAGTGATTGCGGTTGAATTTAAAAGTCTCACAGCCCAAGGATAGAAGCTATCTTTAAACCTGTTTGTTCGGCTGGCTATACTTTGATATCTTCTGCCTGATGGTAGAAGTGCAAAGAGATGCCAACCAGGGTGTGAATCATCTCTGAGAATCTTCCTTACTCTGCTAAAGCAGCGAGATCTGGCAATGTTATCCAGTGATGTCAGAGGGCAGGGAACCGATGGTTTCTTGTGCCGAATTGATCACTCTCTGTAGTGCCTTCCTCTCCACAACTGTTAAACCAGCATACCACACTGTGATACAATATGTGAGGACACTTTCTATGGTGGACCAATAGAAAGAGGTCATCAGCCGTTGTTCCACCTGATTTTTCCGCAGGACTCTAAGGAAATGAAGTCTCTGTTGGGCTTTTCCAATCATATTGCCTCAATATGATTTTGATCTATGAGTGGTTTTGTTTAGAGTTTCCTTCTGTTGTATCGGTGGATCTTCTATAGGGGTGTTAAACTTGATTTTATTGAGGGCCGCATCAGGGTTGTGCTTGACCTTGGGGGGCTGGAGTGGATGTGACCAGGGCAGGCATGGCCAGCTTGACATCACTTGAGTGTGGAGGGCGCTTGTGGAGGCCCAAGTGCTTTGCCAGAGAAAACGGCCTCACAAACTCAATTTTCAGCTGCGACGGCCTCCTAAAACCATCTGCCAGTGAAAACTGAGTTTGGAAGGCCCCATACAGTCCTCCCGAGCTCCATTTTTGCTGCCAGAGGCACCACGGGACAGTCCTTTGCTGTTTCCAAGGCAGCCCTGCAGCCAGATCTAAGCAGATCTGGCCCCTGGGCCTTGAGAAACAGCAAAGAACACCCCTGTTCTATATTGAATGGGAAGTTGAATTACTCAAGGAGCTGCATTAAAACTTGAGAGGGGGCACATATTTATAAAGAATGCTAGTTGCTCATCCTTATGATTCAGCTATTTTTCTAACTTTTAGTATCACAGTCTTCTTCTCTTTACAGTGTGATCTACTTTCCTTCAACATCCCTGTGAAAAATCATTTCTTCTTTCATGTGTTTATTGCTATTCAGTCATTGCCAACTAATCATGATGATGGACTATCACCTTGCCAGGATTTTCTATCAAAAATACGTTCTTTGAGTCCTTATACGGTAAGCTCCTGTTTAAGTCATCAGTGATAGAATCTAGTCATCTTATCTATTGTGAGCTTGAATTTTTCCAAGCATCAGTGCCTTCTCAATATGTCTAAAATATTTGAGATCTAGCTTACTGATTATTGTTTCCACTGAACAGTCTGGCTTTACTTCACTTAGCATTGAATTATTTGTTTTTCTTGATGCTCAAAACATTTCATCTTTCAGGATCATGTTGATGTCTTGACTGTGAATGTCTATAGTATTTGGTTTTCTTGGTGGACTGTTGGAATGGTTGCCATTTCCTCCTCTGAGGGAAGGACAAGAGAATATGTAATTTGAACTTCTAGCTATGACTTGTTGCAGTTGGGTTTTCAACAACAGGCATTTCCAATGGCACAGCTCATAGCATCACTAGGATGCATAAGCCACTTCATCAGTAAAAGATCATAATCCACAAAGTAGAAAGCTTTCATTTGTTGTTGTTAGTTGGGAAGTTGTGTCTGACCCCATGGACAACATTCCTCCAGACCTTCCTGTCGTCTACCATCCTCTGGAATCCATTCAAGCTCACGCCTACTGTTTTGGTGAATCCATCCAGCCACCTCATTCTCTGTTGTCCCCTTCTTTTGCCCTCAATCTTTCCCAGCATTAGGCTCTTCTTCAGTGAGTCCTTCCGTTTCATTAGGTGGCCAAAGCCTTCATTACAAAACTTCCATTTCAGTGCTCCAAATCTGTATCCAAGTAGTTGGCCTATTGGAAAAACAACAACAACCAGGCATATTCTTTCCCTATTTGCAACAACCACTTTCCCTCTTTCTTTTACTGTTTTTCTTCAGCTGAATGTTATAGTATGATGTGGCTTATAATGAAAGGAAACAGTGTGATGGATATGTATGTATGTATGATAGATAATTATTATTTACATATTGCTTTCCTCAGTTTTATTTGGAATGCTTAGAATTGTCTTAGACACAAACCATTTTACATGGAATATTGAAACATCTGCAATGGCCAGCATTATATCCCAAGATAGGGTTTTAGGGACTTAATCACATCTGACATATTTCACTTTAAACGTATTACTTAGAGATATACACATGGATGCATAGTTACTTTGGTTGCCCTAAGCAGCATGGGAGTTCCAAAGCTGCTTCTTTTTATGATTAATGATCAGCATCCATGAATTGCAAGTGATTAGGTTAAATTCCCCACCCTATAAAATCCATTACCATCACCTTTCTCTTAAAAGGAAGAACTCCAGTCTTTCAAAGGAGCTAATTTATGTCCTTTCCCAAGACGTTTGTCATATTGTCCTTAGCCTTCAAAATAGATTTGACCTCCAACTTTCCTGATTTTTAGCCGGTTTCTCCTTTTGTCGTTTATCTTTAAACTAATGAAATCTAATGGCTGATGTGCAGCACAAACAGGCCATGAGAATCAGAAAAGCTCTTAGTCCAGCAATTTCTTCCTGCTTTTAATTAACAACGCACAACGCAATGTTGAGATCAAGGTCCTTCCTCTACATCCATGCTGGTAACTACCCACTTCAGCTAAATTAAGCTGGTGATTTTATCTCTTAAGGGAAACAGAAATGGATATTTCTCCATCCTTCAACTGAGCTCTGAGTTGTTTGTGCAGGATTGAGAAGAAAAGGAAAATAAGTGAAATCAATGTAATGGCTCTTTGAAAATTTTAGTCAAATGGAAAAATTCTTGGGAAAGGTCAAGGACCAGACGTTGTCTATCTCTTTTATCTATTCACCATCTTACTTAATTGCCTAAATCATCACTAATGGGCACTCTATATTTTGGAATCTGATTTTGTAAGTGCATAGCGCAAAACAAGTTGTAATAGATTAAAGTCAAACAAGATTCTAGTCTTCATGGCTTTAGAGAGTAATATAAACATGTAGGTGGGCAACAGGGCAACCTACAAAACAAGGGCCACAACTGGTCCTATTGAACATCTTGATTTTGCAGTCTTTTGAGTGTCAAACATTGGAGGCATTTCCATGGAGAAACAAAAGAAAAAAAAATAGCACATGCAAGCCTTCCAATATGGTTGAGGTGCCAGAAAAAAAGTGGGAAAGAAATGTTGGCTTTTCTTACTTGTATGGCATCTTAATATTATCGCCCCACCCCTTATAGTCCTTGGAAATTATGGTATTTGTTTGTGTGTGCGTGTGCGTGTGTGTGTGTGTTTGTGGTATGCATATAATGCTCTGGTTGACTGTCCAAAGGTTTTCCAATCTTCAAATTAGTTGAAAAGTAAAATAAACAGGATGGAAAAAATGCACCTGTTATAATCTTCAGAGCCAATTAGCTGCACAGCTAATCAGGAGCCCGAAGTCTTTAAGGCAACTGCCCATGAAAGGTAGTGCCAGTTAAGAAATAAGAAGTTCCATACCAATGGCCACGTGCAATCCATTTCCTAGAATAGTTCCATTCCACTTTCAAGCCTGCTCCTAAGAGGCATGTGAGCCATTGGATAGGAGGCAAGATATAATCAAATTGCCAAACACCTCAATAAATCAGAAATTCAACACAATCAAAGAATTATAAGAAACGATGGCATCTTCTAACATGAGACACTCTGATCGATCCCAAATCAGGTATACCCCACTCTTATGTTACTCTCTAAAGCCATGCTTTAAAAGTTTCCTAAAAAAACCACAAAAACAAGAGTGAGATTTTTATTAGTAGTGGGAGGTTGGTGGGAGATTAGTGGGAGATCAGAAATAGCCCTGAAAAGTGTATTTCACTCTTCTGTTAAAATTCTTTTTTTCTGGTTACCAAGAGGAAAACTATCAGTAGCAAAAAGTCAAACCAGTGGCCTCACTGTGAACGTCTATATTGAAAAGTTGACATCAGTGGCAGAATTGCCATAAATGCAAACAGCTCTAAATCTTGCAGAAAAAATCAAGTTAAGGGAGTTTTTCTGCTTTCTTACTTACCTTCTGAGTGCTTGAAGTCCTATATGAAAGACATAATATAAACCAGAATGGAAAAAAAATAAAAAAGATGATATCACGAAAAACAATTTAATCTTATTTTTCTGTCCTTCCAACTGAAAATGCCAGAGCTTATTTTCAATATTGGAAAGGAAATGTAAGTGGAAATATTTGGATACAGAATATTCTGACTGTTGCATGCTAGCTTGTATGTGTCAAGCCCAACCAAAGTGATATTTTGCCAAGCTCATTAAACCCTTGTTTTTCCAGTTAGATGTAGTCTTAGAAGAGATATAAAAAAAGTTTTAATCCAATGACCTTTTCATTGTTGATGTTCCCCTGGACTTATGCCCAAGTGTTTGTTTAAGTTCCTTCTGTTTTTATGTGTCACTTTGCTTTTTTGGGGAAAAAGAAGAGCTGATGCTTCATATCATCATGACATCATAATAAACAGGCAAACAAGGACATTTATCTCTTTCAAAAGGCAAAAAGCTACAGATACTTTTGAGACAAGCTTGACTTTTGGTGACTACATGAATGCAACCCTGCCATTTTCTTGGCAATAGTGCCTGAAGTATTTTGCCATTCTTTTCCCTTCCCATTGAATATTGTTAATCTTCGACTTAGGACCACATCTGAGCACAACTTTTTTGTTGCTAAGCGAGATGGTTATTAAGTGAATCACTGCAGTTGTTAAGTTAGTGGAACGGTTGTTAAGTGAATCTGGCTTCCCTGTTGACTTTGCCGGTCAGAATGTCGTAAAAGGGGATCACATGACTCTGGGACACTGTAACTGTCATAAATTTGAGTCAGTTACCAAGCGTCTGAATTTTGATGACATGACCATTGGAATACTGCAATGGTTATAAGTGTGAAAAACAGTCATAAGTCACTTTTTTAGTGCCATTGCAACTTCGAACAGTCACTAAATGCTATAAAAGCATACATCCTCCCAAAATGGATAGACTTATTCCAAACAGCCCCCACAAAATTAAATAAAGAATTTTTTCAAAAGCTAGACCACATCTCATTAAAATTTGTATGGCAAGGGAAAAAAGCACGCATAAAAAAGAAAATGCTCCAGGAACACAAACTAAAAGGAGGCTTGGGACTCCCAAATTGGGAACTTTATCATCATGCCTCGATTTTGATCTGGGTTAAAGATTGGATTACCCTAACAAGAGGACGAATATTATCAATAGAAGGATATGACTTGCTTCAGGGCTGGCACTCGTCACTTTGGCCCAGGAATAATAGACAACCCCAAAGCTTTACCACTCACTACACGAGGGCAACTCTTTATACGACTTGGCAAAAGATTAGGCAACAATTTTACACTCAAATTCCAAGGTGGCTAGCCCCAATTGAAGCTGTAACCTACCCAACTGTCCATAATCCCAAGAGAAATATAACATACGGAGACTTGATAGATGAAGTGGGCAATATTAGAACAAGGGCAGATCTACAGCTAAGGGGTTGGGAGATAGACTGGTGGCCATATAATCAGGCAGTATCTAAATTTACTAAGGACAAATACGAACCCAGAATATACTCAACAAACCAAGATATAGATAAGGTTCTATGGGACTCACCAACCAAATTCATTTCTAAGACTTATAAATTATTACTACAAAGGTATATAGGCGAAGAAATAATTAAAGGCACTATGATCGCCTGGGGAAGGAATATAGGTAAGAACATCAACCTTGAAAAATGGCAAACCATTTGGAATAAGTCCATGAAAATGACCCTGTCATCCTCCTTTAAGGAGAATCTATATAAAATGCTTTACAAATGGTATTTACCACCAGCTAGAATTGCCCACATGTTCCCGAACTCATCGGACAGGTGTTGGAAATGCAAAACAGCTAGGGGCACATTTTTTCACCAATGGTGGACCTGCCCAATCTCCGTACTACTTTGGAAAAAAATACAAAATTGGCTCATGGAAATAACAGGCACTAATTTCCCCCTTAAACCTGAATTATACTTGCTCGGTATCAAGCCACAAGAAATCCCAAATCAGGACTGGTACCTCTTTACACACATCACAACAGCGACCAGAATGGCCATTGCACAGCAGTGGAAAAATAACAACCCACCAACTGAAAGCTTAATCATATCTAAAATCTTCAGCTGTGCGGAATCAGATAAATTAACGTATATCTTAAAGGACAAGCCAACCTCAATCTATGCCCAATCCTGGGAGAAATGGTACAGATGGTATGGTAAGAGAATGACGGATAACAAAGAATCCAATTAGATAGAATAATAGCGAAATAGATATAAGGAGTTATAAGACAATACTATATTTAAGACAATGTTATAGATTCAAATGTAAGCATCCAAATATGAGTACAAATAACAATTGATGTTAAACTGGGGCAAATATACTTCTTAAATCAGGGGAGTAGATATATCCCCGGTTTGTCTCCCCTATCCTTATCCTTCCCCCTCTCCCCCCCTCTTTACCCTTGTACGTCCTCTCCAATACCCCTACCCTGTACTTGTTAAATGTTTAATTTTTTTATATTTATATTAATAAAGATTATTAAAAAAAAAAGAACAGTCACTAAATGAATTGTTGTAAGTCGAGAACTACCTGTATTATTCAGTATGTGCAGGTCCTCATATTAGGTCCTTTGAGCTAATGTTCTCTCCCTTACTGCACAAGCTCTGTTTACCTTCCAAGGCCACGAGGCTAACCAGGTCATAAAAAGGTAAAGGTTCCCCTTGCTTATATGTGCTAGTCATTCCTGACTCTAGGGGGCTGTGCTCATCTTCATTTCAAAGCTGAAGAGTCAGCGCTGTCTGCAGATGTCTCTGTGGTCATGTGGCCGGCATGACTAAACGCCAAAGGTGCACAGAACGCTGTTACCTTCCCATCAAAGGTGGTCCCTATTTTTCCACTCCCATTTTTATATGCTTTCAAACTGCTAGTTTGGCAGAAGTTTGGACAAGTAATGGGAGCTCACTCCATTACGTGATGCTAGGGATTCGAACCGCTGAACTGCTGACCTTTCTGATCGACAAGCTCAGCGCCTTAAACACTGAGCCACCGTGTCCCTTAACCAGGTCATGCTACCTGCCAAATCTCTTGGAAGAGAAAGAGTAGCTAAAGTTTATTTCCTTTAAAGGAAGGTAGTCAACTACAGGTTCTCTACCCGGATGTTGGGTGGGCGTGTCTATGATGGGTGTGTCCTAGTAGGCCTCCTGCACCACAGCGGGGGAGGGGGGGGCATTTTGGCCTTCCCCAGACTCTGGAGGCTTTCCTTGACCCTGGGGGGTGGAACGACAAAAACTGCCTCCCCTGGGCTCTGGAGGCCCTCTGGAGGCCAGAAACTTATGGAACTTCCGGGATGCCCGTTTCCCCCAATCCCCAAGCCTCCATGTGGGCCCTGCATTTACCTCACATCCAAAATGGACCGCATGGAGACACCTGGGAACGGCGGGATGGAGTGGGCGGGGCCAGCAAGGGGTGGGATTTGGGGGTTCTCCGAACCAGCTATGACATTAGCTACGGGTTCTCCCAAACCCAGGCGAACCCATAGCAGCCCACGTCTGTATAGGAGTGACCTTCATAGAATAGTGGGGAAGAGCTATAATTGTCTGGCGGGGGGGGGGGGGGGGGAATTAAAATTATCTGATGGGACACATTTTTTTTTAAAGGGAAAATAGCTTTAAGAAAATGAGTTTGAGTGTGTGTTTAGTTTTCCATGAGAGATGTAGGCATCAAACTGATGAGACAGAACACCCATATAGCTGTTTCCTAATTGATATCATCCTGTTCTGTTTCATCTGATAAAGATTTGTCCGAGTTAGTAAGCCAATATTTTTTAAAATCATAGCTCCAGAATCTTGTGGAACCTTCTATGACAGGGCAACTTTCCAAAAGACTCTCCTTTCATGATATAGTACAAATATGGAGCCAGAAACTTTTCAGAGAACACGAGTCTAGAGAGAATTGGGCTGTCATCCTCAGCTGCTGCTAACCAAGGCCATTTGAGCCTCTTCCAAATGAGAAAAAATATCAATCCATGCTTTTTATAGATTTCTCCTTATGTTGCCTCTCCTAAAAAAATGTCCAAAGTAATAATAATCTACATAGTATAATGACAGATTATATCAAGTAATATTCAGTAGCTACAAACAGAATTTTAATTTCCTGAGGCAATCCATAAACAGCTTAGTTTTGAATCTGCTTTTAAACATAAATATACCCAAAACCAAATATTTTGAGGTAATTTCTTGTTAAACAATTTCACATCTTGGTACATTAAGACTAACCAATTCATTAACTACTCTTTTAAAGTTGAGTTCTAAAAAACCTCTAATTAGGCAGAAATTACAATGATGTACAAATCTAGCAACCCAGACTAAATTGTGATAGCAAGCAAGGAAAGCAGTGTGAAGCTCATTTTTATATTTTTATCTTCCAAAATATTAACACAAAATGTGATGCTCATGCCCCATTTTTGGTCCCAGGAGGCTTCAGGGACCAAAGGAGGCCTGCTCGGCCCAAAACTGGGTGCAAGAGGTGTGTGCCCCCCTCCCATGGTCAGTTTTTGGTCCCAGGAGGGTTCAGGGACCAAAAGAGGCCTGCTCGGCCCAAAACTGGGTGCAAGAGGTGTGTGCCCCCCTCCCATGGTCAGTTTTTGGTCCCAGGAGGCTTCAGGGACCAAAAGAGGCCTGCTCGGCCCAAAACTGGGTGCAAGAGGTGTGTGCCCCCCTCCCATGGTCAGTTTTTGGTCCCAGGAGGCTTCAGGGACCAAAGGAGGCCTGCTCGGCCCAAACTGGGTGCAAGAGGTGTGTGCCCCCCTCCCATGGTCAGTTTTTGGTCCCAGGAGGCTTCAGGGACCAAAAGAGGCCTGCTCGGCCCAAAACTGGGTGCAAGAGGTGTGTGCCCCCCTCCCATGGTCAGTTTTTGGTCCCAGGAGGCTTCAGGGACCAAAGGAGGCCTGCTCGGCCCAAACTGGGTGCAAGAGGTGTGTGCCCCCCTCCCATGGTCAGTTTTTGGTCCCAGGAGGCTTCAGGGACCAAAGGAGGCCTGCTAGGCCCACAACGTGGCACAAGAGGTGTATGCCCCCCCTCCCACAGCCAGTTTTTGGTCCCAGGAGGCTTCAGGGAGACCTGCTAGGCCCAAAATGGGCTGGAGGGGAGAGGTGCGGTTTCGACATGCGAGGACAAAAAGGTTAGCCATCACTGCAATACTGTATGCTTTACTCTGTACAGATCTGGCATTCAACATCAGTATCAGCTGCCCTGAGGCAAGCAACCAGGTAACAAACCTCTGGATAGGGGAGAGGAATGGGAATCAGAAGAAGTAATAGACATAAAATGTTTATTCCCACTTTTCTTTACCTCTCCAGTTGATTCTCCAATGCTATATCTCCCCTTACTTTTGGCTATACTGGTAGGGCAGGTGTAACCAACCTTTTTATACCTACCACCCATTTTTGTATCTCTGTTAGTAGTAAAATTTTCTAACTGCCCACCGGTTCCACAGTAATGTGATTTATAAAGTAGGGAACTCAAATTAAATTAAAAAAAAGGAAAGTGCTTCAGTATCGGACAAAACCCCTACCGCCCACCATGGAAGCTAGAACACTTGCTAGTGGGCGGTAGGGACCAGGTTGACTACTACTGGTGGTAGGGGAAGGCATGTCCTTCCTCATATTTCCCAGTGACATAATTAAAATATTATCACACAGATTTTCGGAGACTGATGAGCCGACCCTACCAGCCTTGAAGAATTAGCTGAAGATGGACTTTGTAATACTATCACTTCAAATGAAGATATGGTGGTGTGATGCTTTGTAAAGATTTAGTTCTGTGGAAGCTTATGAATCTTTTGATCTTTTCCCCTGGAAAGATCCTGAGAACAATATTGTGCTGTCTTCTAGCACAACCTTCACAATCTGGTGCCATTCAGTTCTATCAGCCATTGCTTCCAGCCTATTTCAAACCCACATTTTCACGTGGGTTAGAAGATATCATACTTTATTTTTTGGGAAATGGTAGGAGAAAAAAAATCAAAAACTTCAGCCTCTCTTGCAAACGGCTGTTCTCTGCCCAGTAAATATAACTCTTAAGCATTTTTGGAGAAGAGTTTTCTAAATTTCATGAGGATTTCCTTCATCACAAAGATCAGCTGAATGCAGAAAAATGTCAGAAGATGTATTCAGCAAACTTCTAATGTATTTAAATTACTTTAATTTGTATCTCTGTTTCTCATTATCTTTACTTAGATAGTTTTTCAGATCTTATCCTTTTTATTTATGCATTTATCTATAAAATATATTACTCTGTACATAACTGATCGGGCATTAAAAAACAAAATCAATATTAATAAAATCACAACAATGTGAGCAAATAGCAGATTAGCAATTAAAACAGCGGCGATGAAATAAGCTCTTTAACAAAATCTAAAATGGTGTTTTTAAAAATACCCTTGCAACATATCAGATTAAGTTTTAAAACCTAGTGATTAATCTTCTTCTCCCTTCATGCTAGGATTTGTGACATACCTGTGATTAGAAGTATATTTTTATCTTTTTAAAATATTCTCTTGCAAGGATTTTTTTTAAAGATCTTTTTTAGGTTGGCCATTCCAGACATTTCTTTCTACCTCCTCAATATCTATCATTTTATGATGAATACAAACTGATGATAAAAAGTAGCATATAAATACTGCATGTAAATGCTGTTGATAATGATGAGATGTTAACGTCTTTGACAAACTTATTCTCATCACCATCAATCCTTTAGCTGTGGGGAAAAAATCAATGGGAAATTGCAATACAGTAATTTCATGCATTGTCAGTTTTTATCTGTGCAATGTTGGGGGAATTCCAGGGGCTTTCATAATGGGGTCCTTCCGCTGCAACCCTCAATGAAAACCAGTCCTTGGTTATGTTTTGCAGAGAGCTACTGTCATTATAATGGTTTATTCCTATTCTTTTGGTTGTGTTTTGTGGCTGCCAGATGTTTTGCGGTATGGAAAATAGCAGGACAAGGCTTCATAAATCATGACCTGGAGACAAGGCAAGGCAACTTCCATGGAGACAGGGCACAATTCGGGTTTCTCGAGCATTCCAAGGATGCTTAAGTGATCAAAGAAGACTTTAAATGAAGTCTGAAGTAAATTAAATCCCTTTTTAGCTTTTCTCCTGGCCATGGCAACTTTGCTTTTTCCTGGTCCCTCTATATTTTGAAGTGAAATCTATGACACATTATTCAAAGCACAAAAGGTGGTGATGTACTGTATTCTGGCTTTAGATAGTAACTGGCAGGGGAAAATATGGTGCAGAGGCGTCTTGGGGAAGGAGATTTGAATCTGGAAGGGGGTGGGTGTGGTGTTGTAACCAAAGTCCCACTCATTTTGTATATGCATGCACAACCCAATCACAGTGATACTCACTCACGTATAATGTGAAACTTCTTCGGTGCTTGTATTTTATAATAATAGAGCAACTCTAATAGTGAGAGATGGAGGAAGACTGAAGACAACTGAAATGTGGATCCAAGACAGGGTGTGGTTGGAGAGCAGGAAGGAAGAAGGAACATTACATCCTGGGCTGGAAGTCAAGGTAGGCAAATCGAGGACACAGAAAACTGGATAAGTGACCCAGGATTATGGCAACTGGACCCAGGCAGTATAGAGGCAAAATGTAACAGAATAACTGAGCTGGAAGGGATCTTGGAAGTCTTCTAGTTCAGGGGTTCTGTGCTGTGGCCCACTACCATGCCATGGGCTATTTGGAATTGGGCTGTGTGAGTGGCTGGCTGGAGCATGCGCCTGCAGCTTGACTTGCATGTGTGCAGCTCAATTTGCGCAAATGGAGGGCCGGTGAGCAATTGCATGCATGCGCCCCCACCTGTCGTTTGTGCAAGTCGAACTGCGCACATGTGCACCGGCCTGCTACTCATCTGGCCCAGTTCCCTTGTCCTCCCTCCCCCCAGGCTGCTAAATCACTAAAGTTGGGGACTGCTGTTCTAGTCCAATATCCTGCTCAAGCTGGAGACCTATAGCATTTCAGACAAATGGTTTTCCAGGTTTTTTTTTATGCTTCCAACATCTGAAGGCAAGCCCTTCCACTGATTTATTGTTCTGTTAGGAAATTCTCCTTAGTTCTAGGAGAACTCATTATTAATTAATTAAAAGATAGAACAAGAACCAATGGATGGAAAGTAATCAAAGAGAGAAGCAACCCATTTCCTAACTGTGAGAACAATCAAAAAGTGGAATGCCTTGCCTTCAGAAGTTGTGGGTGTCCTATCACTGAAGAAGAGACTAGACAGCCACTTGTCTGAAATGGTATAAACTCCCCTGCTTGAGCAGGGAGTTGGACTAGATGATCTCCATATTCCCTTCCAGCTCTGTTATTCTATCATCAATTAATAATTAGCAGAAAGAAGCAGGCCCATTGGTGTTAGCTGAGAGAGAATGGCAGAATCTCATGTGGATAAATAAAGGTTGAAGATGGAAGGTTCCAACCTTTTAAAAAACAACAAACCAACATGGAATCCTGCAGATTTACAATCTTTTTAGATTCCAGCCTGGACAAACTGTTAATAGACTGAAAGACAGATTTTTCTAGCTCATAACAGATATAATGGTAACACTTATTATTACCACAGATTTAGGACCCTTAGGTTATCAATGGTGTAAACAATATTTTCCCTCATTATTCTTGTTGTCTCTTGAGATATTCTGCATCTGCTGGAGTTGAACTGAATGCATGAAGTTCAGCTGGATTGTGGAGTTTATTTACACACAACGCCTGTCTCTTAAATTAATGTTGCCCTTCTCCCAAATGCCATCAATTACATGGCTGAGTAATCCAATACCCCCATTACTTTTACAGCACTACTGTGTCAACAACATGTGGCCTTTACCCAGGCACCCTGCTCTCCTTACTAGCTTCAACATTTGTAGTACCTTAGCTAAGAGAAAATGGTTAACTTGTAAGTTAGAAGACTTCATGATTCTGTGCCACACTCGACCTAATAATAAAAAATAAAGATCTTTGGGGCGATCAGATTTGGCATGCAAACAACCAGGAGACTGGAATTCAGTATAAGTAAATAATTAATTTTTTTCCTGTATCTCTTTTAATATAACAGAATAACAGAGTTGGAAGGGACATTTGAGGTGTTCTAGTCTAACCCCCTGCTCAAGCAGGAAACCCAATACCATTTCATATAAATGATTGTCTAATCTCTTCTTAAAAACCTCCATGCTTGACTTATGGAGTCAAACCGTTCTGCTGATTAATAGTTCTGTCAGGAAATTTCTTCTTAGTTCTAGATTGTATCTCTCCTTGATTAGTTTCTATCCATTGCTTCTTGTCCTGCCTTCAGGTGCTTTGGACACTAGGTTGATCCCCTCTTTTTTTGTAGCAGCCCCTCAGATATTGGAAGACTGCTATCATGTCACTCCTAGTTCTTCTTTTCATTAAAGTAGACATACCCAGTCCCTGCAACTCTTCTTCATATACTTTAGCTTGCTTTCCCCTAATCATCTTTGTTGCTCTTCTCTGCACTCTTTCTAGAGTCTCCATATCTTTTTTATATTGTAGCAACCAAAACTGTGTGCAATTTTCCAAGTACAGTCTTACCAAGGTATTATAAAGTGGTATTCACACTTCATGTGATCTTGATTCTTCAGTCTGTTAATGCAGCCTAGGACTGCATTGGCTTTCTTGGCAACTGCAACACACTGCTGGCTCATATTTAAGTGATGGTCCATTAGGACTTCATGATCCATCTCACAGTTACTTCTATTGAACTAGGTACCACCTATTCTATATTTATATATTTGTATTTGATTTTTCTTACCTAAAATGTAGAATCTTATCTTTCTTTTAGTACCTCTGTGAGTCATCTTGATTTTTTTGCAGCCTATTTCTCAAAGCTCTGTTGGTGGAGAAGGCTCTGAAGTGTGAGGCTGTTCTATGTTTCTTAAAATACTATACTTCCAAGCACCAGTGTAGTTCTCTGTTGTATATGAAAAAGATTGGAAGAGGACAGAGTTTGACCTGGCAACAGCTGTCACCTATGAAATAGTATTTTCATACTCTATGCTGATGTCAGAGATAAAAAATAAAAGGGAAAAAAGAGGAAAGAATGTTTATAATGAATCCGACCTTGTGTCTTAAGACCTGTACTAGAAGATTCAGCCATTTCTTGCTGATAAACCAATCTCATATGAGATAAACAAAAATAAATGTTTTTTTAAAAACAAACTATAAAACGTTTTAAATTTTATCTATTCAAAACGCAGATGTTCAACAGAGAACTTGTTCAACTACAGATTGTAGGCAAATAATAATTTTATTTTTGAAAAAATACAATGTGTCTGGCAGAAGCTGCTGCTGATCTGCTTGCGGTTTCAAATTAATATGTCACCAAAAGTAAAAAAGGGGAATATTCTCATGCACGCTCTGGGATGCATTGAAAGGCAATGTGAAATATAATTTGCTAATTTGTAAGAAAAATAAAGAACTGTCAACTAAAGGCACATAACAACAGAAATTGAAATCCTAATGCAATTTTCCTGGTTCTACAGTTTATTCAACCTTTGCAGAAATAGACTTCCTGAAACAAAATTATTCTTTCTTTCAAGGTTTTTGGATTGTTCCAGTTTGGGGTTCTAAACTTTTTTCAGAGGCAATTGGGGAGATAAAAGCCTTCATTTCATATCCAATCTCTTCCCCCACTTTCTCTAGCCTTTGTTTAAAAACCAAATACTTTTTCTATTTTCAGCAGCATTAATGGATTGAAGTATTTTATTTTCTTTATTACCTCCAGTCTAGCATGCAATCTACCTTCATAATAATCCCCTACTCCAGTAGCTAGATTGAGTGGGTTATTTTTCTAGGCAAAATGGATTTAAGAATAAATAAGCCAGAAGGACATTATAGTGCCAGGTTTAGGATGCTGAATACGCCTATCCTGAATTTTATTTAAGCACTCAATCATGGAAGCAATAGTTAAAATCCTTACTTTATTATCCAGGATTGAATAATAGGCTGTTATACTATGAAGTGTAAGGTAACGGTAAAGGTAAAGGTTCCTCTCGCACATATTTGCTAGTCAATCCTGACTCTAGGGCGTGGTGCTCATCTCCGTTTCAAAGCCGAAGAGCCAGTGCTATCCGAAGAAGTGTCCGTGGTAATGTGGCCAGCATGACTAAATGCTGAAGGTGCAGGGAACACTGTTACCTTCCCACCAAAGGTGGTTCCTATTTTTCTACTTGTATTTTTACATGTTTTCGAACTGCTAGGTTGGCAGAGTAACAGGAGCACACTCTATTACGCAGCGCTAGGGATTCAAACTACTGAATTGCCCAACTTTCTGATTGACAAGCTCAGTGTCTTAGCCACTGAGCGACCATGTCACTCTACTATGAAGCGTATCAGTACCCAAAACAATGGTTTGCTTTAAGCATGTTTTCTGGTACAAACCAGAATAATTTTTGCAGAGAAGTAATCTTGATTTTAATCAATTCATCTTCAGTTTAGCTCAGTGTTTCTCAACCTTGGCGACTTTAAGTCCTGTGGACTTCAGCTCCCAGAATTCCCCAGCCAGCTGTGCTGGCTGGGGGATTCAGGGAGTTGAAGTCCACAGGACTTGAAGTCGTCAAGGTTGAGACACACTGGCTTAGCTGAAGACAGTTCCGGTTAGCCAATAACAAACCATGGCTTTGAATTAATTACTGATTTTAAATAACTACTGTGCTAAGTCAAAAGTTTAACATGTACATATTTCTAATATTATGTGACAGGGATAAATATATATTTGCAGATGAAGGAATTAATAATAATTTTCCCCAATGTTAACTAAATTGTGGAGTCCTTACGGCTGTCTGAGCTTGATTGTTTGCTTTCAGAGTTCAGTTATCCAATTAGGGAACATCATCAATAATATGACAATTGTAGTCAAGGCATCAGAAAAGTAAGTAGTAAGGGGTAAGAAGTAGGACCAAGGAGGAAAATCTATCTGGTCTTTTCTGCTCAAAGTTTAAAAATAGAAGCAATCAAGCAGAAGGATGATAGACAAAGCTAAATAAAGAGAAAAGCAGGAGGGCAGGAACCCAATTTGCACAGAGACTGTCATAATGCTTAAAACGTGGTTCTCTATCTCTGCATTCCCTATCCAAATTCTTTATTGCTCTGAATGTCATCCTTTTGAAACTGATTTGTTACTACCAGTTAGACACCCAAACTACTTTCAGTTGAGATGTGCAGAGGTGAAATTCAAGTCAACATCCTGGACTTTGATTGAGCCCACTTTGACTATCCAAATAGCCCTCCGTCAAAACAATGTTTCTCAGGATAATTCAGGCTGCTAAAACTGGAAGGCCCTAATGCTGGCAGTGAATCTTCCACTAGCATGAATTCCCTACAGATAGTGTCTGTAGGGAATAGTTTCTATCTATCTCTGAAAATCAGTGTCAGTTAAACTAAATTATCATTTCATTCTAAAATTTCAACTTACCTCCAAGCTTATGGGATTTTTGGGGGTGCAAGGTAGCAGTGATAATAGCCTGCAAGAATCTTAGCCCTATGTAAGCATTTTTATGACTCATATATTTTAAGGTGAAAGATGACTAATAAGCAACTTTACAAGTGAAATCACATATACAGAATTGGCCTCCTCTTGTATTTTACTGCCCAGTATCTGCGGGCAGGGTGGGGGCAGTTTGAACAGTCAGGTTGTGAGTGCAATTAAAGAACAACCCCCTTTTAATGTGTCCCCCTGCTTTCTATTTTAATTTATCTTCTACAAAGATCATTTTTCTTTTTCTTTAAAAAGAACTTTTTTTATCTCCTATTCATACATACAGTACATTTCTCCATTGCTTTGGGCTCTTGTGGCCCTTAAACAGTCATTCTCCACCTGATGTCCTCCTGATGATTTGGAAGATTCTTATAATCCTGCTCCTTTCACACATGCTGGCTGAAAATGTTAGTTGAACTCATCTGGAGGGCATTGGGGTGGGAAAGGCTGCTTTAATCTATAAAAAGGGTTGCTAAGGTCCTGCTAAGCACATTATGCCATTAAGACTTTAACAAAAAAAAAATTAAGACGTTTAATTAGCCTCTGATTTAAACCTCCTCCAGAATGAGAGTCTTATAATCATTTTCTGCTCAATAACTCCTTTCTCTCAGCTCCTGTTTGCTGTGGAGATATTTAATACACCCTCCCATGCGGACTATGAGTGAATATTGCTTTCAGAAACTATATATGCTTTATAAGAGAGGATCAATTTGAGATTTACTCCCATCCTTCTGTTTTCTTCTGGCCAATGTAAGGGACTGGAGAGCTCTGGACTGAATCCCGAGCGACTTTGATCACACTGAATCCTTTGTTTTGCTTTAGGCACTCCAATCTTATGCCATTCAGATCTTTATAAAAAAAGTCTGAGGACTAAAGACTCAACTTTCAACTCTCACCCTTTGGGGGCTGATGAGAAAATTTGGAATTCTGAGAACATGTTTTGAGCACTCTCATTTCTGGGCTGTCATGGACATTGTTTATTCATAGAATGGTTGTAAAATGTAAAAAGAAGATGGGGTAAGTAGTCCCCTACAAGGACTTTGAGGGTCGTAGACTTTGATTCTCAAAAACCCAAATCTCTAGGATCCCAACCTCAGCCAATCTCTGGAGGCATTGTGGCATTGTGCTCCATTCAGGATGGTTCCTGGATTATTGGCTTGTGATTTTTAGCAGCCCGTGGTCTTAAGAATGAGGAGGTTTGTTCACACTGTGAAAAAAATTATTTGCTCAAGGACCCTATGACCTGGATGTGACTAGAGGTAAAAGAGTTTGAAATTTAGACTTTGGCTTTGTTTATATTACTCTTAACCCCATTTTTCCTTTTGAAAAGGTAGCATTCTCTGCTTTTCCAAAATGTCAAAATTCTTGGTGCACTTGCTTCGTTTCTACCACTGCTTTAAAGAAACAAAGAAGGAAAGAACAGATTGAGACCCCAGGCTTGCAAACTAAGCAAGAAGAGCAAAAAAATAAATAACTGAGATAGATAGGACCATTAGATGTTTCCTAAAAGATTCCCCCACCTTCACCTACCCATCCATATCCGATTGCATTATACCACTCCATAATCAATATTCTCTGTTAGTTCCATTACTGAAATATTCTTAAGTTTCACTAAGTTTCAACTAAATGTATTCTCCCCATCTCCCATCAATGAAGCCTATTTGACAGAGTTTGCCCTGTGGGACCATAATAAGCAAATATTTGCCACTATCTGTTAATGAATGATCCATCTCATATTTTTCTGCCTCCATTTACTTTAGATTTCCAAAATGCAACATTTCAAGCTTTTTGTCCTTATTCTAGCCTAAATCTAATAGTTGTATAGACCCAGCAACCCTTTTTGTTTCCGTTCCTTCAACATCTTTTTAAATTCACTCCTCTATAAATGGCAACACTTTTAATTTTCTTTTCCTCTATGAGGATCCTCTCATTCTGGAATCTCTGCACTTTCCCATTTCTATTTACTCAAAGCAACCAACATCTCCCGTTTTCCCACTAAATGCATCTTTGTAGGAAACACAATATCCCTATTCTGGAAGGTAAATAAAATGATAAAAGAATGATAGAGGGATACACTCCCCTCCCCAAAGTTTGCCAATGTGTCACTGTTTAGCAATGCTGGCCAGCAATTTAAAATTAAGTCTACTTTAAATAAAGAACAGTTGAGTACATCATTGTATTGCTAAAACAAAAACAGAAAATGCCTCTAGCTTTTCTAGTGTTTTGCTACTTGAGATAAAATGGAAAGGATATAATTCACAATGGGAAGCCAAATTTTGGGTTGTGTGGCAAGCCTATGATTACACACTTAGTCCATTAGTATCAGAACCAGATTGTAAGCCTAGCATTATTGTGGTTGGTTGCACAATCAGCCATATGTTTAGATTAGAATTGGCATTTTTATACTATTGAATCGTTTCCAAGGTCCTTGAAAAGACAGATGTTTTTGTTTTTATGGTGTTAAAGGTATTGTCACAAGATAAAAGATGTTCCAAGTAAAGTTTATATCTACAGTTGACTGATGATGATTTTGCCAATGCCAGTGGTGTTCAAGAGGTGCTCCAAATGTTTTGGGATTGAACCAAGGTGCCAATCACTATTGGTAGTACCTTTGCTTTCTTTTGCTACTTCTACTTTTATTTCTATTTGCAGGTCTTTCTTTTTTTGTGTGATTCTTCTTCATTTCTTTCTCTTCTATTCTGCTGTCTTCTGGTACTGCAATGTCTACTATCCAGATTTTTTTTGTTTTTCTAATTGACAATTGTTAAATCTGGGGTGTTACGTGAAAAGTCTGTTTGAATTTGGAAATCCCAGAGCACATTAGCTTCATTTTCCATTACTTTGCCTATTTTATAGTCTCACCAGTCCTTGCCTGCAGGCAAACAGTATTTCTTACAGATCTTCCAATGCACCATTGTTGCTACTTTGTCATGCTCTTGCTTGGGGTCAGTCTGTGTGATCTTCTTGCAGCAGATACCTAGGTGATCCAGTGTTTCTTCAGCTTCTTTGCAGAGGCAGTGTTTGCCGTCTGTTGTTGTCTCCTCAATTCCAACTTTGTATGCATTTTTTTCTAAAGGATTCATCTTCTATAGCCATGGTCCTTTTCTTCATTTTTTCTGCCCTTAGCCTTTGCCTGGGCTTATTAATATCTGTTTGGCCTGCTATGAATTGACCATATAACACTTTGCCTTGTCATGTTTCTTTTCTGTTTTTCATTTGGCCTTTCTTGTAGGCCAGTTTGATGGTATTATTATTATAAACATTTATTTATTAAACATGAAACTCAGTCAACTGAACATTTAAAAATGTATCACACATATTATTTACTGGCATTGATGGTTGATACGGGTTGCTGCCAGCATCCTAGGTATCAACCAAGTACCTACATGAGATGTACGGTGATGATGATGATGATGATCATCCCACTATTTATTTTTGGTCAACTCAAGGCATTAGACAGATGTTTTCTTTTTAATGGTTTTTTAAATTAAAACACTCTAAATAATTTACATTATTCTAACATGGACATGCTAAAATGTTTGTAAATATGGTGGGTTGACCCTTGTTATTCCTCCAATCTCAGTTTAAGGAAGGGATTTCTTGGATTTGTTTTGTCTTGAGTGACCATTTAGCTCATGTGCAAAATCCAGGAGACGTTACACTTACAAAAAGTCTTCCATATTCTTTCATATTCGTCCCTTCGGGGAGAGGGGGCGGTCTAGAAATCTAATTAAATAATAATAATAATAATAATAATAATAATAATAATAATAATAATAATAATAATAATAATATTCCTTAAACGTCTTTAGGTGCCTTTCTAAACAAAGACCCCTCTGATTTGGTTCAAATATACCTTTTGGTGAAATGTGCTTTTAGATTGTTGAGGAAATCTAAAATAAAAGTTGGAAACCCTTAGATGAAAAGGAAGGGAATTCCATAAAGCTCCTTAGAGCTGATTGCAGTTATAATTCGGGGGTTGGGGGCATCATTTAAAACCGAGGGGATTTTAGAGGGGATTGCTTAAGATGACCGTAGCTGGAGAGGCATGGCATCCTACTGTCATGTCATCTGAAATCTATCTGACCAGAGTGGTACACAAACGTTACCATATGGACCACCAGTTGAGCCTCTTTTTTCTTGCCAAGCTGAACAAAGGAACTTTACAAAATGCAATTTGGAAAGGGAATAAAAAAAGGAGAGATAGTATTGAACAGATGTGTACAATATGCACACAATAGTGTGTTAAACCTCCATGAACCAATGTGCCATTATTACCAAAGGGTGTCTGGTTTCTAATTAAATAATAATAATAATCACCTGCCTATTCCTGATCCGCAGAACCAATTTAAGGGGCTAAAAATGGGGGAAGTTTTCCTCTGCCTCATTCTGGTCGTCCTCTTCACATTGGGGTGCTAATCCTCCCTCCACCTCCAGCTGCCTTTTGTGAGCCTTTCCCCACGTATGCTTCGACGTCTTGGTGGATGCCTGCTAATCTCTCCCATTCTTGTACACCTGGAGCTTTCCTGGTCACCTCCCCTTTTCTTGTTGCTTCAAAAGGTCTGTCCGGAAGGTTACTCTAGCACGAAAGACTAGCTTGTGTGGTATAAAAAGGGGCTGGGGTTGCTGCTGAAACCTTGCAGTTGTTAAGAGGAAGAAAGGGAGAGAGACCGAGAGAGAAAGAGAGGGAGAGAAGAGGGAGAACTCTCGTTGCAGCAACAGGTAAGTAACCCTCTTGCCTTGGCTGCACTTTAATTCTTCAGATGCTGATCCCATAAGTTTCCCTCTGAAAGGATGGCAAGGCTTGCTTTATTCATTTTCTTTCAAGGGTAGCTGAAGAAGCATGGGCTTTAAAGTTCTGCAGTGCAGATCCCAGCTGACAAACATCAAGAAGGGAAAAACTCAGACCAGGGCACGGCAGGAGGTAGCTTTGAAGGCAATGAAGCAAGTTGCCCTCCGTGGCATGTCCTGCTTCTAAGTTTCTGTCATATTGCAGATAGCCTTTCCAAGGGATCTGATCCCCTTTTATTTGCTTCTCTCCCAGCCAAGTGAAGAGTGGTAAGTGGTAAGAGTTTATTTCACATGCATAGTTTTGCTTTCTCCTTTTGTAGGCAACTTCTGTTCTCTGCTTAATTCTTCAGGAGTTCTGCCTGTGTAGACAGTTGTGAATGCAGTATCCCAAGTGGGTTGAATAATTAAAATTTAAAAAGGGCAGGAACTTTTGAGAAAGATGATTTTGTAGTTACGTAACTCTTCAAGAATAAAATCCATTTGTGTCTTTTTAATCAGAGCTTTTCTTTTATCCCCCTTTACTTTACCCCCTTTCTCCTAGCTTCAAATCCATATTCAAGACTATATAAGCTCTGGGGATGACAATTCTTCTAAAATACAATTCGTTTTTATTAGACTAAAACTATTTTTAGTCTATTAGCTTTTTATATAGTTTTTTAAAAGCTTGGTTTTTGCAACTAGGAGACATAACAGTTTAATTTTGCTATGAGGAAATAGTTATCCGCTAAAACAGGTGGTGGTGGTCTGTGAGAAAATTTTGGTGGTTCACAGAAAAATTATTTGCATTTTTTATATTGCACTAAATATTATTTATCTTTTAAAAAAATAATATTAGTGGTCGATGGGATTTAAAATTATGAATTAGTGGTCCCTGAAGTTCAAAAGGTTGGTGACCCCTGCTATAAAACATATGTGGAGGAAAACATGAAAATGTAAGGTATCTTAAAGGGGATCTAATTCACTGAAGAAAGAGAATGCATATTTTTGACATTGAGGATGAGTAATTCTTCCATGGAGCTGCTATGCAAATCAAAAGTTCCATTAGTTTGGAGATTAAAAAAAATATCCCATTTTGTTATTACATGGAGGACATGTGTAAGTTCCCTGCACATCTGAACGTGTAAGACCCTAAACGTGGTAACAGTATGGTAATAGTGTGGGAAGAAGAGGGAAATTCAGTCTCTAATAAGGTTCTCTTGAAATTTTGTGGTGCCTAACCATTCTTCTCCTAAAAACCATGGACCTAATATCCTGCAGAATTTTTCTGGACGAATCTCATTGAAATCAAAGAGAGCTGCCTAAGGAGGCTATGGAAGTCCAACATAGATCCTATTCACTAAAGATCTCCTTGGGGAACCATATCCTTGGAGCCAATGGGCTGCCTCCTCTTGGTACTCCATTTGTGGCCTTTTCTCTTGCTCTATTGCAGTTTCTCCATGGAAGTGGAATGTCCTGACTGTTTGGAACACTTGGCAAACTCTCCACTTTAAAAATATTTTACTAAATTTATATGCCACCCATCTCACTGTTGAAGCAACTATAACCTTCTATGCGCATTTCAGTTCCTTTTTCTCCCTCCTTGCTTTTTGCTTTTTGTATTCTTATTCATTTTTTAATGACACAGTTTCAAGACGGCATCTCCTTCAATTGCTAAGATCCTTACGTCTCATGAATGAAGGAAAATATACATGTCCCAGATAATGTTGCAGGATCCAATCTGAGTCAGTCTTAGGCAGCTCTTAATCTTCCAAGTTTTGGGCTCATGCTGGAGCCCATCCCAAGGAATTTCTCTCACACTAGATTGCATTCTGGTGAGAACACTTTCGAATAAGAAAGTTCTTCCAGGAACTCCAGCAAAAGTCCAAAAACCTAGAAGACTAAATCTCTGGTCCTAGTGACCGACCCCGATTGGATCCTGCATACTTAGGTTTCTCCCACAGCTTCTTCACAAATTTCAGAGTTACGTGCATGCCCTGAATACAGCTCATGAATAGACAATTCCAGAATACAATCAAGTTCTTCAGATTTTAATTTTTAACTGGCATGCTGTTATTGTAATATTAATCGTCTAGATGAACTAGCAAACTAACTTGGTAGTAGAAGGACTGACATCCCCGGAGAGCAGCCTAGTCATTTTCTGTTTGGAGCCACATACGTCTGTGATAGTTTCAGCAGACCTTGAAATAATAGATGGGAAAAGTTGAAATGTAAATGTTGAAATGAGAGGGGGGGAAATCAAAACCACTCTTCCCTTGCAACATATGTGTTTATTTATAGGAACATTCTTGAAAATACCTGCTAAGAATAATGACACAGTCTTGCCCAACATCTGGAGCAGATTTGTAATATTTTTTAATGTACATGGAAATGTATGTAGAAAATAGACTTATAGACAGACTTATAGAAAGTGACAGGGTGGTGGTGGAATATACAAATAGTCTATACAAAGGTCTCAGCCTACAGCCCAAGAAGTTTAGCTTCACCCCTTTTTCCTTTGTAATAAATTTCATTTTTGTATTTCTGTAGAATTAGCAGCTGGTTTAGTGGGGGGTCGGTACTAGACATAGTTATAGCATCATAAGCCATAGTAATCGTTTATTTCAGCCATTGGGACTTGGGTTTTGGATAAAATAACACACCATGTGGTCTTCTTTCTTTCATGAGGGTTGTACCTCTTATTCATGGCAGGGCAGCAAATGCACAAAGAATGTTCTGGGAAACCAGAGGTGGTATTCAGCCAGTTCTGACAGGTTCTGGAGAACCGGTAGAAGAAATTTTGAGAGTCGGGAGGGAATGAAGATTTTGTAGTTTCCTTCCCCTGCCACAAAGCCACGCCCACAGAACCAGTAGTAAAATTTTTTGAATCCCACCACTGTAGGAAACCCATTAGCACCATTGGCTACTTTCACACATTATTACTCTAAGGAATGGTTTGTTTTAACAATGGCTTATTGAACAAATCACAATTTGGCTGTGTTCCCATACTTCCGCTCTGGTTGCCAAACATGGTGGCTGGACTTGTATAACAGGATAAGGCAGAAGCAAATCAACTTTATTTGTGCTTACCATGCGTCAGCATAGCCTGTGTGGGAGAGGTTAAGCAAATTAGTGGGAAAATATAATGTTAGCGAGTTCAGGTTGGTTGTGCTAGAGAACAGGGAATATACATATCTCTACAATTGCCAACCTCTAATGCTAGAATTGTCTAGCCTTTAAAGCAGTGGTTCTCTGCCTTTTAGGACAAATACAGCAAGCACAGCTGGAATTCTGATAGCATGTGGAAGACATTGTCACAAAAATTGTGTTGGGGTAGAGATGGTTAACTCTTTTACCATATTTAAACAAAGGACAGGGCTGCTGATTCTGAACCATTTATTTTATTTTTCCAAGAATGTCTCCAGGGTCTGTATGAGTCTGAAGACATTAATGGAAATGTATTATGCTTGAGACTGGATATTATTGTTGCAGCCTGCAAGCTCTTATTCTTACCTACAATAAGTAGGCGGATACCAAAGAATGTGCCAGCAGGACTTTGCTACTTTAGCCAGGAGTTAACCTTTTGAGAGAGATTTCTGAAGAGATACGCCTATCCTTGGGGGGGGGGGGGGGGGGGGATCCTTATTTGAGGCAATATAGTATTATCCAGCAGTAATGCAGATGAAAGAAATGAAGTAAACCAGGACTAGGTAGTAAGCCTAGGATAAATCTGGGCTAAACCTTTGATAGCTCATGTACCCCATCATTTCATGCAACTTATAACCCATATTTTCCCTTCCATTCAATTATGTCTGATTCTTATAGACTATCTGGACAATCCCCTGCAGTTTCCTTGGCAAGGTTTTTCTGAAGTGGTTTTGGCATTGCTTCCTTCCTAGGGTTGAGAGAAAGTGACTGGCCCAAAGTCACTCAACTGGATTTGTGTCTAAGGCGGGACAAAGACTCACAGTCTCACAGTCTCTAGCGTGATGCTTTAACTGCTACATCAGACTGGCTCTCTTTAATCTATGTTACTTTGCTTTCTTTGGTGGCCAATATTCTTTTTTCTCAGCAGAAACAGTCTTCTTTCTGTGAAGATGCTGAACTCCCAGTGGAGGAGTCTTTGGGCCATTATGGGAGTTCTGCTCATCCATTCAGTGGCAGGAGTGCATAGCCTTTGTTGGGACAACAGTTGGTGTTGGGACATGGACACAGAAGTGAAAATGATGGTAAGTGGACTGTTCACCTACGTCCCTCTTTTTCTTAGATGAATATATTTGGGAGAGATGGCATGGAACTTAGACCATCCAATGAAAAGGTTGCCCATTAAATTCAGGTTAACCCAAGAAAATGTCTTGTAATGTTTGTATGGAATTTGTTACCCAAAGTTATGGGTGATAGTTAATTGCTTATATGGGGATTAAATAGAGATTATTGTCCTTGATGCTCCCCAAGGTTGGTTATTGTCTTGAAGACATTTCATTACCCAAACTAGGTAACTTCACCAGTGCACTGATGTTACCTAGTTTGGATAATGAAACATATGCAAGAAAACAACCAAGCTCAGAGAGAGCCATGTATCCTATTTAAAAAAAAACCTGATTGTGGGCACATTACATAATTAAAATCAAATAATATATATTTAAAATCATGGTTTTTTTAATCTGTACACTGGTCTAGACTTTCCTGGCCAGTATCTGTAGTGCAATGTTGAGCTTCAGAGTTTAGTGACCTACACAACAGATCTCCTGACATTTTTTTTTTATTATTATTATTATTATTATTATTATTATTATTATTATTATTATTATTATTATTATTATTATTATTATTATTATTATTATTATTATTATTATTATTATTATTATTATTATTATTATTATTATTATTATTAGATTTTTAGATTTTTATACTGCCCTTCTCCCTTTTGGGACTCAGGGCAGTGAGCAACTGTGGCTGGCATCTTGAGAACATCTCTTTTTGTCCCCATTCTTAGTACATCTTCTTAGCATTTCTTTTTGTCTTCACTCCTGTCATCTCTAAAAATGTTGTGAAATTTGGAACTGTGATGATGCAGTGTATTTGTTTGAAAAGATCTTTAGCAGCACAAGGAAGCCTTTTGCACTTAGAGACCACATTCAATGCCTGCCTGCCTACCTGCCCACTTCTCTCTCTCTGTCTGTGTGTCTGTCTCTCTCTCTCTCCATTCATCCTAATCCCTCCTCCTCCTCCTGCTGTCGTTTCTCTTTCTCTCTGCATGAAGTCTGCGAGTGCTGTGATACTTCATTAGAGGGGAGGGAATAAGCTTTCCATCTCTTATTTCCATTTCTTTTTTCATTTGAGGCAAAATGGTAAGCTGTGATGAAGTTTAATCCATCTGTTTTAGCCCCACTCTTCCAGAAATCAATGAATTCCCTTTTTATCCTCTTTGTGGAGGGGAATGTAGTCCATGGGCTTAGACGGTATAATGCAGGGGGAACTAAATGATGTAAAGGACTATGGAAGGAGAGTGCACCAGAAGCAAGCTAGACTGAGTTACCCAACGAATGGCTGACAATGGGAATTTAATTTCCCTATTGTATTATCTTTGATCTTCTTTTCCAGACCACCAGTCTTTCCATTTATTAAGCATTTATAATGCATTTTAAAATTAAAGCAAAAAAACGCTGAGAAAATTACTTTTTTCAGACCTATGTCAGTATGCGCAGCAGATCCATATCTTTGTATGTCTAGAGCTCATGGAGATGCCAACCAATAAAAATCAACACTTGACATCTTTTTTGATTGCTGATAACTGAACCCTGCCTACTGAACCTGAACAAATCAGTTGAAGTCCCTCGTCTCCAGCTAAAAGAAAAATATTGCTCTTCTTCCACATCGTTATGTATATTTGGTGGTTTGCAACAACAACAAAAAATTCTGAGAGCCTGGGAAATACTGGGAAAGGCAGGGCACACTTGTGATCAGCATGGCGGCAAGCCTGCATGCATTTGAAAACCTCAAGGGACATCCCAAATGTTAGCAGAATGGTGGCAAAATCTTTCCAAATGGCAACCCCTGGGCAGCTTGTAACAAACTGGTGGTGGCAGGCAGTGCTACCCCCCCCCCCCCCCCAAACACCAGAACATTGGAAATGGAACATTGGAAATGGATTGCTGAAACTGCATCTGACTTGGTTTCACATGGAAATGAAATAGTTAAACTGAGCACGGGAAGAGGAGGTATGAGATGAGGATGCCCTCCCAATGGAAAACAGAACCCTGACCTGAATTGCAGAAAGACTGAACTTCTTGATGAGATAGCAAAGCCAGTAATTTTGCAGATTTGAAAGATCAAAATAACTATTCCTTGCTGGGGAAAATAGTGGGGGCATGAGGCATTTATAATGGATTAGAGGTAGGAGGGTTTCAGCAATGTGGAAACTGCTGGTAAGTCTGAAAGGGATGTCTGGAAGCTCAGAATGTTCACAGAGGAGAGAAGGACCTCATTCTATATGTTCTTTAAGAAACAAAGGTAGGATGTGAATCCAGTGGAGGTGTGAAGCATTGACAGAAGTAATTTTGTCTTGCTATCTAACTTCATTTATGATTTCAAGCCATTTGTCTCGCCTAGTCTAGGATCCAATTTCCAACAATGGCTGGCAATTTGTAAGTGGGAAATAGAAACCCCAAAAAGGTTCCTTAGGAAAGGTTCCTTCCCTCTAGCGACCTGTCATCACTGAGAAAAGCAGTTTTTGCTTGTTCCTGATCAAGTGAAACACATGGGAAATTCTTTTGGTGGGAGGATGCAAAAGCAGATATGACAAGAGTGGTTTGACTGGCTAGGTGAGAGTCAGTCAACTTTTTAGAGATGCCAATTATTCTTAGATCAAAGCCTTCTCCCCAATTGCTTCCTACTTTAAAGGAACACATAATCCTTGTGCTAATAAGAGTCTAAATAGGACTGAATTAAATTTAAATACAAACAGTTCAGCTTTAGAAAAACTTGCCTGCAAATTAACAAACGCCTGGCAGATTTGCTGGTGAGCCTGACTCTCATTGCTGAGGCACTAACCCTGAGAAAAGGAGGAAGGAAAAGGCACCCTAGGCTGAATTGAAACTTTGTACAGTAGTTTCAAAGTCAATATCTGTTGTGGTCCACTAGCGCTGGCAGCGGAGTCGGACAGTGAGGAGGTTGGGGAGGAACATGGGCCAGTCCTGGAGTCTGGGTTAGTTTTGAAGTCAATATCTCCCTTCCTGTCCCCCATTTCCATTGCAGGAGTGCCTCAAGGCCTGCAGTATGGGCCTCTCAAATGAGTCTCCAGTATATCCAGGAAATGGTCACATGCAACCTCTCTCTGAAGATACTCAGAAGAACATCCACTGGGACAAATTTGGGAAGAGTAACAGCTTAGGCAACAAAAGAAAGAACCCTTCCAGTGACTCTGATGCAGATCTCTTCTCGGCTTCTTCAGAAACCCAAGAGACCTGGGAAGGAGACTCGGAAAGCCACCAAGAGTCCCATGAAAAGAAAGAAGGCAAGAGGTCCTATGCAATGGAGCACTTCCGATGGGGGAAGCCAGTGGGCAGGAAGAGGCGACCTATCAGAGTCAATCCAAATGGGGCAGCAGAAGAATCTGAGGAGAGTTATCCTGAGGAGTTCAGAAGAGACCTTTCCTGGGAGATGGAATACCCCGAACTTGACTCCCCAGAGGAAAAACAGAGCAGCGAAGCGATTAAGGTGGACAAAGAAAAGCAGCTGAGAAAAATAAAAAATGATAATACTGCCTACAAGATGCACCACTTTCGGTGGAACACCCCAGCCCTGTCCAAGAAGAAGCGCTACGGCGGCTTCATGACCTCAGAGCACAGTCACACTCCTCTAGTGACTCTTTTTAAGAATGCCATCGTCAAAACTGCTTATAAGAAAGGCCAGTAAGGGTGAGGGAGACCAGGGCCAACCACACCCTGGAATTGTAGCCACGGGGAAAAGGGTCTGATGAATTTCTCTGGCATATTTCATGATACTATTATTAACGAATATCATTTATTTTCATTGTTCTTACTTATTAAATAAGAAACTCACTGCTTAGGAGACACTTTCACGTTTGCCTTCTGGTTTTGAATATACCAATAATTGGTGGGAAGCGTGGGTGGCAGATCTTTAAGGGGACATCTGCCATTGTGTGCAAGTAAGCAGGAAGAAGAGCTAAAGGAGTAGTTATCTTTCAGAGGGACAGATTATTTTTATATTTTAAACCAGCTGTACAATACTGTAAATGAAAGGATTAAAGTTATAAAATACTACTACTAATACATTCTTTTTGCAAACTAACCGAGTCTCTGAAGTTGTCTTTTGGTCACTTGGAGGGCAATTGTCATCATTTCGGAGTCTTCAGCCTTGCAGCAGGCAGGGAGGCAATGTCAATATTGTCAACATTAAAAAAAAAAAGATAAATTAAGAGAAGGCTTATTTTTGGAGGGGGGAAAACTATATTTGGACTTGTCTTTGTAAGCCAAGAGTTAGTCCAGAAGTGAGTAGGCCAAAAAGCAGGCAAAGCCAAACCACTTTTAGGTACACATCTCAAGGGATGCCATCTCTTTAGGATGCCATCTCTAAATATTCACCTTTCCCCCTCAGCACCTCCATTACATTGGTTATTAAATTGGGTGGGGAACCATGCTGTGAAGACACTGTCTGGCCACAATTTGACTGAAAATGAGGATGTGCTTGAGAACCAAGCAAAAGAACCACATAACAAGTTTTGACGCCTCGGTTTCATAAAAAAACTATCAACAACAATTTCATCAAAACTGCCAAGGAGAGGCTGATACAGAAAGTGAAGTCCAACAAGGAGAACCAAGAGGCACATTTAGCTGTTATGTTGGAATGTCTTCAGAAGGTGAGGGGTCAACACTAGTAAGGATGGAGATGGAAGGTGTGGGTTGCACTGGATTAAGACATTTATGCTAGACCAGGGGTCCCCAACCTTTTTTGCACCAGGGACCGGTTTCATTTTAAAGAAAATTCTGCGGACCGGCTGTGTGGCTCAGCAGTCATGTGACTGGGTGGGCGTGGCCAACTTTGAAAATGTGAAACTCACTTAACAATGATCTTGGTTAGCAACCAAACTTTTGGCCTCAACTGTGGTCGTAAGTTCTTTCTTTCTCTCTCTCTCGTTCTTTCTCTTTCTTTGTCGCTGTCTCTCTTTTTTTCTCTCGCTATTTCTTTCTTTCTCTCTTTCCCTTTCTCTCTATTTCTTTCTCTTTCTTTTTCTCTTTCCCTCTTTCTGTATCTTTTTCTGTCTCTTTCCTTTCTGTCTCTTTCTCTGTCTGTCTTTCTCTCTCCCACTTTTTTCTTTCTTTCTCTCTTTCTCTGACTCTCCTTCATCCGCCCATTTCTGTCACTCTGTGTGTGTGTGTGCGTGTGTCTGTCTGTCTTGCATTCATTCAATCACTCCTTCTGTGTCTCTGTCTATCTTTCTCTCCCTCCCTCCCTCTCTCTGTCTCTCTATGTGTGTCTGTCGTCGTCATCGTCGTCCCCCCCCCGCCTCCTCATCCCGCCTGCCATGCTTGGTTGCTCGTTTGCTCGGTCAGGCTCCGTGGCTGGATAGGAGCCGGGCTGGAGAGGAGGAGGAGGAGGGAGGGGGGCAGCCCATTGGGCACAGCGCGCGGGAGAACGCAGGAGGATGGTGGGGGCTCTTCCTCCACCCTCGTCGACGGAGGGACTTCTGTGCGCCGCCGGAGCAACCCGCCAGTTCCCTCCCCAGCCCGCGGAGCCTCCGCAGTCCTTGAAAGAAAATGAGTGGCCGGCATGCCAGCAGGGGAGGGAATCGGTGGCCGGTCCGGCGGCGTCCAGGAATCCCTCCCTCGACGAGGGTGGAGGAAGAGGCACACTCCAAAGGCGCGAACAGCCGCGCCTGCGTTCTCCCGCGCGCTGTGCTCAGGGGACTGCCCCCTCCTCCCTCCTCCTCCTCTCTAGCCCTGCGGCCCGGGTCCTATCCAGCCACGGACCGGCACCGGTCTGCGGCCCGGGGGTTGGGGACCTCTGTGCTAGACTACGATGCGTTTGAAGAAAAACAGGATGGCTTTTTCAGGATTTTTATCTTCAGTTCAAAGAGCTGATAGCTGCTGAAGGCCCATCAGATGTATCTTGTATGAATCCAGTAGTTATGTTTCTATGGTAGCCAACTAGATGTCTCTAGGGACATGATAGCCTATTTGTCTTTCATGGTTATTGATATTCAGAGATGTGCAGCTTCTCAAAATCAGGAGGCTGTGAATTGGATCCTAGCGGCAGATATTTCTCTCTCTGGGCACAAAGAGAAAATATCTGCTGTGAGCTCTGCATAGGTGTCAGGAAGGGCATCCAGCCAGTAAACGCTCAGCTCCAGTGGTGGTGGAATTCAAATAATTTAGCAACCAGGCCCTAATGTCCATTTTAAATATAAAAAACCAATATTGTCTTATTTTGGGGGGGGGGTGATGTCTTATTTTACAGCAGATGGCATGGGGCCTGTGCATAATTCAGTGCCTGGTGCCCAGGTTAAGTTTCTATATATTTGACTCATACCATAGACAGTACAACTCTTATCATCTGTGTTAAGGTCATAGAGAATAGCAGACTTCAGAATGAGGGTGGTATATAATTTTTATAGTTTGTCCCAAATTCAAGCTCTTTGGTGCAGAGACTTTGGGTTCTTCCTTATGACTGAATTAAACTCCTGCTTGAACTAACAGAAAAATATCCCAACTTAAAATGTATTGGTCCAGGGACAACCTATTCTACTCTAATAATGAAGCAGGTAACCAACACTATTTTTACTAACCATTTTAGCGTCAGATTAAGGAGATATTGGAGCAGAGGAAGCCATGTTAGTCTACAGTGTCAAAAAAAAGAGGCGTTTGGTAGCACTGTTTCCGATTAGCGGTTTTTCTCAATAGGCAGCTTTTTGTGAGCTGTATCTTACTTCATCAGAAACGCCCCTGCCTGTTTTTGTAAGGTTAGTCAGAAAAGGCCCCGTGCAGCCAGATTCTTTCTGAAGTTAAGGAGAGCAGTCAACCAAGCATCCCAGATTGGTATGGAAACAATCACCAATCACTCTCTCTAAAGTGGGGATGAAAAAAGGACAGGACTAGTTGAATGGAAGTTTTAGGGATTTGTCAAGTTGCTTTGGCCACCTAATGAGAAGGAAGGACGCACTGGAGAAGAGCCTAATGCTGGGAATGATTGAGGGCAAAAGAAGACGGGGACGACAGAGAATGAGGTGGCTGGATGGAGTCACTGAAGCAGTCGGTGTGAGCTTAAATGGACTCCAGAGGGTGGTAGAGGACAAGAAGGCCTGGAGGAATGTTGTCCATGGGGTTGTGATGGGTCAGACACGACTTCGCAACTAACAACAACAAGACGTTGCTTAACAGATGACAAACAGGAAGGGAAAGGAGGGAGGAAGGGACAAGAGGGCCTTCTCCCAACACTCTTGCTAAGGCAACTGCTCCCTTGTGCCTTTTCTGGAAAATAAAAGAGCCCAAGGGAACACGGGAGAAGAAGGTCATAAGGTGAAGCCGGAGGAGCAATGGTAAGCTGCAAGGGACTGGCTGGGAAAGTGACCGGTAAACTTTCAGTTCTCTTGTCCAGGGGCATCCCGAAGAAGCAGCCGAGGCTATCAAAACAGGAATGGAACACACAAAATTATGCCGATCATCTCATGGTGCATTGCACAACAAACCCCAAGAAAGCTGGATGTGAGAGCATCAACCAGTCAGGGAAACAGTGTGGTGTTGAAAAATTAATAAAAGCAGTAAAAACAGTATAAGTCTGGATCTAAGAAACTCATTATCATCTGGAATCTAACATCCCTCCTCCCTGTAATTCACTTAGCAATGGCCGAGTCAGAAACATATAGCTGGCAGAACCCAACTTTCCTTTCCAATACAAATGGATCCCTCTTGTGCAGCACAAGATTCAAACAGCCTTTCAAACAAATATAAACTTGTGTTGAACTAGCACATTCAACCTTCTTTTTCATGACCAGAAAACCTACATTTAAAAGAAGCTTGTCAAGGGCCTAGAACAGTGATGGCGAACCTTTATTGCCTCGGGTGCCAAAAGCACACATGCACGTGTTATCATGCACCCATGCGTGCCCAGATCAATAATTTAATCACCCCCCATACCGTGCATGCATGTGTGACACCTGTCCTGCTGCCCAATGCATGAGTGCATGGCTTTTTTGGAGCCTGGGCAGGGCAAAAATGCCTCCCCCTCCCCCCAGAAGCTGGATATGTCCCATTTACTGACTTCCAGTCTGGTAGGTTTGTTTTCCCCACCCCAGAGGCCCTCTGGAGGCTGAAAACACCCTCCCAGAGCCTCTATGTGAACCCTCTACTTACCTGGCATTGCGTGGAGACTCCTGGGAAGGGAAGGGAAGCGTGGGTGGGTCAGCCGAAAATCAGCTAGGGCAACAGCTGGTGTGCCTGCTGATATGGCTCCGCGTTTCACTTGTGGCACGCATGCCATAGGTTCGCCATCACGGGCCTAGAAAGCACCAGGGAGGCTTCCATCCACAGACACCTGGGGGTGGGGGGGGGGGGGTAGGTGTTGGCTGCTGTCTGCCCCTCCAGCCAACAGGACTTTGGAAGGAATGCATGGGGGTGGGGGACGACACATCAGTTAAGAGACTAACAGGGGCTGCAAGATTCCCCCCCCCCAATTGACTATGTCAGCAACAACTAACGATGAGGAAAGTAATGAGAGGAGTAGGAAATAATGGCTATCAGATGATACCTTTATCACAAAGATATCGACGTTCTCCGAAAAGAGGCGCAGGAGAAATGGCGAAACTTTATTCTGGGATCTTCATTCGGGGCTGCTTTGCAAGGAAAAGGGGGATCCTGACCCACAGAAAGAAAAGAGGGGGATTCCTACACAATCGGGGTGGAGGAGGCGGTTCGTACAGACGTTCTGAGCAAGAGAGACGCGTGTTTGAAGGAAAGAAATCGCATTTCCCCCCCCACGAAGCGATGCTGCGCCTTTCCCGAGAAAGCCGAGCGGAGGATTCTCCCGGGAAGGAGCGGAGGAGCTGGGCAGAGGACCCGGCAGGATTAGATCCCTGCAGATCCTCTCCGCCTTTGCCTGCTTTAGCTGATTGTTTTCCGTAGCTTCCCTTCGGATTGGGGAGTTTCTGTGACCCCCCAAGTCTTCCTTGACTATGGATGCGCCTCCCCTCTTCTCATTGTACGTGCGTATGTACTTGTCCCAGCCACACGCTTCCCAGCCACATGCCCGGGATGAGGAATCAGAATTGGGGGAGGAAGCGTTGATCTCGGAGGCGGGAAAGGCCAGAACCAAAGGCAGCACCAATGGGAATTCCCCTTGCTTGTGCGTCATCGGTCTCCAGGCAGAGTCCTTTGTGACTTCGCCTGAAGGAGGAGGGAGTTCGTAGCAAAGACAGAAGGGGAGAAATTGGGAGGCGGGGTCCGTTCGGGGGTGGGTGGGTGACTGCAGCGGAAGGGAGGCTTCATGGCAGCTCTAGACGGGACCCTCCTCTTCCTTAGCCAGGGATTCCCGCTGCCCCCTTTTTATTTCCCCCCATTGACCTCCACAGTAGTGATTCTTGAACTCAACACCGAGCTCTTATTTGGGGTGGGTCAGAAAACCCCATAGCGCTGTGGATTCAAGCGACCCTCCAGCAGCCTTTTTGCCAGGAAGATGCACCAAAAAGGTTTTGGGAAGCTCATGGAACCCTCTGTGCAAGTTTAACCAATTTTTATGGAACAGATATCAAAGTACACAAAGGAGAAGACTCCTCACCCCAAACATGCAAAATCAGAGAACAATTTTTAGGAAATGAATTTTAAGTGAATAGAATTCCAAAACCCATATAATGAACGTTAAACTTGCTATAATGCAAGGGAAAACTGACATTGTTGTTGCAGTGAATAGGACACATTATTGACTAATGGTAGATGCTCTATATTGAATTGAAAACTTTGGTACATCACCTGGAACACTCAGCAATGGCCAATGATTACTGAAAGGTATTCAGGCATATTTTGCTGGAATGCCAAAGAGACAGAGGAATGCTTCTTTAAAGACATGTCGGAGCATTCCATATAGCCATTCCTAGTGCTAGAGCTCTCAGTGGGAATACCATCCCTTGAGAGTGTCCAGCTGCTATGGAGGTGCCCACCGCCCTTCCAGTCCCCTTGGTCTGATCAAACTTGCTTCAGAAGTTGTGAATGCTCCAACACTAGAAGTTTTAAAGAAGAGATTGGACATCCATTTGTCTGAAATGGTATTTCCTACCTGAGCAGATGGTTGGACTAGAAAATCTCTAAGATCTATTCTATTCTATTCTATTCTATTCTATTCTATTCTATTCTGCCCTGCCCTGCCCTGCCCTGTATCTATTCTATTCTATTCTATTCTATTCTATTCTATTCTATTCTATTCTATTCTATTCTATTCTATTCTATTCTGCCCTGCCCTGCCCTGCCCTGCCCTGCCCTGCCCTGCCCTGCCCTGCCCTGCCCTGCCCTGCCCTATCCTATCCTATCCTATCCTATCCTATCCTATCCTATCCTATCCTATCTTTCTAGGTCAGCTGTCTGTCTGCCGTTCCTCTCCCCTGTGAAGCAATTCTCCTTGCTTGGCAGCAGATGGCACTGTAAGCAAGACAGATCTGCATTTGCACTTTTTCTTAAGGGAGACGAATTGTTTTTCTCCTATCCTTCTCCCCATCCTGTCAGTGCTTACTTCAATCTAACAGCACTGGATGTAATAATTCCCCAGAAATCTCAACAGCCAGTGGACCATTGATATGTTCTTCTTGACTCTAGGCCACCACAACCTCCAATCAATCATACAACCTCCAGTTACCTCTGCTAGTGAGACTAACCTTGCTAATGAGACAACAATAAAATAAAACAATAAATCCTATCCTAGAAGCTGCCACCCACTGTGGAAGTCTATAAGAAACCACAATTGCTTTTCATACATCATTGCATTATTGCATGGGCGTACTGTCATCAAGGGTTCTTAGGGACACCTATGATGAACATGGCTAACAGTGACGGCCACATCTTAATAGGGAGAGACTGAAGTTGTAGCCATCTGATGCTGGAGTTTGTCATTAGTTGAGATGAAATCCCAGTTTCTTCAAGAGAAGAGGTTAGAAATGTGAGGTAGATCTTCTTGAGGGTGCAATGAGCCCCACCTTTCCAGGTATGTGAAACTACTCCATTACATCTCCTGATGTTAGACTTCTTCAGATAATGCCAGCCATTCTGTCACTATCACTGAAACAAAGAGATTGGAGGTACAGAAAGTCAGTACCTACCCCCCAGAAGAATGAAATATTTTGGGAGATATTAAAAAGACAAAATATTATATTTCCTTAAAGGAGAAATGGAGAAACATGGTCTTAAAAGATGACCTCAATCTCCCTGCCCCCAGAAGATACTGAGGCCAGCTTTTAGAAATGCAGATTTGGTAAATTTATTCAAGACAGGATATTTTGAAACAAAGACAGTGTGATAGGATTAGGCCTCACTCAAGATCCAACACCATGGAAAGCCATTAAGCCACAATAAGGATTGTCCAAGAGCAGTCCAAGCTTCAACCAAACCTATGGTGACCAGATGTCCCGCTTTTGGCGGGATAGTCCCAAGTTGCAGCAATTTGTCCCGCATCCTGTGCCATTGTTAAAACGTCCTGATTTGTTGTAGGGAACTGCATTTCCCAAGATGCCTCAGGTCCTCCAAGTGCTGAATTGACTCCAGCAAGGCCCGGTAGCTGCCGGCGGGAGTGGCGGACAGAGGAAGCGGCGGCTGCCGGGCCTTGCTGGAGTAGCCGGTAGCCGCCGTCGGGGGTGGCGGACGGGGGAAGCGGCGGCTGCTGGGCCTCACTGGAGGCCCTTCGTCGCTTCGTCAGGGCTGACTCCCCTCCCCCCCCTCTACTTAGCCAAATTACAAATCTGGTCACCTTAACCAAACCTGTTACCTGTTTCATTTCAGCAAATGAAACTGCCGCCTCCTGCCTCCGTGCATCGAGGAGGCGGGGAGGCTCAATCCCACTTAGAAGGCGGTGGTTGCGAAGCCACTACTATTTATTACGACCTATGTATTCAAGGGCTACTCTCCTCTCCCTGCGGGAGTCCCCCCTCTCGCAGGCTTGGCCCTCAGAGTTAACGAGGGCCCACCTCAAGGATGGGCTTATTAGCCAAGAGAGGTGGAAAAAACACAAGCTGCGGGGTTTTTAAATTAGCTTTTTAACTTGGGTTTTAAGGGGACCCAGGGTGGTGGGTTGGCCCATTTACTCTGATTTAACAGGGCAGATTGCTAGACCGGCCGAGAGCGGCAAGATGGAGGATAGAGGGTCTGATATAGAGAGGGGGGTGGGGGTCGTTTCCATTGAGGGTCTTCCCATTAGGACGGTTTTGGGGAGGGGTAGGTATGACGGGAGTCGGGGGCCATATCAACTGTCGGGGTGTGTGTGTATCCGCTGTTTACAAGCGGTCGCCCGCCCCGACCCCCTGAACTCTTCCCGCAATCTAGGTGGAGGATTATAGGGCCGGGGCCCTAGACTGATGTTGTGCAACGCCAGGTCCGTGGTTAACAAAGCCCCCCTTGTTTACGATCTAGTTTCGGAGGGGGACCCGGACCTGGTGGGTATCACGGAAACCTGGTTGGGTCACGAGGGAGGTGTACCCCTCATGGAAATGTGCCCACCAGGTTACCTGGCGTTGCATCGGCCTAGGGCCCAGGGGAGGGGTGAGGGAGTGGCGGTTATTATTAAGGAAGATCTCAAGCCAAGGGAGGCCACTGTGCCTCAGGTAGTCGGGTGTGAATCCCTGTATGTGAAATGGGGTCGTGGGAGGCAGCTGGGCCTGCTGATTGTGTACCTGGCTCCCCACTACGTATCAGTGGCCCTGCCCGAGCTCCTCGAGGTCATCGCCGGGGTGGCAGTTGAGACCCCCAGACTTTTAGTCATGGGGGACTTTAACCTGCCATCAGTAGGTGAGTCCTCTGAGGCGGCTCAGGAGTTCATGGCCTCCATGACGGCCATGGACCTGACCCAGGTAATTCAGGCCCCTACGCATACAGGGGGAAACACACTAGACCTAATTTTTACCTCTGACCAGTGGTTGAGTGATCTAGGAATAGGGGAATTAGTCATCGAACCCCTGTCATGGTCAGATCACTCTCTCCTTCAGCTTGACTTCCCTACCGCTACACCCCACCGCGGGGAGGCGGAACCAGAGATACCAATATGGTTCCGCCCCAGGCGCTTGATGGACCCTGAGAGGTTCCAGACGGAGCTTGGGCCGATACCTGTAACCCTAACCCACGACTTGACCGAGGGCCTAGTGGCCGCATGGAATAGTATGCCAGTTGCGCCTCTTTCTTGACCGGGATGCCCTCCGCACAGTCACTCAAGCGCTTGTTACGTCCTGCCTAGACTACTGTAATGCTCTCTACATGGGGCTCCCCTTGAGGTGCATCTGGAGGCTCCAGCTAGTACAGAATGCGGCCGCGCAGGGGATCCTGGGAGCATCTCGAAGCTCCCACGTAACACCTCTCCTGCATGAGCTGCACTGGCTGCCGGTGGCCTTCCGGGTGCGCTTCAAGGTGCTTGTTACTATCTTTAAATCGCTCCATGGCACGGGGCCTAGTTATTTGCGGGACCGTCTCCTGTCGCATACTTCCCTCCGTCCGATCTGCTCCCATAGGGAGGGCCTCCTCAGGGTACCATCCGCCGGCCAATTCTGGCTAGCGGTGCCCAGGGGAAGGGCCTTCTCAGTGGCTGGGCCATCCGTCTGGAACGACCTACCTCCCGAACTTCGGACCATCTCAGACCTTCCCCTCTTTCACCGCTCACTTAAAACTTATCTGTTCCATCAAGCTCGCCTAGCTTAGCCAATGAGTAAATGTATTTTAGAATTTTAATTGGGATTTTTAGCACAGGCTTTTAGTTTAATTTATTCTTAATTCTTCTGTATTTATTGTTATTTATCGATTTTAATTTCCTGTGCACCGCCCTGAGTCCATTTCGATGGAGAAGGGTGGTTCTATAAATCTAAATAAATTCAGGGCTCCCTGAGCAGCCCATGCTGCTTACATGTGTGTAGCCAGTGGGAGGCAGTTGTGTGGATGCACGTGGCGAAGGCGAGGCAGGGTGAGCTTCCAAGCATACCAGTTCAGGGGCACGGCCTGCCAGCCATCACTACAAGTTCGGTGACCCATGCCCAATTACCCCTACTGGTTCTCCTGAACTAGTCTGAACCAGGAGCAACCCACCTCTGGCTCAGACAAACACCTAGGATTTATAGTTTGCTTGCAGAGCCAACTATAACCCTATATAACCCTTACATGGTCCCATGGGAGTCGGACATCAGCCAATAGAATACATGTCCTTGCACAGGAACAGGAAGTTCAAGTGCAAAGCCCGTATAAAACCCTTTCAGTCTCAACTCCATTTTGTCAGCTGCAGCAGAGCCATGTGTTTGGTGGTTCATCATTAAAGTTTCTTTCCAATGTCTTTCTCCCAGCTTGGAGAAGATTGCCCTGAGCTTCTGAGCATTTCTCTTAGAAGAATCTGCAACTAGGAATCTCTTTTAATTTCTTGCATTTTACTGGTGCCTGAGCTTTTCTTTCTTTTCTTTCTTTTCCACAGTGACACAGAAGAAACAGTGAGGTAGAAGACTCTGTTTTCTTTACCTGTGTGCAATTGATAAGAGACCTGCCATTTCCCCTCCCAACCCAAGTGCCTAGAAGAAGCATGCCTCGAGGAATTCTACACTTCTTTTCCTTTTGTAACCATCATAATTTTATTAATTTTTTGAACATTAAAATCAACACACATTTTGAAAGAGAAGAGTAAAAGGAAAAAAGTAATAAATAATTTAAAAAAGAGAAAAGAAAAGTAGCTTCTGATTTTCTTAACAGCAGTTACACTTTTCTTTTACCCACTTTTATGTTACAACATATTTTCCTTCTTTCCATTGTCTACCCTTCTACTCTTTCTAATGGTCAAAGCCACATATCACAAGTTCATTTTCTTCTTTTTTTCCAGGAAAAAAATCCATAAAGAAATTCTACACTTCTTTCCCCTGAGTTTTAAAGAGTTTTTGCTTAATTGAATTAGAAATCACCAACTGACCTATTGGCTAGATGGAACTTGTGTTCTCTATCCTTTCTATGTGATAAGAGTGTGGTGGATTTTCCTAGCTGATTTTCTGACTAAGGGAAGTAAAAACACAGTTGCATCATCATATGATCTTATAAATAACTTAAATGTAAAGTTAACCACTGAAAAACTACAACTACATTCGTGCAGTTTTTGTGGCAATGATACAAAGACATTGTCTTCTTCCTAGATGGGCCTGCAAGCTAGATTGTTTTCAAAATCTGCAAACTAAGTTTGACCCTATTTTGACTCTGGATTTCTACAAAAACAGCCAAGGCTTGCTAGGTCCTATCCCCTGCAGTTTAAAGGGTTTACTGGTACCTGATAACAATCCAAATGTTCTTGAAAAATGCACAGTAAGGTGTGTCCAGGACTGTAGCCAAAAAAAAAAAGTTGCATTATGACTTGATATTATTAAGCTTAAACATTGTTTGTCTTCCCTCTGTAGCTGCTAATGGCCTTCATATCAGTGCATTCCTTCTTTCTAAAACAGGATTTCGTTTTGAATATTTTTATATGGAGTTTTTGATTGTTCTGCTTTTCCCTTTCGTCATTGCAGCTTCCTGAGGAGACATGCAACAAGTAAATTACCTGTTTGAATGTAAAGGTCATCACATTCGTCTTCTGAGAATGAATCAGACACTGTTGGGCTGGGCTGAGAAGTGAGTCAACACTCACCTGGAAAGGGCTCTATCATCAAGTACTTTGTTTTCTGACTCTAGACATGAGTCTCACTGAGAAGCAAACACACACATAGAGGGAGACATACACACAGACATATAACCAGGGCTACCGGTTCGGGACAGTTCACCTTGTGAGGGGAGAAAATATCCATTGGAAAGTTGCAAGTAATAGGCCTAGGAGTGAGCTTGCAGGCCTCACTGAACCAAAGTTTAAACTAATATAATTGCAAAATGTACCAGACTAATATTTCTAATGTCTCTGCATTTTCTGCAAAGTTTATACTGATATGGATAAATTTAGAGCAAGAGGAAGGAGATAGTGGGAAATGAGGAACTTCAAATTTACATGGGTGTTTGCAGAGAGTGACGGTCAGTGACAGTCAGTAAGAAAGAACAAGGAATGAAAGTTGCAGAGGGTAACAGATCTCAGATGGGTACATTAAAGTACGGTAAATGGAGAAGGGTTCTCTGCAAGAAGAGGAAGTTACCCAGGTAATATTCCAGGGGAACAAGATATGTGAAAATAGGTATAAAAATGAAGGCTTGTGATCATGCCGACGCCATTGATGGTAGCTGTTCCTCACTGGATTTAGATAGATAGATAGATAGATTTTATTTTTCTATACCGCGTCCTCTCCCCAGGGGGACTCGGAGCGGTGCACAGGGAAAATTAAAACAGCATAAAATATATACATAAATAAATACAATAAAAACAAATTAAATCAACTGTCCCTGTACTAAAATCCCCATTTTAAAATTAACATTCCCTAACCCCTGAGGTAGAGACTAACCTAGGCCGGCCAAGCAGAAAAAGTGAGTTTTTAATTTCTGACGGAAGGAGCGGAGGTCCGTAGTTGTTCTAATGTCGGGGGGAAGGTCGTTCCAGAGGGCTGGGCCCGCCACAGAGAAGGCCCTTCCCCTGGGCGTCGCCCGCTGACAAAGTCTAGTGGACGGCACCCGGAGAAGTCCCTCTCTGTGGGAGCGAATGGGCCGGGAAGATGTATGAGGCAGAATCCGATCCCGCAGATAGCTAGGTCCCGAGCCATGGAGCGCTTTAAAGATGAGGACTAACACCTTGAAGCGCACCCGAAAGACGACAGGTAGCCAGTGCAGCTCGCGCAAGAGCGGTGTTACATGGGTATACCTTGCGGTACCCATTATTGCTCGTGCGGCTGCATTCTGGACCAGCTGAAGTCTTCGGGTGCAGCTCAAGGGGAGCCCCATGTAGAGAGAGTTACAATAGTCCAGTCGGGATGTCACGAGCGCATGAGTGACTGTGCGAAGGGCGTCCCGATCCAATAGGGGGCGCAACTGGCGAACCAGGCGAACCTGGTAAAACGCCCTCCTGGCCACGGCTGTCACTTGATCTTCCATGGACAGCCGGGCATCCAGGAGGACACCCAAGTTGCGCACCCCATCCACAGGGGCAAGATGTTCGCCCCCTATGGCCAGCGATGGAGTCAGCTGGTTGAATCGGGCAGCCGGAAACCACAGCCACTCGGTCTTGGTCGGGTTGAGTCTGAGTCCGTTACTTCCCATCCAGATCCGTACGGCTTCCAGGCACTGGCACATCACCGCTACGGCATCGTTGGGGTGGCTTGGGGTAGATATATACAGCTGAGTATCATCAGCGTAGAGATGGTACTCTACCCCAAAGCCACGGATGATCTCACCCAGCGGCTTCATATATGTGTTGAACAGGAGAGGCGAGAGGACCGACCCCTGAGGGACCCCACATGTGAGGGGTCTTGAGGTCGACCTCTGCTCTCCTGCCAACACAAATTGCGATTGGCCAGAGAGGTAGGAGGAGAACCACCGTAAAACGGTGCCTCCCACCCCCAACCCCTCCAGCCGATGCAATAGGATACCATGGTCGATGGTATCGAAAGCCGCCGAGAGGTCTAATAGGACCAGGATGGAGGAGCAACCCCCATCTCTGGCCCTCCAGAGATCATCGACCAACGCGACCAATGCCGTCTCGGTGCTATGCCCGGGCCGAAAGCCGGACTGGCGCGGGTCTAGATAATCAACTTCCTCCAGGTGACGGGGAAACTGTTGTGCCACCACACTCTCAACAACCTTCGCCAAAAAGGGAAGGTTGGAGACTGGACGATAGTTGGTTAATAAAGCTGGATCCAAAGAGGGCTTCTTAAGGAGGGGCCTCACCATGGCCTCTTTTAGGGAAGCAGGTAAGGCACCCTCACTTAAGGATGCGTTGACAACCTCTTGGAGCCAGCCTCGTGTCACCTCCCAGGATGCCAGTACAAGCCAGGAGGGACACGGGTCCAATAAACATGTGGTGGCTCGCAGTCGCCCACGTAACCTGTCCATATCCTCGGAAGTAACGGAGTCAAACTCCTCCCAAACAAGATCTGTCTCGTGGCATCCCACTGGGCCATCAATGGAGGCTAACTCATTCTGTATCTGAGCGATTTTCTCCTGCAGAAAAATCACAAATTCCTCTGCTCTACCCTGCAGCGGGGCTTCCCGCACCCTCTGTTGAAGGAGGGAACGGGTCACCCTAAACAGGGCGGCAGGGCGGTTTTCTGCGGATGCTATGAGAGTGGCACAATGATGACGTTTGGCCACTCTCAGCGCCACAATGTAAGTCCGTAACTGGGCTCTTACCTGTGTCCGGTCAGATTCAGAACGGGTAGCCCTCCATCTTCTCTCTAGGCATCTCTTGTGGCGTTTCATCACCCTCAGCTCCTCGGTAAACCAAGGAGCCAGGGTGTTTCGGCGCCACAAGAGAGGCCGCAAGGGCGCGACCCGATCCAAGGCTCCCGTGGTCGCAATATTCCATGCGGCCACGAGGTCCTCCATCGGGGCGCGGGTCAGAGGTACAGGAAGTGGCCCAAGCGCCGTCTGGAACCCATCAGGGTCCATCAGACGCCTGGGGCGGAACCAAATAGGTGACTCAGGTTCCGCCTCCCCGCGGTGAGGGGCAGCGGTTGGAAAGTCGAGCCGGAGAAGTGAGTGGTCTGTCCATGACAAGAGCGTGATGACTATATCCCCTATACCCAGATCACTCTTCCATTGGCCTGAGACAAAGATGAGATCCGGTGTATGTCCACCCTCGTGAGTGGGGCCTTGAATTAGTTGGGTCAGGTCCATGGCCGTCATGGAAGCCATGAACTCCCGAGCTACCCCGGATGATTCGCCCGCCGATGGCAGATTAAAGTCCCCCATGACTAAAAGTCTGGGGGTCTCAACTGCCATCGTAGCGATCACCTCGAGGAGCTCGGGCAGGGCTGCTGTTACATAGCGGGGGGCCAGGTATACAACTAGCAAGCCCAACTGCCTCCCTAGGCCCCACTTCACGCAGAGGGACTCACAACCGATAGTCTGTGGCACAATGGTCTCTCTCGGCTCTAGACCTTCCCTAATAATAACCGCTACCCCACCACCCCTGCCTAGGGCCCGAGGCTGATGAAAAGCGCGGTAACCTGGTGGGCACATTTCAACGAGGGGGAGTCCTCCCTCGTGGCCCAACCAGGTCTCCGCAATTCCTACCAGGTCCGGCTCCCCCTCTGACACAAGGTCATGGATGAGGGGGGCTTTGTTGACCACGGACCTGGCATTGCAGAACATCAGCCGCAGGCCCTGGCTCTGTACTCCCTGACCACCTAGCCTGCGGGGGTTGTGGCACTTGACCGTTTGTAGCCATCGGCCTCGTGCCCCCAACCGGGAGGATAGAACTCGTCTCCCATCGGATCTGCCTCTCCCTGCCACCCTCTCAATGGGTAGGCCCTCCATGGAAACGACCCCTGTATCCCCCCTCTTAGCGGAACCATCCGCCTCCCTCCGTCGTCTGTTGGCTCGGCCCATTCCCTTCTTGCTAGTCTCAACCTGACTATACCCTCCCTCCTCCCTGGTACCCCCTAAAACAGACAACAGCTTTTTTACTAAAAAAACCCTACACCTGCGCTTTCGCCACTTAGCTGCTATCTCTTACCCGTGTTGCACCTCAAACCTTTGTAAGTGCAGGCTTACTGAAGTATTGTTGTAAATCTCTGGTATTTTCATGTTTGAGCTAATCATGGAATAATAAACCTTTTAATTCAAAGCAGAATTGTGGTTGCATGTTTGCATTTCTGTTTTTAGTGTCTCCCGTTTTATGACAACCCAAACCGGTAGTAAAAAATGCTACTGTTCACCTGAACTGGTAGTAAAAAAAATGCTAAAAACGTTTTTAAAAAGTTCTGACGATCAGCTGTGCAACGATCAGCTGTGCAACGATCAGCTGTGCCTGATTGCCTGTGAGATTCCTGCTTGTTGCAGGGGCCATTTTGTGTGAAGTCCAGCTGCTTTTACATTGTGTGTGAGTGCAGCCATCCTACCTGGTCCCATGACCACCAAGCCACACCCACCAAGCCACACTCATCAAGCCATGTGCCCACAGAACTGGTAGGGAAACTTTCTGAATTTCACCACTGCATACAACATACATAAGACATTGCCTCTGAAAGGAAGCACTGCGACAAAAGGTTTGAGCGTACTTGAAACATTGATTAATAGAAAGGAAATCTGACATATTTTCAGATATTGCTGGCATGATTTAATATAAATGATACTATTATAAGTGAAGGAAGCATTTGGAGGAAGGAGGAGGGACAATGGAGGGACAATGTGCCATGTTATTTACCAAAGGAACCGATGGCTGCTTTATGAAGGTGACTTCATAAACCAACCTGATAAATAAGCGTTATTAGATCCATTCATATCCTCCTCTCCGCCTAAGTAGAAACTACGTACAAAGGTTGCACTGAATGATGCAGAAAGATAAAAATAATAATTTTAATGATTGCACTATACCAATTTATTTCAAACTATTTCCAACCATTTTTCCAAGGGAAAAGACATCTGATCGAGACATGAAAAAACCACCGTCTTCTCCATGAACGCCTGGTGGAATCTGGATTATAGTAACTTTGAAATCATGAGAAAAATCCTTGCTGCTTTGAATGCTTTTAAACAATAAACTGGATTTGCAAATGATTGTATGTGCTTTTCTATGTCTGAAAATCATTGAAACACATTCTTGGAATATTGAACAAAATCCAATATTTATCCAAAGTGTAAAGCCCCCAAAGATCCTACTCAATAATAATCATTAGATACTCGTGGTTTACACAGTGACTGACAATTCTGGTCAAAATCACACTGGCCAGATCTGAATAGTACCACCCTTTTAAGCAGCTAAAGTAGTTAATAGGCTAATATTGTCCTGGGAGCAGGACAAGAAGCAATGGGTGGAAACTAATCAAGGAGAGAAGCAACTTAGAACTAAGGAGAAATTTCCTGACATTTAGAACAATTAACCTCTGGAACAGCTTGCCTCCAGAAGTTGTGAATGCCCCAACCCTGGAAGTCTTTAAGAAGATGTTAGATAGACCTTTGTCTGAAATGGTATAAGGTTCCTGCCCACGCAGGGGGTTGGACTAGAAGACCTACAAGGTCCCTTCCAACTCTGCTATTGTATTATTGTAATACAGAAAGAGAGTGATGAAAGAACAGGGAAGGAAGGAGAGGAAGATAGGGGAGTGGAGGGATAGAGGAAGGAAGGAAGGCTGGAAGGAGGGAGGGAGCAAGGGAGAGGGGAAGGAAGGAATGCTCTCTTCCAGCTTCCCATAGGAAGGTCAATGGGAAAGCTGGCAGGACACCAGAAAATGCTCTTGCTCCTTGTGCATTACACCACAACAATTTTTGAATCTAGAAATCTCAAATCAACTTGCTTAAAGAATATATTAAAAAATCTGGGACCAATTACTGCTGTAGCATGGAAATTTCCATGAAGCTAATCATTTTTCTCTAGGAAAGTGTACAATACAATACAATAGCAGAGTTGGAAGGGACCTTGTAGGTCTTCTAGTCCAACCCCCTGCGTGGGCAGGAACCTTATACCATTTCAGACAAATGGCTATCTAACATCTTCTTAAAGACTTCCAGGGTTGGGGCATTCACAACTTCTGGAGGCAAGCTGTTCCAGAGGTTAATTGTTCTGACTGTCAGGAAATTTCTCCTCAGTTCTAAGTTGCTTCTCTCCTTGATTAGTTTCCACCCATTGCTTCTTGTCCTGCCCCCAGGTGTTTTAGTTTTGATCTTAAAAATAATCCTGGGGGAAAAAAGAATCCACGAATTTCGTGAAATTCATGAACACATACAGTCCACAAGCTCTCAGTGTCCTGGATAGATCAAAAAGATCTCTTTTTGAAAGGGAGGGCTGAATGTAATGACTTGCAACGAATCCTCAACTCACTTCAGTCAATCAGATCATCAGGTTTAAAAGGAGCAATCTGTCCTTGAGTCCTTCTGGAGGCTGAGGTCCTGACTCTTTCCAGTTCTGCTTAATGAATCAGAAGAAAACAGGGCAATACCTTCTTTCCATCTGTAATTGGAAACAATAATAACAATAAACCCATGACCATATTTTTTTTTTGCTGTTCATTAGAATCAGATGTGTGTTTTTGTTAGTTTGCCCTGGATCAGGTGAACTGGTAGTGGCGGCGGTGGCGGGAGGCTCCACTCACCCGCCCGGACGTCATACAAGTGTGCGAGTTCGAACGAGCAAACCAGTAGTAAAATAAATTGAAACCCACCACTGATTAGAATGGAATGAAATAGCAACCCTATAGGGCACTGCATGCCAGAACAACTAGACACAGGATATTTCCCCCCCGAATGCCATCACTCTGCTAAATAACTAATTCCCAGAACACTGTCAAATTATTTAGTAAGACTGTATTATTGTTATTATTCTCATCCTTCCTAGTACCTATCTCTTTCCACTTATGACTATAACCATGTTGATTGTATCTTTATAATTTATATTGTTTCCTTTGTGTCCTAGTATTACTTGATTGCTTATTAGTAACCTATGACTATCATTAAGTTTTGTATTTTATGATTCTTGATGAATGTATTTTATTTCTTCTTTATGTACACTGAGAGCGTACCCAAAGACAAATTCCTTGTGTGTTCAATCACACTTGTCTAATAAAGAATTCTATTCCATTCTATAAAATAACTTGCACACTTTCTTCTCTCATATTTCCCTTATATGTCCTGCTTGCCACAAATCTGAGCAATATGTTCAAGAAGCAATTTGGAAGGGCACCAAGCCTTAATTTCTGCATGAAATTTATGAGGACTTTGTTATCATTGAGGGGCAACCAAACCAAGGGTTTCAGGTGGAGCTGAGAATTATTCCACACAGTCCAATTACAGCCTTGGTCACTGCTTCAAATATGGGGGTCACTCAACGATTTGGATCAGATCATACCCATGTGGCCATTCCCTTCTATAAGCCCCATCACTCCTCAGGGTTTACTGAGAATTAAGGCTATTGAAAAGAGAAAAGAGATGTCTAAAGCAGGGGTCCCCAACCCCCGGGCCGTGGATTGGTGCCGTTCCGTGGCTGGGTGGGAGCCGGGCCGCAGGGCTGGAGAGGAGGAGGAGGGAGGAGGGGGCAGCCCCCTGAACAGAGCGCGCAGAAGAACGCAGGCGCGGCTGTTCGCGCCGTTGGAGTGTGGCTCTTCCTCCACCCTCGTCGACGGAGGGACTCCTGGGCGCCGCCGGACCGGCCACCAATTCCCTCCCCTGCTGGCATGCCGGCCACTCATTTTCTTCCAGGGGCTGTGGAGGCTCCGCGGGCGGGGGAGGGAACTGGCGGCCGTAGGGAAGGTTGCTCCGTCGACGAGGGTGGAGGAAGAGCCCCCACCATCCTCCTGCGTTCTCCCGCGCGCTCTGCCCAATGGGCCGCCCCCTCCTCCCTCCTCCTCCTCTCCAGCCCTGCAGCCCGGCTCCTACCCAGCCACGGAGCCTGACCGAGCGAACGAGTGACCAAGCACGGCGGACGGGCTGAGGAGGCTGGGGGGGGGATGACGACGACGACAGACACACATAGAGAGACAGAGAGAGGGAGGGAGGGAGAGAAAGATAGACAGAGACACAGAATGAGTGAATGAGTGAATGCAAGACAGACAGACACACGCACACACACGCACAGAGTGACAGAGATGGGCGGATGAAGGAGAGAGACAGAGAAAGAAAGAAAAAGAAAGTGGGAGAGAGAGAAAGACAGACAGAGAGAAAGAGACAGAAAGGAAAGAAAGAGACAGAAAAAGATACAGAAAGAGAGAAAGAGAAAAAGAAAGAAAGAAAGGGAAAGAGAGAGAAAGAGAGAAAGAAAGAAACAGCGAGAGAAAGAAAGAGAGACAGAGACAAAGAAAGAGAGAGAGAGAGAAAGAAAAAGAAACAAAGAAAAAGAGAAAGAAAGAAAGAAAGAAAGAAAGAAAGAAAGAAAGAAAGAAAGAAAGAAAGAAAGAACTTATGACCACAGTTGAGGCCAAAAGTTTGGTTGCTCACCAAGATCATTGTTAAGTGAGTTTCACATTTTCCAAGTTGGCCACGCCCACCCAGTCACATGACTGCTGAGCCACTCAGCCGGTCCGCAGAATTTTCTTTAAAATGAAACCGGTCCCTGGTGAAAAAAAGGTTGGGGACTCCTGGTCTAGAGCATTGCTAGGGTTTAATAAAGACTGAACCCAACTAAATATTGCTTAGAACCAAAGGGGAGATGAGGAAAATAAAGTGACCATGCATCTTAATTATGGATTCTCCTTCAAGTTCATTCATCATTTAATTTGACTCTGGGACTGTTGGTTCCTATGGCCATTTTATGTTGGGGGGTCCTGATCTTTGAATCAGCAAAGTTGGAAGGCCTTGACATTGCCAAAGTCAAAGACAACTTAGACCAATTCCTTCTTTAGCTGCAGATACAGTGGTGGGATACGACCGGTACACCCCAGTACGAGCGTACCAGTGCCTGCTGGGAGCACCTGGGAGCGTTCCAGTACGGTGCTCTGGAGGACCCACCTGCTTGCCCACCCTCCTTACCTATATTTGAGCCAATCAGGGCTTTCGCCCATGCGCACGGCGTCTATGGAGCCTGCATGACGCTCCGCTGAGCAGCTGGAGCGTCGTGGGCGATAAGTACACTTGCGCGCACTGTGTGTGTGCTGAGCACATGCACGTGGTGGATGCCCGGCCTCGTTGCAGCGTACTGCTTGCAATGGGATCTGGAACCCACCACTGTGCAGATACTGTGTACGTAATTGTCAACAAATGTTGCAATGCCTCATATAGAAAACCACAAAAAGTACCATGTGATTGTAGCACTTTCTTTCCTTCACAAGACAACATCTGAGAAAACGGTGTCCCCATGCACAATGTTCCCATTGCTTTCAGACTAGTGCGCACCATATATTTTTACTTCATTCAAAAACCATTACCTCTTATCAGCGGCTTAAGGAGAAATCTTCCTCATAATTGTTCAGTGAGTCATATCTTATACTAGAGAATGGGATGAAGGGCTGCTCTAATCCTGAAGACAATTTCACATGGGATTAAATGAATGTTTTGCGATATATGAGCTGTGGAATGGTTGGGAACAATTACCCTTCTCTTAACTACTCATGTTCAGAAGTCTATGTGCCTAGTGCCCTATTTAGCTTTTATGCTGAACTAGATTTAGTATTAAACAAGTACATCACCAAGGAGAAGATTAAATATTTTGGATGCTGGCTGCAATTATCAGCTACAGCTAATACGACTAGGATATGTCTTCTGAGAAGGGTTCCAAACCACAATCTTCCTATAGTAATCCCTGAAAAACATATATATATATATGAAGGAAATACATCACCAAGCTTGCTACACTTAACTTCGTATTGTTTTATTTGTTTCCCAGTATGATTTCATTGCTTATTAGTAACCTATGACTATCACTAAGTTTTGTATTTTATGATTCCTGATGGATGTATTTTATTTTTTCTTTATGTACACTGAGAGCATATGCACTAAAGACAAATTCCTTGTGTGTTCAATCACGCTTTGCAATAAAGAATTCTATTCTATTCTATAAAATAACTTGCACACTTTCCTCTCTCAGTGGTCCCATCATGGATAGTGGTGTTCCTGCCAGAGAGTGGCTATGTGATCTGAAATTGGGGGAGCCTTGGTGTCTCCCTTATCAATGTCAGATCATACCTGAATTACCATGAGGTGCTATATTGCCATTATCTGATGCAGTAGGACTTGACTCATTAGATTGGCCCATCCTGATGACTGAGGGACCTGGATGGGTTTCAGGCAGAACTGGGAATTATTCCATCTCGAATAATCTCACTGCTTCAAATAGGGGGGAGGTCAAGGATTTGGACCAGATCATACATATACAATTCTCCTTCATTGAGAATCGAGGCTGCTGAAAAGAGAAAAGAGATGTCTAGAGCATTATTGGTGCTTAATAAAGACTGGACTCAACTAAACATTGGTTAGAACCACTATTAAACCTACCTTGTGTCAACCTACCTTGTGTCAACCTGTGGCCTTTCGGCAGGGGTGGGTTTCAAAATTTTTGGAACAGGTTCTGTGGGTGTGGCCTGCTTTGTGGGAGTGGCTCGGCAGTCATGTGACCGGGTGGGCGTGGCCAACTAGGAAAATGTGGTGAAATTCACTTAACAACGGTCTTGCTTAGCAACCAAAATGTTGGCCTCAATTGTGGTCATAAATTCTCTTTCATCTCTGTCCCACTTTGTTTTTCTTTCTTTTCTTTCTTCCCTTCTTTCTCTTTCTCTCTGTCTCTCTCTCTCTCTCTAAGTCTGTCTGTCTCTCACTGTGGCTCTTTATCTCTCTCTCCCTCCCTCCCTCCCTCTCTGTGTCTTTCTATCATTCTCTGTGTCTGTCTGACTCTCTCTCTCTGTGGCTCTTTCTCTCCCTCCTTCCCTCCCTCCCTGTCTCTTTCTGTCATTCTCTCTCTGTGCCTGCCTTTCTTTCCTCCCTCCCTCCCTCTTATCTCTGTGTCTCTCCCCTCCCTTCCTGTCTCTCTCTGTCATTCTCTCTGTGTCTGTCAGATTCTGATTCCCTTCCACCCTCCCCCCCCCCTCTCTCTCTGCCTCTCTCTGTCTGCCGGTCACTGTGTCCACAGAATATCGCGTGAAGCAGCGGCGACGCCATCCGCGAGGTCCCCCTCGCGCTCCCCGTCTTCCCCGATGGCGTCTGGAGCCCTTCTGGATGCCCACTGGCTCTTCCTGGAAGAACCCTGCGGCACGATGCTGTGCCCATGGCAAGGGGTTGCAGGCACTGGGCCTTCGCCCTTCTCTGCCAAAAGCGGGTCAGGCAACCTCAAAGCCTTCATTGTGCAGAGGGGGAGTTCTGCCCACAACTGCAGAGAGCACAGAAGGCTGGGGGGGGGGGGTTGTGTTGAAAGGGCCTCCGTCAGTGACTGGCACGCAACCATCCCTGAGCCTTTCCTACCTCTCAGGCAGGGAGGCAGGGAAGCAGCAGAGAGGGGTCAGGAGAGCTGGCCACCCCCTGAGGGCTGCACGGCTGACTACCCTTCCCCTCTTTGCATCTCTAGAAGCGCCGGAGAAATGCTGCCAAAGCCAAACCACGCAAGGAACAGGCCAGGAACTCTGCCACAGGGGTGGCTCTCTCTCCAGTTGCCAAGGAGCAGGTAAGGGGGCTCAAGCTGGGGGCACAACTGTGGGCAGCTTAGCCAGATGAGCTCAAGGCTTCCTCCAACCACAAACTGCACCTGCAGCCTAGGTATGTGTGGGGGGCAGAGATGGTATTCTATTTTCTCCACTACCCGTTGGTAGCGGGAGCGCACTTACACGTGGCACGTCTGGGCATGAGCAGAAGGGCTGATGTCAGGGTGGGAGGGTGGAGCCTCGTGCCGCCGCTACTATCGGTTTGCTCGAACCAGCGTGAACCAGGAGCATTCCCCCTCTGGTGGGGTGGAGTGGGGCGCACAGCCTTGAGCTGAGGCCCAGGGAAGATTTCTCTGTGCATGGAGAGAAGATTCTGCGGGCACCAACTGGGGCCCTCTGAGTACCTGCATTTCTGGGCCCCAGGAAGCTTCCTGCCCCCACGGGGCCCTGGCTGACTGCCTGCGCCTCCCCCCCCTCCGTACTGGCCTAATCCCTGCAGGTCAGCTGGAGAGGCCAAAGTGCTGGTGGGCACCTTCCAAGCTGGGATGCACTGAAGAGCTGTGGAGACCGCGGGTATGTGCCCACCTGTGCACCTGTTCTTGCCCTTGGCCTCACCTGTTAGGGCAGCCCCGGCCTCCTTGGTTAACTCCCTCATCCGACCTGCCTCCCCACCCCCACGCGCCCAGCTCCTTCGGCTGGGCCTCTCAGCTGCCTTTAGCCTAGGCCGGCCCTGGCAGAGACGGACGAAGACCGGAGCCCCTGCCAAGCACTGCCTCGGGGCCGGGGTGGGGCTGTGGGACGTGGGTCGGACAGAGGAGCCTTGTTCTCGGCCCGCCTGGACCCTCCTCCTCCCCTCCTGCCCGCCGTCTCAGGCAGCCCAGCTCCCGCGCCTCCGAGTCCTCCGCCTGCATCGCCCCGCTTCACCGGCTCACCTCGGCCCCCGAGGTTGCCCGGTTTCCGGATGCAGCCGCCCCCTCGGCGCTTCGCTCTGCCGCTCTGCGGCTTCTGCTGCTTTGGCAGGCCGGTAGGTTTGGCCGGCGGGGGCGGGGTGAGCCCCGTAGTCCCCGTTCCCCTCCCCCGCTCCCAGAGCCGGAAGGCTGCGCCCGGCGGGTACCTGCAGCGGCCGAAGCAGCTCGGGCAGCCGCGCACGCCGGCCAATGGCGAGCCGCGGTCCGGGGGCGGGGTTGGCCACCCGCAGGTGGGGCAGGGGGCCGGGCCGCCGGGGAGGGGCGCCCCAGGTCAGCTCCCATGTCAGCACCTCCACCGGCCGGCGGTGGGGTCGGACAGGTACCGCGAGGGCGGCCCGAAGGAAGGAGGAGTAGGTAGGTAGGCAGGCAGGCGCCGAGCCGCCTCCCACCTGCCCCGTGGCTTCAGGGCAGGTCCTGGGCAGGCCGAGTCGGGCCTCACCATCCCCGCCCCAACGGCACACGGAGGGCAGCGGGGAACGGAGGGGAGCGGCGCAGGAGTTCCACTGCGGTGCAAGCGGTGCCTTTGAAGGCTGCCCCTCCTGGGAAGTAGCTGCAGCTCCCCCCATCTCAAGGAACAGCTGTCAGGGTCTTGGCAGGCGAGGGAGGCGGCGAGGGGCATGCCCCGCCCGATTACAGCCTCGGAGAGTCCGCAGCGGTGCGAATCTGCGCTGTAATTCTGCAGGACCCGCACGTGCCTATCTTTCCCACTGTGGAAAAGCGCCGCGTTTCTGCACGGCCCCTGATCACTCCAGACGCCAGCGGGGAAGATGGGGAGCGCGAGGGGGACCTCCCATTGCTTGGGATCGGGAAATTTGACGAAAGGGCTCGCGGGAGCCCGCGCGAACCCTTAGGAACCCACCCCTGCCTTTCGGGTGCACTTCAAGGTGCTGACGACCATCTTCAAAGCGCTCCATGGCTCGGGGCCTAGCTATATCCGCGACCGCCTCCTGTCCCATACATCCCTTCGACCGATCCGTTCCCACAGAGAGGGCCTTCTCAGGGTACTGTCGGCCGGGCAATGCTGGTTGGTGGTGCCCAGGGGAAGAGTCTTCTCTGTGGCGGGCCCTGCCCTCTGGAACGACCTTCCCCCCGATCTACGCACAATCGTGGACCTCCACCTTTTCCGCCAATGTCTTAAAACCTATTTATTCCAACAAGCCGGCCTAGCATAACCCCGTTTCTGATTTTTATAGGGATAATTTTAAATTTTAGAGCTTTATTAATTTTAGCACAGGGAATATTTAATTAGTTTTTTAATAATTTTGTATTTTTGTATTTTGTATGATTTTAATGATGCCTGTGCGCCGCCCTGGGTCCTTTTTTAGGAGAAGGGCGGGGTATAAATTTAATTTTAAAAAAAGGGTGGCAAAGGGTCAATATTTCTGCACACTCATTGCATCTGCAGATAGTTGTCCCATGGTCTTGTTTCAGGGGACACGTGCTCTCTCTTGTGTGAAGAGGGCTCTGAGAGCCTTCTGCAGGGTTATGTAAAATAATCTTTTCAGCCTTTGTCAAATTGACTTTGAATCCTGGACCACACTGTACTGGATCATTTTCATCCAGTATCTAACCTCCTTCTTTGAGGTAAGGAGACTGAGAAAATGGTTGCAAAAGACTTTAGATGAAATTGATTATCTGGATCTCCTTCAGGGGGACTTTGGTATGTGATGGAAATAGCATTGGTCACATTGAGGGCCTTTTGATAATCCAAGATGTTATCCCAATGTATAGTTAGATCTGGATACACAATTAATTATTATGTTTGTTTGCTATATTGTCTATCATATTAGTGTCAGTTTTTAAGCATGATTTTTAGATACGATACATGTGTATTACCCTTCATTTTTAAAAAGGAGCAACACTTTGAGGCTGGTTGGGCTGAATGAGACTAGTGACTCCAAATCATCCAGAGAGTTTCCATATATAAGGTTGGCTTGAACCCAAGTATATCCAATCCTAGTCCAACATATATCACAGGGGCTCTCAAAGTTACTTCAAGAAAGAAATAAAGTTTAAATTCTTCTGCTTTCTTGGAAACCAAAACGCTATGGTCCAGATTTTAGATTTCCTGTCCAAAAATGTTCATGAGAATTTCCACTGTAATTTACAGTGATTTTCACTGATATTCATTCATTCACAAACATTACTGTGTGAAATGATTTAACATAAGATTGTAAAAGTGAACTGAAATCTCAAATATGGACGAAAGGTACCTAGAACTTTTAATACTGGAATTTTGTTTGATGAAAAGAGGCCGAGATCAGATATTTAATTAGGCAGGACCTTTATTTATTTATTTATTTATTTATTTATTTATTTATTTATTTATTTATTTATTTATTTATTTATTTATTTATTTATTTATTTATTTATTTATTTATTTATTTATTTATTTATTTATTTAATCAAAATTTAAATCCTCCCTTAACCTCACAGAGAGAGCTGTATGGAACTGTTCATTTGAATGATAATTATAAGAAATATACAATAATAATTGCAACTTTTATCTCCATTATAAGGAAACTGCCTCTGTTCCAGATCTTACTGTTCAAGACTTATGGATGCTCATATTATTCTTTCCAGATTATTAACCTCTGTAGTATTTCATATCCTTCCAAAACCATAACCTTCTCATAAGTTATACTTAGCTGCTTGGTACATAAAAAAAAAAAAAAGAGCCAGAAGGTTTTCAGGAACGAAAGACTGGGACCCAGGTAGTGTATCCACTCAGCTGACCACTGGCAGAAGTCCTACAGTGTCCCATATTAAGATGTTACAGGAAGGTATAAGATTTCATCAGATCAACAAATCCTTTATCATGTCAGTAGCTTCCTTACTCCTTACCTTGAGCTTGTCGAATCCCTAGCACTGCATAACTGAGTGAGCGCACGATGCTTGTTCTGCCAACCTAGCAGTTCAAAAGCACGTAAAAAATGCAAGGAGAAAAATAGGGACTACCTTTGGTGAGAAGGTAACAGTGTTCCATGCACCTTCGGTGTTTAGTCATGCCAGCCACATGACCACTGAGATGTCTTTGAAAAGTGCTGGCTCTTCAACTTTGAAACAGGGATGAGCACTGCCCCCTAAAGTTGGGAACAAGTAGCACATATGTGTGAGGAGAACCTTTACCTTTACTATTGCAACCCTTTAATAGCTATCCTCCTTTTATGTTAAAAAAAACCCCAAGCTCATTTACTTTTTAGTTGAGTACAAGGAAGACTTTGTTGTAATGAGGGATGACAAATAAATGCTTAAAATAAATTGTGAACAAATAAATTGTGAATTTATTTGGGAACAAATAAATTGACTAGCGGAATTGAAAGTTGAGGAAAAGTATAAGGGATTAATGCCAACATTAAGTATATTCTTTAAGGCAGCAAGGTAGACTAGAAAACCAGAATGCTGCTTTATATCTTAGAATGGGGAGCTGAGAAAAATAAAGTCACCATGCAGCTTATTTACGATTTCTCCTTCAAGTTCATTCCTCTTTTCATTTGACTCTGTGTGACTGTTGATTCCTATGGCCCATGTTGTGTCAGTGGGCCCGGATCTTTGATTCAGCAAATTTGGATAGCCTTGACATTGCCAAGGTCAAAGGCAGCCCAATCCCTTATTTAAATACATACACTGTGTATGTAATTGTCAAGAACTGTTGCAATGCCTCGTTTAGAGAATTCTAGAAAGCATTGTGTGATTGTAGCACTTTTCTTCCTTCACAAGTCCCTTCGGAGAGAGGGGGCGGTTAATAAGTCGAATTAATAATAATAATAATAATAATAATAATAATAATAATAATAATAACAACAACAACAACAACAACAACATGGGAAGTAACGGACTCTGGATGGGAAGTAACGGACTCAGGCTCAACCCGACCAAGACCGAGTGGCTGTGGTTTCCGGCTGCCCGATTCAACCAGCTGATTCCATCGCTGGCCATAGGAGGCGAACACCTTGCCCCTGTGGATGGGGCGCGCAACTTGGGCGTCCTCCTGGATACTCGGCTGTCCATGGAAGATCAAGTGACAGCTGTGGCCAGGAGGGCGTTTTACCAGGTTCGCTTGGTACGCCAGTTGCGCCCCCTATTGGATCGGGATGCCCTTCGCACAGTCACTCATGCTCTCGTGACATCCCGACTGGACTATTGTAACTCTCTCTACATGGGGCTCCCCTTGAGGTGCACCCGGAGACTTCAGCTGGTCAAGAATGCAGCCGCGCGAGCAATAGTGGGAACCTCAAGGTTTACCCATGTAACACCGCTCTTGCGCGAGCTGCACTGGCTGCCTGTCGTCTTTCGGGTGCGCTTCAAGGTGCTAGTTGTCATCTTCAAAGCGCTCCATGGCTCGGGACCTAGCTATCTGTGGGATCGGATCCTGCCCCATACATCCTCACGGCCGATTCGCTCCCACAGAGAGGGACTTCTCCGGGTGCCGTCCACTAGACTTCCGTCTGAAATTAAAAACACATCTTTTTCGCTTGGTCGGCCTAGGATAGTCTCTCCTGATTGTTTAGGGATTTTAGTAAATATATTTGGGGAATTTTAGCGCAGGGTCAGCTGTTTAATGTGCCTTTTAGTTAGTTATTTATGTACATTTATTGTTTTAATTTTGTATTTTGCCTTTTTAACCGTTTTTAATTCCCTGTGCCCCGCCTCGAGTCCCTTCGGGGAGAGAGAGCGGGTTATAAATAAAAAAATTCAAAATTCAAATTCAACAACAACAACAACAAGGCAACATCTTGCCTTCCTGATCTTATTTGTCTGAGAAGGCAGTGATCCCATGCACAATGCTCCCATTGTTTTCAGACTAGTGCACCCCATATACTTTTACTTCATTCAAAAATCATTACGTCTTATCAGCTGCTTGAGGAGAAGTCTTCCTTGTAATTGCTCAGTGAGTCATATTTTATACTAGTGAATGGGATGAAGGGCTGCTCTAATCCCAAAGACAATTTCACACGGGACCAAATGAATGTTTTGAGATAAATGTGTTGTGGAATGGGTGGGGACAATTATCCTTCTCCTAACCATTCCTGTTCAGAAGCCTGTGTACCTATTTGCTCCATTTAGCTTTTGTGCTGAATCAGTTTGGATGGGCTATTAGATAAGCAGATCTCCGAGGAGAAGATAAACATTTTGGGTGCTGGCTAGAATTAACAGCTACAGCCAACACGGCTAGGATATGTTTTCTGAGAAAGTTTCCAAGCCACAATCTTCCAATCACATCCTTGGGGAAAAAAGGTTTCACCAACTTTGCTACACTTAACTTCGGAAGACCTTGAACTAGTAAGCACTCTTCCTTTACCTCAGGGGTCTCCAACCTTTGCAACTTTAAGTCTGAAGGACTTCAGCTCCCAGAATTCTGGGAGCTGAAGTCCTTCAGACTTAAAGTTGCAAAGGTTGGAGACCCCTGCTCTAGCTGACCAATAGAAGAGTTAGGCAGCCCCTCAGATATTGGAACACTATCATGTCTTCCCTAGTCCTTCTTCTCATTAAATGAGACATACCCAGTTCCTGCAATCATTCCTCATATGTTTTAGCCTGCAGTTGCCTAACCATCTTTGTTGCTCTGCATTCTGTCTAGAGTCTCAATATTTTTTTGTAGTCTAGCATGAAATCTACCTTCATAATAGCCCCCTACTCCAGTAGCTAGATTGATTTGGTTATTTTTCTAGAAAAAATGGATTTAATAACTAACAAATCAGAAAGAGATTATAGTGCCAGATTTAGGGTGCTGAATATGCCTATCTGAACTTTATTTAAGCACTCAATCATAGAAGCAATAGTTCAAATTTTTAATTTACTTATTATTCAGCACTCAATAATAGGCTGTTATACTATGAAGCTTATCAATACCCAAAACAATGGTTTGTTTTAAGCATGTTTTCTGGTCCAAACGAGAGTAATTTTTGCAAACAAGGAATCCTGATTTTAATCAATTCATCTTTGGTTTAACTGAAGACAGTTCCGGTCAGCCATTAACAAAACATGGCTTTGAATTAATTCCTGATCTTAAACAACTACTGTGTTAAATCAAAAGCAAACAAAGCATATTCTAGTTTAATATGTGTGTATTTCCCATATTACATGACAGAGGTAAAATATATTTGCAGATGAAGAAATGAATGATAAATGTTTTTCAAATGTTAACTGAATTGTGGAGTTTTTGGGGCTGCCTGAGATTGATTGTTTGCTTTCTGAGTTCCATTTTCCAATTAGGGAACATCATCAATAATATGGCAATCGTAGTCAAGGCATCAGAAAAGTAATAATAATAATAATAATATTTTATTTTTATATCCCGCTCTCTCTCCCCAAGGGGACTCGAGGCGGGGCACAGGCATATTAAAAATATAAATAAGACACAAACAAAGTACAAAGTTAAAAATGAATTAAATAGATCCTGCGCTAAAAACCTATAAACTAACTAAAACAACCCCTAAACCCCTAATCTAAAAGAGACTACCCAAGGCCGGCCAGACGAAAAAGATGTGTCTTTAATTTTAAACGGAAGGAGCGGAGGTCCGTAGTTGTCCTAATATCGGGGGGAAGATCGTTCCAGAGGGCTGGGCCCGCCACAGAGAAGGCCCTTCCCCTGGGCGTCGCCCGCTGACAAAGTCTAGTGGACGGCACCCGGAGAAGTCCCTCTCTGTGGGAGCGAATCGGCCTTGAGGAGGTATGGGGCAGGATCTGATCCCGCAGGTAACTAGGTCCCGAGCCATGGAGCGCTTTGAAGATGATAACTAACACCTTGAAGCGCACCCGGAAGACGACAGGTAGCCAGTGCAGCTCGCGCAAGAGCGGTGTTACGTGGGCAAACCTAGAGGTCCCCATTATTGCTCGCGCGGCTGCATTCTGGACCAACTGAAGCCTCCGGGTGCACCTCAAGGGGAGCCCCATGTAGAGAGAGTTACAATAGTCCAGTCGGGATGTCACGAGGGCATGAGTGACTGTGCGAAGGGCATCCCGATCCAATAGGGGGCGCAATTGGCGAACCAGGCGAACCTGGTAAAACGCCCTCCTGGCCACGGCTGTCACTTGATCTTCCATGGACAGCCGGGCATCCAGGAGGACACCCAAATTGTGCGCCCCATCCACAGGGGCAAGATGTTCGCCCCCTATGGCCAGCGATGGAGTGAGCTGGTTGAATCGGGCAGCCGGAAACCACAGCCACTCGGTCTTGGTCGGGTTGAGCCTGAGTCCGTTACTTCCCATCCAGATCCGCACGGCTTCCAGGCACTGGCACATCACCGCTACGGCATCGTTGGGGTGGTTTGGGGTAGAAATGTACAGCTGTGTATCATCAGCGTACAGGTGGTACTCTACCCCAAAACCACGGATGATCTCACCCAGCGGCTTCATATATGCGTTGAACAGGAGGGGCGAGAGGACCGACCCCTGAGGCACCCCACATGCGAGGGGTCTCGCGGTCGACCTCTGCCCCCGTCAACACAAATTGCGACCGGCCAGAGAGGTAGGAGGAGAACCACCGTAGAACGGTGCCTCCCACCCCCAACCCCCCCAGCCGATGCAATAGGATACCATGGTCGATGGTATCGAAAGCCGCCGAGAGGTCTAATAGGACCAGGATGGAGGAACAACCCCCATCTCTGGCCCTCCAGAGATCATCGACCAACGCGACCAATGCCGTCTCGGTGCTATGCCCGGGCCGAAAGCCGGACTGGCGCGGATCTAGATAATCAACTTCCTCCAGGTGACGGGGAAACTGTTGTGCCACCACACTCTCAACAACCTTCGCCAGAAAGGGAAGGTTGGAGACTGGACGGTAGTTGTTCAAAAGAGCTGGATCCAAAGAGGGCTTCTTAAGGAGGGGCCTCACCATCGCTTCTTTTAGGGAAGCAGGCAAGGAACCCTCACTTAAGGATGCGTTGACAACCTCTTGGAGCCAGCCTCGTGTCACCTCCCAGGATGCCAGTACAAGCCAGGAGGGACACGGGTCCAATAAACATGTGGTGGCTCGCAGTCGCCCACGTAGCCTGTCCATATCCTCGGAAGTAACGGAGTCAAACTCCTCCCAAACAAGATCCGCCTCGTGGCAACCCACTGGGCCATGAATGGGGGCTAGCTCGTTCTGTATCTGAGCGATTTTCTCCTGCAGATAAATCACAAATTCCTCTGCTCTACCCTGTAGCGGGGCTTCCCGCACCCTCTGTTGAAGGAGGGAGCGGGTCACCCTAAACAGGGCGGCAGGGCGGTTATCTGCGGATGCTATGAGAGTGGCACAATGATGGCGTTTGGCCACTCTCAGCGCCATAATGTAAGTCCGTAAATGGGCTCTTACCTGTGTCCGGTCAGATTCAGATCGGCTAGACCTCCATCTTCTCTCTAGGCGTCTCTTGTGGCGTTTCATCACCCTCAGCTCCTCGGTAAACCAAGGAGCCAGGGTGGCTCGCCGCCGCAAGAGAGGCCGCAAGGGCGCGACCCGATCCAAGGCTCCCGTGGTGGCAGTATTCCATGCGACCACGAGGTCCTCCATCGGGGCGCGGGTCAGGGGCACAGGAAGTGGCCCAAGCGCCGCCTGGAACCCATCAGGGTCCATCAAGCGCCTGGGGCGGAACCAGATTGGAGATTTAGGTTCCGCCTCCCCGCGGAGGGGGGTAGCGGTCGGAAAGTTGAGCCGGAGAAGTGAATGGTCTGACCATGACAAGGGCGTGATGGCTATATCCCCTATACCCAGATCACTCTTCCATTGGCCAGAGACAAAAATGAGATCCGGTGTATGTCCACCCTCGTGAGTGGGGCCTTGAATTAATTGGGTCAGGTCCATGGCCGTCATGGAAGCCATGAACTCCCGAGCTACCACGGATGATTCGCCCACCGATGGCAGATTAAAGTCCCCCATGACTAAAAGTCTGGGGGTCTCAACTGCCACCGTAGCGATCACCTCCAGGAGCTCGGGCAGGGCTGCTGCTACATAGCGGGGAGCCAGGTATACAACCAGCAAGCCCAACTGCCTCCCTAGGCCCCACTTCACGCAGAGGGACTCACAACCGGTGGTCTGTGGCACAATGGTCTCTCTCGGCTCAAGACCTTCCTTTACTATGACCGCCACCCCACCACCCCTGCCTAGGGCCCGGGGCTGATGAAAAGCGCGGTAACCTGGTGGGCACATTTCAACGAGGGGAAGGCCCCCCTCGTGGCCCAACCAGGTCTCCGCAATTCCTGCCAGGTCCGGTTCCCCCTCTGACACAAGGTCATGGATGAGGGGGGCTTTGTTGACAACGGACCTGGCATTACAAAACATCAGCCGCAGGCCCTGGCTCTGTACACCCTGACCACCTAGTCTGCAGGGGTTGTGGCACTTCACCGTTTGTAGCCAACGGTTCTGTGCCCCCAACCGGGAGGGTGGAATATAACTCCCCTCGGATCTGCCTCTCCCCATCAGCCTCTCGATGGGAAGGCCCTCTATGGAAACGACCTGTATGTCCCCCCTCTTAGCGGATCCATCCGCCTCCTAGTAAGGGATAAGAAGTAGGACTAAGGATGAATATCTGGCTGGTCTTTTCTGCTCAAAAGTTAGAAATGGAAGCAATCAAGCAGAAGGATGATAGACAAAGCTAAATAAAGAAAAAAGCAGGAGGGCAGGAACCCAATTTGCACAGAAACTGTCATAGTGCTTAAAAGGTGGTTCTCTATCTCTGCATTCCATATCCACATTCTTTATTGCTTTGAATGTCATCCTTTTGAAACTGATTTGTTACTACCAGTTAGACACCCAAACTACTTTCTGTTGAGATGTGAAATTCAAGACAATAGCTTGGCCTTTGATTGGGCCCATTTTGACTATCCAAATAGCCTTCTATCAAAGCATAATGTTTCCTAAGATAGTTCAGGCTGCTAAAACTGGAAGGCCCTAATGCTGGCAGTGAATCTTCCACTAGCATGAATTCCCTACAGATAGCTTCTGTAGGGAATAGTTTCTATCTATCTCTGAAAATCAGTGTCAGTTAAACTAAATTATCATTTCATTCTAAAATTTCAACTTATCTCCAAGGTAGCAGTGATAATAGCCTGTAAGAGTCTTAGCCATATGTAAGCATTTTTATGACTCATGTATTTTAAGGTGAAAGATGACTAATAAGCAACTTTACAAGTGAAAGCACATGTACAAAATTGGCCTCCTCTTGTATTTTACTGCCCAGTATCTGCGGGCAGGGTGGGGGCAGTTTGAACTGTCAGGTTGTGAGTGCAATTAAAGTACAACCTTCTTTTAATCTTGCTGTCCCCATTTATCTGCATTCACTTCCTTTGTTCATGTTTTATGTTTATACTTTTACCTGTTATATTCTACATGTTTGACAAAACAAACAAGCAAGCAAACAAATAAACAAACTGGTTCCATTAATGAAATATTCTTAAATTTTACTAAGTTTCAACCAAATGTATTCTCCCCATCTTCCACCAATGAAGCCTATTTGACAGAATTTGCCTTATGGGGCCATAGAAAGCTACAGTTAGTCCAAAACGCAGCCGCGCGGGTGATTATGGGAGCCACCAGATGCTCCCACATAACACCGATCCTGCGCGAGCTGCATTGGCTTCCTGTGGCCTTTCGAGTGCGCTTCAAGGTCCTGACGACCATCTTTAAAGCGCTCCATGGCTCGGGGCCTAGTTATATGCGAGACCGCCTCTTGCCCCATACATCCCTTAGACCGATACGCTCCCACAGAGAGGGCCTTCTCAGGGTGCCGTCGGCCAGACAATGCCGACTGGCGACACCCAGGGGAAGAGCCTTCTCTGTGGCGGGCCCAGCCCTTTGGAACGACCTACCCCCTGAATTACGCACCATCACCGACCTCCGCCTCTTCCGCCAATGTCTAAAGACATACCTGTTCCAACAAGCCGGCCTAGCCTAACCTCCCACGGGGACTTTTTAGAAAGTTTTAAATTGGGTATTTTAAAATTTGGCTTTTAGCATAGGATAGGATAGTTTAATATATATTTTAAATTATGTATTTATTTTTTGTATTTTGTATGTTTTTTAATTTCCTGTGCGCCGCCCTGGGTCCTCTGTGGAGAAGGGCGGGATATAAATATAAATAAATAAATAAATAAATAAATAAATAAATAAATAAATAAATAAATAAATAAATAAATAAATAAATAAATAGTAAACAAATCCTTGTCATCTTCTGTTAATGAATGATCTCCCTCCTATTTTTTCTCTCTCGTTTACTTTAGATTTTCTAAATGCAACACTTCAAACTTTCTGTCTTTATTCTAACCTAAATCTAATAGTCGTATAGACCTAGCAATCCTTTTTTGTGTTGAAAGATGTTCCTTCAACATCTTTTTAAATTCACCCTCTATAAATGGCAGCACTTGAATCTTCTTTTCTTCTATGAGGGTCCTCTCATTTTGGAATCTCTGCACTTTCCCATTTCTTCCCATTTTTTTGTTTTTTTTGTGATTTTTCTCCATTTGTTTCTCTTCTATTCTCCTGATGTCTCCTGATACTGCAATATCCACTATCCAGGTTTTTTCCCCTTCCCCATTGACGGTTGTTAAATCTGGGGTGTTATGTGAAAGGTGCTCATCTGTTTGAATTCGGAAATCCCAGAGCAGGTTAGCTTCTTCGTTTTCCATTACTTTGCCTATTTTATGGTCCCACCAGTCCTTGTCTTCAGGCAAATAGTATCTTTTTTACAGATTTTCCAATGCACCATTGTTCCTACTTTGACATGTTCTTGTTTGGGGTCAGTTTGTGTGATCTTCTTGCTGCAAATATCTAGGTGATCCAGTGTTTCTTCAGCTTCTTTGCAGAGGCAGTGTTTGCCGTCTGTTGTCTCCTCAATTCTGACTTTGTATGCATTTTTTCTACAGGAGTCACCTTGTGTAGCTAGAATTAGCCCCTTGGTCCTTTTCTTCAAATTTTCTGCTCTTAGCCATTGCCAGAGTATGTTTGCCTGGTATTTATGTATTGACGATATAAAATTTAGCCTTGCCATGCTTTTCCCTGTTTTTTGTTTGGCCTTTCTTGTAGGCCAGTTTGGATGGTATTATTATTCTGTGGTTAATCTTTGGTGAGATTCACAGCCTTTGGGGCTGGTTGGTAGCTCAGCAGCTTGAGTCCTACCCGAGGATCTAGGAACTGTTAAGGTATTATTATTTACTTTATTCATAAAACATGAAACTCAGCCAACTGAACATTTAAAAATGCATATTACAAATACTATTGACTGGTGCTAATGGTTGATACAGTTTGCTGCCAGCATCCCAGGTATCAACCAAGTATCTTCGTAGAATGTAAGATGTTCCAAGTAGCACAGTTTTTTGCAGTTCCACTGGTGTTATTGCAGGAAGCTGCAATTTGCTGATATATATATATATATATATATATATATATATATATATATATATATATATATATATATATATATATATATATATATATATATATATATATTCCATTGCTCCTGAAAGCACCAAGCCGGAAGCACCAACCTGAAGATGATGAATGAGACTTCATCGAAACGTCGTGAAGATACTTCCCATTCTACGCGGGAGAAAAGATACTTCCAATTCTACGCGGGAGAAAACCCGAACAACCAAAGACCTGCATACAAACACCCGCAAAAACCTCAGAAAACATATATATATATATTCCATTGCTCCTGAAAGCACCAAGCCGGAAGCACCAACCTGAAGATGATGAATGAGACTTCATCGAAACGTCGTGAAGATACTTCCCATTCTACGCAGGAGAAAAGATACTTCCAATTCTACGCGGGAGAAAACCCGAACAACCAAAGACCTGCATACAAACACCCGCAAAAACCTCAGAAAACATATATATATATATATATATATGTTAGATTTTTAAAAATTAAGCAATAATCTAATTGGTTCCTGTCTGGATGATCTCCAGGTTGAGTCGAAGGGCAGAGAGGGATGGCGTTAAGTCTCCTCCCCTTAAAGGGACCCTGAACAGGAGCTGTGATAATATTCTCTCATTTAAGAGTCCTGTAAATTGGCTGATATATCAGGGATACCGGATAGCTCAAGGCATAGAGAAGCCTGCCTCATATGCTGGAAAGCATCGGTTCAAATCCCAGTAGAAGGAGTATGGCCAGCTGAAGAAGGCTAAGAAGCCTGAAATGGATCAATCCTGGTCTCTTTATTTTCAGCCCTTAAAAATCTAACACATATCTAAAAAATGTCACACAGCAGTAATCTAATTGGTTCTCTGTCTGGATGATCTCTAGGTTGAGTCGAAGGGCAGAGAGGGATGACGTTAAGTCTCCTCCCCTTAAAGGGACCCTGAACAGGAGCTGTGATAATATTCTCTCATATATATATATATATCATCATCATCATCATCATCATCATCATCATCATCATCATCTATTTTTGTCAACTCAAGGCATTAGATAGATGTTTTCTTTTTCATGGTTTTTTAAAATTAAATTACTCTAAATAATTTATACTATTCTAACATCGATATGCTAAATGCAACACAAATATTTGTAAATATGGTGGGTTGTCCTTGGTCATTCCTCAAATCTCAGTTTAAGCAAGATTTTTTTGGATTTGTTATGCCCTGAGTGACCGTTTAGCTCATGTGCAAAAAAAAAAAAAGTCTTTCATATTCTTTCATATGCCTTAAAAGTCTTTAGGTGAATTTCTAAACAGTTTGGTTCAAATATACCTTTTGGTGAAATGTGCTTTTAGATTATTGAGGAAATCTAAAATAAAAGTTGGAAACCCTTAGATGAAAAGGAAGGGAATTCCATAAAGCTCTTTAGAGCTGATTGCAGTTATAATTCGGGGGTTGGGGGCATCATTTAAAATCGAGGGGATTTTAGAGGGGATTGCTTAAGATGACCGTAGCTGGAGAGGCATGGCATCCTACTGTCATGTCATCTGAAATCTATCTTACCGGAGTGGTACACAAACGTTACCATATGGACCACCAGTTGAGCCTCTTTTTTCTTGCTAAGCTGAACAAAGGAACTTTACAAAATGCAATTTGGAAAGGGAATAAAAAAAGGAGCGATAGCATTGAACAGATGTGTACAATATGCACACAATAGTGTGTTAAACCTCCATGAACCAATGTGCCATTATTACCAAAGGGTGTCTGGTTTCTAATTAAAAATAATAATAATCACCTGCCTATTCCTGATCCGCAGAACCAATTTAAGGGGCTAAAAATGGGGGAAGTTTTCCTCTGCCTCATTCTGGTCGTCCTCTTCACATTGGGGTGCTAATCCTCCCTCCACCTCCAGCTGCCTTTTGTGAGCCTTTCCCCACGTATGCTTCGACGTCTTGGTGGATGCCTGCTAATCTCTCCCATTCTTGTACACCTGGAGCTTTCCTGGTCACCTCCCGTTTTCTTGTTGCTTCAAAAGGTCTGTCCGGAAGGTTACTCTAGCACGAAAGACTAGCTTGTGTGGTATAAAAAGGGGCTGGGGTTGCTGCTGAAACCTTGCAGTTGTTAAGAGGAAGAAAGGGAGAGAGACCGAGAGAGAAAGAGAGGGAGAGAAGAGGGAGAACTCTCGTTGCAGCAACAGGTAAGTAACCCTCTTGCCTTGGCTGCACTTTAATTCTTCAGATGCTGATCCCATAGGTTTCCCTCTGAAAGGATGGCAAGGCTTGCTTTATTCATTTTCTTTCAAGTGTAGCTGAAGAAGCATGGGCTTTAAAGTTCTGCAGTGCAGATCCCAGCTGACAAACATCAAGAAGGGAAAAACTCAGACCAGGGCACGGCAGGAGGTAGCTTTGAAGGCAATGAAGCAAGTTGCCATCCGTGGCATGTCCTGCTTCTAAGTTTCTGTCATATTGCAGATAGCCTTGCCAAGGGATCTGATCCCCTTTTATTTGCTTCTCTCCCAGCCAAGTGAAGAGTGGTAAGTGGTAAGAGTTTATTTCACATGCATAGTTTTGCTTTCTCCTTTTGTAGGCAACTTCTGTTCTCTGCTTAATTCTTCAGGCGTTCTGCCTGTGTAGACAGTTGCGAATGCAGTATCCCAAATGGGTTGAATAATTAAAATTTAAAAAGGGCAGGAACTTTTGAGAAAGATGATTTTGTAGTTACGTAACTCTTCAAGAATAAAATCCATTTGTGTCTTTTTAATCAGAGCTTTTCTTTTATCCCCCTTTACTTTACCCCCTTTCTCCTAGCTTCAAATCCATATTCAAGACTATATAAGCTCTGGGGATGACAATTCTTCTAAAATACAATTCGTTTTTATTAGACTAAAACTATTTTTAGTCTATTAGCTTTTTATATAGGGTTTAAAAAATATTGCTTTTTGTAACTAGGAGACATAACAGTTTAATTTTGCTATGAGGAAATGGTTATTCTCTAAAACACATGTGGAGGAAAATATGAGAATGTAAGCTATCTTAAATGAGATCTAATTAACTGAAGAAAGAGAACGCACACTTTTGACATTGATGATGTGTAATTCTTCCATGGAGCTGGTATGCAAATCAAAAGCAGTTCCATTATTTTGGAGATTAAAAAAATCCAATGGTGTGATTACATGGAGGAGATATGGAAGATCCTTGCATGTAAGAGCCTGAATGTGGGAACTGTTATGTATTAAATATATAAAGTTGTGTTAAGTCCTGCTAAAGTGAAACTAACCTTTAGATCAGGGGTCTCAAACTCGGATCTTGTGGCCCCCACCATGATATGAAAGTATAATATTACTGCGGCCCGCAGGGGGAGTGTATCCCTTATGCGGCCCAGCCTCACCCAGCCTCTACCTCCAGCGGCCCCCAGGTAAATTGAGTTTGAGACCCCTGCTTTAGATGATCCTAACTGTTAACTCCAACTATTTTGGAGGGAAATTTAGAACATTCATATTTGGGCGGGCTTTTCAAGTATTATGATTGGTTACGGTCCTATCAGCCCAGAGTATAAATTACAGGCATTTGCCTGCTGTTCCTTAGTTCCAGTTTGGAACCAATAAATGATGTTATATCTATGCTGGTCTGCTTCTTGCCTACTGAAGCCCACTACACAATAGTGGCAACAAAGGTGGGATCCAGGGTGGGTTGCTGCCGACATTACTGCTGGTTCATGTCACACATGCTTTGCTACACACACCCCGCCCTGCCTGCTAGTAAGACACACTGGAGGCATAGACATACCCGAGGGATCCATCCTCAGGACTCTTAAGTGTGTCCCAGCTCCAACTGCAGCAGTGCGGGCATTAACCAGCACCATAGGGCCTTTTTCAAAATTACTAAACTGGGAAGGCTCAATGAATTTGATATTACTCACCGGGTGGAGCTGGATTACTCACTACAGTGGAGCCCATACATCTCCCGAGTAGACAACTATCTCTGGGCTAACCAGGTCATGGATGATAGCATGAAGGCAGCAAGTTTATTATGTGTCTGTGGACAAGCCACATTTGATATCACTACTTGACAGTGGCCTGCACTGACCTCAAGAAAATAAGGGAACATTTTGGACCAGTGCCATGCATTCGAGCAACATGAACAGAATTCTGGGGAATGTGCAGCAGAGTTTGTGGCAGCCCTTCACCAAGCTTCGCACCAATGTGAGTTCCCTGATCAGAAATACCATCTCAGAGACAGGCTGTTTGTGGCTTGTGTAATAGTGAATTACAGCAACGCCTTTTCGCCATGGAAAAACTGACTTTCCAAGACACATTGAAAGAAGTCATGGCAGATGAGGCTGCCAGAGGGGCAATGAAGACTCTCCAGTCACCAAAAACATACACCAGCCCCTGTAGCCAACACACCAAATGTAGCTAATGGCGGATCCCACTCAAATCATTGACCTTAGTGCTAACTGACTTCCAGAATTACCACGTTTCCATAAGGGATGAAGCTATTATTAGAGTATGATTCAGAGAGTTTGAGGCCCCCCTCAATGTAATGGTCATCGAGGGGCCATGCACCAGCCTCATAGGACAGGACTGATTTGAGGTCCTGGGAATCAGGGAAATAAGCATCCTTTGAACCCAAATAGCCGATCTAGAAGCGGTATGCCAACAATAAATTGATGTATTCAGCACTGAGCGGGAACAATACAAAGGGGCACCCATTTCACTCAATCTCAATGCAGCCTGATTAAAACCACACAGAGTTCCCTTTGCATTGAAGCCTAAAACTGATGTGGAACTAGACAAGCTGGTACAGCAGGGAGTGCTCCAACCTGTGGACTGTAGCCATTGGAAGACTCCCATCGTGATTCCAGTTAAGCCTAATGGGGATCTTCGCATTTGCACAGAGTACAAGTGCACCATAAACAAGGCATTACAGCCGCATGCCTACCCTGTACCATTGGTAAGCCACATCCTCCCCCACTCCAGAGAGGATGAATCTTCGCTAATCTAAACCTCACCCTTACCTACCAGCAGCTACCATTAGATGATGCTACCACAGAAGCACAAACAATAGTCACATAAAGAGGTGCATTCCAAGTGTGCCACTTGCAGTTTGGGGTAAGTGGAGCACCAGGGTTGTTTCAAAGTATTATGGAATGAACACCGAAGAACATTCCCAGTGTTTGCCTATACTTTGGTGAGGTCCTAATTGCAGGGGAATCAGCAGCAGTCCTGGTGGAAAATCTCCACACAATACTCCAACGTTTCCACGAGGCAGGCCTGAAATGTGATTAGATTAGATTAGATTTATTTAACTTATATACTGCTCCCTTTCCCAAAAAGGGACTCGGGGCGGTGCACAGGAAATTAAAAAAGCATATAAAAACATGACAATATACAAAATTTAAAATCAAATTAAATTATTAACCCTGTGCTAAAATTTACAATAAATTCAACTATTACCCTTAAAAACCAATTAAAACAATTTGATGTCAGGCTAAAGGCTAGGTAGAGTTAGGCCAGGCCGGACTGTTGGAAAAGGTAGGTCTTGAGTTTCTGTGAGAGGGAAAAGTGCCAGATCTGCATGAAGTCCACAGAATTTCTGGGTTTCTATATTGACATTGCCAGAATCCACCACCTGAAGCAAAGCTAAAGATAATTCAGCAAGCAACCACACCAAAATCCAAGGAGGAGCTTCAGGCATTCCTGGGCTTGCTTGATTTTTACCACTTTTTTTTTTTTTTACCGCACAAGGCTACCTGGCAAAACCGCTACACTGCCTATGGGACAAACAAGCCCTTAAAAATGTCTTTTATATTTTATCAGTTAGTATTTGTAATCCATAGGGCCTGCTGCATCCGCAGTCTTTGGTGGTCCAATGTTTGAGGGGAAAAAGAGGGATAAAAAAGAAAAGAAAGAAAGAAAGAAATAGGGATGATGATGATAATAATGATAATAATAATAATAATGATGATGGTGATGTCGATAAATCCAACGTTTTCTTCTCACCTCTGAAAAATAAAGACCTGTCTTTTATGTTCTATCCATTAATATTTGTAATTCATAGGGCCTGCTATATCCCCAGTCTTCTGCAAAATAAGTATTTGTCTTTTCACTTTTTATATTCTACAAAGATCCAGAAATAATTCTTCTCTATAGCAGTCCCAATCTTGCTTTTCCCACAGTAATTTCCAAAACAAAACACAATATTTAATCTATTTCCTAGCACCAGATGTAGCAGTTCTCAAAATAAGTAAATAACCAGTTCAAGGCATTTCTTCTTGTATTTACCAACTTTAGCCAGCAGATGGCAGCCTTGCTTTCTTTTTCCTTTCCACTCTAAGTTAGGAGTCTGGAAAAAGAAAATTAAAGAAAAAAAAGAGAAAAAGAACTTTCACGAGATGTAGCCAAAAAGAGGTTTGGGGGGGAAAAAACCCTCAAAAATACATAATATCTATATCTTAAAAAAATATCTTATTAAGATACTCAATCCAGTCTTTCTCTTCCAATTAAAAATAGATATTTCCTTGCTTCACTTCCATTTCCACTCAAAACTTTCACTCACCACTTCTCAAGGGGACAAAGAGTAACATTTCCCGCCCTCCTTCTCTCTGGACTCTCCTTTCTTCATAAAAATATTTTATTTATTTATTTATTTAAATTTATATCCCGCCCTTCTCCACAGAGGACCCAGGGCGGCGCACAGGAAATTTAAAAGACATACAAAATACAATAAATATAATATAAAAAACTATTAAATAATCCTATCCTGCGCTAAAACCAAATTTTAAAAACCCAATTTAAAACTACCTAAAAGTGCCCATGGGAGGTTAGGCTAGGCCGGCTTGTTGGAACAAATATGTCTTAAGACATTGGCGGAAGAGGCGGAGGTCGGTGATGGTGCGTAATTCAGGGGGTAGGTCATTCCAGAGGGCTGGCCCCGCCACAGAGAAGGCTCTTCCCCTGGGTGTCGCCAGTCGGCATTGTCCGGCCGACGGCACCCTGAGAAGGCCCTCTCTGTGGGAGCGTATCGGTCTGAGGGATGTATGGGGCAGGAGACGGTCTCGCATATAACTACGCCCCTAAATTTTGGTGAATTTAGTCTAGGTTTTGGGTAGAAATTATGCAATTCTTACCCAAATCCAAGACACTGTTCCTTTCCCCTCCTCCTCTTATTCATGCTTACTTGTTCCGGCTGTCAGAGCTCTGCTTAGGCCATGAATGGCCGGCTTCTTCTCCACCTGTCAAGAAGATTTCCCCGCATCGAGCAAAAGTAGACCGCTGTCCACTTGCAATCTGTGGGAGCCCTTCTTTTCTTGTCACCCCTACAAGTTGACATTTGGCTCCAAAGAGCCTCCAGGCAGGCAGAAATCAGCTACCCTTCATGGAGCCCTACTAGCCACAGATGCCCCACTCGGATGACAAATCAGAAGCTAATTTACCAAAAATTTCCGAAATGGTGAAGAACACGTTGAACGAAAGAATAACAATGGCAAACTTAACAGAAGCGATCAAAAGACAAAAAATAATAATAAAACACCAAATCCAGATGGTTTACCAGCAAAAACTCATAAAGACGTGCAAGATGCATTGAATTTGCCAATATTAGAGGTGTATGATGAGGTCCTATTAGAAGCCAAGATACCAGATACGTGGACAGAAGCTTACATTAGTTTGATCCCAAAAGAAGACTCAGATGTAACACAAATAAAGAACTACATGTCAATGTCTCTATTAAATACAGACTATAAGAGATTTGCTTTAATATTTGCTGAAGGATTAAAAAGATTTCTGATTGAGTTTATAAATTCTGATCAAAATGGGTTTTTATCTAAGAGGCAAATCAGAAACAATATTAAAATAATTTTGATGTATTGGAGTACTATGAAATACATAGTGAAAAACAATCAGTGTTAATATTTTTGGATGCCCAGAAAGCATTTGATAAGTATTTGGCACGGGACCTAGCTATCTGCGGGATTGCATCCTGCCCCATACATCCCTGCGGCCGATTCGCTCCCACAGAGAGGGACTTCTCCGGGTGCCGTCCACTAGGCTATGCCAGCGGGCGGCGCCCAGGGGAAGGGCCTTCTCTGTGGCGGGCCCGACCCTCTGGAACGACCTGCCCCCCGAAATTAGAACAACTACGGACCTCCGCTCCTTCCGTCAAAAATTAAAAACGCACTTTTTCTGCTTGGCCGGCCTAGGTTAGTCATCTGTTTATTGTTTTAATTGGGTTCTTAAGGCATTTAGTTTTTAGTATTCTGGGTTTTTAGCGCAGGAATAAATTGTTTAATTTGATTTTACATATATTTATGATGTATTTATGTTTGTATGTTTTTTAATTCCCCTGTGCACCGCTCCGAGTCCCTTCGGGGAGAGGGAGCAGTCTACAAATTAAATTTATTATTATTATTATTATTATTAAGGTCAATTGCCAATTTATTTTGCAACAATTAAAATGCATGGACTTTGGCAAAAAATTTACAAATATGCTAAAGGTAATTTACACACACCAGAGAGCTAAAATAATGGTGAATGGAGATGTGACAGAAAATATTAATATAAAAAAAGAAACAATATTTCAAACAAGCATCCTGGGTCTGGTCGAGCACTCAAGACGAAGTGTTCAAGGCACTAACATCATTGCTATCCTCGGACTTCGTCTTAGTTGATTTCAGTGAAATCCTACCAGTAACACTAGCATGTGATCCTCCGTCATACAGCATTGAGGTAGTACTAAGCCACAGGATGCCAGATGGTAGAAAAGCCCCCATCGCATACTATTGTAGAAAGTTATCATTGGCTGAAAGGACTATGCCCAGATAGACAAGGACATCTTGCCATAAACAGGACTCTCCAGTAACATTGCTGTGATCCACCAGGATCCGTGGACTGGCATTAAGAAGTTCCACAACTTCTTATATGGATGAACCTTCACCATCTTTACAGACCACAAATCTCTGCTTGGTCCCTTCACAGCAGACAACCAGACACCACAGATCCTATTGCTGCGAATGCTATGATGGTCCATTTTTATGGCTACATACTTGTACCAGCTAGTCCACAAGCCGGGCAAGGAAATTGGCCATGCCGACACCCTCAGCCAACAGCCTCCACTGCAGACTGAGCCAGATATGGCCCCAGCTTGTCTTATTCTGGAGATCCAGGACCTGCCTCAAGAACTCTTACATGCAGAAGACATTGCATCTGAAACCCCTATGGACAGAACACTTAGCCATGTTCTCAATTGGGTGTTAAGGGGATGGCCAGAGGCTCGGCCAGGCCCTGAGTTCCAACACTATGCTTCTCGAAAAAATGAACTGTTAGCCCACAAGGGATGTGTGCAGTGGGGCAGCAGGGTCATCACTCCACCCAGTTTTCACACCAAGGTGCTGGATTCCCTTCATGAGAGGCACCCAGGAAATGTTTGGTTGAAGGCTCTAGCCAGGAGCTACTTTTGGTGTCCAGGCCTGGACAAAGACATTGAGAATCAAGTAAGCATCAGTGCACTGCTGGGAGACCATGCAAGCCCCATGGTCTCGTGTGCACATTGAATTGGGGGTTCCTGATAGTAATGGATAGTTATTCCAAGTGATTTGAAGTGGCCCCAGTCTCATCAATGACAACAACCAGGATCATCCGAGAGTTGTGCCAGCTGTTCACCACACATGGTCTGCCAGATGTAATCATGTCCGACAATGGGGCAGAATTCATGGCAGAAGAGTTTCAGTCATTCCTCAATGCCAACATGATTCAGCATGTAACATCTGCTCCATTCCACTCTGCGACCAACAGGTCAGGCTGAACGAATGGTCAGGACCACAAAGAAGGAGCTCAAGCAGATGACAACTGGGGACTGGAATCACTACCTGGTGAACTCCTTCCTGTGTCAACACATGACTCCCAGTACAGCAATAGGTTGCAGCCCAGTGGAGATGAGGTGGGGCCTCTGGCTCATGATGATGTTCAACTGACTTCACCCAGACAGAGTAGCAGCAGAGATGGCTCAGCCACCCCACCTCCCCTCAGGAACTTAGCCACGTGACTTGGTCTGGGCCAGGAACTATGGGAGTAAGGCACATTGGGTGGCAGTTAGGGTAACTAAGGTAACGGGCCCCTTGTCATACGAGGTTACTCTGGGGAGTGATTGTACAATCAAATGTTACATTTACGAATTACAGCATCAGGAGTCTGGGCCAGTCCTGGATGAGGATCCCAAGTGTTGTGTCCTCGACCTGCGACCGGTCTCGACTTGCGACCGGCCGCAGGTCTTCCAGGCTGCCTCTTGGAGCCTTGGCAACAGGCTGTAGCAAGGCGGCCAACCGGCTGCCACGCCGGGCCCAACAACCTCGCCCAACCGGGCTGGCCTACCCATCTGCAAGATCTACAAAAGGCCTTCACCGTTCAGGCCTCCCTGCTCCTGACGCCGCCTACCGGCAACCTTCATCGGCCTAGCTCAAGCCGAGCGGACGACCAGGCCTACACAACAATCGCCACGCCCCCTCACCCCGACTCACCGTTCCAGAGGACTCCGCCTATCGGGTAGGCCTCTCCGATGACGCCGCCCGGAGCTACACCCCGGCAAGGAGGAGCTTCCAGGGGCACGTCCTCTTCCTTCAGCTCCTGACGAGACTCTGGGACAATCCGGCGGACTGCGCATGCTCCGCTCTCCTGATGGACAGCTTTTCGCGCATGCGCAGACCGAGGGGGGAAAGGGGTGTTGTGTCCTCGACCTGCGACCGGTCTCGACTTGCGACCGGCCGCAGGTCTTCCAGGCTGCCTCTTGGAGCCTTGGCAACAGGCTGTAGCAAGGCGGCCAACCGACAGACGCGCCTGATTGGCTGAGGCGCGCCTGGCCCTTGCTGCAGCCTGATTGGCTCCCCCTTTGACAGTTCCAAATATAAAGAGCTGTCAAAGCGCGGGAGCCCCTGTCTACCGCGCTTTACTTTACTCCCTATTTCTTCTGTAACTGAAATAAAGAAACCTGTTAGAGCAAACCTGATTCCGGACCCTGTCTTTTCGTGAAGATATAACACCAAGGCTTTATCAGACCCACTTTTGCTCCAGGTTTGCTTACATTACCCGAAATGAAGGTAGCAAGGGCTGAAGAGCCACCACCACTCACAAGCGACAAAAATGGCCCTCAAGATTTTGTCCAATTGGAGATGGATAATACCCCATTTAAACAGGGCTCTCCAGTAACATTGCGGTGGCCCACCAGGATCCGTGAACCCCCAGCCTATCTCAAAGACTATGAATATTGAACAGACTGAGGATAAGAACTATCCTACAGCTGTGTGTGTTATGTATTGAATATATAAAGTTGCGTTAAGCCCTTTTAAAGTGAAACTAACCTTTAGATCAGTGTTAGTCAACCTGGTCCCTACCGCCCACCAGTGGGCATTCCAGCTTTCATGGTGGGTGATAGGGGTTTTGTCCAATACTGAAGCACTTTCCTTTTTTAATTTAATTGACTTTCCTACTTTATAAATCACCATTACTGTGGAATTGGTGGGCGGTTAGAAAATTTTGCTACTAACAGAGATACAAAAGTGGGCGGTAGGTATAAAAAGGTTGACTACCCCTGCTTTAGATGATCCTAACTGTTAATTCCAACTGGTTTGGAGGGAAATTTAGAACACTCATATTTGGGTGGGCTTTTTCAAGTATTATGATTGGTTAAGGCCCTGTGGGGCCAGAGTATAAATTACAGACATTTGCCTGGTGTTCCTTAGTTCCAGTTTGGAGCCACAAATGCTGTTGTATCTATGCTGTGTGCTTCTTGCCTACTGAAGTCCACTACACAATAGGAACATTATGGTAATAGTATGGGAAGAAGAGGAAAATTCAATCTCTAGTAGGGTTCACTTGAAATTTGGTGGTGCCTAACCAGTCTTCTCATAAATACCATGGACCCAATCCTCTGCAGAATTTTTCTGTACAATGAGTACATTGAAATCAATGAGAGCTGCCTAAGGAAGATATTGAACTCCAATATAGATCCTATTCACTAAAAACCTTCTTGAGGTAAAAGGTGGAAATACACCACGTAAAATAGAGAATGGAAGGACCCCAACCCTAAAATTATCTGCTACAATGTCCTACCTGTCAATGACTATTTCAGCTTCAACCACAACAATACACAAGCAATAGATAAAAACGTAAGGTAAACTGCTCCAAACTTGATTGCAGAAAATATGACTTCAGCAACAGAGTGGTTGGAATGCACTATACCTCACTCTGTGGTTTCATAATCCCCATAACTATAACCATAAACTGTCTACTGTTGACCTCACCCCATTCCTAAGAGGTCTGTAAGGCGGTGTGCTTAAGTGCACCAAGGTGCCTATCATCATTGTCCTACTGTCTCCATTGGTTCATAGCCATTTCCTGTGTTCATAATCATGTTTATATTTATTTCTGTTATCTTAGACATGCTTGACAAAATAAATAAAATAAAATAAATTCCTCTCTCACTAGATTGTATTCTGGTGAGAACACTTTCTGGTGAGAGAGGAGTTCACTGCGCAGCTCCAGCAAAAGTCTGAAAACTCAGAAGACTCTGGAACCAGGAACCAGAGGTGGGTTGCTTCCGGTTCACATTGATTCAGGCAAACTGGTATTGGAAATTGAGACTTACTCCTAGAATCCTTGGGAAAAAATCCTTATGTGGTGGCAATTATCCATCAGTAATGCAGATAAGAAGAAATGAAGTGAACCAGGATCAGGTAGTAAGCTTACGATAAATCTGGACTAAACCTTTGATAGCTCATGCACCCCATCATTTCATGCTACTTTCTTCCATTCAATTATGTCTGATTCTTATAGACTGTCTGGATAATTTTTTATTTATTTATTTTATTAAATTTATACCCCACCCTTCTCCTTGTTAGGACCCAGGGCGGCGCACAGGCATTATTAAAACCACAAAATACAATAAATATCAGTTAAAATATATTAAATTAGTTAACCCGTGCTAAAACCCATGTTAAAAACCTTCCCAAATTATAATTTATTTTTAAAAAGTCAGAAACGGGGGGCTATCCTAGGCCGGCTTGCTGAAATAAATATGTCTTAAGACATTGGCGGAAGAGGTCCGAGATAGTGCGAAGGTCGGGGGGTAGGTCGTTCCAGAGGGTCGGGCCCGCCACAGAGAAGGCCCTTCCCCTGGGTGTCGCCAAATGGCATTGCCCCGCCGACGGCACCCGGAGAAGGCCCTCTCTGTGGGAGCGGATTGGACGAAGGGATGTACGGGGCAGGATAATCCCCTGCAGTTTTCTTGGCAAGGTTTTTCTGAAGTTGTTTGGCATTGCTTCTTTCCTAGGTTGAGAGAAAGTGACTGTGTGATGCTTCAACTGCTACATCAGACTGGCTCTCCTTAATCTATATTACTTTGCTTTCTTTGATGGCCAATATTTTTTTCTCAGCAGAAACAGTCTTCTTTCTGTGAAGATGCTGAACTCCCAGTGGAGTAGTCTTTGGGTCATCATGAGAGCTCTGCTCATCCATTCAGTGGCAGGAGTGTATACTCTTGGTTGGTGTGGGGATATGGACATGGAAATGAAGAGGATGGTAAGTGGACTGTTCACCTAGGACTCTCTTTTTCTTAGATGGCTGTATTTGGGAGAGATGGCACAGAACTTAGGCCAGGGGTCCCCAACCCCCGGGCCGCGGACCGGTGCCGGTCCGTGGCTGGATGGGAGCCGGGCCGCAAGGCTAGAGAGGAGGAGGGAGGGAGGAGGGGGCTGCCCCCTGAGCAGAGCGCGCAGGAGAACGCAGGCGCAGCTGTTCGCACCGTTGGAGTGTGACTCTTCCTCCACCCTCGTCGACGGAGGGACTCCTGGACGCCACCGGACCGGCCACCGATTCCCTCCCCTGCTGGCATGCCGGCCACTCGTTTTCATCCAGGGACTGCGGAGGCTCTGCGGGCTGGGGTGGGAATTGGCAAGGAGTCCCTCCGTCGACGAGGGTGGAGGAAGAGCCCCCACCATCCTCCTGCGTTCTCCCGCGCGCTCTTCCCAATGGGCTGCCCCCCCTCCCTCCTCCTCCTCTCCAGCCCGGCTCCTATCCAGCCACGGAGCCTGACCGAGCGAACGAGCGACCAAGCCTGGCAGGCGGGATGAGGAGGCTGGGGGCGGGGGGACGGGACGACGACGACAGACACACATAGAGAGACAGAGGGAGGGAGGGAGAGAAAGATAGACAGAGACACAGAAGGAGTGATTGAATGAATGAATGCAAGACAGACAGACAGACACACACACACACAGAGTGACAGAAATGGGCGGATGAAGGAGAGACACAGAGAAAGAGAGAAAGAAAGAAAAAAGTGGGAGAGAGAAAGACAGAAAGAGACAGAAAGGAAAGAGACAGGAAAAGATACAGAAAGAGGGAAAGAGAAAAAGAAAGAGAAAGAAATAGAGAGAAAGGGAAAGAGAGAAAGAAAGAAATAGCGAGAGAGAAAAAGAGAGACAGAGACAAAGAAAGAGAAAGAGAGAAAGAAAGAAAGAACTTATGACCACAGTTGAGGCCAAAAGTTTGGTTGCTAACCAAGATCATTGTTAAGTGAGTTTCACATTTTCAAAGTTGGCCACGCCCACCCAATCACATGACTGCTGAGCCCCTCAGCCGGTCCGCAGAATTTTCTTTAAAATGAAACCGGTCCCTGGTGAAAAAAAGGTTGGGGACCCCTGACTTAGGCCATCAATACAATAATACAATACAATACAATACAATAGCAGAGTTGGAAGGGACCTTGTAGGTCTTCTAGTCCAACCCCCTGCGTGGGCAGGAACCTTATACCATTTCAGACAAATGGCTATCTAACATCTTTTTAAAGACTTCCAGGGTTGGGGCATTCACAACTTCTGGAGGCAAGCTGTTCCAGAGGTTAATTGTTCTTACTGTCAGGAAATTTCTCCTTAGTTCTAAGTTGCTTTTCTCCTTGATTAGTTTCCACCCATTGCTTCTTGTCCTGCCCCCAGGTGCCTTGGAGAATAGTTTGATTCCCTCTAATAGTTTGATTCCCTCTAATAGTTTGATTCCCTCTTGTCATCCAATGACAAGAGTAGTGTGACTGGCTAGGTGAGAGTCAGTCAACTTTTTGGAGGTGCCAACTAATTTTACATCACAGCCTTCTCCCCAATTGCTTCCTACTTTAAAGAAACACATAATCTATGTGCTAAATACAACTGAGTTAAATTTAAATACAAACAATTCAGCTTTAGAAAAACTTGCCTGCAAATTAACAAACTGTTGGTAGATTTGCTGGTGAGCCTGACTCTCATTGCTGAGGCACTAACCCTGAGAAAAGGAGGAAGGGGAAGGTGCTCTAGGCTGAATTGAAACTTTGTACAGTAGTTTTGAAGTCAATATCTCCCTGCTTGTCCCATGTTTCCATTGCAGGAGTGCATCAGGACCTGCTTAGTGGGCTTCTCAAATGAGTCTCCAGTATATCCAGGAAAAGGTCACATGCAGAACGTCCCATGGAAGAATTCTGGGCACAGTAAAACAAAGAGCGGCAGCTTAGGCAACAATATGTCTCCAATATATCCAGGAAAGGGTCACATGCAGCCTTTCTTCATGACTTCTTTTGAACCCCGAGAGGTCTGGGAAGAAGACTTGGAAAGCCGCCCAACATTCCTTGGAAGGTCCTATGTAATGGAGCACTTCCGATGGGGGAAGCCAGTGGGCAGGAAGAGGCGACCCGTCAAAATCAAGCCAAATGGGACGCCAGATGAGAAAGATTTGGTGACTACTCCTGAGGAGTCCACTCCAAACGATGTGAGGACTTCCGGCCCAAATGACGACTTCGAGTAGAGCAGCGAAGCCATTAAGGTGGACAAAGAAAAGCAGCTGAGAAAAATTAAAAATGATAATACTGCCTACAAGATGCACCACTTTCGGTGGAACACCCCAGCCCTGTCCAAGAAGAAGCGCTGGTCACACTCCTCTAGTGCAGGGGTCTCCAACCTTTGCAACTTTAAGTCTGAAGGACTTCAGCTCCCAGAATTCTCCAGCCAGCTTTGCTGGCTGGAGAAGTCTGGGAGCTGAAGTCCTTCAGACTTAAAGTTGCAAAGGTTGGAGACCCCTGCTCTAGTGACTCTTTTTAAGAATGCCATCGTCAAAACTGCTTATAAGAAAGGCCAGTAAGGGTGAGGGAGACCAGGGCCAACCACACCCTGGAATTGTAGCCACGGGGAAAAGGGTCTGATGAATTTCTCTGGCATATTTCATGATAATATTATTAACGAATATCATTTATTTTCATTGTTCTTACTTATTAAATAAGAAACTCACTGCTTAGGAGACACTTTCACGTTTGCCTTCTGGTTTTGAATATACCAATAATTGGTGGGAAGCGTGGGTGGCAGATCTTTAAGGGGACATCTGCCATTGTGTGCAAGTAAGCAGGAAGAAGAGCTAAAGGAGTAGTTATCTTTCAGAGGGACAGATTATTTTTATATTTTAAACCAGCTGTACAATACTGTAAATGAAAGGATTTGGTCACTTGGAGCGCAATCTTCATCATTTCAGAGTCTTCAGCCTTGCAGCAGGCAGGAAGGCAAGATTGAATGGTGTCAACGTTAAAAAAAGAAAGATACAATACAATACAATAGCAGAGTTGGAAGGGACCTTGTAGGTCTTCTAGTCCAACCTCCTGCATGGGCAGGAACCTTATACCATTTCAGACAAATGGCTGTCTAACATCTTTTTAAAGACTTCCAGGGTTGGGGCATTCACAACTGCTGGAGGCAAGCTGTTCCAGAGGTTAATTGTTCTTACTGTCAGGAAATTTCTCCTTAATTCTAAGTTGCTTCTCTCCTTGGTTAGTTTCCACCCATTGCTTCTTGTCCTGCCCCCAGGTGCCTTGGAGAAAAGTTTGACTCCCTCTTCTTTGTGGCACCCTCTGAGATATCGGAACACTGCTATCATGTCTCCCCTGGTCCTTCTCTTCATCAAACTAGACATACCCAGCTCCTGCAGCCGTTCTTCATATGTCTTAGTCTCCAGTCCTCTAATCATCTTGGTTGCTCTTCTCTGCACTCTTTCCAGAGTCTCCACGTCTTTTGTACATCGTGGCGACCAAAACTGTATGCAGTATTCCAAGTGTGGCCTTACCAAGGCACTATACAGTGGCATTAACACTTCACGTGATCTAGATTCTATCCCTCTGTTGATGCAGCCTAGAACTGTGTTGGCTTTTTTGGCAGCTGCTGCACACTGCTGGCTCATATTTAAATGGTTGTCCACTAGGATTCCAAGATCCCTCTCACAGTTGCTACTATTGAGCAAGGTACCACCTATACTGTACTTGTGCATTTGGTTTTTGTTGCCTATATGTAGGACCTTACTTTTTTCACTATTGAATTTCATTTTATTAGAATTTCATTTTATTTATAAAATGAATTTCATTTTATTTATAAAATTTCATTTTATTAGATAAATTATGAGAAGGCTTAGTTTTGGAGGGGGGAGGGGAAACTATATTTGGACTTGTCTTTGTAAGCCAAGAGTTAGTCCAGAAGTGAGTAGATCAAAAAGCAGGCAAATCTAATTCACTTTCAGATTCATATCTCAATGGAAATGGATGCCATCTCTAAATATTTACCTTTCCCTCCTAACACACGCATTACATTAGTGACCAAATTCCGGTTTCAGCAGTGCGTTATTTTGAGTGCTCCGGAGGCTTCAGGGAAGTTCATGAAGCCTCCGGAGGGCCTCGGGGAGGGGGAGGAGGCTCTTTTTACCTCCCCCAGGCTCCAAATAAAGCCTTTGGAGCCTGGGGAGGGTGAAAAAAGCATGCAAAAAAGGGCAAATTCAGCTGGCCAGCGCGCGTATGTGTGCTGGCCAGCTAACAGGGCATTGCCTCACGTACCCTGACAAATGGCTCCGTGTGCCACCTGTGGCACGCGTGCCATAGGTTCACCATTGCTGCTCTAGGGGGTGGTGCTCATCTCAGTTTCTAAGCTGAAGAGCCAGCACTGTCCGAAGATGTCTCTGTGGTCATGTGGCCGGCATCACTAAATGCCAAAGGTGCATGGAGCACTGTTACTTTCCCACCAAAGTGGTCCCTATTTTTCTACTTGCATTTTTTATGTGCTTTCAAACTGCTAGGTTGGCAGAAGCTGGGACAAGTAGCGGGAGCTCACTCCGTTACATGGCTCTACGGATTCGAACCGCTGAACTCCGACCTTCTGCTCTGTAAAATCACCGCCCTGGGTCCATTTCGATGGAGAAGGGCGGTTCTATAAATCGAAATAAATTAAAATTAAATTAAAATTCTGCTCAACAAGCTCAGTGTCTTAGCCACTGAGCCACGGCGTCCCTCATTACTGTACTTTCTGATAAATGGTTATTTTGTCCCCGGCATTTGCCTTGTTTGGAAGCCATTAGTGTCCCAGCAAAACACCAATGGCGTGATGACACAGAAATATTACTTAAGCCTGTCTTAAATGAATGCTACAATGCTACAAGAGATGAATGCATCTACTGACTTTGTGAAGAGAGGAGGACTCCCTTGAGTCAGATTTGACTTCTGATTGATTACCTAAACACATCTTTGTAGGTTTGTAGCAGTAATATGGAAGTGGTTTGTCACTGCTGCCTTGTTTCATGGGTTTTTAAAAAATCATTTCCCAGTACAGCCTAAACCTGAGTCTTCCTGCAGTCTCTCATCCAAGTATTAAATAGATCTGGAATTTTTTTACTACCGGTTTTGTATGTGTGGCTTGGTGGGCATAGCATGGCTTGATGGGTGTGGCAGGGGAAGGATACTGTAAAGTCTCCATTCCCTCTCCATCAGCTGGGACTCGGGAGGCAGAGAATAGGTGGGGGCGGGGCCAGTCAGAGGTGGTATTTACCGGTTCTCCAAACTATTCAAAATTTCTGCTACCGGTTCTCCAGAACTGGTCAGAACCTGCTGAGTACCACCTCTGGTCTGATGCCACTTTAACTATTTTCATGTTAGCTAAGTTAGTAAAATGTAGCAGTCAAGTCAGCCTTCCCTTTTAATGTGAAATTTGGCAGTTATTTATCAAGTAAAATGTTTATGTGCACAAAGATACCCTTTATTTTCTATTCTTGTAAATAGAGTGGTGGACTTCTCACGTGTTCTCCCAGGTCAGCAAAATGAAGCAGCAAGTTGCTGAAAGATATTAAAAAATAAATAAAAATGCTACTTTACCCCAGTAAGGGGAAAAAAAAAAAAAAACAGAACACCACCATCTTGGGGAAATATCTGAATTGCATTAAAAACAAAGAATTTTGAGTAACTGTAATTTCAAATATTATGGCAAAATATTTAGATGAAGGTTTTCTAGGCTGGTGGGTATCTTGGGATAGGATTTGGTGTAAGTGAAGGTGCAGGGAGCAGAAAGGGGACACACCAGAAAAACAAAATGTAAGATCTGGGACATTAACATGAAATCTTCTGTACGGATAAACTAAGTAGTGTGACCATTCAGGATCGTATTTCATTTTCTTTTTCCTTCAATCTCATGCTTTAAATATTGTTAAGCTTTACTCTCTTAAAGATTCAAATTGATAACATTTAATATTTATTTGAAAAGGGCACTCAGATAACTTTCTTCAAAAATAAACCAACTCTGTCCCTATTTATAAATGACCTTTGGGAAGATCAACAGTAAAAAAAAGCTTCAGCTAATACCGAATGCAATCTGCTCCCCCACATAAAGTGCATATTGGGCAGCTTAAATATCACAATTACAAACTCTATGCCATTTCAAGCATTCTTAGATCTAGTCGTACAAACAAAATGAAACATTATCTAACTTGGACATGTTCCATCTATTCTCAATGCAGAGTCACCCTTTATCTACAAATGGTTGGGAATTAAATATGTTTAAATATATAAATGCCATTTCAGTGGATAGCAATTTCAATTATTTTATTCAGCAGTATAAATTGCTCAATGGTTGAACTTCCCATTAAATCTTTTGGTAAGGTCAGTATTATCTGAATGAACATTAAGATTAATGTATATTCTAAGAGGGATTCCGATATTAATTCCTATTCGTTACCTACGCAATAGATAGTTTAATGAGAAAGTCTTTATTGCAGGATAAAGCAATAAATATTGAATATTCTTGAATATTCTTGGCCAAACTAAGGTTATTACATGATGTTGCGGGTTTTAACATGCTAGATTTTCAGCTATATCATTGGGCCTTCGTTTATTTATTTATTTATTTATTTATTTATTTATTTATTGTTTCGATTTATATACCGCCCTATTTCACCTAAAAGGGACTCAGGGCGGTGCACAGAAAGATAAAAATCCCACAGAATACAAAATATAAAAAACGATTAAATTATTAGATCTGTGCTAAAACACAGATCTGTGTTTGAACATTTCTTTTGTTTTGAACCAGTTGTTTTATGATTATTCCTCTCATTGGGCCATTTTGGAGAATGAATGTGTAACACTTCTGAAACCTTGGCACGTTTATGGCTCAGGACTACTTAAACTGGGATCTTTGTTTTAAACTTTAAAAGCTAGGAGGCGTATTTGATTTACATTTCATTTCTGAATTATATGAGAAACTGCGGGATAACTCAAATTTGAAAATTTGAAACCTCCCAGCTCACAGACAGCAAATTAATTTTCCCAACCTTATTTTTAAACATGAATCATTATAAGCGCCACTCAGCTCGTCAAGGAAAATATCTAATCTTTCATCTTTCATCTAATTAATCTTTGCTGGCCCAAGTTCAAGATAATATTAAAGTTGTTTTGACTCTCGGTAATAATAAATAATCATACATTAATTATTCAAGTACTGATTAAGCTTACATCTCAGCCTTCCTCACAGGAGATGAGTGTAGGATATCTGGATTACTCAATTCCCATTTTCCTTACATGATGACTGATGAAATGAATGAGAGGAACCTAGCAAGGGAATCTCTGAGTTTGATTTGGGTCATCTGAACAGATCTGAGATGTCAAAGAACATCATGTAGTGTTTCCATTAGGCTATGTAGAATTCATGGAAGAGGCAAAATCTAGGATATTCAATTTTTCCATGATAGAGATAGGTGTCGTTTTCAACTTATGACCTATGTGGAAAGGGGAACTTATGATCCACATCTGAAGTTGCAACTATGCCATCCAGCTTGCAGTCACGTGACCACAATTGGGTGCTCCATAACACAGCCTCATTTAGAGCCATTTGCAGCATTCCTGAGTTAGTTGATTGTGTTTTACGATGGTTTTGAGAAAACTAGCACTTACTTCCCATTTGCAGCAAAACAGCGAACAGTGTAGCAAACAATGGGTTTGCTTAGCGAACATGACATTTGCTTAATATACAATATACAATATCAGAGTTGGAAGGGACCTTGGAGGTCTTCTAGTCCAACCCCCTGCCTAGGCAGGAACCTTATACCGTTTTAGACAAATGGCTATCCAACATCATCTTAAAGACTTCCAGGGTTGGGGCATTCACAACTTCTGGAGGCAAGCTGTTCCAGAGGTTAATTGTTCTAACTGTCAGGAAATTTCTCCTTAGTTCTAAGTTGCTTCTCTCCTTGATTAGTTTCCACCCATTGCTGCTTGTTCTACCCTCAGGGGCCTTGGAGAAGTTTGACTCCCTCTTCTTTGTGGCAACCCCTGAGATATTGGAACACTGCTATCATATCTCCTAGTCCTTTTTATTAAATTAGACATACCCAGCTCCTGCAGCAGTTCATGTTTTAGTCTCCAGTCCCCTAATCATCTTTGTTGCTCTTCTCTGCACCCTTTCTAGAGTCTCCACATCTTTTCTACATCGTGGTGACCAAAACTGGATGCCGTATTCCAAGTGTGGCCTTACCAAGGCATTATAAAGTGGTATTAACACTTCCCGTGATCTTGAGTCTATCCCTCTATTTATGCAGCCTAGAACTGTGTTGGCTTTTTTGGCAGCTGCTGCACACTGCTGGCTCATATTTAAATGGTTGTCTACTAGGGCTCCAAGATCCCTTTCACAGTCACTACTATTGAGCAAGGTACCACCATACTGTACCTGTGCATTTTGTTTTTCTTGCCTAAATGTAGAACCTTACTCTTTTCACCATTGAATTTCCTAAATGTTTCCTAAGGATATAAACATTCATTTTTCTTTAATCTCTTTGCCTCTCTGAGGGAATTTCCAGGCTTTTGGTCATAGAATGAACAGAATGACCTTATAATGCTAGGCACCAGGCAGAATTACTGTGTGCAAATATCATAATAGGCAGGTAAAGCTAACTTGGAATTAGGACTATAGGGGACGGCAGGTGGGGGCATGGAAACAAGCAATATGAATCATAAGGCTATGATGCAAATTTTTCCCTGTCTGTATGCAAAATTACAACACTAATATGAAAGAGGTGTTGTGACATCATAATACACATTTCACAATTTTTATGTTATCTTGGTCGCTGGTTACGAGCGGTCGCTTGCCCCAACCCCCTGTACTCCACTCGTGGGCTAGGCGATCAGGGGCTACAGAGCCGGGGCCCCAGGCTGATGTTCTGCAACGCCAGGTCCGTGGTGAACAAAGCCCCCCTCATAAATGACCTTGTGTCAGAGGGGGACCCGGACCTGGTGGGAATTACGGAGACCTGGTTGGGCCCCGAGGGGGGTTTACCCCTCGTGGAAATGTGCCCACCAGGCTACCGTGCATTTCATCGGCCTAGGGCCCTAGGCAGGGGTGGGGGGGTGGCGGTTATTGTTAAGGAAAGTCTGGAGCCGAAGGAGACCACTGTGCCTCAGACGACCGGCTGTGAGTCCCTCTTCGTGAAATGGGGCCTAGGGAGGCAGTTGGGCTTGCTGCTTGTATACCTGGCTCCCCGCTATGTAACAGCAGCCCTGCCCGAGCTACTCGAGGTGATCGCCGCGATGGCGGTGGAGACCCCCAGACTTATAGTCATGGGGGACTTTAACCGGCCATCGGCGGGCGAAACATCCGAGGCAGCTCGGGAGTTCATGGCTTCCATGACGGCCATGGACCTGACCCAAGTAGTTCAGGGCCCCACTCACGAGGGAGGACACACGCTGGATCTGATTTTTGTCTCTGGACACTGGATTAGTGATCTTGGAACAGGGGATTTAGTCATCTTACCCTTGTCATGGACAGATCACTCTCTCCTTCGGATAGACTTTCCAACCGTCACACCTCACCGCGGGGAGGCGGAACCGGAAACACCAAGTTGGTTCCGCCCCAGGCGCCTGATGGACCCGGAAAGGTTCCAGAGGGAGCTTGGGCCAGTACCTGTATCCCTGCCCCGCGGCTCGAGTGAGGACCTAGTGGCCGCGTGGTATAGTGCGGCCACGGGGGCCTTGGACCGAGTCGCGCCCTTGCGGCCTCTCATGCGGCGTCGAGTCACCCAGGCTCCTTGGTTTACCGAGGAGCTTCGGGAGATGAAACGCCGCAAGAGACGCCTAGAGAGTAGGTGGAGATCTTCTCGATCCGAAGCTGACCGAACACTAGTGAGAGACCATATTAGGACTTACTTAGTGGCGCTAAGAGTGGCCAAACGTGAGTATTGTGCCACCCTTATCGCGTCCGCGGAAAACCGCCCTGCCGCCCTGTTTGGGGTGACCCGCTCCCTCCTTCATTTGAGGCCGCGGGAAGCCCCTCTGCAGGGTCGAGCAGAGGAATTTGGAGTATTTCTGCAGGACAAAATCACTCAGATTCGGAACGAGTTGCCCTTCACTAGTGGCCCAGTCGGGGCGTCCAGTGCTGGTCTTGAGATAACACCTTGGGAGGAGTTCGACTTTGTTGCTACCGAGGATATGGACAGGTTGCGGAGGAACCTTAGAGCCACCACGTTTATTGGACCCGTGCCCCTCCTGGCTTGTACTGGCATCCTGGGAGGTGACACGAGGCTGGCTCCAGGGCATTGTGAATTCATCTCTGAGTGAGGGGTACTTGCCCACCGTTTTGAAAGAGGCGGTGGTGAGGCCCCTCCTCAAGAAGCCATCCCTGGACCCAGCTTTATTAGAGAACTATCGTCCCGTCTCCAACCTTCACTTTTTAGTGAAGGTTGTTGAGAGTGTGGTGGCTCAACAGTTTCCCCGACATCTGGAGGAAGTTGATTATCTAGACCCGCGCCAGTCCGGCTTCCGGCCCGGTCACAGCACCGAGACGGCATTGGTCGCGTTGGTTGATGATCTCTGGAGGGCACGGGATAGAGGTTGTTCCTCTATCCTTGTCCTATTAGACCTCTCAGCGGCTTTTGATACCATCGACCATGGTATCTTATTGCACCGATTGGGGGGGTTGGGGCTGGGAGGCACCGTTCTACGGTGGTTCTCATCCTACCTCTCTGGTCGGTCGCAATGGGTGTTGGCAGGAGGGCAGAGGTCGTCCCCGAGGCCCCTCATATGTGGGGTCCCTCAGGGGTCGGTCCTCTCTCCCCTTCTGTTCAACACCTATATGAAGCCGCTGGGCGAGATCATCCGTGGTTTTGGGGTGGAATACCATCTGTACGCTGATGACACTCAGTTGTACATAGCCACCCCAAACCACCCCAACGATGCCGTCGAAGTGCTGTCCCGGTGTCTTGAGGCCATACGGATCTGGATGGGTAGTAACAAACTCAAACTCAACCCGTCCAAGACCGAGTGGCTGTGGTTTCCGGCACCCCGGTTCAGCCAGTTAAGTCCAACACTGGCCATTGGGGGCGAACAACTGGCCTGGCTGTCCATGGAGGACCATGTGGCGGCCGTGGCCAGGGGGGCGTTCTATCAGGTACGCCTGATACGCCAGTTGCGCCCCTTACTGGACCGGGGAGCCCTTCGCACAGTCACTCAAGCGCTTGTGACATCCCGGCTGGATTACTGCAACGCTCTCTACATGGGGCTCCCCTTGAGGTGCACTCGAAAGCTACAGTTAGTACAGAATGCGGCCGCGCGGGTGATTATGGGTGCCTCAAGGCAAACCCACGTAACATCTCTCCTGCGCGAGCTGCACTGGCTGCCTGTGGCCTTTCGAGTGCGCTTCAAGGTGTTGACAACCATCTTTAAATCGCTCCATGGCTCGGGGCCTAGCTATATACGAGACCGCCTCCTGCCCCATACATCCCTTCGTCCGATCCGCTCCCACAGAGAGGGCCTTCTCCGGGTGCCGTCGGCGGGGCAATGCCGGTTGGCGACACCCAGGGGAAGGGCCTTCTCTGTGGCGGGCCCGGCCCTCTGGAACGACCTACCCCCCGACCTTCGCACTATCTCGGACCTCCGCCTCTTCCGCCAACGTCTTAAGATGTATTTATTTCAACAAGCCGGCCTAGGATAGCCCCCCGTTTCTGACTTTTTAAAAATAAATTATAATTTGGGAAGGTTTTTAACATGGGTTTTAGCACGGGTTAACTAATTTAATATATTTTAAATTGATATTTATTGTATTTTTGTGGTTTTAATAATGCCTGTGCCCCGCCCTGGGTCCTAACAAGGAGAAGGGCGGGGTATAAATTTAATAAAAAAAAAAAAAAAAAAAATCTTGGTTAGGAATACATTCCAGTGGCAGGACAATAGTTCCTGGTCATATGCAACTTCTACTACTTCGGAGATACCACAAGGCTGGAAGGAACATTTTTCTACATATGGATGAACATCTTTGTAGGGAAAAAAAACCTCCTTTAGTTTTAAAAAGTTGGTATTTTTTGCCACAGCTGAACATTTAATGAGCAGCACATTTCCTGCAGTCCCTCCCTGTAGTTGACTTTCTCTTTGTTCCTCCCAAACAATATGGGTCAGTATTTTCTTTTTCATTAGAGTGGAAGAGTTTTCTGCACATTTTAAAATTAGAAAAGGGCAACTTGAGGTCCCGGGATTGTATGCGGACTCTCAATCATGCTTCCCCCCTTTAATAACTTCAACCACTAGTCAGGATGGAGCCTGCAAGAGTGCAGGTGAAGTATCACCTGTAAAAAGGATGATGGGTTTAAGAAAAGGAGCAGTTGTATTGTAGCTGCCATCTTGGCTTATTTAAACCTACCCCCACCTTGCTAAAAACCCTTCCTGCTATTATGAGGTTTGCCACGTTAATGGATGAAGAGCACTAAGTACTCTTAATATTGCTAAAATAATACATCTGCATGCCTACCTATGTGGCATGGCCTTGTACCATCATGTTCTCCAAAAGATTAAGAACTGTATTTTTCAGAGTATAAGATGCACCTTTTTCCCTCAAAAAAGAGGGTGAAAATCTGGGTGCATCTTATACACTGAATACAGCATTTTTGGCCTCCTGAAACTCCACCCCCTTTGCAAAAATGGCCGTGCATAGCCTTTACGAGGCTTCCAGAGTGCTCCTGGGGAATGGGGAGGGCAAAAATGACTGAAAAACCGGCTGTTTTTTGCTAGTTTTCGCCCTCCCTCCCAGGACCACTCTACAAGCCTCCTAAAGGGTATGCATGCCCCTTTTTTTGGACCAAAGATGGGCCCGTTTTCGCAAAAAACAGACCATTTTGGGAGGTCTGCAGAGTGCAAAAACTTTTTTTTAATTGGTCTCTTCAAAATCTTGGTGCGTCTTATACTCTGGTTCATCTTATACTCCAAAAATATGCTACACACCCGGGCACCAAAAATTGCCCTTGCTTTCATTACATTTGAAATGAAGAGTAAAATTTCAGTTATGAAAAGAGCAGAGGAGAGGGGAGGAGAGGGGAGGAGAGAAGAGGAGAGGAGAAAAATCTGGGGGAATTACTCTGAACAAGGAAGTGCACACACAAATGAGACAGACCCACAGAGAATAAATTCATTTTATGTAATGGATTATCAACACACGCTGATATTTACCGGAGAGAGGAAACATTCAATTCTTCAGCACTATTAAAACAGCTTCTAGAAAAAGGAAGCAAAAGAAATTGCCACCTTTTCCCACAGTCTATAAAAGGCTCTGGGGGATGCACTTTGTGGCTTTTGCCATGATTGAACACGGGTTGAGCACGAAGAAGGGAGAGAAACCAAGTACAAGTGAGTGGACTCTAAGGGAAGTGTCCTCTTGCTTGAAAGGGATGTTGAGTGGCTGCTCCCTGGCCCCAGGAGCTCCCTGCAGCTCACAAAGGCGGCATGATAGCATTCAGCATGGCCCAGGAGGATTTGTTACCCAGCTTCGTCTCGGCATGCAGTCTGGCTCTCAGTAGACACACAGATCCGGGAACTTCATCTCATACACCGGGATGGAGTGGTTCTGAGGCTGGCCATAAGCAGCTGTGATGGTTCCAGAGGGACTGGGAGGGGGTCTGCAATGGAAGGGGACAGGAAGAGAGGAGAAGAAGTGTGTAGGGACATGAAGGCACAAGACAGCTGAGAGCTCGAGAAAAAGAAAATGGCAACTGTCCCAAAAACTAAACTACAGAATGAGGTGGGAAACTTTGTTCCCACCAATTGGGAAGCAGTAATCATTATTGGAGGAAAGCTTTCCTACCTCCCCACTCCATAGAGATTATGAATCATACCAATATGTTGGTCAAGGGAAAAAGTTGGCTTCTTGGGGCTGTGATCTCTACAATGAAACAACCTTTTGGCAACTAATGCTTATCGCTCGACTACTTGGTGGAACTCATAGCTACTAGATGCTTATAAAGAGCAAAAAAGTAGAGATTTTCTTGAGCCACCTAGTTGCTGTAGGATCCCATAAAAGGCAAATGTTCTTTAGGAAGAAGTCAATTGGTTCAAGAGGATTCCTACAGAGGATCTACTTTACTTCTTTACTTCAGATCTATTCAGGTCCTTTATTGCCAATCTTGCTGTCTTGATGAACCACTAACATTGCTATTTCTCCTAGCAATCGGCTGCCTGGTTATCCCTAAGGAGAAAGTTATGTCACCTTCCCTTACCGTATTGTGATCTCAAAAATCTGGTTGAGCTTGTTCTGCAGTAGAGTCGCCTGCAATAAGAATATCAAATTGATTTTAAATGGAAAAAAACAAAGGGGTTGCATCAAGTTCTACTTACTTTTTATGGCTCTGTAACAAAATCCTTTAAATTACATTTACTACAATTCTCCCCTCCTCCCACAATCTACCCTTTTCACGGGTAGCCCTGCAATTCCAGAACAGGAACACTTTGGAAAAATCTTTTATTTTATTCATCTTAGGCATTTTTCAGTGTTGGTATTGTGGTGATTTATGGCACCAGAACAACAATCCATTGTTATGATCAACAACATGGGCAATTAAAAAGTTGAAAGTTAAACGATACTCATATATCTTCCAGTTTGAATATGGAAAAAGTGATTTCCACAAACATTCCTGAGAACTTCAGCTCAAAATCTTGCCTGAACTGAGCACTTCAGATCCCATGAATAATAAAATGTTTATTTAACCAACTTCTTGACTTTAAGACTAATTTGATGAACAGAGGAAGTTGCTAACACCACATCAGACCAGTGATGCAATCCTCCCAGTTTAACAATTGGTTCAGTGATCGCGCCATTTGCTTTGTGCGTGTGCGCAGTTTGAACACATCTTCACTTCCGGGTTTCTTTAGAGGAGTAACACAGCTGATTAGTGGGGCAATCTGCTCTGCCATGTGAATCAGCTGAGAAGATAAAGGTAGGAAAATAATATGGGTGTGCGGGCAGATCTGATCGTCGGTGCGAACTGGTTCTCTCCCAGCTGATTGTCAGAGCTACTGGTGCCCCTAAATTGGTCTGAACCGGTAGGATCCCACCCCTGGATGAGACACTTAATGTATTTGGTTAAGAATCTATCTGGAAAGGCAGCAGCTCTTTTGGGTGCCAGACAGCAAGATTTTTTTCTCCCCTTTGTTCTCTCAACAGAGGCCCACAAGCAACCTTTAGGGCAGCGATGGCGAACCTATGGCATCCGTGCCACAGGTGGCACATAGAGCCATTTGTCAGGGCACGCAAGGCGATGCCCTATCAGCTGGCCAGCGCGCATACGCACGCTGGCCAGCTGAATTCGCCCTCTTTTGCATGCTTTTTTCACCCTCCCCAGGCTCCAAAGGCTTTATTTGGAGTCTGGGGAGGGCAAAAAGAGACTCCACCCCCTCCCCGAGGCCCTCCAGAGGCTTCATGAACTTCCCTGAAGCCTCCAGAGCACTCAAAATAACATGCCGCCGAAACTGGAACTGAACCTCCGATTTGCTTGGAGCATTATTCTGAGTGGTCCGGAGGCTTCAGCAATCTTCAGGAAGCTTCCCTTAAGCTTCCGGACCACTCAAAATGCAAGCAAATCAGAGGTCACTTCCAGTTACAGTGGCGCATGATTTTGAGTACTCCGGACGCTTCCCAGGTGCTCCGGAGGCCCTCCAGAGGCTTCAGCAACCTTCAGGAGGCTTCCCTGAAGCCTCCAGAGCACTCAAAATGACACGCCGCCAAAACCAGAAGTGACCTCCGATTTGCTTGGAGCATCATTTTGAGTGCTCCGGAGGCTTCAGGGAAGCCTCCTGAAGGTTGCTGAAGCCTCCGGAGGGCCTCCAGGGGGGCGGGGGAGGCTCCTTTCGCCCTCCCCAGGCTCCTACAAAGCCTCTGTGTCTGTAGTGTGCGCATGCGCATTGGGGTGTGTGTGTGTGCATTGCATTATGGGTGTGGCACGCCCGCACATGACCCCCCCTGCACTCCCCCCCTTATGGCGCACAAGCCTAAAAAGGTTTGCCATCGCTGTTTTATGGCAATCATCTGCATTGTGCCTCTCCTCAAATGATGTGTAGTTCTTGGCCATTATAAGGTCTTCCCAACCCCCTCCTCATTAGCTGTAGAGAGAAATGCTGCATTGCTAGAGATTGCAGTTTAGTTGCTCTACCTAATCAATCCAAATGAGATAACACTGAACTAGGGGACTCCCCCATTCTAACAATGGTGTTTGGCAAGTTCCCTGCTTGTTATGACTTCATTTTGCTGACTTCTTTTGTCTCCCTACACAAAACCTAGCACACTCATCCACAATGCAGCTGACTTGATCAGAACCTTGAATTTGTTCAGTACCTATTGGCCAATTCACACTGCTCTGGGTACACACACACACAAAGACATCACTTGGCACTATACTCCATAGACACATTGGCCTGGATAGTGGGAGTGACTAGATAGCTATCTGACTTTGCAGATTACTGGTGTGTTCCAAAGCACTTGTCAGGACTTACATAAGCAGGGCAGCAGTGCTGCTGAAACAAAAGGCAGAAGCTGGCAGGCCACACTCTTTCAAGCATGAGGAATGCAGCTGATTCCTGTGCCAGCGCTGGAAGAAGAGGTGGCCCTGTTGGCTGCAGCCATAGAAACCAAGGCAGCAGATTTGCTGTCTTTTTTTTTTTTTTTTTTTATTGAAAAAGTTTTATTGGTTTTACATTTTTTAACAGGATAGGGTAATGGTTAGAAAGAAATTTTGAGAGCATTCACGTCAGAGTCGTTGGACCTTCCGAGACCTCAAAATACACATTAAAAAAAAAGTTAACATAGAAAACATTTTCCATACCACTACAAGATGAAAGCAAGTACATTTACCTAAATTCTCCCTTCCATGCTGTCAGACATTTACAAAAAGTCCGGATAGAAATATTATACAAAATTGTTCAAGAAAAATCAAGGCAAAGTTATTTTTTTGATCTAAGTCTTTTGGCTATTGTATCTTCTTTCTCTCCCCCCTGGCCCCCCGCGGGCGGGGCCGTGACCCCCTCCGTCCCCCCTGGATCTTCCCCCAGGGCAGAGGAATGTTTTTTAAGAAAGGCTTCCGCCTCAGCAACTGTTTTAATCCTCACTCTTCCTCCTTCCCAGAACACCAGCATCCCTTCGAGTGTCACCCACTTGAACCAAATCCCGTGATCAAACAATGTTTTAGACAAGAAGGAAAATTTCCGTCTTGCATCTCGAATCTTTCTAGGAATCTGCTTCAAGATAGTGACCGTTTTTAATTGGTAAATTAATGGACTTTCTCTCTGCAATTTCAGGATTTCCTCTCTGGTTGACCTTCTAACAAATTTCACATGTATCTCTCTAGGCACTTCATTCATCCTGGCATATGCAGAATTAATTCTATAGGCTAGGTCAATGTCCCCCCTGATCTCATCCTTAGGTTTTTGTAAATAGTCTGCTAAAATTGTACTCATAAGATCAGGTAGGCATTCACCAGATTCCTCAAGAACATTCTGAAATCTCAAAAAATATGTCATTCTTTCCATATCTATCCTAGACACATGCCCATTTATTTCCCCCACCTCATTAGAAACATTTTTAATCTCTCCCTTAGCCCCCTCCAGCCCTCCTTCCAATTCTTCATTCTTCTGTGTATTCTCCAACACTTGCTTCCGGGTATCCAATAGTTCCTTTTTAAAAGTACTATTTTCAGCCCTCTGGGCCTTTATTTCTAATATCAAAGTTTGCATAGAAGTTTCAAGAGAAGCCATCCTTTGTTCCAAATTTACAAGTGCTGCTTCTTGTGCCATGGTTAAAAGTTAGAGTCACTGCCACCAAGATGGCGTTTTCCGGGTGGGGCTGGTGGGACAAACCAGGAGCTCAGTTCAGTTCAGGGCTGTGAAGTTGCAAACAATTCAGAAACCAAAAGAGACACAATTTCCCAAATCAGCAAATAATAATAACGAAGGTATTCCAGAGAAGAAGTCACAAATCCATCAAAAGAAAAAAAATTTCAAAAATCCAGAGAGTCCTGCTTTCAAAGAGACGCTGGAAATTTTCCTTAGTTGAAATAGTCAGGCAAGGGACAAAGTGAAGCCACTTCCACCGCCCATCTCGCAGCCAGAGGGAGAGAGTAGCAAAAAAAAGAAATTTTTTAAGCTCAGCCAGACCTAGAAACAATGTTGCAGAAAGTCACAATCCACTTTCCCTTGTTAAAGACCGTCCGGAGTGAAAGTTTCCGCTTTCTCTTTGCAGAGAAGCCATTTTAACGTGCCGCTTAAATCCGAGGGGTTTTTTTTTAAAATTAAACACCCCCCTCCCAGTCCGTTCAGCCTGGCTGGCAGCAAGGAAAAAAAGGTGTTCTTTTAAACTCACTCTCTCTCGCAGCTGAAGCCTCGGCGATCCGCCCGATCTCTCCGTTCAGCCCTCTCCATTAAAGCGAATGGCACCGACAGCCGTTGGGGAAGGAAAAAACCCCCGCTAGCATGTTCCTCTCCTCCTAGGTCGCAGAGAGGAGCGCCCTCCCCACCGCCGTGACGAGGGCCGCTCCCTCTGAGCCGACCCTGCGGGAAACCTCCGGTAACCGGAGAGTTTCGCCCCCCTGGGGGGGGAGAAAAGGCAACAAAGCGGCGAGCGAGCCCTAGGCTCGCCCGTCTCCGCTGGAGCCGGATACCGGAAGTCGCTGTCTTTTTTATGTGCCTGTTTCAGGAGGAACTTCTGTCCAGCACTGGGGTAAGAGATGTGTCGTCCGGGAAGCGGTCATGCGCCCTTGGCAGAAGTGGCAGGAGGGGGAAGCTGTGAAAGGGGGGTGCTTCATTGACACTCTTCCGGTTTCTGGCACATGCATGTCCACCGGCCAGCTGGTCTTCGCACGTGCATGCACACCAGAAACCAGAAGACCAGGTGGCCAGCACGCATGTGCGCAACAGAAACCAGCTGCTCTTTTGGTCTCCAGTATGTGGGCTTGTGTGCCTCGCGTTCACATTTTGGCACTCGGTGCCAAAAACATTTGCCAACACTTCTCTACATTGTCTGCATAGATTGTCTGTACTGACCTAGCACAAAAAACACCACTTCCATTCTGGAACACCTAAAACTATTTCAGCTTGTCTCAGCAGTGGACTTCAATGAGACAGAGATGGCATCATAAATAAGGAAATGTGAGGATGTTTTATGGGGCATTCTACAATCTGTAAAACATCGTTACTGATCTGCCTGAGCAAGCAAAATAAGAAAAATAATCTTACTTAACTTTTATCAAGCCGAATCAACAGATAACAAAGCATCAAGGATAAGTTTACAACATAAAGAGAACACACTTCTCTTCTATTGACATGTAGCATGGTTTCATTATTCAATCTACTTCTTTCAAGATATGCTATCCTTCGTAGGAGGATTGTTCCTCAGTATACACCAAGGGAAACAATGTAGGCAAGCGGAGCAGGAGAGAGGGGACACAATAGGAAAACATGATACTTACTCGGGCCCCACAATGTGCTGCAATTTCTTCAAACGGAGCTTTCTGGAATTTTTCAACCACCTGCCGTCTCCTTTCCCTCTCTTGTTCCTCTACAGCGACGCTGTCGACTAACAAGAAAGGAAGAGAAATTCATGACTGGGGGGGAGGAGTATTAAAATCCTGCCCATTTAAACTTGAGTTCAGCTTAGGCTGAAAGCAGAATTTGTCTTAATTTTGAAAGATTCCTCCAGCTGGTTCTAATTGCTGTGCTATTATTCTGGGTTGCCTAAATAGAATAGGAGAAGGATGGAGTGAGATTTTTAAAATCCCCCGCCCACCCACCCCCAAGTCTATCTAGTTTTAGAAGAAATAGTATGCAGAGATATGGGACGCGGTGGCTCAGTGGCTAAGACACTGAGCTTGTCATTCAGAAGGTCAGTAGTTCAGCAATTCGAATCCCTAGTGAGCTCCCATTACTTGTCCCAGCTTCTGCCAACCTAGCAGTTCGAAAGCATGTAATAATAATCTTAATAATGATAATCTTTATTGTCATTGTACTAAAATTACAATGAAATTGGTTAAATTTAAAAATGTAAAAATGCAAGTAGAAAAATAGGGACCACCTTAGGTGGGAAGGTAACAGCGTTCTGTGTGCCTTCGGTGTTTAGTCCACATGACTACGGAGACATCTTCAGACAGCGCTGGCTCTTCGGCTTTGAAACTGAGATGAGCACTGCCCCCTAGAGCCGGAAACGACTAGCACACATGTGCGAGGGCAACCTTTACCTTTTTAGTATGCAGAGACTGCCACATGAAGAGACTTACCAATTGCTTTCTTGAGGGTTTCATAAGTGATCTCTTCAGCTGGTGCTCTCTTTGGGGGATTGATGGGAAGAACACAATAGACAATGGTAGAGTATGTGAGAAACTAGGCATGTTAAAATCTGATAGAAGTTTAGAAAGAAATCCTACTTTAAAGGAATAGTAGTCATCAAGTAACTTTATTTAATAGAAGAAAAATCAAACTACCTCATTAAATGAATCATCTGTATATTATCCTAAGAATATAAACTAATGATAAATCCCCTTTTCCATATTCTTGTCTGTTTTGCACCCCTCTAACTAAACCTCCCTTCAAAACAATTCTGTCACTTGCCCAAAAATCTTCTTCTTGCTGTATGCCAAACTTCTAGGTGGCCCAAGGCACTGGAGACACTCAACTACCTTACTGGGGAATCCATCGTCATACATTTGGTCAGGATTTGATAAGCAGTCCATTCTTTTCTTTTCTTAAATTGTACTATGGAGTTTGTTTAATTAATGAAAAGCATTTGATTTAAAAGATTTATTCTCATACTTCTATGAACTGTCTTGTAGCTAAGCTCATACAAGTAGGACAGATTCAGAGCAAAAACAGAAAGAGAAGCACAAGAGCAACAATGTGAAAGTACATAAGCTTCCTTGTTACGTGCCAGAATAAAAAAAAACATTTGGCATTTCATAATTACCCAGAGTGGGCTTCTGACCAGTTCGAAGGAAGTAAAAATAAATAAATCATGGAGCGTTATCTTGAATTAAAAGTTCTTATCCTTGACCTACCATAAAATCAGAAGCAACGTGGCATCTATGCATCTGATGAAGTTAGTTGCAACTCATAAAAGCTTATGCCTTTTATTAAAATCCGTGAGTCAGAAAAGGTGCTGCCAGACTCCTGACTTATTGCTACTATAAATACAGATTTTCACTTAGATTAACTTTCCAACAAATCACAAGAATTGAATAAGCCATTTAGACCATTCAGCCCAATTTGTTATCTGTGCAAGAATCCTAATTTATTTTTATTTTTATTAAATTTATACCCCTTCTCCTACAAAAGGACCCAGGGCGGCGCACAGGTAAATTAAAACACAACGTACATAAATAGATCAATTATTAAAATCCAATTAAATTAAATTACCCCGTGCTAAAACATTTTAAAATTCTTTAATTAAAATGTATAACTAAAAAGTCCAGATTAAAGCACCCACAACAGGATGTTCAGTTTCAATAAGAACACATTCAACAAACTGGTACTCACCATCTTCTTTGGAGAACTGATTCCACTGATGAATTCCTTCTACTACCAGAAGGAATTATTTTCCCCTAATATTCAACAATCTTTTTCTAAATTAAAACATTTATTCCATATTCTGCATTCTGGGATAACAGAGAATGGCCTTGGCCTTTAGCGTGATATCCATAGTTGAACAATCGTAATGCATCTTCCCATTGTCATTTTTCTCAAGGATAGATATAACCATTTTCCTCAGCACCTGACTGAAAGCATTTCCAGGACTCTGATTATTCTGGATTAATCATCCACAAAGATAATCAGGGCACTGGAGGCTACAACATATGAAGAACGGTTGCAGGAATTGGGTATGTCTAGTTTAATGAAAAGAAAGACTAGGGGTGATATGATAGCAGTGGTTGAAGGGGCTGCCACAAAGAAGAGTGGGTCAGCTAGTCTCCACAGGCAGAATCAGAAGCAATGGATGGAACTTAATCTAGGAGAGAACCAGCCTATCACTAAGGAGACATTTCCTGACAGAACAATTTATCAGCGGAACAACTTGCCTCCAGAAGTTATAAATGCTCCAACACTGGAAGTTTTAAAGAAGAGATTGGACACCATTTATCTGAAATGGTATAGTGTTTCTGCTTGAGCTGGGAGTTGGAGTAGAAGACCTTCAAGGCCCATTCCACCACTATTATTCTGTTATTCCTTACTACTTCCTCTACTTACTACTGTACTAGTTTTTTTCTGAATATTTCTTAAAACATGTTATTCAGAAAGAAGGGTACTAACATTGGATTAAAATAATGCAGATAAAATAATGCAGATTTTTCAAGATTCTTACAGACTTAATCTCTTATAGATTATGATCTATTTTAGAGTTTTCCCCAGTTGCTCTCCTGCCAAAGATAGGAACATTGATCCCTCTTGTAATCACCCTATGTTCTCCAGAATTTCCAAAGATAATCAATACAATAGCAAGAGTTGGAAGGGACCTTGTAGGTCTTCTAGTCCAACCCCCTGTGTGGGCAGGAACCTTATACCATTTCAGACAAATAGCTATCTAACATCTTTTTAAAGACTTCCAGGGTTGGGGCATTCACAACTTCTGGAGGCAAGCTGTTCCAGAGGTTAATTGTTCTTACTGTCAGGAAATTTCTCCTTAGTTCTAAGTTGCTTCTCTCCTTGATTAGTTTCCACCCGTTGCTTCTTGTCCTGCCCCCAGGTGCCTTGGAGAATAGTTTGATTCCCTCTTCTTTGTGGCACCCTCTGAGATATCGGAACACTGCTATCATGTCTCTCCTAGTCCTTCTCTTCATCAAGCTAGACATACCCAGCTCCTGCAGCCGTTCTTCATATGTCTTAGTCTCCAGTCCCCTAATCATCTTGGTTGCCCTTCTCTGCACTCTTTCCAATCAATCAATCCCTATTAATCAATAGGGATTTACCAACATTGTCCATGTTCCTTTGGTACCTGGGATGCAATTCATGTTGCCTTAAAAACTAGAACTTGGAAATCTAATTCAACATAACATAGACTGGAACACAACAGAACTAACCAATAAACAAACATATGGGATGAAGTAAACCGTTTCTCAATCAAGGTCCTATTTAAAATAGATTATCTGTTTTAAAGCCCTCCATTTCTTAATGTTTGGGCAAATGAACCCAATAAACCAGTACATAATGTTGTTAGGTTCTTATAAAATGGTTTCACGATAGGCATAAAATAAAATATCATCTCAAAAAGTATTATACTGGGAAGAGAACAAAAAAAAGAGAACCTCACAGGACTGGTAATAGGTTCCCAACCATCCATTTCTCATTCAATTTATGCTTGCTGAGTCTACCAAAAAAGGGTATACATTGAGAATGACATACCTCTTCTTTCTCAGGGCTATTTCTGGATTCCACTTCAACTTGTAGAGAGATGGTCTCTCCAATACTCCTCCTCTTAGACAGCCTGTCTTCATCTAAAAGGAGAAAGGGAGGTAAAATCATTTTCTTTCCCAGCTGGAAAGGTTATATGACTAGCATTTTGTAGGGAAATATAAAGTGAGAGGAATTATTTGGACTGGATTTCCTGTGACAGTGATTGATAAATAAACACATGCTGCCTTAGATAGATTGGATTTCCACAACATGCTAAACTCTTAATATGAGTTAACAAAACAGAATTGGTGTGTTTCTCTAAACATCTATATGCAATAGCACAAACCATATTACGACTCAACAGACTGGCCAATTTCACACAAGATTCTAAGATAATGAGTTCCCTCAATAGGTTGAATCATTAACCAATCCAATTTTTGCTTAGTTTGGCAAGTTGTGTGAATCCAATCAAGAAGTTGCATACTGATTTGTCTTAGTCCAGCTTCCTATATCTGCTATCTTTGAGATTCTTGGCTACAGTTGCAACCAAAATAGTTATAGTGGAGGGGCTGCTATCGCTTAAATTACATGCATTTCCATTACAAAGAGACCTTGCTTTAATTTCCTAGCCTTTTTGCTTGTAATCCTTTAATTAAAAAACACCACGAGCATGTTCTCATAATACTCAGAAGACTCTTTTAAGCAAAAGCAATCAAGGAAGTTTATAAGCATACAAGACTACTAAAAGATAGGACAACTTGTGACCATGAAAAATGCCATGGTTTTGCATCTCTAATAACTAATCAGTACATTTTAAGGCCAAGGCAAGTGCTTTGCTTTAGGGAATTAGTTATGATTACAAAGTCCTCAATTTTCCTTGAAGTTTTCAAGCATACCTTGCTTTCAGAATGGCTTAGCTTTTGGCAAAATTACAAACCACTGAATCTGAACCAATGATTACATAAGGCCTCCCCAGATAATAAGCCCAATTAGGCTTTTGAGCTTGTGCTAAAATAAGCCCTCCCCGAAAATATTGCAAGACTGCAGCAGTCATGAGGTGACCACGCTCATTGCCTCCTGCACCTCAAAAATAATAAGACCTCCTCGAAAATAAGGCCAAGTGCTTATTTTGGGGAGAGAGGGTTTCAAAAGAAAATTAAGGCCCTGTCTTATTTTCGGGGAAACACAGTAAGAAGAAGTGTGACTGTGGAAAGCAATTTGTCAGGCCTGCACCCATCTTTTCTTTTGGGTCTTTGGCCTACCATACTTTATATTACTCTGCTATGCATTTTCTAGAAGTATAATCTTTATTGTCATTGTACTTAAATACAACGGAATTGGTTTATTGTGGGAAAATGGGAGGTGGGGTTGTAAGGAGTCACATACTATGTAGTCACAACAAAATTCTTTCTAGAAAACCAAGGTCATCCTTTCTTTCTGCACCTCTGCACCTGACCAGAATTGGATGGGTGGAACTGCAAGCATGGCAGTGGGAGATTAGACCATTGATGGACTTGTGTGTGTGGCCTTGACCATTCAACTGGGTGGGGAAAACTGGGAAAATTTCATATTTGGGTTTTCCCAGATGTGTCAACATGGCTCTCTTAATAAATAAAGAACGGTTTCAGGAGCTGGGTATGTCTAGCTTGATGAAGAGAAGGACCAGGGGAGACATGATAGCAGTGTTCCGATATCTCAGAGGGTGCCACAAAGAAGAGGGAGTGAAACTATTCTCCAAGGCACCTGGGGACAGGACAAGAAGCAATGGGTGGAAACTAATCAAGGAGAGAAGCAACTTAGAACTAAGGAGAAATTTCCTGACAGTTAGAACAATTAACCTCTGGAACAGCTTGCCTCCAGAAGTTGTGAATGCCCCAACCCTGGAAGTCTTTAAGAAGATGTTAGATAGCCATTTGTCTGAAATGGTATAAGGTTCCTGCCCACGCAGGGGGTTGGACTAGAAGACCTACAAGGTCCCTTCCAACTCTGCTATTGTATTGTATTGTATTGTATAAATTGGAACTTTGAGCAATACTTTGCTTGCACTCTGATTTACGTTTGGATGCTATTTGGAACCCTGACATTTACCCTAACCCTGACACAACCATGAACATTGCTTCTAAACCAGTATGTGATAGATGAATCCAAAGGGACAAAGTTCTCAGATCAGTGCCCCGCTCAATAAGATAAATATCACACTATAAAGCAACAACACATAGTTCTTGAGGTTGATGGACCATACAACTCTGTTTCACTTTTCTCCCCCTGTTGGGGTATAAGACCCACAGGATTTAGAAAACTATAAGAGGAAAATTGCAAATGTTCAGTTAAATATGGGTAAGAAAGAATGGCAATGGGTATCCTGTAAATACAAGAGTTAAAAATAAAGCGATGTTGCTGTGCAACTGAAATCCTGCACAATAAATAACACTGGATGAAGCAAAATGAATACATCACATAATTTATCCAAAATTGCTGGTCTGCATAAGTTATGTCTGGTTTTTGCTTGTCCTGAAGTACTCTATTACATGTAGAAGGAGTAGAGTTTGTTTTTGTTAACTGTAGTTTTTCAAGTAGGCCGCATAATTGAGTTCTATGCCTTCAAAAGCATTTTCTGGAATGCTTCTAAGTCTTAAGCAGGGAAAGACAATCTTCACTTTATTGTACTAGCTAAAAAGCCTCTCATCCTCTTGAATTCAGTATACTCAATTTCCATCAGGAAGTCATGGTTGATAGAGTGGGCTGCGTAAATACACAGATAACAACTAGACCTGAAGACTAGTCTAGAAACCTGGAAGGCTTGAAGATCTCCAAGGTCCCTTCCAATTCTGTTATTCTAGCAATAGCACTTACCATATTTTTTGGAGTATAAGACGCACTAAGATATACCAAGATTTTGAACAGGCAAATAAAAAAAAAGTTTTTGCACTCTGCAGACCTCCCCAAAACAGCCTGTTTTTCACAAAAATGGGCCCGTTTTTTGTCAAAAAAAGGGCATGCATAACTTTTAGAGGCTTTTATTCCTTCGGTGAGTACATTAGAAGTCGAGAGGTATAAATAAAACACAATGCTGTGTTTGAGTGCAAAGCCCAGCTGTATGAAACACAAAGACCACAACTGAAGAATTGATCGTCATCAGTTTGGCTTTTTGGAATGCTTTTAAGTCAAAACACAGCAGAAACCTGCTCTAAAAATAATGATAAAATTCCTGAGCATAGAAAATATATGACCCATTGCTCTCATACCTGTCAGCTGAGGGATGTAAGGTGTGCTGAGCCTGTCTGAATTGTAGCCACTCCCTCCCAGCACTTCACTGATCTTGCTCTGCCTAAAGAGGATCTCGGGGCCAAGGTGATCCAGGTTGCGTGACAGCCTTTGGGTCAAAACAAGAGAAACAATACATGACTGTCCCAATGACTCCTCAGGTATACACATTATTCAGCATTTGGTCTCCAGGAAAGGAAGGATACCTGTGAAAAACAGAGCTGAAGGCAAATAATGGAATAATTAAGCAGATTGAAAAGCCTACCTGTTCAAAACATCATTATCTAAAAGTAAGGTTTCTCAAACTTATTGATGTAGTGTGGACCCACTCTCAGAATCCTCCCAGCCAGCAAGTCAATTCAGGAAGCTGAAGCCCAAACATCTTAAAATTGCTGAGATTGAAAAGCACTGATCTAAATTACAGGAGGGGTATAATCAACGTGTTTTAAGCTCTCATACCTGGGTTTCTCTACAAAGACACCTTCAGGGAGCAAGTAGGGAGCCTCCTTTTTTCTCATCTCTATAACCTGGAGAGAAGAAAAATGCAAGACTTTTTTTTACCAGCTTGGTGTGGTCAGTTCGCACTGTAAAAAATAACAGATTTAATCTGATCAAGTATCAGTATTATCTTTGCATGCTCTGCTTGGCAGCGCGAATAAGCTCTGGGCTGCTCAGAGCTATGGCCATGGTAAGTATGAGCAGGTATTGTGACATAACCACCAGGTACAACTGCTTGTGACTTCATCAACGCTAGTCTCTAATGTTTGTCTAAATATTACTGGGTGTCATCATTGCTCCAGTGCAAGACTAAGAAATGCACAAAATGAATTGGAATCAGGAGAGCACTGCTATCTCTCAATTAGTACTACTGGGTTAGCAAATTGAGTTCTCAGTATATCAGATATGGGAGCCTGGTAACAATTTCAAATATGCAGTTGTTGATAAAGGCACCTGTGCACACAGTCCTTAATCACATCCATCTGAAAGCTGATAAAAGTTGGTGCTTCAGAATCTCTTTCTTCCATATGAGATAGGCAATGATGCAATGCAATGGCAGGAAACCACTTAGTGTGATGATTCTGAATCATAACATATTGAAAGACAATGAGAAGAGAGACAGAAAAAAGACCACCACACTTTTCAGGAAATGTCCAGCAAGGCTTTGGGTGGGTGGGTTTAGTCCAGAAATGTCTTGACATCTAATGTGGCTGGGCATCACAACAGGGAAAGCCTGTTTGTGGGTTCCCTAAACATCCTATTAGTTTTTACAGGGTATGGAGTGCTGGGACTTTATATTCTTATGAGAATGTTTTGGACTGTAATAACAATACCACTTACATACCACTTCACAATGCTTTCTCTTAGGCAGTTTACAGAGTCAGCATCTTGCCCCCAACAATCTGGGTCCTCATTTTACCCACCTCGGAAGGTGAGTCAACCTTGAGCCTGGTGAGATTCGAACTGCCAAATTGCAGTCGGCTGGCAGTCAGCAGAAGTAGCCTGCAGTACTGCACTCTAACCACTGCGTCACTGTAACTCCTAGAATTATCAACCAATCTATTTGGACCAAGCTGAAGGAAGTTTCCTGGTTGAAAAAAACAACAACTACAGGTAAAGGAAAGATAAGCAAAGGTAAACGCAAGCGTCAGACCTCATGAATATGCTGGCAAAAGGCAGGCACAGTGGTCAATTGGCTGATCAGGTTCAGGTAGGCAGCTCCAAGGGCATACAGGGCACAGCGGCTGTACAATGGTAGGTTATCCTCGTTCACCTGAGCCAGTTCCTGCCAACAGGACAGCAGCATTGTAGTCAAAGGACAAGCAAGCTCCCCCAACCCCCATGTTCCCTGACAGCCAGACGGGTCTCAGTCTATAACATTCACTCATCTTGGACATGGAATCCATATTGGCATTGGAGCCTGAAGGTGTATAAAGCCAATCATCAAATTCCACCGGAGAGAAAGAAAAAAAAAAGTATATTTTTTTAAAACCAAGAGAGTAGTTGGGAATAGCCCCAGAATTAAGTGGCCGAAATCTTGGGAGGATCCGAAAGAATGGAGCAAAATCTGTTCAGGAAAAATGCTACCTTTCAAAGTTTGAATAAAAATTAGATGGAAATATTGCACATTATTTTTAATATGAGGTGCATATTTAAGTTTAATTCTGGTTTTACTTATTATTTGGATTGATCTCTCTTTCAGTATCAATTTTTGTTTATTAGTTTGTCAGAAAAAGATTTTTTGCCTTTAAGATTAGAGAATTTGAAATAGTATAGTGAATTTTGGTAACATAAAAGATGATAGTAATTATAAAGATTAGTAAGTGCAAACAGAAATATATACTATTTTCCACAGCAAGAAAAAAGTAGAAACAATCATATTGCTTTATTTGAAGAAAAGGACATATCTAATTTTGTTTTCATTTGGAAACCACTTCTAGGTTTTGTGCTTGTGATGGGATTGATCTCTCTTTCAAAGGTTGGGTTTCCCAGGTACATACAGGGCTAGGAGTGGCGCTATAAAATCTATTTCCTTTTTATTACAGATAGTCCTCATTTACTGACTGCTTCATTTAGCCAACTGCTCATAGTTATGATGGTGATGAAAAAGTAACTTTGGGACCAGTCAGCCCTCGCATTTATGACCTTTGCAAGTCTGTAAAGCAAAGGAAAGTTGAAGTAAGGTCATAAGCCCAGTCATGGCTTCAAGTATGGACTGCTTTGATTAATGATACTGGTGGTCACAGTTGTGGTCACAAATAAGGAGTGCCTGTAATATATCATTTGGTTCTTTTTTCTTTCCAGTAAGACACAGGGAGTATGGGTCCCTAACTCATACACGAGGCTTAGAGGGAGGACAACAGGAGTAGTCATCTTCTATTAGGCAAGTGATGACAACACTAAGGAGCTAGGCCCTAGCAGTGATGGCGAACCTATGGCACAGATGTCACAGGTGGCATGCGGAACCATTTCTTAGAGCACATGAGGCGTTGCCCTATCACCTCCAGGGCGCATGTGTGCGCTGGCCAGCTGATTTAGGCCTTCTTTTGAGGTCATTTTTTGTCCTCTGGGGGCTTCAGGGAAGCTCCTGAAGCCTCTGGAGGTGGGGCGAGAGGTTGTTTTCACCCTCCCCAGGCTCCTAGAAAGTTTCTGGAGCCTGGAGGGGGTGAAAAAAGCACGCCAAAAGCAGGGGGTCGTGCACATTGCATTATGGGTGTGGCACGCGCATGCACGACTCGCCTGCGCTCCCCCAGCTTTTGGCACGTGAGCCAAAAAAGGTTAGCCATCACTGAGCTAGGGTGTTTAGACCCAGAAGAGAGGCGGTTGAGACCCCTACAATTCTAGCTCAACAAGCATTATTGAACCTGAGCATGGATTGGATTAATGCCTTCGTCAACTTCATTTTAACAGATCAAAACTGCCCCAACTACCCTAATTTATTAATTAAAATTTTCTTTTTCTTTTTAAAAAATTCATATGCTTTATCTTTGTGGTTCAAATTGAATTATATTGTTACCCTTCAAGAGCATTTTACAGTAATTGGCAGGAATTGTATAACAGATCCAACTCCTTATATAAAGTACATGCAAGAAACTCTTGCAAATGGCTTTTTCAAGAAATCTAATGAATCCAAGAAAGGCTGGGTTAAAAAAACAAAAACATGCATACTTGACCTCTTCCCACACTAACTGTTAGTGAACTGTTTCTTTTTAAATTCTTCCTACTTTTAAAAAACAGAAGCCGGCCAGAGTTGTATGGATTCAGGCAGCCTCTAAATTGTATTAAATTGCATTAAATTAATACATCTCCTATAACCAGATGGCGTCTAAGTACAATGTGAAGAAGAATAAATATGGGTGTGTGGCATATTGGGATAGTTACATATTTATTTATTTAAAAGATGTATATAGTCTCCCATCTTCTAACCAATTCTGGGTGGCTCTCAATCAAAAGTTAAAGCAACATGTAAAACCATATTAAAACTATAAAACTAAACACATTGAAACATTAAAAACAACAAAAACCTGATGCCAAGCCAAATGTCTAATGTGCAGTCATCCAATCTTATCCCAGTGCTTAGGAGAAAAGCCAAGTCTTCTAAGCCTAATGGAAGTCTAGGAAGGTAGAAGCCTGCTGAACTTCAGGGGGTAGAGCACTGATGGCTAACCTTTTTGCCATCGTGTGCCAAAAGGGGGGGGGGGAGCGGGTTTCCCTTAGGGCCATTTTTCTCCCTCCAGAGGCTTCAAGGAAGCCTCCTAAAGCCTCCAGAGGGAGAAAAACAGTTCAACGCACAAACCGGAAGTTCGGAAACGGACTTCCGGGATGCCCATAGGGCCGTTTTACTCCTTTTGGAGGCTTCAGGGAAACCTCCTGAAGGCTCCGGAGGGCAAAAAATGGCCCAACACGCAAACCAGAAGTCCATTCTTAAACTTCCGGTTTACATGTTGGGTTGTTTTTTGCCCTCTGGATGCTCAGGGAAGCCTCCGGAGTGTGAAAAACAGCCGAAAATGAAGGCCAAAATCAGCTGGCCAGTGCGTGCATGCGCTGGAGTTGACAGGGCAATCCCTCACGTGCCCTAAGAAATGACTCTGCATGCCACCTGTGGCACATGTGCCACAGGTTCACCATCACGGGGGTAGAGTGTTCTCTAGGGCAGGGGCTGACATAGAAAAGGAACACTTTTTAGCTCCCACCAGATGGCAACATTTTGGGGAAGGGCCTAGGAAATGTGCCCACCCTATGTGGCCTGGTAAAGAAAGACAGTCCTGCAGGTAACCTGGCCTTGTGTCACATAAGGGGAAGCCAGTGTAGCTTGCACAAAAGGGTGTTACTTGTGCAAACTTAGGGGTATTCATTGGCAGCTTTGGAAGCCATATTAACACAGGAAGCTTCCACGCTGCCACATTCTTGGGCTTGGGAAATTAGGAGAGGGATTTAGTAGAGAGAATGTAGTTAGACATAATAGCATTCTTCTTTTCGGTCAAAGCCATGGCATTCCTGCACCTGGGGGAGGAGTGGCTGAAGTGATGTCTCAAATTAGGATGGATTGGGATTGGACCATGCGATGGACTTGGCCACTGAGTCACCACGGCCCTCTAAAAAAGTATAGCAGTTAAACAAATTGTAAAATATGGGTTCACCAGCTTTTGCCCTCCAGATGTGTAAGGCTGAAATCAGGACATGAACTGCCGTTTCAATGCGTTTGGCGGGGGAAGCTGTTTTTGAAGGGATCTGTCTATGTAGAATTCATTTATGCCAATTTCTCCAGGAACAAAGTTTAAAGATATTCAGTCAAAACAAGTTATCAAGGCTTCTTTGCTTTGCAGTCAATATAATTTGTCTGAAGGAGGAGCGGTAGAGGTACACATTTGCTTAATTAAGGGAAAGTCTGGGCAGAAACAGATTGTAAAAGAAATATAAATTGTTTTTGGTGATCTCAGTGTCACTGTTAGCATTTGAAGATGAATAGTTTTTCATTGTTCAAAAAGTCTGGTACAGATTTTTAAGGCTATTAGCACTAGCCACTAACGCTTAAATACTGATCCACAGTGCTTTACAGCCTTCTCTGAGTGGTTAACAATATCGGCAAGTTGCCCCCAACAATCTGAATCCTCATTTAATGACCTTGGAAGATGGAAGTTGAGTCAACCTTGAGCCAGTTAGGATCAAACTCCTAGCAGAGGGCAGGGCTAGTTTGCATTCTAACCACTGCACCACCACTCACTATTGCTAGTGAAAGGACAGGCTTCTAAGTTATTGCTAGTAAATTTCACAAGAGTATTTGCTAGGTATCACCTTCCATAACTAACCCAAAGGTGTTTTTTTCAGGAAGCAACTGGACTTTGTTTTTCCTTTTGAAGACATTTCGCTTCTCATCCAAGAAGCTTCTTCAACTTTGACAGGATAGTGGGAATGGCGGATTTATATTCCTTGCAGACAGCTAGTAATCTGCATCCTTTTTGAGGGTTGTTGCAGCACTTGGAGGTGTATCTGTGTCCTCGGGGTCACCTGAGGAGTACTCCTAGTTCCCTTGGTCTGCAATTTTTTCCCTCTGGAAATCCATTCCTACTCCCACACTATTCAAAGGATGTAAGATCCCAAATTGTATAGCTAAAATGAGCAAGGAATATAAATTGTTCCATTCCGCACTATCCTGTCAGAGCTGAAGAAGCTTCTTTGATGAGATGCGAAATGTCTTCAAAGAAAAACCAAGGAAGTCCAGTTGTCTCCTGAAAAAGCACCTTTAGGACAACCATGACCTGGATGACTGAGAATCTTCACAGACTTCAATATCTAAGTTTAGTAGTAGCCCTTATAAACCTGTTTCCGATTTGCCACCTGAAATGTAATCTTGTCTTTCTTGGAGGTTCCTTTTTATCCTTCCTGCTAGGGAGTTGGAAGATTCTTCAGCCTGCACATACCTGTATGGCCAAAACCAACCGGATGAGGTCAACTACCACCTCTTCATTGGCCAGTTCAATGCTGATGAGTGCCAGTAGACTGTAGACAGCCTCATAGTGAGTACGACCGTTATTGTCTTCCTTGCAAGTGAAATACATGTGTCGATACAGCTGCTGGGAGTGCTGTGCATAAATATAACAGATTTTTATGAGGAAGTTGCCATTTCATTGAAGTATTGAAGGCAATGCTTTTACATTACTTTAACACAGGGGTATCAAACTCAAAGGATCCGGCCCACAGGATGTTTAGATCTCGCCCACAGGGCCACCCTGGATATAGCAAAGGACTGTCCCGCAGTGCCTCTGCCAGCAAAGATGGAGCTTGGGGAGGGGATACATGTGCATCCCCTCCCGAGCTGTTTTCAGTTGTGATGGCCTCCTGCAGCTCTGTCAGAGAAAATGGCGCTTGGTGTGTGTGTGTGTGCATGTGCCTCGTCCCCCCCCTCCCCCCCAGCTCCATTTTTGCTGGCAGAGGCCTCAGGAAGACAACGTGACACAAGTGATGTTGAGGTGGCCACGCTCATCTAGCCCCCACTGCCCCCAAGGTCAAACACAACCCTGATGTGGCTCTCAATGAAATTGAGTTTGACACTCCTGCTTTAGCATGTTCAAGAAGATAATGTTTTTACAGGTTTATCATTTACTGCTAGTGACTACAACCAATCAACCCCTATCTTTTTTTTTAAACTGAGTGTTTGGCAAGTCCTCAATACCTTTTTCATGAAGACAGTATCTTGGCGTGAACATTTGTCCACTTTCAGCTTCAGGATGGAGATATCACTGATAGTGCTGTGCAGAAAAAAAAAAAGAGGAAAAATTAAATGGGTGTGTCTGTGGGTATGTGGAAGTAGACCATAACAAAAGGGTGGAGAAGATTGTCCTTCCTTCCTCCTTTCTATTTCAAGGAGTGGTGGAATTATATTTTTATGTGTATATTTTTTTTACAAAGAAAATTTTAACAGATTAGGAACAATATAAATTTTGAAAGATAAAAGTAAGAACTGTAATTATTAAAAGTAAACGAAGTACTAAAACCTAGCTATCTGCGGGATCGCATCCTGCCCCATACATCCCTGCGGCCGATTTGCTCCCACAGAGAGGGACTTCTCTGGGTGCCGTCCACTAGGCTATGCCAGCGGGCGACACCCAGGGGAAGGGCCTTCTCTGTGGCGGGCCCGACCCTCTGGAACGACCTTCCCCCCGAAATTAGAACAACTACGGACCTCCGCTCCTTCTGTCAAAAACTAAAAACTCATTTCTTCTGCCTGGCTGGCCTGGGGTAATTGAACTGTTTTATTTGGGTTTTTTAGGGGTTTAGTTTTAGTTGGTTTGGGATTTTAGCGCAGGGTTTAAGTTTAATTCATTTTAATATTGTATTTATGCTTGTGGTTTTATACATGTATTTTTAAATTCCCTGTGCCTCGAGTCCCTTCGGTGGGGAGAGAGAGAGGTTTATAAATTAAAATTATTATTATTATTATTATTATAATTATTATAGGACAAGAAGCAATGGGTGGAAAATAATCAAGGAGAGAAGCAACTTGGAACTAAGGAGAAATTTCCTGACAGTTAGAACAATTAACCTCTGGAACAGCTTGCCTCCAGAAGTTGTGAATGCCCCAACCCTGGAAGTATTTAAAAAGATGTTAGATAGCCATTTGTCTGAAATGGTATAAGGTTCCTGCCCACGCAGGGGGTTGGACTAGAAGACCTACAAGGTCCCTTCCAACTCTGCTATTGTATTATTGTATTATTATTGTTATTAAAAGTAAGAAAAGTAATTACTGAAAAAAAACACAAAGAAAGGAATAGAGAAAGGAAAGGAATAGAATGAAAAACCTATGAAGAAACAGCTTCCAGAGTAAAAAAATCATTTAGATTTTATTTTCTCTAATGCTACATATTCCCCCCCCCCCCCAAAAAAAACCCTTTCTAATAATCAAAGGGAATGGTACAGTGGTGTTATGAATCAAAGAAAATTTCCAGCAAATTATATAATAAACCTTGCGAAGGAAGGATACAATGAACCAATTTCATTGTAATTTTATTACAATATTATTACAATGACAATAAAGATGATGATGATGATGATGATGATTATTATTATGTATTTCAAAATACTGTATGTCTAAACCTAAATCCCTCACAAATTTTAATTCAGAACAACTGCCACATAGTTCTTATTGATAGGTAAGTGGGACAAATACCATATTTTTCAGAGTATACGGCTCACTGGAGTATAAGACGCACCTTAGTTTTTGGGGGAGGAAAATAGGGGAAAAAAATCTGTCTACAAGGTATTCATCTGGCTAGTGTCCTTAGTCTGGTCAGCTTCAGCACATAAGTTTGCTGGTTTTGAGTGCACTTTTTATTCCCTACTTGTGGATAAAAAACAGCTTCTAAAGCACAGCTGATCGTTGGAGAGAGAAGCAATGAGAAAACCAGGCAAAGCACGGAAAATTGCTTCACTTATTAGCACCTCATTAGTGCTGAAAAAAAGCTTCAATAAAGCTACATTTGGAGTATAAGACCATCCAAAATTTCAGCCTCTTTTAGGGAGGAAAAAAGTGTGTCATACTCTGAAAAATAGGGTATATATGGTACTCTCCATCACCATGTAGACAATCTGGAAGTCACAATGTTATGTTCATTAATGTGATTGCCAATTGACAGCATTGTTCACTTGGCCAATCTTGATGTAAAAGCATGCAAGGGAAATTCTAGCACTGAGCAATGTTAGGGGGGAAGAATAATAATAATAATTTAATTTTATATCCCGCTCTCTCTCCCCAAGGGGACTCGAGGCGGGGCACAGGCAATTAAAAATACAAATAAGACCACAGACAAAATACAAAATACAAAATTAAAAATGGATTAAATTGATCCTGCGCTAAAACCCATAAACTAAACTAAAAATTACCCCTAAAACCCCTAACCTAAAAAGAGACTACCCAAGGCCGGCCAGGCGAAAAAAGTGTGTCTTTAATTTTAAGCGGAAGGAGCGGAGGTCCATGGTTGTCCTGATATCGGGGGGAAGGTCGTTCCAGAGGGCTGGGCCCGCCACAGAGAAGGCCCTTCCCCTGGGCGTCGCCCGCTGACAAAGTCTAGTGGACGGCACCCGGAGAAGTCCCTCTCTGTGGGAGCGAATCGGCCGTGAGGATGTATGGGGCAGGATCCGATCCCGCAGGTAGCTAGGTCCCGAGCCATGGAGCGCTTTGAAGATGGTAATTAACACCTTGAAGCGCACCCGGAAGACGACAGGTAGCCAGTGCAGCTCGCGCAAGAGCGGTGTTACGTGGGCAAACCTAGAGGTGCCCATAATTGCTCGCGCGGCTGCGTTCTGGACCAACTGAAGCCTCCGGGTACACCTCAAGGGGAGCCCCATATAGAGAGAGTTGCAATAATCCAGTCGGGATGTCACGAGAGCATGAGTGACTGTGCGAAGGGCGTCCCGATCCAATAGGGGGCGCAACTGGCGTACCAGGCGAACCTGGTAAAACGCCCTCCTGGCCACGGCTGTCACTTGATCTTCCATGGACAGCCGGGTATCCAGGAGGACACCCAAGTTGCGCGCCCCATCCACAGGGGCAAGATGTTCGCCCCCTATGGCCAGCGATGGAGTCAGCTGGTTGAATCGGGCAGCCGGAAACCACAGCCACTCGGTCTTGGTCGGGTTGAGCCTGAGTCCGTTACTTCCCATCCAGATCCGCACGGCTTCCAGGCACTGGCACATCACCGCTACGGCATCGTTGGGGTGGTTTGGGGTAGATATATACAGCTGAGTATCATCAGCGTAGAGATGATACTCTACCCCAAAACCACGGATGATCTCGCCCAGCGGCTTCATGTATGTGTTGAACAGGAGAGGCGAGAGGACCGACCCCTGAGGCACCCCACATGTGAGGGGTCTTGGGGTCGACCTCTGCTCTCCTGTCAACACAAATTGCGATCGGCCAGAGAGGTAGGAGGAGAACCACCGCAAAACGGTGCCTCCCACCCCCAACCCGCCCAGCCGATGCAATAGGATACCATAGTCGATGGTATCGAAAGCCGCCGAGAGGTCTAACAGAACCAGGATGGAGGAGCAACCCCCATCTCTGGCCCTCCAGAGATCATCCACCAACGCGACCAATGCCGTCTCGGTGCTATGCCCGGGTCGAAAGCCGGACTGGCGCGGGTCTAGATAATCAATTTCCTCCAGATGACGGGGAAACTGTTGTGCCACCACACTCTCAACAACCTTCGCCAGGAAGGGAAGGTTGGAGACTGGACGATAGTTGGTTAATAAAGCTGGATCCAAAGAGGGCTTCTTGAGGAGGGGCCTCACCATGGCCTCTTTTAGGGAGGCAGGCAAGGAACCCTCACTCAAGGATGCGTTGATAACCTCTTGGAGCCAGCCTCGTGTCACCTCCCAGGATGCCAGTACAAGCCAGGAGGGACACGGGTCCAATAAACATGTGGTGGCTCGCAGTCGCCCACGTAACCTGTCCATATCCTCGGAAGTAACGGAGTCAAACTCCTCCCAAACAAGATCCCCCTCGTGGCAATCCACTGGACCAGCAATGGGGGCTAACTCATTCTGTATCTGAGCGAAAAAAACCTTGTGGTATAAATATTCTTTGCATATATTTCCATTCTTCCTCATACAGCCATATTTAATCTGTGCATTCAGAATTGCTGAATGGAACTTTGGTTCAAGCAACTGCCATAACCATTAGACTTGCTAAGAAGGCCGTCACAACAATGAACAGGAAATTGTGTGGTTTCTAATTAGGAAGACAGAAGGAGAGCAATAGGTATTCACATGGTTATCTAGGATACTTTCCCTTCTCATGTAGCATCTCCACTCTACCACAAGCAAAAAAAAAGGACCACAGACCTGATTGTCTGGAATTTGTGCTTATTGTCATGGCGGTCAATGAAGCTGATGAGAATCTGCAGAACAAAAAGGCGAATCTCTGCATCCTCCATTAATGTAGCTGACAAGAGTCTGTCCAGGAAGGAGCTGGGAAGGGCTGTGAGCATGTTACTGCACTGGAAACCAGTGGAAACCTGCAGGTTCCATAGAGAGCCTCTCCGTTAATCAATACGCAGCAGTTTGTTCGCAATGCACTCAACAATAATGACAGCTAGAGCAGCCAAGATATTGGCTAAAACAACCTTCTCCCATTCTTCTTAATTTCTTTTTCACAGTCTTAATTTGTCTAGATTTAATTTGTGTCTCAGAGATACAGTGGTTGGTTTCACATATTAGTCTAGGTCAGTGATGGCTAACCTTTTTGCCATCGCGTAACAAAAGTGAGAGGAGCTGGGTCGTGCCCACACCCATAATTCTATGTGCCCTCCCCCTTCACATGTGTGTGACCCTCTTTCCCCCACTTTTGGCGTATGATGGCATGGTGGACCCGTTTTTCGCCCTCCCCAGGCTCCAAAGGCTTTCTAAGAGCCTGGGAAGGGCAAAATCTGCCTCCCCTGCCCCCCGAAGCCCCTCTGGAGGCCGGAAACCGTCTGTTTCCCGACTTCTGGTTTGTGTGTTGGGATGTTTTTCGCCCTCTGGAGGCTTCAGGCTTCCTTGAAATCTCCAGAGGGCAAAAAATGGGCCAATGCGCAAACCAAAGGTTCGGGAATGGACTTCTGGGTTGCCCGTAGGGCTATTTTTCTCGCTTCCTGTGGGAGAAAAATGCCCCAATGCAGAAACCGGAAGTCCATCACGAACTTCCAGTTTGTGCATTGGGTTGTTTTTCGCCCTCTGGAGGGAGAAAAATGGCCAAAAATGAAGGCTGAAATCAGCTGGCCAGCGTGCACATGCACGCTGGAGTTGAAGCTAATAGGGCAATGCCTTGGGTGCCCTAAGAAATGGCTCCATGTGCCACTTGTGGCATGTGTGCCACAGGTTTACCATCACGGTTAAAATGGCATTGTGCGATTTGTAGTTCAGCATGTGGGATAGAGGTGGTAGACACCGCAAGTTGAAGAAATACTGCAACTGCCTTCTGTTAACCCTGGTTTAGTTTATGACTGTAACTTTTTTGCTTGTATCTTTATGATATATATTGATATTGTTTCTTGGTTGCTTATTTGTACCCTATGACTATCATTAAGTGTTGTACCTTATGATTCTTGATGAATGTATCTTGTCTTTTTATGTACACAGAGAGCATCTGCACCAAAGACAAATTCTTAGTGTGTCCAATCACACTTGGCCAATAAAGAATTGAATTCTATTCTGTTCTGTTCTGTTCTGTTCTGTTCTGTTCTGTTCTGTTCTATTCTATTCTATTCTATTCTATTAATGTGTTATTAGACAAGCCATGACTCTTTGGATCACTATTTCAGTGATATTTCCTTACTAGATTCCTCAGTGCCTTCAACAATGGCAGAGCTTCTAATGGACTTGAAACGTTCTTTAAAATTCAGGGAGATATTCAGATGTATGGAACGTACCACATGCTGAACTGGGTAGCAGTCAAGCATCAAGAATTGACCACAGGATTTATTTTATGACATTTTGTACTACGTCATAAAATCCTTTAGGATGATTGTTACGCCATAAATATTTTATAAAATCCCTGAAATTTCAATTGCATGGGAGTCAGAGGCCGTGGCTTTTGGACACATTCTGTAAGTTAGCCCATTTGAGATTAAAAAAGGTTTTGTCCCATGATGCACCATTTTGCCCAGTTAAAGATTACAGACATGTGGATTTTAGTAGGCCAAAAGGTACATTACTTCCTACACAAATGTGGTATCTAATTTTCTCTGCAAACCTCACATGAAAATGGAACATCTTTGTCACATACCTGCAGGAGAGATTTCAGCAACATGATCTGCGTCAATCGATTCCTGTTCTCTCTAACAAAACAAAACAAAAAGGATAAACACTCAAGATTGAAAAAAGATGGAAAAAAGACAGCTTACAAAAGTAAAGGCCAACCAAAATCAGGACAGGATGAATAAGAAAATCATCAGTTGGGAATGAAATTGTGTATGAAACATAACCAAACACATACAACATCTTATAAGGATGTATCATTAGGCAGCAAAATAACATTCCTCCAGCCACAGGGTGGGGAAAATTTGAACCTGCTGTGGTTATGTGGGTGAAGCAAGCAGACAGGAGGAAAAGGGTCACCAAAGCAGATGTGCTAATGGGGATGGAGTATGGTGAGGAATGCCGTCATACCAACTGGTCCTTCCCACCACTTTTAATGTTTTGAAAGAACAGGGAGTTTGCACCCTTGATTTCCAGCAGTTCTAGACTAGATTTTCCTCTAACTCTATGGGTTATAGAAAAGGGATGTGGGAACTACAGATTGCCTGCCATACAGCAAAATGTTTTAACAGCTATTTTCTACAACTTCTCTCATGTCATATATCTGTCCAAAAAGATTACTGCTTTTTCTGCCCAATTGTCTATGACCCATTGCCAATTCCTCTTCAACTAATTGCTTTTTGCATTATTGAGAAATAGAATCATTCTTTTTCTCTGGCAACATAGGCACCCTGGATAGATTTTGAAAAGTCAACATTGGTCAGTCATTTCCTTCACCCTCCCCTCTGCAACCCAACCCCAAGAAAGAAAAACATCTAAAGAGCCAGGAATTTCTAATTGGATGGATAAACTCTTCACAACATGGACTTCTAATGTGCCATTAGATATTATAAAGGGACAGCCATTCTACTATGAATTGGCATACCTAAACCAGCTTTTACATCAAGCTACTCAAACATGAATCTCTTTCAACATCTCCATGTAAAAATCTATTTAGAAATGAGTTGATGCTTCCTGATTTTTTAATGTTTCCTACTCCCCCCTCCCCCCCAAAAAAGAATTCACAATTCTCTGCCAAGACATATTACCTAGAAAGGTGGCCTATGATCAGCCAATAACAGAAATTACTCTTCTAGTCAAAACTTAAATATTTATTTAGGGTTGGAAGATGCGATACCTAATTAACTTTGGTTTAATCCCAACAATCCAAGCCTGGATAATAGAACAGACCTGGTTAGTAGTGATATGGAAAACTATAAAAAAATGCCAGGATTATAGACTAAACTGGAAAATTGAAAACAATTTTAGAAGAGGGCAAAGGTGACCTCATTCCGTATTGCTGCCAAGACAACTACTTGGAAATACCGATAAATTAGTCAGGAGACACATACAAATTGAAGTCTTTACTTTTATTTGTCTTGTGGAAAATAATCATCAAATGTCCAATAATAATCATCATCAACTCTCCCTTAACCAGTTATCTTCTGCATGCCAGTGTCCACAAGTATATCAATAATAGCAAGAGGAGCAATAGTTAACTCATCAGTTAGTATAAGGCACACCTCCTCATAATGCTCCAATACCATCTATCCATACTACTTGCTAGAATGAACTTCCTAAATTCATTCACCCTGTCTCAAACTTTACACTGCTTATAACAGCTTTCCAGGTTGTTAAGCAGAGTTGATTCCCAGTTTTTGACTTATGATGATGACAATCTCTGAACCTGGGCATTGAATTTTCTAGGGAAAATTCCTGCTCTGTTGACAGAATATTAAGTATCTTCCTCAGAAAATGTTAATCTATGTTAATAATCCTGTCTGGGGTGATGTAAGAGTAAAGAAAATTATGTTTTGACTTAAAGTCCAATTAACGGATAGCTCTATGTTTCGCTTGTATCCCTTTCTATTGTATACAATAGAAATTCATGTAATTTATCATTGATTCATATTCAGAGAAAGCTAACAAGGATCTATATCAATGTTTCTTAACCTTCGCCATTTGAAGATGTTTGGACTTCAACTCAGCAGGGATGGCTGGGGAATTCTGGGAGTTGAAGTCCAAAAATCTTCATGTGTCCAAGATTGAGAAATGCTGATCTATGTATATATATATATATATGGGCTTTTGATGAGGTAATAACATCAAGGAGCATTCAGTTATATGAACCAGAAGAGTTACAGCTCAGAAATAAATTCCTTTCCTCAGAAGCCTATATTTTTTGATAATGTGATGTAACTCAGCATAAGTATAGATTCCACAACTCAGAAACAAAATTATTTCTAATTTTAAAAATCCAGATTTTTCAGTGTTGTGGAAAAAAATACTTTTAAACGGTTCCTTCTTCTATTTTCTCTACCGCTGCCTTTTTAAAACAGTTGTCTTTAAGATAAACATGTTGGATAGTTAAAAAGTTTTTCTTAAAACATACAACTTCCCTGCATTTTTCTGTTCAATTAAATAATTATATAAACAAAGATACATGAAACATGACTTAGAAATTAATGAGTAACTGCTTGGATTACATGTGATGGACATGAAAATGGACAAGGAATTAGGAGATCCTTTGGACAAAATTATATGCCTTTTAAGATTAAAATATCCTCCCATTCAATTTTTACATTGTGACACTTAAGATGGCAAATTATTATTTAAAAAAAAACCTTATTAAAAATGATTTTGAAAGGAAGAGGAAACAACAGACAGAAGGATGAGAGTAAAATAACTTGCCCCAAATTGGCATCCCCTACAGCGGGGCTGTCAAACTCCTGGCCTGCGGGCCAGATGCGTCACGCACTGGCGACGCCCACACCCGGTTTAGCAAAGGGGAAAAAAGTCCCAATACGCTGCCATGACGATGTGAGTTTGACACCCCTGCCCTACAGTGTTTAATAACACAGCTATAATTATTAGATAGCATAGCCAATCGCAGTGTGATAATAATGGAATCATAACCCAGCACACTTAGAGGGTTCCAAGCTGGGGAAGTCTAGACTGAAGGAAAGGAAATCAAAAGAGAGGGGGGAAATGAAAAAGAAAGGGGAAAAAAGGAGTGAAAAAGAGTGTTGTCCTCACCCAGCTTTGCCCATGTCTACAGGGTGATGCAGAGAAGGAAGCGGAACTTTGCTCATGATAAACAGCATGACCTCCGACCTCTGATAGGTGGGCAGAGTGCTGGCAAAAGAACCTGGGAAAAGACAGAGCAGGAGAAGCATGCAAGATAGTCTAGTAGGGGTGAGGAAAGGCACAGAGCTGGTATGGGGACCCAATCTAGAAAGGACCACCAAAAAAAAATCACCGGCAAGGAAGTATAGATTTTCCCCAAGATTTTCTTACTGCCAGGAAAAAACCCCCTCCTTTTCCTATCAGAAGGAGGAGCCACAAACCAGTTGCTCAAGGAAAAGAAATCAGGACCTTCTATGAGTTGCTGTGCAAGTTCTTGGGGAGATACTACTTTCAAATCTTGCTTGGCCACTGTATGAATGTAATGGTGGATTGACAGCGAAGAGCCACACAATGCTGGATCTTTGGACTGACCTAGCAGCCGGTTCCTTTTGGGATCTTTGGCCTGCCACACTAATATTAAATTCTACTAATGGGGAATTGGGAGGGGGAATAGTAAGGAGTAGAATGGGATGTTGTCAAAATAAAATTCCTTTCTAGAATCCAAGGACATCTTGGTCTCTACATCTCTGCACCTGACCGGAATGGATGGGTGAAACTGCCAGTATAGCAGTGGAAGATTGGACCATGTGATGAGCTTGTGGGTGTGGGGGCAAAATCATGAACTTTCAACTGGGTGGGGAAAACCAAGGAAGCTCAGATTCGGGTTTTTCCAGATGTGCCAACATGACTCTCTTAATACATTGGAACTTAGAGCAATACTTTGCCTTGGACTCTGATTTAATTTTAGATGCTATTTGGAACCCTGACTCCTAGATTGCCAGGCTCTCCCCTTTTTTTAATGACCCTTTTCCTGAACTATCTTGGTTCAACAATAAAGGTGCAGCAGAACAAAGGTGTAGCAGTTTCAACAAAGTGCTCTTTTGCTAAAGCACTTAATTAATTAATTAAACACACCTCTCAATGGTTTAATGTACAGATAGTCCTTGACTTACAACAGTTCACTTAATGGCCGTTCGAAGTTACAACAGCACTGAAAAAAGCGACTTATGACCATTTCCCCCCACACTTACGGCCGTTGTGGCATCCCCATGGTCACGTGATTTACGTTCAGATGTTTGACAACTGACTCACATTTATGACGGTTGTGGCGTCCCAGAGTCATGCGATCACCTTCTGACCGGCATAGTCAATGGAGAAACCAGATTCACTTAACAACGGTGTTATTAATTTAACAAGAAAAGTAGTAAAATGGGGCAAACCTCACTTAACAAATTTCTCACCTAGCAACATAAATTTGGGCTCAATTGTAGTTGTAAATTGAGAACTACCTGTATGAATATGTATGTATATAGTGTACAGGTATATAAAAATGTGTGTATTTGGAATGACCTACCCCCTGAATTACGTACCATCACCGACCTCCGCCTCTTCCGCCAATGTCTAAAGACATATTTGTTCCAACAAGCCGGCCTAGCCTAACCTCCCGTGGGGACTTTTAGGAAGTTTTTTAAATTGGGTATTTTAAATTTGGTTTTAGTACAGGATGGGAATGTTCAATATTTATTTTAAATTATATATTTATCTTTGTATTGGTATGTTTTTAAATTTCCTGTACTCCGCCCTGGGTCCTCTGTGGAGAAGGGCGGGATATAAATTTAAATAAAATAAATAAAAATAAAAATAAATAAAAATTTTAAGGGAGTAGAATGAAGGAAACTGAGTGTGAAAAATAAGAGTCTGGGACCACTTCTGAAATAATTACAGATTTTCCTGCACTCTCTTTTTTAATGAGTCGAGCCTGAGGGGCTAGATCAGGGCTGTCAAAGTCCCGGCCCATGGGGAGCATGCATTACCTGCTGGCCACACCCATGCCCAGTTTAGCAAAGGGGAAAAAAGTCCCGATATGTCATATGACGCTGCCGTGGTGCCGAGTTTGACACCCCTGGGCCAGATGTAAAACTATGAAGAACTGGTTGAGATAACTTAGATCAGACTCTAAGGAAGAGTCTGATCTAAGGATTAATAGGATGCATGCTTAAGATAAAAATATTTAATGCTTAATATTGAGACAGTGTCAAAATCTCTCCCTCCCCATGAACAGCCTGCGTATAATCCCCAACCTCAGGAAATCATTGGAACAATTTCTTCCTTTCCTTTTACACTTCCCACCCCACCTTCCCGCTGTCTCAGGTGTTTAGGGATTCCCAAGTCACTGGTGACCTCTGCTGGCCATGCAGTGCATAAAAGTGAAGAGTAAAAAAATATTATCTTCTGCTTTCCTTCTAGATCAGAGGTGTGAAATTCCATTGAGCGCCACATCAGGGTTGTGTTTGACCTCAGTGTGTGTGTGTGTGTGTGTGTGTGTGGTCAGCATGGGCGTGGCCAACTCAACATCACTCGTGTTGGAGGTACCTGAGGTGGCACGGGCGGGCCTGGGGGGGGGGATCCTCCATGTGCGGCCCTCCTGATCTCCGTTTTCACTGGCAGAGGCACCGTGGTCCTTCGCTATTTCCAGGGCGGCCCCCCAGGCCAGATCTAAACACCCCTTGGGGCCGGATCCAGCCTGTGGGCCTTGAATTTGTCACCCCTGTTGTAGATTTTAATGTGACGGTGCCCATAACATTTGTTACTTGGGACTTAGTGGGAGCTACAGAGTAGCCCTAGAACCAACAGACTTTCAAGAACACTATTAAAAGCAAGGGGGTGGTGGTGAGGCTTTGTCCTCATTATTAAGGAAGCTGCTCTATTATTGACTCAGCCTTCCATCCTTCCAAGGTCGGTAAAATGAGAACCCAGATTGTTGGGGACAATATACTGACTCGGTAAACTGCTTAGAGAGGGCTGTAAAACACTATAAAACAGTATATAAGTCTAAATGCTATTGTTATTTCCATACAACAAAGATCAGGGAGTTTAGGCATCATGGTTTATTCAGAACCAGTCTTCGAAATCTTTTCTAGTACCTAACTTTAATGGCAGATTTGAATGGCTACGTATGGTCCACCAAATACTGCTGCTGTTGTTCCATCACCAACACTTGCTGGGGTGACAGTAGATGCAGTTCTGCCATGTTTGGAAGGACACACATTTACCCTCCCTTAGCTTTGCCACGAAGCAAGGATGAAGGGGGGCTGTAAGCAGCTTCATAAAGTAATCCTTCCACATACAAAGTATACTACATATGACTGACAATGGAAGGTGGGGCTGTCATATCAAAGACAATACATTATTGGCAGAATCGACTTCGTCTGTTTGGATTAAAAACCAAGTTTCACACAGCATTGAAATTAGTTCAGAGCTCTCACTACCAACTCCAAAGCAATGTTTTCACTGTGCTATGGGAGTCATGCCATTTTTGTATCAAAAACGCATCAAATTGCATGCAAAGCATGGCACAGAGAACAATATACAGTATGTTCCATATAAAGACCTTATTAAAAGGGAAAAGAGAAGGGGCAGGTCCTTACCCTCCCTACCAATCTCAAGGCCAATAGATTGGTCCCAAAGTTTCCCATATTTAGTACAGTTCTGGACTATCTATGGGCGAAAAATCTAGGGAAAAATAGAGAATTTGCCTTTTTTTTTTGGACTAAAACTCAACTAGCGTATTTTTTGGACTTTAACACACCTAAATTTACATGAGGCAAACAACAAAAATAAGTTTTTGGCCTTCATGCATCATGTTTTCACCTTCCCTGGCCCCCAGTGCTCCACATGGCCTGTTTTTGCAAAAAATGGGCCTAGTTTTGGGTTTCCAAGCCCTCTGCACGCCGTGTTTTCACTCTCCAAGGTCCCTAGAAGCACTCTGCAGGCCAAAAACTTTTTTGGTGAAAACATGCCATACAGAGTACTGCAGAGTGCTTCTGGGGTCCAAAGAGGGCAAAAACATGACACGCTGAGGGCTTGGGGCCCAAAATCGGGACCAATTGTGGAAAAAATGGGGTGTGTGGAGTAGAGTGCTTCTGGGGGCCAGGGAGGGCGAAAACATGATGTGTGGAGGGTTTGGGAGCCCAAAAATGCCCGTATTTGGTCTATAAGACACACCTAAATTTTCACCCACTTTTAGGGGGCAAAAAGCTGTATCTTATATTCCAAAAAACATTATTGGTGACATCATTTGTGCCCTAGGTTCCCCCTGGAGTTTTATCTTGGAAGGCAATAAGAAAATTCACACTGAACTCTTGCTTCCAGACCAAGCGGACTGCTCTAGAACTGTTTAAATGTCTATTCATTATAAAGGCAGCAGAGTTCTATGTGTCTTTTGATGCAAATTTCAAGGAATGGTTCTTGTTTGGCAGAAAGTTCTAGCACAGGGGTGTCAAACTTGATTTCACTGAGGGTGGCATCAGGGTTGTGTTTGACCTGGGGGGGCAGTGGGGGGGGGGCAGCTCAATGTCACTTGTGTCGGGGTGCCTGTGGTGGCCCCAGTGTTCTGCCAGTGAAATTGTGCTCCTGAGCTCCGTTTTCCCTGGCAGAGGCACTTCAGGCCAGTCTGCTGTTTCCAGGGCGGCCTCATGCACCAGATCTAAGCACCCTGTGGGCTGGTTCCAGCCCCCAGGTCTTGAGTTTGACACCCCTGTTCTTGCACAAAACTTGGACTATGTGAATGTGATGTCATCTTAGATACAGTTCATGTTGGACTCATGTAGTCCAGAAATGTCTATTTAGATTTACAACAGTTTACCAAGGTCTTCCCCAAGTTGTGCTTCTCAAAATCCTTCTACCTGGAGATGCTGGCTGGGGAATTGTGGGAGATAAAAGTCCACATATGTTAAAATGGCTAAGGTTGAGAAACACTGGTCTAGAAACTCCAGTTAGTCCTAAAGAAATCCCAATAGGTTATACTGGGCTGTGAGCCATGCAAAAACGCAGCATGCATCCAAATAACAGCCCCTCACCCACTCTTAGAAAGATACTGATTCCATTGCAGGACTAGAATAGTCCCTTAGGGACTTTAAATGGCTCAGCATGGTTTTTCATTATTTTAATATGGAATTTACTTGGTTTCCGAAGGCACAGGCTGATTGTTTCAAACTGTTTTTTTATTGCTAATTATTACTGTGCCGTGAGCAATCAAGGAGGAGGGAAAGGGCTGAGTTAATTTTTTTTAAAGTAGCTAAACAGAGGCAAATCTAATAAAACAGTTCCTGTAACACAAAAGATTGCAGACTTGACTCTAATTCAGGATTTCTCAATCACGACCTAAAGGCCATCTTGTCTGGAGCTAATGGGCGTTAAGGAAAACAATTCTAATTCAACTAAATGACAAGATAAAGAATTAAAGAGGAGTCTACCGAAAGTTCAGGTTTTGCTGTAATGAGAAAAATCAACAGTAGTGAAGGGGTTTGGTTAAAAACCTAGATCAGGGGTCTGCAAAGTTGGCTCTTTTAAGACTGGTGGACTTCAACTCCCAGAATTCTGGAGTTGAAGTTCACCAGTCTTAAAAGAGCCAACTTTGCAGACCCCTGACATAGATTTTTTTTTGAGAATGCTTAGAGAAAAAGTAGTGCATTTATTCCTTCTTTCCAACACCAAAGACACATAATTGACAGATCTGGATGGAAAGTTCTCATGGAACTTTCACATCTGAGCTGTGCTTTGCTAAAATTACACAGTGGAAGGGACCTGCAGAGTTTGATTGAGTTTGCATAAAGATATAGAAGAATCTGAAATATCAGTTTATAGTTTTGAATACTGGCAGTGGTAGTGATCAATCATAACTCAAACGAACAAAGGATCAACTTGTTTCTAGGCTCATGATGTTTGAGAAGCTTCAGAAGATTCTCATGCAGGATCTTATGTGTTTTGGTGAATGAATGTTGTGTATACTGCATGTCTTTGATTTCCTTTTCTCTGAATCAAAGCAAGACATGCAGCATTCAAGAAAAATTACTGAGATGCTGTTTCTATTTTCCTATCATCGTCTCTTTGCTAAAATACTAAAAAAAAAATAGAGTTGGCGGGATTCATTTCAATTTACAAGAATAATGGAAACTTTGGATGGGGAAGGAAGTATCAGCAGTGCTAGATAAAACCAATAGTCCTGCCTTCCTAGTTTCCAAGCAAAAATGGTGCCAATGCTTGGGGTTATTTAGCATACCTGTGGTCTTGATTATGGCCTCCTGGAACATTCTTTCTTCATGCTCCTTAATGATCTTGGTGCCACCAGCAATGACACAATCATAGCTACCCGTCAAGGCATAATCGATACTCAGCCGCAGCTGCCTTAGAAGGGTATTGAACACCTCTAGCACAGTTGGTCCTAGAAGCAACACACACAACAACATTTTAGCAAGAAAGAACATTTCTGTGCATAGTGAATCCAATGCCACAGAATTAAATGTTACAGGAATGTTGGATCCCAACAAAAAGAGGATGTTTCTTGCCTAAGGATTTGAGTGCATCTATATTCCTACTGAATTATTCAAATGCAAAAATGAGAATTCCTGGACAGAGTTGATGTTCTCCTTCTAGTTCTCCAATTTTGACACTTTCACTTCTGTTGCCCTATAAATTCCATCAATGTTTTAAAAAGTCCCCATTGTTAAGTACAATGTATTTATTTTCATGTTAAAAATCCAGTCCATGCATTAGGCTGCTCTTACAAATCTAGTTTTGGCTACTCTGAAATACCTCCCAAAGAACTTGTCAATCTTTTTAATTGATACATCTAGGCTTCTGTTTCCAAATAGGCTGATCCATACATTAACTAGCATTTTGGGAAATTCAGTTTTTGGAATTTAAGAACTTTGATTGTTGAAGAGATAACCCTTTTGAAGGTCATCCAGGTTGCTTACCAACAGATCCAGAGGCTGCAATGATGGCTGCTTCTGAGAGGACCTCAACTATTCCTGCCCGCACAGTGGCAGCACTTTTGCTGTTGGCATCCAAATGGCTCAGGAGCTGCTGAATCACTAAATGGGAATGCTGTGGCTAGAAAAAAGAAAGCTAGAGCAGATCCGGAAATAACACAAAGGGTTATAAATACCATAAGAGGAATCTGACAGGTTGAGTTATGGAAGCCAATGATAAGGGTGCTGAAGTCTTCACACTCAACATTAAGTAGCAAATATGTCAGGTCACTGGACTTCTCTCCCATCTCTCCCTCCCAAGTGAGAATACTTCTTTACTCAATGAAAGCAAAAGACTGGTGATTACAATACCAATCACAGGATTGCAGGATATGCACAGAAAGTTCAGGTTGAATAATTTTTCCTCCTCCTTTGGCTTGGGTGCAGAAAAGCTTTATGTGCCTAAATCGGTATATACCTGGAGCCTTTTGTCATGCCACTTGAACATGGGTGTATGTGTGATTATAGTGCATGACTGGACTAATTCATATATCTCATAATTAATTTTTTCAACCTAAAAAGTACATGACAGCATTTAAGCCTCCTTAAGGAAAGAGATTCCATACTGAATCACAGAAGCTGAGCACTTTTAGATTGATTCAGCCACATTGCACTTGTTGTATGACCTGCATTGGCTCTTAGTTTCCTTCTGAGTGCAATTCAATATGGCAGTTATCATTTTTAAAGACCTACATGGCATGGGGCCAGGTTATTTGCAGGACCGTTTCTCCCTAAAGCATCTGCCCTTCCTATCAGATTGGATAGGTAGCCATTTTTCAATAGGCAACACTTGCCTGAAATGTTGCCATGTAGTGGGATCTCAGAAGCATACATTTTTAGTGGCTGCTGTTCTTTTATGGAACACCCTCACCCCATGATCCAGCAGGAGCCCAATCTTTTAGCCTTCTGGACATGGCTTTCTATCCAGGCACTAGGGTAAAGTGAGGATGACTTGGTTGTTAGAACAACTCAAAGGGATGAGCAAGGTACAGGGTCTTGGTTGTGTTTTTATGGTTTAAAAAATAATAATTGCGTAGTTTTATTGTTGCTGTGAGCCATCCAGAGCTGTCTTTTAAAATAGGTGGTCATATCAATGTAATAAACAAACAAACAAACTATTGATTTTACTACGGGTCATGCAAAGTTTGGTGTAGTGGTTAAAGTGTTGGCCTAGAAACCAGGAGATGGAGAATTCTATTCCATGAAAGCTGGTTAGGTGTCTTTTGGGCCAGTCATTCTGTCTCAATCCAACCCACCTCAAAACGTTACTATTGTGGGGAAAATACTAGGAAAAAAGAGAAGGGAGCGTTTTGTATGTGAGCTGTTTTGAATTGCTTTAAAGTAATAAAGGCAGGAGAAAAATCAATCAATCAAATAAATAAATAAATAGTATTTAGGTTACTTGTGATTCATCAAAGGAGTGTCTGCTCTGAAGTTTAAGCTCTAAACTAAACTTTCTTATGCTGTAGCAATAGAAAAATAGAAATGCCCTCTTAATGCAGATCTCACCTGAATGGAGTACATGATGATCTTGAAGCAACGGATTGCAAAAGTGTTTGGTTCCCAAAGAGAGTGGTTATCTAAGTGGCTTTTGGGAAATAAGAAGGAGATACAAATTTAGCAGACTTGATGTAATTGACTAATCATTTAAATTAGAAATATTAAATTAAATTTTCAAAGATCAACAGCTTTAAACCTATGAACCAATTCACAGCCTTGTTACGATTTACGGGAGTAAGGTGAGATCACTTTGTAAAAATATTCCCAAATTTCTTGGAAAAACACTTGAAGGAAAACATATTTACCCTATTTCTCTGAAAATAAGACCTCCCTGGATAATAACCCCAATCGGGCTTTTGAGTGCATGCACTAAAAAAACCCCTCCCCCGAAAATATTGCAAGACAGCAGCAGCCACGAGGTGACCACGCTCACCGCCTCCTGTACCTCAAAAATAATAAGACCTCCCAGAAATAAGGTCAAGTGCTTATTTCTGAGGGGGGGGGTTGGGTCAAAAGACGCTGTCTTATTTTTGGGGAAACACAGTATTAATGACGGTGTCATCATCATTGTTCTGCCAATGAGTCATTAAGTGTGAGGAAGAAGAAATTCAAGGCACCCGGCTTTGATAAACATCTCAGAGGGGAAACTGAGGCAGCTGTAGAACACACAATGCAAGGGACTTACATGAGGACAGGCTTGATTGCGTTTTTGATGTTGCCATAGGCTGCCCGCCCCAGGAGCTCCCGCAAACATCGTTCAGCCAGCTCTGCTGGGTTCTCCTTCTCCTTCTCCGTTGTTTGCAAGGGTGAGGGAGAACGGCTGAAGGAAACAAGGAAGGGAAAAAGAAACAGCTACTTCTTAAATGTCAAACATCCATTTCACAGACAACGTGCAAGTAGCATTTGTTAATATACTTTTGCTTAAAAAGAGACCTTGGGAGACTGAAGTGCTCATTCCTTTCTCTCAGCACATGGAATGGCACAATTTCCCTTATAAAGATTTTATTAGTGGGAAGGGATTACGGTACAGGAAATGTTCATTTCTCTGCAGACAATGGCCACAACTTTCCATACGATCCACATCTCGAGAATCATACAGACACTTGATGAGTCATCAGAGATCAGGCGGACGGCCTCCTCTGGCCCATTGTTGTGTCTCTGTACTAAATTTGTTCTAATGAACGCAAACCAATCTGCGTCAGGACAATGAATCACACCAAAATAGGAATTTAGACATGTAAGGCGTATCTTTTTTTTATATTGAAAAAGTTTTATTGGTTTTACATTTTTTAACAGGATAAGGTAATGGTTACAAAGAAATTTTGAGAGCATTCACGTCAGAGTCATCGGACCTTCCGAGACCTCAAAATACACATTAAAAAAGTTAACATAGAAAACATTTTCCATACCACTACAAGTTGAAAGCAAGTACATTTACCTAAATTCTCCCTTCCATGCTGTCAGACATTTACAAAAAGTCCGGATAGAAATATTATGCAAAATTGTTCAGGAAAAAATCAAGGCAAAGTTATTTTTTTGATCTAAGTCTTTTGGCTATTGTATCTTCTTTCTCTCCTCCCTGGCCCCCCGCAGGCGGAGCCGTGGCCCCCTCCGTCCCCCCTGGATCTTCCCCCAGGGCAGAGGAATGTTTTTTAAGAAAGGCTTCCGCCTCAGCAACTGTTTTAATCCTCACTCTTCCTCCTTCCCAGAACACCAGCATCCCTTCAGATGTCATCCACTTGAACCAAATCCCGTGATCAAACAAGGTTTTAGACAAGAAGGAAAATTTCCTTCTTGAATCTCTAATTTTTCTAGGGATCTGCTTCAAGATAGTGACCGTTTCTCGATGATAAGTTAAAGGTTTCTCTCTCTGCGCTTTCAGGATTTCCTCTCTGGTTGACCTTCTAACAAATTTCACATGTATCTCTCTAGGCACTTCATTCATCCTGGCATATGCAGAGTTAATTCTATAGGCTAGGTCAATGTCCCCCCTGATCTCATCGACATGTAAGGCGTATCTTACATGTTACTAAATTCTTAGTCTCACTGGCCAGAATTTTGTACTCTGAGCACAATCGTTCACCAGGATTTCAGTCAAAGTCTCTTTCAATCCAACCTGCAAATTGTCGAGGACTGAACATGGAAATTTCTGGTTTCTAACTAATTAATTGATTCCTAAATTACTGTACATTTTCTCCCCTTAGTTTAAAGAAAATCCTAATTATTTACATATTCCTCATTGCATGTTATCATTTCAGAATGATCCTCTCAAAATTGGGAACATGGTTTGCACTAGCAGGCTATATCCATGATGGTGAGCCTATGGCACGCAGAGCCCTCTCTGTGGGCATGTGCACTATTGGCAGCTGCTCTTCTGGTTTCCGGTGTGCTGGTCTTCATGAGCGCCAGAAAGTGGCCTGAAAAATGGCCCCCCAAATGGCCAAAAAACAGGTCATTTTGGGGCCAGAAATGCCCCCCAAAATGGCCTGAAAAACAGCCACAAATGCCCAAAAAAGAAGCATGTGCACACCAGCCAGCTGGTCTTTGGATTTCCACTGCTCTGCGAAGATGAGTTGACTGGCACACATGCATGTGCTGGAAAACCGAAGATCAGTTGGCTGCCATGCACATGAACACCAGCCAGCTGGTCTTCTGGTTTCCGGTGTTCGTGTGCACGCACGCACATGCACACATGTTCTGGTTTGGGCACTCAATGCCGAAAAGGTTCGCCATCACTGGGCTATATGAAAGCCTGGATCACAGCAGGAGGGTTTCCAGTGTTTTATGGGTCCCATTCTCTCCTTTGCAGACAAAATCATGAGAAATCGTGCGGTTAAAATCTGGCCTTCTACTCCAAAGGTCAGTGTTACATTCCTGCCTTCTGGGAAGGAGTCTTTCAACACAATGGTAGGAAACTATTTGTAGTTTCCAGCTATAGGTTGTCCACCTCTGTTATACATATGTCAGAGTGAATAGAACTATTTCTATTCCATAAATCCTCTATAATTCTATAACTCCATTACTTAGATAAAGCAGAATGGTGGAAAAATCGGGATAAATAAAGGTACATTCTTCATACAATACATTGTTTCACTCTGCAATCTACCGTTTGGAAATACAGAGAATGCTGTATTAAATCACTTTAATAGAGGGACTAGAAGAACCGCTTCAGAAAGATGGTGTCAAGATAAAACTGTGTGCTAACTTGTGGCCTAGAGGAAAGTCAGAACGTACACCTACTAAGAGCCATGGGGGCGCAGTGGTTAGAATGCAGTACTGCAGGCTACTTCTGCTGCCTGCTGGCTGTCTGCAATTCGACAGTTTGATTCTGACCAGCTCAAAGTTGACTCAGCCCTCCATCCTGAGATCGATAAAATGAGGAGCCAGATTGTTGGGGGCAATATGCTGGCTCTGTAAACCTCTTAGAGAGTGCTGTAAAGCACTATGAAGCGGTATATAAGTCTAAGTGCTATTGCTACTTATTAGATGCATGACATAATCACTTAAATTAGTGGTATAAACATAGAGAGAAACATAAAAAAAGACAAACTGTGCAAGAGACTGAAGTAGGAATGTTACAGTTCAAGCAGAAAACAAATGAATCCAAGATTAAATCAGTGCGAAGGTAACCTACATCTTGATGAGCAGATATTATTGTGCATGAACCCAAAAGGAGAAAAAGAATTACTTTCTGTGGAGACCAAGCTACTCATTATAGGGTTCATGGTCTCAAATTTGCTAGGCAAGTCTCTGATGTGTTTCCAATTCTAGATTTTCACGAGTAGCAAAGTGTAATTTTGCAAGAACACGGCCAACAATTCAAGGTACCTTTCTGCTTCTTCTGCATGCTGAAGGTTGAAGAGCAACGAAGGCACAATCTTGTCCATATGTTGAGGGTCCCAGATGTTTGCCTGCAGCTCATCATTAACTGTTTTCCGAACCACACCCTGTAGTCCTTTGATGCCAGACATCCGGATCCTTTAGGAGTGAAAGACTAATTTTAAGAAGGTAACAGGAAATGGGGTTTTCCTTCTATTTGTAGCTCTTTGTAATGGGTACGGAACTTGTACATTGTAGGACAATGGTTCCTAGGGTGCCACACTGAATGCATAGAGGCACTGCGGGATATTTTACTACTTAATAAACAGCACTGCTAGTGAATTAGCTGCAGCAACCCAGGATGTCACAGCACGCAGTTTGAGAACTGCTAAGGGCACTTTGAACCAAGGAAGTTTGAAAACTTCGGTGCTTTGGAGGTGGGAGTAATTCTCCAGCAATTAGAAGGGAGACCCTGAGGTAATAATGGCTTGTAACAAAATGTTTAAAAAGCATTTTGGGCATCAAGAGCCACAGCAAAGCAACTGTTCCTTATGGTTAAATAGTATAAACAACGAAATGGGCAAATTCAATGCACAAATCAATCAATCAAACCTTTATTATCAATGTACAGCATATGTACAAAGAAGTTGAAATATTTCAAAGATGATTATGGAAGCAGCAGGCCAGTTAGAGAATGTCAAAGCCCCTTAACATCCCAGTTCAAATCCTTATTTTTCTACACGCTATACATAATTTAGCTGGCCTTTTTAATCTTGATCCAGAGTCCTCTCTTAGCTTAGTGAATTTGATGAAATCATTGCAAGGCAAGTAGGAGAGAAAACTACCATATTTTTCAGAGTATAAGATGCACTGGAGTATAAGACGCACCAAAGTTTTGAAGAGGCAAGTTTTTTTTTTAAGTAGGTAAGTAGATAGAGGGATAAAGAGAAAGAGTGAGAAATGAAGTAGGTAGCTATGGACAGTGAGCAGTTAGGTAAATAAAGGAAGAGAGAGAGAGAAAGAGAGAGAGAGAAGGTAGGTAGGTAGAGGGATAGAGAGAGAGAAAGAGAGAGAAATACAGTAGGTAGGGAGAGAGTAGGTAAGTAGGTAGATGTTTCCAGGTATATTTATCCATGTGCTGGAGAAGGAATTCGCTAACAATCTGCAGCACCTAAGACTTTGTTTCTACTGGCATAGCACTTGATCAATGTAATTCTCATCAACCACTCTAACTAAAAAGCTTGAAAGGAAAAAAAAAGTTTTTGCACTCTGCAAACCTCCACAAAATGGCCCGTTTTTCACGGAAACGGGCCCGTTTTTTTTTAAAGGCATGAATAGCCTTGGGGGGGGGGGAATGAGCAAAAAATGGCAAATTTTTTGTAAAAACAGGCTTTTTTGTCAAAAAAATTGCATGCATAGCCTTTAGGAAGCTTATAGAGTGCTGCTGGGGGCTGGGGACAAAAACCGGCCCATTTTTCTGTCATCTCTGCCCTCCTTAGCCCCTAGGAGCTCTCTAAAAGCCTCCATAAGGCTATGCACGGCCATTTTGGTGAAGGGGTGGGGCTTTTGGGAGGCCAAAAAATGCTGTATTCCTTGTATAAAAAGCACCCAGATTTTCAGCCTCTTTTCTGAGGCAAAATGTTTTGTCTTATACTCTGAAAAATACAGTATCTATGCTGTTTTGGGGCTTTGGGGTTAAAAGGGAATTAAAAATATAGCTAGAGAAATAATTACTAACAAATATTAAAAAACCCCATTAATATTACATTACTAATGCAATGTAAGAATAACAGACCCTTGTTGAGCATTATGCATGTACAAATTAAGCTTGTAATTAATGGAATGTGGTACTTTGAGTTCATCCATTTCATCCACTGGCAGTCTACCCATGAAAGAAGTAAGAAAAGTGGGGATGTGCGAATGTGAAGAGAAGAGAGACAACTCTGTATTTTGAAGTCAATTTCCTTGCACCTGGCTAGTTTAGTACTCCTGAACTGGATGATCTGCTCTGGGACATGGTACCTTAAGGGAACATTTTTCTCTCTCCCTCAAAATAAGGATAAAAATCTAAGCCTCTACTTGAATAAATGGCATGGTAGCGAATCTTATCAGTAAATTTAAAACTCAACTGAAATAACCCTTTCACATTAATCTGTTCTGAACCTCCTGCCAAACCAGGTGGCACAGAATTTTAACCCTAATATGAGGGAGGATAACATTTGCTCCCTCAATTCCAAAACATGTAGAAAAGAATAAAAATAACAACATTAATAAGAGGCAACTAGCTGAAGAGTGTTAGTCACTAATTAGGTGACTACATCAAAAGACCCCCTGGCGTATTATACTGTATACTACCACTTTCACCCTTAGCCTTGCCTTTTCATTATCCCTCAGCTTCTGAAAAGCTTTTCCCGGCTTCCATATTTGTCAAAGAGCAAGAAGAAACAATTAAAACACATCCTTAGCAGTTTAATTGTAGGACACAGTTCATCCTAAGAACAGCAGGGAACATGATAGTGGGCAGATGCGAAAATAGATCTAAGACAGCAGCAACCCACGGTGCTTGGTAGGTGGGGAAGAGGAGGGCAAGAAAACACGAATTGCTTTTAAAAGGGGCCATGCCAGAGGCAGAGGTGGCTGGAAGTAAATATGCATCAACTTCTACTAGAGCAGGGATGTCAAACTCAAGGCCCATGGGCTGAATCCGGCGCAGGAGTGCTTAGATCTGGCCTGTGGAGCCGACCTGGATACAGCAAAGGACTAGCCCACAGCCCTCCCGAGCTCCATTTTCACTGGCAGAGGGTTGCAGGATGCTGAAAATGGGACCCAGGAGTCCGTTTTCACTGGCAGAGCACTCAGACCACCACAGGCGCCTCTGACATGAGTGATGTCGAACTGGCCATGCCCACCCTGGCCACACCTATCCTGGACCCCCACAGGGTCCAACACAATCCTGATGTGGCCCTCAATGAAATCAAGCTTGACACCCCTGTACCAGGGGTGGGTTGCTGCTGGCATTACTGTCATATTCCTCGGTTTTATTTTTAGCGATTAATTCCGCCCATCTCAGCTAACTTGAAAAACTGCTACAAATGGCAGATGGATAGGAATACAAGACTCATTAATTAAAAGTGAAGGATCCAGTATAGAAAAGAGAAGAAGGATGAAGATATCAGAGCATGCTTGGAATATCTGAAGGGTGCAAAGTTTGTGCTTCATTGTTCTTGAGAACAAGATAAATGGAGTGGATTTAAATTACCGTATCTAGATTTCAATATAACATTGGAACTAGTTTTTTAATAGAGCAGTTTGATAGTGGAGTCCAGCTAATTAGGAATGTCTAATCAGGAATTCTTCAAATACAGCCTGGACACCGTGAGGGGACATTTTAAGTTTTGGAAAACCTGTGTTGAAATAAAAGAGAAAGTTTATTCATTCATTCATTCATTCATTCATTCATTCATTCATTCATTCATTCATTTATTTATTTAATTTTTATACCGCCCTTCTCCCTTCCGGGACTCAGGGCGGTGTTCAACTTAGTCAAAATTATTCCTTTCAATTTTAAAGTTGTTTGATTTAGGAAATGCTCCTGAAAGAATATCTATTCTTTCTGGCTATAAACTAAATTAATGCTGGACACCATCACCAGGAAACAATCTGTGTATGCTTTACAACCAAGTTTGGAAAAGCAAAATTTATTTATTTCATTTCATAGTGTCCTGGGCACACAAGCAAACAGACTTTAAGGCAAAGGTAAGGTAAAGGTTTCCCTCACACATATGTGCTAGTCATTCCCAACTCTAAGGGGCGGTGCTCATCTCCGTTTCAAAACTGAAGAGCCAGCGTTGTCTGAAGATGTCTCTGTGGTAATGTGGCCAGCATGACTAAATGCTGAAGGTGCACAGAACACTATTACCTTCCCATCAAAGATGGCTCCTATTTTTCTACTTGCATTTTTACGTGCTTTCAAACTGCTAGATTGACAGAAGCTGGAACAAGTACTGGAGCTCACTCTGTTATGCGGCGCTAGGGATTCAAACTGCTGAACTGTCCATCTTCTGATTGACAAGCTCAGCGTCTTAGCCACAGAGCCACCACTAAGCCTACAGCAAATATTTGCTCCTGGGTCTGGATACCATGATGAATTAGAAAAGGCATGAATCACTTCACACCATTATGGCACTTTTTGTAACAGGCCTGATTCATCTGTCTAACTGATTCAGGGATTGGGTTCTAGGTCATGGATCTCGTCTTTCTTAGAGGGACTCCATGCTTTCTTCCTCAGCTTGCCTTGACAGCATAGGACTTTACAATACCCATATAGATTACTATACATGGAGTTTGTTAGGGAAGTTCAACAGGAGAAAGAGAACACATGCTTAGGGAAGCTATATATTTGAAAGGGCTATGTGCTCAATTGAAAACTGTCTAATATAGTTTATTGTAACATTACTTCTTGTAGAGTAATAGGGTAGAAGGAATATAAGGAATGCACCCACAGAGCAAGCAAATAGTTTTTTAGGTGAGCTTGGGGGGGGGGGGGAGCTCTAGTAATTCCAAGTGAAGAATGTGTTCCATACTTAACTACTTGAGAAGTGAAGATATAAATGCTTTTCTTGGATGGAGTCTAGAGCAATGTTTCTCAATCTCAGCCATGTTAAGATGTGCAGATGTCAACTCCCTGAGTTACAACCCATGGGAGTTGAAGGCAACACTCTCGAAATAAAGAACCCAGACAAAGATTTGAGAATTGCAGAAATGAGTGAAAGTGTGCTCTAATAATATCTATTACGTCAGCAACAGCAACTGAAATATATAATATGTTCACAGAAACCAAAGCAACAGAATGGGAGGATGTATGCTAAATTATCTATCTCTGACCTAAAATTAAAATAGGTGCAAGAGAGAACAACTGGGTAAAATAAATGGAGGAATAAATGAATAAAAGCTGTAACTGATATTTGCTTGTTGCCCAACAAAAAGAAGATGTGGACGATACTTTCGAAAGGCAAACCAAGAACTTTTAAAATGGTATGAATTCTTAGTGATGCAGGACTACAACCATCATCACCTCTGTTGGGGGGAAAAAAAGCTTCCATCAAAGATGGTTCAAGAAATTCTCAACTTCTCTCGTTGACAATTTTCTCTTTCAGTGGAGGAATGAAAGCAGAAAAAGGTCAGTTAACTCTGATCAACTTGAGAACCACTTTGATGTTGTGTAAGCTGCTGCACTAAAAATCAGAAGAAGAAAAATTCTGCTGCTTTATTAGGCACGAAGATTAGGCATGGCTGGGTGATTTTGGCCAGTCATTCTCTCTTAGTCCAACCTACCTCCTGTGTTGCAGAGAAAATAGGAGGTATTTGCTTGCCTTGAGTTTAACAAAAAGAGAGGCAAGACAAAAATCTAATAATACATGTAAATAGACGGTCCAAAAAGGGAGATACTGAAAGCACAATTACAGTGGGGAAAGGAAAATAGGAGACCCAAAGCTAATACGGGAGAACAAAAGTTTACTGAATATTTTAAAAAGGTGATAAGAGGTGATAAAAAGAAGGCCTTTATTAGCAGGAGAATAGACTTCACAGTCTAAATAGCTTCTTCCTTTTCTAAGATGCTGTTTTAGGATTAACATCACCACTATTTAAAATCATGCATATTCACGACACTCCCCTCTGCCATCATGCAGAATTTCTAGACTGCCATGTGTCCTAGGAAACTTAAGAATTGAAGGCAGCGTCTTCAGTAATATGCTGAACCTATGATACACAAAGAAGGACGAATGTTTCTCATGTTGCTTTTGCTTGCTCTTAGAGCAGCATCCAAACTCCCCAAAATGTAGGTACTGTTGGCTGTCCCCAAATTTATCTAGGTTCCAAACCCTGAGTCACAGAAAACATTTTAGAGATAGTATTTGTGGTGTCAAAGATGGATATCACCAACGGGGGTGAAAACTGGGGGAACTCATCTCACAAATGCGCTCACGAATTGCATGGGGGTAGAATGATGTGGGGGGGGGGAAGACTCCAACACACCAGTTCAATATCTTTCTGGCTGTTTTTGGAAGCCAAAAACACATTTTCCTCTCCTGAGAATTGTTGTGTTTGAGGGGGTGCAGTGGCAACTCGGTATTTATTTAGACCACTAGATGGCGCCCACTGCTCTCTCTCTTTTAAAAAAAATTCAAAATCTTGAAAATATCATGAGAGTTTGGCTGTTAAAAACGGATGTTTTTTCCAAGGCACAACACGGTTTGAAATTATGTATTGTGCTCACTGACTGAAAATCCGCATTGACTTACACAGTGAGTCTAGGAAGCTACTATGAATGCAAAGTGGATCTAGGAAGCTACTGTTCAATTCCACTGATGGAAAGATGCGGTTTTCTCCAATAAATTTCATCAGATTGTATAATATTTGGTCATACTGTAGAAGTTTGGTATAAGAGCCAGTTTGGTTGAGTGGTTAAGGCAATCAGGCTAGTAAACAGGAAATCATGAGTTCAAGTCCCACCTGGGGGCAGGACAAGGAGCAATGGGTGGAAACTAACCAAGGAGAGAAGCAACTTAGAACTAAGGAAAAATTTCCTAACAGTAAGAACAATTAACCTCTGGAACAGCTTGCCTCCAGCAGTTGTGAATGCCCCAACCCTGGAAGTCTTTAAAAAGATGTTAGATAGCCATTTGTCTGAAATGGTATAAGGTTCCTGCCCATGCAGGGGGTTGGACTAGAAGACCTACAAGGTCCCTTCCAACTCTGCTATTGTATTGTATTGTATTGTACCCTTAGCCATGAAAGCTAGCCAGATAC